>OU696483.1:12350000-17150000 GCA_916048165.1 Spilarctia lutea
ATCAGCTTAACAATATCAATTAATTAGTCTCTTGATTGCACTTTATAATAAAGTATAATAAAGTGCGATCAAAAGACTAATTAATTTTGAAAAAAATAAAGACTATTTAAGTTGGTTTCCTGAAAATGATAATAAAATCGATACAGGAAAATCAACACAAGATGAATGAATGAATCAGGTCTGTTATTATGAGCTAAATTATTTTAAAATGATAATTTCGACAGATCAAACAAATCAGGAATACATTTCTATTTTTCCACCTCCTTTCGAGATTATACGTACCACAAAATTTTACGTCCGTTCTATTATGCGAGAGAGTAATAAATATTTAAAAAACGCTGTTTCATTGTGCCGTGTTGGAATCTTATTTTTCTACGTCGTGCAGCTGTAGGAATCATAAGGGTGTCGCGTCTCCTGATTTACGACATCTCTCGCTGAGCCATACTTACTACATACCAACAAATCATACCCTGGATTGGTACAGCTCCCCGCGCAATGATTCACGAGAAAACCTACTAAAAGTCCTCTTTATGACTTAAAAAGAAATTGATTTCAAATTTTACTGCATATTAAAATAACCTTTAAATTTGATTGCCACTTATTTTATAAGAATTTTAGAGGAAGCCTCCAACTTTTGTATGTAAGTGCGAAGCGCGAGGCATCCCGCTGTTTCTCGATCATGAATCAACATGAACATCAATTCGATTAATTGAAAATAACTCGAAACGTTAGTGATATTACGAATTTGCCGAATACAAATTACAGTTTATTTTGTATGCGGTGTTGCAACAGAAATTAATAATGATTTGTGGGCACGCAGAGTTACATCATTATTTTAAATTCATTGTGAAAACGTTTACCATTCTTATTCATTGGGGTTGGTTTAATTAATATAGCATCATTTTCCACAAGGCTTTATAATAGCAGACATTTTAAATAACATAAAATTGTTTATCGAACAAAGTTTTTTACATGCTAAAAACAAAAAACCACTGCCTACAATTTGAAGCAAAAATCGTTTTCGTCTTCAAAATATTTTTCGATCTAATTAGTGGTGCCAGAGAGCACTTAAACGTCTATTAGACGTAAGAAGCACTGATTTGTCAATCAAGTGTATTGATTTGGCCTTGAGTAAGGTTAAAGTACCTGGCATCCATTTATTGGAAAACATAAAATTCTGCAATGCAAAGAACTGCCCTTGTAGGTACTTTACAAATGCGTACATAAATATGAGTAAAGCTTGCTTTGTTTTATACTTTTAGTTTACAAAATTCGAAATTTACTTTATATTTATTCTAATAAATATTTATTTTATATTTACCAACGTTTTCAAACTAAAGACTAAAAATTCAATACGAGTACAATACACACACAGAAAATACGATGTAAATTTATTTATAAAGCTATAGATTTGCTTCACAAAATTGCTAGGATTTTGAAACTCATTCCAGCTCCCGGCTTACCGCAATCGACTCATGGCCCGCACGACAGACAGTAGTTTTTGCAAAGGGAGCTTTGGGTGTGATTGATACGTCACCAGTGAACACGGCTCGTCATATTGAAGGTTAGTAGGTAATATTGTTATATTTTGTTAGCCCGACCGATATGTTGTCTTTATTTTATTCTTCGTTATTTTGCATTTTGAACAGTATTGAAAGTTCATGTCATTATATTAGAAATTGAAATATATGACTAATCAGACATAGCTGGGTATTTTATATCGTTTTTCCGACGACCTGGTGAAGATCGCAAGAAATCGCTGGATGCGGGCAGCACACGACCGATTGTTGTGGAGTCTTGAAGGAAGCCTCTGTACAACTGTGAACGTCTTTCGGTTGAGATGATGACGACGAACTAAAAAAAAGTTGTTTTTTTTCAGTAGTAAAGTGCATCAGTATTCACAGCGCCTAGTATTGCTGTACAATTTTATTGGGACTTCCCTTTAAGAAGTAAATAGATGATATTGCCTTTAAAGAAACCAAGTGATTCTGTTACATTTGTTAGTATAATTTTACCTGAAATATGCACAGCCACCAACCTAAGGTATAAATATAAAAAAAACTCAGACATCCCACACACAACGTCAATCTAGTTTCAAAATAAGCAGAAGTTGTACTATGACAGCTAAATTGATTAAATAATAGTTATACACTTTCGTTTCCTTGTAATTACGTACGTAGTAACAGAAAACACCCAAACTCTGAAACACATATTTGCAGATCATACAAACATTTGGTTCGACCCGGGAATCGAATCCAAAACTTCAAGCACAAGAGTCGCGGTTGCAATCACTGCGCCATCGAGGCACTTAAACTTTACTAGCTATACAACCTTTCCTGCGATCAAAAAACTAAAAACACACGAGAGTAAGCAACTCGAATAAAAAAATTCATCTGATTAAAAATAATATCTAGTTTACGTCCACAGCTAAACTGAGATTTCGTTTCAACAATTCATCAATAAGAGATCTGCTCTAACTTAATTTTTCTAGAAATGAATAGTGACTTACAACTTTCAATTAATTAAATTACTCGAGTGCTTTATTCCATTAGACATCGTCCAGTTCATAAAAAAACTGCCATTTTGCCTCACTTTAGCTTAATATTCTATAAAATAAAGGACAACATACCCTCCAGTCACATTTTAATTACTTTGTCCTTCCATTGGCACTGATACAGTAACCTGCTTTCAATCAAATTTAAAGGTAATTTAATTGAAGCCTATAAGATATTCAATGGTTAATTTAGGTAGTGGATTCATAGATTAACAGGTAGGCTGGTTAGATAAGTCTAAGTGCCTAAGTATACGAGTATGCTTTGTAAATAGTACATTATGAGTACTAAGCTGAAAAGTTTGTTTGTTTGTTTGAACGCGGCAAACTCAGAAACCGCTGGTCCGATTTAAAAAACTCTTTCAGTGTTGGATAGTTTATTTATCGAGGAAAGCTATAGGTTATACATCATCACGCTAATACTAATAAGAGCGGAGTACCAATGAAGAATGTTTCAAAAACGGGGGAAAAATTTCACGCTACGGGCAATAGAAGACGCAAACGAGGTTGCGTGGATCAGCTAGTATTCAATAAATATACATGAGTGCACACATGGTATAGTGGTTTAGGCGGTCATCACGCCGCTTCGTACTACGCTGAGTATAGTGGTTTCATTCCCCATATAGGATTACAATATTGAGTGTGTGAGGTGTGTAAAGTAATAATACGTACATCTTTAAAAATCAATCTATTATTATTATTTACATTTGAATAAATGAAAGCATTAAATTCAAAAGTTTGTGCCTAATATATTGGTGATTTTGCTTAATTTTTTTTTTATTGTTTTAACTACTTGTGTTTTATTCAGCATTAAGTTCATCTATATATCCTATTCTTAATGGTAACGAGTTTCCCGTCTGTAGTTTTTACTCTTTGGTTCCATTAGTTCTAAATACAGTCCATTAAAAGGTGCGATTGATTGGGTGGGTCGCAAGAAACTTTTTATCGCTTTGTATAATCTAACAACCCAAAATATTATTGAAGGATTTATGAAGATTGGCAGTTAAGGCAAAAAGAGTGGTACATTTATACGAGATGATAAACACATATTTTGGATGATGTATATGAAAGAATATTAAAAGAATGCATTTCGTTAACAGAATCGTCTTTGAAAAACTTCTAAAAATGAAACTGATAAAATCATCGTAAAAGTCATATCAATGCCAAGAGAGTGTGAAAATATATCAACGAAGAGTCAGCTCGTAAATATTTGAAAGTTTCATGCACAACTTTTGGAACGAAGTTCCTTATGGCGCGTTGTGTAAGGGGGCTAGACGGAAAAATTGTCACGACACAATATGTTGACACGACACAATTTGTTGTCACGACACAATTTGTTGTCACGACACGACGACGACACACACAGATATTTTCGTTTCGTCTTTCTATTTCGAACTTCGTTCCATCCGGGTGTCCCTTGACACCTCTCAAGTTTTTTTTTTCTTTTTCTTAAAAAGACAACTCCCGCATTAGGAATATACATCCTGTGTCGCGGGGGACTTTACAAACATACATGTGACGGACACAAAGAACACCCAGACTCAGGACAACACTTTGTGGATCACACACTCACACAACTAAAAAACTATTATAAAAAGTTAAGATAAATCTATACAAATAAATAAAACTGAACTGTCTGTTTGTAATATTAATATAACCGCTTTTTACTAAATACATTTTTATGTATCCACAGTACATAAACAAAAAAAAATCTCTGTTTGTTTGTTCCGGCTAATCTCTGGAACAGCTAGGCCGATTTTAACGGGACTTTCATTGGCAGAGAGCTGATGTAATAAAGAGTAACTTAGGCGAATTTTTTTGGACTAGCTTTTTCCCACGGTGCTACCCGCGGTTGTAAAGGTACAATAATAATAATAGTAAACCTCGTATAACACCGCGGGACTCAGCTAGTATTAAATATGGAAGTAGTTTTTGTTCTGAAATAAAACCTTCTTGAATATAGACAGTAGCTCTAAGACAAAGTAGCTATGCCACAGTTATTAGAAATGTCCTCCGACATTGTTCCAGGAATGCAATTTGCAATGATTTGCACCCATTAAGCGTCCAAGTCTAGACAATAAATTCCGTTTGCATTGCACAAGTCATTGTGCAGAATTTTATTATAATCTGCATTTTAAACAAATAATATTTTTCTTCTCGTTATTTGAATTTTTGAATTACTATATTTTGTTATTTTATTTGTTATAACAATTAATTGTTATTTATCTATTATACTGCCTTACTGTTTTCTTAAAACCTTTTTCAAGACAAAAATATATAAGCATAAGGAATTGTGTCTGCTAAAAATATAAAAAGTAATAATGTTGTAATGCCATCAAAATAAAATTAAAAATGCGAAAAATATATCATTTACGTAATATCCATATATCATAGATCTTTCAATATAATTGTGTCAATACTGAATAAGTGGATAAGTGGCAATATTTCATAAAGTGAAATGAAAGTTTTTAAAGTTGACGGTCAAAAATAATAATTAACATCATTTATAAAAAAATATTTCAATTCATTCAAATAATTTCATTCAAAATATAAGAGTTTTTGGAATAAAAGTAAAAGATTCACTTCCAGCTTAATGACAAAGAGAGTATATATTTCTTCTTTCACGTTTTTTATGGTATAGGGGGTAAACGAGCAGACGTATCGCCTAATGGTAAGCGATTACAGCCGCTCATGGACACCCGCAACACCAGAGGCGTCACAAGTGCGTTGTTAAATGTTTTACTATTTAAATATACATAAATCTCCATTATATTAATTTTGTTATTGGTAAAACTAAGCACCAGTTATAAAATTTCATCACAATAAACGCTTGAAAGTAAACATAATTTGTGCGTCTAAAGAAAACCATTTTTCATTTACAAGGGTTGTATACTTGATGGATTATTAAAACGTTCGTGTTGACGTTAATAGATTTCTTGTGTGGGGTGTATTGACGACGTTATTAAATACATGAAATGCAGTTTTCCTAATGACCAGTTACTGTAGCCGATGGTGAAGTTGAATGGATCCTGCAGGGGAGCGTCCTAGGACCCTAAGCGTTAATGTGTGCCAAATGACTTGAAATATCAGCACGCGACATTATTTAAGTATTGGATTTTTTGTGAGATGACAGTTTGTTTTGTGAGCAGTTATCTTTTACGATGTTTGCTCAATACACCGTTTTTGTGTGTCTAACGTTTGTTATTTGGTTTAGGAAAATCCGCCATAGTAAATTGTATTGGTTAAGAGGTTTCTGGGATTATGTTGATTGCGTCATTGTTGATAGTTGTAATTGAATACATTAATAAAATTGAACTAATAAGAAGTAAAATACAGTAATAGAACATAAAATCGGGTTAAATCTATACACATAGATAAAATTGTAGTGTCTATTTGTAATATTAATATAACCGTTTTCACTAAATACATTTGTGTTAAAAAGTTAAATGCAATACACAGTACATACACCAATTTTTTTTTGTCTGTCTGTCTGCTTATTTATTTCGGCTAATCTCTGGAACGGCTATACCGATTTCGACAGGACTTTCACTGGTAGATAACTGATGTAATAAGGAGTAACGTCGGCTACTTTTCTTATGACTAGCTTACAAACAGACACTCCAATTTAATTTTTTTGTATAGATTTAAATAGATATGTCAAAGAAGGCCCAATACAGAAAAGTGTGATTATATCTTTAGGTCCTATCATATGAACCATAAGAAATCCAATCCATCTATAACGTTACCACATTCGTGATAATTCTTAGTTTTTAATAAAAAAGGTATATAAAGCTTCCAGGAAGAGAGAGCTGGGATGAATTAATCACTAACCTGAATTTTTGTGATGAGGTACGCAAATCTACATAAAATAAACCCAATGATTGCTCATGCATTAGATATGCTCGTAATATTCTAATCTAGTTAATAATCAAACATTCCGTAAGAATTCCGTAGGTAACGGTTTCACTCAAACTCTTCTAACTACCGTATCAAAGGTGTATATACTTGTTTTATTCTTACACCTCAGTAGCATACAGAACAAAAAAAACAAAAGACAGCCGTAATTGAAGACCAGTTGCAGTGAGTTGTTATAAGCATTCTAGTTCGCATTAAAGGCTATGGCACTCTTATGTTATCTCGTTGATCAATCCGCCCACAGCTGTCAAACGAACAAAATAAATATGTTATTACTAATGCGTGCACTACGCTGAATCAGATAACTGCTAATCTCCATTACAATTAAAAATTTCGAGTTCAACCACCGACGGAACCTTTAGTAGAGTACTTAAGACGTGATTCAACAAAATTGCTTTCGACGGTCATAAATAAATATTTTAAGAATGCCATATTTTTCGGAGGTATTTAGAACTACCGAATGACTCATTGTAGCTTGCATTAATGTTAAGAGTCATATTGAACTCTAGACGGTTCATACAAAACGGTTCCGTTAATAAAAAACGTTGAAATCCTACAGATAATAAATCTTAACCAGTAAGAGTGTAAATTTTCACTTTCTCGCTTCATAAACAGGACAATAGGCAAACAATAATGGAGAAAATTTGCATTCACTGCGAGCATTTTTCAACCATCTTCCGCCGGAGACAATGCAGTAGAGTCGCTTCATTAAACACCAAATTATCAACATACTTCACTTAGAATGTACACGCCAAAGTAACCGTTATATACGTTTAGTTAAAACCGAATTTGCCTTACAGAATCAATAGTTATTAGGAAAATATAAGGCCCGTTTTTGAATAAGGGCAACCATAATGCAAGCATTTTAGCTGTGAGGTTCGTCAGAGCCATAACTGACGAGAATGCCGGCAAACTGATCACACTTTCCCCTTACCTTAGTCAAAGTAAAGAAAATTGAATTTTACATCTTAAGAGATAAGCCTTGAATTACGATTTAAGGAAAGAAGAAACATTTTGCACATTTTAAGTAAGAAACCCTCTTGTTGACGTGAAACCCTCGGTTAGTGCATTTAATTGTTTTGATTTTAAAATTTGAAATGAAAAATACGAAACCGGGGTGAATTTTAAATAATTGTTGGTCTTTCGTTTCATTTTCTGCATTTGTGTATACTTTAAAAACATCCAATACACCGGTTTTAAAATTCATAAAAAAATTCAATAAATATGCAGATATTCAGATATTCAACTAACATATTGTTTGAACTAATTGCACGTCCGTTTAATTGAAGCGTCACATACGTTGCCGAGAGTCACAGGATTTATAGCATAAAAAATATAAATGTAAAAGAAATATTGTTTCATAACTATATACAACATACACACAGGCGAATTTAAATTGAATCAGTTTATTAATAAAAAGACATTTAGATCTACTGTCTAATTAAATGAAATTAAAAGAATTGTACGTACGTCACAAAGAAATACCATAGAAATGTTGAGTACATTTCGAACTCATCGGTAGATAAAGGATTCTGTGAAATACTGTCTTTGTATTCTTGTTATTGTTACTGATTCTTGTTGTCTTTGACCAAGTCTTCGATACATTTACCCAGATTACATAGAAGAGCATTTTCTCCTTGTCTTGGTGAATTTTCAAGGTTTAGAAAAGATCTTTAACTGTACAGATCTTAAGTAATTATGGTTCTGCCGCAAAGTGCTGTGTTTGAGACTCCGTTCAACATATATGATTAACTTTGCAAATGGACTGCCATTCGGATTGTTAAGTTTAATCTGCCTGCATGTTTGGCCTAGTGGTTAGCGGTCGCCACGCCGTACCCTACTTCACCAAATGTTGTGGGCTCAAATCCCTCATGGAACAACACTTTGTGTGATCCACAAATTGTTGTTATGAGTTTGGGTGTTCTTTGTGTCCGTTTCGTGTAGGTATGTTTGTAAAGTCCCCCTCGATACAGCAGCGTGAGAGCCCTCACTAGTGAGAGAGGTGTCTTAAATAAATCACCACCAGCCCACTGCTGGATATGGACATGCTGGATTATTTAGTTTAATTCGACAGAAGTCAAAAGGAAAGGTAATATTTTTGGCAGGTTCTGTAAGTTTGTATATTCCACCGTTGCGCCTAAACTACTGAACCGATGCTAATAAAGCTGTTGTCAACAGATTTGTAATAATGGTTCGGATGACATAGACTATATACATGTTATCTATGTATATAGTCTATGTCATCCGAACACTTTGATTGATACTTGAAATATGTAAATAAAATTATTTTGCTGAGCTGTCTTAGCGCATTATTTTTGACCCACTTATTTCTAGTACTAAAAAAATGCTATGTATGTTATTAAATTATATTGTTACTTTAAGCACTAATTATGTAAATTTAAGTAAATAAAAAATTGTTTTGTAAGCATTTTCTCCGCCCGAGACACAGATTCAATCTAGTTCGGGCAAATAACAATTAACGTACTATATTTATAAATTTAAGAATTAAATTGTAAATTATTGTACCTTTTATTTTTTAACCAAATAAATGTTTTTTTTTTTTAATTTTTTATCAAAAGCTTTCAATAACTTCGTAATCGAGATAGTTTTTAAACCTTTTCTTGTTTAGAATTACGGTTCGATCCGGATCCGAGTATGTTACAAATATACACTTTACATAGTTTTACATTAACATTTAAATAAAATGAAATTTTACATTTTCGGGATGTTTCAAATAGGTAACGTGAATATTTATTTTTTGTTCTTACTGAAACGTGAAATGCTGAACCCATGAGAAAAAAAACTGCAATAGGTATCGCTTAAAACTAAAAACGTTCTGTAATTTGCGTAGCGTGTCGATGTGATAGCCTCCGGGAAAGTTCTCGTTCCACCCTTCCCTTTAACGATTTTAACATTTTTGTCGTATTCCCAATACCCATACTACAATATTCATTGAAAGCGTGTCTCGCAGTAGATTTGAAACGAGGACTACCCGCAACGGAACGAGGAAACGCAAATAGTATTATACTGACACATTTTGACAAATTGAAGTGTGATAGAGGCCTCTCGCCATTGTTTTGTTCATTTTTATTCGTAACTCAATTTCAATGTTTGAACAACGTTCGTTAGTGATTGTCTGTGTTTGATTTATGATTTATGAATCCCGCGTGGACTGTGTGGTGAATCGAACGAAGCGCGTGGGATATGCCTGACTAATGGCTAAGTATTGAAATTTAATGTACAAATTTACCAAAAGTACAATGTATAAAAGACACGGGTCAATTGCTGTTTGCCTGAGTCTAGGTCAAAACGTTAAACAACACGGTGTTACCCTAAATATAGTGACATCCAGTGGTTTTACATACAAAATATTTCATTGTACTCTTCTTGTTTGTAAAATTACATCTAAAATTACAAAGTAAAACAAAATTGTTTCTGAAATTTATACTTTTGATTCTCGCCACTTGATGGAACTTGTTAAAACATAACGCGAAACCGTTTATGTGTAAACATAGTTAAAATATTGGAATAGGTACAAGTCATTTTGATTATAGAATGTACAATACTTCCAAATATTTATAAACACTGGTATGTAGTTGAATTAAAATTTCAATAAATATTCTTCTTAAATATTTTTAATTAAGCACGAACACACCCAAATTGATAGCCAAACTAACGAATCTGAGGAACGCTTGTGCAATGGCAAAACCTACAGAACTTCCAGTACAAAATAGTCGATACACACGTGCCACCGGAGGCAACTTAGTTCTGGAAACAGTGCAATATAACTACAGCATTCAGTACAAAACTATATGTTACCAGTAAATGGTAGAATATTATCTAATCTATTACTTGTATTTTCTCTCTACTGGGCCTGATGAAAAGCATGAGCAGAATCCTACAGTAGTGTTCACCATACTCATTGCGAATGCATACAATGTGGCATGGTGACCTACACTACGGCAGCCTATTAAGATGCTCATTGGGGCTCCGCGCCCGTACTCAACTACGAAACACGACACGAATGCTGTCATGTTAGCTTGGTTATCTATCAGAGGGTAGTATCACTCCGGTCAAACCAATCCATTCCTGCTGAAATTAGCGTGGCTCTACTAGTAGATACAATAAAGCATTTGAGCATACCTTTGTTTAGTCTACTTGTAGTTACATAACTAAAACAGTAAGTTAGAGAACGCGGCTCGAGAAATAAGAAATTATATTGAGTAGGAACTATCTAAAATTGTTGAATACTCGTATGTACCGTTTCTCTTTGTTAGGTTTTATTGGAATGTACATATTATTCGCTTTGTTATACCCAAATAGAGAAGCGCCTTGATGAATTTGATGACTAAAGGTTTTCACACAAACAAAATCTTACTTGAATACTTCTTTATTCAATATTCTCTATCTTTATTGACGAAGGCGTGAAACAGTTACTTCAAATAAGAAACCGACTGCATTTCAAATACAAAATTAAAATGAGGATGCTTCAAACGAGTATACCGGATGAATAGAACCGCTCTAATTACTCAAAAATCGTATTCACATACATACCAAGTTGCGGACAAGTAATCCAGATTAAACCTCAACATACACAGTGATGACATGATAATATTTTTCCAACAATCTAGGGAGCTGCGAAAATTGGTCCAGAAATTATACTAAATAAAACCGAAATGTATAGAAATATTCCGTACATACAAATGGTATATTCAGCAAATTCAAAAGTTAGTTTACAATATGTAGAATAAGTTTTACAAAAATTTAACTAGGGTTGATGTGATTAACAATATTCTGTAAACATTACTTTTAGAAAAATACTTACAAAAAAGAAAATTTTACGCTCATTTGTATTTCAAGTATCTCTTAAAAATATGTTGTACAAAAGCCACAACATTTTTGCTATTTAAATTATGAAAATTCGGGGTGCTTTTAAATTGGCAGCTAGCAAGCTCCAATGAGTGAGATCCAACGCAAATTGTGAAAGCCGACTCAAGGGCTGGCTTTCATTTACGCATTAAAATTCACGTGTCGGGCAAATACGGGGTATGAGTGAAATATGTACAGCAATTAAAATTAACTTTTGAGTTATATGAGTGTTTAAAACGTTATAATGCTTACTCTATTAAATATTACATTTAACACAAAAATGTCTTGATGTCTTCTTACGGTGTAGAGGACAAATCAAGGAAGACGGTCACCTCATTTAGTAATTATTTGTTACCGTTAATGAAAATTTACAGCTCAATAAAAAGCAAATGCGTGGATTCAGAATTAAAGGGCGGTTTGTTTCATGTTTTCTTTCTTTTTGCAGTTCTTTTGTCCGTATTTTTTTCTTTCGTGATATTTTTTAACCAACTTCAAAAAAGGAGGAGGTTCTCAATTCATTCTCATAGCTTTCGACTTGGTGAACTGGTTTGGATGATCCTTTTTTATTTGAAAGGTTCCATTTTAATTTGGTGCAGTTCTTGAAGTCGATTTTTTGTTGTTAAAATTAGTGATTATTATTTAACAGTTCTATTGAAAAACTAGCTTTTGTGCCGGCGTGGACGCCGAATATAGAAAAATTTCCTTCTTTTCTATTGGTTAAAGAATTTATTTTCGAAATCAGTTCAGTAGATCCAGAGATTACTCCCTACAACCTCACAAACTTTATTTCTTTATAATTTTAGTACAAATAGTATTTATTTTTCACTTCTCTCCAATTCGATAATAATATATCTATATTACTATTTACATAATATATAGCTTATTTACAAAACACCTAACTAATTTATATACGTACTAGGTTTCGCATTTAATAAAAAGTATCCTATGTTACTTATCTACAAGAATACGTGTACAAAGTTTCATGATATTCGGTTAAATAGTTTTTGCATGAAAGCGTAACAAACATACTTTCAATTAATAATATTAGTGGGATATCGATTTTAAAGCGATTAATAATTGAAGTATTTACGACCTTGATTAGGTTAAGAGTAGGTATGTTGCTGAGGATCAATGGCTTGCATGATGAAAGTGAAGTAGCAAATTATATTATAAAAGCCTTTTATATATGTTTATAAGTGAACTGCAACATGCATTTTTGTATAAGTGATAGATAAACATGTTAGTTTTCTAATCAGTAAATATGACTAATAATCCACGGGCCCACGTACAAGGGATTTCAGTGATTAATAACAGGCTGAAAGTTTATACACAGCTTCGTTTTGACGAGATCCCCAACTTTTATTATTGGACCAAATTCTGATAGTGGCAGGAAAAAGCGGGATAGGGAGCGAAACACGTCGATTTGATGAGTGTCCCAAATTAATAAATAACAGTTTTAAAAATCAATACTTCGAGAAAATATGATGGAAAACTGAGAAAAACTTGTGGCATACAAAGTGAATGGTACCTTCCCGAGTGACCCCCAGCTCTAACATGTCAGAATGGTGACTTGAAAAATTTTATTCCTCCGCTGAAATTAGAACTTTTTTAAACTTACTCTTGATAGCTATACTTATCCAGAACACAAATATCTTACTGTAAATTTTATGAAGGGTATAAAGTCTTTAATGTAAATATATGATAAAGAAATACAACTGTGCTGTGCCATCAATAACGATTTAATAAAGCCGCAGTTTACACGCAAGTTACCAGTTAAAGGCGACAACTACCTCAATATGCAAATCACTTTGAGTAACATACAAGAAAATTTATAATACTAACGGCTCTTTACTGTTCCTTGCCGTGACATATGACTATAATGTGGCCCGGAATTCAGAACAACGTGTTTATTGTACATAAAAATAACTATCTTATCAGAACGCACGTTGAATAAGCAATGTTTTGAATAATATTAGCGTACATCATTTTTATATTCAGTCTTATTAATTTTTTATTATGTACGAACATGGCGTGGTTAATTTTTATATTAAAATGAGTATCGAATGGATTTTAATGTGATATTCACATAAATGTAACGTGCTGTGAGTTTTTGTCAATACATTAAGGAATAATTTGTTATTTGATTTGTATAAGGCGTGAGACTTTACTTTTTCTAAAGTATTTGGTCAAGCTTTTTCCAAAAGCGTGAAGAACTTTGAGAACTAAAATTAAATATAACATACTAGTGTCATTTTATCACACTAAGAATCACATTAAACTTCATTTGGAAAGTAAGGGTGATATATTTAATAAGTATATATGAATTACGTAGCCAAAGAATGAAGGGTTCTTTGGCTTCATAATTGTTCGTAGAAGACTGACTTTTAACAAGTTGTTTATCTATCATCATTATCAGTCCGTTGCAGGACACTGCTGGACATCGGCTACAGCTTGGTTTGTCTTAATTTCTTTGTCTTAATAAAATCAAAAAAAATTAAGACAAGTTCACGCCTCTTCTTGGGAAAAAAGTTTTTACTATACCAGCCTGGCCAGACAGTTCGGTTGGTTGGTTTTCAGGTGTTCCCAATTCATTTATGTATGACGTACGAGCATACTATATGAGCATATTATATGCAGTATCAATAAACTATAACATATAGTATTGTTATATTTATCGAATTGATAGATTTTGGGAAAGTGGAAGATAATAGGGATATTTTTGTTCTTACTGGGGCAGATCGGTTGGCTAAGAACCTCTAACACACAGTTTTAGTTGAATATGAAGACGTTTCACGTAAGTAATATCACAATGTCGCATTAGAGAAGAAAAAGTATCTTAAAAATGTGGTTTTTGTTATTATTCTTACAATAATTTTATTGTAATATTTCTGAAAGTGCTCATATTTTGGTAAAATACAGGTAAAGGCACAAAGTTCGATTATTTTATACATAATTTAGAAAAACTGTGCTGGCATTATGTGTCTATTTAAATAAATGAGAAAATAACATAAAAAACAATAAGTTGTTAACCAACTATGTCATACTATCATTATCAATAAATATAATAAAGTTAAATATCTCATCTCATCATTGGTAATAAAAATTAAAAGTATATTCAAGTCACAGTTTACAAGACCTTTCCAGACGTCCAGCTACAATCAGTTTAAATCCTTAATAGAGGCTACATTTCATATCGAAATATATATTTCATCGATAAGTTCAATGCTTGGGAATGAGATAAGACATGATATTCAAATTAAATACCTTTGACATTTCAAGATTACAACCATCGACGATGCAATGTTGAGAAGGCCAATCGAAAGATTTGTATGGATATTCTCATTCTCTCAGACTGTGTCGTTGGTTACGAGCTTTGCCTATTTTTGTGTACGACGTTGGGGTTCAGAAATTGATATAGGCATGGAGCAAATCGGGACACGTACATTCAGTTACGTTACTCACAAGCCTACCAAACGGCTCTAGGTAGATATCAGATTTACTATTTATTTTATACAATAATATACTAAATTGAAGCACAACCAGGTAATATAAAATATATATATATAGTCATAAGTACGAATTTACCCCTCCTAATGAAATAACACTCTCTCAATAAACAGAACTCATTGATGCAAACCAAAGCCCGAGGTATAATTATACTTTTCTCGTCCCATATCGAATTAGAATTTTAATTTTAATCATTGTTAGTTTTATTGAAATGGTATGTTCAAGTAAATCGTATTTTACTGACTGGATGGTGGAATGATTTATTCTTTGTGCTTTAGATAAAATCTTGTTAGAAACATTAATTTTATAAAAACCACATATTGGATCAGATTTTAATGGTGACATACCGACAATTGCAGCAACTAAATCCTTATTATTGTGGTTAATAGGAATGCCAGCGGTAGGCACACAGCACTAGAAACTATTACACGTTTAATGAAAAGCAATTTGTGTAGTCTTTAAAGCTAACTGTGTTGATCTGATCGTCATTATGTAGCCACTGATTATGTTAGCTTTAGCTAGGTAAATAGTAATCATTGTAAGTAATTCACTTTTTATATTAGAATATCCAATATAAGTTTATGACATATTTAGTGTATCAAGGATATCAACTAGATTCAAATTCTACCTTTCTAAGATGTGACCTTTCATCATTGGTGTCGGGCACTGCTTCAGAGTGTGTACAAAAAATACCACCTTAATATGTGTGTTCGTGTGATAATTACGAATGTTTTTAAAACATATAAGTTACATATCTATTCTAATCTTTTTCATATTTTACTGTCACATAATTCAAATCTAAAGTCCACACAAATCTGTCGTTATCACACATGAGTTATCACGGCAATGCACTTACGATCTCTCTGTCTCCGGCCGTCGTGCTATCTTTATCCAATTTGTTACCCTTATCAAGAATTAAATGCGTTTTAGGGCCATCGCTCGACAGTTTTTATTTTTTATTAATTACGACGATATAAAACGTTATGCCGCGCTATACCTCTGAGACAGGTGATAGGTTTTTATGATCTACCATTTATCGGATATTCATTTGTTACTCAATGAATTTTCGATATTCTGTTTTGTTTTTGAACTTTTTGTAACTCGCTAGTCGGAAATGGATTTATTATGTCGGATGTTTTGAAGTAGAACAATGGATTTATTTGTGTGAATTTTGATCTGAAGCTTTGATGTTGTTGATACTTCAAACTCTTGGGTACATCTTGCATAATATTTATTAAACCCAAAGAAATATGCTAAAAAAAATACTGTCCACGGTAACATAAAAGACGACTGAATTGCAATGAAATTAATTAATTTTATATCCAAAAACCTAAACATATAGAATAGGTAACTACTGAATATTATTATATAATAACCATTTGTAATATAATGAAGCACGTTACGTTTTATTTACACAAACAGAAAAATATTTCTATTAAACTTTCATCGGAGTTCAGTGGCAATTTCGAAGCAAAATATTCTGAAACAGACAATAAATTTAAAGTCATTACAGCTTAAGAGAAATTTACACTGACATTTGTTTTCTGTCCTCCCACAAATTATAGTTGTTTTCTTCTCATAATACTGAACATCAATATAAGTTTTCTTTTAATCAAGTCTGAGAAACTAAACCGAGAGATTTCAAAAACAAACATCGTAAAAATAAACGCCTGATGAGTTGAGGTTGTGCGTCAAACTGTCTGCAGCATTGTGGATATGACGTGAACACGCTACTTCTCATATGACTTTCGTTTCGAATAAAATGAAAAACGCTATTTTTAGTCTAGTTATTATAGCCTATAATGATACAAGTAAAAATACAAAAATATTTGTATATATTTAACGATATAGATATATATTTAACTATATAATATATATAACAGGAAAGTTGCACACACACTTTGTATTTCACTACACTATGAATCAAATGTATATAAAAACTATGAAAAAAATGAAAAGAATAAAAACTTAAAAAACGAAGTAAAAATTCTCCTGTTTCATTCTGTATTTCTAATACAGATTTAAACAGGAATAGGGACTTATATTTATATTAACTGTTATCGATGTTGGGTTTGTTTTAGATTTTATTATTATTCGGTTTATTATTAAATTATTATTTTTTAAAAGCATCATATTGTTACAAATTATGTTTTAAAAATACCTCTCTTTAATTTCAGTTACTTATTCATTCTAGTACGTTAATTTCACTTAATTCCTTATAAAGTTAAATATTAGAAATTCATTGCGGAAAAATGTTGCGGTTTCACTGTTCCCGACATAATTTCTGAGCGATAAAACTTTGGAATTGCGATTTTATGACTGCTCTAAATTTTTCATTGAAGTTGCATACTTTAACAAACTTTATTATAATTATTAAGTCGGTCGGTGGTATAAATTTTATCAATTCAATATTTAAATTTTGAGCTTGTGCTTTATCGAGTCCAAAATATGGCAGTAGTAAGATCTGTCTTATTTACCTGTATCTGTACAATAAATATTTATTAGACATAGTATACAATGTTTAAGGTGAAGTTTAGTGGGTTGTTATTATGTCGATGGAATGTAGTACATCTTAGATAAGCCCACACGGACAGGTTGAAATGGAAATTTCTGAATGCAGTTACATTTTTTGATGAACAATATTGTCACTATTATATCAAACATTTATCACCTATACTCCGGAATAATTTCAATATAGAGAAGATTTGTAACCCTTTCACGCGTAATAAATATGGAATTGTTACTATACTTAGAGCTCATGAGCTCAAGTTTGTTGACAATAATGCCAAGTTTTAGATGGAAATAGTGTGACTTATTTATAGTTTTGCGTATGTGCAGGATTATGTTAATGTTCTGCCTACTACTTGTGTTCATTTGCACATAAATTAACTAGAGATAATATTTCTTATTAAAAACATACTGATTTCAGTAAAAGATTTATTAATATCACCGACCTAACGTTATTCTGTTAACGTTCGATCGGTCTGCTAGTACCCACAACTAGAGTTTTAAAGATTAGATATTTTGGCCACATATTATAACATCTAAAACGTTTTTTTTAAAACTCCCGCATTATGAATATACATCCTGTATTGCGGGAGACTTTACAAACATACATGAAATAGACACAAAAAATACTCAAGACTCAGATCAACAATTTATGAATCGCACAAAGTGTTGTCCCGTATGGGATTTAAATCTACAACACTTGACGACTTAAGCCACGAGGCCAACCATGCAGTCAATAACTAACTTTCTGTTGCTAAAATTCAGTGGAATATGCCATTAAACTTCATTGTCATGTGTATTCTATTTTTATTTAAAACAATAATAATAGTATATTGTATCATATTTCGCATGATGTACCTAAAATACCAATTACCATTATTTTTATAATACCATTTTGATAAAACAATGTTAAAATAAATAGTGAAAAGAATATCATTATAACAAATTTCATTTTAATATACCCAACATAGTAAGTGACTTATTTACATAATGAATATTTCAGCGCGATATCTAAAATCCACCCACACAGCAAGCTAACGAGGCACGTCTATCATACATAACACTCCTAATTATGAAACATGTAACAGCCGAATTAACAGAATAGCACATTCTGTAAACGATATTAGGCAATACTCGTAAAGATAAGCCTTCGGAACGCAAACACGCCCTGTTCCATAAAATTTTCTACTTTATGACAACAATTATCCCATTATAAACTAATGTATTCAATTATTCACCCTCCTAATAAAATTGCATATGAATTATCACATTAAACGCTGATAAAATGACAGGTACAAATAGTTATAAAGTTATTTCATATATCTATCCACTAAGACCCTATGTTTTTCATTTTATCAGATACTAAGGTGAAGACAAATACATTAAATAAATTACCCATGTCCTCTTACTAATCATAGTTTTGTTACTTCAATATGTACCACACATGACACAAGTAATAAAGTAGAAAAGCTACATAAAAGAAAAAGCTTAACTAGAATTGAGAAAATCAAACCAAAAGAAATATATGCAAGTGGAGGTCGCTCAGTTGGGAAAGCACTTCAATTCTACATAGATCTCGTTTAAACTGAACGATTTTCCAGGCCGTTGTATTCCTATAGATGAACAAAACCACCAAACATTCTAGGTACTTCAAAATATCCAGCTTTGAAACAAGCGATTCTAAGCTTCGATTTAGCAAAGTGTATTGTATAAAGTAAACCAAAATACACATGAATAAATGGACGAAAATGTTAAATTATAAGATCTCTAATTCGCTTTTTAGCAAAATATAAAAATATCAACGGGATATAACCGTCATCACGTCAGACCAAGTGACTTTACACCTTAATGGATGTTGTACAGTCGCTAAAAGACAGTTTCCGCATCACTTAACTCTACTTCCGACGTAATAGATATCATTTCACCTAAAAATCAACGTGTCATTCTACGTCATTTGAGACTGTTAATGTGACAGTTGGATATGGATGAAACCTTATAGATGTTATGTAATAGGTTTTTGGTTAGAAATAGTGTTACTAGTATTATATTACAGTTGGGCGGTGTAGGGTAGTGTTATATAGGGTGAGTTTATGTAAATTACTTTAAGGCTTAGTAAATAGATCCTATGTAATAATTAATTAGAGACTTTATAGTGAAGTAAAACCTTTTGGAAGTACTATAATGTACACACACTTTTAGAGATTTTTTGACAACTTTGTAGACTTGTTTTTTTTAGTTTTGCCTCACTTTCGGTTCAATGACTTTGCACACTATCGGTCGGTAGCAGTAATGTCTGAAAATAAAAATATTTTAACAACACAAAACGCAACATATTGGCAGACAGATTTTTTAAATGATTTTTTATAGAAATACTACTCTGATAGAAAAACTGCAGATACCTATACAGTTCAATAAAATAACGATGTTAAAAATTTCTTGAATCTTTTTTATTAAACTACAATCACTAGATATATCTTTTATAAAGTAGGAAGAGTATGATAACAAAATGTTTGATAACCATATTTATGTATTTCTAAATACGCGCCAAGTATTTGGGTTAAAATCCTACATAGGACATCACTTTGTGTGATTCATAAATTATTGTTCTGTGTGTGTGTTCTTTGTGTTCATATCATGTACGTTTGTAAAGTATCCCGTGACACAGAATGTTTATTCCTAATGCCGGAGTTGGTTTTTTGAAGTGAAAACTTCTTTAGCGGCGCTGTGTACTTTTTTGGAAAGGGTAAAAATGTATAAACTCGCGTCAGGTCACGTGACCTGATCGAAAATTCGTAAGACGGATGGAGAGAGGACAGGCGGCGTAGGGCGCTTGCGCGAATGTTCGTGTGTGTATGTAATATAAATTGTCATGTTTGTGTACGATAGCGCAATAAATGAATATTGTATTCCACCACATAAATAATAGTACTTTTATACTTATAATGAAATCAATTCGTACAAAATTATTCTTTAACCATTCCAAAATATCAAAAATGCACAACGTTAATATTCAAGTTTTCACTTCTGCCGGCACTCCCGGAGTGCAACCCGTCGAATTTTATCTATTTATCAAAATATTGCATGTAAATTACACTCACATACAGAACAAATGATCATATTTATCATACATAGATTTATGCTAAACAAGAACTAAATCATTGGCTGGTCAGGATTACTAACCACTGGATGAATAGATCCAAAATATAAAATTCTTAGAACCAGTTTCACCAGTTCCTGATGTAGTTTCAGATAGATATTCTATTGGATAGATATACATAGGTTGCTGATATGTAGGTATAATAATATATCTGACGAATAATACTCATATGTTTCTCTATCTAAGTCTTGCGAAACTGAAAACAGCAGTATTGCGGTAGATGAGTTTACATTAGTTTTTTTTTTTTTTATAAATGAGTCCGCCAAAGTGACTCTACTCTGCCTGAAGGAAGGCATAAGCTGAATCCAAGAGTAGTCTAAGGGTCTATTCAGGTCATTTTTAGCAAGTGGTTAACCTGACCCTAAACCTTTTCACGTACATTCACAGTCCACAATTTCTTTAAAGAAAAATAATGACACCAGAGGGCACTATGTTATTAATTTAATACATGAATAACACACGTGAATATGTAAAAAATCACTTTAAGCTCTGTAATTGAAAGTTGGATTTTAGTGTGCAGATTAACAAAATCCATCAAAATTGAACGTCATTCGTTGTTGATATGAGAATAGAAACTTTTATTGGTAAAATATTTCAAATAAAAATCCCTTACATTATAATAGCTCTGTTTGTAAAACCATTATTATAGACATTTTCGTTTTAGAATAGTATGTACCTACATATTTTTTGCTCTGAAATAATATGAAATGAAACTTGTTCAACATTCTAATGAGTACAGTCGTAACAACAAGGCAACATACAACCCGCACAAAAATTAAGCTGATAATCTTAATTGTGTTCCCTACTTACTCTTTTACATTTTTGAACTTAATTAAAATATTATATGCCTTAAACTTATAATGGTAATATAGACGAAGATTACTTATATGTAAAAAAATACTATCAAAATTTGTAGGTATGAAAAGTTATTCTATGCCGTCTAGGCTTCTCTGTTTAAACTTGACTTCTCTGTTACAGGTTACAGCATATGTTTAGTTCCTTAATTATTTTATAGTTATATTTTATATTCTGTATAACTATAAGTTAATTTGACTGCCTCGGTGGCGTAGTGGTAGCGTATGCGACTGCTAAGCTTGAGGTATTGAGTTCGATTCCCGGGTCGGACCAAATGTTTGTGTGATCTGCAAATATTTGTTTCGACGTTTGGGTGTTTCCTATGTATAATACCTATGTAAAAAAAAGTATATAAGTATTTATATCAGTTGTTTAGTACCCATAACACAAGCTCTGCTTAGCTTGGGGACTAGATGGCGTTGTGTGTTAGATGTCCGGAATATTTATTTATTATTATTTATTTATATGGACTAGACCAGTTTTTCACTTTTTACTTCAAACAAATATTACACAACACATAGGTTCTGCATTGGTGCTATTCGGTTTTTTCGACTATTCATAACGCTCTTTTAAGTAATTTAATATAGGTTTGAACACTTTTGATATGGTTTTTATCGCTTCTACTTATGTAGGTATGTAATGAAACGACTTTTGATATATTTTAGTGCGTTTATTCCCATTTTCAAACGTGAGGTCATTGTTATGTTAATGTACTCGCAGGATTTATTATTAAAAAGTAGAATTGTATTACATCCTTAGGACTTTAAACATCCTTACATATATTACTGGGGTCAGCTCCACAATAACAATGTTGTCAATACAATGGGCGGTTACTATTATATCGAACAGGTGGAGTCCAAAAAGCCACACCTTTTATTTATTACACGTCGAAATAAATTATTCAAAAGCGTAACGATATTATGCGATGCGGACAACGATAATAACTAATTTGAATTAATTTGATGCGTCCCATTTCTTTCAAAGGAAGCATAAAAACTTTTTATGTGAAAATTGTGTGAGACAAGTTTTCTCATATATTTTGTCTCATTGTGTAACTGTTTTATGAAACACAAACATAGAACAGATGTTTCCTGTGCCTTTGATTTATAATTTAAAAAGTAAAGTTGTTTTAGATAAAACTGGTAACTGTTAACTGGTGTTAGTGATACATTATAACAAAATACAGATTATCAAAAAGATAATACTAGTAAATGTTATTTATGAATATATGAGTGGGTAAACAGTATTTACCTTTTTCATTATACAGGAAAAAGTATTATTAATGTACCCATAACACAAGCTCTGCTTAGCTTGGGACTAGATGGCGTTGTGTGTTAGATGTCTGGAATATTTATTTATTTTTTTATTGTTATTGTTGTTTTTTCACTCTGTCATGTGTTGTTTTATAATATAGAGAGGGAAATGTATACGTGTCACGGTTTTAAATGGGAAATACTAATGTAAATATTTAATATACATAGCTTAATATTGTGAACTTCAATTGTAGTAAATAAAACATTCTCATATTTTCTGAACAAAATTAGTCTCAGATCTTAACAAATACCTAGAACGCTTTTGGAGTTTTTTTTTTGGATTTCAGATTAATTCTTTGATTCATTCAAATATTCAGAATTAAGTTATAAAAAATTTCAAACACCCAGAACTACGAGTATATATATATAAAATATTACTAATAATAATTTATAGTTACAAAAAGGAAAAATAACAACGCAATAAAAATATCTAAAAACATATAATAACATATTAATCATATTTTAATTCGCGTAGAGAGAGTGACCTTATACGATATGTTGAGCTATGAGAAATCAGCACGATCGGCCCGGCTCAACCGGGGCGGTACCCTCGCACAAAAGATCAAACTAAAATAACAGCATTCGTGCTGTTGTGTTTCGTTGGTGAGTCCTAACGAGTCAGGAGGCTCTAGCATGAGGTTGAGGTGAGGAGGTTGCATTGTCTGCACTAGCAATGAGTATTGTAACCACGATGGACGTGAAAGTATGTCCAGCTTAAATAATTATAATAATTTTCCATCATAAAACTATCAAAAAATTTAGAGAAGTCACTAAAAAATGAAATCCATTAAAACATGGATATTTTTTATATTTAACTAGTTTCTGCCCGGAGCTCTGCCCACGTGTGTCAGCTATCGCGACAAGATAAGAGTCCCTATGTCCTTCCTCAAGAATCAAAGTAAGTGCCAAATTTCTACAAAATCGGTGCGACGATTTATCCGTGAAAGCGTAACAGACATGTAGACAGATGGAGTTACTTTCTAATCCTACTTCCTACTAATTATAGGTCTTTACCTATGAAATTGCGTTTCTTCAGTACTGGTCATTTCAAATAAAAAAAAGTTTGTAATGGCTCTGTATCCTAAATTCAAATTAATTTTGTTTTAAAACCATGACATTCTATTTACAAACTCAGTCTTTTGTTTTTTGATTAGCGTTGTATTTTCATTACATTTGAACATTTTTCGTCATAATGGATACTTTAAAAATTCGTGTAATTATGGAATATGAGTTCCGTAGTGGCACCAACGCGACACAAACGGCACATAACATCAAAAACGTTTACGGAGAGAACTGTACAAACGAACGCACAACCCTTTTTGGTTTTCCCGGTTCCGTTCTGGAAATTTTGACTTGAAAAATGAAGCTCGTGGTCGTCCGGAGACTTTGGTTAACAATAATGAATTAAAGGCGATTGTGGAAGCTGACGAAACTCAATCTACAGCTGAGCTAGCAGCAGCTTTTAATGTAAGCATCAAAACAATATTGATCCATTTGCGACAAATTGGCAAGGTAAAAAAGCTTGATAGATGGGTGCCCCACGACCTTAACGATCGCCAGCGCAACGTACGCGTCGCTGCTCAACAGGCAAAGAAATGAAGGAATTTTGAAACGAATAGTTACGTGCGACGAAAAATGGATTCTGTTCGACAATCGAAAGCGCTCAGCAAGTTGGTTAGACCCTGGTTCAGCACCAAAGCAATGCCATAAACCAAAAATGACCCCTAAAAAGGTGATGGTCACTGTTTGGTGGTCTAGTGCGGGTGTGATTCACCACAGCTTTTTACAAAACGGCATGAGCATTAATGCAGATGTGTACTGTGAAGAATTGGAGAGAATGATGGAGAAGCTTGCACATCTGCAACCAGCTTTGGTCAATCGGTCGTCCCCACTGCTCCTTCACGACAACGCGCGACCCCATACTGCGCAACAGACAGTCTCCAAGCTGCAAGAGCTGGGGTTGGAAGCTCTCCCTCATCCGCCATACTCACCAGACCTTGCACCTACAGACTATTACTTTTTCCAAAATTTAGACAACTTTTTAGTGGGTAAAAAATTCAATTCCCGAGAGGCAGTACAAAATGCCTTTGAAGAGTTTGTTGCCTCCCGTCCAGCTGATTTTTACAAGAAGGGCATCAATAAACTGCCAATGCGTTGGCAAAGATGCGTCGATTGCATGGGTGATTACTTCGAATAACAGAAATAAAAAAGTTTGAAAAAATAAGTACTTTCACTTATTGCATACAAAACGGCAATTTCATAGGTAAAGACCTAATATTATAAACTCGAAAATTTGTATGTAAGTGAGTATGTTTGTTTCTATTTCAGGCATAAACTACAGAATGGATTTTAATGAAACTTTACAATAATATAGCTTATATATCAGACTAACAGATAGGCTACAATTTATAAAGATACTAGCTTCGCCTCGCGGTGTTGCCTGCGGTTATTGTCGTATCGCGGGGAGCACCGAGGAGTTCAGCTAGTTTATAATATAAGTATGGAATTTCGCAACAAAACGAATTAGTATGTTTCGTAAAACAGATTACAGAATTAAATTGTGAAAATATGCTGCATTTCTGTGAGTGTTCTACATGGATAAAAGTAGGTAGTGGCTTTTATATCCTCTTAACTTTTGAATGTATAGTACTAAACTAATCTCGAAATGAAATGCGAAACCGTCGTTAATACCATTTAGAACTAGGTACGGAGATAAGCCATAGTGTTTGGACTAAAATAATGTATTATCTATCTCTGCAATCAGCTATTGCTATGACTAAATTCGTAATGGAGCCGTGGTTGATACTATTCAGATTTTTGTTCAGTGATTAGTCATGTTTTTTTGACTACCATAATATATTATATATCTCTGTAGTTGACTATTGCATTCTTGGGATAAAAAGGCCCTCATTATCTATATTCATTTTTATTCTCGACCTTATTGGCCAAGGAGCCATGGTTGATACTATACACAACTATTTAAGGACTAATAAAGTCATAATGCATTGATTACTATAATGTGTTATCTATCTTTATTGGATTATTTTTTTAGATAAAAAGGGCTTCATTTTCAATGTGCATATTTTTTAGTTTTGTAATGAAGTAATTTTTATACATGCTAGTTGTAGCGACATTGATAACAGTACTTGAAGAGGTTTTTTAACTCGCGGACCAGCAAAGCAAATACATTTCTTACTAAAAGTACAAATAGCTACTTTTCTCTTAGACTGTTTGCAGATTCTTTCTTCATTATTGAAATGATAAAAAATTTGTATCTATAAGATGATAGTTTATAAAACCCAAGCCTTGAGTAGTTTAGTCAAGGCAAATAAAATCAACAAACTTCTTTACGATATTCGAATTACTTACATTATACTTTTTAAGTATTTCATGACACCGACATGTGATGGCGTCTTTAATAAAAGTTAGTGATGTCTAAATATTTGTGTTAGACTTTTTTCTTTTTTTTTGTACCGACGCCTAAACTTGTTTAATTTCCTTAAATTGTCTGTTTTTAGCTTCTTATATGAGCGACACAAGACCTACTTTATCTTCTTGTCGGTCGGTAAAGTTTAATTTCCTTAAATTGTCTGCTTCCTGAGCTTCTTATATGAGCGACACAAGATGTACTTTATCTTCTCGTCGGTCGGTTAAGTTTATTCTACATTGATACAATTATTTTTGAGATTTTTACAAGGGATTAAGACTACATATTGATAAAAATTTTAAAAGTTGTCTAAATGTTCATTTTTAACCATTTATAATAAACAATACCTACAAATTTTTCTTCTTTTTAACTCGAAACGCTCACTTTTTAGAAATAATAAATTAACAATACGTATCTTTATTGCTTTGTCAATCTATTGGATCCTGACCTGACCTGGTCTTACCTGAATTATATATACTCAATTCAATATATAAATCAACACAATATGGTCTAGTCTAGAGCTTTGCATTTGACTGGTTGCCTTAATGAAAGACGAAATATTTCAATTTTTTTAAGTTAAAAATTATAAATCTATTAATATTGAAGCTTTATAACTAAATTGTAATTTACATATTATTTTCCTCAAATAATAATTACTTCAAAGAATAAATATAACAATCCTATTGAATTTTGCATGTTTTTGTCTGTTTAGAAGCAACTTTAAAAGAAAATTATTTAAAGCTTATTACTGAAATATATAAACTGTTGGCTTCTTTGACTTCTGAAATCTAATTATAAAACACACATACTTTTACAATGAACACTATATTTAAATTACAATAGTCTTTCAGTTTATTTATTTTTAGTCTTCTTAACCTCTCTGCAAAATATTAATAGTTTTTATAGATATGAATTTTCATGAAGGTTATTCTACTTACAATGTCCTTTTAACTTTAACGAATCAAGGCTATACAGATACAGAGTAATTAGCCTGTAGGTATCTTTGGGGCAATTGGCGAGGCACTTAGTTACGGCACTTATCTAGAGGATAACGATTATTGGTGGACATTAGCTACTGTTCTTAGTCTGTTTCCCGGAATAGGTGATATTGTTCTGAATAGTAAGTGTTTTGGCTTTATATTTAAGCTTTTGAACTTTATACAGAGGTTCTTGTTAGCGGGTGGATGGGAGTTCTAAAATTAAACAGAAATGTAAAGTTTTATTACAGTTCTTGAAACGATGTTAGAAAGAGGAAAACTGTATGTGGTAAAGTGTAGGTGTAGGCAATTCCAGCTATATTGAAAGTAAACTACAAACCACATTATAATATTTATTTTTAAATACTAGTTTACACCTCATAAAGATAGAATTAATTCAGTTACCGTACCTTTAATTTTATTTCCGTTCGTTATTTGTTGTCCTTATGTATGGAAATTGTGTGAATTGATACGCAATTTCATAAAAAATAATAACCTGCATAAATATAACGTTGATTTTTAAAAAGTAGTTCTCCATTTTTTGAAACTTTTACTTTCACGAGCAGAACTTTCAGTTTGTAGAAAAAATTAGCAGACTAGCTAGCTAAACGAAGTCCTTTGAAGGCATTTTGCAATAGCATGCAACAGGCCATTCGTACGTTCTATAGAACAAGCAATATTTGTAATATGTATGTATAATAATTTCTATTAAAACATGTACTATAAATAGATTAATCGAACACCACTCGACCAACATAATTATCTAAGATCCCTCCTCGCATCCGTCTCACGAAATGTAAGTTCTCGCACTGACAAACCCCAACGTTTGCGTTACGATTGTTGTTGTGGTGATCTACCCTAAAAAGTAAAAAATACTATCAGTCAAGTCTTCTAGTAGCTCAATATTGTCTTAAGTGACCCTCGTAAATCTAAGTACTAAGATAGATTAAATAGTTCCTTGAGTAGAAATCAATTTTTAAAAAGAGTCACGTACGAAGACCCTTTTAAAATTGAAGTCATTAAAATTTACATACGTTTATCATAAACTTATTAACATTATACAGCGTCACTGCCTCCGGTATTACAAGTAAGCACTGTTTGTCTGCCATAAGTGATTGAATCACACTTGACTGTCACACATATAGATAAGATATAATATACTACCTTGTTGTACGACCATGTCTCATTAACAAGGTGCTTTGCTTTGTTTATCTATGAATATGATAAATATATTGAGAGAAAAGAAAGTAGGTATAGTTCGATTGCCCTAAATTTATTTATTTACACTTTGTCATTGTCAGTATACGATTTTTATGAGAAATTTCAACCGGTTTTAACTAATACTGGATCATTCAAGAATTACTGGGAATCATGTTATCTCTATTGATTCTTTTACTCTTTATTTTTATATCGTTTTCTTCCCAGCTCTAAATATATATATATGTCTAAATAGTCTACATTTATGATTAGGTCTAAATATTTGGAATTACCATTATAAACATGGGACGATCGAAATTTATATATATGGCGTTAGACTAGAGTTCATAATTTAGCCTGTAAACAGAACATATATCATTATTGACGAACACGAATAATTTATGAGTATTAAAACAAACAGCTATAGATCCACCGAGAGTCATTTGTTTTCTGAGTACACCTCGCTTGTTAACCGAAATTTTGACGTGTCTAGTGCGTAGGCGTCGTTCAAGTGTGTGTCTAAACCCACATGTACATAAATTCTTTTGTTACGCCTTCTATTACAATTGGATTCGAATGGTTTGTATGCAAAAATCTATTTGTTTCCAAACCAATATTGAAAATCAGTTTATCTACTGTGACATGTCAGAATTAATTGTCATTGAATGGTAGTTCATAATCCTTCGTATATCCCATAGTTTGTATTAAGACTTTGATCTTTTTTTTATTCCGTTGTCTATCTTAGTTTCTGTTATATATTTATTTATTGAATTTAAATAACCTACTCAGGCACACATGTGTTCTTGGCTCAAATGTAACGATCGTTGGTAAAAATATAAATATAAGAAAGCCTCAGACTAATAAAAAGTGATATTCTTTATTGATCTGAATAGGATGGATTCAATTATTTTCTTTACTGCAAGACACTGTTTACTTTTTATATGACGCCGAAGTTTACACATCTTCACATAACTTTTAAATTTCTAATAAATTTTGTTTAAAATTCAAATATACTTTTCATGTTTATTTTTAAATTTATTCTTAAAAATATTACCTACATACAAATATGTAAATAGAATCTCTCGCCTAAACAATGTAGGTGTATAGATTTATTCTTACGTTTTCAATATAATGCATAATACGAAACTTAGTGATAGTCTTCTGATATCTAACTTAGCTATTACTAAATACCTAGATCAAATAATTATACATCTTCACTTATTATTTACAAGGAGGGGCAATCAATTAATAACAAGCCTGTTAGTGCGTTAAAGACAGTGCGTTCGACGCTCTTCAATATTGTTATGCGAGCCCAGCACAAAACATCGAAACACCTACTTTGCTGCTGATACTTCTTGTATTAAATTGAAATAACGCTTTTCCACTAGAATTCAAATGGCTGCATAAAAAGCTAGCACAGACGAAATGAGTCACCAGTGATTTGAAAACGAATAAGATACGGACTTCGATTTATTTTCCAATTTCATTGTACGACATTGAATGTTATTCTTTTAACTAAAAGGTCTGAAATCGAATGTGTGTGCTGCATCATTTCTGATTATTGTGTTGAGGGTCGTGCGACCTTTTCTTCTGCGATCGGTATCAGACGCACTTCGCCGATGGTTCATCGCTACAGCATCGATCCAACGATATGCTAATGTACCAATGCATTCCATGCCTTTGTAGACTTATGACGACGAGGTGGGCGAAACTCTATTGATATACATTCGATGTCATTGTTAATATTATAGGGTGGACTCGACTTTAAATGGCAATTTATTCTGTCGCTCGATGGGACATTTGATAACGCTTAGTCATATCGATTTATTATTATTTTTGTTGGCATTGTGAGACGTTCAATGTTAGATTTGTACAATGATACTCATGACCTCTGACAGAATTCTTGAATAAAACGAAACGTTTTAGTAATTAAAATAAAAAAAGTAAATAAATACTGCCTTTAAGAAGGGCAAACGTAAAATGAGATTAATAAATTCTCATAAAAAGGTCATTCCATGTAGCTTTAATTTAGAACGGCGCTATTAAATTTTAAAACCCTTTGAAACCCTTACCGTATCGTACATTGTAACCACAATAATCTTCAATGCCCATAAAATTGGTATTTATACGAATTAAACTGTGGCCGTAATTGATATAAATGGTTGTTTCTAGTTAAAGGTAATTGAATAGAAGCAAGTGCATTAACCATTGAACCATTTCCGAAACAATGTGTTTTAAGGAAGAAACTCCACAAAACATTTGACTAAGAAATATGTTTTAGGTATTTTAGACATTGAACCTTATACAAGATAGTCATTAAACAGTGACTTTCATTTTATTGGCATTGTATTATACTTAGGTATATTATACTCGCGATTAGAAATTACTAAAAGTCGGTCGAAATTCCTTCAAGAAATTATTATTAGTGTAGATATCAATTTGCATGTTACAAAATAACACGAGTTTAAAATATATCACCTCCGTAATGACAGTTACCGTTATTTTACGGTATTTTCTTATACCTATACGCCTATAAAATTTGTAAAGAGTCTTGTAATAACGTAACTTGAACGTAAACGATATTGTTTCGTACACCAAAAATGTTATAAATTTTATTAAATTGACCATCACAGCACCGATCGATATTGAAATTTAACTTCTTCGATTCCAGCTGTGTTACGATTCATATCTACAGCTTTGAAGTGGGGACGATTGTAACTTTGTCACATTAAATAACTATTAAGCTAGTAAATGGGTGCTTTCTACGAACTAAAATACACATTTGTTTTAATTTATTATACAAATTTAAAATGGGTCTGCGTGAAAATTGAAATTAAATGTAAAATATCACCATATTTTAAAGATTCAGTAAATGTTACATATAATTGAGGTTATCCTACGTTGATCTAGTGCTCTTTAAACTAGGTATACTAGTATATTAACATTTGTAAATAAGTTTTATTTGTTAAGTCTTTTAAATAAAACTGAATTTGTTTGATATGCCAACTATATATCGATAATATAAAAGGCTTTGAACTAAGAGTACTATTACAGATATTATTCTTTATATTTACTAGAATCGAACAACTAGATGCTAAATACGTCATCACATATTTTATACGTGGGAGAGCCACGCTTCGGCATGAATGGGTCGGCTTGACCGGAGTGATACCTCAGCCTCACAGAAAACCGGTGTGAAATAGCGCTTGCGCTGTGTTCACCGAGTGAGTGAGTTTCAGGAGGCCCATACCCTGTTCCCTCCCCCCATCCCCCACTACATTCCCCAAAGGCCGCACTTGTGAAGCCTCTGAGGTTGCAGGTGTCCTTGGGTGGCGGTAATCGCTTAACATCAGGCGATAAGTTTGCTCTTTTGCCCCTATACAATAAAAAAAATACATATACTAAACATTCTCACAGAAACATATATAAGATATAACAATCATTATACAGATATATACATAAACATTTTTCGGTATAAATTAAAAGATCCATTTCACTGCTTAGTTTCCTATGACACAAATGTTTAGCTATATAGACAAACGAAAACCGATTCGTGTTTACACACACATTTAGCATTGAGATTCAGGTTTATCTAGAAATTTATGATTATGCTTTCACTTTATGAAGGCAAACAGACTGTGAGGCTGCATAAATGGGAATGTCCCAATACAATGTGTATGCGTATTCCAAATATTGCGAATCATAGTCTGCAAATCTAATTTGTTTTGTGATTAATTCGGCCTTTATATCACAAAATTATAATTTGTTAGTAGTAGACATTTAAATGTATTATTTAACATCTTTTCCGATTACCTTTAATATATACTTATTAAAATTATTAATTTATTAGATACATTAATTGATCAAAATACCATATTTCTACAAACTATTTCACTAACGTAATTATTATGAAATATTTCTTTACCTATCCCCAATCAAATAAAAACAAATTAACATACTTTTCAGCTTAGATTTTAAGAAAGTTAATCTGTTAACAAGTCATGGAATGACTAATAACTTCATCTTTTCAAATATTTACAACTTCGAAGTTTCTACATTAACTCCAAAATAGCTTTTTGTATCGTTTACTTTGTCACGAGAAATTATTAAACAACTTGCAATAAACTTCCACAGTTTACTGAGAGTTCTTAATGGATAACAGCACCGAATTACGACTGATAATTCATTAATATTCATACAATACGGTCCCAAATAAACCCTTTTACAGGCCACCGAATTTCCCCGACCACTATCTAACTTTTTATTATATTAATGTCAAACAAAATTGTGAAAATATTATTATTCTCATGTCACAAATATTACCATTCTCGGTTCCGTGATCATATTAGTTGTCCTTTTCTGGACATGTTGTTGATTTAGTGCTGCCAGTTAGAAACTTTTCTAATAAATAAATGTTATTCGCTCCGACGTCAGACTCTATGGTCCACAAGTATCCACCGCATTGGACAGTTGGTTTTTGTGTCGTTGGTACATAAATTTGTCTCTTGATCCGCATACTTACTGGAAATGAGTAGGGTTACTCCTGGTGGGGGTTGAATCCCGTAATTCATCTACTTTAATTGAGGTATAGTAAAGTTTGCATAATCAGGTTTTATTTACAATATTAAAGGTTTAGAGTATATAACGCTTTGCTAAGATTTTTTAAAATAACTCTTTTATAATCTTTTCAGAAAACAAACACAAGCGCCTTTTAGTTTTGCCAGTACAAAGGCTGAGATATATTCGATATGACTTTGGGTATTGAAGGCCTCTCGTTAGAGACTGTAGTTTCATACATGATAATATGTGTAGGGTGCCACCGAATCCGATTTGTTAGAAGGCAAAACTGGAAAAAGATCTGGCGAAATAGATATGGATACGTCTAATAACATGTGGCGCTAAAGACCGCAGATCTCCAGTCTTCATGAGCGCCGTCCTATAGTTGGATTGAGACAGACCTTTCAGAAATCTGAGCACACTTCTCATCTGAAAATGATTCATTAATTGATGTTAAAACCTGTTTGAAGAATAATATTCAATTCTAAACTGCCAGTTTGAGTTGGATAAGGATTCATAGATTACTATTGTTTAATAAAAATACTGAAAAAATGTACTGGTTAAAAATTTATCATTGTTATTGTTAACTATATTCCTCTAACAACCAAGGAATCTATTTCGAATATTTTGTAGTTACGAGTGACAAAAGAATGATACCTATTTAAAAACGGTTATTAAGCTTTAATTAAAATCTCAAGCAATAATATGAAAAAATAAAACTTTTGCATGAAATAAAAGAAACATATCTCTTTACAATGACATCCGCAATATTCACGACAGTTAATCTTTTTAGATGAAGTACACAGTATTGTGCCAAGTGTGAACTGTGCCAAATACAGTACTGTACACAGTTTATAACGTGCAATGTTGACATAACTTCCTAATATTTAACTTTGTGAAATTTCATAATATCCACTACACCAATACACAAGGCTATTTCATCAGACTATTGTTTTCAAAAACAGAATATAATTACAATTGTCAATTTCATGTTTAGAGTTTCTGTTCTAAACGATTCGATCAGATTTTCTGCAGTCTAAATTCAGCTAGCCAAAGCTTTACTTCATACGAACCGTTATTTGAATTACAATAGGAATATCTAAAAGTTATTCTTATTAAAAACTAAACATGTACCATGAGTAAAGTTGTCTAACAGACTTGGTGATCTGATAGAGGTATATTTACTCTATGAAAAGCAAAATGTCCTCAGATCTATAAAACAATAGAAGGTTATTAAAGAAAGAAGGAATAAGACTTAGTGGAACATGATCAGCCATATCAAGACCTAAATAAAAATACTGAAACAATTTTAAATCGGCGCCGACATGACCTCAATCTCTAATATTTTACTTTGGAAGATAATTATTAGTTTTTAGTTTCGAAACCCATCCGTTAGTTTTCATCATTAGTTTCTCTAGTTGACTGAATTATGGTTTACATTTTACAGCTTTTTATTTTTTAAGCTGCTAAAATATTTGCAATAATTTTGTTTTAATTTATTTATTCAGACTTGTAATATTTGGAATATGTGTTGGATAACCTCCAATTTCACTAACATTTGACATAAATTGCATTAATGTACATTATTTATTTGAGACCTGGACTACATTGGACAGAAAACAAAAATGTATTCTAATATGAGTTGCGAAGAGCGATATTCTTCTACACAGGCTCTAAGTAATAGCTTTATTATTTTACACTTGACTGTAGAAAAAAACATAAAATTGAAATGCATGATAAATCATATAAATTATGAGATAAAGTAATAAAATTTTAAATAGGAACTCTCATTCTTGAAACAAAACGGAGATCGTTTCAAATTGTCATCAGGAGCAGGCGGTACTTTATGATACGATCATGTATCCTGAACCAACTCTAGCAACTACGTACCTACTAGTAGATTTCGCATCTACGATAAAAAAAGTGCTTCCATGTCATTAACATCATAGCCCACTGATAGACATAAGCCTCTTATTGGGAAGGAGGTTTTGGTTGTCCTCATATGCACTTGTTCGTGTTTATTTGCCAGTATTCTTTTCATTAGTAATGAGATCATTACTTTTTTAAATAACTTGGAGAATAATTTAGAGATCCAAATGAAATTTAATAAAGCATTATACTGCAAATACGGTAGCACTTAAAAGTTGTATAAATTTATTTCTTAACACTTAAATATATACAACATGTTACACTGAAGCGACGTGCTTCTAAATCCACTTTCGTATCGTTCGTAGGTGTCACCCTTAAGGGTTTGAACAGATTAGACGTTTTTAAATAAATAAATACGGAACCAAAAAAAATCTCTCAACCATGCTCTTAACTTGAAGCGACACTACATTTTATTAAACTAGCTAATCCTTATTAGTACAGTCATTTGGTCGAAAAAATAGAGGTTACCTGGAAAGTTTTCCGGGAGTTTTGAAATTTGGCAATTTTATAGATTTTGGTATGCTCTTGCCAAATTTCAACTTTGCCACCTCGTATGGCTGCCGCTCGCGCCGCCATATTGAAAAAATGGCGTTAGTGGAAACGAGTATTTCTGCCGAAACGTGTATTGAATCACACTTTACGGCGCTCCTACGCCGAAACTATTGATTTTAGGAAAGAAAAGGTTAAGACATAAATTGTAGGAAATTTTCTCTACTTTTATTTTGAATAAATGTTTTTCCTGTAAAATGCGCCAGAAAGGAGTTATTATCAAAAAACTGCTTTTGGGCGCCATTTTTCTTTTTCTTTTTCTTATAACGTTTACGTTTGAGGAATGTAAACTTTAGGGGATTGAAGTCAGTCATACAAAATAAATATACATTACTCAATTAGCAAAATGATACCCAGCAGTTTAAATGATAACCGTATCTAATGGCAAGGACTTTTAGTGGCGAGGGTATATTTAATGTGCCTGGTATCCATTCTGATATTCACACACACACAACTAAAATCTGACAAACAAAACAAATATTTTATTATAACTACTACTCAATAACATATGTACTTATAATATATACTGGCGTGATAGTAAATAAATTATAATTTTAATATTCATACTATAATATTTGTATAATGTCCACATTCGTCTACCGCTGCATCCATGCTCGGTGATTCTTGATGCTTTTCACACGGCCCTTCTTCAGAATGTCACCAATATGATAGGTAAATGTTTTAATAAACATATTATTTACCTAGAAAAGGACCAGAAAGCACATGACCCGAGTCATCCCAGGACTTGGGTTAGCGGGACGTCTCTGGCTGGCAGTCTGTGTGGTTTTTAGTGGAAACACCTACATACTGTTGGCTGCCTCCACTACTCGATAAAAAAAAAAACACTGTTATTTGTGACATTTAATTATATGGTATTTAATTTTTATGTGTACCAGATACGCAGCATATGTCTCCATCCTTAAACGAAAAGCCGCGAGCGTTTTCGCAAATCTTGCAAGTTGAAAGTTTGTATCGCAGAGTTTCGCGCAGTGGTACTTTATTCAGTTAGTTAGACTCATATGTGTACGTTCATGAACAAGTTAGTGGTACTCAAATGGGAGTTTCAGTAGCAAACCAACAGTTTGGTGTTTAGAAAATGTTACTTTCGTTTTATAATGCGAATTCATTTGAATAAAATTATATTGCGTATAATATTGTGATATACTCGTATTTCGAACAAGTTTTGTAGAGAAATGGATACTTTGTAGTTCATTACTAATGCCAGCCTGATTGTCTACTGTTGTGTAAGAACTTACACATATTTTAAATAAGCGTACTTCAAGCTGTATTGAATTGAAGTTGAAAGCTTGACGTAAAAACAAAACAAGAAATAAAACAAAAGAAAATCTTTTTCCTTGATTGTTTACGAGTGGATAGTAAAATAAGTTGGTGGTAAGAATTAAATTAAAACTCTATCTCGTAATGAAGCTTAAGTAAGCCAACGTCGTATTTCTTCAAGCAATATTTTGATGCTTTTTTACAATATCATATTAATGCCCGACTTATACCTATATTAGTTAGATCGGGTGGAGAACCCCGAATTCCTATAAAGCGTTGAATGTGGCCGGCCAAATACCGACGTAAATACCGCTGTTCGGACTAAACTATTACTGTAACTGGCAATATATTAGTATTTCTTAGAAACTACATGGGTGAAAACATTGAGGATACGTGATACTCGTCAGGTATTAAAATGAAATATATTAAAACGCAATTTTGTTACTTACATTCGTAAAGTAAAAAGACGATAGAAGTTTAAATTAATCTGTAATCTTTTGGTTACTGAACACCTAAGCAAGGTAAAAATAGAATTGTTTTGAGTATTCACAGAATGTCTAATAAAGCAAATGGTGATGCGTTTTCATAATACATTTATATATGTAGTAATATGTATTGGACGGCCTCGTTGGTCTAGTGGTTAGCGTAAGCGACTGCAGATCAAGAGGTCTCGGGTTTCTATTCCCGGGTCGGACTGCTATTGGGTTTTTCCTACAAGAAATTCTTAATAGCAGCCCGGAGTATGGAAGATGGCGGTGTTTCCCGCCCGTGCTTCGGAGGGCACGTTAAGCCGTCGGTCCCGGTTGTCAGGAACAGCTATGGCAATCGTTATTAGGAAGTCAGTGCCCTCAAATATACTGACAACTCGTTCAACCTTCGAATTCAGTTCGCCCTCAGGGTTGCGGAGGTCAGATGCCAGTTGCTCTGTGTAAAAACTGATATTCAGGTAAAACCGGTTGAACTGGTAGCCGACCCCAAATAATATTGGGAATAAAAAAGGCTAGGAAGAAGATGTAGTAATATGTATAAAAACAAATAGTACATAAATGTCAAGTCACGTAGATTAATTCTGGATAGTAAAGCAGAATTTAATGAAAATCATAAGTTTGTATCACGGAAAGTTTAGTCTTACGTAGAGAAGTTGTGTCCCCACGGCCCGCACAACTTAGACTATAATTTGCTGACGAGCCACTTGCAAACTTCCTTCACCTCCATTTTGACGTCCTCCACCTTTTTAATTCACTTACAGCTACTTATAACACGTCTTTGTACTTTTAAGGGTTTTGTGTAGTCAAAGGAGATTGTAATTCTATTTTACAACATACGACGATAACAGTATTTCACAAACTCCATTTTGAAAAGAGCCCCTATCCCTTTGTGTTGTTTAATGATTTTAATTCATTATTGTTAATGATTTTACAAATCAAAACAAAAAGTAAGTCAAAACAAGACGTTAAAAAAATTACTTTTTCATGGCATACTGGACCTTTCCTATAGTATTAAATTTCCATTTTAGCAGTAAATATCACTATTTAAATTAATATAAATATTATCATAAGTTTTACATAGTCGAGTTTTTCAAACTTTTTTTCTATTAAATTAGATTAGTCATAATTTAGTTACAATTATTTACAAAATGTTTCTCATAGTCCAAGTCACTGTACTAACTTTTTTCTCGCCGCAGACTCTCCCAGAGATCTTGTAACATGGATACGTACATATTCCCTGTAGGTGTGACACTGCATTTCTGGCGCGTACTATATATGTGCAAATACTCTATAGATATTTGTTTTTTCTCCGCTACAGTGAATTTCACAGTGCATCATCATTTATATTTTTTAAGATTCGCAGTAAGCTCCGCGAGGGCTTGGATCGCACGCGCTCAGCCGTAGGCACGCTCGTTAAACAGTCAATTGTTTGCAAAATTTATTTGTACTACCCTGATAACTGGAAAATACTGATCAAATTAAGCACGTTTTATTCGATAGTGTCACAACAGAAGTATTCAATGAATTATTGTGAGATTGGCTCAATCAGTCAGCAAATAAAAATAAATTGTCTGGGTATCAAACTTTTCGGTAACATATCAGCCAGGCTTAATGGGTAAACATTTATCTAAACAAAACAAAAGTATTATGAGAAATAACAAAAACTAGGCAACACTATTATATGGATACCAAATCGAAGGAAAGTTTCGTAACACAAATAATTGATTCGGTGCCCCGTCGTCAAGGAAGTCTCAGTTCTATTTAAGTTTCCTAAAAGGAAATGAAAGGAAATCAGAACCCGCGCCTTCGTAGCCTTTATCGAAACTTATCGGAATATTTCTTAGAAGAAAACGGTACTAGAGCATTTTATTAAAACGACTTCAAGATAAAAATCTTGTTTCTTTTTTTGATTTATTTAAAGGTCGTTCTTTTCGTGCAAGATCTTGAGAAGGTAAAATAAAATATTTATAGTGGAGAGTAACTGGTCGTGACATTTTCATGATTGTGAGAACTGTACGGGAATAGTTTAGTTTTGTATTATTTGCTGTGTGTTACAGTTAAATAAATCGTATTTCCTTTCGTGACATTTTAATTGATGATTGTTTTATAAATGTTTCTATTATACGCAAGATTATCAAGCCAAAGAAGTAAATTTTCGGCAACATCATTCTATGAAAAGAAAACTATGTATTATAAATACATTATATTTTTTTTATGAAATAGGTGGCATATGAGCATACGGATCACCTGATGGTCAGCGATTACCGCCGAACATGGACACGCGCAACACCACCAGGGGTCCCCCCCCCCCAATAACATAAAAAAATGAGCTAAAATCGTGCACGGTTTGGGTCTAAGCGAAACTTTAAACAACAACAAGAGGATAAATCTTTGTTCGGTTCTCGGACTTTCATCAATAACCTTACTAGTCTACTGCTGGATAAAAGTCTCTTTCTCTCATGAATCTCCTTTCAGGTTTTGTAGTCGGTATTGCTGCTTTAGTAATTTTATTTCGGAAAAACATTTCTTTCATCCAGCCATCAAGCTTTACTGAGCTTACTTGTAAAATTTCTATTGAAATACTAGGTTGAATGATAATAGTGCTTTGATCAGTATTTTTTATCACATATTGCTGAAAATATTTTCTTAAAATTTTGTAATTCATTTTATTAGTTGTTAATTTTGATTTAATTGTAAATTTATTTTTGACTTTGATAATAACTTTGATTTTGATTTTATTTTTCTCTCGGATCTCGGACTCGAACTCGAATGTTTTTAATGTTAAATTTATTTACGTTTTTTTTTATTTAATTTTAATTTGTAATTGTATGCATGCTTCAAATATGCATTTGTATTTTTAAACCATTTGGGGTCGAGACGCTAGGTTCATGGGGTTCGTTTCCCTATGTTTAAACAACTAGCTAAGCAACTGATTGACGCTTCTCGTGACCAGATGGTCGGTCTTTTTCTAGACACAGAGAATTAGCATTGCCATTCAACGTGGCGATGATGCGGAGGAATTTTTGACGCTTGTACGAAAATATTGTTATTGTCTCGTTTTGTTTAATATAAATATTTTTCTCCCCTGCCGTTTAATATTGTCAATTTCGGTAGAATGAGGGTGTGAGCTATTATCCTGTCATAAACACGAATGGTGTCTTGCACAGAACATTGCCAATATAGATTACATACACGGCTACAGAGACTGGCTATTGGGACAATTGCAGTGTCACAATGAGCTTATCAACGATTAGGGGAAATCATTACATTGTCGTATGCTCGACGTGTTGAAATTGAAGTGTTTTGTTCGAATGTAGCATAACGATTTATTTCAGAGTGGGTATTCCAGTGTAAAGTAACAAATTTCTCTTTTCAATTAATACAAATATTTGCATAGATGTGAAGGTGTGAAATTTTGCACACTCATCTCTTCTTTATTGAGGCAGCACAAAATATCTATAAGTAATTATAATTTTCAAGACGCTGTCACCAAGTTGATAAATGAAAATTAATATTGAAAGAAAAATAAATAAAGGGATATTTTTAAACTGGTTCTTAGATATCAGAGTTCTAGATAACAAACATAAAAAAAAACAAGCGAACTGAGAATTTAATGACACATATTTTTAATCCAAAAATGATCCGTATTACTTCTCGTAACAGTACTTCTTTTTAGTATAGTCTTCTTGAAAAGTACTATTGCTTTATACTTTAAGAGTTTTTGTTGTTTTATTAACATATTACGTTAATAAATCAACAACAAAAAGTTTGTAATTAAAATCCTACTAATATTGTAAACGCGAAAGTTTGTAGGTATGGATGGATAGATGTTTGTTATTCTTTCACGCAAAACTACTGAATGGATTTTGATGAACCGTTACAATAATATAGCTTATATATTAGAATAACACATAGGCTACAATTTATAAAGATATAGCTTCGCCTCGCGGCGTTGTCTGCGGTTATTGTCGTACCATGGGTATCAACACGGGGTTCAGCTTGTGTGATTATAATTACTTAAACTTTAATTAAAAATATTTCAATCATATAATTATTAATACCTAGGCATTAAAACAATAATTTATTTTTCTGATATTAAGATAACTTAATACCAACCATATCAAATTGTGATTAATAATTTTGAATAGGTATTCTGTCAAAAGATCATAAAACGTAGGTATCAAAGGATCTTTAAGTAATTCCTATGACTGCTATAATTAAAATTTATCAATTTACCAATTTATGCTTATTGAGCTTTTAATATTCTTAACTAATCAAAACACAACGACGTAAACGCCAACAAAAGACATAATTGCACGAGACCCTAATTAATTAATCAACGTTGTCTGAGTGCGGCGTAGACATAATTGATATTTGAAAGGACCTCCTGGACAGACCAAGGGTGACGTTAATAGAGTGCCACCGTATAATCAGTTTTATCAGAAGTAATATTATAAAACAGTTTCGGTTAGTTTCTTCGCGTGAAGTGATAACATTTTTGATATTTAGGTGCTCTTTTTGTTAAATACAATTTTTTCTTCGTAGTGTAAGGTTAACAAGCCAAGATCTTTGTAAAATACTGTCAAGAATTCAAATTAGGAACCAGACTTAACATTATGATATTTACTAATTTTAATTTGGTGGCATTAAAATTAGTAAATATTAAAACATTAGTAATTAAATATATTATATCTAAATATTTAGTCGATTATTGAATTGTATCGAATCAGTGTCAATTATGTTGATGACAACACTGTATAATGTATTTCAATGTTGAGAACGAAGTAAAAGTGACTCATTCATTATTCGACGGTAGAACAAAATAGTTGTGGGAAAATAAATCGGTTTAAATCCAGTTAATCATCGTTTGATTTGAGAGATAAAGACCTCCTTTTAGTAGTAGACAAACATAATTTTAGCCACCGGAAATTATTTTTAAAGATAAATATACAATGTGTTATTGTTTATATATATTTCTGGAATCTCATATTTCGGCAACTAGTATGTAAAATTTCATGATGATAAGGTGGGCAGCATATTATATACCTAATTTAAACCTAATTTTAAAAATAAAATTTTAAAAATATTCCTAATTAACAAAATTTCGCGTAACTACTTTCAAGAGCTTGTAAAACAAACAATCATAGCTTGGCTTTTAAATTAAATTCTTTTTTTTTTATTGAATAGGGGGCAAACCAGCAGACGCATCACCTGATGGTAAGCGATTACCGCGAGGGTATGGGGGAAGGGGTTGGAGTATGGGCCTCCGGTATCCTCACTCACTCGGTGAAACACAGTTGGTGAACACACACACCGTTTTCTGTGAGGCCGTGGTATCACTCCGGTCGAGCCGGCCCATTCATGCCGAAGCGTGGCTCTCCCACGGATTCAAAAGAAAACTGTTTCTCTAAAACATTAAGAGAAATTATTTACAAATGTAAAGAATATATATAAATATTTATGCTTCTATGAATATGTTAACAAATTCTTAGGTAATTAAGAAATAATATACTTTAACTTCTGCTTTTGATGATTTTGCAAAACTTTTAATTTTGTTAATTCATTAAAAGCAAAACTTTCTAAGAGATAGATTTGCACTCGGATTTATCTTGTTCCGAAATGTGTGTCGCGGCGGGCGGTCTCTAGACGTTAATTTGAGTGATGGCTTTCAGGCGGTAAGTAACGTTCGCAAAAAATTAAAACCCTCCATTTTGTGGCTTATTTAATATTTTGATTTAATAATGGAAGAAGAATTTTTTAATTTTCATATTTATTTGTTAGATATTTACCTTATAAAGCTTATGCATTTTATAAGTATGTTTAGGGTGAAGGGAAAGCAGCATCCAACTGTGCACTAATAAGATCATACTGTGCTGTGATTTGATATATCAATACATCTGCAAAGTAGAGAGATTATTTCATTTTTCCCAGGACCCCAATCAATATTATATTGGATAATAATGACGACACACATTGGTGAAGGGGAAACTTCAATATTCTTTTCTTTATTAAAGTTTATGGTCGTTTCAACACAAAGTTTCAATAATTTACTACTTAAATAATATGTGATACTTATGAATTATCAATGTTGATACGTTTATTTATATATAAAGCCAATTTGTAACTCTCAATTTAAATACGACAGCAAAATAATATACAACAGTCTAATAATCACAGATAATGGGTTTTGTATACCAAACTCAAACAATAATTTCGGCTGAATCGAGCTGGTTTGGCCAGACAAGTCTTGATTTATTAATTAGTGCGATCGGCAATTTCACCCTTTGTCTACGCGTTTGACGGTTGAATAGGCATGGGGTAAACTCATTTTAAATGATACATTTAAAATTATTGGATTAGTATTTGTTCACTAAATTGTATCCATTGCAATTAAACATTTTCATTCCGTAAAATTTTTGATAGTTATTGTACTTTATTTTATTTATTAAAAGTAGTCAAGTTCACGTTAATAGTAATTTTAAGTGTTCCTTACCCAAAGGGTAAAACAGACAGTTAGACAATCGAAATATTCAGAGATGATGAACTTTTGTTGCCGTTATAACAAAACATACTTAAAATTATCATCATCATCTTTCTAGCCTTTATTATTCCCAATATTTAGGGTCGGCTACCAGTTCAACCGGTTTTACCTGAATATCAGTTTTTACACAGAGCGACTGGCATCTGACCTCCGCAATCCTGAGGGCGAACTGAATTCGAAGGTTGAACTAGTTGTCAGTATATTTGAGGGCACTGACTTCCCAATAACGATTGCCATAGATGTTCATGACAACCGGGACCGACGGCTTAACGTGCTCTCCGAAGCACGGGCAGGAAACACCGCCATCTTTCATACTCCGGGCTGCTATTATGAATTTCTTGTAGGAAAAACCCAACAGCAGTCCGAACCGGGCATTGAACCCGAGACCTCTTGATTTGCAGTCGCTTACGCTAACCACTAGACCAACGAGGCAAAATTATAATAATATAAATATTTAAGGAACCCTTTCTGCGTGTCGATTTTTATTAATTTAATGTCAGCGTTATTCTTATAGTGACGAAATACGGAGTGTCACCAAGGCTATTCATCCCGTGAGTGTCGTAAAAGGCGACTAAAGTACAAACTACGCAGAGTAACATCACTACAAAGAGACGGAAACCTTTAAACCTACTCTATACTAATGCGTCTGGCCATAGTAAGCCAAATCCTCCTTCCTAAGGAGAAGCTTTTATCTAGCAGTAGACTGTTAAACGATGATATTGATGAATGAATATTAGCATCGATTAGCCGTAAAAAAGCTCGTTTTAAGCATAACTATGTTTTCTCTCAATTTGTTTTTAAAATCTTGACGTAGATATTACCATGAAGAATGGGAGACTAAAAGTTTAGAGAGATTAATAATCCTAATGGCTCTAAGTCTTTAAGCCCGTGAGCGCTTTCGAAGATGAATTACTATTTGTATATATAATATAGATTAAATGTTTGTAAAAAATAGTCTAATAATTTGACAAGTTTAATAAATATCGATAAATTTAGGTGTTACTTTTAAGCTGTCGCCTCACTAGCAAACTCTCTAATCAGAGATGCTCCCTCGCTAATTGAGTTCGGCAGTGCAATATAAACTAAGGTGGGATGTGCATCTGCATTCGTGTATTTACTGATAACATAGTATTTTGTTTTGATACATTTGGCAGACATCTAATTAAGGATTAGTGTGAGTACATTGGATGTGAATATTATGCGTATTTTAGTATGAAATTAAAGAAATTATAATTCGTTTTTCAAATTATATTTCTTGGAATCAAATATTTCATATAAATTTTCCTGTAACACAAATCTGAACACAGCAAGTACTATAAATTTCGCGAGACAATAAATATTTGTAGATGCGAGCAGCACAGGACCAGCTGTTGTGGGGAACCTTGGGGGAGGTTTATTTCCAGGTCCAGATGAGTTAATAATGCTAGTATTATGATCCCGTACCACGACCGCGTCAACTCAGGCTTGGTAAGCTTCTTGCTTCCTACGATAAACTTTTTTGGAAGATAGACCAAACCAGGGCCGACACTTGCCACCAATGAGGACCACATAATGGAATGAAAACTCCATACCCTACAGCACAACAACAGCAACAGAATCAGCAGCGGTGTTAGGATCATCCGGCGAGAAGCAAAGAAGGATCGCATCCCATCCCAATCTGCTGACTTGTAGACACACGATGGCTGAGTGCATCACGCGGTCGCGGTGAGCGTGTGAGAGACACTGTACTCCGGACAAGGCAATGGTCTGACGAGCTAAGTGTGGCGTTTACGGATACGTGGTATCCATCCGGATAAGAAGTCGGCAGAAGGTACTACAACGAGGAATTCTGGCCTTCCATATCTGGGACCCACGTGGGCGTGGTGTTGGCCATTTGAATCAGACCATATGCTAGGGCGAAGTCATGAACAGATCTGCCCGCATGATCCGTTTTACTGGAGCTGAGCCAGCCGGCGTGGTGAGTGTTAAAATCGCTAAGTACGATGACCTCTGCGGAAGGGATTTGCTGCTGCACAAGGTCTGTAGCCATCTGGATATGCTCAATGAGACGGTAAGTTTCGGCCTCACCGCTGTGGAACCTGTAGAGGCTCACAGATGGAGACGCGGGGATGGTCATCGTTGTTTACACGAAACCATAGGATGGAAAGATCCCTACCTTCAATATTGCTGAGGTGACGAGAGCTGTTATCGTCTCTGACGTACACGCACACTCTGGTTTTAGACATAAAATAATGTCTAGTTCGTACTTAGGGTAACTGAGGTAGGATGTATCTGCTGGAGACGATATCTGCGATGCGAAAGAACAAGACTGGCTTTGCTGTCTCGAGGTGGTGATGGACAGTATCAAGATTACTATGTAATCTTCTGATGTTGCAAAAGTCCACGACCAGCGTAGTAGTTTGTGCCGTGATGTCAGTGCTCTTATCCCGACATGATTGAGCGCAATTTTGCTCTCCCCAGAAAACAAGGAGCAGCCTGGGCATCCACGCTCAGGTGCATTATGTTCTGAGCGCGGACGTCCACAGAGTGTTTCTCTAACATTAACGCAGTTGGTACTCTCGGGGTAACAATTTATGTTTCAACTGCGCCATCATTGGCGGGTTGGGGGATGAGCCTCCGGTATCCTCACTCAATCGGTGAAACACACCGCAAACGTTTTTTTACACCGGTTTTGAAACACTCGATTATATTTGAGCTTTTTAAACATTTGATCGTAGTTGCACACATTAATCGGAACAAGTACTCTAGTTACGTAAATTTTCCGGTATAGACGGTTAAATACAACTTTTAAAATAATATCAGTTCGCACTTGTGGCAATAAACAACACAAAGAAAATCATGGAATTTTATCATTAGTAAAATTACTTGTTTGACATAAATTTTTATACGACAGGATATATGTACCATCGTATATTTAACACTGCAATGTAACCTGCAAGTAATCGTATTATCATCAGTGCAATGGATGTTAGTGTATACAAAATCTTTACGTTTCAGAAAATCGATTTCGTTTCTATCAATAATAAACTCACTACTAGAACATTCCATAACATTTGCAAACTGTTCTCAAATTGGCCGCATCCATTTACGGGCTATTTCCGTACTCATCACATCATTGGTTAGCTTTAGTGGACTGTATACGTAATGGATTAGCCATTTGTCTGATTAGCAACATCAATAAATAACAAACCAACATACAGGAGGGTCAAACCCAATCATTGATTCATTAAACTTTAGGGGTAAAGTACAAATAGTATGCTGTGTATGCCGCAGTCTCCGAGTACACTAATTATCCTAAGTAAATATTTGAAAACGCAATTCTTGTATTGTACAAATGTTAGTGAAATAATAAAACAACATTGTATTTGTTGATATAACACCTGGATGCATTTGTTACCTAAAACAAGAAGTCAGTGTCGTTGAAGCTTTGTAGTATTGTTTACAACAGAAGTCTCTGGCAAACAAGTTACATTTATGTCCAGATTGTAGGTACAATGATAGTTATTTACCCGTATTAGGAAACTAAAAGTGCAGCTGAAAATGGAGTTCGACAATTCGCAATAATGTTATCCACTTCCCCAATAAACTAAGCCATGTGTTTGGTTTCTTTTATGTTAGGATATAGTATTATTTTGACCACTAAAGTTTATATATTTATGTATATGTGTGTATGTATGTGTTATGTATATAGATATTTTTAATTATGTATAAATTGTCTATGTTTATATATCTGTAGAATCCTTAGTACTGTAATATATTTTAATTTAATCTATTGTGCTTATTAAAATACGCCTGCCACCCACAGTTTTGCAACACTTAAAGGTTTGACTGAAAGAAAATGCCTGTGGCATTAAGTCCGCCTTGTGCAATATGTTTGCAGGACGTTTGTATAAATAAATAAAGTTGTATCACTTTTCACATGCTACATGATGCTAACTTGTTCTGTTTAACAACTTTTTACGAAAAAAATATTTAAATTAATAAACAATTTTATTTATAATAACTAGCGGAAAAAAACTAGTAGTAGCAGTAGGATTCAGAATAGGAACCAAATAGAAGAGTATCTCCAAGATTTATTAAGTCAACGTGTAATTATTGTTTTATTTAAATTTAGTAACGATTCAAAGAGTACACAAATTGATTTCTTAATAAGGCAGTCCATTGTATGTGTTCAATTAGTGTATACCATGTAAGCATATTTTAATTGCTGTGCAATAGTATTCACTTATGTTTCATTTACTCTGTCGAATAAGGTTATCAATATCCCATCAGAAAGAAGTGACGGTTAAAATGTTTATAAGTACCTACCGGTTCCTGAGTCAAATGGACCTTCAGTAAATAAATTTGTAAATATTTTTGTACGGATTTTGACTGTCTTTTTAAAAACGGATTTCATAGAAAAATAAACTACTGGTCAAGTTAACTTACTACTACTTCTTATTTCTATCTTTTTCCTATCTCCGCCATAAAGTACAACACATTTTTGCAAAACAAGATCGTGGAATACATCAGCATCATTCATAGCGATATCACTATTCACTCACACATCACGAAATAACTACGATGATTAAAACTACTTATTGTGGCTCAAAAGCCGATAAATGACAGTGACGATATCTTAAAAAATTGTATTATGGCAGGTCTTAAGACAATTTGGTTTTATCTCGCACAATTGTATGAAGTTTGGGTACAAAATTTAGTAGGTTACAAATTAAGATTTTGACAGACCTTGCCGTAAAACGTTATACTTTAATCTAAATACGAGCCCTCTTTATAAGTTCAAGGCACTTAATTAAACCGACAAGAAAACGTTCCACATAAGATATTAAAGTTCAAATAAGAGGCATGTGTTCATGTTAAGCAACAAATGTGAACTGACAAAATGCTAACTCGGCATGAATTATGAGCTCCACTCTGCAACTACCCAAGGGAAATTAAAGTGTCTTGCTGCAACTTTAAGACGAGCAGGTAGAAGACGCGTTTCCTCGAATACTAGAATAATAAATTTAATTTCTTCCCTTTGTGAAGTCGAATTGTGTTCGTTCGACGTCAATATACGCTTAGTCCATATTGAAACTTTAAAGTTCAATGTGTACCTTACTATACTGCAATGTGTACCTTACAATAACAGACAAGAAATAGAACTGGAAGAAACAGACTACACATAATTTTAGAAGCAGTAGTTATTGCTTCTTTTTCTACTTTTTCAAAATACTGTAAAGATATTTGTTAGATAAGAGCTTATAATATTCGATTCCATTTTTTATGGAATTGGGGGCAAACGAGCAAACGTATCACCTGATGGTAAGCGATTTCCGCTGCCTATGGACACCAGCAACACCAGAGGCGTCACAAGTGCGTTGCCGGCCTATGGGAGAGAGGAGGGGGATGGGGGAAGAGGTTGGTGGTATGGACTTCCGGTATCCTTACTTACTCGGTGAAACACAGCGCAAGCTATTTCACACCGATTTTCTGTGAGGCCGTGGTACCACTCCGGTCGAGCCGCCCCATGGCTCTCCCACGGTAGATTATTTACTGAAAATTTTCTTTAAAAGTATAATGAAATTTAATTCTTAACTACCTATCTAAATAGTTTTATATAATACCTTTAGACGAGCAATTCTTGCATAGAAATACGTATATAATCTGCACTGCACGGCACGCTTGGTCCAGCTAGTGGTTTAACCCATCGCCACACCGCTTTATACTGTGCCAAGTGTTGTGGGCTCAAATCCCACACTGGGAACACTTTGTGCGATCCATGAATTGTTGTTCTGAGCCTGGGTGTTCTTTGTGTCCATTTCAGGTATGTTTGTAAAGTCCCCGGTGAGGGTCCACTAATGTACCACTTTAGTAAGCAAAGGTTTTTGGAGGTGATAAATCAGTTTAGCTATATCTATAGTCGTTCCAATAGTTTATTTAACTTTTGACAGCTCTAATACTTAATCAAATAGTGATACCCTGACCCGTTACCTATTCGATTTCTTTCATCGATCGATTTTATGCATTAAGAAGTTTTAATCGATTTAACAAACTCATTATTTTATAGATAATTTCGTACTTCATATTTCTATGTGTTTCAATGTGCGACCTCCTTTGTCAAAATAAAGAAGAAATGGATTAAAAGAATGTTGTTCAAATATGACGGTTCTATGTCATGAAAAAATATATAATAAAAGGAACTGAATTTTCAAAATGTATTATTGTATTGTGTTGTAATTCAGTGGTTAATATTGTATTTGTTAAACTATTGATGATCTTTATTAAATCTCTCTATGTCTATTTTAAAATAATCTACAGTATTTCAATGAGTAACCTTCAATATAGTTGAGTATTTATATTCCTCCGTATTGATTTATTTGTGAATTCTCACGTTTGGTTGAGTTGAGCGTATCGTTCCTGCCTTTGTTACTGTCAAAATGCCAAAAAAGAAAGTACTCAAAGGACAAACAACTGTCAAGTGATGATGATTCCTGGTCATACGAAGAAGACGATTCTTTATAATTAAAATTAGTATTACAGTACCTCTTTTGGTTGTTTTATTTTTAATCCGTAAATTACTACGAATTTCAACATTTTGTACCTGTTCATTACAAGTAGGTACCGTAGGTAGTTTTTATTTGAACCAACTATAGTAAGTCTAAACAATTATTTTAGATTCATTAATTTGCGGCGAATACATTCGATCCCATTACTAGGTACGAGTACGATGGAACTGTTTTCATTACGCAAATTATTTATGCATTGAAACAGAGACATTTAGGGCATTTTAATGCAAAATAATAAAGCTTTTTACGTGATTTGATATAAAATATAATCATAATAATTTTATTGTATGTTTTATTAATATAATCGATAATCGATTTATTTCAAAACCGTTTTTATAGTCTGTGGTCATTAATTACGAATGACACATCCCTAAGTAGGCGGAGCCCGCCCATAAAGTACAGTATTATCTGTAGTACATTGTATCAAAAATTATTACAAAACTTTATGTGCGTGATCTGTCAAAAGTTAAATAAAGTATTGGAACGACTATAGGTTCTTTTTCAGAAAATTTACCTAAAAAATACCGTGCAAAACTGTTGTAACGGTTAAAACGCCCATTCGCTTACATACTATGTAAAAAAAGATTTTATGTGTTAATAATATTTAATATATATTCATCAGTAACCCATAATGTCCTACTGCTGGTCTCAGGTCTCCTCTCAGGAGAGGGTTAAGGCCGTACGCCACGCTGGCCAAGTGTGGATTGGGGACTGGCAAGACAACGTTGTGGCTACGTAATCTTGCCGTTGGAGGTTTTTGAGCCGCCCAAAGGCCTCCAACTAAGCTTCACGACTGTTATGCTACGATAACAACCTAGACCGACTGCTTAACGTGACCTCAGAATCACGGAGACACTCATGGTAACATGCCACCAGCGATCACCCATCCAGGTACTGACCACGCCGTTGTTGCTTACCCTCGGTGAATGTTTCTAATCGCCGAGTGCAACTGGACTATGAGCGTAATATATATTTGTTTACGATAAAAATTACTGTACAGCTATATCAGGTGTACTATCGTTATTGTAATGATCCATTTTATAGCATATAGCAGCATACCACAAAGTATTTATAACAGTTTTGTTAAACCATTATTCACAAAAAATTGTTATTGAAAAATAGTTTGCAAATAAATTAAAACGATGAATAGAGAAATACATCACTAAATGCTAATATAAAATATGTTTTTAACAGTTGTAATAATTGAAGCTGTTATTTTCCGTTTATTTTTGAAGGCGTACCCAAGAGAGGCAACGGAGATGCACTTTAGCATTGTTCCGTAAAATAACCTCGTCTTGAAACGCAACGACCATAAAAATTCTGAAGTGGAGATTCGAAATCGGGTCAAAAGCACCACACCAACTAAATTTACTGAAACGAATGCTTAAGAAATAAGAGAATCAAATACCTAGTTGGAAAACATCCAAAACAATTCAGATAAGGCAATCCGTTGAACTTTAGTTGACCATCTAAAGTAAACAAGCGAAAGTCGGATGTTTATTTTGTAGCTAGATCTTTATCAACGTTTTAACAAATTTTTACAAGCATTTTATTTGTTACAATGTATTCTCACGCGACAAAGATATATATGTACAGAATCACTTTGAATAAGCTTTTTTCACAGACAATACCAGAAACTACAAACTACTAAAACTGAAACAGAAAAAACTATAAAATACACCCAAAAAATATTATATACGACTTTAAACAAATAAAAATTCTTCTCATAGGTATATTAAAATAATTATAGTAATATAGTTAAATGATGATACCTCTTTTAAAACGTAAAAGTTTTTGATACGGAAATTTCATCTAGATAATCTAAAATTAATTGGTGACATAGATTACAGTTTAGTTATTATTAAAACTTTAAGTGATTAACACTAAAGCACCCAACTTAACATATTATTATTCTAATATGTTCACAAAAATAATCAAAGACATAAATTAATAACGGAAAAAAAAAACAATACTCAAATATGGTAACTCATCACTCATATTCAATGTGACGATAAATCATAGCGAGAGGCAGAATAAACAAATTGTTGATTCGGCTGACGCGGAAAATACCTCACAGGAATAGAAAAACGTACAATTAAATTTGAAATTTTTAAATTTTGCTTACTTTAGTTGCATGCAATGTTGGCTATCTGCCTCTGGAATTAGTCTTGGGGCTCGTCAGCTGAACAAATAAGGCGTGTCTGAACACAGAGTCAGCATATATGTACCGACACTCAAGGGAAATAAATTGTTCGCACCGACCTGATTGCAAGTCTTACAAGATTTTTCGTGAATCCTGTTTAAACATGGATCCCGATAAAAACTGAGCTACTGAGCTTGGGTTTTCATTGTTTTATCGATTTGGTAATAAAAAAAGAAATACAATAATAAAAATGTAAAGAAACTATTTGTAACATTGTTACAACGACTATTTAAATGATATAGCTCGCTTTTAAAAAAAATGTTTCACCGTAAATATTTCAACATTTGTTTTATTTGTTATCCTACAGTTATTTACATACAAAATTAATTTAATCTATGACAGAAATCACTTATTATTGTCACTGTATATATTATTGTAATTTATGCCAATATTAACATCAATATATAAATATTTATAACATATTCTTAAAATATATCTATCAATATTAAGTATTAAATGGCTTACGAGTACTTTTGTATACAGACAAAATTATGTGTACGGAAAAGTATGTTCGTACGTTACGCGCAAAACAATTATTATAAATAACAAAGAAAAAAAACACCAACACATTTGGAAATCTATTTTCAAATGTCACGAAAAGCATAGTGACCCAAATATTTCCTATCTCATTATAATGTCGGATGCAGAAACAGAACAAGTCAGTCGGTAGTGCAAGAAATAACTTTCTATTATACGTGTCCAACTGTCCGGTACACGAGCTATGGCGCAAATTAGGAGTTGTAGCGATGTCCGTTCTGTTTACATCGGATGTTAATATTTTCCTTATTCAGTACTTTGTTTTCTTTCTTCTCAATTTCACACAACGATAAGAAAAATAAGAAGAGTTATTTCATTACCAGATGAAATGTAATTCTTTGTGGTGACCTCCACATACAGCTCAACAAAACATAACATACTACACTATCTTCTACCGCTATCTACCGAAGTTACACTGAACTACGGAGTAACGTACAATACAATGCGAAGAAACTACCAATCCTGAATAGTACAATAGAAGTTCGCGCGCCTATTAGCATATATACAACATCCCCATATCAACCGTTCGGCAGTGGCTCGCCAGGCATGATCACCTCACCTGGTCGGAGGAGGGACATCACACCTATTCCCTCCACACCTTAAAATAAGATTGATGTTTCTTGTAACGTATTATTTTATACATCTTTAAGCATCCCATCTGTGGACGAATTTATACCATTTTAATTCTTATTGACTATGTTTCTTGTGAACTAAAAATTACTTATTGAACTTATTGAAAATGTTAATATAACTTAACAATATCAACAGGATTTTATAAAGGGAATCGATTTTGAGTAAAACAATATCTTTGTACTAATCTTACTAAGCCCTGCTACAAAGCGACATTCGGTACCTATCATTCAAATCATGTGATTTTTACATAAAACATTTTAAGTATCTAACTTGTACCATGCTTTTAGCGTCCAGTGATCGAAACTCTAATCTGTGTACACGTCGATTTTCATTACGAAGTTGCCAGTTTTTAGATCCCAGAGCGGTTTGCCGCACTGGTTTAAATTTGAATATCTAATTTAAGAAGGTTGATAGATAAATCAGTGTAGATTGATACTAAAGTATATTAAATAATCATTTACGTTTAACATCGATTAATAAAATGCATATAAACTGTTGCGCAAAAAAACTCTCATGAAATTTTGAATACAGTTGCATCCGGCATAAAATTTTAATCTACTCAGAGTACCTAGCGGAGAGCATGGATCCAATATTCAAATTAAAGAAATACATCCACGGGCAACTCGTCGGCTACATTAATATGATTTAGTTCCATTTTTGGCGAATAGTCCTCGGGAAGTTTGGCCACGGCGCTCCCACACGGGCCTAAAACTTTTCTCAAAGTTATTACTCAGGTAAATACAGTTAGGGAAAAATTGCGAGGCCGACCAACTTTTTCCAGCAGGGCTTTTTGTACAACTTGGAAACTCGGCCGCTTATCAATTTCCGTAAATGAAAGGATTTCTATGTTCGTGTCCAAAGAAATATACCAGTAATGAAGCTAAATAGATTTATCAGATTTGAAGTTATTTGGGCCCTATAGTTTATCGCGATAATGTGAGAACAAAAACATTATAAAATAATGGATGTCATTATTGACATGCTACACCGCAATATTGCGTGCGATATGGAAGGAAAATTCAACAAATTATTGTAAATAAACGGTCGCGTGAACATTTAACGTATGTGTTTAGTCACGTAATGAAATTTTATAAGTGCTGATATCCTAACCATTTCAGGTTCAGCCTTTTGATTCGTGTTAACGTTTAAACTTAATAATAACTTATTTTAACTATAAAATAGGTGTAATTGATTTAAATTGAATTGCAATTCCAATATTGTCATTTCCAAGTGAATAAAACCAAGCAGTACTTTCTTGGTATTGTTAATTTTACAGCAAGCAAATGAAAATGTACATGTTAAGGAAACACAAAGTATTCAAACTCAAACTCTCGTACTCAAAGGAACATGTATAAATTCGCCAAAACAAACCGATTTAAGCTGAGACGTAGAAGCTGCGCTCTTACCGTCTCAGGAGCAGATCCCATAAATAATTTCACGTATGTATTAAGATTCTTCACTTACATGTACTAGGGTACTTCAATAATGCAAGCTTGGGCCGTAAAACGTAGCAGGACGCGAGTCCGCTAAATGGCCCACGGTAAGAATTTAGTATTAAAGCGTGCTTCAATATCAGAACGATGTGATAAAAAGGCACCGCAATATTGCAAAATATAAGACCTTACAACCTGAAGCTTTCAATAATCCTGAAGATATTAAGATTTAGAAACTCTCAAGTTTATTATTTATTCATTAAATATGTATCCAATATCCCTTAATACGCATAAACAATTGTTACATTTAGTTAAACATTTAGTATTTTCTGATATCAGAACACGTAAGACTAAATTTAAGTTTACCCTTAGTAAAGCCTTATTCATTTGATAAACCTTCCATGGCCTCAAATCTATTCCGAATCTTTTAACCTTATTATACTGCGAGTTTATTACAACGTGTATTTGCTGAAAGGGTATTGCGCCATAGTTACTTCAGTCTTACATCATAAAATTACGTAGAAATAAGAAATTCAACATGAGTTACCTTTAGTACAAAATAAAATGTACTAACCCTGAGAGGTATAAAGAAATGTTAAACTTGAACGAAGTCACTGCAATAATGGGTGGCATATAGAATTCCTAAGTATTGGTAAACCGCAAACTAATGCCAGAGTTTGTCCAACATTTATTAGAGTTGAGAAAAACAAGTTTTCTATTCATAATAGGTTATAGGTTATAATAGGTTATAGGTAGGTATAATAGGTTCATAATAGGTTACTATTATGAATATAAATATTTATATATTTATATTCATAATAGGTTACACATTCACTTTTGTTTACAAGTTACAAGTTTTACATTATTAGTAGAAGCTTAAAATTGTTTTTAGATATAATAGATATGAGTTTTCATAATTCTGCACCTAAGAAATATAGTATATAAGAGCGATATTAAAATTTAACATATTAAAAGTTGTTTGTTTTATTTTACTGGGCCATTCCCGCACTTTGCCTCTTGATTGGGCAGTTGTACGTGGGTTTGTCATCTTCCTACTCCAACCGTCCTAGATCATCCCAGCAATCAACTCAGCAGCAGCAGCATCCGAGAGTGATGTTGATTGGAGTATGTCCAACCGTTGACCTGCCATACTTCTACATACTGTGAACGAACGAAGAACGTGCTGTGGCGTTTCGTCTGCCTCTATGCATCCCCTGCACAGAGGCCTATCTGTTCTGTGTATAAAACAAAACAAAACAATGAAATAAGTTGTATATAGACAAAAAATCTTTATTGTACCCACTTTTCTGACGCTATTAAACATAATTAGGTACAATTAATGGCGGCCAGTATAATAGGCGTTCTTATCGCTTGACGTGATGTCTCCCAGACAAACTTTATTTTTCTCCAATGTACGGCAAGAAACAAAAAGAAAAGAAATAAAATATGTATAAAGAATAATACAATGACTTATACAGGGATAAGCTACTTAACAGATTACACTTACTACTACTGAACATTACACAAATATGTAACTCATTTTCTAAAATTATCAATAGCAATTTAGTCAGCTGTTAGACATAAACTTTTTATAGAAATAATTTGGTGATACTCCGTATTTTTAATCGATCACTATACGGTAATAGATAGTAAAGTAAATGCGGAGTTTATTATAGACCGTGAAAGAAATGTACCTATGTGATATATAATAGCTCTGTTCGAAGTAATATTATAATATATTTAAGTCTCCTTACTCATAACTCATCACTATAACACACCTTTAATATTATGTAAGCTTTCAATATATATTAAGTATTTAAAATTACAAAAAGTATTGAACACATGATACGTCTTATTACTTTCATGATCGTTTTATTTTTGTTGTATTTTTATATATTTTTTTTATTTCACTTCTTAAAACTAATGTCAAGAAAGGAAATTTTGACGTATTGTTTATACATATCAATGTTTAATTTCCCGTGAGACAAAAAACTTGATATATAATTCCTTCGAATGTACAATGAATTTCCAATTCACTATTTTACGGTCTTGCCTACTCTGAATAGAGTGGAAATATGAAATCATTACCCAAAGGAAAACCTTTCAAGATAATGGATAGCAATATATTATTAGTAAATGTTCGTAGATACAAAACAAAAAAAGCTTTCGAAACCTTTCAACTTTTTTCGATTAAAAATAGCAAACATTTTTAATATCAAATAAAATGAGTAAGATCTATTGCTTTTGTTATGAGTTTTGATGTAGGATCCATATTAAAAGTAAGACAAAGTAGTTTTATCACATAATGAAACATTTTTAAAAACTGAAATTGATACTGACGGTAAAAGCTCTGAAACTAATATTTAGAATATAACAAAGGGTTATAGATCCTTTGAATGCAAAGTGAGTTAGGCAGAATGCTAATCAAACCCCTCCTTAAGCTTGTTTGAAAACATTTCATCAATATATTGTATCAATGTTGAAAATTTGCCGGTGAAACTTGTGAAAGCAAAGTAATTCGTAAATGTTGTTTTGTCTAAACTGTAGGTAAGTATAGTCGCCCTCAAATAGTATATATTAACCAAGTATGACTGCACGGTTGGCCGAGTGGTGTCAGCGGTCGCCATGCCGCTTGCTACTGCGCCAAGTGTCGTGGGTTCAAATCCCACGCGGTACCTACAACACTTTGTGTGATCCACGAATTGTTGTCCCGAGTCTGGATGTTCTTTGTGTCCGTTTCATGTATGTCTATAAAGTCCCCCAGACACAGGATGTTTATTCCTAATGTGGGAGTTGTCTTTTTAAAAAAAAAAAAAAAAAGTTCCAATAAACTTGCCCACTTGCATCGAATCATCATTCTCCCAAGCTATAACCTTTCTTTTTTTATATCCTTTGTTATAAACAATTTGGTTGTATTAAGCAATCACGCAATATATATTTCTAGCTGTATTACTGCTTTTACACCAACAACTACAGATAACGCAGCGGGGCGGAGTTAGTCTAAAAAAGTAGATTAAGTTACTTCTTATGTCATCAGCTATCTGCCAGTGAAAATGTCCTGAAATTCGGTAGAGCTGTTCCAGAGATTAGCCGGCACAAAGCAACGGAAAATTTTAAAACTGCTTATGTGATATATGTATATATTTTCATTTGCATTTAGTAAACAGCTGTTAATTTGAAATTATAAACAGAGAATTTAATTTTATTTATTTGTATATATTGTATATCCACTCTCTTCTCATTTTATGAATGTAAAAGCTCTACTTGGTAATGTAAACATAATTAAAATATAAGCAACCACATAGTCCAATAACCTAAATGGCCAATAAATAAAAAGAAAAAAGCATAAAGGTAATAACAAAATGGGCAATCCATTAAAGTTAATGTATGATATAAATGTAGCGATAGGGGAGATGCATTACCGTCCGATGTTGCCCAACGGTGCATGAAGAGCTATGCGAATTGTGCATTTGCTGTATTAGTTAGCGGCTTCAATCACATTTCATTGCAATCTTAGTTTTAATTTTCATCTAGCTACAAAACACTAGAGGCAAATCATATTTCTGATCTCTGTAACACAGGTCATTGAACCTAGCTCCGAGATCAGGGAGCTCAATATAATTTGTAAAAAACGTTTTATGGCAATAATTTTTTTTTTTATTTTTTTTTATTTATATTATTTTATTTATTTATTATATTGAAATATCTACACGACCATTGATTAATAACTGGACATATTATTTTATGACATTTACAATCGCAATGACTAGAACACCACGTTTTATAGACATTAACAAGTGAGGTGGCGTAAAACGGCACATTGAAATTATAAATTACTAGTTATTTATTTATTTAATTTTTTACATAAAATAGTAGTTTTGTTTCTGAGCATAATTACTTATTATATTTTAAAATATTGATACGCAAAACAATATATATCTACAAAACATTGTCATATTGTCAGAGCATATTTAACTCACGGTTACTTAGTTTTTAATCGATTTTTGAAACATCAATATCATCAATATCGATAAGCAGTGATGATTTCGTAATTTTCTCTCAAAGCGGAATGTTATGAGTAGCAGAGGGCAAAATCATTAATGTAGTAGTCATAACAGTGCCCTTTGAGAGAAACAGAATCGTTTCATTTTCTTCTCAAAACTATTTTGAATTTTCAGTTACCGATACTACAATATTACAAAACATACTATTCCTAAATTCTGGCTCGGGTCTCCTCTCAGAAGAGGGTTATGGCCATACGTCCCCACACTGGCCAAGTGCGAGTTACTTTTTAGTATATGCGAAGTTTATTTTACTGTTCATATACATACAGAATCATACCATACAGAACAGGCCGTAGGTCTCATTGGAACTGCTTACTTTTATATATATATAAAAACACAAATAATTTAGAACACTGGCTGGAGAATGGAACATTTGGATGTACGCTTGGTCTCGTGGCTTAATTGGTCGCCACGGTGCTTTTTCAGCACCAAGTGTTGTGGGTTCCAATCCCACATGAGACAACACTTTATGTGATCCACAAATTCTTGTTCTGAGCCTGGGTGTTCTTTGTGTCCGTTTCATGTATGTTTGTAAAGTCCCCGTGTCACAGAATTTATATTCCTAAAGCGGAAGTAGTCTTTTGAAAAAAAAAATCATGTCAACAAAATTACTAAGAGATATGTGAAGTGGTTCACTGTATTTATAGATGCACATTTTATAGTTGAAAAGTGTAAGCATTATGTTATAAAAAAAAACTAATCATTAACACACCACAGGCCGTAATAAAATGTGAAAATTCTTATTTCCTTGAGAAACTTTAATTTAAAGTTTGTTGCCAGCTGGCATTCCTAGGCGGTATTCGTGCAAGTAAACTGCACTTCCTTATAAGCTTATTTTCTTTCACAGGGACTCGAAAATTTTCTTTAGATTAGTTTCTCTTGTTGAGAAAAATAGGATGGAATAAGGAATAATAAGTTTCCGTCTCCTCTTAAATTGGACTTCGTTTCTTTTGTACGACAATTTTTGTTGGTTTACCCGAACTGGGAAAATAGCATTACTTTAGTTATTAAGAAGTTATTCGTGTAGTTAAAACTTGGAAATAAAATTCCACTTGGTTTATTAAAAGCTTTCAAGAGCAAAATATTGTTCAATAAGTTAAAAATAAAACCTTCGATACTGTGCTCATATTAATACTAAGGCTCAGGTGGTTTTACCAAGATAATTTCAATGAATTTGAGATACGATAATTTTCTTGCACATATAGGAATGAATTCTTTTTATTTTGTGCCTTATGGATATTTCTTAACGTAATAAGATCATCAAGTGTGGTGTAGTACTTAATATGACCTGTAGTGAAAAAAGAAGGTCCATATGAGTAAAGAAAATTAATTATTATAAGGAAATGACCGTAAAACTTAACTATATACTTTCTATATATAGCCCTATAACCTTACTAATTAAACATTAAGTCAAGTCTGGGCGTAGAAATATCGAGCGAAGCCCAGTTTGCAGTCTATCTAATTCGTCGCGAACAATATTGGTGTACTTATATATTCCCATCACATAGCATAATTGGTGCCACTGTGCATTTTTACAGAGACTTTTTGTGCCGCAAAATCAGCCTATATGATAAATTGTCACTTACGGTATTTTCGGACCGGCGACGACCGGACGATATTCAAATATTCAAGAAAATAGCTCACTCTCACCTCACCATAGTAGTCCATTTTCATAAAATGATCAGTCCACATAATATATTTACAAGTAGGTACTTTTTCTAAGATCACACATTTGTACCAACTATTATTATCGTGTCCAAGATAAATAGAAATGGCTTTCTGTGTCTAAGATACTCGAATATTATTTTATAAAATGTACTATTATTTCAAGACTTATTGAAAATTTCCAATCAATAAACTCGATATTTAACGCAACATGAAACACACAACATGAAACTTCGCTCTAAGGTTTATACAAACTACGCAGCCAGCTTCCAGCATCAACAATCGCCCGCAGTTTCATGGTTCATTAAATATAAAAAGAAAATACAGTTTTTAAAGGGAATCGAGTTAGGCCCTTTAGAAGTTTTTTGTCCGTTTTTCAAGCGAAACTGTTCGTGCTTGCGCATCTATCAATAAATAGTTATTTGAAGGTTGTTTCAAAGAAAACTAGTGATTATGTCAAGTATTTGTAAACATTCTAAAGGAAAGTTGGACGTTATCGGACCTTCTATGGAGGTATTTTAGTATCTATTTCAGACCGTGACTCACAAAGCCTGCCGACCTTAGATATGTCTGTAGCCTAGCTATATTTAGTTTGTTTGTAACTAGTACAATCACAACCGACATCAATGACATACATGGTCACACAGGTTCATTGATTAATATGTCAGTTTGGCCAAAGTAAACCGTTTACATAACAACAATGTCACTTTCTCAATGTTTGTAAAAAGGCAACTACACAATTGATAACAAATTTTATTTATTTCTTTAAATGTTGCAATAGATCTAAACGAAATGCATTTACGTTCTTAGGTCGCTTAGATAAGATTTCCCTTAAGCATCTGCCTATATCATGAAATAAAATTTAAAGGTTTCCAAGTATATAAAGGATTTTTTTTCTTAGCAGTCTACATTAAACACTTAATCTGAATTGGATCCAAAATGGAACAGATTCTTAGTAAATTTATTACTTATTCAATTTTTTTAAAAGCCTTAACCTTAGAGACTATGTATAATGCTTTGGTTCTTAATGGTGGTATCGTAAGATTCAATTAAGGGAGCAAACTGTGAAGAACGGCAAACATACCAAGCCTGTGGTCAGGGACTGAAACACAGTAGACTAAAACCTCCAAAATCTTTCTAACGCCTACGTCTAACAGTGGACTATGAAAAGCTGTGAATGAGAAAGAACAAATGAAAGTACTCCTATCTAAAATATATTTCTTATGAAATACAAAAACCTAAATTGTAGTGCTCTAATAAAACAAAGGTTATTTCAATTGTAGTAAAAAATTAATGCTTCTTTTTGTGTTAGAGAATGAATTAAACATTTTGAAAACCAAATTGCGCTATAAAAGTAACTAAAACTTGTGAATTAACTTCGTTGTTCTCCAATTTATGTTTTCTAAGTTTACATCACTATAGATAATGTTTTTATGTGGTTTTCAAATTAACGCTAAATAAAAGACGATCCTCACACAAGTTTAATATTTTCTGTTTAATTATTCGCCTTAGTAATTCCAAACTTGTGAATGGTTAGTATTAATAAGAATAAGAAAAAATACTTAAATTGAATGGCACTAAATCACTTCAAATGTTTGTCTCATTTGCTTTGATGGGTAGTCAATATTTGTTTTCTTTTTCAAACGATGCTTTTAGACTAAATTTTCATTTAGTAAATAAATAATTTAAGTATTTATTTTCGTATTGAATGCATTTGGAAACTCGTTTAACCACAATTTGCTTACAAAAAAAAATGTTAGATCAATAAAATTATTCGCAATGTTTGTCTTTAACCATTAGGTATGTACATTATTGAATTGTATGCATGCAATATCTTAGTTTAGAAACGTTTTAAAATTCTCCTTAGACAAAGTAATCACATACAAAAAAAAAATTACAAATGTAATGCAAATAAGTGCAACATTGTATGTTCCTTAGAATCTTAGTTACTCCAATAAATAATATTTTTAAAGATAGATATTCATTTGTGGTTTCTACAACTAATAGCTCACTCCGTAAAACTAGTTTACGACTCCACTGACCTAAAAACCCAATCAAAAGTGACAGAAGGTGACCCAAATCAATGTACCATAGGCGAAGGGAAAAGTAAATACTGGAGAGGCCTATGTCCAGCACTGGACTGCGATAGGCTGATGATGATGATGAGACAATTTGGCATACTTGTTGTGCTAGCCATATCTACTTAAAAGGAAATGTTGTAGCCTGTTTCACTGTTACTGTGTCTGACTGCTAAGCCAGGTTCACTTACTACGAGACCAACAGGTATGTCGTTTATATAAAAAATATAAAATACCTGGCCATGTAGTAAAAATGAATTGTCAAAAAAATCGTAAATAATCCTTACATAGTATGAAATTAAGTCACTCCCGCTGGCAGTTCGTTTCGATCTTTGAACTACTTTAAAGATTTTACTGCAGTTTTCAGCAATATATAGTTTGATTCAAGAGAATAAAATACATGTGTAATGCGTGCATATTATAGTAGACGAAATCCAAGAATTTCAAAGACTTCCGTGCGAAGCCGGATCGCTAGTGGAGTCAGTTAATAAATTGGAAGTCCTATATCAAAAGTAAGTGCTTACATCGATAACCTTATTTCTTCCCGTCACGACAGTGTCTTGATTCCTTACCAGTGAATTTGCACTCTTTTTCTTGATCAGTCATTGTTTTGTCGGTAAGGTTTCGTAAATTAGGATCTGTTTCTACCTCATCACATTATAAAAATGAACGGATAAATTAAATTCAATGAAACTGTAACGCAATTCATTTTTCGACAAACCTAAAGTAATATTATATACTCACTAAAAATTAATAATAATAACGCATTATTTATTGAAATGGTGGCCATATGGCGAAACCGGTCAGGGTTAAAGTTAATGAAAATAGTTGAAAAATACAAGTAAGTTTAATTCTAGAATATATTTAAAAAAAAACTATCAAGTGCCGACAATCGGAGTATAAATTATACAGAAATAATATTATTTTCTCCACCATTTATTCTACAGATCATGACAGGCCGCACCTACAATGATTTGCAAAATCTCATACGAGAGTAATAATACTTTTACAGTTTATTCCACGGGCGTGGTCCAATGTTCACCGAAATGACACGACGTTTTTGGCCTCAAATTTGTGGTAATGTGATTTGGGTGGAGACGCTTTTATTTCAAATGCAAATTTCTTAAAGACACGCTTAATGCCTTTAGTCACGATCTGGGACTGTTAATGTTTTTTACTGATCTTTTTTATTTATATGTAGTACTAACATTTGCCCACTGCTTCACTCGCACTTTAAGCGGTCACCTCGCTGCTGAGTGTTGTGGTTTCAAACCCCACATGGGACAATAGTTTATGAGATCCACTGTCCTTTGTTCTGAATCTGGGTGATCTATTTTATATATGTTTGTAAGTCCTTAACGATACAGAAGTATACTAGTGCAGCAGTTATTCTTGTTTAGAAAAAATACGAACTCGGTGGCGTAGTGATAGTGTGTGCGACTAACAACCTGTATACGTATGTACTGTATATTTCGTAATACTTTAAAACAATGCAAATTTAAAACGTGAAATCACACCCATCATATAATACATCCCACATGCATTACCGATAAACATCAGGAAAGCAAAAACAGTAACTAGTTTTAAGACAATGGTTCAAGAGTTGCATTGGTCATCATAACAGATTCAGTCACGTCATAACTGAATCTGTGTCGTGATACGTGTGTATGTATGTATATATGTAAATGATTATATTAATTAGTTTATATAGTGTGTGTATGTCTATGTATATATATATATATATGTATGTATATATATATAGACAAATAAATCTGACAATCACAAATAATATTCCAATGCTAAATGCTTTTTTCTTAAATTAGAGCCTGTCAAAGTGACTCTACTCCGCCTAATGGAAAGCCTAATTAAATATAGTAAATATTAAGTATAGTAACATTCTAAGTTAGAAAAACCAATTACATCATGGGGTATATATAAACAATTACAATAAAAAGAAATAGTACCATTCAAACAATTTATTTGTAAAAGGAACGTTTACAGATAACGCAATTGAAAAAAGAATGAGAATGTTTTATTTTAACAGTCGAAAACAAACTCAATTCGTGTGAATAAACAAATGGAATTTAATTGGAAAAACTTGTTTTTGATTGTTGTTACGATTCAATCAAATCTGGGTAGACATTCCAAGACATGTTTATGCTTTGATATCGTAGAATTTTGTCAAGTTAAATGTTCATCTAATTTCAACAATTTTGGAAATTATTTGAAATGATTGTAAAATAAACATTAAAGACGGTTCAGCTTTTTAATTTTCAAATTACAATAATAATCTTATAATTGTGTTTACTATACAAGAAAATGCGTTTATATTTTGTATTCCTAATTATAAATCAATAATAAAATTAACCTCTTTATTCTTAAGCAATTTATAACTAAAAATATAATAATATATGTACAATTAGGTGTGTAGGTTTGTGATGACTGTAAATAAGAGAGTTTAATAATACTGAAAATGATTTAATGAGTTCAGAATCAAAATTTATTAAATAATTGAAAATTAAAACTACAATTAACCATTTAAAAAAATAACAGCAATTAAAATGCTACTTTAATATTGGCACGTAGACACGATTCAACTTCACTAAATGAGTGTCAATCAACTTAATGAACAAATTTTTAATTTTGGATAATTTGATTCCAGCCTAAGAAACATAATGCCAAAGAACTTTGTGGAATAAAACTGTCACGTAGAGAATAGGTGCGATTTTCGCAAATGAGCTGATCAATATTCAAGAGGCAAACGCCTTACCGTAACAACAGAACAAATTCGAAAGACGAAGTATCGGCTACGGACGGCCCTTAATGTAATTATCATAATGGCGACCAATAAAAGAGAGGTTCGGAATTCGTGACACAGCTTTAAAAAGTACTATCAAAGGTGCCCGAGGCGGAAAACGTCGCATCTTATTTAGCGCCCTCAAGAAAGAGGGTACTGCGATTGGGCCTTACCTAATCACATTACGACAGTGAAAGAGCTCCATGTAAAAAGAATCGAAACAGGTTTGCATAAACGTCACAGTAAAATTTATTTAGTCACTCATCTTTAAAATATTGCTAACAATAAATCATTAACATCGTTTACGGCGTACTATAGATAATTTCTGGCAAATTCTGAACTCTTTTTGGATACTAATACAAACTGGGTTTATCAAAACCCACACGGATTGATTCAAATCACCCTCTTTATATCATACAATAAGGGCAATTCCATTCACATCTATATCGGCGAGTTGATCAGGCGTGAAGTCTTTTATATTTGGAGTCACGTGTCGACCAACGTCCAGGAAACCGAGAGTGCCGAATGTGTTTGAGCGAATCTAATGCACTCAAAACCATGCGACGTTCGAACGAGGGGTGAATCTGGGGTGACATTGGAAACAATGAAGACAGAAATGAAATTTGGAGACTGTATTATTTGCGGAAAAATCAATGGTGAAACGTTTCCGATGGTAGCAGTCGTAGCGGCGACAGGAAGGCTGATCATTATTATTACTGTCCATACCGTGAATAGAAACGTGCCGACCTGCTTCCGTATAGAACGTTTCTTTTATTGTAATCGTTGGTTGTACAAAAAAGATTACTTTGTCGTTAACTTGTCCACCTCTTTAATTTTTATAATTTTCTTTTGTGGAAAACGAAAGCCCCCTTGCAAACGAACAGTCGTATCACCTGATGGTAAGTGATTACCGCCGCCCATGGAGAACCGCAACACCAAAGGCATCACAAATGCGTTACCGGCCTTTAAGGGTTGGGGAGGGGGGGGAGGAGGGGTATGAGGGTAGGGTTGGGGTATGGGCCTCCTGTATCCTAACTTATTCGATGAAACAGCGCAATCACTGTTTCACATCGATTTTCTGTTAGGCCGTGGTATCACTCTGGTCGAGCCGACCCGTTCATGTTGAAGTGTGGCTCTCCCACGTAATAATCTATAATAAAAGATTAGAACTGTTAATGATTTTTAGTTAACATTTAGGCAACAAAATTGTTGAATACAATGACTTACGATAACGGTGGTTATCTTTTGGCAGAAAATTATATTTAGCTTAACGACCTGGATTGCTTTTAAAAGTATTATTCTTCTTATAAATATTACTAATTTCGTTATATAAAATTATTTAAATATTAACGAACATGGAAAAACTGTATTCAACTTATTTTTCTAGTTGCTTTAATTGTTATTACTTAAATGTACCTATTACTTCATTCAATATTCAATCAATATGTAATACTACTTACTTCTAATATTTGATAAATAATATTATAATAAAAATATTTTTAGAGCGGTGTTTCCATATTTTTTTTTATTTTCATTTCACAATTTTACTTTCATAACAACAATAATTATATTTAAAAATAAAAGAAGATTAGAAAATTTTAAAACATTGATAATTTTACAATAATTTGAATATAGATACAACTGTTAGGTAGTAACCTATGATACGGGATAACAATACCTGTTTGAGTAATATGAAGAAACAAATATATTTTAATGTATTATGACAAAAATATTACACTTTCATTATATTTTGGAGATACTAGCGTGCCACCGTACCAAGCGTACCACGTACCATTAAGTACAATTGAATTGCATACTCGTAAAAACTGCAAGAAACCATAATATATTGGGCATATTGAGTTAATTTTACTATAGATACGGTTCTAAAAAGAAAAAGAATCGTTTGGTGAAGGACGCTCGGAGTGTTTAAATCACGCAGATTTTGTCATTTAGACTATTTTCGCCGTTTCGTAATATTTATAAGGAGTGATTTAATGTAAAAGGAGGGTGTGGAAAATGAACAGCTGTTGCATTTAGTTTGCAAAGGCTTATTTAAAATATTAAAATTAAAATTATACACGCTTTAATACTTTTTGAAAAGAAAAAATGCTTAAAACAATTTTTTATGTCTATGGATATTTCAAAGTAAGCATTGGTGACTTCAATCAGTTTTTCTTTTAGCAGAGCAACCTCTAACGGGTATAGTTTTATGCGCTGCGAGAGTTATAACAAGGAATATCCATTTGCTTGCTTTTAATAATTTTAAAGAACAGTTCATTACCCTGTTTGTAAGTTATAAAAGCTTTTCTTGTTAAGATTAACATATTTTTAAGTAAAAAGTAAATGTGTTAAGAAGTTTTTCAACAAAAATGTAACGCTTAGACGTTGAACTTCCTGACAATCATCGGGATGAATTACACGGTTTGTGAACCTGACTTAGAATTGTTTGTGTTGTAATCAATAGGCTCAAACTCTACGAAGCATCAACATACATAGATCCTTTTTTCCATTACCTGTCTATCTTACTTACGTTTCCTTATCCATGTTCCCCATTTTCCTATACTTAAATAAAATTCCCTCTTATTACGCAATAGGAACAAAATAATGCATACTAATAAAAATATGACTTTTGACATGTGCGAAGTCCATCACTGGACACAGCTCTCACTTTAGAAAATATGTTACACATTATATTACTTTATGTATGGGCCTGCCAAATTGACTTTACTCTTCCTGATGGAAAGCATAAGCAGAATCCAAGATTGGTGATCACCATACTCATTGCGAATGCAGACAATGCAACAATGCAGCATGATGACCCACACTATGGCGGCCTAGTGACACTTCTGCATCAACGGGCCTCCGGTCTCGCACTCATCAACGAAACAAGACAGGTTAGGTTGATTTTCTATGCAAAGGTAGTAGCCCGTACGCGCCGGCCCGTTCGTGCTGAAATCAGCGTAACTCTACTACCTTACAAATATTTAAATAGGTAACTCTTTATTGTACAGTAACACAAAGATACAATTACAATAGAAAACAAATCAATCACAGATTGCGTGCTTCACACTACTATCGAGCACATTGGAAATTAAATCTAAGGAATTCGAAAAAATAGAATAAAAGTCGGGATATGGAAAAGGTTACAGAATAAAAGTACAACGTTGAATGATTATTATTTTATTCTTAGATTAACATAGGTATCCTCGATAGCGGGACGTAATAGGTAATGTTAAAAGTTCAAGAAAACTTTTACATGACAAATTCGATAACCGTCATAGTCACTCGAGTTTTAATCGATAGTGACCCTTTTGCTGAAAGATAAGAATTTTTTCTTGACATCAGTTTGATGCGACGAGTCCTCGTCTGTTAACTCTTGCGGCACGTTCGAATAGCTGAGGAACTTCAACTTTGTGTCCAACGTAATCCCGGAACGCGTAAGTTTAAAACCCGAGATAGCATTTTTTTTATATATAGGGAGCAAACGAGCAGATCTATCGGCTGATGGTAAGCGATTACCGCCGCCCATGAACACCCGCAACACCAGAGACGTTACAAGTGCGTTGCCGGCCTTTTAGGAAGGAGTACGTTCCTTTCTTGAAGGTTTGAAGGTATTGGTATTGGTCCGAGAACACCGCAGGCGACAGCTCATTCCACAGTGTTGTTGTACGTGGCAGAAAGTTTCGGGAAAATCGCACAGTTGTGAAATGCCAACCATCTAACAGCGAAGCCACATCTCTATGCAGCGCCAGAGAGTCTAGCTGAATTGGAAATTCATGGCAATCAACAATACGAGTCGCCCTCCACTGAATGCGGTCCAGATGGGGGAGCTGGTATTGGGGTGCCCCTGCCCAAAGATGAGGAGAGCTCACCAAGCTTTTTTGAGGCCAATTTGACCTTACCCTCCAAATGGCCACGAAACTGGACTTCGTTCGATACATCGACACCAAGTCCTATATTGGCTTTCTATATGCCTATGTGGCAGATAGGGGAGTGTTTTCAAAACGAGGACATACGACCCACGGTAGTTTTTTAGCAATTACAGCCAATCCATAAATGTGTTTTGACGTGCCTCAACACGTGAGCGCTGCTCGACTGACGACATGTTACTGATGTCTCGAGCCAGCCTGTGTTGGCTTCCAACCCGTTAACACGTGATTTTTTGTTTATTCGCGTTTACTGTTCATACTTAACAAATAGAAAAAAAGAGTTGCAATATACAAATGTGATAATTGGCTGTCTTGTCGCTCATGGCGATCTCTTACAGACCAGTATTTATGAGGACAGATAATTATCCTTCACTTGATTTAAAAATACAGATAAGGTTTTAGCGTTACGGATTGTTTTAGGAAAATCGTTCCAAAGTCTTACTGCTTGCACGGTAAAGAATCTATCTGTAAACCATGTGGAATGTTTTGGCATTTTAAGCTTCAAATTCTCTAATGATCTCAGGTCGCTCGAATAAGTGTATTGTGAAGAACTGAAAGCGTTCTTTTAGATAAGAGGGAGTGTGAGAATGAAACCAATTACTGTATACATTTTAGCGAAAGTGTATTGGCATCAAACTTGAGTTTAGAACGAAACTCAGGTATTATACTCTGTTATATTTTCGTAATCCAAATATGAATCGTACCGTAGGGAGAAAGTAATTGAATTGTGATTGAGTTAACAAAAACTGAGAAAAGTAAAGGCGATAACACGTCGCCCTAAGGTACGCCCGCATATGTAGTGCACCAAGAAGAGTAAACACCTGTCTTAGGCAGAATACCCTCATAACCTCGACAATTTACAACAAACACCGACAACGACCTCTGCGGAACATCACACTAATAACATAAAGGTGAAAGTAAGTTTGCATGTTACGCTTTTACGCGAAAACTATTTCACCGATCATCATAAAACTTTGTACACATATTCTTGGAGGTATTAGAAGTAGGATATTTTTTTATTAAATGATAGCGAAGCCGCGGGCGAAAGCTAGTGAAATCATAAATGTCATATGAAAAATGTCGTTACGACTTTTCGACTTCTTTCAAAAAGGTTCACTGCAGACTGTAGCAGACTAAATTGACCAGAGGAGATTTCTCAATTTTTTTATGTCATTCTTCGTTTTCAAAATAACGAGTGCCAAAATCAACAACTCGTTTTTTTTATTCACTTTTTCGATCATAACTTTTTCGTTTTTAATGTTATTTCATAATTCTTATTGCACCTTACAGCTCACATGAATACGCGTCTTTCGAGTATTTTTTCAATAACATATTTTCACAACTCCCCAATATATAAAGGGATCGCACTTTTTCGTGAAATCGGAGCCTACACTGAAGCGAACAAACAGACATTTTCAATGTCAAAAGTTTACAAATGGCGGCCTTATCGCGATCTGCGATCTCTTCCAGGCAACCGCGCTGGATGGAATAAGTGATAAAATATATAAGAAAGAAGGGAGTTGCGAATTACAGAAAAGGTCACCACAGTAATTTATGCTAATTACAAACTCACAGAAAGAAGAAAAGAAAAATAAATATAAAACAAAATGTATATTTGTTTGTTTGTTTTGCCGGGCCTTTTCCGCACTTAGCCTCTTGATTGGGCCTTTGTACGTAAGTTTGTCTCCTCCCTACTCCAGCCAACCTAGTTCGTCCCAGAAGCTAAGCAGCCTTTTCAGGTTTCTACATGCTTCCGGGAGTGATGCCGATTGGAGGATGTCCGCCCGTTGGTCTGCCACACTTCTACATTCTGTGAGAACGTGCTGCGGCGTTTCTTCTGCCTCCATGCATCCCCTGCACAGAGGGCTGTCTGTTACACCTATAGTGAATAGGTGCTTGTTCAGGAGACAATGCCCTGTCAGGATACCTGTGACCTTCCTGAGATCGTCCCTTTTTAGTCTAATCAGGTTGCGGGCAAGTCTTTTAGGTGCTACCGGAACTGCACTTTTTGTTTGCCTGCATCCTTCAGTGTTTTTCCATAATGTTTTGTGTTTTCTTTCGGTATCGGCGCGCAACCATGTTTTTGTTTGGTTTTGGGGCAGGGTAGAGTAGTGGTTCCGGTCCACAAACTATCGTTTCCGATCCCCTCTTAGCCAGTTCGTCCGCAGCGTCGTTACCCATTGAGTTACTATGCCCTTTTATCCATTGCAGGGTAATTTTATTTGTAATTGCAACGGACTGGAGATTGTCATGACATTCTAAAAAAAAAATGTATATTATACGTGTATATTATATTAAAAAACCAAAAAGTAAATGAAATATCTCTTGTGCTGGAAACAATTATAATAATATAATAAAGTTTATTGTCTTAAAATTGTTTAATATGAAGGGAGGGTCAAAGTATTTAATCTACCGATGCCTGTGTTTAAGGCATCAGCAACCTTCCAGTGACACATGATATTTGTGGATTCTTTACCCACAAATAACCCATTAATTTTTCTCTAAAAAAAATTTACGTTTCACTTCCATGAGAATATGTTTATATTCCTGATACATTACACATACTATACATTACAGCACTCAATAACAACAATTCAACAGGCCCAAAACTTGCTCTTTTAACGGTCCAACATTAACATTTTGATACTAATATAATAAAATCAATTTATATGGGTACTCAACTTATCTACGAGTGAAGACTTGAATAGGAATATACCCTCGCATATTTGCTAAGAATGCGGACTCGTGGTCACAGTATAGTTAAGAAAACAGTAGTACTACTTTATTTTGCAACATCGTATCAATTAATAAATAAATAATAAATAAATATTCCGGACATCTAAACACACAACGCCAATTAATATTATATTATATTTTTTGCATCTAAGTACGATTTAGTTAGCTCTGTGTATTATTTCATTAATTAACAATAGGTCCAGCTAAATAAATTTGAAAACTAATTCTAACCTACGTACATCTCATACAATCACAATGTGTCTGTGTGTGTGTGCGTGTCTGTGTGTTTCTTTGTGTTTGTGTTCGTGTGTGTGTTTGTGTTCGTGTGTGTATTAGTAAATATCTGTACGGTGTGGGTGCGCAGTGCGGGTATAATTGATTCGGTTTCATCGTATGTAAGTTTCTGAAGAAATTCTTGAAGGACTTTTTTACATGCATGTTTACTTTGGTCGTGAACGTGTAAACATTTATCCAATTTCTTATACAGGCATCTGCCCAGGAAAAAATTAAAAATTGACAACTTTGTTCAAAGAAATCAACTAAAAATGTAGGTATAATTAAATAGAATTAAAGTTTTTTTTAAATCTCCATTTTGGTGCTTATTGTATTCCAAAAGATTAAACAAAAGATTTCATGAAAACCAAATGTTAACTGTGAGATTAACTTTTGATGGACTAAGGGTTATCAAACAGTTTTTTCACGTTTTACAATCGTAAAAACGTCATTTAACAATTTTAAAGGTTTTTTTGTTGGAAGTCGAGTTGCATATTATTGAAAGAACTCCTTAAAATACAAGAACCTGGATGATCGAGTTTTGCTCTGTATTTTTTTGATAAATTTACCAAAAATGATCTAGATCTATTTACTGCCCCCAAACCTCCTGCCTACTACTACTTTACATAACTTACAAATAAAAGTAACAACAAGCTAGGCACTATTTACCGCAACAACCAATATACACGCAGGTAATCATTCATTTCAGAACTTTCTATCAATTGTCAATCTAACTGTCATATTAAGTCAAACGCACTCGCGTCAAATCATAAAGTTTTATGGTTTCGAATTTAAAAAGCCCTCTTATTCGAGCACGAATAGACTAGCATCAGGGGAAACAAAGATCGAGCCCCCTTTTATATTATTGACGTGTCGCGTACTAAATTGGTACCTTTAGGGGAGAAAAATCTTGTTTCATTTGACGCATTTGATATTTCGTTTGTCACACACCTTATGTGCAAAGGCAGAGGTGTCTAACCGGGTTTTATTTTGTTTGAGTGTTTTATATATAAACCATGGATCAAATTCATACATAAATAAAAGAAAAAATATCCGATCACGTCGCATAAAAGTATAATCGAATAAAATTATCAGCATGATTTTATTATGTATAAATATTGTATAGAACCTGAATGACTGGCTGTGCTCGGTATTTAAACTTTAGGTAAATTTTTAAAAATCTATTCTATTTAGATGGCTTTTTCGCTCCCGAAATCCCCTGCATAAAAATCATGAAATCATTGGAGTCAATTAAATACATTTATAGATAAATCACTCGTTGAAATGTATTAGATAGATATAGTTTTTATAATCTTCGATTTCACCTCGTTTACGTACTTGAAACCTTTCTTGGTCCAGTATTCATAATAACATTTTATTCTCTATATTTCAGTCTCAGTTAAACACTAAATCGTTTTCGAGAGAATTCAGTAAGTATCGACCGATTAAACGAATTGAAAACATAATATCAAACGTCAACTTGATAACGGTAAAGGTGGGTTTTGAAGCGAATGATGTAGTCTCCTTATGTACTTCAAAGTAACATCAAACTGTACATGAATTGAGTATGAATGAATTAGAATAGAATATTTTTTATTGTAGGCTAGATAATATAGTTTACATAAAAATATCACAGCAATTGAATGACCATGTACAAATGGCGACCTTAACGCTAAAAAGCTTTTTCTTCCAGGCAACCTTGGGATAGAAAAAAAATACGGTGAAAAAAAAAACAAATTCATGGTCAGTTTTGTTATGAGAACAAAATAAGAATGTAAATGAATTAGATAACAGAAAATAAAAGTAAACGTTGATTATAATACATACTGATATAAAATAACATAATTTATGATTTAGGTTACTTAATGATTAGTGAAAAACCTTTGAATTAAAAGTTTCAAGAGGGTTGTCGATCTTTGAGTTCGGGGTCTGATCTTTCTTTGGAGGTTAAAAGGTCGTGTCGGTCCGGAAACACCAAAGTAAAAGAATGAAAAAAGTCTCTAATTCAATTTAGCCGCAACATTAAGGAAAGAAAATCTATAATATTTTATGTACATAAAGTAAGTAATACTACTTTATATAACTCATCATCATCTCATCCAAAAGACCTCCACTGCTGAACATAGGCCTCCCCCAAGTTCATCGATCTTGTACTTCCCACATCTAACGGCTTCTCGTGCCCTCCACCAGGTCGTCAGACCACCTTAATTATGAGTAATTCATTACACAATATCTCAAAGCTGGATATAGATTACAAGAGCACCACATAACAATAATCTTAACCACGTCTATGATTTAAACGGATAACTTTGAAATCAATTCCACGCATCATTAGCTCTTCGATAAACCCTATTAGTTTCTGCATATAATCATGGCATAATTACTCCAGCTTTATCATTCCCCATTAGTTAGCGTCAAACAGAGACCAATTTTGGCTCAGTAATAATAGCTGATGTTGCAAAATATATGGCTTGAGATACCGTGTTATTATGTAATGGTCAGTTATACGTTTTACGTGTTTATTTGCTAATTTTGTTTGAAATTTCTTTGCTATGGGAATAAAAATTGTTAATTCAATATTTATTTCCATTATCGAGAGTATTTCTTTCGCGAGTTTTATGTCTTTAAATCAAAGTATTTGATCTTGATAACTTAATATTTCAATTTTGTTTTGGTATTTACTATTAAAGATAAAATTAACATTAAAGCAGTTTAAATCAAGGTTGTAGCCTCTCTCAAGGAACAATATATAATTCCGTTTAAATATTTTTAAATTAGCAGTGCTTATCTAGTGACTACAACGTTGTTACATTGGCCATAATTGTTGTCACACTAGTAATAAAGACACTATTTCAAACTGGATATGATTAAGAATATTTAAAAAATGATATTGTTTGTTGAGTTGTTAAAACAATCATCGGCATCTATATTTTAATAATTTGGCACAGCTAAAGTTTATATGGAGGAGGAATGCAAAAAGCTAAGAAAATATAAATTATAATAAATTAATTATTGTTGCATTACAATCGTTGGGCGCCCACTAGTCTTAGTAATTATTTGAGTCAAAAATGAGTTCTGCATATTCAAGAATAGGTTACCATGTCAAAACATACTTAAATATTAATGATACAATAATAGTCATTGGTAGGAAAACAATTATTGAAGGAACAATTCTGGGAGAGTCTTGCATTTGTACCTACCTAAGCTTTTGCTACCAATGTATGTTAGTTGAGTCGTGTGCTTATGCGTAGCCTAACTCAGTTACAATTGTTTGCCCTTGGTCTCTTTAATATTATGTAGGATTTAGATGTATACGTCCTTTACATTTTAAATCATAAATCAAAATATCAACACACCTCTCCTTATTTTAAAAATACATTTATCAATAGCAACAAAATATCTGTAAATTAACGAAAACAACGAAAATAATTTTAATTTTAAATTAAAATATATTGATAAACATCAATGAATTCTCAGGTATACTAATTGCTATGACCAGTAGCTTTGTATACGTAATAGAGTCTACTGATGCGTCCTCTACTGAATGTTTGATAACGATTGCAGATAGGTTTGAGTGCGCCCGCATGTCGCAACCCCGGTTAATTTTATACCAGTTCATAAGTGTTTATCCCAAGTGATTATCCCAAGGAAGAATAACATTATTTCTCGATCTACTTTGAATGCTGTATACAATATCACGCTTTAGTACTGTACAGTACAGTTATTTTTAATTTTAGTATTATAAAGTGCCTAAGGGTTTAAAAAATCCCGAATAATTTGAAAACCCAATGACTTTTAAAATATAACTTAAAACAAAATTTAGCACCAAATTATAAATTGAAAATCCTTAAGCAAAAAATAATAAGTTATATTTTGAGTAATTTCAAAATCTTCACAATAATACGAGCAATATATCGTATTGAGAACTATTTAACCAACTACATGCTTCAGTAAATTCACCGAAATTTATACCAAAATTAGCCACCTCAACTGAGGCGGTAAGCTGTACAAATCCGGCGAATCGATCCGTCACTGCCCCACCCCACGGGTTAAGGCCCCATTACCAGATAAATAAATGCAATTTATTACATTTACCAATTTACATACACTTTGTGACGACATGTCTCTTGACTTAAACGTCGTTAAGGAGGGGCGACAGAGTGACGTGACAATTTTTGAAACACGCTGAGGTTATGTCGGATATAAAGCATTTTAAAGGTTACGTATATTGTATTAGGTTACTTGACAATGTATAGTTGGTGACACCTTATATACAAGTAACTCCATGTGTTCCTTTGGAGCCAAAGTGTTACTTACCAAAGGCCTAAGCAAACCTAAGATCGATCAACAACTCTTACCAATTAATAACATTTTAGGTATGAATCATAATTGAGTTCCTGGACTTTAAAGGCAAACTTATTTCGTATACAAATGAACTTGTACAGATCATGAGAGAATAAAAATGAAAATCTTTTCATTTCAAAGTCCTAAAAAAGCTACAGTCGGGAATCCTTAATTAGTGTATATTATTAGCATAGATATTAGAGATCGTTGGGGACCCGAACTTTTTTTAAAAGAAAAAGAATATTACGGAGAACGTAGTCTTCCAAAAATAATTATTCAATTAGAAGTTTCGTCGTCCTTGTCGTAATTAGTCAAAAAGATAATTTAGCTGCTTTCTGATGTGTATAATGGAACTGTTTTAATGTACTTTCTGTCGTTACAAAATTTTATGAAAGCATATACCGACATTGTATTAAAACAACGAGCATTGTTGACTAAAATTAAGACTATGCCATTTTGAGTATACTTTAGTTACATTGTGTTTACTTTATTCGAAAATTTAAGGTACCTACAGACAGAGGGTATTGTACTTTTTAAAATTTATCTCAAGTATTAAATTTGCACAATAAAAATTACGCTTTATTACAAGCCTTTCAAGTGCCACACCCGATGCCGTGATAAATTGATTACCCCATAAACTGCATTCGCGACATTAAAAATGTGCAATAAACTCACTCCCTCGGGTTATAAAACTTAGTTTTAAAATGGAATTTCTCTATTAGTTTGAACATTCGACAAATGGACAAGCGAAGTTGTGCATTAAAGGACTTTTAGAGTATGGCCTAAGGCAACGCGTGGCGCAGGCAGAACGAATGCAATACTGTTATTGATTGACAAAAAAAATAATTCGATTGTGGAACATAAAATATCTAACTTTCTGACTTTAGCCTAAGGCTAACTTGTTATTGTCCGAAATAACGCATAATACAAATAGAAATAGGGTCTACTGGGGTTCTATTATAAGTCTATGTTGTTCCTTTTTTTAAACAACGTATTATATAGTGTTTCATTTATGAAGTTTTTAAAAGTTAAAATTACTTGTTTCTTGTATTATTTTTAAGCATTATTAGTACGCCTAGTATTTAAACTATAATCGTCGTTTGAATTGCATGTTCGTGTTGTCCGAAATTTTATCGAACCAAACACGAAAAATAACTGCTGCATTAATGCCGATCGCGTCGTTCACATATCAACGACGCGATCGGCATTAATGCAGCAGTTATTTTTTTAGAAAAAACAGTACATGGCTCTCTGTAAATCTTTCACTGTAATCGTCAATAATGTAGAATCAATATTATATATCACAATTTTGAAAATATTTATCTCGAAACTGTACTGAATTTTACATTTTGCTTAAATATATATCTGTCATTAATCAGTGCTGAATAGGAATATTTTAAAATTGTATCAATAATAACGCTAACCCTGAGATCACGTTTCTAGAATTATTTGAACTTTCATATTTTTTTAAATATTATCACATTTAGTAACAATTATGATGATGATAATTATGATTGATGATGCGAATATTATTGTTAAAATACATCATCCTCTAAAACCATCATTTCATACAGCAAATTAAGTAACATCTAATATATAAAATTCTCGTGTCGCGGTGTTAGTTACCATAATCCTCTGAAACGGCAGGACCAATTTTTATGAAATTTTGTGTGCATATCGGGTAGGTTTGAGAAACGGCCTACATGTATTTTTCATACCCCCAAAATAATAAGGGTGATTCACCCCTAAATATTTTATTTTTATGGCAAAACAATGTTTGCCTGGTCAGCTAGTTAATTTTATTTTGCATTTAGATTAAAAACCACTGAACAAAGTTGACCGGACTGAATTAAGCTGATAAATTAAACGGCTCTCATGTTCCAGTTACCGAGACTTCTAATACGGTTAGGGTCAAGACAGAATCAGTCGTGCAATCTTTATCACCAACATCTGGAGGAGAGATAGCCAACTGTTTGATCTAGATAAACTTTGCCACTGCGACAACGTGAGTGCAAATATTATATTTTATTAGAAAAGTTGCTAGAAATGTGAATGTTGTAATACAATATTATTTACTGAGTTGGTATGTCATTTATTTGTATGGAACTTAAACTTACTTCTCTTTCAAAGAGTAGACCTGGAAGAGTTCATTTCTACAGTTTTATAATTGGAGAATTTCGTAACCCTGGTCATAAAACATTTAAAATGTGTGAGAAGAATTTTCCGTCGTAATCCTTTATTCTAAATTTATTAAGGGTCACCCTACCTACTGTAAGTAACTGTTACGAAAACGGGACGTTTAAATTCCGAGAGAAGTGTCGTCGTATATCACAGAAACATAATTTCTGGTCCCCTTATAAAAAGTGAACTTCCAGTATCCAGAGCACCAAGCGTCTGTTTCTTATTTCTCCCGCACTAGAACTGATTGTTTTTATAACCAAGGGTGGCAGCCTTAAACTTTGAATCTATGAAACACGTGTAGGGAACTACATTGAGGTAGGGTCCCCCTCGGGTACAGCGTTGTTTAGTTTGGTCATCTAATAACAGAAACAATATTTGCTTTACTTTCTGTTTTGTTTAGTTGGCTGGTGTTGAAATGAAATAATAACAATGTTTTAATTTGTTATTTCATAGTAGTTTGACAGTGTAAATAAAGTGAATTCTAACTAACACGTTATTAGAACGAACATTTTACAGGACCGAAAACTAATGAAAAATAAATATGTGTATACCAATTGCACCGTACTACCTGTAATCTCTATCTATTGTTTTAACAAAACGAACATCTTATATTATTATATAAATACACATATATACAAGGTGTCTCAAAAGAAATTTCATATTTAGTGGATTGATTAAAAAAAAAGGAAGCGGTATATAGAAAAAATGTTTATTTATTGTTAAAATACACTTTTTGGGAATTCATTTCTTAAAAATAATATCGTCTAAATGTAAACCCTCACGTTGTTGGCACTCATTTAATCGAACAGTAAAATTACTTATGACTGCTCGACAGGTGGAGTGAGGGATGGCTGCCATTTCGTGACGGATATTTTCTTTCAAATGCGCCAGTGAAGTTGGTTTATTGGCGTAAACTTTAGATTTAAGATAACCCCATAGGAAAAAGTCCATAGGGGTTAAATCTGGGCTACGTGGAGGCCAATTTATGTCACCTCTCCGGGAGATCAATTTTCCTGAGAAAATTTCACGAACACGTGGCAGAGATATATTGGACGTGTGTGAAGTTGCTCCGTCCTGTTGAAACCATGTTCTTTGGTTATAGCCAGGAAAGTTTTGCAGTTCAGGTACCAAGAAGTTGTCTAACATCTCCACATAACGCTCTGAATTCACTGTAACTGTACGCCCCATTTCGTCTTCAAAAAAGTAAGGGCCGATAATTCCTCGCGCCGACATGGCAGCCCATACGGTCACTTTAGGCGAGAGTAGGGGTTTCTGATGTTTGCGTTTTGGATTGGCTGAACTCCAGTAGCGGCAGTTTTGCTTATTTACGTGGCCATTAAGATAAAAATGAGCTTCATCCGAAAACAAAATGTTGGTAAACGTTGAAAATCGCTCAATCATCTGATTTAATATAATTTAATGAAAACAAAATTAAGCCTCTGACCGGCATCTTGGGGCTTTAATTCTTGCACCAATTGAATTTTGTAGGGGTGCAGCTTTAGATCTTTGTGCATAATGCGATGTAATGATGATCTATGCACATTTAAAGCACTCGCGCGCTTCCGAATTGAAAGGCTCGGGTCGTCACGTACAGATTGATTAACACTCTCCACGTTTTCTACCGTTCTTGATGACCTAGGTCGCCCGGATTTTGATTTATCCAGCGTTGATCCAGTCTCTTCAAACTTTTTAACCCAATGTCGAATGAGAGGAAGGCTTGGCGCATCATTTAAGTGGCGAAAACCTCGAATACTGCAGAATTTTCTACGCGCGACAGTTGTCGAATCACCGTTCTTGTAAAACTCTCGCACGCACAACGCGCGGTCTGCACCCGAGAAACGCTCCATAGCGACTGAATCCCCAAGAGCCAAGCTACCAATTGACATAACCCCCGCACCCCTCAAGTACGCAGCGTTCACGCAGTAAGCTAAACAAATATAAAATTTCTTTTGAGACACCCTGTATTTTATTTGCCACTTGGTAAGATGGTTCCAAAATAATTTAAATTCACAGTCATTTCGCATCAACCTAACGCCATCCACTGCTAAACGAATATCTCCTCCAAGGAGCGCCAACTATCCCGGTCTTGGGCAGTCTTCATCCATCCGCCACCAGCCACTTTCTTAATATCATAGGTCCATCGCGCCGCAGGGCACCCTACACTACGTTTTCCTAATCGCGGTCTCCACTCTAACACATTTCGGCTCAAGCGACCATCTGTTCGTCTGGAGACATGACCGGCCCACTTCCACTTCAGCGTACTGATTCTCCGTGCGATGTCGGTTACTCCAGTTCTCCGTCGAATAACCTCATTACGAATGGTATCGTACAGAGACACCCAGCATCGCACGCTCCATCGCACGCTGAGCTACTTTAAAGTTATAGACCTGCCCGATGGTGAGTGACCACGTCTCGGTTCCGTATGTCATTACAGGTAGGATGCACTGGTTGTATACTTTAGTCATAAGTAATTGAGGTATCGCAGACTCGAAAATATGATATAGCTTCCCATATGCCGCCCAGCCCAGACGAATCCTTCTATCGGCCTCTCCATATCATGCAGAGACTCCGCAAGAATGACTATCTCATCCGCAAATCGCAGGTGTGAGATGTATTGGCCATTTACATTGATTACCCCTCCGTTCCAACCGAGCATTTTGAAAAGACCTTCCAACGTAGCCATTGATATACAGTTTCGAAGATAAGACGTCTCCCCGACTTACCCCTCGATGCAATTGTATTGGTCTTGTTTTCATCTCTGCATGGATTCCAGGACTCGATGGTAATAAGAAATATTTCATAGTCCACAATCCGCTAGGCAGAGAGGCTCGTTTATACTCCTCTGTTTTCTCAAATATTTCCACGGTACTCAAGCCTTTTTGAAACCCTGCTTGCTCTACGGGCTGAAACTCATCGAATTTTTGAGCAAGACGATTCGTAATGACCCTCGTAATCAACATAAACACATCTCAGGAGGATATTGGGCAGTAGTTTTTCAGTAAGGTTTTTTCTGCTTTCTTAAAGAATAGTACTACCAAGCTCCTATTCTATGCCTACGGTGTAGTGCCAGTATGAATGAAGTATTCAAACAGGTTTGTAATTTCTACTAACATAGGAGTTCTTCCAGCTTTTAGGAGCTCTGTTGTGATTCTCTTTTTGCCCGGAGCTTTGTTGTTATTCAGTTGTTCGAGTGCCATTCTAATCTCGCCCAAATCGATCTTGGGAAGCTCGTCTGTGAGGTACCGTGTTAGTCTAGCACGCGGGTCATCGGCGCTGTGGGTCTCGGGTGGACGGGCTTGTGTTGTTCTGAATTTGATCTGTTGGCAGCAGGAGGTATTAGGCTTGACAAAGACCATAGTAAAATGCTAAATATAGGTAAATATTTCCGGTGTTTTAGTCATTTTGAAAATATGCATAACATAGTAAGTGTATGTACAAATTTATCACACATTATGTCTAAATTTACACATCGAAGCAAGATTAAGGTCTGAGATACTGAGCTCGGAAAGTCGGGTGAAAGTTGTTTATGAAATATTAAACCGTTGCCAAAGAATATTATAAGACTTAACTACTTACCACATATGAAAATGTATGTGTGTACAGAATATTTATCACTGTAGCCGAAATTCCACATAGTTTAGCAAAACATTAACTTAAAAACAGGACAACGTAGTTTTCTATGCTCGTATATTTAAAAATGTTCACCATCAAGACCACCTTGGCACTTACCACTTATTAACAAAGTACCGTGTACAAGAAATAAATAAACATACGATTTTTGTTAAAGAACTACAAACTCATGTGCTAAAAAACCTATCCAAGTTATGATTCTTAATATATTTAAACAATCGAAAAGTCATTTTCAAGAATATAAATAAAATAAACTAAACTCGTAACATAAAATATGTTTTAAAAGTAAAAGTTCCATTCAAAGTGTAACTGTGAAATTGGCAAGGGGCCTTTTCTCCTTATCAGGTAAAAGCTTAACAGTACAGTAGTTTTGATTATAAAACTATGAAATAAATTTTGTAAAAGCAGTAAGAACCCGATCCTTTATGGCGGGTCAATACTCTCGTAATATTGATACCACTCGAATTTCTGACAGCAATTGTAATACAAATCCCGGTGCTATCCGAATAATCTCGACCACAATTCGCCGCGACCCCTCTCACTTACCCTAAATCAAAGTGTTCGCGTCACAACTCAACAATAAAAAAGGGAATATTTATTCGTTATTTGTTGTCGGTTCGTATTAAAATAAAGCAGCTATCTAGGCCTCACCACCCTCCTCTTGCTTTATCTAAGATCAGAATTGCATAAAATTCTCGTCTCTCTTGCGAATGTGACAGTCTCCGGTCGGGGGACTACGCATCTCATTTTACAGATCCCATATTATGTGTAGTAAGTTACATTTGTATAGTAAATGGTTACATTAGATCGCGTATTAATTCAACATTAGATCGCGTATTAATTCAACATTAGGTTATAATCGTGGTAAATGAGGAAAACTTATATTTTATACGAGAACATTCACCTCTTATCGTACGCTAATGTTACGATTTCTTTAATTTTATAGGCACTTTTGTTATTTGTAAGATGTTACGACAACATTAAAAGCTCATTAAATGGAAATACTCGAGGTCATCTAACATACACTATCTAAGCTAAAGTGAGTTGTGTTTGGGACTGGCCACGTCATTTTTTTTTTATGGCACAGTCAACTGCAGGCCATATTTATACCCTGATATTAGGTTCACCAACTTCAGCATTCAACCCATCGATTTTTGCTTCTTTTATTTCCTTCCTTCTTTCCTTCTTTATCACCTTTCAGTAAACATTTTGGACACAGAATTGGTTTTTTTTCTTTGCATCATTTTATTATTTGAGTTCAATTGGCTAAAGATTTCTTTTTGATATCTGAAGTTATTTAATCCAAGTAAAATGAGACAATCCGCATTCTGTCAGACAAATATAATCTGTTACGGTTCTGGTTTTCAGTGTCCAGAGACACCTTAAGCCGTCTACCATTTCATTCTATGACTACAAATTTATCCTTTGAATTACATTTAAAGTTAATTCTATTAAATTAAAAGAGAAAAGCATTATAAAGAACTCTAGAAGTTGTTAATTATGAATTCAGGTTAACAATGTTTTCAAAAGTGTTATATATTTGTCAGTTGTTTATTCAATACTATACCATTACAAATACATCTTAGTTACAATAGTAAAATCACTATTCATATATAATGAAACTAGTTTCCATCGTGGAATATAGTTAAGTCCAAAAATAGTTTTCGGGAATCTGTTTGCTATCGAATCGGTGAATTTTAATGAATCGTATTTTAATTTGAATAAACATAGCTGGACTCTGTCTATTCGGATCTACGCATATTATGTAAACCACCTAGTTTTCCCTTTGTATCGAACCATTCAGTCGTCACATGTATGTGAGAGCTGTGATTGGACACATTTCTATGACGCCATGTGTGATGTTGAATGTGATTGATTGTTGATGTGACATATGCATGAATAACATAAAGTAATCTCAATATGTAATAAGTTTTATATATTATGTTAAGCCATGAAAGAAATTAACATGTCATATTTAATGATAGTATGGTAACGTAGCTTAAATAAATGAAAAAAATTCAAAAAAGTTTAGAATAGACATAAGATTACCTAACCATTCGTCTAACTGACCCAAACATTTTTATTATGCATCTAAACTAATTGATTTTGCGCTATGTTTTGTAATAATGTGTTTGTGATAAATTATACTCACGGACCATTTCAACATGTTTATTAAAGTTATGTCATATAAACAAAACAATATCTAACTGTGCTTCGTTGGTTTAGCGATATTTCGAACACACACTTCTTTCACCTATTTCTATAGTCGTCTTTATGTGTAAACATTATTGTCAGAGTAGGTGTGCTATGGCATACATCTGTTTACCCTTTTCGAGATCCCCACCTATAGATTATTGACATGTCAGTATACATTACTTTAAATCATCTGGTCACAATGTGAAGTTACTTTACTCGAAGAGAAAATTTCTTTTGTGAAATTATATATGAATAAGGACGTATGTCCTTCCAGAATAATGATATGATAATGAGATCAAAATTTATGACTTTAACTCAAAGTTCTATCGAATAAACTAATAACATTACCATTACCACAAAGCATTGTCCATGATGCAAGCGATGAAGAACGCAAATAGTTCTAAGGTATTTTATAAGGAAACCTCAAGTTTTTATTGCAATAAGCTCTAGGTAGGTAGGTAGTTCTGTTTAGGTTCTACCGTATTATTTTTCGTGAAAATGGGATTTCAGATTATATTAGACGTAGATTATTTTGGTTTTTCTACAAGGTAGTTAATTTTCGATATTTTTAATATATTGGTCGTTCAACATTTTATTGTTTTTATAACAAAAATACCATTAGCTTAAAGTAGCTAAAGCCGGCCTAAAATTTCGATTGCCGAAAGCTATTTTTGCAACTTAAGATCTTTCTGTAGAGGGACATTGATAGGTCAGAAAACAAAGTATAGTTGAAACTCGAAAGAATACTTAATGAAAGTGCATTTATAGCTGAAAACACTTTTAACGTCAAACTAACGCAATAAAAGCAAGGGTGTATACGGCACGTGCTTGCCCGAGGCGGGTTCGACTCTCCATTAACGCAGTCTCTGAATTATCAATTCAATTAAATTTCAAATGTTAGGTGAAGGTATGGTTGTGACACTGCTCCAGGCTAGAGTGCTTGTGACAGTCGCAAAAATAGAGGGTTCAATCTACAAGTTTTGTTAGATTTATGCTTTAAATAAACCCAATTTACAAGAAATCTGGTGTCAGGGAAATTTAGTAGAGAAAACTTCTTTAGAAGGGTTGAGCACTTCTTGAAAGAATAAAAATCATGGAACTCGCATCATCGTCACCGAACGCTTTTCATAAGCTATATATTGGGCCTACCAAAGTGACTCTACTCTGCCCGATGGAAAAGATGAGCAGAATCCAAGAGTAGTGAACACTACACTTTCTGAAAATGCAGACAATGCAACTATGTAGCATGTTGACTCAAACTCTTGGAGCCTAATGAGATGCTTAGGCACCATTTGGCCCCCGGTCTCACACTCACAAACACGACAGCACGAATGCTGTCAATTTAGGTTTGTCTCATCATAACATTCAAATGTATCTATTACCGTAGTCAATGGAAACCATTAGTTTACAGTTCCATCTCTCAATACATTCAAACCTGTAGTCTTTGTATATTAATGTCATATTTAATAATACTAAGTATTGTTATCGTGTATCAAACGAATTTATGAACACCAAGATGAAACACCAAGTTTCATCATTTTAGTGAACTTTACATTTTTGAATGCTTAAGTTTTCTGTAATCGAACTACTGACTAAACCTCTAACCTTATAAACAAAAGCGTGTCTAAATCGCACACAGAAAATTCCGTGTACTTGTGTGTAGATAATTCAACTATCTCTGAAGTTGAATTTTCCTTTCCTTAAAAGGAAAAAGTAGGTCTGGTCGGATCACTTTGTTATCCATCTGTATGTTTTTCACTGTAGTCTTTTTTTGTTCAGAACTTCTTACTTCCGCAAAAATTATAAATAAAATAATATCGCAGCACCTATAAATAAGGTAGGAAAATAAGTGTTTATGATTTATTTCGTTAGTAATTCAATTAAATTTTACATTTATTACTAAAATTTCTGAACTAAATCAGTCAAAATTTAAAAATGCGTAACAGTATGTTAGATTATCGTTTATAGTGCCTTATGTAGATAGTTTCAGTATTCAGATATTTATATTCATGTAAGTACTTCAATTCCATAAAGTGATTATCCAATTTTCTTGAACTGCTTAGAGTATCTTCTACCACAAAATTCATATACAATTAGTTGGCAGTTTGCACAGCCTCCCTTATTAATTGGTCTATTGCAGTAAGTAATTACCCACTGCAGACTAACTGGAACCATTAAAGCAGATGCAACTACAGGCATAACTCTATTAATTGCTAAGTTACAATTTAGTATAATATATAACGATAATATTTGTTTTGGAATAATTATCCGTTATGTTTATTAGTTTCTTATATTCTTTTGTTTGTTATTTGTTATTTGTTTTGTTCTTCTTAAATTCTTATGATATATATGTAACTTTTAATGTTCTAGAAAATTTATAGTTTGTTCGTAATAAAAAAAACTTAATTATAGCTAAATTTCTTGAGTAGTAAAATTTCAAAATCGATCTAATCTGTCTTTACAAAAGTAGCAATAAAAAACAATAAAATATAAACGAAATGTACTTAGCTGAGATGTGTTAAGCTCGTTTGATACAGTCAAAACACAAAAGGTAAACAATTCTAACTTGTCATAGGCAGGGGAGAGAATCATTGACTTGGGGTAACTTTCATTATCTTTTCCAATGAATACAGGCATTTGCCTCAAATTTGTTACATTGATAACAAACATTTTGATACTTATAATTAGAGCTGCATTTATTTCGTTGACATGTAATAGCTTGACTTTCTGGATAGTCCCTTGGACAATTTTATCAAATGACTTCACAATTTTTTAAAATCGATAAACACAAACATAATCTAGCAAAATGTACGAAAGGCATTCATTAAAAAAAAATTACTCTCGTCATATTTCAATGAAAAGAAAATCAAGGAATAATAAGCGGGGAAAAATTTTAGTAAGATAATCAACAGCAGTGGTTCAAAACTATGATAGATAAGTAATTATTTTATTGTTATGACAACAAATAGTAAAATAATGATAGCCATATACAAATTTTAAATTTTATTAAGAAAGATAAGTTGAGTATCAAAATGTTGGTTACCCCTGCGGACAGTCTCTAATCGAAACAAGTCAGGACCGTTTATGTTACGGCCTCATAATTACATTAACTACGCAATGCATGTGTTACATTTTGTATGCACAGGATGAGACAATTCTGGCTCGATAATCTATACTGAAACAAGTCAAATTTCGTTTTTTTTTTTTTAATAGGACACATTTTATTTATTTCAATAAAAACTGTGTTATTTTGTGTTTGCCTGTAACATATCAGCATACAGCTTACTACGTATAAAGTAAGATACTTTATATCTACTTATTATCTGGCATCCTAGTACGTTACCTTGCCTAAAATACCTAAAATATGATCTTAGTACTGTAACATTTAACTCTACAAAGAATAATATATCTATGATAAGTTTTTTATAAGGATAAGCAATATAAGGATAAGAACTTGTTACTTTTGTTGCAAAAATGTATGTTGAAGGCAGTAAAATAGGTAATAAACATTTATAATGAACTCAAAGAAATAAAATAATTTGCTACCTCAATGTGCATTTGGGTAATTTTTTAATGTGGAAAATCAACATTTATGAAAAGGATGAAAGCTTCTTGTTGTTAAGAAACTTAAAGCTATAAAAATGTAGGATCAAATTATGAATGGGTTAACCGAAAATTCCTAAAGTTTAGGGGTAGAATAGCTATAGGTGAAGGAAGTTTCTCAATGTAAATCTCATCATGCGAAGAAAAGAAAAGGTGTCAAAAAATTTTAGGATTTGATAATTTCTATTTGTGGGGGAACGACTTTCATGTTCCACCAACACAAAGGGAGAATCCTCCGACCAGGCGAGGTGATCATGCCTGACGAGCTACTGCCCAACAGTTGATGTTGGGATGTTGTATATATGATAATCGGCGCGAGAATTTCTACTACGCGATTCAGGATTGGTAGTTTCTTCGTGTTGTATGTTGCTCCGTAGTTCAGTGTATCAGTGGTAGGTGGCGCTATAGTATTTCGCTGTTGCGCTGTATGTGGAAGTCGCCACACTATTTATTTATTATAGACCCACCTGACAGACCCACCAAAGTGCTGGAAAGTGTAAAACGATCTGCAGCGAGAAGGTTACCTATCGCCGTGTCTAACAGACCTAAGGTGACAATGGCGCTCGCATTAGAGTCGACTATTATTCAACAGGTGACAAATTCTGAAGATTTGCTCTTAAGGATACCTAATACCCTGGCCAGTAGGACTTTGTGATGCAAGACCAATGGTAGCTTTAGTTGATTTAAGTCCAACATATAACAACCTATAACGACCAGTCGGGGTTTCACATGACAAAATAAGACAATTAACAAAAATACACACAATATTTTACTTTATATTGTTTTATTTTCATTGGCGTGTGTAAAAATAAATGTCAGAAAAGAAAATAATTTCCATCCCGAAAAAACGACACTCGTTCCTAAATAAAGAAAATATTGAGCCATATTTTTTCTGACTACAGAGACAAAGCTAATTAACTAAGGCTACAAATGAACACAAAATGTTACTGTCATAAAAACAAATAAGAAATATGTGCACCCTGTATACATTGAGCTACCCCAGCGAGGCCGGTCCAGACAAATTGTCGCACCCCATGTTCGCATTATTGCCGATATTTAATTGTTTGCGTAATTTATTTCTCTGAAGCAGGGTATGTTGTTGTATGTTCATAGTCGTATACCAGTAACTGTAGACAGTACTGAAAATACTAAATTCATTTTGATCAGTTCTACATAATACAAATTAAATGTATTTATGATTTAATAGAAACTTTAAATGTCAGATGTCAAGTTAAAGTACATTTTCGAAGAAGACTTCAATATTCGAAGACTAAATGGTGGAATACTAAAAGTTACAGTGCTTCTTTATAAAGATTGCTTTGCCATAAAAAGGAATACATGTTGTAGAGGTGGGTCAATAAAAATCGCGATGGAAAAATAGGGGTTAATCGTAGAGGGTTGAAAGTTCGGGGTTGTATGTATTTTCTAATGCTGTATAAAAAAAATGTCTAAAAATAAAAAAATAAAAATAGGGGTACCCTTAACATTTAGGGGGCTGAAAATTAGACGTTGGCGGATTCTTAGACCTACCTAAAATGCTCACAAAATTTCATGAAAATCGGTCCAGCCGTTTTGGAGGAGTATGGTAACTAACATTGTGACACGAGAATTTTATATGTAAGATAAGTGTCAATGACAGATTCAGTTAAATGATTTGCGTTAAATTCAAAATAGCACTGACAAAGAAAAGTTGATTTTTGCAAATAGTTGACCAATCTAGAATTTAACTAATACATGCAACGTCAAAATGAAGATACGTATAAAGTATAATTCTCAGTTTTTTACAATGACTCTGATAAATTTAGTTTTTTTTTTTAAATATAGAAAAGATATTATTTTTATTTCTGTCTTAAAATATATGAATAAAAACGTAAATATTATAACTACTATGAGATAAGTTCATTTTATAAGAAAATACCCATAGAAATTAGGGAAAGAGATTTTTTTTAGCTACTAACAAAACAAGCGTTGGATGGTAGTCATATATGTACGACAACCGCAGACAATATAAACGCACATAACCAAAGGGCACCGGGCATAACTAAACGTTAGTACAATTTGGGCTGCCATCACATTCATTGCACGACAGTTGCATATTTCAATGTTAGTCACGCGCTCTTTCGTAGGGTTATGTTTTAATTGTATTAGGTACATTTATATTTACTATTCAGGTATCGATTTAAAAATAAAACATTACAGCAACCATCCTCAGACTACCTACTTTAAAAATATCTTAATCACGTTTTTTATGTACCTAGTATTGTTTTCTGTGAAAATAAAAATCCTCTTTTTATTATCCCTTCAACGGGGTTAACGGTGTATTGTATGTTGAACGCGAATCAGTTAAAAACTTACTTGGATTCATGACTATCCAAAACGCCATTTAATGTTTTGGGTTTCAGTTTGGAACTTTTAGTTAAGTCACGTTATAATAACTACCTAATATCTAATATACTTTGATCAGTAAGTTTTAAATACAATTCCGCTGTGAATTACGCATCAAATTGTGAGAGTGAGAGAACAATCAGTACACCTGTGTTTGTGCGCACACTTGTGCACTCTAACTTTTTTGCGTAGTTGGCTGGACTCCGTTGAGATCATCAATTTCCGTCACAATTATTACAAAAAACAAAGGAAATATTATATTTCGGTGTCTTATTTTGTGCTACGATAATTATGTTATACCAATCTTATATAAAAGATAAACAAGTTAGTTTCTCCATCTATCATTCAAAATTGTAACAATAAATAGGTTCCTGCTTCTTCTTATTTTAGTAATAAGAAGGCTGAGCAGGACTTGTATCGTCTTACTAAGTCGATACAAGCCCTGGTCATCCATCATAGAGAAATATATATACAAGCCAAATACCAACATAATTACACACTTCTACAACACCACAGCCCATACACAACACTATCTAATTTCGTTAACAGGATTACTTATAATCTAGGGCTGTCTATCACTCGTATCGATAACGATTTGGAGCAATAAGAAAAATGGCCGTCATCCGTGACCGGCTTATCTTAATAAGTTCCCGTAGATAATTGTGCGTGAGCGTTATCTGAAATTAGTAATGGATGTGTTGGGTACCATTTTGTTATGGTTTATTCGTTTCTGTGGGTGTTAAGACTAGGGAGCTGCATCTCCAGAATTATCTTCAACAGCTGTTCATGTTTTCAAATATGCATCCCATTACATTTATACTGTAGGTAAGTTTAATACGTGGACCTTGAAATTGAAGTGTCTGTACGAAGACTGGAGTAGATATAATACATGAGATTGATTAATGAAACTAGTATTCACCAAATGATCATAAGTCAACCATAGCAATTACCTTTAATATGAAAATCATAATTTGTGTTTTTAAAAATACAATTAATAAGCTATTTAAGTAGTTTTGTATAGGACTACAATATTTAGAAAGATCCACTTTACCCGCTATTTTGCTTAGGCACATCGCTTCTGATGTATTAGAATGGTTACGTTATATTTTCGTGGGTGCCAATAACATCTTCAAGGTTTCTAAAGATTATTTAGGTGGCAGATGGCGGATATCTTTAAGAGAATGCATTCTAGCAGATTAAAGTATTAATTTTTAATAAATTTGGCCGCTTGTATCTCCGTTATCGCGGTAAAGAGTGTGTTCCTCTCTCTTCTAAAAGGTATCTCCATGCCAAACGTTGAAATCAGTGCAGCGGTTAGCTGCGTAAGTGTAACAAAGAGAGTTAGTTACTTTCGAATTATAATACGAGATGGATTTACATACGTAAATGCAATATATAATCAATCATTGTCATTAAGTAGACAATTCTTATATTTCTTCTTAAATATTAATCTAGTAGTAGTTATTACTCTACATAATCTTAAAGCATAATGGTACAAAGAAAATTCTGTGACACATTTATTTTTTTCATAAATATCAATTTTAACCATAGTTCAATTTTTTTATTTTGCCTATTACAATCAACCAACAAAATTGAAAACTTGAATAATTTATCCTGGCAGTATATATGCTGATTTCGTTTTCTTTATACTTTGTACCCTAAAAATACAACATCTTACACCTAATCTATGCATCTTCAAACCTTATTAAATATAATAAATAAATATTTCGGACATCTAACACACAGTGCCATCTAGTCCCAAGCTAAGCAGAGCTTGTGTTATGAGTAATAGACCACTAATATAAATACATTTATACTTTTTTTGTAAATACATACATATTATACATAGAAAACACCCAAACTCCGAAACAAATATTTGTAGATCATACAAACATTTGGTCCAACCCAGAATAGGGTACTAGAACTTGATTTTCATTTTTTCTTCCAAATTTGGTTCTCATGTATTTAACTATACATCCAAATAGGTCAGACAAGTTTCGTTGATAAAAAAGATATCGAAAGTTCGCTAGTTATGCTCAGCGACAAACTACTTTTTGCGTTCAACAAAAACTACACAGGGTTTGATCCATTTGACCTAGTTTCAATATAAACCTACAATATTTTAATACCTATTTCTTTATAGAGGGGTGATATTGCATTAATAATTGATAGGAATAAAACTGATTTATCTGTATCTGTCTATGATATTATATGTATCTGTCTCGTAAAATAAAGAGTGGTCTTAAGTTAGGTTTTCCTTTTTTGTCATAAAGCGCAACCTCATAGGAAAGAGCGGTTGTAAGTACAGATCTATAAAATATTTTCGATAGGTAGGAATTTTATTAGAGCGGACTGTGATATACTGATGAAGGCATATTCATTTTGGTCAATATTTAATAAAACAGATCATTGTTATTGTGTGTATTGATATAACGACGTGATTGTCTACATAAGAGGCGATTTAATTATATTGTCTAATTAAAGAAATCAATGTTGTCTTTCACAATTACAATAATATTCGGAAACGATAATAATATATGGTTTAAAGAAATAAATTTAGTCATTTTTAACCGCTTAATTTATTTACGACTACATCATAGTTTCCCATGAAAAACTGTAAAACCGAACCGTACGTAAAACAAAGTCAAGCACAATGAACTTCAAACAACAAGCTGCGTGTATTTGCACGAACAAACTCAACGGACTATGAAAATTTTCGAACAATGCATTGCGACTGATTTGCCACAAATCGTATTAACATGCCAAATATCCAAAGTACTTAAAAGTTAACCTTAATTAATTATAGCCTTTAATCCCGTGTAAATGCGATGTATGTTGATACCGTATTAAACTACGGTTGGATTTTGAATTGCAATATTGCCAGTTGTCACCCCGAAGTAATTTTAATTCATGTCCAAGCTGTAGGGAAATTGTTCTTCCACGCAAAACGGAATGAAGCCCGTCGAGTCGAGTTCTTTGACAACGATATAAATGTACATATTTCATCACGGTCTCCGAATAAAGGAGTATTCGAGCGTGTAAGTAGAAGTTTATTTAGTGTCTTATTTCTTTTTATGCGACCCCCGTACCTCGGCAAGAAATGAGATGTTTTATGAAATTGTTTTTCCGGGACATTAGCCAGTCCTAATTATGGCTGTGTTCGCCTGAACTGGAGGCCAATTTCCTTGGACGTTTTCACGGTGACTGTGACAAAGTGTGCGCCAGGACAAAACAATTTCACTTAGATAGCAAGCAAGCTTATTAGACAGCTGGAAGTAATGTAAATTTAGTGCTCCTTGTTATGTATATTATGCTAAGAATTAATTAACTGGTAAGCCCTCTTAGGCCTCGAACAAACAGTGCGCTGGTAAATAAAATTTTGCTGTGTGAACTGACGGAGAATATAAATTAATATGACAAACACAATATTTTATCATGATAATTTACAACAAAGTTTCTAAGAATTATGTATACTCGCAAGAAATTATTTTTTATTTATTAAATTTAAGCAAGTTTAAATGAAGTCTGTGTGAATTCAGAAAATCTATACTAAAATTATAATTTCTAAATTAACTGTATGTCTGACTGTTAGGTTATCACGGTTAAACCGCTACACCGATTTAGATGAAATGAATGCAATCATTTAGCATGGAGATATTTGACTCTTGAGAAATGTCGTAGGTTACTTTTACCGTGATAACCAACATCTACGTGAGGGGAACTTCGGACATAAGCTAGTATTTTATAAGATACAGATTTTCGATCAATTGAAGATCGAGTGAAGTCCAGTTTCGTGGCTATTTGGAGGGTAAGGCCAAATTGGCCTGGAAGAATCTTGGTGTGCTCAACAGATCGAGGCGGTATTTCATTTCAGCCCATCGCCTTCAGCTTTATAAAGTACAGGTTCGGCCTTACATGGAATACTGTCCTCATCTTTGGGCAGGGGCACCCCAATACCAGCTCCTTCCTCTGAACCGCATTCAGCGGAGAGTGACTCGTATTGTCGATTGTCAAGAACTTTCACTTCAGGCCGGCAACGCACTTGTAACGCCTCTGGTGTTGCGGGTGTCCATGGGCGGCGGTAATCGCTTACCATTAGGTGATACGTCTGCTAGTTTGCCCCATATACAATAAAAAAAATAGTAATAAAATGATTTTAGAAATTTATAATAAATCAAGTCCTAATTAAAAAATTGTCATTGCTACAACTTTCTTTCATCATAGTTTGTGAAATTTGTGCTGCCATGTAATTGTATCCTTACTTAAAGCACTCAATTTTAGATAAACCCTATTATTTATGTTAAAAATCAAGTTTTATAACATTTTTCTAACAGATGCAACAAGTCATGTTAAATTGCCACTATCACCGAAACATAAAATATTTCCCTGTCAGTCAATCAGGGGGAGACTTTTCACAGGGGAATTTGTGAACCAATAAGGGGTTTCGTGCAAAAAATAATAAAGTTACGAAAAAATGTCTAACTAGCCAGCTATTTACATAGAACCCTAAAAGGAATGTTATTTATTAGACAAACGTTTTTAATACACGTAAAATGTTTTTACAGGGCATTGTATCTGAATACACAAACCATAACAAGTAAATACTGTTTATTTTATGTCTAGACATATAAAAGAACAATAGAAACCTACCTTAAAAGATATCTTTAATAAAAAGAAATATATAAGTGATATTTTATCATATCATTTAATAATAAAATCTAGGTACAGTTCTATGGCATTTTAAAGGACGTTTCTTATTGTTATTATAAACGATCAAATGGATTTCATATTTGCTTTGAGTTAAGACAAGACAATGTAAGATTCGATAAGACTTTCTGTGTCCCCGTATGTTTATAAAATTAAAGTCACGTAATATAATTCTTTTAAGTAAATAAATATTTCTGGACATCTAACACACAACGCCATCTAGTCTCAAACTACGCAAAGCTTGTTTTATTGGAACTAGACAACTAAGTTACTCAATTACATATGTACTTTTATTTGTAAATACATACATATCTATATATATATATAAAAATGTTATGTTGGTTTGTGTACGTTTCAAAAACTCATAAAGTTCTGCACCGATCGAGCTGAAATTTTAGAAAGATATATAATCCTCATCAAGGATTGTTTTTGTCTAATTTTTGCATCAGTCACATATCCGCGACCGCGGAAAAAACACGAAAAAACCGACACAAACGCGACAACAGCAGTTATACATAGAAAACACCCAAACTTCGAAAGAAATATTTGCAGATTATGGATTTTGTCCGACCCGGGAATCGAACCTGAGACCTCAAGCAAAGCAGTCGCATACGCTACCACTGTGCAATCACTGCAGTCGCTTTTGTTTTAATTGTCTCTCAAATACATGTACAGAGACACTAAGATAGGGCGAGGAAACAACCAAGAAACCTACAGGTTTAGTGAATAGTTGTATTGGTCAGATCTTTTTTAGTTGTGGTCTCGATTTGAATTTAGAAAAAATACTCGTTGTTGTCTAATGATCATGATTAAGATGATATGATGTAGTATTGATGATCAGATTTTAGTATCTCACCGCCAAGCCGTGGGTCACCATGCTACTCTGTCCATATTCGAAATGACCACCACTTTTGCAAGCTATTCACGTTTGCCATCAGGAATAGTAGAAGATATGTATGTATAATTTAAAAATGTATTTAATACATATCTATATTTCGTTACATGTATGTACTTTTATCAGCAGCTTGGTTATTATAATACTAGTTACACCAAGTTTAATATCATTGACTGTAAATTGTATTTTTATTTTTATTATTTCTACTGTTAAAACTTTAAGTTAAAAAAAATATATATAATACACAAAGCACACAAGCAACTATACTATGATACTTTTTCTTTTAGAAAAAGAGGTAACGTAAAATAAGCGTACACCCATTATGTGTGTACGCTTATTTTACGTCCTTGTAGTCTAAATTCTCCAGAACACTAGTCAACGGTGCAATCACACTCCTCAAACACATTAGAACTACAAAACAAACAGCACTTATGCAAGCTATTAACGAGTTGAAACACTAAAAAGTATGACATCCATGTTAAATAACCACCATTATATTACCATCGTTATACTAAATCGACGTGCTATATCTCTCGTATATTTGATGGAAACCTGCAGTCACGTGAAGTCCCTTTAGACGGGGAAATGAAATAATTTGTCTTAGTAAGGGTGCATTTCATATTTATACGGCACATGAGGGGTGAACGAACCAGTGGGGCGTGCCACGTGCCACGGAAATACTTCATTCAAAGTTTAGAAGTAATCTAAGAAAGTACAGGTCTTGCTCTTTTTAGGTTACTTGTAGATAAAATGTTAAATATTAACAACAAAATACTTTTAATATTGTAAATAATTTCTTGTTTTTTTTATTTATCGATAGGTAGTTTGTTTCGAGTAAATACGTCCATAGATAAACATTTTTCTTTTTATATTTTATAAATGTAAAAGTATTATTTATTTGATTATAACAGACGTAAAAATAAAAGATCCTCGTATGGTAGCTTAATAAAATAGAATGTACTTGCTTTCTCAATAGCTTGTAAGGGAAAGAGTTAAAGCAGTAAATTTCAAAGAAATACGTATAAATTATACGAGTACATGAGCACTATCTAAAAACAAATTATAAATATACTTAAAATCAACTTTGCCGTAGTCAGTACTCTAACTTTACTTTAGCTCAAACCATTTCTTAGACTTTTATTGCATAGGTACAAATTGTATTATATTATCAATTAGATGAGTTTGATTATATATAAATTAGGTGTAAATGTATTTGGTCACGCCATCATTACGGCGGAATATCCCCGTTGGAGGATTAGCACGAGAGGCTCACGAGGGGCCCTTTGATACTGGTTGACGCAGGAAAAATGATTCCGTAGACTCGGCATGGTTATAATAAAGGCGTGAGCTCATGACGAATATCGAAGTTGGAAATCTTTGGAAGTGTGTGTAAAGTACCTGGAACTTCGATTTCACCTTATGCAAACAACTTATGCTCGTAAAGGAGACTACTAAGTGAGACCGGGAGAGATTTAGTTTTCTCCCAAGCTAATAGGTCCGGGAATCGGAGAGGTTATGCAGACGGCTCAGGCACCGGAGGTTGCAGAAAAACTTCCGTCATCCATAAGCGCAAAAGTCTAGCAGAAACAGACCTTATTTTTACTTATTATTACTTAAAATTCACGTCAGCTAAAAAATAAAAAAGCGAATCACATGATAAATAAACAATAATTATTTCAGACATCTATCAGACAACGCCATCTAGTCCCAAGCTAAGCAGAGCTTGTGTTGTGGGTACTAAACATCTGACGTAAATACTTTTTTTAAATACATACATTTTATACATAGAAAACACCCAAACCAATATTTGCAGATCGTACAAACATTTGGTCCGACCCTAAGGCAGTCAAAAGATAATGGTTATGGTGAACTTGCGAGAAACTGGTTGTCCTCCCAGAACACAACGTAGATAAACTAGGTAGCTAAAAAGAATAAAAATAATACTAGTAATATTTAGCCCACGTCTCCAGTCCTTTATAAAAAAATAATTGAGAAATAAAGCATAAATTTGCAAATAGTAAAAAAAATAAACAAAATCGTATTATCAGATCAACGTCATATATCATACAAACATACGGTATCATTAATCTGTTTATATAGGTTTGATATACAAAATAAAATCATTACCCGAGCTTACAGGCCCATAGTAATGTTTTATCCATTAAATGTAGACTTACTCAGCGTTTTATAATCTATTTTAGGAGCGACGTCTGAAAATCTTTTTGTTCACGGTACACAATATTGTTATAGAAAATAATGGCCAACAATACATTATAAAATTCACAAAAAGGACTATCCCAATTTACAAAGGAATGATGACGTCGTTTTCCTTTTATACTGTGCTTACAAATGAAAAGAGCTCTTGATTTATAACTCAATCCTGTGACGACATGAAATAAGACATACATGAAAATTGCCAATTTTTCATAATAAGCTCCAGATGTGAATGGCCGCGTATTATTTTGTAACAAATTACTCGATTTTCCTACCGAGTTCAAAGAGGCTTGTTTTTAAATGTAATTTTATATTTAGATGGCTGTTATTAATAATATTTATTAGAGAGTAACCTTTCACTTTATAAATTAGGGCACATTATATCATGTCGACTAATTACATGGATTTATTAACGAAGATTCCTGAACAATCAAACTCTGTAATCTTACATTACAGAGTTTGGTTGTAATAATAATAATCATTTTGTTACTCTCTCCCGTTTTAGAATAAATTTTGCAACTTCATCAAGGTGTTTTCTGGAATTTCACAAAATATAGAATATCAAATAATAATAGATGAACACATTATTGCAGTCGAAAATGCTGATTTTATAATCTTTTTAAACAACATATATAAAATTCCAATGTATTATTCAAAGTCACAGTTAAAAAAATGAGATGTGCTATCAATAGCGTCAGCTAAGTTATAGGCTAGAACTCAACATCACAATTTTTTGGTACAAAAATCAAATGTAATGTTTTCACAATAAAGTCCCAAATGCTTATTTTTACTTTGAAAACATAATTTAAAAAATGCATGCATTTATAAAGAAAGGGAATAAGAGTCCATAAAAATGTTAGGTAAGTAGACTGCCCAAAGATTAATGTTTTTACTTTTGTTTATCGTATTTCATAAGTATTGAAGTTTTAGTTATGAAAACTTACACCACTGGTCATGAGGTCAATTTTTATGAAATTATTAATTATTTAATTGCAAGGAAGAAAATTTATTACAAATAAATTAATTAGTTACCTAGTCATTGAGCATACATACGAGTAATATGTTTTGGAAAATCGTCACACGTTTTTGTGTTTAAAATGCGGGGACAATTCACACACTAAATATATCGAGTGGTCTGTCATCATGGCTTAACTCATTTTCAAAATGTAATAAGCTACGACTAAAATAAAATTACACATTGATAGATTTTAGAAAATAAATGTACCTACAATTATAATTTATTGTGTTACAAATACCAATGCGAATTTTACATCAACTTCGACAATATTTCTGACTGTCTTTTTCATCGAATTCAAAAGCACCCAAGATAAGTTTTATCTATCAGTCTTTAAATCTAGTTCGACTACAAATATACGATCATAAAGTTACTTTTACCCGGTACCTGAAGGAGAGGAATATAAAGCGTCCCGAACAAATCCCGACCAGATTGAATCCAGCGAAAGTTTTCTTCTAGTGCCTCAAAAAACTTATAATTCCGTTTGGCGCTCGGCTATTGAATTCACTCGTTATTTATTGTTAGCGATAAAATAATATTAATCTCGCGAGGATTACACTTGGATTTTATTCCTTTACCCGCAACTCGGAACTTGGAGAATAACCCCAGATTATTCTTAACGTATATAATAATGTGGATGGGCAATCCACTAATGAAAGTATAACGATTGTTTTATGGTGAACATTTGGCTTTAACGGGTGTAAAAGTTGTGCGATAAAACGTGATCTGCTTAAGGCTTTTTACTTACAGTGCTCTTGGAAATTAGGTACTAAACACTTCGCAATGTTGCTGTCGCGCCCTGAATATATTTACTACAGCTTGCAAGTTTTTGCATAAATGTTTCTTTATCTCCTCGTTAAAATGTTAACAGATTTTATTAAGTCAGCGTTTTGTAGTATATAGACTCAACGTACCTTTATTACGACAAATAAGCTAACTTCTTAACTACGGAGTAAAGATTATATAACACACACAAGTTTTTTTTTATAAGTGTTTAAATAGCATATCAATAGTCAAATAACAGCCGTCTTAAAACATAATATTAGTCTTTTTACCCGGTAGCGTTAGAGAGAGGGTAATTTTTTTAATCACATTAGGAATTCCCGAGATCATTATTATCACTCTTTTTAATATGTATTTTAGAAACAAAATGTGGTTCTCATGCCGAACGCATCTTTTATTTTTTTAATTCTCATCTTAGTAACCGATTATTCGTGAACCTAAGTGAAATAATGTTTTTTCATTCAAAAGGGCAATTTTCCAGATTGTATTGTTATTCTGAAATTATCAATTACTGTAAATTATAGGAATATATATTTATTTTGGTTTCGTAAAATCCTATAACGGAAGACAGAAGCACTTCAAAAAGAAGGTAAACTTTAAATTCCATATTAATCCTAAGTAACTCTGTCTACGTAGACCAGAGTCTCCTTTCTAAGGAGATACGTATATCTAGTATTGTTCTTTTAAAAGCTGCTAAAGGTTGGAAATGAAGTTAGTGCGTATACGTGGTTATAATTTTTGAAAGTTTAATAAAATGATTAAATATCTGAAAATCGAAAGACACTGCGTTTTAATGACATAACTAGTAGACATGTCCATACTATTACAACCACTGTTATCAGGACCAAGTAGTAATCAGCTGTGGAAGTTTTCGTGCGTAAGAGGGATTATATTTTCGATAACTTAGCTTAGGGTAGAGAGCAATAAATAGAGAAAAAGGCAAAGATAGGGGACTATCCTGGACGTAAGTAATCTGGAAATTTGTTATGGTTTTAAGAGAAAAATAGCAGAACTCCCACGGGAGCGATTCAATATTTTCCAAAACTTATGTAGCCCCATAATTTCTGTATGAAGGCACGCTTGCTATCTGGTATTAATATTGATGTTTATGCTGTCAAGCAATTTATTTTTGTTAGTTAGGTACGTTTTAGTATGGCACATTAGTCTTTTATAGAGTTATTTGCGCATTAGAAGTTTGAATATGTTAAATTCAGAGTTTAATTTTGCATTTGGCATGTTTCTACTACTACATCGAATTATATGCATTCAATCGCCAGAAGTCCCAATTATTGGGAAAACTATTATATTCTACGATTTGTTCGAAGCATATTCTTTAAATGATATACAAGAAAAAAAAAACTATTATTTCTGTGGAAAGACTATATATATATATTGGTATACATTTAGAAAGTTTAGTTTTTGAATTATTAATATTGGAATCTATTTTTTGGTAAATATATCTGCGTCTGTGGTCCTGCATAGCTGTTGCGGTTGCTGTTGCTGTAGCGGTAGAAGATGTAGTTACATCAGTATTAAAATAGGACATGATTACTTTAAAAAACTTAATATAATAAAGTATTTATATAAAGTAAAATAACAGAGGTCATAAATAGCTCTTTAAATAAAGTAAAATAAAGCTGCAATCATTTATCTCCCTATTCGAAAATAAAGCTTACCAAATACAGAGAGCCATCCAACCAATAAGTACTACGGCATGCTGCTCTAAAAACAACAAAAAGTCAACAACCTTCGTGGCACATTTTATTTTTCGTAACATTTTACCAGTGAAGCATTTTCGTGACGACATAAAACGATAGCTTCACATGCTTACGCCCCCTTCACTGCGGTTTAGAAAAAAACGCAATATCGCATGAGTTTCAAGGGAGGTAAGTGTGCCCTATGGATTTACAACATTAAATTGGTTCAGCCAGGGCTGTCAACTATCTAAAAGTTTTTAAGTCAAGCTCACGTGACAAACGGTAGCAAAGTTTGAGTGGGTAAGTAACTTTTTTCTCGAAAACTTTCCTATTCAATCTACTGAATTTGTAGACTTGTTTATACAAACTAGTCTGGCCTGTCTTTTAAGCTTTCAGGTTTATTTCTAACACAATCTTCTTGACCACAAAGAAATGGTTTAAGAGTGTTAATGTAGTATTGGTTTCTGTAATAGGCAGTCAGTTAAACAGGCAGTATCAGTCAGGCAGGTCAGTCGACCGGATATGAAGCAATTGTAGCAGGATAACTCAGATTGATATAGAACTAAACAAAGTCTAAAGTATGAAAATGTAGGAAAAAAACTCGGGAGTCAAAATTTTAGTTATTTTTAGTCAATAGTAATGAGCCTGTTAAGATAACATGACATGAGGTAAAAGTAGCTCAGCATATTACTAAACATAGTTTCTTATATCTACATTGTCAGTTAGTATAATTACTTTTAAATCATCTGTATAATATACTAATATATTTGCTTCATTTAGTTTGTTTATAATTGTAGATACTTTTTTCATACAAAATTTATTGGCATTTTCATTTTTATTGGCAAACGACCCACAGATGTAGAATTGTATAGTTTCATTTAATGTATCATTACCATATTATTATAAAAAATATAGGTACTACAATCTTAGACATCGATTACAAATGACAAACATTATTTAAATAAATAAATCAATATTTCGGACATCTAACACACAATGATCTGGTCCGACCCGGGAATCGAACACGAGACCTCAAGTACAGCAGTCGCATACGCTTCCACTGCGCCAAATGCCTCATGCATTTAAATCTCAACATTAACTCGCAACCCTAGTCTAGATTAGTGGGGAACCGCTGCCCAGTAGAATTCCTTTGTCCCATGACAGCGCAGAGTCGACTAAGTTTATCGCCGCAGTGGTTATTGCGTTCTGCACTCGCGACATAAACGCACCCTCAGTAGTAATAACTGTCTTAAAGACATGAAAATCCCAATCGTAGCACCGTGGAAATAATTTATTGCTTCGCAGTAAACGTCTCACAGCTTTTGTTAAAGTTATCTTGAATGAATACTAGTTAACACATGTTATTTTATTGTTTTACCTTTAATGGTGTATCATAGAATCTACTACTTGCATTATGACCCCCTTCTGAATGTTCTTCGTCACGCTACCACCCGGCCTACTTCTGTTAAAGTCATGGCCTCACTTGTCTCTCTAGGTTCTCCACAATAACTGGTGTACACAAACAACATATGAGACTAAAACAGAAAACTAACACATTAAGCGAAGATAATATCCTTTTATTGTAAATTACGCGTATAAAAATAAATTGTACGAGACAAAAAAAAATGTTTTCAGCTAAGTTACTATAAAAACCTTTCAGGTACAGATATACCTAAACCTAATACATTAAGGATAACTCAGTAACTTATTTCTAACCATCATAAAAACGCTTCGTAATGTTAATAAAGAATAACGACTTTATGATTTTATTTGGTTGTTATGGACCTTAGTACTTCATTGTTTAGTGTGTTGATACTAATATAAATATTATTGGATTTCACCAAAAATCTGTTATATTTTATTGAGAAGTTACTAACATCGAAATTATCAGGACGGCTTAACTTGGTTTTTACAACGACTAAACGAAAAATACCAAATAAGCAACACCGCTCAGTGAACGTGTGATAATACTCGTACTATTACACTCTAGAATATGGAGTGTCAACAGCCCTATTTATCCTGTGCGTGTCGTAAAAAGAACAAAGTACGCAGAACAACGTCAGTGCAAAGAGAGCGTAACAAATTCGACATCATTTATTCAATTAGGACACTAAGTCACATTTATGAGTGTTAAATTGAAGCTACAGTTAAAAATCATAGATCGACAAAAACAGGCACCACAGCATGTATTGGATTGTCAATTTAATGCCTGCCTGCTTGTTTCGATCCATAACTTCCAGTTTCCAAACTGCTTACAGCCTTATGAGAAGAATACTGACAAAGAAACTCATGAGTTTCTTTGTCAGTATTCTTCTCTTTCTGGTCTGGTTCTGGTCACTCTTTTTAAAAGTCAGATCTTCACCCAAAAGCCTTTAACAGTCTTCTAGTAGACTCGGATTTCTCCTAAGAAATGCGGCTAAAACCAACTATATCACGCTGACCAGACGGGTTGGTAAAAAGTTTTTTAAAGTTTTCTTTGTCTTTGCACTGATGTTGAACACATAGTTTGTTCCATTGGTCTCTTTATATTTATGGGATTAAAAGAGGTAGTGACACTCTGTATTCTTAATCCGTCACCATACGACGAGCATAGCAGATCAAACCATTCTATTTTACCGTGAGCCACGGTACGGACGTGGCATCACGGTCTCATAGAAAACCAGCGTTATCCAATTCCTTCGTTACTTTACCCTGACAGAGTGAAGTTACCAGAGCACAAAGCCTCCTTCCTTGGTGGAAACTCAAGAAGGCAGTAACGTACTTGTAGCTCTTGGGTTTCAGGTGTTCTTGGACAGCGGTGGTGGTGGCAGTGCAATCAGATTTCTTCACTTACCATTAAAAAGTTTCCCTCCTTGTACTTTGTATGTGTATCAACTAATTAATTTAATGACATATGTGTTTGATCACAAGAATTAGAAATATTGGAAACAGCAATCATATATCAATCTAGTGTCAATTGTCCGTTCTCTGGAACTTTATTCGAAACGACTTTCCTAATACCTAACTTGGTATAATACAAAGTTATTTAAGTTTAAATTTTCTTGTAGTCAAACTTTCAAGATTATGCTACATATTTTACAGTAGTTGAAAAGAAATTCAGACATTCACTGCATGTAAATGTGTTTTTTTTTCTTTTTTTTTTATTGGTGGCCAACGAGCCCCTTAGGAAGTTACTTAGGAAAGAGTACGCTCTTTTCTTGAAGGTTTGAAGGTCGTATTGTTCCTGGATCACCGCAGGCTCATTCCACGGTTTTGCTGTGCGTGGCAGAAAGTTTTGGAAAAATCGCACAGTTGTGGACTGTCAACCATCTAGATGATGGGGATGAAATTTCTGTCGCGTAGGATGATGGCGGAAAGATGCGGCAGGGATCAATCCGAACCGAAACTCCTCGGAGCACTCGCCATGGTAAATGCGGTAGAAGATGCACAGCGAAGTCACATCTCTACGCAGCGCCAGAGAGTCCAGCCGCATTGGAAGATCACGTCATCTACATATATAATACTTTATCTTGAGGTACAGAAAATCTGTTAAAATCTATTTGCGCAGACTGTGCAACTTTCTACCGATTGCCACTAGGGCTGCACTTGCACAAGCATTTCTTCTCCCAATGCTCGACTATGCCGAGCTTCAGCTATCTGAATCTTACCGAAGCCCAACTTGATAGGCTTGAGCGACTACAAAATCTTTGTATACGATTTGTATTTGGACTACAAAAATATGATCACGTCTCTGAGTTCCGTCAAATGTTCAAGTGGCTTCCGATTCGCTCTCGCCGGGAGTCTCATATCCTTGTTTTCCTTATAACATCTTGTTTAATCTTAAAGCCCCCCTCTATTTCAAAGAAATATTCAAGTTCTTTAATGACACACATGAAAAATGTATAAGGTCGTCTGAAGATTTGAGACTGAAGATGCCTCTGCGTTCCACAAAATTCTATGGTTAGTCCCTTAAGATTAAAGCTGTACGCTTGTAGAATGCGTTGCCGATAAATATCAGGAAAGCAGTAACAGTAAATAGTTTTAAGATAATGGTTCAAGAGTTTTACAGATCATAACTGATTCAGTCACGAATAAGGGTACCATAGAGAAGGATTTTCATTTTCATATGTGAAATAATTAAGTAATTAGAATAGGTAGTGTGTATATATATGTATGTGTGTATATGTATATTTTGGATATAAGGCCGCCTTTTGTACACCTTATATACTCTCTTGAAAATATGTAAAACGGTGTATAAATAAAGAGTTTTCTATCTATCTATCTTATAATTTTATGAAGAATGTTGTGAACGTTCATAAATTTCATGACGTATGTAAGATTCATGTAGTCGTATAGTGTAAGTGTAGTGTAAGTGATAATAAATTCACTTGTCCTTGTCTCTTTGTCAATTTTATTAAATTTTAATTGGTTTTGAAAATATAATAAATATAAACTAAACCAATGGCATTTGTAGAAGTTAATGAATGTACATATTAAACACAGTCGTTCTAAATTTTTGATTTTTTTTTAAACTTTTAGACAAAGAAATTATAACTGCTAACAGTTTTATTTTTGTATCAAAACCTTTTGTGTAAGACCAAAACATCAACTTTCCCCTCCTTGTTACTCTGTAATGACTTAGTAACATTAAACTTTCTGAGTCATGTCTCAAGACAGCCAAGCACGTGCATCATCTGAACAAGGCCGCAGGGATTCCCTAGAGGCCTCGTGTGTTTGCACACAGATTGCAAACTCCGAATGCTGTTTATAAATGGGGCTAATACCCTTTGTATCTTTAATTTTATTTGCACTCGTGTTTCATTGTTGTAATTTGTATATTAACGTGCACGACTATGTTTACATACACAGAATTAATTGGAAACAATATGTAAACATTCATTTCTGATAGACCTACTTACTCTTATAAAACTTTTGTCCTTGGCTTCGTGAAATTTAAGCTATTTTTCTATCCAGAGGACCGTGTTTGTTAAATAGTAGTCCTTGTCATTGTGCTAACATAAAATGTATGCAAAATGTATAGACCGAATGTTAAGTTCTTAGAATTTAACAAGAAAACATTTCAAAAACTAAAACCCGACTACGTAAAACATTTTCATAAAATTTTTAAAATGTGTGTTCCCGGGTCATAATTATAAATGTCACACCTCATACATGAAACTTGGTTCAGTTGTTTTGGCGCTATGGACATACAAAACATACATAGACTGCCAAAACTATTACTCTTATTTTGGACTTTGCCGTATTCTAGTAAAAACGTAGGTATAATGATATAACATAGGTAATTTAATTTAAAGATAATATTTAAATAGTTTAAAAAAATGTTTAGCATTGTGAAACAAACGTAGATTTATAATTTGTCTTTACTCGCAAATATTTAAAAACTTCTTGGCCCATTTTAAGAGAATTAACTTGAACCTAAAATGTGTGTTTGAAACCAGAACTGGCTTAAATTCATTACGTTCAAATATTTACAACGTCGTGTCCCAAGTGTAGCAGTGCTCGAAGCTCTCAAGAAACTCACCCAAGATATGTTCCTAATTTGCCTTTCAAATACTTTGAAACACAGAAGTATTCTGGCGAGCGGCTTTGACTGTGAAAATACACAAAGAGGCTAGTGTTACGTGCAAACTATCTCACCAAGAAGGCAACTTCTGTTGAGAAATTCTGTCCGCGTAATCGCCGAAACACACTTCCCAAGGGACTCGACGGTAGTACCCTCCCTATCTCCGACATTCTTACAGTTTAATGTATGCAAACGCATTTTGTTTCAAAGCCTAGCTCCCTCAAGGATGGTGTTACTTGAGAGCCCTCGAGCGTTGTTCACCTCACCACCGACGACCGAAGTTTTTCCCTGCCCGTGTGTCACAACATGCTCTTTGATCTTAACAAATGCGAATATAATGTCGGAACCAGTTAAGAACGTTTTTTTTTTCTCTTTATCTATCTGTATACTCATGACTTTCTACCTCTCCCTCCCTTACATATTTCCCTTACATATTCCTCTAGGGTTTTTCTTATGAAAAACACAATAAAACTGGTTTGTTTTTATATCTGACAGTTCAATATTATTTGAAAAATGAAATAAACATTCTGTTTTTATTTTCAAATTCAATCGGTCTTTTGTTACATGCCAACAGCAGTAAAGTTTTTAATCTGAAATATGAAAGACGTTCCATAAAGTCTGTAACGGGTTGAAGGAATAATTCAAAAAGAGAATACGTTTCCATGTGTCAGCTTTGTAACGAGCTTCAATACATCACGGGCATATTAAAGTCAAGTTAAGCCCCCGAACTTTGAGTCATCAATCGGGGGTAGTGCCAAAAATAGATATCCCCGACGAGGAGGGATTATTTGACGACAAAGTATCAACAGAAAACCATGTGCCGTCACCTCCGAAATAGAATGCGTCGCCATCTCAGCGTTCTCACACGTGGCGGTCTCAAAAACAGATCGTTTCCTTTAAAAAGTTAATTTGGCGCTTTTTGTCACGAGACAGTTACAAAAAAGTGTCACTTTTTAGAAGTCGTTAAGGAGCATATGTTGGTCTAATAATGTTACGACGGTGTGGCGCGCCAGTAATGTGACTCCTATTTTCCGATACGGGGATGTTTCGTGGTGAAATATCATCGGAAATGAGGGTCATTCTAGCGTTTAATATTCATATTACGATACTTGAGAAGTTCGAAGTTCAAATGATATTTTTCAAATATGTTCATACGCTATGCAAACAAAAAAATAACACGAAAAGATGTTTGTTTAATGTCTTACGTATTTTATATTTATATTACATCCATGGGTTAAGCATCGTGGACAACAAAGTCAACTTCCAATTTTACTAATGATTTCATTACACGACTAGTGGAAGGTAGAAAATGTTGATTGGTATTGCAACGACAAAGTACAAAAATCACAATATGACCTAGCTATAAATAACATTCAAAGTTGCAGTCTATTTATGGGAATAAAAATTTAAAACCGAAAACCATTAACTAATGTTACCATTTAAGAAAAATATAATAAACTCTTGTACATATATTTTTGTTGTAACATATATTTTGAATTACTTTAAAATTACTTTTTTACTAAAGTTCTTAGATTTTTTTTTACATATTCGTAATATAAAAAGTACTTCGCATTTTCTTTAATTTATTTTTGTTATTCATCTCAAGCATACCAGACCCTCATGTGTACTCAACTGAAATACGCAAATGAACATTATAGAATGATGCACAGACAGTAGTACAAACACAAACCAAGTTTAGCTCCTCATAACATCCAGAATGAATATTTAGCACGCTACGATGGTTTATGTTAACATTTACCGGTGTAAGTCTGAAATAGGCTTGAAAGCAATAAATAATGGATAGTCCGCACCTGGATTGGGGATCGTAACATACACGTAGATTCACTGTTCAGCTCCAAACATTTATACTTGTTGTATATGAGTGTTTAATGAAAATGAAATACATGTATTCATTTAAATAAGTAAGCTTATTATGTAATATTATTGCTATCAAAAGGTGGAACTTTTAATAATAAGAGAGAGATCTGACAAGAGTGGCCATGAGTTTTTTTGTCAGTATTCTTCTCATAAGACTACGTATTTTGGAAACTGGAAGTTATGGATCGACACAAGCAAGCTGTAGATTTTGGTGTATTCACCTCATTTACCTTGACAATCGCGTACATGCTGTGGCGTCTGTGTGTGTCAATCTATGATATTAAATGTAGCTTCAATTTAACGTTCATAAATGTCACTTAGTGTCTTAATTGAATAAAAGATTTTGAATTTGAATTTTAATATTCATATAGCCTAGGTAACCAATTTTCATAAATCATTTGACCTCTCATTAAAATCGGTTCATTACTCCTGTTCTATCGTTTAAACAGATATTTATTACTTCAAAGAAGTTTAAGCTAACTAAATATTTTTATGTAATTATATAATAAGTAAATAAATAACGGAGCTTCAGTGAATAGTTCAGTAATCAAAGTACATAGTTTTGGCCAAAAAGATGAAAATTCGAATAGAAATCAGAAGTCCTATAACAGAAACCTACAACTGAGTGTGTGTTAATTGTATAAATAAATTGTCACTTAACACAGGCTCATCTATATTGGAAAATACTATACTGATTCATTCCTCTGAGTGTTACTCATCTCTGTCCCTAGAATCAATTCAGTTGGTGATTCGATCTGAGTATCATTTTGATGAGGCCTATAAAAGGTCATTTTGTCCAATTAGTATTTAGCCGAATGTAATGGGCCCGATTAAGGCTGTATGGTGATTCATTAATTTGTCGCCTGATCGAGAGGTAAAATGTTGCTATAAAAGCAGGAGCGACTTTAAAAGAATAAAATGACAAACTTAAAAAAAAATCCAAAACGCATAGGTGACTTATTACGTCACCGTTTCTGTTTTTTTTTCTATTTCAAATACCAAAAGACTGTCACAAGATTACACTGTTTACTATTTATTTAGGTATTTAAAGAGCAATTTTGATTTTGAAGCTTGACACTCTAAAATTTTAATTCCTTTTCTTTTACTTCTATGCAAATAAATAAAATTGAAGTGTCTGATCTGTTTGTACTTTAAAATTAACAGTTTTTCACTGAATTCAAATGAAAGTATATCCGGTACTAACATCAAAAAAAAACAATTTAAAAAATTAAATCCGTCTGTGTGTTTGTTTGTGTCGGCTAATCACTGGAACGGCTAGACTAATTTTGACGAGAGCGATTTAGAGCGAGAGATTGCTGATCATATAAGGAGTAACTTAGGCTTTTATTAGACTAGCTTCACGCTTCACCCCGCGGTGGTGGTTATTATATTGATGGTAACAACGCGGGGCTTAGCTAGTCTGTAATATAAAAGTAATTAATGATCGTATTATTAATTATCTACATCATTTAAATAATCATTTTAAGTAATAAAAGGGACTAATTATTTTTTATTTTCCTAGTTTAGGGTAATTTAAATAAGTTAATTAGTACTCTTTCGACCTTTCATGAACAATTCCCGCCCCAATTCTCTCATGTCCACAAACCAACAATGTTATCAAAGAATTTTAACAATACTTCCGTCTTTGGGCACCTTAATCGGCGGCCTGATCGTTCGTCACCAATTCACCTGAAACACGCAATCGCTCCACACTTAGCATTTATTATTTAAAAAATCCTCATTAAAATACCTCGTCTATTACGAAGAATTCCAGGGACACTTCCTTTTTTACGGTGACTGCGTTTTGTGGAATAAAAAAAGATTTTGTATCATATGACATTCTTAATTCAGTAGCAATGCTACACTAATATATACTTTATTTCTGAGCAACTTGGTACAATATTGTTTGTGTATTTTAACGGTGTATAATGAATGGTGTGACATTACAGCATCTCTGCGTCAATAACGTAACGTTTTGCCACAAAAAATGGTTCTACGAAGAAGCTTTTATCAAGATCAAAGAGGGAGCATTCAAAACAATTAAACTTATCATCGCAGGCCATTCATTAATATGGTAGAACAAAAAGTAACTGTTTTGTTTACATTTATTAGGGAAGTGGCGAGGTCCCATCCATCAAGTAGAAGAAGACGAATTGCGAAGAGTGTTGGTTACACAAAGACGAACTTGAACCTAATTTAATTTAGTACAATGTCATTATATTTGACAGCATTTTGAACGTCTAACAGCAGAATTTAATAAGAAATGTTAGATGAAATTTTATAGAAGTTCTTATATAAACTTGATGTTTTAAATGCATTATGTTTCGCACGTCTTTATCTATACAAATAAATAAAATTGGAGTGTCTGTTTGTAATATTAAAATAACCGCTTTCTACTACATGCATATGAATGTATATACGGTACACATACCAAAATATATATTTTTAAAATGTTTGTCTGTCTGTCTGTTTGTTCCGGCTAATCTCAGGAACCACTGGTCCGATTTGAAAAATTATTTCAGTGTTGGATAGTCCATTTATCGAGGAAGTCTATAGGCTATATACCATCACGCTACTACTAATAGGGGCGTTGCACCAATGAAGAATGTTTCAAAAACGGGGGAAAATTTTCACGCCACGGGCAATATAAGACGCAAACGAGGTTGCGTGGGTCAGCTAGTTTGTCATATATCCATTAGGTTTTATCTTGTTTGGTTGTGTTATTCTAATCATTTAATGATGTTTTGTATATTACTGTTTTTCTCGAAAAAATAATTATGAAAACATCAACATAGTATACTTAGGTAAGAATACTATATATAATACTTTTTAGAAATCTCAAAGCAGCTATGGCAATAAATAGCCTATAATACAAAACTTAGAAGTGTGACCAAAAACCTTGTAAATTCCAACACTCGGGTCCCAACCTCTTATTACAATTTATTTTATTCTAAATCACTATAGTTGTCAGAACGTTGTAATATACCTGTTCAGCTACTACTACTACTTATTCATAGCTCTCTTTTAAGTAGACACATTACCAATAAATATACCAAGCAATTCTTCAATTACACAAAGAAATAGCAAACAATGTTTATCCTTGTTTTCCTTTACATCACAAATAACGAATATCAATCGTTTCCTCACGTCCATGCTTGTCTTCACTCCTGTAACAAAAACAGAGAAGATCATAAAATGGAATATATCAACCGTAAAGTTTGCTTGCTCCTTTGTCAAACAATATTAGAAATCCATTTCTGTACTAAGCGAAAAGTAAGTTGCTAACTCATTTCACACATCACAATTCATTTGTCTTTAATTACGAGTACATATTATCCAAAACAGATCGCAATTAACCTTACATTCGCATCATCACCACATTTTTATTTTATTATTAAAGATCAGAAACTCTAATAATTGTTAGAGTTTCTGATCTAATCATATTTATAATTATTTAATTATAATTATTCGATCATGACTTATATGTTTAAAGGAGCGTACGTGTTCAAAATAGATGTTAAAATTACAACTGCCTCACCCTAAAATTATATTAAAGGACATCATTAATCAAAAAAATTATCTTCCTAATGCATATTTTAGGTGCCAAGCGCTGCAACCCGTGATTGAAGCAAAACTTCGAGTCAAAAACTTGAGTAACCTGGAAATATACACATAAGTAAAACTGTTGTTTAACCCCGGTCTTGGGCAGTCCGCATCCATTCGCTGCCAGACATTTTCTTCAAGTCGTCGGTCCATGGTGCCGCAGGGCATCCTACGCTAAGTTTGCTTAATGCTATAACACTATATATATACTTGTTTATTTATCGAATAGTGGACTGTTTATGGCGTGGAGCGTAAATTTGCCACAAACTTGTTGCCTAACTGGGACCAAACCTTTAACGTACGACAACATAAACGTATCGTTTTGTTCATATGATTTGTTACGATAATTGATGTGGTGAACGACCTCGAACTTTTCTTGGTCTCTCTATTATTTTATCATGTAGGTAGTAGGTATACGTATTTGTGAAGAGAATTAAACATGGTCAATTGGTTTTTGTTTAATAGGTTTTTTCTTTAGTATCGTATTTTTTATATGTGACTGTCAAAGTGACTCTAATCTAGAGTGAGATAAGTGATCACCATACTCATTGCGAATGCATAGAAAGCAACAATGCAACATGACGAACCAAACTAATCAAAGACCGCTGTTTACTATTGAGATACTTCTGCATCATTAGGCCTCCGGTCTCCCACTCACCAACGTAACATGACACTCATGACAGCACGAATACTATCATTTTAGGTTGGTCGTCTGTAAAATAGATGTTTCGCCCATGCCGAGCCGTTCGTGTTGAAATCACCTTGTTTAATTACGAGTATTATTCCAATTATTATCCTTACTATAATATTTTGTTGTATTAACTTAAACCGACTTTAAATACAGACTTACAAAGAATACTCTATTTATATAAAATCAATTATTTTATTAATAAATTATTCGAATTAAATGTAACTTCGTAAATGTCTTATAGTTCTTATTTATATTCTAGTGAATGGTTGACCAAATTTCGGTATCAAACACCGTATTAAATTTAGTTTAAAAGTTCTGAATATGAAAGTAATACTAACTTCAAAGCCTAATTTCGCTTCTTCTCCTCCTACTAGTGGGCGTGGCTTATTCTAATACATGGGAAAGCTTGTCAAAGGCTTGACAGCGGTTTCCACCTTGTTAATAGATAATTATATACCTCAGTGGTTGTTTGATGAGACAAAGTCACTATTAAATACCGTCAAATATTATGGTAATGCTAGATTGTGTACTGAAACATTTATTGTTGTGGAAATTGCTATTAATAGGACCAAGTCTGGTACTAAATGTAATTCGATTTGTGTAAGTACCTCCATGAAAAAGTTTCATCTAAAGCCTGAAGACTATATATTATAATGACGATAGTACAGTGTCGTCCAATTACAGGCCATCTCTAAAACCTCCCTTCTGTTCTGTATAAGCTAATGGAGCGCATAATTACGGAGACTGTAGGCTCACTACAGGAAGGCTTCCGCTACGGTTACTCAATTGATGAGCGTCATCGCACGAACGCGGGCGTCGTGTCCAGTTTATTTTACACACCGTTGGACGCCGCTACTAAGAGTCCTCATCTTGACTCTCACTGGCTTCTAGTCAGTTTACAGTTTATCGTACGAGAGTAAATAAGCTCAAATTTGTGATCAATATTGAGCTTATTTACTCTTGCACCCGTTGCACGCCACTCATCAAAGTATATTGCAGAGGGTGGACCTCTGCAATACACTCTGATGAGTACCTACGTATAGCAATGTATTCTTATAGGCTAAAGATGATGTACGAGAGTTTGATTTGCTTTGTAAAATTAGTCTAATTCATGAATCTTCTGTCTTACCTCATGCCGAATGATCACAAGCACAGAACATTAGGTTTGCAACCTTATATTCTGATGCTTGTGTGTGGAACCTGAAATTGAATATTTAAGAATTCATTTGTGTTCTACCTTGTGTTAAAATAATGTCCACGGCTACTTTCTACTTTCACTCTTTTTACTGACTAATTATTATTATAATTTAAGAAAAACAGTATCGAGAGCACCGCAGCCTGTTTAAAAATGACATTTCAGTAGTTTTCCAAAAACTTCAATATTCGTTTCTTATGAGGAAATTCACAAGAACGACATCCCAAAAATTTTCTACTTTTAGGAAATGACTCATTCGTTATTAAAATAGTATTAAATAGGATGAGTAATAATTTATATTTTTAACTATTTTCTGTTTATTTGTTATGCAATATATTGCTGTGAAATAAACAATACAACTGTGGCTGTACTGGGAAAACCAGTAGATGAACGGTCATATGAAAATGTGACACATGGATTGTCACAGATTATTTATAAATGTATATTACAAATTCATATATCTATACTATATTTTGACTACTATTCTTAAAAAAGAACCTTACTAAAATACACATCATAAAATAAATGCGATAATATAAACGGGTCCTTATACTTTTAAAGAAGAAAACTTAAAGGTTCAATGTGTTACAAAGAAAATTAAACCCTAATTTTACACGAACACAGTTTAGATTATGATGTTCACGTTAGTTGGCTGAAGAAAATTTGCATATCATAAATGTAATATTTAGCTCTCAACTTGCTAATTAGAAGTCGTCTTTTTGTAGCGTCTACAAAACAATAATGTAAGCGAAACTTTATTGTTACCATAAAGATTTATTTTATGAAGAACTTTTTATTGCTAATGTAATTATAAATTAATTATAATTAAAATTCTGCGTAATGCATAATGCGATATATTAATAACGTGTGCTTTTATGCTTCGGCCATAGAGTACGCAAAAGCGAGAAACGTTTCAAAAATGTTTTTTGATTGGGAACAACAAAAACAGAAATCGCACAATCATGCGCCAATAAAATGGACCACTAAAGTGTAAGATCCATCGTTTACCAATTTAAATGTGGTGCCGTGCTAGAGAAGTACGTAAGTAGTAAGTAAATGAGAGAAATCTTCATCTTCAGGTGAAACCCTGATGCTGACCACGATCATTAGACATATAAGACCGGCCCGACGAGAGGTGGAGAGAGATTGAGTTAATAAATCAAAATTACGTTTTAAATTTGACATTGAATTTGCGTTAAAATTTTACAAACAGTTAATCATCATCATCATCATGGGACGCCATCTTCAAAATGTAGTTTGAAAGTCAGCATGTGGTGTCCCTATACACACCTATACAGACTTAACTTTTTGTCTAGAGCAGCCTCTTTTAATTGATGATATTGTAGTCCAATCCAAGTCCAGATGTCTTCAATCCACTTCCTTCGTGGTCGACCTGGTGTCTTTCTGTCAGGAATTTTTCCTTCTTAAAAAAGCCTCAAGAATTCATGTTGAGGGCCCGTTTGTATGTGTCCAAATAAGGTCACTTTCCTCTTTACTATATCAGACATCAGTACCCTATGGCACTTAGTTAAACAGTTAATAGACATAACATATTAAGTTCGCATTCAATGGTAACACCAACAACTCCAACTCGATTTACATCGACGGTAATCCGCTGCCAAAGGTATCCAAATTCAGGTATCATGGTGCGATGCTGACACCCAACGGGAATATTGAGACCGATGTTACTCATAGGCAAATGGCAAATGGCTAGGACAAAGAAGTAGAGAGACATAACATATTAAGAAATTAGTATTTCAAGAGTAGTCTTAGCATAAAAACATTTGCACACTGGAACAAGATAACCTAGAATGATAAAATGGTTTAGGTAAGTCTTCAAATAAATTAATGTTTTTTTTACGTCCTACAACAAATTGAACCAATTACGGTAATATGTCACAAGAGATAGGAAAACAGACCAAATTTAAGTAGAGAAACTATTTTTTGCGTTTTCGTTTTTGCTGACCACACTTTAGCAAGGTAAGGAAGCTCCACCCAGTCAGTTCACGTCCCGCTTTTAATTAGTTGCCAGTTGTTATTATTGTTACGGCAAATGTACTCATAAAAATTACTCAGCACCTTATCACTTGGTGAGAATGTTCACACCGGTTCGTATTCCAAGTAAAGTACCTTAATCAGCTATTACTTTAATGATATTTCTCTTAGTAATATTCTTGAAAATTTTACTGCAGATAAACAATAAACAAAGGAGGTAAAGTTTTGTAACCACTTAGATAGGAAACATTAAAGTAGAGTACTTCTTTTCCTAAAAATAGGAATAGTTCACACTAGGTCTGTACAGTGGAGTTATATATCGAATCGAATCATAATTTTTATACATAACAAGCTGACCCACGCAACCTCGTTTGCGTCTTATATGGCCCGTAGCGTGAAAATTTTCCCCCGTTTTTGAAACATTCTTCATTAGTGCCCCGCTCCTATTAGTAGTAGCGTGATGGTATATAGCCTATAGACTTCCTCGATAAATAATCTATCCAACACTGAAAGATTTTTTTCAAATCGGACCGAAGATTAGCGCGTTCAAACAAACAAACAAACAATCTCTTCAGCTTTATTGTTAGTATAGATTATTATTAGCACTGACGAAATATAAGTACAATGTCATTGTTATTAGTATAATAATTTTACAAGTACCTACTGTAATTTTTTCACGATGCACTTTTGAAAAAAGTAGGTAGTGAAATGTATGGATTAGAAAATGTTAGAGAAATTGGTTTTACCTAATTATATTATTTTTAAAATTCTTATCTACATTAATTAGGACAACGTGAATCTTACAAGAGCTGGGATCGGGTTTTAACTTTTAAACTATAAGTGTCGTATCAGCAAGACTTCCTAATTGGTGTAGCGGTTCAGTATGCGACTGCCAATCAAGAGGTCTCGGGTTCGAATCCTGGGTTGGGCCAAAAGTGTTATTGAGTTTTTCTAATTATAGAAATACTTAGGTAATAACAGCTCGGAGTTTGGAAGTTGAGGTCTGAACCCCCGTGCTTCGGAGAGCACGTAAAGCTGTCGGTCCTGCGCCTGATCTCTCCCCGGTCGTGTCGGTCAACCGTCCCATCGGATTGTGTGAGAGAGGGAACAGAGAGTGCGCCTGTGTTTGCGCACACACTAGTGCACTATAATCTCTCCTCGTAGTTGGCTGGTCTCCATTGAGACTGGCCGCCGTGGCCGTGATCAGCTTGGAGAACATCATATGAGCAAGCATCAATCTTTTAATTTGCGGTAAAAATAAACATTCATATCCTTCACAGACGAAGTCTGTAAAGGATTGAATTATAAATGAAAAAAAAACAACGTGATAGGACATGTGAAATGTTACAGGATATATGAGACACCTTATCAAATTTACAACTCGCATCCTCTCAGAACTATTACCTAATAGGCATCGCATTAACAATTCTCCTTGAGAAAACCTCAAGGGGTCCGTCTTGCTATACACTTATGTCAGTACTTGACTATTAATTAATCAAAAGTATGTGTACAGGGTCCGTTACGTTCCTATGAGGCTTAAAGTTTTGACCCTTTGTGGCCAGCCCTAATGTTATTTACATTGTCGTTAATTAAATGGGACCCTCAAGTGCAATTATCTCGTTAGAAATTAACAAAGACGGTAGGCGATCCCTCGAAAGAAAATGATATCATCAGACGACGCAGCTTTTATTGCTACGTTGTTTTCCTGAAAACATATAAAAATAGTTATATAAATTGGGATTTATGGAACTAAAAAAGCAAAATAATTATAATTACCCTCACACATTTCATTCGCGGCTGTCTGATTCTAAGTTACTAAGGTATTCTAAGGTACCTTATGCCCTGTGCTACCCTGTGATGTTGTAACCAGACTGTTAAAGAACATATCTAATTATTTCTAAATACAAACATATTATAGATACATTACATCCAGACCCAGAACAAATAATAATATGTATTATCTTTAAAGATGAACACTTAAGTTTTGTCCGTGTCCTTTGTCGTAATAAGTATGCGAAGTGTCACCACCGCTATTCAACTCGTGGGTGTCGTAAAAGCCGATTAAAAGGTGCAAGGTCTTCGAGAGAACGGAACATGAGTTATGGTATCAGTCTCCTCTATGGTGGTGTTTTACATAAAACTCTTTTGACCTACCTACTTACGAAGATTCTGCCTTTTTAACCGACTTCAAAAAAGGAGGAGGTTCTGAATTCGACTGTATTTTTTTTACATCAGAACTTTCGACTGGGTGAACCGATGATTTTTTTAATTTCCTGTATGGTCCCATTTCAATTTGGCCCAGCTTTTGAAGTCGGTTTTCTTCTGTTAAAATTTTTAACCGACTTCTATTCTATTAAATCATAATTATACAGGTACATCATTAAAAAAAACAAAATTCACAAATGTATGCGTCCAAAGAAAGGACTATTTTAAAAGATGAATAAAACATTTATAAGCGACATCTATTGCAGTTTTGTAGAACTTTTTAGGTTTGCTCTGCATGTAAAGCTGTACTGTTGCGTGCGTACGAAATTTCATTGTCACAATGATACATTAAGAAACGGATAGATGACGCTAATGTACTTGCACTAATTTAGTTTATTAAAAATATTAATTAAAAAACAGCTTACTTGAGTTTTAAAGTATAGTAACAGTTTGTCTTACTATCACTTTTGTTTTACTTATTCTGTACTGCTGTTGTTTCTTCTGTTCTTAAATTTTCTACTTCGTTTTTAGACTTCCTTGATTAAAACTTGTTTAATAATAGTATACCCTGTCATTTAATTATACTCCACTAAATGCATTTGCGTTAAAATCAAAATTAAAGCATGTTTTGCTTAACGGATTTTAAAAAGAATCAAAACCACTGCCATCTATACACATTCATTTGCACTAATATACTCTTGGGATGATCAAAGTGTTTCAATCTGAGATGATTTGGAATAACTTCGAGAGATGGCGGGCACCGCAGTGACAACCCTGCCCTCTGTAAGTTGGTCCTGTTGTGTTCATACAAAACATTTTCATTTTAGAAAGATTTACGCGAGCAATCTAATAGATGTCATTATTTTAAACATGTAACAAGAATACAATTTATTATAGTCGTTCCAATAGTTTATTTAACTTTTGACAGCTCTAATACTTAATCAAATAGTGATACCCTGACCCGTTACCTATTCGATTTCTTTCATCGATCGATTTTATGCATTAAGAAGTTTTAATCGATTTAACAAACTCATTATTTTATAGATAATTTCGTACTTCATATTTCTATGTGTTTCAATGTGCGACCTCCTTTGTCAAAATAAAGAAGAAATGGATTAAAAGAATGTTGTTCAAATATGACGGTTCTATGTCATGAAAAAATATATAAAAGGAACTGAATTTTCAAAATGTATTATTGTATTGTGTTGTAATTCAGTGGTTAATATTGTATTTGTTAAACTATTGATGATCTTTATTAAATCTCTCTATGTCTATTTTAAAATAATCTACAGTATTTCAATGAGTAACCTTCAATATAGTTGAGTATTTATATTCCTCCGTATTGATTTATTTGTGAATTCTCACGTTTGGTTGAGTTGAGCGTATCGTTCCTGCCTTCGTTACTGTCAAAATGCCAAAAAAGAAAGTACTCAAAGGACAAACAAGAGAGTTTGTCTTGCGACTTCGTGAATACTTTGAAAAGGAAAGCCGTAATGGTGGGCCTCTTATACCAGTGACTCAAGTTAGAGACCGTGTTGCAGCAGCATTAGGTATTAGTGCTCCAACAGTGGCAAAAATAACAAAAGAAGGCTACGGCAGCAGTGGCATGGAACAGAATAAGCTATCTACACCTAAGAAAAAACGTCCGCCTAGTAAAGTTACAGCCGTTGACAATTTTGACGCTGATGCTATTCGTCGTCATATTTTTTTTTTTTTTTTTTTTTTTTTTTTTATTGTAATTCACAAAACTGATGTTAAATCTCACTTACATACATACATAATGTTAACATCACCTTGTTGCTTTCGATTTACATCTACTAGATGTGAATCTAACATGCATTTAAGAACTAAAGCTAATAAACATACTCAGTAGTTAAAAGACGCATATTTAAACCCTAAAATTATACAAAAATAAAAATAAAAATAAAAATCATTCCATCAATTCTCTCAATTTGGACCTAATTGAAGCCAAAGAACCAGTAAAAATATCAAATTCGTTACGGAGGGAGTTAGCGAGACAAGGCATACGCGTCATGGGCGAGGATTGACCTATGTTGGTGCGATAGTGGGGCACAGCAAATGTCGTCCGGTTGATCAAACGACTGCCAACGCGAGGAATGCAGATGTTAACCATTCCTATCAACTCGGGAGAGTCAATTTGACCATGGATCAACTTGGACAAGAATAATACATCCAAGACCTTTCTACGTGCACTTAATTTCATCATATTGTAGTGATGCAACCTAGAATCATATGAGTTGTAAAGATGGCATTGATTCTCCAAGTAACACAAATTGTATACGAATCTTTTCTGGATTCGCTCAATTCTATCACTATGTACTTGATAGAACGGACTCCAGGCTATACAGCAGTATTCTAAAATACTCCTAATATAACAATTATAAATTAAAATTTTAAGATTCGGTTCTCTAAAAATTTTCATTTCTCTTACTATAAAACCCGCTAACTTTGACGCTCTTTTAATTATATTGTCATAATGGTCTCTGAAGTTTAAACTTCTGTCCATTGTAATACCAAGATCCCTAACACTATCAACCTCTTGCAATAAGCAGTTATTAATATAATAACGAGTTGCGACTTGATTTTTCTTTCTACTAAAGTTAATAAAGTAGCACTTGCCCTGATTTAAAGTCATACCGTTATTCATACACCACTCGCATATATTATCTAAATCCCGTTGAAGTTCAGCAACATCAGAGTCACTGTTTATTGTCCTATATATTTTCAAGTCATCCGCAAAAAGTTTATATTTGGAATTTATTATCTTGCCTAAATCATTTATGAATACTAGAAAAAACAGAGGACCTAGATGCGACCCCTGAGGCACCCCCATTCTTATAAAATATTCCTTAGAATTGAAACCCTTTAAATGCACCAGTAGTGATCTATTCCCAAGATAAGACTCGCACCAACGCCGCAACGAGCCGTGAATCCCCATTTTCCCCAGTTTCACAAGAAGTATATCGTGATTAACTAGATCGAACGCCTTTCTAAAATCAGTGTATATAGCATGAACTTCTCTACCAGCATCTAACGCGGTCGATACATGTGATACAAATTCAACTAAGTTAGACGCTGTTGACTTTTTGGGACGGAAACCGTGCTGATTGTCATCTAGCATGATTTTGAAATGGGCGAACAGTTTCTTTTGAATAAGTGATTCAAGAACCTTACCACATGACGATAAAATTGAAACTGGTCTATAATTTGCCACGTTTTGGCAACAACCGGACTTTAAAATAGGAGTAATGTATGCTACTTTCCATTTTTCCGGAAAACAGCCCTGCGATAGTGAGCAATTGTATAGGGCAGTCAGTGGCTCGGCCAGACCATCTGCACACTTCCGTAGGAAGAGTGGAGGTATTGAATCAGGCCCCGGACCCTTGTCGCAACTTAAACATGACAAGTACGCAGATACTTCATTTATATCTACTACACACGAACCCAAGGTGATGTTATTACTTGTTTCAGATCCCATAGGATTTGAAATATTACCGTTACTGTTTATTTGATAAACTGATTGAAAATAATCCGAAAACAAATTACTTATTTCTTCACCACCTCTGGCGTAATGGTTATAGTTTAAATTCATTTTATTCGGTATAAAATTGGTACTCGACCGCTTATTTTTAAAATATTTCCATACATGCTTGGGATTACGACGCATATGTATAACTATATCTTTTTTAAAATTTGCGAAACATTCTTTTATTAGTACACTGCACCGCTCTCTCAAGCACTCATATGTTATTTTATCACGTGGATTTCCGTATTTTTTGTATAACCTGTGATACTTAGCTTTTTCCCTAATTATTTTTAATAAAGCTCTGCTATACCAAACAGGATACCGTTCGTCGCGTGGTTTAGTAACCGGTGTATGCTGTTTAATAATTGCCATTATTATGTCGTAAAATACGACCACCATTTCATTGACATCACCACTATCCTTCCACTCTTCAGCCCAATTAATTTTTGCTAATTTCGCATTAACAGCATCATAATCGCACATGTAATAATTTAAGTAAGGAGTTTTTTTTTGCATCAGATGATTACTATTTTGATTAGTGGTCAATACAATTTCCAGCGCTGGGTGGTGTTGATCAATAGTTACCAATGGAGTTTTTACTTGCGATACAGAAATCGCATTGCTGTTGCTACTAAGGACCAAATCCAGAATGCGACTAGAAGCATTCACAATGGCGTTACATTGGTGAAGATTGTTAAAAGCTAGCATATCTATAAGACCATTTTCCAGATTACAATTCGATCCTTTGGGGACAGATTTCATATTCCCAACTAATACCTCCCATGTTAAAGTCCCCTAATACTAAATTTATGGAGTTGTTTTTGCATTTTTTATTTATGACTTCAGTAATATTGTTAATAAGAGTATCTACATAGTCCTGCTTAACTGGAGGTGGAATATACACTACACAGATGTTAACATTCAAGCCATTCTCGCACTTTAATGTAATCCACAACTCCTCACAATGTGACGCCCAATTCAATCTGCGAGTAACGTCGTACTTACCCAAAGTCGCAATAAACACTCCTCCACCCTCCCTTTTAGTTTTAAAAGATATCGTAGAGGATCTATCGCGCCTAAAGATTTTGTAGCGGTTATCTAATAATTCATGGTCCATTACTGTATCATTAAGCCAACTCTCAGTCCCAATAATTACATCGTAATCAAAATTTAAAGCAGCATCATAAAAATCAGCAGTTTTGGTTCTTAAGCCTCTTACATTTTGATAATATATTTTAAATTTGAATTTTGTTTCAGTCTACGTTACAAACTTGTTTAAAAATTTATATGTAAAACTACAATGTGTCTAAAAACTCTAAACTTTTAATTAACAATGATTTAGAAGTTTCGTCTTTTCTTACAAATACGCGACCGTTACGTATCCATACGAACTTGTACTGTTTTTCCTTTGCGGTGATCCTTGCTGCTGCGTGAAGTCTCTTATAAGTTGGGGATAGATTCTCTGTAACAAATATCGACTGCTTTCCTCCACCAATTCCCAAGTGACTGCTGTTTAACTTTTCAGGAGGGCTTTTCTTATTAAAATTTCTCACAGCAGCTAACAAGTTATCTCTTGCGCGAGGACTGCTCAGTCTAGCGACTATACTTCTTGGACGATTAGATTCCGTATTCAACTTTGCAACTCTGTGAAAGGATTTAATTTCTTTTTCTTGCAGCTCATTTCCTACGACCCTTCCCAGCTGTTGTATAATAGTCAGTAAATTTTCGTTTTTGTGTTCCGGTACGCACTGCAGTTCGATATTACTGTCTCGTGCGAGTTGATCTATTTGTTGAACTTTATTGTCCAATTCCTTTACTTGTGCATTTAGAGCTGCATTGTTTTTAAGAAGTTCGCTAATAAAGTTGCAGTTTTTGGCATTAAGTTCTTCCTGCAAATCGTGAGCGTCAGATAAGAAGATGACTGTTTTCTTGAAATCTTCTAATTCTTCGCGCATTGAGGTAAAACGTACATTCATTTCTTTCATATCCTTTTGTACAGCTCCCAATACAGTTTCGAACCTCGACAAGGCAGCCCGTTGACCATCAAACTTGTCAGTCATTTCTCCACGCAATTTACGAATTTCAATTAGTATTTTATTTTGTACAGTTGTTTCCGTGTCCGTGCTCAAAGCCGACGAAATCTCCTGTGGACATTTGTCTAATTCATGTCCCTCACTTAATACATTACTATTACTTGCAAGTATCGATGTTGGAGAAACTCCTGATGACGATTGAGTTGATAAGTCTTGCAGTCCTGTGCTCGTTCTACCGTGAATTGGTGTATTTGTATTGTCCATTTTAGGACGCCTTGACACGCAGCTCGGACATGCCCATTTACTTCTTGGTGTTGATGCTTCATCATATTTTACACATTCTAAGTGATATTGAAGAGTACATTTTGTAATACAACATTTTATTCTTTTACTTGTGACGAGAATCGTAGCGTTACAACCGGCGCAAATCATTCCAACAATGACAACAACCTGTTATAAATTCCAAAAAGTTGCCCCGCAATCGAGATTCGAACTCGAGCACTCGCAAGTTTTAGGTGCCGCGTGCAGTTATCGGCCACGAACGGTCTCAGGCTTAGTAAGCAAATATCGTTATATGTTCTTCGTTCCGACAACTTAGATCTGTGTAAGGTAGGTAGTATACTAATTTCAAAATGTTCTTATAAATTTCTTGACACCCACATTAACTTAAAAGTCACACATACACTATTTTATTTAATAAATAAGTTTCTTTAAAGTCACTATTTGTTGTGATTACACTGAGACCCATGCAGTGGTTCCTCAATTAAAACTTCCACACGTTATCATAAACATTCTTTTACTTTAGACACTATAAAACTTGATGACATTATAAAACTTGTCATATATACGACTATTACCAAAGAAAAGAGATTCCAACATTAAAAAAACTAACACAATCTCTTCGAAATAGTGGTTTGTTCCGTGGTCAAAAATCTTCTCTGACAAAGGTATTGAAAGACATTGGAATGTTATTCCAAAAATGTGACAAACGAAAAATTTTAATGGAGCGCAATGATATTGCTTTGTATAGATGCGATTTTCTAAGACAAGCAAAAAAAATAGAAGATTGGTCGAATGTTGTTTTCACAGATGAAACTTGGCTCAATGCGAATCATACGCTGTCAAAAACTTGGACTGACAACACCGTTGGCTCCACTTCTACAGTACCAATGGGAAAAGGCGAACGACTGATTATTTGTCATGCAGGAACAGTAAAAGGATTTGTGCCAGGCGCTCTATTAGCTTTTAAATCCCAGAAAACAGGAGATTATCATGAGGAGATGAATTCGAACGTGTATGGAAAGTGGTTCAGAGAAATGCTTACATCACTCGAAGAGCCATCAATAATATTTATTGATAATGCACCTTATCACTCTCGTCAAATTAATAAAATACCAACACAGGCCAACAAAAAACATGAAATTATAAACTGGCTCCGTGACAATGGCGAAGAGGTGAATGAGTCCCTAAAAGTAGAGTTAGTAAAGATATTAAAAACAAAGAAGCTGCCAAAACGATACGTCATAGATGAAATGGCAGCAGAGCATGGGCATACCGTCCTCAGAATTCCCCCATATCACTGCCAATATAATGCAATTGAAATGATCTGGGCACAAGTTAAAGGATATGCTGCGAGGAACAATACAACTCCTCCTTTCACCGCAAGAAAAATGCTGAATTTACTGAAAAATGCGTGTGAAAAAGTAACTCCAGAAAACTGGGCGAATGTTGTAGAAAAAACAAAGAAGGTGATAATGTCGGATTGGGATCGGGATGTTGCATTCGACAATTTATCTATCCAAGAAATGATAATCAATATTACTGAGAACTCAAGTGATGATGATTCCTGGTCATACGAAGAAGACGATTCTTTATAATTAAAATTAGTATTACAGTACCTCTTTTGGTTGTTTTATTTTTAATCCGTAAATTACTACGAATTTCAACATTTTGTACCTGTTCATTACAAGTAGGTACCGCAGGTAGTTTTTATTTGAACCAACTATAGTAAGTCTAAACAATTATTTTAGATTCATTAATTTGCGGCGAATACATTCGATCCCATTACTAGGTACGAGTACGATGGAACTGTTTTCATTACGCAAATTATTTATGCATTGAAACAGAGACATTTAGGGCATTTTAATGCAAAATAATAAAGTTTTTTACGTGATTTGATATAAAATATAATCACAATAATTTTATTGTATGTTTTATTAATATAATCGATAATCGATTTATTTCAAAACCGTTTTTATAGTCTGTGGTCATTAATTACGAATGACACATCCCTAAGTAGGCGGAGCCCGCCCATAAAGTACAGTATTATCTGTAGTACATTGTATCAAAAATTATTACAAAACTTTATGTGCGTGATCTGTCAAAAGTTAAATAAAGTATTGGAACGACTATACAAAACTTTCTTGATTTTTATGAAAAACTAGAAAACCCTACGAGCTTCGTATAGCTGTTTCTTAGTTTCCGAAAAACTTATTTATAATTTAATGACGCCCCAGGTTTCCATGAGTAGTGTTTAATCGCGGACTAAGGAAATATAACACTTCGGGTTTCCGTATATATTTATTCTATATAAACCTTGCAACAATAACAAACACATGAAAAATAATCACGTAGTAAAATAATAAGGTACGAAATCCTTCGTACGCGAGTGCAACTTGCACTTGGCCGGTTTGCTAGATCTATTTATCGTCCAAGAAACCCCCTTCATACTAAATTTCATGAAAATCGTCTGTCGTAGTCTGAAAAAGTAGCCTTAGTTACTCTTTATATCATCACCTACCTATCAGTGTAAATTCCGTCAAAATCGATACAGTCGTTCTAGAAATTAGCCGGAACAAACAGACAGACAGACATAAAATAAAAATAAATATTTTTTGATGTAAGTATTGTACCTTTCATTTGCATTAAGTGATAAGCTGTTAAATTACAAACAGACACTTTAATTTTATTTATTTATATAAATAAATATATACCCACAAGAATTGTACTTTAAGGTATTAATACGAGTATATACATACATTATACTATATCTACTACACTATCTGCACTCGTAATGAGTATAGTGCTAAAACTTGTGCGTCTCAGGACGTCCGACAGAAGTGATAACTGAAACTAATCTAAGTCGAAACTATTTAATACTAGCTGAACCCCGCGGTGCTACCCGCGGTACGATGATAACTGCGGGCAACGCCGCGAGGCGAAGCTATATCTTTATAAATAGTAGCCTATATGTTATTCTGATGTATAAGCTATATTGTGGTAAAGTTTCATTCAAATCTATTCAGTAGTTTTTACGTGAAAGAGTAACAAACATCCATACATACATACATCCATACTTACAAACTTTCGCCTTTATAATAGTAGTAGGATTGAAATTGTGAAATAGTTTGTCGCGGTGCGTGAGAGTGAGAGAGAATGAGCCTGCCTACCGCTGCGTATGTGTGAGGGAAAGGGAAACCAGACAGACTGGCGCCGTAACGCGTTACGTAACGAAGCGGCATCCCATAAGAAGATATGCAAAAAATGTCTTGCTTCCTAGTACGCCTCTGTCTACCCTTTAGGGATAAAGACGTGGGTGTGTGTATACCTCCTCGTAAGTACATAACACATAGATATCGAATACCGCGACCCTCACGAGCTTATAGTCAACAAACTTAATTTATCCCGTGACGGATCGGCTTTTACCGTGAAGATATTTTGTTTGCAGACGACTAAACGATTGTCCGTAATGGCTATAATATAACGGTCCTACCCCTTTGGGGGTCGACAGTTAACGCTTCGCCAAAACGTCAGTGGTGATTCGTTACGGGACCTCAGAGACGTATTTTGGGAGTTCAAGTTTCGTCGATAATTCGTTAAATAAATAAATCTATTCATTTTTTTTTTTTTTTTTATGTTATAGATGGCAAACGAGCAGGCGTATCACCTGATGGTAAGCAATTACCGCCGCCCATGGACACCCGCAGCACCAGAGGTGTCACAAGTGCGTTGCCGACCTTTGGGGGATGGGGAGGGGGAATGAGGGAGGGGTTGGGGTATGGGCCTCCGGTATCCTCACTCACTCGGTGAAACACAGCGCAAGCGCTATTTCACACCGGTTTTCTGTGAGGCCGTGGTATCACTCCGGTCGAGCCGGCCCATTCATGCCGAAGCGCGGCTCTCCCACGGCAAAAATTAGACATGTAAATTAAATTAAAACCTGTCTGAATGTTAACGTTATTTGTTTTTATAATTTAAAATTTTATTAACTTTAACAGGTTTTGCACATTCCGTAAATATAAAGCCTATAACAGACAGTAAAAGTTTTTTAAGGCTATTTCATGATCATTGTCATGCTGGGGCCACACTAATGAGAAATGCCATTAATCATCGCGATAATGGACGTTCACCATAGGTGTAGCCACAACTTAACGGGATAATTTGACAATGGCATTAACAATGCCATTTGGAGTTAGGCGATAGCTCAAGTGGCGGTACATCAAAGAGATTAACGCGAGAATTGATGCGATGAAGCGGCCACATTACGTATTGTCAGTGTGCATCAAGAGCGCAACGGGAGCGGACGTATTTGTTTTTTTACGACGGATTTGCCTCAAAATCGCACGATTTTGACTGGAAATACGTACTATGGCGTCCTAGTGGAGTAATCATCCACCTTCTCGTTTTTCTTTGTTTCCGTTTTCTTTTTATTCGGTAATGATTCAATAAAGTCAAATAATATAAATTTACACTCATGAGATATAGAGCTCTGTCGACGTCCATCTTGCTTGAATTAAAGTAAATTCAATGCCGTTTTTATCGCCAATAATGAGCATTCATGTTGACCGTTGAAGTGTAGCCACCCATTTTAATGCGGTAAAAATTATCGCAATAATTATCGAGATAATGGGCATTGACGTTAAACCTTAGTGTGGCCCCAGCATCACAAATATGTTTCTATGTGAAACAAATATGTTTCACATAGAAGGTATACCTATCCAATTTTCAATATTTGTAAATGTTCACGGGTCTTATTAATTTATAATGTATTTGTATTTAGAACTAGGTATGTAAGTATATTTATCAGCACTATGTAATACTGTAGCATAGGTTCAGCCTATTTTGAAATCAGCATCAGCAGTGTGTGAGACGTGTCAAGTAGTTATTTATTATTTTGTTTTTATTTATTAAAAGAAATGAAGTTTCCAGTTTATTTTTTAGAAGAATACTTATATTGTGCTAATGAACTAATTTCAATAAATATCCCAGTTTTTTATCGACATCTAACTGCATGCAAAATTAAGTAGATTTGTTTTGTATCAAGGGGCTTACTTTGGTTGTTATAGTCGACGTTGTATTTGTACACCCAGGAAGGTAGCATACAGCGGCAAAAACTAGTTCGTAGTCTTTTTCTTGTATTATGTAAATAAACAATTTGACTTGAATACAGTAAAATATCCATATTTTACAATTTAGTTACAAAACATAGATAACAGTTAATAATTGGTAAGCAGCTTACCGAGAGTTGTGGTTTTTGTAAAACATCGGCAAATGCGTGTTTTTTATTGTTAAAAAACGCTCAAGACAGGTTGTGGCAATCACGGGAAGATCATAAAGCGAAATTTGTTCGAAAATAGGTATAGTTAAGTTACAAATAAAAATGAAATTATCAAATTTATATTAAGAAATCCGACCCTGTTTTCGTCTACCAAACCGTGTACAACCCTTTGTAATCTTATTACATTAGTTAAGGGCAAAAGGCGATATATAGCCTACATCGATACCACTTATGTTGGCATGAAGCCAGTAATGCAGGGAAGGGTGATTCTCTTTGACTGTGCTGCTATAGCATGGTTCTTTCAACCCCATTCTGATGCACTGAGCTATTTACTGAGCGCAAATTAGAAAATTTGTCAGTTGAGTGCGTAATTCGAATGTGGTTACTAAAGTATTAGTCTCTAGCTTAAGAGATATAAATAAGAGTGAGATAATTAATTAGATCTCAGTCAAATTAGTAAGAGGAGAATAGGGGGAATTAATAGAAGTGAAATCTAATATAGATAATAGTCGTCATGCTTGAAGAGAGGCATAGACGAAGTTGCGTGGGTTAGCTAATAAAATTAGTAGGTATATACCTATTATTATAAAAATGCTATAAAAATATTTGAATCAAATTCGCGGACTGTTTTTATGATAATATGTCCTCAATAGCACAGCGATCGACCATTAGTTTGGTAATCATCAGAAGTTCAACTTCCATACAATATAAAGATACATTCTGTTCATTCGGTACATACAAAGATTTTTCTCGGTTTTTATAATTTCATTAGGATTAAGCATATAAGTTTATTTCTGCACTTAAGCTTTATTTTTATATTTATGAGCCTGCAAGTCAATCAGCTTTCAATTCTAGAGGCGCGCACAAAACTTAATAATGTGAGTAATTCATATAATAATAGATAAATACATATCCTGTTACATAACTAATTTAAGTATACTCGTAGTTAACTAAGGTAGTTATGGTCGACATAATCACATCGTGACTTAGACCTTATTAAATAAATAAAGAAAAAAAAAGGTAGTTATACTGGGTAAATATAACTACCCATTTATAAGGTATAGAACCACTTACAATAATAATATCAAGTTTAAATGGCATAATTTTAAGATATCACAATGCAGACGCTATAAAACTATTTGTTTCTTGAAAAAACATCTAAAGAAAATCTCTCCGTGACCTAAAAATGGAATCTCTTGACAAGACTGCCGCGTAATCACTCCATCAAACGAAACATCTCACGCCCTTATTTACAATAGAAAAACAATCAAACTGAAATATTATTTTCGGAAGCTCGTAGTAGTTTTTACAGTGATTCGTCCGGATAGATAACACTAATATTTTACGAGAAGGGACGGCGCAAATGAATGACAGCGACGATTGATGGAGCTTCGCTTGTTATTTGAAAAAGCGAAGGGCCATTTTCACCATTTCACTGGAGATATATATCATTGGAAACGTCAACAGAGTAGAAAATTAAAGTCAATAAGACTCGAATACCCAGTAATAAGCTCTCACCGTCAGACTGTTATGAAACGCCTTTATCTTGAGAGGGTGAAAAAAATTGCCCAATTTGTCAACTGCTAAACTGGAAGCGCTAAGCACCGTTTCATTGGTACCTTTATATTTTTTTGAAGAATTTTCCTACCTTTTATTTTAACAAATTCTGTCTGCGAAATGAAATTGCTTATGTTTAAGGCCCTAATCTGTATTCAAAGTACAGCCTACTGGTCTGGACATTTTATTTATATAAGTACCTTAAGATGTCTTGTTTCGTTACTTTTCTGTTTGAAACTCATTTTACTTTTAGTCAATCTTCTTCACATCACTCAGGATTTTGGCTTAATTTGTATTTTAGTAACAAAATAAAAAGTCTCCAAAATCCTTAAAAGACAAAACTGATGTACACAATTATAAATCGGCTTCTGGCAAATAAATAAAAATCGAGGTGAGTGAGTTGTTTGATGTCTATTATCTGACTTGGCAATATGATCGCCTAACGAACGAAATCAATTTACACCTGATTTAATCAGAATTGACATTTTGTCAGATCACTGATTGGTCTCAATTAGATATCTGATCTCAATTAAGATCAATCAATTCATAAATACTCGTACAATAAATTAATTGTCAAATAATTTTGATAAAATAACAACTATCTATTTTCTTAAGATTTTTTGTTTAGGAGCAAGGAAATTAGATTTACTGCTAGCTTAGCGTCCTAAGTTCAGCAATGGGCTATTAAATGATTAAATGATAAATATTTTCGGACATCTAACACACAACGCCATCTAGTACTAAACTAAACAGAGATTGTATTATGGGTACTAGACAACTGATATAAATACATATACTTATACTTTTTTTGTAAATACATAAAAAACACCCAAACTCCGAATTTTTATTTATTTACATTTATAATCCGAGACCTCATGCACAGATTGCACAGCAGTCGCGTACGCTACCAATCGCCCACGTGGCAGTCAAAATGCTCTTGATGATGCAAATAGCAATCAAGTAGATGGGACACTTAATGATAAGTGACAACTGCTGCAAAGATACACCTGCAGGTCAAAAACCACAAGTATTTTAACATATAAAGCACCTTCTATACAAACGTAATGTTACACATACAAAAAATTAAAACTACTATCTTACACTAAGCAGTAACATTTAAATAAAGAAGATACGTAAAAGTGCATAAAATTGCTAAACTGTGTATTATTTATAGACATCTGATAGCGGTATCTCGGCACCACAAACTTGAATGCAATAAACAAGGAGAAGTTTTATATTTTTGCCCGTTGTTTTTCCACGTTTTATCTGTTATTGCATCCTAGAGCGAAGTTATGGTGCGTCCATGACGGATGTTTATAGAGAAATATCATCGCACGTGCGATAAATGTTACTATTTCTTTTTGTACACTTTTTCTTTTATTAAATCACCCTTAAGCGTAATAACAACAACTGTGATAGGCAGAAAATGATGAACTATTCTGTACGTATTATTTTTTTGCACTGCGTTTTTTATTAATCTCAGAATATGGTCATTTATGAATCGATTTAGAAAGGCTTAGAAATTTTAATGGGATCAAAAACTTGAATTACTGTTTGACACCATTATAATTTTAAGTAAAATACTAAGGAATATAGAACATAGTTTATAATTCATTTAGATGCAGGCACATTGATGTAAGTGATATTTTAAAAGGATTTTTTTGTTTAAAATTGAAGAAAAAAAACCTACATTGTAAATCTATTACCCTAATGCATGGGTAATAAAACTTCCCTTGTAACTAACTTCATTTCTTTATTTGAAAAATGGCAATACCTTCACCTCGTTTAAATTTTTGTACATGCTTTTCACTGCATCTAATAAAAGAACATGAGTGTAGGAATTTTCTAAGCATCCAAGGGAGGAAGAACAGGCGGTATTGATAGGGAAAATGTTTTAACAAAATTAATCTGTAGGGACGTTGACAGGAACTGTTATGTTTGGGAACTATAAATACGTACAAATGGCCCTTGGTTTTTTAATAAAGCCGAGGGTTAGCTGAATATTAGTCTAATATCAGGGAGTGCAAACCGATGTTGCCCTCACAGTGAGCGGTCATGGTGCATGAAGTTTTTATAACGTAAGTATGCGTGGTTGTTAGGGCATAGTGTGGATAAGCACGGACCTATTAATTTTTAAAACTAGGTTCTCGAACAATCACGTTCTTTTTTGTTTAGGTATACACGCTGCTTGACTATTCAATGATAGGTAGTTAGCCCAGTCTTTTTTAAATAATATCTACAGCTGATCTTACTGTCATCAGGTCAATATCTGATAACAACAACCTCGGAAGAACGGAAAGAACTAACTTTTCGAAACATTTAGGCATTGTAGTCTCATTCTAACGATTTCAATGTTTTCTATGTTAACTGGTATAAGTTCTGTTGAAAAATAAATAAATTTGGTGAAGTAGAACTAATTCATTAACATAAATATAATAATTGACTAAGTAGTTTATCCTAAAACCATATTATAGTTATTATGAATGTCTTATCTACATTAAGACTTTCGGTATTTAGTGAACCGGAGAATGCAGTGCGCCCTATAACACGGTTAATATTAAAATATTGCACCGAACCCATGCATTTTTTTTCTAAAGCGTATCGAGCCAAAACATTGGCTTTTTCAACCCTAAGAATCACCCCCATAAAAATAATACAAGTATTTGTACTCTCATTTTTTTATGCCGTGGGGTAAAGGTTCATTTAAATACGTCATAATACTACGCGTTACATTTATTTCATATCTCGTAAAATGCTCTTATATTTATCTTAAATCTTCACTTAAATTGTAACAACAAGTCCATATACTATTAAATTTATAGAATATAATTGGTTGGACAAGATCATCGCTGTGATATCATTTATCTGACATCTCACCTGATTCAAATACGTCGTGCGGTATTGCGGCTGAATTCAGTATCTCCAGGGCGACGCAATTATTATATTACGTAATGGTGATAATCTAAAATGCTTTTCAGATCTGTGTTTTTGGCCAAAAAGTTCCTGACTTTTTGTGGTTACATTATTACGCAGTCTTTAATACCCCTTAAAACCAAATGTCACTCACGGGGGATTATCGTGAATGAATGTTTGTAACTCTTGCACGAAAAAATGGCTGAACAGATCAGTATAAAGTTTAGCACTGAGATAGATAATAATCTGAAATGTGGAAGGATATTTTTTTACTCCGTAAAAATGTGGGATGAGCAAAGTTCAAGAACAACTGCGGGTAACAGCCGAGGCCACAGCTAGTTGTTAATAATGGACTCCGAGGTCTCCATATCTTGGTAACAGTAGTTCTCATGGTGACTAATTACCGAAATTTTTCATCAATAGGTAACAATCGTATATCTTTGTATAAACTATATTTTTTATAAGTAATTATTTATTTATTTCCACTTAAAAACAACTACCAATACAGGTTATCCCAATGTGATAGTGTTATACAATGTACTTATTTATAATAATAAATACCTTGTAATGCGTCATTGTGAATCACATCAGTGAGCAATGAAATAAGTTAATAATGATAGTTAATGACAATTAATATAAAGACAATTCTGTCGTGGTAGTCGAGAGGGTAGTAAGTCAGAAAGGCTTTGAGAAAAGAACGCAAGATTTTTTTGTTACCGTACTTACAGCTTTTGATGTAACAAGAAAATGCATTACTTATTAACGTAAATGTATGAAATCTATACAGGAATATTTTTCGTTTCGCGTTCATTCAAAATTAGCAACAAAATGAGCTACGAGTATCTTGGACTTACTACCCTCTCGATCGCAAATTCTATAGTTTATATACTTTAAATATTTTAACATTTTTTATATATTTTATTTTAATAAGTAACTCGACCCGAGTTACGGCAACTATTCGAATTTACCATTACTTCATTGTCCCCTTCATAGCAGTGTCAGAAACGTTTTATTAGCAAACTAAAGATAAAAGTTATTATAGGAAGAGACGGTTGTTTAATAGCTAAGTCGCAGAAAACATAATAATAGCTAAATCTTATGCTTAATAATAATTATACTAATTTTAGCTTGTTTGTTAAAGAGGTTTTGTAACGAAATATACTTTGATTGTCAGATATGCAAAGACACCATTTTTAAAATAACGATGGTAGTTTTCATTTGTATAATCAATTTGCTTAAATTTAGGCTTTCGATATGTATATTAAATACCGATGTAATATTTTGGAGATCACACACAATATTAAGTGCAACGTGTACTAATAGGAGCCTACTTACTATACGATACTACCACAGTGGCAACTTCCACATACTACATAACTTACTACCTGCGTACGTGTTTTTCTCCCACTATGAACCCCGGTCTTTAAACGGAGCGTGAAAAAAACATATGACTAGGCTGCCATAGTGTGGGTCACCATACTGCATTGTCCCTCTTAGCATTGAGGATGGTGACCACCATTCCTAGATTCAGCTATTGATTTCCATCAGGCAGAGCAGAGTCACTTTGGCAGCTAAAACATAGAAACAAAAAAAATATCGCCCACAGCGTAGTTGCTATATACCACAAACAAAATCTTATCAACCTTATGACCAAATATAATTAAAGACAAAAAAAAACACCCCAGTGCTATTTCTATAAAATCTCAGTAGGTTTCCTTCAGCGTAGATAAAAGGGCGCGATCGTATGACACATTATTCATATCGAGGGGCGTCACATTAAAGATATTGTGGAAAGGGCACTAAGATTGCCAACTGCAATACATTGTTCCCCATCTCCTTGTTTTGACGTGACAGAACAGCCCTAGACATTCGCAAACAGCTTCAGACATGCATGTAAGTAATCTTTATGCTACGCAAATAAAGACTTTATACCCTTGTGTTAGAGTGGATAAAAGACTTACAACAGGTGCTATCTGCTGTTGGTATTTTGTAGCGTAATAAATGTAGCGTATCGATGCGTTTGAAGATAAGTAATGAAGAACTTATAGATTGCGTTTAGAATACGAATGTGTGTAGATAATTCTATGAAATGTGTGGTAATTTTTTCAAGTTTAGCATTTTTTTCAGTACCTTCATATTTTAGCAGTCTAACGTAGCAATGTGCATTTGCTGAGTTTTCATCTTTGACTCTATTTTAATTACAATTTATAAATGATATTAAGCAATATTAGGTAGAGGATAGGAAAAATTAGCGAGAACAGTCACTAACGAAACACAACTTCCTCCTGTAGTCTTTATACTGATCTTAATATCAGGGTAGGGAAGAATCTAGTAAGTGATAGGGAAGGGAGAATTAAATTTTAAGTGTCAAAAGTCAATAATGAAATTTCTAAGATATCAACATTACGTCTTTTCTTTTATGTTGTTGAAGTGAGTTTGTTCGTTGAAATATTTTCTTTAAAAGTTAAGCTTTTTCTTTTATAATACAAGATATTACTAATCAGCACAAATTTTTACTATTACATCTATTTTAGTAGGTAATATTTAGATATCTGTGATTTCTGGTCTATACATTTTTGAGATCATTCTAGAGAAAAAACTACTTAACTGTTCACCAGATCGAGTCCTGCCAGTTCTGATTGGAAAAGTAAAGTAAGTAGTAGTAACCCGTATTAACCCTTATAAATAAATCGACAAACTCAATTATTCCAAAACCAAAACAAATCCACCGCACAACATCGTGGGGTGACTAAAAGAAGACCATGCACCACATACATTACAATCTAATTTATTAACTCGAGTTTATTGACAAAACTCATCTCTTTCATACATTTCTTACTTATGCACGACCTTTTCCGCAAAACCCTCTTAGAGTGAAGTGGGGATGGATCCCTCAATTGTGTTACTTCTTTGTTTCGGCAACTTATTGCAATATATAAAGTCTCGTGGTGTTTTCATCCCATTACCTGGCTGACACACGCCATAAATATATCGATACCATGTCATATATTTTGTGGCTTACGCGCTTTTGATATATTGGTATGTTTTGTCCAGTTTCGAAGTTTTGTTTTGTACAGATAGTAACAAAAATTATGGTGCAATTGTTTTGAATAATGTATTGGAGAAAGTCAATTACTATTGTTTGACCTAAAGTTTATATTAATTAGTAAAGGTACAATCTAAAAAGAGGATAATTGTATTTGATTTTTTCCTACTTTATTTACAGAAGAATCTAATTTTCTACTACTAGTATTCATTTAAAAATAATTACTGGTTACTGAAGAAGTTAGAGTAATTATCGAGGGATTTTGGCTTAGATGTACTCGATTTATAAAACTATTTAATTAAAGTCTTACATAATATAAGATTTTACGCAAGATGAGATATTTTTTGAACATGTGTATTTAGTTACAAAATAATATTAGTTTAATGGATAGTATGTTCAAAAAGTCGTAAATGAACAATTACGTTATTAAAACTCTTAATGTTAGATTAGAAAACCACCATGGTAATAAAATATTTAATTCAATTTTAAAGTGATTGAATTTAAAACGCGTAAATTAAAAATTTTAATCTTGTCCAGTGACCCGGCCATCATTCGCTATTGGTGGCGACATTAATCAAATTAAACCAACCATTTGATGACAAAGGAGCGCCAATATCTACTGTAGTGATGGGACATTAAATATTTGTAACTTTTTATAAATTCGATACGTCTACACTGATATTATTATAAATAGGAAAGATTTGATTATTTGTTTGAATTATAATTAATAATTCCAAAACTACGGGACCAATTTAAAAAATACTTTTACCATCCTACATTATCCCTGATGAATATGTTCATCCTATGGGCTACAAAATATTTTCAAAATGTAGGGGATCTTATATCTACCAGTGCGAATCCGTGACGGGTTGCTAGTCAGTTAGAAATGTCTTTTTTTTATTTGTAGTTTATTACTTTAGCTCACTTTGAACTTAAAACAAACTAAGCAATTTAGCAAAGAAAAACTCAAAAATGATTTTAAAATAAATTGTTGCTTATTTTCTGTATCCATTATAAAAAAAAATAGTAGCTCGTCTGTCTTAATGCTATGAAGAAAAGCCAATGCCCACAATAAAATACTACTTAGATATTCCTATTTAAGCTCTGCTTGAAAATGTAATTGATTAAAATTCTGTTAAAGTTACTAAAAGTTATGCCCTTCATTCATAATGCATGTATGTTTAGTGTCATTTAGTACTTTCCGATAAAAAATTATATGCCAAGTGAATTTTAGTTCAAGTATTATATTAGGCCGCCTCGGTCGATGTATAATATATTTCAAGGAAATATTCATTATGTAGTAAGAACATTGGGGATTTAAAAAAAAAAACTAGAGAATATTTCTCATAGGTGAATTTCTCATAGATAAATGTTATTATGATATATGATATAAGAGACTTCGTAGATGGTAAACGAGAGTTGATTATATTATTAAACTCGTTAATTTGACATAATTATGTCTCATTGCATTTTATATAACATTAAATTTGTAAATTGTATGTAAATTAAGTTTTAAATTTTATTGGAAATTTACTTCCATTGACGTTTTGCATGTCTCTTCGTATTTAGTTCAAATGTTATGTGAATGTGAATACTAGTTCAATTTTATTTTATTTTGAATGCAGACATCCTAAAATATATCTTTTAATGCATGCTTGGATTATAAGTTTAAATTATTGTAGGCCTAATTGGCAGAAAATAGTTGATGGTTGTCGCTTTTATAAACATCATCCACCCATGTCAGGATTTTTCTAATTTGTTTCTTGTTTTATTTTAACAAAGTGATATTCAAAATATTCCGTTCATGTTGATGTACAAAATATCGTCATTTTATATTTTATAAGTATAAATTTTACTAAGAAATAGTATGATAGTTTTGAAACAATTAAAAATGCTGACAAGTTAACACATAACAAAATTAATAAAAAAAATCGGGTGGGGCTGTGCCGGGGCACACGGCCGTTGGTTTTAACGTGAAACGTCTATGTTAGCGAATCGCTTTTAAAGTAAAAGATTGAAATGAAAACAAGATACTCAATGTTATAACAGCGAGCTGACTATATAAGTGAAATATTCACACCACATTTTTGTTTCTAAGACTAATAGTTTTTTTAATTATTAAGGTACGATAATATAGACCTTTTCGTTACGGTCCACTTGTTTCGGCGCCTGGTACCCGTATGTTTCGGCGCGATTTTAAAGACGTTTTACGTCAAAATACTAATTCTGCTAGAAATGCCCATCCCTAGCAGCGTTATGAAACAACAGATTTCATTGAGAATAGCCCGTGACGGATCCGTTTGGGATCGAGGACTTTGTGACATTCGGGTGCGGGCAGAGGCCAAGGATCATCCGAAACTGTTCTAAATTAATTTTTGTTTTGGCCGGTATCCTAGAGATTTAACTTTATACAAAGGAGAATAAATCAGACACAAAAAGAAATTCCAATTCTCAAAGAATCTGGTACTAAATGTAAACACATTCCACCAAATTGGTGATCATATTATTTCGATAAATATGCATTAAATGTGTGCAATTATATGTGAGTGTATCTTTTATTATTTACATGTGCTAATTTTTCCTTAATTTTACACGAGTAATGCAAAACTTCTGAGCATTTATCACCGATAAATTAGCTCAGAAACATGTTTTAAAAGTTTTAGTCTATATTCATAATCATCACCGCTATCTCAGTCATAGATAGCGGTGATGATTATGAATCCTCCATTGCCATTAGTGGTCTAAAAATGGATTAGAATCGATCTGCATCCACGAAGTCGACGTATATCGTCGTATGTGACTATTTGTTTATCTTATTTGTGATGGTCCTTCGCTACGCTTGTCGGTCCGATGCGTCCACTCTAGAGCTTTTGGAATTCCTTATTCCATGAGGCTGAGAAAGAATGGATGTTATGCCATGTTGTCTGACTAATTTAACTCAAGGTTCTTCAATCTTAGCTATCTCCTCATTTATGTTTATTCTACATCTGTAACTTAGAGTCACACAATGCTATCCATAGCCATCTATAGCATTGCGTGACCCTGAGTTTCTATATTTAACATTTGACCCAGAGTGAGAGATCATGTTTTTAATCTGGAACGAGTACCTGATTTGTTCACTTTATTATTCATTCGTTGGTGGTTCATTCACATTCCGATTTATGACGTGTGAAATATAATACATTCCAGATTGAAGCGAGACCTCGTTAAATAGAACATCAGTTTTACTCGAGACAATATCAATATCACGAGCATATAGTGTTTTATTTACAGCTCTTAGATACAAGCACATGTAAGTGCAAATTGAGTACATCCGACACCAATAGTTGGCTTGGTGCCAATGTGCCAAATGACAGCTTTCCAAGTTCTGTTTATATGTAACGGATGCGAGTCGATTAGTATAAAAAAATTAGGATAAAACTAACAAATAAGAGCAGAGACAAGAAGCGGAGAGTTATTAGGGTTTTATTAGAGCTAGTTGTCCCCCACCTGTTGCAGAACTGTGTAGTGTTATTATTATTACACTAGCCGACCTGTGCCCACTTCGTTGGGTGTTAACCACCCGATTTTCTTCGACTTGATTTATAAATACTGTTATCTTAAACTAAATTTTTAGTTCATTCATAATAAAATATGGCCTATGTCACTCCTGAATAGTGTCGCTTTCTGTTAGTGAAATAATTTTCAGCATCGGATCAGTACTTTCAAAGATTAGCTGAAAAACATTTATTGCTTAACTCAAATAACTTTAGTATAAATAGATTTATTGGACACTATGTTCCGTTGCATAAAAGTCCACAGCAATCCCATATCCATTTTTTCTTGAAACTCTATTTCTTCATCACATAGAGTATTCCAAAACATCGTTACGTCTAAAATCACAAAAGTAACTTCTTGAATCACCAAAGAAACTCCAACAAGCTACCATGTATTGTACGCATAATAAATGTCATTAAAAAAACCAGCAAGTTGTTAACAATGATTTACAATCGAATTAAACGATCCGATGGTTATTTAAACAGATATTAGCTGTCAATAAAAGCCCGCATGTTTACCATTGTTTGCATAGAGAAATTTAATTATACGGTATGTAAATCAATCGCTTTAAATTTATTTGTTTTACATAATTTACGTTTGTGTTCGCGTATGAAGGAAAACAAGAATGTATAATTGGAATAACCCGTGCTTGTTATCATTCTGAATATTTTATGGTAACAATTTCGAAGCAGTTATGTAATAATAGGAATTGAATTATATTTGTCTAATACCTATTTAATTTAGATTTTGATTGGTCAAATTTCAAGTTCTTCTATACACTTTAAGATAATACTTTTCAACACAACGTAATCTAACATATGACTATAAATTGAAAAAAATAAACCTTGAAATGAAATGAAGCATCAAATAAGTATTTCAACTATGTTTCAGTGTGAGTGCACTTAATATGAAGAAACATTTATATCATTCGAATGATTAAAGCGAGCAAGGTATTCGGTATAAAAACTAGCGAATTGTCGAAACTTTATTTACAGTGGAAGTGCTTTTCCGCCAGACATATAAATCAGTGCGATGCGTTTTGCGTTTTGCAAATCACCACTGCTATTCTGCAATACCGCACCCCACTCAATATATTTGCGATACATACAGATTGATATAGCGTACTCCTTTCGAAACGAAATAATCTTAAACTTGGAGATAACCGGAAAAAGTTAAGATTTACGAACAACATTGTAACAATGAGGAGATGTATGAAAAATTGGATAGGCTAAAAACTAATAAAGGTTTTTAAGTCCAAAGCAAAGTACATATAAGAATCTAAAATCCGAAATAAAAAATGACTGAAATTTAATATGTTAGGTTACGGAGTTATTATTATATTCACTGTTTGGTTTAGTATTTTAGTAGATTGTTAATAAACATTAATGAACTTTATCTAGTTATTAAACAATTACGAAGTTAAATTAGGAGTATACTAAGTAAAGAAAGCAATTCAAATATTATGGAAAACTGTGTCGATATAAATTCGATAAATAAGTTTTTTAAGCAGAAATCTGACGAAAACCTAAAACTGAACTTAATTTGATATTTCAAACAAAAAACAGTATGTTTAAATAGTTGAAAAAGTAGATAAAGAAGCTGACCTACGCAGCAAAACTCGTTTAAAAAAAACTGAAATTAGATAGTTTCGGAGTCGATCGTGAACAAAATCTTGCTAGGTAGGCTAGCTGACTGCACGGTTGGTCGAGTGGTTTCAGCGGTCGCCATGCCGCTTGCTACTGCGCCAAGTGTCTTGGGTTCAAATCCCACGCGGTACAACACTTTGTGTGATCCACGAATTATTGTCCCGAGTCTGGATGTTCTTTGTGTCCGTTTCATGTATGTTTGTAAAGTCCCCCACGACACAGGATGTTTCTTCCTAATGTGGGAGTTGCCTTTTTTTTAAAAAAGAAAAAAAAAAGATTATTTTTAGCAATTTTACCAGAAAAACATACCGAACAAAATCGGTCCAGTCCGGTCGTTCAGGTACATCGAAATAATGTAGTAAAACTGTTTACAGAAATTACTACTAGCAACAGCAAACATTTAAAATATACAAACTTATCCATATTCTACTACTTCAATTGGTTTTGCTGATTTTGGGGTAGTAAATAACTATTGGAGTTAAATTTATAAAGTCCGTTTGGAGCCAAGCTGCTTATTTGGATGACTGTGTTTTCATTTTCTTTTATTGAATATTTATAAAAAAAGAATTAAGCGAATTCAATGCAGAGAAAAATCAATCTATGGAGGGTGATTTAACATTTACAACTATAATTAGTTACAGCTGTCATTTTAAATGTTTAATCATAAAACAAAGCATGAGAAGCACGGTTATTAAATCGCAATGTTCATGGTTTCTTGTCTTCACCAAAGTTTTTGATGTAGCCCGTATTGGCATGTCGTGATCTGTGGCTCTTATCTTCTCAAATTTATCTTAATTGCCACATAATACTGCCATTTGAATTCTAAACACATGTCTGCTGAAGCGCCTGACGATGCCACCGACGGTGACAAATACCGCAGGGAGCATATTTTCTAAACGCGCTCGGTGCCGAACACTAATCGAACAATGGCTATGACATACCTAAATCGCGATGCAATAGAAATAAATTCTATTGTTGCTAAACAAAAAGCCGACTGTGGTAACAGATGGTGACACGGTTGAAGCACGGCGACAATGCTAAACGGAATATCAATATCAGAGCATCACTTTTCATATACCGATGAGACTTTCATACTTGCAGCATAAAATAAACTTTATCGGTTAGGTGGCAAAGCTCAAAATTAAAACGTTAGTGACCGGAAAAAATACGACAGCTTTCAAACTTACGCTTGCACTCGTTATTGGATTTTCAATTCTTTTTCAAGTAATTTTTGAAAATGCAATTCGTGTATATGTTAGCAAGCAGACGGCTGCCATTAGTCTTCGCAAACGAACCGATTTGTGCGTCGGCGAATGGGTAACGGATGTTGCAGGAAGGCACGTGTCCAAACGGCCTGACTTATTGTTACATTGACTTATTGGAACGTTCATTGAAGTCTATTAGTGAATTACATTGAAATAGAGCAATGTTATTAATGGCGTTCTTCTTGGTTCCAAAACGTTTGAGCATTTTAAAATGTCCATATTTGACTAACAGAATGTTCCACATGAGCGAAGTTTTTTTAAATAATTAGAGAACAGGACATTAACTATTGTCAATGATTACGGATAAACTGGATTTCTTTATTGGCTAATGGAATTTAGAACAAACTTAATAGAGTTCAATTACAATATTTTTATGATTTTCGTATTATAGAGTTAAACAAAGATTACATGTATGGTAATTAAATTATTCGTTAAAGATCGTACGTTAAAAAGTATTAAAGATCTTAATGTCATAATTTTGATAAATAAATTTGAAAAAATCGCCAATGGAACTTTGTCATATAAATAATATTTATTTAAATTTCTTATGACAGCTTTATTACATATAAATTCGATAGTTAAGACAATTTAAATAATAATTACTTCTTTGTTTTAAAATCACCTTCATAAATAAAGGTCAAAATATTTAAATCAAGCAAGATTGTATATTTTAAATTTTGTTAAAACTTTGTACATTAATATAAACTCTTTTGATTTCTCTATGTGGTATATGAAATATTCAAAGACTTAAATTTTATTTAAAGTAAGGAAAAACTGGAGAGAATGAAAAATCTATTAATGAACGCATATGCTATTTATGTTGGAAAGTAATAATTTATAAATTGATACAAGCTAAGAGCTGCTCTTGCATGATTTTGAGATAAACATTACGAAAGAGTAATAAATTTGTTAAAATTGAACTTAATATAAACAACACTGAATTCCAAGACCTATAAAAGGGGAAGCAGAATTTCATAAACTGTAAAACAAAGCAATGTTCGATGGGGCGTCTTGGTAAAGTTTTGGGGATGAATAATTCAAGATGCGAATCGGCAGTCCGTCAAGCTCCCAGCCCGTTGCATTTTGTACGTAAATCTGCAGTAATATGAGGATATCGTATGCCGTGTTCACGAGTTATATTCTTCATCTTTCTGTTTTACATTCGTACGATGATACGCGACACATGTCTGGATTTCTGTCTGCTCCTATTATTTGTTTGGTTAAAATTTTTGGAACTTTGATACCTGCTTTCAAATTTGATTTAATGTGAAAATGTTTCATAATATTGGTAGATTAGCAAAATTTTCTCGCAAAAAAGAGGAGGATTTTTTAATATATGCGTATACAGTGCGTTTCATAATATTCCAAGTAACTAATTGACCCGTGTTTCATAGAATGCCTAAAACCTTTATTTACAACTACATGCACTTGTGTACATTGAAGGACTCAATGCTCAGGGTATTCTCTACCAGCCAACCTTTGGGGCGTATATATGGAGTTGTACTGTTGAATAAATTTATTTAATGTCAGTAAATACCATGTTATTGAAGAAAAAACAGTTTCGCTGCTTAATCCCTATAAAATAAACTTGGTAAGTTCTCTGTAACTCTCCATAATGGCTAGAAACAATTTATTGATATAATTTAAACAGAACGTTTCAAGAAAAAGGTTTCCTCTTTGTAAATCCAGTTTCACGTATTCAGTTTTCCATAAAAATCTAATAGAGAAAGCATTTCGCTCGAGTCCGCCATCGCTCTCCATTTTAATGAATAAGTAAACAAAATTAGTGGGTCCAATATCGGAATAAGTGAAACGAGTAGGTCAAAGCTACGGGTACAGCATATAAAGTACCCATTTGAAGAAAATAATTTTAAATTACGCCATTTCGACTATTTTATTCTCAATTCAATTTTAAATCTGATATAACTTTTTCGACTCACGGTTTCTTTAACATACTTCCTATTTATGATTCTGAAAATATCGGACTAATATTTCATTTTAGAAATAAATAATTTATAAATTGACTTTTCGCAAAGCGTTTAGGCATTGATAAACAGTCTGTACTAGATCCAGAATCCTAGATTCTTATATCGAAGCAGTAATATTATTGAAATAAAAATAACTTCACATTTAACCCTCACTTCGCCACACTTGAAAATATCTTGAGTGCATCGTTGAAAGTAAATGCTGGTATAATTCCTGCTTCCACTGCGTTTGGATTGCATTTAGAGACGTTAGGGGATGAAGCTGGATAAACTTTATGTTAACTGTGAGCAATAAAAATAGCCTTTATGACGATACGTGGAATGGTTACGTTTGTTTGCGTCATTTAGCTGTTTCGCCTTTAACTAGGTTCTATGAAATTGATGGTGTTATTAAAATATATACGAAAACGTTACACTGAATACTACATGGAAACGAATCTTGAATTAAAAAAGGAAATAAGCATTATGATATTTTATGTACAACTGCTGTTTTCCCTTTTAATATAATACAAACTTTTAACCGCGCCTCAGCCCGCCCGTCTGTCGGTTATCGCGGTAACGATTCTATGTGCTTACTCAAGAATCAAACTATCTCCATGCCCAATTTTATTCAAGTAAAACTATCACAGATAGATAGCAGACATAGTTATTTTTGAACTTATAATATGAGTACTAGTTTGGATGTACCGCACTACCCAGTCTTGTTTTTAAACGGTTTTATTTAGCTCACCCCGTTTGTTTTATTCTTGGGTCAAATTTAGTAATTCAAATTTCACCCTCTTCCTGTCAACCGATTAATCTGAAATTTTGTATACACTTTGGATTTTGGTGACAATACAATTATGTGTATTCATTATCATTATGAATCCAAGATGGCGGCCGCTACAAAATGGCGGATAACGTAGGTTTTATCAATCCCATCAATATGGGTATCAAATGAAAGGGCTCAACAAGCAGAATACAATATACTATAAAAAATTGAAATCCAAGATGGCGGCCGCTACAAAATGGCGGATAACGTAGGTTTTATCAATCCCATCAATATGGGTATCAAATGAAAGGGCTCAACAAGCAGAATACAATATACTATAAAAATTGAAATAATGAAGCACTAAATGAATTAAACAGAATGCGAAATAAAAACCAAAAAACTAGAAAATAAAAATAGGTAAAAAAACTTTTTAAGTTAAACGGTTTTATGTTAAACATAAGATAAATGTACTAAAAACCAAAAAATAATAAAATAGATACAGTCGTGGGAATTATAAACATATGCATAGACTAGACTAAAATAAAACCGTGGGGCACGTCAATTGTCTACAAATTATCGACTTAATGTGCGATAGAAGAATCGTTTAATTCGTCGTTAGGCAGTTGGCCCGCAGACGGAGAGGAAATTACTTACTATTTTCATGCTCATGGAAATTCCAATAGTTATACACTCCATGTTAACCCCACGGTTTTATTTTAGTCTAGTCTATGCATATGTTTATAATTCCCACGACTGTATCTATTTTATTATTTTTTGGTTTTTAGTACATTTATCTTATGTTTAACATAAAACCGTTTAACTTAAAAAGTTTTTTTACCTATTTTTATTTAACTCTAAAATCATTAATCTAAGCCACATATTTGCATATTGTGTTACTTCATGATAACTAATTTTCATGTGTAAGATAATTTTCTTCTAACTAGAAGAATATGAATTCTTCGCACGGCTCAGTCACTAGGAAGGAATTCTATTCCGCCTGTAACTACCACTGTAGTAAGGATACGGTACGTCGTATGTTGTAGTTCCTGGTTACTTAAGAGAGGGTTTTCAGCTATCGACTTTATGGTACACAGTGTAATTGATTTGGCTCCTTCAAACAGCTCCTGGGCTTATAAACATCAGAAAAAATGTTTTCCAACTTAAGTTAACTCACCTTTTTAAGGGGGGCCAAACGAAAGAAATTGGGGTAAAATTCTTCGTACACTTGTTCGTATTTAGTTAGAAAAGTAGACAAATGAGGTGATTGAATCAATACCCGTAGTTGAGGTTTAATTTTTCATATTATTAAGTCCAGTTAGTATATAGTTAGTATACTGAAAATTCAAACAAAAACACTCAGTTAATCTTGACGATGTTTCCTTTTAGGTTGAAGCGTCTATTTATTATATGTATGTTTGGCTTGTTGGTATGTTACAAGTGTTAATATTCTACTGTAGTTTATAAGTATAGTTTTATTTTAATAAAATGTATAGTAAAATTTACATTCAGTGTCAAATTACTAATGCTAAACTCAGTGTCACGTTTTTGCCTATATTTTATTTCAATATTGATAGTATTAAATAGTGTTACGCTTTCATGTGTATTGTGCTGTTATTTATAATGTTTTATTACATGGTTCTGCCCGCGGCGTTGGTTCAACCAATGAAATTGATTGATTCGATGCAAGTTGTTAATCAGAATGTTTGTTCGGCCGTGGAAAAAGTGGAAAGTGCATACTAAAGACTGTTTAATTTCACTGTACTCAGTTTTAAATTATTTTTGTAGTAGCAACTTATAGGATATTATGGGCTTTACTACAATAATCTTCTACCATGTATTGTGTTACCTATATTAAGAGACTTTATTTTAAAGATACTTGTTTAATAAAAAAAAATTATATATTTTTTTACTAACACATGAAATGAACTTAAAGTACAGCCAGACTCAGAAGAACAATTTGTGGGTCACACAAAGTGTTGTTGGGGGTTTGAAACCGCAACACTCAGCAAGACGCAGTGCAGCCAAATATTTATACTTTCAGGATACAAAAATACTACTCTTTTAATGTAAGAGGGGCCATATTCAAGGTCCATCACGTCTACTAGTTAATTTCATGGGAGAGCCACGCTTCGGCATGAAGGTACCTTACCATCAAGGTGATACGTCTGGTCGTTTGCCCACTATTTAATAAAAAATAATAATAAGGGGTGTTTTTTTAAGCTAGATAGAACTTTAAATTGTAAAAAGTAACACAAAAAATTAAATTTTGATGAAACTTTTTTTTTATTTGTTTCAGTATACTCTGACAAATCATCATGAATAGACTCACGCTTGAACAACGCTACGAAATTATCCAAATTTACTTTGAAAATCAGTCGTCGATTCGCGCAACTTATAGACGACTTCGTCATTTGTATGGCGTACATAATCGTCCATCTGAACAAGCCATTCGTCGAACTGTGGATAGATTTCGTACCACATACTCTCTAGAGGATGCAATAACACCAGCACGTCGAAGGAATGTGCGTACTGAAGACAATATCGCCGCTGTAAACGAAAGTGTGGAAGAAGATCCAAATTTATCGATTCGTCGTCGGTCGCAGGAATTGGGGCTCTGTCCGTCCACTACGTGGAAAATTTTGCGCAAAGATCTCGGCCTACACCCGTATAAGATCCAGCTGGTGCAGGAATTGAAGCCACGAGACCATTATATGCGTCGTTCTTTCGCCGATTGGGCTCTAGAGCAGTTGGCAACTGACCCGTTGTTTTATCGCAAAATTGTGTTCAGCGATGAGGCGCATTTTTGGCTTAACGGGTTTGTTAATAAGCAAAATTGCCGCATATGGAGTGAGACCAATCCACAACAGACCCTACAGACTCCATTACATCCAGAAAAATGCACCGTATGGTGCGGTTTTCACGCTGGTGGCATCATCGGACCTTATTTCTTCAAAAATGAGGCCGGAGCTCGCGTTACGGTCAATGGAGATCGTTACCGCACCATGATCAATGATTTTTTGTTTGAAAATATGGATGACATTGATCCGGAGGAGATGTGGTTTCAACAGGATGGCGCTACGTGCCATACGGCGAACGCAACCATCGACTTATTGAAATCAAAATTTGGCGATAACTTGATTTCGAGAAATGGACCTGTCAATTGGCCTCCAAGGTCGTGCGATTTGACACCTCTCGATTATTTCCTGTGGGGCTACGTGAAGTCACTGGTTTATGCTGATAAACCAGCAACAATTGACGCCTTGGAGGCCAGCATTGTTCGTGTTATTCGTGACATACGGCCAGCAGTGCTCGAAAAAGTGGCCCAAAATTGGACGTCCAGAATGCACTTCGTCAAGAACAGCCGCGGTGCCCATATGCCCGAAATCATTTTCAAATGTTAATGTCACGTATTGATCTTTCGAATAAAAAAAAATTTTGATTACAATTTAATTTTTTGTGTTATTTTTTACAATTTCAAGTTCTATCGGGCTTAAAAAAACACCCTTTATATATTTTGGCTTTTAACAGAGTCTAACAGTGGATCGCCATTGAGTTTCCTAACTAGTCCCCCTGAACGTAATAGAGCAAAGGAATCACATATAATATAAAATGCAATGTTTTAATGACAAAGTGAATTATGCATATGAAATTCATTTAAATTCCCATCTCTCTGCATTTTTAATAACAGATTGTCCAGCGCATAGCACTATGCCTCTCCTATATGCACGTATTACCTCTGTATAACGTAACTATGTGCTAAAATCATGGAACTATTGCGGCTTAGAATACTAGATACGACTGAATATCCTACCTACTTGTTATATCTATTTAGATATAATATCTCTTTATCGTTGCCTTGCGTCGTTGGTCTAGCGGTTAGAATTACCGACTGCCGATAAAGATGTCTCGGGTTGAATTCCCGGGTAAGACTGCGGTGGGTTTTTTTAAATTGTTAATAGCAGTCCGGAGTATGGAAGGTGGCGGTGTTTCCCGCCCGTGCCTCGGAGAGCACTTTAAGCCATGGGTCTCAGTTGTCATAAACACCTATGACAATCTTTATTTGGAATTCAGTGGCCGCAAATGTACTGACAACTATTTCAGTTTTCGAAATAAGTTTACTCTCAGGGTTGCGGAGGTCCGATGCCCGTCGCTCCGTGACCAACTGATATTCAAGTAAAACCGGTAGAACTGCAGCCGACCTCAATTACCTATTTCGGGAATAATGAATGCTAGGAAGATGATGATGTTTTACAATTTGACTCAATAATTTTGCATAGAATCGTAACGAAGTTCTCGTTTATCACAAATATTTTTATAATTAAGCAAAACATCCACATCTTTAACTTTCCTAATTTATTTCAATTGTAAAAAACACATTTTATTTTCCAAGATCTATATCAATAGTCACAATTAACATGTAAAAAGAAAAATTACATGTTAATAGGCATAGACAAGTTTTTGATGGTTCATTGAGTTATAAAAAAGTTATAAAAATAGATTCTTATGATTTCACATCAACAGTTTAAAAGTCCACTGCTGGACATAGGCCTGTCTTTAGAAATTAAAAACAAGTTACCATTGACTTAATACTGTTTTTGTTATATTCTTATCAACAAATGCTGTCTTAATGATCGTGTAAACGTTTTATTCATTATCAGAACTTACGCATTTTTTGAGTATTTCATTTTATTTACTTACAAATTGAGTATTTTTATACCCTAGAGTTTTACAATACGAAACAGTTTATTTATTACAATTACTGTACAGCATATATATAGCCATACAAATGATACATTAAGAGGAAGAAAGTATGAAATCTTGCATGAAATATCCTTCTATCTTGATAAAAGTAATTAACAAGTTCATCTAGCGTAAAATCTTTTTACATCCAAACACGTACCATTCGCCAAACCGCGGCGACAGGCTGCCGCCATTATGCGTGCGTCCATTGGCGTTCAAATTAAATACATAAAGAAGCAGTGTTTACATACAACTATCCTGTTCAGACCATTACACAAGTGCGTCAGATGGTGAAACCGAGTATGCGAGCCAGAGCTTACCAATAAATAATAACATTGTACGAGAACTAAACCGCAATTTTATGATTTAACATTTATTTTATATACCTATGATATATCTGTGTATTATTTGACTGCTTCCTTTTCAAAATTGGTTTAAAACATTATACTTAAATTTAGTAGTCATTGCATATCAATATTATACAAGTGTATTGCTAATGGATTGGTAAAGTAACTTAGTTCGATTAGTTATATCATCTGAAAATATGGTGTCATATAATTATTGACAGTGCTCTGTTTACCAGTTTTAAGGTTTACGGTATATATAATTAGGGTTCCGTAATTCACGTCTCATAGCCCTTATACTTACGTCATGTTCGTGATTCTTTCACTTGTTAAATGACAATTTAGTGGTATCTAGTAGAACAGTAGTGGCCATACTTGACTCAAAATATTCATCTAATTGAATAAACTAACTAAAACATTTTATACAGCTTTGTAACAAATTGTTGCTTCATAAAGCTTTTGTCTAAAGGTGAAAAGTATTTGGGTACGTGTCAGTGCATGAATATTTTAATATCCACGATATATGATCCCTCTCTAAAAAAGGCTTAAATCCTATAATCGCTGCCCGTTTGAAATTGGTTGCTGTCACACTTAAAATAAATTACTGTCCCTGCGCAATTTCACACCCCCAACCCTCCCACTAATTGAACCAAAATACACTTAAATTTTCTTTGTGTCTAGTGTAATTTTAGCTCAGATGGGGTCACACAGACCACCCCATGGTAATTTAACGGGTTGAGCATTCTCTTCCTGATGTCGATTCGGAGTTTCTCAAGTAAAATGAAGTGAATATTTGACGTAAACTTGTGTACATTAATTAACATTTTAGTATAATCGCTTTTGCTCGTCGATGTAAACATTTTGTTGTTTAGTTGTGTTTAATTATGTAAAATTCTTATTACTGAATTCGTATATTGTTTACTTATTAACAAATTTGAATATAGACTATTTCAGAACAGGATGTAACTAAAGCCAATTAAAAAGAGAAAGTGGAAGGAATTAAAAAAATGGGTCATAGGTGCTGAAATACGTGCTCTTCATTTTATACCAAGAATCCCAAAAAATAATGTACCTACATAAATCGGTAGTCAAATAATTTTGAATTACACTTAGCCCCTTTCATTTGACATCAAAATATGAATATTATACTACATAATTAAAACAGCCTTATCAAATAGAATAGAGCCACAAATCCTGTTGACAGAACACTAATCATTAAATCAAAATGTGATGACGAATGAAACGCGGGACTTAAATAACTGAACCGCGGAATAATTCACTGAAACGTTGATGCCGCATACCGCATGCGTTTTGCCCAAGCTCCGGTTGCATAAATTTGTATCACGGCAATTATACGGGACATTATCTCTGTACTCATTGTATGCCGGATTTTTGTTCGGACTTTAATTTGTCTAGATTTAAATTTCATTTGTCGTACCAACATTTTGAATTACTATTATTAAATTGTGGTTTTAAGCATTTTGAAAGAAATACATTTATAACTTTTGATAAATATGTTTCACTAGCCTGCGGTTTCTTCTTTACGAATCAAAGTATATACATTTTAAACATTGAAATCGAAGGAGTGGACGTGAAAGAATTATTATAAAATTACTTTAACTACCGCATGTTATTGTTTTACTGATATATTTGTACAATGTTTATTATCAAAACGTCGCGACTGTCGTACTCGTTCGTAATATTAAGACTTAACAATAACTTTTTTAAGATAGACCCATATAATTTAATTCGAATATCTGAATTTATCACTACGCAGCATCATTTATTCAGTGAAAATAAACTAAATTATTAAAAAAAATAGTTTAATTCGTACTTACACAGTTTAAAAAGAGACTAAAGATTATTGGAAAGGTAGCAAGTAGGCAAAGGGAATTAAATGATAACAACATTGGTATATGATCACTCAATTGATAATAATATATTCTCTAATGTAAACTGTATTATCTGGTGTACAATAAATAATTTCTACCGTGGGAGAGCCACGCTTCGGCACAAATGATCCGGCTCAACCGGAGTGATACCAGGGCCTCACAGAAAACCGGTGTGAAATAGCACTTGCGCTGTTTCACCGAGTGAGTGAGGATACCGGAAGCCTATCCTCCATCGCACTCCCCATCCCCCAAAGGCCGGCAACGTACTTGTAACGCCTCTGGTGTTGCGGGTGTCCATGGGCGGCGGTAATCGCTTACCATCAGGCGATACGTCTGTTTGTTTGCCCCCTATCCCATAAAAAATAAAAAAAAGGTTATTCTATGATAACATTCATAATATAAATATGATTTGACTTATTTGATAAACTATTGCACTTATTATACAAAAGATTTTTTGTTATCACCGTTCCGTTTTTATTCTTGACTCCTCTCATTTTAATTTCATACCTTCCATCGAGGCATTTGAAATCATTTTTAACTGTTCCTTTGAAACTGCAGCATAATGAATAAGTCTCCAATATCAAAATTATTAACTTCAAAATTTAGCATTTTTAGGACACAATACGATAAAATATATATATTTTGTTCCTGTCCCACTTAACTATGAGCACACCACTAGTGGAACGTATAAACAAAATTATACAACAGATATAGGCGATAGAGGACATAAATTCTAGTGTTACATGGTAATCAACATAGAAACTGTAAATCGAATATTGCCCCACAATTACAATACATTTACATACAGATTTGGTTAGATTGAATTTCTATGGTTACATCCAGCTTGTTAATTTACCTAAAAGGAAAGTAATGGCTCAAGTGGAATTTATATCCTATACGAACTTAATGTTAAATAACTTGAGACCCTTAACTAAGTGTCTGCAGATTTTTTTTGATGTATTATTATTTATTTTTCAATTAAGTTACAAGAACACTTTTGCATGTTAAACTTTTTTGAGCAGATGAGTTCGAATTGTTTTGGGTATTTGAATTGTGTATAGATTATTCTGTAAATTGTTTAACACGAAACGGTTATTTCGGAGGAAATCCGGCTTAAAATCCTGCATTATTATCCGACTATGCAATATCGCTATGTAGTTGGTTTACAAGCACGTTAGTGCGATTGTTATAATTATGTAGTTAGCTGTTTAAGTAGTATACACATTTTATACCTATCTACTTTCCTTTAACCGATTTTTATCTAACTTAAAATTATTTTTTATTGTTATTATTCATGTAACGCATTCTAAGATTATGCATTTTATTTGTAGTTTAGTTTTCTTTAAAGCTGTAAAACGAGGAACAGCCTTGGAATGACCTCAAGAAACTGCCAGAAAGCTTTGCTTTTAACCTTTATAACAATATAAAAAGTTAAAAACTAGGCGCCTAAAATACACCAATTTTATGTTCTATAAAACTAAAGTCTCAAAGCGTAAACGTATCGTACCGTTGAATTTATGTATTTATTTCAGGCCTACGTTAGCTATTGGCCGCAATAGAAGCTATTTCGCGTACGTACCGTGTAATCGTTTTATTCACCATGATTGCACTCGGTGAATAAATATTTCTTTTTTTCGCACCCGAAGCCCCACAGTTCCCGCAATGCGAATAATTGTGCCCACTCGGTCAATTGTACGGGCACGCGCCATTCGAAGTGTTTTGCTGCCGGTCTCTGTAAAGAAAAGTGACGCAAATTATGTTTATTATGAATGGAAGATATGCAGTTGGTGGGATTTAAATAGCGGACTATGAAACTTAATAACGAGGTGGGCCATGGCCATCGCAGTATATGCTGAGAGTCCACCTACTGGGAACATGGTGTGCAACATCATCAACAAACTATAATAGTCCACGGTTGGCCTGTTATAGGGTTTGTTTCGAGATTATCTTTTTTTTCATTGTGATTACCTGCATAGTTTGCTCCTTAAGGCTCCTATAACGAAACCCATATAGGGGTGACAAGGTGTTTTCTTTAGTATAATTTAGAATAGAACAGAATAAAACAGTTTTTTTACAACCTTACAAAAGTAATTTATAAAAAAAAGTCTATCTGTCTGTTTGTTTCAGCTAATCTTTTGCTTGACCGATTTTTAAGGGACTTTCATTGGCAGGTAGTTAATACTAAAATAAGTAGTTTAGGCTTCTTTTCGACTAGCTTCGCCCCGTGGCGTTTCTCACGGTTGTTATCGTGCCGCGAGTAACACGCATAATAATAAAAATAAAACAAGTGTGTATCCATTATCACTGTATACATATATATACCTACACCTACTACACGTTAAATTTAATTTGATGTGAAAACTTATAATTATTTTGAAATCAATGATTACTTTTTAAATTAAGATGGTTCAAAAAGAAATAAATATCAAATGTATAGCATAAACTACAAGTTTGCATAAATTATAATTACTGTAGTTCATTAATAAAATAACACTTTGTTCTATAGCGTAATACAAAGATCAGTCTGCATAATATCATATTTTCCCCTCCCCTTTTATAATAAGTGTGATGCACCTCATAAGAATTGTCTTTTAAAACATACGCCATGTGGCCCCTAATATATATTTTAAACTCACTTTATTTGCCTAAATTTGATGCAGTTTAAAGGGTGCATAATTTACTTTGGACTAATTATTTTGCGATAGGGCTGTGCAGATGGTGTACTAAGTTAAAGTCAGGGGCTAATAAAATTTCCTGAAACGAAGTTTGTTTCAAATTTTAATTAAGTTCCTTCACGTTAATGCTTAATACTGCGAAGATTGCATGACGATTCTTTAGTATCAGTTCTATTCGAAAAACTCATTACAACATTTCCTCCTAGGAAACATTTTTGGCAGGAGTCTAGAGCCTACTTAGAGAACCATTTAACAATAATGAAAGCCTTGAAAAGTATTTCGAGAATTTAAATAATGAGATCTATATTATTAGTAATACTAACATACGTTTTTATTTGCATTTCTTACAAATCTACTGATACAATCATACTAATATTAAAACATGAAAATATTACGACAGATCTACAAAAGAATGTCGTAAGCTTAATTTTCTTAGAAGCTTTTATCTATTTTACCAACATTGCATTAATTGCAAAAAGTGCGAGTGGTATTCCTATAACATGGCACTAAAAAAAGACTCCAAAGCTTTTCGACGGTCCGACAAATGAGATTCGTTAATAGGAAACTCTGGAGGCAAATTTTTGAAGCGTCCATGCTCGGTTCTCGGTCGGATTTCCAATTTTCTATACGTGACCTTTTTCCCTCCAAATGTCACATGTTCCACAAACGAGGTGTCTTTGAAAACGTAATTAGAAAATTCCCAACGACGACGCCGGCGTCGGCAACGTACCTACCGATTCTGTTCTCAGTAGCGTTTGAATGCTTCACTGTAAAAGCTCACAAATTAGTTTCGTTCATGATGTGTTAAAGTACATACCTGTACTAATTGTAAAGTGGAATGCACATTTTGATTGTAGAATTCAGAATTTATCTGATTGATACCTTACGTATAATTGCCGTAAGAGGACTATTTTCAAAATATTTTTGAAGTGAAAACTTCTTTAGCGGCGCTATGTACTTTTTTGGAATGGGTAAAAATGTATAAACTCGCGTTAGGTCACGTGACCTGATCAAAAATTCGTAAGACGGATGGAGAGAGGACGTATAAACTCGCGTCAGGTCACGTGACAGGACAGGCGGCGCAGGGCGCTTGCGCGAATGTTCGTGTGTGTATGTAATATAAATTGTCATGTTTGTGTACGATAGCACAATAAATGAATATTGTATTCCACCACATAAATAATAGTACTTTTATACTAATAATGAAAGCAATTCCTACAAAATTATTCTCTAACCATTCCAAAATATCAAAAATGCACAACGTTAATATTCAAGTTTTCACTTCTGCCGGCACTCCTGGAGTGCAACCCGTCGATTTTTTATGTTGTTGTATACCACGGAAGATGGCAGAATTTAATCTATAAATACATTGTTTCTTAATTTAAAATTGTTCTGCTGTAATTAATTTTTGTTTATAGGTGTTACATTTAAATATTGTTCAACTTTATTTTAAAATAATCTATTACTCGTAGCTTCGCTTTACTTTAATAAGGCTGAACTTCCGTACAGGCTTAGTAGACCTCACCTCACAAACTTTACCTCTTTATAATATAAGTAAATAGGTTTTGATTAGAATCTTCGTTCAAATAACCTCATATTTATCATATATAGGTGGAAAAAATCTAACTATAAGGTTTCCTTACTGAAACAATAGATTATTAACGAAATTATTTTTCATCGTAGAATACATAAAGTAAATATTTTGCATAGTTTCTGGTATCTGCCCGAATAGTGCACCTAACTTCTTATTTTGTGATCCATCCATAACTACATACGTCCACATATGTAAGTCAAACATTATTTCATTTTGAGTCAGAAGTATTTAAAATTTTCAATGGTTTTTAATTGCGATTAAAATAACTGAAATGTTTCCATTGTCGTGCCATACTTGTGTAATTGACTTAGATGAATTAACCAAGTAGTTCCAAAGTGTAAAATCCCCTGGGTCACAAAATAATTGCATGTGGCCAGTCCTTTGTTTCAACGGTTCCTGAAATGATAATGAGTTTCTACGTCTATTGATGAATGTGGTTTTTGTTCTATGTATTTTGATAAATTAAAATATATGTTTTTTATTTTATGTATTTAAAGTTCACTTAATTTATATTAATCTCCTTTAATCCCTATTAATTAACACTGATATTTCACATAGCTGAATACAAGGTAGGTTTTTGGTGACAAATCTCTTTATGGTATCTATAAATAATAAATATTTCGGACATCTAACACACAACACCATCTAGTCCCAAGCTAAGCAAAGCTTGTGTTATGGGTACTAGACAACTGATATAAATATACTTTTTTTTGTAATACGTACATATTATACATAGAAAACGCCCAAACTCCGAAAAAAATATTTGTAGATCACACAAACATTTAGTCCGACCCAAGATTTGAACCCGAGACCTCAAGCACAGCAGTCGCATTCACTACTACTGCGCCAATGAGGCAATTGAGCCTTAGAAAATGATGATGATGAATTATGATGAGATATGATGGTGGCAAATGCCTCATTATAATGTACATATAATTTGTAATTTATTAATTTTAATACTTAATTATACAGATTTTAATAAAGAGGATTATTTCATGTTCAGAACATATGTACATTTCTTATGCCACATGTTTGAAACTTTAAAACGAAAACGGTCTTAGACACGTCATAAAGTTTAAGCACACGTCATAAAGTTTAATCACTTTCACAACATTCAGATTACAGATAAATGACTTACAAATTTATGATCGATAACATCGATTTCTAGTATATTACTATACCGTTTGTCGTACTGACATCAAAACCGCACATTATCGACAATCGTGAAGATATGGAGCGTATTCTAACTGTGCAAACGGACCATGAGATAAGCTTCTCTTGTATAAATCTACATATATACACAGACGGTCTGGCACTGACAGAACGACAAAAACAACTGCCAAGGCTGGCTGCATTTGACGCTATACTGTACTGACACTGTCACCCTGCGGACGAAAGTCATACCTAGATACATGGACTCTGATAAAAATGCACACGATTATAAAAGAAAGGCCTATGTATAGCAATGGTTACTGTTATACTATTATTATACTACTTCATCTAACTAGGAAATACCGGTTCACACTAAGAAACATCACGCTACGGCCAATAGGACCAGAGAATCAATGTAAAAGTAAAAATCGCATAAAGTAGGAAAATATATAATTTGAGAGAGACGCAGAAGTTGCAGATGATGATTTAAATGACTGAAAAATATGACAAATTCAAAAAATAACATTAATAGCGAACGAAAAAACAGTTTAATTTATATCTATTGTCACTTAATACTCCAAGCAGTCAATGCTTCATTCTACAGTCTATAGTTCCCTTCCTTATTCTATTTAACGCAAAGTCAATTTTTGAAACCTAATACTACAAATAGTTCCAGAGTTAGCCGGCTTGAACAAACAAACTTGAACAAACCTATAATATATTATTAAAACGACATTATAATTTTTATCTACCCGGTTTAAACAGAACAGAAAAACACTTTACCGTACATGTATTATAGAACAAACGTGTATCACACAGGGAAGCGCCTACGGCCTTCTAATATTAAACTTAGTTGTTAGCAGAAAACTCCCGATCCGTTAGACATACGGGCATACAATATAATACGTATCGACAGAAGCGGTGAACCGAATTTCATTATACATTGATTGGTTCGTACGAAATCAAATGTGTGTACGCTATTCTATTCATCAATGAACCTTTTGTAAAATATTTTAACCGATATTGTATTTATATTGTAATGTATGTAACAACCTAAATTGGGGTGAATACGCTTTATCAGCGAAAGATTTGCAACTTTACACAGATAAAGGGAGTTTTGAAGGGATTTCAATGTTAACTGTTTAACTGCTCACTAGTTAAGAGTTCTGGGCATATTTGGAGACGTTTGATTTGCATCATAAAGCTTGTTTTGAATAAAGCGAATAAAGTTCTTCAAGTTTAAATTGAATATGTGATTTTAAGATGTCATGAAGACTAAAATACCTTTGACTTATAAGATTCCTAGATTCGTTTTAAGAAGTTTTTTACTATTAGATAGGGTCCAAGTGACGCTATTTTGACTAACGGCCTCGAAGTCGATGATTGTAGAAAGAGTGTGTGTAGTGATCACAGAACAGCAGTAGTGATCATTCTTAGAAAACTACTTATATTTCAAGGTACATAGAGTTATTGATATATTGTCTTGGCTACTTATTCTTATGATTAAAACAAAACATAGTAGTACCTAAGGATAAGGATATTATATAGTCTACTTTTTTCTGATATTCATTCCAATATATACAGACATAATGTATTATCAACACACACATATTATACTCACAGCAACTATCTATTTGGATAGTTTACAATAGATAAAAAAAAAAAATATATAATTATGCTGTCTTATCCTCCAAACTTTTTTAAAAATAGGTTTTATTATCACTAGTATAAATTTATTCTATCGATTATAGAAGCTATTTATATATATAGATATATAATGACTAACTGATGTGAGAAAAAAACATGAAAAAATTAAAAATAAAGCAGTCATGAGGACTTTTGAAATGAAAATAAAAACTTTAAAAAGAGAGAGTTACAGAGAAATGGAAACGTCACGTCACGTGATCGTGTCGATGACGAACTACATGAATTAACTTCCCATCCAAACCTGTCAATTTCTATAGACAGGTTTGGATGGAAAGTTACGTAGAAGTAGAAGAAGTTTTCCTCTGTTTTCAATTTAAAATACGTATCTTTCCGTAATCAGTTTAAATATATAATCAGTTTTCAAAAGATAAGATCAAAAAATGTTTTTGGTTTTACAATTTTGGTCAAATTTATACCTGTAGCTCGAATCAACCAATTTTACTTTTACTGTAACTTGCCCTAGATGAATTTATGTTTCCATAGGTTTTCAGGCTAAGTTTATTTTTTATTATACTCTATATATAACTATTTTGGTATCGTTTTGGATTTGTTTAAATATAGGTACTTTACTTTAATCGGAATCTTTACTAATAATATGTTTTGTAATAAAAGGGTGTGCTTGTAGAGGCATTAACAATATTTTTTAAATACTCGTATAATAATTTAACAGTTCCTAAGTGTTTATCTTTGGGCTTATTTCGGGAATTATTTTATGTATATTATTATAGCAAGAACTTGGATTTTCTGCACTTAAGATAACAAGGATACATATTATGTATCCCTTATCTTATTATATCGGCTAATCTAATGTCTTCGTTTAAAATAACAAAACATACTTCCAATGATAGAATAGTCTATTGTCAATAAAACAAAGGAAAAAACAGCTAAATAAGATCATAAATATCAAACAGATCGTTAACCACCAATCGTGCCCTCTCCAACATAAAACGAGATCCGCAATATTGACCGGGTCATTGACCTTTGAGGCTTCATCTTCCACGTTCGAGTGGATACTGTGATTGCGTCTCAACATCTGCCTGACCACCTGGATTCGTAGATATACATTACCGACACGGTTGACTAGCTAACCCCTATAAAATATTTTCCAAAGAAAACGGTAAAGTGGTTCATTGATCGTTTTGCGATGAAACTTTAGTATAAGTACCTTGGACTAATAGCCGAAACGTGACTCGAGTTAGGAGGTAATTTTATAGGAGGACCTTAAGAATATCATCCACCAACAAGGTGGATAGCATTATGCAATGGTGGATATAGATCGATTTGAGATTATTGCGTACAAGTTTTTGTACTATCGACTTTGATTTTACCACTGTTGTGACCACGGTTGTTAATATAACGTAAACTATAATAGTTACATTATCTTCATATTAAACCTTCATTTAAATTATGACATCTGTTTGAATATGAATTATGCTACACTACATAACGATAGTTTTACTAGGTACTTGTTTTTTTAAGGGAACTAATAAATATTATTTGTATTTAAATATAACATAAAGTTCGCCAAGTTTCTTAAGGACTCTAGCGACTAGTATCGCTAAGATCTAAGATCTCCAGCTAATGATGACTGGCTGAATATCGTGGAAATCTAGTGTATTTTTACAACCAAAATGGTTTAAATGCCAAAGAAGGTTTTAAGGCCAAAATTGAAGCCTCACTTCAGTAATTTATTTTCTCTTTTAAAATGAGTTATCAAATAATTTTATTTCCTACGATTTGTCTTCTTCGCTCGTGCTAACTTTTGTGTAACTGCATTGTCCAGTTTTGCAGAATTCTATCCAATTTATTCCCCCCTTACAAAGGTCTTATCTTGAATGAGGGAAGCTTGTTTTAATGTCGTTAATTTAAGACTCCGAAGTTTGTAACGATTTCATTCTGTTGTGTTCTTATTTCTACAGACTAACTCTTTATAGGTTTTGTAGGTAGATTAGATAATAGTTCCCTTTTATACGAATGAACTGGAATTTAAAGTCAGATTAAACAATGATAACATACAATTCTATATTATTACTATTATTGTTTTGCATTTTTAACTGAAAGTTGTGCTTCCTCAGTGGTACTTTTTAAGAGACTCTTCTGTTTAGAAAGGAATTGATTTTAGTCCTTTAGCTGTTTATAATAATAAAAAGGACAGATAGTAATCTTAACCTTAGTCTGTGGCATCCAATTCTTTTCTAGTGTAATTTTTAGTCTTATACAAACTAGGCAAATCTACATTTTAGTAATTAGATGGAAAAAATAATAGTATTCAATTACGTCTTACATCATAATAACCATTATTTATAAAAATGTTATTCAAAGTGGCTATTAGCGAAAAGAAACACATAATTTTATGAATTCACATTGATATTATGTTTTTTTTTAAATGGGTCGAAGTTGTGAGAGAAATGGGTCCGATTTATTGACAGTACAACATTCCAATACATCGTCACCTTTTTTCTCCATTCTAGAAGTTGAAGAATAAATATAGATACGAAAAGCATCGACAAATTCGGAACATCTATGAATATCATTGTTTTAATTAAATTGCTCATATATAAATCACGATGCTATTATCTCGTAAATTACTTTAGTATATTTCCTCAAGCTTTTATTAGTAGCCATTAAAATTAAACGTACAGATAACGAATACACCTGTTAATTTAAAATTGTCTAATAGTTTTCTTATGTTTGGTTTAATCACTATCGGAATACATCGTTACGCTGTTTATCTTTATAAAAGGAAGTATAGCGTTGAATAATTAAATAATGGAAAGGTGCTATACATATTTAAATAGTATGATGAGCATATGCTTTCTTTCCTAAGTGTCATGGCGTTTCATTAGCTTTTATATTTATAGAAAGGTATGATCATTGATTCGTCCTTCATGAATTTTTTATATTTTAATAATAACTTGGCATTACATACATGGTCGTCTGATCCCAAATTAGACTGTACTATGGTAGACAAAGTATTGATAAGCATTATTAATATGAAGAATTGTAAGCTTAGGAAGGCAACAATCGATCCTAGTCACCGCATAATACTTGTAATGAGTGAGAATCGTATCTACAAACCCTGGCAAAGCAGTGATAGCCGCCGAATACTAGATAACCTATTGGTTATATTATTAGTCAGTCAATATGTATCTTAGTAACATGTGTAATCTCTTAGAGAGAATAAGGACATCGATTTAAATATCACTATTTTATTTACATAAACACAACTTCAAATGTTTATTTTAAAATAGTTTTCTTTTATTTATCTTTGTTAACTCTAAAGTGCCGGGCGAAAAATATTTTAGGTTTACAAGTCTGGTTTTTTATTGCTTGCTTTAAATACAAGTATGAAAGTAATCTGCAAAACCGCATATAAGAATTGATAGGTTAATTATTATAGAAGATTAATTTTGTACATTTGGAAATTTTCTTTAGTTTTAAGATAGTATTAAGGCTGTAACTACTGTTATTATGTCACTGTAAGGTGTGCAGAAATGTAAATATTTCTCAACGTGGAGATATTTCAAAATTCGAAAATAATAATCATTCATTTTCACTGTAACATTCGACACACTATTAACAATGAAGAAATACACAGTATTGCTGCCAAAGCCTTTTTACTTACTTTCATACGCATATTTAACACAATGCAAGTAATTTGTTGTATTAAAATTCACGTTTTCCCAATAGTCGATACATTTGTGATAAGCCTGCGCTATATACGACTTTATCTGTGAACCTGTTTGAATTACACTATTTGTGAAAGTAATAAATGTAATTTTCTCACGAATGAAATGAAAAACCCTGGTATTGGTATAAATTTAAACACGTAGTCAATTACCAACAGGTGATTCATTATTCTCATGTTTCCCCTGTGTTACTAAAAAAATGTATTTCATTCATATACAACCCTAGCCACAAAAAATCTCTTTTTTTTTTAAATGAAAGAAATATACTTTAATGTACAAATTTTGATTAGCTCAATGATAGCGAAGTTTATCCATGGTATATATTATGAATGTGTGTCTCCATTTAGATATAGGTACATATGTAAAATAAGAGATGCAAAAAATAAGCATTGGGTCATGCACAAACGGTTTATAAAATTCTCAGTCGTAAGTGATATACCAAGAAATCTGCTAACATTCTCTAATATAAGTTTTTTTTTTACCTCAAAAAAAAAAAAGATACCGTTTTTTAAAACTTTGTTAAGCTCCTTAACAACACCATGTTCAATGACCAAGAATAGTCCTTTCAGCTAGACTCGATTAGAAACGAACGTTCCGGACTTCATTAGAGCTGAAAACTGGCCGTTATCTAGACCTGATTTTAATCCACTGTATTATGATTTACGGTCAGTTTTAGGGAGTAGAGCTTGCTCTAAACGCCATAATTCCTAAAACAATTCATGCGCAATTGGCAGTGAAGAATTTTCCCATGGATAGAGTGCGTGCTGCTATTGATAACTGGCCTAAAACATTAGACATAATTCAGTTGAAATTCTTCAGAGCTGACAAAACCAACACACAATAGATTCACAAGGCCATATGACAAACGGCTGTTATTCGAAGATTATCGCTTGAACATGACTAATGACATGTCGCTTCCTACACGTCTCTTCTATATGTTAATTGTACCCAATGCTCTCGACACTAATTTACACTGTGTTTATTTTACTGAACACAATAATATAATTAGATTTTCAAAAATGTTATACACACCATTTTAAACCCTATTTCCTAAATGTTACGGATGCAATCTCATATTGGTGATGTTTGAAATAATTTGGTAAAAGGCTCAGATGATTCACACGCGTTACGTTGTCATTTCAGACGTTCGATTCAATTTTTCATTTAGATGAACACTGTGTAAACACAGTCGTAATGGAGGGTAAAGTTTCTATTTTAAAACGTTTTTATTTGGATCCCCTTCGGTTCTTTTATGGTCTTGTTAAATAGAATTCACAAGTTGGTAACTGAAAACTTTCTCTATCCAACGAATTGAAAACAAGGAACGGATTTCAGGTGAAAATTGTTAATGTCGGACGATCATGAAAAGTTTTTGCGTCCCGAAAAAGACTGTATATTATTTATAATACAAATATATTTTCATATTTTCAAAACAGACAAACTTGAATCAATCTATTACGGTGCTTATTATACACATGACTAGATCGTACACTGTCTGGTTGTACCTTAAAACTCTACTTGTAAAATTTTTAATAAGAATCGATTCTACTTGAGCTTTAGATTGTACTGAGCTTTCATCTAAATAACCTTCCATCAAAAATAAGTGTTTGTTATCATTTCTCCTTAAATATTTTCAATAAAAAGTGAGTTTCTAAGAAATACAAAAGATAAAAAGCTTCTTTAATAATGTATATTTTATAAGGGTATGTACGTTATTTCATAAGTTGTATAGAGAACTAAACAAAGGAACATAGCGAATTCGAGAAATAACTTACCAAAGTAAAGTATTTACAAAAAGACAAGCAATTGCAAGTTACTTTGAGTTGAAAACGTATACATGTTAAACAAACTTGACATTTACGACTATGAGCTTGTCCTCCCAAATATTGTTACTCAAAATTTTATTTTTATTGTTTAGTTAAATATTATTTTGGAACGAAGTTCCTTATCGCGCGTTGTGAAATGGGGCTAGACGGAAAAAATTCATACGAAAAAGTTGTCACGACACTTTTTGTTGTCACGACACTTTTTGCTATTTTAAATTATATTTGTTATTAGTTTATTTTTCATTGCTTGATTCACTATTTTTGTTATGGGAACGAAGTCTTAATATTTTTTTATTAAGAAAATATTGTTTTGTTATTATTTTTTAAAGAATTGGTGAAAAACATTTTTCAATTTATATATAGCGCCATCTTTAGAATAGAAAGTGAACTTACATTTACGTGTTATAGTTGTCGTTGCCAGTAGTTTAATATTAATAATATAGATGTCGCTGTAAATTAATGATTTTTATAATTATGTATATCAAATATAAATACAAAATATATCAATAAATAAGTTTAGCAGTGAACTGCGATAGGCTGGTAACGACACTTTTTGTTAAAGTAAGCTATTGTAAGCCGTGCGGCGTGCACATGTTTCTCTGTCTTCTGTCTGTCTCTATCTCTCTTATAGAAAGCAAGCAAGATATTTTCGTTTCGTCTTTCTATTTCGAACTTCGTTCCATCCGGGTGTCCCTTGACACCTCTCAAGTTTTTTATTGATTTTTCTTTAACTTATAAGTAAATAACTATATTCTACAACATTCTTGCAACTTGCAGTTTGGGAGTTGTGTTTCAATTTACAATTTTCATATATTAGCTTAAAAGGTTATGGAAAAATAAATCTGAAAAATTATACGTTTTCAATCACATTAACAAGTCAATCTTTCAATCAACAGTTTGTCATTTTTATAATTCTACATAATTTTTACTAAAATAAATTTAACAATGGAAATAAAAATATGTAGGTATCTATAATTATTATATAATCGTATCACCAGTACATAATTCTTTTGAATATTAACTACCCCTGTTACTTCTTGGTCATTATTTTTCGTGGAAATTCCAGTAGTCTTGCAAAGGAGAGATACCCTTAGGTGCAGTACCGAGAACATTTTAAACGCGTGGTTTATCAATAAGAACATCTTCCTCGTTCTATGAATAATTTATTTATTAGAACTCATTCCCTTTCAACTACGGCACTGCATCACCGAGGTAAAATAAATGTACTCCTTAAATATTTAAGTATTATGAAAAATATATACATTATTATATTTAAACAACTAGCTGACCCACGCAACCTCGTTAGCGTCTTATAAAGCCCGTAGCACGAAAATTTTCGCAAAATAAGTAACTTTTCTGGTTGATTTTTACACCTTGTGTCCGAAAAACCCAAATATCTTACGGAACCCTATTTTTTCCAAAATAAAATATAGCCTATGTTACTCGTGGATAATGTAGCTTTCGAATGGTGAAAGAATTTTTAAAATCGGTCCAGTAGTTTTTGAGCCTATTCATTACAAACAAACATACAAACAAAGTTTTCCTCTTTATAATATTATATTAGTGTAGATAAATGTACAAAAATTTTATATGAAATCTTATTACTTATTAGTTTCTTTTTCACACATTTTTAAATGTTGTAACAATAAAACAAGACAAAGTTTAAAAATACTATAACTCGACTTCATACAATTTTTTTAAATTAGCGTAATAATATGTTACCCGGGTCATTATTACAAATCTATTAACACATAATTCATTAAAATTGTTAGGTGCAACAGTAAAATATACAAACATACATATAACCCAAAACTATAACCCTTCCTTTTAGCTTCGCCGTAGTCGGGAAAAATAAGAATCTTAGGAATATTACCAACCAGCTGAACCCAGCGGTGCTACCCGCGGTACGACAATTTTTTTTTTTTTTTTTTATTGAATTGTAGGCAAACGAGCAGACGTATCACCTGATAGTAAGCGATTACCGCCGCCCATGGACACCCGCAACACCAAAGGCGTCACAAGTGCGTTGCCGACCTTTGGGGGATGGGAAAGGGGATGAGGGGAGGGGTTGAGGTATGGGCCTCCGGTATCCTCACTCACTCAGTGAAACACAGCGCAAATGCTATTTCACACCGGTTTTCTGTGAGGCCGTGGTATCACTCCGGTCGAGCCGACCCATTCATGCCGAAGCATAGCTCTCCCACGGTATATACGGTATAAACGCGGGCAACGCCGCAACGCGAATCTAGTCTCTTATCTAAGCTATATTTATAAATTGTAGTTTTTGCGTGAAGGAGCAACAAACATACTCAGAAACTTTCGCATTTATTATATTAGTAGGATAGTAGAAACTTCTTGATTTATATTATTGTTGACTTTTGCTAGCGATCATTGGCGCTAAGCTAAAGTACGCCTTAACTAGGACTAATAACTGCGTGATGACAAGATCGTTTCTTCTGTGTAAGAGTGTAATTTATCTGTAATATGTATGCACATACTAATAAACCTGTCTAACAGCAGGCTGTTAATTATTGAATAGGTAATTTAGAATAAGATTGCTTTTTTAGTGGACGAACACCTTATTAACAATAATAAGATTAATGTAAGAATCTTCCCAAGCAACACCCATTAAGAATATTATATATGTCATAGTTATTCGTATATATATAGCTGTAAATATATGTATATATATACCTATGAGTGTCCTGCTATTTATGCCTTATGATAGACCTTGTTAATTATTTTTCTTCATTTTCGGAAAATAACACAAACACCAATTTCTGAGTCAAACTTTATGTGACTAAGTTGACCCTAAGAGTATATTTATCATTAATTATAAGCTAGAATCTTAAACAGAAACATCAGTGAACTGCGGGCAAGCAATTTTCAGAAAATAAGAATTTCTTGAAGAAGTATCTAATTGCCCTTAATATGATTAATCGAAAACTGAGAGACAAACTTCTTAGCACTCCATGGATTCACCGTGCGGGTGCCGGGTCCATCGTGTGGCAGAGGGAGAAACTCAAAGCAGTTCCCAGGACTTACGACTTACGACTAGAGTTGAAAAATAAAGTTGTATTATTTACGCCACTTACTATTAAGAACTAGGTCTGTCTATCAACATTTAAATTGTTTGTAAACTTAGAAATTCTTCTTAATAAACAGTCGCCTTATCTATGATAACTAAAGTTTAACATAGATTGACGAGTAAATCTACATAAATAAATATATTGGAGAGGCTGTTTGTAAAATTAAAATAACCGCTTTTTACTAAATGCATATGTAGGTATGTATACACGGTACATATACCTATTTTTTTTTTTTTTAATTTTTGTCTGTTTGTCTGTTTATTCAGCTAATCTCTGGAACGGCTGGACCGATTTCGACAAAACTTTTATTGACAGATAAGGAGTAACTTAGGTAATTATAGTTTTTAAAGTTGGCATTCAGCACTCAAGTTGTAGACCAACGTAAATTTTAGCTGAATCTGTTATGCACTTAAGATACATTTAAATTTACTGTTTGGAAATATATTATAAAACGTTCGCGTTTATATCCGTACTAGCTGACCCACGCAACCTCGTTTGCGTCTTCTATTACCCGTAGCGTGAAATTTTCCCCCGTTTTAGAAACATTCTTCATTGGTGCTCCGGTCCTATTAGTATAAGCGTGATGATATATAGCCTATAGCCTTCCTCGGTAAATGGACTATCCAACACTGAAAGAATTTTCCAAATCGGAACAGCGGTTCCTGAGATTAGCACGTTCAAACAAACAAACTAATAATCAAACAAACAAACAAACTCTTCAGCTTTATAATATTAGTATAGACTAGTATAGATTATAGAAATTGTTAACCAATTGTTTACCACATAAATCTAGCTATAAGTGCTACGAGCATCTTGTTAGGCAGGCCGACTATTTATTTAAATATATATCTCTTTTAAACTAGGTATTATATTTTGTAATTTTAATACAGTTATAAGAATATATATTTATATATATATATATATATATATATACATATTTTTGTTTGAGGTGTCGCGCTACATTATTGTTTGTTAACTGATACTTAATCATACTGTGTATTATAAAGTATCAGTTAACAAACAATAATGTAGCGCGACACCTTTACAAAACAAGTTAATATTAAAACTACAAACACCGCCCCACTTTCCGGCTCAAACAAAAATATGTACACATAAACATATATATTAGGTAGGTATATTGTTTGAGCACGCGAATCAAATTTAATATGCATACCGTTTAGGTCGTGTTAAGGTATAGTGTTGCGTGAATAGAACGTCGATATCGATAGGAATAAAACAATTCGCGTGCTATATGAAATCACATTAATATTTTATATGTGTTATGATCACATTTTTACGTATTACGTGAAACTTATCAATAAATTTATGACTTTAGTATTTAAGATTGGTGGTAAAGGCGACTATGTAGCGATATTGAGTTAACACAATCAGCAATATCATAATCAGCTGCCCTACTATAAAATTGTAATAAATTATTACGATCAAAGTAACTAACATTAAAATACTTTAGTAAAAGTTTGGTACAGCTTACCTACTAGGTACAAGTATTTATAAACTTGTGCCATATTGTGTTCTGGAGAAATTATATATACCTTAAAGGTAATTTTTATTTTATAGTTGGATGGGTATAGTCAATGGAATGATATTTGTTATATTAGTAATTAAAATAATAAAAATGGTAATAATTAATTAAAATATTATTAAAGACAAGATTAAAATAAATATATTAATACATACTTATATAAAAATGATGTATATTTATGTAATACAATAGGCAAATAATTTATTTTTCATAGGTTTCAATATTCTCCGATTTTAGTACCCATAGCTAAGTAAGGTAACAAAACTTATTTTAAATTAATATTTTTGAACAGAAAAGAAAACACTATTGATGATTTCAACCATCAAGTGTAAGCGAACAATGTAGTTGACTAATTCTATCTAGTCAAAATTAATATATTTTATTTTTAAATCATTTATTCATAGAAAATGCTAATTCAACCAAATATTGGCAACCGTTTTCAATAACCAATTTCTGGTTAAAACAAAAGATAGACTATAGAAAGATGTAGTTAATAAATAACAAAAATATAATATTGATCATCGTATTATTAATTTCAGATCAACATTATAATATTTCAAATAGTAACATTCATGTCGATAACTATGATTGTCTTCACTAAGTACATTTAACAAGGTGATTATTGCTAAGGGCGGGACGAGCTTACTCGATAACCGCTCTTTATAGCCATCTAGCGGTGAATATAATTATCTCAAAATCAAGTCATGGGAAAATAAATAAAAAATATTAAAACAATGCTCTCATGGTGCAACGAAGCGTTGAAACATTTAACGTGGAAAATAAATTATCTAAGATGTTATGTACAAGTAGATTAGATCTTAATGTTATTAGCAAGAACATTATATTATACTGGAATTGATTACATAGTTATGAACCTACATTAAATCTTAAATAATATAACTCTTTAACCTACACTTACATTATGTTGTAATCTACTTTGGAGCTCAGAAGGTTCTCTTACCACTTTTTAACTTCTTTGCTCTAAATATTTTTGGATGATTTATTTGTATTTGTTACGTGTTTCTATTAATATATCCCAATCTAATATTATGTGTCTAATACTATTTAGTTTCATTTTGGAAAATTTATTTTGTACTTACACTAGGAATTCAAAGAAATACAAACTTGTGTTTAACAAATCTATTTTAAGCGTCTTATCTTCACTGTCAATAGAATAAGATAGGTGGAGAACAAACAAACATGTTAATTATATTTGTGTTTAATCGATATACCGGAGACCTTTGTTCAGCAATGGATAGGTTAATTGAAATCGATATACTAGGTATTTGTTAGCAGAGCATTAAATATTTCTTGGAAATGATAGGAAAACTTATTCTATTAAGTACATTACAGCTATCCCGAAGTATTGGATAAAATCATTATTATTAACTTCAACAAAATCTCAGTTGAGATATCCTGTTCCTACAACTTTTGACAAAAGCAATAAAATGGACAACTTTCCAGTACCTGTATAATAAGCTGGTGGGTGGTCCATTCACTGTTATATCATGGACTACAAATTGCCTTTTACTGGTTTATGCGTTTGGGCAAAGTATGCACCTCAATCAAACAAACTGCCTCGGTGGTGCAGTGGTAACCCATGCGACTGGTGAACTCGAGATCTCGGGTTCGACTCCCGTCCCGGACTAAACGATCTGAATTTTTTTTCGGAGTTTCGGTGTTTATTATGTATATAATATTTATATATTAATTAAAAATATACGTATGTATATCAGTTGTCCAGTACCCATAACGCAAGCTCTGCTTATTTTGCTTATTTATTTACTTAATTACATAATGGTCAATTATTACTTAAACTCTTCCTACGCAGTTACAACTAGGTTCCTTGTACCTTTCTTTCATTTTAAGAGGAAACTCCTTCACTCAAACCACAACTCTCACCGCATTAGGAAAATTTTGGTTCCTATTGCCACAAGAACATCTTTTGGCTCTCGTTACGGGTAATCAGATCCCTAAAAAGGCTTATAACAGTCTTTCTACGGATTTCGTTATCGCCTAGAATCTACCTGGATTGTTGAGGTCTGATGGCCGGAGTTCAGACGAATCCTAGTAGACTTAAAGGATTCTGATAAAAATGTGTACGTATGTACTTACTTAGTACAGTGTAGTATGCTGAAATGTTTCTCAGTGTTTTTCTTTATTATATAGGGGGCAAACAAGCAGACGTATCGCCTGACGCTAAGCGATTACCGCCGCCCATGGACACCCGCAACGCCAGAGGCGTCACAAGTGCGTTGCCGGCCTTTTAGGAAGGAGTACGCTCTTTTCTTGAAGGTTTGAATGTCGTATTGATCCGGGAACACCGCAGGCGACAGCTCATTCCACAGTTTTGTTGTGCGCGGCAGAAAGTTCTCAGTAGTATGGTTAACATTATACAGGGTCTGACTATCTTGGTCAACGGCTTTTAATGGTCCAATGCTGGATATAAACCTCTACTTGAAAAGGAGGTTTTGGCCAGACGGGCTGGTATAGGGTTTGTGTCAAGTTTTCCTTCTTTTTGCGGTGATGTTGGCCTACTTAGTTCCTTTAGTTGTCTCTTACAAAACCCATGGGATGAAAAGGGGTGGTGACACTTCGTATTCCTAATCAGGCCCCACACGGACAATGCTTCAAGTTATTTAAACTTTATTATTGTTAAAGCTATAAATGATGATAGATTTATAAAATAATAGCTCTCAGTATCCGGCTTTAACATCGCGATCAAATTGGTGCTCATATTTTTTCTATGCTTAGTTAAGGTGTACCTACACTATTATTAATAAGAATGGTATTATTGTGTGGTAGTTTCAATATGTTTTTGTATACGTTTTATTTCGTTTACTTTAGATCTAGCTAGATTAAGAAACAATGCGAGCCTTAATATTTATTAAAGACAGAGCTATACTTATAATATTTATTTTATGGAAACGGATAAGAGTAGGCATGTTTAACAAAGCCTTCATATTTTTGGACAACTTCAAAACGGAGACGGTTCTTAATTAGACTGTTTTAGTAGTATACGTGTATGTGTTAGAAGATATTTTTGGATTACGTGAATTATTTTCAATTATTTGACACTAAAGCATTCAATAATCATTATTTAGGCTTGTTGGAGTTGGTGTTACTTTTTTAATGTTTACTATTTTTACATATTGTCCTCCCCTGTTCTAATAGTAATATCAATAACTAAGCAAAACCAGTATTCCGGAAAACTGTGGACTCTTGACAAATGTAATTAAATATTTCTAAATGTATTAATAATTGCATAATACCCTGGATACCCGAGATACCCTGGGATATATCTACTAGGATTACCCTGGGTGGAAGCCGAACTCACAATCTCGGCTCAGTAATAAAAAAGTTATTAGTTATGTAATTATTAATAATTGTGTACTTTAATAATAAATAATCAGTTTTCATCTTCGTAACTAATTTCTTTTAAACGAACTTTTGGTCCACCTGTATAATAACTGTTAATTGGACAATAACGCTAATGGCAAAATAGTTACATATTTCTACAAACACAATTAAATGTGTACTTTAAAGTTACTTACATATACATTGTAAGTGCATAAATAAGGTATGGCTCTTTTCCAACATGTAATTCCCACGAGAGTATATATACTTATTTAGATAACTAAAAAGAGAAACAAAAAAGAAACTCACCATTTTGGACTGTGTGTTAAAAATAAAAAGGCTTCTGGCTTATGAACACAAAAAGCCTCAAAACCCATAAGAGCCTTCCTAACTTACACACATACTTATGCATAATCTTAATAAAGTTGGGAGTAAGTAAGAATTCATAAAAAATACTTGGTTTTAGTTTAAAGAGCCTTCCATTTACCATAATATAGGAGAAAACGTTATCCTTAGAAGCATGTGGTGTCCTAGAAAACTATTTTCAAGTCTTTTATCCCATTTTCACGAGAACACGCCTGAGTAAAAAGTTTACAGAAGTTGTTAAGATCACAACAGGTGTTCGTAATATCTCGGTATTAGCCTCTTTTTTTAAAAAGAGTATGGTTTTGAAAATACCAACTTTATATTCAATGAACAAAAGTTTTTAAAGTGCCGACTTTTATCTTTCAACGTGTTTTATACAGCACACTCAAGAGATACCTTTAAACTTATTCTTCTCTACTTTAATTAGGTACTTATAAAAACTTTAGGTTTTCTGAGAAGTTTAATACGATTATTATGTCCCATTAGCACAAAAGAGCCAATTCGACAATAAAAAACTAGATAGAAAGATAACAAGAAGCTCTACGTAACTAGATCTCAGTTTCTTTATAATTAATGCTCGATACATACGCAAGGGAATAATTCAACGGTTTATGCACCCTTGATAACATGAGATGAAGTTTCTTCAGACGCCGGGGCGGAGCGGCAGTGCGGGGGTTCGACGTCGTGGGGCGGAGCCACATAACGCCGCTCAGTCGGTGGGCAGCCGCCATCCGTGCAACTCGCCTGTCGCTAACGCGTCACATGCTATCATGCCACGCGAGTCGCGATGTCTCTTTCAACGTGTGAATATTTATGATGCGATCGACTCATTCGCTGCCTCATAAATGGCAATGCCAACCTCGATGCCTCACCTCAGTCCGCATATGCTCGTAAAATGCTAACAAAACAAACTGTCGCGAAAAGACTTGATCACCAAACTTTCAATCAAATCATAGTGTACGTGTTGTTCTACTGCCATGCCATCGAAAGGAGCTTCGCGGCCGAAATGCCGCACGAGTGCGCGTTCCGCAGTTTCGAGACGGAAACGTCGGAGAACACGGTACTTTTCTGTAAAATCCGAACTATAAGTAGTTTGGATAACTTGTTGCAAAACATCAGTAGAACCCATTATGACGATGTCGTATCATTACAAGTACAGTGCAGTGAGATTTTGTTTTTTGAAAGCACTTTAACTGCTCACACGGAAAAATCACCAGGAAAACATACAGGTCTCTCAAAACTAAGAAATCTTATGATAGACAAGTGCAAGATACGTCAAATACCGGCACGTGCTTTTGAAAATTTCAAAGACCTGAAACATCTGCATGTGACAACTTATAACAGCGAGTGGTCTGCAATGACAATGGAGTTAAATGAACAAGCGTTTGCTGGCTTAAACGAGTTGGTAGAACTAAATTTAAGTGACAACAACATTTGGAGTGCTAAGACAGATACTTTCTGTACATTATATAGTTTGAAAAAATTGAACCTTAGCAACAATCATTTGCAAAATATTAAAACTGTTGGATTCTCAGATTCACGAAGAGAGCAAAATTTAAGCGTAAAAAGTTGTAATTTAGTCATAGAAGTTCTTGATATGTCTTATAACGACTTAATTGTACTAACTGACAATTGTTTATCAAAGTTACGTTCCTTGTCGAAGTTGTTGTTACAAAACAATGCGATATCTACCCTAGAAGATGGTGCCTTTGAAGGATTGCTCAGTTTACAGGTTTTAAATTTATCAAGTAACTTTTTAAATACTATTCCTCCAGATATTTTTCTGGACACAAAGACTTTGAAAGAGATAAACTTCAGTAACAATACTATAAATACCATACCACCTGGTTTGTTTGATGGATTAGATCAATTACAAATACTAGATTTATCTCATAATTTACTAACTAGTCAGTGGATAAATAAGGGCACATTTATAGGATTACTACGTATGGTTATTCTTAACTTATCATATAATAATTTAAATAGAATAGATCGACATATGTTTCAGGATTTGTATAGTTTACAAAAACTAAATTTAGAACATAATGAAATTACTTCGATAGACGAGCATGCGTTCGGAGAATTGCGAAACTTACATTCTCTGACACTTTCTAATAACAAACTTGTACACATTCACGCACATTTGTTTACAGATCTACACGTGTTGCATGAGTTATTTATTGATAATAATAAGATAATAGAAATTCAAGATAACGCCTTCGACAATATGACTGCTATCGAGGACTTAGGACTAAATGATAATTTTTTGTCTGCTATTCCCTCTGCTATCCACAAACTTCGATCACTAAGATCTTTAGATATAGGCAACAATAATATAACACATTTGAATAGGGATAATTTTCGAGGACTGTCCGAACTTTATGGCCTTCGTATAGTAGATAACAAAGTCACATATTTGAACGAAGATACTTTTGAACACTTGCCACAACTTCAGATACTTAATTTAGCATCTAATAAAATAAAACATGTATCACCTGGTTGTTTTCGTAAAAACGTAAATTTACAACTGCTTCGAATGGATGGTAATGAAATAATGAAATTTGACGGAATTCTTAACACCCTAAACAATTTGATTTGGCTCAATATGTCTGAAAATAAAATTTCTAACTTTGATTTTAGAAGTATTCCGAATAACTTAGAGTATTTGGATTTACATAAAAATTTCATAGAAAACTTTGTAAACGATGATATGTATACAAATGTAAAAATAAAAATGCTAGATTTAAGTTACAATAATATTACTGACATTTTAGTGACTTCCATACCAAAGTCTGTAGAAAAACTTTATTTAAATGACAACAAAATACATAATATTCAAGTTGGTTCATTTTCTAAACTACAAAAGCTATCAGTTGTGACATTAAATAATAACAAACTGGTACAACTTGACATGAATGCGTTTAGGTTAGATCAAATAGATAAAGATAGTGACTTACCAGAGTTCTTTATAAGCGGAAACCCATTTGTTTGCGACTGTTCAATGGAATGGATTCAGCGTAGTGTATACTTGACTCATAGTCGACAATACCCGCGTGTATTAGATTTAGATAAAACCTTGTGTACCCTGGTCCATTCACGCACTAAGGAAAAAAAAATGATAATCGACATGTCACCTTCCGACTTTCTCTGCCAGTACGAAAGTCATTGTTTTGCTCTTTGTCATTGTTGTGAATTTGTTGCATGTGACTGTGAAATGATTTGTCCAAATAACTGTAGATGCTATCACGACATTACATGGAATGCGAATGTTGTAGATTGTTCGAACGCCGGCTACACAGAGGTACCCGAACGGATTCCGATGGACGCCACTGAAATATATTTAGATGGAAATCACATCAGCCATCTGGGAAATCATGTATTTATAGGCAAAAAGAAACTTCAAGTTTTGTATTTGAACAACACAAAGTTGAAAGAAGTAAATAATCAAACTTTTAAAGGTGTTGAGTCACTAAGAGTTTTACATTTGGAAAATAATAAATTGGTTGAATTGAAAGGAGATGAGTTTCTCCACTTAAACAATTTAAATGAACTATATTTAGATCACAATGCCATAGTACATGTTGCTAATAACACTTTTTCCTCATTGAAGTCCCTTTCGGTTCTTAGAATCGATGACAACAAACTTGTTAACTTTTTCCCTTGGAAATTATTGGCGTCGTCTTCCAAAAGTTTAGCTCATGTATCTATTGAAGGTAACCAATATTCTTGTGACTGTAAAAGTATAGCTGAATTAGATTCGTGGCTTAGGAAGGATCCGGGAGACCCGGAGAAAATGTTGTGCACAGATACAGGAGGAAAACCAACTAAAATTACTATTGCCTCGGTATTGAGCCATTGTAAAGAATATATGGGATCAATAGGCGACCCAACGGTATCTAGAGATGAAATTGTTTCTAAGTCAGTATTTCTACCCGATAATTACTTTGCGGTTATATGTGGAGTGATTATCATTCTCGTTGTAATTTGTCTTATAGGTGCTATTTTCTATGCTTTCAGATATGAACTTAGTGATTGGTTATACACTAAATATGGTGTGCCTCTGTTCAAGGAACAGTCTTGTCCAAATGTGGATCACGTGTTGGAGAGCAATCCGGTGTATAATTACTACGTGATATATAATACCAAAGATGCAAACTTTGTTTATCATAATATTATGTCCGAGATAGAGTTCAGAAAATTGTCATCAAAAAAATTTTCTATAAATGAGGCTTCTCTGAACATTCTCACATTAGATAGCTTTTCCAAATCTTCTAAATTATCTAAACGACTTATAATAGTTTTGACAGCTAATTTCATTCGCAATGACCTCTGTGACATTCATTTTAAAAATATGCTTTTTAGTTATTTGAAATCTCTAAATCGTAGTGACTTGAACAAAGTATTAATAATCAAAGTAGTAGAAAACAATCAGTTAAGCGAAGAATTATGTTTTGTATTGGATAAGTTTAGGAATTTATCTTGGAACGATCCACGTTTTTGGGACAGGTTCATTGCTTTACTTAATTCGACAGACACTATTATCACAGTAAAAGGTTCTGAAAAGAGCGTATTCAAGAAGCCTTTACGACAAACTCCAACTTTGAGATATACAACAATGCCCGTTTCAAACGATAATTGCTCAAAGCATAATTTTACAAATTCCTTACAGTATTGTAAGAGGAACGATGGGGAATCATCTCAGAATGAAAGTTCTCCGTCGTCGGACAATAACACATACGGAGAAGGGAACAACTCGAACAATAGCTACATGTCGATTGACAATAGAACTTGTCCTCGGTTTAATTATGACCTGAGGCTGTCCCCTAGCACTGGTCACGTATATTCTAGGGTAGATGATATTTCGCCAACAGTACCACGGTCCATAACCGGGAGTGCTTCTAATAAGGGACGCACGTACTATGTATAATCGCAATTGGAGGTGTACAAGACCCCAATAACTGTAAGTTTTCATTTTCCTTCTGTGCACTAATACTTTAACTATTGAATATTCATTCACATTACATAAATTATTTTATTATTGTAAATAAAATTGTTACTTAATGTCGTACATTTTGTCAATTTTCACATACGTAATTTAAGGTTTTGCGGGATTCGAATCGTTGTATGGAAATACGAGTATTTTAATGAAACAATATTTGTACAAAGTTCGTGTGAAAATGTTGAGTCTGATTGTAGTAACATTTTTCAAATATTAAAATTAATATTATTGTATTAAATAGTCTATTAGAGCTGTGAACATTGCTCACAGGTCTGTCACTGTAATACAACACCAAATAGTTTAAGATGTTAAACTATTTCTGTAATAATATGTAATAATTTCTAGAATCTCAATTTTTAATATATAATCGAGGGGAATTTTAATTATCAATGTTATACTTTATTGTTTTTTTTTCTTTGTGAAGCTTAAATATTGTGTATGATAGTATTTTTACACGCTTTTGTTAGTAATTTATTTATTCTCAAGCAAATTTATATTTTTTCTTTCGTTGTATTTTGATTAAAGTGTTAAGTAATTTAAAACCATTTAAAATTTAGTTGTACGAAAGCAGGTATAAGGTATGTTACATTTATAAATGTGCTTAATCATAATAATTATAATGAAAATGTATATAACTATATATGTTTGCAATGTTATCGTTTATTGGCTATACTTGAATGTATTGCTTGGGTACCTACCTATTTTAAAATAATTAAGCTAAATCGTGATATTAGATTTAATAATTATAAACTTGAAAATAAATGTAATTTTTGGATTGTAATTATTAGTCATAATGAAAATTATTGTTTTGTATAAAAATGTACAAAGATATCTTGGAAACGTAATAAATTATACTGACGTTTTGATACTTATTATGAATTTCATTTCTTAAAAAGCTTCTTGATTATCATTTTGTCATAAAATATAAACATTCATAATTAACTAGAGTTCTAATTATTTGAAGTCTGAGCGACATCTCTCAGAATTTGACCCGTGTTTTAAGATACAAGTAGGTGTATTTAATTTAAAAATAATGAGAATTTCTTTTAAAGTTTTCATCACAGTGAAAATATTTATGAAGTGCCAGTAACGTTGCTATGATATTTGTCGATAAGGCTGATTTTATTTTGGTTCTTAGTAAAAACAGGTGTGACCTAGACCTACAATATCCCATAGATACTACCCATGTACATCATCATTTTATGTCAAAGTGTCTACCGCCTCCATGAACGTCTCTAGCCAATTTGGTGTTCTACAAACATAGGCGTTATTGGCAAACTAACAATTATATGGTAATGACATCATCTCAATGCTAAGCCACGCAGTAATAACAAAATATTAACCAATAATACAAGAGTATAAAAGTGTTAGCGATTCTAGCAAGAGAATCACTTGCATGGAGCAGGAGTCACAAGTGCGTTACTTGCCTATGAGTTGAGAATAACTTCTTCTTCTGTCGATCTTTTCTTGAACGTTTGATCCAATCGCTCCGGGGATGCTATACATCATCATGTTTAACATCATCATCAGCCCGTTACAGTCATAAATTTTACAAAAAAAGAAATCCTAAAAAGATTTCTTAACGCATAGACGTTAAATTCTTAATAATTTAAACAAATATATTTGAGGCCTAGACAACTTTAAATTAATTAAGTGGCAATTTTAATACGACATGTCATTTACACACAAACTATTTACTAGTTTAGAACATATTATTGAGTACCCAGCGCTGTTACCCGCGCTTATTGTTGTAAAAGTAAAACAGCCGTTGGCAATACCGTGGGGCGAAGCCGGAACAAACAGACTGAAAGACAAAGATAAAAATATCGGTTATTGTGTAAGTGACTGACAGATATTCAGATTCATTTAGTGAAAAGTTATTTATTTTGTAATTACAAAACCACCTCAATTTTATTTATTAGTATATTCCTCAAATTTAATGACATTCTTAGTGTAATCAGTTCGTGTTTATATCGGATAGATATAGCCAAGATCCAAGATAAACAAATAGGATTTTACAAATTTATTTGTAACTAATACATAAATCTTTCTCATTTTATATTTCGTCTTTACGCACAGTGAATCGTATTTGTTAAATTGATATAACTGTAACTAATTATATAATGCTACGGCAAAATAAAGCATCAGAAGTTGCTTCTAAGTCATCTAACTTAAATAAACACTTTATATTACGATTCTTTCCTCTTAAAATTTATGAAACTTTTTTGAAAACTATCAAGTATCAAGAACTGAATGCACATTTTTTCAATTTAAGACCCTGCCGAAATGACTTCACTCTGCCTGATGGAAAGCATATGCAGAATCCAAGAGTGGTGATCATCATACTTATTGCAAATGCAGACAGTGCAACAATACAGCATAGTGACCACATCACAGCGATGAGATCAGCGTGGCTCTACTACCTTGAAAAGAAAAAATATAATGGCGATCTTAATGCCTTAGGCAGTCTCTAAAAGTCTGCCGAGGGCTAGGGTGATGATAAATGAAGAGGTGCACTACACTATAGTTAAGAGTTTTAAGAAGTACATCTACAACAATGTTATCAATAGCACAAATACATACAGGGTGTAACCCTGTACATACTGATGATATATACATACGTACATACATATCCTTAAACGTGAACATTTTCTAAATTATCGGAAAAAATCTTTTAGTGATCCCGTGTCAACTTCCCGGAGCGCTGCAGTGTCTTAAACTAAGCGGACTAAGAGAATATAACACATCCCTTTTTTATTTTCTTCTGTACAAACATTGTCCTTAAGGAATTATCCAATTTGTTGCAGTCCGTCCGTATAAATAAAAATGAATCACCAAATATGTTGCTAAGCGCTAAAATCGAGAACTGCTTGACCAATTTGGTTATTCTTTTTTAAATATTTTCGTTAAGGCTTAAGGTTAAGGTTCTTATAAAGAGAAAACAAAAAGGACTAGGAAAATAGCAAAAATAACTAAAATTTGAACAAAGAATAGACCCGACTGCCAGAACTGCACCAAATTGAAATGGGACCACACGAGTAGCACCGGCTTACAAATAAAGAATCGGTTCACCTAATCGAAGTTCTGAGGTAACAAACATAATAATAACAGTCGAACTGAGAACTTCTTCCTATTTTGTAGTTGGTTAAAAATCTTTTTTTTTTTTACAAGCCAATAACTTTTGTCAGAACGTAGTCTATCGGGGCAGCTAGTCATAAATAAAGTTTAATCTTTAAATAATAGGCACATGCCTCACCTCTTTTTCTTCTGTGCGAAAATCTTTTGAATAACACTCACTGGACATCCCATTGGGTGATTTTAAGTCAGTCTCGAACCGATTAAAACCACACTCCATTCTCCATTCGTGTACGACTATACGGAAAAACACGTCTATTCTAGAGAGTAAATTCCTTGTACTACAAGTATCTATGACTTATGGAGGAACATCTCATGTGTAGAAGTTAAAGACCTATTTCGGAAAAGACAAGGCTTCGCCCATTATTTGACGTCGTCCGACATCCTAATGAAGGCAAGGACCTCAGGGAGATTTAGTGGTAATTCTTCTAGAGTAGAATGGTCTGAAATAGACTTTTAGTATATAAACCATGTTATTCTGATATAATTTCTACATATTCGCGTCATCACTCATTGACGCCGCCACTGTGTGATGGGGTTTCAACACGTAAAACATTTACTTCTGTTAATTTTGACTTCTATTGTAATTATGCTATTTTATAGTATGCGAAAAGGTTCAGAATATAGTTTAACAGCCTCAGATAAACCAAACATTTTCGACTCTTCGACAGTAACAACGAGAATATGTTATGCAAGAAACTCGACAATACACTTCGTGTGGATACAGTAATTGGCTGATTGTTGTGTCAATAAAGATAAAATCGATAAGTATTCCAATCGCAATTAATTTAAATAATGTTAATTGACTATCAGCTTAATTATTTTATTATCAATGGCTTTGGAATACTGTTCGTTATCAATTACAACAAAACTAAATGCATAATTGGTTTGGATGTGGTAGAAATAAACTATTAATATATTACACACTGAAGATGTTCTAATATAGTAGGTATCTGTAATTGGGAATTTATTTGAGTCATGATTTTTTTATATTATGTTTCTTAAAAATATAATTTATGAAGCAAAATATTTTGTGTCTCGAAAAAATTATGCTAGTCAACTCAAATTTATATATGTGTCTAATCTGTTTGTGGCTTGAACTTTTCAAAAGAAATCACATTACTTTAACAAAAAATGTCTGGTCTTTTGTTGCCTGTGCAGTTAACCTTTTAAAAAACATCTTTTAAAGAAAAAAACACTTGCCTGACTGCATCAATGGATCACATGAACTACAACATGTGTGATGAAAGAAAGGCATGACATACCTAGGATTTCTTTAATCTTTATTAGTTTACTTACTTTTTGAGATTGGATATAAACTGTTTACATAACAAAATAGCTGATATACAACCTCAAACTAAAAAAAATAATTCAAAATCCTATGTGATAAGATTAAAATAACACACACAGTCACCAATGTAGTGCTAGTATGCTTGCAAAGCTATGTAAATATTATGGCCAAACACTGTTCTTATTAGGTACAAAGAGATGTACAAACATTTCTGATTACATGATCTTTCTATTTTTTCTAGAAGAGTAAACAAAGATAGTATAATTACGAAAAAAAAATTTTTACTATAATTATGAACAGCATTTCTTTCAAACAAAAACCAGCTTTTTGTGTAAAGTAGGTGTTAAACAAAACCTTTAGTACTTTTAACACATACAATCGTCACGTTTTTCCTCTTTTTTACCATTTTCTTTATTGTATAGGATGTGTTTTTCTTCGTAAAACAATAAAACAATCTACAACATTTCAACTTAGAACATAACGGTGAATAGATGTTTGTTCAGTTATAGGGGAAAAACACTGTGCGTTATAGGGATTCATTGAAGAATAATTGATATAATACTTTGTTTATTTTTGTTTAATACACAATTAAGAAAAGTACAAACACTCAGTATGCCTACAAATTCATACCTTTTCAACGACGATATGGTTGCGTTTAAGATAAATGAGGTCACAAACGTTATGAAATCGGTGATGATTTAGATATTGTTTATGTTTTTACAGTGTTAGTTGATAATTTAGGTTTCATTGAGAGAGATTTTTATTCGAAATAATTTTCATTGTTCATGTAACACATTTTGTGATCAAGTTTGCAAAAACAAGTTCATGCGCAATTTTTTTGTTCAAGTGTGGTAGTGTGATTCCTCCTTGTTTAACCCTTCAACGATCTAAACGGTAAAGTATGAAATTAAACATGACGAATTATTAATACTCGTAAATGGACACATCTCATACACGACCATCTAATCGCAGTTGGCGATCAGTGAGCAGATAGAGCCTGTATGTACTATGGTGACCAGGCTGCTGATAAACATACTAATATTATTATATTTCGAGAAATATACATGTTAAAGATAAATTACGTCCAGATACGAGAAATATACATGTTAAAGATAAAAGACTGCCTCTGTGGCGCAGTGGTAGCGAATGCGACTGCTGTGCATGAGGTCTCGGGTTCAAATCCTGGGTCGGACCAAATGTTTGTGTGATCCACAAATATTTGTTTCGGAGTTTGGGTGTTTTCTATGTATAATATGTATGTATTTACAAAAAAAAAGTATATAAGTATTCATATCAGTTGTCTAGTACCCATAACACAAGCTCTGCTTAGCTTGGGACTAGATGGCGTTGTGTGTTAGATGTCCGAAATATTTATTATTATTTATTATTATTTATTATTATTTATATAGAACAAATGATCGTGCTCATCACACAATATTCGTCCTGAGTGGCAATAGAACCTACGACCTCCAGCTTAGCAGACAGGGTCATTCATCATCAGTCATCAACCATTATACCAATCAGACAGTCATAATTTACTAAGATTATATATCTATCTATCTATCGATTATTAGATATCGACTGCCTCGATGGCGCAGTGGTAGTGGATGCGACTGCTGTGCTTGAGGTGTCGGGTTCGATTCCCGAGTCAGACCAAATGTTTATATGATCTGCAAATTTATGTTTCGGAGTTTGGGTGTTTTCTATGTATTTACAAAAAAAAAGTATTTATGTACATATATCAGTCGTCTGGCTTACCTAACACATGCTTTGCTTAGCTTAGGACTCGATGGCATTGTGTGGTAGATGTTCCAAATATTTATTTAATTTATTTAAATATGATAAGGAGTGCATTAAACGAAATGTATTTAAAACCACAATGGCAATGTGTGCGGTTCTGAAACAAATTTTAATCTTACTAACGTTTAAAGTTGCCTTTATGTACACATATAATGATCAAGTTTATTGTCAGTGTAGTGAAACAATGTCCTCTTTGTAGTAGAGTTGAGGTTTTCAGGAGTCTCAGAAGCGACATACTTGTGTTTTAGATACTAGCGGCGAGTATGTAAATTGTTCGGGGAGTTTACTGACAATGTCATTGTAATTTATGCCACATTTTAACTTTTACTATACACATTAAACAGCAAAAAATCTGCTGTAATAGGTGACAATAGAAAACAATGTTACATTACATATTTATTGTTTTTATCACATCCAGCGAAACGTGAAAAATATTAGAATAATGCTATCAGAAGTCACTCAAAGATCCCGTGTCAAAGTCAAAGATGTCACTCAAAGATTGTCTGGTTTGGTTTAATTGGTACATTATATAAAATCTTGTTAATAGTTCAGCACAGTTTAACATGTAGAATCGATTTTATTGCTACAAAAATGAATTAGAATTGATAATTTCTTTTTTATTGAATAGGGGCAACTGAACAAACGTATCACCTGATGGTAAGCGATTACCGCCGCCCATGGACACTCGCAACACCTGAGGTGTCACAAGTGTGTTGCCGGTCTTTGGGGGATGGGGAGGGTGATGGGGAAGAGGAGAGGGATGGTGGAGGGGATAGGTATGGGCCTCCGGTATCCTCACTCACTCGGTGAAACATGGCACAAGTGCTATTTCACACCGGTTTTCTGTGAGGCCGTGGTATCACTCCGGTCGAGCCAGCCCATTCATGCCGAAGCGTGGCTCTCCCACGGTGGTAAATTTAGTAAAAAATTATTAAAAACGCTTATTAAGGCTACAAATAAACAAACGCGCAGATGAAGCTTAAAAAGGTTATTTTTTTAAATGTGATTTCCTTTTAGCCACTTACGGCCACGACGTGACCAGTCTCAAGGGAGACCAGCCAACTACGCAGGAGATATTAAAGTACACAAGTGTGTGCGCCAACGCAGGTACATTCTCTGTTACTTCTCTCTCATAATCCGATGGTACGGTTAACCGACACGATCGCGAAGAAATCAGGCGCAGGACCGACAACTTTACGTGTTTGCCGAGGCACAGGGGTTCAGACTCCAACTTCCAAACTCCGAACTGTGAAGTATATAAGTATTAAGTATATATTTAATCAGAAAAACTCAATAACGCTTTTGGCCGACCCGAGATTTGAACCCGAGACCACTTGATCGGCAGTCGCAGACTTGAACCACTAGACCAACGAGTCAGTTTTTTAAATATTTAATAGGTTATGAGATATCCTGGATCCAGTGCATTTTTAATGAGGAAAACTCTTCAAATCACTCGGGGCAAAATACTCCAAAGTAATCAAATCTAGTGGTATAGGCAATTGGTGTAGCTAACACATTTTTGATACCAATTCTATTTAGAATCTTATTTGAAAATATTTGCTTCGACTGTGAGCTTTCGAATTCATGATTAAAGTATTGTACGTAACTTGTGTTTTTCAACATAAGTTAAACGTATCGTTTATATTATTCATTAGGGTTTTTTTTATTTTAAGTAGTTTAATCATTAAAGTAATCGATCCCGTGCTACAATGAATATGGACTTTAATTCAAATTTAATTATATTGTTACTTTTTTGTGTAATAGAGATCAAACGATCAAACGTATCGCCTGATGGTAAGTGATTACCGGCGGCCAAGGACACCTGCAACAGGCGTCACAAGTGAGTTGCCGGCCTTTAAAGGATGAGGGGAGGGGTTGTTTTTTCGTATTTGATCAAATTATCTAGTAAACGAAAAACGTATAAATTGTGTATCAGTCCACCCCATTTTCGAAAGGTTGACTAAAATATCGATAACCAAATAAATTCATATTAATAAAAACTAGGATCCTTAATAAACTATAACAACCAAATAAAGACGACAAGTGACATTTTAAATCCAATCAAGTTCTATTAATTATTTTTGATTATAATAACAATGAGAGCACCTATTATCGATTCGTGTCGTGTCAATGTAAAGTTCTTGTATAATCCACTAAGATTTGGTTGCGTTATATCATGATATGTACGGCGTTTAAAGCGTGAATCAGCCGGACCACTTTAAACTGTTATTACTAAGAACATGTTTACGTTATTAGTTTCATTGCCTAATAAATGCAAAATCTAGATATATCTGATATTGCGTACCATCTCAATTATATTAAAATAGTATATTCCAAAATAATATTATTCCAATTTCCAAACCAATAAGACAAGAATCAATCTTCTTAGTTTTGTATTCTTATAAGATCGTTAATCATATTACACACATTGAAGCTCTTATAAGAGTAACAAACGTTCCTATCTCGAACTTATTAGAAAATTGAAAACATTTTTTAGATTTTATGATTCCATTGTTTCAAGATTTTCAAAGTAAAAATACTCATGAATTCGTCTTTTTATAGTCGATTTATTTTATAATTATTCATTATTTTATTAATATTCTTATTAGGACTTTGTCCTAACTAATGTAGTCTACTATTTTCATCACTAACGTGTATTCGTTTACAAAATAAAAACTTAAAGACAATAAGAGTGTTCCAATTATGTACTCCTATGTGTGACATATTTATATCAATTAATTGACATTGTTAATAATCTTACAATTTATGAAAACGATGTAACATATAAACCAAAGCTTAACTGGGTTTATATAACTATCGATATATAGATAATCACTAGTATTATTGTATAGTACTAGATGTTCCATTATATAAACTGATGCTTCACCCAAGAGCTGTTTTCTAGTCACTACAAAGCCACTTATGTTATGAATAGAGAATGTTTTGGCTCCATGATAATCGAACCACAGTATTAACAGGCTATTTCTGTAAACATAGAGTTAATCACGGATAAATATTTGCATAAGTTAATCATAAACATGATTGTGTTCACGTTGATGACACTATTGTTTTGACGTAGGTATAAATGTTAAACGCTGTAGTTCATAGGGTTCCTAGTATATTTTCCTGTCTCACCTCGTATTCATCTTTTGTTTTACTCGTTATTACCTAATTGGCAATAAATCATTACTTTCTTTTGCCTAAAGTTCCATCTGGATGTATGATGGACATCGCAATATTCTTTTTACGGGTTAAGAAATATATAATCTATGACTGGTATGATGGTAAATTTATTTTCAAAATCACTGTAGATTCAGAGATTATCCTCTACATCTTTACAAACTCTACCGCTTTATAATACTACTAGTATAGATTTGATTGCAATGATACAATATGTTTATAGGTAACATAGGTTTGCTTTAACTAAGTACAAGTAAAATACATGTTATCAATATTATATCGTGGATGTTTTATATGTAAACCCAGTTCTTCTTAGCTTATTTTATATAGCAGCAACAACAGATGGGTCAGGTGAAAATTGATAACAGTTGCCCACGAATGCTTATAACCCGAGAGTCATAAATTCGTAGAGATGGATCAGATCGTAGTTTTGAGCATAGAATTTCCCAGATCACAGGCTACATAATCAAAACGTTTGTGAATTTTCGCCATTCGGTTCTGCTTTCTGCAAACAGGCATTCTTCATGAATGGGCCGGCTCGACCGGAGTGATACCTCGGCCTCACAGAAAAATGAAATAGCGCTTGCACTGTGTTTCACCGAGTGAGTGAGGATACCGGAGGCCCATATCCCAACCCCACCCAAATCCCTCTTCTCATCCCCCAAAGATCGGCAACTCACTTGTGACGCCCCTGGTGTTGCGAGTGTCCATGGGCGGCGGTAATCGCTTACCATCAGGTGATACGTCTGCTCGTTTGCACACTATTAAATTTAAAAAAAAGTAGGCAGCGCTACCATAAATAGCGTGTGTAATATTTTTCTATTCATTTTCTCTTCCATGAAAAATATCTATTACCACACAGTCATATAAGTTAGTGTTACTCACACTTTACATTGTATGTTTGGTTCTACATATTTAACATGTTGCCAAAACTCAGTAAACATTCTGGAAATTGTGTCCACACTTTAGTGCTAACTACACTAAAAGAACAAATTAGTATCACGTAAATTGCGACCACACATATCTGCAAAATGTTTTTGTCACATCTCATTTCAAATTAACAAGTTTGTATATAGCAGTTGGTCAGAGTAAGAAAGCTGCGATAGTTGAGAATTGAACCTACTTTCTTTTTGACATATAAGGTTTTATATGTCAGAAGGAAAAGCTGTAACGAAGTCATTAACATTGCCGTAAATAATACCCTAGAAACTATATCTGATTTCTATCCAATGAAGTGAGTAAGAAACTTAAATGACATATTACGTTTTGAAGTCTCTTCTCTTTCTTTGTTTAATAAACGATGATATTTCACTTTGCCTAAACTTTATAGTATAGTAGCTCCCTCTGGAATTTATACACGATTAAAACATATCATATCACATGTTAAGGGATTTGGGCTGTCATAATAAATTAATAACTCTAAACGGCAGTCAATCTGTGAGTCAATCAGATATTATCAAATTATTTTTTTCTGGTCATCAAAATAAAATCGTGATAGGCCTACAAAGTAATTCAAACGTAGTATCCCCTATCGAATGCCAATTTTAATCAGATGACGTTCGATGCATTGAAACACATAATTACGAATACGAGTCTCTCACGGGACCCAGTTTTGTATTAGGTTTGACATTCGGCTTGATGGATGTACCACAATCTCTAGGCGAATCTCGTGAATGAACGCCCGTATGTTGAACATAATACAAAACTATACATTCACATTAAAGAAACGTATTTCTGGAGCAGTAAGACTTACTTTTGAATAAACAATTCTTTTATGTGAATGCGTAGATCGTATAGGAGATAGGTGTGTCAAATTGGGAGCGTTGGTTCACGTCAGTTTGACAGAATATGGACGGTTAGTTGAATTTCAGATTGATCGCTAATATTGTTGTTAGTTTTTTAGCATTTTTCGCAGAGGGCTGAATAATTGAAATAGACGCGAAACGATATATGTGTCGGTGAATTAACACAATACTAACAACTTGTATTGAAGGGTAGCTTATTGATTTCTAATAGATAATATACATCAACAACTGTTTTATAGACCGGACGATTGTGTTTTAGGCATTGGCATACCAATTACAATCATAATAATAATTATTTTATTTAATGACTGTACTATTCTAGTACCATGAAAGTGATAGTAAGCCTTTATTAAGAAGCAATTTCGTAGAAAGGGTAGATAATATACTTTTAGGTAATAGAGCAAAAGTAGTAATTAGTAGTTTAAGAAGTAATTAGTACATATATCCGGAAAAACACAATGAGCCAATATCTCCACATCCTGCACCAAAACCTCAGCAGCAAAGCCGCGGGCAAGATCTTACATTTCTTTATCTATCGTACACAAGGAAGTCAAACAAAGCGTACTACTATATGCTGGCACATCGTAATGTCAACTTCCGTTTCCATAGTACACAAGAACACTCGTGTCATCCATGAATGCAGGCATTGTTGGTCGCAGTTTTCTTTAATCTTTCAAAATATAGTTACTGAGCTTTTGTGTCAAACAATGCATCTTAAAGGACTTATAAATATAGAGTAAAGTTAATGTGACAACAATCATATTGGTGTGACTACATTTTATGCATATAGAAAAAATATGAAGTTAAATTTGATATCATTTATTTTATTGATGCATTGGCATCTTAAAGGACTAATAAATATAGAGTAAAGTTAATGTGATAACAATCATATTGGTGTGACTACATTTTATGCATGTAGAAAAAATAGAAAGTTTAATTTAATATCATTTATTTTGTTACTATTACTATATTTTAAATGAATCACGATCATATTTCTACTTTTTCGAGCTAAATTGTTTTGAAATATGGATATTCAAAACTATAACCTATAATAATATATAATAATAACTCTGTGAGGGTAACCATCCAGCCAATTATAAGGGCTGCATTGTCTATAAAGAATTACAAAAAATAAAATACCCGATTACGCAATTCAATAACAGAAAGCCTAAAAGCCCAGAAACTGAAATCAAAGCTAGCCAAAGAAACGTTGAGAACAATACAGGAAAGACATACGCAGCAGCTGTGAAAAATGACCAAAAACCAGAAACAAACAATGAACGAGAAGTAGACGCTACCGGACAACACATGGCGGATATTCTTCGAACTTTTAATAGCTCAATACAGACTCTCATGAAGCAAATGCTAACAATGACTCAGATGCTAGCTGAACTCATGTCGAAGTTATCAACACATTCTCAACCATAAAACTATGCGTATGGAACGCCAATGGCCTGTCAAACCACTCAAATGAGTTAAAAATTTTCTTAAAAACAAATAAAGTTGACATTATGCTAATTTCTGAAACTCACTTTACAACTAAGAGTTTCTTTGAAATACCCAACTACACACTATATCATACAATGCACCCAGATGGTAAAGCACACGGTGGATCAGCCATTCTTATCAGATCCAATATAAAACATCATCAATCTCAATCATATCGAAAGGCTTATATTCAAGCCACGAGTGTAGTTGTGTACGACTGGGTAAGTAACATCATAGTATCGTCTCTTTACTGTCCACCAAGACATACTATTAAGGAAGAACAGTTTAATGATTACTTCAGAACTCTTGGCAATTGTTTCATAGCGGGTGGCGATTATAATGCCAAACACACATTTTGGGGCTCCAGAGTAACCCTACCACGAGGCCGCGAACTTTTTAAGAGCGTGCAGGCAGGGGCTATGAACGTAATCTCGACAGGACAACCCACATATTGGCCCTCGGACAAAGGAAAGATACCAGACATCATTGATTTTTGCATTACCAAAGGCATAGCAAAAGACAACATATTTTGTCGTAGCTGCTGGGACCTATCATCGGATCACTCTCCTATTTTTGTGGAAATTGGAGTAAAACTCAGAGAAACAACCAAAAAATGTATATTGCACAATAAAAGAACCAACTGGCCCCTGTTTCGTATCCTGATAGATGAGGCTTTAGGCGCACCAATTGCACTTCAAACAGAAAATGACATTGCAAATGCTGTTGATTTTTTTACCACTAGTATCCAGAGCGCGGCTTGGAATTCGACTCCAATAGTCCAACATAAACCAGCTGAGCAATGCGTACCCCCAGATATACTTGATAAAATTCGTGAAAAAAGATATCTCCGCAAACTGTGGCAACAAAACAGATGCCCTAGTACAAAAAAACAATTAAACCACAAAATAAAAGAACTTAAGCATATCCTTGATCAGGATCGAAACGCTGGATTCCAGGCATATCTTGAGGATCTTGATGCTACCTCGGCTACTGACTATTCTCTTTGGAAAGCAACAAGAAGGATCAGGCGACCTACAACTATATCCCCACCACTGAGAAAGGTAGATGGTTGCTGGGCACGTAGTGACGAAGAAAAAGTTAATGCGTTTGCTGAGCACCTGTCAGATGTCTTCCAACCTCATCCTTATGAAGGCCCAGTAGAACACGAGAAGACGGTAGCGGAATATCTGAAAGCCTCAGAAGCAGATGAAATTACACCCATAAGATTTACAACGAAAGAGGTCAAAAGAGTAATACAAAAAGCCAACTCAAAGAAATCTCCAGGATACGACCTCATTACCAATAAAATCCTGCAAGAGCTACCTGACTCAGGGATGACAATGATTACAGCAATTTATAACGCCATAGTTAGACTTCAATTCATTCCACCGCAGTGGAAAACTGCACAAATTATAATGTTGTTAAAACCAGATAAAAAATCTGAGGACCCAAAGTCATATCGGCCAATAAGTTTGTTACCCATACCGTCGAAGATACTCGAAACGCTAATCCTACTACGAATTATGCCTTTAGTAGAACAGCATGGACTGATACCTGACCATCAATTTGGTTTTCGTCAAAGGCACTCCACTATAGACCAAGTGCACAGGCTGATAAATGAAATAGACAAGACTTTTGAAGCTAAAAGGTACTGCGCGGGTGTTTTCCTTGATATATCTCAGGCCTTCGACAGAGTATGGCACGAAGGACTATTATTTAAAATAAAATCTTTGCTCCCTAACTATGCCTATCACTTCCTGAAATCTCTCTTAAAGGATAGATATTTCCTGGTTAACCACGGTGAGGCGTTCTCAGGCCTTTGTAATATCGGTGCGGGTGTCCCTCAAGGTAGCGTCTTGGGACCGCTACTTTATCTGATCTACACCTCAGACCTACCAACATCAGACTGCATAACAACTGGAACCTTTGCCGACGATACAGCGATTTTGTGCTCTCATGAGGACCCATTAGAGGCATCAAAGATTCTACAGAATGGAATAAACAATATTTCAAACTGGCTCAAGAAGTGGCGGATCAAGGCAAATGAGGCAAAGTCAGTAAATGTTACCTTCACCTTGAAAAAAGGTACATGCCCACCAATAAAGCTCAACAACCTTGAGATTCCCCGAGCAGACCATGTGAGATACTTAGGCTTACACTTGGATAAGCGACTCACATGGCAAAAACATATCTTCACCAAACGCAAACAATTGGGATTGCAAATACGTAAATACTACTGGTTGGTGGGTCGCCGGTCACAGCTATCAATGAGTAACAAACTTCTTTTGTACAAGGCTATACTGAAACCAATCTGGACCTATGGTACGGTATAACATTGAAATAGTACAGAGATTTCAGAACAAAATGCTGCGAATGGTAACCAACGCGCCCTGGTACGTGACGAATGAGCAGTTGCATCGCGACCTTCAAGTACATACTGTCAGACAAGAAATTTTACGACATACAAGAACCTACGAAAGAAGGATTACAAACCACCCAAATCATCTGGCAAAAGTCTTGATGGAGGAAAGTCACGCAACTCGAAGACTAAAACGGAAAATGCCCCAGAGCATACTCAAATCACAGTTATCATAGTAAAGTGAAGTAGGTTGTGACTGAGATCACATACCGAGCATGCCATGACAACCCCGACCAGCCAACTGCTAAATGTCCCAGTACGTGACAGAGTGTAGTGCAAAAATGAAACAAAGAAAAAAAAAAAAAAAAAAACTATAACCTACTTATAACATCTGAAGTTTGTATATTTTATACCATTGAGGAAAAGATCTTCTTATATTCAGCTCAAATGAAATCAAAAACTTCGTTTGGCAGTTTAAGGGAGTTTAACAACTCTTTATAAGGAGTTTACTAAAATGCATCTCATACGATTGCACACAATGATTACCGAATTCAATGAAAATTTCTGACACTAAAGCGGCTTAACGATGTTCATTGTTGCCTTTTGCATAAAGCTTTCGTGCTTTGCAGAGAAGATCAGTAAATATTGCTTTGGTACCGCTTAAAGAACGGTCATCAAATAAAATAATGGAATTGGTCAACCATTAGAATGTGATATTGAATGTATATTATGTAATTTGTAAATAATACTCATCACTTTGTCAGTATCATTTCGTTTTACAATATGGCTTACGATAATTTGTATGCTTAATAAAGCACAAAATATTGTAATTTTTTAAATGTTTTTGTAATAGTAGTAAATAATAGTTTATTTACCTCTATTAAATACTTAAACAGTTAATCTTTTCAAACTTTTATGTCACTTTTATATATTAGGTCTTTACCTATGAAATTGCCGTTTTGTATGCAATAAGTGAAAGTACTTATTTTTTCAAACTTTTTTATTTCTGTTATTCGAAGTAATCACCCATGCAATCGACGCATCTTTGCCAACGCATTGGCAGTTTATTGATGCCCTTCTTGTAAAAATCAGCTGGACGGGAGGCAACAAACTCTTCAAAGGCATTTTGTACTGCCTCTCGGGAATTGAATTTTTTACCCACTAAAAAGTTGTCTAAATTTTGGAAAAAGTAATAGTCGGTAGGTGCAAGGTCTGGCGAGTATGGCGAATGAGGGAGAGCTTCCAACCCCAGCTCTTGCAGCTTGGAGACTGTCTGTTGCGCAGTATGGGGTCGCGCGTTGTCGTGAAGGAGCAGTGGGGACGACCGATTGACCAAAGCTGGTTGCAGATGTGCAAGCTTCTCCATCATTCTCTCCAGTTCTTCACAGTACACATCTGCATTAATGCTCATGCCGTTTTGTAAAAAGCTGTGGTGAATCACACCCGCACTAGACCACCAAACAGTGACCATCACCTTTTTAGGGGTCATTTTTGGTTTAGGGCATTGCTTTGGTGCTGAACCAGGGTCTAACCAACTTGCTGAGCGCTTTTGATTGTCGAACAGAATCCATTTTTCGTCGCACGTAACTATTCGCTTCAAAATTCCTTCATTTCTTTGCCTGTTGAGCAGCGAAAGGCAGGTCTCGACGCGTACGTTGCGCTGGCGATCGTTAAGGTCGTGGGGCACCCATCTATCAAGCTTTTTTACCTTGCCAATTTGTCGCAAATGGATCAATATTGTTTTGATGCTTACATTAAAAGCTGCTGCTAGCTCAGCTGTAGATTGAGTTTCGTCAGCTTCCACAATCGCCTTTAATTCATTATTGTTAACCAAAGTCTCCGGACGACCACGAGCTTCATTTTTCTAGTCAAAATTTCCAGAACAGAACCGGGAAAACCAATAAAGGGTTGTGCGTTCGTTTGTACAGTTCTCTCCGTGAACATTTTTGATGTTACGTGCCGTTTGTGTAGCGTTGGTGCCACGACGGAACTCATATTCCATAATTACACGAATTTTTAAAGTATCCATTATGACGAAAAATGTTCAAATGTAATGAAAATACAACGCTAATCAAAAAACAAAAGACTGAGTTTGTAAATAGAATGTCATGGTTTTAAAACAAAATTAATTTGAATTTAGAATACAGAGCCATTACAAACTTTTTTTTATTTGAAATGACCAGTACTGAAGAAACGCAATTTCATAGGTAAAGACCTATTATTTAACATAAAATATATATTAACATAAATAGACCCACGTAGGGTCTACCTACTTTTTTGATTGTAGCACATATCAACAACCCATAACGTCCCACGGCTGGGCTCGGGTCTCCTCTAAGGAGAGGGTTAAGGCCATACGTCACCACGCGGGCCTAGTGCGGGTTGGGGACTGGGATGACAACGTTGTGGCTACGTAATCTTGCCGTTGGATGTTTTTAAGCCGCCCAAAGGCCTCCAACTAAGCTTCACGACTGTTATCCTATGATAATGACCGGGACCTACTGCTTAACTTGACCTCCGAATCACGGAGACGCTCATGATAACATGCCACCCACATGGTCACCCATCCAGGTACTGACCGCGCCGTCGTTGCTTACGCTCAAATATTAAAAAAAAAATCACTTACAAAGATTTCTCTTTCACTGTTTTATTCTATAATTTTAAATATTACCTAGTGTTGAAAACCCTAAATGAATCACTCTTTATACTTGTCATATTTAAGGTTAAAAAACGGCAAACTTACAAACAGCTGCAATATACCAAATACATAATTTAATGACCACTTCCGACCGAGCTGACTTTAGTTCACGAACAAACTTGTAAACACATTTAACTTAGACGCTTTGAAATTTATCAAGAGTCTCTATTAGAAAAGCATAAGGTTCAAAATTAAACAGTGCATCGTTTATGAAATGCAAGTAGAATAATGGGGTTATTGCGTTCGGTCCAGAAATCGCACAATACTACGCGAGACTAACAGGCCAAGTTCTTGCGATTGACAATTGGCACAATACAATATAATATAATATTGCGCTGGTGCTTGTGTCCGATATACCTACATTTGTGTTTACGAAACTAGTGATAGGTACTAATGTCTATTCAACGAATGAGATTGTAGTATTTGTATTTATGTCCTTGGTTTTATATTTAATATCAATTTATTTCAACATTATTACTTAAAGCTTTTATCAATTGTAAACCATTAACACGATATTTACAAATACTACATATACCATTACGTTACGATTATAATACTAATATTATAAGTAACTCTATCTGTCTGTCAGTCTGTTACCTTTCACGACTAAACCACTAAATAGATTCATTGAACCTTAGAAAAGAACCGCTTATCGCGATAATCGACATACACACGGGCGTAGCCGTGGGCAATAGGTACCTAGTTTCTTATAAATGTAAATTTTAGTTATAACAATGCCAATAATGTGCAACTACTGAGATGTTGCCAAATCATTACCATGACCATCGAAAATGATTTCACTAAAACATATTTTATAAAAATACGTAGTATAGTACCTGTTATACTAACTTGAAAATTTGTACACTATTCATTCAATGACTTAAAAATAAATTAATATAGTTTCGCGTATAAACTTCTACAAAAGTACATTGAAAATTTGCGCTGCAAATTTTGTCGTACACACATTAATCGCTATAAAATGACAACCCTCTAAGTAACTCGATACATTTCGAACCACCCACAGGATTGAACTGGGTATCATTTTACAGGAACACGGTGGTTGCAACTATTGCATTATACATCACAACCAAAATGGGAATCAAATTTGTTACAACAACCATCACTGTAGATTGAACCTTAAAAGAAGGCAAAACGTCTTAGAATAAGTTTTCACATGTATAATGTTACACCGGAAGAAAAATGATACCACAACAAATTGACGGATGACGATTAAACATCATAAAGGACTGTGCACCATAATAAGCGTTCTTTTGTTCGATATTTTACTGTCACAATTTTAAAGGAAATACAATCCGCATCGCAATTCTATTCACAATAGTTTTTGCTTATAGAACCAAGATCAATTTCTGATTGCTTTAATTTTTTTATTCCTAAGTTTTTGTGATGAAAAATGGTGGACGATTATTGTCAGTATAAGACATATTCTGTCAGATGTGTAAATTAGGCAGTTTTTGTACTGTGGTTCATGTAACTCAAATAATATAAACCAACATAGATTTTTAGATAGGTACATATATTATATATGTATATATTATGAAGCCTCGTTGGTCTAATAGCTAGCGTAAGCCACTGCCGATCAAGAGGTTTCGGATTAAATTCCCGGATCGTACTGCTGTTGGGTTTTCCTTACAAGAAACTCTTAACAGCAGCCCAGAGTATGGAATATGGCGGTGTTACCCGCCCGTGTCTCAGAGAGAACGTTAAGCCTTCGGTCCCGGTTGTCATGAACACCTATGACAATCGCTAGTCGGTACCCTCAAATATACTAACGACTAGTTCAACCTTCGAATTTAGTTCACCCTCAAGGTTATATAGTAGGTAATAATCTTCTTTTGCAGGAGAGTCTTATGTCTGATTGTAGTGTAGTACAGCAAGTCTAGCTATTGATGATGATGATGTATTTATGTGTATATCAATATAAATATTTACACATTCGTTAATATCGTGTTAAGTAAACTAAGCACCTATACAATTCACCCCAAGTTTTATACACTTCTATACACATGTGTATAAAAAAATTATATCGTATACATGATATACCTTTTTAACAATATTTATTATTGATATGAACATCAATTTAGAACTTGTAATTGGTATATTGTTTTGTTAAACTGATAACAAACAATCTGGTCAATAGCTAACCTAATTGCTTCAAAGAGCAAGCGTAATGAGTGCTTAAAAAAGGTAAAAAGTTAAATCAATGTAAGAAAAGCAGAAACGTCAAAGAAAGACCATACTTCCTTACATTCCTAAGAAATATTGATGTTAAAAACATCTTTGTAAACTTGTTTATACTCAAACGTAATTTTGCGATCGGGTCTAAATAAGAACGTCATCGGTAAATTTCTAGTAATAAATGATTCATGTCTCCTTCAATTTTCAGATACTTAACCTCCATACGCACCAGTGCGTTAAGTAATAAAAAAGATCTCAATTTTATCATTCATTGAACGCCACAATAATATCAACAAAGCTCGTAATACCATTAAAAAGTCAAGTCATCGACGAAAACCATACACATTACTAAAGCTAAGGCGTAATTTACTAAGCAAAAAAAGATTTAAAGTTACGTTTACTGTAGGAACCAAGCTAGAACGGTTCCACGAATAGAACTGTGGTTATATTTTAAATTACAGTTATTATACTTGTTAACGACGTAATCTGGGATCATGTGCTACAAAAAAGTACTGCTATTCGAGTTAGCAATATAAAAATTATAGTTTGTTTTTCTGTGAAATATAATATGTACCTACATTAGTGAAGGTTTTTGCAATATGCATGCCGTAATAACTTGTACAAAATAATTGATTCATGATAGCACGCTCTCTCTGTCATTATAATAATTAAGGTATGATGTAAATAAAAGCTAAACGTGCATTTTGTGTTTTCTACTTTTTTTTTTATTGAATAGTGGGCAAACTAGCAGACGCATCACCTGATGGTAAGCGATTACCGCCGCCCATGGACACCCGCAACACCAAAAGCGTCACAAGTGCATTGCCGACCTTTGGGGGATGGGGAGAGGGAATGGGGGAGGGGTTATCCCTCCGGTATCCTCACTCACTCGGTGAAACACAGCGCAAGCGCTATTTCACACCGGTTATCCTGATTCTTGATAAATAAATCATCCTTAAATTTTCTGGACTTTGTAAAGGCAACACTAAATTAGTTTCGTAAAGTAATTTGTTATTGAGAGCTTCTGAAATAGACACAAGTAATGAAAACTGGCGGCTAAGTAGTTTCAATAATGAATGGTATTTGTATAAATAATGTATGGATAAAAACATTATAATGAAAGAAAAAGATATAATCAAAATTTTATTTTCATTATAATATTTCTTAAACCAACTAAATTACAGAGGGATATTAGCGTCACTCCTAACATTTGGTTACTCCCGTCAATCAGAGAGAATGAACACGGGTTTTCTAAAGCCATCCATCTATGGAGTTGACCGCGTCAGTATTAGTTAACCTTACAGACCCATAAATCAACTCGATTGCCATTGCATCGAGTATCTCCTCTATACTGTCTTCAAAAAAGCTATTCTGTATTGGTTAAAAAGAAAAAGTATACGTTAACTTATTAGTTTTGATACTTTATACTGTATTAAACTAGTTTATAACAATAAATTCTCTAGATATCCTGTAAGTATTTACTTTTTTAAATTAGAATATTACTTAAGTAGAATGTTTTATTTGTGTATCTGTGAAATCTTGTAATAGCATTTCATCAATTGCATTACTAATGTATTTTATTAATAGCTGTAAACGGCCAAAATGAAACAGAATATTTATGTTTTTCTGTTTATGAGCCTACCTACGTGACTCTGCCTGATAAAAAGCATGAGTAGAATCCAAGAGTGGTCACCATACTCATTGGGAATGCAGTGAGTATAGCATGGTGACCCGAACCATTGCGGCCTACTAAATGTACTATGTTCCCTGTATAGGGCAGAAGGCGTTCACCCTAGATCTCCACCTTGATTGATCTTGATCATTGTTCATCATCACCTTGTTCACCTTTGTTTGTCGCCAGATTTATTTTAAAAGGATTTTTGTTGATGTTTTGTTCTTAATTTTTAATAATACACTATTATATACTGAATACTCTTCATATCTTCTACTTTAAGACCACTTGGTTAAGCTACGTCGTCATAGAATAATTATATTGAAACAAGCTTGTATACAATTTCAATCGTGCTGGTATTGACAGCATTATTTAATACTTGCTTTTGCCTGCGGCTCGGCCCGTGTGTAAGTGTTGTACGTCGGATATCGCAGTACTTGTTTTTCGGGGTAATATAATATAACCTATGACACCTATAAATAATGTGTCTTTCTATTCGTAAAACAATTTGCAAATCTGTTAAGTAGTTACAGAGATCACCTCCTCCCTACGGACTCTCAAACGTGACCTTTATGTAATATTAGTATATAATGACTGACTGCCTCAGTGGCACAGTGGTAGTGAATGCGACTGCTGTGCTTGAGGTCTCTGGTTCAAATCCTGGGTCGTACCAAGTATTTGTGTGATCTACAAATATTTATTTCGAAGTTTGGATGTTTTCTATGTATAATATGTATGTATTTACAAAAAAATCAGTATATATGTATTTATATCAGTTGCCTAGTACCCATAACACAAGCTCTGCTTAGCTTGGGACTAGATGGCGTCGTGTGTTAGATGTCCGGATTATTTATTTATTTATAATATAATATAAAAACTTCCTCAATCTTATTTGGTTACTGTTTTTTTCTACCTTCATTTCATACAATTCGATTAGCATCATATTTGTCGATATGCTTAACAAAACTCAGTAAAGGAAAAATCTACAAATGATATAGGCAGAATAAATAAGTCTAAAAGTTTTGCAGAAAAGATACTAAGAAAAATAAATAAATCATTTGTTAAGTCAAAAAATTACCATAAAATTAAACAAAATTCCTAAAGTTAGTTTCAAGTTACAAAATCAACGTGATTAAAACAAAAATTCTAAGGTATTGTTAATTGAACAAAAAGTTTTAAATTAACGTAGCAAAAACAAAATCTTGTCATCTTTGCTTACCTAAAACTTTTTACCCGAAAAACATCAAACCACCTGCAAAAGATCATCCCATAAATTTAAATTTGGAATTCGTTATTACGTCATAATAACCCCTCGTTATAATTCTGTTGTTAACGAGCCGAAACTTTGTTTGTTCTTCTCCCAGGCCGCCGTCTACGCTCAGTAAACGTATGTATGTTACTAGCAATCATTTTATACCCAACGACCTTAATGATAGCCCTTCGAACGAGTAAATTATCAATTCTGCCCGAAGGGATCGGACCTTGTTTTTGGAAAGCGGTAACAAGCCTATCATCTGTCTTTTTTAACTTATTGTTCATACACGCAATTTTAACTTTAATTTTCATATAAGCTAAGTTCCAAATCCTAGTTTCGTAATGGAGACAAGTTTACTATGAAAATTATAACTTAAAACTTTTTTGTTGTAAATGTTTTGACCTTGACTGAGTTCATCTTAGGTTTTTTAGTCAATGTTTGCTTAGCAGTTTCAGAAAAAAAATATGGCATAGCTGTGAATCCTAATATCTAAAGATAATGATTTTTTTATAGTTAGTTAGTACTTCTTAATTTTTTCCTAGTCTAACATATTATTGAAACATAACTCGCTAATTACTTTGTACAACAGAAAGCATTGGTAGAGTCCGAATAATATTATTTGTGGGCTACACAAGTATTTGTTCCGTGTCGAAGTCAAACTTACAACACTCGACACTGACAATGGAACTGTGACCACTGAGACCATTACAAAGTCGGTTGAATTGACATTGGCAATTTGACTACTTGTTTTACACACACACAAGTCAACTAGCCATGCTTCAACAACTTGGATCTAGTTCGTCAGCATGTAATGGAAAGTTTAAACTTTTACTGTTATACAAATATGCATAGCAAACATTTCTTAGACATTTAAAATACTTTTAAAACACAATTCGCACTTGTCTGACTTTAATAGTTTTATCTGTTTAATTGAAAGAATGAAGATTTGACTGCACATTTTAATTGGCCTAGGGGTTTAAACAGTCGCCACCCTGCTTTCTACTGCCTCAAGTATTGCGGATTTAAATCCCACATGGGACAACACTTGCGGTGTTCCCGGACCAATACGATCTTCAAACCTTCAAGAAAAGAGCGTACTCCTTCCTAAAAGGCCGGCAACGCACTTGTAACGCCTCTGGTGTTGCGGATGTCCATGGGCGGTGGTAATCGCTTACCATTAGGCGATACGTCTGCTCGTTTGCCCCTTATATAATAAAAAAAAAAAATAACACTTTGTGTGATCCAAAAACAGTGGTTCCAAGTTTGGGTGTTCTTTGCGTCCGTTTTATGTATATTTGTGAAGTCCCCCGCGATTCAGGATGCATATTCCTAATGCAGGAGTATTCTTTTAACTTTTATGTTTCGGCGTTACACTATCATAGAAAGTGAATAATTGTGCCTTATTCAGAGTCTAGTGATACATATTCGCACCTATCCTATCAAGAAGATGACAATGTGGCATTCTCTCAATAGGGTAATGTGGTTTGTTACATTTGATGCCTGGCCATTTTAGAAGTATCATTCAAAAAGCGTAAATTTAAAACTCGCCATACATCTGTTTCTTAATAATTGCCACTAAATATACAAATTACCTATGTACCTGGAAGGCAGAGGCAGAGAGGCATATGTCCAGTAGGGGACAGCAACGGGCTGAAAATAAATGAATGAATACAAATTATCATGATAGTGTGTCATTGCAGTTATAAGCGATACCTATAGTCACTCAGATGGTGTTGAAATAATGTTTGTAATTTATAGAACGGATTATAAAATTTAGGAGATGACAGTTAAAGCCAATAACAAGGACAGTAGAACCTTTAAGTTGTGACGTGACCTTTAAGTGACGTTAATTAGTCAATGTTAATATGTATAAATCGGACAACAGGTAAATACACTCAGATGGTTTTTAAATGATGTTTGTATTTTATTGAACTAATTATGAAACATACGAGATGGCAGTCAAAGCTGATAACAAGGACAGTAGGATCTTTAAATTGTATAAAAGTGACGTGAATTAGTCAGTGTTAATATGTATAAATTGGACAACAGGTATACACTTTAAATCTATGACAACTCTTCTTCCTAGCCTTTATTATTCCCAATATTTGGGGTCGGCTACCAGTTCAACCGGTTTTACCTGAATATCAGTTTTTACACAGAGCGACTGGCATCTGACCTCCGCAACCCTGAGGGCGAACTGAATTCGAAGGTTGAACTAGTTGTCAGTATATTTGAGGGCACTGACTTCCCAATAACGATTGCCATAGATGTTCATGACAACCGGGACCGACGGCTTAACGTGCTCTCCGAAGCACGGGCAGGAAACACCGCCATCTTCCATACTCCGGGCTGCTATTAGGAATTTCTTGTAGGAAAAACCCAACAGCAGTCCGACCCGGGAATTGAACCCGAGACCTCTTGATTTGCAGTCGCTTACGCTAACCACTAGACCAACGAGGCAGTCAAATTTAAAAATTTAAATTTAAATCTATGACAACAATAACTACATTTAGAAAATGGTGAAAATAAAAATTTCCACTGTTACGATGTCGATAGTCCTTCAAGTGAGGTCCATCCCACGCTTCCCTTTCATTCGTGAGACCTACCTCAGCGTTGGTATGTTGTAATAGTCTTAGAGATTTAAGTATAGTCACCCGTGACTGTTATTTGACTGAGATGATGAGGATTTGTGTGTTCTTTTTAGGGTACCGTTCTTTTATTACACAAGATTTATGTCTATGAATATTCACAATAGGCAACCATAATCACGTATTACAAACTTAATCAAAATAACAACAAAAATCTGTAGAACTATTTCACATCTAGTACATAATTCAAGAAGGATTTTCGATTGATTTTTGTTATTTTAATTGGTTGTATTTCGCAATACTTGTTTAATTTTCAGGTCAAGCCAATACCTACTATTACTTCTCTAAGTAGGTATTATATTTGGAAGTATTCAAAATAAACTACACTCCATAACTTGAATAGTGAATATATTATTTTCAAATATAATTCGTTTATCCATCATCATCATGAGCTAATAGCAGTCCACTTAGGGCTCCAATTGCCTTGCTTGTGATTCGATCCTCGGCTTTGGGGATAATTTTTCTTTACCCAAAGAGCCCTAATAGCAACCTAAAATACATAATTATGGGACAGTCTCAAAACTATGTAATGCATTTATCAGAATACAACAAAGTGAATTATTGTTTTAATTTCATCAAAGAAGTATAAAACCTCGTATTGTATTAATGAGGCTATATACAGGGTGTCTCAAAAGAAATTTTATATTTGTTTAGCTTACTGCGTGAACGCTGCGTACTTGAGGGGTGCGGGGGTTATGTCAATTGGTAGCTTGGCTCTTGGGGATTCAGTCGCTATGGAGCGTTTCTCGGGAGCAGACCGCGCGTTGTGCGTGCGAGAGTTTTACAAGAACGGTGATTCGACAACTGTCGCGCGTAGAAAATTCTGCAGTATTCGAGGTTTTCGCCACTTAAATGATGCGCCAAGCCTTCCTCTCATTCGACATTGGGTTAAAAAGTTTGAAGAGACTGGATCAACGCTGGATAAATCAAAATCCGGGCGACCTAGGTCATCAAGAACGGTAGAAAACGTGGAGAGTGTTAATCAATCTGTACGTGACGACCCGAGCCTTTCAATTCGGAAGCGCGCGAGTGCTTTAAATGTGCATAGATCATCATTACATCGCATTATGCACAAAGATCTAAAGCTGCACCCCTACAAAATTCAATTGGTGCAAGAATTAAAGCCCCAAGATCAGAGGCTTAATTTCGTAAATCAGATGATTGAGCGATTTTCAACGTTTACCAACATTTTGTTTTCGGATGAAGCTCATTTTCATCTTAATGGCCACGTAAATAAGCAAAACTGCCGCTACTGGAGTTCAGCCAATCCGAAACGCAAACATCAGAAACCCCTACACTCGCCTAAAGTGACCGTATGGGCTGCCATGTCGGCGCGAGGAATTATCGGCCCTTACTTTTTTGAAGACGAAATGGGGCGTACAGTTACAGTGAATTCAGAGCGTTATGTGGAGATGTTAGACAACTTCTTGGTACCTGAACTGCAAAACTTTCCTGGCTATAACCAAAGAACATGGTTTCAACAGGACGGAGCAACTTCACACACGTCCAATATATCTCTGCCACGTGTTCGTGAAATTTTCTCAGGAAAATTGATCTCCCGGAGAGGTGACATAAATTGGCCTCCACGTAGCCCAGATTTAACCCCTATGGACTTTTTCCTATGGGGTTATCTTAAATCTAAAGTTTACGCCAATAAACCATCTTCACTGGCGCATTTGAAAGAAAATATCCGTCACGAAATGGCAGCCATCCCTCACTCCACCTGTCGAGCAGTCATAAGTAATTTTACTGTTCGATTAAATGAGTGCCAACAACGTGAGGGTTTACATTTAGACGATATTATTTTTAAGAAATGAATTCCCAAAAAGTGTATTTTAACAATAAATAATTTTTTTTTCTATATACCGCTTCCTTTTTTTTTAATCAATCCACTAAATATGAAATTTCTTTTGAGACACCTTGTATCTTCTCTCACGTGTTGGTTATTAACCAGAGTTCAGTAGCTTTATCATGCCATCTTCATTTAAAATTAAATGATAATAAGCACCAATGAGAGCTCACACTGTGGTTACCACTCCCACAACACGCCATCTTGTTTTAGGCGCATGAGCATATTAATTGCTTTGTTAAAGTAGGGGAAAATGTTTTATTGATATTGATTTAATATGAGCTCTCAACGAGTCTTATATGATTTTTTAAATGACCAAGGCCAATAATTCCTAAAATAATAACGTTTCTGTTATAAAAGGATAGTTCTACTGTAGTGGATTTTTATTTCTTTTATCTTTTTCCAGAAGTATGAAACCATGGTATAAGTAGTACTGTTTTTGTTTTAAAAAGGCTAAAAATCCTTTTATCATATTTTTTTTTTACGATTAAAACATTTTCTTTTATCGAGTAAATTTAAAACTAAAAAAAAAAAATTAAAAAATAACCTTTAATAGCAATTACATTTTTACCTACAATCGATGTAAGACATTTTTAGGGATCCATGACATTACTCGTGCATCTTCCTTTCTTAACTCAGAATGTGTACTGAATCTACAGCACCGATAAAGTTTAAATGCTAATGCAGTAATAAATAATAAATATGCTCCACATACATATTATAGGTCCACACATATAAGTTCTGTAAACCGTAGAGCAAGTTGAAGTGGCATGTGGTTAAACTGGATTAAATTTCCGTGAGAGAGCCACGCTTCGGCATGAATGGGCCGGCTCGACCGGAGTGATACAACGGCCTCACAGAAAACCGGTTTGAAATAGCGCTTGCGCTGTGTTTCACCGAGTTAGCGAGGTTACCGGAGGCCGATACCCCAACTCATCCTTCCATCCCCCTCCCCACATCCCAAAGGCCGGCAATGCACTTGTGATGCCTCTGGTGTTGCGGGTGTCCATGGGGGGCGGTAATCGTTTACCATCATATAGTCGATACGTCTGCTCGTTTGCCCGACTATTCCACAAAAAAATATTCAAGAAATTTAATTTTGAAACATCACTGAACCTTGTAAAGATCCATATTATTTGGCAATTAAAAAGAACTGGCGCCTGTTTTTGAAGTATAATAAATGAAACCCGAACTTTTACGGTACGGAATAAGTCTTCCTCCATCCTCCTTATAAGTAGATAGATTCCGCACAGTAATACAGGTACAAAGAAATTAACTAATAAAGTACTTGTCACTTTGAGGGTTTTTATCCTATGAGTGTAATGAAAAGTCAAAAAATAATAAGGCTTTTTTAACAATTGTATCCAATCCCAATTGTTCCGGCAATTCATAGTTCACGCTTGAACGTTTTCTATCAAACGCTTTATTAGGAGACATCGTTATTTTCCCTTATTATGTCAGGTAATCAACTTTGAAAATAATAACAGCTGACCTGTTTTCATATGGATAATAAAACAATATATTTTCTCACTTACATATTTTATAGCTATACTTTCTTTTTCTGATGCTGACATACCTACACATACTATTCTAAACTATAATGCAATTCAAGAGTCCTGTCAACTTCAAGTGACAGATATAGGTATGTATTTTTTCTTTAAATTTAAAAATAAAATATCTGTTTTTAGACTTCGGTGACTAAATATAAGTACTAAGTAAGTAAGTAGAAAATAATAATAATATAAGTACGTTATGGTAATTTGGGGTAGTAGTTGTCGTAATCATAAGAAGATTTATAATAATTTTACTCAAATACTAACGACTTAAATACTTTTACACTTGTTAGTCTATCAATGGTGTGTTGTTTCTTAAGTATAGTATTGTTAGTACAATCAAATTCATTGAAATAAGACGAGTTTGTGTTGGCACTGTTCGCTGTCAACGTCACAAATGTTCGACTATAAAAGTCGACACGGTTAATTTAGTGCGCCATCATTGGTTCAAATCTTGTTGGGACATTGTGTCTCTTGTGGGCGGCGAGTGTTGATTCTTATGATACCTTCTCTTATTCAGAGTTTCGACGTCCGTATTCTGCTTAAACCATATGGTGCATACAAACCAATCGACTAGAAAAAAAAATAAGCCGAATTGTGTGTTTGTCGGTTATTGCGGTTAATATCCCTATGACCTTTCTGAAGTATCAAAGTATCTTCATGTCAAATTTTATTGAAATCGGTATAGACATTGGCTTACCAAAACGACTCTGCCGAATGGAAGGGATGAGCAGAGTCCAAGAGTAGTGCTTACCATAGAAGAAACTTTATATTTCAATAAATTTTACATTTGAATCACAAATTTCTCTGAACTATATCACTTCGAAATTTATATTTGTAGCTCGACAGAATATAGCCACGAGTGAACATTCAGAAACCAACATGCTAAGTACAAGCGTTGTATTCCATATACGGTAAGGAGACATTTAAACAGCATTGTTAAATTATGTTCAACGTTTTATTTCAATTTGTTTCACATATTTCGGTCTAATATAGGAACTTGTTTATATATGTATAATTTTGTTGTTTGATCTTTTTAGGGTTTTGAACGCATTGACTACCTATCGTTTGCGTTCGAAAGGCTATTTTTAATATCTTACTTAATTTTTGTACCTAACTTCTGCAAGTATTAAGTGTACATGTCTGTTAACTGCCAATTATGACTTTTGTAATATTTTGTATTTGAATAAAAACAATATTAAGTAAATCACTGTTTTTACTCATAGTTTTTTTTTCTTACATGAAGCCAACTCATAACACTTTACTAATGATTAGCTGACCCACGCAACCTCGTCTGCGTCTCCTATTGCCCGTGGCGTGACGTTGTAACAGCGTAAATAAATTTGTTTATCTTGAAAAAGATTATATTAAGTCATACCTAAAGAAATATTTTTTTTTTTGTAACTTTTAAATGGAAAGAAAAAAATCTTTATATTCTTTTTGTGAAACTAACCGCACGCAATGGAAGCTTTCAAAAGGAATAATTTTCTCCCGATTTCGCTTTTTTGGTCGTAGTACGAGTATTATTGATTGATAACTGGGCTATTAAACACTGAAAGAATATTTCTAATCGGAACAGTACGGACTTTCTGTGAATAACGCGTTCGATTAAATAAACAAACAAACTCTTCAGCTTTATAACGTAGGTAAGTACAAACAGTAGAAATTCGCCACATCCATAAAATGCAATTATGAAATTGTAATCAATTAAATAATTTTTATTTTGAACAATGAATTAAATGTATAGTCTTAACTACTAGATCCTTTAATTTAATTGTAACCAATGTATAAGGTGAATACCCCCAGACGCCACACTCATGCAGGTAAGCAATTACTCAACAACCAATCTACCAAAGTTTAAAAACACTTAGTGCGACAAGCTTTTTAAAACAAATAATTGAACAAAACATGAACTTGTTTGTGAATAGATTTATTTATTTCATTTATTTCAGATGAATGATTTTTAGTGACTTTTAGTGACTGAACTCACGCGTAGACGCCTCTACGCTTGAGTTCAGTTCTATTTTTATTGGTCGCTCTAATGGATTTAAGTAATTTGATCCTTAATTTCTTCTTTATTGTTTTTTACCACACCAAACTTACAAATCATGTACCACACGTAAGGCGTGATTATAAGAACGATCAGGATGCAGATGCCAGTCTCTTTCGCTTTTATAGTCCAGTGTTACAGTAGTACAGTAGCCTTCGAGCGAATGACCTAACGTTTTGAAAGATTTTTATAGTAAATTAGAAAACTCTGTTATGACTATATTCTACCTTATTTTATTATCATAAAATTATTTCTTGAATTAAACTAGTTTGGTGATATTCAACCTAAAATCACCCGGGATTTCAGGACTGACTCTATAGCAACATATGAAAAATGCATCAATGCATGCCAGCGGAAGCGGTTTAATTTTATACTATGTAAAGATGTTATAACATGTATATAAAATATTTGAACTATAACTTAACCAATCTATCTCTATCTAGCTTATAAAGATCACACTTTTTTATGCTTGTGTACGTATTAAAATTCATACTCTAAACATTAAAAACGCATAAAATTTATTCACTCATTCGCTCTCGCTCGGTATAATGTATATTTCCTATTGAATACATAAGTGGTCAAAAAATATTAAAACGTGTTTACTTATAAGGATTAAGAACATGCTTATTTATATATGAAACTATACATACAGTCCATTTATCTATTTCAACACAAACTTAACATAGTTTTTCAGTATATTATTATTCAAAGAAAATTACCTACACAATTTAATGTAACATTTCGACTGACCCCCATTGTTCTGTAAAATGATTTCATAATCAAATAGAAACAAAACGAAGTATCAAACGAAAGCAGTAAGACGTCAGCGTGTGATGAATAAGCTATCATTTATTAAAGTTTCTCATTCTACTGAACACACCCAATCTTGAAGCAGTAGGTGGCAGCAGTAATTGAGTATTGTCTTCCAATGACGTAGGCGTTCCATAATTTTATTTGACAAATATTCATACTTGTTCTGTTTTATTAATAGCTTTGATGATTTGTATGATATTGTTGTTCTCTGTGGTCGATTGATTTCGATTGTTGATATAAATATAAATGATAGAATGCAATGATTTAGAAAGCAGTTTTGTAATAACAAAATGAATTTTGTAAGCTTTCATCCATTGTATTGGATTTGGTAGAGTTATTTATTATACCTACTAGATATTTTAATTTGAAAATTAAAATCTTATTTTTAATATTTGGTAGGCTAATAAACATTCCTCCAACTTGATAGTAATGAAAGAAAGCAAAGACAAATAAAGAATATGGTTTCAGTTAGTATTGCATATGATGAGACCCTATTTTTAAATTTTACGATTTCAGTTAGTATGTAAATAAGTTTCTGCAAGTGCAAACATAATTTACCCATTTATCTTATTCAATTACTAGCTGACTCTCGCAACCTCGTTTCGTACGTCTACTTGCCTGTAGCGTAATAATCCCCCGTTTTTAAACATTCTTCATTGGGGCTCCGCTCCTATTGGTTTTAGTGTGATGATATATACCCTATAGCCTTCTTTGATAAATGGACTATCTAATATTGATAGAATTTTTCAAATCGAGCGCGCTAATCTCAGGAACCGCGGGTTCCTAAGATTAGCGCGTTAAAACAAACAAACAAACTCTTCACCTTTATAATATTAGTATGGATATAGACATGAGTTTTACTAGATTTATAATTGTAGAAGCTGTTCTTACAATTTGACAATTTGAAACTGTAAATTGAAAGCAAAAATAAACGCAAAAATTATATATAATAAGTTATCTAGAAAAAAAATGAAAATTTTAATCCAACCGAATAACAACGAACTAACTATTTTAATATTTTAATTCATCAATATTATAATTATTACAAAATCATTTACGTTAACGTATTTAAATACTCATAAAATTAATGTATGTATCGTTATTACCCAGTAAGTACCAACGAACAGTCTGAGACGTTAACTTTACCTTATGTATAATTCTAATCTCCTTTTTCTTGGCTTAATGTCTAACAGAGAACGTTTCGCCTTGACGTAAATACGACTTAGGAATTCTTATTAACTTATCTAAATAATGAGGCTTTAGCTCCCTTACAAACTAGCTCTCCCTTTGAAATACACGTAAATAAATAAAGCTCGTCATTATTTTGGGCCAATTATAATCTGATACCAAATTTACTATAAAAATTATAGTTTTTATAATACATTTTTTTAATGGAGGTAATTACTGGAAGTTCCCTGATTAAATTAATATTAATGATGTAAAAGTATTCCAAAGAATTATTAGAAGAATAATTAAATAAAATATAGTATCTGCCTTAAAATTATATTTTTCATTCTAACGCAACATAATTGTTAAGATAGTTTTTGCATTCTGGTGTACCTACTCAGTCAAATAAAGTCGGTAAAGTAGTCAGTTGTATCTTGTAGTACGAGCAGTTTTATATAAATTATAGTAAGTTGGTGATTGTGCCATAATCTCTATTTGTTAATATATTTTTAACATACCTTTATAAATAAAATAAAATTGCGTCACAACATACCTGGCCAAAAACACATTCATATTCATGCTTCTTCTTTGTTTCTAGTTGATAATACTCGTATATATAACCTTATTTAAATCTAATAAAACAAAATATTACATGAACGTTGAAACTTTATTCCTTTTGAAAGAAGCAGATGACCTTGCGCGGGTCAGTTAGTTTACTTATGCAAATTTCCATTAAAAGTGCTCCAGACTTAGTTTAAAACCCAATTTTGTTTCGATCCATCCATTTTATAGTTATACATAACGAACACATCTAATCATTTTATATATCTAATAGAAATTTACATACAAATCTTCTGTACGAACGACGTGAATTAATAATGTTATTAATCATCCTTATCAAACATAATTTCATGTATTTGCTTAACCTAAATCACTGTAAAATTTAGAGTTTCACTAGGCTTTAAATAATATATGAAGTAGTAGTTTCTTTATATTTTTAACATATTAAACTCCCAAATAAATGTTTTAATAATACATTGAAATTACTCTAGTAAATAATTTGCGATATTGTATCCATGGCATAACGCTTGCCATATTTACTTCAGGATTAAATGGCGACTTGTTCGAAGATTAAATCTAGAATTTTATTCCCATATTGCTGTACATTTCCACCCCACAGTTGAGGCAGAAAACTCGAGTATTCCTTGCGGGTAGCCAAGTTATGCTAGCAAGGGTTGACGCTTCGCCGTCACCGCCGCGCCGTTTGTGGATAACCTCGGACGAGTCCAATTTCATACTTAACTTAAAGAAGTTATGCAGAGAAATTCAAAATCAAATTTAAATTAAAATATTAAATGTAAAATTTCAGTTTCTCTGTTCTTCAGTTGTACTGTTTTTCGAATTTACACTACTACTTTACACTCATTTACACTTTTAATGAAACTTCGGATTAATTTTGGATTTGAGTTAGTTTGCTTTACGCTTTACCACCTGCATACCTCCACTTCCATTTCATAGGTATACACACAGAGTATGCCAAATAAATAGGCTGAGAGTTTTATACACCTCAGATAAATAAATGAAATTATTTAATCTCAGAAGTGTTTCTAAATTATTAAGTCGTCAAAATAAAAACGATTGGCAACCCTGTAAACAGCAAACCAAGATTTATGCGGAGGTTGTAGTTATTTATACTCACTAGCCTTATTTTTATTCCCCGTGTGATATTTTTAATGAGCCAACTGAATAGCACTGCTGCACCTTTTATTAACTTTTAAAAGCATTAGTCCGACCCAAACAGTGGGAACTCAGTGGAAGTTATGTCTCGCGACTGTTTTGTTTATAGGTTTAGTACAATAAAACTGATTTAACATAGGATTCCTCGAGTGTAATAATCGGTATAATAGCATTTTGTATATTATTAAACTTTCGTGAACTCAAACGAGTTTGAAAGTTTCAAATAGTTTTCATAACAATATTATATTCTAGCTTTTTGAATTTCGAATAGTTTATTAATGAACTATGTATCTGACTAAATAGTTCACTAATTATTCACCAAATATTAGTGATTCGGGTGTTTGTCTGAAGAAGGTTGAACAAGGCTTAGTTCTAATCTCGGTACAATTGCGAGACAGGAAAATTTTGACCAGGGTCTTCTATTTTTTTTTGTATTTGTTGTTTTATTTTTAGATGTTTTGAATACTTGTTAAATGAAGCAATAAATAAAAATATTTTATTACGATATGTCACTGATATGTAACCTTATAATTAAGAAAAAACTGTGTTTCATAGTAAATTTTCACTTACAATTTTAATGATACCATCATTATTAATTAAAAATTACCTAGTTCAATGTTATAATTTTGTATTAAAACTTGTTAAACATAAGTCACTACTGAGTTTGTTCGTAAAAAAATGTATTTTCAAATTACGGAACTGAAAATTGTAGTCGGTAAAATTTCAGTAGTAGTAGTGGATGTATGTAATATTTTGATGAATGATTAGAGCACGGACGTAGGCAGGTTTTACCTTAGGTGGGAAGGGGGTTCAAGATGAGAAATGCCCCTTTAAACGCAATATTGTTAAGAAAAAAAATGAAAGATGTTAAAAATATCTATAGTGTAAAAACATTTCGTTAATGGTTTAACGCCCCCACTCCCCTTTACCTTCGCCCATAGATTAAGTAAACGTAAAAACATTTATTTTACCATAATATCTTCTGTAAACAATGTTATTGCTATGATCCCAATAATATTTAAAATCAACCATTAAACCCTTTGTTCGCTTCAAAATGTAATTTGGTCCAATGACTCCATAAGAGGGCCTTATATGTAAATGGACTAATTAAGTAATAGGGATATTGGGGAGTATTTCCATTGGCTATAAAGGCTCAAATAATTTTAATCTCTAAAGCTTTAACCGGGTAGATACTTTTTATACCAATCTTAGGTACTCTTTTTATCATATAACTTATTTACTTTACACATTGTATATCGAAGTTTTGCCTTATATAACTATAACCAAAACAAAAAAAATAGTAATGATAAGTACATTGTGTGCGTCATCTGAGAGTCACTGACAGTAACAATATTGTTGTATTGTGTAAAGCATTGTTTTAAGATGTTATTTTAACTCTCTTTTCAGTCAGCGTTGCAAATTTGGACTTAAAGTGAAAATCCTCATTTAAAGTATATACATAAAGCCAAACGGTGGAAAACCTTTGCATGCTGATCCATTCGTCCCAGGCTAGGAATTTTTTTGGCGGTGTTTTTATGGTGTTTTCATGTTAACAAGTTTTCGTGGGAGAGCCACGCTTCGGCATGCATGGGCCGGCTCAACCGGAGTGATACCACGGCCTCACAGAAAACCGGTGTGGATACCGGAGACCCATATCTCCATCCCCGAAAAGTGCGCAACGCACCTGTGACGCCCTCGGTGTTGCAGGTGTCCATGGGCGGCGGTAATTGCTTACGTCTGCTCGTTTGCCACCTACTCCATATAAAAAGTAATATAGTTGAATGTAACGGACTGTTTGAAAACATGTTTCTCTAACTAAAACTTACTGATTGAATTTATTAGGTTAAAAGTATATTTGTTGTTGACCACAGCTCATAGATGCTTAATCTTGAATGCGTATTATATGTTATGCTGTTCATGCTGATTGATCTGATTTTATCCAGTACTAACGTGCATTAATAAAAAATTTTAAATATTTTTTTACATCTTAACTTGTCTATTAACATATTTGCATATTTATTTAAAAAAAAGATCGTTATCTATATATTCTCTCGCATTCTTACTATTATATTTGAACCAGGGAGTGATATCGACTGGGACTTTTCCTACATACTAAAACTGATTACACGTCTCTGTTTGCATTACCCGTATCGAGGCCTCGCTTAAAAGTCGATGCAGTAGCGAAGTTACCCGGCGCATTTCTATCTTCCACTTAAGTTTAACAACCTAAATATTTGATGAGACCAACAAGATCAAATGAAATAGCAATGTACGTACATTAAGGGGTTTGGCTGACGGCATCAACCAACTTAAACAAGGGTTCTTGAATCAGAATATATTATAGCGCGATCAATAGGTGGAATTAATCCAATATATATTTAGTTAATATCTTGAACAACTCAAATATCTCAGTAACCTATTCTTGTTGGTACAATAGTTCGCTATTAGGGGCTGCCGTGTCTGGTTTCAAGACGAATAAGGACCTTGAGGATGGCATGTACTCCTCAGATACTTGAGACTTGTGAGATGTTAATATCAATTATTTTAGCGTCTAAGGCAAAAGCGATATTTCGATACAAATATAACGATAAAAACGTGTATGCATTACACGTAAATTTAATAGTATAAACCCAAAGTTGAACAATAAAAAACAAAGTTTTAAGTTTTAAATTATGTGTGTGATATACGACGTTGGGTTCTAGTTCAATTATTACAAACCTTCTTCCTCTTTGATACTAATTACTTTACTGTAAATAATTCACAAACTCATAAAAGAATATTCCCCCTGACCGATATTTCTTAGAATTGAAACTAACTCAAAGGTAAGTCATAGCAAAAAAGTAGCGAATAAAGCGTTCCGCGATCCAATATTAATATCGCTCTTTCAGAAAGTTTGAACTGTAAGCAAGTCTGTTATCAATATTCATAAGCGCAAGACGGTGTATCTGAGGCTAGCAATAAACAAAGCTCGTACCGAGTGAACTAAAGCAAAGTAACCGATCCCGAAGAGCTCTTACTTACTGTTCGCTCATAAATTTTAGTTTGCAACTTGCACCGACTAACATTCGATCAATAAGTATTTTGTATGGGTTCTATATTTACAAGCTAATATTCTACATCGGAACTTCTATGCCTGCCTTCCGAACTAATACTACATACGTCATCACTCATGAGGTATTGTTTATGTGTCACAAAAGGTTTTATTCGACTTCACCTGTTTACGTAAGTTTGCATTTACAGAGCGGGCCACGTGCATTTATGAAATACCTAATCAATCTTGTTGCATCGGAATATAAACGGAATCACGTGTTTTGCTTCTTTCAACTTAACTTTATGTAACTCGCTATCGTGTAGCTGTATAGTTAGGAAAGCCCTATATCAAGTGAACAATTGAAGGGTAAAGTCAATGATGATCACATTAAATTTGCAGTGTAAAGATAGTGGTTCTTTTAGTTTTTCATTGAGTTCAATTACTGAATTTAGTATTTTATCCACTGCCTCGTTGGTCAAGTGGTTAGCGTAAGCGACTAAAGATTACGAGGTCTCGGGTTTGATTCCGATCCGAGCCGATCTGCAATTGGGTTTTCCATAAAAATCTTAAATTCTTATGAAGCACTGATAAGCGCGCCTCCGCCGCCCAATTTGCCGGCGGCAAATTGTGGAGGTTATCCTCCCGCGATCTTTTCGCCACCTTCTGGGAAATGACATCTTCACAGAAGGTTATGACCGCGATAAAACAGCTGTCTCTTTCGGCCATGTAGTGTATGACGGCCGGTACCGAGAGATCTCCTATGACTGCAGTAAGGGCAGAACGCCAGCGGGTGCTGGGCCGAGTCCTCACTGCAGCCGCAGTGGTGGCAGGTGGGACTCAATACCCTCCTAGCAACCAAGTGCAGGTACTTCCCGAAGCAACTGTGCCCGAAAAGGACCTGCGTTAGTCGGAAGGAAAGGGTCCCGTGCTGCCGCCCTGCCCGTTAGACGATGACCGGCTGGAGAGCTTCCACCTGTCGGGACGACCAACGAGCCACCGTGGCTCGACGAGCGCCTTCACGCCACTCGCGTATCTCTTCAGCTGCTTGTGGATAAACTTCGGCGAGTTCTCCCGGCCAAAGCGCACGCCGCCTCGGTCGACACGGTGCGTTAACCGCGTATCGCTCTGACCGCCAATATCCTCGAAGGACGTCAGAGGCATGCCCTATTCTGGTCGGATAGAATCACCAAAATATACTGATAACTAGTTCAACACTGGAATTCAGTTCACCTTCAGGATCAGAGGTCAGATGCGCTCTGTGTAAAAACTGATCTTCAGGTAAAACTGGTTGAACTTGTGTCTAACCTTAATTAATCTTGGGAATAAAGGCTAGGAAGATGATGGGTAGTTATTTTACCCCTTTTTTGTGCGGCAATCTCCTCAGAAACCGCTGGTGGTTATGTCGGACTCGAACCGGCTAAAAACCGCACACCGTCTCGGGTACTAGAAACCGGGGAACCAGGTGCACCCTCGGAAGAAAATCCCTGGAACCCCAACAAACACTCATTGTTTGTATGTAGCTCTCTCCTGTGTAGGAACCCTAATATTCCTATTCTATAAAAGGGTGCGAGCACTCCGCAAACATAACTTGCTAGCAAAATGAGACGGCAGAGTTCCACACGCTCTCGCTTCGCAACATGCCCGAGCGAGAGCGTATGGAACATTTTGCCAGCGTGTGGAGCGCCGTGTCCACAGTCTGGCTATCGAAGTGGTAGCACTCAGGCGTTGGCTCTTTTTGGATCAGACACAGGTGATCTCCGAAACATCCTTTTCCAGTGATCACCTGCGTCAGCCGGTATGAAAGGCTTCCGTGATGCCTCGCGAGCCGATCCTCTAAAACGGGTCTTACCGCCGCAATAACGGCGTGCCCAAGTTATTTTCCCCTACAATAAGATACAAGTAAAACCTTAGAATTTAATCAAGAGAATTTTATATTTCATCACGTGTTTTCGGCGTAAAAATACCTAACATTCATTTTATAACACAACGTGAGCGTGACCTGATCAAATAAAGTAAGGAGTTTACAACTCGAGAAGTTAATATCACTGCATTAGATAACTATATTCTGGATGAATTAAAAATTCATCAGTCAATTTTTTATATAAGCTTTTAAAAATTGTGGGTGGCCGACAATCTTATTCATTATATCTGTAGGTGGGCTAAAGAAGTTTGAACAAAATGACCTATAATTCCCTTGTGAAAGCATCGGTGAATGCGACAAACATATCAATTTAGAGTCATAAATTTGTACAAGTACTGCTTCAGTTCCTGTACATAACGATGTGTTTTAAGAAGAATAAAATAATTTCAAATATTACCCGAAAATTAGTCTTAATGGATGGCGTTTATTTTTATTAATTGGATAATGGGATCAAAATAAAAAAAAAAATTACGCCCGTTGGTTCTAGGCAAAACATATTATAAACATTAGGCTCTTATTTATCAAATTTAAATTTAACTTGTAAGTCTTAAACCTGAACTTAAAAAGCCCCCGTGTATGTTTGTCATCGCAATAAGGAGTAGCCTATTTACTTCCACAAGAAGCAAGGCATCAAATTTTATTAAAAGCAGCCGTGAAAGCGTGACAGACAGACAGATTTACCTTTAATTTGTAATGTAAATATAGTATGAATTTGCGATGTTCTAAAGCTTATCATCTAAAAAGCTTTGAAAATATATTAATTACATTATCTATTACTTATATTTACACATATCTTTATATTCTTAGTTACAGCGTGTAAATTAATTATTGCGTAAGTTTATAACACTGTAACTATTCATCCCAAAACTCTCCAAAACATTTTTTGTTCCTTCTGTATGTTTAGAAATGTTTTAGAATTACACGAATCTTCAGAATACTTTAACCACATCCGAACCACTATCATGTTTAAAATACTTTCCTTGTACTTGGTTGACTTCGAAACTAAGCAACCCAAGTTGGACTTAGGAAGTACCCGAAAAGGTCACGTCTAATTTTAGGCGATTTTAGTATAGCTCGGATAGTTTTTTATTTTTATCATTAATTTCATCGCGGCGAAGACTTGAATACTTAAGATTTGAAGACTTAAAATACTTGATATTAGCAGAAATAGCTGACTAGCTGGTTGCCACCTAATAACATTAAGGTCTAGCGGTTGACGTATGCTATTGCCGACCGAGAGGCCTCGGGTTCAAATCCCGGGTCGGGCCAAAAGTGTAATTGAGTTTTTCTGATTATAGAAATACTTAAAAACAGCTCGGAGTTTGGAAGTTGGGGCCTGAACCCCGTGCCTCGAAGAGTACGTAAAGCTGTAAATCCTGCGCCTGATATCTCCCCGATCGTGTCGGTAAATCGTCCCATCGGATTATAAGAAAGAGATGGAACAGAGAGTGCACCTGTGTTTGCGCACACACTTGTGCACAATTATCTTCTGCGTACTTGGCTGGATTCCGTCGAGACTGGCCGCCGTAGCCGTAATCGGCTAGGAGATTATTATTTATCGGCAAGCGTTTGTAAAAGGTATGATGAACATGAAGAGGCACCAGTTGTACGAGTATGTCAGGATAAACAAATGGTGTTATATCACTCTGTTTACCTTGGACAATAAAGAAGACCAAAAACTCCATAAAAAGATTACATAACTTTTCCATAAAGATCATATTCATATAATGTATTTAATGATAAGTCAACACAATCGGCCTATTGAAAACAATGCTTAAAATAAACATTATTAATTTTAAAGTAGATTATAGCAACGGCCGGAGTATCAAATGTTTAATTAAAATTTATGAGGGATGATTCGTTAGGTATTTCATGGCAGTGTTACAAGTAATATTAACTCATAATAACCGGGAGGTTATCTAAATCCCTTTGTGTTTCGAATCCCGTTAGACGGGATATTACGTACAAATGGCTTTAGATATTACAATATTAATATCATATTAATATATTAATTGGACGGAAATTTTAGTAGGATACTCTCTCTTTTATATGGCACAGTATGTTAAACTGTTACCGGCGACTAGTCTTGTTTGAAACACTAGAGTTGTAACTCGCCTATATCCTCACCCTTTCAAGCAGCGCTGGCGATTATAAGTACTTACTGAGATTATATAATAAATATATATAAGGAAAAAGATAAGTTGGAAGATAATTCCATAAAATAAAGTTTCATGAAACAGGTTTTACTTATTCTAATTCTAATCTAAAATCACTAGATTGGCAAAAGGTAAAATTTCGATTATAAGTTCAAAACTATTTTCTACATAGTTTTAAATCTGTATATGATAATTGTAGTGGTTTCGGTCACTAACTTATGTTTTTACCAACAAATATGTTCTTTTAGCTTCAACCTTATTACGTTACTTCTCTTTGCTGCTTACCGCGAAACAAGGCCGTACTAAAGATTCCCTACAAATGATTACTTGTACAACTACGGTCAGCTACTGCACGATTTTTAGTGGCTAAATCTAAACTGTGGTATACCTACATAACCAACTACATATTTTTTTATTTATTTGAATAGTCATAGGTGTGGTTTCATAGAATTAAAGAGTATGTATTATAGTTTAGAAATAAATATTTCCCTGCTTCACGAATTGCATTGACTACAATAATGTTTAACCTTCTGAAAATTATATTTTTAAGAACGTGCTTAAACATATCTTGCGGTGGCTTAGTGGAAACAAGTTGAAATGTAAAGCTAAAATATCGTTATTAAATGAAATAAAAGTATAAAATTGTAAATCTAAATAATCTGTCTCGAAACTCGTATGGATTTATGCCGAGCGTCTATTAAATTGAAATATTAGTTAAAACAAATACACTTTATTTTTCTTTCACACAAATTCAAGCCTTCAGTGACAAGAGTTTATGCACTCAAGCTTGTCACTAAATAACTGACTAGCGCTTGTCTATTTTCGACGTACCGGCTGCGCCGTGTCTCTGTTTGACTTAAAAAAATATCACAATTACACCAGTCAAGTCAGTTACAGTTAAATATTATTCGGATAATCCCATGAGGTTCGGCTACAGTAAAGGTGATAAGATGAGGGAGCAAGTGTAGGTACAGTGTACACTGTAAACATGTAATGTTTGCCGTTGATGGGAGAAATTTAAACAAACCAAACTTACAAAAATGTATGTAAGTACTGCAAGTCTCATATCTGATTGAGATTAACTTTATCGGAGACACTGTAAATTGAATAGCCAATAATTTTTATTAGTTAAACTATAAATTCAAGATGTTCTAAATACTTGATATTAGCAGAAATAGCTGACTAGCTGGTTGCCACCTAATAACATTAAGGTCTAGCGGTTGACGTATGCTATTGCCGACCGAGAGGCCTCGGGTTCAAATCCCGGGTCGGGTATTGTACCATAACACCGGTAATGAAAAAAGATTTTTAAAATTCCAATCTAATTCATTTTCTAATTTTAAAGTGTAAAATAGGAATACCTCATGAAGTAAGTCTTATTGCAGATAACTCACCTTTTATATTTGTTCAGGTTTCAATTTGTAGCGGAATTCCAAAAGTTTCAATGTTTTCTTTTTTCAGTTACTCTCATTGATCTAGACTGAGTGGAATGGGAGGAATGGGGTGCCACTAGTCTTATGTCAAATAATTCGCACGTAGGGTAAAACAAATAGACCTAAGGGTTCCTACTGAAATAACATTCGTACAGTCCACTTATATCAGATTCCTTATTGTTCTTCATTTCATTCCATTAAGGTTTGTGTAAGGGACATTTTACCAAGATATTTTCTTTGGGATTCACCAATCTTATGAGGACGTATTGTTTGGTGCGGTACTAAATTGTTATCGTTCAGTGTTGATGAACACACAATATTAGTCTTTTGTTGCGTCGTAAGTGACAGTAGATACTTTATACATCTGGCAAGTAAAAATAATGAAAGAATTTTCTGCAGAAAGCAGCTGCTGTTAAGTAGTTATTTGTTGTTTATGTTTGTATTTAGTTAAGATTTAATAAATTCATTATTGTATGGTATCGTGTATATCAATTCATACTTTCTAAACAATTAAACATTTTTTAAGAAAAAAAAAATCCCTGCCACCAACTTTGCTTTTGCAAATTGCTTATTAAACGTTGGATGAACATTACTTACTTGAATCAGTATCTATGACAACGATGCATATAGCCTTCAATGCAGAGGTTTTATGTAAGTTAACTTAATGCCGTGGGAGTGCTATGCTTCGGCATGAATGGGTCGGCTCGACCGGAGTGATACCACGGCCTCACAGAAAACCGGTGTGATATAGCGTTTGCGCTGTGTTTCACCGAGTGAGTGTGGATGCCGGAGGCCCATATCCCAACCCCTCCCCCTATCCCCTTTCCCATCCCCCAAAGGTCGGCAACGCACTTGTGACGCCTTTGGTGTTGCGGGTGTCCATGGGCGGCGGTAATCGCTTACCATCAGGTGATACGTCTGCTCGTTTGCCCACTATTCAATACAAAAAAAAAAAAAATGCTATGGGGTACAATTGACGGCCTTATCGCCCTATCTTTTATAGGCAACTTTGGGTTGGAAAGAAAGACGTGGAAAGTATAAAGTAGTGCCTGGTGTTCAATTCATAGAAATTCCATATTTACTGAAGTGAAGTTTTGTAACCCAATCGAGAGCAAGGTTGGTTACAAGTCATTGAGCACTCAGGTAATATTCCTTTAACAGTTTCTTAAAAGCAGCTAATGCCTGCGCACATCTTATCGTTACTGGTGGCGAGGAATTTGGTACATGTCATAGCATTTTCAATTTCAGGATCTCTGAAGATCTCAACAATTTGGAGTGTATGTCATGTAGAAAGGTGAACTGAGATTTAAGGTAACACGAAGTAAGAAGATTAAATAAAATGTTATAAAGAAGAGAAAGAAGGTGAGCATTCCGGCGAAGGCGGATGGGTAACCACTAAAGCTGTTTGCGATAATCCAAATAATAATAATAATAATAATAATAATTTTTTTTTTATTGGTATAGACAGTGTTAAATTACATTGAAACCCTGCTTCCTGTGGTAGGTTACAACCTGTGTTACAGGAGTCAGTGTCTTCACCCTTTATGATACGTCAACTATACAATAAAATACAGTAAAGAGTGTGTGTGGCAGTATGCAATGTGTGTGCCTGTGTACGTATGTATGATTGTGGATGTGACTATGTAGGTATGGTGTATGTGTTTGTGTGTGTCTTTTTGGTGTGTTTATAATATAAATCCAAATATAAATCTTTTTCTATTATAATCAATTATAGAGTCTCTCAAGCTTATTCAATTGGTCTTCAGCGAGATCTAGATAATCGGCATCAGCATAATTGAAGATGGGGAAAAGAAGGGATTGTGTAAGAGCAATCTTGGTTGATATAGGAAGAAAATTACCCTGCAAGGTATCGTTTTACGGCAGTCCCGTCCAATCAATTTTGAAGATCATTCGCCAGCTTCCAATAACTCTTACCTGAGTTTTGGATGGATTTATTTTCAGGCCGTAGGTGTTGCTCCGCTTACATATTTTGTCTAGTTCAGTATTTATGGTTAAAAGCATCAGTCAGATTGATCAGTGATGCCCTGGTATAAATTTAGAGTTCATTTGCGTATAGGTGGTAGCAAGAAGACAGATCATTAGTGATGGTGTTTATAAAAACATTAAAAATTTTAATAAAACGGAGAGAGTACGCCGCTTTGCGGTACCTCGTATTACACCAAGAGGAAACGGTGTTTGCAAAACTAGTGCACTGCCGGCGACCACATAGGATTTTTCTATTCGATTTTTAGGAATGAGTATAATTTCAGTATTATTTTAAGCCTTTGGTAATTATACTATAGGAGATTGAATAATTAAGGATATGGCCGATTACAGGAATAATTTTCATTAAAGATTGGGAGGATCATATTACGGCTTCGTTAATTAATTAGTTAATTAAATTCTTTAACATATGTTATTTAGTCCAGATTAAACATTTGTGTGGTATTTGTCTCCCCTGTAATGACGTACGGTGCCGAGACGTGGACATTAACCCTAGGATTATTCCAGAAGCTCAAAGTCGCTCAGCGTGCCATGGAAAGAGTATACTATATATATATATATATATATATAAATAAATATATATATATATTTATATATATATATATATAGTACCTACTATAAAATGATTTAGTTCAGAAATCGAAAATTGATTGTATTTATGTGTGACATAAATAATATTAGTATCGTTTTGTTATTTAAAAAAAACTAAAGGATGTTTGAAATGGGCCGTGTACTGCTATTAAAAATTTTTGATTTATGTTATACTATTATTGAAAAATTCAGCTTCACACAAATATTATTTAAGAAACTAGCAGACTTCATATTTACATATTATGCTTAGCCTCCTCTCTTCCAGACTTCTGTGCACTTTAAAAACGTACATAAACAGAAAGAAAAAACACCCAGACTTACAAAAAAACTATTTGTGAATAAAAAAAAAAACCATACCATGTGGGGATAGAACTTACAACACTTAGTGCAGAAGAAAGCGGAACCCTTAAACCGTGTATCAATACGTGCAGTTAATTAACCAGGACTAGATGGTGTATAAGAACTAACAATTTAAATAGCAAAGGACGGACTACAACCCACTCATGTCACATATAATGTCTCTTGAGTTGTAGGTACCTGGAGGCGATGATAGTCATTTTCCATCAGGTCTGTATTGTATATGAACCCCTTATAGCATTCAAACAGAAAATAAAATGTTATTCCGCTACAGTTGCATTCAATGGCAGTAGCTTTTAAATTTGCAACATTAAATTTCACATAAAAGTTTCTGCAGAGAGGTTTTGATGCTTTCGGAACACTTTTCAAACATTTTGACATGAATTTTGCCGGCCTTTGAAATAGTCGTACCAAAGCAAAACCAGCGTAACGGTACACGGGCTAGGCTATATATGAATATGAATAGTATTTATTATGTACAAATGAAAAGGCATTCATATTTTTGGTTTATGATTAAAAAGTAATAGGAGAAATGAATATGAGTAAGTATCAAATGCTTAAAGCACATAAGGAAAAACAAATATACGAGTAGTAACTGTTATACTCTAAGATACTTTATGATATAAAATAGTAATAAACATGATGTCATTAATAGCATTGTTCATATAGTACAATATTCAATTACCTAAGTATACATCAGTTCAAATATGACAATTTTTAATTTGAACACTGTAGTGTACACATACGTGTCTACCTAAGCGAGTGCATTTTATCAGTATAAAGTATTTAAGTGTCTATCGTGGGTAGGCGTATCAGTTACTCACTTTGGGACGCTTGTTTGTAAGGTTGCTAACATGTTACGAGTAAATAGAGATACACTACTAGTAGTGGAACTTAAATTTAATCATCAGAATACTAAATTTCTAAATTAATTTATTCATAAATGAGTTTAAAAAAAATAAACACGCATTTATAGCGAATGGACATCAGTTTAAGTAAGGTTAAAAAGTATAAGGAAGTAAAATAATAATTATTTAATGGTAAACCGTCTGCTTTTAGCATGTGGGCCAGTTTAGCTGTAAAGCACGTTGCTGCCTTTTGAGTTTCTCTTCCTAGAATCATGACATCACGGCTGAAGTCTCTAGTCGAAATGGCCTAATCCTGCCGAATGCCGAAACATAGCTCTACCGCCTTCTGTAACTTTTAACGTACCTGTAAAATTAACTTTAACTTACCCCGCTACCGCTTTATGAAACGATCTACTAAGTCAACTACCTTAATTATACTATTTTGGAAATGAGCTTTCGTTATCGATATGCACTACAGTGCTTTTGTCTCTCTAACGAGGCGTTTAATGAAATCAATCATTAACCAAAGTGCTTTAAAGCCACTAAAATGTCTTGTTTTAACCAGAAATACAGTTGTTTTCAAATTAGGGATCACACAAATCTGAAAAGACTTTAAGTAGGCTTTGACTTTAATTGAAATATATTTCAAATGAATATTTAAAATGTATTGAAATTAAATATATAACATTAATCATAATATTTAATATTTAATTCAAAAATATATTTACAATAAATATTCTATCGAGGTATGAAATCATTTTATTATAATTAATAAGACCTTGTCGAATACTTTAAAATCAGTTCTTTTCTGAGCATAGAAGAGATTTTCGTGGAGGAGCGTTATATTTTGTATTTTTTTGTAACAAGACAGCCCTAAAATACATAATATGCGTGACAAATACTAGATGACTCACAAGATATTTATGTACATTTAGATAAATTGTTTGTTTTCCTAATGTATGAAGACATTACTCCATTACAGTGCAGTGAAGATAATGCTGACTGCATAGAAATTTATTACGAGACAACCATCGTTGTACCCGTCCTTGATAAAATTATGTTGAAAACTGGTTTATTTACAACCTGGAGTTGGGTAAAAGAGATAATTGTACATCTAATTATTATTTACTTGGTTATTTTCTATGACAAGTATGTATCCATAACTACCTTGGCGTTTATTCTTTTGATAATGGCATTAGCTAGTATCTTTTTATAATCTATAATCTATGACGTAGAAATAAATCGAAAGAAAATATGTCTTTGGCAGTATCTTTAATAATTAAGAATTTTGAAAAGTTAGGAAACGTGTTTTTAAATGTCGTCGCCATTAAGGAATGAAAATTAAATTAACATGTTCTAAATTTAATTGAAACTTATTACAAATCTTGATTTATATTTCTGGAACACTAGCAAATATTATTTGAACGAATATACTCGCTCAAATTCTCGTATGTAGCTCCATTCCCCTCAGAAGTCGATGGTCCTCCACTTGGACAGCTCAATGCTCTTGATATATCGATGAGATTATCACTCTGACTGGCGATAGGCTGTTAGGTTGCTTACAGACTTGCGATTGGTTATAATAAAAAACAAAATTACAATGATTAAACAATTTAAAATATTTTTTTTAAAGATATAGAGTGAAGGGTATAGATTTTAGTATTAGTTATAAAAAACTAACATCAAAAAACTAAACTAACACTAACACAAGCGACAAATTTACCAATCCAAAACATGATAGACTCGTATTTCATCGTTAGTTTTTCCCAATAATATTCAGATTATCTGAAATTAAATACTTATTTTATTTTACATTTAGATTACACAAATACTTTTGCAAGTTAAGCTTATTTTGAGCAGATGAGTTCGGCTTTTTCTAACTGGACTAGCCCTGATAAGTAAGGATGAAACAAACATATCAGATGTTTTTAATTTAATAAAGTAAAATGGTAATACATTTATTATTCAACTGAGTAAAGATAAATTGTATAAGCTTTAGTAAGTACTTAATTTGGCAAAATAACGATAAAATATTAATTTGATTTCTTCACTTTTAAGTTTGAAAATTTTTAAATTACTTATAGTGTAAATAAAATTTGCTTCATCCTATCAGTTTTAATTTAATAACCGCTCTTTTACACCCAGCTTTAATCACGCCTATCCGAATGTTTATTCAGATGCAGGCCATTCGCTAAAGAGCGCCACGATTTACTGGAAATTAAGAGAACACACCCGTCGGGGATGCTATAATAACAATGTGACACCAAAAATACAACCACTAAGTGACGGGAACAAAAACAATATCTCTCCAGGAGAAGAATGACGTGAACATTAATTGTGAACGAACAAGAATGATTTTTTTATTACTAAATGTCGTATTCGGTTAATCGTTACTGGTTGTATTTTACCTATACCAAAATTAAGAAAGTTTACATGTTCTCTCTTATAACTCCTATTGATATTTGAAACTGCAGTGAGACTTGCAAAATTGTATTCAACTGAGTAAAAATCAAATTATAAAATAATTCATGCCATATTCATTTCGAGTGCTCAGCATGGAAAAGGTACAACATTGATCTGAAATTACTATGTTAGCATTTCGATATTATACTTTTTTCTGACAGATAGGCACTTGATATTTTAACAGAACTATATATGTACTTATGTTTTACTTAATATAACAATGAATGTCAAGGATCTTAAAACAGCACTACAGACGCAAAATAAGGTACATTAATCTAACATTTTTAAGTAGATAGTTTTTAATAATTAACCCCGATATTACGCCTAAAATTTTAACAACAAAATAGACCGAAGTGCATTAAAAAGAAATCACTTCAAATGTCTCTGCATTTGGTTAGATAAGGATTGCTAGAAAAAAGTTGCTGACCCACAGAAACCGGGCTTGTTCATTTGAATCTGAACATCTTTTCATTAAAACAAAAATTGTTAATGATTCCATCTCCATATTTTAGCATATAAAGTCAGCGCTTTGTAGCATTTCTCGGACATAAAAAAAGTATAATTACAAGATACATCTGCATATCTTTTGACGCCTCCACGCTATTACTCGACACATGGACGGAGATGTTAAATGTTCTGCTTTAATATTTTTTGCTTTTAAAGTGCAGATGACTTTATTGCTGGGGTTAAGACAAGGGAAGTTGTTTTTTTCTTTACACGCTCAGCGAGATTTATTTTTGTTATCCTTCTTGTTAAGATATTAATACTAGTCCTTAAAGTAAGGAATTGAATTATGCGTTTTAGTATGTTATTGCTAAAATTAATGCTTTCAAAGAAATTGTTTAACAGAACAACATATCATCTTAAGGTTATTGCACTCCACTATTGGTCATAGGCCATTGCAATTACACGCATAATATGTAAAACAACATAATCAACTATACATAGGTATAATTTATTATTGACATTAGAAATATTTTTTAATTATTTTGCCCTAAACATATTGCAAAAGAAATCATAAGGAAGTTTACGTTCAAATTTATGAGATACAAGGAGGTATCCCGTTCGTTAATTTGTTTACGTTTTGCATGTTCGCCCCCGTGCCGATGTTTACATTTCACATCTAAGTATCTCGTAAAACGTAATAAACTTCGCCTCTCGATGATTACGCGCCCTTTGAAAATAAACTTGGAAGTTGATTCACAAACACTGCCTTTTATTTTTGTTTAGTTTACTTTCTATTCCTTCATCCCGAAGTCTCTGAGTTATGGATATCAACGTTATTCTTTGTCTTCAAGTTTTATGAAACTTTGCCTCGTCCCCTTTTATTGATACATTAGAAATTATTTTTCATGTTATTTCAACGTAAAATAACTTAAGAGTTTTCTTTGCTTAAATTATTTAAATGTGCAGACAAAAATACAGACGGTTCTGATATTTTTCCATGAATTCTTGTTTCAATGTTGGAGTGAATATACACAGTACTAAAATCACTGTTTTTGAGATATAATAAATATTTGAGGATTAATATTTTCTGACTATGAAAAGTCTCTACAAAGCCGCCACAATGTCCGTACAAGTACAGAATCAGCAAACAAGACCCGTACCATTGCATCGAGGAGTGAGACAAGGGGACGTTATATCCCCGAAATTGTTCACTAATGCAATGGAGGACTTCTTCAGGACGCTGCACTGGAAAGGACGCGGCATCAACATCAATGGCGAATTCATCTCTCATTTGCGATTTGCAGACGACATCGTCATCATGGCAGAGACGCTCCAGGACCTACAACAGATGCTGAACGACCTCGCTGACTCTTCTGTACGCATCGGCCTACGGATGAACTTGGATAAGACCAAGGTCATGTTCAATGAACATGTACTACCGGAGCCGGTTGCGGTACACGGTGCCGTTCTCGAGGTTGTTCAAAAATACGTGTACTTCGGGCAGATTTTGCAGTTGGGAAAGAACAACTTTGAGGACGAGGTGAACAGAAGAATCCGGCTGGGTTGGGCAGCATTTGGGAAGCTTCGTCGGGTCTTCTCATCATCGATCCCACAGTGCCTAAAGACAAAAGTCTTCAATGAGTGCGTCCTACCCGTAATGACATACGGGGCCGAAACGTGGACACTTACGGTACGGCTGGTCCACAAGTTCAAAGTCGCTCAGCGTGCTATGGAAAGGGCTATGCTCGGCGTTTCTCTAAGGGACCATATTAGAAACGAGGTGATCCGGCAGAGAACCAAGGTCATCGACATAGCCCACAGGATTAGCAAGCTGAAGTGGCAGTGGGCTGGCCATATTTGCCGCAGAACCGATAACCGTTGGGGTAAACGGGTTCTTGAGTGGAGACCGCGCCTCGGCAAACGTAGTGTAGGACGTCCACAAGCCAGATGGAGTGATGATTTGCGCAAGACGGCTGGCAGGAGCTGGATGCGAGAAGCCGAAGATCGAACTAAGTGGCGTGCAATTGGAGAGGCCTATGTCCAGCAGTGGACTGCGATAGGCTGATGATGATGATGATGAAAAGGAACAAGTACGCCTTTTTATAGTAACCTAAAATTTTAATAAATATTTAAAGTCATCGTGTTAAACTTTTCATTCTTGTATGATTAAGATATTCCACGTATGTTATTTTCAGATTGTACAATTCTTTGTTCTTTTTTAGGTGCAATAAAGCAAGCATACCTTTAAAATATATCGTCGATCGATAAAAATATAGTCATATTATATATGACTAGGTATATAGTGCTATAGCACTAATTCAGTTAATGTCCCATCACAGTGTTCCCGTTGTCAACCTATTAAACTTAGACCGGAATTCCGTTACACAACAGCAATAAGTACTTCAGTGTAATTAATACTGCACGCCTTACATCGAAAACATGCAAAGCTATAAATATTCACTTGGCTCCTGTTTCCACCTCTTAGGCCTCATAAAATTAATGCCTTTATATTAATATTTATTAATATATGAATGTCTCGTACATTGTAGGGAAGCCGCCATGATAAAATGGTAAGTAAAGTTTATGGTGCAATAACAACGGAATTATGCTCTTGCCTATGAATTTCACACAGTCATTATGCCGTCTCATTTCAATTTGTGGTAAGCGTAAGGGATAGCTTTAGTAGGAGCAAAGATTGCAGTTGGTTATTAGGAGTTTATGATATAAACTACAGGAACGATTAATAGTAGTAATCGAATAACTAATTCTATAAATGATAGTACGTAGTAAAGTTTTATATATTGGCTACATAAAGCAGAGAACTGGTTGACATCTCAAAATAGGTTTGAAGATAGTTTGTGTCGTGGATTTAAGAGTACATTCTGTGTCGCGAAAGAGCCACAAGCACAGAAAAAAACAGACATGAAGAACTCTCTACATTTAGCACTGTAGGAAACGTTAAGGTTACCGCTTAAACCACTACACTAGCACGCGGACTTCTGTAATAGTCTGAGGTCCCGGCTTATCTCGGTGAAGAGTTCAGCGCGGACCATTTTATTTCTATTTAATTTTTTATGGGCTTACTAAAGTGACTCTACTGTGCCTGATGGAAAACATGAGCAGATTACAAGAGTTGTCAATTGTACCTAACGCCGAACGCGCTCATGCATCGTTATGGTCGAAATGGTGAAATGACCTTCCACTGCCATCTTCCCGAAGATCCTTCAGTCCCAGTCGGCTACGTCATCGCCCAGATGTAGACGCGTAATAGCCACGTAGTATTACACGATGACCTCGAAAGTTTTAGTCACTTTGATTTCACCACTCATTTGATGGGTTAAGATCTGAGGTATATTCGATTCGTTAAGAAAAAAGAGTATAGATGGATTTAATACCAAAATCGAATCACATCAGTCACTTCAAGAAAACATTCGCTTATAAAAAAGTTTTAATGATCTCATACCACGATGCATACGGAAAAAAAGTAACTGTTTATTTAAAAAAAATGAATGTTGATGTTTTATGCTTAAATTAACGTTGTAGATATTTACAAGCTCCAAACAACCTTTTAAGCATAAATCTTGTGAAGAAAAACGAATGTTAACGTCAAAAGTGTTCAAATAAAGTCGATACCAAATACGGTATAAAATAATGTCACATTAACCGACGTCAATGAAAAGCTTCCATTTTAATTAAACAGGTAACCTAAAACGTTCGCCATTTTAAACAAGAGTAAGGCCAACATGAAAGACTGAACCACAAAATTACATTTCCACGAATCAAAAACGAATTTGTAATATGATAGATCATTATTATTCGTGGAAGTTCCAAAATTACTCTTCGATAACAGATTGGTATTTTACACTGAAAGCACATCCTTATCGTCTTGTAATAAGGTAGTGTGAATACAAGGATTAGAGCTGTCGCTTGCCGTCCATCCGACCGGATGATACTCGTAGCCCTTTTGATATGATTAAAAGGGTGAAGACTGTTTTATTTAGCAATTAAAGAGTTTTGTTGCTCCATAGTTTCTATTTCTTCATCTATAAGATGCATTGACCTGGTAAAGGCTTAAGGTTAGAACAAGGACAGACATCTTAATTAGGGAAAATTTTAGAGTCTCTTGAAATTTGTGAGAAATCCCTTTTGTAGAATCAGATAATTTATATTATTACTGTTAATTAAGATTATTATGATATTAATGGAATTCGAGTACCCTAAATCAGAATTTTAAAGTTATTAAGAGTGAGATTGTGTATTTTTATTGTTTTATATGTATATGTATTTTGTGATGTATAATTGACTATTTTATTTGAAGTTTCTGTATTACACTGATTGCTGCGGCTTTGATTACCGCGCGAAACGTCAAAGCTAACACCTAGACTTTGTGAAAATATTTATCTGAATTTAGAGTAACGTTTATTTCTTCTAATTTCATTTCAAGTTATTCTACTTAACCAGATGGAAAGCTTGAGCAGAATCCAACAATCCTTTAAATTTAATTACCTGTATTCCTATATAGGTACCTATTTCAGCCTTTTGCCGTTTATTTGTAAACGAGCTCTCCCCCCAAGAGCGCCAATCATTCCGGTCTTGGGCAGACACATCCATCCACTGCTAGTATTTTTTCAATTTGTCTGTCTATTGCCCTACTTTGCCTATTACAAATAAAGGATAATCATATAGGCAAAGTATCCTATACGAATACCCTCTAATTGTCTAAACTGTTTGGTGTTGATAGGGTTTGATATCATTGTTCATCTCTTTACAAAGTTTGCTACCTTAGCGTCGGAACTTATAACACCTGCTTGATAAATAGCAGTCACACTGGCTGTTTTCTGTCTGTCACTACATAGAGGTATAATACGTGGCCTGTTCCAAAAATAGTTAGTGGAATGAAAAAAAAAAAAAAAAAAATTTGCACCACTGAACACGACGGCATTTTTGCTCATCGGTGAGAGAATGAGCTAACCATCGTGAAGCTAGCTTCCTAACTTTAAGGTGTTCATGCAGGATGGTGAAAACTGACTGTGATCCAATGTTTAGTTCAGCTTGTAATTATCGATGTGTAATATGTCTATTCTCTCGCAATAGCCACTCTACCCTGATGATGTTTTCATGAGTTACTGCAGTTGCTGGTCGGCCGGGTCTGGTGTCATCGTTTCAGTACTCTCGATCACGTTTAAATTCACGAAACCAATAAGTAATTGTTGCTAACGCAGGAACAGACTCCCCAAATGCAGTTTGTAAATTTTCTTTAGATTCTTTGATTGACCCCCGTTTATAATAATAAAGATTCCCGCGAGACGTCCGAGTGACAGATAATCATCTTTCTTTTTTGATGAAATGGCAACCAGCCGGATCACTCAGATCAGCTATTTCTGCCAATGTCAAGTATTTATCGTCTTCAATTATCAAGTCTTCAAGTCGTCGTCGTGATGAAATTAATGATAAAAAATATATAAAATGTGGATGACATGAAATGGGGGCCGTTTTCCGAAAAAACAAAAACCGATCTCCAACAGATAATCTTTAAACATATTGGAAAAAAAAACTACACATAGGTGGCCAGTGATTTATACAAAGGTTTGTGTTCAAATTAGCCATCAATACAAAAAAGTTTCATGAAAGAAAAGTTTGAATTTTTTCTGTGGCTATCAATTTTCAATACAAAAATTACAACTAATTCGTTTTTCAGACTACTACTACGTTTCTTAAATTTTTTACTTGATACGAAAATTCATATGTAAACTACATTAAAATAATATTACGCTTAAATTGGCAGATATCGGTTGTTTTTTTAAACTCTGGGGATAGGTAAAAGCACAAACATTCGAACTTTTCACTTACCAGAAACAGTTTGTTTTGCTAGTCCGATCCGTACAGTTCGTTCGAAAAACGTACAATTTTATAAACTTAAAATACTTTGACACCGCCATCCAGCGTCGCAATGTTCGGTGAGGTCTTTTAGGTGTTAAGTAGCGCCAAAATTATGCAATATGACAAGGATTTCGATAAAAACAAGAGGATAAACTTTTAGAACTTTTTGTGGGGGCTGACTAAATATTTATTACAATTTTACGATGCTGTGACTGTGATTTCATTGTTGCTATTAGCAAAAAAAGCTTGAAGCATTGTAAAGGTATATAGCTTTTACAATTATAGGATAAAATGTAATCAAAATATTATATATAAATCATGTTGATTATATATATTCTTCTCTTTTCTTCTTTGCCTGGCTCTTCCCCATTTTATTTGGAGCTATGTTGATTATATATATATATTATGCGTATTATACTCTGGGAATATTCAATAAACAACATTTGTTATAACCTCATTATATCATGGTAATTTTCTATTGTTTTAAATAAGTGTGATTACATTGGCAATGTGGTGTCTTACACCAGTATGAACATTAAATCATATCTTTATACAGCTTAGCCTAAACGACATTACTACGATCTGTAGCACTGGTCAGCTTTGACTGTTTTTTCTATTTTTCTATAAAATTATTCACGTAATATCTCAATTCATTGACTAGTGTAGTCAGTTAAAGTATTTCAAGTTTCGAAATAAGCGCAAATTATCCTTCTTGTCATCATTTACTGCCTCGGAGGTAGTGAATGCGACTGCTGTGCTTGAGGTCTCGGATTCAAATCCTGGGTCGGACCAAGTGTTTGTGTGATCTACAAATATTTGTTTCGGAGTTTGAGTGATTTCTATGTGTAATATGTACGTATTTACAAAAAAAAAGGTATTCATATCAGCTGTCTAATACCCATAACACAAGCTCTGCTCAGCTTGGGACTAGATGGCGTTGTGTGTTAAATGTCCGAAATATTTATTTATTTATTCCTTAAATACCATCCTTAGCGGTAGTCATAAGGAAGTTACTAACAACGGAGTTCTAACCTGCTAACCCTTACTGGTTACAAAGAAAAAAATGATGGTTTTCTACTTTTTAGTTACCCTAACTGTTCGTGGGTTCGGTACCCATCAAGGACAAATGTTATGGGATGTGTATGATCATTTAATCTGTATCTAAGTGTAATTTATTTATAGTATGTATTTATTTACTTAAATATAAGTAACTTAATCAGCTGAATGGTTCCCATAATACAGACTCTGACACGTTAGGGATCATATGACAGTATTTGAAAAGTGTCTAGTTACTATATATATTACAAACTTTTGCAAGCGGCTCCGTCCACGTGTATGTCGGTTATGACGGTAATAAGTAGCCTATGGCCGTCCTCAAGAATCATACTCGTAGTATCTCCGAGCCAAAATTCATAGAAAGTTTTGCCATGAAAACGTAATAAACAGAAAGATAGATAGACAGACTTTATTTTGAATTTATAATATTAATATGGTTTAGGTTATATTAAAGGGCACGACAACTGGTTACAACACAAATAGCATAAAATATTCTTCGTTTTCACACAAATAAAGGCTCGTTATAAAAAAAATAGATTGAACCTGAACTGAGCAACGTACGGACATACTTTGTTTTGTATGCAGCAGTATTTTGTTTTCGCGACAGGCGGAAACGGATATAGAGGGAGACAGAATAATAGCCGTCGGAAATGGTCAGACATGGTGGAGTCTTACTTTTTTCTCTCATACGCTGGACATTGCTAACTCAATACAAGAAATTTAGTGCAATTGAAATGCTGTTTTAGATCCTTGATATTAAGGTATAACTCCAAAATTCTGCATTTAAATTAAGAGTTAGGTACCTTCGGTAGTAGATTATAATACAATACCTTAACTAGGGATGTAAGATAACATCTTTATTGTTAGTATACTTGCGTTTTTATACTTTTTATTTACTGAACTTTGAGAGTTTTATCTTGGAACACGATGGCTAAAAAGACAATATTCTGGAAGGAAACTGAATATGAGAAAAAAAACTTACATTTTGTTAGTATTGATTAAGTTAAATTTTATGCTCGTGAAATTTGGTTACATTATCTATTGACATCTATAGAATTGTGCAGCGTCGCCGATTGCCGCCAGGGTTGGTCTTACCACTTACTTGACAGTCTCCTAATTTGGTCTTCTTATATCCGTATATTCGTATATTTAATAAGGTGATATAGTATTATGTTTGTGATTAACATTCAATAATAATTGAATAGCATAACATGCTTAATGGCAAAACTTTAAAACATTTTTAGATTGCCGTGTCTTTTACATATTTATTAACAATTAAAATTGAATTGAATTTGATGTATCCAGGGTCACTCTCACGACTAAGATGAATTTATTAACACCACTCATATAAAAATACGACAAGTCGTTTAGTTTCTTAGGCGTGAGCGGGACCGGGAGAAGTTTAAAACACTCTCTGCCCGCCAGGCCCGGGAACGGGCCAGGTACCCCAGACGACTCAGACGGCGTAGATCGCAAGATCGCAGCCTGAGGGTAACAGGTTTGAATACCACTCCGGCCTGCTTCTGATAGGGTGACTAGTGGCCTCACCTATCACCGTACGTCGTACGTCGGGGTTCCAGGGATTTCCTTCCGAGGGTCCACCTGGTTCCCCGGCTTCTAGTACACGAAAACGAAACGTAGTAAACGAAACTGATGTCATCTAAATTTAAGAAAAAACACATTAAATTCTACTTTTCTTGCATCATATATTTTCCTTTAAGAAACAAACATTAAAAATTGTGCATCATGAATAACAAATACTTATTGAATGAAAATGTAAATAAGAGAGCGTCTTTCAAAAACTTCGGTTAGTTTTCGAACCGTGTCGCCGCGTCGCATTGAGGGGGACAAAATAATATTATTAGTTACGGAGTGAGAAATTCCATTTGTCTGATTAAAAAGCAGTTCTTTAATATTAAAAATAAAATGAGGGAGAGTATCTTTTTATTTTTGAAAGATGTTATTATTGTAAAGTGGAACTTTTAGAGTTTATAGTAAGTTGTATTAGTCTAGTTAACAGTTTCGTTTAGGTTTATTTTATTATTTAAAATGGCACTGTGAAAAATACGTCTCTCTATAATGTTCAGTGTAGAAATACACAAACGTTTAGTTTCTTTATGTGAGAGTATGTTGTGGATGCAGGGAAAATGTGTGATTTCAAATATTTGCAATAGAAATACAAAAATGTTTTGAATTCTGTTCTGTTTTGGAAATAATAAATGGTGTTTTTAGTTTAGTTTAGAAACCTTCAGCCTGTTTTGGTGACTTTAGAGCTCGAATGGCGGCCGTGAAGCTTATCCAACTTTTCACCGTGTAAGTTATGTGCAAATACTATGAATTAAGGTATCTCTAGTAGTGTCTAGCATTCTTAGAGAAATATTGAGATAAACCTTTTAACTGAGAATGAAAGGAACAAAACTATAAATGTTAACTTGTGTGAAACAAAATGTTTTGTTTTGTAATCTAAGTGTTTTAAGAACCCTGTAAGCAGACTTAATGTGTTGTATTCTTAGTCATAATTTTGTAGTACTATTATTTTTTGCTAATTACAATTTCCTAAAATTTGATTTTATATTTTATATATTATTTATGTGAAATAATAATATCTGGACTATAAATTCTAATTTTGTGGATATAATCTGAACTAATTTAATATCCTCCAGAATACATGTAGTTTTTTAAATACTATTTCTATATTCAAATATCTAGATCCAGTTGCGTATATATTTTTATACACGAGTATAAAAAAAATCGCTTGCGTGCGTTTCACCGAGTGAATGAAGATACCGCAGGCCCATACCCTAACCCCTCCCCCAAACCTCCCCCCACCCTACCTCATCCTCCTACCCCTATACCCTCCCCGTCCCACAAAGGCCTGGCAACGCACTTTTGATGCCTCTGGTGGTTTTGTCCATGGGCGTCGGTAATAGCTTACCATCAGGTGATAACTCTGCTCGTTTGCCCACTATACAATAAAAAAAATATCACTTTCATAGCACTAAAATAGTACAATCATTAAATAAAATAATTATTATTATGATTGTGATAGGTATGCCAATGCCTAAACCCCAAACGTCCAGTCTATAAAATACTTATTGATATATATATTATCTATTAGAAATCAATAAGCTACCCTTCAATACAAGTTGTTAGTATTGTGTTAATTCCTCCTATTCCATTAAAAAAAATACTAATTAGTACCCGTTGTCCTAAACCTCTATAATTCTCTATTGGTCAACCTAATTATGCTAGGACGACATTACGTTTGAAAGTTCTTAATTAAAACACGTTCATGTTCGAAACATTGTTAGCCTCGCACGGTTTTGTTGAAACTTTGTGTACCGCTTAGTCGTCCTAACCTTTAACATTTATACGAGCATGAAATTTCTTGATAGATACTCTAATATTTCTAACAACTTTAGTTAAGGTTAGACTATAACCGCATGAGAAAATTAGGAAACCGCAAATAACATCTTAATAACGGCTCAACTCAAACAATTTAGAAAGTAAATATTCAAACAAACTTAATTAGTATATCCTTTGTACAACCAAAGTGAAATATGTTGTGTAACTATAGGGAATATATTGATTGCCCATTAAAATAATGGGCTCAAGCTTGAACGATACGCTTCATCGTTGAAAGGCCGAAGGGGCATTCTATATCAAACATCGTTAAACCAATTTTGCATGAACTACCCTACCTCCCGTGATATTCAAAATATGTGAGCTTAAAATCGTTGGCCTACTCATATTGAAAGTTCTTGTTACCTTGGGCGTGGTAACTATTTGTTTAAGATCACCACTGCCGGGCTATATCGAAAATAACGTGAAAAACGATCAAAAAGCAAAAACGAGTAATATCCGGCGCCCTATTGTTCTCGTATCGGGTCCGTGGAGTTAATCGAAATTAAGTGATCCATTACAAGATACCGGTCACTCTGCAGTTTAACAAACGACTGTACTATTTATGAAATCGATTTTTATGGATCATTTATTTCAGAAAATAACAACTATAAACGATTTTTTTCAGATATTGGTAAAATTATTGTTAATTGCAGCCAGAGGTCGTAGTCGTCGTTGCTTTAATTCCACCCAGGACAAATATTGTTTAATCAGCACGATCATCATTCGCTTTGTCTTTGAGTGTAATAAATAAAAAAATATCCTTTTGGCAATTTTGCCTCACTGACGTCTGTTCCTTTTGAAGTACAGAACCCTTTTTTTTGTGCGGAAATCACCTCGGATACCACCTGCTGGTGGTATGTCCGACTTGAACCGACTGAAAACGCACGCCGTCTCGGGTACTAGATGCCGGGGAACCAGGTGCACCCTAGAAAGGAAAACCCCGACGTACCTCGGGCCACCTCCGCTTTGTAGATGGCCACTCCTGTGTGGGATCCCCAATGTTCCCGTTACTCTTCTCCAGGGCGCGCACGCTCCGCAAGCGTCCGCGCTTTCACCCGCGCCTGCTTCTGCTAGGGTGAAAGATGGCCTCATCTGTCACCCTCAGGCTTGCGCTTATGGAGGACGGAGATCGTTCTGCGATCTTCGGCGCTTGAGCCGCCTGCTCCTAAACCTCTCCCGGTTCCGCTCCGCCGTCTCTTTGGCAAGCATAACTTGCTCGCAGAAAGAAACGTCGGAGTTCCACGCGCTCTCGCTCCGCAACATGGCCGCAATTATGTTACCGAGCGAGAGAACCCACACCCCGATGGCCGCCTCGGTTCCCACCACGTTGGGAATTCTGCCAGCGTGTGGAGCGCCGTGTCCACGGTCTGGCCATCGCAGTGGTGGCACTCAGGCGTTGGCTTCTTGGGGATCAGACACAGGTGCTCTCCGAAGCATGCTTTCCCAATGATCACCTGTATCAGCCGGTATGAGAGGGTTCCATGATGCCTCTCGAGCCAATCCTCGATAACGGGTCCTACCGCCTCAATAACGGCGTGTCCAGTGCTCGGTTGCCGAAGTCTTTCCCTCCATTCCTCCACAAGGACCTGGCGGAGTTGGGATTTCTGATCATCTATTTCTCGAGTCTCAGGATTCCTACCCAACTCCCGCGCCTCCTTGCGCCACTGGTAAAGAGGTTCCGCAAAGGTTCTCGCCTCCAGGTCCAATGATGGAGTTCTGGCCAGGAGATTGAGGTACGGAACCCTAAAAAAATATATTTATTCTGAAGTAAAAATAAAAATTAAAATTAATTTCTTGTAAAAGGCTAGTGAATGATGATGACTGTTATAAATTAAATTTAATAACTTTAATAATACAACAATTTATATTTTTAATTTAATTTCAATAGCTTATTTAGTCAACATTATCTTTCACTTTTAAATTATATGCATAATGAATTGTCTAGAAAAACTGAAGGAAAATATTTGCCGCCATCGTTGTTGGTCTAATTACATCTCTTTAAGCCTTATTTTCAAACTTTCTTTACAAGTTTCACACAAATTTTACATAAAAAACTTGATTATGGAAGTAAGAAAGCTGTTTTATCCACGAAGTTTGTTTCGTGAGCACCACTATCTTGGCAAGTTTAATGTTTACAAAGTTTCTATTTGATAAAAAACTTTTGACATCGTACACGGCTGTTAAAGATACAACCACTATAAATATTAATACACAGGTATAAATTTAAACATTATAGCACTTTTTCTCGTAATCATAGACGTTGAAACTTTGTAGTAAAGTAAACAGGTAGTTTATAATTCTACTAATATTATAAAAGTAATATTAGTAGGAGTATAAACGAAAGTTTGTGAGTATGTAAGTGTATATGTTTGTTGCTCTCAATAATATAGCTTTTACATCAGAATAACACATAGGCTAAAATTTATAAATATAGTACAAGATACATGCAAACATTTAGTCCGACCCGGGGTTCGAATCCGAGACCTCAAGCACAGCAGTCGCATACGCTACCACTGCGCCACCGAGGCAGTCGTAAGTTAATGATACGGGTATTATTATTTCCATAATAGTAAATATTTCTTGGTCGATTTACATCAGCATTAATGACTTACTATCATTTCAGTCATATTTTCAAATTTAACATTTGAGTATCACAGTTTTATTATTTTTACGCAACTGGAAATGTCAATGTCCAACTAAAAAGTGATGTTCCTTACAAACGATTAAATGTTAAATAAAGTAAACCTTTGAGTTTCTATTTGGCTTCGCCGTATCTGAGTAACAAGTAGCATATGTCATTGGTTAACCTAACGGAGTTATTTAAATACTACAAACACTTAAAATAAACCTGGTGACTGACACAGTAGGGAATATGGCGGAAATGAATACTCGGAAATGAGTTTTTAACTGATGGACCAGTCAGAACTGAAGCACTAAAATTATATTTTATTTCACAAATAAACATGCAACGACCATGACCCGACAAGGTGTTAACTTGTACTGCTTCATATAAATAAAGATCTAAATTATTATTCACCTGATTTTACGATCTACACCGAAAACAAAATAATGAAGGTTGAAAATATATTCATGTTGTTGCTACAATTTCAACTCCCATTAGGGTAGTTTCAATGAAAAATACAACTCTTTATGTCGTGATTTACTATTTAATGGCTGTTTGAATACCACTAACATTTACGAGGTAACCCTTTGGCCCTCACTACTTTTAAATCTCACTTTGAAGTCTCCCAGCATTAGATGGGGCGAAATTCTTATTTAAACTTTGATTTATTGTCGACACTTTTTGAGGTAGAACCCGTATGCTTGCACTTAATCTTGATTTAACCGACATGAACCGCTTGCCGTTGAAGATACGACTTACGAAATAATTTACGAGTACGAGGCCTATCGAAAGTACTTTTAGACTGGAATATTTTATAACTTAAATGTATACTAATTATAAAAATTGGTTTATCAGGAATGCGAATTAAAAGGTTTTAAGTTTTGTAACCAAATCAAACTTTGGATTCCTAAAAGTTAACCCTACCTTACAAACACTAAATTTTGTTTCACACCAAGTTACTAGTTGTAAACATTAATTGTATTATATTTTTATGAATAGGACTAATATAACTGCTTTACGCTCATACGCTTTATTCATATTTATGTACAACTAATGTATTTAAATTCAAAAGTCATAAAATAAATTTCTTTGTTTTTGTACTTCTATTAAAATTCCAAACAACGTCGTTATAACTTTAGTAATTAGTTAGTCTTATCTAAAATAAAAAGTTAAGTTTAATAATGACTTGTAAGTAGTCTTAATAATAACATAAACATAAAAGGAAAACAATACGAGTCATAAAAGATTACTTTTAAATTTTTCCTACCAAAAGCAAAGGTTCTTGAATATGTAAGTTATCGTGACCCTCAATGTAACTTAATTACAAATAAATCTAAGCATAACTTGAAGTAAATCCATAACAGAATAAGTATGGAAGTGGGAAACCATTACTCACTTTCGTCTGTCAACGGCAACCATGACAACAGGCGAGGATAATACTTAACAAATTACACACACATAAAGGAGCTTATTCGTTGTAGCCTTCCAGCAGATGGTGAATATCTTCGAAACCCGTTACATATTAAGACTGTTAAAATTATGCCTAAATAACGAACTTTTACAATATTCAGTATTGTTCGTGGTGTGTTTCCTTGTAATATTTTGAGATCATATGTTAAAAATCTTGATTATATAAATTTTAATAAAATGATTACGTATCATTTTATTAAATTATTAATTTATTCATCCATTGGCTGCACGGTTGGCGTAGTGGTTTAAGAGGTCGCCACGCCGCTCTCTACTGTGCCAAGTGTTGTGGGTTCAAATCCCACATATGACAACACTTTGTGTAATTTACAAATTATTTTTCTGATTCTGGGAGTTCTTTGTGTCCGTTTTATATATGTTTGTGAAGTCCCCGTGACACAGGATGTTAATTCCTAACGCGGGAGAAGCCCTCTGAATAAATAAAAAGTACATAGTAATCCATACTTGATATTATAAATTCAAAAGAAACTCTGTCTGTCTGTCACGTTTTCTCTGCAAGACCACAGCGCCGATTAGAATAAAATTTGGCATGGAGAGAATTTGATTCTTTAAGTACATACTTTTAACCGCTATTAAAGAAATACACGACTGCGGAGCCGCAGATGAAAGCTATATATATATATATATATATATATATATATATATATATATAACGTTTAACCTGGTGCTAGAATTGGAAAATAGTTTTAATATTAAATAACAAGAAATGTTCTAGAATATTTCTCAGGTAGTGACTGAGATAATTCATTCACCACCGATATTGAACATTTAATACATTTACCTAATGCCAGATTTCCTAGAAATATAAAATAGGTAAGTTTGAGCTTTCGAATAGTTAAGAAAGTTAATTTAATAATCTAAAATAAACTAATTAACTAAAATACTTTCAACGCCAAAGCTTTTAACATTGATCGAATAGTTTAGTAAAATTAATAACCCTCCGTTGCTCAGCTCATAATAAGTTAAAACTTGAAAAAAATGGGTTGAAAATTTTAATTAGTCCTAAAATACTTCAATGAAACCACTGAGCGAAGCATGAAAGTTGTAAATTAAGGGGGTGTTGGTACGAAGACTGTTTGATTTTTTATTCCATTTTTACACGGCCAGGATTTACGGCTTAGAGTGGTGTGACCCGCTGTGACGTGTTGCTACTGTTTTTATTTATCCGCTAATAAAATTGATTGACATTCATTCTTCGAAGTTAATGATGGGTCTGTTAACTTGTTGTGTATGTAAGTTATAAGATGTAGCGATTTCGTGATTATTGATTCTTTAAGTCCATAGGCTACTTCTAACGTAATATTACTTAGGTTACTTTTTATTTATTATACACTGCCTTGTTATCATTTACCATTGAGAGAAATAAGTTTAAATATTTTTATATTTTTTTGTTATTTTATCACATAGGAAGGCTGCGTGTATATAACACTTGTGCGTAACCGACTTTTAAAACTCAAAAAAGGAAATAGGGTGAATGTCGTGATACAGTACAATTAAGAATGCAAAGATAATATAGCACTTAAAAAAGTCAAATGGTGACATGAAAGCCAATTGTGCTTATTTATTTGACTTTTTACTGAAAGTTTTATATTCATCGACCTACTTTTGGGTTTCACGCGTGTAAAATTAATATAAATATTATAGCATTACATTTATTATGAAGTAAGTTGTACCTACTTTATCAATTTAATTTTCTTTTACTATGAATATGAACAAGTTTACGATCTTCTATTTACTTTAGGTTCTCGTTAAATGCGAAGTTAAATGAGTGCTTCAATAACAAACTACAATATATATTATATATAATGAACCAAAATTATTCACAACGATAGATAGTAGTTCTTTATCAGGTTTTTAAAAACAGTCAAGTTATAACTTTTTTTATTAAGACTCAATTAAATACTTCTCTGCAAACAGTGGAGTGCTGTAGCATAGCAATGCGTAGTTGAGAAAGAACTAAAAAGGTTCCCTGAGATAAGGGGGTGTATGAGGATGAAACAGAAGCACTGTATAAAAGAGAAAGGACATGAAGACCATTTGAGTTTAAAACGATACTCTGAGATATGATCATACTTTCGTAATCCAAATAATATAAACAATAACAGGTGTGCAGCGATAATGTAATATAAGAGTAGAAACAAAATCAATGACATAAAAGAGTGTGTGAGATTATGTTGAATGAAAGAAATAACTGACAAATGAGTTATTTATTCCATTCCCAAATCAATTTCGGAAAAGTAGAGGACAATGGTGACGATAATATTTAGTGATTTCTTTCAATTTAAAGTACTTTGACAAACTTTTATAACTTAAACCTTGTTTTTGTCCAGTGACAGCATTTAAAACCCAGTCGGCTACTAGCACATTTGATGCTTATCAAAATATAAAAAGGACGGGAAATGGTCCTCGCTATAAATCACTACACTTAACTGTTAAGTTTGGACTTGGCCTTTGGTAGACTAACTAGAGTTTGAGTAAAATCAAATCATTAAAGTTATCAGCTGTAATTTATTGACGATTTAATTTGAATAGGCTGAGAAACATTTTTTATGGCGTGCACTCTATTTTTTTTTTTTTTTTTTTTATTGAATAGTTGGCAAACGAGCAGACGTATCACCTGATGGTAAGCGATTACCGCCGCCCATGAACACTCGCAACACCAAAGGCGTCACAAGCGCGTTGCCGACTCTTGGGGGATGGGAAAGGGGATAGGGGGAGGGGTGGGGTTATGGGCCTCCGGTATCCTCACTCACTCGGTGAAACACAGCGCAAACGCTATTTCACACCGGTTTTCTGTGAGGCCGTGGTATCACTCCGGTCAAGCCGACCCATTCATGCCGAAGCATAGCTCTCCCACGGGTATTTTCTTGATTGATGTTGTTTCTTATAATAATATTATTATTTGCTGATGAGCACGTACGAAGTTATGTACCTACTCTTATCTAGAATAGATTTAAATCGTGACTATAAATGTTAAGATACTAATACTTAATTATTGTGTAAGTATTGGTCTTCTACAATTTTCTAGGCTACGGAACTTTCTTCCCATCAACACTAAAATTGCACTCACACAATCTCTACTCCTTCCCATCCTTGACCATAGCGATGTCAGCTATCTCACCGAAGACCAATTAAATAAACTTGAGCAACTCCAAAACCTCTGCATCAGATTCATATTTGGATTATGAAAGTATATGCATATCTCAGAGTATCGTTCTAAACTTAAGTGGCTATCAATACGCTTTCGTTCTGTAACTCATCTTAAATTTAATCTTAAAATTATCTTGTGTATACAATAAGAGTATATACATAAGAAACATTCTGGATGTATGATGGCACTGATGTGTTCTGCTTAGTTTGCTTCCTTAGTCGCCTTTAACCTTAACCCATTGAATGAATAAGAGTGACACTCTGTGTTCTTAATCCATCACCACAGGATGACCGTTTTAGCTCTAACTTTTATTCTAATTATCAAATACTAGCTGACCGACGCAACCTCGTTTGCGTCTTTTATTGCCGTAGCGAAAAATTTTCCCCCGTATAGGGCTGATTTTTTACACCTTGTGTCCGAAAAACCACAATATCTTACGGAACCCTATTTTTTTCCAAAATAAAATATAGCCTATGTTACTCGTGGATAATGTAGCCCTCGAATGGTGAAAGAATTTTAAAAATGGGTCCAGTAGTTTTAGAGCCTATTCATTACAAACAAACAAACATACAAACAAAGTTTTCCTCTTTATAATATTAAGTATAGACATGTGGCTTAGTTTTTTTTTTTAATTATTTTATTGTAAATTGAAAAAATCACCTTTCTTGTTTTATACTTTCGATTGCCGTGTTAAGATTGTAATTAATAGTAAACGTCTAAGTGTAGCCGTCAAAGTCAGTAGTATGAGATGTATGAGTGTAAGAATAATACGTTACGATGTTTACTCTGTCAATAAAAGAAATAAAGCGTTGATTTACAAAATTTGTTTTGCTTTGAGCTACATCCCATATACATCTATTATCACAATTTGGGTAAGAAATTTATTTTAAGCCGAACTTATTACTCTTCAATATTGTTAGGAATATTCAGATTCCTGGATTTTATTATTTTTTTGAATTCAAATCAGAACATATAAACATGTGTTCCCCTAAAACTGCTTACATTAGGCTCCCACGCCATTGTTAAAGACTCACTTAATGATGTTCTTACGCCTCCCGTCGACTCGGCACAATATGAAAAATTACCTTTAAGAGCGATCACGTGTTATTATGTAGGTATTTTTAGATGATTTCTTCGTTTTTTGCCTAATGCCTAATAAATTGTCTCGTTACGAATATATGTAATACCTTTCAACAAGCAATTATTGTATATAAATAGTCTGAATCTCAGAAACGACTCTAACAACAACATTAAATTTAGTATGTAGGGTGTTTCAGGGGCAATAAATCGATCTAGCTAGGATCCATATTTAGAAAATTTAACGTGCAAGCAACTTATGAGCTAAAACTTCTAGCCTATTTAAAACAATAGATTTTTTCAATTTTATAGCACCATCATGATTAGCCTATCGCAGTCAGCAGTATGAAAAAAAATCATTTGTAGCACACTACGAAATGAAAATAAGAGAAATGAATAAATAAAAATATACAATCTCCTAACATTATAGCAATAGTTTTTAAACAATTATTAAATTTAATTTAATTATACTTTAGTACATTTTGTGGTTTCTACATAAAGAAAAACGTTGTTCATTAATGCAAAACAAAAGAATATTACTTTGAACGGAGAATTTAATTAAAAACATACCAGTATCTGCGTTTATAATATGCCTACTTAATTAAGGTTTTCGTTTAAAAGGTCGTTTTTATAACCTAGTTATGGAATGTGCTACAAGGCTACCACGAAAATTTCATCATCTCCACTGTAACGAGCAAAACTGGACGAAAATAATTTCTATCTCTAGAATTAAAGAAAATAAATATGGATGTATGTAGTTGTGTCCTCGTTCGTATATATCGAAATGCATCTAAAGCAGACCTTAAGTATTGTCGAAAGAAGTTAAAATTATTCCGACCTAAGAATGATTAAAATCGGGTGTAAGTCGTCCCAACACCGTGGAAACGACATTACCAGCCAAGATTTGTTAATAAAAAAGTATTTGAGGGAGTAATATATTTTTAGTAAAATTACTAAAAATAAAGCTGTCAGACGACGAGGACACTTTAGGAATGATGCAGGATAATTACAACTAGGTATATTGAAGCAGAAGATCTTGAAATCTTCAAGAAATGAGTTCATTTCAATACTACGCCGCTGCTGACAATAACCGCGGGTAACGCCACAAGCTAGTATCTTTATAAATTGTAACCTATGTGTTATTTTGATGTATAAACTATATTATTGTAAAGTTTCGTTAGAATTCCTTCAGTAGTTTTTATGTGAAAGAGTAACAAACATCCATCCATCCATCCATACTTACAAACTTTCGCGTTTATAATATTAGTAGGATAATATGTATGCATTTCGAAATATATAAGTATGTTTATTAGCAGTCTGACTACCATAGTACAGGCTTTACCTACTTTGGCATCAGAAAACGGTGCGTGAGATGTGGTAGGATGTTTCAATTTACAATCAGGTATGCCATCGATTTCTATACATATTATGTATAAAAGGTACAAAATTAGGAAGACATCAGTAACGAAAGGATTTCACTTGTTATGTTTCTTCAAAGTTGCTTACCATAACCCACGCGGGTAGCGCTTAAGCTACTATTTAAGCATCTAACTGCTACCTAATAGTTACTGCTGGATTCCCTCTATTATGTAAATCGAACGAAATTGATGTAGGTAAGTCGAACTGAAAACCGATGTGAAACAGTGCCTGCGCTGTGTTTCACCGAGTTAGTGAGAATACCGTAGGCCCCCGATCCCCTCCTTGGGACGCAACGCACTTGTGACGCTTCTGGTGTTACGGGTGTCTATGGACGGCGGTAATCGCTTACCATCAAGCGATACAGGATACAATCTGAGTGTTCACTATGCTTATATATCTAACTGGCTGTGGCAAGGTAAGTCAAGACATCTTACCACTTGATGTATATAATTCTCATAATAATATGGAATGTAGTACTGTGCATTTCAAAGAATTTCATCACAGCAAAGCGCGATTGCATAAAAATTATGTGGATCGTGAATAAAATATCATAGAAGTATATTACACAATTTCATTAAACTCACTGCACTCTCCGAGCGGGAAATGAGGCAGCACGGCAGTAAACGGGTAGGTATATTTTGCAACGTGTACTTTTAAGATTGTTTTCGGACGTGTCACTCGCGTTTAAATTATATTGATATGTGACTTTTGTATAGATACTTTGATAAAAATTAAAATAATAATATGAAAGTAAATTATATCAATTTTAATCTGAAGTGTCTTAAAATATAGATATATGACAGTGTCATTACTATTATATTAATATCACTCAAACGCAAATCAACTTTTAGTATATTTATGTTCAAAAAATCTCATTAAAGTACTGCTAAAAATACACAGACTTAAAATATCTGAAACTAGCTAACCCGGCAACTTCATACCGCCATTTTTTTCGTAATTATTTTCTAAATTTCCGAAAATATTGTTTTCATTCTTTATAGCCTCAGCTAATCACTGGTAGTACAGTCGTGTACTATAAAGAAATTATAGTTCCAGTTTTCTTAGGATTTTCTTTAATACAAACCTTGTCCAAGTGGTAGCAAATACATACTAAAGAAGAATTATACAATTTTGTGCAGTCGATCGGAAGTTATGCGCATACATACATTTCAGATTTTTATAATTCATTTTTATTTATATAAAATACTAGCTGACCGACGCAATCTCGTTTGCGTCTTTTATTGCCCGTAGCCAAATTTTCCAAAGTATAGTGTGTCGCGGACTTTTTTGTAGATATTTATAAGATCTACGATTAATTAGAACATTTTATGGTTCTATCTTTTATAGTTTACGCAGCGTACGCAAAATAAGTAACTTTTCTGGTTGATTTTTTACACCTTGTGTCCGAAAAACCCCAATATCTTACGGAACCCTATTTTTTCCAAAATAAAATATAGCCTATGTTACTCGTGGATAATGTAGCTTTCGAATGGTGAAAGAATTTTTAAAATCGGTCCAGTAGTTTTTGAGCCTATTCATTACAAACAAACAAACATACAAACAAAGTTTTCCTCTTTATAATATTAGTATAGATAGATGTGTATAGGCAATAGCAAGACATTATTTTTAGCTTTGATAAAAAAAAATTGTTTTATAAAATAAACATGATTATGGTCTTTATAAAATATAGTGTATAAATTTAAATAAGTTTACTTTTTTAAACAATTATTATAATTCACTAGTTTAAAGTTATATTATGTGTCTCTCCTCGTATCTTCAATCTTTTCGATACCCAAATTAGTTGCGCAAAATGGTTTCCCGGATGGTATCAAGGTTATATTTATCATAGATTAAGGTATTTTATTCAATAAAATTGTTTAAATATAATATATACAGTACAACCCATTGGCAATATCTGCGCACTCGGCTGGTATGCGCTTCACCTCTCGCTTCCTCACGTATCGACCCGCTTTCGTCTATCTAGTACCATTGTCAACGCAAGCGCCGACACACGTGTATTGTTCTTGCTTTCGTAATCTCATTCTTGTTTATTGTTTCTCTGTTCAGTGAAATATTAATAAACTACCTATTTAGTAAACTACTAATCAGGTTCGCAGATATTTCCGAAGGGTTCTTATTCCTGTAGAATATAATTAACATAGTAGAAGGAACACAACTCAATTTTATGAGACTTTGAATTATTGTAGAACAAAAAACAAAATATTAATACAAATAAACTATTCCAAATAAGCGATTACAGAAAATAGTTAAGTATTATACATTTCCACTTCATTAACACTGTGGTATTTATTGTACCCTAGGTACTTTATAAATACTTATATGAACACAGAGGTTGTAGATCACTTTAATTGGCGGACCGACGACCGTCATTGACCGGTATTTGGTTTATGGGACACAGAAACGCACAAATTTATACAATAGCACGCAAAACCCTCGGAAAATTCACTTATTTATTTAATATTAAATAATAATACGCATTTTGTTTGCTATATTGATATTTCTACACATAGTTTCGACTACATGATTAGCCTAGTTGTTTAAGCGGTCGCCATGACGCTTTCTACTGCGTCAAGTGTTGTAGGTTTAAATCTTACATGGGACAAAACTTTGCATAATCCACAAATTGTTATTTTGATTCTAGGTGTTCTTTGGCTCCGTTTTATATATGTAAGTAAAGTCCCTTGCGATACAGGATGTATATCACTAATGCGAGAGCTTTGCTGTAAAAAAAACGTGTTTGTTTCGGGACTGAACTATTATACGAGTAAATACGTGTTACTTCGCGTTACTGTCTAACGCTGCAGACAGACTGGCGCCGTAACGCGTTACGTAATGAAGCGGTTTACCCTCCCTTAAGAAGTTATTACTTCAAAAAGGAAATTAATTATGTAATATTATTTCCTTAATGACCTAATTGGTTTGAACACTAAATATTTTTTTAATGTTCCAATTTTTCAACTGATGTTTAAGGTACGATATGAATGAATGAAAAAAAGTTATACTTACCACACTTCTTATTAATTACGTTAAAACTTTATCAAGTACCGTAACGCTAAATATGTATTACTTAAAATTGCACTACTTTGAAGAATTGTTTGTTTTTATTAGATGTAAAACGTACAAAAGTAAGTTAATAATTTGGCAGTAAATATCTTGTTACTACTTTTCTTGTTTTATATATACCAACATTATGCATAAACATTTAATTTAATAAGCACTCTATGCAAATGAAACTTGTTATTAACAAATTTTATAACACTGTACATTTAAATTTTGGACGTAGCAAGTTTTTATAAACACCCCGACCAACACAAAAAAAGTACATGCGTACAAAGTACACATGTCAGAAGTGAAACTTTTTGGCATTCTAATTTTAAAAAAAAAGAACTCTGCACATCTTCTTGACGTTTAATCCGTAAAAAAATTACCCTCATGCGCCAAAAGAAGTTTCACTTCAAAAAGCTAAAGGTCCCGAAGGCCAATTATATCAATAACAGAACGTATTGTCTTCTCTCTATAATAAAGTAACGTGAAAATAGTGAGGCAAATATAAGCAAATAAACGTTTGGTGACATTTAACTGTCGTCAGCCTATTAAGGGCTCTCACCCAGCTCTTTATAAATGGCCAAGTGACATGCAACCGCAGTCATTTGTTGAAAAAAGTGCCCGCCAGGTAAAGCTTTGAATAAACAATTTTATTTCAGCCTAATTTTCGTTTTGTTTAGAACAAAAGAGGTCAATAAAAATATTATTATGGCACTGTTTTATAAATTTGTGAGTAATGAACTTGTTAGAGCTGTAAAACTTTTATTAGTCTTTTGTATTTTTATTAATAGAAGTTAGGAGAGGGTTGTGACACACACATCTACATATCGTAGGTGGCCCGAGGTACGTCGGGGTTCCAGGGTTTTCCTTTCTAGGGTGCACCTGTTTCCCCGGCATCTAGTACCCGAGACGGCGTACGTTTTAATCGGTTTAAGTCCGATATACCACCAGGAGGTGGAATCCGAGGGGATTGCCAAAAAAAAAAAAGAAAAAAGGGTAGGGTTATGACAGGGTGTAAGTAGATTGTAGAGGGTGCCCGCTTCAGTGCGGGCAGGCGCTGGGAGGGGTCCGGCGTGTTAATAACAGCGATTCCCGGACCCCTCCCTTCTCAGGCGCAGAGTTGGCACACCGTGTGGTTTTAGTCGGTTCGATTCCGACACACCGCCCCGCCGCAAACCCCGGCGGGGTGACGGCCCGAGGGGGTTTCCACACGTAAAAAAAAAAAAAAAAAAAAGGGTGTAAGTAGATTGATTTAAAAGCGTTTTAGCTAATTTATACAATATAACTGAAACACTTTGGGATTTTATCGAACGCATGGACCTGTAATATTCGTTGTTTTTTTACTTTATTGCTTCATAAGTTTACATTAAAAGTTTAGTGTTTGGAGCTTCCCTTTAACCGATAATGCCTGTGTTAGAAAGTTCAAAATTGCTTGATTCATACCAGCTCACAGTGATACTAAAGTATTAGTTAATTTAAAGATTCATTTTAATAGTGTTAAAACATGATGCCAATATTAAAATCATGACTTTTCTAAAATTGTTTGATTATTGTATTATTTTAAGTGACTAAGATTCGGCTCTTAAATATGGCCTACACCTTCGGGCATTCAATTTAAGAAACTTCAATCGTTTCTTCCTTTAAAAAGCCTATAGGGCTAGAATCATGGTAGGGAATCTTAAAATAGTCATATTTATTAAATGTTATTTAAAAACTTCAAAGTAAAAGAGAAATAGTATGCGACATATATGTACAAAACAAGTAATTAACCAAAAATAAACAGCAGCACAGCGAACAAATTAACAGTCTCAATTTCAAATACCAATTTCAGTGGATGGGTTAAAACACTTGAAGAAATTTCTAACAATGGAAATGCCAATTAATTGCCTCATTGTAAACAGATTGCTTAATTAAGAAGAGGAAATGAATTAAGAGCGTTTAGCGAACATGGAGTCAAATTAATTTTAATGATAAACGATTTACATAGTCTTGCAGACGTTGGTAGGTAAACTCCATTATAGTATTGGGCTACTTCAATTTATTGTTAATTGATGAAGGGGAAATAATAGGTAAAGTTAGGAACTAGTGATTTGTTATTGTTGAAAACGTTTTTCAAATTTCGAAATAGCATATTCAGAACACAATATTAATTAGTTATGTTATTAATGACATATAACTCTTAAAATACGCAAAATGCAAGCATCTAGTAAAATATTCTGCTCTTAAAGATTGTTAAGCTGTACTGTCAACATGAAATATATATTCCCTTCTAGTATAACTTTATTAAGCTTTTAAGTTAAAGTTACAGACTATCATAAACAACAGTAGTTATCCTTAGTACTTAAATACTGCAAGAATATTTTAAATTCCAGTTCGAACTTCACATAATGTAATAAAAGTTACATCGTAAATACTCCTATTGTATAAACTATATCTCAGCGCAATAAAAGCAAAACACAAATTTTCATCCAGTTTCATATGGCTACTAAAATAGTCCCGAAAAAACTAGCAATAAATTCTATGAAATTAAATAATAAATAAGATTTTGTATAGGACGGGGTCTAAAACGCATTCGGTAAATAGAAAGATTTACACAATTCTTTTTACTCCCTCGTGTACAGTTTAGCAATACTTGAACACACTTTTTTCGAAGCTTTTAGGTTAATGCTTTATAAATCATAAATTAGAAATGTAAGACACGTATCCTTCCGACGTGACGTGAAATTGTGCTCTTTTGTTTTGGCCGAAAAAATGTTAAAATTGCATTAATAGCTAATGTCACAGTACTTACTATAATCAGCCTAGTTATTTATCTATGGAGATCAAAACCATAAAGTGAAACTGTACAGTATAAAATATTTATATACCATCAAGGGAAAAGCTTTCGGGATAATTTATCAAACGTTTTCTGTACTGTGTAATATATTTTAATAAAAAAAACAATCTCAATTGTCTATTATTCTTTTAAAATGAAAGGAATATCAAAATATGAAAAAATTGCAACAACTGAACATTATGTTTGTTTAGGTTAATCAAAAATAAAGGGTTGTATTGAGCGGTTCTTAAAATGAACAAAAATTGTGGCAAATTGTTAAAGAGAGGTAGCAGCTTGTTTATCAATAATTCGACCTTTACAAAAAAGGTTCCGCATATATTAAAACTATTCGAAATTTGTTTTTTGTTTTCAATTTCTGTAGGTTTTTTTCCACAGTCATACGTAAGTATATAGTTTTATTGGCGAGGTGATAGAAACACAATAAATATAAGCATTTTTATATATTCTATTACGCGAATATCTATAATGTATAAAGTATCTCTAAACTTCTATACTGTCTCGAGACATATGGGTTAATAGTGATTGTAAATAAGCATAAATATTATGACAAACTTTAATTTGACATATTAAATATAACGGATAAATACGTATTAGTTTTATAGTTCTCAGTAAGCCCAAAAAATCAATGTGTAACAAAAACTGTGCATAATACTCGTATGCACATTCTTTTATAGGTAAAGGCAAACATATAAATAAATAAATAAATAAATAAATATTTCGGACAATTTAACACACAACGCCGTCTAGTCCCAAGCTAAGCAGAGCTTGTGTTATGGGTACTAGACAACTGATATAAATACTTATATACTTTTTTTTTTGTAAATACATACATATTATACATAGAAAACACCCAAACTTCGAAACAAATATTTGCAGATCATACAAACATTTGGACCGACCCGGGAATCGAACCCGAGACCTCAAGCACAGCAGTCGCTTACGCTACCACTCGCGCCACCGAGGCAGTCAATGTTTAAACAATATTAGTACTTTAAGTAAATGAATTGTCAAAAAATCTAAGCGCAAAACTCGAGAACCACTCGATCAATTCGATTACTTACCGACGGAATTTGACCCTATAGAGAGAAAAACCAAAACAATAAAATAGTACAAAACAATACTTATATATTTTTTTGTATTGGACTACAACTTTGGAGCGAACTAAGTCTGTCAGGGCAGCTAATATTTAATAAATATAAATGAAAAACCTTTTAATAATATGCTAGAACAGAACCCTAAATCAACTAAAGTAGTCACTTTTGATTCCCACATAAACCTCCATTTACCGGTATATTACCTAAGAAAATATAAAAAGGCAATGCCCTGAAGCAAACAGGTGTGGGGAGCTAAATACATAAAGGAAGAAAGCTTAAAAAAGGTTAAAGTCAGAGTTTGGTATCGCGTAATAATATAATGTTGAATTTTGATTTGTAAGTTTTGTGGTGCAAGTAATAAACACAAGCTAAATATAGATCGTCAAAGGACTGCAGAGAAGTAATTTTTTATACTTTTATTTAATGCTTTCTATGAGGCAAAGTAGTCATTATGGTAGTTATTCATACATATTTATACAAACAATAAAAGGTATTTACTACAATTGAAAAGCAGTAGCAATTACTCATCGTGATATTGTTTTAAATATATTAGATATATGAATACAAACATATATAAGTAATAAATAATTTCCAATACTAATATACAGCTATAATGATTGGCAAACCTTTAAGTTGATGATCAAAGGGGCACAGGTTGTGGACGACTTTAGAATATTACAATTGTTCTGATCTAGAAAATAAACAGTGTGGTTGCGAATTGAATTAAGAGGAGACAAAACCCTCAATAAATATCCTTGGCAGGTAAAACGAACCACACCTACAACATTTCTAAATACGTGTAGTTCTTTTCTCTGTATTTAAAACCGCTCATGACTTGTACCATTTGCCAAGTTCTAAAAGCAGCCATCACAATACAATGTATTATACATTGTATTGTGATGGCTGCTGTGTTTGCGACGCCTCTGGGCTATTGCAAATTAAAATTGTAACCAGATTTTTATCTGCACCACTGAGTTTGGAGTATTTTTAATACAACAAATTTTTTAGCAATGTAAATGTTTGGATTCGTCTTGTCTTGTGTTTTTCTGAGTAAACACTGTAATTTAAAATAATAATAATGGTTTATTTACTTGTCTCATTCACAAAGCTAAGCACAATATTTAGAATAGCCACAAAATAGGTTGAGTCACTCTCATTCCTTTGTGAGAGGCTGGTGTCTGTAATAGGAAAACCTTTTAAGATTCATTAATAAATCCATACTGAATATTATAAATTTGAAATTTACTCTATCTGTATTTCTGTCTGTCTTTCTGTTTGTCTGTTACGCTTTCATGACTCAAACGCTGCACAAATATCAATGAAATTTAGCATAAAGATACTTTGGTTCTTGAAGAAGGACATAAATGACTCTTTACCGCAATATCCAACATACAAGCCAGCGAGACCGCGGCCAAAAGCTAGTATATAATAAAATGTTTTTTGTTTTAAAATTGAATGCTTCATTTTGTACAATATTTGAAAATAACGATGATAATTCGGTTATTCCACTTTACGAGTTGTAGTTTTATGAAGTTAATTACTCGTAATTTACAGCCTGGTTGCTATCAATGTAAATCTTTGTTGAAAACATGACAATAGAATACGTACAAAACCAAATTAAAGTCGGACCAAAATCATTTCGACATTTAATTAAACGGCGTATTTTAGTATAATTGAGGATTAATTGCGCAGTGGATTCAAATTCATCGAGTTTATACGACAATTCGATGAAAACCCGTTACAGCCAAGTATGTTATGTGTGGTGTAATATGTGTGGTTGGTATACGAATTTATTTTATATATTTTATTGGGCATCGTTTTACAAATACTGGTAGTATAATGCAAGACTGCCATCGGACCGGATTTGCCCGGATTGGTCGCGTCCGGCCGGGATTTGATTTGTCGTCCGGATTGTTATTCGTAGTCCGGGTTTGAAAAACTATATTATTATAAATAAGCCATCATATGTCTTAAAATTCATTAGAATGCGCTTATTCTCTTAACCCTAAAATATTTGGAGGGTAACATATTGCAAAAAAAGTTACATGTATTCGAACAAAAGCATCTGCAATAGTTACCGGTGTGCTCAGCCCTTTGTCAATTGCAGAACTTAAATATGATTTAAATGATGTAAAGTTCATCAGTGTAACCACAAACACAAAATTATTTCCACCAACAATTCAATATTTTGATGCAACATAAGACGGAATCACTACAAACATCCTCGAAATAGAAAGCACGCGAAATTAAATATCTGAGATAATTACCGAACTGATAATAAAGGAACTTCAACAACATGATGATGAAAAAATAAAAACATGATCTTTTAACTAAATGTTTTACATTTTTGAAAATAATTGTAATATAAATTTCGGTGGAATAGAACGCGTTGTTTGTTGTATAACAAAGTATTCCATAAGTTATAAAAAAATCTAAGTTCAAAAAAAGCTTTGTGTGGGACACATGACATTTACTGCCAGTAGATGCTAAATATAAAATAATTATAAACATATTTTTTGCCAATTATACAGTTCGAAGAAATGAAGTTCTTAAATAATCATATGACGAAACCGAGATTGTGTATAAATAGCTTTCTATCATTCAAATACTCGTTTTTTCCCAATTCGAAACCTTTTTATAGAATGATTTTATATAAGCCACAAGTTGTGATCAAAAATGTTTTTTGAAAATCCTCTCTCGGAGGCATAAATGTTTCTCATACACTTAACTATGCACTTCATTCACTCAAAATATAACACTTTGTGTGATCCACAAATTATTGTTCTAAGATTAGGTTTACTTAATGACCGCTTCATGTATCTTTGTAAAATTCCCCGCGACAAAAGATGTATATTCCTAAAGCGGGAGTTGTCCAAAAAAAGTTGTTTAATGAAAGTATACTCCTATTTGAAAAGCGTGACGAAAAATATTGAAATTTAATTAATAATGAATGAGTTCGACTGATTGAATTATTCTTTATATTTCGAATAAATTAAATAAAAAATATAAAAGTGTCCGGGTTTTGATCTTAATAATCCGGGGGTTTTACGCTTCTTGTTCAGGTTCCTCAATTTTTGAGATGGCATACCTATATAATGGGATGTGAATAGTGAGTACTATCCTGCTAATATTATAAACGCGAAAGTTTGTGGGTATATAAGTGAGTATGTTTGTTGCTCTTTCACTCAAAAACTACTGAATGGATTTTGATGAAACTTTACAATAATATAGCTCTATCAGAATAACACATAGGTTACAATTTATAAAGATACTAGCTTCACCTCGCGGCTTTGCCCGCCGTTATTGTCGTACTGCGGGTAGCACCGCGGGGTTCAGCTTGTAGTAATTGTTGTAGTTTTCGAACATACGAAGATAATATTAAAGGTTTTTATCCTGTAAAAAAAAATAATCAATTAAAAATGAATGTAATGAAAATCGATAATGAACCAAAACGATATGGTTTAGTTTTGCTTGACTTACAAGAACTTCAATCTACTGTACCCACCGTCACGTAAAACAGTCCTCGGTTTCAACTCTCCAATACCAAGACTAAGTAGACTTTATAATAAGTTCGATAAACAAATCGACATGCTTAGCACAAGCCTTTATAAATTTAAAAGCCAAGTTTACAGCAGAAATAACTGCAGTTAGTATCAGGTTCATTTAAACTGTATTAATTATATTTGTTTTATAAACTGTGGGCCAATTAAATTAAGCCACAATTATGTAAATGACTATTTGTCTTTGTCTTCCTTTTATGATATGTTTATTTTTTTTTATTTTTTTTTATCTTTATTTAAGGAGCTTAGCCACAATTTTGACTATGTCGCTCCATCATAGCCACTGTTTTAATTTACACAATTCTTATAAATTCAGCATATAAATCATATAAGGCCTTAGCTGCATCTGTTGAAGGACTGGCCAGGATGCTGTTACATCTTCCAACATCCATCAACTTATCACTAAACAATCTATTTCTAAGTTGTTGGTTCCGCGCACAATATGTTTATTTTTAAATTTAATTTCTGTGAACTGATTGCCAATTTTAACGAAATTTGTTTATACTAGAATCCGAATGTTTTTCATGAATGTTGTGTTTGCCGATTTATGTTGTACACCTAGGTATATTTTATGTATTGTACATGTATGATTCTTAAGTAATGTGTAACAACTGTAGATAAACCTATGAATAAATAAATAAATAAAAAACTTAGTTTCGGGTAACGTAACGTTTATTGTAATTTAAAAATTACATAAATGGCAAAAAAAACATTACAACACAAAGTGTTCTAGTGGCTACTGATTAGAAAGCACTATCAATATTCTATCTAAAGGTAAAATACAGACCTAGTAATTATTAACAATCGCTTTAGTGGAACTGTAACAACGTGGGTATGCTATATTCATTCTTAATATTATAAATTCTAAAGTAACTCTATCTGTCTGTTACGCTTTCACGGCTAAACCGCTGTACCTACTGATTTCAATGCAATTTCACAATGAGATCAATGATTCTTGAATAAGGACATACGTCTACTCTTCACCGCGATAACCGATATACACGTGGGCGAAGACTCGGACAAAAGCTAGTTTTGTATAAAATCCGTGATTAAAATTTCATCGAATCGAATAAACTTAGATTTGAAATAAAATTAAGTTTAAAATTATAAATAATGCGAAATATGTCATATAAAATTATAATATAAATTTTTAAGTACAAAAAAGATAAAAGTAGTACCTAGTGGAATCTTTTGTTGAAAATGAAGTTAAAGTTAGCTTGTAATTAAATTGTAAGAAAATATCAACAATATCAAAATCTAAAATAAAAATATGTACTTTATGTGGAAGGAATAAACCTTTTGTGGTTCAATATTACTCGAACCAGCACCTTAAACAAATATAAACATACCCGTAAAATGTAGTATAAAAACAGTGTATAAAGATAAGATTTGTTCCAAATCTAAGAAAAGACATCGTAACTCTTTGTGACTATTACCGTAAAAAATCTTTTGGTTCATAAAAGTTCGAATATAACATCTTGTTCACAAAAGAAGAACATAATGATTACGAATTTTGTAGCGCAGCCGATACTAAAATAATAGGGACCAAATTGGGGTGTTAAGTAGGCGAATTTGCATCGACAACTATAAATTAAACATGTCAAATATGTGGGGTTGTTCACCCTGACAATTCAAAATAATCCTCTAATAAGGGAAGTGTGTGAAACGGTCGTATTGCAAACAATTATTAATTAGAAAATCGATACCTACGTCTGTGGCGAAGGGTGACTGAAACTTTTACTGAATGACGATGGTTGTAAGATAAAAAGATCATTTACTGGAAAAGATAGGCAGTAGATACTGTCATATAGTATTCATTGTTTTGTAAGCTTAAAATAATCCAATCCACACTAATATTACAACTTCCCTGCAATAGCGACTTGAGTCATTCGGTTTCAACTTATTGGAGTGTCATGATTGTGTTTCTAGATTTTTAGTTGGAACACAGTATACTACGATAAATGCAGACTGCCGAAAAACTTTAAAGGTCTCCCTTCGTTCAGCAGTAAACAACAATAGGCTGATATTACAATACCTAAACTGCTAAGATGTAGTTAACTTGAAAATACACATACTTTTATATATTTAGGCGTGGAGACGGGTCATGCAATCTCAGATCTGAATCTGAGAGAAAAACTTGATAAAAGAAAAACAGCAAAACAAAGATAAAATAAAAGCAACAGGAAATAATCATTTTCCAATTCAAAGGCTACTAAATGGTATACTGTTTTGAGATCGGCGATTGTAAATATTATACGAAGAAATTTTACAAAATTTCTAGTGCTTATTTAAGATTATAAGCTTATAACATTGTAAAATTGTTTTAATACACAAAATCAAATTCCCTACCTACATATTCATAAGCAAATACAATGAAAAGCATATTGCCCGTAATGTGAGCCGTAAATTAATATTAGACATCTTAACACACTTCCATATTCAAATACAACGGAAGATAACACTCTAATCCAACATGAAGGTATCTATCATTAATTTAGGTGAGGATTAATTACTGTAGCCTCCAAGACAACATCAAACGATCATGATGTCATGCATTACGTAATATGTAATATGGAATTATTTGGAAGTATGGTAAGTATTTTAAATGGTTTGAAATGAGAATACAAACTCCATTGTGTTTAAGAGAAATATCGACTTGAAATATTATCCAAGAAGCTAATGGAATATTTTACTCGTATTTGCCTTCTAATTCTGAATAAGAATGTACATAAAATTAGTTGATTCTATTAAGACATGCATATGAATTACTTTTTCTATATTAAAGGAAATTACATTATATTTACCTCGAATTAATTTTGGTCAATAAAAAAATATAGAAAGAAATACAGTCAATTTTCAAACTTAAGTTTCAAGAATACCTTGTTATATAAAACTTTAAAAAAATTGATCCCGTTTTTACAAGTAATATTGTAATTATTATATAATTAACGACTATCAAATTAAACATTGAGGCAAGATGATCGCACGCGACTCACTCCATTTGTTACCGCTGACAACTTAAGCCAAGTCTGGGGGTGGGTACTAGCGCGTAGTCAGTATTCATAAGACACCTTCCTTACAGGCGTTTCATTAGAACTCTGTGTAGATACACCAAGAGAATGGAGGCGGCAAAGCACCATCTATACATGATAAGCTGCCTACAATCCCAATTATTAGATTTAGAAATTTCATTGAAGAAATGTTGAAAAGGATATCTTTTAAATTATTGAGATTTATTGTTTTTATAATTACCCTTTCAAGATAGCCGCTTGCAAGTGCTGGAATGTTCTAACCCCACCCACGTTACATCTAGAATTAGGGCCATTCAAATCACGCTGTAGCAAGTGGTTATTCGTGAGGCAATCCGAGGGGACTACTAAATAGTGTTTTACGTTGGTCTATGTTCGTGGCATCTATCTACTAATATATAATTTTTGTAGTGGGACTTTCCGGGGGGTAGGTAGCTTGCGTCCGTAGGAAATACCTGTTAATAACCCTACACGTGCTCCCTGGGTGGTGCTAAATGAGCTACAACGCCGAGCAGCGGGCGGCGTTCAATTAACCTGACGACACAAGCCTAACAAGCTTGTTTCGGGACGGTAGGAAATGACCGATCCCACCCGCAACCGTAAACATGCGATCGGGAGCCTTGGCTTAATCGCCCGAGCTAAGAGGAAGACATCCTCCATAAAAAATTACCCCAATTCCAAGGTGGGAAACGTGCCAAAGGAATGCATGACTGTTGGGAGACCAGTCGCTAGCGCCAACCTCGGCGGACCAGGCTAACGTCGTTGTAGTGAGCCTTCTTGAGGGAATAGGCGTCACCCTTCAAGTGACAATCTAAATCGACCTTACTCGTGGGAACAATATGAGTGATATTAATAAAAAACAAAATATGATCCAACAACACTTGCACAAAAGCATGTTCGTCAGAAATCGTAGTAACAGTCTACCATCAGCAGTAGCAGCAGCAGTAGCAAGCAAAGACACTGAAAAACCAGTTCAAAACAATGAAACAGAACAACAAATAAATGAACAGGAGAACATTCCTCTGACTTCGTGGCAAAATGACAAAGTTCCTCAAAGACAAAAAAGAAAGGAAATTAGCCCAATGCGCAGTGAAAATACAAAGAAATCGAAGAATACATCATTCTTTGCAGTCTCTACACACAACAGATTCGATCTGCTTGACAGCGAAGATATAGAAGCACCAGTCAAAAATGTAGAGTACATACCTAAGCCGGAACCTATTTTTGTGACAGGAGTTATGGATGTTAAATTACTGAAAGCAAACCTTAATAAAATTGTTGATACCAATTCATACAAAATGACTACTTTAAGATCAGGGCATATCATTAAATTAATGCCTAATGATATACTAACCTATAAAGCAATTAGGGAGCAATTTATAACAAACAATATTTCACACTACACTTACAAATTAAAAAGCGAAAGAGCATATAGAGTTGTACTACGGGGACTACACTCTTCAGAAGATACTAGTCTAATAAAACAAGAGTTGAAAGAACAGGGACATGAGGTCAGACAAATAGTAAATGTTCTACACAGATCTACTAAAGAAGCATTGCCCATATTTTTTGTGGACCTAGAACCTAACATAAATAACAAAGAAATATTCAATTTGAGATATCTAAGCCAGATGAAAGTGACATTTGAAGCTCCTTATAAAAAGAAGAAAGAAATAATTCAATGCAAAAGATGTCAGAGATTTGGACACACTAAAAACCAGTGCTTCAGACCATACAGATGTGTGAAATGTGGTAACGAACATCCAACTTCTTCGTGCACCAAAACACCAGACACAGACGCTACATGTGCAAACTGTCAAGAAAAACACCCTGCAAGTTATAAGGGTTGTGCAAAATATAAATTATATAGGGAGAAAATACTAAAAACCAAACAAACTAATAAAGTAAATTATTTAACTGGGGATACAAAAAGTATCATAATACCAGATCGAACAAAAAAACAAATTATAAGACAAAATAATCGCTCTGAAAAAAGAAGCTTTGCAGAAGTAACAAAGAACCAACCACTAATTGAAGGCTTACCTGATACAGAAAACCTTCCCGACAAACTAGAACTTATGTTCGCAAAATTCCAACACATTATGATCAGCATGATGGACAAAATGATGGATCGTATGATCCAGCTCGTGAGAAGCCTAGTTAACAAATGAATAATGTAATCAAAGTTGTCACTTGGAACGCAAACGGCTTGACTGAACGTCGTCAAGAACTTCAAACTTTTCTCCACATAGAAAAAATTGACATTGCACTAATATCCGAAACAAGATTCACTGCCAAATCTTACCCTTCTTTGCAAAATTACACGGTTTATACAACAAATCACCCATCAGGAAATAGCCACGGAGGAACCGCAGTAATTATTAAAAACAATATCAAACATTACGAACTTGAAAAATACAATACAGACAAAATACAAGCAACGTCAATAAAGGTAGTCATTAAGGAGAGAGCAGAGACTACTTTTTCTGCAGTGTACAGCCCACCCAGACACACAATAACTAAAGAAGACTACAACACGTACTTCTCATCCCTTGGCAACAGATTTATATGTGGAGGGGATTGGAATGCAAAACACACAGACTGGGGCTCAAGATTAATTACACAACGTGGAAGACATTTACATGGTGTAGTACAGAATTTGGGACTCGAGTGCATGACTTCACGCAAACCTACATACTGGCCAACGGATCGAAATAAAATTCCGGACCTACTTGACTTCTACATAACTAAAAACGTAAGTCCAAACTACATGATTACTGAAACGTGCACGGATTTGTCCTCTGACCACACGCCAGTCATTCTAAAAGTAAGCTCGTCAGTGGTATTAGTAAAACCCGCAGATAGACTGTACAACAAAAATACTAATTGGGAGATGTATCAAGACCTAATAACGAAAGGGATTAATCTTAGAAAACCATTAAAAACGCCTGAAGACATAGAGGAAACAATTGAGAGCATAAACAAAATCATACACGAGGCATCTACTATTTCTACAAAAATAAAAAAAAGCTATATTCCTCGAATGTTTAATGAATACCCGAAATTGATCAAAGATAAAATTTTAGTACGTCGTAATCTAAGAAAAGTGTGGCACGAAACTAGGTATCCTGCAGACAAAACAGCATTCAACAAATCTTCGAATGAATTGAAAGACCTAATTAAAAGCTTTACAAATAATAATCTCCAAGCGTTTCTCAGTAACTTGACTCCAAGCCTAGACACAAATTATTCCCTATGGAAGGCAACACGAAAATTTAAACACCCCAATAGTCATATTCCTCCTATCAGAAGTATCAACGGTAAATGGGCCAAATCAGACATGGAGAAGGCAACAATCTTTGCTGAACACCTCAACAATGTTTTTCAACCATTCCCCGAATCAAATCCAGAGCACGACGCTAAAATAAAACAGTATCTCAAAAGTGCACAACAAATGAGTCTTCCATTAAAATATACGAGCCCAACTGAAGTAGCGAGAGAAATAAAACAGTTGAAGGATGGAAAATCGCCTGGTTACGATAAAATTGACAGCGTTCTTCTGAAAAATCTCCCAAAGAAAGGAATGGTCGCAATTGCAAGTATTTTCAATGCTTGCCTACGTCTTCACCATTTTCCAGGGCAGTGGAAAATAGCGCAGGTAATAATGTTACCCAAACCAGGAAAACCTCCAAATGAAGTTACTTCCAATCGACCAATAAGTCTTCTGCCGTTAATGGGTAAACTCCTTGAAAAGATAATACTCAAAAGAATGAGGGTACATCTAAATGAAATTATTCCTAATCATCAATTTGGCTTTCGGCAGCATCACGGAACGACTGAGCAAGTTCACCGCATTGTCGACGTTATAAGCAGGTCGCTGGAAGAAAAGAAGTATTGCTCAGCTTTTTTTTTGGACATTAGCCAGGCGTTCGATAAAGTATGGCACGAGGGCCTTCTTTACAAAGTTAAGAAGATGCTCCCTCACTCGTTCTACCAATTGATAAAGTCATACCTCTATAAGCGCTGCTTTGAAGTAAAGCTTCGTGAAGATGTTTCCGACCTGTTTGAGATTAAATCAGGCGTACCACAGGGAAGCATCCTGGGACCGGTTCTTTATAACTTATATACTGCTGACCTACCAACAACAGACAAGACTATAGTTGCTACATATGCAGACGATACAGCTTTACTTTCATCACACACGAATCCAATAACTGCATCAGAACACCTACAAAATCATATTGACAAAATTGAAGAATGGCTTAAGACATGGCGAATTCAGGCAAATCAAAGCAAGTCAACACAAGTGACATTTACACTCAGGAGAGACACGTGCCCACCTGTAACACTCAATAATGAGGAAGTTCCTCAAGACGACAATGCAAAATATTTAGGTATGCATTTGGACAGAAGGCTGACATGGCAAAAACATATATGGACAAAGCGAAAGCAGCTAGACTTAAAACTACGCAGTATGCACTGGGTAATGGGACGCCACTCATAGATGAGCAATCATAGCAAGTTAATGGTATATAAAGCTATCTTGAAACCTATATGGACCTACGGTATTCAGCTCTGGGGTACAGCCAGCAACAGCAATATTGAGATACTTGAACGTTTTCAAGCCAAAACCCTCAGAACCATCTTTGACATTCCACAATACATAAGTAATAAGTACTTATATTATGACCTAAAACTACCAACTGTTAAACAGGAGATCATGACGTATAGCAACAACTACCAGAAAAGACTCTCAAATCATGTAAATGAGCTTGCTATTGGACTGAGCGGAGAAGGAGGTCTCCAACACAGAAGACTGAAAAGACATAGTGTTTCAACTCTGCGGGAGAGATTCGTCAGGCTGGATTGAGACACCTATATGAGAGGTGTCCTACCAAACTTAAAAATGCTCTAACAGATGCAACATATCGGACAGAGTAGTGGCTTATTGTTACATTTTAACAGATTGCCACGGAGCGGTATAAAAACAAAAGAAAAAAAAAAAAAAAAAAAAAAAAAACTTTCCTGGACTAGTATTTATAAGACGGTACTGTATACATCGTTTTCACTACTACAATTTACTACGTTATTAATTTTTAAATGTTTAGTAATTATTTTCTTCGTGGTTGGGATGGTGTCATTGTGCTTATTCTAAGATAATGTTAATGATGATTGGCTTGAACAGAATAACAGCGGCTGGCATGCTCTGCATCGTTATACATATGCTTTTTGCCATTTTGTCTTTCCAGTCATACTGTTTAAATGCTGTCAATAGTTATAAGTAACTCTGTAATATAAAGGCAAATAAAGTTTTTCTTATTCTTTCTTTTGGCATCGTTGTAGTCGGGTAAAAGTAATGATTTTGACTTAACTAAATATATATTTAAAGTAATGTGTATATATTTACAATAAAGTATTCTATCAGTCAGTCTGAATTTTATAGTACAGACGACAAGCTAATCTTATGCACACATACGCCACCCGTCGGGTTATTTAGCATAGTGTTAATTCGTTATAACACATGATGAAACATAAATAGCAGATAACACTGTCATCAAACATTTCATCATACTTTTTCTACAAAATAATAAGATACAATTCTTCTCTACTTCTTTTTGATTCCAGGTTCTGAGCCTGCCCACTAGAGGTGCCTCGCGAATAACGTCACACGGTGTTTTGGGTACTGTATACTGCAATTTTGATAACCTCATCAAAACCTTGCACTTTATTAGCGGCTTTGCTAGTTCCTGTCTCATATTTATAGATAGCTTGTAAAAATCCTTTCTTTAATATTTTACATTTTTTTTTTACTTATTCTAATTTGGATGTTGTTTAATATTCTAAAAGACCTATAAGTTAAAAATACTTTAATAAGCGCAATAAAAGCATTAAATTTATTAACAAGGTACATTACATCAAAAGTGACTGGTAGCGAATGGATGCGTACTGCCCAATATTGGAATTATATAGAAAATAGTTGGCACTCCTTAAGCGTTCAGCAATGGACGGCGATGGGTTGATTGTAAATAATATGATAGGCAAAACAGGACTAATCACTACTTTTCTAGAGGAAAAAATGTTACGTACTAATGGGTCTATCGAGAGACACATACGAAAAAAATATCTATAATTCCAACATTAACTGAATTCAAAAAGTTATGTTTTTCAATTGTAGTTACCTAAGATGTGGTTACATCTTTAATATTGATGTGACAGCAGGTGAAACCTCGACAAGTCACTTATCCAAAATTACTGTTACAGGTGCGTAAAATTGTTCTGTTTCTTCCGAAATGCTTGATTTCATACTTCGCCAAAGACATGCTTTTACGGTGTCTTGCTTAAATTACTAAATTATATGTTACTACAATTTACAAATTATTTGTGACTTCTATAGTTTTGAAGCGTTAAAAATCATTTTAACATAACATATGTTTTTTTATACAGATACTGGAACAATGAATTTAATTATTTCACCAGTAGTGGTCTCAAGCGGGCTATTTCAGTAGGTACAATGTCGAAATAGGTAATTTAAAAGTATTTAATACTTATTATAATGTATGACCAAATTTACTATTATGAACTAGCAGGTAGGCCCTAGTGTTATCCGCGTTGTTGCATTTAAATCGAATATTATTCATATTCCATAAGCTTTAATTTTTTTTATAAAATTAAAGTTACTACATATAACATCACCTACTTGCCAGTGAAAGTCCTATCAAATCGATTCTGATAGGACTCTTCTTCTAGACAGTCGTTCTAGAGATTAGTCTGAATAAAAATAGACTAAAACAGTAAAAAAATGTGATGTGAGTACCGTACTATATTTTCAAATTAATTTATCGAAACTTCAACTTTGTTTATTTATATAGATAAATACGTACAGTCAGCATCATAATCACTTGTGCTCTCAGGGTGCTCAAAATTATAATGAAAAACATCTATTCAATTTTATATTGGCAGACATGGCATACTCAAATTGTTTTACGCATTCAAATTGATGAAAATATCTTAACTATCAGTTGTCAATGTCGTGTTGGCTATCAGAGTGTTCATATTAATGTTATCAAATACCACAAAGCAATAAAAAATATATTAATCAGATTTCACTAATACATTATTAGTGGATGTAGACACCATAAAATGAACCATATCGTGATATATTTATGGTAACTATTAACTACAAACTGAAAATTAATTAGACTCAATTAAATATAAACCGCTTCATCAACATACCTCAAGTGTTAAGGTTTTCCACGCCGTCGGATAAACTGAATGCTTTATGTTAGTTGGATACGCAGCACCTAGCTCTAAAGGCCAGAGAAAACCGCAAGGAATACGACGAGGAATCAAGAAATTCATCGGAGATGGCAAGGGAGGCATTTATTTATTTTTAAATTACCTTAAAATAATCTTCTAATAAAAGGGTCTATTTAAACCTATTTAGAAAATTACATATTTCAGAAACATCATGCGAATTATACTCAACTGCTTAAGTTTAATTTACAGCTAAATAATTTTTAAATAAACATTTTACATCGTTTTAAGGAATCATGATTTTATTCTCACAGCCAAGATTCCAATGTTTAAACCTCCCACAGAAAATAGATTCAAAAAATAATTTAACTACTGTACTGAGGCCTGGTAAATACCTGTTTCGTATTTCAAACCAAGAGCAACATTTTTTGGTTATGGGTGACTGGCTAGAAACCCATAAATAGTACTTTGGGTAACATATCTTCACAAGCGAATGGTTTAACTACAGAATAAACGGTTTGAATATGCTTAAACTAGGCAAAACCTATAAAATTACAGAACGCCATAGATCTTTATCAGTTATTATCACCAAATGCATGCTTTGTGTCGGTTTATTATGAAACAAAAATAAGTGATTGTTATGTTATTAGCATAATACTCGACATTATTACACAACAGTGTTACTTTAACCTTTATGGTACAAGTACTTTCATAATGTATGATTTTGAGAAGAATTGGTATTAAAAACAAATTGAACAAGACAAGACTTTGAAGTAATTCTTTTGTATTTTGTTTTTATGTTCAGTTATTCCATCTTGAATAAGAGGTAATGACAGTGTCTTACGTCGTCAACACGAATGTACCGGCTTGTTTTCCTCTTGAAAAAATACCATTACAGGGTGAGCTTAGATAATGATTTGGAAATCGGGACAGGTATCTCCCCTATTATTTTGGGGTGTATTACTGTAATTGGGACGTAATACTCTTGCCAGTGGGCTCGTGAAAGTTCATCTTTTACCTTTCAGTATACCTCTTTGTTATTATTATCATACAATCCTACAATGATACAATACCATTTTATCATGACTGAAATTTCATAATTTAATGTTTTAATGATGGTTGAGACGACGCGTCTGTCTTTTGATATTATATTTATTCTGATGTTATATTTTTGTTTCTATATGTTTTTATTTGTAAATTATTTACAGGGTATTATAATTATAACTTTTGTTATCATTATAATAATACCTGTCTAAATCTTCCTTCTAGCTTTCCATCTAAATACACGACTAGTGCCATCTACATACACGACTAGGACACACAGGTAGCATATCTGACTTTGATTTTTTAATAGGAGAAAAAACTTACATCATCCGAGCCTATGATACTGTTATCATACTCTGTTGGATATAAGCTTCTTCTTAGATAGGAGTCTTACTATACCACGCTGGTCAGATTGGTTGGTACAGAAGTTGTATCAAGATTTGCCTTCTCCCTTCAGTGCTGCTATCCTTCAGAGCTTGCAACACCCATGGAATGAATAAGGGTGTTGAGATTTCGTGTTCTTAATCCGTTACCATATAAAGGTACACTGGCTTTAAACATAACGTATTATTATGATATAAAATAAAAACTATGTAACCAAAATTATGAAACGTTACAGTTTTATCACATCTATGTACGTCGACAACCACTGAAGAATGTCAGCATTCATGGACCCTGAAGGGGAGTAATTAGCTCTTATTCGCTATGAGCACCAAATAATAGATGTAGTTGGTTCATCTGAAATACAGGCTTCAATTTATGGTATGTAGTTAATATCGTAAGGAATTTATGAAATCTCAGTGAGTTCTTGATTTTCTTAGATAGAGATTTGCAGTAAGCTGATTAGCAGTTAATAATAATTATTAGGTATTATAACTATAGTAGGATTATAATCTAATGAAGCTTGAGCCTTGAAAGTTTGAAAGTTGTGCTTACTTACTCTTGTAATGTGTTTTTCTTTATGATGATATCTTTTTCCCAAAATACAGTAAATTGATTGATAAACAACAATGCATGCAAGCGATACCGAGTATTTTTTATACATGCATAGCATTACTCTCTTAGTAAATTTGTATATTTTGCTTGTGATTTTTTGCGGGGGCGATTGGTTTTATGTGAGTCTACACATATACATTGTAAACTCACATACAAAAACAATCGTCTGTAACTACGAACTCACATATAAAACATTCAAAATTTCACACACACTAAAATACATTCAGTGTGAAAACAGTGTAACGCATAAGTTCATTTGGGCTTATACCTTAAGAAAAAGACGCCTGCACATGGCTGTTCCCTACCATGTTGATCTCTAATAGATATAACATGTCCAATTAAAGATAACCTGTAAAAGAAACGCTGAGCGATGTCTACCAACCCAAAGGGTTAAAGTACCTGTTTAATAGACCCAACGGTTGCTTTAAACCTAATTTATTACTATGTATTATAAGTCTTAAATCTAATTAACAGGTCCTAGACTAAGCTACACAACTGTAGTAACGATCTTAAATATGTTTATAACACAACCGTGAACACAAAACAGTGTAAACTTCTAACCATGAACATACCAGCGAATATAGCTAAAGCAAATGAAAAACATGTTATAATAACTACCTTTATTACATAACGCTACAGCTAAAGGTAGTGGTTATGACAATAAAACTAGTGTATCGCCGCAGGTATGCCTGTTAATAGAAACTGAATAACTAGAGTTAACGCTTCGTGTTATGTTCAAGCTTCATATGAGCTTAATTAATTAATATTAACAAGCCACGTACCGTGTTAGCTGAACTTCTTGGTGTAATAATTTTGTTAAATATATATTTACACGGTATTCATAACAGAACATGCTGATAATTAGGTAAATTTAAGCCTGTCGGTAAACATTTTCAATGTTACAAAGCTATAGAGAAATCGGTCAAATTCATAAGTTCCCTATTGTTGAATTGAACGATAGCTAGCCATTGTTTGGCGCCCAAGCAGCGAACCGATTAATATGAACGTTTAAGCTTCAATCGTTCGTTCCTAACTTTAGTTACTTATTACGCCTTGGCCAACTGGGCACATTGTTCAAACAAATAATTTTGTATCACAAATCAAATAATCTCTTCAAAATTAATTTTCAGCAATTTTGAACTGAAATTGCATTTAGTTTGGTAAACGGTTTTAACTGTATTCCAGATATTCAGAAATAATATTGTATTGTAGAAGATTTAATTGTGAATATTACAAACAATGGAAAATAAACGATAACAAAAATAAAATCGGAGCTGAAATTTCACATTATAAATGCCAAGGGCTCGTGGCTTATTGGTAAATGAGTTTCAAGTTTCAGCAAATTTCAAAGTTAAGCGATACTAACCAGGTTAGTCTATGGATAGGTGACCTTAAATCTTAACTATTGGCTTGCACATCCTGTTCACAAGGCCAGTTTAAGTTATAAGTATAGTTATAAGCCTGCAATTATCAATTCGTGTAAGTTCTTAAGTATACTTCATCTTTTTCAATAACGAAATTAAAAAAAAAAAATTTTTGGCTTTGGTCTCAAAGCCAGTGGGAGCGAGGCGGCGTTGTACACCACGCCGCGCTGCTGCATTCGAGATCAGTTGTCAGTCAATTATCTCTAATGAGAAATAACTAATAAATTTCTAATAAGTGTACGTAGTTTGTGTTATATAATTTTTAAAGCTATATTTATATTATAATAGTGCTGTAAACGTCCTTCTAATTTTAAGTAGGTACCTTAATTCACTGGTTATGTACAAAATTTTAGTCGTGTGTTTTTAATTAAAACTTATTTTAATGTTATTAAACAAACGAGTGTAGGGATGATCGTCCAGTCTGATAAGTGCGAATTTCTAACATTATTTTAGACATTTCATTTAACTAGGAAAGTATCTAAATATTTTTATTGAGATAGTTTATATGAATATAACTTGAAGTACCTAATTAAAAATGGGTACACAACAAATTAAATTTAGAGTGAGAAGGAGCACGTCATTTAATAAATCGTAGATAAGTTCGTAAGAGTCTGATTCTAAATAATTACTTATTATAGTAAACATAGAAATTAAATATTAAAATATATTTAATAATATATTTGAATGTTATAAAAATGCATGACACTAATACGGTAAAGGATAAAAATTCCTTTCATGGAAAAAAAATGAGAAAAACTAAATAAATAAAGATAGCTGCACTTTTCTCCATTTCTCAAAAGCTACTATATCGAATTGAACCATTATTAAAAATATAACTCATCTTAATACACAGGCTGTATGGTTGCACTGATCAAGTACATTCGAGGCACAGCGCTAGGCGACTATGCCATTTATTTTCGAGTAACAGCAAACGACCAATAAGTCTTGCTTTCCCGGGATATTAACACTATCATAGGTTACTCACTAGTTTTATGAAGAGACATTAGGCATTTAGACATTTCCATAAAATTTATATGATTTCGTTCTAATTTAAGTTCTAATTTCGTTTGAACTATTATTTTGATTAAAATATAAAGAAAATTAAAAAAATGTACTGGGGCCTGAATATCAGTTTTGCCGAATGACTGGTATCGGACCTCTGCAACCCTGAGGGTGAACTGAATTCGAATATATGTAGTTGTTAGTATCACGTAGTACTCAGATTTGCTATTAACGACAGCCATATATCCTCCTCTCCAATCCCCGTAGAGTAAAATAGGTTTTAAATACATAAATTCGTTGTTTGATATCGTTAGCCTTATTGGGTGGTGTTTCTATTAAATCAAATTTCTAATGAACGATGTAGCTTTTCCGCTTCACTTTATTTAGTGGAAGTGGGCGGCGGAGGCCAAACAGCTAAATGTCCAATAAGTCCCGCACTCGATATTAACTGCTACATAGTTTACTGCACGCGCCGCCTGTTCATTATTGCTGCCAAGCTCAGTTTTATGACATTCGAAATTCGTATTTATATTATAATTGACCAGTTTAAATACCAGAACGGGTCGAAATTTAATTATTGTAAGTTTTTAATAAAACTAATTGCTGATGTCGATAGAATAACTTAAATGAAATCACTTTGAATATAAGTCACTTCTAGGGAAGTTTTGCAGTCTAATAACCGATTAGCCATTCATTGGCGGATAGAAATTTAGAGCAATATTCAGATTTTCAAATAAACAAGTTCAAATAATATTTCTGATACGATATAACTCTCTGTTTTCATCTAAATGAATACCCTGTATTTTATGAAATAGGAGTAACGTGTATAAACCTCAAAAGGAAACTTCAAAAATAGTAAAAATATTTGTCAGAACTAAAGCTGGGATATAAACTGGGATAGGCCAAAAAGCCCGGCTTGCGTGCCAGCGAGACTGAAGAGTCGACTGATGTGTTATTGAGTTCAATTTACGTTTTCATATTCATCTACCTCTTCTTAAAAAAAACATATAAGAGTTAATGGTAAAAGGGATTCAGTTTCTTTGAAACTGTTTGTTCGTAACTCTCTTTGAACGAGTTTGTAACTTGAGTTGATTTTGGGAAATGCTTTCTGTTTTTCTTTTCTATAATAAATCAGTTATCTTACTCCGCTTTTGTTTAAATTTAACAATGTAAGTAGACCTTATAATATAAACATAACTTACGAGTTCATCAATAGATAACGTTTATAATTAAAATATACTTTAAAGACCTATTTAAATATGTTGACTAACATTTTTGTCTGATATTGTTTAATTGAACAATTTAACTAATTGACCCGCGTCACTTGGTCTGCGTCTCCTTTCATTCATGCTGGGCTCCTAATTATTCTATTTTAGGTACACCAATAAAATATTAATATAATAAAGTAAACATCGGTTAGATAGTTTCAGAGTTCATCGTGAATAACAGCGTAACAAGGGATCATATTTAAAGTGTACCGCTACCAAAAATTCTAAGATCCTTTTCAGCTGTTAAGCTTTTAAAAGTATTGTTATCTTATAATCTACTCAAAAATTAAAGCTACAGTTTTAAGTTAGTTTTTAGATATATCTGTAATTTAAAAGAAGCTTATAACATATATTGGCATAATTTTGACACTTAAAGGGTTTAAAATTATATACTACATGACATAATGGTAATATAGTTTTGAAGTTTTTATGCTTATAATGTATTTTTATAAATATTCGCACAATCGTTTTTATATGACACGAGGTATGATATTTTCGTAAGTCGTCAAGGTTTCGTGAAAATTTCAACAAAATCTCTTTATTATCTCTCGTATTTAACAATACGCACGACCTGTAAATTTAATCAGTATTCAACGTCCATCTCCACCGAAAATATATTGCTGTTTTTTTCTAAGCATACGTGAAAATATATTTTTTCTTTTTTTAAACAAAGTGTAAGGACTATAAGTCACGTAACTCTTGTCTAAAAATATAACGTAAAATGCCTCTCATTGAGTTTAACATTATATTTATTTATTTACATATTTTATATAATTTTTGTGTAATACATAATCATATAAATAACATAAATATGTATTAACATTTATACATCACGGCCTATATACTCGTAAATACTTCTCAAAATGTGAAACGTCCTTGTCGCTTTACACATATGTATATGTATCTTAAAGCAATGAGTCAACAACAAGTCTATAAATATGTTTTGCAGAGAAAGGTTTGCGATGTTATGAGGTGAAAATAAAAGGTGAAAAGGCCCTTGATTCCGTCAATGACTATTGAAAAGTTTCAACGTAAAACCAGTAGGATAACGCTGTTTGTTCCCACAAAGGGTTCCTTTAGTCGACAACATTTTTTTTTCTACGGAAATGTGTAGTAGGAACGTAAAAGAGCGTTATGATTCCTAAAGAATTTTCAGAGCTTTACGGGATTCGATGTTTGTGGATGATGTTACTAGATAAGCGACGTAAAAGGAATACTTTTACGTAAAACCAAACTCAACTAGTAACACTCTAATTATTTTTTTACAATGATCTACCAATGAGAATATTGCAATATACAAACAATAATTTATTAAGACGTGAATAATTACGCACATACATCTATGTCTAACATCACCAGAAATAGTTTGGATATGACTAGTGTAAACCAATTGCGTATACTGTGAATAATTCATCAAAGAAACGGGCACTGACAAATGAAATGTAATGAATACGATATGAGAGACGAAGGCGAGCTTGCTGAGATTCATGCAAAAATAGATACACTTATCCATAGGGTGGCATCTTGTAAAAATATTGCAGACACTTTAATTTTTACGAGTACCTAGTCATAAAGCAATATTGATAAAGTAGATATTTGCTATTTAGGGTAGAGTAGTCTGTAGTCGAGAAAGTTTATAAACATAAGTGTAGGTATATAAAGAACAAGCAATAGGTATGCCTACTGCCTGTGATGTATGTATATATATATACCTATACTAATATTATAAAGCGGACGAGTTTGTTTGTTTGTTTGAACACGCTAATCTCAGGATCTTCAGTGTTAGATAGTCCATTTATCGAGATTATTATAGACTATATATCATCACGCTAAGACCAATAGGAGTGGAGCCCCAATGAAGAATGTTTTAAAAACGGTGAAAATCATTACGCTACGGGCAATAGTAGACGTAAACGAGGTTGCGAGGGTCAGCTACTATACGTATAAACGTATATTTTTTATGAACATATTTCAAACCTGGATAAGTTTACAACATGGTATTCAACAGGCAGACTAGAATCATTTTAGTGAATTAATTATATTAAAATAAATAACAGTTTCATAAATTATTACATGTAGGTATTCGATTGGATTTCATTTCAAATGGGATCCTGGTTTCTACGTTATCCTACAGTGCTGCAAAAAAACTAATCTACGTTTGCATTACAACAGTTATTATGGCTTGTTTTACTGACTTTTAAGAACAGAAATATACCAGTTCGGGTGTTAGAAGTTATTAAAGTATAACTGTAGTAATCATTACGAAGGCTTTAGTTAATACTTTACAAATTTAAAACATAAACCAAAGCACACGTAAACAGCAAAACAGAGGTTTAACGAAATTATTGTTGTAAGTCCAAATGTAGTTCTAAAAACGGATTTAATGAATTCACGTTTTTTGCAAAGTTTAAAGGATGGATCGACATTATTAAGTAGGTGTTGTAAATTCAGAGGAAGAGCAGGGAACGATCTTGGTAAGTTAGCCCGAAGTCCAATATTTGCCCTCTTTAGTTATTTCAAGAAACGGTTCTATGTTATTGAACTTTAAGACTGTAAGTTTACAGTTGATAATCACAAATTTTAACAACAAAAAACCGACTTCAAGAACTGGACCAAATTAAAATGGGACCACACGGGCAGCACCAGCTTTCAAATAAAAAATAATCATCAAAATCGGTTCACCCAGTCGAAAGTTGTGAGGTAACAAACGTAAAAAAAAAACAAAAAAACAATATAGACGAATTGAGAGCTTTATCGTTTTTTGAAGACGGTTAAAATAACGCAAAACCGTTGCTTAAAATTAAATAGCGTTTATCAATAAGGACATTATTGTTTTGAAAAGTAAACCTTCTTGGTTAAGATTAATATAAAAATTAATGAATACAATAAGGGAAATAAAATGAAACGATGAGGAAATAAAGATCTTTAAATGTTTTTCATTTCTTTTCTGTTTTGTGAACCTTGTTCCTGTGTGATCTCATAAGAATTACAGATTATTTCGTTAAATATGTTAGAAGCTTTCTCATATTCGTTTATCAGATTTGAAATGTACAATAATCAAATTCACTCACGGTCTATCCGTTATTGAAAAACCCTATACTAATATCAATTAATATGTTTTAAGAGTTCTCGCTTACAATCACGCTATGTTCTCTTGGCGATAGCTATTCGGGACTCAACAGGATTAGCCTAGACCTTATGCGTATTATTAAAAGGTCTCCTATTTTTGTTATGATAAAAAAGTATGTATTCTTGAAAAGGTTTTTAATGCCGAAAAATTATATAGCATAATGGTATTTCTGTTATTTGCAAGGTATTAAGCTTAAAAAAATAATGAAATATTATACATATATATATGTAGATAAGATAAAAGTTAATGCCATATAACTAACGAACTATGGTGTAATCAAGTACTTAAATGTAATTATAAAACTCTGTGACTTCATTGTTTAGTTTACAAATAAATACCATAAAAAATTATCACATTTTATTATGATCCATAATTATTCTAATTGCTTATTCAAGCCCAAAGGCTTTCTACCTTGCTATATAGTTAATATATTGTTGTTATGGTATATTATGATTTATCCTAACCATAAAGATATGCAAAATTATATTAACCCTTGTAAGTGTACAATGAAAATACAGATTAAAATCTATTTTTTTTTTGTAGAAGATGGGAAAAACGAGCAGACGTATCGCCTGATGATAAACGATTACTCCAACACCAGAGGCGTCCAACACAAGTGCGTTGCCAGCCTTTGGGGGGTGGAGAAAGGGATGGGGGAAGGGGTTGGAGTATGGGTCTCCGGTATCCTCGCTCATGTGCTGAAACACAGCGCAGGCGCTGTTCCACACCGGTTTTCTGTGATGCCGTAGTGTCACTCCGGTCGAGCCGATCATGCCGAAGCGCGGCTCTTCCACGGTTATACCTCTCAACATCAATCCTTTAAAATTACTTGTAAAGATTTCTGAAGTTATATTTTCAATTTTTTTTTAGAGTGTCAATCTCTAAAAACTTTTCATGAATAAACACCAAAAATTTTGCATGAATCATAAAAAGTTATATTTAGAATCATTTGTCATTCATTAATTAACTTTCATTTGTCACATTAGAACATTTTCCGGCATAATTTAATTTTCATTACAAGTAGCCATTACATTTAGAACATGTCGTTGATATGTTAAACATGTTATTCATTAGTATTTTTTTATGATCAAAGCTTATTATCTTTAGCCTATCTTAGTATAATCACTGTATTTGTTCAGAATATAAATATACGTATAAGTGCGTTATATACCTATGTATAATTTCTTTCGAATATGATAAAGTATCATTTACCAATTAAAGCGTACATGTCTACTGCTTTATTGTCTCAAGTTTTGTATTACACAAAAGGCACACAGTAACTCTAGGAAACAATTTCTCATATTACGAATTTAACGATTGTATATAGATATTTATGAATTTATGAAATTCTCGTAACACAAAAGATGTAGCGACTCAATATACCGTCACATAAAGAACTCCAAATCCTTTGATATCGTACTTTTATTACTTCTGTAGAACTCTGCTTATTGCATGAATGTATTATTGTAACATACGTAGACTTGAAGCATTATCGTATTTTTTTTAAACCTATATAGGTTACTATGACGAGTCAGTAGGAACGACATATAAAGGTAATACTTATTAGAATGCGAAAATCGTTTTAGAAGACTTCGTAGAGTACTCTTAAAACAGGTTTGAGGTGGTTTTCTGGGACTTTTAACCAAGGAGTTACTTTAACTCAACTTTATTTTGGCCATTAATGGGTATGACTATAGGCATTTCTATTCAAGGCATTTAAATATTTCTACTAAAAAGATGTAAAAATAAGTAAATAACCATATCAAGCTTAATAACTAAACGTAACTTGTTTAATATATAAATCAATATGGATAAACACTAAATTCCAGTCAAAAAACTGAAAGATAACTTAAAATTAAACGAAAATTACATAACAACTACAAAACGTTGAAGAAATAACAAATGAAGTCAAGTGAACACAAAAGAAATCTTGCATTGTCATACCGCAACAATACAATTTACTGATAAAGATATTCTAAAGACAACAGTCCGCTTCACTGACACTTATAGACAAATAATAATAATAGGTATAACTCTCAGAGGCCGACTGAATAAACACGGGCATCCGTCTATATCGCGTTGCTGGAATATTGTCTTGTTTATGAGAACCGGACGATCCCCCGCCTGAGGCAAGGATCCAATATAATGGGAATACCTACTTCAACATTATTTGCAGATACACGGGTACTTACGAGATTTGCCTCGGGCGTGTATTAACGTGTGGCATGCGCTTAAATCGGCGACGACACCAATAAAGGAACGTCTGATACAAATTCGGATATTAAAAAAGGTGAAACAATGTTTGAGATTTCTTTTTATATTTTTACAATTCTAACCCCGAAGCGACAAATTGCTTTGACATAATACTTTTTGGGAATAACAAAGAGATCACTAGTCGTTCGATGCTGTATTCAATTTTGCGACTGCGTTATTCATAGAAGACTTTGTGTAGTGTATGTAAGTATATTTATATTGGAACCAAGGGTCGTCAGTGTAACTGATACTTTATACTGAAGTTTGTTTTGTATTGTTAACTAACGAAATATATGGGCAAGTTGTTCTTGTCCAAATAGTTATTTCTTTTTTAATTTGTTTTATCAGGTTTAACGTCATATCGGCAATGAATGAATGCACCATTTAATGTTTATTGAGTTGCATTAATTTCGTAATTATGTATCCTATTTTTACCCAACAACAGCGCAGCCAAAGGGAAGAGTAATAATTTTGGCAGTTTATGTATGTTTGCATGTTCCACCATAGCACCTAAACTACTGAACCGATTTTAATGAATAAGGTGTTAGTAGATTTTTAACAATGTCCTGGGTAACATAGGGTACCTACATAAATTTTTTAATTAAATTTTTGTAAATGTTTTTTTTCATCTCACATTTACTTGATGCATTTATATAAACACAGTATTGCTAAATTTATGTAATAGCTCTTTTCCATATTTTATCTAGAAACAAATGGCAACAACATTGTTAACAAATAACAATGTATACGAACTCGTGTGTATTTGAACCAGCTCGGAGCGAAATAATAGACAAGTTGGACAGAACAACGTTGTAGGCTGAACATGCAGTTAATGTAACTTTGTAATAAGGGTTACAGGGCCCCTATGCTGCTTTGTTACGTTGCATAATTGTGTTATGCTCATTCTACTGAGAAATCTTGCTACCGAATACATTTTAAAGCAAGTTTGGAATGGAGACTGCGTTATTAACACTTAGGAAGTAGTTTTGTTTTGTACATGACTGGTTTAATTACTGTTATGACTCGTTTTTAGGGAAGAAAACACAATATGTTTATCAAATTATATAAATTATAAATTAAATTATATTAAAAAAAATAGTTTGCTGTAATGAATAAATGCGTGGGTAATAATGTTTATATTCTGATCAAAATGTTTGAGACACATAGTAGCGTTAAAAGTCAGTGTATATTTCTATATAGCTAGGGTCGCACAGCGGTCAGAATACGACCATATTTTTTTTGCCTTCTGCTGCTTTTACATTCCTCCTCCATTATACATCTACAGATCGTGTATGTATTTGTTAAATAAGACTATGTAGGTATCTACTTTTTTTCTTATTAATCTTCCAAAATTAACTTAGGTTTAGGAAAACCTTACTTACATTCAGATTTGAAGTATTTGGAAGTCTAGTATTTTCTCACTACCATATCTTAGGTTTTTTTTAAAGAAGAAGAATACTTCTTCTTCTTTATTTCTTTCATGAGACCACTACGTAGGTAGAATTATTGTGATTGCCATTTAATGACATTAACTCTCAACTTTTGTTATAGTGTTAGCAGATAAAATGATCTGCTGAGCACTCTTCTTCTGAGTAATATTATCTGATACCTACATATACCTAAATATATCAGGCAATTAAAGAAAATTAATCGGTAGCCAGCAGTAATTAAAGGTCTAAGCAATAGCTGTTATTTTTCTAGATTTATATCATTAATTTAACGCATGTTTCAAACTGTGTGTAGGTAGCGTGACTTGGTAAGCCGACCGCGTACAAGACATTCCTCAATTTTTTGTATACTAATAATTAGCACGTGGGCACCACGGCTTAAGTGTGTTTGCCAGATGTCGCCTTAAAAAATCTGAAGAGCCCCTCTAAGTACTGATGTTCCACTTACATACTTAAAGACAGATTTACGACTTAGCAAAGAAATTAGGTTAGTGTCAAAATCTGCACGTTTCAAGTGGTACTTCCGCAATAACACTTATCTCCAATCAAATTCTTATATCCTCTTTGATTTGTAGATTTTTGACACCGTAATTAATATGTTTTTGTTGTAATAAATTATAAGCTTGGCTCATGTTATCTATCTAATAATACCTTTAGTCGAGCAATTCTTGTATAGATATTCTGAATCTCGGAAAAGGCTCCAACGATTTTGATGAAATTTAGAATGCAGGAGGTGTCGGAGACGATAAATCGATTTATCTTGGATAAGTTTTTAGAAAATGTACTAAAAAAATAGGTAGTTATGTTAGTATATTACTAAAGTATCTAAAACTAGGCCAAAATTCTACTTGTGTGATACTAGTCAAGTACATCTAAAAGATGAAGGACTTGAAAAAGTGACCCATATTATGTTACTTTTTTAAATGTTTATTTCATTTTTAAGGAACTTTTGTTAAACAAACAAGAAGTTTTTTTTTAATAGAGATACTATCATCCCCTTATATTAATATCCAGTTGTTTTACTATCATTGCTTTGCACCACAGCAGATAGACACCTGGTGCTATGTAACAATTTGAATTGCAAATATAACCAATTTAAATGTACTAAACTATGTATTATGGTGTTGGTCGTTGAACAATTATTGTATTTAGACAAAGACAGAAAATATATCACTAGAGGAAATAGATTCAATATTGCCATGGTAGTATTGTATTAGAGCGATATTGTCGTAGCAACTCCACTGCAATTGAAGAGAAACATGATGTGTCAAGTGCAAATACGATCTGTACAAGATTATTATGCAATAATTATTATGCACTTTGGTGTTATTTTCCAGTTAATAAAGTGAGGAAACACAGTTAGTTTTTTATACGATAAAAAATCATATCAGTGTATTGACAGCATGGAACTAATATTACAGATTGACAGTAGAAAGTATTAGATTGACTCAATGACTGACAGTAATATCTTTTTAAAATGGAAGAAACTAATTTATATAAATAATTAATATAAACCATATTATGTTGAGATATTCTAATAAATTGGACTGTAATATGTAACTAGACTTTTGTTATATTTAAAACTATTACAAATGAGACATCACCATATGTATATACACAGTGTGTGAAACGATTTTTTTATGTGAGGTCTTGCCAAAATGACTACTCTGCCTGATGAAAATTGAATCCAAGTATAGTGGTCACCATACTCATTGCGAGTGCAGATAATTCAACAGCAGCATGGTGACCCACACCATGTCGACCTAGTGATGCTTTTGCACCATTGGGCCTCCGGTCTTGCACTCACCACCGAAACACGACAGCACGAACGCAGTCATTTTACGTTGAATATCTGTGCGAGGGTAGTACCCCGAACGAATCGGCCCGTTCGTTGTGTACCAACTTTTATTAAACTAAGTCCAAATGGTACACAACCATCAAACCTTCAAGAAAAGAGCGAACTGTTTCCTAAAAGGCCGGCAACGCACTTGTGACGCCTCTTGTGTTGGGAATGTCCATGGGCGGCGGTAATCGCTCACCATAAGGCGACACGTCTGCTCGTTTGCCCCGTGTTAAAAAAAAAACACAACTAATACACACAACGGGAAGTTTATTTCTCATTTATTTTGCAAAATCAAATTGTATATAGATACATAATTTATAATGAATTTCTAATAAAAATAGGTCCCATGTTGACGGTATACTAATCAATTTAAGTGGCTTATGTCATACACAATTATATCGCCAAGAGCTTAGGGATGCACGAGTATAAATCCTCATGTAATAAAAGGTTTTTAAATGTATTATAAAATCTCTATATTATTTTATTAATTAGCTTGTCACAACAGTTTGTCCCGCGTCCCACACCACTCCACAACTGTTTGCCGTTCGCCACGTGTCGATAGCGATAGACTAGACACAAGCGGTTTAAAGACGCCCATCACTCCATCTGAGTGTTTTGCACGTAATAATAGGATAATGCTGATGTGCACATGTTACGCGAATGCTAAGCGATAGTGTGGCAAATGCGTTTAAGTTTAAGTGCAAACTATAAAGAGATTGTAGTACGCCAGGCACTTTGGGAAATTATGCATGGTACGAAGCGTGATAAGCTGGTATCTCAATGATATTTTTAACATTATATCGATATAAATAGTGTGTAGTGTTTATCAAGTCGTGCGTTGATACCCTTGTGGTTCATTTTGTATTCTGGGTGAAGAAAGTTGCAGAAATTTATCTATTCAAATAAACTTGTATTAATATTGTTAAAATGATACTAAATATAAAAGCTATTCCAACATATGAGGGGAACATCGATTCATAAATAAACAGTTACTTTTAAATATTAAATAAGCCTCGAATGATATAGTGATAAAACTACGATACTAAATTTAACTTCGTCTCATTGTCCCATGAAACAAAACAAATTAACCTACGAGTACTAACGGGTGTATTATCTAAGTACCACTCTGCTTATTCGTAAAGCCAAACACGTACTATAAACTTACATATAAGAACAATGTTAAAATGCGCACCCGCCATTGCAGAAGGGTGAACAGAATCATAACACAAAGAAAAAATACGGTTATTTTACACCAGTGCGGTAGATTATATCTTTTATGTTCAAAATCAACAGGAAGCTTTCAAATGGGGCATGTAACCTACACTTATTATAGATGCTGTTTCGCGAGGGTGCATAAATTTTTTAAACCAAAGGGTTTGTGCAAACAACTCTGTGAGAGTAATTTGGTACTTTTTTAGTAATTGTACGATACGACGAGAGAGATGCAGCGGTGGCGAGCGTTCGACCGTTTGCAGAGTTTCAAAAACTTTTAATTTTATTTCGACGTGAAAACAAAGTAAACACTGTGCAATCGTTCTGATATTTTTATAATTTGTAAAATAGATTTTTGATACAAAATTCAACAGAAACGTGGATGGAATTATACACAATATGTTTTAATCATCATAACTGCTTGTTTCGATAAGAAACTTGGTTGTTATTTCTATAAAAACAGTAGCACCCTTCAAGTAGTTGCCAGTTATGCTTCGTAAGCTTTTAAATTTTCTTGCTTTAAAATCAATATTTTACATTAAAAATGTATCCTTAAATATCTTACACAAAAACATTAGTTTAGATGGTGAATGTAACATTAGAGAAGCAGTTTTTCATAGAAATAAAACAAACAATTACTTAACAACAGAGTTTAAATTAAAATCGTAAAAATTAGTCTCAAGTAGAACGATGTAAGTGAACTAAATAGTGACTTAACTTACAAATACGATACTTATGTTATGGGGTTCACAGATGGCTAGTTTGTATAAATGGATTTAAACACAAATTCTACCTACCTATATATCTAGAATATTCCTTATTTTTGGAGAAGCGAAACGACCATTATGTGGAATTTTCTTCAATTTATCAATATAGTCAGGTGGCAATTTACATTTGATGGCACCTTTGATCAAGCAGTTTAAGTAACTAATAGATGGTCGCCTACTCTCAGGAAGATTTTCTGAATACATTGAATTGTTACTTAGTAGTGGAGGTTCGAAATGGTGTTGATATGTTCTACATTCCACGTTCTGTGTATTTGCTATTATATTAACTATTTTTGAAAAGTATTCCTTTGATGCTACTCCTTCTTGCCTAGAATAAAAATAGTTTAAAACTAATAAATTGTTTGTCAAAGGAAATAAGGTATTTTCCAAGATGGCGTGCAGTTTTGGTTACTTTGAGTACGACATAACCAACACCAGGATTTCCGCATACACTAAATAAAGGGGATAATTTTGTGGATACTAGGCGTTATCATTATTACATTAAATTAAAACAATATCTAGAGTTTGAAGACAAAATAAACTACTTTTGGAAAATAACATCCGTATTTCGTTGAAGATATAGCTAATTATTAATTCAATTTAAAAAAATTGTGTAATTAATATTTTTCTTTTTCAAATCAATCCTTAGTACTAACACACTTTAAAAATGTATATTCATATTCTAGGTCTTATACGTTTCACAGTCGATGAATATTTAAAACACTATTCTGGCCTTACCTATCCAACGCCGGAAGATCGTCATTATTCAGTTTCCAAACAGCTCCCCATACAACCTCATTTTCCGTTGGGACTATTGTACAAACTGCACCTTGCCAATTCGTGTTATATTTGGAAAAGTCAAATCTGTAATTCTAACAAGAAAGTTTTGCTGGTTATCCTGTTTTCTAACTACTATTTTTTAACAAATACTTTGTGTTGGTCCTTCTTCAAGGTCTATAGATAGATAGACATACTGGATATGAATAATATAATAATAAACAATAACAGTGGCGTGCAATTGGTGAGGCCTATGTCCAGTAGTGGACTGCGATTGGCTGAGGATGATGATGATGAAATAATTACCCGTCAAACATATATATTTTAACGGTTTCTCTCGTATTATTACGATAAGTACCTACCTGTTTCATTTTGCCAATAAATCCGATATAGTGGTACCTGACTGTTTTACACGCCGAGTTATGATTGATGGAATTAATTTTCCGCAATATTTTAAAACCTAATACGAAAAATAACTACTTTTTTCGCCGGTGGTTATTTATCAAACCAAAATATTCTTAAAATATATTTTAAACATTACGAGTAAAATTGATTTAACAAACGTTGGATTTGTCAATCATCTAATTACTAGTAATTAAATAAAAAAACCTTACGTGGAGTTGACCAACTGCTACAAATATAGCAGAGGGATTATTAATTAGAATCCGTTTCTTAAATAAATTGCTACCGTATGCGAAGTAGAAGAAATAGTTTTTCGTATACTGACCCATTTGGTTTTAGAATATTTCTTATTACAGTTATAATAACAGTAACAATAGTATTTAATGCAATTATGAAGCCTAAAATTTAAACGTCAAAATCATGAACGTCAGTATATTTTTTAACATTGACTCTATTGTTTGAACATCGGTAATTTTATATATTTTTTTGTTTTATTTATTTATATAAACAACAACATCTTACACATGACAAAAAATCAAATACTCGCCAAGCTGTTAAGCTTGTTGGCGAGACGCGCTCTTATCTACATATATAATATATGAGCCTAACCTACGAAAACGGTGTTGTATCCGAAAATTCGTACGTAATTTGGCGTTAATAAATATTTATAACAAATGTTAGTTAATAAATATTATTTATTTATATTATTATTAGGTGTATTAAATTTGATGTACATAAGTTGCTTCTCCCTCCACCCCTACACCTAAAAGTAAATAAATAAAAAATAAATAAATAAATATTCCAGACAATTTAACACACAACGCCATCTAGTCCCAAGCTAAGCAGAGCTTGTGTTATGGGTACTAGACAACTGATATAAATACTTATATACTTTTTTTTTTTGTAAATACATACATATTATACATAGAAAACACCCAAACTTCGAAACAAATATTTGTAGATCATACAGAATAAAGTATATCATCATAAAGTCAGATGTTTTAGTGATATTCTAAAGAACATTAATTGGGACTAAGTTAGCTATGTTGATTTGAAACTACTGAAATTTATATTACTAAAATCTTTAAATTGAGCTTCTGTCGACTATAACAATTAATAAAAGATAAAAATGCATTCTAACGTTGTTACAACTCAAACTGTACTTTTACTTCACAATTTGCTTGCTAATACTATTCTGATAATGTATGCAATTTCAAGAGATAGTACCAAATATCACACTAGTAACCCGTATCTATCCCTGACACATCCTCAGCGCCACATGTTCGGCATTAGTTGAAATATATGGCACTCAAATCCAACGATCACAATATACAATGTCAGGGATTATAGAGATTTTACTGGTAAAGTCCTACGCGGTGGTCTCATACCCTGTTTTTGCCAAGAACATGACATACGGTTGAGTGCGTTTATCACATCTGTCTAAATTTTATTGTGTTTTGTAAGCTATGGGTAATATTTACCATTAATCATTAGGTGTCTGTTTGGTACAAAATATGTCATTTAACTTACTATTAATACAATATCAAACATCATAAAATCAAACACACATTTATTTTATTTTATAATTTTACTTCGCTTCATATTACTTGCCAATTGTTAAGTTTACATAGAATGTTATTGGCTTATATGCTTAATTATGTAAAATAAAGTTGCACACGTGCCAAATAAATTTAACAATCCTTTATATTTTAAGCGAGTTTAAAATTTAGGGATGAAACTATACACCGCACAAATACTTTTATAAACCGCTGACAGTCACCCCTTCGTTCGGCTAATACTGGTCTCATGTTCATTCATGATTTAGGGGCTTGTATTATTAACAGCGAAATTAGTATCGAAAGGTGTGACGCAGTACTTGATAGTTATTCATGTGCACGTAATGGAACCAGTTCCTGTTATGAGTTTATGGGGTTTGAGTATGCAGTTTTTTAAAGTGCACAAAGCACGAGTGGTTGACAATGGTGGCCCCTCGCAAATTTTAAATTTTGTAACCATTAAATGATTTGTTGACTATCGAAACCACTTTTACTACAGTAATAATTTTGAGGCCTGCATTAAATTACTAAACAAATCTTTATTACATATTTTAGGAATATAATTATGTATGTTTTCTTTTTCTTCACGGAATAGGGGCAAACAAGCACACTTATCACCTGATGGTAAGCGATTACCGCCGCTCATGGACACCCACCCAACACCAGAGGCGTCACAAGTGCGTGGCCGGCCAGAAGGGGTTGGAGTATGGGCCTCCGGTATCCCCACTGACTCGGTGAAACACAGCGCAGGTACTGTTTCACCCCGTTTTCCTGTGAGGCTGTGGTACCACTCCGGTCAAGCCGGCCCATTCATGCCGAAGCGTGGCTCTTCCACGATATGTAGTATAGTATGAATTTCGGATATTCAATGTGTATATTTTAATTATAACCAATACTAATATAGTCAGGTACTACTCTGCCCTGTACCCCTAGTCATCCCATGTTCAAATTCAAATTCAAAATCATTTTTCAATTAAGACACTAAGTGACATTTATGAATGTTAAATTGAAGCTACAGTTAAAAATCATAGATCGACATAAACAGATGCCACAGTATGTACTGGATTGTCAAAGTAAATATGGTAAAAAAAACACCAAAAGCTACTGCCCGCCTGTGTCGATCAGTAACTTCCAGTTTCCAGAGTGTGTAGGGCCTTATGAGAAGAATACTGGCAAATAAACTCATGGCCACTCTTTTTAAAAGTCTGATATTCGTGTGACGAGCATGGGTGACGTAGGAGTATACTGTAGGAGCAAACTACGCAGTTCAAAACCACTGCTAAGGAAAACTTAAACAAACTCTTTTTTTTACGTGTGGATACCCCCACGAGCCGTCACCCCGCCGGGGTTTGCGGCGGGGCGGTGTGTCGGAATCGAACCGACTAAAACCACACGGTGTACCACTCTGCGCTTGAGAAGGGAGGGGTCCGGGAACTGCTGTTATTAACACGACCGGACCCGACTTAAAAAAACCCTACTAATCCATCTGGCCAGCGGCCGTAGTATGAGAGGCCGAGACCTCCTTTCTAAGGAGAGGCCTAAGCCCAGCGGTGGACTGTTAAAAGCTGTTGACGATGATGATGAATATTAATATTAAATATATATAAAGTTTGTGAAGTTGTAAGGGATAATCTCTGAATCAACTAAACCGATTTGCTAAATCTTTTACCAACAAAAAACTATAATAAGAAAATAACGTTTGCTATCCATATTAATAACTGTAATACTATAGTCACAATCGACTGCACGGTTGGCCGAGTGGTGTCAGCGGTCGCCATGCCGCTTGCTACTGGGTCAAGTGTCGTGGGTTCAAATCCCACGCGGTACCTACAACACTTTGTGTGATCCACGAATTGTTGTCCCGAGTCTGGATGTTCTTTGTGTCCGTTTCATGTATGTTTGTAAAGTCCCCCACGACACAGGATGTTTATTCCTAATGTGGGAGTTGTCTTTTTTAAAAAAAAAAAAAAACCAATGTCAAGGTTAGAAAACAGAATAATCAATGTCATTTTCTTATGTTAAACCAAAATCCTTTCTTACTTTATAAATACGAAAATAACTTTGTCTACATATCTCTGTTTGATACAAAACCTTTTCTGTTTAGTTTCCTTGTTTTCTGTTAACAATTTATACATAATATTATATTAGTGGTAACGTTATGAGTATACAGCTATTCCATTCATTTACTGCTCAGAAAGATAAACATAACGACAGAGTCATAAAATCAATGTTCTGAGCTGCACTATTAACAAAGATATTAGTATGCAACCCGTTTACGAATTACTCACTTAAACGCAAGTTAACAAACGTTTCATTACACATGACGTAGGTGACGAGAGTTTTGCATGTATAATTTGTTTAAACGTACTTTACAAGTTTAATCATAGGTCACGTTTTGGGACTGACGCTACCTCAGCACTTTTCTTTATTACACGTAAAATTATGTAACTGGACTCCGTGGTGATTTGTTCTGGACTGTGAGCACAACTTTTATTTTTTTGTTGAATAGGGGGCATTCTAGCAGACGTATCGCCTGATGGTAAGCGATTACCGCCGCCCATGGACACCCGCAACGCCAGAGGCGTCACAAATGCGTCGCCGGCCTTGGGGGGATGGGGAGGGGCATGGGGGAAGGGGATGGGGTATAGGCCTCCGGTATCCTCACTCACTCGGTGAAACACAGCGCAAGCGCTATTTCACACTGGTTTTCTGTGAGGCCGTGGTATCACTCCGGTCGAGCCGGCCCATTCATACCGAAGCGTGGCTCTCCCACGGTACCCAAAAACATGTATTTATGTTTTTCCTTCACTTGATTAAAAATTGAAGGTTTAATAAAAGATATCCAGAACAAATTATTGTTAAAAATAAAGTATTGAGGGCCTAGCAATATCTCTGTGTGATCGAATCAGAAATTAGGAGATCCGCTGACGCACAAAGTCACCGATATCGGAGTATTATCAAATATATATGAAAGAGAGTGGTATTAAGGGAATGTGCACAACGAAAGTGCTGCCAACTGGCGACGCCACAAGCAGAGCTTGTGTTATTAATACTAGACAACTGATATAAATATAAATAATGCTTGACTTTTTGTTGTAAATACATACATAATATACATGGAAAACACCCAAACTCTGAAACGAATATTTGCAGATCATACAAATATTTGGTCGTACCCGAGAATCAAACCCGAGATTAGCAGCTGACGAGAAAGCAGTCGCATATGCTACCACTACTAACCGAGGCAGTTAGTAATTATGTATTAAAAGGAAAAAATACTAAGTTTTGTAATTAGTAGTAGTAGTTGCTAGTTCTTGATTTGCCGCTTACAGGAGAATTTACATTTACAACTAATTATAAATTAGTTTCAAGTCGTATACATATTTTACGAATATTTTAGTTTATGGCACAAATTTGCTAGTAATCACACTATACATTTTCTTTATTTATTATCTCTTCAACCTCCAATACATGATTGACCTCGAAAAGCTTTTGACATATATTATAACTATTATCATTTTAAACATATTATAATTCAACAGATAATTTTGTTTACATATTTGAAGCACGATGACAGGTCTAATAAGTTACCTTTACTGTCCGCATAGTGTCGCTTTAGTCAAGTTAGTGCTACCACCTATAGTTCTTTATTGCTTGCAGAAACTGTTGAAAAGTTCTCGATGAACGACTGCTCATGTGCAAATAGAGTGTAGCTTACCCCTATTAGGTGTTTCACGTCCTGGTGAAGGCGCATATGAAAGTGAGCTTCTTCCGACTGAGATGATGGTTATAAATAAATAAATAAATATTCCGGACATCTAACACAACGCCATCTAGTCCCAAGCTAAGCAGAGCTTGTGTTATGGGTACTAGACAACTAATATAAATACTTATATACTTTGTTTTTTGTAAATACATACACATTATACATAGAAAACACTCAAACTCCGAAACGAATATTTGCAGATCGTACAAATATTTGGTCCGACCCGGGAATCGAACCCGAGACCTCAAGCTTAGCAGTCGCATACGCTACCACTACGCCACCGAGGCAGTCTACAAGTTTTGCTTGAATTTTCATTAAGGTTATGAAGCCTTAATGAAAATTCATGCAAAACTAAACACCTACTTTTGAGCTATTACACGCTTAAATTTTCAAAGTAACAATACGTTTGTATCTAACGTACTAAACTGACCATATCGGTTCGATATCGTCCATTTCACTTTTGCAGCCAATAGACTCACAGCACTAATGAAAATCTGGTTACTCGTTTCTGCATACAAAGAGGCAGTTTACTAAAGTGGTTGCATGATTTACTAACTTCGATTTTATTTTCATAGCATTAAGGTTGTAGATAATTTAAATCTACAATATATCGATGCGTTTAATACTTGATGGTTATGCATGTACAAGGCTCTAAGAGAATTTTCGATACATTTTTTAAGCAACAGAAACACAAATCAATAAAGCCGATTATATGCTAGAAGTAAGTACTACGAGCGAAAATCATTTTACTAACTTCTTTGTAGTAATAATAATAAAGAGTGTTTATAGGAGGAGCCTATGTCCTGCAGTAGTAGTAGTAGTAGTATTGCAGTCAATAGGCTGATGACGATGTTGGTAGTTTATTAAAGCAGGTAAAAGTGTCTTAGATAACGAAAATATTTGCATTAAAAAAAATACCTAATATCCTATTAAATGACATTTTAGTTATATTAATTAATCGGTTTATCAAAAACGTATATAAATTCAAGCTTTCATAATATTCTCATTAAAACTTCAGAAGTTAACTTTTAGGTTAGTTTCGTACGCAATTTAGGTTGGCTAGAGGCTTTATATCTTTACTTTTACATTATCATACATTTTATAAGTTATGAAAGTCTAGACTAGTGGCAATTACCAACATATTCATACAATTGTGACATTAGTAATCAAAAAGTTTTTAACAGTGCAATATTAAATAACATTAAAGTAGCCTTTTAACATTGAACCTCAACTTTTTTATAATATTTTCTTATAATTTTTATACATATAATATATGCTCACGGTACTAGCGAAAGTAAGAGAAAATTTGGAATAATATGAATAGTAAAGTTGAAAATGAATATGATGAGATAATATTATCTTACATTTAAAATATCTATAGTCATAACTATTACAAGCAACACGTATAAAATATTGTTGCAATACAACAGCATTTTATATAATATTTAAAAATACAGCAAACCTTTTCGCTGTAACATTTCACTCTAGTAAGAAATGGTCTTAATACAATAACGTATCTAAACATTTACTTATACAAAACTAAAGACTATTTAATTTTCATTTATAGAGTTCCAAATACACACACAAAATTAAAAATAAGTAAACATACTATCTTAGTCCATTAGACTATTCTTTATAAAGCAAACGGTTCGGTTTCGAACAAGTTTAATCAGTCTTGATGCAGTACACACAGAAGCTAAAAGTAATCTGATACTTGTTCAACAAATCTAGCGACTTATCCGGTGACATCGTCGGACACGTGTGTGGATTAATCCACGCATAGTAAATAATTATAGTGGATATCCGATTCTGTACTATTATAAGCATTTCGATGCTTTAAGACAGTCAATGGAAGACACATGGTATTCTTGTTATCGATGTTAATTTTGAAACTATAAAACCAGTATACGTAAACATTTCCATTCAAATATTACACTAAGATTTTAGTAAATTGTTTTGTACAATATTCAGATGTCAAGCCTGTATCAATACTGTCAAAAACAGAAATCTATTCAAGGTATTCCAAGCAGCTAGTAATTTCAATTCTAGTACAAATATTTCGTACTAATATTAATATAGATTACTAGCTTTTGCCCGTGGCTCCGCCCGTATGTATCTCGGTTTTCGCGGTTAAAAGTAGCCTATGTCCTTCCTCAAGAATCAAAGTATCTCAATGCCAAATTTCATAACAATCGGTATAGCCGAGAAAGCGTCGAGCGACAGTCAGATAGGGTACTTTCGAATTTATTACATTAGTATGGATTTATATTATTGCCACGTATGTCATCATGTCAATCACAAAACTTAAAAGAAAATGTAAGCAGAAAAATATAAATTTACTAATGTATTTAGAAATCAAACATAACCGGCAACTGAAACTTGATACCAGCCTCACCTTTACTTCTAAACGAACATTCCAGTGTATCCGAAATAAATAACATTATAAATCATTCTCCTCACAAACTAATTTTTTTACTGAAATTTGTTATTCCATGACAATCTGTTCCGCTATTTGCTTAGTGACTAAACAGATGGTCGAGAACATTCATCATATTCGGATTTTGAGTTTTGAGTGCAATGTATTTCTTGAGTCTGACAGGAAACAAATCGCGTCTTATGAAGAGAATTTCATTAATTTTCGTCTCTTAACTAAAAAGTTCATTATAGACTAACGGTATCTCGCCACTAACGTTCTATTTAAATATTTATACATTCCTATAATTAAATCAATAACTTAACATTTTACTTACAAACTATCTTATCTTACTTAGAGATATAAAGGTATAATCTTTTGAAACTATTATATCATAATGGATAACTGAATGTTTAACTGCCTCTGTGGTGCAGTGGTAGTGTATGCGACTGCTGTGCTTGAGGTCTTGGGTTCGATTCCCGGGTTGGACCAAATGTTTGTATGATCTGCAAATGTTTGTTTCGGAGTTTGGGTCTTTTCTTTATATAATACCTATGTATGTATTTACAAAAAAGTATACATATATGAATTTATATCAGTTGTCTAGTAGCCATAACACAAGCTCTGATTAGCTTGGGACTAGATGACGTTGTATGTTAGATATCCGAAATATTTGTTCAAAATAAACCGAGCATATATTATACTCGTACTGATTGTGATAATTTACACTATGTGATACTCGGATTCTAGACACTTTTATACTTTATTATTGTTACTCGTCATGGAACCATTGAATGACAGAATAATTTAATTTTATTATACCCCGTCTATATATATTATGTTACGATGAGTTTCCGCTACTGAATAGTCAGAACTCCTCAAGTCCAAGATTGGAAAATAAATTCTAACAAGCATTACCAGACTTTTTGCAATAAATCAACTAGTACGATTGCACTTCGGCGTTCGTATCATGTTCGCAATGCTATTAGAAGCTGACATTTGCTCTCTTGGTACACGGGCATTTGGAGAATCTCAAAATTACTCATTTAGTATTTCAGTCACGGCCCACAGTGCCCATCCAACGCTGATTTTTACTTCTTTCAATTCCAATTGCACTATTTCAGCAGGTAATTTGTCTTCATATTTTGCTGAATTGCCACGAACTTTGAAAACAGTGGGTGATCAATGAACACAATTTATTACCTGAGTGAAATATTGAAATTGCAGCTAATGGTGCACGTTTAATGTCATGCAGTTTTAGTAATATGATAATTTAAATGTTGCTAAAATATAGCTTCAATTGCTTTTGATTTAAATAAATAAACTGTCCCTTCATTTCTGTTATTCAATTGTAGTTAGGAATACTTATTTTTAATTTTATTGTGTGTGCCCACATGCGTCAGCTGCTAGTTGCCAGTCAAGCGCCATATTGGCTGATGGATGTTACCTTGTATGTTAATGTTAGTAGTAATATTCATTTCTGTAAGGATGAGTTTACGATCCAAGCGGTTCTTTTGTTATTAAATGTGGTTTTGAACAAATCTTGGCGAAACTAAGAGAATTCTTCAGCCATAATTTTAGGCAATTCAGACAAACTTAAATGACAGTTGTTGCTATTTTGAGTAATACTTGTCCATTTGTTTTTAAAAAAGCATGATTAAAATGAAGAGAACCTATTAAAAAACTTACACTTCATCTTCAATATCTCTACTATTTATATTTACACCTACACAGCTATTATGAATCCAATCACAATGTGACGAAAGCCACCGGAGCTTTAAATTGGCGTTGAAAATTACCGTAACCGTTCCGCTTATATAAAATTTAGTTTCACGATTAAATGTTTTATAAATATGGCATTTTTGACATGATTTACTGACAACCTGTGGAAAGGAAGAGTTATAGTGAGGTATGTACTAATGACGCAATGTCTGGAGGGGTGGATGTCTATTTGCCCTCTACGCTATACAACACTGAGTTTTAATAGTTGAAATCCCAAACTGGGCAATAATTCGTTTTCTTTCAAATTTAGATGTATTTAGTCAGAATGTTTGCTATAAACATTATTTGTAAGTATACAAACAAATAGATAATTAAGTACGACTAAAGATAGATCAGAAACCACCGTGGGAGAGCTATGCTTCGGCATGAATGGGTCGGCTCGACCGGAGTGATACCACGGCCTCACAGAAAACCGGTGTGAAATAGCGTTTGCGCTGTGTTTCACCGAGTGAGTGAGGATACCGGAGGCCCATACCCCATCCCCTCCTCTCATCCCCTTTCCCATCCCCCAAAGGTCGGCAACGCACTTGTGACGCCTTTGGTGTTGCGGGTGTCCATGGGCGGCGGTAATCGCTTACCATCAGGTGATACGTCTGCTCGTTTGCCCACTATTAAATAAAAAAAAAAAAAAAAAAGAATACAGACAAAATCTTTGTGAAACACCCTTGAGAACAAATTTGTCAGGAGCGCCGTGAGTTAGTAAACGTCTAGCTAAAGAAAAACTCCCCCAAACAAATTGTTGGCAAACGAGAGAAGTGTCCAAGAGCGAAAATATGTTGATTGAATAAAGAAAACTATTAAAAGTTTTCCCTTAGAGTTTCTGGTTCAGTTGCGGCAGACAGAATGGAAACGGTGCGTAGAATGGCACTACGTCTTTAACTAATGTCGTCTATTGAACTTGCACTAGGAGTTATTGTTACAGATTACTAGACAGAGCAGAGAGCAGCATAGTAATGCTGCTCACATTTGAGTAACTCTGTTACGCTAATATGACTAAACCGCTGCACAGATTTCAATAAATTTGGCATGGTGATACTTTGATTCTTGAAGAAGGGCATAGGCGGAGCCGCGAGCAAAAGTTAGTAGTCCAAATATTCAAGCTTTGTGATAGCCCTAACAAGTTAAGATTTTTAAACTTCTTAGAAACTTGTATACCTATTTTGAAAAACAATTTCAAACAGATAAACAACAAGCGATCTTAGTAGATAAAATTAAAAATACATAAACATGCATGCTCACCACACGCAAATAATTTAATTTGCCCAAAATGTTTATGAATAAATTTTGTGCTGATTTTACAATTTTTTTTTATTATTTAATATTGAAATTCGCATCTCGAAAACTAGAATCGAAAAAAAATTATTGATATGGACTGACAAATATAAATATAATAATATCTAAACAAAAAGTCATCGTTCGAAGTTTTTGTGAACGCAATATCTGTGCGAAACTTAGTTTCCCTTAAGATTCGTACAACTTTCTTAATACTTCGACGAGATTATACCCACTCGACCGTATGCTATACTCAACAATATATCCTTATAATAATAAAAACGACAATTCCCTTTTATTTGTTGCATTAACTTCTACGGGAATAGTAAACTGATATGTAATATTTCTGGTTGTTAATTCTGCTCAATAAAATCGAACTATATATATGATACTTCGATACGGAATAATAAAAATGATTTTATTGTTGATAGCAAATGGCCAACCTATAGGTAGCCTATTATTCGAATTTGTTTGGTATCCGGTCCTCATTTTTTCTTAACCTTAAATGCTTATAAATTTCTTAATACAATAATATTATATTTTAGCTTGAATATACCAATACAATTTGATATTGTTGCAAAAATTTACAGAGGATCAGTTTTATTTAGGTTAAACACCCTTTGTTATAATGTATCCTCTCGACTTTAACTACGAAACAAATAAATTTAAAACCACAATGTGTTAAACTGGTAACTGTCACATTGAATTATTTGCATACCATTGCAGTGGATGGGCATCAAATACTTCTCATTCCACTCACAGCCTTCGAATAATTCACTCAGTGTATCTTTTTAAAAAACCCGACGTCAATTAAAATGAAGTTGATTTTTTTGGTTTCCCAAAAAAGTGTCGGAGCGGGCGACGAGCTTTTGAATCTTTTGCCGCGATAGGCACATTCTACAGGTGCAACGACTGCTGGTGGCCAAGCGTGTCAACCAAACCTTCGCCGTTGTCCACTATATCTATTTCTCCTAATTGTTATTAGAGGATTATGAACTCTATTCGTTTCATATTAAAAAGTGTTATATATTCCATTAATATTTATCTCGGAACATAAGTAAAAATTAAAATGAAGAGACATTTAAGTTGGTTAGACCTCCTTTTGACCCTTATCAAACGAGGTGTTTAACGCGAAAACTTTGTTTTCTATCCATTCATCAGGAGTCCACCGTTCAGTAATTAAAAGTTGATAAAATCTTGTTCCCAGTATAAGATCACATATTTGTGTTGTAAGTAAAGTTTAAAAGAGGGGCATTATTTAAACTCCATGTTGTTTTATGAAAACATTAATTTCCCTTGGGGACTGTACACGGTTTATTATTTCATGAAGGTAGACCTTTAAATTTAGTGTAAGTGCTGTTCTAATAAAAATAGGTGAAAATTAAATCACCTCGTTTACTATAGAAAAATTAGAATTTAAATAGATATTAAGCTATAAAACCAAAGGAACATACGTAGCACAATGCGTATTACGGGTATTAGGACTGAGCAGAAAATATTGATTACCAATTAAATAATTTTGGACTTTAATACGGATCATTAAAATAAAACTATGCATGAGTAATATACTATACTAGCAACCCGCCCTGAGTTCACACTGGTTCAATACGAAAAATATACAATGTTTCTCTGATCTGTGCAGCTTAATTTTTGCCGACGTCTTCAACAAATATCGATACATTTTAGCCAATACACTCAAACATTTAACCAAATTATATACGAAAACCTTTCTCAAGAATCACTCTATCTATAAGTAAAAACTGCATAAAAATCCATGCAGTAATTTTTGAGTTGATCGCGAACAGACATACGTGGCGGAGAACTTTGTTTTATACATAGTATGTAGTGATAATAATGCAGATAACGGATTTTTTATTTGAGTAGGTAAGGTAGGTAGAGCATGGAGGCTAGCATCTGTTACGTTTATAATGGGATGAGAGAGAGCTAATTTTTTCTTTTTTTGTCAGTCATCCTTTGCAAAATGAAATCTGAGATTATTGACCTTAAAGATATCCAGTGTTCGCAATGTATTACATCTGCTACTATTTTATTATAAATGTTACAAAAATATTCCTCTCAATAAATTTATGATTCTGTGAATTTTAAGAAATATTTGTTTGTTCTTTACATTGCATGAAAATCTCTATGTGTAATAATATTTAATGATTTAAGATATTTTTTGCACTACGTAAAACATTTGCTGCCTTGTGACAGAAACTAATTATACACATTAGATATTATCAGATAAAATTAATTAATCTCTTATACGAACCAGCCATTACGCCCACATACTACATTTATGAATTTCTACTTTAGAAGTACTTACATACCATTTGGAATGTACCTGAATGTATATCGGTGCTACACACAACATTATTTTATTATACACTCATTAATACTTACAATGACATCTCATTACCGAATCCTTTCAATATTAATGTAATGGTTAATATTGAAAGGATTCGGTAATTAAAACCATGCGTATAGCATCCCGCTCAGTAGAATGTTTGCATATATCCATACCTAAAAATCTATATTAAGACGATATATTATTAATCTTTAATTTTCTTTATTAGCTCACTCCCCTATACAGCATGCAGGCACCCTCACCCTAGGGATTTGTAGGAGAGCGAAAATTTAAATTTGAATGACCCTCTACAATCACCTATAGTCAGAAATTTGTTACATTTACCTTATTATACCACCCCGTGTGTAAACACAGACTTTTTTGTTTACTTAAGAAAGGGTTCGTATTTATTTAAATATTAAACTGTTTAGCTTCAGTCTAATTAATAAGCAGAGTGCCTATTAAGCTATTAATCAATTAGTATGTTCAGTGAGTTCAAAAAATCTAAGAGAAATAGTTAAATTTAGGTTCGCAATTATTCAATTGTAAATATTCAATAATATCATTGAAAATCAGTACTATTGTGATACGCTTAGAAAAGTAATCAAAGAAATACTAACAATAAATGCACAACACGTAAATAATAATTGATATAAGTAATCTACTTTGAATTTTTGCCTAAATAATATTATGACAGATATAGAGACCACTGAGACTATGCTATTTTTAATACGCTTTATTGGCTTCATCTGTATGATTGTTGGTGCCCGACTTTTGACAGCGTGTTTTTAAGTTTTTATGTAATTAAAACAATCGTTAATTGGTAAAACAATATGATGTCCCTTTAACATAGCATCGTAGTTATTTTTACTTTAACGAAAGTCTAAAGGACAAAACGAAAACCTGATAAGATTACCTTGTTGTTCATTCGTCTATCTGTCTATCAAGACCTTTTATTGGTTATTCATGTTATTTACATGTAACAAATTTAAATAAAATATATAAATATAAATCATAAGCGCTATGAAGTTAAGTACTACAAATACATACTTAAGTCCACAAGTATTCCTTGTGTATTTAAGACAGACAGCAAAATAACTAAATTCTACTTCATAAAAAACATGAAAATCTCACTTCATTCTGACAGTAAACAGTCATATAATGAGACTCACAAATATATAAGACGGACTTTTAAATACTCTTTTTAATCGTTGTCATAGTTATTTCTTGACAAAAAAATATGCAATTTTAAATATATTAAAACTATTAAATTTATTTTTAATATAAACGTTGAAAACCAATTTAAAATATTGCAAACCACTGTACTGTGTCTGTTTGTAATGTAGTTAAATATACATTTTGTTATATCAAGTTTATTTTAACCATCTTAAACTTTGTCTGTAATATCAATTATATTAGTTGTAGAGAACTATACAGAACAAACAAACTTTAAATATTAACAGTATTTTCACTATTGGAACTAGCACTCAATTATTATTTTTTTACACCAAAATAAACGTTTCAAGTAAACAGTGCAATAACAGTAAAAGTATATCCGGCAAGACCTAGATAAACATTTAAATTTGGTGTATTCAAATGTGTTTTATTTTAGCAATTCAAATTAAGATTAAGGGATGAGGATACTAATATACAATTTTAAGTAGTCGTGTTCGAGATTAGCAACTAGTACATCACCGCTGTATTGCCAAAAAGATAAGAGAAAACATGGAAGTGAGGATTAAGAATGAATAGCCCAACATGCACTTACCAGGAACTGGTTCGTTTACTGAATTTTAAATGTTGTGTTCTAATTCTGCAGTGCAGTTCCGATGTTTGAGTATGTCGGTTTGTGGAGTAAACTGCGAATGTTGAATTTAGTAATTCAAAATCGTTTGATGTAAAAATCACAAACAAAACTTATCGTCTCTCATCCAGTGTGTTTATTTACCCGAATATTAATACAGAGAAGCTTTGAGCCGTCATATAAATACATATTATACTATTATGGTTAAATTACAAGCAATTTGTTGATTTTCAAAAGACCGTATTCAAGATTTATACGAGTGACATAAGTACTTTAGCATCTTGCTATTATTAATTTATAGTATTTCATTTTTAAATGTCTTCAGTTCACGTAACACAAACCTCATTATCAGAAGCTACAGGTTAGTTTTTCTCTTTCTACAGTAAAATGTGGTTATCATGGATTTGAAGAAACCCTGCCTCCCTCTGCCTTCCCCGACACAGCAAAACCATTAACAATAGATTATTAAATTTATAAAAAATGTTAAAAATACAAGTTTAAAAAAGGTTTAGAGTTTACTACAAAACCCTAATCCAAAGTAAACTCTATTACTAAACCAACGGTCTTTTTCATTAATTTCACTTTAAAATGTAATTCGAAGTTTTAATTTCATCTTTAAACTACGTCACCAGCTCCTTAGAAATATTTAAGTTACAAAAATATAGTAGGTAAACTTTACGTAAACAGCAAAATTTCAATAAACGCTTCATTAGGTGATGGCTAAAGATACGTTCGGGTTGTAATGAGTTGGCTTGCGATTAAGACGTACAAATTTAAGAACAGCTCGAGGTACAACAGCTAAAATATTAATGAAGATGGTATAAGCAAAACGATATTAACACTCATTAAATTAGAATTTTTAATACAACTAATTTCGTTACTTTACTGTTCTTAGATATAGTACTTTTTATGGGAGTAGAAGATTTATTTTCTTAATTCCTGGTTATGTGTATGCAAGATTTTAAGTACGGCATGAAATAAAGTACCTAAAACTAAACATTGTTCTTTATGTATTAACTCACAGAACGGTATACCGTATCTGATTGCAAAGCATTTCAACATCGGCACACCTCCGTCCGTATTTACCCAAAACTTTTCCGTCGCAGCTAATTTATTTTCTGACTAAATCTTATAAATTCGAGCCCGCCAGCGTCGCGCACGCGATCGTAGTCAAACTAGACTTTTTGATAACGCTATTATATTATTATGTGAATTCCTCTTTGGTTTTATCAACATTTAGAACTCAATTACAATTTCTTGGTAATTGAGAGTAATGATAAAATGCTGCCTAAATTAGAATAATTCTGAAATATTCAGAAAAAAAGTCTAAAAGTCCAACGTCAATTTGTCGATAGTCCTGGAAAGAACATGAAGACCCTAATAAATATGAAAAATAGTATTGTTGAGTTCACAATTTCAACCATATACTTTTTTAATATTTTCTGTGAAAGTGAGCACATACCTTACACAAAAATATAAAACAGATTTCCGCTCATCGAGGAAATAATCACTATTCTCGAGAGACTGAATATTTTTTCTATGCGATCAAAGTGAGAGGAAGAAAATAATATTACAATAAAAATAAATATTTATATTATCTCACAGGTTGACTAACATCTAAATCTCTTTTCATTTGTTATGTATATTTATACATTCTGTATATCAGTATATTTGTACTACTCGTAGTTATGTGCCAAAATTGGTATAATAAACACTACTTACCCAGCCAATTCTACATGCAGCGTCTTTCTGTAGAATATATGTGCTCGTACTACACATCAACATCAATTTCATCATTAGTGTTTATTTTCCTAGCACTTTTGAGTAGATTTTTAATTCCGAAATAAAGACAAAAAGAAAAAAACTAAATTGTTTCAAAAACACTATATACGGAAGAATAATTATACCAATAAAAAAGTCCAAACGAATTTGGAGAATTCGCCGGCGAAGCAAACCATTTAAATTAGCCCCGATAACTTGAAAACCGAATGAAAAGGGTTTAACCGGGAGTATTCCAATTAGTTTGCTGTTATTTTTCCATTCCGCTCGCCAGTATTAAAACTGGAACGGCAAAAATCTATTATTTATATTTCAACACATTTCAATCCGATTGTTTTGTTTTATTGGGGGAATTTACTACATTTACGTCAACAAAGTCTGTAATAAATGTAAATATCAATATTTGAAAATTTACAGTTATTTATCAAAGTGAGATAATTTATACTACAAGCTAAATTAATTAATAAGTTTTTCTATTCTTCATTATCGATAGCCTTTAGCAGTTCACTGTTGAACATAAGTCCACGCAGCCCAGACGGTTTGGTTTGATTGTTTCAAATTCTACTGGTTTCTGAAGTGCAGCTCTAATATCCTGCATATTTTGCTTCCTTAGTCGCCCCTTACGAGATGAATTGAGATGGGTAAACTTAGTACTCTCAATTCGTAACCACACAACAATTCTTAATAATATGTAATTCGAATGAATCGTAATTAATATTTTAGTGCAGAGTTCAAATATAAGCTATTGTGTTCTGTTTTTATATTAAAGGTACATCTCTTACGATCAATACCACTAAACAACAAATAAAATGCAATGAACATTATTACAACTATTACAGCTTATATAGCAATCCAAGTAACCGATAATATACTGTACAAAAGACTTATTTTGAATTAGGTAAGTATTTTCCTGAAGCTATTCAGCGCCGTAAACAAGAATGATTGATTGTCTATCTATTAATTACAACAATATTTGCGGCCATTATTCATACTGACTGAAGACAATAGGTCTATGAAGTCGGTTCAATTTCTCAGCGGCTTAAGAGTTCCACCCTTTCAACAAAATTATTGCTTTATACTGAAGTATTTTCATTTAATCGATCTACAGGTACCCTAATACAATTAACTTCTGTTCAATTCTTGGTAGTCTCTACTCCACGCCACTACACCACCATTAGTTATAATTTAACAATACTGAACAATTTTATATTTAGACTATAGAGATACAGGTATGCGAGTTCAGTTTTTTACTACTACGGGAAATAACTACTACTACAGTAGTTCCGAACTTTCTGTCTAATATTTCAAGTAAGTCTCTTTTAATTTTCCTCTTTGTCCCCTTTGAAAATCATTAGATTTCAAAGGAGAGGTTATTGTCATCAATGGGATCCCCCATGATCCTAAATAAAATTGAAAGCAATAGAAAAAAATAGCAGGAAAAATAGAATAAAATAATAATGACCTATGCATTTTAGATAGCATGTTTTTTGTGTTTGGGCCTGCCAAAGTGACTCTAATCTGCCTCACTAAAAGCCTAAGCAGAATCCAAAAGTGGAGGTCACCGTACTCACTGCGAATGCACCAATGCAGCATGATGACTCACACCATGGCGGCCAAGTGATTTACAAACAAGTGTTTTACAAACAAAAGTAGCAGCAATTTCGGTAGAAGACCGTAGTACAGTTACTAGTGAATGGTCGCAAAGTTCGTCCGCTTCAAGCTTTCGGGGAGTTGGATAACGAGCGCCCAAGGAGCGGCGTCTGTGGCATTTTTTTCATCAAGATAACGTGCCAGCTCATAAAGCTGCTAGAACTATGGACTATTTGACAACTTCGGGGCACAAATGTTACCCCCCCCCCCCCCACCATCCTCCGTACAGCCCAGACTTAGTTCCATGCGATTTTTTTTTATTTCCCACTATAAAAAAAATGCTTCTTGTGCGAAAATTTAGCACTGCAGACGAGGCCGTCGAAGAATTTCGGAGGTTATTTTTCGACAAGACACGTTTTATAAATGTTTTGAAATCTGGGTCACCCGAATGCATAAGTGAACTGGGGTCGGAGGGGGATATTTTTAATAGGCTGTAAATAAACTTTTTTTATATTGTTACCATTTTTTACTTTACTATCAATTTTTGGAACATCCCGCGTACATGAACGCCCCACTATATGGTAAAACATCTGTTTTTCGGACGTCCTCTTTTTGTTTTAAAAACGTATAAAATTAATCATACGCTCTTACTCAGAACAACAATAGAAGAATTACACAGTGTTTGTTCACGTGGGATTGAACTTACTATAGTCAGCGCAATCAAAAGCGACGTGCATGGTGACTATTTAAACAACTATGTCATAGGTGCAGTCGCTATACGAGTAAGTAAACGCATAGGACTGAAATTGGCAATGGAATGGAACATTTTATTTATCTGCGTGACAGAGTTATAAGTATGTCCTATAATACTTTCATCAATAATAATTACGAGAACATTGGTAGTGGTTTGGGATTTATTCAACTAATGAATATTTGATTAAGTGCTACCGTTAAATGAAAGGTAAGCCCCCACTCAATTTTATATAAAAGTTGAAACTTTATCGAAGCGGGCCAACACTAATAAGCCACGCGATGATAACGTTTAGGTGATTATCTGGGCGATTAAATCACAATTTTATTAATATTTCACACGTACTAACTTTTACTTACTTAAACAAAAATAAAGTTTTGTGTTTAATCTTGATTCGTTTCTTTAACTTTAGTACTTATTAACATGCAGTTTAAGTTCGTATTTTGGTAAAAAAGAAATACTGATTTCTTGTCGGGTTAATCAAGTTCAAAACGGTAATTGGTGGATACAATTGTTTTATAAAACCTTTACCAACGGCTAGCGACGATAGGGGCAAGATTAGTATTTCTTTTCTAAAAGCATTTTGTTGTTAACATTTTAAAATAATTAATATATAGAAACTGATAGCCTTGAGTTATGATTTATATTTGCTTAGTTATTGCAAATGACCCCAAAGCATTATTATACCTTCCAGGATTACTATACCTACAGTTAAAATAGAATTCCCCTTTTAAATAAAATTTCATTTGTTAGCTCTTTTTTATATTATGACTAACGTAGGTATTTTTATAATTATCAACATTACCAAAAGCGTCACCACACGCACGGCTACTACGTCCCATTTTTTAAAGGTTTTAAATATATAAACTGACTAGCTTTTTGTGCTTTTTATTTTGGTTATCTCGATAAAAATAGCCTATGTCCTTTTTCAAGGTCCAATCTATCTCTACACCGAAATTCATTCAAATTGGTTCAGTGGTTTAGCTATAAAAGAGTAATAGACAGACAGAGGTAATTTACAGTATTAGTATGAATTTGCAAATGTATGTACCTGGCTAATGGAAATACAGTTGCCCCTTTTATCAACAGCCGTTAATATAGTACACAGCTGGACTTTTGTCTCTAATTAGAACGTAGGCTTTGGCCTACTAAGCCACTGTGGTCAGACGAGTTGCCCTTATGACGAGGGTTACTATGCACATTTTAATTCCTTAATGATATTCTTGTATCATACTCACTCAAATCTAATTAAGCACACATGTGACAAAATTGAATAACTTTACAGTCATATTCGCTCCAGTCGAATGAACAATAAAGTAATAAGGTTGGTTAGACCGGACCGGCGACACAGAGGCGAGCCGTCGACAGTTCTTATGACACCCCTTATCTGCACCCACACGCGATATGTGTTGGTTTAGAGTTAACTAGTTTACCTAAAGAGTTTCTATATATTTTTTTACCCGTATTAAATATAAAACTGTTTATTTTTATCTGCAATTTCTTCTGGTACTTGTTTTTGATAAGAATGCTACGAGTTTGTTAGTGAATTTTTGTGGACTGTTTAAACATTTTATTCATTTATTTTTTATTTATTGAATTGTGGGCGCGCAGTAGCAACGAGCAGACGTATCACCTGATGGTAAGCGATTACCGCCGGCCATGGTACACCCGCAACACTAGAGGCATCATAACTGCGTTGCCGATCTTCGGGGGATGGGAAGGGGAGTGGGGGAGGGGTTGGAGTATGGGCCTCCTGTATCCTCACTCACTCGGTGAAACACAGCACAAGCGCTATTTCACACCGGTTTTCTGTGGGGCCGTATCACTCCGGTGGAGCCGGTTCATGCCGAAGCGTGGCTCTTCCACGAAAAATTATTGACATTACTGAAACATACATAATGAATCATTATGATTGTAAATTACTGTAATACTGTAACTTACTATTTAAATGCCAATGTCTTATACTTATTGTTCGATTAATAAAAAAATGGACTCCGGCCTTTTTTTTAATTGTACCGATGTCTAAAATCTATTATTATATAATTTTCATGTTTTTTGTAAATGTGTGTTTTGCTAGCGTGCCTAAGATAGAATAGTTCACATCACACTTAGTCTCATAGGAGCCGAGCATAATAAGATAAAAATGCCGAAGAAGTTGCGTGAGTCAGTATAGATACATAATAATATTTTACTAAGAAAAAATATGTTTTTGTGTGTTGGTTTAATTAATTACAAATAGCGTATAATAAATTTGACATCATCCAAATAAAAATGAATCGCTGAAAAAACTTATTCTTTTTTGAAGTGAAAACTTCTTTAGCGGCGCTGTGTACTTTTTTGGAATGGGTAAAAATGTATAAACTCGCTTCAGGTCACGTGACCTGATCGAAAATTCGTAAGACGGATGGAGAGAGGACGTATAAACTCGCGTCAGGCCACGTGACAGGACGAAAATTAGTGACAAAATTTAAAAACTTCTACTTACAATAATTCATTATTATTTTATTTTTAGTACTTCTTGAATATCTCAGTTCAAATTTAGACCAGTTTATGAGTATATCTTAATATGCCTTTATAGTTACTGAAAATTAAGGCTTTAGACTTTAATCACAACGAACGACTTTGTCAAAGAATGGTACTGATGTGTCCTGCTTTTTCTGAACGACTTGGCCGATCCACTTCGTAATGAGATCATATCTCTCTAGGGATTTCAAGTTTGTTTCCTTTTAAAATAAACGAAATAATTGATGCTTTAAGATTTTGTTAATAACTTTTCTATATATCTCACAAAATAAATATCTCTTTCAAACATTTCTATAACTTTTATAAGAGTAATATTTACTTAGGTTTCAAATGAAATTTACTCACGCATCAAAACCATCAATATAAGTGTATAAAAATTGAAATTCAAATAGTTTTAGCAGAAGTTGAAGGTTGAAATTCAAACAAACTAGAATAAATCAACGTTTATTGCCCATTTAAATATCTACAAAGCTAAAACGCGTCACGTAACTCAGTTTTACATTACTTATGGTGTTTTATGTTTGCATTGCCATGAAACTACGAGAGCTCATATAAAACGTTTCTTAATTTGTCATTTATTTCTCTTTAAGTACTTCACACTTGAAATACACATATTAAAAGGCGGAGTTTAACATAGAAGGTTAATATTTTAAATCTTAAACAACACATAAAAGTAGTAGTAGTATAAGTAAATGATTTAGTGAGCGAGTTTTGTTTGAAGAGAAAAATGACCGAAAGTTGTGAAGATGATTACGAATGTGCATAAAATTTTTCCTATAGAAAATTGAAACTGGATCAAAAAATGCTGCCGATTTCAAAATAATACTGAACCATGCTATTTTAATTCCTTCATAGCTCAAAACTTATCTGTTCGCTTTGTAGTCTCGTGCCTTGGGCAAATAATAGTAAAGTTTGTTGCGGCTGTATAAACGGACAATGTGCCCACATTTTTCAATCGAATAAAATTTCACAATTAAAAAAATACATTTTAGTCATACTCATAGATTTTTTTTAAGAAATAGGAGGCAAACGAGCAGACGTATCGCCTGATAGTAAGATAGTAATTATTACCGCCCATGGACATCCGCAAGACCAGAGGCGTCACAAGTGCGTTGCTGGTCTTTGGGGGATTGGGAAGAGGGATGGGGGAAGGGTAGGGTGTGGGCCTCCGGTACTCAATCACTCGGTGAAACACAGCGCAGGCGCTATTTCACACCGTGTTTCTGTGAGGCCGTGGTATCACTCCGGTCGAGCCGGCCCATGCTGCCGAAGCGTGCCGAGTTAGAGCTTGTTCTAATATTCTATTTTTAAAAGAAAGTGTGTGTTTTGTGATAAAGAGTAAAGTAAGCAAGATTAGTAAAAATACTAACAACATTCATTCACAATTCTGTTTTAATACATTTTTATTATTTGGTATGGTTATAGTAACCGTGGGAACCGTAAAGTTGAAAACTGAAATATCACCTTCATCAGCCTATTGCAATATGCTGGTAATGCTGGATATAAAAAGAATTAAACGTCAAGGCTGTTATTGCTCCAAACACCCACAGAAGCAATTGGAACGATGAGCTCTAACCTAACCTAACCTAAGAAGGAAACTGACAAACGGAAGTAATTTACCTAATTACCCTTTATAATTAATTTGTCTCTTATTGCCTCACAAAAAAGTGACATTTTGCAACGGAATGAAACCTTTGGAACACCGGAATTAATTTCACTTACTTATTAATTAACAAGTATTTACAATTTACACAGCAGCATTATTAAATCTCTTTTGCCAACGATTCTTTGCCTTCCCGATTTAATTGAATCCTTTTATGTTCGTAACAAAATACTACAATTTCTAGAACTCATTATGCTTTGCTTAATAATGTATCACATAGCAAATAATAAATAATCACACGTAATTCGGATTTACGCTTACTAGTCGGATCCTGAATGAAAGTCAATATAATTGAATTAAATGTACTCGACAAATGTGTGTACTTCTGTTATGTATCTGTGTACTGTCATCTCTGGCGAGAGTGATGTTTGTTGACTAGTGATTTATTTTAAAAGCTAATTCTTTTTTTTATATATTCCGGACATCTAACACACAACGCTGTCTAGTCCCAAACTAAGCAGAGCTTGTGTTATGGATACTAGACAACTGCTATAAATACTTTTTCTTTGTAATTCTATAAATATTATACATAGAAAACATCCAAACTTCGAAACAAATTTTTGTAGATCACACAAACACTTGATTCGACCCAGAATTTGAACCGGAGACCTGAAGCACAGCCACTGTGTTACCAAGGCAGTCAAAATTCGTAAGCATTCTTTTTTGCTTAATATTAATAAGCCCGGAGCTGACTGCCAACTCTTAAGCATTGTTAATTGTTTGTATCTTACGGTGCTGTTGTTTGTATTGCGTCACAAGGGGCATAAATATTTAAAAACTTCGAAAGTGTCGAAACATATATACAATATTACTCCATTATTGTCGGTTACCGTTTATTGGTTATTAGCCTCCCAGGTACCCGCGGTACGACAACAACTGCGGGGTGAACCTAGTCTAAAAAGTAACCTAAGTTACTCCTATTATTAGTTACATATCAATGAAAGTCGTTCCAGAGATTAGCCACAAGAAACAGACAGACAAAAAAAAGTTTTTTTATGTAAGTTCCGTGTATACTTTCATATGCAGAAAAAATCTTTAATTTTGAAATTACTAACAGATACTTCAATTTTATTTATTTGCTTTGATATTTTATTCAATCAAGTAGAATACATACAAAACACATGGAATTATTCATAGTCAATGATATTACGTGACAAAGGTCACTTACATAATTATTGGCTTTCTCCTCGTGTTAATACACATAACATTACAAATATTTCTCAGTTTTACATCAAATACTACAAAAAAAGGAATTTTATCTCCTTCTATGATATTAAAATAGTAAATCTATACAAATAAATAAAATTTTAGTGTCTGTTTGTAATCTTAATATAACCGCTTTTTACTAAATACATTTGAATGTAAACACGATCGGTCTAGCCGTTCCAGAGATTAGCCAGAATAAACAGACAGATAAACAAAAATTGTAAAAAAATATAATTTTAGTTTATGTTTGTACATACATATGTATTTAGTTATTATTTAGTACTTGTTACAAACAGACACTACAATGTGTAGAAGATGTCAGTTTCATAGAAAAATAAAACTATTAGTACAATATGAAACTGCCCTGTTAGTAGCTTTAAAATTTAGGAGCAGAATCGTCAACATTTCGAAGTGCAATTTAATTCAAAAATACAGCCACATACAGAATGCAATATGAAGTGAACCAAATAAATTCGTAGAACATTATTTCTTTTAGCACGCAGCGGTTGCAAACGTGCCGTTGTCGCGATTAATGTCAAAATAATTTAGGTTCGGTTAAAAAATGAAGATATTCAAATTAACCTCGCATAACACAGCAGGGGCCTCGCTAATGAATTGTTTGAATAATATAAAACACATTACCTAAATTATTTGTTTGAAGTGCTATTTGTAATAAAAGGTTAAATAAAAAAATGTAGTTAATAAACTAACAACTTTTGGCACAATTAATGTTATACTTGTGTAACGCGTTCTATATATCGTAAGCAAAAGCATGGATTGATTTAAGTGTTAATGAGCACAATTATGTTTTATAGTGAAAAAATAAATTGTCAAGATGTTATACTAATGCTAAGAATATTTATGGCTTAGGAGGCCTACAATGTTCTATATTTATCTGCAAATAAAAAAATAGTTTCAATGAAAAATTAAATTTTGTTCAGATGATTAATATATTTGTGAGAACAGACTTGTGCTTCACCTACTTTCCCAGCCTTTTCTGTTATTGTTTGTGCGAGGATTTTCCGGATATCACCAGCTGGTGGCTTTGTCGGAATCAAACCGACCAAAAACCGCACGCCATCTCGGGTACTAGATGCCGGGGAATCAGGTGCACGCTCGAAAGGAAATCTCTGAAACCCCGACGTACCTCGAGCTACCTATAGTTTATAGATATCCCCCTCCTGTGTAAGAACCCTGATGCCCCTTTCCTGACCTGTTTTCATTTTAGACGCTTCATATTTCCGATCTACTAGCTATCAACTTCAGCATATAAACTATCTTGATATAATAATGAATTATTTTTAAAGTTGCTAATTAAATTGTTTGAAACGTTTTTTTTTTATTGAATAGTGGGCAAACGAGCAGACGTATCACCTGATGGTAAGCGATTACCGCCGCCCATGGACACCCGCAACACCAAAGGCGTCGCAAGTGTGTTGCCGACCTTTGGGGGATGGGAAGAGGGAATGGGGGGAGGGGTTGGGATATGGGTCTCCGCTATTTCACACCGGTTTTCTGTGAGGCCGTGGTATCACTCCGGTCGAGCTGGCCCATTCATGCCGAAGCGTGGCTCTCCCACGGTAGAGATAACGTAAATTGTTTGTTCGTATATTAATGTTATAACTAATGAAACTAACGAAATTAGTATTAGATATTAGTCATTATTGAAAAATAATATATGTATAAATCATAAATAAATAAAATAATATATAAATTATCTGCTATTCTCTATTCACTCTCGGTTTGCTGAAAGAAAACTCAATTTTGTTTTAAACACGCCTTTGTACATGAAACTGCCTTGTATTTTTTCTATATATGTGTTTAGTGTGTACAATAAAGAATAAATACATACTATTTTATCTTCCTAGCCTTTATTATTGCCAAAATTAATTTAGGTTGGCTACTGGTTCAACCGGTTTTACCTGAATATCATAGGTGTTCATGACAATCGGGACCGATGGCTTAAGGTTCTCTTCGAGGTCGGGCGGAGTAAGAAAAACATAACAGCAGTCCGATCCGGGAGTCGAATCCGGGACCTCTTGATAGACAGTCACTTACGTTAGCCGCTAGACCAACGAGGTAGAACGTAAAACAAGTATTGTTATGTTAATTACTGTGTTGAGTAAATAGTATCGTTACAGTTAATAAGGGTGACTCCTAAAAGCTTTTACCTTATCCTCATATTCTTACGTGAGCTTAAGGGCTAGTGTTTGTACAGGTTGATAATGCTTCTGTTTTCTTGGACATTTTGTTATTTTATTATTTAAGTCGCTGCCGTCTGTTTATTGCCACCGATTGCTTGCATTGACGATTTGAAGACATGTTAGCGCCTAGTATAAGCCCAGTGAATCATCAGCGGAAGGACCACGATTCCTATCGAATTTGCCTAAAAAAAGGACACGGTAGTAGGTAATTACCTTTAAAAAATATTTATGTGTGTTTATTAAAAGATAATAGTGGTAATCCTTTATCGTCACACACAGAGTATAGTGGAAATATCTATGTATTTTCTGTTCTAATGAACCTTGTCATTAACAAAAACGGGTAATACGCTTCTAACCGGTATCTGTTACTGTTTTAAGGCCAGGTTCGTGTTAAAAAGAATAAGATGGAAGAATAGAATATTCAATGACGAGCATATTCTTTTTTTTTCTTTTTAAAAAAGACAACTCCCACATTAGGAATAAACATCCTGTGTCGTGGGGGACTTTACAAACATACATGAAACGGACACAAAGAACATCCAGACTCGGTACAACAATTCGTGGATCACACAAAGTGTTGTAAGTACCGCGTGGGATTTGAACCCACGACACTTGGCGCAGTAGCAAGCGGCAAGGCGACCGCTGACACCACTCGGCCAACCGTGCAGTCAATTATAATATTGGTGCAGTTATTTGCAAACTAAATTATTATGACAGGTATTATGGGTTGAATTTTCACCGAGGCAATACGTGGTTGGTAAACGTGTTCTTGAGTGGAGATCACTTAACGTGGTATAGGCTATTTACAGGCTAGCAGAAGCCGTGATTTACGCAAGATGCGGTCAGGAACTGAATGCAAGAAGTCGGTGATGGAACTGAAATAATGCAATCTTGTAATCACACTAATATTATAAAGGTGAAAATTATTTAACCGATCATCATGAAACTTTGTACACATATTCTTGGAGGTATTAGAAGTAATATAGTACTTTTTATTAAATGTGAGCGAAGCGGCGGGTGGAAGATTTTTAAAGAGTTTCTTAAAGGAGTTTCTTGCTGGTTCTCCTCCATGGAAATGACTGACGTTGATGTTGAATGAATGATAAAATCATTGGTGCAACGTTTTAAAAATGCCTGATAAAGCAAGTGGCGTGCAATTGGAGAGAAATATGTCCAGCAATAAATTGTACTAATTTAATAGCATGTTTATTTGCGGTCTAGTTACAATAGCACAGCATCCGCCAAGATTGAATTAAACCGCAGAGTGTAAGACGTGTAAAGTTACTAAAAATATAAGACTAGTTTTAGTTAGTTGGTTAGAGAATCAGTTAATATTAAATTTTCAAAACAGTCTTTGAATCATTCACAATAGATAACAGGTTTATAGACTTTACATCAAACCTGTAAAATTTATTATAATAATCCTTTATAGATGTTAAACATGCTAAAATAAAATTATTCCCCTAGCCTTAAATACGTTAACCAATACAGACTGGTAGTTGGTTACATACGGTCACAGAAGTACGTGGCACCACGTGACTGTTATCAACAGTGGTCACTTAGCATATCGCTAGCTGCCGCTTTTTGTGTAACCTAGGCGACGATGCTATACATGCCAAATTGTAAGGCTGGCTATGAACGTGAATACTTTATCTCAATTTATTTTACTACTTGTGCCACTTTTCGTCATTCTATTATATTGATAATTATTTGTTGCCACATAAAATATAACTAAATATAAATATATAATAAACGTACGTGGACACTTCAAACTCAAAAGACGTGCCAGCACGTCGCCATTTTCTGAGTTCTCCAGAGAATTGAGGTGAGACGTTTAGTCTCCGGTAACCGTATTCGCAGAGTATGACACTGACGTAGGATTTTTTTACAAGGACTTATAATTCTATTATATGTAACTGAATTGTACTTCAATAATTAATGCTATTTTGATGAATAACATATTAAACAATTGTAAAGAAAATAAATACAAGAATGTTTATTGTAATCATAAAACAGACCGTTATTAAGAAGCTATCCCTTATCATCGCTAGAATACCTTGGTACCCGTTGTAAAAGCAGTTGTAAAAATAGTGAGCCTACGTATCGCACTTTCTGTATCTCACTGCGTCATGTCGTTTAATCACTAGCAGTTTTTATTTCCCTTTCGTGACTTCTAGCTTTGTTATGTTGGAATGTCATTTAAAGTATTATCGGTATTCTGGCAAAATGCCTTATTTATTTCTAATGTTTCACCAATAACAGTTGAAAGAAATAGTTTTGCATTGCAGCCACGAATACTTCGTGTAACTCATTATTATTATGAGAAGTTATAGGCTTGGATTATTAAATCAAATCACTTCATGAAACTTATAGCAAAAGAAAAAGTAATGTTTCTTGTCAGTCTATGTCTATATGGTCCGCCATACAGCCTACGCTACTCAACTAATTTTAATAAATGAGATGTCAGTAGATTCGTAATAGTGATATAAATTTATTAAAATTATTTATATACTAGCTGTTGCCCGCGGCTCCGCCCGCGTTTATGTCGGTTTTTTCGTTTTTTTTTTCGCGATCGCTAAGATGTGACTGCAAAAATTAAATAAAAACAATCCTTGATGCAGATTATATATCATTCTAAAATTTCAGCTCGATCGGTGCAGAACTTTTTGAATTTTTGAAGCGTAAACAAACCAACATAACATTTTTATACATATATATAGATTATAAAGAGACACAGGCTATTTAAATTTTTTCTTAACGTCGATGGGTTATCGTTTTTGTTGTTTGTTTAGTTTTCATCATGGGCACTGAGGTTTTCATAGTCGTACTATACAATTTGGTATATTGTATTTTATTACTGCTACTTTTATTTTAGAATAGCTCCATCCCGCGGTGTTTGTGTTGTTGTACAACAACAACTACGGGGCACACCTACATAAGATTACCCCAACTATTGGATATTTTATCTAGAAAGAAGGAAATAAAGGAAAAGGCATTGGTATCGTTTAGTTTTGAACCATCTATAATATTTTACTATACTACAATAACAACCAAACAACGGTCTCGATGTATATAAGCTCTATAACCATAGCAGATAAATTGCAATGTATGTGTTTAACAAAAATGACTGCCTATGGTCTCGATAGATGGCGTTGTTCCTCTTATCTGAATAGCGCTATCGTTTGGTTACCGCTTTCTATTTATAAAACCGATGTAATTATTTGAGTGTAAAGAGGGTGATTAAATAAATGGTTAATGGAAATACATTACCATAGATCAAATTACGTTGTGGTTTTATTTGTTAACCTACTAGTAGCTCCACCTAAGGCATCACTATCACCCACCCGGAATTACTTGAAATTTGACTTGAACTAAATCAAATGCTAATCCTTGCTTCAGTTTGAGTGAAAAAATATCACCATGATGCAGTAAAATTTATACTAACATTATACATTCGCTAGTAACTCTGTCGGAACACGGAAAGGAATAAACAGACAGATAGACAGATAAAAACTGTAAAAATGATATTTTCGTGTATGTACCATGTATATACCACATACATATACATTTAGTAAAAAACGGTTATTTTAATATTACAAACAGACACTCCAATTTTATTTATTTGTATAGATGAAATGAAATGAACACTGTATAGGCAAAGTAATTAAAGGGTTGACCGTGAGTACTATCATGACCGAATGTCGTAAAGTATTTTTACGCACTTGTAAGTTTTAACCTAATGATGTTATTATGTGTGACTTTAACCTGCGGGTGTTGACGCAGGTGTTACACCCTTTAACTTTTAACCTGACGTGACACGAGGGCAAATTCTAAATCATAAATCAACCAACAAATATACACATCAACTACCTAGCTACGTACTTATAAATCCTTACAAATGATTAGGTTAGGCAATTAAAACGAATTAGGTTAATGTGTGTGTGTTTTCACCAAAAACTAGTAGTTTTTCTCTTGTTCGTGCCGCCGCCTTTCTGCTTATCTGATGGCATTAATCACAATTCCCACCCCCAATTAAAATCGCTACTTGGCGGCTTACAGCAACCAATTTTACTTGCTGTTTATTTCCCAGTATACTTTGTTCCGTTCGTTTGTTCAACAACGGTTTTATTACTATTGTAAACCTAGAACTTTTATATGAGCACTATAAAGTAATATTCTGTAAGGTATCGGTATAGTGCAACGGTCTATAAACTAAAAGTGATGGTATTCGAGCACCTTGAATTGTGTATATTTAGCGGCATGTTTACGCTAACAGAGTCAAACGACAACAGTGTTATCAAAGAGATAAGGGACTTATCTAAAAAATATAATGACACGGCTTCTGTACTAATTTAGCCAGTGTTTGTCACAACATCAGGAAGGCAACGGCCGAACGACGAGGGTTACAAATCATTCTAACACCTGACCGCTCACGTTATCGCGGTTCTGACATGAAAAATTACCGTCTCAGAAATGTTACAGCTTTTTCTTGCCCGTAGGGAACGGTCATTAAAACGAATTGTTGACAACAACTGGCGCACTGAAAATGTAACGGCAACATTATATTGAAGTTTGGTAAATAAAATCGAACTAATTGATTCAATTGCTGAAATTATTTTGTGATTTTGACCGAAATAAATAATGAAAAAGTTGCAATATCTTTAATTTTACAGTTCAAATTTGCGAAGAGTTGTGATTTAAAGACTTTAAGAATATCAATTTATTATTTTTGGGGTAGCTTTCCTATCCTAAAGTAATTATAAACACGCTAAAATATCAAATTGAAATCAATATATGTTACTTTTATTTGTCCTATAAACCTAAATACTAGCTGGTTTGAAAAGTAAGAAGTGTATAGAGTTCAAAGAGACTATGTAGAAAATGTCTTGTTTCATCCATAAGTTAAAAACTTTTCAGACTGTTTCAAATAAATTATGTTGGAAAAACGGGTAAACACCTTGAATAAGAGAAAATGCTATTACTTACTTGCTTTGCTTTTTCATTTAGGGAAAAGAAATCCGGTCCTAAAGACGAAAATGAAGGAGAGAAGATAGACCACGTAGTATGTAACAAGACATCACATGTTTTTTTATTATAGAGCCTTCCAAAGGGAGAGTCCCTTTGTAAGGCTCTATACTCTATACTCTGTCTATTAGATAGGATGAGTAGAATCCAAGAATGACAGTCAAATATAAAAGTTGGTTTTACTTTTTTAATTATAATACAATTAAAATTTTATATGACTGCCTCATTTGCGCATTATACCGTATGCGACTGCTGTTCATGACGTCTCAAGTTCGATTCCCGGGTCAGAACAATGTTTCTATGATCTGCATATATTTGTTTCAACTATGTGTTCTATGTATTACAATATGTATATATATACAAAGAAGAAGTATACATGTATTTTTTTCAGTTATCTAGTACATACTCATAATACAAGCTCTGCTTAGTTTGCGACAACATGGCGTTGTGTGTTAGATGACCGAAAATATTTATTATTATTTACAATATTTAGGGGATATTATTCCTTGAACAGTTCATTTATTTTATACTATTGCGTGCAACTGATGTTCATTGTAGTAACCAAACATTGTCTATAACAAACCACCGTTTTAGGTTACTTTGGTAGCCCAAAATAGCATGAAAGAATAAAAAGTCCCCCCTTTACTACTTGAGGGTATTAAAACTATTAAAAGAATGCACGAATAAAAGAAAAGTATCCGTTACTCTATTTCATAACAGTAATAAACAAAACATCTAACTGCAAATGAAATCAAGACATAAACGAAACCTTCCAATCTGTCTCAAATTTAAGAACCCCATAAATAGTTTTCTTGTCTGTCATTTGGTTCAGTCATAAACAAAGATATGTTAAACTACTGTTGACTAACATTACAAATGAATTTTTCTAACAATAAAACTAGAAATGAATATCAACTCTACTTGTAACACATAAGGTAGAAATTAAAAAATAAAACGTTGTATAAAGTTTTTATATCTTCCTAGCAAGAAAACATAGGCAGGGCGCTTCGCCCGTCGTAAAGGGGGAAACTTTACAAATCTATGGATTTCTTACGCTTTTAGGAACACATCATATATTTATCTGCCCCTCGACACATTTAGAATAGCACAACTTCGACGCCTGAGGATTTGTTTTAAGTTAATATTGCTACTGATAATAAGTTTAAGTCAGTTGACACTCCCAGGATATTGGAAGTTCTTCGAAATTTTGTTTTGTACACATTATCTGAAAGAAAGCTAGCCTGCTATGTAAATATTTTAGTATATTTTTTTTACACTTTTATAATAACTACTATGTTTGAAAAATTACATTTGGATGGTACCATACATGCCAATTACCACCACACCACCTATTACGTTATGTTAAACTTTACGGATAGGCAGTCTGAAAGTCTACACATCAATGGTGAATTAGTTTGTTTTATATATCCATTTTCGTTTTATTAAAATTCAAATATATAGAAACGGGTGGCGGTAATCGCTTACCATCAGGCGATAAGTCTGTTCGTTTGCCCGCCATATAAAAAAAAAATACGAAATACTTCCCTTAAGAATTGTCCATTCTTTTTAATCTAATCTCAAAGAAATACTTACATATTTCTCTAAACATTTCAATCTCTCATAACTTTTCGACATGTATTTTGCATCTTGGCTATCACTGATAAGTCAAGCCACTCCAGTTTATTTTTCATACAAACGAGCGTTTTGTAAAAATTCATTTCCAAGTATGCAATTACATCTAAATTTAAAGAGCGCAATGTACCAGAGGATAGAGACTGCACAATTACATCAGACAGTTGCTTGTTAATTTCCGTGGAGCAGTCAAAATTTTACAGCTTAACATGTAGGGGAGGTACGTCTGGAAATGAACTCATAACACTTTTATGAGAGGGGGCACGTTCACACTAGAGCCTTGATGCTCTAGTCCAAAGATATGATGGCCATTAAACCGCCCGCGAACCGCTTGCAATCAGACCTTTTATATCGTCACCCCCATCTTAATTAAAATCTACTATTTATTGTTGCACTTGCACGAGAACTATCACTATATTTTCATTCATTCCTAGTATCAAGCTAATACAGTTGTGTGCCTTCTAGTGCCATTTTTTTTTAACAGCTTAGCCCCGCTTTGCTACCCGCGGTACGACAATAACCGCAGGCAACGCCGCGAGGCGAAGCTATATCTTTATAAATTGTAGCCTATTTTGTATAAGCTATATTATTGTAAAGCTTCATCAAAATCCATTCAATAGTTTTTGCGTGAAAGAGTAACAAATATCCATCCATACTTACAAACTTTCTTTTTTTTTTATAGGATTAATCGGATAGGAGGAATAGGATTTTATAATTTAGTAGGATATTTTCAGCCATTCTACTATGACAATTTCTCGTATTCTATAATCTAAATATAAATTCAAAATGTTGATTTTATATTTACTTGAATTGGAGATAACTGCATAAGACTTTGTATTATAAAGCTGTATTCTTTGGTGAAGACAGAACTGGCTATGGAAAAAAATAGATCTTAATAGCAGTGTGTTATTAACTTGAGTTCGATTGTTTTTTTTAACAAATCGCTAGCATTTAAGAATATTTCAATGCTGTCCATAGGATATTGATCATTTTTTACTATAGTGAATGCCTATAACTACACATTTTATCTATAAAATGATGTTGTGTTGAAATTCTATCAAAAAATTAAAAAAAAAGAAAGAAGTCTTAAAAATCAAAGTACGTTGTAGTTAATTTTTGAGAATATATTTTACGTAATCCTACTTACCTTATTAAATATATTTTTACATGCCAGAACTAAATAAATATTATTTTTGTTAAGTCAATTTGTTTTTAAAACATGAAAATACCTTTAGATTGTCTCCTATCTAGTACCAACAGATTTTTACATGCCTTTGATATTAGAGTGAAATCTGGAACCAAAATATACAGCTACTACTATTGAACCTAAAAGAGGTCAGTTTTATTAACCTTTGCTTCACTTTACTACAGAATATTTAGATTTTATAGTATTTTGCATGTTTTCCCACGGTGACAAAGAACTAGCTTTTTCCACCTACGTAATGCAATAAATCGATAGACTGCTGCGTTAACGCATCCAATAACAGTTTGATCTCGTTTATCGCTCATTTAGAAAGGTAAACAACCGACTAAACAACCAATATGCCATACAAATGCAAGCATTAGCTCTTTATATACCCTATATGATGTTAACAACAACAACATTTGGTAAAGCCGTTAATGACCCTAATTTTCCTTTTTGAAGCAATATTATTTCTTAAATAACGGTTACATTTATGAACTTACTCGATAATACAGATATATTAAACACTTGTAAAAACATTGTATACATAGGAACATTAACTATAAACATTAACTTAAACGGACACAAAGAACACCGGGTCTCAGAATAACTATTTTGGATCCCAAAAATTATCGTCCCTTGTATGACACTAACCTACCACATGATCATCGATGATAGTCCGCTGTCAGGTTTGTTTTGGACGGCCACGCTTGCGTTTACCTCGGGGATTCCAGTCTAGGACTTTCCTCGAGATTTAGTTAGAATCTCTTCGGAGGGTGTGGTCTATCTAACTCTATTTGCGTCGTTTGATCTGGTGGTCATTCGGAACTTCATCGCAACGATCCCACAAGTAAACGTTGGATATTCTCTCGGGCCAGAATATACTGAGTATGTGACGAAGGTATTGGTTCACGGTGACAGAAGGTTGATGCCAGATAACCTTTGTGGCCTTTTCCGTTTCGCAGCCGCACTGTAATACGGTCTTCTTCACGTTGGACCGAAATATTTCATTGATTACCAAACGGATCAAGCTGTGCAAAATTTGCTTGCTTGAGGTAAATAAGGCGTAATAAATATTTATTTTTTAACTTCAGATGTAAATAAAGCTTACTGTTTGCTATCCAGATAAATAACCAGCGTTGCCAGATTTGTTTTAGTCTAATCGGGATTTTGAGACTTTTTTGTGAAAAAAAGTGGGATTTTGTCGTCGAAAGCGGAACAAAGACGTATCAACGTATCGCATCTAATCAGAAATTACGACACATGAGTAAGAAGGACCGAATAAAAAAAGCTCGATAGCAATATAATTTTGTTTTTCTGCTACATGCTAGCCTAATTCGTGATGGAACTAGTGCCATTTCATATTTGTAATGTAATTTTGGTCCCGCGCGGGACATTGCAATTTTAAATCAAAAAGCGGGACGTTCCGCTGAAATCGAGACGTCTGGCAACGCAGTAAATAACTCAATTTACTAAAATTATAATCCTTTAAAATTACTTAGAACTTCAATGGGCTTATTTTAAGTTTAGTAGGGCATAACATTAGAAGAATTTAAACCAATATCATCATCAACAACGTTTGATTGTCCACTGCTAAAGATAGGCCTCTCCTCAGAAATAAGGGTAAGTATATTACAGGTTAATTAGTTTTTTGAAAACTGAGATAAATACTTTGTAGTTAATATCAAAGCTTTTTATTAATTTGTCTTTTTCAGTTTTGTTCAAATCGATATAATTTGACTTAAAAAAAACTTATTAGTTAACTGTAAGATATTATAGGCGACAATATAGCAACTCGTTGTACTACAATTTTTACTTGTTTCCTATTCTAAGTTGTATGTTTCTTAATTATTTTTTTTTTATTTATTGTAATTTTTAATTCTATGAATTAAAATGGCTTCGAGTAAGAAAGGATCATTCTCATTCTAGATGTATTAACAATATGTATTAAATTTTATAGCAGTAAAGTATCATACTCAAGTAGAAATATTAGTTGTCATAATTTTGTAAATATAGAAATACAAACGAGACAGGAAAAAGAGACACATTTCGACATATGTTGGTAGTTAAACTCAAACGAACCGTAAATATTGTAGATTAAACCCGGCCAACTATATAACCCGGTTTGACTGTCATAGACGAAAAAAAAAACAATTTCCACCGGTTTCCTTTGTTTGTCCCAGCACACGTCCCTAATTATGTTTTTGCTGTATAGTTTTGTGGACCCAACCGTATCTTTGTAAGGAATTCCGAAACATCTTTGAAATTGTGGAATTGCGGAGGTATTTTAATCAAAAGGTCTGGACAAAAGCTGAAGATAACTTAATTGGGAAAGAAGTTTTATTATTATTTAGTGTTAGTTTCAGGTGGTTAAAGAAGAAAAAGGGATTCCAGGGTTTTCCTTTCTAGGGTGCACCTGGTTCCCCGGCATCTAGTACCCGAGACGGCGTGCGGTTTTGGTCGTTTCGAGTCCGACATGCCACCAGGAGGTAGTATCCGAGGAGACTGCCTCGGTGGCGCGAGTGGTAGCGTAAACGACTGCTGTGCTTGAGGTCTCGGGTTCGATTCCTGGGTCGAACCAAATGTTTGTATGATCTGCAAATATTTGTTTCGAAGTTTGGGTGTTTTCTATGTATAATATGTATGTATTTACAAAAAAAAGAGTATATAAGTATTTATATCAGTTGTCTAGTACCCATAACACAAGCTCTGCTTAGCTTGGGACTAGATGGCGTTGTGTGTTAGATGTCCAGAATATTTATTTATTTATTTATTATTTCCGCACGAGGTATAAAAAAAAGTGGTTAAAGACTACCTTAACAGCGATGCACAAGGTTAAATGATGTTTGTATTGTTTTTAAGTTTTACATTAAGTTAGGTCGCGATAATACTATTGACTTCCTAAATTTTAAATTATCTCACTAACATAGTAGAACTTTTATGTTTGGAGTAACTCGAATTTCGTGACTTCTTTGAATAAAGTATTAATATGGTAATGTATGGTTTCACACTTAAAATAAGTAGGGTCACCTTATATTCTAAGTTCAACATTCACCTTTCCCCTAATTCTGGTTCTTTCGTTCTAATCCTTTATAATGACATTATTATTTAGCAAATATGAAGTTGAACATGATTTTCTGAGCTATAAACTTTTACTTACAACGATATATTTTGATTACCAATGAATATAGTACTCTTTAAATTAAGGGTGTATTAAAGTCTTGTCCGTACATATAATAAGATATTACATACTTTTACATCAAACACTCTCATCTTCCAAAAACAACAAAGACCCATTGGTTTTTATTACAAAGTACAAGTTTATTTTCACGAAAACTGTGTAGCGATAAAATCTTTACGTATATTAAATGGGAAACTCTCTGAAAGGAGACACCTATTCCCTTAACCCTGAAACGTTAGGGGCCAAAATTTCGTCAATCAAGGGATTTACCTTACACTTGACGGTGACAACGTTCTTACGTTACAAACTGTAGGCTTAGCAACGCGACACGATTGCATTGAGTCTGTTGACATCAGGAAGTGAGGGTTAAGATGAATGACATAAGGGTTTTGATTTATTTGTAATAAAAATCTGTTGAATAAACCGTCTTTCCCTTTTCTCTGTGATCGTGGAATGCTTATAAATAAATAATTCTCTCGTATTGTTTAACACTACTGAATTTCACTTAAAAACCGGATCGAGTTTTCGGAAGGTTATTGATTCAAGATATGGGTTCAAGATTATAAACAAAAAAAAGCTTGAAATACTAACCGACCACGTAATGTTTTTTTTTGATAAAGATTATACAGGCTTTGCCAGCCGGGGTACTGTTAGAAAACGATTTTAATTAATAGGTCATTATAATCAGTTCAGTAATCAGACGCTACGATAGAATATACAACTATACGTACATAGACTGCCAAAACTATTATCTTTCTTTATGACTACCCAGTAGTTGGGTGAAAATCTAGATATTTATTATTTAATAGTGATATTTGTATCGAGATTTTATTTAGGTAACTGAATTTTGTTATGTCCACGATTTTTTTATTATCTTTATTGTTTACATATTTTATGTAGAGGCTTTTATTAAAACATTATTATGCCAGCCATGTCATCGATTTTAAAAAAAAAACACTTGTACCCCATTTATTGGCAGATCATGGCTATTGACAAATCACAGAGCAAGCAAGAAGTTTAAATAGCAACGCGACACTATTTCTGTGTCATTAATATATAGACCTACAGCTAGAAACAACAACTAAAAGGCCTAGATGATTCAGGTATAATATTACCTGAATCATCTTTATTTCAGGTATTAGTAATACCTGAACCATCTTTAGTAAAAATTATATTAGTACTGTGTTGCTCATAATCAAATGAATGTAACATACGAATATATGTATAAATATCGTACAATGCCAAAGATTAACTAAAATGATATATGTCATACTAAAAATTTATTTTTTCTAAATAAATACACACAATAATTATATTTTGGATACTTTTACTAAAATAAGTTTTACTTAAATGAACACACAACATAATTAGCATCAATACAAAAGGCCTTTGTATGCTGTACACTTCGAATACTTATCTACATTTAAAAATGATAACAAGATATTATCACGAATGATGGATAACGACAGCTACTTCTTAAGTGAACAAGTAGTTTAATGGCATAATTGAAAGCAGCAAAGTTTTCGTCACTATACCAGAGTTTTTTGTCACTTCTGATTAAAGAGATTGAGTTGAATCCTCTACTATTAGGGCAGCGTAACGATTTAAATAAGAACTCGTTAACAGCCTCGCTAGTACTCTCAGATCGGTGAACGGTAATAAAATTAAGCAGAACTTTTTTTATTTGTAACAAAGATTGTACGGCGTTTATAGTAACTGTTTAACTTTTATTGTTAGTAGTGCGAGATACTAGAATTATGGTGACAGTAGTAAATTTTAGTTAAAAATATTGCTGAAAATTTGTAAATAAAAAAAAATATGTATATATTCTATAATTAATAATTTAAATTTGAAATTTACTCAGTCTGTGTTCGACTACGAATATGATTTTTTACGTTTAAGTTTCTGAGAATACTTCCTACGAGGTATTCCTACCTTTCTATGAATTACCTGTCCATAATACCAACATGCTCATTTGTAGAAATGCGAACCTATAATAGGAAACAAAAGCGTGTACCACTGTTCTACATCAAATTGGGCTCAATCCCTCTCATAGGTAAATGCCATCGATCGTGGGCGATAGCCAGTATTTTGTGCAGTTAATTATCCGGAGCGCCTGTGGCTTAATCCGTAGAGTCACGTGACATGCACGTGCTCAGTTTATAGGGACCTATTCTTAAACCAAACGGTTTGTCTGATAAAATTGACGGATTTGAATTTTGGGTGGCAATTAGGTGGCTCAAGTGGGTGGTTTTAATTCTTTAGGCATTTTGGATAATTTAGATTTGTTTAATAGTAAATGTTATAGTTGTCATATTGTAATCCATATTAATATTATAAATTCTAAAGTTACTTTGATTGTATCTCTGTTACGCCTTCACGAATAAACCGCTGCATAGATTTTAATGAAATTTGGCATGGAAATACTTTGAATCAAAATATCTTCATGCCAAATGCCATTCTTGACACAAGCTACGATTTACAGCAAAAACTGACAAACATGCAGACAGACCCGCGGGCCAAAAGTTAGTTATAGAATATTAGGTAATTGGTGAATTTGGTAGTATATAGAGCGTACTCCTTCCTAAAAGGCCGGCAACGCACTTGTGACGCCTCTGGTGTTGCGGGTGTCCATGGGCGGCGGTAATCGCTTACCATCAGGCGATACGTCTGCTCGTTTGCCCCCTATATAAAATAATAAAAAATAATAATATATTTAGTTACATGTACAGATTAAAACAAAAAATATCTAATAGATTCTTAAGCCTGGATTTTTCATTCTATATAAGATATTTTCTTATAATATATTAAATAACGTATAAATAAAAGTGTTCATATACAAGCAAGTTCTGAAAATTGCGATCATACACCGATCATCACGATACCGATTTCAGTGTACTCCTTTCACCTCTCTGATATTAAAAGGATAAAATGTTTTATATAAAATATTTATACAACTTCTGTATTCAAGCTTTGTGTAAAAAAAACTGACAAGTTATTTAGCAACTTTTTATTTGTTTTGCGAATACCCACATTGCCAACATTCACAATGAGGATGGTGACCACCATCTTGGATTCTGCTCATGCTTTTCACCAGGTAGTATTATAAGCATGTATATGTTTGTTCTGTGTCTTTGTGTAATTTGTGTATAATATTTATGTATTTAGAAATATATGAGTATGGATTTTAGCAGTCTCGTTATCATAACACAGGCTTTATCTAGTTAGGGAAAAACGAAATAGTGTAGACTGTGTACAGTAATGAGAAGGAGTTACGATGAATAAATGAACACACACACATATGAGCCTTGATTACACGTATAATTAAAAGAGTGAACTCTGTACAAATGGAACGAAACCTTTTTAATACAATAACCACTTTCAAATACGGAAATGTGAAAAGTAAATACGTATAAAACGGTACGAACCAACGGCTAGATACTTTTCTGTTGAATTTCTGCGTTTGCAACCCTAGCAAGTTTCATAAGGATACTTCAATACGCTGCATACAACCCTCGGGCATTGTAATGCAATTGGCCCTTAAACAAAGATTTCATACGCAAAGTGGCCAGTTTGAAGATTAAGGACCACCGGGGGCTTTTATCTCCCTAAATCACGTGGGCATAATTTAAAGTACAAACTTATTAGTAGAGGGAAAACTGCTTTAGGTGAATTTGAAATAATATAATGTTAATAATATATTTTTTTTTATTTATTTGTTTTTAAATAACATCTCCCACATTAGGAATACACATCCTGTGTCGTGGGGGACTTTACAAACATACATGAAACGGACACAAAGAACATCCAGACTCGGGACAACAATTCGTGGATCACACAAAGTGTTGTACCGCTTGGGATTTGAATCCAAGACACATGGCGCAGTAGCAAGCGGCATGGCGACCGCTGAAACTACTCGGCCAACCGTGCAGTTAGATATTATTAGATAGATATAGAATAATAAGATGTTACAATGATAATTTAACGGTGAAGCGGTAGTCAATTTTTGAAGAACAGACGTTTATAAACATCAATTGAAACTAATCAAAGTTCTGCATAGTGGGATAATTTTTTTTTATATCTTTGTGTTATTTAATCGATCGTTTTATAATTAATATGTTTACTCCCTATAGCCAAAAACAAATGATAAAAGCGAAACTTAAACGAAGCAAAACTAAAACGTTACTAAAACAGAGTTTTTGTTTAAAACCAAAAGTAATCAAATTGGACTACCACAAACAAACATTCGCACGCATGAGAATACTTTGAAAAATACATTCACTAAAGACACCCATTGAAAAGTATAATGTCTAAAGTCATAACGGGTTTATTTTAACTTTGACGGGGGCGCCATCTCGCGGCCAATTTCCCCACCCTGTACGTTGCATATTATTTTAATGCGTAACTTGGAGGAAACTTCCATGGAACGGTTATGATAGCAGTTATGCCTGAAGTTGTGAACCACCAATTACTTGAATGGCATCTAGACTTCATTCTTAGTTTTTTCGTCTTTGAATCGTTGGTAAACCAAGTTATAAACAAACACGAGTTCTGTGATAGTTATACATATAAGGTATTTTTTTGTGATAAGTTTATTAGAACTAAACTTTTCAGAATATCACGTTTAAATATAAATATGTTTTTAGAATTCATAATTCGTAACAGTTGCCAGCAGCTTCAGTTTTAAGAATGCAACAAGTTATCGATTTGGCTAAGCAAACATTTATAAAATAAAACTAAAACTACATATTAGTATGTATTAAATTTCAATCCTTTTAAATAAAAATGTAGAATTTGTACTTTCCTTCAGAACTCAAGAATCTTAAGCGTATTGACATACATACCTACTGGTCGCATCTTCTAGTGGTGATCGAGTTTCCATTTCAAGTAAGGCGCTCAGAGCTTCTATTACGAAAGCTCATCTGGTAAATGCAGTATGAGCATTGCTCGGCACATGAGAGCCTCACGTTCGCTTAAGTATTGTTGATATTCTAAACCACCCTAGAACGACGCTGCCCTCTGTCGCAACCACAGTGTCGCGTGCGTCCGCCTGATTGCAAGCATTTGTACGTGCGGCTTACGTACGACGAATATTATCCATCGCAACACTTACTTCTTGCAATAGAAATGGAAATTTTGAATTCAATTGTATAGAATAATTTTGCAATTGATAAGTAATGAAATATAATTATAAAATGTTTTGAAAATACCAACTATATTGTCTGATAAAATAAGGTTGATCGTTTTTAAAACAATTAAAAAATTAAATTAGTAATAATAATAGAAGTAGAATATATTTCCGAAATTCCAGACATCCTACGTACATACTCTCTATCTACTTTTGCGGATAAAGATGCGGTTGAATATACAATAAACTAAAGTGTATGCTAATACTGAATTAAACACATTTTAATCTACGAGTAAATATTTTAGAAGAAAGTTCAAGGATTAAAAATTGAAGAACTATACTTATTTAAATTGGTTGAGTTCCTATCGTGCCAATCTTCAATACCTGACTCGAACTGATAACCATCGCATCCTCTGGATATGTACTCTAGTATAATTATTTTAATATAATACTGAATAGCTGAAAAATTACATTTGGGATAGCAATGTTGTATACTAAGAGGATTATGTGTCAACTAGAGTGAATTTCTACTAGGGCGATTCTAGCATGCACTTTTAGAAATCAAATATATCTCACTTAGTATCCATAATACTTGCGTCGTGCTTTCCTATATTAAAAGTTTTTTTGTTGATTTTGTCTATCGCTTCGCTAAGTAGGAATGTGGACTATTATATTTTAAACTCGCACAGTTATCTTCTGGTTAATTTCACTTTTATTGGTTGAAAAAAATGATTCCTCGTTGAAGAAGGTGTGTTATTTTATTTCCGGACCCCTCCCTTCTCAGGCGCAGAGTGGCACACCGTGTGGTTTTAGTCGGTTCGATTCCGACACACCGGCCGCACTTCCCGGCGGGGTAACGGCCCGAGGGGGTTCTACACGTAAAAAAAAAGAAAAAAATGTGTGTTATTTCATAATGATATTAATATTGAAAATAGTGATACCAAAATCAAATTTAAATCAATTATTTGAATTAAATATTATTAAAATTACACAGAAATAGAGACCAGTTATTTAAATCAGCGGATTATTTATTTCCTCAAGAATCAAGCATCTCAAGCGTATTGACATACAAACCTGTTGGTCGCACCTTCTAAGTGGTGATCGAATTCCCATTTCAACGGCCTCGGTGGCGCACTGGTATTAAATGCGACTGCTGTGCTTAAGGTCTCGGGTTCGATTCCCGGGTCGGACCAAATGTTTGTATGATCTGCAAATATTTGTTGCGAATTTTGGATGTTTTCTACTAGATGGCATTGTGTGTTAAATGATCAAAAGGCAAAAACAAAGAAATTCCTGTTCCATTTACTACTTACTAACCGTTTTGACAAAGATACGAAATTCAAAAGAGCTATTACTATCTATGTCCATTGATATGCTTTACTATAAAACATTGCAGTTACATTGATTAGACATAAAAATGAAAACTGACGCAAAAAGTAGATAAGAACAATATTTGTAGAGACTTGTATATCGTATCCAAATTTGATCGCAATTGATACTGTTTGAGTTTATCTAGTGTACAAAAACCATAGAATTAGCAAGTGATGCATGTGAGTGTTGAGTTAGATTACTGTACTGTACTGTGTACTGTAGCAAATCTTTCATCAACATCCTGCCTAAATAAAAATATAATGTAAATAGTAAATTACACCGTATTTATGAAATTAACATATTCGCCGTTCATAGCTCGCAACGTCCTGGAAGTCGTTCGCAGTTGGTGAAGCGTTAAATGCTACATTTTCCTCGGCCATTTGCAATTCGATATTCAGCTAAGCTTCGCGGGATTGAACTCTGCGGATTGCATATCTACTTCCATTTGATATTGTAATAATATTCATCCCTTTTAAATATAAAGTGGATTAGGGGCGTAAACTTTGCCCACTCGCAGCATTCCGATAATGCGATCAATATCAATAAATAATGGTAGCTAATAGGATTTGTTGTACATACATGTAACAGTTACTCCAACATTATTTTGTATGAAACGAGTATACAAATCCTTTTAATTTATGCACAACATACCTATTGTAATAACATGTTTTGTATTATTTGAACTGAATAGGACCATAATATAATATCGAAAAACTCATAACGTTTATAAATTTATTTTTTATTTTCTCCTGTTATATTAATAAAACTACATGTTTTATAGCAGTTGGCAAAGAAAATATCATGTTTTAGTATTTGGTATCAACTTACTAAATTTATAATCGACAGCCGAAACTGTAAAATGAGTATTTACAAAGTATTTTGTATTAAAAATATTATATTCACTATTTATACAAGGTATACAAACTTGAATTAATAATTATAAGTATAAAACTAACATGCTGAACAAGAAACTTGCCTAACAATTTGATGCCACTTAGGTTGTTATATCTATGTTTTGTAAATATTACAAAGACTTTGTTTTATTATTCATAATCCAGGTCCAACTTAAACACTATCTCGGTTTCTGTACACTTTTATTCGTCTTAAGTCAGAGCTTCCTTGACTTATCTGTACCGGAGACAATCAGAGCCGGCGTGGGTGCCGTAGCAACTATTGTTAAGTTGCAACTTATTGCTACAGAAATCCACACACCTACGACCTTCCATTATACGAGTATAATAAAATCTTCATCATTCTCTGTCCCAACAACATCTATGGGAGTTACAAATTGGTCATACCTTCACCGCCCACTGTACTTTGAATACAGCCAGTATGCATTTTAATGCGTTTAATAGTGGTGCTACAGTATGCAATGGGATTATGTCTGGATACAGCCAGACATTGCGAGGCAAGATAAACAGGGAAGGCGTTCTAGAGATTAGTGCTAAGAGAGCGGTGCGTCTTGCTCTGAGATTTGTTTGTAAATGTTTAAGCACCCATTGCTTTTATACCCGTTTATTAAGAAGTATTTGTGGTCTTTGAAATGACTTTAGACATTATATTTTATCTTTTGTTTATGGAGCATAATGTAATAAATAGATACAGTTTTAAATCTGTGTACATATAGAAAAATGAATTCCTATTTCGGAAACTGCTGGAGTGATTTTGCTAATTCATTTTTGCTTGACAGCCTTCTTATTAGGGCAGGCTTTCGGTCATATAAGCTATATTCAATCACTTTTAATATGTATATTAAAAGTGATTGAATATAGCATTTAGAAACAAGTAATGATATTAATTTAATTGAAAAACCATAAAAAATATCGTGACAGGGGTTTTTTATATTTTACTTTTTTTCTCAAAGCGTTTCAAAAAAGTTACATTTAATTTTATAAAGCTTAGTGGTTTCTTCACTTAAACTAGTTAAACCGTATTAGTGCAGTCTCTTTCTGAATTAAAGATTAAGCAAGATACTGCAATAATTAGGTTTTAACTAGTTAACACGTGAAATAAACACGTTTGTACAAATATACAAAATTGCTGAAAACTGACTGTAAATATATGAATTCATGTTTAATTAAAACGTGTCTGTAATACGATTTTTTTTTGTTTTTTTTCATACTTCATCAATATTATTATCGATAATTCTTTTGGTGGTTTAAAAAATTTCATTGATCCGCAAACAAATCTATATAATATTATTTGTTCTGCGTAAAGTTCTATTAACTTCTTTAAGGTTTGTTTTAGGTTAATATACGTAATGTTATTCAAATAGCAGCTTTTTCTCATTTCTTTACGTTTTTGCTACTAGGCTTATAATTTGTTTTCAATACAAGTACAAAGCTAAAATATAGTTAAAGCTAGAAATACCTATACTAGACACGACGAAATGACGCACATATACTCAGTTCCCTGCTCAACCAGACCTTACAATTTAAAGATTTTTCCCCCAACACTAAAAACTACTATAACTTCCTCTCCACTGAATAACATTTCGTGCATCACGCTTGTGAGTAATGTTGTTCGCAATTTCACGTTTGGATACACAATTTCAGCTACATTTTAATTTTCCCAACACAAAGTGAGAAAGCTCGCATTGTGATGGCGGCTCTGAGTTAGCACAAGTCTTAATCTCGCGGGGGCACGTTCCGACTGCCCTAATGATATCTCAAGATGCGCTTAAGAGCCCATACATAACACTATATGAGACATTTTTAAAATTTAAACCAACGTTAATGCATACTACCCCGCTTACTGTTTGTATTTATTCAAATTTGTAGGCGAGCCCACAATTCAGTCTTGCTTTTGTGACGGTACAGTATTAACATAACACGAGGTGTATTCAGTGGACAAAGTAACTGATATAACATAAAATTTTACGTTATACACTTATATTGAAAAAGATAGTTCGTATTAGATTATAATAAAATATCTATGTCCTGTGGTTGGTTATTGAAACTATATATTTTACGAATGTTGAAAAGACTTTTTCTGTTTCAACAAAGTTTTGTTATTTCCAAGTTAGTTGTTTATGTTCAGTTTTATTAGTACTTGCTACTGAAATTCTTTCTATTTTTGTTGTAAATATTGTTCGAGACTTTAGAATTATTTTAGACCAAAAGCTATTTTTCATATTTAACATTTCACTGTATTTAAAACAATATTAATATAAAAACTATGACGACTTGTATGCATTTTACGCTCCAAAATGAAACAAAAATTATTTCTATCATAATTTCTAAATAAATCCAAGAAAGTCGTTCTTAAGTAGATAATTTTGTAAAAATGAAGTATTTTAATATTTAAGAGAAAATCTCGATGTAGTCTTTTTTATGTATCCACATTATGTGTCAACTACATGTATAGGAACATGTAAGCCTACCGGACTTCGATTTGTAAACAAATATAAAATGAAATAGGTTGTGCAAATGTTTTTCATGATATTTCGTACCGTTCACGTAAAACTTTCTTAATATTCAACTATTTAAGAAACAATGTTAAATTAATAAAAACTAATAAAACGGAATAGACTGACAGCTAAAAAATAAATCTAAGAAAATGTAAATGCTACGGTCAATGCAGAAGTATTTACTTTATTTTCAGACAAATATTTATGATTAAATATCTTTAGATAATTTCATGAAGTTAAAAAAGTATTATCGATTTATTAATCGGTTCAACAAAAATTAATAACCGATTCTCGAAGTTTGAATAACGATAAATTTCGTAATAAACTGCTGCGCTCTACTCTAAATACTTTATTTTGTAGAACGCTGCCCGCGGGCATTGCTCCATTATTAAAACGAATTGTTTTCTGAACTTTTAATATTAAAAGACTACGATATTGGAGTTTTCTTCTTACTTTTTTTATTATTGCTCATAATATTGCTATACTGTTTAGAGTACGGAGTCATTTAAATTTTTCTGAAAGAAAACCGCCTTTACTGAAATCGGTAAGCGAGTGTTTCACACTCGCATTCTTGTCAGTACTGTCAGGGGCGACTATTCGTCTATGATAACGGTCTGGTGTACTCTAACAGTACTACTCCCAATCTATGTAGAACCCATAAATGTCTATTACTGAGAATGAGCCTACAACACATAACCTAATGGTGGAAGGCGTGCTGCTACTAGGTATAACTGAATTTATGGATGGATTACTAGTGATAGATAACGACTGTTGTTGTATTGATTATAAAATATTGTTGAAACTTGATCATCAAATCTTTGCTAATATTATAAAGTTAATAAGTTAGTTTGTTTGGTTGAACTTGCTCATCTTAGGAAGTACTGGTCTGATTAAAAAAAAAACGTTTCAATGTTAGATAGCCCAGATATCAATGAACCCAACGAAGAGTAAACTTAAAAAATGACGGATAGAATATGTACTTGTATGTTATATATGTATATTTTGGACAACTTATTTCAATAAAAGATCAATATTCTAAACAAATAGATAGAAGAATATGCAACTCTTGGCAACGGTACTGGTCTCTAAATGAAATAGTTAATATTGAAACAATTCCCATGGAAAGGAAAGGCAATTCTACCATGTCTGGAACTATCCAGACATGGTAGAATTGTCTTTCCTTAAGGTAAAGTTATAGTGTAAGGTACTAGTAACTTTTCTTATGGTAAACAAATTTGTTAACGCTGTTATACCATCACGACACAGGCAAAAGGAGACGGATGAGGTTGTGTGGGTCAGATTGCTAACAAATAAATGGATTATATATATATAATCACAGATAAATGTACTGTTCTAAACTTTTCAGTAGTTAAGAAAAGATAAATTTGATTAGCTCAAGTACTCAGGCCAGTAAGTAAAGAAGGTTGTAAAACGTAATTAGGTACAAATTAAAGCTTTCACGAGAATTAGCATTCAGTTCTATTCATCTGTTATACTCAAAGTAGCTATGAAAAGGACTTGAAAAGGCTTTGATTAGAAAAACATTTTCTCTGACTTAAGTAGGGTAGATTTTAGTATAGGTATTTAGAAACACGACTTCATGAATGATTCCGTTTATAAATGTAAATGCACCATGTATTTTAATTTAAAATAATTAAAAAGTAGATATCTACATACATAATATATAAAATAGTACATAATAAAAATATTCGTCTTATGGCTGTCTAGATACTTACTTACGTAATAATAAAGAATACATTCTTTAAATTCATAAGAAAATAAAAATATTTTTGTTTTATTATTAAAAATAATAATTAAACACCTAATGTTCGTGTTATGGTGACACCATCGACCAACCAGCGGAGAGGGAGACGCATGTCGAGAGGTAATTGCGGCTAGTGCGTGGCGGATGGTGGCATGATCCTGAAAAGGAGCAGTTTGGGACTGGAGGCGACTGGACTGGCCAAGTTTCCTAAATATGACACAGCACTTGGTACCTACTTCCAAATATATAATCAAACGTACAGCCCCTAACCCTGGCGAACAGTTACAAAACACCGTGTCCCTTGATAACTCTGAAAAAACCAGGAGAAAATATCATGGAGAGGGCCAGGCCACTTTTCAGATTGCGTAAGGGACTTAGGACACTCTTCAACCAAACTTAAAATTCCAGGACCATAGAGGATTGGGATAATTATAAGACATCCCAAAACACTACAAAAAGCAGATCAGATTCCGGAGAACGGAGGCCTATCGTAACTTCTGTGGCAATATAAATTCAACAAACCAAGCTTTCGCTGCTTATGAAGGATATCCTAACAAAGGATGACCTAAAAAGGAAGATGGCACCTATACGAACACATACGGCGACACAAGCGCACTATTGTTAGATACACACTTCCACATTTTGGTTATGAAATAATATCAGACAATGATTAGTTGTGATAGGCCTAGATATAGAAAAGTAGAAATTGTTCTCACGCATTAAGTAAAGTTGTAAGGTTTAAGAGGAGGAAACCCACTTTATAATACTATAATACTCGCTTTAGGAGAATTGACTACAACTTGTTCTATTAGAATCTAGTATATATCTATGTAAAACTGTTGTCTACTGCAAACGTTTGATATCATAATTTCAGACTTATTTTTCGCCAAATTTTACAACCAATAAAAACCAAGTTCCATAAAAGTGTATCCTTTATTTTATAAAGTTGTCGAGTTATATTTAGAAAAATAACCCTATAACTGTGTAGTACTACTGCTGTTCTCTTTTAGTTTTAATTAAATGTCAGTGTCAGAGCCAGGTTTGTCGCAATTTGTTATTTCAATTATCGACAACTTCCTTGCTTGCAATTTTCTAATACATGTATCGCTGTTATTATATTTAAATTTCGCCAGAGGTTAAAATATTTTATGAATTACAAGTAGCGCTAATACATAGTTTATTTGGTTAAGAAGGACTGTTGGAATAGAATATTCCATAATTTGTAGTCAGTTTAAGTTTTTGAATTAATTTTAGTTTCCCCTTGATATCTTTTATATTGATAAGATTATTATGTCTTTTAGCCACAACGACAACAAGCCTGAGAGCTTTGAAAAGTTAAGTGTAACTAAAAACAATTTCTGTTCCAAGTGTATTTTTAGGCTTTTAAAGATAATCTTAGAAAATGAAAATTATTTTTGATAAATTATAATAACGTAATATGTATCTCATATCGCACGAAGAAACAGCACGCTGAAGTGGATGGTCGATCATGTCTCCAGACGAATTGATAGTCGCTGGAGCCAACGAGTGCTAGAGTGGAGACCGCGATTAGGCAAACGTACTCGTACTATAGGACGTCCTGTGGCACGATGGACCGATGACTTAAACAAAATAGCTGGCATCGGATGGATGCGGGCTACCTCAGACTGGAATGGTTGGTGCTCCTTAGGAGAAGGCGTCTGTCAATAGTGGACGGCAGTAGACTGAAGAGAGACAAGATATATTAATAGTGAAAAAAAAAAAGTTCATATCTAAATATAATGGTTGAAGCTATAAAATGGCATAATTGTATACAAAGCACCTAACCATTCAGGGGAGTGAGTCAAATCATTGAATGAGAGCAGCACAGGACTGGTTGATGTGTGTTGATAGAGAGCCTTCAAAGAGGCCTATGACCAGCCAGCAGTGAATCTCTTTCGACTGCGATGATGATTTTGAATCACATTAAATGACCCGTGAAAATATCTCTATGACTTATGAATATTGTAGAGCATAGTACATCTACAAATTAATCTTAAAATTTTCTTCACTATCACAAACATCTAAAATCGCTCTACCCTATCTATTATAATCACTCAAAGAGCTAACTTTAGGGTTCAAACTTGACTCTAAAGTTTTAACGAGGAATTAAATAAAATCCAAAGTTTTAGATCGTAAAGAACAGAAAATATAATTAAAGTTAATTAAAACCTTTTCCATCTCTGGATATTAATTATATTAGCTTTCCTTAAATCCCTTTAAAGAAAATATTTAACCTTTCCAAAATGTAAAACAAATTTGAGGACATATTATGAATTATATGACTTTCGATACATTGAGTTACAATCTTTTACACTATAAGTATACTTAGTTACAATACACATACGTGAATTAAAAACTCGTTTCTTCACTATAAATCGGAATATGCAAAATGCTGGGATGACAAAACTTTGTGTCGCAGTCAACTAGCCAGTGGCCAGGTTCGTTTCGAAGTCCTGATACGGTTTGACAATGCACATGCAAATTAACCCGCAGCAAAGAGCATTTCTGTGCGGAAAGTTTAATGGCGTACCGTTCCCCGTTTAAGTTCCGTGATACTTGCAACAATTATTTTGCAAACGGTACTATTGCTGTTTATACGTTTTCCCTATTTTGATCACAATGCGCTACGTGCGCAAAGTTGACCGGTGCCCCCTTACTTAAGCTAAATAAGGAATCCTTTATAATGTGAGAAAAATCTAAAATGTATACGTGCTGCATCCCAGATTACAATAAAGCAAAGAACATATTTCTCGGCGAAATATCTCCGTTGGTAGGTAATTTGCAATGTTATTATCCTGTATAGTCTAGCTAAGAGTAAAACACTAAACTAGCGCTAAGAGATTATGTTAGTAGAATGGAAAGTTGTAGTTACTGTGTTGTGCAGGTACCGTTTATTTAAACTGGATTGTTCAGACTATTGTTAAAGCTGATTATTTTATACTTTGCTAGGTTTTCAACTTTATAGCTTCGTTAAAGCGTTGTAGTGTCTTTTTTTATAAATCTATTGTTATTGTATCGAAAATTTGTAAACAAATCTACTCTGTTGATAAATTACCCATCGGTTAACTTTAAACGAGCGGGTTATTCGTTTATTTGACAATGAAGATTGTAAAAATATTATCGAAAAATTTTATTTAACAAGAAACATTTTGTTTTTACTGTAGAGCTAATCAATTACAGTGTCTTTTTAACAACTGATAAATAATTTTGTCAACAGTATGTTTATTAAAATTCTGAAAACATAAAAGCTTTACTTGTAATGATTTCTACAGAGTTGCTCATTTATATTACATAAAGGCACAAAAGTACCTATTCTGAAATTACTTTTTTCATATTTCATATTAATGCCAATACCTTCAAAGAATAAAAGTAAAACTGTACTATGGAAATTCCTTGATCATTAATTAAACATGCCTACTTATTAATTTCCTGTTATCAATTTTTAATAAAGCACACAGAAACATGAGGAGGGTACTTTGTAAATGAAAGTTGATAATTTAAAAAATCCAATTTCATAAAATTAAGTTCGTTAATTAATTTTTCTTTTGTGCTTACACTTTACTTCAGGGCCTCGGCCGTCTGGAAAGTACCAATCGAAGCACCGAGAAGTTTTAACCGAAAAATCATTAAACAATGGAAATTAAAACTTTGTAAAATTTCAAGTATATTAAATGCAAAGTTATTTTCCATTCAATTATCGATATCGATTGATCAACTTTTCTACACACCTACAAAAAAATCAGGTTTTTTTGCACTATATGATACATGATAGTATTTTACATCTAAGTGATACGATCCTATGACCTACGGTATACGGTATAAGATGTGGCTTCACTTAAATGGCCAATTGCATTTATTAAAATTTTGTGAACTTACGAGAGATACATTAAGAGTACCAAGCCCACCTTCGGAATAAAACCTAATGGAGCTAGATCTTAATAAATATTAATTGACAAATAAATGTGTTGTAACCAGTTCGGTTTGATAAAATGCCTTCAAAAGAGTTAAATATTAATTCCGTGTATAAATAAAGTTTACAATAAATAAATAAAAAGAACCTCAATTTAATAGTTCACTGATGTCAGTCAACTCCTTAGAACTCTTAGAGAGACGCAATACATTAAAATGAATATTAATTGTTATCGATAAAAGTATTTATTCATTTGACAACCGCGATAAATACCTGCCGCCATTGGGAGGAAGTGTTTAACATGTACCATAATATTGTTCTGTAACTAAATATATGTAATGCCATTCGACTAATGGAGCGATAAATTGCTTAATCAGTCATCTGTGCCAAGTCAATGATTAGCTACCAATATTAAATTTATAGGGAATTTTCGATGCATACATTTACCACGATCTAACGGTTAACGCATGAGTTTAAATGGTAAATAGCATCGGTGCAAAATGTACTCCTTGACTATGAGTCTAATTTATTTTAGTAATATGAAAGTTTGTTAGTTATGTGTACTAATGGAACAATACAGTTTACGATATAACATGCATAAAAAAATTATTTTTCTCAAATATTTTTTCTACCTTCTTTGTCTTTGCAATATACTTAAAGGGTATTTTTTTATTTATTGATTATTTATATCCAGAAAATGGAAACTTACAAAACGCGTCACTATTGGTCGAAATGAAATGTGACGTCGCTGGTCACTTCATTGCAATTATCGGCATCGAAATTCATACTGTGTTATTAGTGTTTGTGAGTAAAATAAACTAGTTCCATGGTTTTTATAGCAATTAAAACTGTAAATAAGTATAAAGTAATTGAAACACTGAATAGTAAACAAACGCGAAATGACAATGACGTCATTGGCCATGTCCAAAGCGCGCGCAAAATGGCGGCATTTGAATAGCTCAAATTTAGTTATTATACTTTGAAAATTAGTTTCACTATTTTCAATCTTATTATATTATTGCTATGTTATAGAAACGTAAATGATTAGATTAAGAAATAAAAAAAAACATGCATATTCCCTATTGGAAACGTAAATCTGTTACTTTTATGGTGACTTTACGGTAACTATAGTATTATTCACAATTTTGTAGTAACATTAATAAACTATCATATTACACCAATCGCGTAGTGCGTGTAAATGAAGTGCGTATGCAATGCAATGTTTCTCCGGATATGTATGACACTCAAGTGATAGTTACGCGACAATGCGTTAATATTTGGGGCATAAATATGCACTTTTTTATTGCATCTGTTTGGATAAAATATGAAACTATATGCTTGTATTATTTTATACTGGAAACATAATCGTGGAACACTTTAAATGAATGTATTCACAGAACCCTTCACACATTCAAGCTTCATGAGCCGTAAATTTGCCAACAAATGGCCCTTGACGACTTTCGCGCTGTCAGTGAAATGAAGGAAAACAGAATACTCTGCGCTGACCACCGGAAAGATATATTATCCAACCCCAATCCGCTAAGTCATGGTGATAATAATACCCTGTTATTGTATATATATTAATCTTCACCCTTTGAACGAAATTGGTGCGTCAAAATATAATTATTTATAGACATGTAACTTGATTAATGATAAGATCTTGGGATTTATTTCAATTATCCCATTTTCTGTTCGACTGTTTTCTATTTGAATAGACTTTGATTATGCGGTCGATATGTTACCGTGAACGATTGTTAGTCATGTAAAATTAGTAAACGTATTTATCTATTTCATACCATAGTGAAATCTAAAAAGCCTTGTTTTCTTGTGCTCCTTTCAGAAACCTTGTACAGGTTTGACACTAAGATAAAAGATTTCTAATAAATTTTCAAGTGTAAAGTTGTGGTTCTTTAATTTACATTCAGGTCATTTATCACTTAGTATTCAAAGCGACGCTGCTGAAGTGAATTGAAACAAGAACTTTTAATTGCAAAAACATTCTCTCACTAAGTAGCGTACTCTCACAAATAGCACAATACTTTAATTCTTTTACAGTTTATCCAGCAGAACATATTACCATATTACTTAAGTAAAATTTTTAATAGTTTTGTACAATATCATTAAACTCATCATGAAAACTGTGTGCAAAAAGAGCTTTCAATGAACTGAAAACCATTTAGATTTCATACGGTCTTCTTCTTCTTATTCCTAGCCTTTATTATTCCCAATATTATTGGGGTCGGCTACCAGTTCAACCGATTTTACCTGAATATCAGTTTTTACACAGAGCGACTTGCATCTGACCTCCGCAACCCTGAGGGCGAACTGAATTCGAAGGTTGTACTAGTTGTCAGTATATTTGAGGGCACTGACTGCCCAATAACGATTGCCATAGATGTTCATGACAATCGGGACCGACGGCTTAACGTGCTCTCCGAAGCACGGGCTGGAAGCACCGCCATCTTCCATACTCCGGGCTGCTATTAGAAATTTCCTGTAGGAAAAACCCAACAGCAGTCCGACCCGGGAATTGAACCCGAGACCTCTTGATTTGCAGTCGCTTACGCTAATCACTAGACCAACGAGGCAGCTAAAGATTAGATTAGATTTCATACGGTAATCACATCTAAAACGCGTCTTAAATGTGTTTTACCTTTTTAAATACAAGGTTCGGGTAAAAACCACCATAATCCACCACTACGACCACGACCATAAGTGGTGTACTCCTACCGTAGCGGAATCGTTACAGCTGCTTTAATATCTAGAATATGAAGACGTCACATTTCAATTCTATTTTGCTAGTAATTTTCTAAATAATTTCAACGCAAGAAGATGAAAATTCACTTAATGAAATTATTAAAAATCAACCCACGCGTTGGTTGCACGTTGCACGTATAAACTTTGCTGTAGTGTGCGATAACAAGCATTTTGTATTCACAATAGCAGTGGGGTGGCGGCAAAGCGGCGCCGACACGGGTTGGTTGCAGCGGCAGTGGGTCATAGGCAATTTTATCTAATGCCTTGTACGAGGCGATGCTCGGCTGGATATGCAATTTTACATAATAATTGTTCACTGAATTAGTTAAAAAACTGGGTATTTAGCCTCTAAAGCTACTTCATCTCCATTAGCCTATCGCAATTCACGGCTGGACATAGACTTCTCCAAATGTATGTATTCTAAAGCTACTTGAACAAACAATATTATTCATAATATTTTACGAGAATTATTATTATTCTGGATGATGATATTTCTAAATTCTTCCCAAAATAAACACCAACTTCGTCTTTGATGACCGAGGTGCGAACTACAAAGAACTGTATTGTTAAATAAGAATCTCCACGAAGCAGATTAAAGTCTATTATAGTGTATACATTGTATTTCAAATAGAATATCGTAAAAGATTAAAACTTCTTTTAGCTCTGATTTATATAGAAAACTAATGTGTGTAGAATTTATCGTTTAATGTTTACCAATTCTAGGTTTGTAATAATTCTAGTTTGAGTACAGTTTTATTTCTTTGCCATTAAGGAATATAAAAAAAATACTTAACGCAAAAAATATATCGATATAAATAAAAATGAAATCGTCAAATGTGTTACGAAGCACAAAACTCGAGAACTAATTCGGTTAGCTTATTTTTAATATTTTCGTTAAGGCACAAGGAATGTTCTGATGGAGACAAATAAAGTGAATATTTAAAAAAATAAATAAAAAACAAGTGTTTATTACTTATTAAAAAAAAAACTTTAATCTATTTCATTTGATACCCATATTGGATGGGTTATTCAGAAATACGGCGGCCATTTTGGATTAATATATTTAATAATATTTGGATTATGGATGGCTATTTCAAATTTCAGCTCAATTGGAAATCGGATCTAATTTAACTTCCAAGATTTGATGACACACAAACACCAGGACAGGTGAAATTAAATACAACCTTGTAAAAAGGTAAAAAATCTGGGGATAACAGTAAAAAACTACATGTGTATTTTTTCTATTGGACTGCGACAGGTATTTTGACAGAACGAACTCTGTCGAGGCAGCTATTTAGAATAAATAAGGTTAGCAACAGCAATGATATTTAAACTGTACTTGTAAATTACGTCATGTACACACGTCGGTACGTCAGCCGTCACCCTTAATACTCTCAACAACTCTTATCTCACTTCACAGCTTAAATTGCTAAGTTCCAAGACAGAGATCTTTGCTCCAATAATATTTTTTTTCTCCTGTGTGTGTACTCCTTCAAGATGCACTTCTTCTCTTGTTCACTCTTCTTTTGCTGTACAATCTATTCTTCTATGGAATGCGCTTCCGGTTGAGATCAGGATGTCAACAAATCGTAAAAAAAATTGCTTCCGTTAGAACTACGTCCAAAGTTTATTTGCCGATAAGTAGTTACGGTAACAATTAGGTATGTTCACTATAGTTACCGTAACCGTATATACCTTATCAGTTTCTACGGTAAAAAAGGAATTAAAACGCGGACTATTATTTTATAATAACCACCCGTACTGCCTGATGGCAGTGATTGAGTATAAATAAGCGACACCATATTAAAAACAAATTGTAATATGATGTGCAATATTCATTTTGCCCTTTTAAATGGTGTTATTTGTCGCATTAAATATCATACCATCACTTATAATATTTATGCTGCTTAATAGTCAAAGGAATCCGTGGTCAATCGGTGATCGAGGTTCCATGATTAAGTTAAGAAAAAGTACTACATGTCAGTGCGTGATAACTTGCGTCAAGTCTAGAGGAGTCATCTATTAGGAGGTGCACTAGTTTAGCAGTGGGCAATAAAATGGTGTTTAAATTACCAAATAAAATTAATTAACCAAAGTCATCAACTTCCTACGTGGGTACAATTGAAATGCAAATAAAATAACTTTTGAGTTCGTCCGATATCCAATTGCAACTCGATGCAAATTGCAGAACGATAGCGAACTATTATTTGTTTGCAAAGTTAAATAGCTTTTGCCAGTCTTTCTCTAAAAAAACCGGAAAGAGTTTAATCTGAATTCAAACTCTATACTAACTGAACTTTCGAGGAGATGTTGTTATTGCGAGTACGTTTTTCTTTAAATTTCAGTGACATTTAAATTTGCTCTGAATCAGGAAAAGTTGTTTGTATTATTATCTGCTGATTATAGAACTTACAAAACATTTTGAATTGGTGGTAATGGAAGTTTAATTTTTTAGTTCTTTTGTACCACTAATATCATATTCTTATAAATATCATTAAGGAGTACCTGACGGTGGTAGACTGGATCTAGTCCAGGAGATGTACTCACTCCGGTTCGTATGGCATTTGATGTCATGAAGATTATTGTAACGCCTGAATTATTAAGAATATTGATGAAGTAAATTGATACTATTTAGAACTTTATTTGGATATAAAAATATAAGTACTAAATATTTCAGTCATCTCACACAGAATTCAATCAGGCATTGTGTTTGAGATGTCACAGCTCACAGTTAGATGTCAAAGCAAACTAAGCAGAGCTTGTAATATGACAGCTAGATTAACTGATAGAATTTATTATTTACTAGCTGAACCCCGCGGTGCTTCTCGGGGTACGACAATAATCACGGGCAACACCGCGAGGCGAAGCTAGTATCTTTACAAATTGTAGCCTATGTGTTATTCTGATGTATTAACTACATTATTGTAAGGATTCATCAAAATCCATTCAGTAGTTTTTGCGTGAAAGAGCAATAGACATACTCACAAAACTTTCGCGTTTATAATACTAGTAGGATTTTTGTTTAATTTTTCAAGTGTCCAAATATGTTTAAAATATAATTGTAAAAAGTTGTTTTTCTGTGAAAATAAAATGAGAGATGTATAAACTTATCAAGTAATGTTTATGAAGCGTACTATTTACCCTACCCAATGTCATGATTGCTAACGCTGTTCACGCCGTATGTGACTTGTTACATACGAGTATATCAAGCAAATTCCACGCTACGCCTTAATAATCTTGAGCTATCATACATTATGTATAAGACACTATTTTTCGTATAAAAATCGCAATATTTATATACTTCTGTCCCAGTATCTAATACTCGTAAAACAAGGTTACTATGTCTTGCATAAAAACTAAGAGCATTTCCACATCAATCGCCTTTCAGCTTACTAATAAAACCGTTTGATGCCGGTGATGTCACTCTAATGCACATAAATGTAAGTGCTGCAACGGATGTGATAAAAGATCTGGGTTGCCACGTCATCGAAACTAGGTCTGATAAGATTAATCTTTATCTAGCTCTGGGTAATTTTCTTAAATGCACGTCGTTCGCAACGAATAGACCGTAAAATATGTATGACTGTTAACTAAAAAAATCGGGTTTATTAGTCACAGGTTCAGTATTCGCACCTTTTTATGACACATCGGAAGTATATAAACGTACAGTAGTTACATTTTTATCTATTGCACTTTACACTCTCATCACATCACATCACATCACATCACATCACATCACATCACAGCCTTTAACAGGAGCTTTTGGCCTGCTCACTACGTTGGCCAGACTGGTTGGTGTAGAGTTTGTTTCCTTCTCTTTGCAGTGATATATTGTCTTTCGTAGTTTTCTTCCTTAACACTTAAAATGTTAATTTACTTATTATTTTTATTTGTTTTCTTAACTTTTGCAAAAATAATGTAATGAAACAGTAATCGTATAGCAATAGTTCCAATTTAATTATCATACTCATTTTAACCTGCTACTAACTTTTTTTTCTGACTAGATAATTTTCATTTTGATTCGTGATCCATTTATATTAAGTAGTACTAAATAAAGTCACAGGTATATTTTGACTGAAACGGTTATAAACATTCATTAGGTAATGTTATCTAATCAATTTATTTTAAATGGCTTCTAAACATAACATTTAGTTCTGTTTTTCAGAGCTTTATTCTTCTTTGTCACTTTTTGTCATTGGAGTATATTAATAAAAAGTATTAATATGAAGACTATTCCAAAAAAAAAACCTGCACGGTTCGAACATCCAATAAAAATGGAATTACTTCTATTCCTATCACGTTCGACACACTTCAATACCTCTAACGCGAAGACGTGAAGCTTATTAAAATTCTTTAATTGCCGTGAACATCTATAGAGACTATTATTTTCTTGGCCTTTGATCAATCAGACAGCTGACTAACCAAATTATGTCGATATTGAATCAACCCAAACAAATTACATCGTCTTTGATAAGGTAATTATTAAATATAATTATTGTTTCGTCACGACCCCAAAAGCCTTTGTTGGACGCCGCTCGATATATTTTTTAATTTTATTGTGGGGACTCACAGTGCAGCTTCCATAGTTCGTTGTTTATACTGTTTTGTAATAGCATGCTTTTATTTTGATAAATTGTGAAAAATTTAATAAAATTATAAATGAAAGGTAAATTCGAGTTCCGAAAACAACACGTAATCCTACTAAATGTACTAACTCCTAAGTACTTTGCATTACTTGAATTTGAGTGTATTAGTTTCTGTAAACATAATTAAGTAGGCAACAATCTGGACTGCATGTAACTTAATTTTATTGATTAAAATAAGTAAAGTATTTTTATAATTATAGTACACATTTTTTATAGCCAATGGATATAATAGAACTAAAAAAATAATTTTAGTTTATTACAAAGTTTAAATTATTTTGTCATGTGACAAAGTTAAGATAAGTTTTTAAGTTTAAATGGTAATTAAATTCTAAAGTATGTTTTTTATTTAGATAAGTATTTTTCAGAGTATATATCACTAAAGTTAATCAAATCGGTTTGTACATATTTGTATAAAAAATAATAAAGTACCTATCAAAAACATATTTTAATTGTGTGTAACAAGTGTTATTAATTAATATAAACCAAGTAACAGAAAAAATACCCCGTTTAATTTAATTAAGATTTTGATAGAAATACGAGTACTGTGTATAGTATCAACCCATTTCTGCAAACAGAAAGACACCACAAAGATATAATTGGCAAAGTCGCGGTGGGAGACATAAAATTAAACATGACAAAATTCCTCGGACACAAAGAGAAATTACGCTTGGGATACTTCCACGTCCTAATTATTGCCATGACAAAGTACAGACAGACTAAATTACGACATAATTTATATCGACCCTCTGTAGATTTATCGTAGCGGTTATTTGTCACATTAACTCGTTATTATTTTTGTTCTTAGAACGTTTGTAAGGAACAAATTCTTGTATTATTTAAAACATTGGTATAAATATTTATATAAGTATAATAAATTTCGCCATATCCTATTTTAATTCGTATCTACTCATCTGAGTATATTACCTCCTCACCTACTATCACCTTATACCGACTCTACACAGTCAATTGAATATTGCGTCGTCATAAGGTTCCATGCTTATTAAAATATTTATTTGAATAGTTTACGTTGCAGCTTTTTTATACCTTTATAGTATTAGTACAACTTATAGTGGAATCAAATGTATGTCTAGTTAAGTCTAGATAACTATGTGTTAGATGTCTCAGAATATTATTATATTACTAACTGATCCACATAACATCGTCTCCTGTTGCCCGTAGCGTAAAAAAACTTACTATAAAATACTATCGAATTTTAATCACAAAAAAATTGACTTACAGAGCTGGTCCAAATCGAAATGGAACCACACGGAATGCACCAGCTTTTAAATAAAAATCGAAATCGGTTCACCCAGTCGAAAGTTCTGAGGTCACAAACATAAAAAAAAACAGTTGAATTGAGAGCCTCCTCTTTTTTTTAAGTCGGTTAAAAAGGTTGAAACGAGTCAACCTTAAACGATAGATCTATGCTGTCGCGACTTGTCTTTAGAACTTTTAAGGGAGAAAATTTCGTTCGCTGCTTTTGGTCGTAGCGTGATGGTGTTACATGTAACTTATGGCCTTCCACGATAACTGGGCCGTTTAACACTGAATATTTTTTTAAATCGAACCATTAATTCTTGAGAATTCAAACAAACAAACTCTTTAGCTTTATAATATTAGAATAGATTTTCAGAGGGTGAACAAAATGTAGAAATCAAATTATTCTTATTATATAAAGAAATAAATATGAAAAAGTATTAAAATAATTCTATTGTGACTATAGAGACTGGTTAATTTTAGCATCAGCCTTTATTCAAACAGACACACAATTATTAAGCATAAAAGAATTATTAATGTCGAGAATTTCAACTTGGAAACAGAAGTAATCAAGTGGACTCCAAATCGTTTACAGCATTAGTTATATTTCGTTAGTACAACAAAGGAAAATTAATGTGTTTAGCTGTCCACCGTACTGCATCTAACACGCAAGAGCGGACACCAATCTTCTTAAAATTAATTCGTACTTTAGACAAAAGCATACAATCTGCTTGTACTGTAGTGAAAAACAGTTAAATGAATAATTTGTTAGAACAACCGCTAGCGTTTGTAAGCAATTCAGGTTCGTAACTCAAATTACAACTGCGAAAATTTCACTAAAATAGTGAAATTTTCGCGTCGTCGAAAAAATTCTCGTGTCGCGGTGTTTGTTACCAGGCGCCTCCGAACAATCGAGTAGATCTGAGAATCGGCCAACATATAATTTTCATACTCCTAAATGATAAGAGTTAACCATCCGTAAATATTTTTATTTATTTTTATAGAAAAACAACGTGTCAGCTAGTTTCGTTATACGAATAGAAATATTCATAACTTTTCACTTATTATAAAATAAGTACATCTATCAAACAATATTTGAGAAGCCATAATGATCTAATGGCTCATTAATTAATTCAATTATTTCTTGTGAAACCTATCAGATTTAGATAAGCAGTAACGCACTTTTGAATGTTGCTCTAAAGTTCCAAGAAAATCAAATAAAATACCCGATACCTACTAAAAAATCTAAATGTTTTAATGATATAACTATAAAGTTTGTCAATCCCACAAGGTACATGTATTAATTCTTCTCTTACTGGTAGTAATAACTACTTCATTATTAACAGTGATACTACTTTAGAATTTCCATATCATCATCAGCCTACTACAGTCCACTGTTGGATATAGGCCTATCCTATTACACGCCACTTTGATTGATTTTGAACTTCTCACATCCAGCTCCTGCTAACCATCTTGCGCCAATTATCACTTCACCTGACTTGTGGGCATACTACACTACGTTTGACAGGACTCAGAACTCTTCTACCACTGATTATCAGTTTTGCGGTTAATATGGCAACTTCATTCATTTATTCATTTAAACTACCGTAGAAACAGTTATTTGAACGTACTAAAATATTTAAAACTGCACGCCGCCCACACCAGACAATAACCAAAACTTGTAATTTAAACAGCTTTAACATTCAAATATGGTGTATTATCTGATTTTGTGTAAATTTAAGTAATAAAATAAATTCTAGATGCCAACCAGTACTCAGCTAATGAGTCTGCTTAATATGGTTTGCTTGGTCCAAAATGTCGTAATATTGCATTCCATAACACGCCTCCAAAATATATGCAGGTCATTAGAGGCGTCCGACGAATTTTGTAGAATCCACCATCTAATGACTTAGACATTCGTGCATATCTTGAGATTTAACATAATATTGTAGTTACTTTAAACGTAAGACAATGTTGTTATTGGATAAACGTATAGCGTAGAGTTCAAAGATTTATCTCGCCATTTTCAACGGTTCTGAGTATTGTATTTGAATGAATATTTGTGAATTCCTAACGACAGGATGTATTCCTAGTGTCTAGTACATAATATTTGTCAACGAAAACGTAAAAGATAACTTTCTGAACTAGATTCCTATTTGGATATAACTAGAGTTGAAATTGCCTTGTAGGTATTAAACAAGTAGATACTAACATTAAAACCATGACCAATTAAAATTAGTTAACGATAATGCTGTTTATAATCCGTTGATGATTTGACATCTTAATTAGATCGTTCTTTAAAATGTATACCAAAAACAACAGGCTGACTTCACAAAAATAACAAAGTATTATAGCTTCCGGGAATCGTCTTGTTAGTGATCAGACAACGACGAACGTTATGTGGAATTCTAACATCGCTTTTCCCTTCTGAACTTTCCTTTCATTAATAATTGACGTCTCTTTCGTCTTAACGATTTTATCATAAATTTTGTTAATGTATGTTGAAAAAGAGAAAATTCATAGATTCAGTCAGAACACACGAAAACTAAGGAAGAAACAGTAAATCTATAAATCCCCTTGCAGAACGCCTACTACATTGATTTCCCTAACCCTACTCTTCCCTATATATGCAGTTGGCTCCAAAGTAAACAAAATGACGCCGGCCTAAGCAAATAATGTGAGCAAGTAAGTCTAATTCATTATTGTTCGCAGAAACAATAAAAGCGGCAACAAACGAGATTACCGATAAATCTAAAAGGGAATTTTTCTATACCGGAGGGCTTATCTACTTTACGTCGTTTTGGGAATAAATACCGACAGTCTTAGAGCAATGAAGACTGTGGCGAACTTAAGTCTGTTTTTGTTTATAAGGGTAAAACAAAGACATGAAGTAAAGTAGATGTAACCACACGGGCAGTTAGTTATCTATTTGTTTTTTTTTCTTTATTATTGCTGATCTTTAATTCTTACTACTTTTAAAGCAAAGCTATATACATTTGACAATGTTTATACAATTTATTAAGTACTTTAATTCAGTAATCACACACGTCAGAGACATATCCCTAAAGTATACGTATATAAAATTCAAATAGATAAGTAACATTTGCAACTATTTATTACGATAAAACTACTTACTTTCAATCAAGAAGCCTACAAAATGAAAATGAAATATGGCGTAAATTCACGCAAAAATAAATCAAATTTAAAAATCATGTTCTCAAAACGAGAAATTTTTTTGAATCAAATATTTTCAAAAAGCTTTATCACGGATATCAAATTGCTATATTGGAAGTCTTTGACTTATTTAATTTTTATAATAAATATTTTTAGTTGCGTCAAGGACGTATTTCTATTTCCTCTATAGACTTATTGTAGAAGTTAAGTAGGTATTTATACATTTTACTGGCAAATTTATAACAAAAAAATGTGTCCATTCTTTATTAATTACAAAGTTTCATCATCATTATTAGGGGCCGTTAATAGTCTGGGCATAGGCCTCTCCTTACAAATGAGGGTTGGGCCAGAAACAGGTTGGTACAGAATTTGTTTCAAGTTTTCCCTCTTTTTGCAGCGATGTTGTCCTTCATTATTACAAATGAAAATATTGCAAAGGCATCGAGCTATTATGAACCAGTTTGACCGGGGTTAAACCACAGCCCATAGAAAACTAGCATTCCCATGTAAGATTACCGGAGGAATATGGGGGGTCGGAATTATTTGCCATGAGGTAATCCATCTGCTCGTTTGTTCCAATGCCATAAAAACATATTTATTTATATTTGTTAAACATAGAAAAAAATGTATATATACATATATATGTATACCTTTTTTTGTAAACACATACATATTATACATAGAAAACATCAAAACTCCAAAACAAATATTTGCAGATTATACAATCATTTGGTCCGACCAGAGAATCGAACTTGATAAAATGTATTTTACTTGTTTAAGTAGAATTAAATATCCTAAAGCCAGTGAGAAAAATATTTTGGCAAGCACTTTCTGTGTATCAAATGAGGATAGTTTCGTATACATCACATGACTAAACTCATGGATGAACCAAATTTAATCGTCCGAAGCGCCAGTGCGAATAATGGCGACGACAAATTTTCCGTTCCGTCGAGCATTTTCCTCTGAATGCACCTACACAATCGACGATATTGCCTGCAAAATTGTATGCTATTAAGTGACATTCTAAATATAGGGATCCACAGGATGACGTCGAGATAGCCAGTCGCACTCAAACCCTTTTCGTGCTCATCTGATATTCATAACTGCGGTTTTCATGTTAACATCCTTAGCTGTACGCATAAAGATTCAGTTTCGCTTAGCAACAATAATTATTTTATGACTTTTTGGAAATCAGATTAGTTCGACAACTGATGAAGTGTAACTGTTACACATCTGCCTTTCAACGATTGATTCGTAATGATGATTGGTAAGTGTGGTTTGAAAGACATGTCTGCGGAAAGCATTCTTATTATACCGATGTTGTGTGGTTAATAATATAGATTTACCATGGCAGACTAAAGATATCTTACTTCCGACAGTATAATTCCGATACTTGATATGTATGGAGAAACCCCGTACTTATCTGCTTTATTTGGAGAAAAAATATATTGCAAAACTTTCAGACCTGTGTTGTATAAAACCTTTTACTGGTAAATTTATTAAGTATGGAGAACGGTTTCCTAAAAGTCAACGTTTAACTTGGTAAGCTAAATACTATTTTTGAAGGTATGGTGAGGTACCAATCAACAAATCAAGGCGTACACGTGGTGGTGATAAACATAAGCTTTGTACATTTTTTTTGTGTATCGTAAATGCTGTTCAAAAGTCTAAAGAAATATTACTTTGTCCTGGATTTTTAGAATAAATGAGATCTTAAGAAATAAAATTCTCAAAAGGACTATTTATTTACAAGAAAAGTAAGGAGCATTGTATTTTTGTTGTTTAGGAAGATAGATAAAAACTTTTTCTTCCAGTAACTTATTATAAAATATGTATATATCTGATATTGTATTTTTATCGCTTGATCGTTCATCTATTCTGTGTTAGGCGCTGAAATTTCATTCTCTTAAAATATTTAACATTAAGAAATTAAAATGAGGTTACATGTGTTTTATATTAGCATTTGTTTAAGAGCTTGCTTTTAATAAGCAAAACGTTATTATCATAAAAACAATATTCCTATTAGTCTCAGCGATATGCCACCTATTTCCTTTTACCGGCACATTTTATATTTTCTAATTAAAAGCAAGCATATTCACGGTTGAACGTCTGAACGTGTTCCCAATCATGCCGCATCACAAAGTTTACGACTGTCTGTGCTCATAAAGAACACTAGAGCTTCGTGCTGATTGATAACATATGTCGGTGTAAGAACAGCTGAACTGAGGAGCAATCATAACAGTTCTCATTGATAAAATTTGAATTTAACTCATGATGATTGTTTACTGAACGCCGCTGTTTGCTATTTGAACTCGAAAAAATATTATTATTCTATAAAACTATTAACATTGAAAATAAATATGCATTATGCAAATGAGAAAAATGCATATGATTATTTCTGTTCATATTTTAAACATTATTTAGATTTATTTCAGAAAATCTGTTAGTTACTTCTACAAGCAAGTGTCACAAGAAAATATATGAACATTCATAGAAAAGAACTTCGCCATTGCATTAATATAAAATAGTATATAATCTTGCAAGTTCAAGTTGGCGAAAAGTAGGTTTATATATGGGGCAGTAAAGGACTTATTTTTATATAACACTCCAATAACAATTTAACATTGTTATATTTATTGGAAACGTAACCCAAATATACAAAATAAACCTACTTAACTGGATCCTCAAAAGGAAAATACAAAGAATTAAATATTTATAAAAAATATGTCAAAATAATGTTATTCGAGCTCGATTTTCTATAGCAAAACAAATAACATTAAACGTTAACGTTACGAAGGCAGGTGGAATGGCCGACGTAAGGCGTACGAAAGCTTACCAAATATTTACAAGTGCCTCAAGTGGCTTAAAACAAATTCTCCAATAATCTTGCCTCGTCTTTGTACTATTGTTTACACTGAATTTCGCTACTGCCTTTGCTACCCTCGACTTGTATTTTTGTGGAACACCACTCAAATTGTGTTTGATTTCTCCAAACATAAAGCATTTGTAAACATTTAACAGCGCTGTATCGGGTTACACATTTCCTTTTGTTCCTACCGTTTTTGCTTCTAACAAATATATGTTTACAATATCAATTGATTATGTTGTGATTCAGCAGTTTCAAATTGTGATTTATAGTATTTTTAATGATCGAGTCCCAGGCATTACATTCATATATCAAAAATCCAGGTCATGAGTTATTGTTCATTTATATATTCAGCACCAAAACATTCAATCTTCATTGCGTTTGGCAGATCAGTTCTTGTAATAACTTACAAAGTTAATTTAAAAAACGTACTTACAGTTTACAAGATTATGATGATAATCTAATTTCTTAGTTTAAATTATTAAATACTAAAAATAACTAAGTCTAACCAAGACTCTACCTTTCATTAAGTAAATAATAGGTTTTTTATGGTGTGCCATTGATGGTGTGAAAATTGCTTGCGACGTTATTGGAAAAAAATACAATATTTAAGCAATCAGTTGTGCTATATGTATTTTACATTAAGCAAAAACTATATACCCCTTTTTACGAAAATTATACGAACGAAAGGTGTATCAAATTTGACGTAGTTAAAGTTTTTTTTACACAACGCCTTCTAGTCCCAAACTAACCATAGCTTGTACTAGGCAACTGACATAAATACATATATACTTTTTTTGTAAATACATACAAATTATACATAGGAAACACCCAAACTACGAAACAAACATTTGCAGATCATACAAATATTTGATACGACCCAGGAATCGAACCCGAAACCTTGAGCGAAAACTGCGTCACCGAGGAAGTAAGGCAGTCGATATGGAGGAGTGAAGAAAGTGCATTAAAACAAAAAAGATATGTCGAATTTCGGGCACTAGTATGTTTTCTAGAAACCCTTTAAGAATTGCGAATTAAATAAATATAATTAAAGATATCTTAATGATGGTGGGTTTCTTTTTCTCTTTCCTTCTGTTTAAAGCAGGTAATAACACATTATTTCCTTACTGAAACAAGTCAATAAATAATGAACGGTATTAAAACAAAGCATACTTAGGAAAGAGCATAAATATTTAAACAATAATGTCTCTCTCACTTATAAAATAATATATATATATATCGTAAAGGTATACCCAAAAAGAAAAATCTCCGGGTTTTTTTTCGTAGTTATTGTGATAATTTTGACAGTGTCTCCCGTCGAATGTTTACATCATCACCGACGACTCATTAGTTGTCACTTTCGACTCACACGCATCTGGCAAACGCGTTACATGTATTTACAACAAAAATATTTTAACATATTTGTAAAATGCTTGTGACTGAAATTGTATCAGTATGTATATATTCTTTTATTGTTTTTGATTTTAAAGCAAGTCTCATAATTGTATCTAACTTTTGAAATCAACGAGGACTTTTCTAAGGAGACTTGAGCAGTACACTACGAGTATTAAAGGCTCTTGATAATGTTAACGATACAATATTAACTTCATCTTTAATTGTTAAACCGTGTAGTACGTAAGAAATATAACTAAATTATTCATATCCTCTTTTAAATAATCCTTTCTTATTTTTTTAAGAACATCGTCTCATGTATGAATTCCTTCAGATATAGGACCAATATTAAAATCACAATGGTTCTCACAAAGACAAAGAGGGAGCCGACGCGAGAGGTATCAAACGTAATAAATAATTCCCTCGCTTCACGACAAATGAGGTCATGTGTTTCTCCTTTACGTTTTTTGTTCGACTTCCCGCGGGATCGTGTGTCTTCTATTTCCGTTTCAATGTATCGACTGAACGATTTGCTTCTTATATTTAGAATATGTTCGCTGTTTAGTGTTGAGCGTCATGGGGATCATTAAATTCGGGAACGCACATGTCAACATTGCTGACATCTGGTAACTTTTAGTTTTAATTTTACAAATTGATATTTGTTAGAAGTATCCTTTATGGTTTGCTAGGCGCGACAAATCAAGAACATTATGTATAATTATTTAGTATTTATTTATTTGATGTCATAAATTACTTAAAGTTTGATTTGACACAATACAAGCTATAATATTACAGTACATAGTTTAAATAATTGCGAATGTTTATTTATTTCGCTAAATAACTTTAACTTCAAAGAAAACTTGTACTCTTTTAATCCTTGTGTACTTTGACCTATTTAAATCGCGTTAAAACCAATAGAAGTTTAACCTCAAAACCGCATTTAGTGTAAGCGTTGCAGTCTTATGTCGGTACAATGGGTAATATAAATTGTTGTATTGGAATGTTTTGCATACAATAGACTTTGAACGTTATTGAACCATCTATAAAGTATACATTCGTGAATAAATAAATGTTCTTTGTGATAATTGGGAGAGAACTACTTGTACGTTTGAAACAATCAAACTTAACCTTGAGAACGTTTTACGAGTCGTTTTCAGCTTCCAACGACGTAATAAACATGTCGGCATTGTCGGCAACAAGTGTTACCGAGCTGTGGCCTACGCACTCAGTAACCAGCTGAAATAATGGAAAAAAGTCTAAGTACCAGATACCATTTAAAAATGTAAAGATGTGAGAACTCATATAACACATTTTGTAGTGAACCCTGAAAATATTTTCAAACAAACAAAGAAATATTCTTAGACATGAGTAGTCAAAAAATACTTCAAGATGTATATTTAAGACGATGGGTTTTATTAACTTTTCAATGTATACACTAAGTCTTTCGATTACAACTCAACTGTAGCAACAACAATAACCTGTATCAAAGTTGGAGCGAAAGTGAGTTTTATTATGGCATAGGGCACAAGGGAGTAGATGGGTCCCCTGGTGACCTCCCACTTTCCATGGACAGACAGCTGCAACTCGACAGACACATGTACATTGTTATCCCGTAAGACTACCAGAAATAAAAAGGGACGGAGGTTTCACGGTAAAAGAGGACGTTGTATTTTACAGGGCAGGCCGACTTACATGTTCTGAGGTGTGGCTCTTCTACATAGTTTGTATGGTGCTAAAATCATTAAAAGTTTATGATCAATAGCTGCATTCAGTACATAAATAGATGAAGATAGAAGTGTGGGAGAGCCACGCTTCGGCACGGCCTCACAGAAAACCGATGTAAAAAAGTGCCTGCGCTGTTATTCACCGAGTGAGTGAGGATACTGGTGGCCCATACTCCAACCCCTCCCCCAATCCCCCAAAGACCGGCAACGCACTTGTGTTACAGGTGTCCATGGGAGGTCGTAATCTCTTACCATCAGGCGATATGTCTGATCGTTTCCATAAAAACAATATTTGCTCTGAAAATTTCTCAACATAGCGTTACTACCGTGCTCCTAACTTGGGACAAAAAGGTAACATATCAGTATTGTTATAATAAAATGACGTTTTGATTAGAAACCGTTAAATACGATCATAAAATGAAGTATCTCTTTCATACTGGACATAAATGTATCAGCGTACAAATAAATCCGTCGTGCGTCATGGCTAGTAGTTCCAGTAACTCGGAGCTCATATCAGGACATTTATACATATTAATTCAAAATAAAAAATGAAAATGTAATACTAATTTATACTTATTCAAGGCATATTAAAAAGTGCCATAAAAAAAGATTCAGAATAAAAGTAGGTAATCGTTTCATAGAATTACAGGACATATAATGTGAGTTTTCACTTACATTAAATTTTAATGCAAATATCACAGTGCTAATTTTGAAAAAAAAATAGTACCAATGTAGAGATCTCGAAAGTAATACTTTTGTGCTTGCAATACTATTTCATAGAAGATTTAAGAAAATAGATTAACCATAATTTCTTATGCCACTCGAGATGCAGTATGCTTAAACATCGGTAAACAATTTAATGTGAGCTTACATAAATTCTTAGATAAGAGTTCAAGTATATATCATTATTGTTTAAAAGTACCAAAAAATACAAGCGATCGATCAATGTGAACGAAGCAATAGAGGTGTGTCAGGATCATTGTAAGTTGAGATCAATTGTCTCTGCCTACCCTTCTGACAAAAAAGTCTTGATGTATATTTAAAATTAAAAGTGTAATTAAAACCCAAATTGTACTAAGCATAAACTCTTAATTACAAGCTTATAGGTAATAATCTCTCATTTAAAAGTATGGTAAACTATATTTAAAAAATATAAAAAAAATGTATATTTCCATGAGAGTTCAGATCCATGGTATTCCTACCAATGCCTTAGAATTCATAGTTTGTAACGAGAGGAAGTAAAATTTGACGGTTTTATTACATGTATTGATTCTACTCTATTTTATGTACTAATATTATTTTAGGACACATATGTTTTCAATTGAATATCGAGAAAAAATCTTAGGGGAAATGTGAGAAAAAGTTATGAATTCAGAAACCTGTTACTAGTTTACTACTCTGCCATAGCAATACTACGAGTAAAACAATGATTATATTATGGAATAAAACATACAAAGCAAGATGAAAATAAGATTTTAAAATAATTAGACTATTTTGTTTTAGATTAAACGATACCTTATTTATCTACACTAATCTACACTATCTACACTAATATTATAAAGAGGAAAGATTTGTATTTTTGTATGTAACGAATAAACTCAAAAAGTACTGGACCGATTTTAAAAATTCTTTCACCATTCGAAAGCTACATTATCCACGAGTAACCCAGGCTATATTTTATTTTGGAAAAAAATAGGGTTCCGTAAGATATTTGCGTTTTTCAAGAAACAAGGTGTAAAAAGTAAACCAGAAAAGTTACTTATTTTACGATTTACAATAATATAGCTTATACATCGGAATAACACGTAGGCTATAATTTATAAAGATACTAGCTTCGCCTCGCGACGTTGCCTGTGATTATTGTCGTACCGCGGGTAGCACCGCGGGGTTCAGCTAGTATATCATATAGTTATTCCCCCGAGTTATGAATTTATGTGCATTTCTAAAATGTTTTATATGTAGATAATCTAACTATTTTTAATAGTTTTTATTTCGCTGAAGTCATAGTCATATTTATTTAATCTATACTAATATTATAAAGAAGGAAAGTTTGTGTGTTTGTTAAATTGTAGGGGGTAATCTCGGGATCTACTAAACCGATTTTAAAAATTCTTTCACTGTTGGATAGTCCATTTATCGAGGAAGGCTATAGGCTATATATCATCACGGTAATACTAATAGGAGCGGAGCACCAATGAAGAATGTTTCAAAAACGGGGAAAATTTTCACGCTACGGGCAATTGAAGACGCAAACGAGGTTGCGTGGGTCAGCTAGTGTGATATATAATAACACTGATCTATGAAATCTGAACGTTTATTCAACGGTGTTCTCTTCGTTCAACTTATTATATTGTAGAGTTTATATTTTATTCACAGCTGGTGCTATGAGTGAGTGAGGATATCGGCCCATATCCCTACCCCCTCCCTATCCTCGTAAGGCCGGCAACGCACTTGTGACGACTCTGGTGTTGCGGGTGTCCATGAGCGACGGTAATCGCTTACCATCAGGTAAGTCTGCTCTTTGACCCTATTCCATAAAAAAAAATCAAGCGACTTGAAGTATTCAAAAGTCGGCAAAACATTTTTGCTTTTAATATAATGAGGTCATGAATTTATTTCAATATAGACTAGATTTTAAAATAGCAGAAGCCGTTTGATCAACAAAAATGTTATGATGTCTCTCCATCATCGTTGCTATTTCTTAATCATTTGAAACAAAAACTTTTGGTAGAATTTCAATTTCATATTTTGACATATCATCGATACGTTCACACTTCCTCTATGTTCTTTAATCTTTTTATTCATAGAATTCATCGAATACACTAACTCCGTTTCAATCAACAGTATCGATATTTTCTTTAGTGTTATGATGGAACTAACATTTCCTACCAATAACATTTAGTGTTATGTTTGATGGAATTACGACGCCCGCTGTTAAATGCGTTGTACTAATATAACTTCTATAAGTTAGTGTGATCTCACTGTGCAGTAATGTCTGTAAGTGATAATACGTGTGTTTTATTATTAGTTACAAATATTGATCTGTCGTTTTATTATATGGGTAATTCCGTTGTCGAAAGTACGAATATCGTAGATCATTATATAGGAACTAGCTACCCGGCAAACTTCGTACCGCCATATTTTTCGTTCGTAAATAGGTATTTTCAAAATCCTCAGCTTCTCACGTTGCGGTGCGGTCGTGGACAGAAAAAAATATGTAGCCCGTTTTTTGTAAATATATATATGTATATATATATATATGTATATAAAAAATAAATATATATATAAAAAGACTTGATTTTCTTCTATACAAACCTTGTCCTTACAATAAAGCACATAGAAAAAATAATTATCTAATTTAGTTCAGTCCATCGGAAGTTATGCGCCTACATACATTTTGGCGATTCATTTATATACATATGATGATGATATATATTATGCATATAGTAATTGCTAAAAATAATTCTTAACTTCACAATAATTTTCTGTAGACCTTTTTTTTCTGAAGTCTTAATAATCCCAAACAAATCGTCTAAAACTTTCTGCATGTGTCGGCTAAATGATATATGGCTTTATCTATACTAATATTATAAAGAAGTAAAGTTTGTGTTTGTATATTTGTTAAATTGTAAGGGGTAATCTCGGGATCTACTAAACCGATTTTAAAAATTCTTTCACCAATAGACAGCCACATTATTGCTGAGTGTCATAGGTTATATAAAAAACCGAAAAATAAAAAGGCTTTTACGTGGTAGTCGGTTTTGCAATGTGAATCGGAGAAATTTCAACGGAAGGCCAAAGCAGCGGACGGCGCGCGATGGCTTCGGTTTTAATTCGGTTCGCGTTCGTGCTCGCTTCGGGAGAAGGAGGCGTGGCCTCTTACATCTGAGAGGTAGGTACCCGCACGGCTCAGTCGCGTGGTCGGCTCCTTACGCAGCGGACGTCTCCGAAATTGAATTTTTCGAAACTTAATTAGGACACTTTCGACATTGTTTAAATAAAAGGTTCTTATCAGAAATACTTTCTATCTTATTCTTGACAGTTAGAAATTAAAACATAACACTCTGTACTGAAAAAGGATTATTAACATTATGCCCAACGAAGTGGGCACGGGTCAGCTAGTGAATAAATATAGTAATCAAACATTTCTCTGAATACCAAAAATAATAGTTCAATCTTCCTTAAAGTCTATTTGTAATCCTTTATTGCACCTTGTACTTATTTTTAATAGCTCAAAAGTCAACTAATCCTCCTAAAGCTTTAAATTTATACTCTTTTTACAGCAGTTGCAGTTAAATTGCAGCAAACTATATTGCAAACGTAAACCATTCCTTTATAGGCGATACGTATTGCTGTGGGCTATATTAACAACCTGTGTGTTTTACTTTTGTCACTTTTGAATTTGGTTTGCAATACCATTAATACTTTGAATCAATACATAAAATCATAAAAAAAAATCGACGGGTTGCACTCCGGGAGTGCCGGCAGAAGTGAAAACTTGAATATTAACGTTGTGCATTTTTGATATTTTGGAATGGTTAGAGAATAATTTTGTACGAATTGCTTTCATTATCAGTATAAAAGTACTATTATTTATGTGGTGGAATACAATATTCATTTATTGCGCTATCGTACACAAACATGACAATTTATATTACATACACACACGAACATTCGCGCAAGTGCCCTGCGTCGCCTGTCCTCTCTCCATCCGTCTTACGAATTTTCGATCAGGTCACGTGACCTGACGCGAGTTTATACATTTTTACCCATTCCAAAAAGTACAAAGCGCCGCCAAAGAAGTTTTCACTTCAAAAATAAGAAATGAAGAGTTACCTTAGGCATTTAGTATATAGAGAGCATTTGTTTATTATATGATTATATTGTATTAGACGGTTAGACGGTATATTACATGATCAAACATTACTGAAACTACATGAAATATATTAACAGAACAATTGTAAATCCCACAGATATAATTCTAATAGTAAAAAATAAAACCCTTAAATAAAAGTGATTAAAAATTAAGTATTTATAAAAAAAAATAGAAGTTGAATCCATTTTTTAAAATAGTACCTACTAATCAACATGCCAAATATGAATTCAAATTATACTTCAATTAAAATTTTAAATTTAAAAACGACATTGAATGCAGTCTAATCTTCAGGGTTAACAGCATACTCATAGCAAAACTGTCGTAATATTACGTTTCTTAAAATTAAAAAGATATGTTATTTTCCTTTAAAGATAATAATTAGCTGACCCGTCACAATATTTCTTCATTAGATTAATTATTTTCACGGCTGTAGATTGTACTTCCACTACTTGTGAATTATACAAACAACAGGCTACTTGGGTCTATAACTTTCTAAAATAGTTTTGTCTGAAAGCTTACTCTAGCTACTCCTCGTAAATATTAGCTCAGTGCAGTCGAGTTTCTGAAAGGAAAGACTGATATTACCTTCATTTGAAAAAGACCTATAGTGTAGAATAATACGCAGAAACTTATATTACTGTTAGAACGTGTTGAATTGTATTTTTATTATTCATATGTGTCACCTACTCACGTTAGTTAATCGTTCTAAATAATAAACTAAGGGTAATTTACCGTACTACTGCGAAAAAGAAAATGTTTAGGCAGTCTATGTCTATTTGTTTGTACCGTAGCACCTAAACTACTGCATCGATTTTAATAAATAAGGTGTCAATAGATTTTTAGTAATCACTGGAAACTCGGGTTTTATTTCTTTTGAGTTTCTCTTGTGTTTAGGACTGTTTACGCACTATTATTTAAGATGCTTTGGAATGTGTATTATATGCAACATACTCGTAGCATAAATAATAGACCTAGATGTGGCATTCATCAGCAATGGTGAATTTTTAACTTTAGCCATGACTACGACAAAAAGCTTTGTGAGAGCTCTGATGAAAACTACTTATTAACTACTCTTGGTTTTTTAGTACATAAAAATTTGCATCCTTCTGTATGGAACAGGTATGCATATTTCTGTCTTATTCTAAAAGGACAAGTAGCATGATGTTATATGCATATTATGACTATATTTACATTTTGTAAGTGGATTGTTACTCGCATTCATTGGGCATATTATGCCCAAGAAACAAGATCCTAGTATGGTAACGCTTCATAAAAACTGAAGTATTCAAGTCCAAAGTCAACAACACCATCCAAAGATTGTTTTATTTGTTGCGGAGCAACTATCTTATTTGGCGTGCAGCTAGCCAGTTGTAATATTCATCATGCTGTTGGCTCCGGTGACTTTAAACGGTGCATGTCCGTCTTTTTATTTTATTTTTTTATTTATTCTCGCCTCGATTGTTGCCAGAGAGCAGTATTCATAAAACTATGGAAGTACTGTTCCTTGTTTTACACACTCTTTTATATTTCAACAGCCATTTCGGTTGAGATACCGGCGACATTTTATAGTGTTGCTGCACTCGCTGTCTTTACTGTGCAATGTGATACACTTTAATAATATATAATTTAAGATGATAGGAACAAGTGGATCGTCAAAGAATTAGATTTATTAATTATAATCTTATCAAACTAATAGAGTAATGCCGTTTTAATTATTACTTAATACATTTTATGACTACTGTACTGTGGACTGATAAATTAATAAATAAATTAAATTAAATTTATAAGAAAAAATCTTTGTTTGTAGTTAGATTAGGAAACAAAATGCATATACAAAGTGGTCGAAACTATAGACCCATTAAAATTTTCGAAGACCCCTGGGCTTAGTCAGTCAATACCATCAAGGTTGGAATCTATGAAAAACTGAGATCGATAATAATATAACAAAATATTATAATTGAATAGCTTTAATAACTTAAATTTGAACAATTTAATCTTTTGCTATTTTCGACTAGTTACTGTCGATACATATATTCATATGGAAGAAAATAATAAAACGAAACCAACTTGAATATTCGATTTCTTCATCATCATCAAGTAAACGTATTTGTATTATTCTCTCCATGAGAATACATAGAAGAATATTATGTTACAATTATAATGATGACATAACAACAATTTAACCAAATAATAAAAATACTATACCGTAAAACAGCTACGAATATAGAATGCAAAGGAAACAAAACTCGGATGTTATGACAAACCTCAAAATATTCCAGTTGGAATTCGTACTACTAAATTATAAAGATATTTTGACTATCGCAACAAAATTATGATTTATTTCGGCCGCTGCTTGCCGCTTCTCGTTAGTTTGTGTTATTCTTTACAAAATAAACTGAAAATCAAAGAATAACATCGTTCCCGACGAGGCCGACTGACGTACGATCGTGTTTACAGTATTTTGTAACAACTAATGGCTCATTTTGTCAAATATCCGATGTTCAAAAGTTATAAATTCAACAAGCTACAGAGTGAATCACGATAATGAATCAACCTATCCGAGATCATGTGATAAATCGTCTAACAGTTAATATTAATATTTAACTTTACCAGATTAAGTGAATGACATGAATTATGTTGTTTTATTTACATTTACCTAAAGTCAACCAAGTATTAAACGGTGTAGCAGAAACACATATGAGTTTTCTGCTATATCATTTAATACTTGTGCTTTTTAAAAGAAAATAATTGTCCTATTCAGCGCTTCTAAGAATTATCAATCAATTTATATATTTGCATGCTGTCTAAGATGTTCTCAGATATACAACAACATGAATTCTTGTGATACTATTTGAGTACTTGCATAATCTACCCATCTGTCTGCCTTTTAAAAGACAAGTGAAATTAAACTGTAAGCAGATCACACCGTACAGTATCTAAAGATAAACACGGTAGTAAAACTGTACTTTACAAAAATTACAATAAAATACACCACACCCGTCGCCGTAAGGCATAAAATTAGAATTAATAGAGTGGATTACGTAAACCAAAATAAGGAACAGTCTACTGCCATACCGCACATATCCTGGCTACCGAAAATCACTAGAAACGGCTATAAAAACAAGAAATTTGTGTACGACTCCATAAATTAAAGTTCATTAAAACTTAGGGTGCGGGCGCTCATGGTAGCTTATTTACTCAAAAATGAACTTTAAATTAACAGGTATAAGATTAATCTTACCGTTAATAATTTAATTTAACATGTAAAGTTTTTTTTTTTTAACTGACCGCAATGTTATTTTCAACTATAGTGACGAAGTAATGACAGATTTTTATAACCTTTATATAACATTTTAAAAGTTTTACATTTGTCTTCTCAGGGCTACTTTTTTTGAATCAATATCTTTTTTTTACTTTTATTCCTTCTTATAATTTGACTTAATGTTAAAATGTTCTTATCAATATAGACAACAAAATGCTATTGCTTTCTATTGAAAGAAAAGAGAAGAGAAGAGAGAAAGAGAGCGAAAGCGACTTCTATTTTATGTAAAAATATTTTTTTAGAACACGAAAAATGGGTTTCTGTTTGTATTGACTGCACGGTTGGCCGAGTGGTTTCAGCGGTCGCCATGCCGCTTGCTACTGCGCCAAGTGTCTTGGTTTCAAATCTCACGCGGTACAACACTTTGTGTGATCCACGAATTGTTGTCCCGAGTCTGGATGTTCTTTGTGTCCGTTTCATGTATGTTTGTAAAGTCCCCCACGACACAGGATGTTTATTTATTCCTAATGTGGGAGTTGTCTTTTTAAAATAAAAAAAAATAAATAAATAAAATAATATTATTAAATGTTCAGTGACCTAGTTTAAAGTATAAATGATATAAAACTGGTCGTGTGTAAGTAGTCAACGTGTAATTAATGTTTAAATACATATATTTTGATTTCCACGATGTAATAAAGGTGTTAAAAGTCAGCCTTGTCAAGTGATATTCTTTAAGAATCTATGCACCAACTTGTGCTTGTCAACGAGAAGTTTAATGCGCGTATTGACCAATATTTGAAGATTAAAGATACATTATATACATGTAAAATAAGTCTATGAGTTTTAAGAACTTTTGATAAAATATTGTTTTGTCTGATAACAAGAAAAATAATTATGACTGTGTTAAAAAGTATCCGATAGCTCACAAATATTGCAATACTTCCTATATTCTTAAAGTGATAACTTTTATTTCACGCGTCGCGAACAAAACTGAGTAAGTAAATTTCGTTAGATTTATACAAGCGAACAGCTGGCGACTTTTTGTCAAGCTGTTAATGAAGATTTGTAACTGTCCATTGGCTTTAGTGTGGTCTCACAAACGCTAACTTCTTTATCCGAACACTAAAAAGAGAATACGAATCTTGTAATTTATAGTTCGCTTTGAACTGATTTTGCGTCAACATAACGTACTGGGTTGAAACTATTTTCGAAATAATAAACGCTGTACCACTATAACGAGATTTAATTTAATTAAGACGTACCTACGCATGTTCATCCCGGCTAGACAGGCCAGACTGACGAATTAATAAAAGTTAGCCCTACAGCGTAAGAGTTTAATGGGAAACTAACAAGCGTAAACTAAAATATATAAAACAATAAAAAAAGGAAAGGTTTTATAGCAAACTTGGACGGCCACTTGATAGTGCACCTGCGATAACAGATCTTTACTTAATTTAATATTAAAAGCTAAAACTTTTTAATTTTCCTCTTATTACCTTCCTCCCGTTAAAGTTTAAGGAACTTTTCTATTTTGTTCTCGTAACTTCGTCTTGTATGCTCATGACGTGACATGTTTTCCGTTTTTTTTTGGTGGAAAAAAAAAATTAGAGGCGGCCATCACTACGTAATTGAAGTGTCAAAAGTTATCTGATTTTACTTGCAAAACGCGTAGCGATATGAAATTTTTCGCGCAACCGAGATCGTTGGTCGGAAAAAGAGAATTCGATATGAGATGAGTGTCTGCAATCAGCATTCGACCTACATTCCTGTTTTTATTATGCACATGCTTGTGACTTGTATTAGATGAAATTACTTTGCTGCAAGGTGTAGGGCACTATTCTTAGAAATATTAAAATATACTTCGTTCTATTTTTATAATTATACCACAGCTATATTTACCTTATAGATAGTAGCTATGCAATGTCCTCTGTATATTTTCTGAGAATTTTTCGTTTAAGATAATATTACATTGCTCTCGAGACAACGTTACATATTCTATTGATGAGAATTACAGCAAATAAGACGTAATTCAAAGTAAACATGAAGAAAATTTTACTAATTATGGTAGAATAGGTAATTTATAATCATTGCACCAAAAAAATCTGATCTAACGGTCACGACATTGGCACACTTTTAAACAACCGCAATTAAACCCATTAAGTGTAACAAACAGTAAAGCAATTAACTAAAAGGTTATGTTTTTATTTAATGCGTACTAAATGGTCGATTTTAACGGAAATGTTAACGAAGTGCGTTCGCATTGAATACATCCAATTAAAATTGAAAAAAGCAACATATGCTAAATGTTCAAATCGGAGTAACGATGTCGTTACCGATGCCCTAACAAGGAGAAGCGGTTCTTCACTACATAGTAGTTAATTATATACTAAATAGTGTAAACTTTAAATGCAATTGACGATTGATATCGAGTAAGACTGTTGCCGTTAGAAGGAAACTTTTGATTTAATTTGAATTAATATCCCCAACATGTAAAGAAGACAGATCCTAAACATGAAGCAGTTTAGATGCGTAACTTGTTTGTGCTGGAATTCTATTTATTAATACTATTAGTTTTATAAATAAATAAAAGTAAAGATGTATATTAAATAAACTGTAAATATTAAGTGATTGTTGAATATTTTTTGTAGCCATAACATGAATAGTGGTTGTTGGAAATGTGAATAGTTGTTGTTAGAAATGTTACGTTATAATGTTCTTTATTGCAAATCCTGTGCTTATTACAATTTCTGAGCATAAACCTATATTCAGCAGGAAACTTTTAAAGGCTGTTATTGATTATAATTTAATGTCAATTATAGTAGGCCTTTGACAAATATCTCCTACATCAAATCATACTTACCACAGCAAAGCAGAATCCTGCCATTTCACATTAAATCACAAGAGTTGACGAGAACCTTACGACGAATGCTAAGCACGTTGTTTTCAAACTGAGATGGGCTTGGCAAGCCTCATGAAGAATGCATGCGTCCCGGTATCCGGTTATGAGATGACTGTTGACTTGCCTTGCCTTATATACCTAAAGAGCTGTGATTACCACGTTTTCGTTTATCCTTTTGCATATACTTTTGAAAATTTTGAGTGGTATTAACATTTATTACACTTTCATTTGGTTGTGTATTTCAGCAATGCTCAACTATGTGTGAGTGCATAACTACATTCTTATCCCCGATACGATAAGTCTCTTCTCTATTTGAAAATATGAAACTTACTAACTTGGAATCGAAACTAGTAAAGAAACCTTGAAATACACACAAGGGCTGTTGATGATGAATAAACTGTGTTGTAATGAATGAAGAGGAAATTAATCAGTTAAATTAAGAAGTAAAGTTAATTAATTGGGGCAGTTGAAAGAAATGTAATAAAAAATAAATTGTTTAGGTTTGTGAAATATAGGGCCATTTTAGAACAGTAGCTCTATCGCGATAAATAAAGGAACCTTCAGTTTAACACCTTTTCGCAGAAATTTTAGAGTTCTCTTACCGTATTTGTAACTAAACCTAGTTTGCTTCAAAACTTTAGTTAACTAAAAATTTAAAATATAATTTATATGAGTATTTAAACTGTCATACTTTACGGCTTATAAACTCTTTAATACAGTATATGCACATTAAGCACGTAGTTAAAGTTAGACAGATAACATAAATGTAAGCTTTGAAGTGTATTTGCAAAGTTATGATTAATATCCTGCCTGCATCTGTTTTCCCCAACATGTATTATATTTTGCATTTCATAGCCTGAGAAAATTATTATATGTTCTGTATGTGGCTTAAATAAGTATCTCCGGTTTTTGGCTATACAACTAATTCCAAAGTAAAAACATTATAAAATTCTATCATATCATATTAACAGCCTCGGTGGCGCAGTGGTAGCGGCCGCAACTGCTGTGTTTGACTTCTCGGGATCGATTCTCGGGACGGACCAAATCTTTGATGATCTGCAAACATGTATGTATTTGCAATAACAAAAATAGTATGGACATGAATTTATATCAGTTGTCTAGTATAAATACTACAAACTCTGCTTAGTTTGGGACTAGATGGCATTGTGTGTCAGATATCTCCGAAATATTATTATACTAGCTAAACCCCGCAGTGTTACTTGCGGAACGACAATAACTGCGGGCAACGCCATGAGCCGAAGCTATATCTTTATAAATTATAGACTATATGTTATTCTGATGTATAAGCTGTATTATTGTAAAGTTTCATCAAAATTCATTCAGAAGTTTTTGCGTGAAATAGCAACAAACATACTCACAAACTTTCGCGTTTATTATGTTAGTAGGATTGTTATTATTATCTGCCATCTAAGAATTAGTATGAAAGTTTTTTTACTAAATTCCATGTGATTTATCTAATAACAGTAACTGGCGTGAATACCGTTATCTAATTTTAATAACTAACCCTTTTCGCCTGTTTTCGAGTAACCTGAGCAAACTTGGAGCATTAATCTCTCCCCATTGTACAGGACTAGGCTCAGCAATAATGCACGTAGGCAAATATTAGCACAGACAGAAACCAACCGTCAGGAACAAAAAAACTGTAGACGAGTCAACTGAGTTTTAATTGCAGTTTTTAGATACCATTTTATGAAGTCAATGTTTGTAGGTACTCGTTTTGATGTGAAATATTATGTCGTGAATTATCATAGCCTCAACACTTATTTTTCTTTGCTAATCTTGGCAATAAATATTTATATTGCACAAAATTATAAATAATACAGATACAAAAAATAGACCATATTGTTGTAGTATTATAAGAACCCCACAAACTGATATCGTGAGATAAGAACCGTACAGTAAAAATTTGAGGTAGGTATAAGCAATTAGGCTATGATTTAGTAAATATTCTTAAATATTAACTTTAAAACTTATAAATCACGTAAACTTTTAATACCGTTACGGATGAGGAAATTCAATCTTTATTTAATAGTTAATCATAATTCAAAATTAAGGAATAGCAACGATGATACTATTTTTATTACTTAAATCAAGTTTTACAAGGGTTTAAAAATACAAATAAAAGAATCAATGTTCGTTTCATCTATAAATACTAAATAATAAATTTAGTATTTCTTTTAATATATCTGTTACATATTAAATTTAAGAATCTTAGTTACCCAGTCATACTGAAAGCAACCCCAAGATTCATAATAAAACGTGGAAAAATGCTGGCAATGTTTAATCTGATGTCATCACGGATGCAATCCCCGGTGTATTGTTTAGACAATGCTCTCGTACTACCGTTCCATGGTTATTTTAGTGTTAATTAATTGCGTTTCGCGTACTCGAGTATGAATGAAGATACATTTATAAGCGAGTCCTTGGTTTATTTGTGTTTGGGAGGCAATATAAACGTTTGTTTAATTTTCTCCGACCTTATAACACTCCACTGTTCCGTTATAGATCCGGGATCTGCTGTTATTAACACATTCGGACCCCTCCCAGCCGACCGTCAGCTGGTAAACTCTCAATTTAGGCGACGTACGGCACACGCGTACATCGCCTCCTCGCGGAGGCCAGTTAAGTGGATGGAGGGATAAACCCGTCCCGTCCATCCACGGCCACACTCAGGGCGGCCTGAGGCGCTGGTGAGCGCACCTCCGCTTCCCTGTTCGCCGGCGGCGAGTTGGCGGCGAGAGGAGGTCGTCCTCCCGGACCTTCTCCACCGCCTCCTTCTGCGAAATTATGTCTTTGCAGAAAGTTGCGACCGCGGTAAAACTGCTGTCGCTACCGGCCATGGAGCGTATGACGGCCGGTAGCGAGAGATCTCCGGTGACTGCAATGAGGTCCTGACGCTGTGATGTCCAAAAGGGGCTAATCGCCAACGTGTGTTGGGCCGAGTCCTCAGTGCAGTCGCAGTGGTGGCAGGTGAGACTGGGTTCCCTCCTGGCGACCGAGTGCAGGTACTTCCCGATGCAACCGTGCTCGGAAAGGACCTGCGTCAGTCGGAAGGAAAGGGTCTCGTGCTGCCGCCCTGCCCACTCGAGAATCACCGGCTGGAGAGCCGTGTAATAGACAGATAGAAGAGTTAAATTATAATATTAGTATATATTATTTTAAAAATATATATAAATAGTAAAAATTCAAGAAAAAATCGTTAACCTTCATTACTTATTTTAATCCATACTAATGTTACAAAGTAACTGACTTTCTGATATTAGTGTGGATTTTTTTTTAAATATACAAAATCGTTAAAATTTAAAGGAAAAACGTTGATCTTCATTACTTATAAGCCTGGCAGTAATAAATAACTGTGTCAACAAACCTATACGCTACAGAAGTCTGGTTTCTGTTCTTAGAACATACAGAAGAAAGTACTTAAGTAAATATGTACACGTTCATTTTATTTTCGAGAATATAAAGAAAATAACAAGGGAATTCCAAGGCGCATTATCGAAACACATTTTTCCCATCTGAGGAAGTGCGATAACATGCGGCAAAGGATTTTACGTTCAAACTTTTTGCTACCGTCTGCGGCTCCTTACGTTTATTAGAACTCCTTAATTATGTAAGTTATTTTTCTTTTTTCTTATTCTATTTCATACTCAACAAACTTTGGTACTTTAAATAAAATTGAGTACGTACATCGAAAACACATTACACGCAACATACATTAAGAATTTCATGATTCATAATTATACACTGTCGTAATTAGTTACATTAAAATAAACTTTCATAAAGAACACATGAGTGTAGCAGCTTAAAATTTGTTGAGTTATTTTAATTATTTCGAACTGGTAAACTCTATACGGAAATCTAATATTTCATAGAACTTCTAACGGCAATATTAACATTCAAAACAACGATATGTTTACACATAACACTATTCGTTTTTAAATCGGACCGTCGTCGTCAGTTCTAAATCGTGTCGCGGTAATAAAAAATACACATCTTAATTCAAAAAGCCTGTCAACGGTATAATAACTTTCTTTAATTTCTATACCGCAGACCATCAAATCTTTAACGAGATCATCTTTATTACAATTTTGGCTTCATTCCAACTTTAGATAACGAAGCACGTCCCTATTCGTTCGAATGATATTTATATATCACGAAATCAAGTGAAACTTATGGAGAACTGCATACGAACTTTGTGTGTATTAAGTTTAATTTGTTTGTAAGTATTATAAATATATATTAGTTTATTTTAGAATTAACATCTGATAACAATTTATGTTTTATGTTGCCGTATTTATAACAATAGACGCAAGACTATCGGACTCGGCTCGGTTCCGCCTCGTTCAAGCATAAATACTTCTTCGATGATTGATAGTGTTAGCTTTACACCTCGTTCGGATTCTTTTTGATTGAGTGTAGGCTTTTTCTTGTGTTTGATCAGTTAACCGATGGCCTGCCTGATTGGCTGCCTTGATAGTTAATACTTAAACGAGACACCATTGTGAATGGTTTGCTGTGAGATAATGATAAAAAGTATTATTAAATTGAGAAGCATTTTTATTACATGTGTGACGGCCCAGGTGGTATAATATTTTAATTTTTGTAACGTAAGGTAAATTTTATTTTTATTTATAATACAACGCATTATTGTCTGTTTTCAAGAAAAAATATCACCTGTGTAAATTCTCAGGCGACATAAATAATATTAAAATATATTGCCTCAAATTTAATTGTTTTTTTTTTTATTTAGTCAGACATTTTAATGTAAGCTTTGGTTTATACCTACTGTTGTAACCCTAAAACTGGTTTCGTGTTTGTTTTTCTTTTCATAGTATTTTATAAATATCATTAGGATACCTCCAATTTGGATCAAATAGAAAGGGATCACTGAAATGAGCTCAAAATGAGTACAAATCGAAAACAGTGGATGTAGGTACAGTATTGATTCTTAATCAACGTTATATACATAAAAACGTATATAAAATAAAAACTTTTGTGAGTTTTGTAAGCTTTAACCGATATTCCCAATATGCGCCTATAACAAAATACAGACAGTAAAACAAGCTACTCAAATAAACCAGCGCAGTATTTAGTCTTAGTGAGAATTCTCGTATGGGTTTCACGACCGTCCCTGCTCGTTACTTAAAATAGTCATAGACATTCCTAACAAAATATGAGTTCAACACATTCAGTCTAAAAGTCATACATTTAATAAGAAATAATAATTAAAAGGTGTGTATTGAAAAGTTAAAGTTGCTGAACAATTCAGTTGTTAAAATAACACAAGCTTCTGAATGAAAATCCAGTGAATCGAATTCATACGCTTAGAACGATTGCAAATCTCTTTAAACATTGAAATGTTTGGAACACCGATAAAATAAAAGTCAAAAATCAATACCAAATAATAGCAGACCCGTTTCAATAAGTTAGCTTTGGAAACTGGGAGCTTGGTGCGAGCTTTGTTTGATTGATTGCAACACAAACACAGATTTTTTATTCCATCACGGTTGTTTGCCCATCCAGCGCCGAAGGCTTTACTTTTGTTATGTAGCGGCCAGGAAGACTCCAGCAATTTAAATTTTGTTCTCTCTTGATGAACTTACAGAATTAAGGATTTTGGATGAATATAATAACATCTGCGCTCGCAAAGTTCCATTTTGTACTATACCCATCAGTGTCTTGTGTTTTTCCCAATAAATCACAACTCTGAGGTCCTTGCGTAAACTTTTTGAAATATACTTTCTTCAAAAATGTTACAACTAACATGAAAAATTCCATTTCATCACAATGTCTACAAACAAATAAGATAAAAAAGGTTCTCGGGAAAAGTAAAGAACATTTAAAGATTAGGACAAAACTAATCAAATTCAGATGTAATTTATCGCATAAGTCTCTTAGATAGAATTATTTATAATATTATTCTGGGTTCGTTTATAATCAATACTATTTTAAATGGAAGATCTTCAATGAAATTTAAAAATGGCGAATAAAAAAACTAAGGCAAAATAGCTTAGATTTATTTATTTATTTAACAGATGTACAATGACAGCCTTAATACTATAGGCATTCTCTACCAGTCCATTCGTCGTCGTGCGGAAATGAATGTAAGGGTGCACTGGTGGTGTAGATGGTAAATCCGTTTAACAGAATCAAATACTAGGAATGATTTTCACTTTTATAAATGTAATTTTATTCCAGTTTTGAAATAATACAACATTACATAACATCTTTGATCAATAATCGTCTGTTGAAGAGCCACTATAAATCAATTAAACAGTTTCCTAGTTTCACTCGCAAAAATGAAAGGTTTTAATGCCATTATCACGTACAAACAAAAATAACAATTACATAAGCATTTGACATTCTCGTTTAAGTAGTGAGATCACGTTTGCATCACCGGCCAAGAATCTCTGCTATCCAACAACAGAGGGCAATTAAGAAATTTATTGTAATAGCTCTATCTAGGGCGGCCATTACACTAACGATCGCTAATTCGGGCCTTCAATCTCTAAAAACAAATCTAATATATAGTAGTTACAGCAGTTTTTCTTATTCTAACTATGAGATGTGCTGACAATTATCATTAAGGAAAATATATGTACGGTAATATGTATAAAAGTAAAGCAAAGCTTTAAAGATTTCGAAATATAGGCTGTGATACTCAGTTTTATGGGGTTATTATAGTAATTGTAGTATGGAATTTTTATCGCGATTCATCTTTGATCGTAATTTTAACTGTTTTATAGTAATATGACCTTAATTTACAATTTTAAGATACGAATACTAGTCTATCGCGACTAATCTAACACTGCAATTCCTTAATTATCATAAATGTGTAACCAAAAATTGTTTAGTTAGGATAAATAAACCATATTTCATTTAATCTGAAATGTATTCGCATCCTCACTCCTATCTATCACCATACCAGGAGTAATTGAAATGTTGTCATGTCATTTTGATGATTCGTAATGTAATGTAAAAGATATGTATTTCACTTTGTACAACCAGCTTACTAAGATTTAATAACGTTCCTATCTCAAGGGATCGATTTGCAATATGTCCCACTTGCCATAAATACTCGAAGCTATACCATGTTTACAAAATATGCAAGTATTCAAACAAAAAACGCATTACAGTGCCTAAGTAAGCAACATTATTAAAATCGATTCCGCAGCTCGCAGTGCGTTCGCATCGGATGAGTATAACCCGTCCACATTTAAAGATGATTTGTTCAAAATGCTGCTACCGGAGGCTTCGTGATGAATATCGCAGTAGTGTATTGGAATAATGATCCTGCCTTGCACTGTATTCAATGGCATTTTGCATACAATATGGTACATGGATTTATATTAAAATATGGCCAACATCACTGCCGGTTGCTCACAATAAATTATTCATTGCACACAGTCAATTTTCGTTCAAGATAAACAGATCCTGTATAAGTGTATCAACAATACAGATGCATCGTGCTTCTCATAAATATTCAAATAACGCATTGTTCTTGGCTTGTCGGTAATTAGATCGCCCACTAAACGATGCTACCCTTTAGTAAGTTGATAGTGACAAATTTTTGATTAATTATGTATTACATCAATGGTTTTATACGAGTTAGACGTCGCTTCGTTGCCCATTTCAAAGCACAATCTGGAGCACCTCTGTAGTAGATATAAATTAGAAGTAAACAACTTTTAACTAATGCCGATATTCTGAAATGTAACACGGTTGCCTGGAAGAGATGGCATGTTGAGCGATAAGGGTGCCATTTGTACTGATCTAGTATTAAGTCATTTATTTAGTTAACTGGTGTACAATAAAGTGTTATTATTATTATTATTATACTATGAAATTTAGTATGTATTTCGATCTCAATTAGTCCAGTGCATATATAGTATTTATTCTACTTTGGTCATCTAAATATCTCATACTGTACTGTATCTGTACTCTCATACATAACTCGACTGCTGAAAAAGACACTTATATAAGTATTTATAAATGTTGAAACATTGTAGTTAAATTGCATCCAACCGCATTTTAAAAATATCGTACTCATAATACTATTATTTGCTCTAGGTGGAAACCGAACTGACGATCTCTGTTTTTGAATTCAGGATCACTAACCACTAGACCGTCTAAACCCATAAAATATATTTTATAAAACACCAGATTATTAATAAAGGGATACAATTGTACACATTGTTACATTTTAATGAAGTTTTAACTGTATAACACCACATAGTATGTGTCACAGATAACAGACAAAAGAGCTATTCTGTAGGTACATTGGAAAGGATATGTTAGTTATTTTTAAACTTTGAAGCTAATGATTAATACAGTTCAAACAAAATGACCTCAATCTATTTGTTAATAACAAAACCCTTATTTCAGAAAAAAATGTAAATCATTGTCCAAATAACGTTTCAATGAAAAGTTATACCATTAAAGGTCATTTCCATGATATAGTTTTGTATAATTCGTATGGTACCTATCATTAAGTATCCACAACGTATTGTAAGTATCACGTACGTACAAAAAAAGATGACCAAAGAAATTATCCGTCCATAATTTATTAGGTCGTCTTTTTTGTACTCATTAACACTTATCGTACTAATATTATAAACGCGAAAGTTTGTGAGTATGTAGGTGAGTATGTTTGTTGCTCTTTCACGCAAAAACTACTGAATGGATTTTGATGAAACTTAACAATAATATAGCTTATACATCAAAATAACACATAGGCTACAATTTATAAAGACACTAGCTTCGCCTCGCGGCGTTGCCCGCGGGGTTCAGCTAGTACATAATAATCTTCTAAACAAATATTGTTCATCTCTCTTTATCACAAGTCCATACCATGACGATTACTGATTGTTGCTGTTAAAAATGTTTACCCATTGACGTTACTAACAGACTTCCTGTATCCTTTTTTTTCAGTATGTTTTTTTTTCTATTTCTTTATAATTCCTAATACTGCACGTATTAAGTTATTATGAATAATGTTATTTAAACTCTCGATTGTCGGAACTTGATGGAACTTGTTGCAATACATTCTGGAATCAAACTCGTTTAAATTTATTCCACTATTTTATATTAAGTTTACTCATGACCGGTTTCACCTTCATTTTGTGTGGAAATCCCCTCAGATACCTCCTCCTGGTGGCATGTCGGACTTGAACCGACTAAAACCACACGCTGTCTCGGGCACTAGGAGCCGAGGAACCAGGTGCACCCTAGAAAGGAACACCCTGGTACCCCGACATACCATCGACGACGACCGGTACCGGTTTCGCCTCATGGCATTATCGAAGGTTATGTATAATGTTAAAAAAATGTATCTTATAATAATATTAATTTAGAAAATTTCTCATAAATAGCACGGTTATAAATTTTAAATGTTAACATTTATTTTTATATCACACTTGGCGTAATGGTATCTTAAATTATATTTTCAATAAAATAAATTAATCTGCACCTTATTCATTAAGATAACTGGGATGTGCTAGTTTCATAAATAATAGTCATGCTCTCTGATTAGTTAGACATTTCTGTTCATAATGTCGGCTCTGACATCATCCTTCCATACAATACTGCGTAGTCGTTCAACATAGTTTTCTAAGCCTCAGAAGATTCAATTTATATTTATTGAAGTAATTCTAGTAGTATTGTAAAAAATGTGTCTTCTTCGCAATGTGTTATGTAAAATAGTATTAAGCCTGATGAAATAAACCCTTTAAGTGTAAATATTTAAATGTGCAAAACTAAAAGGTAGACGCAGGCATGAAAATGTTCAAAGTATTTTATTACTTATCACTATTAATTCCATTGCATTTTCCCAAAATCAACAACAATAAATATCATCAACTCGTACATTAATTAACAAGAGCAGCTTGAAAACTCATTACCTGTAACATGAATAATGCATGCCCTTTCCCCGAAATGAAAATGCAATAAAAGGCACTATAAATGTATATCTATTTGGAGAGATAAATACACTTGTGTATAAAATTGGTGCCTGTCAATAGCTATATCGGGGTTATGACGAATAGCAAGTTTTACTAACTGTCCATTTGACGAATGTTCAACATGACCTTACAATTTATATCGTGGATCCATAAATCATTCTTGAACGCCCGATCAAAACTGACGTGGAGCCTCGTACTTGTTACCTCTCAAGATGTAACGAACCAACTTTTTTCCGTATCATAAGTGTTTGCTTCGGATGAATAGCAATAAAAAGTTTATGATTATGGCTTTCATGGAAGTAAAATTGTGTGATCACAGAAAGGAGTTATAGGCAGGAAGCATTCAGTGGATACTCTTTTGATATCTTGAGAAAATAGACTCTTTTTATTTAATACATTGGTTCGTGTTCAAATTAATGCCCCATTCGAATACGTTCGACGCAGAGAATATTATTGAGTTTTTTTTCTAATAAATTAAAAAAGTTAACTAAACAAACTACGAGTAGTTTAATTGCATAACTACAGAAGTTTAGTTTAACTTCAAAAATGATGTATGTTATCACGTAATTATATTAAAGCAGTAAAAACATATAACATTACACTGTGGATATGCATCCATCAAAATACATTAACCTTTATCGTGGAGTAGTAGATGTCATTTTTCAAACTTAAGCTATTCCAAAATAACCAACAAAATGTAAGAAAAAAGTTAATCGTGTATACGTAGAACAAACACCTAGCTCTGAATAATGTTTTGTTCACTCTGTAGCTGGTAATAATGACGCTGACTAACAAATTGGCACGCGAATCCTGTGCAAGTGATAGATGGGTCCGCGACGTGCGTTCAAAACAAAGGGCAAAGTGTTGGTTGCAATCACATAGCCTATTCAACAATTCAAAGAGCTAGTAAAAATGTTATGGATAGCGCATTTTGCAATAAAAACAATGAGGATTTCCAATTTCTATAAGTTTTGAACTAGTCAAGCTCGTCTAAGATGGGAAGGTGTATATTTTAGCAAAACACATGCTATGCCTCATCAATATTTTTATGATTATTGTATTTGAAAAGAAAGTTTTAAATGATTGAATCTGTTTTCCTTTGGATGACTTTAATTTGTGCTTTATTAGCATTAACAAACGTTTCATACTTATTTTTCCGTACTCTAAAAATAAATGTAACTATAAGAAACAAACATTTATATTGTCCTTTATTTTTCTATAAGAAGGATGTTTTACAAGGGTTTGCCAAGAAATCAACCATAACCTATTTCAGCTTTTTTAACTTGTTGATCAAAAGGCTCAAAAGAAACGGAGAGTTCTTCCTGTCGTTACCACATCCGATCATCTTATAGTTTGTAGTAAACCGCATGGGCACGCGAGCAAAACTCATTCAGCCAATTAGACGTAGCCGGTGTTGCAACCAATCATCGTTTGACAGAAGTCAAATTGAAGTTTGAGCATTTCGGTTTGATTGATACAAATCGAGGTCATTGTCAGATTGTGTCTTCTATTCTCGGTTGGGGAGAGTAACTATGTTTTATTGAGTATCATCTATTGAGATGAAAATATGGAACAGAAATGGTTTTGGTATGTACATGTTGTTTAGTGGTGTGGTTAATTTATTATTCGTAAAGAAAGTTGGCTGAAAGCCATTATACCTTATACTTTAAGACGTCTCTACACAGATTACTTACCTTACAGTAGATCGCATATGAATTATTAATGATTCAACTTTATGTGCCCTGAAGTTATTGGATAGACTACTGATTAATAAATAATTCTAAGAAGTGACACGATGCCAAGTTAGTGTGACCTAGAAACAACTAAGCGAAGCTTTGTCCTATGTGAATTAAAATGATATAAATGAAATATGTTATTACAAAAATATCCCATGCGTACAGTGCATTTTATTTTATAAAAAAGTGATATACATCAAAAAAAGAATGCAGTCTCAGTAAAGATCAAAAATAAATACAGAAAAATCGTTCTGCCACAAACACTGCTCATAAAACGATATCCGACGGAAAATGGCCGTGAAAATATAACAATCAATCATGTTGGCATGTTTTGTTGTGCTCAGCGGATGCTAGGAGATTATTTACATTGAATTGATGAGCATCCCAGAGGCCAACACCACCTGACCTTAACCTTACCATTTGTGAAAGTAATGCCGACTATAGTGAGCGAAAAATTACTTACGCATATCTTGAATACCTTATTTGTCTGGAGTGTTGTTTGCATTAAATACAAATAAGAGAATGGCTTTCATTTATTTGGTTTCACAGACATTGATTTATATTTTTAAAAAGTGTTTGAGTATATTGTAGTACCTGTACTGTGTTAAAATGTGTAACTTTGTGTCATGAGAAGCAGTAAAGAAAAGAATAACATAGATTTCGCAGATATCTACTCAAATACTTATCAGAACTCTAGAATGTCAATATCAAGATTAAAAAGATAACATAATTTATTAAAGATTTTAAGCCTGCACTAAAAATGTCTTCAGTGTTTATTAAATATGCAAATTAATTGTTAGTTTATTTTTGTCAAGAAAATTTATTATTATTTTATCTGTAGTACACAGAAATATAGACCAGACAGATATACCTATTACAATTAAGATTTTCCGTCCTAATATAGTGGTAACGAACAATTTTTATACTCTATATATAAAACTAGCTGACCCACGCAACCTCGTTTGCGTCTTCAATTGACCGTAGCGTGAAAATTTTCCCCCGTTTTTGAAACATTCTTCATTGGTACTCCGCTCCTATTTATTTATTTATTAAAACTTCCTGCAAACATGTTGCACAAGGCGGACTTAATGCCACAGGCATTTTCTACCAGACAAACCTTTGGGTGTTGCGAAGTTGTTTGTGGCAGGTGTGTGTTTGTACGACACTATCCTATTAGTAGTAGCGTGATGATATATGACTGCACGGTTGGCCGAGTGGTGTCAGCGGTCGCCATGCCGCTTGCTACTGCACCAAGTGTCGTGGGTTCAAATCCCACGCGGTACCTACAACACTTTGTGTGATCCACGAATTGTTGTCCCGAGTCTGGATGTTCTTTGTGTCCGTTTCATGTATGTTTGTAAAGTCCCCCACGACACAGGATGTTTATTCCTAATGTGGGAGTTGCCTTTTAAAAAAAAAAAAAATATATAGCGTTCCTTGATAATAGGACTATCCAACACCGAAAGAATTTTTCAAATCGGACTAGCGGTTCCTGAGACTAGAGCGTTCAAAAAAAAAACAAACTCATCAGCTTTATTATTAGTATAGATAAATAAGCATTATAGGTATTTTATACATGTTTTTTTTATTAATTGTAAAAAGAAAAGTATTTATGTTATTATCTAAGATTTTTTAGACTTTTAAAATTAACTTGTTAGTTCAATCTTTTATTAGATTTTCAAATGACTTAACAAGAATTTACGATTTAGAAAAGTTATTTAAGTGAACATTATCCTAAGCCCTCTCAAACTATAAAAACTCAAATCCATAATATTAATTTAAGCAAAAAAAATCCAATATTAGCTAAATTTAACAAAAACTCTATTTAGACATAAATTTTTATACCTAAAATGAGATCATGCTAGACTGTCCCATAAATAATATTGTTTCTACATAAATCAAAAGATCTGAACAAAACTTAATTGTACTCACATCATAAATCAATTGAACGGTTCATGATCAACAGACCCACGGTCAGTAATGATAGTAGTAATGAAAGCACTAGATAAGATATTTGCGTCTGAACGTATTAATGAATGTCGCGACAACTCGTAATTTATATCAATATTGCCAATGGGACGCTCTGTGCTTGTTAGCCGGCATTAATATGAATTTTAACGCTAGGGCTGATACTAGATAATATGACCTACATACATTGTTTATATAAAATTAAATGCACTGATTGCTAAAAGGATGATTCATAGAGAAAAATTTTAACAATAGTTGTAAAACAGACAATGTTCTTTTTTTTTTTAATAAAGTCTTGGTTGCTCTAAGGCGGAAGGAGGTTAACTAAGAACAGCTATAAGTTATGTAATATAATTAAATAAATATTTTAGACATCTGACACAACAACGCCATCTAGTTCCAAGCTAAGCAGAGCTTGTATTATAGATACTAGACAACTGATATAAATACATATATACTTTTTTGTAAATACATGGGTACATAGTATATTTGGAAAATACCCAAATTTGAAACAAATATTTGTAGGCCATACAAATTTGGATCGACCCGGGAATCGAACCTGAGACCTCAAGCACAGCAGTCGCATACGCTACCATTGCGCCAAAGAGGCATTAACAATGTATTATTACAAGATAATAAATCGATAGTCTTTGTCATATAAAAATGGAATCTTTATATTTTTATTTTCTCTATATCTGGAGCTAAGCCATTGATGCGTTTGTAACGTAGCTATACCCATATTTTTTCTGCGAGATTGTCAAGGTACCCAGGTGTACGATGATTACTAATTTAGCCCAAATTTAATTTGAAATAAAAATAGATAAAGCCCAAATACCTGTACATAATCAAAATTCCGGAGTGGGAGACCACATTGCAGAGCGAGCAACAATATGTACAAATGACTCTTCAAAGATCGTAATTTAACTTTTAATGCACACCGCCAACAATTCGTCTTCTTGGAAGTTATCGAGTAAGGCTTTCTTAGAGTGAGTTTTGCGAAATCCCAGCTTTGCTAAATCTCTCAAAATTATAATAAATTTTGATCAGTATAAACTTTATCGATTAAGAGGTAGCCCTACACATCATCTATTCGAATTAAGGCAGAACATGTGTGGCATCTGCGTATATGCATCGGGACGGGCCGATCGTAAATACTGGTATCTGCTTTAACAGGAACATGTATATACAGGACCTTTACAGGACACGTCAACAACGGTTTACTGTGTAATCGCATGTACATTTAATTGTATACGTTTTATGTGTTCTGTCATCCAATAAAATTGTTATCGAAAAATGTTGGTATTGTTGCAGTTAATTAATATTTTGAGTTATAATAAATCGTATAAAGATTATCAGAATTTAAAGAATTTATTACAGTATACATGGATTACAAGCATCAGAATATTAATTGCTGTATCATTAAATTAATATCATTTTTTTTATAAGTTAGCTACCAAAATGACTCTTCTTAGCCTGATGACAAACATGAGTGGTGATTACCATTCTCACTGAGAATGCATTCAATGCAGCATTTTCATGGTGACCCACACTACGGCGGCCTAGTAAAATGCTTTTTCACACCCCGTTTGAAGGACCCCGAATCGTAGAGGGTTCCAGGTTTTAAATGCTCGGAACAGGAAGGCAGAACCGAACTGTTTAGTTCGAGGACATAGACATAGACAGACCAATAAAAATGGACCTAAGCAACATTATAGTAACGTTAAATATTACAATGAATTAATTTAGTCCTGATGGACTAAAAACTGATTTATTTCTTGCACTAATGAAATATTAAAACTTGTTTAAAATACAACTAAGGTAAGTTATTTGTATTTTTAAAATGAAAAAAAAATTACGTACACAACAAGACCGGGATAGTTGGCGCTACTTCGTTCTGATGTGGACGCGGTAGGTTGAAGTGAACGCCAATAATGACCCTTATTTTTATTATAGTGCCATTCTTCAATTCAATTTAATTCCATACCATTTATGACCCAGTTTATAAGAAAAACAACTTCAATCATCGCTTTTAAAATGGTGTATGGAGATTTTTGTACAGTCGGACAAGTATCCTCGTCTACTACCTTCTTTTATTTTATATAATGCACTTCAATTTATTTTTTCCTTGACGAATTCTGCAATTTAAAGTAGCATTATAGCTACATTACGGGACATTGTGAGTCAAATAACAACAAAACCTTGTCACCGATTCTGCCTGTATAACTAATTAAATGCCACTAGTTTTGGTATTGAGTTCAATGTAGGCTTACATAAACAAGTAAACAAAACACAAACTGGTACTGATCAAGTTAAGTAACCGCAGTGAATTAATGGCTCGGTGACCAGATACATTATCTGGAGTATCAACCTAGCTATCTACTGGTCATTAATCTATTGATACCTACGTTTTAGTTTGTTCATCAATTACTTTGGTCCAAGAACCATTACTCAGAATAGGGGTAGATAGTATCCATACAAATAAAACCAATTAATTGCATTGTTAGAATTAAGCAAAAACATCACTAACCTATTTTTTTTTTTTTTTATCTTAAAAAGACAACTCCCACATTAGGAATAAACATCCTGTGTCGTGGGGGACTTTACAAACATACATGAAACGGACACAAAGAACATCCAGACTCGGGACAACAATTCGTGGATCACACAAAGTGTTGTAGGTACCGCGTGGGATTTGAACCCACGACACTTGGCGCAGTAGCAAGCGGCATGGCGACCGCTGACACCACTCGGCCAACCGTGCAGTCTTTCACTTCATTCACTTTGGTTAAAACGTTCAGATAGGTGATACATTTGTGTTATGAACGAAGATTCATCTAAAAAACTACAAAATAAAATCTTTATCTTAAAATTATATATTATATACAATTCTCGTGTCACGTTGTAGCTCACGATGAACTCCAAAACTGCGTAACCAACTTTCAGATTTCTTTAAAAGCGTGTAGTGCCTAAGATATAATCGTCGTTTGGGAGCCGAGTATGATTGAAAAGATGCATACAAAGATGCATGGGTCAGATAGCATAAATATGGATAGATATAATATGCTTGTGTACCAAACCAAATAAGAAGATCACAATTGATTCATATATAACATCATCAAATATATTAATAGTACTGATAGTACTTTTTTATACATGGCATAGTTGGCAAACAAGAAAACAGTTCTAATAGTAAATTACTTGAGAACTTTGCCAAGTTTTAATTTACCCAGAATCACGAGAAGGGTTCCAAACTTCGGTACTATTACTCACTTAGTGGAAAGCAACGAGAGATTTGCTTAACAATGCGGTGTTTGTTACCTGTGGTTATTAAGCAAATCCTTTACATCAACAATCGCAACTAACCCCGCGGGGTGCAGCTAGCGTAAAATAAAAGTGGACTAAATAAGTTACTCCTAGTATCGTCAGCTATCTACCAGAGACAGTCTCATCGAAATCAGTCCAGCTGTTCCAGTAATGAGTCGTAACTAATAGACAGACTAATAAAAAATGCTTTTATTATGTAAGTAGATACTTGATGTACCTACTTTGCATTTAGTGAAAAATTTAAAGTTACAAACAGACACTTTAATTTTATTTAGTTGTATATTTTTACGGTTTCATCTCTTTTCTATTTACCTTTCTCTTTACCTTAAAATCACGTACCTGCCACAAGGAAACCATCTAATAGCCAATTATGTTTCAAAGACCAATCAATTGTCGTCACGCAGACATGTTTTAGAAGATGTAAATTAAATTTAACAACCGTTTCAACTTTCTATTTCATTTTCAATATTTTTTCTTGTTTTACGACTTTCATTGTCACTTTCATTGTGATAAAGTGTTAATGTAAATTAAACGAACTACGCCATAATTTCAATTTAGCCCGTAATTACTTTCAATTGAATCTTAAAATAAGATTTTTATATTTTTTGTGAGATGTTCGGTGGCACTATTATTAAAGTAACATTGAATAAATTGAAATAAGTTGAAAACTACAAATATTTTTATTCTACTGACAAGCTGAGCCCCGTGTATAAAGCCACGGAAACGTCGGTCTAAAAAAATTATAAGTTATCCCTTTTATCATCCGCCAGTGAAAGTCCCATCAAAATCGGTCTAGCTTTGCCAGAAATTAGCCGAAACAATCAGACACTGACCAAAATTTTCGTCATAATTAAAAAACATTTTATTATGAAACAGTAGAATCAAAGTAATTATTAGTATTTTGAGAGTTAAAAAAACCCTTAGCAAACAGGCCACCAACTTTTTACAATTGCAAGCTTTTGTATCCTCAGTCTATTGCCATCCACTGCTAAACGAAGGCCTCCCATCCACCACCCGCATCCACCCGCCGCCAGCCACTTTCTTCAAGTCGTCGGTCCATTGTGCCGCAGGTTGCCTACACTGCATTTGCCTTATCGTTGTCGCCACTCTAAAACTTGTCGGTTCCAGCGACCATCATGCCGCCTGGAGACATGACTGGCCTGTAAAGTGTACTTTAGCGTGCTGATCCTCCGTGTGCTTTTGTATGACCTTGTGAAAAGAATACGTACAAACATGTTAGGACCAAAACAAATACTTATTTCAATTTGATTATCGACGATTTGCACTCGAATATGGACAATGTATGATACATAAGTAGAGAAACTCCGCAGATGATTTACAGGACCTTTCGTGAATACTAATATCTGAAACATTTGTCTTTGACATACGACCGCCATATTTTCATAAGAAGGATGATTCAAAACAACCTCTAATAAATATTACTCATATCATTTAAGACAATTAGATAAGGCGATAGCCAATCTCTGTATAGAAACTGATTCATACCTGTCGCTAGGTAGTGAGTAGATAGTAGTTTTAAATTATAGCTTGTTTGTGTTTTTGACCTTATTTGAAACCAAACACAGCAAATCAAAAATTTCCCACTCTGACTTTTAAATAAATTTTATTGACCTTTTGTAAATGCTGTTTAAAATTCTATTTCAATGGATTTATTTTATTATCATCATCATACCTTTGCAGTTCATTGCTAGTAACTCCCAGGGAACACCACAGAACTCGGTCTGTTGCTTTTTGTATCCAGTCGCTGCCGGCCTTCTTGCGTATGTCGTTCCACCATCTGGATAGAGGGCTCTTGGTTTAGCAATACGCAGTCTTAACTCCAAAATACGATACCCCAATGATTATCGGTCAAATAGAACTCACTTAGGACCCTGATATTTTATCTGTGGTGCTTTCTGGTTTGAACCAGTTTGAGTGTCTGCCTATTTTGACTTCATTTCATCCCCCGCTTTGGTAAGGAGGGAAGTGGACTTATTATTTTTCTAATTCCTCCAGTTTTTCTCTAGATTAATTTCGTTGCGGCTTCCAAGACAGTTTAATTTTTTCTGGGACTTCCTGAGTGTCATAACTCGGTGTGTTTGTGGGTCACTGCTATTGATCCTGGTGTACAGGAGTTACAGTGGTGGGCGGGAAAAATCTATTTCTATTTCAGCCTACTAACTTATTTATATTTATTTACCACCACCAGACACTACCCAACACTCTCTTAATCTATTTTTTTTTTCTCTCCATCCAATGGTTGCCTGTAAGAGATTGCCTCCGGGCGATAAGGCCGCCAATTGTACTTCTCTAATTTTAAGTTAACCTTGTAATGCATCTGGTGTACAATAAAGTGATCTATTATTATTATTATTATTACCATAAAGTATTCTAATAAAATCTTACATATTTTTAAAATGGTTAATAAAATGTATACTTCTAGCCACTGTACACTGATCCTAAATGTTTGTTTTTGAACATAGTTAGTCCATTGAACATACGATTAGATTTATAAACTTGAACTTGACTGACAAATGTGTTCTTTATAACAATGAGTTTAGAATATAAAATAAATGAATATCCCCAATGGATGTGACTCAAGTTTGATGGATTGTAGACGATATCTCTTCAAAGTATGTTGAATATTAAACGATGATGACTAAACATAAATAAATGAGGCTCTGTATAAAGAATCGGTGTATGCCTTTATATTAGCATAACGTCTGCTGGTACCCAATCATTTCTTTATGATTAATTTTTACCTTGTCAACATTTCATAATATCGTGTTAGTGTAATCTTGGTAACGCCTCCCCATCATTTGACGATTTGTTTTGGGCGTTGCTGTTTGATTTAAATTATACTGATAAACTTTTTATAGTTTGGTAGTAATAACCTCTCCTTATAGTTTACAAGTAGGTCTTAATATTTTCATTAAAAGTTTTGGTTTGACCATGTCTTCTCTATTATTTATATCATATATGTTTTGATTATTAGCTTAAGGTAACTTTGTTTTACTCAAGATACGTAAATGGAGGTCATGTAATCTATTTAACCGCATTTTTTTTGGGCGTATCGAAACCGTAATATTCAGGTAAGTAAAGGAGGAAGAAGCTTAGTTCGAGTTAAGTAATATCATTATTGTGACCCACTAAGCAAAACTGAGTAATAAAATCATCCTTTCCCAACACTAGATACCGTCTCTTAACAAAGTTGGTCTTGGTATTTTTCTTAAGTAAAATACTATTTATGAAAAAAATTAAATTGTTCATCTAAATCTCTTATTTCTTTTATGAGTGCTCTGTTATAAAGGTTTTCTAATTTTTACTAAATGTTATTAATAATATCTGGTTACTTTATGATAATGGAAAAAAATATAGTCTACTTTAAAATTACGTTATTAATGGAGACTAATGTTTTCTTATGTCAGAGATGTAAACATTTTCAAGCTTTAAATTCAAATCTCCAAAAGATTCATCTGACCAACAATTTGTCTTGAGGACGCGGTAGGGTATTAGTCACATCCTTTTGTGCAGCCGACTTAAATTCATATGACTTTTTAGAGTAGGGTGCTCAGTGTTCACCCACACACCGACATTGTTCCCCGATATCAAAAAGATCTCTTCATGTTTGTCTAACAAGCGACGTGTCCGATTATTATTACTGTTTTATCTCTGAGCTGCTTTAGTTGTTGGATTTATAAGGATACTCTACATGTTATCGACATTAATAAATAAATGTTTAATTAAATAAATACTTTTAAATATTTATTACTTGAAATTCATAAACAATTACAAAAAATGTTCACAAAAGTGTTGTCCTTAAAATGTGTGGAATTGGAACGGAAATTCATAATCATAAAATACACCCCAATAATTTTGATTCCCCTTAATTATAATATAATTACGGGGTGTATTTTACTTTGTGTGGCCAATAATTTTTTAAATAGATTATTTCACAGACAAGGTAAATTAGCTAAAGTAAAAATCATCGAAGCGGCTAATGATGCAAAGCTTTTTTTACAAACATATCTCTATAATTTACTCGTTTCCGAAACCAATTTCGTATAGTTAACGATTAGTCTTATGACAAAGGTTATTAACTAATTTAAACTAAGCAATAAAATCAATATTTGAATACTGTATATTAATTAGTCTGTCATCATAAATTGTCTAAATAATTGGATATCTTTGGCATCAAGTCGTTACCGTGCCTTTTAAATCACATTATAATAGACAGTTAAATTATTTCGTTGAACACTTATGATTTTTTTCAACCTGTACAAATTACTGCCTACGAAATGATTGTTCATAAAATTAATAGGTCCTTACGGATTAGAATGTCTACTGGATTATAGCAGGTTTTGTACAACTTTGTTACTTAAAACCCTCGGGTCACATTTAGTAAAACACAAACAACTTGTTACTATTGTTTTCGCAAAGTCTAAAACTTTTAGCAATGTTGGTTAAAAATGATCTTCCTACGTCTAGAACTTAGATTATTAACAGGAATATCCACACTAAACGAAGCGCTAGTTCCAACATGATTTTAATAAGATTAAAATAATTGTACGCGTCCTGTGAGATTGACTACATTTATGTGATGGACAAAAACTCTAGGCCACGTTTCTTATTATATCCTTCTTGTTTTAAACGTGAGACATGTCCTTGATAACATAAAATACTGTATAACTTACAGAAGATATAGAAAATAAAACTAGTTACATTTATTTAACTGAGTCTCACTGTTTACATTTAATGCGTGCAGTCGGGCAAACTTTCTAATTTTTTAATTTCTTTTATTTATATTTTAAAAGACAACTTTCGTACTAGGAATAATTCCTGTATCGCGGGGGACTTTACAAACATACATAAAACGGACACAAAGGACACCCTGATTTAGAACAACAATTTGTGGATCTCACAAAGTGTTATTCTATGTGGGATTTGAACCCACAACACTTGGCGAAATAGGGAACGGCGTGGCGACCGCTTAACCACTAGGCCAAACGTGCAGTTATTAAACTAGATTCTTCCGGACTTAAAAATGTAATAGGTTAATATCACTTCGAGTTTGTTTGTATCAAGGACAGGACTTGTCTCAAACATTGGTTACAGCCCGGTAAGATAATTAGCTTTCGATCGGGTAATATGCGACCAAAAGTGTTGCGCTTTGTAAAACAGGCATTCTTGGGGGCTACTATAAGTCCTCAAAAGTACATGTCATGTGTCACATAGCGCATAGACTTTCTGAAGTGAATAGTTTATCATGGGCGAATAGAATAAGGCGATATAGAAAACGAATAGATCGGTATTATCAGAATTGCATGTTCCAAAGAAATGAGAAGTGAGTATACCGGAAATGGGAGAATCCGAGTCCGTGTGTGAGTGATGTGCAATTCCCAGATAAAAATATCACAAATTCATTTTGATGTAACATCTGGTCAGTGCCTGTCACTCATATAGGAGGTGATTGGTGTCTGGATGTCAAGCGCTACTGTGTGTCTTTAACACCTATGGAACCTGTAACCATCAATAAAGTGGATGTAAGTTGTGCATTTCATACATTACCGAATTGGAAGCAACTAGTCCTGACGAACAGCACAAGTTAGGCTTAAGTGGTTGCGAAGCTCACATGCGTGTTTGGCATCTCAATTACAAACTGCATTGAATTCGAGTTTATTACCATTATTATTATTCACTGGCATAACCCACTTACCCTATAAATCTGATAGTGCTGTGGATCCCAAAAAATTTAGGCCTATTACTTGTTTGCCAACCATGTATAAACTTCTGACATTTATTCTGAATCACAATTCGATGAATTCCGTTTCTCAGGATAGAAGTAGAAGTGGGACCCGTGGCACTAAAGAGCACCTTATCATAGAAATGACCAAGAGCCTGGTGATATGCTGGATAGATTACAAGAAGACTTATGACTCGGTTCCCCATACATGGGTTTTAAGTTTCTTCAAGTTGTGTATGGGACAATAGAAAACCACACTTCACTATCCTGAATATCGGCAGACTGCGGTAAACGAACTACTTAAAAAAATAGAGCGGGGCATTTTTCAAGGTGAAAGTCTGAGTCCCTTGTCGTTTTGTCCTAGCTATGAACCCTCTCAGCACTCTATTAGAGGGTTCAGGGTTTGACTACAGGTTGCAAAAAGCTCGAGTTACATCTCACCTCCTTTATATAGATGATTCGAAACTACTTACCCCCACTAAATTACATTTGACAGCATTACTAAAGGTCACTGAAAACTTTAGAAATTCTATCAAGATGGAATTTAGTATAAACAAGTGTGTAAAGAAGGGTTTGATTGTGGAATGACATGTACTTTTGAGGACCGAAAGTTTTGTGGAATCTGAAATTTCTACTACTACTACAGAGTAGTAGTAGAAATTTCAGATTCCACAAAACTTTCGGTCTCTGTCTACTACCGAAACCTACAAGTATCTAGGTTTTTTACAGTCTTTGGGAATACTAGAATCTGACATGAAACAGCGTGCCCCCAGCAAGCTTCTTTAGCCAGTTGAAAAAGTACTTAAAAATATTTTAAGAGTGGTAACAAAGTGCGAGCCTGTAATGGTTTGGTCATACCGGTTCTGATGTATTCACTTAGTATACTTAGATAAACTTGGACCGAATTAGATGCCCTAGACAGAAGAGTCCGAACATTACTGACTGCATTCCGAATGCCTCCCTCACGTTCATCGGCTACAAGGTTGTATATCCCGCGAAAGTTTGATGGTCGTGGACTATTAAATATCAAGACTCTCCACAATCGTGAGATGAACAATATTAGAGAATATTTTGTTCATACTGATGTGGGAGTGCATTACAGTTCAGTTGCAGTAAATACCGGACTCACTCCGCTCGATCTGGTGAAAGAGAATTGGTGCAAACCTGTAGTACTTATTACTAATGATCGCAGAGAGGTATGGAGGGGCAAGGAACATCATGACGAATAACTATCGGAAATATGTCCTGAAAGATGGCACGGTTGATATCTGAAGGGCATGTCACCGTTCTGGAGAATCTATCAGGCATATTATTTCTGGTTGTTCTCGTCTTGCTAACGGCGGACGGCGAGTACAGGCATCGATCGTACATCAGTAATTTGCCCTTAAATACCATTTTGTGAACTTAGAGGCGCCATACTGCAGGTACCGACCCAGTTTTCGAGAATGATCGTGCTACATTATATTGGGATTGATCTGTTGATATAGAGAAGACTATTGTTGCCAATAAGCCTGATGTTGTGCTGATAAATCGATTGGAGTGCCGTGCAATGATTATCGACATCGCCGTTCCTCATGACGAGAATCTGGCAGCAGGAATCAGGCATCCAGAGGCTGATGCCGAAGGCAGTCCTTGGATTATATTGTGAAGGGGTTCTTGTCTTTGGAGCCCTAACTACCGGTTTGTTGGTCCCTGTACCAAAAGTCGGTGGTGTACTATTTTTTATATTTTTCAATGTGTTTGTTTTTATATGTGTATTCAAAAATGAAAATAAGATGTTATAATGATTTTAATAAGGAAAATCGAATACGACATTTTAGGTAGGTATTTCATTTTCAAACACATGTTAATACATATGTGTATTTTGTTTTCCTTTTCTATAAATTTAAAACTGTAATTAAAATGTGAACAGCTTGCTCTTGATGGACGTCACTTGAAGACCTAGTACACACTTTTCTGGCTGTTATAAAGTAAGCCTTGTTTACTGCCATATTTTATGCATTGTCATTAAATACTTAAAACATTTTGGAGGTGTTATAAGAGTCCACAAAAAATAGCAATAAAATATTTCTAAATTAGCTAATGAAAATACTATTGTAAATAAAAATACTATTGTTAAAAGATGATTAACTAATTATAGATATTTTACTAATTAGTACTAATGACGATCACTTTACAATTGTTTTGATTTCAAAATGAAAATAATATACCATTGCTATGTTATTACTTAAAAGAGTGTTAATTACTTGATAGTTTAGGTTGAAATCCTAATTAATCAGTAACAACTAAGAAGCTCTATTATAACGTCATTCATTATTACGTCATACATTTCACGTATTTAGTGTCATTATAACGTCAACTTTATAATCTGAACGTAGGCATTGCTCAAGTTATTTAAAACCATAAGTCTTTCGTAATCCTCTAATTTAATTATCTAATAGTCTTAAAGTGGAACGGTTACAGGTAATGCGATTAAGGATTTCAATATATACGAAATGGCACCGAGCACAAATTGCCAATCAATAATGACCCTAAGGGCATGTAATTAACAGCTGCATTAGTAGGCTGCATTATGCATGACGCTGAATCTCTGGCAGACCCTGTTATCTGCGATGCGTATTTCGCTTACAAACATTTACATAATTACAAACGTTTAGCTAATTTTAATTGGACTGTCAATACTATAGAGATGTTTGATGCGGAGTCAAGAATGATTATTATTAGAACACCAACTGGGACCAAATGTTTATCAAAAACTAAACTATTCTAGTATTTAAACTTAAATAAAGGTGCACAAAAGCAGAACCTATCGAAACAATACCTATATCAGTAAGACGATGATACATTTTAAACATTAGTTTGTGTAAAAATATTCGTTTAAATAAAAATCAAGTCAAATTAAAGTAACAATACAAATAATATAAATTAAAGCTCGAAAAATATATTATACATTAAGTAAAGATAAAAAACAAAAGTAAAAATAGTGGGCCTTGAAGTTTTACTAAGTTACATTTTATGTAAGCACTGGATAACATTTTTATTGTTAACAAGCTGAAAACCGTGGCCATGGCGAGCGATGATGATATCTCCTTGTATGAATGATGACTTCGTGCTGAGCCTCTGGAAGCAGTATCCACAGATAGACATGATGCCGAGAAATACGGCACGAATATGGAGATTTAACCGCACCTTGTACACTTATTTCTCTAAAATGAATCACAAATGAGAATTTCTATTTGATTCTTTCAATTGAAAATTTAAAATTACTTAGTATTTTTTCTTCTGCTTTGTCTATTGCTTGCATTAGTGGTAAAATGAAAAATATAAATGTTAGAGTTATAAATACTTAACAGTGCTGATATAAATATAATCATCACGTTTTCGTTTCTCACCAAAATTCATCGCAGCCATGATCAAAAAGGTTTAAAACTATGTTACTTTTTTAAAGAATATAAATAAATCTCAACGAAAGTTTATAGCTTTCGTCTTTAATGGTCACTAAAACCAAAACTCCCGGTTTAATATTAGTGACATTTATTGTTGACGGAGCTCTTTATCTTCCTATGTCTATGGCCGCACCGCGACCCATCCGAGAGAGATAAGGGGTCGACGTTTTAGCACAAAGCGTTTTCTGTTTTCGATCTTTTCTCTCAGGTTATTTGACTTGAAACGTGCCTTGGGAGTACCCGTTTACTAAGGCCACCTTTGTCGAGAGTCAAGCAATATTTTCTCGAGATTATCTTATAAAATGTCTTTAACGAACGACCAATGTAACAGATGCGATGTCTCACTTAACAAATAACAATCACGCTTTTAAGTTGTGAAGTCCAAACACAACTTCAAAAGATAAAAGTGAATGTAAAACTGATAAGTCACATAAATTATTTGACACTTAAATTTAAATGGTACTAATCAATGACTATTAATTAGATATAGAGTTATGGAACTACATGTGATAAATTATGTATCTTCAAAATATCACGTTTATTGTCTTGTACGGTCAATAGGATTATTGTCTTATTATAGAATAAATTACCTTTTACAAACAATTCAGAAATTTGTGGTAAACAACACCAAACCTTACTTTCTAAGATTTACAATACCTAACCGATATATTTTATTTACAGCGTTGACAACCATAAACCCTCCTTGCTTTAGTTTTTAAAAGTATTTTAAAAGAATTTAAATTAACAATAACGTAATTGCGGTAGAATTCCTTTGTTTAGCCAAGACCAGGGTACTTTTATTGCGGGTTATAACTATGAAATGTGTTTTTTTACTTTGAATCCAAGAAACTACTCGTATTGTTAGTTTCTCTCAACAGACGCTCATTGTCTTTGCCAGTTCTTTATCAATACTTCGGGGAGACGGGTGGTACTTTGAATAAGATGTAAAATGTTTGGTCACGCTTAATGTCATTGTTCCCAATAGTACGTAGGAGCCATTTTTGGCCAAAGTTTTAGCTGCCGTTTTTCTTTATCATTATCCTCGGGTTTACATAGAAACTTTAATATTATTATGTTCATGTTGTACAACAAATTGGTATCGATTGCATATCAGACAATTTCACCCAATAACATTAAATTGGTCTTATCAATGGAACAAATCGTAATTGATTCATTTCCGTTGTCTGTTTTACCTTTGTTATTAGAGTTGTTCAATAATCGAGTCACCGACTTTCAATTGACTGATAAATTATAATAGAACTAATAATAACTAATAGCAAGGGTGCTGCCTCTGCAATATCCATTTTACCATTAACTCCTGTGATTTTTATACCATTGGTTTTAACTACAGGAATCAATAAAGTAATATATACTAGCTTAACGATTACAAATTGAACCCACGCATGGCTTACATTTTTTTAAAGTATCCATTTGAAGGCAATCTTTTACAGATTAAAGAACTCATAAATATTTCTAGATAAACGAAACCATTCTTTCTCGTAAAAGTCGTGTTGAACTTATATCGATATCAGACAATGTCAACTAACTCGTGTTATGTAACGTTGTTTCAAAAAGATTGCTATGTAACCTAAGATGTTTTCGGAATATGTTTCTACGAGATAACTAGTAATATTGTATTTGATGTCCTTTTGTAAATATCGAGCCATCACATAGGCACGTGAGATATTTACCTCCAATATTGACAGTGGGTATCAATAGTTGTGCCCTGATACGACCTTGGCCGAACCGACCTCTTTCTTCGAAAGTTTCGCCGTTTCTATTTTTGGTTATTTGTCAATATAGAATTAGGTTGATACTTGTGGAGACAGTAACTTTTTATTATAAAGTTACAAACACGAAATTTGTATTGAATTTGTTCTTTGAGTTGTCTTATATTTTAGGTTACACTTTCTTGTCTAAGTACTGTTGTCGGGTTTTCGTTGAGAATTTCAATATTTTTGTAAATACATCTTTTTTATTTGATAGCCTGCCAAAGTGATTCTAATCAGTCTGATGGAAAGCTCAAGCAGAATCCAACAGTGGAGGCCACCATACTCACTGCGAAAGCACATAGTGCAGCATGACGTCCCACACTATGGCATCTTAGTGAGATGCTTAGTGAGAGGGAAACATATGCGCTGGTAGTGAGTTCCAGTTTTTAACGGCACGGCTCAGAAGGGAAGAACCAAACCGTTTGGTTCGAGAGCGTATTTCTACGACTCTGAAGCGGTGACTTCCAAGGCCAGCTCGTGTTGTTTTGCAGACGAAGGGAGAAGTTGGGATCAGTTGGAAGAGCTCTTCAGAACACTCCATGGAGAGACGGTAAAGGACTGCCATAGAAGCGATTCCCCTTTTTATACATTATGAGGTTTGTTTTTTTGGTGAGAAAGAATAAATTTAAACCTTCTTTCGAAACATATGCTTATATTTTTTATTTTAAAACTTTATGCACACTTGTACAACGGCGAGTTTAATGCCCAAGGCATTCCTACCAGCCAACCTTTGGGAGATGTAGAAATTTTGTGAGATAGGTATTTCGTAGTAGACTATTAAAAGGTTGTTATACATTTAGATAATTAAGAAATCATCATAATTTATTAAAGAAAATAAGGTCATTAGCTTGTTGCTTAGCTTTACTTTAAATATGAGTCACTTACAGTCATACAAAACTCAAGGTACGTAAAGGTTTAAGCTGTCTCCCACGGTAGAGGCAATTTGACACGCACGTGGTATGGCATTCGATGGCCCACGATTAGACCGCGGTAACTCAAGGTAACTTGAATGAACGTGTTTTTGTGCCTAACTAGCAGAAAGTGTTATAAAATATTTCAAACTTTTTTAATGTTTAAGTATTTTAAGTTTACTTCTTTATTGGTAATAAAACTTTACGTATGAAAATGTATACCAAAAAATTATTATAAATAACATTTAATCTGTACGTCTAATTTACAAACACTAATTCACCTATAATGTTCTTTTCATAAATGTAATGATTTCGTACACATTTTCATATAATATACCTAGATACATATCTAACTCTTACTTTTATTTAATACCCCATTTAATTTTTTTAGAATATTTATCGTTCTATTATTAGATATAATAATAGTACAACATCTGTTCTTAAATCACTTAAATAAGTCCTCAGGAAATTGAAATAACTTATCATATCTTTTGTGTTTCATTCTTTTCCGAATTTAAACTGTCAATCATTATACATATTTTGCACCGGAATGAAAATGTCCGCCCCTCGCATCACGACTGCTTTATGGGCACTCTTCAAGGAATAAATAACTTTTGACGGCAGTTAATAAAATTAATATAATATTGTGCTTATAGAAAAATGTTTCAATTCAATCGCAAATAGATTATATATAGATAGATTAGGAGAACTTAGTACTAAATTAATTTTAACTTTATAATATTATTAAAAGCAAAAAGTCAGTAATTTATTTTTAAGAGTAAGTTTATCATTTATATTTGTATGATTAAAACACAGTTTTTTTTGTTATTACTTAATATATTTATATAAAAGCATTCAACAGAATTCAAAAAGTACAAAAAGTAATGCAAGAATTGTCTGTTAAATATTATAATATTTAATTTTAAAAAACTTACTGTTCAGTCAAACTTTTTATTAATGCTACTGTTTCTTACATTGTTACGACCTCCTTTGAGATGAAATACTAGGAGGTGCATTCAACGAATCACGCAGGTTAAGTCTTGGCTTGCATAACCAATATTTTCGTGTACTTAAAAAACACGCGTGCCATCTGTTGTAAACTGATGCAGTGCCGGGTCCCACCCGTCGTCATTCAGGCACTCCACGTCCCGCACCTTTCCCCTCCCCCAATACCCATGCGGCTTTCGTTCGTTCAAACTTCGTAGGTCAGTTACCGCCCGACCGCAGGGGAGCATGGCTGCGTCAAAAGTTTTACCGCGATCTCGCTCTCTCTGTTTACATACGCTATAAAACGAAGTGTACACAATAACATTGACTTTATAAACATTGACTGTTTAGTGAATAAAAGTTATAACAAGTTTTAAGTGATTAAATAGTGACAAATGAACTATATTAAAGTGTCAAAATGATCAAAAACTTTTACGAAATGTTTTCGTTAAAAGTTTGGATGTGTTTGGCTGTCGTGTCCAGTGCGCGCGCACGGTCCGCGCCGCCCGCCCCCACCGGCTGTCATTGGGACTATTCGGATGCAAAGTTGAGCGACTCAAACTTTCTCACGTGTAACATCAAAACGATCGGCTCTGTAGACTTCTTGTTTAAAAACATTACCACAGCGCAGGCGTACAACATCAACAAGTTAAAACTGACGTGCACGGATTTGTTGTTTTTCGAGAGTTCGTTACACATGAACACCGGCAGTTTTTTGGGCCAGCTAAGGAAACTTGAAGACTTGCGCATTGAATACTGTAAGATCCGTTACGTACCTGCGACGGTTCTATCTCCGCTACGTGACTTAACGAGTTTAAGTCTACGTTCTTATAACACGGATTGGCCTGCAATGACTATGGAATTTCACGCTGAAAGTTTTCGTGGACTAATGGAGCTTCGGACCTTAGATTTAGGAGATAATAATATTTATATGCTGCCTTCTGAAGTGTTTTGTCCACTTTTTAGTTTAGAGGTATTGAATCTCACCAATAACAGAATACAAGACATTTCAGAAATCGGATTCTCAGACTGGGGTAAAGGTCCTATTGCCCCAGGTAAATCATGCAATACAGGACTTAAAATGCTTGATTTGTCGCACAACAATATTTTACGTCTTCCTGATAATGGCCTTTCTAGCTTGAGATCATTAGAAGCATTGAATATTCAGAACAACCTAATTAATGAAATAGGCGACAGAGCCTTTGTTGGATTGAATTCATTAAAAACTCTTAACTTATCTGGAAATAAGTTAGTTGCTGTCCCTCCGGAACTATTTCAATCATCACGAGTTATAAAAGAAATCTCATTAGCGAATAATTCACTGTCTGTGTTGGCCCCTGGATTACTCGAAGGACTTGATCAGCTTGAAAAATTAGATTTAGCAAGGAATCGTCTTACAAACGACTGGGTTAATAGAGACACTTTTGCTGGTCTCATTCGCCTAGTTATTTTGAATATATCATACAATTCTCTTGCGCGCTTAGATCCTAAGTCTTTTCATGACTTAAATAATCTACAGGTGTTGAATCTGGATAACAATATAATCGAAACAATCAGTAACGGGGCATTTGCTGAGCTGAAGAACCTACATCAACTGTCTATATCAGAAAATAGAATTAAGGTGCTAAATGAACATATATTTTCAAACTTATTTGTACTTAGCCAGCTGTATTTGGACAATAATCTAATTTCTACAATTCATGATCATTGTTTTGAAAATATTACTTATTTACAAGACTTAGGTTTAAATGGAAATAATTTGAAGATAATACCCGACGGAATAAAGAAACTCAGATTTTTAAAATCACTTGATATAGGCAAAAACAATATTTCAAAAGTATCAAATTCTTCCTTTGAAGGACTAGAAGAGTTATATGGCTTACGGCTTGTTGATAATCAGATTACAAAAATACCTAAAGACACATTTAGCACTCTGCCCTCCTTACAAGTGTTAAATTTGGCTTCAAACAAAATTGAAACTATTGAACAAGATGCATTTTTATCTAATCCGACGTTAAAAGCAATCCGTTTAGACGGAAACAAACTGACCGACATCCAAGGCGTCTTTAGTAAACTTAATACCCTTGGCTGGCTCAACATTTCCGACAATAAGCTTATTTACTTTGACTTTAGCTACATGCCAGAAAGTCTTGAATGGTTAGATATTCATAATAACAATTTAAGTAAACTTGAAAACGAACGCAACGCTCAACAAACTATTCGTATGCTCGACGTCAGCTCTAATACATTGGATATCATCGATGAAAGGTCGATACCTGATTCTATTGAAGTTCTTTTCTTAAATAACAATAAAATTCACACGATTCAGCCAGGTACGTTCTTACAAAAAAGAAATTTAGAAAAAGTTGTCCTGACGGATAATAAATTACGTACTGTTGAACTATCTGCGTTTACACTGCCCCATATACCGAAGCATAGAATGTTGCCGAAATTTTTTATTGGAAATAATCCATTTGTTTGCAATTGTCATATGATTTGGTTGCAAAAGATAAATTTATGGAACCATATGAGGCAATATCCTAGATTTATGGACTTAGACACAGTAAAATGTGAAGTTGTGAATAACAAGTATGGTGGGAAAGCTAATTTGATGGATGTTCCTGAAACACAGTTTCTTTGTTCTTATGAAACTCACTGCTCATCTAGTTGTTTTTGCTGCGATTTTGAAGCATGTGATTGTAAAATGACATGCCCTGAAGGATGTTCTTGTTACCATGATAGTAACTGGAATTCAAATGTGATTGATTGTTCAAACGTCGGCTACACTGAAGTACCTGAAAAGATTCCAATGGACGCTACAGAGCTTTATCTCGATGGTAATGATTTCCGCGACTTAGGTAGTCATCTTTTTATTGGCAAAAAGAAGTTACACAAGCTTTACCTAAACAACAGTAACATTGCAACTCTTGATAACGACACTTTAAATGGGTTACACTCCTTAAACGTTCTTCACCTTGAAAACAACCACCTAACTGAACTCTCTGGTGGTGAGTTTGCACAAACAAAGCACTTAAGAGAGTTATATTTAAATGATAATCTCATTACAAGTGTCACAAACAAGACTTTTGAAAATCTGTCATCTTTAAGAGTTGCCCACTTCCAAGGAAACAAAATAATTGACCTTGACAAAAAGTTAGTACATATCTTAAATTTGGAAACCATAAACGTTCAAGGCAACCTATTTACATGTGACTGTGAAAATATTGTTTCTCTTCAAAATTGGTTTAAAAAGTATTATGAGGATCCTATTGAAATGTTTTGTGCTAGTGAAAATGGACTACTGTCTAACTTAACTGTGTTTGACGCTATTGACAAGTGCCGTGAATCTAGTGTGATAGACAATACTATTCCTACTGAAAATCAACCGTATCAGTATGATGAAGTCAGCCCAATTAAATTGAACTTTGTGCCACTTTTAGCTGTAGTTTTGATTAGTGTTATTCTTATTCTCTTATTTGGTGCCTTAGCGTTTTCATTTAGACAAAATGTACGATTATGGGCTCATTCTAGGTATGGGGTGAGGTTGTTCAAAAGTGCTTCTATTCAAGAGAGTGAGTTGGATAGGGATAGATTATATGATGGATATGCTGTGTATAGTTTGTTGGACGATGATTTTGTTTCGAAAGTTGTAGCACCAGAAATGGAACAATCCGGGTATACGATGTGTTTTCACTATAGGGATTTGCAGCACGTACCCGAAAATTACTTATCTGAACAATTGACAAATGCTGCTGAATCCTCTAAAAGAATGTTAGTGTTTGTATCATTTAATTTCCTACAAAATGAGTGGTCTAAAGTTATATTTAAAGCAGCCATGAAAAATGTAATAAGTTCTATTCATCCCTCTATAAGACGGCATAGAATAGTTTTTATTTTAACAACTGATATTAGCGCATTAAATTTAGATCTTGATTTTCAAAACTATTTGAAAACATGCAATGTCTTATTATGGGGTGAAAAGAAGTTTTGGGAAAAAATTCGATTTGTAATGCCGGATATTTCTAATTTACATTGGAACAAAGATACAATGAGTTATAATCATGGGGTTTGCCCAAATGGCAGGCGACATCCATCTAGATATACGGCTTCACCTACTGCGCCTGAACACTGGTATAAATACGATGCGATACCACCACAGACGCCTTCTACTGCTAATGCAGGTATAATTATTGAAGACGACTCGTCAATGTTGACAAACACAACATTAACCAGTCAGGTTCAAGATGGTGAAAATTTACATCATAGTTACATATCTATTGATACACAAAACTATGAACAGCCTTATGGTGGAAGGCCTAGACCGCCTCATACGTTGCGTAAACATCCCATCCACCAGTCTCCTTCAATGTTGGATGACCAAGGCTACTTACAACCCCGATCGTCTGTGCATGATTGCTTACCACAAACTCATTCAACTGCGAACAGATGATAAGATTGTTGTACTTTCGCTTATCTGTAAAACATACATTTTAATGGAACTTCACATTCCAAGTGCATGTGTAGGCTAGACTGCTCTTTAAGTTGGCCATGCCTTACTCAAACGTGATAGTTTAAAAATGTTGGTTAGATAATATGGCCAAATAACTTCTTGTTTGGACAATGTCATGAGTAAAGACTGTATTGTTAAATATATATCCTAAACGTATCTAGCGGAATGGAGCCTTACTGTATTTCATTGTATAAAGCTATAATGTTGTTCACTAAGACTGATACTCATGTAAAAATGTTAATGCCAGTATCAGAAGTGATTTTTTGTAAGAGTATTTTGATATAGTATATCTCATTGTTACCAAATATTTTGTAGATAGACATTACTAAACATACCTAATATGAAAAATAATGTATAGTATTACTAGTCATTAGGTAAAGTGATGAATGTTCATTTGTATATTTAGTGATAGAAAACTTAATCATAATCAAGTTATTTATAAAACTTGTAACTATGTTTAAATAACTAAATATAAAAATGAGTGTTTACACATGTATGTAATTATTGTAATATTCGACTGTTATACCTATTTAATTAAAAATAAACAAATATCATAAAATATGTCTTGGTTTTTTTTATACGAACTTTGAAACGTAGTATCAACCTATAATTATCATTTATAAAAGTTTGGTCAGAGACACAATAATTTAGTATCATTAAACCATTAATTTTAAAAGTTACCCATTGATTCATATTTGTGGTTGGCATAGAAATACATCTTACCTTTTTTGTAGACACATGTCATAAAAACTCAGAATCTTTTAAAAACCTATTGTCGGCATAACTGTTAAGTTTGTTGTTTTGAATTTGGAAATCGAAAAATGAAGGGGAAAAAAGATGAGAAATAATTTCGGCTTGCCGACAATCATCTTAGTCGTAATGATGGTCCCTTTTCAGGTAGACAAACACACCCAAATCATATATCAACTGTCACGGACAGCATGGTAGCTATAAAAGAGATTTACAATATATTCTGTATTCGTCTCTAGTTAGGTAACCTTCTGTCGGACACGGTCCGAGTAACTCCGATTTTTTTTAAATAGTTTGCTAAAGTATTCGATGACAACATATGGTGTGATATACTTTCAGTTGCGCTCCTAAGCTGTTGTTTTATTCTCTTAAAGGGCAACGTAGACGACTATTTTGGCTTTACATGAGATTGAGATAAGACACTACTCTTCTTATCACTTTAATTTAAAACCATTTAGATTAGAGGTGAAAAATAATATGGCAATTAACTAAAGATACTAGTATTTTTTTCGAAAAAATAACAATTGGAACTCCCTTGAGAGATAGACATTACTAAACCAAATATCTTTACTTTAGATGCCAGTTTAACTTTATATTACCAAAACCAGATTAGACACCCATATTTTCTAGATTCACCTAGATGTATACATACTTAAATGTTCTTGAATGAGTTAATAAATAAAAATTATTGTATTTTTTTAAATAATTGAGCAGTCAAAGACTATGGAGACCATAATCAATTCATTATTCCGGTACATTTGGGGAATTACATTTTCGTTTGACTACCTCGGTGGTGGTAGCGTATGCGACTGCTGAGCTTGACGTCTCGGGTTCGATTTCCGGGTCGGATCAAATGTTTCTATGATCTACAAACATTTGATCCGAACTTTTTAATTTAAGTTTGTGTGTTTTCCATGCATAGTATTAATATATTTAAAAAAAGTATATACAAATATATTTATGTCAGTTCTCTAGTACCCATAATACAAGCTCTACTTAGTTTGGGACTAGATGGCGTTGTGCTATTGCATGTCCAAAAAAAATCTGGGTCTAATAATCATATGAAAATTTTTTTTTTGATTTGCCCATGCCGTTAGCCCATGATTTGCAAATGAATTTTCTTTAACCAGAATTGGAGCAGTTAGTTGATGACCGTAGCTGAAAATACGAAGAAAAGTAAGTGACATTTAAAATACATATTTATATATGTACAGGTAAGTTGTATAGCGAAGATTAATTGACAGTTATTTTGCATTCTATCTCTGTTTTCCTGTCTTATCTTAAAAGGAATTAAAATAGATAAAATACGAATCAGATACGATTCAACACTAATCACTTAATAAAATGTAAAAAATGAATCTCTTTATATTGTGTTATCTTTTCCGGAAATGTCCTTTTTTAATCAAAGGCATTTTGTGTTCTTTTTTGCAAAGTGCACCCTTGTTTTAATGATTATTCATTCAGTAGTCAAATAACAAATAAACTTACTTTATGAATAGGTTTTATGATGGATAGGAATTAGGAAATTACCATAAGAGGTAGGTAGGTTAGTAGATGGAATCATATCCCATTTAATGGTTACTTGCCTACAATAAAACACTAATTTGTGGACATTGCATGTATAATGAAACCTACTGAAATATGACTTAATTCATCACCACACAAATACTTGAAAACTGATGTTGTAAGTCTCGTAAGCGGTCGCCACGCCGCTTTCTAATGCGCCAAGGGTTGTGGGTTCAATTATTTCACGGTACAATACTTTGTATGATCCACAATTTATTGTTGAGAGTCTGGGTGTTCTTCGTGTACGTTTCATGAATGTTTGTAAAGTCCCTCGCGACACAGGAATGTTTATTCCTAATGCGGGAGTTGTCCTTTAAAACAAATAGAAAGAGTTTAAAATACATATACAAACAGTCTTATTTCATTTTACAGATACTTAAAGTAATTTTCTACATAATAATTTGAGACACTTTATCGCCTAATCTCAAATCAAGCAAAGGTTATAGATATCTACTAAGATATTTTAATTAGTGGTAACATGAGTACTAAATACGACTAATTATATTATCGATAAGCTACATTAAACAACATCACTCACTAGCTCGTCTGACCAGCGTAGCACAGTAGGCGGAAACCTTCTTTCAGAGGAGAGTCTTATGTTCAGCAGGGGACTAAAACTGTTGATGGTGATGAACATCTGGGTCATCAACAATTAGGACTATCAACCACTAGGTTTATACATTCGATCCAAGTCGGTGGTCTAAAGTAAACTCCAAATCTGAAGAATCTTATGCTAATAATATTTCGGGTGTCTGACACACAACGCCGTTTAGTTCTAAACTAAGCAGAGCTTGTATTATGAGTACAAGACAACTGATATGAATACATATATACATTTTTCGTATACATATTACCTACCAATATACCGAAAACACACAAACTCCGAAATAAGTATTTGCAGATCATACAAACATTTGGTTCGATCCAGGAATCTAACCAGAGACTTCAAGTACAGCAGTCACTTAAGCTACCACTGCGCCACCGAGAATGTTGAGCTTTACAAGGAACGACCAATACCGGCGAAAACTACCATCTAAATTTTATCTACACTTCGAACATAACCATTTATCTATTAAATAAGTTACAAAATATTTGAAGAGAAGCTTTTATAATTCTTACGAATATCCTAAATTGGTTGAATAGAAAAAATATTTTCTTTACAATTACTTTTCGTCAGTATAACAGAAACCCCATCAATTACAGAAACTATTATCTAAACAGTACACTTTGATATTATGAACTATTTGCGATACAGCAAACGAACATGTCTATAGCAGAAGCTATCCCATTATTGTATCCAATACATTATCAAAAGTATTCCTTATCCAAGATGCCTGCTATCTATATCCGGGAATATCAGTCCTATCTCTGGATTTCACGGTTAAACGCACCATTGATTCTCTCTATCATAACCGGTGCCCACGAGTAGATAAGAAATGAACCAGATATCAAGGCTCTCCTAATTTTATAAATGTTTATACTTTATTTTTAAGTACTTTTGAATTTAATGAAAACAACAAATATAAAGAGTAATGTCGTAATTTAATTTTTACAGATAAATTCGGTGTAGAATACAGGCCAAATGTCGTTTTGAAAATATTTTAATAGAATTCAGATATGCTCAGACATTTTTAAAAGCATTTTGGAGTGCAAAGAACTGGGTTCACAATAAAGCAATGACTAATCTTAGTTCTCAGGGTCAAATCAAATTGGATAGATTCTTATTTTCAATGTGACATTGATCGACGTTTGATATCCGAACACGGTATGTAAAGATTTTTCTGTTTTGTATTTTACATTAACTAAATTTGTTGTTCGGTTGGTCAACTCACGCCACCCGCTGGTTAGACATGACGTTTCACACTTGAAGTTGGTTCGACTCGGCACAAAGGTCACGTCTTCTCACTCAAATCTCGACCGGGAGCGTTTCGGTCGGAATTGGATCGTGACAACCGAGAGATACTTATCGTGATTTTCTGGCCAATTCCGATGCATCGCTCCGTTGTTAGGATGGGTAATGGGAGCATGGGAACACGGATTGAGTTTATACTAACAAAATTATTGAAGTCAAATAAGGCGATCTGTTTGTAGAGCGATGATTGGGGTTGCGTAGGGTAGTTTGTTTGTCCATTAAATTTTGTCATGTGATTGACGTTGAACCTATCTTACAATTAAGTAAGGTGGAGTCGATTATTGTTAATTTATTACATTGTTTACTTATTTAGATACAATATAATAATTAGAAATTAATTATGGCATTTAGGATTAGTTATCATGTTATAGCATTCTTAGTAATTATTTCTTGTTTTCTGTTTTTAATATTAAATATTGACAAATCACCATACTAACGTTCATCATTTAGTTTACTCCCTTAGGTTTGCGGTTTGCCCCATTATTGGTGTTTTTCGTTTCATTTTATAATGTTGGTTAATTTAATGTCTAAACAGGACGAGATGACTTCTATAACTATAACACTTTTAATTTGATAATGAATATTTTACGCACTGCACATTGTTTGTATATTTATCTGGAATTATCTAATAATAGCCTATTAGTGTATTCAAAAATGAGTCTAATGACGTCATTTAAAGTTCACAACACTACAGTAGCAGCTGGTCAATAATTAAGTCAGTATACTTAAAACCTACCTAATAATGTTTATCCAGAAATTTACCAATTTACAGACACAATTACAACATTAATAAGAAGACTATTGTTTAATGAAACCGAAATGCCAACACTATGTTTAACAGTCGATAAAAACATACGGAATTATTTTTTCATATTGTAGATAATATATGTTGAACAAGGTAACCTTTTACTTATTACGCGAAAAGAAACAAGCCAGTCTTTGATTTCTAAAATGGTTAAACATTGAGACTTCTTTGTTAGGACGATAAGGAAATGTCTGTAATTATAATAAAATTATAAACATGTGTATAAAGTCGATTAGGTATAAAGGAGGACAGTAATGTAAATTTAATTAAGTAGTTATCGGAGACAACTGAAATAAACCAATAGTAGCTAATACCAAATATATAGTTTAATTAATTTGAATGAATATTCCAAACTTCTAATATAAGAATTTATAGAGAAATGAAACCGCCTTCATTGTACAATTAATTCGTTTAACTTTTTGGCACGCTCGCACGTACATGTAGATAATTATTTTGTTGACTAATATACCTACAGTGGGAGAGCTATGCTTCGGCATGAATGGGTCGGCTCGACCGGAGTGATACCACGGCCTCACAGAAAACCGGTGTGAAATAGCGTTTCGCTGTGTTTCACCGAGTGAGTGAGGATACCCCTCCCCCTATCCCCCTTCCCATCCCCCAAAGGTCGGCAACGCACTTGTGACGCCTTTGGTGTTGCGGGTGTCCATGGGCGACGGTAATCGCTTACCATCAGGTGATACGTCTGCTCGTTTGCCCACTATTCAATAAAAAAAAAAAAAAAACCAATAAACATATTATTACAGCAATATTAAAAAAATGCAATCAAAATTGACCAAGTGATTTACCAACCAGATGAACAGCTAGCAACTTCCTATCTTCTAGGGAAGAGAAAGTTTAAAATGGATGAAAATTATAAACAAAAAATCTTCACACAAAATCCTTAACGCCAATGAAACGAGTCAAAAGAATAAAGTAAATTGGGTTATGGGAATCTCAGTTCGGAAAAATCACATCAAAAATACTGTCACGAAGGAAGTAAAAAATGTTAGCAGTGAACTTTGAAAAACTACGGAACCGTTTCATTATTCCAATGTCCCGGCTAGTGAGCATGACTGACTCCACTGTGAATTGAAGGTGGTAATCTTACAAAGCAGATTGCTTACTTAACAGTGTAATACATTATAAAGTATTTCCATGTTGAGATTCCATTACTTTTGCATACTTTTATAGATTTCCAAATTTAAAAAGAGGGGAAGAATTCATATTCCCATACGAAACTAACATGGTGGTGTCTAATATTTCTAATATTCTTGTCCATTTCTACAGATTTATTAAATGCTCGAGCTGGAAGTGAATGTGTATTTGTGAAATGGGTTCTCATACACCTCAAATCAGCAAATAGTAATTTCGCCACATTCAATTAGAAAAAATATTTTATTTCTATACCATATTTATAATGAGACATAAATAATATTATATTTGACTATCATATGGTTGCTTACACTTCAACACATCTGATGACAAGGACTTAGACCAGCTCTCTTTCGTTTCCAGCCTTTGTAGTAACTACGAATAAGAAGGAAAATTCGTCTTGCTAGCGTGGTATAGTACGCCAAAACCTCCTTTCGAAGGTGGAGAAGACCTATGCTTAGGAGTAGACTGTTAAAGGTGGTTGATGTGATTACTTACATTATTAATGATTACACAATGGAAGGCTAAATTTTAAACATTACACTATATGTATGGTACCCAAGCGGCCACGATACTCAGATTCAGTGTCTTATCTCTCCGGACATTAAATAGTTTTAACACTCAAAATCATAGTTACAATTAATTCTATCAAAGCTGATCACTTTATCTTAGTTCAAAACTTTAGAATAATCTTGTTGCACCATGTCTTAGTTAACATGCACTAGCTTAGACGCCTGTATGAACTTTGAACATTGTATAGTATATCATAGATATACTACAGTGTTTCCTACATCTGACTGCCTCGTTGGTCTAGCGGTTAGCGTAAGCGGCTGCCGATCAAGAGGTTTCCGGTTCGATTTCCGGGTCGGACTGCTGTTGGTTTATTTTTTACAAGAAATTCTTAATAACAACCCGGTATTTAGAAGATGATGGTGTTTCCCGCCCGTGTTTCGGAGAGCACGTTAAGCCGGGACTATGAAAATTACAACTAAACCTAGTTCAACCTTCGAATTCAGTTCACCTCCAGGGTTGCGGAAGTCCAACACCAGTCGCTCCGTGGAAAGACTGATATTCAGGTAAAACCGATTGATGTAGTAGTTTTATTCCGTGGGAGAGCCACGCTTCGGCATGAATGGGCCGGCTCGACCGGAGTGATACCACGGCCTCACAGAAAACCGGTGTGAAATAGCGCTTGCGCTGTGTTTCACCGAGTGAGTGAGGATACCGGAGGCCCATACCCCAACCCCTCCCCCTATTCCCTCTCCCCATCCCCCAAAGGCCGGCAACGCACTTGTGACGCTTTTGGTGTTGCGGACGTCCATGGGCAGCGGTAATCGCTTACCATCAGGTGATGCATCTGCTCGTTTGCCCCCTATGCAATAAAAAAAAAAGACCCCAATTAATCTTGGGAATAATAAGGCTAGGAGAGAAGGTGATAATGTTTGCTACAGTTACGTCTGGCTTTCAGATTAAATCTGGAATAACCGTGTCTTATTATACTGAATGACCTATATTAAATACGAGAACAATGGCAATATCATTTTGTGCAATTGTTTACAATACTAGGTGTAATCATATTTTAATGTTTCGAAAGTTTTTAATTGTTACTGTTTACTTACAATCATTGCTTCATTACAGCGTTGTCGTCTAAAATAGAGATACTTACATACCATGAACTGTAAATTTGTAATTTGTGTAATTTCTAGGTTATCCTAGCATTTTCAGATACAACTATCTGAAAATGCTAGGATAACCTAGAAATTAACCTATTATTGCTTGACGTAATTATTATTTGTACTCCTTTAATGCTTATAAGAAGTCAAGTTAATATATCATATATAATAAAGTTTTTATATCTGCGCTGATATATCATCAAAAAGCTTTTAAACATATAAAAGTTCGTTATGTAGGCACGTAAACTAACATTATTACATGCAATAAAATTCTATACAAACGGCATGCAAAGTGATGAGTTTCTACGAACTCGAGATATGGACGTAAATTTTTAACGAGTTCAAAGTTTGACATCGGTTGTATTGTAGTCCGGATTACACCACGTATAGACGTTAATAGTTATAACCACTTTAACCTTTCAATTTATTTACAAGACATGCTCAGCTTTGTCTGTAAAGTGGGATTATTTAAAATAAAATTAAATATTTGCAGTGTTTACAGCTTTTTTTTTTGCATTAAATAAATGGTATTCTATATTATATACATATTTATGTAGTTCTTGACATTCACTTAAACCTATATTGATTACATTTTTAGCTTTTCTTATTACATTACTTTAAAAATTAGATGATAGAGTTTTTAGAATATATAACTTTAATTATTCAGCATTTTAAACAAACAATGCTAATATTAACATAACCCACATGTCTAATGACTTCACATAAAGACACGCCAATTCGTGCAACCTACTTTGAGCAAGATAATAATCTTATCATCACAAATGTTGCAAGTTCGTGAGTACTAAGAGGAGCGTATCAGCGACAGTTAAGTTCTATGAACACGTGCTGTTAACAGTTCATCGCTTTTAAACGTAGGAGACGAGTGACGAAACGTACAAATTATTACAAGGCAAATTGTTTGTGGTTTGAACATAATTATGTTTTTTGTTGTTTCTCATTTAGAAAACCAACACAAAGAAGTGAGAGAATCAGACATAGTTAAACTCTCAAGTCAAACTATTCTACTAGTTTTAAACAATTACTTACTCACCATCTGAAATACAAAGAGGAAATGCAGTACGTAACATGATACGAACGGTTATCTGAGCAGCGGAAGTAGTGTCATAATCGGGTGTCTCAAATCGTGTAGGAATGTGCGATATTCGTCTATGCTCTGACTTGAATGGAAAGGGTTTAGAGATATGACAATATTGGAATGAGTATTTGAATTATACACGTAACTAACTTCCAGTCTATAGGTGACGACGACAGATAACAACTTTAATATTGTTATAGAGCCCCGGTCCTCCAGGTATGAACACCTTGGCTAGTTTTTAGAGTCCGTTTATTTTGGACATATCTAATTTCTCCACAAACATACCTACGAAGTACAAGTAAATAGGTTAAATTTTTCAATAAAACAAAAATAATATTTACGAATAATGTTTTTATAGAACCTACATTTAAGTGCTCGACAACTTTCGGAATAAGATAAAAAATCTGCGTTTCAGATCTGTATCTTAATATACAAAGTACAAAGTCATCATTCCAAAAACCAAATGCCATTAGCAAGTAAGCTATGAATCAATCGTAAGAACCTACTTTAAAAAGGCAGCCAATTCGCTGACTCACACCCACCCTGAATTGTTCTTTGGGTGCTCTTCGACCGCTTACTCACAGAACGTCCATCCAGTTTTGATATTCTGTTTGTTTAAGCATTAATAACAACAGTATTATTCCGAAGCAAAAAACACACTGCTAGATTTTTGAGTTGATTAAGTTCTATTGCTGTGAGAACTTATCTAGTGAATTTCTAAACAAAATTCGTTATGAAACAGTGAAATAATGTAATCATTTTATATATTATTATGCAAGATTTTAATGTTCATATAAGGAGATAAATACCTAATTAAAACTGGCTTGTTGATAAATTAATCGTAGAAAGACTTCGTGTAATTGGATTAATAATTTTCTAACAAAAATTTACATAAGGATGTTAGGTATATCTGCTTTTTGCGCTTATTAACTCATGAATAATAACTATGAAACAGATAGAAAGAAAGGAAAGTGATAGTATGTCTTAAGACCATTAAATCCTAAAAATGTTGCAGTTCTTCAATTTCACATTTTTTTCAACGAATCATAATCATTTCAAAATGAGAATGGAACGTTAATAAGTATTAGTGGAATGAAATGGCAATGTCAGACACAGCACAGAATGAAATACAACAAACAGCCATCGGCATTGTCGCATTTATTATTTGAATGCAGCTGTGGAAATATGGAAATATTTAAAAGTTACTCACTGAACTTATTAGCAATTTTAAAAGAAATTAATACGACCAAGGGCAAAAAAACAACGTAGTTCACTATTACTGCAAAGAGAAGGGAAACTTGAAGCAAGACATATTTTAGCCCATCTGGCCATCTTGATATACCTATTAAGAAAAACTTCCTAAGTAAGAAAGCCTATTCACTGTGTACAGGTGGACTGTTAAAAACTGTAAATGTATTGTTAATGTTGATGATTAAAATTATAGTCTTATAGAGTAAATGTTAGTTTCTAAACAAGATTAATTAATTTTATAAACTATGAAAGAAAATGAAATTTTCTTTTGAAGAATCAAAAAATTTTTTAACGCGCCAAAATTAACACTGACTGAGATAAATGAGTAACATAATTGAAGCAGCCACCCGTTCATAAATTAAAAACTCCTTTGAAATACGTGATGGAAGGGATACTTTAATTTTTATACCTATGTGTTTAAAATTATCGAAATTCTATCCAATTTCTGCCAGTTCATTGCTAATGCTACGTTTTATATTTTTTATTCTAGTAGAGTCTGTATTAATACTGTTTATATTATCTTCTTAGCCTTTATTATTGACAAGCTTATTTGGAGTTGGCTATTAGTTTAACCGGTTTTACCTTGAAATCTGTTTTTTCACGGAGCGACTAGTATCTCGACCTCTGCAATCCTGAGAGTGAACTGAAGTCGAAGGCTGAACAAGTTGTCGATATATTTCAAGGCACTGGCTTCCCAATTACTATTGTCATGACTGTTGATGACAATCGGTACCGACGCGGCGAAGGCTTCACGGGAGACAAACTTCCTTAATCCGTACTGTTATTAATACTTTCTTGTAAGGAAAACCCAACAACACTTTTGGCCTGACCCGGAAATGGAACCCGAGATCACCTCGTGATCGGTAAACGCCTATGCTAACAGTTAGACCAATGAGGCAAAGTATCAATACTACTTATAGTTTAGGTACCAATAAGTCATAGAAATGGGTTTTAACTTAACCCCATACGCAATCTTCTTAATCAAATGTTATCATTTGTATGTATAAATAATAAGACAACAGAGATATTCTCTATAATATTCCAGTACGGTGATCAAAAATATTTAGAAATACTTTCGATTCAAACAAAACAAGTCCAAGTTCTTATTTTTAAAAAAGCGCCATCTAATCAAACAAAACGGAACTTTTAAGGAAGTGGGAATGAAAGAAGCGTTCTCCGGTTTGCATTAATAAAATTTCAAAAAAAACTTTCCATTTAAAGAAATGTTTTAGGTAATATAAAGAATTGAAGACCTATTATTTTGTTTAAGTTAGTAACGATAACTTTAGGTACCATTGGCTTGTGTAACTGTAAGTATCTTTGAACTCTCGTCTTGACAACATTTTATGACGGTCTAGCACCGTAATGTCTGCTCATTCAATGAGTAAAAGTTTCATATTCAGTGAGATGTTACCTGTATCACGTATTATTGATAGGTACAATCTGACTGGCTGACTAAAGTGACACACATCCTGTGATCATGGCCTATTTATGTTGTGAAAAAATTAAGGCAGCTACAGTTTCTTATAGATATTTATAACTTAATTATAAATACGTGTACTGCGTAGTCAACTTAAGCACTAAACATTACCTAGCTTATTAAAATAACAATAAAGTACAAAACCCAAAGAAACGAAGAAATATTTCGACGCACTAACAAATAATTACCGAGGCAAAGGCGGCGAGCTGAAAGGCCTCTAATGACGTCACTATTCTACATTCATTGTTAGTTTTCAATAATAATGTGTAATGTGAGGTGCTAAAAGAAACCGAACCACTTTATAGCCATAGCTGATTTTAAAGCTGTGTGTGCATTCTGCAGTCTGCCTGTTTTATGTATGTAAACCAATGGAACATTTTAAAATAATTGCTAATTATAACACTGAGCCTAGCTGTATTTCTTATGCCTTATGGATCACTTTTATGATCTGTGTAAAACAATAGGTTATTCATAACCAAGACTAATATGTGCGTTAAAAGTAGCAAATTCAAAGGCTTTCATTATATTTAATGTTGGATTTGTATTTCATTTTATCGTAAGACAATTTCTTAATACATATGATTTTTCTACCAAAAACCTCTCATATTTAAAACTGTTTTTTATTTTGGTGTGTGGTCAAGAAATTCACACTTGTATTATTATTTATTTCTTTATTTATTTTACACTTTATGCACTTTGTACATCGGCGGACTTAATGTCCATGGCATTCTCTTCCAGTCAACCTTAGGGTGGTGTAGAAATATTATCTGATGAGCCTGATGGACAAACTACACTTTTTATTAAAAAATACTAATTACTAGATTTGATAAAAAAAAATATTAGGATTTTCGTAATTTTATACTCAATTTATTATATTATTTAATAGAGCAATCTCCATCCTCAATAGTCCTGTAAAAAATGCATCCTAATATATTTCTCGTTTTTAGAACTCGTTAAATCAGCTTAACTAACCGATACAAAACTAACACAATAAAATACCTTTTTAATGGAGACCCAACTATAAATTGACCTTAATAACAGAAATATTTTATTAGTTAAACGGTCCGTATAAAAAGTGTTCGTTTTAACAATTTCTACGGCATATTTCATTTCAAAAATGCCTCCTTTGGTGGATGAGATCCGATCAAACATTTGTGTCAAAAAAGGGATAATACGGCTATCGTCCTGGCGGGTGCTCATCGCTTTTTGCTTTATTTTCGTAGTTCGGCCAACCTGCTTCTTCTATAGAAATTCTCCCAGTAGACTAATATGTTCTCCAATGTAGAGTTGTTTTTTAATTCACGGTCTTACATATATGTGTTTTTATTTCAATATTTTCGAAATGACAGATGAAGATGACCGTAACCGGCAGAGATGCACAGTCACTTGATCATAGTTATGTGGTTTAAAAAAGTTAATGTTTTGTTTTTATAAGGAAACCCCGTGGTACTCCATCTTAAAATTAACTGTCAGTGTAAAGTAGGGTCTCGACGCTTATATGTACTAAATATAATGTATATAAAAAAATCCAACCCAGAATAAATCTTTATGTGATGAACACGCTTTTCTCTTCTGTCTATTATTACTGTATTAATTACACACTTATAAATAGTATTTATCTGTGTGTTTAGAAATATATATAAATAAGTTTATCATTAGTTTAGTTACCATGGTAAAGTACTGGGCAAGAAAAAATCTTTCTAGAAGTCGATGTGCATTATTTCTTGCCCAGTACTATACAAGTTTTGCCTAGTTTGGGATCAGATGGCCGTGTATGAAATGTCAGTGAATAATATAATAATAATTATTAATTTAAACGAAATCATAAATAGACTTTGATGATATGTATTAATATACTTACTCGAAATACTTTAAAAGAATTGCAAGTTTTAAAACTTAGCGAATTTCTTCTTTGATTTAAATTGCGTATGCATATATTATGTATGTTACTTTAATTTAAAAAATAAAGTTACTTTTTGAAAAGCTCATTACTTTTATTTTGTTTATTTATTTAGGCTTCCTGCAATTATATTGCGTAAGGCGGACTTAATGCCATGGGCATTATCTTCCAGTCAACCTTTGGGTTGTGTAGAGCGGTATTCAATAATTATTGAATCAGGTGTGAATTATACATAAAGGTTTTATTAGGCAATATTAATATTATAAATACAATGATCACTTTTTTCTTCTAACTTACGATAAGTATTGTTATATAAAGTATAAACGTACACACTAAACAACAATCATAACTCTGTACCAAGGTAGGTATTGTTTGGAAAGTATTCACTTAATTCTTATTTCATGACTTGTTGTGACCTTACCTTGTTCGTAGAGGTCGAAGCGAGAGCTGATCCGATCTCTGCTATGGCCGATCATGTCTATCGATGTTACAAATAAACAGCAATTTAGATCTAGTATTTATATTCTGAATCGTGTATTTCTGTATTGAAATATCTCATAATTATGCCACTTACTACTTTTTCTGTAAACCTAAGGTATAGAAATCGTGGCCTTACGATTATTTCAAAAAAGGAATGTCATTGATACTTTTCGAGCTTATTGGCGTATGAAAAGAAAATAAATGAATGGACACACTTTCTCAATCTATTGTGATGGGTCTGCACCAAAAGGAATCAGTAGTTACAGACCTAGTTTATTTTTTTATTGACGGTTCCATTTTAACTCTTCTTCTGTTCTTTAGACATTGTCTGGTTTCACTTTGATCCTTTTTTTTTATTTGTTTGTTTTTTTTCGTGTTTTTTTTTTATAAGTACAGTGTAAAGCAGCAACCGCTACCGAGACAGCAGGTAAGTACTTCATCAATGCAAACAAATAAAACTGAAGTCTGTTTGTAATTTCAAATTAAAAGCTTTTCATAAAATGCATCTTAAGGTATCCAGTACACATATCATAAAATCATTTTTTTTTCTTTAGTCTGTCTGTTTGTTCCGGTTCAACTCTGGAGCAGCTGGACCGACTTTGATGCATTAATAGATAGCTGATGTTCTAGGTAGTAACTTACACTACGTTTATTTTAGAAAAAAATGGGGTATGCTAAAAAAACTAAACCAATGAAATAGTGAATACTACCTATTGAAAAACAACGAAAACCGCGGGGTGAAGTTAGTTTATAATATTAATTAAATTGATAATATAACTCATATAGTCTGCATTTCTTTTCAAAAGCCAAATTACTCTTTTATGTGCATATTATATTAGTAACAAAAACTTAAACTGAGTCTATTTATTAAATCAGTATATTTTTTACTGTCCTATATAATATTTTCTTCCTATAAATCTATTACACTAAAAAAGTACGTAGGTACATCATTAATCTCACACAATCCCATCCGGTGCAGATGTTGCCATCAAAGATCAGTTTTTATCAACAAAATACCTCAAGTTCTGTAAACAAACAAGGTGTTAATACTGACGATAAGAATCTAAAATAACTTCTCCCTTCTTATAAAATATTGATATTTAATAGTCACATCACAGACTGTGTAATGCAGGCAGCTCGATAGTATACCTTTGGCATACCAGATTACCACATCAAATATTCTTTTGACGATACTGGTAAACAAAATGCATTCCTAAGCATCATAACAATAGAGTTTATAATTCAAGTGAAAATGTTTTGGATGAAATAAGTGCAGGTGGCATCGGATGGCATCACATCAACTTTATCTTAACTATTACATCTTCAAATATGAAACTTTTACTTTTATGGTGGTTTAAAATGCAAGTTGTGTCAACTAATGGCTAACGGGGAACCATTGAATGAAATTGTTGTTATCACAAGGTCTTATACTGTTATAACGGTGTTAATTAGAGGTTGATTAAATAACCAGCTACTTGTTAGCAACTTCACTTATTAGTTTCTAAATTTTAATAAATATTAGTTTTTGTGCGCGGCTCCGCCCAGGTGTTTGACGGTTATCGCAGCCTAGATTAGCCTATGTCCTTCCTAACGAATCAAAGTATCTCCATACCAAAATTTTATTGAAATCAGTGCAACGATACCGATACCGGCCATTATAGCAGGACAGACAGATAGTTACTTTTGCATTTATAACATGAGTATGGATTTCGTACCCTATTCATCTTTCATCGAGTGAGTTGGAAGCCAAAAATATAACTACAACATGCCTGTGGCATTAAGTCCACCTTGTGCAACATGTTTGCAGGTAGTTTGAAACAATAAAAAGGATTTGGATATACTCAAATAAAGGGCGGAAAATAAACAAATTCCATCTTTATCAAATTGTTCTATACAATTTGACGCTTGCCCACTTCATCGTGCGTTAATTTTTTTTAATTAAATCCGACTACCACGAAAAAGCTTTTTATTTTTCAAGTTACTGTGTATTCGATTAACAAATAATGGCTTTCTCTTTCTCTCATTTTCAAAATCGATTCTGTAGATCCAGAGATCACCCGCTACGACCTCACGAAGTCACAAACTTTACCTCTTTATAATATTAGTATTTATAAACTCCTTGTTAAAAATCACCCGTATGTGGAAGTGAGGCAAATAGGGTTCTATCTTCTCTACCTATTCCAGACTGGCAAGAAGTCTTAACGTTTATATTCAAGTTATATATTATATACATTCAGCCTTAGCATGTTTTATTTAAATCACCCAAGACGTAGGTTTAAAACGAAATGTCATAGCAATGTGCCACCTCCACTTAAATTAACTGTAACCTTCTCATAATCAAATAAAAATGCATGAGTAGTCAACATTTTTGTTCGTGTTTTATCTCGGCACATAATCTTTATTCAATGCTCCGTTTACAGTACTCAAATAACTTCTTTGATATCGTGTTAGTTGTGAAATAAAAACGAGGTCATCTGTAAAACTTATTCAACTAGAGATAAACCAATGAGATAAGTAATTAGTACTTTATAATTAACCGCTTGGTGTCAAATGACTTTTATATAAAAACTATGTTTAAACAAATTTGTATGTTTATTTTAAACAAGTGACGCAAATCATGTTTTCTTGCGACATAATTTATAAATATCGTTAATATGATATACACAATGGTAGTCGTGTCTTCTTACATCTATACTAATATTATAAAGAAGTAAAGTTTGTGTGTTTGTATATTTGTTAAATTGTAAGGGGTAATCTCGGGATCTACTAAACCGATTTAAAAAATTATTTCACCAATAGAAAGCCACATTATTGCCGAGTGTCATAGGTTATATAAAAAACCGAAAAATAAAAAGGCTTTTACGTGGTAGTCGGTTTTGCAAAGTGAATCGGAGAAAAAACGGTCGAATGAAAGCGTTTCTTACGAACGCTGCCTTTACTATGAAAGATATATATTTGAGTTCTAGAGAAAAGATGTGGAGCTTGAAAATGCCTACAAAAAAGTCAGCGAATCTTTATGAAAATAAGTAAACTCATCGTCTTAAGTGTTTAAAATAAAATACCTTTCCCTTTAACAGCATATGATTTGGATGCATGGTTAAAGAGATAATACGATATAGATTATCGTAACCGTATCGTAATGTATTGGATGATAATTCTATTACTAAACGGGTTTATTCATGTACAATATACCTACGTATAACGCTCCTTTTGGCAGTTAGAAATTAAAACATAACACTCTGTACTAAAAAAGGATTATTAACATTATGCCCAACGAAGTGGGCACGGGTCAGCTAGTATATTATAAATGCGAATATTAGTTTGTTTGTTTTCAACATTCAACGTTAGAATATCACTTAAAAAAAGAGGACTCCTCTCAAGTGGAAACGGAGAAACTGGATCGCTAATATCCTGACTTCATAACAAATATTATTATGAAAACACTCGTCGACTATCTATTTGTCTACCTTTTAAATTATTTATTTCAATTGATTTAGATTTTAGTAAATATAATACAGACTCTATTTTTTCAAATATTTATACTATTGTTATACTTGAAATAACATAAATACGTATGTATTTCTATATTTGAGCAAAGATGGAACAGAATTTTTCTAAAATTAATAATATTACACTTCTCACGGAAACTAGTATTTCATCTGGTTAGTAAAAATTCCTAAGATTATTAATAACTGTCACAGAAAGTTATTCTCCTTGAACTACATTATGTATGCATAACACGTTTATAAACCAAATGCATAATAAACTGTATGATCCAGTTTATTGATTTATAACACCAAACCCCAGGAAACGAGCGTCAAACATTACGAGGTGATATTTAAAATTGTATCGTATCATAAAATCAACATAAAAGTAATATTTGTTGTTCGATACAAGGTACAGGTCTTACTGCTAGCGTATGATGTAGAAGTTTAAAGGATTGAAAGAAAATAAATCTATTTGTTCGTTTAATACTACATATTAATCCGTACATACATAATAATAATAATAACTACATAATAATTAAACACCTCATTTTTACGGCTGGCTACAGCTAAACATCCCTTTAAAATAAAGCAAAGAATCGCAAAATTAGCTTACCCTAAGTATTATTACGTGTGCTACCAACGTTTACACATACCATACCTCTTTATAATAATAAAATAAACAACCTCAATTGTAGAAATTCATGAAAAGGTAGCGTTTACGCTACCTTGCAATCTTACCGAGTGCGACATTTTAACGCCTATATAATCATATTGCAAGAATATGATGACAGCGTCCTATGCATCAAACATCATTGAAAACATGTCAAACAATTTATTTACTAAAAGTCAGTTTTAGCAAGCCACTGATAGGTAGGTTGGTACGTTGCATATAAATAACAGCAAGGCGGTGGCTACTGCGTGCAGTGAGACCAAAACCTTTCACAAAATGATTTTAAAAGAACCGGTTAATCAGTTAACATTGAACTGTAGCCGCCGGCAGAAATATATCTGAATAATGACCGAGTTTCGTAACATTCGGCTACTATATAGAAATACATTAACGATAAGATTGGAACAAAGCCTAATCAAGTTGCATTTAGTCTAGTCACTAGTTTAGATTTTATCGATATTACTACAATTTTAAATTTTATGTAATTAATGAATAAAACCAGTTAAGAAGTTCAAACAAATCTGGATCTAAACTAAACCTATAAAATTATAATTTACAAAAATCAGGCAATTTCAAAACTAAATATAAGGAGCTTTACCAGGCCTAGTTTCGAAGACAGCATGACATGCTCTTACATATTTCGACATGTATTGCCTGAACTCGCTTATGATAGCGAATCCAAGGTCTTCCACACACAATCTTATTCAACAAGTTATAGTTTACAAAACATATTATTAATTGATTCCAAATATATATTACATAATTACACTTTTACTTACGAAAGCATAATAGGTTATTCACAATATTTCTTTGTAATAACAAGCATATATAACATTCTATAAATCTCGGATTACTGAAACGACCAGAACAAATCAGAAAATAAAAGATCATCGCACCTCATGGACTAATGATTGCGTTGATATTTCAACTGACATAAGTGATGTAACTGTTTCGTAATATGGAATCACATAGTTGGTGTCCAATTTTTGGAAACGCGACGAGTAATTTGTTTCACTGGTCACGAACTGAATATCTTTTGTGACTTTCTTGTTATGTCATCGTCTGATTTTACATTTGAAAAGATAATGTTTATTAGACGTTAACCACATCCTTGGTCTCGAATTATTTTTTAACAAATAGTGCTGTGAATGCCATCAAATAACTGTAAAATTATTAAAATTAATTACTTTCCAACACATTGGCTTGGTGAAATAAACTACGAAATTATTTTACATTCAATGTAATGATTGAAACCACAGAAATATTTAATATATCCTGATATATTTCTGTGATTGAAACTTCATATTGTAACTAGCTGAACCTCGCGATGCTACCCGCGGTACCGCAATAACCGCGGCCAAGCCGCGCTTCGAGGCAAAGCTAGTATCTTTATAAATGGTAGCCTATGTGCTATTTTGATGTATAAGCTATATTACTGGAAAGTTTCATCAAAATCCAATCAGTACTCACAAACTTTCGGGTTTATAATTTTAGTAGGATTTTATGGGTCTAATTCTTCCGACTATTAAGTATATACTTTAACTTCAGTCAGTCGTTTAATCATTCCGTTACAAATTTTATAAAACGATCAATTTTGTTGCAAGTTTCAAGAAATCCTACTAAAGTACTACAAAAGTTGCTGTATTCCATTATTTTATCCCAAAGAGAAAACCATGTACTAATAGAGTTTAAAACCCTTTCTGAATTCATTTATTAGGTACCTGCGAGAACAGTTATATTGGGTTACAGTTATACAGTAAAATGTTTGTCTTTTTGTTATAAATAAAAAAACCAATAAACATTTTGAGTATATAACTCCTCTTGAATAGTTTTTACTCTACAATAAATTATAAACCTTCGTTTTGTGCTGTTATAAATGTTAAACTAAATGTTAAACTAAAAAACTTACACAATAATCGTAAAACCAAATATTAACTGAAATCGGTTATTAAGTTGTTCCTTTAAAATAAGTTTTAAAATACCTCCACCATTTTTCTGTAATTAAAACATTTCTTAAAAACAAACCTATTGCAATCAGTCGGCTTTAACAACTTCAAAATGAATGGCTGTGGATGAAATAAAAAGAAAAAAAAACGTAAAAGGGTAAAAAACGCGTTCCGTTTGACCGGCCACCAACACTGTAGGAACACTACACTTGTCAATCATCGTAGCGCAAACCTTGTATGTGGCAATCTTCATAATAGACTTCAGTGCTTTGGTTAGTTACTTTTTATAGTAGATATTGATTCATTAGTTTTTACTCTTTTCTTGCTAATAATTTAATAAACAATATTATTAGAACCTACGGCGGGTGTGTTGTGAGTTGTAATTAATTTCTTTAGATTTTAGCAAACAAAAAAAGTAAAGATGTTGATTAAGGTCTAAGATACCGAATGATTTTAAGCACTATAATACACAAATCTCATTTGTTTTTACATATTTTTATTGGTTTAGTTCCCCTAAGCCCTAAAGATCAGTTTGTGGTAACTTGAATCTAAATTACGTTAAGAAGATGATACTCGTACTGAGGACGAGAGTATGAGTTTTTATTAAACAACGGAGGGTCGTGGCCCGATAGCCTGATAGTTAAGAGGTTATGGAACAATCGAGTTGCGTTCGTGAGAACAGTATGCGCCCACTTCAAACTAATGCACCTAACCTATAGGATGCTTTCAACAAATAGAGTAAAAGTAACGTCACGATGTCGTTTTGTCTCAAGTAGAATCTATACACATCCCTACTGGCGCTCCCGCGGGTTCACTTGCATGCCATATTTGTAAAAATACAGGTTATGAGTGATATTATTTCGGTGCAATATATAATTGTTTTCAAAGATGAGTGTGGAAATAAAACACAAGTACTACTACCAGTGCAGCTGTGAACAGTGATGGAATGGATGTTTGGTCCATTTATAGAACTGGGAAGTGTAGCTCGGTTTACACAACTTGTACTAAGTTTAGTTGTGTTAACGGCATTGGTTCATTTGATTTGCTTTCGCCTTAGTAACAGTTGATATACAATTTTTATGTGTGTCAGGGTTTTGAGGTGTCAGGACTATGAGGTGTCAGAAATTTTACATGAAATATTGGTGCCTATTACTTATTTGGTTAAACGATTCGCTGTATGATTTTCTTGCAAATATTTTACCTACCTAGTAGATAGCAATTTATCTACTGATTGATGTTCATCAACATGCTTGTTCAATTTTTATTAAGTTCGTTGATGAGTATTTATTGGATACGAGAATGATTCTGCTTAAATAGTACTACCAACGACACGAATTTCCACTAGTAAATACTAATTGATGTAATACATGGAATTTATGTAAGTACAGTTTTACTCGTTAGAGTTAAAAATGAAATAACACGTGGAGAATCACAAAGAGAAAATAACGTTTAAATGTCAAAACAATCAACATAATCAATAGGATTTGTCATGCAAAAGACATGCAAAGTTAATTGTTCATTACACACTTAGATACAAATATTAGATAACTAGTAAACAAGAGATATTTACAGATTTGCATGTTCTAAAAGTAAAATTAGTCACGATAGTCTGCTGCGGAATTACGCAATTAAATTGATTAAATGTCTAATTGGTATTTGGGCTTTATAATTCCCAGGATCCAAAGTATCGATCAAACTCAGGATTGTAAGGAGCTCATACATATTATCATTGTCAATGGATGCATTTTGTTGTTGACTTAAAGATATTTAGTATAACATAATAATAAACTTAATTGCATTCATGCAGAAGATGACGGTGAATATTACCACAATGTTTAATGTAAGTGTTTACACTAAACATTGTAGTTTGTATTACAGAATAGCCGCGACTATTGTCGTACCGCGGGTAACGCCGCGGGGCGTCCTCCGGCTACTCCTTATATCATTAGCTACATATCAGTGAAAGTCCCTTCAAAATCGGTCCAGCTGTTCCTGAGATTAATCAGAACAAACAGACAGGAAGACCGACAGATAGACAAAAATTGTAAAAAATGTTATTTTGATATACCTATGTACCGTGTATACATACGAGTACATATGCATTTAGTAAAAAGCGGTTATTTTAATAATAAAAACAGACACTCCAATTTTACTTGTTTATATAAATTGACTAATGAATGTAGCTGTTCAGCATTCAGGGTATGGGCTACTGTGTGAACCGGTGTTTAATAAACTATTTCTTCCTTTTCATATTAATTTAGATCTCAGATGGGCGGGAAGGACTGCATGGACGGTGGTAGTCACTTACCATCAGGTGACCTGACTGCTGCCCAGTCCCTACCATATATCAAATAAAATTGTAAGAGTTTAATGTCTGATCATTAAAAGATATTGAAGAGAAATAATTGAAAGACCACTTATAAAAGTAACAGAATTCAAAAGAACAGTTTTTTAGAATTTTTATCTGTCTGTGTGTGCTCTCTCTGCTATCTCGGAAGTGGCTTAACTTATTTGGAAACGGTTTTCACTCATGTTGTTCGAAACTTTATTTAACATTTAGTGTTCGTTTAATTTAAATCGGTTGGCGCTAGGAAAAACTAATACGCCATAAAAATAAAGGTATTTTAAAACGAAGTTAAAGTGCAATCAGATACATATATACAGTACTGAGGTCACGGATACCGACGGTATCGCCTGAACTTGAATGTCAGCGCGATTTGATACGACGCGTCACAATGACGTCTCGCTTCCTTTGTTACCGTTATTTAATTCCGTTGTTGTAATGGAGATAACGGATTTAGATTATTATTGCACACATTCTAGAATATGCAATATTATTTTATCATGCTCAGTATCAGCATCTTTTGTAGGCACTGAGTCGTCACTGAGTCCGGTTAAATTGAATTAGAGTTTTTTATTGTTTCTGTTCTTTCCTTTTTGTTTTCATTTGTTAAATAAAATATTCTTATATATTTATACAGTATAAGTAAGCCGGCCAGGAGTAATTTTATATATAAAAAGTATTTCAGATCAATCAGGAAATCGAACACTCTGTGGAATGGATTTTCTCTCCGTAATAATAGCTATATTTGATAACCTATACATGTAATATATACCTATTTTATAATAATTTCTTATACTAGATTATATAAAGCCTCTAAACGGGGAAAAGTAAAGATATTATCGACTATAAGAATTTGCTTTTTTTTCATAGTAAATAATATGTGACTAAACGTTAAATAATGTTAGGTTCATATAATGCATTCCTCAACATAACATTGTTTTGTGTTACAATACTTAATTATATCACATGTTAAAGTTTATTAACAAAGAGGTGCTTTAATAAACTCGCAAGACTAATTTCATCTCAAAACAGTTTACGGTTCGAGATAATTTCAAAGGTTGATCAATATAGTCTTTAAAGCAGATATTCAAATGTCCGAATATTATTGATGGACGTCGCTAAAAAAAGTTTAAATGCACAATATGAGAACCTGCATTAAAATTATAATACCCATTGAGACGAAATTTACAAATGATGTGTTTATCAAAAATATGCTTAAAGTGCATGTAAATTCAGACTAAAATTGTGGGTCCCATTTTTAAAATAAAGACTTTGTATGAGTGGAATTTAATATTCGTATTCGAGTCCGCAGGCCGAGTGGGAGTGGTCGGGTTGTTCGTGCTTCACCGGAAAGATTTATATTACATGCATTTTCGTATGCTAGTGATCTGAAATTGTCGACCGCGGTCCCCGACATGAGCAGTGAATATCGCGACGGGCCGCATTGTGGCCCACGCCCATTGCTCTCTTAACGACTATTCAATACACTTTTGAATGAACGATTGCTCTTTGATATATAATTCAAGCGGACAACAATAGCAAGACTTTTAAATAAAAAAAAAATGTAAAGCGATATGGCTCGATGTCTTAAGATTCGCAAGACAAAATCCCTATCTGAATATTTCATTGTTTGTAAAATATCTTTATACAAATTAGTAAATTAACAAACAAATGAATAGATAAACACAAAATATGGCTGAAGCTTGGGAAAATCTTGCATTGAAATCAAATGTTTATTATAAAACACCTACCTTTTGTTCGTGTCACATCGTACTCCTGTCTTTCTAAGGTCGGTATTAACGTTCGATTTCATCCTGCGATATGTTTATCTCACAAAAAAGTCGTAGTTGGAGAACGGGTTATGTAAATATCATTTCGATGTCATAGATAAGTAAACAAAATAAGAATAGTAAAAAGCGATGAAACGATAGTATGGTCCGCTTCTAAAAACTAGATCCAACCCTTTCGATGTCTGCCGGTTTAAATCTTTTACACACTTGACGTGTATAAAAAACGGACATGTGGATTCGGGCTATTGTGTAATTTTAAAATAAGGTCAGATGTAAGGAGGTTTCTGCTTGAACAATAACGCATTTTAATAAATTTCATTAAGATTGACGTAGCTGATTACATATTACCGAACCCTTTCATTTCCTTTCCATTGTGACGAGTTCAAGTAATTACTAAATTACCAAGTGAATAAGATCTTCACCTTGCCGTGGAGAGAATGTCATTTAATACAAATCTTAATTTATTTATTCCACACTCCAGTCTTAGATTTCATAACGATTATGTCAATCAAAATCGTAAGTAGGTATTTAAAATTTAGAGAAACATGCGTTAAAAACTTAGTATTTTTGAAGTGAAAACTACTATAGGCTGGTTTAGAGTTAGTTAACAACGTCACTTGATTATATGTATTTTTTTATGTAACTTATTGCGCTGCGCCAGCTGTGAATGTATAGATAAGAATAAGAAAAACTTTATTTGCCTTTATATTACAGAGTTACTTATAATTATTAACAGTGTTTAAAAAGTTGGGACTGGAAAAACAAAATGGTCTTGAACTCGGCATATGGATAACTACGCAGAGCATGCCAGCCGCTGTTATTCTGTCTAAGCCAATCATGATCGTTTTGAAATCGTTTTGAATTCTAACTGTTTTATTATAACTTAATTTATAAAAATTGAACTTCATTATTGCTTATGCAATTGTTGGTTGGCAGGTAATATTTTTATATTTTTATAATATTTTTATAAACGGACTAAACGTAAATTTTTCTATAATTTGTTATCACTTTAGTATAAGGGATCTCTTCTTTTTTATGTATTTAGCTTCTATCTGTGGAGACTTGGCGTGTTGTTGCTACTTTTATAAGTTATGTTAAGTGTATCGCTGTAAGTTTTCCTAAGATTAATAAATAAAAATAAAATAAATGATTAACATAATCTTAGAATAAGCACAATGACACCATCCTGACCACGAAGATAATAATTACTAAACATTTAAAAATTAATAACGTAGTAAGTTGTTCCTACTGAAAACTTTGTATACAGTGCCGTTTTCTAAACACTAGTCCAGGAATACCAGATATATATAAAATATTTCTGAAAAAAAAATACTTTCTTTTTCTTTCAGGTCAAACAATTAATTTGAATATTCAAAAATAACTACTTATGTTAATAGTTTTTTACGTCGGTCGGCTGTCCTCATGACTGCTTAGTATTTTTTATTTATTTAGTTGTTTATAATTTTACAAAAAACGCCGAAAGCACCCACTGTTTAATTTATGCTCAAATCAACGCAAATTATAATCATTTTTAGATTGAAAATAAAAAAAAACAATTCATTGTGGGAAATATCGTTTAAAAAATAATAAAACCACGACCACAGGCCCGTTTCTTTTGTCATAAGCAATTACGTCTTTAGCAACTTGTAAACCAACAAATTTTCTTTGCGGCAATTGTTTATAAAAGACCAAAGGGGATTACTTCGCCTCGGTGGATAACAAAAGAGTATTGCGGTGCTACAAAAGAGGATTAAACAAGCAGGCAGCCGTATCATCCACGGTAAGAGCTTACTTAAGTTTATGGAAAGTGTGTCGGCCTTAAGACGGCTAAACTATGACTTCCCATTAAAGGGTTGCACTTTTTGTAAGATCACGCTAAGCAATGCCTATAGTCGATCGCACGCTGAATGTTACTTACCTGAGTAAGTTTTTTATAGGCCTTTACGGAACAACTTAAAACAGCGTGTCGTCGTGGGGGTTCTAAAAGGTTTTATGAAGGACTTTGTTTTGGTTCTTTGTTCTACGATTTAATTAGTGGGTATCCGCCACATTGTTTTAGTTTAATGTTGGGTTAGAACTTGCTTGTGCAGTTGAATCTAACGGAAATATATAATCAATACTGTGACAGCTAACCTATTTATTGAGCATATACTTTAAATAAACATGATAAACACAAAGAACAGTATATACATATATAAAAATTCAATTTAAATGTTTATATTCCCTGGATAGATTATTATTTTTTATAGTATTGACCCCTCGCTAAAATGGAGTGAACCACGATTCTATTGTAATGGAATAAAATTATTGATTAACGAATAATATATCGTACAGCTGTTATAGGATACCGAAAACTTTTTTTTAAGTATTACAATAAATTCTCCGACCGGGCTCCTTCTCCCAATAGACACATTTATCATTTTTGCTATTAAACTGAACAACAATATGAACCACGAAGGAACTAATAAGCTCATCACAAAAGGAAATGATACCTCCAGGCCGAAACCGCTTGAATGCGCCTTAATTAACCCTCAACTACTTATTATGTGTTTAATGATCCCTTGTTTATTTTGTGTTTTATATATCCCTGAGAAAATTATTGTATAGACTACCTATTATTATTAATATATTTTAGTAAGTATTAATTACATATTAACATTTCTGTTATCCAAAATAATATTATAATTTCGAAAGTAACTCTGTCTATCTGTCTGTTACACTTTCATGGTTAAACTTCTACTCTGATTTCATATAGGCATAAAGATACTTTGAATAGGCTACTATCTTCTACTGGTAATAAACTTACACTATTGTACGTATTTACATTAGTATAGTTCAACCTTCGAATTCAGTTCGCCCTCAGGTTTGCGGAGGTCAGATGCCAATCGCTCTGTGTAAAAACTGATATTCAGGTAAAACTGGTTGAACTGGTAGCCGACCGCAAATAATATTGGGAATAATAAAGGCTAAGAAGAAGAAGAAGAAGAAGAAGGCGTATTTATATTAGTATAAAGGTGACATAAATCAAAAAAATTGTAACACCAACTTTCACATGCGGCTGCATGATTGTCAGTTATCGCGGTAAAGAGTATTCTCTGTCCCTACTCAAAAATCTATCTCCATGCAAAATTTAACTGTAATCGGTACAGTGGTTTAGCCGTGAAAGTGTTACAGACAGACATACAGAGTTAATTTCGAGTTGATAATATACATAGTATGATTTAGTAGGGTTTAAACGCTTGTTTACATTTGCAGTACAATAAAATAAGAAGATATTCATAAGTCCCAATTGTTAATGATTTACATATTAATACAAACCAGGATCATGTTAGAAATCCAAGAATATTACTTACATATGGCATTACATGTTTATGATACAAAAACGACCGACGAGTAGTCTCTATTGTTAGCAAAGATGCTTTATACACATTTTTTATTTCATGTTAACCTTCGGTCAGTAAGGCAGGTGGTAAAACAGGTGTAGTTATGAATCGCTTTTTTAAACGTTTTCGTAAAATGGGGCAAAGGTATCGTCATTAAGTCCAAAGTTTGTTTTAAGTCCGTCACGCTATTGTTGTATAAATAACGTAAAATGTGTTGGCTTGGTAATATTGCTGACGTCATACATGGGCCGTTTTAGATTAATTTTTTAGAAGTGGAAGGAATGAAAGAGGTCTCCTATGATGTTTGTGTTGGGCCAACGTTGAGTCGGTACGGATAAAAGCGATAATTATTTTATCGTGGGGATGTTCCTTGTTTGTTTCTCTAATAGCTACTTTAATGGAAGTTCTGTTCTGAGAACATAATGCATAAATTAAGCTTTATCTGTAGTAGACATCGGTTCTTTTGTAGAATTAATTGTTTCGTTTGTGAAATTTAATGCCGTATAAGGCTTTTCTTGTTTGTTGTTTCAAATAACGTTGATAAAAGGTCATTCTGGACAAAATGTTTGTTCTTGTGATCTTAAATGTTAGTTACTAGTAATAATTTGCCAGGAAAGTATATGAAGTGGAAAATATGATGAATATCATATTTAAAGTGTTATTATGAGAATTAGAAATGTATCAAACATTTTACCAAGTTTAGGATTACATAGATAGAATAAACATATTACTTAAACACTAAAATGTACTAAGTCTTGTTGTTATTAGGTCTGGTCTTACACATATGAGACCACTGGGACTTAAATGTATCAATAGTCCCATCGTCGGACAATACCATGGGACTGATGGAACAGACACGAATGTTCACCCACATATGTTGTTTATTAACATAATTATTATCGTCATTAATTTCCAAAGAACTGATTGATGACGTGAAGAGACTGCTGTAAGGACTGAAACGCAATTCCATTTATACATATTCAACAATGTTATTACGAAATTATATTTGTTAAGGCTTAGAAATTTGTTTATATTTTACAGTCTTCTATTACATTTGAAAAATATTTAAGTACCTATTTCAGTTGCAATGGAACGATTATATGTGATTTCAGTTCTGTAAGAGAAATATTTCTTTCTGAAAAACTGTATAGGTATTGTAGTTTTGGATATGTACTGATCGATTAGCATTAGTCAATAAATCGGTTTGACAGTATCTTCTTTTGTAAATATATATACATACCTGTAATTATATAATCTAACATAAGACGAAATGCTACCTAACCAGTCTAGCTACTAATGTACTGTCTTACTACAGTCGTTAATTTTCTTAGGAGCTCTATTTTCATGAGTTTTATGCAATGCAATTACTTCCAGCATTATCCTTAATTGATACAGAGTGGAGATCTCTTTACTAGACTTTGTTACTGCATAAGTTTACGACGCGTTCTCGTCTAAACTCAATTAAACAGCACTAGTGATAGGATTCGCAAACAAAGATAGGTGAAGATTATGGCACATTTACATGCAGCACTTCCTATAAAGTGTACATATTAAAGTGGCATGACATGTAAACTATTTTGCATTCAAGTACATGTCAGTGTTATTGTCCAGCATTGTATCCTTTTACAATACTAATTATACCGTCGTTGGTCTTATTTTTTATTTAGGAACACCTTACCGACATAAACATAAAGTTTATTTTGGCTTTACATTTATCGTTGGTAAGTGTAAAATTAGCCTGGTTAGTATAGGCCGGCATTCGCATTGTGCCGCATCGATATTTTGTATGCACATTTAAATGCGGTCATCTATGTCTGTGTTCGCGTTGGACCTCGACATGTTAATACGCAGCTGAAATCTCGTGAATCGGAAAATGTGCAACGGCTTTACGCTGACCCATTGTTATGTCCGAGTATCGTGTTAAAATTAAATAGATACAGACACGGATTAGCATGCTATTCCAAGTTTAGAAAATAACACGCTCGTAGAATACTAACGTCAGTTTACTTTTAGTCCATGTTATCTAAATTGAATTAGGACACAAATGTTCTCCCTTATTTACGCTTAAAAATTGTGCTTAGACTAATTTGAACTTTGTACAGTGAATCGACCACTTTCCAATATTGCACTATAACTTGCATTATGTAAATAAATTAAGAAGATTCTGCGGAATGAACTGTCGCCTGCGGTATTCCCAGACCAATACGACTTTCAAACCTTCAAGTAAAATGCGTACTTCTTCTTTAAAAGTCGACTACGCACTTTTGACGCCTCTGGTGTTACGGCGGCGGTAATCACTTACCATCAGGCGATTCGTCTACTAGTTTACATCATATTCTATAAAAAAAAGAATTGCAACTGCTTCTTAAATTAAAAAATATTTACTGTATATAGCTAGCTACGTACCTGTACTACAGTATATCGTACTAAATCAGCAAAACCATTGTATTCCTACCTCAATTACTTAAGATCGAAGCAGCTTTCAACTTTGAACTTTCATCAGTGATCAATGAAAAATGGAGTCCTCGAAAGAAGTAAAGTATTCTATATTTAGAATGAAGTATTTTCCCTATACGTGTATCCATATGTTTCCTGCATGTATTAGTACATATCCTTGGTCATTATAGTTGTGTCCCGGTATTCGTATCGTAATATATATATATATCGTAAAACGTTCAAATTTGTAGTTGTCGCCTAGCGTTTTGTAGATATCCTTTTTTTAAGAGCAACTCGATGACATCACTGCGCCTATTTTGCGTGGTCGTTATAAGTATAAATAATTTAATGTTAAGAAACATTCCCTTGTAATTATTTATACTGTAAACACACAATTTTGTTTCTTCATTTACTGCATTGTCTAAGTAAAAAAAAGACTAGGTGCTCTCGAAATTCAAGAGAAATGGACATCTGCTCTATATTGTGTTATTCTTTCATTCCGATTCCACTTACGTGAATGCCCAATACGTGTAGTTTTATTTTCGCCTGCCCTCTTCATGTCCATTACAAATGCCATGAATAAAAATAATACGCTTTAAAGACAAACCTCTAATTCCTTTTTGGGATTATTTTAAGTGCTCGATTTCCGGGTTCGATGTGTGTTCAATGTTTATTTATTTGTAGAATCTGCTCGTAGGCTGTTAAAGCTATATTATCACTACTCTGTTTCAGTTTAAAGAGTAATACTCTTTAAGAGTAATGTAAATTATACTATTAATTAATCTAAAACTTGATTTATTAGAAATTTAAAACAATTTAAAGTCTTCATTCAACATTTCGTTGTATGTTAAAGTTTATTACATACATAAATACAATAGCACGTATCCATTACTTTAAAATCCTTGTGCATAATCAAGTACCTACCTAGGAGTTACAGTGGTGGGCGTGTGGACGGGATTAGTCCCATACCTATAGTAAGTATTTGAAAACTCGTAAGTCATGTTCAAGGTCGTAATTTTATTGACATTGTAAAATAAACTAAATTCCTTGATTCAAACCCCTTTTCCCAGTCATTTCCAAGTTTACAATACGTTTAAATTGCTCTATAAACTTCATACAAAGGACAGTAATATCTATCGAAGCTCGCGTGCATCCTTTATTAACTTAGTCGCACGTGGTTATTTGGATCGATAAATGAAGCGATGGTAATTTGTTTTTATGGGCGGTGCAAAAACAAAGTGGATTGACCTGACGTCGCTTCTGCTACCAGATCGCGTGTAGACTATGGACTACGGGCTGCGGGCATAGCAACACGACATAGCGAATAGAAAATGTCTACGCTTGCTATAAAATATAATCATGTTGAACTGAAATATATTATAATTTGTTTGCAGCACAATTTAAAACACCATTGTATTTTGAATATTCCTGAAACAAGTTCTTATACTGTTTTTTTTTATATCATAACTCAACTTAGGGAAACTAGACTACAAGAAAAAATTTAAAAACTTGTGTAATATTAACTCATTAATTGGTAATCTATGTATTTTTTTCTATCTCAATGCTGTTAATTGTCACCAAAATTTGAGCAACCTTCGCACAATTACGGCCCGTGTGGTAGTCACGGAAGTTGACGCGTATACTATCTACAGATAATCCGGTCCAACGTCAAATCTGTGCTGCTATATGGATGTGAAACATGGAAGATCATCTAAGACATTTCGTACCGACTCCAGGTCTTTGTTAACGGCTGTCTTGGTTGAATTCTCGATATTTACAGGCCCGAAAAAATCAACATGAGAGAAACCATTGTGCGCTGCCGGAAGTGTCGCAAGTTGAAGTGGTATACACCAGTGGTATCCACACATACTTCGTGGGGAATCGGATCATATCGCCAAAGAGGCGCTCGATTGAAATGTTCAAGGAAAACGATAACGTGTTCGTCCAAAAGAGACCTGGTGATGGGCAATTGCAGATGAGGCGAAGAAGATCGAAAAGACGTAGAGCGAGATAAAACAAGAAGCTTACGACCGAATGCGATGGCGCATTGCTGTGGACGCCCTATGCTCTAGAGGAAATAGGACCTTAAGACAAGTAAGTCAAATGTTACTAATTATTGTGAAACTTAAAAACAGCCTTTTGGCAAGTAACTAAAATAAATAAAACGAAGAATATTATTAAGCAGTATTTTTTTACCATAACTTATTTTTAACTTTCAAAACAACTACTTATCGCGTCTATCAAACTCAACCTACGTTGGATCATCAATCTTAATTTAGCCCAAATATTACTCTGTAATAGTCATAAAAATAGTTCTTGTTATCGGGAAATAAGTGATGGATTGCGTTTCTAATAAATGATTTAACTTAAAACACACTTTATCCACTATGCTCTCTCCCTAGTTCGCACAGTCATGTGTACTGATGCACGCAGTCAGATGGACAAGTGAAGATTTACCCACCTACATTGCGACGTACACACACCACGCCTCATTTTACAGGTTATTACTTCAACCTGCCTCGTAAATACCAACTTTTACTTGAGAAAATCTTAAATAAACCTAACCTAACCGTCGTCGGTCACGACATGATGTCTGTTTATTGTTTTAATGTTTGTCATGTAGAAATCCCACACTAACTAAAGCAAAAATAAAATATTCTTAAAAAGACTACTAAATATTAAGTCTAGGACCCCAACTAAATGAAACTATAGATCAAACAAAAGGAGTAGGAAGAGATAAATATTTATGTGAAAAGAGTAATAAGCGGTTGGTCAAAGAAATATTCCTAGAACCACTGTCTTTGGTACCATTAACACTAAAACAAACTTTTAATAGTGATACTACTGTAATATACCAATTAAAAGCGTGCTTTTAATACCTCTTGGTATATAAAAATTCATAATTACAATAACGAGGTTTCCAATTTACAACTGACACGAATACATTTTTAAACTACCGCACACACCACAAATTAAGCATTGCACTTTAAAGGCTATGGCTACATCATGTTCCTAGCCTTATTTGGGGTCAGCTACTAGTTCAACTGGTTTTACCTGAATATCAGTTTTTCCACGGTCCGACCGACTAGAACCGACTGGAATCCGATCTTCCCTGAGGGTGAACTGAATTCGAAAATTCGAAAAAGTCAATATATTTGAGGGCACTGACTTCCTAATAACGATTGCCATAGTTCATGACAACCAGGACAGACTGCTTAACGTGGTTTCCGAGACACGGGCGGAAAACACCGCCATCTTCTACGGCTCATATTCATTATACGGCTGCTATTAAGAATTCCTTGTAAGAAAATCTCAATAGCTGTCCGATCAGGAATCTAACCCGAGACCTCTTGATCGGTAGTCGCTTACGATAAATACTAGACCAACGAGGCAGTCTTGCTTCAAAGATAATAAATAATAAGAAATCAATCCAGTTTCTATTAAAACTCGCTTTTGCCCGGGGCCCTCCTAGTATTTGTCGGTTATCGAGGTAAAGAATAGTCTATGTCCTTTTTCGAGAGTCAAAGTATCTCCTTGAGATAATTCATTAAAATACGTACGATACGATTCAGGCGATACGCCTGCTCGTTTGCCCCTTATATAATAAGAAAAAAAAATTGATGATGTGAAGGCTCTGTTCAGTTTGATTCATGTCGATTGTTCTTAGACGATAAGTACGTAATAACTTATTTAGGATACGATTGAACTGGCATACGCTATTCGTAAAAGTTCCAAAACAAAAAAAAAATGAAATGATCAGCTGTTTAACAGTGAAAGCGTAACAGACAGACAGTTACTTTCGATATCATAATATTTGTGAATATTAAAATTATGTATTCGAAAGTGTACAAAAATGTTTTTCACACGCTTTATCATTTAACACGAAGGAAACGTTAAAGAATACTAAAACTTAACGATACGTGACGCGACATTTAAAAAGGTGTATTACACGTGTCAGTGCAAAATGTATTTATATATCTGCTTTGAATACAATATGTTAACTCAATCAATGCTCTAGTTCAGAAGAGAGTTTAATGTACACGTATCCTAGTTCGTTTTAAACAGTAAATCTTCAAGGTAGCAACAGGACTGCAGGCATCAAGGCCGTTGTTCCGATTCCATGTATTTAAATACCGATTCTATCACTGTTTTTAATATTTTATTTTGAACGATAAAGAATTCGCTGATGGTGTTCTAAATGTTTTCGATCTAAAAACGATATAAATTATAGTGAAGCATAATATTCCGTCGGTATAAAGTACGGTTTTTTTAAGCTAAGCATTTCAAGTCATCACTCTTAATTTAATAAAAATATTAATAAATATAATTAATGATGTGAACGTTAGTGCAATCATTTTTTTCTCTTCACAAAAATCGTTTTAAATACTCAAGCTCATGGATTCTGGAAACCTCTAGTCCTTTTGAGCAATGCTATTTTGTATTTCTGAGCGATGCCAATGTGGATTGCCACGTTGTAGCACATTGATACCTTAGAACATTTTTATACTAATAAACTATTTGCTTTCTTGATAACCGTCATAATTGACGAACGATTGTCTTATCATCTAAAAGTATAAGGGGATCTAGTGTTCGAAAAACTTATTTCGCCAAACAAATGAAGCGGTACTTAGAGCTTAACTTTTATTAAATTTAATAATTGTTTTTTAAACTCAATATACTAAAATACAAGGAGTTCCTACCCGGTTTTAAGAACAATATAATAATACAGTGCCAGTAAATGCTCTCGTAAAGATTTATTAGTAAAGTTAACTGCATGTTGCAGTGATTTACGACTAACATAATTGGTTATCAGATACTTTGTGAAGCTTCAGTTATGTCTAATTATTGTGTATTATACAAACATCTTAACGGAGTATATCGCTAAGGAGTAATATTATTATTGCAACGTCATAAAATTATTTTCTGTTCTTTTGTGTTATTAATTTGTAATCAAATCTTAAAATAAAATATCGAAAGAGCAGCAACTTTTCTTACTTTTCGTTTAGTCTTACTTTTTTTTAGAACAAGATAGATATTTTATGAATTAAGTTAGATTGTATCCTAAATATCTTGAATAGCAACACAAAAAAACCTTTTAATAATCCTCTGCTGGCAACAAGCCTGTAACCATAGCATATCATGATTCAATATTATTTGGTTTATAAAAAGATCTATTTTCATTTATTTATTTATCTTCATTGCAAACTTAATACAAAAAATACAAGAAAATGAGTTACAATATACATGAACATATTAGTATATAGTAATATAGTTGTTTATAATATCATCTACATCCTATTGCAGCCCACAGCATGCATCTCATTGCATGCACTCTGTTCGATTACACATACAAATGTTTTTGTTTATGTATTTAATTAATGTATTAAAAGACGACCTTTTTCTAGTACAGATTTTTGGGAACGCTACCAGTAGGCGATGAAGCCGAAGAGTTTTTTGACGCTATTTCCTAGGACAATACTAAAATACATTAAATGCTAGAAATTCATATTTCACTTATCTCTTTAAAATAAAACAAAAAGTAAATAAAAATAAGTAATATTAATACTTAGAATGCAGAACCAGATTTAGCCTTCTTCAACTTGTAAGTTAACCAATTAGTTGACACCGAGATTCCTTACAACCAAGTATCCTTTGATCGCAGTTAAATCAAAGCTGAAACTAACAAGGTCTATGACAGATTTATCGCGTTTACCAAGAAATATTCCCTCTTATAATACTTTTTTAAGGAAATGATTAAAGAATTCAGTACGTGAACATTATTTAGATATAATTGTCTTTTAAATCACAATATTTGATGGAGAATTCAAATATTATAGATAAGATTATTAAACACAATGGTCGGATAGTTTTCATTTCTAGAGAACGTCATTGACATACAAGTTCAATGATTAACAGTTTTATACCATACTATCTATTAGTATTATTAAATGTAAATTATTCAAAAATCATTTTAACAACGTATTGATGACAAAAATTTTAGATGATCGAAGATTTTTTACTTCACAAGATAGTTCGACACAAAAATAGAAAGGTAGGCAGAAAATATTTGCTGCAAATTTCGAGAATGAAATATTGAATAAAATATTTCAAATTCTTAAGGGTCAGAAAAACATTTCGTATGCTCAGGAGTAACTTGCAAAAATCTTAAATAAAATCGATCTCGTACAAATCGTTCCCATCTTTAAACAATGTCGATTCTCCACGCAACGCATACCAATAAGCATTATAGCTCAACAGTTCCCCATGATTTAGCAAGTGCGGTCATTGTACTCAATGCTCATTGCCGTTTGATTGAGACAATGCATTGGTCCGTTACGGTCTATGATGGAAAAGCATCATTTTGTTTCCTCAATACCGTCCATAACAAGAATGGTCACAGATTTGAACCATGAAAGCGCTCAAGTGATTACTCGTAGTTCATTAACACTTTCGCAATTGTTTTTACGCTTCCTCAATTGTGACCAATGATCAAACTTGTTCCACAGACTTTTTATAATAGCAGTAAAGACGCACGAATAGGCAGGGCATAGTGTCAGAATCAAAAAGTCGTGAATTTAAAATCGATTCAAGAAAAATGAAAAATATAGCAGTGTCAAGATCCTTGTCACACAATGACTGGGGTGGACCTTAAAGATACCGCATGAATACTTTTTAATGTGCCAACGATACAACCAACATTTATTGTATAGCGAATTTGACAATAGATGTTTTTTTTCCGTGAGACTTAGTTCTTAAGAGGCTCTTTCTTTTTTTGTGAATTTCACATAAACTACATTTATATGAAGTCGTATCTGTGCAAGGACAATAGCTGCTGGCTGTCGCGTCCGAGATACAGTTGACAGCTGCAGACTTTTCGAGCGAGCGTTCGTAAACTACCATGAAACTCGCACGCGAAACGACAAAGAGGCCGTTAGAAATATAACAATTCGAATTTCATTTAAATCGTCTTTTATTAGCGGTGCATGTTGATGCTCGTGATGCCACACCTACATTCAATAAAGTGAAATGGGAAGTGTTATTGATTTCTTTAACGTTTTTGACATTGATTTTATTTCAGTACCTGTGTTTCTCCAGCCTCAAGAGGTTTTTAATAGCCTCAGCGATTTGTGTGGTCACGCTTCATCGATCACACCCATAAGTACAATAGACTTTGTAGACATGGTCTTATTTAAAATTAGATAGGTGGGCTCTTTAAAATCGATTTTTAGGTCATGCATGTCAACGGTATTAATGCCAGACAATGCAGACTTACATTTTTTATATAAATGTAATGACATTTACAGCTTTACATTGCAATACAATGTAAAGATGTAGAAGTGCGTTTCTTAAAAATTTATAACTAGATATATTGAACATTAAAAACTTGTTGGCACAATATTGATTACCTACAGGCAAACGTTACTATGTTAAATGGACTTAAATTTATCACAATCACAATTGCCTTAGTTAGTATCAAGATTATGTATTTTTGTTTCTCACTAAAATATTATGAAGAATCCTGTTCATCGATCGAATATAATAATGTGTCTAGCAATTCTCCTACAGGACCGGAAGACGCCACTCACAATTTTGTTTATGATGACCATAATTTAAAATACCGTTTGATAAATTTCAACTCCACTAAATGTGTATTATATCTTATTACACTCAAAATATTAAAGAATACATTGAAATAATTGAACCACACGAAAATTTCAATGCACTCAATTTTTTAAATACTTTTTTTAAATAATCATATTTTTGTTGATTACAGTTTCATTATACCTAATGTTAAATAGTGAATCATAAGGCATTATTGATAAAATTATAATTTTTTACCGACTTTAAAAAGAACTATTCGATTATATGAGCCATTTATGTATGTTTTCGTTGCTTTTTAACAGGTTTTGATAATAACACACTTGGAGCACTATTACAATTACATTTTTGGAGTATCTTCCATATGTTTTAAATTGTACATTTGTTACATAATTAACTTTCAAAATCAGGTAATACATGCAGTTTTAAAAGTGATTCTAGTTAAAAATAGATTTTCAACATTTATAGTAGATATATAGTTAGTTTAAAAAGTTAACAAAAAAAATCCAAACCAAAGTGTAATAATATACTCGTTTGTTCAAAATTATTTTATCAAAGGACAATATAGAATGATACAAATACTTTTCTCAATAAAAATGAAATCATTGTAGAATTTATTTAATATTTTCTTAGGACCACGTAGCTATTATTAAGGCGCTATTGTGCAACCATCTGTGACTGTGATTTACCTATTCGTCAATGTCGAGGCCGCATAAGACATTTTAATATAACAAAAAGTATCCTTGAAGCTTATAATAACAGCCTTATTCGTTTACTGTATATTTTTAATTTATTTCAATCGCTATCGATCGAGCTTAACTCAAACTTAAATATTAATAAAAGTGCGATGCAAGAAAGCAACGATAATGCTTTCTCGCATTAAATTGGTAATAAGACAATATCCAGAAATGTTCTACTTCATTTAACAATAAGTCAAAAAGCAATTTAACTAGGTACCTGTGCCAACATTTATAGGAACTACAACAAAATAACTATAAATAGTTCCTTTTACTATTAGAAGGTATTGATTTCTCTTTTGAACTACTACTACTTCTACTACTGTTACTGTTTATGACGTGGAAATTGACAGTTTTATTAGATTTTATACTGATTATGTTTATATCTCGAGAAATCTCAATCGTTGTTTTATTTGAATACGTGGATGATAAAATAATTAAAATAATCTAATCAGATCCTCTACTGAATATTCAACTTTACGGCTGCTGTGTAATTGAGGGGAAACTTATTAGGTAGTTGTATTATCGGAGATTAGTATGCGATCGGCATCTCTGCGACACAGATAAGCCGCTCAAAGTCCGATAATGATCAGTATTCAAGTTACAGAGGCAATTGTCCGGAATTTTTTGTTCGACACCATTGTATATAAAATATTCGATTGCATTTTAGGCACAATTCTCTATTTCTGACAGTAATAGATACTATGTCGCATTTGTCCCCACAAAAGATAAATTGCGCATTGATATCCGTTATACCTGATGTTTTTCTATGTTGTTATTCCATTGTACTGTGTTTGTATACAAAGACGCAGCTTCATGATTAGCTGTTCTATTCACTGAGTGTTATCGAGTTTATAATTAGGTTCTGCACATTCGTGACAGTCCATAAATATGGAATGTCCTTTCATGGCCAGAAAGTAATGGTTTCTTCTTTTACTGTGTAAGTTAATTCTGTTCGTATATGCAATAATAATTAACATTAGCTATCTTAACGAGTTTCCAATTGTTGGAAATTTCAATCAATCCATGGTAAATAACTAGTTTATATCTAGACTATAAATTTACTTTAAAGCTATTTTTTACATTATAGCTGCCAAAATGACTCTGTTCTGCCTAATGTTTCCATCAAGCACCTGTTGTCCTATAGGGGAAGGGAAAAATGGGACCAGTTAGGAGAGCTTCTTGGTCTTCTTGATTAAGGCGATAGAGGCTGCCATAGATATGAATACTGCGCGGTTCCATCGCAAAGATGAGAACAGTACTCCACGCACGAGCAAACCTAGGTCTTATAAAGAAGACACAGATGCTCGGTCGAAGAAAACCGTTTCACCTTGTTAAGAACACATAGACACTCTCAACGTACTCGCGTGGGTTGAGATCTTAGCAGATTTCCATCCTCAGGATATTGGGCCTACCTTGTAAAGGCAGTTTAGTGTTCTGTCAAGTGGGAAGGGAAAATCAATAAATAATTCAAAGAGTCTAGTGCGATATAGATAGATTAAGGACAATGCAACACCAATGCCACGGACAGTACATTGCTGACACGGGTAGGGTAGCATTATTTTTATGTCCACATATGTGCTGTCTTCACAGCCTGGTATGCCCTGGTATGATGGCAGTTCATAATTTTAGTTTTAGTTCTAAGTTTTAGTTTCTTTCCTGATTCAGCAGGTTTAGGGACAGCAGATTTATTTTATTATTTTAAAGTAAAAACGCAGACATAACGATGATAGTAGTTGCGGCTATCGGCGTCAAATCGAGTGTTGTGGTAGACACTGAAAATCAGTACTGGGATGGGTTACTTACACCCATCGCAGTTAATGCTGAGAGTCCGCCATTTCGTTGGACACGATTTGCAGCCCTCGATACATTTTCTATTATTTAGTGTTCTGTTTTGGGGGCTAAATTTAAGATAGAATAATTGTTCACATTACCAAATGTCAAATGAATCGTGTGCCATGTCATCAATGCCACGTCAATTGACATATCTCTATTGTTACCAGCCTCATAACTGTAAGTTTTTTTTACATTTTTTGTTAGATTATTTAATTTTAAGTTTTAATATTGTAAGCTGTGTTTAGCGAATAAAGTTTTATTATTATTATTCTCTTTATTCCTTTTGTATATACATATAGATTACATTTTTAAATATACATATAAAACAAATACATTTAAAAATATAAAAAATAGTGGACCACTGACTTCGGGTACAGGGACCAAGAAACCGGTGGTTAGGGCTCCAAAGACAGGAACCTCCTCACTATGCGTGCCGTGTCAAGAAGGACTGCCTTCTGTATCAGACCCTTGATCCAGCCATCTAACGTGAGCCTCTTAAGGTGTTGGTCGAGGCTCCTGGCTATCAATCCGTGAACAGATACGACTATCGGAACAATTATTACCGAATCCACATTCCACATATCGACAATCTCGTGAGATAAATCCAAATATTTTATTTGTTTTTCTTTTTCGACTTTCACGAGATTCTCGTCATGAGGAACGGCGATATCGATAATTATTGCGCGGCGCTCTAATCGATCTATCACCACAATATCAGGCTTATTGGCTACAATAGTCCTGTCTGTAATAATAGATCGATCCCAATATAACGTAGCACGACCATTCTCGAGAACTGGATCGGGCACATACCTGTAGTATGGTACCTCTGAAATCACGAGATTGTATTTAAGGGCAAGTTGCTGATGTACGATCCTGGCTACTTGGTTGTGCCTATGCAAATACTCGCCGTTAGCAAGACGAGAACAACCAGAAATAATATGCCTGATAGATTCTCCAGGACGGTGACATGCCCGACAGATGTCGACCGTACCATCTTTCAGGATATACTTCCGATAGTTATTCGTCATGATAACTTCGTCCATAATCGCACAAACAAAACCTTCGGTTTCTCCAAAGAGATCACCATACCGTAGCCAGGACGTAGATGTTTTAAAATCTATATCGGGTCCATGAAGAGCCCGATAGAACCGACCATGGAGTTCCTTGCCCTTCCATACCTCCCTGCGATCATCAGTACTAAGTACCACAGGTTTGCGCCAATTCTCTTTAGCCAGAGCAAGCGGAGTGAGTCCGGTGTCCACTGCAACTACACTGCGATGCATTCCCACATCAGTATGAAGAAAATATTCTCTAAGATTGTATATCTCGCGATTATGTAGGGTCTTGATATTTAAAAGTCCACGACCCCCCAATTTTCGCGGGATATACAACCTCATAACCGATGAACGTGGGTGATGCATTCGAAATGCAGTCAGCAATGTACGGACTCCCCTATCTAGAGCATCTAATTCGGTCTGAGTCCATCTAAGTATACCAAAGGAATACATCAGAACCGGCATGACCCAACCGTTGTAGGCTCGCACCTTGTTACCGCCTGATAAAAGACTTTTAAGTACTTTTTTCAGGCGGCCAAAGAAGCGTTCCCGCAACGCCTGTTTCATGTCAGATTCTGGTATTCCCAAGGACTGTGTAAAACCTAGATACTTGTAGCCTTCGGTGACAGATAGAGACCGAAGTTTTGTAGAATCTGAAAGTTCTACTCCTTCAGATTCCACAATCAAACCCTTCTTTACATACATGACTGCACACTTGTCTACACCAAATTCCATTTTGATAGAATTACTAAAGTTTTCCGTAATCTTTAGTAACGCTGTCAATTGTAATTTAGTGGGGGCAAGTAGTTTCAAATCGTCCATATAAAGAAGGTGAGATATAACTCGATCATCTTTCCGCAACCCATAGCCTAACTCTGAACCCTCCAACAAAGTGCTTAGAGGGTTCAAAGCTAGACAAAACCACAAGGGACTCAGACTATCACCTTGAAAGATGCCCCGCTCGATCTTTATAAGTACATCGGTCATCGGAGATTGCCGACACCCAGGATAGCGAAGTACTGTTCTCCATTGCCCCATACATGACTTCAAGAAAGTGCACAGAGTTTTATCAATTTTGTACAACTCAAGCACCTTCAAAAGCCATGTATGTGGAACGGAGTCATAAGCCTTCTTGTAATCTATCCAGCATGTCGCCAGGTTCCTACGATTACGACGTACCTGCTGGCTAATGGTCATGTCTATGATAAGGAGCTCTTTAGTACCACGGGTCCCACTTCTACATCCATTCTGAGAAATAGAAAGTATCGAATTGTGATTAATATGTGTAGTAATTTTGATTCTCAGAATGGATGACAGAAGTTTATATAAAGTTGGCAAACAAGTTATAGGCCTAAAATTTTTGGGATCCATGGTACCACCAGATTTGTAGAGTAAGTGGGTAATGCCAGTTGTTAAAAATTGTGGTAATGAACCCGAATCCAATGCTGCTTGGAATTGAGATGCCAAACACGCATGTGAGCTTCGGAACCATTTAAGCCAAAAGTTGTGCAGTCCGTCAGGACCAGGTGCTTTCCAATTCGGTAATGAACGGACTGCACAACTTACATCCTCTTTATTTATTCTAACCGGTTCCATATTTGTTATAGACTCACATGAGCGCTTGACATCCCGCATCCAATCACCATCTGTATGAGTGACAGGCACTGACCAAATGTTACGCCAAAATGTATTTGTGGCATTTTCATCTGGCAAGTGCCCATCACGATCACATGGATTCGGTGCCTCCCATTTTCGGTACACCCACTTCTCATTTGTTTGGAACATACGATTCTGATTGAACCGGTCTCCTCGTTTTTTGTACCGTCTTATCCTATTTGCCCATGCACACACTTTCTGTTTCAAGAAGTCAATGCGCTCTGTGACACTCGACATGTACTGTTGAGGACTGATGGTAGTCCCCAAGAATGCCTGTTTCACAAAGCGCATGACTCTTTTATTATTATTATTATTATAGTGTCGTTTTTAAGATTATAAACAAATTTAAAAATGGTATTGATATAATAAATAAAAAATAAATGCCTTATTCTTTTATTTGAAACTTTCAGTGGTATAAGTGTATATATTACTATGTATGTATGTGTACTGTTACGATGTCGCAACCCCGGCATTCCATATAAAACAAAACTGCATCGTTTGCATTGACGTAAGCGACGCAATTCATTATAAACGATATTTTAATATATGACATCAGACTTATTTCCGATTTCGTTGAGGGCACTAGGTATTTATGTAATTCTATTGATTTTTAATTAAATAATATTTCAGTCTTAATTAAAATTGTTTTTTTTTAAAAAGAACTTCTAGACCCACCCCGTAACAGTGGTGTCAGAAGTGGGATATTTGGGTAAGATTTGCATGAAACTAAACGTGTGCCCAAAATTCCGATTAAAATAACCAGTGCCCATTTTCTAAACCGTATCTCAATTCTATTTGCTTTCCTGACACAAACAATCGTTGTAATACATCTCCGACTCAAGAATCCATCAAATATCTCGCCGTATCTCGCTGCTCCTGTACCACACAACATCAGAAGACTCGTCCCACTGTATCCCGCAGTGCCCTACTGCACTTCGTCGTATTCCGCTGCATCCAGTCGCAATTGCCTGCGACAGAAAGTCTTGCGCCACGTGCAAGGCAGCCCCGTCGCTGAAAACGAGCTGCCATTCGTACCGCCGCCAACGACATCTCTACCGACGCCGTTCCTGTGAAGAATCCTGTCAACCAACGATGCTCGTCCAGTGCGCGATTTTACTGTGAGTAAAATATTTTTATCCCTAGTTATTGCCATATCCGCGATCTACATTAAATCTGTTTCTTATTATTGAATTTTAGATCTGTGAAATTAGTATAATTACTTAATAATGCCTCAGAGTGATAAAAGCGAGAACAAATCGATCGCCCTTCTTTCCGAACATTTCCCTATACAAGTTCTATGTAATTTTATCAACACCTATAGTGGAGAAAGGGACACACTACCAGCATTTTTAACAAATTGCAAAAATGCGCTGGACCTTGCCTCCGAGTCTCAAAAGGAGTTGTTACTTAAATTTATTGTGTCTAAATTAGACGGAAAAGCACAGATAGCGTGTTCAAATAAAGTGTTTGATACGTTTGAGGATTTAAAAAACTTTCTCAAACAAAATTTTGGGGAAAGAAAGCACTATAACCATCTTCTCTTAGACCTTCAGTCCTGCAAACATCAGCCCAACGAAACTGTGGCTCAATATGCCCTGAGAATAGAAACATGCTTAACTAGTTTACAGTCTGAAATACACAATTCCGATTCCCTAAAGAAAGAACTAGCGGGTCGCATTGCCATGACTGAGGATTTAGCGCTCTACACCTTCACGTTAGGTTTACAATCTAATATTAGTAATATCGTTCGGTGTAGAGACCCTAAATCCCTGAATGCAGCCATTAATGTTGCAATTGAAGAGGAGAAGATCCTAAATTTAGCCAAAAATACTTCCGTCATATCTAAATATTGTAAAAATTGCAATAAAATGGGTCATGTAGAGTCGGAATGCTACGGCAAATTGAAACGTGATATGCAACGCTCGCAACTTCGAGTTCATTCACGGCCACTTAATAATAATTTTTATTACAAGTCTCAAAATGCTAACACAACAGTTACGTGTAGATATTGCAAAAACATAGGCCATGATATTTCACAATGCAGGAAACGACAGTATAATAATTCACGACCCTTCAATAATAACTACCCTAGTGGTTCAAGAGCATATCAACAAAATTGTATAGAATCGGCTTCCGAGACATCATTGCCTCCACAAGTACAAGAAATAGAAAATGGTGATTGTTTAAACTAAATGTTGGGTTTGCGCATCGGTACCAACGCAAATCCCATACCTTAGGTACCAGCCCTACTACTTCAATATCTAAATCCACTGTTTCTAAATCAAATAAGCCAATTTCTAAGTCCAGTCTACGAAATGCTAAATCTAATTCTATTTCCACTGAATCTACGTCATCGTTATCTTCTATTTCGGCTAAAGTGCCCATTGTTAACGGTGACAACGTGACATTGTCTTCTATTTCGGATAAAAATCCCATTGGCAATGAACGTCTTATTCCTTCTACATCAGAATCGAAAAATAGTTTTAACACTGTTTCATCACCCAAATACCAAAATACTATTTCCAAGGACTCTCTAGGCTATCAAGATCTAATTGATCAATACATAAATGAACCCGAAGAATGCCCTATGGTATATGATATTTCGCAAAATAAGAAAACCTCATTACCATATATTGAAGTTCATACGTCTCATTCTCGAAGTCCACTGAAGTTTTTAGTAGATACAGGCAGTTCCATATGCCTCGTGAAGGGTTCTAGTTTGTCAAAAGAACCAATGTGTGATTCTCATACTGTCAAGTTCAAAGGTATAAATGACCTTGGATCACACGCCGAGACAAAAGGTAGATTTATTTTGTCTATATTCAACTCATCTCAAACTGGAGAGGTCTCGATCCCATTCTATTTCCATGTAGTATCTAATGTAAATCTCGACTATGACGGCATCATAGGTACGAATTTCCTGTCTATTCATAAAGCATCTATATTATACTCAGACTCGAAACTTAAGTGCGAAATTCCTACTGGTACAATAATACATTTTGATTTAAAAACATCTGACCAAACGTACGTGATTCCTGCTCGCAGCGAAATGTTAATCGAGTGTGCTGTTACAAATCCCGAAGTAGGAGCAGGTTTAATTTTGTGCACAAAATTGAAGGAATACCCGAGGCTTACGTTTTCGAGATGTTTAACTTGCGTGAGGCCAAACGGTAAAATTATTATTTCTGTATTAAACACGTCTGAAAACCAAGTTCTTCTTAATCCTATAAAGTTCACCCTTGAACCCGTATCTTGTGTTCTCGAGCCAAGTATTCTAAAGCAAACCTCTTCTTCTTCCCTTGAAGCTGCTCCGTGCTTCCAGACCACTTTGTCTGACTTAGACCGCGATAACAGAGTCCAAAAAGCCTTAAGATGTGACCATTTAACTCCAGAAGAAGAGTCATCCCTACGCAGTTTGTGTTCGGAGTTTAGTGACATATTCTATCTGGAGGGTGACACCCTGACAGCAACTAAGACTGTTCAACATGAAATCCGAACCACTTCCCAAACACCTGTCCATGCTAAAACCTACCGATTCCCTGAATGTCATAAAAATGAGGTCAGTAAACAAGTTAAAAGTATGCTGGATCAAGGTATTATTAGTCCTTCTGTGTCTCCTTGGTCAGCTCCAATATGGGTAGTGCCGAAAAAACAGGATGCATCAGGAAAACCTAAGTGGCGTATCGTCATCGATTATCGTAAACTTAACGAAATAACGATCGGCGACGCCTACCCTATTCCGAACATCACCGACATTCTAGATCAACTCGGTCATAGCAAATATTTTTCAACCCTTGATTTGGCGTCTTCTTTTCATCAGGTGATGATGAAAGAGTCTGATGCTGAGAAGACAGCGTTCAGCGTTCCGGGTGTTTCTGGTCAACCAGGACACTATCAGTTTAACCGCATGCCTTTTGGACTTCGAAATGCTCCTTCCACGTTCCAACGCCTGATGAATGTCGTACTTTCAGGTCTTCAGGGCCTCCACTGCTATACGTATATGGACGATATCGTGATATTCGGACATGACCTCAGAAATCACGTGACTAACCTCAAACTAGTTTTTGAAAAATTACGTGAACATAATCTAAAGTTACAACCCGACAAAAGCGAATTTCTTCATAAAGAAGTACAATATTTGGGTCATATTATAACTGACAAAGGTGTGAAACCTGATCCCAAAAAAATTGAGTGTGTAAAAAAATTCCCAGTTCCGAAAAATCCTCGAGACCTTTTTAGGTCTAGTCCTTTTTAGGTCTAGTCGGCTATTATCGGCGTTTCATAGAAAACTTTTCTCATATAACTAAACCCTTGACCAGCCTCCTAAAGAAAGACACAAAGTTTATATGGCTTACTGAACAACAGTTAGCATTCGATGCATTAAAAGAAAAAATAACAACAGCACCAATTTTACAATACCCTGATTTTACGAAACCATTCATTCTTACTACGGATGCTTCTAATTACGCCGTCTCGGCAATTCTTTCCCAGGGCGAAATAAATAAAGATCTATCCATTGCGTATGCGTCACGCACATTAAATAAATCTGAAGGAAACTATTCAACGACTGAAAAAGAATGCCTTGCCATCATTTTCGGCACAAAGGTCTTTCGGCCATATCTATATGGCCGTCGATTTAAAATTGTAACGGACCATAAACCCTTAGAGTGGCTTTTTAACTTCACAGATCCGAGTTCAAAAATTGTTCGTTGGCGTTTAAAGTTAGAAGAGTTTGAATATGAGGTAATCCACAAAAAGGGTAAACTAAACTGCAACGTTGATTCCTTGTCCCGAAATCCTGTCCTTGCGATTGATCCTGACACTCCGTCCGCGTCTGAAACATACGAAAAATATTTAAAACTTAGTCAACAACAAAACCTCTCCTACGACACAATAATAGAGGAACATAATGACTCCCTACTTAAGGCTAAATGTAAAATGATCACTTACCCCACTGCGATTGATTTAGATGATTCGATTCCATATTGCTCTGAAATTATACAACTTTCTAAGTTCGATGACAACTCGCCCGACATAAGGACCTTAGAACGAGAACTTTATACATTCCAAAGTACTTCCAATGACAAACATGTCTACACACATTTGTATTTACGTGTCCATCATTACGACGAGATGACGTACAATGACATTTTCAACATGTTGAGAGACTACCGAGATATGATTTCGACTTGGTACATGGAAGAGAAAGAATTTGCTATATCTGACTTTAAAGACCCTTTCAATAAATTGTCGTTTAACAAAATATATAATATGCTTCCATTCCTATTTCACAATACAGGCATCAAAATACACATCTTTCATAACAATATCTTGTTCCCGACTCCTTCGGAGGTCCCTCACATATTAAAAGATAATCATGACTCACCCTCTGCGGGCCATCCTGGCATGTCCCGTATGTATGAAAGACTCAAGACCTTATACTGGTGGAAAAATATGCGCCAAGACATAGAAAACTATGTCAAGTCTTGTAAGTCTTGTCAAATAAACAAACCTTTACGGGGTACTAATAAAGCCCCTATGATAATTACTTCGACAGCTACACGACCTACTGAAAAACTCTTTTTGGACATTGTCGGACCTCTACCTGAAACTAGAATTGACAAATTTAGATTTATTTTGACCTTGCAAGATGACCTCACGAAATATTCACAAGCTTACCCCATGCAATCCTGTTCGGCCCAAGAAACTGCTCAACGCCTGGTTCATTTCATATCTCATATAGGCATTCCACGAACTATCGTCACCGATCAAGGCACAAACTTTTGTTCGGATGTGTTTAAACAGCTAGAGAAACTATTTGGCATTAAACACATTTACGCCTCACCTTATCACCCACAGACTTGTGGCGCGTTAGAGAGAAGTCATTCTACATTAAAAGAATATTTAAGATCTTACATTGAAGACAACGCTCATACTTGGGATTTGTACCTAAACACAGCGATGTTAGCCTATAACTCCAATATCCATTCAACAACAGGATTTGCACCATTCGAACTCCTACTGGGACATAAACCCTATATTCCTAAGTCTATAGACGCTTTAGATAGTAATACATACACCGATTACGTAAGGGCGCTCAATCACAGATTATATTACAGTAGGCAAAAGGCGCTACAAAACATACAAACATCTAAAGAACGTTCCAAACGCTACTATGACTCACACTCCCGGCCAGTGACGTATAATATAGGCGACATGGTTTATATACGATGTCACCATAAACAAAACAAAGCGCTGTCTCCAGTATGGAAAGGTCCGTACAAGATAGTAAAGATAAACGGAAACCATACCGTCACAGTCCAAGTAGATAGGAAGCACATACGTCATCATTATGACGAAATTAAACCCGCCTCCGTCTAGTGTAAACATGTCTCCATTCTATTGGTTACAGGTTAATGTCAGCAGTTTCCGGAAGTCAACTCGTCACTAAGTTAATCGGATCTCCCGGGTTATATTTCGATAAGTTACTAGATTTAAAGTTTACAAATGATTACTGGAACGTTATCACCTATATAGATTTGAGCCATATTCAACCACATATAGAAAATGTCGAATTTTTGTTAGAAAGAGTTTCTAAGTATTGCGATTCAACACAGTCTTCTAAAGTAAAAGATGATTGCTTAAATTCCTTAAATGCATTAAGGACTCAACATAGCAATAATATTAAAAAGTTCTCTTCTATCTCCTATTTAGTAAATGTAAAAGAAACAAAACGCTCAAAACGCGGGCTATTTGACGCCGGTGGCTCCCTATTAAAAACGTTCTTCGGCACTTTAGATTCTGATGATGCAAACAAGTTCACGGACGCTATTAATAAAGTACAGTCGGACGAAAAACAGTTAACAGTACTTATGCGCGATAACATTCACGTTATTAAGTCTACTATTTCTACTTTTAACAATACTATGTCAAAGGTCAAAGAAAATGAGTATCGTCTAAATCAAAATATGGTTGTTATTGAAAAAACCTTTGAAAAATTGATAAACACCAACGACAAGCTTGAAATAAGATCTCATTTGTCTCTTATGTTAACTTCAATAGAAAGCATTGTCATAACGCTGTCCTTTGATATAGACGATATAAACAATGCCATATTGTTTAGTAAAATAAACGTACTGCACCCGACAGTACTCAGTCCCATACAGTTATACAAGGAGCTCGAGTTACACGTCAACTATTTGCCTAAGCATTCCGAACTACCTATTCGTTTATCATTACATAACATAAATGATCTAATTAATATATGTGACATTGTATGTTATTACCATGACAGTAAGCTTGTTATAGTTGTAAAAATACCGCTGGTTCTTCCTCAGATTTATAACCTTTACCATAACATCCCGTTTCCTGTCCCATTCGACGTTTCTGCACCAGACACTTATCTTCTTGTCGCACCGAGTAAACAATATTTGGCAATAACTTCGGATAGGCTGTTTTACTCACAACTCGATAGTGTGAGTGAGTGCAAAATCATAAAAGACCAGTGCTATGTGTGTGTTCTCGGTAACGTTTACTCGACTATCGCAAATCCTACGTGCGAAACTACGTTGCTTACAGAAGTTATCTCTAAGTTACCAAAGTCTTGCGAAACAAGAGTTCTTCGGGGTTCAGTGGATTTGTTCCAAAAAATTACCAACAATCGATGGATATTCGTGCAATCTGAACCAGGAAAATGTCATTTCGTATGTGACAAAGCCACCAGTAACACCGACGAAATCTTGTTTGGTTCAGGAATAATGCATGTACCAAAATCATGTTCTGCTTTTTATAAGACTTTAACTTTTACTCCAGCCGACAGTTTCACTTCAAATACTACCAGTTCAATCTCGAATTTTAATATTGTAACCGATTGTTGCGATACCAGACATTTAAATAAAACCATCAATCAGGTTCCTCTAATAAAATTAAATGAATTTAATAATCTGGATTCCTTAGTTAAAGCCAGTACACAATTAGATGAATTTGAAAACCAGATAAGGAAAATTGAAGAGCCTTCTCATTTAGAAAGATATTCTACTCATTATTTATCATTAACTTATGTTATCACTACAGTCGTTCTATTATACATTTTATTTAAAAGTAGACGATATGTCTGTAGTAAACATTCAGGCTGCTGCGTCACTATATACAACAAAAATTATAATAATAAAACAAAGAGTCAAAAAACTCAGGACATAGTAGTCCGACAGTCACAACATCATACATCCGACTCCTCAGAGGAAGATGATCTTCGCTCATCTGTAAAATCCTTACCTAATTTGAAAAGAAATACAATTATGTAATGTTAAATAATGTTATGTGAAACATCGACTTACTGCTAGTTAAACGGTCTATGATATGAATACTTTTAATATATATTTTTTTTTAATTGTAAAATCTTTTAAACGTTTTAAAGTTAAGTAGATAAGTATAAAATTAAGTTGTAGTGATTATCCATTTCTGTAGCCCACGGCGATCTCTGTTTTAAGTCAATACATTGATCTTTACTTAATCTGTAATGATCAATCTTAACGGGGGGGATGTTACGATGTCGCAACCCCGGCATTCCATATAAAACAAAACTGCATCGTTTGCATTGACGTAAGCGACGCAATTCATTATAAACGATATTTTAATATATGACATCAGACTTATTTCCGATTTCGTTGAGGGCACTAGGTATTTATGTAATTCTATTGATTTTTAATTAAATAATATTTCAGTCTTAATTAAAATTGTTTTTTTTTAAAAAGAACTTCTAGACCCACCCCGTAACAGTACGTATACCTACTTTCTATAGACATTGTCAATAAACTTAACTTTGACATCATTCTAATAATAATAAAAAAATTAGGATACGTAACAGATCCATAACAGGTGGGTGATATCTGTTTACTGATTGAAAATGAAATGAAAGACTAACCACGTTTATCGGGTGATAAGTTAGTATATGTCTTAGAAATCGAGTGGGCATGGATTTTTATGTGACACAGTCTTCTATAATCTTAACGAATGATGTCTTAAAAATATTTTATTTTGTTAGGTCTGCATCTGCATCTACATACAGCAGTAGTATAAAAAAGACATATTACAAAACGTTTTATAAACTTAAAAAATATGAGTGTTGTTCTGTAAAAAAATTTCACTCACATCTGATTCATTCCAACAGTAAGGATAATTCCCATGGGCTTGTCAAGGTTTTTATTTGTAAATCAATATGATTAATTGAAACTTTAATTAGTATAACTAGTACAAACATTTGTGACACAATAATGACTACAAACGTAGAACGAAGGAGAAACTTAGGTATCTTAAATGTAGAGTGCAATAAAATTTCCGAGAATTTACATCTCAGTGGGTAATCACTTCAAATAAAGCGCAGCAGGACTCGAAAGAAATTGCTATTGTCAATACAACTGGTAGCCCTATTATTTTATTCTACGGAAACCGGACAACAGCTACCAAAACTCGTTGTTCTACTCATGTTTTTACACACGGCTATTTGTGTTCTCTGGAACATAATAGGGTTAGACAATATAACAGTCCATTGTTGGCATCTGTTGCTTACCTTCAATTATAAAAGACGGTAGCTAAATATTGTTTATTTTTCAAATGTAAGAACTTTTAACAGTGACATATGGACTGCTTCTGTTTAGTGTAGTTTAATTTATGGTTACATGACCGCTGAAGAATTGACTTATTGTTAACATTAAAACAGTGTGGTGCAAAATATTTAGATTTCTAATACCACACGGCGTCACTAATTTTCCACGTTCTTAAACATGTCGGTCCAAGTGAAATGATTTTGACTAAAGCTAATTAATTTGTTGCTGGTATTTGTCTTGTCGAATATTATCCTAGCAAATTCAATGTAGGTACTATTGGTAATTTAAATACTCTTTGACAATTTTGTAGTATCTACAACCCTTTTTCTTGAATAACATGTTGATTTGTATTGCCATATTTTAATAATTTAAGTGTTTTCAATTTAGTTTAAAGTATGATATTTCTGTTTAAATAAATATTTGCACACCGCATAATGTGGTAGCACATATTGTACCTCTTACAAAAGATGTGTAAGTAACCTATGTTTCAGCAAATAAATGATTGATCGATACTTTCAGTTGTTTTTTAAGCTATTTTTAAACATCTGAAGAATAACAACAAAGAGAACATCGAGCGCAAAGGTCATTGAACTTCGGACTAACAATCAAGTGGTTGTAAAAGTAGATATTATATAGATTTCTGGTAACCGTTATGCTTTATATTACAAGCAATAACTTATTTTCGAAGAAAAATAAATGAAATACGGTACGGAAATAGGTGGAAAAAGACACATTTAAAAATAATACAAAATATTGGTATGATCTTGGATCGGTACAAACATTATCGACGAGACATATTTGTTTCATTGTTTTTGTTTCCTAAAAACTGATGTAACAATACACTTCTGCAATTATTTTTTAATGATACATTTCATGTTGTTTATAGACTTAATTAATATATTTTTATCGAAAAAAAATACGACATTTAACATTTTTATAGATTAACTTAAAGATTATTAGGTAATTTTACTTTCATATAAAAGTGTCACAATTCTTTCATAGAATTACTAGTTCACTAGTAGCACTAGTTCATGTGAAGTCGGCACTATCGAAAGAGTATACTGTGTCAATATCTCCAATTTCTAAGCGCAGGTGTCACAGTACTAAGTACCTCATTAGCTTAAGAAATACTTACTCATTTAATGAGAATACTGACGAAGTAGTTTTTATTCGACCCTAATAGAGACAGTCGATATTATTTACGGTAGTGAACATAGGGACAGTTAATACTATTTCGAACTAAGACAGCTGTCTGATAAACTTTGGTTACCTACTTTGTGTAACTTTTTTACCGTGGGAGAGCCACACTTTGGCTGATACCAGTGCAGAGGCAGTGATACCACGGCCTCACAGAAAACCGGTGTGAAACAGCGCCTGCGCTGAGGATACAGGAGGCCCATTTTTTTTTTTTTTTTTTTAACGTGTGGAAACACCCTCGGGCCGTCACCCCACCGGGGTTTGCGGCGGGGCGGTGTGTCGGAATCGAACCGACTAAAACCACACGGTGTGCCAACTCTGCGCCTGAGAAGGGAGGGGTCCGGGAACTGCTGATATTAACACGACCGGACCCCTCCCAGCGCCTGCCCGCACTGAAGCGGGCACCTTCTGCTAATAAAATCTCAATTTAGGTGACGCACGGCACACGCGTACGTCGCCTCCTCGCGGTTGGCCTGTATTGCGGATGGAGGGGAAAACCCATCCCGTCCATCCGCGGCCACACTCAGGGCGGCATGAGGCGCTGATAGGCGCGCCTCCGCCGCCCGGTTCGCCGGCGGCGGATCGGGTCCGAGTGGAGATCGTCCTCCCGGGCCTTCTCCGCCGCCTCCTTCTGCGAAATTACTTCTTCGCAGAAGGATGCGACCGCGGTAAAACTGCAATCGCTACCGGCCATGGAGCGTATGATGGCCGGCAGCGAGAGATCCCCTCCGATGACTGCAGTGAGGGCCCGGCGCTGCGCCGCCCAAGCGGGGCAGATCTCCAGCGTATGCTGGGCCGAGTCCTCACTGCAGTCGCAGTGGTGGCAGGCGGGACTCAGTTCCCTCCTAGCGACCGAGTGCAGGTACTTTCCGAAGCAACCATGCCCGGAAAGCACCTGCGTCAGCCGGAAGGAAAGGGTCCCGTGCTGCCGCCCTGCCCACTCGAGGATGACCGGCTGGAGCGCCTCCACGGTGGCAAAGCCAGCGCGTGGAGCCGGGACGACCAACGAGCCATCGTGGCTCGGCGAGCGGCTTCACGCCATTCGCGTACCTCCTCGGGCGGAGGACGATAACCGTTCTCCGCCCGATATTCAGCCGCTCGCCGATAAACTTCGGCGAGCACTTCCGCCTCTAAATCCCACGGGGGTGTTCCGGCCAAGGCGCACGCCGCCTCCGTCGACACGGTGCGGTATCCGCGTATGGCTCTGACCGCCAATACCCTCTGAGGCCGCCAGAGGCGTGCCATATTCTGGGCGGTCAGAGCCGGGACCCACACCGGTGACCCATAAAGGGCCATCGACCGGACCACCCCCGTGTAGAGGTTCCTAGTAGCGACGCTGGCTCCACCCAAGTTGGGCAAAAGACGCCCAAGGGCGGAGGCAGCGCCGACCAGCTTAGGGCCAAGCTGTCGGAAGTGCTCGTCGAAGAGCCACCTACCGTCGAGGATCAGGCCCAGATACTTCATCTGGGCCCGAACCGGTACGAGGACCGAGTTGACTTCGATAGAGGCGCCGGGGGGTGGACCACGACGGGGCCCATGGAAGAGCAGGGCCTCCGTCTTGTCAAGGGCCACCCGTAAGCCCAGCGCCTCGATGCGCCCAACCACCAGAGAAACACCCCTGGTGGCCAGGCGCGCCGCCTCTTGGAAATTCGCCCCCCGGGCTGTGACAAGAGTGTCATCGGCGTAACAAATTACGCCCAGCCCGGGAGGCAGACGACTTCGAAGGACCCAGTCGTACCCCACGTTCCACAGGAGTGGTCCGAGGACAGACCCCTGCGGAACGCCGCACGACATGGGTCGCCGTCTCAAGACGCCCTCTCGGTCCTCGTACACGACGGTACGCTCCTCTAAATAGTCTGCCACCAGCCGCCTCAGGTACTCTGGCACCCCGTGGTAGTGGAGTGCTTCCCTGATGCAGCTGAATGGCAGACTATTGAAGGCGTTGGCGATGTCCAAGGACACCGCCAACACCACGCCGCCACAGCCAACCGCCTCTTCGGTCACGGCCCTAAGGCGCATCACGGCATCGACCGTCGAACGCCCCTCTCGGAACCCGAATTGGGCGTCCGACAGGTCGGGACCCACCTCGCTGAGATGCTGGACGATGCGGGCAGAGAGAATCCTCTCGAACAATTTGCCCGCCTCGTCCAGCAACACGATGGGCCTATAGGCCGCGACCGAATCGGCTGGCCGTCCCGGCTTCGGCAATAGGACCAGCTTCCCGCATTTCCAGCACTCAGGGAAGCGTCCGGACGCCAGGCTGGCGTCCAAAACCTCCCTGAGGCGGTCCGACATATGGTCGAGGGCTCGGGCCATCACTCGGGGGGGTACCCCGTCCGGCCCGGGGGCGGTGTTCTTGGAACGAATCCTTAGAACAGCCGCCCCTACCTCCGATTCCCTAACGGGCGGCACCTCACTCCCTCCGTCCCCGTCGTCTCTGGCCGGACCGGCCATCGACGGGGGCGTGTGCTCCGCCCGCTGCGGGAAAAGGCCCTCGACCACCTGCTGCAGGAAGCTGGGCTGGAGAGTCTTGGTAAGGGGGGGGCCCGCCGTGCGGAGCTTTTGTCGCACCGCACGATATGGGCGACCCCAGGGGTCACGATCGAGACTCTCCAGCATCTCCTTTCTTTTTGCCTCTTTGGCGCGGCAAATGGCCAGCTTCAGAGTTTTCCGCGCTTCGCGGTACTCCTCATGAAGCCGGCCCTCCTCCCCGTCTACGCGGTGGCGTCGCCGCCGGCATCGGGTGTAGGACCTCCGGGCACGAGTACAGGCCGCACGGAGGTCCGCCAACTCCTGGGACCACCAGTAGACCCCGTTCCGTGAAGGTCGACAACCCCGAACGCGGGGCATGGCCGCATCGCAGACCTGCGTAATCGCAGTGCGAAAGCGGCCAGCCCCCATGTCGACCTCCTCGGCCGGGGCCCGCGGAGACAGCCAAGACTGAATAATGGCCGCCTCCTCTAGCAGGTCCCTGTCGAGTTTGGCAACTGCCCACCGCGGAAAGCGGGAGGTATGCCGCGCCACGTGACCCCTACTGGGGCCCTGGGACCGGGAGAGCTCAAATCGGATATACAGGTGATCCGAGAGCGTCTCAACCTCATCCAGGACACACCAGTTCCTTACTCGTGCGGCAACAGCAGGGGTAGCGAACGAAAGGTCCACTATCGACCCCCCCTGCTGTCGCACGCACGTGTTGGTGGCGCCTCTGTTCAGCAAACAGAGGCCCACCGAAGCCGCCCACTCCACAACGGCATCGCCCCTGGCGTCCGTCGCCGGGGAACCCCACGCAATGGACTTTGCGTTGAAGTCCCCCAGCACGAGGACGTGCCCAGACGCTAGTCGCCGTATCGAGGTCTCCAAGTTGTTGAGGAAGACCTCGAAGTCGCTCAAACTCCGGTTGGGGGAGAAATAGACACCGTAAACGGTGATTCCCCCCCACTCAGCAGCCACATATCCAGAGCCCTTGTCTCTTAGCGACAAGGGCGGGGAACGAGCCGCCGAGGAGCCGACGACTGCCACGGAGCCGTCCCGGTCACCCATCCAGTTTGGACGGGGAGGGACGTAATAGGGCTCCGCGACTACGGCAACACCTATCGACCACTGCGCCATGGTTTGCAGGAAGAGATCCTGCGCCGCGGCGCAGTGGTTCAGGTTCGTCTGGACAAGGAGGTTGGAGACCTGATCCATTTACTGGATCGTCTCTACAACCTCCTCCATGGGCGACGACGTCGACGCACGAACGACGTCGGAGGCTGCCAGGGTCGTCTGGCTAGCCTCCGACGCCTGCTGAGAAGCACGGGGGGGCCTGCAGCCCCCCTGCCCCATCTGGTGATTGGCGGGCTTGTTGCCCGCCGCACACACGGGGCAGTGGGGGGCGGCAGAGCACTCTGCCGCCTTGTGCCCCGGTCGACCGCAGCGGAAACATAGTCCGTTGCAGTCGAAGCAACTCTGGCACTTGGTGCGAGTGTGTCCCGCGGCCAGGCATTTGAAACACCTCATCGGTCTTGGGGCCAGGACTGTAATCCTAGCACTCACAAAACCGATGAGGATCCTGCCTGCATCGGCCAAAATTTTGGCCGACGCCACGGGACAGCTGACCCACACCGCACCAAGGCCTCCCGGACCGGGGCGGATGGTGCCGACCCTGAGGCTGTCCGCGCTGCAACCCGTCTTCTTTGCAACTACAGCGCGGACATCGTCGGCCGTGACGGAATCGTCCAGGCCCGAAATGCGTAGTTCCGCGCACTTTGTGGGCCTGGCTATCCTCACACCATCCATGCTGGCGAAAACCCCCTTCAGCTTCTCTGCCATGGTGTCCGCCTTTTTTGCGCCATCAGCCCCAGGGAACTCGAGAACTCGAGCCCCCGTTTGGGCGCGGCGCAGACGGACACCGGCCGTTTCGAATTCACCGGCGAGGCTGTCCCGGGCCCTCTTAAAGACGGCCGCGTAGGACAGCCCGCCGGTTGTCGCCTCCGGTGTCAACGTGACCACTACAGCCGCGGTCTTCGGCGGCTGCAGTTTCCGCGGCTTTTTCGCAGTGGCCCTTGCCACCGGCGGCGACTGCTGGCCAGAGGCCGCCTTGCGGGCAGCCTTTCTGGCCCGCTTTCGGGCCTTCTTCGACCCCCCGACTATCTGCCAGCCCTCATTGGAGGGGGCAGACGTGGAGGGTCCAGGCAGAGGCACAGGCGTTGGAGTGGGGAGCGGAGGAATCTCGGCTCCCGCCCTTACCGCCGCTTTCGGTCTCGGTCTCGGCGCGGCCGCCTTGGCCGGAGCCTTGGCCGGAACCTTGGCCGGATCCTTGGCCCCCGGCCGTGCCCCTTGGGCAGCCGCAGGAGCTGGCCTCACGACCGGCGACACCGCTGCCGAGTACGACACGCGACCCCCCACCACGGGAAGAGGGGTCGGTGCCGATGCGACCTTCGGCCTGGGTGCCGCAAGCGGTGGCCGCATGGTAGGAGCCGCAGGCAGCCTCGCCTCCAGGCCGGCCGTACGTCCCTCGATCATTCGCCAGCATGCGTCCAGGATAACTGCCAGCTGGGCGTCAGTTATCCCGGTGCCGGCAGGGGACGGCTGCGACGTAGACGGGGCCCGCTGGGATGTCGACGCCGCCCGCCGGGACGCTGACGGGGCTGGGGCCTCTCGCTCCGCCCGGAACTGGGCGAACTGAGCGCTGAGCTCAGCCACCTGCCCCGTCAACCGCTCGTTGGCCGACTGTAGACGGGCCACGTCCCCAATTAGGGTCCCCACGACCCCCGCCACGGCAGAAGAGGAGTCCTTCAGGGCCCTCACGAAAGAGCCCTTCAGGTTCACGGACTTGGTGGCCACCTTTTTGATTATGGCCACCGCCGCGTCCGCTGTCTCCTGCAGAGAGACCGATGATTGGGGCTCTGAATCCCCTTCCACCGGTCCCCTGATCTTAAGCAGGAGACCACACATCTCCTCTTCTGCCTGGAGCTCGCCATCAGCCCTGGCTCGCTTATACGACTCCGCCTTAGAGAAGACGGAGCCTGACGAACCTAGGGTACGGGACCTACCCCTCTGAGCGCTACCGATTTTGGGAGGCAACATATCTTGTGATGTGTCGCTCCCGCCGTCAACGTCCCCGGATAACCCGCGTTTGCGGGTGTCCATGGACTCCGTTTCCATCGGCTCCAGCGCGTCCTCAATCGCACTGGAGCTACAACTTGCACCAGAAGTGGCGGACTTGGAGCGCGTGCGCTCCGATGTTCTGCGGCTCCCAGCAGTCAGATGTCTGACTTCTGGGAGCCCCGCCGAGATGGGCGCCACAGAAGCAATGTCCTCTTCGGCGGACGATTGCTCGTCCGCCTTTCGGAACTGCCCCTTGGCGTTCCTCCTCTCCTTCCTCTTCACCTTCTCGGATCCGTTTTTCATGCCAGTAGTCGTTGTTGTTTTGGTTTCCAGTTCTATATTTGATTTTAAATTTTCAATACTCATAATAAATCCCACGAGATGGGGAGAACTAAAAGTCGACCCGGGCAGAGATCCCCAATACCCGGGCAAGCCTATGTACTGTGGAGGTCGGCCGGTATCCACAGGTTTTTTACGACTTAGCTGTCGGGTGTTATAGACTATCCTTGTCATGGGCCGGCCAATCAAGGCAAGCCCTCCGGCCATCAGGTTCTCAGCGTACCCTCTTGGAGCCACCAGTCAGGTCGTTGTTGAGCCCCTAATGGTTACGGAATGCGAGAGGGTGGCTAGCCCTCTCTCACAGACGGGACTAACACTCAAGTGCCAGCCTCTCTGTTCTACTCGCACTCCAACACGCCTTCTGCTAAAGCAGAGGGACGTTTGGAGTGCGGCACGACGGGTCACGCCCATCACGGCAGTCTTAAAACAGACTCCGTCTGGTATCCCATTTGGTCTGGAGTCTCACCCTGGGCCAATCCGGCATGAGTAGCTCTACCCGGCACAGCCCCAGAGATCATTGACCCACGCAAGCCCCACCACGACGACAACGTAGGGATACATTGGGGGGTAGGGATACATTGGGGGGAGGGATACATTGGGGGGTCCCTATCCCAACCCCTTTCCCATCCCCTTTCTCATCCCCCAAAGGCCGGCAACGCACTTGTAACGCCTCTGGTGTTGCAGGTGTCCATGGGCGGTGGTAATCGCTTACCATCAGGCTATACATATGCTATACATATGTTTGCACAAAATTCCATTATACATATATACTTTTGATTATGGGCACTTTAGACTTGTCCTCTAGCCAAGTCAACATTCTACAAATGTAAACATTATTAGATAACTACAGTTAGTCCAAGAGCAACTGCATTAATGTTACTACATGTGAAGCTATAAATGCTAATATAAGAGCTCGACCCTTTTGACAATGAAACCATAGAGAAAACAATCAATTCTCACATATTCATATACAACAAGTAAATCTGTCATACAAACTAGCAGTTTGACTAACTCTGGCTGCTTCTTTCTGAAGAAAATCTCTAATTTAATACCCCTTCCACTCTCGTTTATGACTCCATATTGCTGAACAGGATGCCAGTAGATTATTAGTTATATTATTTCTGAAGTATTTGATTTGATTGACCAGCTATGATGAGCCTTATAAATGCAGCTTATTATCTTCAATAAAAGGTCAAAAAATATGAGTGTAATTACGCGGTTACTCAAAGTATTAAACGTATTTTTCCGTATCAGACCCATGTTTATCGAGAAAATGGATAGTGGCACACAGGGCTTAAAAAGTCAGAGATTTCGTTTTTGTAAAATTACATTTCTCTAATAGATGTTAATTGAAAGTACATTAAGTTTTTAAAATAGTTCCGATATGAATATCTAGTTATGAAAGTCGTGAAAGCTGCAAACTTTTATGTAACTAAAATTAAACCCCTGTATTTGTTGACAATTTTCTTCTTCATCTTACTAGCCTTTATATTTCCAAGATAATTTAAAGTCGGCTACTAGTACAACTGTTTTTTTGTTGTTGTTGTGTTCAAGGAGCGACTGTTATCGGACCTCCACAACTCTGAGAGCGAACTAAATTCGAAGATTAAACTGGTTGTCACTATATTTCAGGGTACTGATATTCCTGTGACTATTGTCATAGATGTATATAACAACTTGGACCGACCGGTTTCACTTAACTCTTGATAAATAAAACCTGTATTACACAGGTACAGAAAAGGCCTGTTATTTAATTATTTAATTAAGTATAAAAATCCAAACTCATTAAACTTTAGAAGGTTGTTTATTAATTGCTAAGTGAAATTCGTAAGTACATATGATCTTTATTAGTCGCATTAGAATCAACAGGCTTTCGACGTGAAAGTAACATCGAATGAAGCAATTATATAAATGGATGCAATTAAATTCAATGGACTGCCACATGGTATTGTAGAATGAGTACCCGATGGCATTTATTGGTGTGAGAAACAATAATTTTGATGATAAAATTGCCTGTTAATATGGCACTTAGTTAATGAGTATATTTCAATGATAGACGGTACTCATTGAAACATAATTTCACAGTTATAAATGAGTACAATTCTGTTTTCATTATCAACAGCTAAGTTCATTATAAAATTATCGTTGCTGTTATATTCTAGTTAAAAATCAGCGTCGGGCAATGCTTGTCGTGGCACATGCTGCACAGAATAAGTTACCTAGATATTGTTATTGTCCTGAGCGAATTCAGCTTAGAGTACCTACCTAAGGATTCAGCCTATTGTTGTCTACTGGACGAATACCTCTCTCAAAGAGCGCCAATAACACCGTTCTTGGGTAGTCCATATCCATACGTTGCAAGCCGTTTCCTCAAGTTCCATCTTGCCTCAGGGTGTCCTACTCTACGATTACAATATCGTAGCTCTCTATTCTAACGCTTGTCGGTTCCAGCGACCATTAATCCACCTGGAAACATGACTAGTTCACTGCCACTTCAGCTAATTCTTTTGTAGATAATAATTTAAATCAGTGGTGTCCACTACTAGAGAACGGTTTTCCTAACGATGTTTTCTTGAAGTTCCTATTAGTTGTTATTATACACCTTTTTAGACAGTCGTGTAAAGACCCAATAACGATAAAAACTGACTTGTATACATGATTTCAATTTGTTTATATATATATTTTTAATTTTATTGTATAGTGGGCAAACGAACAGACGTACCACCCGATTACCGCCGCCCATGGACACCCGCAACACCAGAGACGTCACAAGTGCGTTGCCGGCCTTTGAGGGATGAGGAGAGGGATGGGGAAGGTGTTGGGGTATAGGCCTCCGGTATCCTCACTCACTCGGTGAAACACAGTGCAAGCACTATTTCACACCGGTTTTCTGTGAGGCCTTGGTATCACTCCGGTCGAGCCGGCCCATTCATGCAAAAGCGTTGCTCTCCCACGATGAATTATATATTGTAATTATATTGATATCCTCATAATTTAAGGAGAACAGTAAGCATTTGTACATCTGTAATCGATAAAAGTACCCGCTAAATTCTCAAAGGTTTTTTTTATATGAATTAGAAATAAATCCTGTATCGCGAGGAACTTTACAAACATATAAAACCACTAGGCCAGCGGTACACACAACGTTAAATGTATGTAGTTGATTGAGAATGTAGACGTTCTTCTAACCATACATGAAACATACCAAGCCATAACAAACATACATGAAACGTACACAAAGAACCTGAGTATGGGACTCAGAACAACAATGTGCTCTCATGTGGGGTTTGAATCCACAACACTAGGCGCAGTAGAGAGCGGCGTGGCGACCGCTTAAACCATTACGTCATCCGTGCAGTCAAATCCTTAACATAAGTAGTATATACATACAAAATAATGATAGATAAAAACACACACACACACACACATAAATTTCATTTTTTAATGTTTGCCTTTACTACCCTTGCAAACGATGTCTTCACATCATTATATACATTAATAGTTAGTCATATCTATACATTATAGCTTGTTTGTTTTTATTCACTAAAATTATATGTTTGGAAAACGTTTAGGCCATGATGGCGCAATTCTACTTATGGTTATGACTTATAATAGTACACTTTGAACGTTAACATACAAATAAGGCATCATTGAAGATTAAGCTTTACACACACGAGCTGGTTTTTGAAATAAATATTCCCATTATCTATTAGTATAAATTTATAGAAAATACAGAAAGAACATTTGACCACGATGTTTATTATCTTTGTAATATAATATAAAAATATATATTTGGATTATTTACGATTCAGCAATTCTAAAAATTCTGTAACGACCGAGCTCAAGTTTTGACATGACGTTCAAAGAGTTTCGTAAATTGTTTTTATTTATTTTTTGCGTCAACTTGATGATTAATTCTTATCAATGCAACCACATTATGCCACAGTGCGACTTGGCAGGCATAGATCGATAAAAATATTTCATATAATATATGATATGGTCTGTGGTATGAACGAATTGTTCTGTAAATTATAAATAACCAGACTGTAGAAATCCACGTTCAACGATCATATGATTTATTTATTGACTATCAATTGACATAATAAATATAATATCCTCAAACATTACACACACGTCTACCTTATCCTAATATAGACTGCTGATATACGTACTTACTTTACTTATATTTCTAAACTAGCTGACCCACGCAAACTTGTTTGCGTCTTCTATAGCCCGTAGCGTGAATTTTTTCCCCCGTTTTTGAAATGTTCCTCATTGGTGCTCCGCTCCTTTTAGTATTGGCGTGATGATATATAGCCTATAGCCTTCCTCGATAAATTGACAATCAAACAATAAAAGATTTTTTTAAATCGGACCAGTGGTTCCTGTGATTAGCGCGTTCAAACAAACAAAAAACAATCAAACTCTTCAGCTTTATACATTAGTATAGATATAGATAAATAAGACTGAAACACAGAACAAATTAAATGTTATCGGTCAAGACACAAAAGATGGGTTTTGTGATATTAGTTCAGAAATACCTTTAAACAGGAATTTATTTTTGCGATGATTTTGTCTAGTATGGTACGTGTGAATATGGTCTTATGAAAAAGCAATGATGTGAAGATTCAAACACTGTTTGGATAAAAAATAACGGAACCATTTTTTGTGCGAGTCTTTTTGGGTTTTGTTAACTGATCATGATATCGTGATTTGTATTTAATTTGATCGGTCCATAATGTTTTGTAATAAAGTATTTGGTACATTATTTGTAACATAATGATATATGATAAATATTAAAGCTCTCCGTTTAGGTTTAGATTTTTTTTCTTAAGGCGTGGTTATAGCGACCACACCTTGGTGCTTAAGTGAAACACATAAAGTACCTACTTGTCGTTGACATATTTTTATTATCTATAGCAATTCGTTTAAAAGTAAATATTTATGACCATTGGAATTTTGGAAATACTCAATCAAATCACGAAAAAAATCATTTAATAACACTGCATAATTTTTAAAGCTAGTTTTAATGGATTTTCTCAATAGTGGATAGAATAATTTAAAACTTAAATTGGGTTGAATTAAACATTTTGTACGTTCAATATTTTATAAGAACGTAAGGTGAAATTTAAAATGATCGTTATATTTTAAACGATTTTTTTAATTTGTAATTATACGTGTGGGGTGACGGGTGTCATGTCCCACCAACACAATGGGAAGATCCTCCGACCAGGCGAGGTGATCATGCCTGGCGGGCCAGTGCCCAACAGTTGATGTTGGGTTGTTGTATACCTATATATTAATCGGTGCGAAAACTTTCATTGTGCGATTCAGGATTTGTAGTTACTCCGTGTAATGCGTTACTTGTATCTTGTATCTTGTATCTTCGGTAGGTGGCGCTGTAGTAGTTTACTGTTGTGTTATATGTATGTGGATGTCGCCACATATGCTATAAATGCACGCATGCTATAAATTCCCCGTACAGATAAAACGTTGAGTTAATTATTTAAATCTGATAGGTATTTCGTATGTATTTTTATTTCTGTATATAGATATTCGTTTCCATTTGTAGGTAATGTTCTTTTATTTAAATAAATTGTTTACTATATTCCTCTCTAAGGACTATAATATGATGAACAAAGTTTCGATAAAGCCGTTCTTGTTACAAAAATTGGGGCTACTTTTATACCTTACAGACAAAGAGGTCTCTAGGGTTTTTACATAAAATATTATTCCTTTTTGTTACTCAATCACGTCTATGTGTATCAATCATGTTGGTATTGAGAATTCACCATGGGGACTTTATCATAAATAGCACAATTTCTTTTCTATTAACTATGATTTTAAAATTTATATTTTGTATAAAACTTTAAGTACTGAACTGTTAGTAATACTTTTATTTAGATATTATGTCTTTAAAAGTAAAAAAGAATGGTACGTTCTAGAATTAAACTCATTTGTACTCATTACACTATTTAAGTCACTTAAATCCTGACTGATTTCGCCCTATGGCATTATTAAAGCTTACTTTACATTTCCGTCTTTACAGTCAGGATTTAAGTGGATTTTTTATTCTAGAATGTGCCGCCAATCGGGAGTATAAATTATAAAGTAGTTATACGTCTATACATGTCATATCATCGTCGTCGACATCCTTCAACAGCCCACTGCTCGATAGAGAAGAGCTTATGGCCTACTATACCACACCAGCCAGTCAGGTTGGTAGGTATATGATTAATTTCAAATTTTCCTTGTCTTGACGAAAGTTATGGGATTAATAAGGGTGGTGTCACTCCGTATTATTAATTCGTCACCACACGGACATGTAATTCATATAAATATTATACAGATATGTCTAATTATATAAAACTTTTAGTGGTTAAAGATATTTGTCTATTTTACGTCTAAATTCAAATAAAGGCCTTGGATAAAAGATTGATGTCGCAAAACACGAAGCAACGAAGTACAATTTTAAACTATCAAACAACTTCAAAGTATTCTCTTTTCTTTCTTTTGTTTTTTTTTTTTTAAAAGACAACTCCCACATTAGGAATAAACATCCTGCGTCGTGGGGGACTTTACAAACATACATGAAACGGACACAAAGAACATCCAGACTCAGGATTATATCCATGGATGACTAACTCGAGTATGTGAGACCAGTGGAGGCATTGATTTTTCAAACCTCACATAGTCAAGGGTGCGTAGTGGAAATCCAATAACGTGCATACTCACCCCAAATATATACAAATTGAATTCCTATTAAAGTGAAATATCTGTTGAAAGTTATTTATTTATTTAATTAAATTTGCATTTCCAGTAAAGGATATATACAACTATACAGTATACAATAAATTACTGAAGAGGTATTATCATTTAGCTTACGCGTAACTTTATATTTTAGAAGTATTATATGGTTAGTAAACAACCTTAAACAATATATTATTTCTTGTTTATCTCTCTTTCAATGTACCTGCATCATATTGGATTGTTTCATGGTATATTTTTCTTCAAATTTGTATAGAGCTATAGGACAGTTAAACTTTTCCAAATAAATTTAAAAAATATAGAAATCCGTTCGAAATAGTTCGAGAGATAAAAAAGTAATAGAATTGAAAAACTCCTCTTCTCCTCTTTTTTCACAGTGGGTTAAAAAATACGCTGAATAAAAATCGCAACGTATCGTATACCTGATAGGCGTGTATATTCCAATATGTTCTATCTTGTTTTAGACGTATTACACATATAAAAGCCTGAATCCTTTGACAGTTCTGGGTATTATTAATTACTTAAAATTTAAAAAACACGGAAATCTAGTAAGTTAATTTTAAACATAAGTAAGCTAGAAGTATATGTATATATATATATATATATATATTTAATGGATTATGGCGCAAAAGAGCTGCCTCGTTGGTCTAGCGCAAGCAACTGCCGATTTCTTGAGGTCCTGAGTTCGACTCCCGGGATACTGTTGGGTTTTTCTAACAAGAAGTTCTTAACAGCAGCCTGGAAGCAGTATGGAAAATGGCGGTGATTCCCGCCCGTGCCCCGGGGAGCACGTTAAGCCTTTGGTCCCGGTTGCGATGAACACCTATGACAATCGTTAGTGGGAAATCAGTGCCCTCAAATATACTGACAACTAGTTCAACCTTCGAATTCAGTTCATCCTCACGGTTGCGAAGGTCCGATGCCATTCGCTCCGTGGAAAAACTGATATTCAGGTAAAACCGGTTGAACTAGTAGCCGACCACAAATAATCTTTGGAATAATAAAGGTTAGGCAAATAAAAATGTCGATAGAGGGGCAGACGAGCAGACGTATCGTCTGATGGTAAGCGATTACCGCCGATTCTATTGTTCTTTAAAGTTTAGGTCAACAATTTACATGTTGATAGACATTTAAACGTATAATTATAGTACGCCTAATGGATGCCTTTATTCTTAGAACTAAACTTGAGTCATAATGTTCTATTACTGCGATGATTAATTTAATTTGACCGTTGACGATTTTCAACAGATCTATTTATATACTTAGTTACTTACTTAATCCTACTACTATTATAAAGGCGAAAGTTTGTAAGTATGGATGTATGTATGTATGGATGTTTGTTACTCTTTCACGTAAAAACTACTGAATGGATTTGAATGAAACTTTACCACAATATAGCTTATACATCAGAATACCACATAGGCTACTATTTATAAAGATATAGCTTCGCCTCGCGGCGTTGCCCGCAGTTATCATCGTACCGCGGGTAGCACCGCGGGGTTCAGCTAGTAGTAAATAAATAAATAATAAATAATCCGGACATCTAACACACAACGCCATCTAGTGTCCCAAGCTAAGCAGAGCTTGTGTTATGGGTACTAGACAACTGATATTAATACATAAATACTGTTTTTTTGTAAATACATACGAGTACATACTATACATAGAAAACATACAAACTCCGAAACAAATATTTGTAGATCACACAAACATTTGGTCCGACCCAGGATTTGAACCCGAGACCTCAAGCACAGCAGTCGCATTCACTACCACTGTGCCACCGAGGCAGTAAGGTTAAAGTAAATAAGAGTTAAATTGTCCAATTAATATATTATTATGAATTTTTTGATCCCTCTACGTAATTATGCTACTTAAATGGTTTCAAATATTCTTTAGTTTCAAAAATAGTTGAAATTATTCTGTTCAAAGCGAGATTTCTATAGAACCACCAATGACAATGGAATTTTATATGAAAACATATAATATCCAAATGTTATAAATTTTTCTCAAATTAATATTTCGTATCACTTGCCCCTTAGGAAAATGGCAAGTGTCTCCGTCGATTCTCTATTTAAAATCGCTGACGCCTCAATTATCTTGTATTATTGGCTAATACTCTGTTTTGACCATGTGACTTAGAATTGAACGACACATACATTTACAGGTATATTTGACAGTTTTCTATTAACGTTTGTAGAATGCAAATTGCCTGATGCTTTTAAATGCGTTTATACTCGCTCCTTACGATAGATCACAATTTTAAAAAATAATTACCTCATCGCTTAAATACTATTCTAGAGTTCATGAGGCAAGCATCTTAAGAATTTTACATATAACTACTTATAGCATCAAAGGTTATCGTTTCTTAATTTCTGTTAATATGTATTTAAGACAGCAGTCTATTATAATAAACTGGTGTATGTTTGTTTAACTATTCGTAATGTATAATTATCGACTCAGTGGTTAAAATACGAATTAGAGAACGTTTAAATGAATGATATAAATGTGATTTGACAATTGGCTTTTAACTATAAGAATTTGTTTATGTTTTTGATCGTCTACATAAATGTATAGTCCGCTTTCAAACCAATACTTTAAGAAAGTGTTTTAATGTTAATTGTTATGTATGATACATTATTTTATAATTTATTCAAATATATGGTTAGGGTATGTGGCGACATCTACATACAGCGCCATTCAGCCAGCCAACTACGGAGTAACGTACAACACGAATAAACTACCAATCCTGAATCGCGCAGTAGAAGTTCTCGCGCCGATTATCATATACACAACATCCCAACATCAACAGTTGGGCAGTAGCCTGCCAGGCATGATCACCTCGCCTGGTCGGTGGATCCTCCCTTTGTGTTGGAGGGACATGATAGCCGTTCCCCCATAGGTACATCAAAATAAAACAGAATTTAGCTTTAAAAGAAATACATAATTACTTTCAAGGTATTAGGAATCGAAAGAGTATAAATACGAACTTATCAATTTCAACATATTTTTTTATCTTACAAGAACTTTCTTCAAACTATTCATACTAATATTAGGAATTCGAAACTAACTTTCAAGCTTTCATGGAAAAACCGCTAAGCCTTTCAATGAAATTTTGCATAGTGATTCTTGAGATAGGACATAGACTACTTTTTGCCGTCATAACCGCCAATCAACACATTTGATCTACGACAAACTGTGGTCATATATTGCATAGTATTTTTTCGTGGATTACGGTATTGTATTGTAGTACTATGTTTAGTTTGTGTTGTTGTATGTCTATAACATTAGTCAGCAATTGCATATCCATATGTAACAAAACAACATATGTGATTGTTGTATGTTCAACAATCGAATGTTATCGTAACACGGTTTCAACAATAGAATGGTCTTCCAATTTGGCTTGCATCTCTAGAGACAACAATTATAGAATCAGAATGTTAATATAACGGCAATGTTAATTCACGAACGTTTCTGATTTGACGAGTGATTGCGTACTCAGTGATTAGAGTCTCAGTCTGATTGAATGCCAAGGTTTTTAGTGGAAACTAATTGGTATCAGTTTGGTCATTACTTGTAACCAGACGATGGAAGTAGCTATTTTGTTTTTTTTTGACGGTAGGTGAACAAATAAACAGGTAACACTTGGATCTGTATGTGATGAAAGCGCTATCGTGTAGAAATACAAACGGTAGAAATTTGGATATTTATTATTGTTAGCAACAACTTATACGGGAAAACATAACTCAGTAATTAACTATTAATTCTAATAACCACGAATAATGAAATTAAGTATTAGATGTACCTTTACATTCTTAATTTGAATAAAAACATTTAAATGAAAAGGTGTCATTATAAAATGCATAGAAAAAAAATATTACTTAATAATTTTATGACTTATATTAGTGTGATGTTATCTCACCTGATAGGGTATCTCAGAAACTACAGGACACACTGTTCGTGTTGTAATTAGGTCTAATCTAAAAATGTGATATTTCCCCTGTGATTTGAAAAGAAAAAAGAAAACGAATTTTGAATACTTTTTCCTGAACTAAAATAATATTAAGCTGTTTTTATTTTCTACTAATTACTTAGGTTACACTTAATTGAACCTCAAAATACTAAATGTGGGTTGTATTAAGATACTTTAGGTACACCTGTTAGGTGCCTATTTCTGATTAATCAACGAACCTAGTTCAATTTAATTAGTAACATAATAGGTAGTTTCAAATTAACATATTGAGTATAAATTAGTACTTAAATGGGTATACAGTGTTAGGAAATATATTCATTGTTTTTTTGAAAGTTGATTATTAATTAGAATATGTAGTCCTATAATTAAGAGGTATAACACTATTTTGGTTTGCTATCTAGTCAGTGTAATACATATAAAAGAATTTAAAAAAAAATCGGACATTTTACACACAACGGGACTAGATAGAGTCCCAAGCGAAGCACAGCTTATGTTACAATTTTTAGTAAATATATATATATATTATACATACAAAACACCCAAACTCCGAAACAAATATTTGTAGATCATATAAATATTTGGTCTGACCCGGGAATCGAATCCCGAGGCACTACGCCACCGAGGGAGTTTATGTTATTATTTAAATAATATAATCAATTTTCTTTTACATAAAAAAGAAGATTGCTAACAAAATTGATAGCAAACTTTAAACATCTCAGTTTTAAAACCCACTTTATCCAACAAACATAACAGCATTATTCAGAATATCGCCATATAAACCCATAGCCCAATTTATACTGTAGCCTCTCGTCGTCCACTGGGTTATGATATCTGGGTTATGATATTACAACTTTTTTTACCTCCAGACATAAACATGAGCACTTGTTGATAGCGTGAGTTCAATGACAGATTAGAGCAAATTATTATTTTTAAGAAATTATGGGTATAAGTATAATTCATCATTCATCTACAAATATTCTAAAACACTACAAGTGAGACTCAACATAATGAGCTAGATACTTTTATACCGATCTTAATTCTGAACTCAGTTCTCTTCTTCTACAACACATTTTATTGTAAATTGTAATGACTTAATAACAGTGTAGTTTATCTCAATGTACCACGAGGCATAGTTGTGGGTGTTTTAATTAAATAAATTGCTTTATCTAGAGACAATGGCTTATGGGGGGAAGCTTTATTAACACGATGGGTATCTACGTCATACGGGTGCTACTCATTTACTTAACAAATAGAATTGATTTGTTTGATTTTAATCTTACGCCGCTCTATATTAGATTATTGAAACAAAGGGCGTGTAGACCTTTTCATAATTGGAATAAATATATTTAAGTAAATATATATTTATCACGTCAAGGTCGATATAAATGTATCACGGTTATAAATGTATCGAATTACTCAGTTACTGTTATTTTCAAAAAGGGAAGTTTTAGACAAATTTTATTACACGGGAAATCTATGAGTAATAGAGTATCTAATGAGTAATGTACTTTGTATTTTTAATTATACACAGTATAAACCTTCTTTCAACACAACTATGTCTCGCAAAACATCGATTCCCAAAATGTAATACACGATTATTAGTTTTTGTTTAAGTACATTAAACACATGGCTTCAAACGAACCGCCGTTTTGTGGTAGGTGCTCCACTTACTTCTTAAGTACAATAGCGTGAGAAAACGTCTTGTAACGTATTCTGATATTTGTTCTTGAATGATATTTACTCATTTGCTTATTACGATTGTGTAAGAATGTATGCGCACATAAATAGAAAGTTATATTTAAAAAGGTAAAGAAAAAACTTTCGAAATTGTAGAACAATGGTAAAAAGTTTACACTACTGCGATGTAATATATTTTCACCATAAAAAAACCATCGCTAAATCAATAATCATTAAAAAAAGTAGTGAATATATCACAAAACAAAATACTAATTACTAGCTGACCGACGCAACCTCGTTTGCGTCTTTTATTGCCCGTAGCGAAAAATTTTCCCCCGTATAGGGTTGATTTTTTACACCTTGTGTCCGAAAAACCCCAATATCTTACGGAACCCTATTTTTTCTATATATATATTATAAAATAAAATATAGCCTATGTTAATCGTGGATAATGAAGATAACGAATGGTGAAAGAATTTTTAAAATCGGTCCAGTAGTTTTAGAGCCTATTCATTACAAACAAACATACAAACAAAGTTTTCCTCTTTATAATATTAGTATAGATATACAATAAACTAATCATTGTAATCATCCGTAACGTAATTTTTTTTTTTTTTTTTTTTTTTTATTGAATAGTGGGCAAACGAGCAGACGTATCACCTGATGGTAAGCGATTACCGCCGCCCATGGACACCCGCAACACCAAAGGCGTCACAAGTGCGTTGCCGACCTTTGGGGGATGGGAAAGGGGATGGGGGGGAGGGGTATGGGCCTCCGGTATCCTCACTCACTCGGTGAAACACAGCGCAAGCGCTATTTCACACCGGTTTTCTGTGAGGCCGTGGTATCACTCCGGTCGAGCCGACCCATTCACGCCGAAGCATAGCTCTCCCACGGTAGATAGAAGAAAATATTTCCATGACAACCGTAGTGGCTTGGATTTCTGACTCTGCCTGTCAAACGAATGGAAGTCTGTGGAGTAGTTACTAGCTACTCCTTTGGCGTTGACGTGCGTCTATTAAACTCTACAGAACATTCCTGGAATGTGATTCCATAACTATTTGAATGCGGTAAATAAATAAATAATAAATTAACATTTTCGGTTATTTAACACACAACACCATCTAGTCCCAAACTAAGTAGAGCTTTTACTATGGGTACTAGACAACTGATATAAATACACATACTTTTTATCCATACATGTTACATATACAGACATAATTTTCTGTATTCTCTTATCTTCAGTATTTCTACTTAGGTTAAGTCAAACGTAAATTTAAAAAGGTTTCAAATTAAAGTAAAGTACATTTATAAAGAATATTCATAAAATAAACTTGAAAAATAAAACTGCCCAAAAACGTGACTCGCAGAAACCATTACTTATTTACAGTTTCTTAAGTCAGCTTTATTCGTATAAAAACTCGACTCGGGAAGGATGGCATGACCTTTATCAAAATATCATCAATCATCTCTGTTTACGTCTAAATTATGTCAGATATTTTCTCTAAAAAAAGAAATTGTTGTTGCGAGCTAATATAAAATATATAACGAAACCTATTTCAATTCAATTGTTTGGCTCCAGACAAGAAACAATTAATTGTTTTGTATTTTTAAATACATTTTTGCTACGGGCAATATTACAACTCAAATTATTTTTGATTGACATGTATCCGACTATTTATCATTTATTTCTAGGTATATTCATTTACAATACATTTAAATACGGTTATTTAGTTATCTATTCGTACGTTCAGGGTTAGAGTCCATCGAAATGAAACATCGCTCGTGTTAGTTGTATAGCGCCCAATTTATTGATAACATTTCGGACCTATTCCACTATTTTCCTGGAATGATAATCACTATGTCATAACATTAAATATTTATTAACATGTATTGGTTAATTATATTGACGTAACTAGAAATCGTTTTGTTTATTATAATAATCTCTTGTTTTCAAACTGGCTATATTTGATTTAGATTAATATTTGTATTGACCGATAAACTCTCTAATTTCTCACTTTATTATTCTCTAAAGTTTGATACGCATACAATATCAATATAATAGAATAATAACTGTGCTATAACAGTAGACCTACTCAAACAGTACGTAGGTAGGTAGAAAGGATTTTACAGAAACATTTTGATTAACTAGAAATTGTTGTAAGTTTTTAGGTTATATAAGGATGATGCCATGCTCTAAAAACTAACATACATATTTAAAATGATTAAATTGAGTGCAAGCCATACAAAACAGAATGAAAGATTTTTTTTATCAAATGATTTGTTACACCGTCATCTAACTTTTTTACAAAATTTACTTGAGACCAGTCTCTCTGTAACTTATTTAAAACTAGGAATCATAGTTTCGTATTACATTTACTTATTCATTTCTTAGTAATTCAATTTACTTAAATGTGTAAGGTATCAATTACATTAATTTTACCTGTTCTACACATAAAATATTACCTTACTATGCAACTTATTATTGGACTATGGTACTAACATTAATCTGTATAATCAATTCAAAGATAATTTGAATCAAAATGAAAATCCATTTACTTCTTACAACGTACGCATGATAAATCTATAATAAGGTCCGGTCCTAATAAAACATTACTACAAAAGAAACAAATTATGCATTGTAAGCGACATAAAAATACAAAATACATTTTTGTACGCGCATGTACTACAAAACTTTTCACAATTGAATGAAAGATTTTACTTCATATTAGGCGCGTAAATATCCACTCGGTATGCGGTATTCATATTTACGCCGTCAGTAAATTGCTATCAGGCGTAATGTAATAATATGAATTTACATAAATTTTCTATAACATTTACATTAAGAATAAATGAATTGTTGGGTGAATGGTGCAATAGCCGGAAGATGGTTACACTACGTCGGTTTAGTCAACCACATCACTAAAATGCTTGAACGTAATAGGTAAAACTGCTACTTTATTTATCTTTGTAACCATATATTTCCTGGTGCATTGGTAGAGGCAATAAAAGTTGTGGAAGATAGATTGAGATTCAACGCAGCCTTTAAGATATGGATGCCTCACTATAAATTTAAAAATATGTTCAAGAAGCTATCTTGAAGAAAATATGATGATTGGTATGCGTTGTCGAATAACTTAACATTTTTATTCGATATATTTTATATATTAAGAAATAATTACTTGCATGCCGTTCTATATTGCCTCGTTTGATCATCGTATGGTCTAAACAATTTTGTAACATAAAGATTAAATCGGGTTAAAAAGATTTACATCTCAATTTGGGCTATCTCAATCGCAACACTCTTGCAATCAATGTAAATATTGCAAGATTTTTTTGATTAGAGACTAAAGTTAAAGAAACACAAAGAATCACTCATTATTTTAGTGCATTTAAAACGAAGAAGAAACAGGTAGGCTTACTTTGTTACCAGTATGTACATTAATACGAAATTAGGTACCGTACTGAATATGTTCAAATTATTACATAAGTTGTATGAAGTTTTGAGTAACAATAAATCAATTTATTACCGTGGGACGGCCACGCTTCGGCATGCATGGGCCGGCTCGACCGAAGTGAAATCACGGCTTTACAGAAAACCGGTGTAAAACGGCGCCTGCGGTAATCGCTTACCATCAGGTGATACGTCTGCTCGTTTACACCCTATTCAATAAAAAAAAATAGTATACACATAGTTATAGATATTAAAATTTGTGAGTAATAAAAAATATTTTTATAATTATAACTTGTCTTTCATAGTACCTATAGGACATAAAATCTATGCTTTAGTCGGTTATTGGTCTTTATTTATATTGTGTAGGAGGTATGTCTCGTGTGTTTGTTATCAACGTGAGTTAAGACTTAGCTTTATGTTCATGTTATAACTTTTATAGAATCTTAAAAATAAAATGGAATTAATACAGCAGCCGCCAGTGAAGTACTTACGCTATAAACATCAGAAACATAACAAAACATAGACAATATGAATTATTTGTATTATTCGATTCATATTTTGGACGATTAGAAAGATTGATTAAACATTTGTATTGAATTTCTTATCCACATTTATTATCATATCTAAAGACACAAGCTTACCATACTGACTTTCCTTAAGGTTCTTTGTGATTGTCTGTACTCAAAAACACCTAAATTATTGTAACCAGTGACACAAACTATGTAATGTTAACATATATTAGCTATAAGTGTTCTAAATGGTGATTTTGGTATAACTGTCAACTACAAGCTGGTGCTGAGAAAATATCAATAAAATTTGAATATTGTAATGACTAGTCTCACTGTGGATAATACTCATAATAGGTAGTATGGTTTGCATTGGAACACAAAGTACGGAATAGCAATTACCTTAATCTTACAAAATTTTCTTGTTATGGTATAACATATCAGTTTTATTTTTGTTGAAAAGTTTTCTGTGCTGTAGGTAAACATACCTTTACCTGCCTTGGTGGTGCAGTGGTAGTAAATGCGGCAGCTGTGCTTTAGGTCTTGGGTTCAAATTCTGCGTCAGACCAAGTGTTTGTGTGATTTATAAATATTTGTTTCGGAGTTTGGATGTTTTCTATAAATAATACTCTATATTTCTATAAGGTAAGTATTTACAAAACAATGTATATTATATTTGTATTTATATCAGTTGTTACCAATAAAACAACCTGTGTTTATTTAGGGAGTAGATGGCGTTGTGTGTTAGATGTTCGAAATATTTATTTATATTTAAAATATTTATATCATAGGCCAAGAGGTTCTGAAGATTTACACAATGATTATGGTGAACATGTATATGTATGTTTTTTTTTAAAGATTTCAATATTTAAAAGCAAAAACCTTATCTAAATAATTATTATTAATAAGTTAAAAAAAATGTAAAAAAACTTAAAGTCTTCTGAGTGCAAACATCTTCTGTTTATGCTTTATTTTTATCGATATTTAAAGTTATATTACTTCAAATCATTTTAGTTTTATCCTCTTTAACGCAGTCCGTCCATCTTTTCTTAGATTCTATTCTTCTAAACTTCCTTACAGCACGTTTTGTTTACTATTCTACATTTATGTAATACTACGACAATCTATTGCTAATGTATAGTTTTTTATTCATCATCTTGTTTATAACAACATACCAAAAATCAATCATACCTGGTAATCGTAAATATCTTCAACAAAGCGACGGTTTTACATCAGGCTACCATGTCATCTACGTTACAGTTTATTGCACTAAAATCGTGCACAAATATTTTCAAAATATCTGTAAAATAGATCCTTAATATCATCAACAGTCTTCTGCAGGACCTAGAGCTCTCCTTAGACCGGAGGTTTAGGTCTAGTATACCACGCCTGGACGGCGGATTGGTAAACCATAAATTACAAGTTTTCCTTCTCTTTGTAGACCTGCAAAAGATAAAAATCATTTACGCTGATAGAAACTAAGTGAGACCGGTGTGAAACCGGTTTTACCGAATGAGTGAGGTTACCAGAGGCCAATACCCCAGTCCTTCCCCACATCCCTATCCCCATCCCCAAAAGGCCGGTAACGCACTTGTGACGTCTCTAGTGTTGCTGGTGTCCATGGGCGGCGGTAATCGCTTACCATCAGGCGATACGTCTGCTGGTTTATCACCTATTATGTAAAAGAAGAAATTAAAACTATCACGAGTCTATACTTGAAGTTTAACCTTCACCAAATCGGTTGTTATTACTTTTAATGGACATACCGAAGTAATTGTCTACGAATGAATCAATTACTGTAACGGTTTCCAGTAACTATAGTAAAACAATAACAGTACTTTAAGACAGTGCTGTAAAGTAGTTTCGATGAATTACTACCATTGACCTGAGGCTGTAACTATGTTTAATCGTCATTTTTAACATTCGTTATTAAAATATTCCTCAAATTATTTAAAACTATAAAAATAACAGAAAACCGCGCGTTAAAAGAAACATGTAATCATAATATATGTTATTTTTTCAAATATGTAAATAAAAGTGAAAACAGACACATAAGTAAACTTTAGTGTGATGGAAAGTTGTGCAATGAGTATGAGGCAACAAAATTCAAAATAACTAACAAAGAACCTTAAGAAACTAATAATATGATAAATATAATTAATGCGTTAAAGGTAAACATTTAAAATCTCTTTTTTAAATTATATATCGACAAAACATCTATTGCGTAAACACAGTCCGGTTAAATGTACGAACATATTAAAATTCGTGTTAAAAGAGCGGAAACAGAAGTTGAGTTTGAATAAAGCCGTCATTGACATCGTCAGTAACTATTATCGACAATGCGGACTGCACGTTGAAAGTAATTGTAACGTGTTTCCAATGTTACATTGCATTTATTGCGTTAATGCTACGCGAATACAAAATAGACAAAATAAAACATACCTATACACTAACGGCGAACCAATTTAAAAGTATAAAATATAAAGGTATTCCTTTTCTATTAGGTATTTACTTTCTATTAGTTTTGAACCATGATATAGGATCAAACGCAAAGGAGCGTTAGATGAATTTCAAGACAAATTTTAGAACACATAATACATAAAAGTTTTAACTAGGTAGGACAAAAAAAATAGGTAACATTTAATTTCAGTTTTTTTACATAGTTAATTACAACCAATGGTACTGCAAGCGTGTTAAGCGTAATATATAAGAGTAATAAACGTGGCCCTGTAAATATACTTATTAAAACTATTATTATCATTGATTTGACTTTAAAGTTTCTAGTATAAGAGCTTTCTGCGAGCTTGTGTTTTGTATGGAGTCAAGATTTTTTTATACAAAAAGTATTTTTCGTGTCTCATAACCAAAAAGTTACCGCATATCGAATTTTATTAATCTGTATGTGTATCTATTCAAAAGTGAGAACCTTTAAATACTAAGTGACTACCTGGGTGACTATTTTCTAAAAAATAAACCCTATCTAGATCGATTTATCGCCCCTGACACCCAATACATACTACTCGTAAATTTCTTGAAAATCGTTGGAGCCCTTTCCGAGATTCAGGTCAAATATATGTATACATATTTACAAGAATTGCTCGTTTATGGGTAAGGTAAAGAATATAAGTAAAAGTTTAGAGAAGTGTTGCAAGATATATAGTTGGTGTAAACGCTTAAATATCTTTGAAGTCGTCTTCTAAACGCTTAACTTGGTACAATGGAGACGCACTATGGTAAACCAGAACACGATAGGCTCCAACGACAACTCCACACCGATAACACATAAAATACTTACATGTTTACGATTGTAATTCAGCGACTAATTAAAAGTTATACAGGCATGACCATTGTAATTACTAGGAGATTTGTGTTATGCTCATGGCAGTTTTATGGGCCTACCTTATGCCAAGCCTAATGAGGTAAGTGAATTACCCTATCCGTCACGATATAAGAATACTATAACTTGGCTATCGACATTACCGTTTTGCAGTGCAATAAAGTTTTGAACCGTAAACATTAAGGCAGCGACCGTTGTATACTATTCTCTGTGGCCTCAATATTAAGTGCATATATTACGTAGTTATTAATGTGTAATTACGCCTACATCAATAGTTGAATATTACTCACATCGTTGGTATGTACCTACCTACCACAGACGTGCAAAAACATTAACTGTCTTCAAGAGACTGGTGAAGAAAAATTGCCTGAGAGACGTCAATGTCCCATAGTTTGCTATACTGCATGGAATGCCTGTTAACGTCACTATAGTCTCTCATGCAAGCTCACTTCCTTTATGTCAACGGTGGTGCTAAGATACGTCTGTGACCTTTACCCATATAAGTCTGTGTGAACTGTAATAAACAAAATACATCCTGAAGGTGACTTTTACTGAAGCCTCAAAACACAAAACGAGCAATTCGAATACATGCATATTTATTTAAAAAAAAACAGTTTTTAATGATAAGTACAAGTCATTGTAGGTGACTCATATTTAAATAAAATACAATGTTTCACTTAACTGATGGGTTGGGTACAGAATGTTGTCTGTCATTTTCGAAGAAAAGACATTCACAATTTGAGTTACAAAAATAATAAACTTAGTAACATTATTACTGCTAACTGCCATAAAGTATGAGTCCAGACAAGTTATTAAAATCTTAATTTAACTAACACTTACAGTAAACGTTTAAAAGTAGACTGTTTGATGTTATCTCTGCCGTAAATTTTACTCTTTTCAATCTTTTTTTTTAATATATTAGGAAATACTAGTATTTACCGTGTATTTTTACATTTATTTTTACAATTAATTTACAATGAAAATATTTTTATTTTAACGAATTTTGTATGATTTTCTTTTCACTCTTTCTAGTGTAGGTCTAATGAGATAAACACGCGAAATACACAATTTTATCTAATCAGAATAAAAATCATTTAGTTAATTATTACTTGCTAGAGATGTTTGGAATTGGATGGTCATATTTTAAAGTCTTAAAATATTTCATTTAAAATTCTCATAATATTTTTTTTGCCTTTTCAGACTGCCTCGGTGGCGCAGTGGTAGTGAATGCAACTGCTGTGCTTGAGGTCTCGGGTTCAAATCCTGAGTCGGACCAAATGTCTGTGTAATCTACAAATATTTGTTTCGGAGTTTGGGTGTTTTCTTTGTATAATATGTATGTATTTACAAAAAAAAAGTATATATGTATTCATATCAGTTGTCTAGTATCCATAACACAAGCTCTGCTTAGCTTGGGACTAGATGGCGTTGTGTGTTAGATGTCCGAAATATTTATTTATTTATTATCCGAAATATTTGCAAGTGCTGAAGTGAATACTTGCTGTGCTTTGCTATTGGCGATTGAGTAGTATAAGTTTTAATATACTCGTATAGATATAAACAATATGACTGGACAAGGCCTAATTTAGCCGACTTGAAAAAAGGAGGAGGTTCTCTATTCGTCTGTTTTTTTATGTTTATTACCTCAGAACTTTCGACTAGGTGAACCGAATTTGATGATTCTTTTTTATTTGAAACCCGGTGCTTCCCGTGTGGTCCCATTTCAATTTGGTGCAGTTCTTGGAGTCTGGTTATTAAATAAATATTCCGGATATCTAACACACAACGCCATCTAGTCCCAAGCTAAGCGGAGCTTGTATTATTGTTTTATTTGTTTTTTAAAATTTTGTATAACTCCATATTCAATTGAGTGTAAAATACTTATCTTCTCCAAACAGGACCTGTATTATTACATACATACGTAATCTGTGAATAGTGAACGTGAATAACATTTCTGAACGAAACTATTTTTTTTTTATAGAAAATAAGATATGGCATGGTTACAACTTCTTAGTGGGGCCTAAATGACACACCATAAAATGACTATACACATGGATGGTTTGCTGTTAAGTGTTAGCTTAGTGTAGGTACATGTGCTTTTAACGGTGATCTCGATACACTTTACAATCAGTTTGTATAGACACAGTGTGTAACTGTGTCCATTGAAACTAGAAATACCACACAAGAAAATAAGACAATTTGAGTAAGTCACGTCCGTGTTATTGTTCAAACACAGTAGCTGTGGCCTGTGGTGGTCTTTGTCTAACAAGTTAACACCTACACTGACCGGATAAGATTGATAAATGTTTTTATTACTGTGCACCACAAGTGCAACAATTCAACCAGAGAAAATTACTTTGCGCATAACGAAGCTCAAACAATGGTTAAAAACTTTACACCCTGTGACGAATTCAGAAGCCAAGTAGTGGCATAATATATTCGTACACCGATACCCGCTGTGAAAAAGGTTCCAAGTCAAAAATGAGCACATTCGTAGAAGTAAGTTTAAACCTTTAGTATTTTAAATATTTCTTACATTTAAAATAAATGGTTGAATATTAAAAGAATACTTTGTCTTTCATTATTTTGCCTGAAAACAGTCGAACCCCAGCGCATTCTTAACAAAAACACATACAACTATCTATAGCAACTAATATATGCATAAGCTTTTGAAATAGGTCAATATTGAATAGATAACATAATACATATTTAGAACCGAATCCGATAAATAGTTATTACCCCCTGAACAGTCTAGTCAAGTATAATGCATACATGTAGGATGTAGTTCATGTAGTGTTCTATTTAACTACCTCTATGATACTGACCAGAGTACAGAGCATAGCCGTCGGTTAAGAAATGAATATAATTACATTGTTATTTAAAATATGCAAAACATACAGAAGACCATCATCATCATCAGTCTATCGCAGTCCACTGCGGACATAGGCCTCTCCAATTAAGAAGATATTTGACATTTATTTTCCTTCAGTTCTTATGACGTACTTTATAACACTATGTAGTCTATCTTGAAATACAGTATCCACTAGTACAGAAGGTACGGAACATACTACTAATAACCTATGTAAATTTAATTTAAAATCATCATAGTGCAGTCAATATAAATACGAATAATGTAACTTACTAACTAAAATTCTCTCCAGTATTGTGTTAGGTTTGTTTATAAAAATAAAGTTAAATAAAGTTTATTATTATGATTCCTCTTACATTACATTACATTAAATATACATTTCAATTATTATTATTATTTAGTTAGATTAATATTCTTATAAATCATAAATATATATTATGCTAACATTGTTTTACATTCGAAATGTTCACGGTGTATAAGTAAACAGCTACCTATAGATAACAATGCCACTACGTGAGCCATCCACTACTCGACACAAAAATGTCCGCGATTTGCGACGCTACCCCATAAATTAAAAAGATAAATGGTTCACCAACAATGACTAAATAACCCCTGCGTTTCTTATAACACTCGAAAATAAGCTTTGTTTGGTATTGGGAATAAAAAGTTGAAATGTCCATATGAGTAGACTTACAATGCCTCCGAATATTTAAGGGGACGTTAATACACGCGTGGGCTCGCCGATTGCTGCAAAAAAACGAGTGCAGCATTCGATACACTATTTTATGGACGGTTTTGGTCTATTAAATAACTTATACGTCACATAATGGTATTGTTGTTGTTGTATTCTGGTTTAAATATAGCAAGTTATTGGAATAAGATTTTACAAGTCTTTATTTGGCTTTATGTGTAATTTTATGGATACGACTGGTTCCCTGCATTTGATATTCGTATTTACTTCATCGAAATGTTAGGTTGGTTGTATTCAATCCATTGGTACTGTTTACTTTATTATTATGGACTAACGATACCTTAAATTTTTATATTCAAATATATTCCTATTTTGGTCAATTGTCAAAAATCCGCACAATACTATCTATCTTGTTGGGAATTCAGCTAACCAATCCATCGATTTATATAAGTTTGAACTTACAAAAGTCTTCGCAGTCTTTTTTTTTTTTTTTTTTTTTTTTATGTAATAGATGGCAAACGAGCAGGCGTATCACCTGATGGTAAGCAATTACCGCCGCCCATGGACACCCGCAGCACCAGAGGTGTCACAAGTGCGTTGCCGACCTTTGGGGGATGGGGAGGGGGAATGAGGGAGGGGTTGGGGTATGGGCCTCCGGTATCCTCACTCACTCGGTGAAACACAGCGCAAGCGCTATTTCACACCGGTTTTCTGTGAGGCCGTGGTATCACTCCGGTCGAGCCGGCCCATTCATGCCGAAGCGCGGCTCTCCCAGTCTCTATTAGTCATGGCTGATTGCCCCTTCAATCAATCAAACTCTTGCAATTCACCGCTGGATACTGGCCTCTCCCGTCTTCGATCCTATGTCAGCAACTTTCTATCTATCTCAGCTTCCCTTCTTAGATGATCAGACCATCTTAATGACCTATACTCTACCTAAGCCCTTACGTTTTATAAGCAGTCTTGACACTATAGTTAGTAGCTGAAACAATTACTTAATTTTTAAAGAAAGCTCGTAGAACAAACATAGTAAAACTTACTAATAAATATCGTAACTCAAAGTAATAAAATAGGTAGCAATATGCAAACATACCTGCTGCACACATCGTTCCATTACTTATATATACATATATATATAATAATATCTCTGAAAACATGTATATATATTAAACTTTACCTACGCAGGTACACCTACCTGATTTTACTGCCCATCAGAATCTAAGCAATAAAGTTACACAAAAGATCACAGTCCTGTTCTCATAAAAAACATCGATGCATAAAATAAGTATTTACTCTGTGTTAGTCGGTTTGTTTGAAGTGGCTTCCATTTCTGTTCATATCAACCCTTCTACACATGTGGCAGATAACGATGAAATGTAACTCATACACACGCCCCTTTTAAGATTGTAATCGACTTCTTTAACTTTATGACTTAGAATCAGTACAAAGTTATCATTGAAAATATTGTATGCTCTAACCATTATAATAATGCAGATGTTATGTAGTCTGAGTCAAACGTAATACAGTTAAACAAACATAAGATACTAGAGACTTTTTTTTCAGATCAGACGACAAATAATATTTCATGCTTTTACCCTAACGTCATAACACTAAGGAGAAGTCATTTATCGTTATCAATACAAATAAACGTGCCCTTGTTGACATCATTTGAGAAATTATAACATACACTTGACATAACGTATGTATCAAGGTGTCTATTGAATTTTTTATTTCCTAAATATAACCTTACTTGTTTTAAATTGTCACTCTAACTAGAGGCGACGACTTACTTCATAATATGAGTGAACCATATATCACTGTATACTGTTGAACAAACTTTCAAACTGCACACGAACTTCTGTAAGATAGAGAGAATTTTCTTTTTCGAAAAAATATAAAAGAACCCAAAACGCTATTGAACAACAGATTTCTTTGTTATAATCATTAAGAAACCAAATAACAATTAATCAAAGTCTTTTAACCACCAAAAAGAGCAAGCGTTACTGACCATCCTGCTCTAGGTGACGTTAATTGGCGAAAATAAAATAATTATTTGCCTATAATGTTTTATTTTTATTCACATTTAATATCTTTGTTCAGCATTATTTATCATATTTTGAAGATTGGTCATGTTTATACTGAGAAATATTTTTATTAGAAAGGTACACGAAACACCGATGGTTTCCATCCAATTACTTCTTACATCTCTAGGACGTAACCTATTAGCGACACTGCCCCTGCACTTTGACAGCAGAAGATGGATGCACCGAGCCCAATGCGCACAAATTACATGAACCAATTTTAGCCACAACCTTAGCAATGATATTACGGCATCGGAATCTCACCCACGATGTTTGGTTGTAAACTACAATGAATCAACTAAGCTAAAATAGAATTTGGATACGGCAAAAAAAAAATTTGACCGTGACGTTGCAGAACCGCATGGTAAAGATAGAATTTGTTATGGCTGAAAGAGTTTATTAGGCTTGTATATTTTTGTAATTAGAATTTAAAATATTTTGTAGGAAATATATTTGAAATAAAAAAATGTATTGTTGTGTATTTCTGGTAACTATATGCAAGTTATTTCTTCAATTAATTACTATTAGTTTGACTTATTGAGGCGCAGTAAGCCTGGAGACCTTTGTAACTTTAAATAACATGTCAATACTTTGAATTGGCAGTCCATTGAACCTGCCTTGGATATTCCACATATTGCAAATGAGAGATATTATAATAAGACTTTGTGTTATTGCCACTATACTTTGAAGGAACGAGTCACGCTGATTTCAAAACGAACAGGCCAGCTTGACCGGGGTGGTACTACACTCGCAAAGAAGATCAACATAAAACGACAGCATTCGTGCTGTCGTGTTTCGTTGATACTCTTAAGTGTGAGACCGGATTCCCAATGATGCAAAAGCATCAATAGGACGCCATTGTACGGGTCATCATGCTGTATTGTTGCACTATCTGCATTTGCAATGAGTATGGTGAACACCACTCTTGAATTCTACTTATGCTTTCCATCAGGCAGAGTGGAGTTACTTTGGCATGCTATACATAAAAACAAAATAAACCAAATTCCGCCCACATAAAATTTATTACCAAATATTGGTTTATTTTCCCAATAGGAAAAGTTTAATTAAACTTGATTTGATTTGTTATGCCTTTTTTTAATGAATAGGGGGCAAACGAACAGACATATGACCTGATGGTAAGCGATTACCGCCGCCCATGCATAACCGTAACACCAGAGGCGTTACAAGTGCGTTGCCGGCCTGTGAGGGAATGGGAAGAGGGATGGGGAGGGTTTGGGTATAGGCCTCCTCACACACACGGTAAAACACAGCGCAGGCGCTGTTTCACACCGGTTTTCTGCGATGCTGTGGTATCACTCCGGTCGAGCCAGCCCATGCCTGCAAGTTTATTTACTTTTTATATAAATTTTATGGCACAATTGTATAATTAAATAAGTACCACGTAGTTACAAAATATTAATTATATACTATAAGTATTTTTAAAGTAAGTCAAATGTTTTCTTTCTTTTAGTTTATGTTAAAAGATCTAATATTAATTTTTTCGTAACTCCGTAACGTATCTCCCTATAAGAATTTGTCCACGCATCGCATCCTCCCCTTTGCAGTACATCCCCTTGAAATTTTAGGGGAACGCAATCATTCCCTTTGATTCTTGTTCCTTCCTATTCAATTAGAAGGCGTCTCTAACTGACTTTTAGAAAAAAAGTTTTCGCTTTGATTTTAAAAGGCGGAAAATAAACCAGGTTCCCTCGTAACCAGATAAACAGATATGAATAATTTGTTTTGTTGATGAAATTTGAATTAGATTTTCTAACAAAAAAGGATACTTCATAGTCAGTTAAGTTTTTATATTTATTTACTTTTGGTTTAGATTTTAAGGAATGATCAGAACAGTGTTCCATAAATAAGGCCTGACTATTAGTAATTATTGCGATGTAGTTGAATACCGACTTGGTAACGAATTTGATATCTTAATTCTACGAAATTATTGACAGTAAATCTATGCCACTTACAAAGTGATATGAAAGATAATAAGACATAATAATAAGAAGACATAATTAACTAATAGGTACGTACGTAAGTAATTCATGAAAGCGAAACGAATCAACACACAAACCAACAGGTTTATGTACATCAATTTACACATCAGAATTCTTAGTTAAATAAGTGTAAAAGAACAACCGTAGGACAAGCGTGATATAATAGAGACCTCCTTTTTAACAGGAAGCTAATATCATACGTCCAGCAATGCAATCCAACTTAACAAAACACTGACACATAAGTTTTATGCCTACAAGTTTTAAGAGTTAAAGTATTATTACTTAGTAACTACCTTTTAAAACAACCTTTTGGAAGCAAAAACGAAAGAAAATATTCTTATTGTAAATTTTTAGTTTTATGTCCATTACTTTGAAATGTTTTATTACAAATTCCTTAGCATGGTATTCTGTAAAGACGAATATGACATACAACAACTTGGCTTTGTTATAATATTACATTTAAATGCATATTGCATCCATAAACGAAAGGTTGGTATAACTTTCGGAATAAAGGCAATCACGCAACATATAATACATTATCATACATAGATTACATATCTTTGATTTCTATAATGTTACTGTTAAACATTTTTTTTTCATTTGGAAATCCCCTAGGATACCACTTCCTGGTGGCAAGTCGGACTGGAACCGACTAAAACCGCACGCTGTCTCGGGTACTAGATAGAATGTTACTTTTACCCTAGCCCTGATAACAGGCTGACTCTACTTGTAACTACGTTCACAATCAATTTAGAATATACCAATTTACTATGTTAAAGAACATGGATCCAAAAGACATCATAATTAAAATTACATAATCAGAAAGTCATGGATTCGCTTGTGCGACAGCTACTATAATTGTTCATTTATCTAAAATATGTATGTGAACAGAAACATAAGTATGTTTATAAGCACTGTCAGATTACAGTAGTACAGGCTCGGCCTAGATTGGGATCAGACTCGGCCTAGGTTGTATGTGAAATCTGTAAAGTTATCATTACAATAGGGTAGATTGATAACTGTATCGTAAATAAATAACGATGTCTATTTTTAAAAAAAGAATATTACAAAACATTTCGGACAAAAAAATTATTACAGCTTTTCATTTCTATTATAAATTTTCATTGAAATATGTAGTAATAGAGTGGTCTAAAACAGTGACGTCACAAGTTTGTATTTAGTACATTGTTCATACTAAGTTTTAGTTTTGACAGATATACATCTGTAGATATCACATGTACACACATGTATCAGTGTAGACATCAGACGGATATAAAAAGTAACTAATTTAACTAGGGTATCATCTATCCTATTCTAGGTCCTAATAAGAAAGAATTACACGAGTTCTTTTTAGACCATTGAAGCAGAACTACATTTAAATACAGCGAAGGCCATTCGATCTAGTCACAATTGGATAAAATGTGTATTGTACGTACGATATGGCCTCTGCACTGATCAAATCGTGCACTACTTTAAATACAGGCCACTTTAATTGAACGCGTATTTATGGTTAAATTGGTTCGTGTTAAATGTTGTTCTTGAGAACATAGTACTTACTTAATTGTTTTTAATTCAAATAATAATAATAATAAATATTTCGAACATCTTACACACAATGCCATCTAGTCCCAAGCTAAGCAGAGCTTGTGTTGTGGGTACTAGACAACTGATATAAATACATATATACTTTTTTTGTAAACACATATATATATTACATAGAAAACACCCAATGAATATAGGTGATATTCAATGCGAAATAGATAAAATTTATAAATAAAAATCCATTTTCTTGAGAAATATTATGTAAAGCTTCATATTTTAGGGACAATAGTCTGAAGTCGTTTATCGTCTCGATGCTCTCGACGTCTTACGAATATTGAAAGTATTTATTTATAAGAATGTTGAAAATAGAATTCTCAGATATTTTTAATTTTAAATTCAACTTACTTGGTATTATTATAAGACCCATCTATTATTTTCTTAAAAAAGAAACTAAATCGGGATTGTGACAATCGATATCCAAAATAACATAACTATTAATTCTATAACTTTACTTTACTTCTACAAACATGCACGGTTAGCCTAGTGGTTTAAGCGGTCGCCACGCCGCTTCCTATTGCGCCTTTTTGTGGATTCAAATCCTAAATGGAAGAACATTTTGTGTGATCCACAAATTGTTGCTCTGAGTTTGGGTATTCTTGGTGTCTGCTTTATATATGTTGGTAAAGTCTCCCGTAACACAGGATGTATATTCATAATGCAGGAATTGTCTAAATAAAAACCATGAATATACCCTAATAATAGTTTGTTGTAATGTAATTGTGGGGGAACGGGTGAGAATCCTTCGACCAGGCGAGGTGATCATGCCTGGCGGGCCACTGCCCAACAGTTCATGTTGCGATATTGTATATAATATAATATGATAATTGGAACAAAGAACTTCTATTGCGCGATTCAGGATTGGCAGTTACTACGTATTGTATGTTACTCAGTAGTTCAGTATAATTTCGGTAGATGGCGCTGTAGTATGTTATGTTCTTGTTGCGCTGTATGTGGGGGTACCCACATAATAATTTATCACTGAATGTATACAAATAAATAAAATTGGAGTGACTGTTTGTAATATTAATATAACCGCTTTTTACTAAATGCATTTGTATGTATGCACAGTACATATATTATACAATGCACAATAAAGCTCAGTAAAACACTTGAGTTCTTGAATTGAAAGATTTCTAACCCCCTGTAATTATTAACCATAAAGCAAGTCAGTTTGTTTACAAACTATTAAAAAAAAGTAAGAGTAATAAAATCATAATCCATCCATATTCACGCTTAAAAGCAAATTGGCGCACATTATGACCCGCGATTCGTTTCCTTCCTGGCTCAAGTCTGTCAAATGTGCGAACAATAGTTCCCATTGTAGTTTTTTCACAAATATCATACAGACACGCTCACATCCTGTTACTGTGAACTGCATTATCTGAGACTGTACTGAATCAGGTCAATGCTTTAGAAATTGAGTGACTACTAAAACTATCTTCTTTGTTTATGTTTTGGAATTTTGACATGGCGAATAATTGTTGAGACCGATGATCGCAGTGAAGTGAACTTTAGGTACGTTCAGTTCACTGCGATCATCGGTCTCGGGCTCGGTCTCGGTGCTTATGCTACGTATTGACATAGTAGTTAATTGTATTTTGTCAGTGAAAATCATATACATCATGACTATTAATATATTGTGTACATAAACATAATTATGAGTATACTATACTTAAGTATTATTTTATTGAACGGTATTATTAAGCTGCCATTATAAATAATTTCTCTCAATTATTAAACGACTACTCAGATCAAGACAATGTCCAAAGTTCACAGGCACACTAGTTTCGTTAAAGTTTGTTCCGGCCTAATGAGGCGGCGTCATTGCGCAAGCGCTGGCGATGAGCGCTCGCTCATTCGCCACGCTCCGGAACTAATCGCAACCGAATACGGGCGTGTGTGGATGATGGTGTGATTTTTACTCATAATTGAAATAGATTGACTACTTTTGACTGGTTCTTTTGTTCTTTGAGTACCGTTGTTCAATATTTTTATCGACTTTTATCTTTTTTTTGTTCTACTCGTGTAGCCTTGACACTAAATATTTTCATTGTGATTTTGGAATCTTCAAAACTTAAAAGACAGGCGATTAGGAGACATCTAGAACAACTAAACCTGTGACAAGCACGATTATTCGTCCTGTACCTGGTTGTCATTAATTTATATTAATATTATAAAGAGGTTGTTTGTTTTAACGCGCTAATCTCAGGAAGTATTGGTCCGATTCGAAAAATTTTTGGAACGAAGTTCCTTATCGCGCGATATGAACGAAAAAACGAAGGGGGCTAGACGGAAATTGTCGCGACATAATTTGTTGTCACGACACTTTTTGCTATTTTAAATTTTATTTGTTATTAGTTTATTTTTCATTGCTTGAAGCAACCCAGATACTATATATATATCTATATATATATATATAATATATATATATATATACTATATATATATATATAATATTATATATATATATATAATATAATTTCATCATTTTCATCATCTTCATCGTTTTCATCATTTTCATCATTTTCATCACTTTCATCATTTTCATCATTTTCATCATCTTCATCATTTTCATCATTTTCATCAATTCATCATCTTCATCACTTTCATCATTTTCATCATTTTCATCATCTTCATCATTTTCAACATTTTCATCATTTTCATCATTTTCATCATTTTCATCACTTTCATCATTTTCACCATTTTCATCATCTTCATCATTTTCATCATTTTCATCATTTTCATCATTTTCATCATTTTCATCATTTTCATGACTTTCATCATTTTCATCATTTTCATCATCTTCATCACTTTCATCATTTTCATCATTTTCATCATTTTCATCATTTTCATCAATTCATCATCTTCATCACTTTCATCATTTTCATCATTTTCATCATCTTCATCATTTGCACCATTATCATCATTATCATTATTATTATTATTAATATTATTGTGTACACATATATCATAAAACTAGAAATTACGTAAAATATTGAAGTAAATATAATATTTGTATCGTCTTTCTATTTCGAACTTCGTTCCATCCGGGTGTCCCTTGACACCTCTAAATTTTTTTACTGTTAGAGAGTCGAGTATAGAGGAACACTAAAGGAGATACAGCATCACGCTACGAGTAAATGAAACGGAGTATCCGTAGAAAATGTTGCAAAAACAAGGGAAAATAATTCCTTTCGAGGGCTTCAATTGCACGCACTGTGTATTCGGTTTAAGTTTCACAATAATAATATATTAAATAATTACTGCCCATTAGAAGTTCTAGAAAAACGTTCAAAGTTGGTTAACCCTAGAGTGGGCGCGTCTTTCAGTGAAACGTCAGTGGGCGCGTGGGGAGCATTTTGCCGCCTCTTTTCTTTGGCTATTTTAAGTAGAAATAAAGTAACATAATTAATTTATTTTGTCAGGATTTAAATAATACACAAATAAGTATTGGTAAATCAACATATTTATTAAACTTTGTTTTAAGAACTTTGGCTTACAATATATTTTAGGAAACTTAATAGTTTAATTGACTTTTTTGACTTCTGCTATTATAATACTCTATAATACTAAAAGAAAATAAAAAAATAAACGAAATTATATGTTCACTACATCTACAGGATATGCTTTATCCAAACAGTCTTTACAAAGGAATGAGCAATGTTCATTGCACAGTAACTTTGAGCATCTGCAACACGCTTTTTTAGTGCGCCTATTTTTCTTTGTTGGACATAAATTGCATATGCATTATTGCATACTCCTTCTTTGAAGATGTTGCTTGATCTGCTGGTACAAAACGAGCAATTTGGTTCTTCAAATAAATATTTAATGTCTCTACAGAAGACCTTGTGGCCATATATGGCTTCACTAGGACCATAGCAATTTCTTTCAAAAACTGTCGGCGTAGCATTTAGTATTTAGTATTGGCTTTGTATATAATTTGACTGTTTATTCCAGCAATATACATCATTGAAAAAAACAGCCTCATTGGCCATCTGCGAGTAATTCTCCCCACAGAATATTCTTCCTTCATTTGGTCTACGACGTCGTTGGTGTGGAATAGGAATTTCAGAGGGCGGAACAATTGGAGTTGGTTCTTCCTTGTCAGAATCGTCGTCGTTTGCTGACTATTCTGTGTTCGTGTTTGGCTCACTATGATAACTAGATCGATCACTTTCCGACTCATTCTGCTCTATAGACTGTGAACCTTCAAAATCAGACATTTCCAGCCAAGACACGATTTGATCGTCCATTTTTGTTCTTATCACTTAATACTTTTATATCCTGAAATTAAAATCGTTTTTTAGTTCTCACAATCAATAAAATATAGTATATATTTCAACTTTGCAAAAAATACATGCTCAATTTTTACTTACGTGAGTGGGCGCGCGGTGAGCAATTTGCCGCCCGGCGACACCAGCTGGTAACAACCTTCTCCTTGAGCGGTCTCCTGTGCACTGACGGTATCTGGCTTTTCGGTACGCGTCGCTAACGAGAGTGGGGGCAGCTACTATAAAGCGCAAGACTAACGGGCAATAGTTTTACAAATTATTAACGTTTTTCTAGCGAGGGCGGCAAAATGCTCATAGCGCGCCCACTCTAGGGTTAACTAAAACCTTTTTTATGGTAAACATGTTTGGTTCATGCTTTTATAAAATTACGCTACGGGCAATAAGAGAAGCAGACAAGCTGCGTGGGTCATCTAGTATGTAATACGAGTATGTAGAAAGTTATAGGTATATTTATCAGGAGTTTGATTATTATAGTATAGGCCCTGCCCAGTTTGAGATCAGACAGTCGTTGTGAGATGTGTTGTTGAAACATTTTTCTGTCTTGCAAGATCTCACTTTTAACGATTCCTCAGATAATAATTAAGCTGCAATAATGCAAATGAATAGTAATATAGATAACCAAGATAGTCTACATACGACAAGTTTGATAAAATTACTGACAGTCAAAGATAAAAACTGCAACTTATAGTCCTAACAATTTAACGAAGAGATAAAAATAAAAACATTCGTTCAATCAGCCCTCACCACAACATGAAAACGAGAGCAATATATCGATTTTCAATGCAAATCCGAACAGCTGTTTATCAATCGGTTGCATTAAGGTCGGTTTAACTAGCTTCAAGTTTAATTACCGTGTGTGGGTGACGCTATTGGGATAGACGAATGCCAATCTACGAATGACAGAAGTTACGACTTACAGAGAACAAAACCGGTATTAATTAGATAGTACCTACGATTGGAAAATGGAAAGGCAGTCACTAATGGTTGGAAGCCTAGTGATGGAAATTAGATTAGTGCACTGACTTAATTTCTATTGACGTTTGACATGAGAACACTGTTTTTGTTCAATTTATTCTAGAAAAATGTTTGCAAAAGGTGAATGACTATTTATATATAGAAATATGTATATTTCTTAAGATATAGCTTAAGTATGTACTAGCTACCTACGGCTCCGCCCGCGTGTTTCGCGGTATATTATAGCTCATATCCTTTCTCAAGAATCAAAGTACGTTTCTCCATGGCAGTTTTTATTGAAATCGGTGCAACAGTTTAGCTGAAAAACCGTAATTTATAGACACACGGAAGTTATAATACTCTTATTATAATAAGTATTGATTAGTATCAAACAAGCCCTTTGGGAAGGAAAAATGATTTTTTTCTAATATTTAAAGGGAATGTAGTTACACAGGTCGATTGCGGGTGGAAGCTATCGGCCTGAGTAACTAACCTGGAGCAAATCTTTGTCGTACCTGATACTTGAGCTGGGCGTTGACAGTAATTTCAAACTTTACGTGAACAAATGAACACGTGAAAATGTAGAATTTAAAGTGAAAACTGAGCCTTAAATAATAGTAGAGAACAATAGCCTTTTATATGTATTTTATTGACTTTTGTGGTTACAAATATTAGGACGATGTTGTCATAAAACCAGTAAAAAATTGCATCAGTGTCAAATTCAAAGGTTTAATTGAATTCGGCATTGTATAAAATTTAAATTGTTTTAACTGTGGAAGTGTACAATTTAAAAGTCTAGTGGATATAATATTGTATGGTGCACAATAAGTTACGTTTATATTTCGTTTTGTGTAAGCAAACAGTTTACGAATAGTAATAGCTGTTGATGCCCGACGATTTTTTACTTTCACAAAACCACATCCATCTGTACATACATAAATGATTCTGTTTCAATAAATTCTTAAAAAATAATTTTAATGCTTTTTCATTCTTACCGTGGGAGAGCCATGCTTCGGCATAAATGGGCTGGTTCCAGCGGAGTGATACCACAGAAAACCAGTGTAAATAGTGCTTTCAATGTGTTTCACCGAGTGAGTTAGGATACCGGAGGCCAAAAAAAAAATAAAAATAAAAAATAGTGTGAGGATTTATCATTTTAAATAAACAGTAAGTATAAAAAACTAACTTAAAGTAACGTAAGTATAACTAACTGTTTGAATAATCGATCGTGCTCTATAATATTATATAGCACACACATAAACATACTGAGAGAACATTTAACAAACACAAATAATTTAATATTGTTAAACACACACCCGTTATTTAGTTAGTCGCCGAACCATAGCCAATATTACTCAAGCATCTAAATTTTAAACTTTGAAGTTCCATTACTATCAGTGAAATAAAAATAACAAAAAAATCTTCTCATATCAGTCAATTGTCATTTACTCAATAATACTTATCTGGATATTGTTAAACTTATTTTACTACATGTGGGTACTTTATCATAATAATGATACATTATGCATTTTAAAATATATTTTTTATCAATAACTCGTGTGTCTATAAGGGGCTCAACGACAATCCATAAATATCTCACGTCAATTCGTCATCCTTTTTTACATCTATTATTGTCAATTATTATAAATTTAATATGAGCATCGAGAATTATTTAACAGTAAAAAGGGTGTCTAACTTTTGAAATTTTTACACGCCTGTGTACTATGTACCCCAAACAATAGTTTGATTTGTTATTTATGTAAGTAGAACGTTTTTACTTGTACATTACTACATATACATGACTTTTGTTTTGGTGCCTGATAAGCTAAGCTATTTCATATTGATCATCAGCATCCCATAACGTCCCACTGCTGGGCTCGGTCTCTTCTCAGAAGAAGGTTAAGGCCATACATTCCCACGCTGGCCAAGTGCGGGTTGGGGACTGGCAAGACAACGTTGTGGCTACGTAATCTTTACCGTTGGATGTTTTTAAACCGCCCAAAGGCATCCAACTAAGCTTCATGACTGTTATCCTATGATAACAACCGGGACCGACTGCTTAACGTGACCTCCGAATCACGGAGACGCTCATAGTAACATGCCAGCAGCGTCGTCGCTTACCCTCGGTAATTATTTCTAATCACCGAGTGCAACTGGGCTATGAGCGCCTATATATTAATAACAGGCCATCATCATCAAAAACAGCCTTTAATAGTTCATTGCTGGACATAGGTCTATCCTTTGAAAGGAAATTTTAGTCATTATTATGTCACGTGGGCTAGACGCGTTGGTTCATTTCAAGTATTTCTTCTCTCTGCAGTGGAATTGTACAGCGTTGTTTGCTTCTTTAGTCGTCTCTTGCGACACCCTTGGGATGTATAGATGTGTTGAGACTCCATACTCTTAATCCATCAGCACCATATGAGTATCTAACAAAGCCAGTCATTGATGTATCAAATTTAATAAGTTATTTATGGTATTTATAAGCAGGTGATTCATGTATTTAGACATTCAACTTAACTTTAATCTTGAATTTATTACAAAGTACCTACTCAGTATTTTACAAGTAAACGGCAGACAGGTAATCGGTACGGAAATCATTTTTCGGTCAGACAAAGAGGACGATAAATAAGATGGGGAAATAGTATTAAGATTTTAGTAGTTTCAAGAGGCTACTAAGATAAGAATCAGGTGTCAAAAGTCAAACAGGTACTATTTTAAAATTAACTGATAATATTATTCTAGTATCATTTACCATTAACCATATAAATATTTCCTCAAGCTACTTGCAATCAGTGCCAGTTAAACTAATATTTTCTTATACGTTATGATATCTCCTTCACGCCTATAAGTATCGAGCGATGTTGGTCTAAAATGTTTACTTGAATCTTAACAGATGTTTGACCTATCACGTTATAAAGAACCTCTACTTTAAAAATGCATGCTGGTTTATTTGTTCAAGTTTTTCGTAATGATTGAACTGTTATAAGTACAGTTTGAGTATTCGATTATGTATAGGTGTGACCACATTATACTAATAGTTCGCAAATGAGTATGACAATACGCCATATATCAGTATTTTTGGATGTCACAATAAGCAAGCTTACTTATTTATTTTTGCCTTATTTTCGAAGAATTTATTCAGTTTATATTTCCAATGGACTACACCTTTGTTTCACAGTATGTTACTGTTCATAATCTATCACATCTATAATTATATATGTGAATGTAAGATTTTGACGTGACAACGTCTTATAAATTGGTTTGCCGGGTGACACTTCAAGAAACTGCGTTACGCTCCGCTCACGTTATGCGCTCACAATGAGAGCGAGTGAGAGGCACGCGTCCCTTCCACTCGGGCATGGTTAGCCCGCCTAAGAGCGAGAGAGACAGACATAAAAAGTGAAAGGCACGCGTCGAATTATATTTAAAACGTTAAAATTAATGTTTTAAATATAATTCTTTGTATAAATAAATGTTTTAAATTGTTACTATTATTTCATCCTTCTTCCTACTATACGAATGAATATTCACATTAAAATTATTTTACCACTCAAAGTCGTTGTCACGTAAAACTTTCGCCCGTATACCGACTTTACAGGCAACCAATTTTTTTTGTTACGCTTTCAAGCGAAAACTACTTAACCAATCATTATGAAACTTTGTTCACATATTCTTGGAGGTTTCTATATTACTTCTAATAAGAAGTAATATAGAAACTTTTTATTAAATTCGAGTAAAGCCGCGGGCAAAATCTAGCTACAATATAAAATTAACAAAAGTAGTTAGGTGTCATTCAGTTAGATCAAATTTGACAGTCTAATGTCTAAGTTCTGATGAAGCCTGAAATAGTCGTGTTTAAGGGATAATAGACATTTTTTAGTTGTCGCAGTGAGGTACACTACTGAATCAATGTTAATAGATATATTTTTGTACAAATATTTGGGAATGCTCCAGTGCCAAGTCACTTAGTTCATTTAAAGAGTCAAGATTATCTCATTTAAATGTCGATTGTAGAGTTAGAACGCTCTTCAAAGAATATGAGTACGTTTTGATCAGACTCAGTCATTGCTTTTACTGATAACATTATAGAAAGTGTGTCAAGTGTCTATATTGACTAAGATGACGCTCCATGATCGTATTACTTCGGTGCAAGTGGCACTCGGGGTAAAGTAAACAGTTTATTATTATCATAGTAATGATATTAAAGTGAAATTCAACTGACACCGCACAGTTCGATTAAGGTTAAGAAAATTGAAGACTAATCTTAAGACTTGATTTTGGGAATAAGGTGACATGTACTTATTGAAGCGTCGTCAAAATTTAACGCTGTGCACGAGGTTATGTTGTGTAATTATAAGAAGTAAAATTGTACTATCATAGGGCTTTATTTGAAAACCTTAAAGGTATATTAGTGAAAAATGCGAAGGCCTAAAATTTATTAATTCAAAATTGAAGTTAGTTCAGACACTTATCAATATTAAACAAAATTGAATACATTCCGATTTATGTAAAATTTCACACTCAATATTCAGACAAGGCACAAGATAAGTAAATAGATACACTATTTAAACAAAATAAGCTCTGATATTGTGGTAGAATGTTCGAGGACGGTATTCATCAAATAGATAATATTATTATACTAATAAGTAAATGTGTTAATAATGTTTGTTGACAGTTGTCAAATACATTTGTGTCTATGATCTGTTACTATAGTCGTTCCAATCGTTTATTTAACTTTTGACAGATCACGCACATAAAGTTTTGTAATAATTTTTGATACAATGTACTACAGGGAATACTGTACTTCATGGACGGGCTCCGCCCACTTATAGATGTGTAATTCGTAATTAATGACCTCAGACTATAAAAACAGTTTCGAAATAAAACGATTATCGATTATATCGCAAGACAAACTCTCTTGTTTGTCCTTTAAGTACTTTATTTTTTGGCATTTTGACAGTAACAATACGCTCAACTCAACCAAACAAATAAATCAAAATGGAGGAATATAAATACTCAACTCGACGTATGAAAATGTGGATTAACACTGACATCAAAATGGCGTCGCGCGTCGGGTCCGCGTTCGGTGTTGCCGTTTAGTAATCGATAAAAGTACAAAATTATCTATAAAATAATGAGTGTGTTAAATCGATTAAAAATTCTACATGCATAAAATAGATCATTAAAAGAAATCGAATCGGTAACAGGTCAGGGTATCGCTATTTGATTAGATATTAGAGCTGTCAAAAGTTAAATAAACGATTGGAACGACTATAGTTTACTTATTTTTATAAATTCTAAGGAACGATATTATTTTGACAGAAATTGAAAAATAAGTGTTCATTTTCATAACATAATAAATAATAGCATGTAGTATTCCTTGTCGTTTAAGCTGTTCATTCTTTTTATATTTACCATTTTGTAGTTAGCGGAGTATTATATTGAACTAAGAAACCATCCCAGCTTCGCACGGGAGTCTTTGAAATTCTCGAAATTCTCCTCTTCTATAATATGCATCTATAACACATATATAATTTCCTCTTGAATCACTCTATCTATTTCTGAGAACTGCATTTAAATCTAATAATTAGTTTAAAAGATTTCAGCGAACAGAGAGCGGAGCGACTTCATTTTATACTATGTCAAGATAAGGCCTAAGATGTGCAATATTTATTATTTAAACCTGTCTTAGTTTTTTTTTCCCTTTATTATTGGTTCGTCGTTATTTTAGAATACATTTTAATAACATCACAATATAATCAACACTAAAGTTTAACCCAACCTTCACTCAAAAATGATAAACTCTTGGGTTTTAATATCTATCGATACTGCAATCTTTGTAGGATCAGATCGCAAAAATTCGCGCATTGCAGGTATTTGTATTGTACACAAAACATAGGGCTAAATGTTTGCTTTAACTAAAGGTCGGAGGGCGCTAAAAGGTTTGCAAATAAAGCGGTTAAGTAACGCGTCAACTTAGACAATGATGTCTGTTTGACGGACGCGTGACCCCTGTTAAATATGGTGTATTTCTCAGGCAAAGTAGGTCGAAGACACTGTGAATGGCTTGTAAATATTGTAAGAAAAGAGTATGCGTGCCAATGAAACATGTTATTTCACACTTGAATGACCATCTCAATGGTACCGTTACTGTGACATACGGCATTCCATTTTTAAATGGGTAAAATAGTCGTGTGCTATTCTATTGAAGACGTTTTTACTGTTGTTTAAGATAATACTCAACTATTATAGTAAACATAACTATTACCCTTCAAGGTGTTCTACTAATTTTAAGCACTGTAAACATTTTACTTAAAATTGTGAATAAATTTTCCGTATGTTAACATACGGAAAAATCTTAAGAATACATATTACTCATATTATGCATTTCTTAAAGATTGTTATGACTTATTTATATTGTTTTAATTGTATGTGTGTAACATCTATATATCTGAATACTATAACGATATACGAACAAGAATCATCAAAGTCATATCATAACTACCTACTATTAGGTCAACGACAGTGAACTACAATTAAACAGAAATTTAAATATCTATTTCACTATATTAAAACTGGTAGCACACGTGTAAGTAGCGTCCATAAAACATATTATGCACCGAAAGCAGAAAATGAGTAAGCATTGCTATATAAAATTACTGCAATGAATACCGTTTTAACGTAATTAATAAGCTATATTATATTACAATAACAATACAATCAACAATACTATATCAATTAATTAACAAAAGTGTGACAATAAGCTGTCATAAAACTAATTTAATATCTGAAAGCAAACAGTTTATTTGCCGATGCTCGGCGCCAGCTGTTACGACGAGGCCAGCGGTCATAGATGATCGCGAAAGTCACAGATGCGACAGAAGTATTATAACCTACCTACCTATGTATTAATTATATATTAATTCAAATATAATGTCAAAAATTTTAGTACGTTCAGGATTTCAGATAAATTACCGCATTATTTATTTATTATTTAACGGTATGCAAACATAACTACAAAAAACGAAAACATATGTATAGAATAAACATTGGCCAAAATATGATGAAATTTGAACTTGTTTTATAACAATTGAATATTATTTTTAATAAGACAAGATGTTAATGTATTACTCTACTTCTAAGTTAGTCCCGTAAGTCTAACTCAAGACCAAGTTTATTAAAATGTACTCTTAATAAAGGTTTGGTAAAACTTCAGACAATTTTTATAAAAATATATCGTAGGGCCGTACACATCGTGGTACGTGTACCCTTCTATAAACTTTAAAAATGATTCATCAGTATGTATAATGCATTTACATAGTTATGGGATATGGAAGTCTTTAAACCATCAATGTCTTCTCAAGAATCATTAAACTCTCTTAAAAAAAATCTCACTTTGAAATGTATAGAAAACATAAATCCTATTGAAACTAAATTGATAAATGACCGTGTTAACATGTTTCGCGTCTGTAATTTATTAAGTTTTCGTCTTTGAAGTTTTGCAGGAAGTTTTTGTTACATCATCGATCGGCTCCTGAATGGAGGAGTTTATTTATCGATATGAAATAAAATGAGTCAACGGTGTATTTTTTACTTTTCTATTTATTATTTTTATATGAATTTGGAAAATTTGGTTAAAGGTTACTAGGTATAAACTATTTTTTTCCCCTGAATATCTTATCATAAATTATGTATTTTTTACGAGGAAAGGGCTGTATTAAATATGGTACTGGCTGCCTCGGTGGCAGCAGTAGGTTATACAGATATAGCATATGTAACTGTTATGGTTGGGGTCTCGAATCTGATTCCCAGGTCTGACCAAATCTTTGTATGATCTGCAAATATTTGTTATGGAGTTTGGGTGTTCTTATGTATATTAATTACGTATTTACAACGAAAGAAAAGTATATATGTATTTGTACCTATAGTACAAGCTATAATTAGTTTGGGATTAGATGGCGTTGTGTATCAGATGTCCGAAATATTATTATTATTTAGACTCACAGTGCAGTAAGGTGACGTCACGACCTCATATATAATGGTTAATGTAGTAGCAGTTAAGTTACTAGTCCATAAGCCAGAATTTGAGCTCAGTGCTTTATAAATGTAATTATATGTAAATGATAAATATTACACTGAAGTGCACTAACATAATGATAATAATCGTTTTTACTTTTTCTTTTCCAGTTAAATGAAGTTAACTTTCAATTCTTAGTTCTCATTTTTGAATGTGTCTTGATTTATAATCTATCTGATCATCATAAGGCTATTTGTAGCCCATTGATGATCTATTCTCTATCTATTTAGACATCGATCTGACCGATTGCATGCCATCAATCCTCGTTTTCTCACATCTAGCTTCTGTCTATATGCCTATTCATCATAATCTATCTAAACTGCTGTATAAACTTTTACCGATTATAATAAGTTTTGATTTCATAATAAAATGATAATCCTCTATATAAATATAGTATTACAGAACAAAATATTATAACATCGAAAACCAGCCAATACCAAAATCTGAAAAGACATGTTCGAATCGTTAAGTACCGAGCTTTACCGGACAAATTCCTCTAACACGGCCTGGCCACGGTCTCTTGGTTATAAATATAAGAACATCTAATGCCATCATTCGGTGCGAGTCAAAGCGATCTCTAACGGAGATTTGGTCCGATGTCACTGATCGTATATTGTCGCCCGAGATGACTCCGATAGCGTATGATAATATTGGGTATAGATTTTGTTTACAAGCGGAGCGTATATGTTTACACCATACAGGCATATTCTTTTTGAATATGTGTAAGTAACATGGTTTATGGAATATCCATTCAAATCTAAGTAGAGCGATAATATAATAATAAATTTATGTAAATAAATAAATAAATATTCCGGACATCTAACACACAACGCCATCTAGTCCCAAGTTAAGCAGAGCTTGTGTTATGGGTAGTAGACAACTGATATAAATACTTATATACTTTTTTTTTGTAAATACATACATATTATACATATAAAACACCCAAACTCCGAAACAAATATTTGCAGATCATACAAACATTTGGTCTGACCCGGGAATCGAACCCGAGACCTCAAGCTTAGCAGTCGCATACGCTACCATTACGCCACCGAGGCAGATAATACACTATATAATTACTTTTTAGGTAAGTCAGGGCATTTAGCAAATACATATAGCATTGTTAACAATTTAATATAAACTTTATTGTCCAAAAAAACATAAAAACTACACACAAAACTCTTAAATATGAGAGCAATTGATTCAGGTAAATGAAAAAACAAAGATTTATTTACCACAACGGCTTTGAAGAGTTTTTGATAATTTTGATAAAAGCAGATTACAGTTTTAGACGATAATATTTTGATTTGTTTTTATTTCACATTCATCATCTTCCTAGCCCTTATCGTTCACAAGATTAATAGGGGTCGGTTACTAGTTCAACCGGTTTTACCTGAATATCAGTTTTTCCACGGAGCGACTGCATCGGACCTCCGCAACCTTAACTAGTTGTCAGTATATATGAGGCACTAACTTCCCAATAATGGTTGTCATAGGTGATCATGACAATCGGGACCGACGGCTTATCGTGCTCTCGGCAGGCACGGGCTGGAAATATCGCCATATTCCATACTCCGGGCTGCTGTTAAGAATTTCCTGTAAGAAAATCTCAACAGCGGTCCGACCCAGGAATAGAACCCGAGACCTCTTTATCGGCAGTCGCTTACGCTAGTCGCTAGACCAACGAGGCAGTTTTGTTTCTATTCCCAATTCATTTAACAAAAAGTGTAAGTTCTTCACTAAAAGACTTACGTCAAGAGCCCCCTGCAGCAATACTGTAATTTACGAATAAAAGGTGCTTAAAAGGTAAATTTAGAAAAAGTCTACTATTCTTTTTGGGTTACCTTAATTGAATAAACCTGTACGCATATAAGCTTTATGACTTTAACTGAGGAAAATTAACTCATGCTTTTAATTCGATACATAAAATACACAGCGCCAACATGTTCTCTATCTTATCTGATGTCATTTATAGGATTAGGGCTAGATGAGACAGATATCGAATAGATGGGTGGTTGGACACCAAGGAATGTTTGAGAGAAATCGTTCAATGAATTTCTAGCTTTGTTTTTATGTTAATTAGTAGGAACCAGTTGAACGGGCGTCGTGAGCAAACTTCCGTCAAAATTGTTTGATATATCGTCGCACTACGTGGGTTCCTGTGATGCTCTTCCTTTTCTTTTAAAAGGCAATAGAGAGAGAGAGAGAGAAAACGTTTCTGAATTGTAGACTAAGTTGAGTGAGAACTTAAAAATGACTTTAACAAACAAATGTAACGATCGTCAATAGTTCATTATTACCATGCATGGTGCAGCGATTAAGAGTAGGTAATACTGTTAATATGATCAGTCAACAGTTTTGTCTCAAGTACAGGTTTATTAAGAAGCTATAACTGGTTATCTACATTATCTACCATAGAGTAGTTTAATCTGTTAATATTATAGACAGTGTTCTCAAACTTTGAATATATTAAATACTTCTGAATGCTTCGTAAGTAAGTATGAGTAATCATAAGATTTATAAAAAAATATTTTTAAGAATAGAGTTACTTATATTTAAGTTTTCCTAATATACATATTTTGAAAATTAATATTTTAGGCCTTGATATTAATAACGGGAGTTAAATAAGCAGTAAAATTTTACAAGATGAAACTAGTAAATCATTTGGAAATTAATGTGGAAGTAATTTTAAGCTAGTTACCAACACGGTGGTCCCTCTAACCGCAAACTGGATAACTAATGACGGAGACAAAAAACGCTATTCGAGATACACGTAGTATGGTCATTCATCACTTTTTACTAAAACATAAAAAATAAAACAAATATAGAAAAGTTTGTACTTTTCTATATTTGTTTGCTGTTAAAGTATATATAGTGGGGTACTTAATGGTAGTAGAGCCACGCTGATTTCAGCACGAACGGGGTTACAATAGCAATTTCAAACTATACATTCGTAACTTGGAATATAAACCTGTCTACAAAGAAAAATGACCACGAACAATTCGATAAAAATTATACGTGAATGTTATATTTTCTATTGTATCTCGTTTATGTGTAAAATTATACTTTTTTAGATTACTAGCTTTGCCCGCAGGCGGTTCCTACGGGATTCTCGGGGAAGGACATAGGCTATCTCTATAACACACTTCATTTAAATAGGCGCAGTGGTTTAGACGTGAAAGCGTAACAAACAGACAGACAGATGAAGTTACTTTAAATTTTTTTATATTAGTATGGATACCGTTACGTATCTATAACCCGAAGGATTTAAGAAACCATATTATATAAAAAACTGAATACAGTAAATATTTAGTTAATAAAGGTATAACTAAGATTATGCTCATTTTTTTCAAATAGAAGACAGTAACACTGACTTTGACGGGTATTAATCTAGTGGTGATCATCCTCACTGCTCAGGCTTGCCATATCATATTTTTTAATAGGTAATAAAAACAATATGAAAGGAGTTTGTATGGCAGTTAGTAACTTATGGTTATCACAGTGCTGGCTCTGCCTAATTTGGGACCAGACCTAGTTTAAAGCCATTGTTATTTTAAATGTACTTATTTGAAACTAACATATCAGTTGTAATAACTTAACTCATTCTTGTTAATATTAAAACTAATCAATCAATTAACTGGTCTTCGTATCGTCACGTATATTTTTTGGCTATAAAGTATACGGTGTTCATCCGGTCGTGTCTGGCCGCAGAGGCGCGTGTCAATACGAGGGCGATGTTTTTTGTCTCCTATGCGGTTCACACCGGATTTTGGTTTGTCACCATTATCTATTTGTGATACTCTTAACGTCCTTTATGGGGTTTGACAGTGTTATCTTAAAAAAATGTTAAAATAGATTACTCCTATTGGTCAAAAATCAATCACTATAGTTGCGTTTCGCTCATTCATGAGTAATATTTAATGACTCAATGTTGCTCATAAATTTATATGCAATTAGTTCACTGTTTTGCTTTAAATAGTTATAGTGTGAATTTATAAGGCTCATGTAAATAGGTGACTGGTTTAGCTAATATTTTATCACGAACTTTATAAAAACAGATCATTGGTTTTAATAGAACGCTACTGTTCTTTACCTTTAAATATTCTTAAATGTATATGCTAAGACTCACCAATATCACTATTAATATAAAATAAAACCTGTTGTACGAAGTATGAAGAAGTAAACAGCTCGTTACAATGCAGTCATTGAAATATTTTCAAACTGTTTGAGACGTTCAAACAAGGTACGAACAAGCTTCAAAATGTTTTATATGAAGTGGGTGTATCAGTCATCATTCACTTCAAGATGTACATGTCCATACACGGTCATAAACTAGCCGAACGCCTACGTTACTGAGCATTTTACTGACGACCCGATCGAGTCACACAATGTTACCTCTGTTCTCAAGCATCAAAACAACGCCTCTATAGTTCCTCTTTTTCTACGTGTCTTGTGGTCATCCTTCCATGAATGACAACAATAAGGTATTATTAGGTAACTTTATTTTTTTATATTTTAATTAATATGATTGGATGTTTCCGGCCTACAAATTATCACTATCACTGTCAATTATATTAGAAATTTCAGTTTTATTTAATATAATGAGTAACGTGGTTCATATTCCCTATATGATTATGATAATTACATATTAGAAAAACACAGGTACTTAAATACGTAAATAACAGTAATATAAAGTGTGTTGTCGTAAACATGTATACTCATAGCTAATTACATAGTGATGTAATTAGCTATGAGTATACATGTATAGAAGGAATAAATAATATATTATCTACATAATGTACATATATAGTAAATAAAGCTTTGTAATTTTATGTTACAATCTTCATCTATGATTGTCCTGTATGTATGCAAATATACGCTCGTACGTTGATACGAGTATAATAGTCGATGTCCTTGTCAAAGCGTATTCTGTGGCCTTGATCTCATTTCTCCACCAGAGACTAGTGTTATTCTTCACCTTAATTACCTTTATCTCTTGTCCCATCCTAAAAAGATTAAATCCCAAAGAAGGGGTGGCGTCAGTCAGGTCTCAAACAGGAAAAGGGCCGGACGCTTACTGTTATAGTTTTATCGCATTCATCGTTTCTAAACTAGATAGTAATTTAAAAAATTGAAATATGATTGATTCACCCAACCAAGTGTCGAATACAAGATTCCTACACGCCGTGATCCGGTTCCCGTGATTGCAGGATCAGCAAATCGTTTATAAATAATAATAATGGCAGGACGGACTCAGAACACGTTTAATTTTTTTACTAGAAGAATTTATGTAAAAATTCGCTAGGTAGTTGTTTATATAACATTCTTATTTTTTTCTTTCTAAATGTATTAATGTTTTAGATTTAAATATTCTCAAACGTTCCCCTTAAAATTAACAAAAAACTATTGCTTTACAGTATTAAATCGCATCCACAAGCGTATGTTAAGCACCTAAAAAAATTTGTAAGATTTTATGTGTATTTTTTTACTTTTAATACACAAATAAACGTCTGGCCAGTAATATTTAAATGATAACCACTATGAACATGAGAAGTTAAAAAAAGTCATGTAATAAATGTCACGCGATGTGTGAACTGAAGCTCTAAAATGAATTTAAACTGTACTACATTGTAGTAATAAATGAGTGGTACTCCGAGACAGTGAAACGAATGAATGGGCGAAAGTTAAGTGAGACGATCACGATTCACGATGGTCTATCATGTAAAACACGATATTTATTCGCTTTTATTAAAGTGTACTCGTATATGGTTACTTATTACACTAGTTTTATCTGTAAATCATCGCATGAATCTTGTCATCTAAGCTAAAGTGACCGGAAAGTGATACAATATTCGGGTATTTGACGTCACTGAATAAATAATTATTCTGAGTGACGAATAAAATGCCAACCTTGTTTGTATCGACTCTAAGAAATGTTTAGTTACCAATCAATACTGTAAAATCACACAAACAATTTCTAATGCACAGATTCAACCCATGAGACTTAAAGTAGTTATGTGCGCGACCACCAGTTGGCGTGGTTCTCATAATTCAATGCAGTTTTAATCCCTGCATCAGTCCTGCACTGGTTTTGCAAATGTGGGGTGAATAGTTGATATATTCTTATTACTCATTCATGCGTTAAAAGTTCAAGGTGATCATTTTATTAATAATTTATAATAAGTGTGTTGCGGCCCATTGATTCTTAGACTTGGGCATACTCATTCAGTCAAAAGCACCGAAAGAATTGCGAGTTTACTGTGAGGCTGTGGGAATTACTCCGGTAAAGTAGTCCCATATTGCACACTTTACCCAAGTTGTAAGTTCCTACACGGTTGGTCCAATTTAGAGCTTTAATCGTAATCAATGAATGATGTAACATTGGGGTGACAGATTTCAATATTTCTTATCATCTACATATATAAGTGGTTGCGTCCAGTACATAAGTGAACGGATACTAACACAGTTTGTTAATAACAGTCCCTTGTTTCAGTCCCATTTAATACTATCTTAATGTTATAGTTTCATAATTAATAACTTTGCTTTTTTTCTCAAAACTTTTGACAGTTTCAACCTGTGTTTTCCTTAAACCAAAAGTAGGCTCAAAGCTATTTTGCGAAATGATAATCATACATCGATAATATCTTTTGAGCCGTCACGTTGAAGCCCTTTTCGCTGAAGAGGAGTGGCTAACAAATGATCCGCTGGGAACAAAGTGCTTGTGAATCATTAGCAATGATTTCTTTATCGGTTTCGGGGTCTGCATACCAAGTAGGCTTATTGCCGTAAATGAGTCAGTCTGCAAGTTTTAGTCATCATATTTTGACACATAAATTGTAAACGAAGTGGTTTTACTGATCCGATATGTCGGTTATAAAATCTACCGCACATGTACAAGATTTGCATTTGAAATTACCTATTTTGTTTTCATCGTGATTAATAGGATATCATAGAGTTTAATAAAAACAAAGAGATATCAGTATGATGATTCCATCATCATCTATTACTATTTCCATTGTCATTGATTGTTTTAATAATATATAATTAGTAAATAATAATACTAATTTCATTTGATTTGATACGATTTGGATATTTAATGGATTAAAATAAAATTAATTTGGCTATAAATGCAATAATTGTAAGGAGAAAAATATCTTTTGGATACATAAACACAAAAATAAATTCACTTTCACTCTTTAAACAATCTAGTAAGTAACCGACTAAAATTTTACAAATGCATAAAATTATATAACTGTTAACTATATAACGACATAAAGGGCTATTATTGCTTATGTTGAAAACATTATATCAGAGTTTACCAAAAAGAGCCTTTTCAACCACTAACAAACTTGATACTCACTAAACTGTCTTAAGATAATAAGTATCGAAACCCTTTGGAAGGGTGCGGGCAAGAGTCAATATTTGCAAATATAAGACGTTATTTAGATGCAAGACACGATCTTCTGGCCCGAGAGACGGCCGTTCGGCCTTCTTATGCAAATCTTGGCATATCTCTAACTATTCACTAAGAGGTTTATTTGGCAACGTACTTTGAAACTCCTCAAAGGCGAGCGTATTAAATTTTTCATAACTGCCCACTTCACACGGAGTGCGTACTACTACGTAATACTTTCTACATTTTACGCTACTTATTCAATATTTAAAATTACTACATGACAAAGTTTAAAAGCACCAAATTTTCGTATGGAAAGTTTAAATGGATTTTGTATAAACGTATACGGTTTAAACATTTTTGTGGCCTACATCAAATTAAAACGGCTAAAATTCTACATTTCTAAAGTACTATGCAATCGTATATAGATTTTTATATATGCAAATTATAACGATGTTTCCGAAAGAATATGATTACATGTCTTTAAAATTAGCCGTATTAGAAGAAAAACACGTACGCATTTGGTTTTCAAAGTAAAATATCAGCAGCCGTCAATTAATGCTGGGAATGACATTTAAAATTGAAAAAGTGTGGTTTCGTCTCACATATTTAAAAAAAATGGATATTTTAATAAATGATGACGGTTTTGATTTTGCTACTGTATTATTTATCATTTCGTAACATGCACAAGATGGCTTGCAGCAACTGGATGCGAGTTGCCCAAAATCAATCAGAGTGGCGGGCAACGGAAGAGAGCTAGGGATCTAGAAGTAGACTGCAACATGCTGGTGAAGACGTTGTAGGTGTCCATGGGCGAAAGAAATGCTAACTATCAATGGATGTCTGTTCATTTGCTACAACATATACATTATAAAAATCTGGTTTCTGCAATGGTGACAATATATGCAATTATCAGGGAGTCATTCAGAACGAAATTAGGAATACGTTTTCGTGTTTATTTTATCTTATTGAGAAAATATATAAAATCTTCCTAACGGACGAACAGTCTACTTGTGTTTGAAACGTCGGGATAAAGAACCTTTTAAATAATTTTATAGCGTAAAAGTCTAGCTATACAACAAACACTATCCTGTAAATGTGTTCGTCTATTTATTTTATAGTCACGATTCTGAAACTTAACATTAACATAATAGTTATGAGCATTCAGAATCCCACAAGAAACTCGTGATACAATAGTATCTCTGCATCTGATGCGTCAACATTGCATACCTCGCGAAATGACTAATATGAAAATACACAAAATAATCTACAAAGATTATCTATCTCACGTTTTTTTTTTCGAAACAACGGTAAAATCCTTTAGAATTTGACCCTACCTGCTACGATAATTGAATAAGACCTTTGCATGTCTAGCGGCAGTAAGCCTGTAGCATCCAAAATAACGATATCAAAACATTTCAACAGCCTTTGTTGTTGTCAAGGGTGAGAAGATAAGTTAATAGTATAATGACATATTATTGCTCCCTCTATGCTTATTCGACTATTTCCACGATCCAAGTTACATAATTTATAATTTCGGGTTTGATTTCCTGATCGCCTCTATTCAGAGTACATACGCTTCAAAATTGCGTAATTGAATTGTTTCTCTTAAAATTGTTGTCAAGAAACAATCGTGTTGTTATTATGTTTATGGTGTAATGTCAAAATGAAATGTTTTCTCTAGTTGTGAGCCCGTCATTAATTCAAATATTATTCACATTATTGTGCGTGACTACATATTTTATTTGGTTTAAAAACGTTTCTGTACAGCATTTGCCTCAATAGTGTAATTCTATTTAAATGCTTATTTGTTTACTTATTTTATTTACTGTTTTTTATAATAAATAGGTAGTTTATTACTGATGCTATCAATACATATTGCAACTCAAAAGTCATGAGTACGTTGCCGGTCTCTAAGATAGGAGTGAGTTTTTTCTAGAAGGCTCGGTCCAAAAATATCCCAGACCTCAATTTACAACAGTAAGTCTTACATTACTAAACGGTATTACAAGCTTTTGCAAGCAACTGGCAACGCACTTGTGACGCCTCTGGTGTTGCGGGTATCCATGGGCGGCGGAAATCGTACCATCAGATGATACGTCTGCTCGTTTGCCCCATATTCTATAAAAGAACAATCTCACATTGAAATCGGTGTAGCGGTTTTGCCGTGACAGCTCGAAGCTCAAAATGCGTCTATGGTGAGTACTCCTCTTTAAAGTGTAACTGTCAGTACTCTATCTAATACAAAAACATGGAATAATTAAAATTTTAGTTAAAGTTCACAAATAAAACCTTAAGCATTATAATGTTATTATTGATAAACGGTTTTATATTAACATTGTTATATTAGGAAACAATTTAGACAGGTGATCAATAATAGAAGTAGCTACTAAATGGTTTAATTAAGCCATGAAACTTGCACAAAGTAAGTTGCAGAAGTACTGTTTATCTGTTACTAAGTATTTATTTGCGCAAGAAACTAATAATAAACTGAATAGCTCGGAGGGTTGAGACCGATATCACGGGTCTGAATTATTCGGAGTAAATTATTGTGTCCGTTGTTATAAATAAGAAATAATTTATCTGGCCTTGAGGCAGTTGTAGGTGGTCTGAAGTTGTAATATACACTGTCAGAACATATGGGTTTGTGGGTATTAACTGATGTGATAATTAGCGTAGTTTGAAGAAACAAATATATTTTTAGTATTGTGGGGAAACGAGTAGCATGTTCCACCCAACACAAAGGGAGGATCCTCCGACCAGGCGAGGTGATCATGTCTGGCGGGCCACTGCCCAACAGTTGATGTTGGGATGTTGTATATATGATAATCGGCTCGTGCATCTTCGGTAGATGGCGCTGCAGTATGTTATATTGTATGTGGAGGTCGTCACATCACTCCCCTCTTGATTTCTTCTCGCCCTTGTTGGGGGCGGGGAGACTTCGTGGAGCGCTGGGCTCCTTGAAGTGATTTTCCACGCGGCTCATCACCATGAGCCGGTCATTGTGGTTGTCCAGCCTCGAGGCTCGAACCACCGGTCGTCCCTCCGAAGAGGGGACCGGTGATGCGCCTACGAGAGGCTGGCGGTTCGCAGTCAAAGTCCGAAGGGGTCGCGATCGCCCCGCTCGAGGGAGCCGTAATGAGCTCCCGAGCGGGGCGTTTCAGCCGCCTTCGGATTTGTAGTGTCGTGTCCGGGTGGGGCATGGGCGCTATGCCTGATAGGTGGGGGAGTGTTGAGCAGTCTGCTCTATCAAACATTCCCGTGGCCAGTCTTCTTATGAAGGCATCTATCGGTTCCCACTTGAGGTCCCGATAGATGGTGGAATTCCTCAGGTACCTGGGCGCGTCGACCGTCATGCGTAGGCACCGGTTTTCGGTGGCTTGGAGTCGCTTGCGTGCTGCTCCTGCTGTTAGGTTATACCAGGCCGGCCCCGAGAAGGTGAGGCGTGACCTGATATAAGTTTTATAAATCCCGAGTTTCGCTCGGATGGGGAGTTTGGAGGACAGCAGGGGACGCAGTTTTGATCGCGCCAGCTGTGCTTTGGTGATGACGGTCTCGACATGTGACGCCATGGACAGAGTTCTGTCGATCTTTAATCCCAGGTACCTGACGGTTGGTGACCACGGGATTTCTTCGCCCATGAGGTGGAGTTTTGGGGGCAGGTGTGAACTACCGGTAAGGAGGGCCTGTGTCTTGCCCACGTTGCATTTGAGCCTCCACTTCTTGAGCCAGCCCGGAAGAGCTTCAAGAGTGGGGCTCAGTTTCCGTGCAGCATGGTTGGCGTTTTTGGAGCTTGCCATGTACGCAGCGTCATCTGCGAATAGCGCCAACTTGACGTCCCCAACTACCGGGATGTCGTCCGTGTAGTGGGCGTACAATGTTGGCGATAGGCAGCTCCCTTGGGGAACTCCGGCTCGGATGATCCTCTGCTCGGATGTGGCGTCCTCGACAGCCACGTGGAAAGTCCTGTTGTTGAGGAACGATGCAATGACCCTGATGATACCGGGTGGTAGCGTGGTCGTCGACAGTTTGTGGATGAGCCCGTCATGCCACACTCTGTCGAAGGCCTTCTCCATATCCAGCATCAGGGTTACCGTGTGACCGCCTTTGTTGAGCCACGTAGCCATCTCGTCGAGGACGCGGGTCAGCTGGAGTGTGGTGGAATGCTCTTTGCGGACCCCGAATTGTTCCGGTCTTGGGTGTATGTGGCGGTGGATTCGGGACAGCAGTAGCCGCTCGAACACCTTGGAGATTGTGGCGAGCAGGGTTATTGGGCGGTAGTTCTCTGGTCTCCTGGGATCCTTGCCGGGCTTCGGGAGCACTATGACCCGGCCGCGCTTCCAGGTGGTCGGGAAGTGACCGGATCTCAGGATTCCGTTGAACAGCTGCGTAGCAGCTACCAGGGCCTTCACGGGCAGTCGGTGCAGCGCGGAATTGGGGATGCCATCCTCCCCGGACGTCTTACGGGGGTTCGTAGCCCTCAGCGCTGTGGCGACCTCTTTCGAGGTGAAGAGCAGCTCACTCTCAGGCTGGGTGTTGGGGGTTTCGAGGTAGCTTCTGACGGCTGCCTCTATCTCCTGCGTGAAAGTCGGGTCGGAGAGCTCATGAGGGGTGAACTGCTCCTCCAGGCTGTGTGCGATTATATCGGCACGATCTTGGGCCCTGAAGCGGGGGCTGCCGTCCTGACCAAGCAAAGGTCGCGTGGGGTTGGGTTCTGCAGAAAGATTTCTGCAGAGACGGTGGATGGAAGGTAGTTCTCCCTCTATATGAAGGAGAAAGTCCTCCCACGCGTCGCCCCTGTGTTCCCACAAGGCAGACTTGACCTTGTTGGTCAGGTTGTTGTAAATATTTTTGTGGCAAGGATGCCGAGTCCTTTGCCACCGCTTCTTGGCTGCCCGCTTCTCAGCCAGCAGTTTCTGCAAGCTGGCAGGCAGTGGACTGTGCCTCTCGGTGGGAGGCATGGTGCACGAGGCAGACCGAAGCGCGGTTTGGATGGCATCGGTCAATCCCTCGGCGGCTGCATCGACCTCCCGCGGAGTCCTCACCAGAGCGGGGCGTCTGTATTCTGACAGCTCCTGGTGATACTTCCTCCAGTCCGTTCGGATGCGAGGTTTGGGCGGGCTGACCACTGTCGCGTGTTCCCGGAACACCAGTAACACCGGTCTATGGTCCGATGGTAGGTCCTCGAGGACCTCTTGAGATGGGGGGTTTCTTAGCCCCTTAGAGACGACGATGTCCAGGACGTTGTCTCGACTAGAGTCGATCGGGTCTATTCGGGTTGGTTCCCGTGGACCGGAGACTTCATAGTCGAACGCCTGGGCATCCTGTAGGATCAGCCTGCCAGCTGCATTCGGCGTGGAACAGTGCCAGGCCGGGTGCTTGGCGTTCAGGTCCCCTGCGACAATGGTTGGAATTGTGGGGTGTAGAAGACCCCGGAGTTCGCCCACCCGGAAATGTGGACGAGGAGCTCGATAGGCCGCATAAAGGCGCATCTCCCCCCCGCCGATACGGATGTCGACACCAAGCGCGTACATGGTGTCGAGATCCCCCGGCTGGACGGGCTGATGCACCACCGTCCTCCTCACCAGTACAGCGAGTCCACGGTATGCCTGTCCGCTCGGCGATGTCTCGTCTTTGCGATAGACAAAGTATCCCGAGATCTTAAGTGGGATACTGTCCTTGAGACACGTCTCGCTTATTAGCATAACGTCGACCCGCTGCTCTCGGAGAAAGAGGCGCAAGAGTCCTATCTTGCCCCTCAGAGACTCCGCATTCCAATGGACAACCCTAAGTGGCTTATCCATTGGAAGGAAGTTTCGCCAGCAATCCCGTGGTGTTTATCTCACCGTCCTTCACACGCTGCGCGAACAGCATGAGAAGGGCGGCGAGCTGCTCCCTCTCGGGGTCCTCCGACACCTTACTGGCTGGAGGTTGGGGCTGTTGCATAGGCGCAGCCTTCCTTCTTCTGCGCTTTCTGCGAGTTCCGGTTGGGGGTGCGCTGGGTAGATTTGCCTTTGCCATGAGGGTGGCCGGGGCGGAGTCGCCAACAGTATTGGGCTGGGCGATCAGCTTTGGCGGGCCGGTCCTCGGGGCCAGACCGGCCTTCCTGTTTCGCGCCTCCCGTTTGAAGACGGGGCACGAAACACTGTTTGCTGGGTGGGGACCCTTGCAATTGGCGCAAGTTGCCGGCTGGTCCTTGGATCGTGTGCATTTGTGCGCCGGGTGTTCGCCCCCGCAGCGAACACAGGCGAGAGGACGGTGGCAGTTGAGGGAGCTATGGCGGAAGCCTTGACAGCGATGACACTGCGAAGGCCCCTTCGTCCCCCTCCATGCCTCGATGACCACGCCCGGCATCATCAGGACCTCGTCGATGCCGTAGGCTTTGGTGGCGGCTGGGGTTTTTTCCACCTCCGCGAAAAAGATGCAGCCGGGCCTTCCAGTCCGGGCCCGGATGTGTTTGGCGTACTTGACCGGCACGCCTTTACTGGTCAGGTCCTCCACGATCTCTTCAGCCGGGGTGTCAGCCGGTAGCCCTCGTATCGCCACTTTCAGTGGCCTGAGGTGTTGCGGCGCGATGGCGTAGTAAGGCGCCTTGTCCTGCCCAAGATCGTCGAGGTGGGCCTGGATGGCCCTGAATTCGTCGTCGTCCTTGGGCGTGAATCGGAACCCCTTCCCGAACGGTCGTCCGTTCGGCGGGTGCCCGATCTTGGCAGCCAGCTCCCTGAAATGGGCCGTCCAGTTGTCCAGACGGTCCACCACAAGGATCGGCTGCTTTCGGGTTGGGGATTGTGCTGCGGCAGTCGTTGGCGGCGCTGGTCGCGCTGCCGCTGGTGGTGACGCCTGTTTAAGAGGCAGTGGGGCAGCCAGCACGGCCGCCATCGTTCTCGGGGCTGGACTAGGCACGGGCGCAGGTTTGGGTCCCGGTGTGTAGGTTGTCGCGGCGGCAGGCACGTGAGCAGGTGTATGTGAAGGCGCGAGCGTCGACGCAGGCGTAGGCTCCGGCGCAGGCACGGGCACGGGTGGGGAGCTCTCGATGAGCTCAGGCTCAGGCAGCTGGCGTCGGTGCAAACGCTGAGGTAGCGGGGGAAGGGACCTGTATGAGGACGAGTCCTCTCGCAGGTTTCCCTCATCCCCTCTCTGTGGTGTCGAGTGTCCCAGGGGAGAGCCGCCCGTCGTTGCGTCTGGCGACGCCTCGAGGTCGGCTCTCTTCCTGGGAGGATCTTCGGCCGAGTCTTCCTCGCGGGTCCTTTTGACCGGCGGGGTGTCGGGCAACTCCTTCTCCATCATCTCTTCCTGGAGATGGTGCTGCACGACTTGGAGAATCTGAAGGTCGTGCTCGGCGACATCCTCCTTCCTGCGATCGCCGAGCTGCACTTCCATCACTCGGAAGTAGGCCCCGACCCAGCGCCGCAGTCCCCGAGATAATACTCCCTTCTCCAGAAGGGAGTTGTATATACCCAGGTCACCCTGGTATATACGTCTCTGGTCCTGCGGAGCCGCATCGTGTGTGGGCCCCCCTTCGACGGGAGACGGTGGTGTAACGTCCATATCTATGTGGATTGTCTCCGTGGCGCCTAGACGGAGTTGGTGGCAACCAATCGCCGTTTGGTTGGAGTCAAAATGACCTTCCTCACGGCGCGGGCCCCAACCCGTCGGTTTTCTTGCGGAAGGCGCTCTCCGCTCGAGTGTACCACCCGGGTGCGAAGTTACAATTTTATTTATTAAAATAAATGTAGCTTACCGCTTAAAATAAAATATGGCGCCCGAACGTTTTTGCGAGTGGAGGATAGTTCTAACACTCGCTACGACGATCCGTTGCACTCTGTGCATCACTACCCTCCAAGCCCGGAGGTTTATATATGTTGCGTCAGCTACACATGACTTCAATTTCGTTCCTTGCACCCTTATTAATACCGTTACCTAAAAAATATACAGTTCAGTTATACTTGCTAAACAGCAAAACAATGCAAAATGGTCTAATTTGCAGGTAGTATGTGTCATAATTTTTTAGCATAGTAGTGTGATACGGTCATTGTAGTAATATTCACATGTGATTTGTTACTAATTTCTCTTTCTGGTAAAGTATATTAGTAAAATTGAAGTTGAATAGAACATTCTTTATTTGACCTTATCTATACTAATATTATAAAGAGGAAAGGTTTGTATATATATCTTTGTAACGAGTTGGCTCAAAAAGTACTGGACGGATTTGAAAAATTCTTTCACCATTTGAATGCTACATTATCACTGATTAATATGAAAAAAAAAACAAAAACAATATGCAAACTAATAATTGCAGGTAACACCGCGAGGTTCAGCTAGTTTTAAATAAATAATTTAAAAGAATACTTTTAATTTGACAAGACACTGACAAATAGAATAGAATAAGGCCTTAAAATACATAGTAAAAACCAAAAATACATAAAAGCTTTTATTTCACCTTTAAATAGTTTAAAGTTAAAGGCATATTTGCGTGTTATAAATTGTTGCATATAACAAAGTTTCCAAGAAATAGACCTCAAAAGCACTCTGTCGTCTTCGCAGGACATTATCCTCACCCTTGTTTGAACTAAGTTTTTTAATTTTCGTCATAAAATTTATCCGTTTGAGCGTAGATGCTAGCGGAATGGAAAGTTTTAAACGCATTTCTTCTTTGAATAGTACTTAAGTAAAGGTTTGTACAGGCCTAAAATTGGATCGCGTGTAGTTGATACCTAAATAAATATTGACTTCAAACTTTCTGTCACTTCAGTGTACACTCAAGATTGTAATGTTACTACAAGTCGCAATAGGATTGAGAATATATCGCTTTTTACTCTGATCCGTATAGATAGTCAATCCGTATTGTATCATTGTCTGGTTTATTATAGATCCAAAATAAATTAACTACCTTTTTATTTTTTTTGTTTTAAACGTGATTTAGTCACAATCGCAGCCATCTTAAGATCTCTTTTCTAATCGTTAAAGGGATTTTGGACGTAAGATATTTGTACTTATTATGATACATAAGTAGTATAAATGAGTCTGTTGTATCTGCTCGAACATTTATTTAAATATTATTTGATTTTCTTACTCTATTTGATGGGCGGAGTTGTTATACAGAGGCAATTCACTGTTTTATATACTCTTTTTATCCTGGATCATACGAATATTATGAACACGAGTTAATTCACTTCTACTTCTTCAATCAGTTCCTTACCTTGGATCTGATTGAAGAAGTGAACTAAATCTATAAGTAATTCTAACCTATTCGAAAAACTATTTTCTTATTAATATTTTTTTTTCTATTTTTATTCTCAGACCTCTCATTGAGTTGTTCTATTTAGTTTGAAAAGTACTTTTGTTCTATATTACGAAAAAATCGTTCACTATTAATTTTCCAGTCTATTTGTAATTTTATTGTACTTAAGATTCCACTTTGTCTATTTTTTGTATCTTTATTTCCAGCGTTTCAATGACCTCATCTCATTCTCATCTCCTCAGAAGAGGTCATAATAATAATCATTATAATAATGTATTATTTATATTATTATAATGACCTCATCTCATCTAATATAAACGGTTTTCATGGATCTATTCAGGGACTATAAGCACAAAGCAATCATGAGGTCTACCGACAGACAAAAAAAATGTAGTAGGTATAGCGAAAAAAAAAATTACAAACAAACAGTTTTTTTTATTATATATACAGTTATTATATTATGTATTGAAATTAATTCTATAATCTTAAAAAAAATAACCGACCTATGTTACGTGTATCCATAAATTGTTAGCTGGCTCAAGCGTTAACTAACCATGTAGTTAAAGACTTACATGTATTTACTTCCTATTCAAATGCCTATAGAAGTTATCACTTCAGAAACTAGTGCTGACATTATAATAGGATCAAGTATTACAAAAACCAAAAACCGGCATAGACTGTTACTAACACAATCAATCTAATTTAAGTGATAGTTTAAACAATCCATAGCTGGCAGCTTTTCTCAATCAAAGAAAACAAAAGGCACTTTAAATCTATGTTGAAAATGTAACGTTTTTCTTTCTTGGATTGTGTCATAGGTATGAGTAAATTCAAACAAGTAACGGCAAATCTTTTTGTGACACCACGACAATATTTAATATATATATACACAATATATTCATATTTTGGACATCTAACACACAACGCCATATAGTTCCAAGCTAAGCAGAGCTTGTGTTATGGGTTCTAGACAACTGATGTATAGTTTTTCTGAATACACGTGTACTTTTTTTTTAAATACATTCATATTACACATAGAAAACACCCAAACTTCGAAACAAATATTTGTAGATCACACAAAAACTTGGTCTGACCCAGGATTTGAAACCGAGACCTCAAGCACAGCAGTCGCATTCACTACCACTGCGCCACAGAGGCAATTACTATTATTTTAAAAAATACTACTAAAAAGTCGATTATTTTTCTTTCAGAGCCGATATCAGTACTGTATGTAATGACGGAGAGTTCTTCAAATAACGCACACACAAGTAATAAATACAGTGACTCCACGACTGCATAATTGCTTTCTATCTAAGAATGTGTACTGTCATTTGTATGAAGACAACGATCGTTGCAGGCGGCTCACAGTCTGTAATATTGTCGGGTCATATTAGCACTGAATGACACACGTACACAACCTGCGAACTGAATTAGAAATGAGAGTCGTTGATGCGAACACCATTCATTTCTTTCGATTGAGACATTCAATTCATCGCATATGACACACAATCATGATAATTGACTTTAATGTTATAAGAAACCTAAGCCACTACTTGATTCGGGGTAGTGATTAAAATGATTTAACAGTACTCAGTACTTTGTAATTATTTATCTTACGATTTAGCTAGTTAGTAACTTCAATTCTATTAATGTTGTCTTAATTTCAGCCTATAGCTGTCTACGGCCTAGATATAAGGAGTAAATTAGGCTAAAGTACTTTTTTTAGACAAGCTTCGCTACGCGACGTTATCCGCGGTAGGGCAATATCCGCGGTGACACTGCGTGGTTCGGCTAGTAGATAATATATTTCGTTCTCTTCTAACTACATACGTAACATATAAAGCGCCTAGGAAAGCGACGCTTCGGCATGAATGAGCCGGCTCGACTGGAGTGATACCACGGCCTCACAGGAAATTTGTGTGAAACCGGAGGCCCATACCACAACCTCTGCCCCATCCCCCAAAGGCCAAAAAAATTGTTTCTATGTATGATATGTTTGTATTTACAAAAAAAAGTATATATATATATATATATATATATATATATATATATATATATATATGTATTTATATCACTTGTCTAATACCCTTAACACAAACTCTACTCAGCTTGTGGCTAGATGGCGTTGTGTAATAAATGTCCGAAAAAAATATTTATTTTAGTTGTATCTATCTGATGGAAAGTGACAACCCACTTTCTATGAACGTCTAATATTTTATTTACATAGGACAAGTGAAGCTAATTAAATCGCCTTGGTGTGGTATTTTATAATGTGTTAGGATTTCATAAACATAATTTCCAGTTCCTGAACGCATGTAAAATAGTTCTCATGTCTGCCATTGGAGGCGCCACTTATTTTCTATATATATAAATGTGAGTCATGTCGTGTGGGAATCATTTCTTGCCAAATAATTTTGTAATATTTTATCTAATAATGAAACTGTTTAACTTTTATTATTTTAAAATATTATAGTGTATTAAGTCATTAATATGTGTCCTGTACAAATAATTTTTTTTAATAAATTATTATTATTATTATATATACATTATATATATATATATATTCTATTCTGGTATAATTTCTACATTATGAACTTTTGAGACTATCAGTTTAGCCTTTCGCGACTTTTACACATACACATAGTTCTACTTGTCTACCCGTTACCGTATTAACCCGTTCGTATCATTGAGAAATAGAAAGTATCGTAACTTTTTAAGCAATTCATTGCAAATAAGACCCACTATATAACAAAAAATTCAAGATTTACTTAGAACTGTGAAATATCGGACTATTTGCTTGTATCAATAGTCCAACGAAACCGTAATAAATTGTTACCCTACACCTTCAAGCATACGACAATGACTGTGCAATTTCAATAGCTATTATTTCTTGAAATACAATCGCATCGCTGTCGTATTGCGTATCCTAGCGACAAAGCTGTTGGACATATATATGAATTTTAGTGATATGAAACTAGGTTGTTTTAACAGTAAACACTCGATAACTTGTTTAACATTTAACTGATTTATGTGAGGACATATTTTATATACTCTTTATATACACTTTGATCGTTTTGTGCTTCTCTTCAAAATCTTGCACAAATTGTCATTCAACCAATCCTGCGTATATCCTACACTACGTTACAGTAATTAATTAAATCTATATATTTTAACGTTAATACTTTCGAACGAAACTATATATAACTACATGTCATTATGTTATAAGTTAAGGACTAATAGTTTTGAACTTTAGGTTGTGATCGTTTCAACCCTTCAAATATTCATATACCGGCATTAACCAAATTGAAATCCAATTCAAATAATCTTTATTAAAATGACGTTCACTAAAAATAAATATGAATTTAAGTTTCCCAATGGAATATTTCGCCAACTTACGTAAATAAGATCTAATAATATGCTAAGGTGGAGTTAGCTTTAATAAGTTTTCAAATGCAGTCGGATCGCTACACGTAGGTGCGAAAGTGCTAACGCGACTACATTTTTCGTTCAACGTGAACTAACTTGCATTTACATAAGAAGGAAATTCTGTGTGATTGTTGAAAGAACTGCTTTGAAATTAAATTAGTGTCGTGAACAAGTACTGTGTACTATTGCATACAAAGAAATTTTTTGTATATAGCAAGCTGCTCTCTAATAACAGGTTACTAAGTCATCTACCTCAGTCGTAGTAACTGAAAAAGAATAAACACGTAATTATATTATTTTAAAAGTACATTCTAATTTTTCAGATAATCGTGAATTCTACTACTGTTAACTTAAGGTATCGCAGTTCTTATAAATATAATTCTAAATAAAAAAACAATATTGACGTTCCGTTTGCACAAGATACGTCTTGCCTATTTAAGCTTCTCAATTCCTTAAAAAGCAACTACCTTCATTTGTTGAACCCACAGTATCAGCATAGAAATTGCTTTTCTTCTCACATAATTTCATGTAATCCACGACCTTATAATGCAGGTCCATACATAATACTGCTATACACAGGTCAGTGGTATGTTTGGGCTAGTAATGTTAATAAATTGTCCGTTTCACAAAGGCTATTCTTATGGTAATGCGATACAGTCACTTGAATAGAATGATTTTAAATTAAAGAATTACCTTTTGTAATGATATATTAGACGAAAACTATAGAGTAATTTTTATATGGATATTTGTAAGTGACATTTTTATAAATATACTAACTTACGCCCGGGGTTTGGCTGATGATGATGATTGGTTAAGTAGTAACAAACAAACTTATTAACCATCAACTCCTGCGGTACCTAGAAAATCATCATCATCATCAGAGAGGGTCGATCAGCTGGTGATCTTCTAGTATACCTGACACATCGCTGGGAACAGGCGATTGAGACTAAGGGTGAAACTTGGCAGTTAGTTTGGACATTGCGACGGAGTACAATCGGGTCTAGCACAAATCGCTTCTTTCGAAGCTCCTTTCCTATGGGCAGCCCGAGAAATTATGCGAATGGGTCACTAGCTTTTTAGCAGATAATAGCATAAAGATCGTAGTCGACGTTGAATTCTCTGACTCCTTACCTGTAAATGCTGGCATCCCTCAGGGCTGTGTGCCATCGCCTAGTTTGTTCCTCGTCCATATGCTGCAAATTGGCGGTGTTCATTGCTTTGCCGATGACAGCACGGGCGATGCTCTCTACACCGTCCGCCAAATATTTCTCCGGAAAATATCATTGAGAGTCGAAATAAACTTGTGTCTGAAATTAAGACCTGTTTGGAAAAGGTCTCAGATTGGAGACTCAAATTAGTCCATTTTAACTTCACAAAGACACAAACTTGTGCATTCACCGATAAAAACAGCCGTGGGTCGTAAGTCCTCGGTTTGAAGACACTCCCTTATTTGCCTTAGCTAAAATTGGAATTATTGGTGTATGATATATTAAGTGAAGTCCAGTTCCGTGGCCACTTGGAGAATAAGGCCAAATTGGCCTCGAAGAAGCTTGGCGAGCTCAACAGATCGAGACCGTATTTCACTCCAGCCCACCTGCCTTCTGCCCCCATATGCGGAGGCACCTTAATACCTGCTCCTCCCTCTGGACCGCATTCAACGGAGAGCGACTCGAATCGTGGACAGCCAAGAGCTTTCAATTCGGCAGGACTCTTTGGCGCTGCGTAGAGATGTGGCTTCGCTATGCATCTTCTACCGCATTTACTATGGGGAGTGTTAGGACTGATTCCTGCCGCCTCTTTCCGCCACGACGCCACCTACGCGACAGCAACTTTATCCCCATTACTTAGATGGCTGGCAGTCCACAACTGTGCGATTTTCTAGGAACTTTCTGTCTCGCATTACAAAATTGTGGAATGAACTCCTGCCTGCGGTATTCCCGGGCCAATAAGACCTTCAAACCTTCAATAAAATAGCATACTCCTTCTTAAAAGGCCGGCAATGCACTTATGATGCCTCTGGCGTTGCGGGTGTCCATGGGCGACGGTAATCGCTTACTATCAGGCAATACGTCTGCTCGTTTGCCTCCTATTCATTAAAAAGAAAATTAAAAAAAAGAAAACTTCCACCTTTATAATATTAGTGTGATAAAAGGATCACATTAACAGCCTTTAACAGTCCACTGCTGGACATAGGCCTCTGTATAGTAGATTTAACATAATAATAATAATAAATATTTCGGACATCTAACACACAACGCCATCTAGTCCCGAGCTAAGCAGAGCTTGTGTTATGGGTACTAGACAACTGATATGAATACATATACTTTTTTTTGTAAATACATACATATTATACATAGAAAACACCCAAACTCCGAAACAAATATTTTAAGTTACACAAACATTTGGTCCGACCCAGGATTTGGACCCGAGACCTCAAGCACAGCAGTCGCATTCACTACCACTGCGTCACCGAGGCAGTGAATTTGCATTAAACATAACACACATGAACAACATGGAATGAATGTATGTGATGACTAAGTTACAAAGAATTGCATTCCGAGCCTCCAATCATATTCTTTTGCAATTCCGCTAATCGTATTCCGAACTCATTCCAGACTATATATTTAAATTAAAAAGCGCTTTCTTTCTAAAAGGATATAAGAGATAAAACAATATTTAATTAGGTTCTTCAAAACTCTAAAGTATTTCGCTACAAAACCCTGCATAGAAGAAAATATTTTAATTTACTACGAAACCAGAGCTCCGCTTTATTATGATGGAATAAGTTAATATGTTTTAACAAGTAAACATAAAACTTCTATTAATTTCAAAGTAAACAACTTTAATATATTCGTACTAATGGTTCCCAATCTTCGAACAACTTTTCTGAATCTGGATTTTCTTTGTGTTCGTTTAATGTACGTTTGTAAAGCCCCCTGCAACACAAGATTTTTTCCCAATGCGGGATTGTCTATTAAATAAGAAATAACTAACGCTAGAAATAAGTTCCTTATTTTGTCCCAGTCCTTTTACCAAACCATTTTTTTTATGTTACAAATAAAATATATTGAGTAATTGATCATCATCTGCTAATTTTTGGGAGCAGTACGTTTACTTTTTATATGGAAACAGTATTTGGGATCGACCATTAGTACGTTATACTCCTACTATATTACTTATGTATATATTATATATGTATTGACATATATATAGGTATATATGTGTGTGTGTGTGTGTGTGTGTGTATACACATGATATAACCCCTTTAATAAATATTCCTAAATCCAACAAGTACATTTCTGAAGCCGAGCACACTAGGTGGCATTCCCCACAGCATCGCACTAAGAGTGTATTGATGTTGTTAGTTATACCACTTACCACTTCCCTCTACCGTTATGCAGTTGGACTTACAAATATACAGTCGAGATGTTTCACTTTAGAGACTTTTGTGTACTTAGGCGAGCCCCAGACGATTCTATTACAATAACTTTACGAACTGGATCAAATATTGGTGTAACTTCAAGACTAAAGGAAATAGATCCAATCTCTTTTGGTGGTTTATTTTATATTATCACGAGGTGGTACTAGTATAGATATGAATTGAGACAAGCGTCGGTATTACTTATATTTCCCAAATATAGCTATTATTTCTCTAAATCTAATCGAATAGTAGAAACAGTTGTGTATAGAGCTAGTACCTATTACAAAATTATCGATAGTTAAAGCAAGGTTATTGATATACTAAACAAAAAAATTAGATTGCGTCAAACAATCCCTAATTTTTACTTCCACTTATCGGATTGAAGAGTATTTAAAGTGACTTTTTATTAGTTTTATTGGTGGAGAAAGAGGAGGATAAAGATATATCTGAAGAAATGTTTTAGTTAAACCGATTGTTGAGCAATATTTTTTTCAATTTCCAGGAACGTATTTTGTTTTTATAAGTCTTCGTACAATACGTTTGAAGTTTCTTTTTGTATAGAATAGGGGGGCAAACGGCCAGACGTATCACCTGATGGTAAGCGATTACCGCCGTCCATGAACACCCGCAACACCAGAGGTTTCCCAAGTGCGTTGCCGGCCTTTGCGGAATGGGGAGAGGGATGGGGGGAGGGGTTAGGGTATAGGCCTTCGGTATCCTCACTCACTTGGTAAAACACAGCGCAAGCGCTGTTTCGCATCGGTTTTCCAAGACCATGGTATCACTCCGGTCGAGCCGGCCCATTCATGCCGAAGCGTGGCTCTTCCACTGAAATCGTTCTACATAACGCACATTTTTTTCTGTCCAAATTTTAGTAATGATCTTTAATTTAAAAACAATAGCCAAAAAATATTAATGTACAATAAGTTCAATCCTTTTGTTTTTGTCATTACAATAGAAAGCAACGATTTAAATATGTTTGCCACCTACTGCTGAACATCTTAGATATTTACCTCGGAGAACCTTATCATTTTATAAATAATCAATCAATTATTAAGTTACATTTTAACCTAGGTAATAATCACTAATCCAAGATCAATCAAAATGAACTATAATGGAAATTGCAATTTCAACACTTCCTTATCGTAGAACTATCAAGCAAACTCTCATTAGCCATCTTTATTCAGGATATGAGAGTCACTATAATATTAACCAGGAACATATTATGATCGGCTCCCCAAACAGGATCTTCATAAATTTCTTACAAAGCCTTTAAAAGATCCCCATGTTTCAAGATAGGATAGTAATAAAATCACCCTTATACATATTATAGTCATAGTGAAGTAGGAGACACCTCTTGAGAGCCATCTATTTCGTTTAGCCATTAATACTGAATTACACAATCAAGAGACACACTTTGTTTTTCATTTCCGGTTGTTATTTTTCGGAAATATAATATTGCTTACAAAAATAAATAAGTTTGCTTAACATGAGATAAATATTCGAGGTTTTTTAAAACACTATCATATTTAACGTGTGTAATTATTTACAATAATAATAATAATAATAAATAATAGTAATAAAAATAATAAATAATAATAATAAATAAATAATAAATATTCCGGACATCTAACACACAACGCCATCTAGTCCCAAGCTAAGCAGAGCTTAAGTTATGGGTACTAGACAACTGATATAAATACTTATATACTTTTTTTGTTTCGTAAATACATACATATTATACATAGAAAACACCCAAACTCCAAAACAAATATTTGCAGATCATACAAACATTTGGTCCGACCCGGGAATCGAACCCGAGACCTCAAGCTTAGCAGTCGCATACGCCACCACTACGCCACCGAGGCAGTCTAAAAACAATGAATAAAAACCGATATAGAATAAAATTAGAGAAATATGGGGCATAAATATCTAATTAGGTTAGAAAGCGTCGAAAGCTTTCCAGATACGGCCTGTTCAAAGTAAAGCATGCGATCCCAACGTACTGTACTGTTTGTAGGTAATACGCGGGCGCTCTTAAAATTTCCAACCTAACGATTTTCCTACATAGTCTCCTTAAATTCTGAACACACACGCACAATGCAAAAGCAAAGCTGCAGGAATATATTCACTATTTTTTTGCAACCGAGTGCTGCTATCTTCACTTCGAGGTCAGAAACTTTTCAGACCATCTAGTGCTAACCTTTTGAAATATCCAACCTTTTGTTATCTTACGTTCTTAATTACTCTTTTTATTATACTTTCAAGTTTTGTATCTGATTGCAAACGTGTCGGGTTGATGGCTACATGTTTACCTGCTTCCTTAACTAAGTTGAACTAAAACTACAGTCATTAAAAAATACGAGGGATTAACATCCGTCTTTACAGTATCCGTTTATTTGTTACTTATTTTGGTGCGTATATAAAGTATACACCTTTATTACGTTTCATAGTTTTATTTTAGTTTTAGGTAATACCTTTAACCAGCAATTCTTGTGTATGTGTATAATCTGAATCTCGGCAACGGCTCCAACGATTTTCATGAAATTTAGTATGCAAGGGGTTTCGGCGATAAATTCATCGAGACAGGATTAATTTAAAAAAAAAATATTAAAGTCATCATCATACAATTATTATTTAAGTAAATTGTGTAACAAAGAAATAGGACGTTTTTCTATCGATTATAGTGTCTTTTTTCTTAGAAAAGTTTATTTTCTACTTGAACTACATCAAGAAATAACATCGTAATAATATTATATTTATTGTAAATTTTGCCGTAAGCTCTTCAAATCAAAGAAAATAAATGAGATCGTTTGTCGTTTATTTATATAAGAAAAATATCTATCACCTTAAAAACTTCTCATGATTGAAAACAAAAAATCCATTTCAATTTAAATTTCAGTAATATTATTTTGAATAGGGAATATTAACAAGAAATCTGCCGTAATCTCGGCTGACCATTGAGGCGCCCAACTGTGAATGTAACTTTAAGCCATGAAACATCACAGCCTAAATAGGTTTCTGTTTCGGTCTGCTGGGCCCTGCTGAGTCCAGTTGCATAAACTCTAATAAGACTAACTCAGCGGGAGGAATGTCGGTGCTCGTTGTGCTGTCAATTCAGCTACACCTTGTATGAAATTAAACGTTAATCATAACAGTACCTTTGGAAGGGACCAGCCGCCAGTGAGAATTTCAAGCATAAACGTTTTGACAGTTTGTCTAATAATATATACAAAACTACATTATAAATTCTTATATATAATTTAATATTACAAAATAATGAATTGGTATTAAATCTAAGTTATTTTAATCGCGAATTCTAATGCAGGTTGCGTGGTTAACATATTCAATCTTATAGCGACAGGTATATTATAAATACTTAAACTTATCAATTCATTTAAAAAAGGATTACACTTTACATAACTTTAAAGTGTAATGGTTTTTGGAGTAAACCCATCCTTAGCTAACTTAGCAGAACAAATAGTCGGATAACTCAAATTTCATTATAAATGAACATAAGTGGTCAAATACCGCAGATTCATACGTGTAACATATGGCGTGGCCCAGCTGGTGATCCGACATGCTGGTCAAATAGGCAAGGGTCCTCAAGGCATGATTGAGACGTCTGTTACGATTTAACATCTTTCGATGGATGTATTCTTAAGGTGATGATGAAGACTAATAGTTATTTTTATTGATTATAATGAAAATATTATTACAATGTATTTTTTTTTTTAATAGTGGGCAAACGAGCACACGCATCACCTGATGGTAAGCGATTACCGCCGCCCATGGACACCCGCAATACCAAAGGCGTCACAAGTGCGTTGTCGACCTTTGGGGGATGGGAAAGGGGATGGGGCTCCCCCCATCCCCTTTCCCACCCCCCCCCCCGGTTGGGTTATGGTTTCTCCGGTATCCTCACTCACTCGGTGAAACACAGCGCAAACGCTATTTCACACCGGTTTTCTGTGAGGCCGTGGTATCACTCCGGTCGAGCCAACCCATTCATGCCGAAGCATATCTCTCCCACGGGTGAAAATTATTGTATTGTATATATTACTGTATTTATAGAATGCTTTTTAAACCATCTCATTTTTACGTAATACGCTTCTAAACTAAGATATTTTCAACAGCCCTATAATAATAAAGAGAGCTTATGGAAGCAAAAAATAAATTCACAAAGAGATAAAGAGCAGATACTTAAAAATTTACATTTTAAAGGACTCCAAAACAGGGGTTGTAAATTGTATCTTAAAAATACACAGGTTTTACAAGATTAGCTTAACATCGCCCCCAGGGCTGCTTTGATATCAGTTACAGAGAAGATCAAACATTCGAATTAAAAAGACTGTGAAGTTTAAGAGTAGGCCCTTTTCACAAGCACACTAATAGCGCGGTTGGTAATTGAAGAGTACAGGTACTGGAATCACTGAATTATCTTCTGAGTAATTCTTCCTTTGATTTTATGAAGCATTTTTGTATACAGAGAGTTCATTTAGTAAGTATTTGGAGTGTAAAGTTTTGTAGGTGAAATTTATTTTCCGAGAATTTTTTTTATGTAACCAACATATTTACTATAAACTGATGTATGTATTTAAAACCATTGTTTGTTGATATCGAATACCATGCTTATAAATATTTGCAGAATACAGGTAAAAATACCGTTCTGACAAAAATTCTTGAAATTGGGTGAGTAATTACTTTCTTAAATTACATGTACATAATAATATATAACACATATTCTGCATCTAAATGGTTTAATTCCAACTAGTTGCATGTATGAATTTCTTATTGCATATATAAAGAAGAGTAGTGGTGAATGATCACCCTAGATACAATTTAAAAACATTCCTTTCAATATTGTTCAAATCTCGTGGTATTACAGAATTAACCCCTGTTTATATTTTTTTTACTTCACTTATGTGTATTTCGGTTATCGTGTTTTGTGTGTCAAAAGGGATGGTTTTATCGTTTAAGTACGCATTGATCATTTGAGTCATAAAAAGGTCAATTGGGCTTCTGTGACGTCATTTAGGGCAAGCGTGATTTAAGTAAATATTGAACTGGATCTTTTAATTTATTGTTGTTTTGAAGAAATAATAATATTATACACCTACTAGTTTCTGTTTAAGCATATCTAGTACTATTACTAGAAGACTAATATATACTTTTTACTTCTAGGACGGTTATAAAGTTTACCAATCATTGACAATTGTAAATGTAATAACTGACAAATATCTCTCTAGATTCGATTCGACGGCCGAACAATTATTATCATTTGAGTGCATTTGCATGTAGTGTCTATTGACCAGCTGCTCGAACCAAAAGGATTATGTAATATATTTATGTTCGATGTTAATGTGAATTTAAGGCATTACGCTATTTAAGCGTTCATTTAAATCTTGTAGTTTCTAATTCCTTATCATCATCAACAACATCCTTTAACAGTTTACCGAGGAACATTGGCACTACGTAAAAAGGAAGTTTATACCTTCACCACTAAAATGCTGGTCAGATTAATACATTTTCATATTTTCTATTAACTACTTATTCGATTCTTGTTTATTTTAATTCACAATTGTTTATAAAGTGTAAATATACCATCATACTTTGATCACAAAATATATCAACACAGCATTTTAATTTATCCAAAAAAATTGCGCAATATTTATTGTTTTCAAAATAAACGTCTATCCTAAATAAATATCCCACCGAAGTAAATTTATCATAAAGAATAGCCGTGTCATCGCAACTAAGAGCTTTGTTTAAATCATTGGAGGCCGTCACGCCCACTACAATGACTTTATAGAAAGGGTTCCAGTTAGACAATTTGAAATAAGTGTAGTCTGTTAAGCTTTAAAGTTATTTTAATTGAATAATTTGAAGCTAGACCGATTAATCGATAACCACTGCTTTTTATAGGTTTCTTAGTGAACTTTTAATTTATTAATTATAGATAGATTGATTCTTAAGGAAGGTTTTCGTATATTATTTTTTAAATACGTCGAAAACATTAAGCCACACATCTCGGCTATTTTATATTTTCTGTAAAAAATCCATGTGAAGCCTGGGCGGGTTGCTAGTAAATGATAAATGAGTTCATCAAACTTTGTAGAATGTAAGCTATTATTTTGCTGCAGGTGTATCAAACAGCAAACATTTTTTTTGGGTTACGTAATAATGTATTTTATAGTAGATGACCGTAAAATAGATGTAGATAGTCATTAATTATTACGGGCCCGCTGTTTGTTTAAGCTCGGTCACGGCTTACAAATTTATGTATGAGCTAAACCATTAAGGGATTGTCGCTCCGGGTCTTTTATATGTAACATATTTAAAAAATCTGTTGTCTATTAATAAAGCAGGGAAATTCTAGTTTAAGCACCTTTTGAAGTTAATGGATAAGCACTGTGTGTAATTATCTTTTTGCTGTTTAAACAAACACAATTTTAAACAGAAGCGAACGTGTAACATTACGTACAGAATAACAAGAATTAAATCTTGAGGCAATACTTGTCTATGTGAAACAGGTGAATAATATAAATAGGTAAAGGGTGTTTTTTTAAGCCCGATAGAACTTCAAATTGTAAAAAATAACACAAAAAATTAAATTGTAATCAAAATTTTTTTTTATTCGAAAGATCAATACGTGACATTAACATTTGAAAATGATTTCGGGCATATGGGCACCGCGGCTGTTCTTGACGAAGTGCATTCTGGACGTCCAATTTTGGGCCACTTTTTCGAGCACTGCTGGCCGTATGTCACGAATAACACGAACAATGCTGGCCTCCAAGGCGTCAATTGTTGCTGGTTTATCAGCATAAACCAGTGACTTCACGTAGCCCCACAGGAAATAATCGAGAGGTGTCAAATTGCACGACCTTGGAGACCAATTGACAGGTCCATTTCTCGAAATCAACTTATCGCCAAATTTTGATTTCAATAAGTCGATGGTTGCGTTCGCCGTATGGCACGTAGCGCCATCCTGTTGAAACCACATCTCCTCCGGATCAATGTCATCCATATTTTCAAACAAAAAATCATTGATCATGGTGCGGTAACGATCTCCATTGACCGTAACGCGAGCTCCGGCCTCATTTTTGAAGAAATAAGGTCCGATGATGCCACCAGCGTGAAAACCGCACCATACGGTGCATTTTTCTGTATGTAATGGAGTCTGTAGGATCTGTTGTGGATTGGTCTCACTCCATATGCGGCAATTTTGCTTATTAACAAACCCGTTAAGCCAAAAATGCGATTTTGCGAACGAACGAACGCTGAACACAATTTTGCGATAAAACAACGGGTCAGTTGCCAACTGCTCTAGAGCCCAATCGGCGAAAGAACGACGCATATAATGGTCTCGTGGCTTCAATTCCTGCACCAGCTGGATCTTATACGGGTGTAGGCCGAGATCTTTGCGCAAAATTTTCCACGTAGTGGACGGACAGAGCCCCAATTCCTGCGACCGACGACGAATCGATAAATTTGGATCTTCTTCCACACTTTCGTTTACAGCGGCGATATTGTCTTCAGTACGCACATTCCTTCGACGTGCTGGTGTTATTGCATCCTCTAGAGAGTATGTGGTACGAAATCTATCCACAGTTCGACGAATGGCTTGTTCAGATGGACGATTATGTACGCCATACAAATGACGAAGTCGTCTATAAGTTGCGCGAATCGACGACTGATTTTCAAAGTAAATTTGGATAATTTCGTAGCGTTGTTCAAGCGTGAGTCTATTCATGATGATTTGTCAGAGTATACTGAAACAAATAAAAAAAAAAGTTTCATCAAAATTTAATTTTTTGTGTTACTTTTTACAATTTAAAGTTCTATCTAGCTTAAAAAAACACCCCTTATATATACATATATAAGCTTGCGCAAATATTATCAGTACCGTATGACATCTGTAGCGGTCTCAAGTGTCAGAATTTAATCACAGGTGAATACATGTTTTTATACACTTTGCATATCACCTGGTCACTGAACAAAAACCCAAGTAGTAACCTGTAACACACATTGCGTGAGACCTACCAAGGACATTTGTTTCAACCCAATTAGTTTTATGTGAGAAGTTGAATTAAGTTGCTAATAGACTAACTTCGGTAATTCCCACGGTAATGATTGACATGAGAATATTTTAAGTAGTTCGTATGACGGGTTGCTTTGTATTTTGTATAGATAGCGAAATAAATACACTTTCACCTTACATGTCGATTTCACGGGAATATTGAAAATTTAATTTATGAATATGTATTGTATTGTGACGCAACCGTATTGAACTAAATTGTGATGTTCTTTTGGTTACTTTTTGCTAAGGTCACACGCCTACACGTGTGCAAAATCCCCGTACAATGACAATTTCTTACAATAGATGTATGAATGGCCAATATTGCGGCGAGGTGAGGTGAATCTATTGTGGCGTGTACTGGTGACCTGATGACTTGTTTTGCACAAGCCCGTATCAGGTAACTTGTGACAGATGTACGAAGCCAGATACTGGGAAAGTATAAGATGCAAACTAAGACTGAACGTGACTTTGTTAGACTTTCTACTATAATAACGTTCGGGGTGCACTTAAGTTGTCATTCGTGGGAATATAAATTATGGTTATGATAATCTCAGATGACATCAAAGAAACAATGAGAAAGTTTATGTTTTAGCTGCTATATTATTGCTAAGTTTCGTTGGTATTACTAACAAAGTATATCTATAGTTATACCGATGGTAACTATACGAACTATATAGGACTGCCTCGGTAGCGCGGTGATAGTAAATGCGACTGCTGTGCTTGGGATCTCGGGTTCAAATCCTGGGTCCAAGTGTTTGTGTGATCTATAAATATTTGTTTCGAAGTTTGGGTGTTTTCTATGTATAATATGTATGTATTTAGAAATTTTTATCAGTTGTCTCATCAGTACCCATAACACAAGTTCTACTTAGCTACTAGATGACGTTGTGTGTTAGATGTTCGTAATATTTATATTTATTTATTAAATAGTTTGATATAGATACAAAATTAATTGTTGAAATACGTGTATTACTTTATGTGATCTAAGTATTTGATTATTTTCCATGCATGTAATGACATTACACAGCATTTAAAATAATTTCAATGTCCATCATGGATTTGGCATTGAAGTGCTTCGTGATATTGGAATGACAAATTAATTGCTCTTAAGCTACCAACAGCCAATTGAAGTGGTGATTAGTGTAGTGCCCTCAAAACCCTAAACTCTAATCCTGCGCTCTGTTAATTTGGGTACAACACGTGCCACATTTGTAGTATTCCAACAAAGGACAAAGCAACACGTACTGCGGACAATTATGGTCATCCAATTGCATCGAAAGCAAACCAACAATGTATTATTGGTATGCTTTAAAATGATAATCACGTGTGACAGCAAAATTAGCAAATTTTATCAATTCTACGCAACGTTGTGTGGTGACGTGGTTAAATTTAACCAAGTTAACTGTAAATCGAATGATCCATTGAATTTTGAACTGCTACGTTGTTATTTTATTTAGAGCCAACAATATTGATTATTGTTATATTATCTAATTCTCGTGACATAAATCATTGACTTTGTTTTTCTTTTAACTTTTATATGTTTTTTATCTTATTTAAGAATTTACGAGGTGTAGGCGATAAGACGTTAAATTACATATTTTGTTGAATTTGTGAATGCTTGGTAGATATAAGCATTATACAGAGAATACAAGCTGAATAACTTGATTTGAAAAGTATTGATAAAGAACAGAATAAAGAGCTCAAAAATAGAAGTGGGCTGGTCATGTCTCCAGGCGGACTGATGGTCGCTGGAGCCGACAAGTGTTAGAGTGGCGACCACGAATAGGCAAACGCAGTGTAGGGCGCCCTGCGGCACGATGGACCGACGACTTGAGGAAAGTGGCAGGCGGCGGGTGGATGTGGACTTCCCAAGACCGGAATGGTTGGCGCTCTGATGCAGATAAAGAATTACTAAGAAGTACCTAACAACGGTAGGCAGGTGATTCTGAAATTGTTTAGTTGCATTTAACTATTATAATCAAAGCTGAAACACAATGTTATGATGCCTCTACATCTAAAACTATTTCACCCCAATTATTAGGCAGTGACCGTAGTATTATTCATATCTACAAATATAATCATTTTAATCTGTTACTATATACATTTGCTCTTTCCTGTATCATTAAGCCGTTCCTATTTTAAATGAACAAATTTAACTTTAATTATTTTGAAGTGAGCCGGTGCGTACCGTATCCTTTTCACATCACCCTTCCCCTCATTACAATCCACAATTCACCATTTCTACATCTAGATAAGGGGCACCCATCTTGATTTAGCCTCCCTTCTCTGAGGACCGTTCATTTAATTTCGATTCAATCCGTAGGAAACGAAATCATTTTTGGTAGCACGAGATGAAGTTACCGATAAAAGGTTAATCTCTTGTTTGTAACTGCAGGACGTGTATTGTGTAGAGTTTTTTTACGAATATAATAGCAATGCATTGATATTTTATTTTGAGGTAGTCACACGTGAATTTTAAATATCACATATGATTGTATAGTTCATACTAACAACCCGCACCGGCTTCGTACGGGGTCTTTGCGGAAAATATAATATAGCCTATACTACTTCAAGAAGGGCTCATTTTTTTTATTATATAGTGGGCAAACGAGCTGATGTATCGCCTGATGGTGAGCGATTACCGCCGCCCATGGACACCCGCAACACCAGAGGCGTTACAATTGCGTTGCTGGCCTTTTAGGAAGGAGTACGCTCTTTTCTTGAAGGTTTGAAGGTCGTATTGGTCCGGGAACACCGCAGGCGACAGCTCATTCCACATTTTTGTTTTGCGGGTCAGAAAGTTTCAGGAAAATTGCATGTGAACGGCCAACCGTCTAGATGATGGGGATAAAATTTCTGTCGCGTAGGACGATGGCGGAAAGAGGCGTCGGAATCAATCCGAACAATTCCTCGTGCTATAGCTTTTGAGTTTATCGCATTAATAGACAGACAATATAATATGTAGAGATAACACACGTGTACTAAATCGAGGAACAACTTGTCAAAAGTACACAGAAACATATTAAATATTGAAAAAAGAACACTAGTGTAGCACTTTTGTCTAAATAGATACTCAATTAAGACTATCATGTTAACAAAGTAATTTAGCACTTTTTGATCATTATCATCGGCCTATCGCAGTCCATTGCTGAACAGTATTCTTCTCATAAGGCCCTACGCACTTTGAAAACTGGAAGTTATAGATCGATACAAGCGGGCAGTAGATTTTGGTGTTTTCAATATATTTACCGCGTCTGTTTGTGTCGATCTATGATTTTCAACTGTAGCTTCAATTTAACCTTCATAAATGCCACTTAGTGTCTTAATTGAATAAATGATATTTAATTTGAATTTGAACATAAGCCTTTACAATCGTACGCTACTTGGTTCGATGCTCGGTTTCTCGCATCCAGCTACTGTTAACCGTCTTGCGCAAATCATCACTCCACCTGACCTATGGACGTCCTACACTACATTTGCCGAGATTCGGTCTCCACTGTAGAACCCATTTACCATAACAGTTTTTTTTTGTATTTGAAATGAATGAAACACTTTTTACTTATTTCTTTTGAATACTTTAACATACTGTACACAAAATAATAGAATGTTGTGGCATTATAATCAAATGAATTAAGTTCGTCTTATTGAAAAAATATTCGTCCAACAAAATAAAACACACAAAACATTTATTAATAAACATAACATAAAGGAAACACAAATTGCTTGGGAGAGTGAAATTGTTTCTATTCTTCAATGTTCACAATAGCTGTCTAAGTACGTGTTATAATACATTTGGCGCTATCAAAACGTTTGTTTTAAGTGTAAGCGACATAGTTCTGTACTCAGTACATTGACCGTTCTCACGATGTTAGTCAGCCACTATTTTAAGGAGTTGTAGCGTCACGAAGAAAAGCTGTTTTTAAAAATAAAAGAAAATGTACATCGCAATCTTGCCCTAATAGCAATTTCATTTTTCTGAAATGGTATGTGAAACCCTCGTCATTGATCTATTTTGTGAGTGTTGTGTATGAAATGAAATGACATATCAGCTGCATTCATAGTCTGCTATGCTTCAAACTTAACTTGAATCTTATTGCAATGTGAACAAGGTCTTATATTACTATTATTTTTAGCATAAACATTTTGGGATTGGTTACTTGCACTGTCAGCTTGCTCCCCAACAGTGCACCCTAATCGAATTGCTCTACGGATGGTGCGTCCCGTCTTGTGGGTCGAACCCCTGTTCCGGACATCAGAGACCGTACTGCGAAAAATAAATAAGCACCCAAATCAAAAGGCGAGGCTTTAATTGGACCCTCTCGTTCTTTGAGAATTACTTAATTTGATATTGTCATTGCCTTTCAAATAAATTAATGTAACGACGTAATGTACGTCGGTATGAAATGTGCGATAACATATGTTTATTTCATGAAAACTACCCATTTTCGTCACAAATTTTCTTTTGAAAACTAAAATTATGGCTTAAAAATGTTCTCATTAAATATAAAAAGAAGTAACATTTGCAAATTAATTAATTAATGTACGTATATTAAAATAGTCACCTAATAAAATTAAAATCATACTGCACTGAATGTACGTATTGTCTAGCGGTTGAAGTGGTCGCCACACCATTTCCCACTGCGACCAGTGTTGTGGGTTCAAATCCTACATGAGATAACATTTTGTGTAATTCTCAAATTTTTGTTTTGAGTCTGGGTGTTGTTTGTGTTCGTTTCATGTATGTTTTTAAAGTCCCACGCAACACAGGATATACTCTTAGTGCAGGATTTTCACTTTCACTTTTTCAAAAGAAAAAAGAAAAAGAAAGATCAAATTAATCTGTCTCTAAAATATAACCCGCTCCGCTTCGCTCTCGAGGCAAAAGAGCTCACAACACCAGTTGCTATAAACATTAAAAATATCTATATATGTATACTTTTCTCAAAATTTTAGTTTCTGGAAAACAAGCTACATATAGTAACATACATCTCTATTGATACCAAAATTTATAAAACATCAGAGTACATAATATGTTTGTGGACATGAAACTATTATATTAAAATTAAGACCGATTCAAAACAATTATAATCTACTCATTACTACAAAAACTATACTTAAAGTTAACCGTTCTAAATTCTACCCTGGTATTTTTAGCAAACAGACATTCTCACACTCGTTTACATTACACAATTCATTATTCCACCATAAATCTTTTCACATTCCTAAATCTGTACTAGTTAGTCACGTTTATGACAAAAATCCTCAAAATTTTGCCAGAATCATGTTACATCTAATGTGATTTTTGTTCCATATTAATAAGGTTTAAAATGGAGCACAGTGACAATATTTTATTCTTGGTGTGTTTGCTAATTTGTACTAAAGTTCGTAGTACGCGTGGCTGAGACTTGACAACGCGCGCTGTTGTTTCGTCATGCTTGGCCGGAACGAATTGTCTAGGCGAGGGAGGCGTAAACATATATGTATGTGTATTTTTACTTTAGGTAGGTTATATAGAAACAAGTTTTGTTAACTATGGGCTGAGCATTTGCATAACAAAAATATTATGTAAAATATAAAGTAAAGGGTCTTCGAATCTTAGTACATCTTTTGTTGTAATCACTTTAAACGAATTTCAAAAAAGCCATAGAACGCTTACCAATAATATAATTTACCAGTATTTCAATAGACGTATTAATACACTATGTTTTTTGAAGTGAAACTTCTTTATCGGGGTTGTCAAAAAATGTAGTGTAACATTTTTTCGTTACTCGTCACATTTATCCGTTACGCGCCATCTTTTTTTTATCCCTACCACGCGTGATTCGAAGTATACTTTCTCCAGCGGAGTAGGGGTTGGTAAATGTCTCCAATGTATTTTGCGGCCCGTTTTGAGTAGTTACGTTTGAGTTTTTTTCCTGTTATTTATAAACTGAAACAATTGTTCATTTATAGTCTCTACTTTATTCAGAGACAATCGTTTAAATTCTGCTTGTAAATCGATGGTGGACGTTGACGTTTTTCGGCCATGATAAAATGTTTTATCATTATTGAGAGTAGTTATATACAATCCTTCAAAAAAAATTTATAAAATAAAACAAAAAACATTTTCAAACACAAACAGGACCAAATTAATACTACAATGAAATATCACATTACAAACAATATTATTTTATTTAGTCCAAAATGTAAATAACTACACACATCACATTCCACAAACTGACTTCATTAACACCACAGATCGCGAAATATTTACTCAGGTCTCGCTCCTTAACTTTTATTGCACTTGAAATAAGAATTGTCACGAATATTGCTGGTTTATAAGTCTTTAATTAAGATTTTTAAGCCAAAACATAAAAGGTTTAACTAATAGATTTACAAATATTCCTGTATCTGGAATTGTAATTGCTCATAAAATACTCTAATCTAATATTCACTTTAAAGCAACTACGAAATGCATGTACACACGTCCTCGGCAGTTACAAATGCAACATCCGGAAGATATCAAAGACCCCTTTCATACGTCCCTTTCCAAAAATCACTTCCATTCAATGGACTCTGGCACATGTCCTAAGCAATGTACGTCGTGATTTTGTTGACATTGTAGATCAATTTGGTCAAATTTATTTTGAAAATGTAATAGAGATAATTATTTTATCATTTAGGAAATTTTAATCGTGTTTATATAAGGAGGTAGCTGTTTGATCTGTTTTGGACCGCGACTATATCAATTCGTGGTTTACGCGTATCTTTTGTCGATGAAAGGGAGTCGCAGTGTAAATATTTCAACTGCCTCATTGACCAATTTCAAATCCCGCGTCGGGCCAAAAGTGTTATTGAGTTTTTCTGATTTTAATAATACTTAATATCAGCTCGGAGTTTGGAAGTTGGGGTCTGAACCCCCGTGCCTCGGAGAGCACATAAAGCTGTCGGTCCTGCGCGTGATCTCTCCCTGGTCGTTTCGGTTAACCATCCCATCGTATTATGAGAGAGAGGGAACAGAGAGTGCACCTATGTTTGCTCACACGCTTGTGCACTATAATATCTCCTGCGTAGTTGGCTGATTTCCGTTGAGACTGGCCGCCGTGGTCGTAATCGGCTAGGAAAACATCATCATTTCAAGAGTAAGAAATAGAAAGAAGAAATCGGGCTGCCTAGAAAATAAATTAAAAAATACTGTAATTTTCAATAGGTATATTTTAGAATTTCTTATAAGACCCAATGCCAAATATTATCATTTCTAATAAAACCATTGGGTCTTATAAGACTTTGTAATCTTATTAGCATTAGATTTATATGACTAATAAGATAGCAAGAACTGCTCTTATTATCTTGTCAGTGCGCATAAAATCAATTTCTTATTTCATCTTCCACTGACTGTTTCTTTGTCAGCAAATATTATACAAGTAAGCATAAAATTAGTAGCAGTAGTAGTGAAATAAAATAATATAGTATTTAATTTAATTAAGAGCAGCTCTTGCTGGCGATATGTGGGTAACAATATATGTGGCTGGCAACCTGGCTGCTCCGTCCGCGTGTATGTCGGTTTTCGCCTATCTGTTATAGCCTATTATTTCCTTCTTCAAGAATCAAAGTATCGCTATGTAAAATTTCATTGAAATCGATACAGCGGCTTAACCGTGAAAGCGTAATTAACAGACTTATCAAATTTTAAATATTAGTATGGATTCTCTTTTGTACACATTACGAATAGAAAACTATGTCAACATATGGGCGAGGTAACTCGCAAACGAGAACTACAATTTGTGTAATTGATCCTTAAATTGATTGTCGGGCAGAACATTGAATGTCAATCAGTCATAATCATATTCTCGTTAAGTCCCCTTCTTCTGACACGAATATTTTAAACAATTCCAAACGAGTCGAATGTAACTATTTAAATTATAATATTTTGTATCAATAAGACTGTAATATAATGCCTAAAAGTGGTGGTAAGAACCGGCATGGCGGGATCCTGATTTATTAGACACTGAACCAGCAAATTGAAATAAATATTGTTATCGAATAGAAATCCGCTATTAATTTTTATATCAATGCAAGAATAAACATTTATTATCTTCTTACAGATTCATGTATTAGAAAACATCGGCTTATAAGAATCTAATTCAACGGACTCTAAGCGAAGCAATAAAAATCGTATTACGCTCATTTTAATTTAATATATTACAGATACCTAATATTAGAAAAAAACGAATTCTATTTTTTCTTATTCTTTTCAATATACCATTAATTATCATAAGTGTCTTCTTTTTGATACAGTGTAAAATACTTTTTTTCTTTTATTCCAGTCTTGACTTGAGAATTAATTTTAATATACCTACTTCTATTTAATGATGTGGTTCAATAGGTATTTTTTATGTTTAAAAACAAGCTACCTGTAACTATACCTGAAGTTAATAGTGAAACGATCCCTCATTTAGACAAAATTAAACTTAGTCTAAATGAGATTTTGGTTTTATAAGTTGAAAATTTCTTAAACGAAAATTCAGAAGTCATTAATGGTCAGTTGTTTGTAAACTTTTATTTTTATCAAATGTGATTTAGTAAAAGATTTTTGTTTACACCACAAAAAGTAAAACCTCCCATAAATAATCATTAAAATATAGTTTAGCTAGCTGACCCGACGAACTTCGTATCGTCTTATTTATTTTTGTAAATATGTTCTAATTTATCGAAAAAAATCTTTTAGTAAGCCTGTGTCAACTCTGTCCGCAGCGCTGCAGTGTATAGAACTTCTTTGACAATAACAAACACATAAAAAAAATTTATTAAATTTTTCGTAACAGTAATCGCTTACCATCAGGCGATACGTTTGCTCGTTTGCCCCCTTTATAATAATAATAAAAAAAACGTGTAGTCCATTGAAAGTTATGGCCGTACATACATTTTTGTGATTCATTTTTATTTATATAGAAACTATCGCAATCAGAACTTAAAGAAGTTAAGTCAAGACTTAGTTGATTCAATGTCTATTTTAAATCGCTACAAAATTATAATTTTCCACGTCATTGCATGGTCACACAAAAAATCCATTTCTTCTGGGTGAAACGGATCTCAGCAGCAGTTTTTATGACATCATTAACTAGAGGAAGCCAGGGTAAATAGTGCTTGTGGTCACAGCCCTCTATTTTAAACTGAAGATTGCCAGCATAACGACAGGATAGTTTTTAAGCGCAGGTTTGGTTATACTTGTTGACTTTATAGCAGTGGTTAGTTGAGGTTAAATATGAAAGTAAGGTTTAATATAAGTACTAGAAATACTAAATAAACTTATTACCTTAATATTTGAATCAGAGTTCTATTCAGTAATAATATTTATATAATGATATAAAAGGAGATATGCTTATGTCTAAGGAAGATTTCTCTGTAGAGTTTATATAGAGTATAAGATATAACTTGTCCATTTATATTGAATTTAACTGCCTTGGTGGCTTAGTGGTAGCGTATGGGACTGCCAAGCTTGAGGTCTCGGATTCGATTCCCGGGTCGAACCAAATGTTTTTATGATCTGCAAATTTTTATTTCGAAGTTTGGGTGTTTTCTATGTATAATATGTTTGTATTTACAAAAAAAATAAGTATATCAGTTGTCTAGTACCCATAACACAAGCTCTGCTTAGCTTGGGACTAGATGGCGTTGTGTGTTGGATATCCGGAATATTTATTTATTATTATTATTGTTCTTATAATATTATCAGTATGTCTTTTATAGGGACTTACGTGGCTTACCCGTATCTTCTATTAAGATAATCGATGATAGATTTTTTATGAGATCGAGAGAATATAACATAATATAATGTATCTTTGAGGACAATTTGCCTCTTTGTATTTTAAATATGAAATCAATTTATGTTCATTTCTGTATTATACTAATGTATACCTACTTTTACCGTACCTTACATTTGATCGTCATCGCAAAATTTTTGAAACGAGGTATTGAGCACAAATTTAAATAACAATATGTAAGTAAATCTTTTACAAATATTTTTACACGTCGGCCTTTACAGCTAGAAGATAGTATAACATTTTATTACATTTAAAAAGGAAGTTCAATATTGGCGATACAATATATCTTTGTATGTTACAAGCTTACATCACTTTAAACTTAATCTTATCTAAAATTCAGATAAAAGAGCTACCTATTTTTGTAAAAAAAGATATTGCAACATTACCGTTAACCCATCTCGTTACATTTCACACTTAAAATAAAGATCCCCTGCTGACGTTAAAAATATTTATGGCAAAAAAAATTTTTCACAACAACAAAAAATTGAGGAAAATGTGATTTTAATATTGAGAAAACAAATCGAGTGCTCAACGGGGGGTGCCACTGTCACTTGATCCCTGCGGCTACCGTTTACGCCGTCGGCTCCCATAAGTCGGCTATTTTAGAATGTAAACTATCGAGTTTCATACTCGATAGATTTAACATGACTCGATGGTGACTTTAATCAACTTACAACTTGAGTTTGTTACACTTGCTTGGTGATCTATTATTGCATTTCAATGAATTTTATGGACTATTAAAATGTTGTGTTTATAGATAGCGGGAAAAGAAATGCAACTTAGTATAAAAATATGTTTTAGACAGCAGAGAACACCAAATCTGCTTAAATCAAATGGGAATAATCGAACTAACTACTCAGTTTATACGAAACGCACAAACTGCATGAAGGGGAGGGTAGAATGTAGCTTGTAAACAGAAATACCTGAAACAGTTAAGTTATTACATTTTATAAATTCTAGAATCAAAATCATTTCTACTTATTCCACTATTTTAATATTGTTTACACCTGACCGGTTTCGCCTCATGACATAATCAAAGGTTAAGGTAAACATTATTAAAATAGTGGAATAAATACAAGTAATTTTGATTCTAGAATGTATTGCAACAAGTTCCATCAAGTGCCGACATTCGAGAGTATTAATTATCACGTTTAAGTTTATTAGTCTTTTATTTCTCTTTCTCTACCGAGTGGTGCGATGACTCACAAGCAACCCAATTTTAATACTAAATTCGCAAAACCCAGGCTGTGAGTCCGTTAGTTGCAAATTCTAATAATCACTGCAAAACTAAGTTTTACCCTCCTTAGTTGATTTCGAAACTCATTTGCGGTATATGTTTTTGATCTACAGTTCCTCTGCAAGTAGTCGGTAGGACAACCATAGCTCTTTCTTTTGAGAGACTTGGAATTTAGAATAATTGTTTAAACTTTATTTGTGACTTTACTACCTGCTTGACGAGATTCCTACTAAGAAATGTAACTATTTTCAGAAAGGTAGAATTAAAATGCAGTAGGTAAGTACAATGAATCCGGACAAGTCTTAGATGGAAAACTACGCTGTTCATCTTGTGATTAAAAAATACCACTAGAAAAACAACTTGATTTAACAGACAATGTTAAAAATGCAAAATAGGGTTACTACTAGGGATATATTTTTAAAATAAAACAGAACACACTTTTAATTTATATTCAATAGTAAACTTTATTCATTAAAATATAGCTTGATCTCTGTGACAGATGGCTACAAGACCGACGAGGTAACTTTACACATGCTATTTTATTTTGTATCACCTATTATTTAATTTTTAACCTTCCAGTTTTATCACAAAATGGCTGACCCACGCAACCTCATTTACGTGTCTTATTGCCCGTATTGTAAAATTTTGCCCGGTTTTTGTAACATTCTTCATTAGTGCTCCGCTCCTGTTGGTCGTAGCATGATGAATTACAGCCTTTAAATAGATTGGGAGGATGGATGGATGGATTCGAAATGGACTATCCAACGCTGAAGGAATTTTTCGGACCAGCGGTTCCCGAGACTAGCGCGTTCAAACAAACAAACTCTTCAGCTTTATAATATTAGTATAGATGATATGCAATACATTACAAATATAAAAATTCACAACTAAAAATGTACCTGATATTTTTTTAATAACACTAATGTCAAACATTACAGAGATCAAGAAATATTTTAAATACAATAAATATTAAGTGTTATTGTATATTAACAAATATTATGTTATATATCATCTGTTTACTTACTATAAAATAGAATGATAATATTGAAATTTACAACTGGCCATGATTAAATAAATAGTTTAAGTGTATCCAATATGATTGTCACAGTAGGCCTCATTACAAGGCGCTCAAGCGCATAATTTTGCGGTTACCACCAAACGAGAGAAGGTCGCGCGCTGCGGTTACCAGCCACGCGCTCGCCTTTGACGAACAGTATTTTAAACTACATATATACCTATACATTTATATATACTAACACGTAATTTTAATGAGGTTATTATTTTAATTATTTTACTATAAAATAATAAACAGGGAGTAAAGAGTTTTATTAAAAACCTTGTGTACGTACTAAAACATAGATATGCACATTAAAATAAACAAAATGTGTATATTTGTTGAAATAAATATCTTTATATTTTTAAATAACATACCTTAATACATATTTGACCCACTGAGATCTTATATTTAGGTAAATTGTCATTAAAGTCTTCAAGTTAAAAGAATTTTACACTTAGTACATAAGTTACTTACTAACCTTGAACGAGAACCCCAGCTTTTGTAATAAACTTATAAACTATTAAACTGTAGATTATACCTAAATTGGTTTCAACTTAAAAGAGAATATCTATATGAAACCGAATTTCAAGACCGTTTACACCTACTATCTGCTATTTGGCTTTCCAGACCGAAAAATTATAAGTTTGGCATTTAGAGTTTCGTTCTAACTCGTGTTCCTCTGAATTAAAATATCATATTAAACATTGTGTAAGACGAGAAAACTTTTAACTATACATTTCTATGCATATATTACAGACAGATGATCTGTGGCTTAAGCTTTTGTAATATCAATCTGACCGATTATCTACGGTGCCGTTGAAAGCGACGAATTCAATTGTAGCTGACATAAAATTCATTGATACAAAAACCGTGCGTGAGACGACGCATTGAAATTTTATAGTTGGTTTTATTACTTATAAATGAGACTATTTTATAGTTTTTGTGATTAGGTTTACGATGTACCGGTTGCTTTCATCGCCACAGATTCGCCGTATCACCAAATGTCCGCAACGCCGCCTCAGCATGCTATAATAAACATGATTAGTTGGTAAATTATTTGGTAATAATATCACTCTATCGTAGCGTTAAATTAAAGGGTTCCTAGATTGGTTAGTGACTCAGAATATTTAATTACGTCTGATATCATAATGAAATTATATTTAACTGGAAAATAGTTAAGATTTTCTTTCTCATAAGTATATAATACATCCTTATTGATATTATAAATTGACAAGTAACTCTGTCTGTCTCCCTTTCACAGCTAAACCACTGCATCGATTGCAATGAAATTAAGCGTGGAAATTAAATTTATTATATTAAATAACCTTTATTCTTTAGGTAGAACTTAAACTATTCTTTACTGCGATAACCGACATAACCGAGCCCCGTGCGAAAGCCACTAATATTTGTAAAACATCTTCAAAAGCTGTATAGCGTATGATATTGTTTGTGTACTAGCAGTACCAACAAACCTAACCGCTAGAAAATGAGCGTAGAATGTTATCAATTTGACAGTCATGAACCTTCTCAGTATTGTGATACTAACGAATACAATAATAGAAAATCGGATACTTGAGAGCTCACATAATTTACACGATCTTATTCAAAATATGATAAATAAACATGTTTGTACCGTAACCTTTCTAAGGGCTCTAAAAAAGAAAAGAAAACATGACTTCGAAGATCCTATTATAATATGCGTTATGTCAGTAAAATAATTTCTCATAAAACCTATTTTGCACGAAGAAAATAGGAAAGCAAAGATTTGTGTGGCGAAATAAATTTGACTAAGTTATATTTTCATGTAGTAAGTATAGGATTTAGAGGTTCATGTTTTCTGGTATTGTAATTCCATAGTATTTTAAATTTCATAAGAATACCTCGTCCTAAATATCAGTTATCACTTGCAAAAGCTTTGTAGTAAAATTTACATACAAAAGCTGACGTAAGCTCTCGCGTATTCAGCAATCACTACTGTATTTAAACCAGTGAGCAAGTGTGATAGAAATATATAATGTTAATTAGGAGAAAAGAGAAAGTGGATGGAAGTCAAATAAGTTAACCTAAGATTCCTCAGTACAATCAGCGTGCGAAGTCAAGCCTTGTTGGTCCTGTCATTCTCGTTAAAGATGAAATTCAAGCCATATTCAATTAGGCGTACCTATATTGAGCAGTGAGCTCGTTCAATTGTTAAGGAATATTGTAGCTTAATAGTGAACGCTTCAGCCGTGAGAGATTTTCTAAAATATTAGTTTTTTTTTTTTGGATATCGTATAGCTAAACAAGTCATCTAATGGAGAGCGAACAGTATAGTACATTGGACACCTGAAACTAAAAATCCTATGGCTGTCTAATACCGCAATCTTTTTTCTTTTTATGTATGGGCCTGTCAAAGTGACTCTACTCCTGATAGAAAGCATAAGCAGAATCCAAAAATTGTGGTCATACTAATTGCGAATGCATACAATGTAACAATGCAGCATCATTCTTCATCTTTGGGTCTCCGGTCTCGCACTGAGCATCGAAACACGACATCAATAAGGCTGTCACTTTAAATTGGTCTTCTGTGCGAGGCGATGCGAGGACCATCCGGACGAAATCTGAACAAACTTTCAATTTAGCTGTAGCTGTGCTAGTACAGTGGACCAAAGTGATTCATGACCCCCCTTAGAGTCATTTTCCTACAATTATTCTATACCATTAGGTTGAAATTAGCTTGAACATACATTTCATAAGTGACGTACCATTATCATTCTACTAGACACTGACAAAGCCATGACATAGACATAGACGTATACTATGATAAGTATTGCACGAAAAAGTTTGTTAGCCAGTGAACGTCCTTATCTATAGGTATATTAGGAAAGATTTAATTGTATATTAGTTTGAGACATAGGATTGACTTTATTTCGAACTAGCTGACCCACGCAACCTCGTTTGCGTCTTCCATTGCCCGTAGCGTAAAAAATTTCCCCCGTTTTTTAAACATTCTTCATTGGTGCTCCGCTCCTATCATATAAACGAAAAACGCAAATGTCTTACGGAACCCTATTTAATCGGTCGGTAAAAATAAAATCGATCCAGTACTTTTTGAGTTTATTCGTTACATACAAAAATACAAATCTTTCCTCTTTATAATATTAGTGTAGATAGTGTAGATAATGGGTAGACTTGAGGTAGGAGGGTAGAGGTACCGTAAAGGTAGCATAGGGTACTGTAGAACAAAAATAGATAAGCATTTATTTAACAGAACGAAGTCTGTCGAGACAGCTAGTCATACATATTAGTAAAATAAAACAGTAAAATTAGAGACCTTTGTTTATTTCATATTATTAAATTAAAAATAATGGCATGCACTTCGTAAAGCGAATAAAAAAGAAAACTTCTCAATAGTTAATTTGTGGGTAATAATGGTTCCAATTGTTTGGGTCTGTAGGATTACTGGTTAAACCTAAAACCGAGTGTAAGCGACATGGTTTTCAATAACGTCTAATAATCGATTACGCATAGACCCGATTAGACGACTGCAAATGTCACTTCCCCTCATGAAATCCCAGATTTCGTTACAATGCAGCTCGATTGCTTCTTTAGTCCTCTCGTTCCTGTTATCCCAAATTTGAACCATCAAACCCCATAAATTTTCTATTGGGTTAAGATCTGGTGACCTAGATGGCCATGGAAAGATGTTGTTTGTCCAGTCGAAATCTAAATAATTACGTGTAAAATTCAATCTCGCAGTTCTGTGTGCATCCGTTAAATGAACTTTCTTAGCATGATGTCTGTAATGCAGCCCAGTGCGGTGCAAATTATTTCTAATTGTTTCTAGACAAACGTCGTAACGTGCTGCAAAATAGCGGGTACGAGTAAAAGGATGTTCTTCGTAATGGTGTTGCATTTCCGTTCTCTGTTGGTTTGTGATTCGACGAACCCCATGATTATGTCGTCGTCGGTCTTCAAGGATACCCTCTTCAGCGTGCCGTCTGATCCAGGTTCTGACCGTGTTACGACTTATATTTAACTCACGTGTTATTTCTCTAACGCCGCAACCTTGCTCACTGAGCACTACAATCCGAGCTCTTTGTTCTACCAAATTGGCCATTATACGATTCGTTTATAGATATAAATATATTCTTAGATTTTTAATTTAATATTTTCAGATTGACTACTACACACATAATGTCATTTCATTTTACAAATTATAATACTTTTTCTTCGCAATGAAAAGAGTTTGGATTATAAACGATTATATTATTTGAAATTCAAATAAGACTGCTGTATCAAAAATATATCTTGTTCAGTGGTGACAAAGGTTTAAATTGCATTGACATCTAACCCGTAATGACGCATTTATGTTTATATCTAAAACGTACTATGTGCAAATAGCGAAGAAAACCTAACTACATTTATGATTACAAAGGAATAATTGTCAAAGTGGGTCACCTTCCAACTGGGCCGATAGTACAATAAAAATATTATTTGAAGTATTTATAAATGTATTATTATAAATATACTCCTTACAATCTGGGTTTTTAGAAATGTAAAAGATAGATAAATAGATAGAAAACTCTTTATTTGTACACCGTTTTACATATTTATAAGAGAGTATATAGATGAAAAATATATAATGTAATATAAGGGCGGCCTTATTGCCAAAAGCAATCTCTTCCAAGCAACCTTCTCTTCTTCTCTTCTCATAATAGGAAGGAAACATGTGCTGGTAATGAGTTCCAATCTTTGATCACTCGGCATAACATCACATCAGAATCATTATCATCATTATTTTAATTTCAAAATTAAATTAAATTTTCAAGTTTATTTAATATGAAATTTTGAGAAGTCCGTTAAATCTAACTCTTAATTTAAAAGCCCCTAACACATCTCAAACAAAGATGATGTCATAAAATGAATGTCCCTTCACCGTCGTGAAGAAATTTTAATTAAATCAGTGTAAACATTCTAGAGGAAGGGAAGCAAAGTTCGTCATTAATACATGACAGCTAATGCTAATCGTTGTGGGCGGTGTGATGTTCAAATATGAACCGATTTTGTTTAAGAAAAGAAATTTGGATAAATATAGCATTCGCTTGTTAGGGTGGCTATAAATAATGTACGAAATGTGTGGGTATTGGCTCATTCAACTTTGGAATATTTTTATTACATATTATCTATATCTTATAATATAAAAACTAAAGTGTTTGTTTGTAATTTGAAATTAACAGCTTTTTTCTAAATGCATATTTTTATCTGTCAGTTTGTTCTGTTTAATCTCATAAAAGGTTGTACGAATTTTAATGGAAATTTCTCTAGCAGATAACTAATGATATAAGTTACATAGTCTACTTTATTAGACCAGCTTTGCCTTGCGGCTTTACCCACGGTTGGTATTGTACCGCGAATAACAGCGCGGGGCTCCTCTAGTACAAAATAAGATTCCTTAGGTACTGTTTTTATTGATTGAAAACATTCTCAAGATTTTTTTCTACTAACTCAGAACTAAATAGAAACTGCTACAATACAACAAATAACTAAATATAAATTGAAATACATGAATAATAATTATTACTATTGGAAGTATTAGGTATTTCGCAGGATTTTTTACGAAAATAGATTTGACACAAAGGAGATATGATTTCTAAATATATCGTTGGTAAATTCTCTCTGAGCGGCTTACAAACAGCCACGCGCAAACTGAATTAATAATCGTCTCCTCCGACGAAATCATCTTTTCATATTTGCACCTAAAGTGAGACATAACAAAATAAAACTGAGTCCAAAATTAGGTGTATGTCATTAAGAGTAACATTTTTAGTCGCTCGGTCAGATATGATTTAATGAAGTGGCGAGAAGTTCGTTCATAAATTCAATGGTGTTACTCCGGTAAACGTCTTAAATGGATTAACTCGATTGAAAATACCTTATACGACAAATTCTTACAAAATATTCTTAAATTTGTGAACACTTATATAAGTGATGATAATTCTAGTTAATATAATGTAAAATCTAGAACCAATTTAAATACCATGGTATGGTTGAGTACCTACAGGTATTCTTAATTTTCCGTTATCTTCATAGTAATATATCTTTTTATGACTAAAGAGCAAATCTTTTCATATTAAATGATATATATTATATTGTGGGGGGCCAACGACAAGATGTATCGCCTGATGGTAAGTGATTACCGCCGCCCATGGACACCTGCAACACCGGAGGCATCGCAATTGCTTTGCCTTTTGGGGATGGGGAGAGAGATGAGGGATGATACCTTAAATATTAAGGTTTGATGTTAGTATTCTACCTCAGTGTTCAATATCTTATTCTTCTTCAAACTTAAGCAATCGTAAGTAATTTTCTATCTAAAGTATCATATAATAAGACAGTAATTTGTCTTCCGGCTGGCATGGATAGTCTGTTGTCTGTTGCTATGGTGAAAATAGCTGGACTTACGTTTGGAAGTAAACTAGAACTTTAACAACGGTTACTGGTTCTATGATAATGATATATGGTGAAACCGGTCAGGATTAAAGTTAACTCAAAGAGTGAAGTAATACAAGTGAGTTTTGTTCTAGAATATATTTCAACAAGTTCCATCTTAGGCCTAAAAATGAGAGTATAAATTACAATATTCATTCATTCACTACTCGTTCGAATACAAAACCAATAGTAGGGCCTAAATGATTTTCTTACGAAACGCTTTTAACTTTCCTTCGGCACTTCGTTAGTCGTGTTCAAGTATTTATTTAAAGCGTGATAAGTTATCCGGTAACTGAGAACAGGATATGTTCCCAGCAAAGTCCTGGGATTCATTTGCCATGTCCACAACTAATCTGTAGGTCTTTTATGCGAATTCATCTCATTTAAGTTTCACTGTACTCGTATATGCAACGTTTCGAGGAATACCAGAAATATATATAGCACTTGTTGATATTATACTCTACTAATATTACACTTTTGTTCATTTGATTTAATCTTACGATCACGATTGTTATGGGATACTGTAGTCTATAAAAACAAGAATACTTTGAAGCATTTCTCTGACGTTTTAAAGTCTAACAACGAACCAGATAAAAGCCATAAGCTCGAAAATATCACTCTTAAAATAGCCTTGCTTGAATAAATCGTTTCAATTTCCTTTAAGAGTTGATGCAAACATGAAAGTTGGCGGTTTATTTTAAAAGTGTGCGTTAAAGTTTATACGACGCTCTAGAGAGCATGTCGCAACCAAAGAAAGAAATTGAATTTGTAACGTGAGAGGGCGCTCGTAAAGAGTTATTATTATAGGTGTTTCTTTTGTTTGTTATAATAATGCGCTCCGTCGACGTCGCGCTATACAAAAAATCTCAAAGGACTAAGTTTACAATTTTGCGCCATAAAAAATAAATCCGTTCTGGATTTTTTACGCTGTGGCACTTTGTATAAGACTTTAGTGTTGGTGAAGATAAGTTATGCACATGTTTAATATTTCTGAAAAACTTCTCAAGAAAAGTTTTATTCGTGATTCTCAATTTTAGTTTTTAAACAATTTGTTTCAATACAACTTAGATATAAAATCGTTTGTATATGTTTATATGACTTTCACTTAATAAACATCTACTTTTCATTGTAATATTATACCAAGTATCTAATAACTAGATCTTAAAAAAGCACGTCTACGCTTAATAAGTATAATAAAAATATTTTAGACATCTGACACACAACGCCACCTAGGCCCAAACTAAGCAGAACTTTAACTATGGGTACTAGTCAATTAATTTACTATTCACTTTTTGTAATTACATATCTACACCAAAACAAACATTTGTAGATCATTGAAATATTTGGTTTGAAATGAAAATCAAACTCGAAACCTCAAGTTCAACTGTCGCATACGCTACCACTGCGCCACCGCAGCAGTTGTCGAAGAATAAAGAAACACTACAAATTATTTATCATGTGCTGTTTAATGCTTAGAAAACTGTGATGTAATCGCAGTATAATCAACACAGTAAATTTAAATATTTACATTAGTAGTCTTTTCAGTTTTAAAGACTCACTTATAATGCAACTACTCCACGCAATATCTGCATTAACTAAACATATTCACAAGCGTTCTCTGACTCTTAAAGCATTATATCCGCCATTATACTCTGACTCTGGCACATAAAGATTGAACGAATAAATAAATTGAGGGAGAACATCCTTCCTTTTGAAGTTGGTTAACACACACATAAATAAATGAACTATGTATTATTAATATTCCAATCTACTTATTTATATAGTTTGCAATTCCTGGCTAGCATTTTATCGAGCGTGTAATTGAACATGCAGCTAATGGTAGTACTGATAATGACATGCATTGTTGACCTTTCGTCGGTAATAAAATACTAATAAAAAGTATTCGTTGAGCCATTGGTTTTGACACTTAATAAACTGCATTTAATGGTAGCTAAGAGGAAACGGGTAACATTTTGCCTTAGAGACAAACATCAAACATAAAAAATATAGAATATATTTTAAACAATTAGTGAATTTGGTAATAAAATACTTTTTCCATGCGCCTCACCAATGGAGAAAAATACTAAATAGATTATAGGATCAGAAAACCAACTATGGCAACATCACTATGTCTACTTGTAGTGTTTAAATGTAATTGAAAACTATACTAATTGATTCTTAGGTAATAAACTTAATAGTAAGATATAAAGTGATATAAATTGTATTGAGCGAATCGAGATCATCGAGAGACACATAGTACCATTAATACTGTCCATAACAAAACATTGGCATTATGCTACTCCAGCAAATTTGGTGGCAGCAAAATGACGGACGGCATTAATTAATGCGATTACCCTATTCGTGATTGGGGGCTAATGGCAGGGTTGTTTGAACTCCCACGACCTATTTGTCCAACATTTGCTTTTGTAATTAAAAGTACATACGAGTTTAATTGGTAAAACAGAAGGGACTGTGATATATAGTGTTATACTCTTTGAGAGTAATTGACTTTTATATGACCGGCACTCTTTATGGGGGGTGAAATTTCAGAATATTACAAACGATTTTTAGTATGTCGTTACAGAAATGATTGATGAATATGATCTATTTGAACACTGATTTTGAGGCGTTACGATTAGAAGAAACTGTTTCGTTTTATTTATAGACAGAAACGTACTCGTTAATTAATTTATTTAATTAAGTTCATATTTATAACAGCCCAGTGCTAATACGAACTTTAACTGTTGCTGTCATCATAAAGATATCCCATAAGGAGCGTCAACTATTCCGATCTTAAGTAGTTCCCATCCAACCACCGCCGCTCACTTTGTTCAAGTAGTTGGTCTTTCTTTAACTTTAGATTTCTGAAATTAAATTTTCATTATAACATATTTCTCATCGCGGTAAACAAAGCATTAAGCAAAAGCCAAAACCTAAAAATAAGTGCTTGTAAGAAGATATCGAGTACTCAAGGGAAACAGAAGAATATAACTGGGTAAGAAGATGGTTGTATAAATTATTTTCAGGGAGATATAAAAACTATAACTCGAAATTGTACAGAACAGCCCAAGTATCGTTTAATCAGACTTTTAAAAAGAGTGGCCATGAGTTTTTTTGCCAGTATTCTCTCATAAGGCCCTATACACTTTGGAAACTGGAAGTTATTGATGGACACAAGCGGGCAGTAGATTTTTGTGTTTACAATGCTGTGGTGTCTGTTTGTGTCGATTTATGATTTTTAACTGTAACTTAAATTTAACGTTCATAAATGTCACTTAGTGTCATAATTGAATAAATTTTTTTGAATTTGAATTAATATACAGATTTTGGTTGTTTTACATTAATAAGTTCTTGATATACTTTTGGGTAACCAAATACCAACACCGAGTTTTTATAGTTTCATATATATAATAGGGCGTAGTTACAAAATACAAAAGAATGAATTACTCAAGTATCGAGACAATTAAGTATTTCAGTATATTTAAATAAAATGTTTTGATTCATTTCATGTTTCACTCTAAATCTTTAGCATTATTTATAGTTTTTATTCATTCCCCTTGATCGTTTGTTGTTTCCCAACAAACGGCTAATATCCAACAGAAAGGCAAATAACTTTATCAGTGTTACATTACAAACTCTCCGGGTTCCATATCATATATCTACCAAAACAGCCTTTGAAACCAAATTCTGTACAATTTGAGAATGACCAAGTGGACATTGGGGACGTGAGTGGACTCGATGGGATAAAGCAAATTAGAAACTTAGCTTCTTATTACAAGTCTCCATCTTGAGTAATTGTTAATTCAAACTTTATGGGGTTCATATTGATAAAAGGATTAAAGGACTTTAAATACTTTAGCTTTCCGGGTTGTGTATTTCTCTTAGTTAATTTCTTTGTCGAAAATCCAATTTCTTCAATTCGTGTCATGTCACTGGGAGGATCAAGTAGATAGTTTTCAATTTTAAATACATGAATTTAAATAAGAGAGAGAATACTGATTAATATTTGAACCCCAGCTTTTATTTGTTATTACCTACTGCAATAGGGTAGACTTAACGTGAGTCTAGCAATAAAAAAGAAAACAAATGAAATGGGCTAAATAACACCCTGATTGGACCAATGCTTGTGTTTATCACAGAGTCATATAAACTGAGAGGATATCGTACCCACGGCCTATGGTTCAGACGTGTGAGGTACTATCTAGTAGATATCGACTCAACAGGTTCGTCACGGTCAGTTTATTTCGATGATTATATTGGAGTATTAAGAAATAATAGTTGTAGTTTTTATACTCAGGTATACATAAATTAATTAATTTATCAAGAAATTTAAGTCATAATAGTTCGATAAAGAAACCGTCTATGTCTCTTACAGTTCGTACACGTAATTTGAATATTACGACCATTAATAGGATTATAAAAACATCTAAATATCGAAGCTTTATCATCAAAATGACGGTCGGCGAAACCAGATTAATTAAACAGCTTCTAATTATTTTCTATCGTTAGATAAGTCGTTTGATTTATAAATGACGTTTCTGAAACAGATAAAGGGTAAAATTTACGATGTTGGTGTGATAACAGTTTTATAATTATTTGCTGCGACATTTTAATTGAGCATGAAATGTGTTGTTTCCATGAATTATAATTATCGTTGGAGACTCTACGTTATTTATTGTTCATACTAATTTCAATTCCTGATGAGTTATATAATTTAAATAGTTCTGATGATCGACATGTGAGTGAGTTTTACGATGATTATATTTGCAAATAGCAGCAATTCTGTATAAAATATTTTAAAATTAGTTATCTGTCTTTAGGGGATGCCTACGTTCAGCAGTGGACGGATTTAGGCCGAAGAAGAAGTCATCTAGGTTAGTACTTCATTCCTGTCAGTAATGGAACTATACAGTACCTTGAATTCTTACCTTTTGACTATGTGAACTTTTTAATTATTATATCTTACCATATAATAGTTTACTTTATATATATACTAATTAATGAATACAATCCCTATAGGACATATTTGTGACTTTAATTTTTAATTAATCTTTCTTTTAATAGTGTGACGCTATCCTCTGTTCTGACTGTTTTGTAGTGAAAAGTTTCTGTCTTACTATTTACGTAACGAAATTAAGTGGTAAACAATGAAAACAACAATAACTCACCGACTTTTACTTTTTATTTCCAAATCTAAACTTGAAACATGGGAACATTATGAACAGAACTCAAGGTTATAATATCTTAATGGTTCAAGTTTAGTACAAATAGTCGTCTAGAGGGTACTACTCTTCATTAGGAAGGAGTCCCCAGTAAATTATTCTTTAGGTCACTTTGGTGCTATTTAAGTTAATTTAATAGTAACTTTGTACACTTCTCACGTACTTGCGACGTTTCTGATGATATTAATTTAGTCTCTGTGTTGCACTGACTTGGTTTTCATTTGTGTTTTGTATATAATTTCGCTTTGTTTTGTTTTACACGGCCTTTTCCGTTGTGTCTAAAAGTAGGTGGTACAACTTATGAATGCTTAGTTCGCTTAATATGTTAGTAGGTATATTTAAGTTAAGTTTAATATTTCTATAAGGCTAATTATGGTTACATTTCTTATATACTACGTACTTACTATACTTTGCCTTTTTATTTATTTTCCGCTAAAACAACTATTGGTGAAGGTTTAGTACACTACAATAGTGTTATACAGTTGGATACTTTACTTATTTATAATAAATATGTATTTAAATGTATTGTTCTTTACGTTATTCACATAAATATAAAAAAAAAACAAAAAAAAAATATTATCCATACCAACAAAATGTATACCAAGAAAAATTATCAATTTCATTTTTAAATGAAAATAGGACTTTTCATGTTTTACAGTTATTTTAATATTGCGGTGCTTCTACATAGGAACAATATAGGCTAAAAATAAGACAACAAACAGCTGTAATAGCTGTTCTATGATTGCCTTACCGGACACTAACTTTTTTACAAAGTTTTGTTGAATATTCTCCCATTCATCTAAAACAACTTTTGATCTCTTGAGGTGAGATTAGGGTGGAAATCGTAGTCTCGCGCATAATCCGAGTGAGTTCGAAGAATGCATGTGCGAGTTAGGTCCTGGTTTGAAATTCCATGCGGTTAATATCTAGTTTGATTCATTCATTTATGAATTCAATGTTCTCGAGAGTAGTGTAGCAGCAAAACTGAACATAAGAAGGAGGATCTGTTTCACCGAGTGAGTGAGGATACCGGAGATCCAACGATTTCCGTCCACCATAAGCGCAAGCCTAAGGGTGACAGGTGCGGCCACCAGTCACCCTAGTAGAAGCAGGCAGCGGTGGCGGCGCGAGCTCTGTGTAGTGCTCGCCCCCTTTTCTGAATAGAAAATAGGAATGTTAGGGTTCCTACACAGGACGGGGCCACCTACAAACAGTGGGTGGCCCGAGGTACGTCGGGGTTCCAGGGATTTCCTTCCGAGGGTGCACGTGGTTCCCCGGCTTCTAGTACCCGAGACGGTCTGCGGTTTTAGTCGGTTTGGGTCCTACATAACCACTAGTTGGTGGTATCCGAGGGGATTCCGGCACAAATTTCAGAAAAAAAAAGTGTATCACCTGCTCGTTAAAAATCACTCCTCACTATTAAAAAAATGCTTTTAGTTGTTAGGGTATATTTTACTTGTCTTTTAGTGTGCTACATATTTTTGGTCTGAAGTGCAACAGTAATAGAAAGTTATGGCACGAGCCTTTTCGTTCACTTTTTTAATCGACTTGAAAATAGAGGATATTGTCTAATTGACTGAGTATTTTCTTGTATTTTTTAATTCGTATTTCGTTATTTCCAAGAATAAATATATCTAACTAGCTGAACCCCGCGGTGCTACCCGCGGTACGACAATAACCGCGGGCAACGCCGCGAGGCGTTATATCTTAATTAATTTCATTTAGGGCTTCGTTCTCTGTGTCACCATATGTTTACTATAAATTTGACTTATCAGAACAAAAGCTTTTCTATTAAGAATGCCTGCGGTCATAATACTTCATTCACTCAATAATGTATCCTCTAAAGACACTTCTATTTACTCGATCTAACTTCAATACAAACTTTAAAACGAAGCTTACTACACTAAGAACGCACACTCATTGATACATTTGTGTTGGTAACGTTATGTATGCTTACTACACGTGTATTGTGGTTTGTTGGGCACTACGTGATTCAGTACTGATGGGATAGATGGCAGCACAAGTATTTGCATCTAAACTTCTTTTACTAGTTAAAAAAACTTTTATTTACGTGAATAGTAGGTACATAACTTAATATATTTTAGAAATAAATGAGTTCAGGTTTGAACTATTTTTTCATTAGTTTTTTTAATGTTATATAAGTCATCTGAGAACTTGAAAACCGATACCAATATTGTAAAGCTGAAGAGTTTGATTGTTTGTTTGAACGCGCTAATCTCAGTGTTGGATAGTCCATTTATCGAGGAAGACTATAGGGTATGTATCATCACGCTAAGACCAATAGGAGCGGAGCTCCAATGAAGAATGTTAAAAAAATGGGGGGAAAATTATTACGCTACGGGCAATAGTAGACGTAAACGAGGTTGCGAGGGTCAGGTAGTGATACAATATAAGGATATCGATTACATTATAATAAAATTATGATGTTTTTCTAATTTGCTAATTTTATTTCTGAACCAATGTTTTTGCAAGTTTGTAGCTGTAAGTCAGGTAAGCACCCAATTTAATAATATAAATTAAAAAAAATAAGTATAATACTTTTGTCATTGTCTTAGAATATGGTTTAAATACGTACCGTACAAATCGTGTTAGGATTAAAGCATAGATGCAACAGAAATTGCATTCATTTAAAAACTATTTTGACCTGGAATTTGAGCTTCGTTATGCAAAGTTCATTTGGCCTGACATCGAGTTTTGCCGGTAACATTTTATACAACAATGGGCGCTATAATGAGAGCGTTTTAGCGCTACAAATCTAGATGCTGGAGATTTAAACCCATTCTCCTACATATATTGAGACCGTGCTATTGCAAAACAACCATTTCTTTTTAGCGTTTAAATGAATTTAGGTTATTGCATTCTTTGGATTTACAGACTGTTAATGGTAAAAACATTCTTGGTTGTAAATAAACTATTACATATTAGTCTTCACAAAAGAAATTATATACTTGTACAAATCTCTTATTTTAAAATTTCATCGTGATTATTAATTGAATATGTTCGCGGCTCTGCCCGCGTGTATGTCGGTTACCGCGACAAAAACTAGCCTATGTCCTTCTAAAAGGTCCAATCTATCTCTATTTCAAAATTTTTACAAATCGCATCACCGATTTAGTCGTAAAAACGTAACAGACAGATATACAGATAGAGGTACTTTCGCATTTATATTACTAATATGGATTATAGTCACATTTTGTAATTGATTACAAAATGTGACTATAATCCATATTAGTAATATAAATCGCTTACCACCTGTATGTCTCGCTCTAAGGTTGACCTTAGAGCGAGACATACAGGTGGTAAGCGATTGCTGTGTCTTATTTAGTGTTACGTCTACTTAGATTTCCCTGAACATCTTAAAATAGTTAAAATATAGTGTTCTGCATAAACCATAAATAATATATAATTCATTACACTTTTGAGATTGCACCTAAGGAAGTTGTCTTAAAAAGGCAATTCAAATATTTATTATAAAAGCGTAGCCGTTAGGCTTGCCTAGTCACATTTAATGATAGTAATAAATAACTCATGTTTAAAATAACGATGGCCGATCAAAGCGGGCCTGTTATGGAATTTGATTGGTTAGTAATTATACTCAGCATCAATTTGTGGACTATGTGGTCGGAAATTAACGAATACTTGCGTATAATAATAGTAAAAAGCTTACTGACGCTCATTAAATCGATACCTTGTTGTAAGAATAAAATAAAACTGTGTTCACTTCAACATATTAAGATGTAACGACTAATGTTTCTCTTTTGTTTTTTTTTTTATCAAAGACAACGACCACATTAGGAATATATCCTGTATCGCAGGGGACTGCACAAACATCAAAGGAACGGACAAAAAGAACACCTAGACTTTGAACAACAATTTGTAGATCACACAAGGTGTTGTCCCATGTGGGGTTTGAACTCACAGCGAAAACGGCGTAGCGCTTAAACCACTACGCCATCCGTGCACTAGCTATGTAGTAGCTTTCGCCCGCGGCTTCGCTCGCAATTAATAAAAAGTAACCTATGTTAATTCTAATACCAAGAATATGTGTACAAAGTTTCATGATGATCTATTTAGTAGTTTTCGTGAGAAAGCGTAACAAACAAACTTACATTCACATTTATAATACTTAGGATTATGATTAAATATTGGTACAGACAATAATGTGTTCAATACACTACTCGGCATTTATTAACAACAAAAAATTGTGACGGTACTGTAATATTTAATATAAATAAAATAATAATAATCAAAAAGCAATACCCTAAAATAACTTTTTTCGTAACTGCCAAAGCATGAATACGGGCCTCCAAAAATTTAAACGTGTATCAGCTGTACACGGTTACGCATGAACAAACCCAACTGTAACCAATCGGACACAATGAATAACCCTTTAGGGTTCAAACAGTCAAGCAGAGTCAACAATAGAAACCAACAAATCACAATGGATATCACAACAAAAACTGTGTTGCTGAAAACCGCAACGAAATCAATATTTTACATGCTTAGTGTTAGAAAAAGTAGTATATTATAAAACAAATAATCATCTTATGGAAACAAAATACAAGTATAAAATATGAAGGATAAATCTAAATAGTGTTTATTTAAATGGCTGACATCGTATAAATGTGGATTGGCCAAGACCGAGATAGTTGGAGAGACATTCATTCAGCAGTGGACGGTAATAGATGTGTGTTTAGTATTATCATGAAACACTTAGCTGTAGCTTGGGTCTTTCGAGAAATGTTGCATAATAAAATTACACAAACGAAAAACTATCTATCTGGAAAGACGAAAACTATATTTCTCAAAAAATTCTTTTTAGAAAGTTTTTACGTAATAACACAGCTTGAGAGGCCTTTAAGGGGAGGCATAATATAGGATATAAGGAGGTACCTTTAAAGATTACGAGGTGAGAAGTATCGCAAGTTCCAGATACAAAGTGGCACAAAACTAAATTAAAAAAATGTAACTGTAACGTGTTTGGTAAAATTTATGGTAAAATAAAAAGGTGTGACTAATTTGCTGATACACTCCTGCGGTCACGGTCTGTATGTGTTTATAGATAATAAATGTTAATGTTTTTTTGCGGTTCGATGATACATGATTTGATAGAAATAAATGTCTATCAGCTGTTTGTCGGAATTGCTTTAGTAATGTGTATGACTTGGCAGGCAGATACTAGTCATACGACATAAAAACCCACTTAGACTTTTACAATACATTACGAAATGTATGTTGTCTTAGAATATTAAAAGTCGAGGTTTATAAAAACAATTCATAAATTTATGCGGATCCATCAAATACTTTTAAAATACTCTATTAGGTAAATGAAACTGTGGCAACTTCCACATAAAATACAACAATAACCTACTCCAGCGCTATCTACCGGAGATACACTGAACTACAAAGTAACATACTACACGGAGTAACTACCAATCCTGAATCGCGCAATAGAAATTCTCGCGCGGATTATCATATATACAACATCTGGGCAGTGGACCGCCAGGCTTGATCACCTAGCCTGGTCGGAGGATCCTCCCTTTGTGTTGGTGGGACATTGACACCCCCCAAAAACAAAGATTATGTTAGAAATAATAGACAACTTAATACGATTACCAAAAAAAAATTACATCACTTAAAAAACTACAACGTTTCATTTAATGGTGTAGTAAATATCACGAATACTAGCGCAATTAAGCTACGAGTATTTCAAAATAACAAAGGCGACTATAAATGAATAAATACCACTTAACAAATGTTCGTCATACAACGTCTACTAACTCCTAATAAGGTTTCAAAGAATTAACTGCGACAGTATTTTCCAAGAACAAATATTTGACCTGAGATACGGCCAAACCGAGAAGTCAGCGTGAAAAATGTGATTCCGAAGTGTGGATACTAGAAAACTATAAGATTTTATGACACTGTGGTCATGTTAAAGTGATAATGTTTATTGCTGTCGATGTCATTTTATTAGATTTTGACAAATTTATTATGTTAACAATAAAACCCATGTTTTTTTCGCACGAAGTAGTTGTATTTTGTTACCATGACTAAACTACTCCAAAAGGAAGTATACTAAAAATTCCAATTTTGGCTAACAGAATTCTTGGAATATACTTATCATTTTACTGACCACTAAAGTCTTTTATTCAAGGAGAAATATGAAGGTTTGAGTCGCTTATCATTCTATGTATCCTGTAAAAGTCAATATAAGGCCAGTTAACAACGAAATAGACAGTGGGCTGGCAACTTAGTTGAGTTATACATACCTACAAAGTAATATTGTTATGACTATAAGTTAAAACGAATCTTATTTGAACCAGTATTTGATATTTCAGATAAATTAATGGGATAAATTGTAGTTCATTGAATATATATTTGAAGTCACAAGAAGTGAATATAAATTGAATACACATCTGAAAAAGATCGATCACTGTCGTTCCCAAAAAAAAATCTAAGTTAATCGTTTATTGTTATACCTATCTTGCAAATTTTGTTTTTATGTTACAGGGATAATTTTTAAAATTAATCCACTTGTCAACAACATGTTTCGTACAATTTGATATTAAATTAATTAAATCACTTACTGAGTAGAACTTTAAAATAAATAAACTTTAACACTTAAAGATATTTAAAAAATAAATCACTTAATTTAGTATGATTATGTTAAGCATTATTTAAATTAATTATTTTTTATGTTTTTCTTTAGAATGTCACCAATTTCATTCATTCACATTAGCAGCAGCAGTTTTTAAAGAAACTGAAAATAAAAACTTCGTAAGCTTATGCTTAATAGCTATATATAAAGCTGGCTTATAATGTTTGCCATAAGAAAGTTTACTACAGAGAGCTACACGAAAGCAAAACTTGAATAAAACTCCCAGTCAGAAGATCTAACGATAAAACAAATTACAAACGACAATAAAACGTTAACTAACCTACAAAAGCGGAAAAGGAGTGTTTTGTTGCCGATAAAGATATTATTAAAATCCAGCATAAGTTTGTTAGGCATATTACTGGACCATTAAGATAAGGCTTATCATTAAAACGTTTTTGTCGGATGAAAATATTTACCAAATGAGGCATGAGAGGTATCTTACTTGATAAAAGCAAGATTACCAGCCCATAGTTGGTAGTGTATTATGAATTTTAAGTGATTCACGGCATCTAGTTTAGTATGAAATGTTATCTTAATTGTTCTACAGTGTAATTTATCGTTTAAATTTGTTGTCGTTGTGCTAAACAGTAGGTGCTTAATGTGTAAGTGGTATGTTAATGCTACCAAATACATCATGTACCGTTGTCTGAACGTTTGGCAGTTCCTTATTTCATAGAAAATGTTATCATAAATCTGTTGTTATTATGCAACTTCCCGTTTTAGTAATTTATATGCATTTATGGCTAACTTCGTTAAGGTGACAAGGATCTGAATGAAAGGAGTGAAAGCACGTTTTTCAGTAAGTTTTTATGAGTAGTATATTATACAGCAGTGTGTGATGTTTGTCTGGGTCAGTATTCACAAAGAATATTATAAATTTAAATATTTAAACTTAAACTTGAATTGTAAGTTTGAGAAGATAAGTAAATATCTTATCGTTACATTATAAAATTTATAAATAAATTTTCTAATTTATAAAACACTACTAAATATACAAATATATACATAATATTTAGAATACACTTAAACCACTATCTCATATAAACGCGTGTAAATGAAACTTTAATAAAATTAATGTAAAACACGATAAGCTACATTAAATTAAGATTATTATTACAAATAAATAATAATAAATATTTCAGACATCAAACACACAACGCCATCTCATCATCATCTCATCTCTGTTATGGGTATTAAAAAACTGATATAAATATGTATATACTTTTTTTCGCAATTACATACATAGAACACCCAAACTCCGAAACAAACATTACCCGGAAATCGATCCCGAGACCTCAAGCACAGCAGCCGCATACGCTACAGTACGCCACCGAGGCAGTTTACTATCGGTAAGCATCCTCAAGAGTAAGAGCTCTGCTAAAATAGTTCTCAATACATTTGTCACAAACGGACAACATATACTAAGCCGCGATAAGTTCGCTCGTATTCCAAGTGTTAATTAAATATTTGCGGCCATGTTGGGTGTTGATTCAGCGTGGGATGTTCTTAATGAGCTATCATCACGACGTTGTGTCAACCTTCTTGGCTCCCTCAACAGCCATGAGTACACTTCTGATTTATCGTCAACTGAGACGTTTTCTTTTTGTATAAACACAGCTTGAAGAGACGGGATCCTTTCTCATCTTTGTCGTAATATATTATCCATATGTAAGTGCAATACTCTCATGATTTCAGTATTATTATTTATTTTTAGATCTCATTAGTTTCATAAATTCTATCATTCTACGAATGTTTATAAATAAGACATTTGCAAAGACTGGATTAAGAATACTTTATAATTTTTTTTTTCATTTTTATATTGCTAAAATATAAAAACTTAAATCTGTAAATAATTTGGAAAATAATTTAGTAACCCTTTTGTAACCTCTTTGTAGTAAAGAAGAGGTGGTTCTCAAATCATCAAATGATATTAGATATTTTTCATTTGTCAAATCAAATCTTTAGTGAGAGTTACATTTTAAAACTAATTACTCGTATATCTAATCTTACCTTTTGCGTGCAAACCATTTCAAACATATTAATTATCAATTATAACTTTCATAACTGTAACCACACGAACAAAGTTAATTCAGTATGGCATAGTTTGTTTAATGATTATGTCATGTAATATTATAAAACTTATATATTATTTAGTTTGAACTGAAATGCAGAGTTCAAAATTAGAAAATCTATAGTACGAGTAACTTAGCTTGCATTTTTATTTGAAAATAAATGGCCTAAATATTTTAGATGCCAGTGTTAAGATGCATATAGATATTATTGAAAACATTTGTAAAGAGTGCTTCTAAAATATTCTGACACGTGCTTAAGTATCGACATTAGTTTTTGGCTCGATTTCACCAACTTTTCATATTTTTTTTGTTGCATCACTCTAACCACATAAGGGTACTCGACTTTCATTTCAACCTACGTCTTCGATAGTTCACTTTACAATAAAGACTTTTCGAAAGTATTTTCGATAAATTTTCTAATATCGTAACAAATCGGTCGTAAGCGTGTTCGTATCCCAGATAAAGGTCTATTCAGCTTTACACTATCAATCATAGTTTAGCGGAGGTTATATCAATATCAAATAGTTGCAAACTCACTCTACCTTTTATAAGGAATTTTTGTTCAGCACTTCATACTAAGCTCTGAAGAGGGTAATGTCAATCATGTGGTTTAGTGTACGTTACAGGAACATCTTTTAAGAGAAGCAATTGGTGTTATAAACGCGATTGTAAAATATTTAAAGTACAGTATAAAAAACAAATCGATGAAATGACTGACTTTTACTTTGACTGTCTCTTGTCTCTGTCTCTGTGCTTGAGGTCTTGAGGTCTCAAGTTCGACTCCCGGGTCGGACCAAACGTTCGTATGATCTACAAATATTTATTTCAAAGTTTTTTTTATTTGTACGTATAATGTGTGTGTATTTACAAAATAAGTATATATGTATTTATGTCAGTTGTCTGGTACCCATTACACAAGCTCTGCTTAGCTTGGGGCTAAATGGCGTTGTGTGTCCGAAATATTTATTAAAATTTATTTATTTATTAAAAATTATACTCATGTATTTATTCATATATATCTAAATTGAAGTGTCTGTTTAAAATTTCAAATTAACAGCTATTCACTAAATTGAAATGGGAGTTTATACAGTATTTACTTATTTTTTTTGTCTGTCAGTTTGTGACTTATCTATGGAATGTCTTGACTTATTTTGATGGGACTTTAACTGATAGATAGCTGAACATTATATTATAGAATAATTAGATACATATACAGGTATTGTGTAACTTTATATAAATTATATAAAAACATAGGTTTATGCAAAAACAAAATTAAAGTTAAGAAATAGGAATAATTTCCGATTCTAAAATTACAAAAACTGCTGGTAAAAACTTATTTAATTTTAACACTTACTAAAATGCACAGTGAATTTCTTTTTGAATAATAACCCAGAAATTAAAGAGCAATGGTAAAGATAGATGACAATGGTTATCGTTTAGGCATCTTGTGAAGCATTTGCCGTATAAATGATTAAATATAATCAAAACGACGAAGCAGAAATCGATTAACTGGTCAATCATTTGCAACTACTCTACCATTTCATATCATTCAGCAAGAGTCTTATTACGTATTGTTATGTGTAAGTCCAGGGGGTATAAACTCTTACCCGACAGACTGACTTCGTGATGGAAATAATGTACGGTTATTAATACGCAGTTCAATGCTTTTACGGTTTACCTTGATAAGTAGTATATTAGGCTCATGGGTGGTCTAGAAGTTATTAACTAAAATGAAAAGCAGCAGTGATACTACGAAGACAAGTTCTTACTTAAATTAGAATCAGTTAGATTCTGTAGGTTATTCCAAGCCAATTTCGGCCACAGCGGCCATTCGCAATGAAGACCTGCCAACTACGCAGTAGATATTGTAGTACACTATAGTGTGCATAATAGTAGGTGCACTGTCTGTTCCGTCACTCTCACAATCCGATGGGACGGTTATTGACACGACCGAGGGGAGATCAGGCGTAAGACCGACGGTTTTACGTGATCTCCAAGGCACAAGTTTAAAACACTAACTTCTAAACTTCCTAACTTATTACCTAATTAAGCATTTTACGCAGTTTTCTGATTATAAAATAATCACAAAAAATGTCGGTAGCTATAAAAATATTATAAAGTAAGTTTTGGTAAAAAACATTTATTCATTATTTTTAATGGATCTGTACTCAATTTGAAATCTATTTTAAAGTGTTCTCACACAATCATATATTTTAATGAAATTAAAATGTTTTTGACAGCAGCGTAATAAATTTCAATAGATTGCAAACAAATAAATCTCAAATACTCTCCATTTCTTCGACAGGGCTACTTGAATCAAAATTGTTCTTGCCTTACAAAATTTCACAGCACAAGTATAATGCAGTTTAATTAAGCTACACAATCAGCCGTTACCAAAGGAACACCCCAAACGTGAAATAAATTCTTAAGGGGCTAGAATCAGTTCCACTGTCTGTGGTCACGCCATCTTAGCTTTATCTACTTGTATTTCTAATGTATACTTTATACAGGAGGTAATAAGGCCCATTAGTATTACATCTGTGGTTGTACACCGTACCAGGGGTTTGACATCACTCCCTGAACGTTTAATTTTCTTTTAATCTTATGCGCTTCGATCTGTATTGTTGGGGGGTTCACCGTAACGAATTAAACCGATTGCATCGGTGTCACAAATGAGGCTATTTTATTCCTCAGGAGACGTCACCCTATCGTCATGAGATGGGTTTATACTTGTATATTTATATAAAATTATTAAAAGTACTTTCATGTTATACTCAGCTTATCGACAATGAACACAAACGCTACTAAAATATCACTTCATATAGTTTTCATTTTTTAACAACAGATAATGTACCTAATTGTTGTTATATCCCAGGTAGACTACTTATTTATATTATTATGTTGATAAATATTACAAAAGTAACATTCAATTATTCTAAATACTTACATTCAACAAATATAACTTTCTCATACCTGGCAATAATATGACGATAAAACTTATTGAACTAGAATAAAGAAAAGATCTGTTCCAACGATAGGACTCTTGCCACTAATGCACAGAACTAGACCGCGACTTAAAAGGAAATTACTTGACTGAGTCGCTGTAACAAAGTCAGCGTTGTCATACAGACGTAAAACAAAACTTCACAATACATTTCAGTATAAGAAACGCTTCAAAGAAGATAGTCCCGAGTGCTTTACGATTCGCAAACAAAAGCCAAACAATCCGTTGTCTATCGATTGTAGCCCCGAGTGCAGTTTGTCGTCAAAGGCCTTAAGTTGCTCTTTTGAGAGCCTTTACTACGTGTTACTTTTTAGTACGTAATTTTAAACAGCATAACATGTTTTAGGTTATGTAGTAGTTTGAACCCTCAGCAATATTGTTAGTATCGACAAGGAGCCAATAGTTCATAAAAAGCTGTTTATATCAGATTCCAGTAAATTTATATTTATCGCTGAAACCGTGTTTTGTATTATAGTCGTATTTAGTCGTGTTTTGTTGAAGTTACTACTAGTCGTATCAATCAAAGAAGGATTTAAAAAAATATAATATAAATGCTTAGATTAAAGTATAATTTGTTCTTTTTTTTAATGTTATTGGATTTATGAGGATAGCTAATATAATTACAGCTTTAAAATATCATAATATATTATGTATGTCATAAATATAAATTAATCAAACATTTACTATTGTAAAATAATTAAGTGGGAAAACCCATAGTAGGGTCAAAGTATTGAGAGCATCCCCTAAAGCTCTCTATGCGTTCTTTATTTTGTATCAAGCATTTAGTAACATCGCTTACTTCTTTGTAAGGCTAAGGTTGTGTCATTCGACATCTGAATTAGAAGTAGAAGAAGAATTACGAACTATGAAATGTATCTTTATTTTAAATTTAAATTTAGAAACTTGCATTTTACTCACACGTTAAGACTTGCTTACTATTAGTATAAGTATAAATCTATACTAATATTATAAAGAGAAAAGATTTGTACCTATTTTTTTTGTATGTTTGTATGTATGTAATGAATAGGCTCAAAAAGTACTGGGCCGATTTAAAAAATTCTTTCATCATTCGAAAGCTACATTATCCACGAGTAACATAGGCTATATTTTATTTTGGAAAAAAATAGGATTCCGTAAGATATTTGGGTTTTTCGGACACAAGGTGTAAAAATCAACCAGAAAAGTTAATTATTTTGCGAAAATTTTCATGCTACGGGCTATATAAGACGCAAACGAGGTTGCGTGGGTCAGCTATGTTTGATATACAACGTGTATTTAGTATCAGCATTGCACCCGTGCGAAGCCGGGGCGGGTCGCTAGTCCTTGATAAACATATTTAATATGTACTAGCTATTGACGGAGACTCCGCCCGCGTAGGTATATGTCGGCTGTCGAGGTAAGAAGTAGCCTATGTCTAGCCGTAAAAGCGAAAATCAGACAGACAGAGTGACTTACGAAATACATTATTATGGATTTATTATAAGTGAAATAAATGTGCATTTCAAGTGGTTCCTGATCCTGAAATAATTGGTTTTTGTTTATGATAAATGAATGATAAATGTTAATGCCAATTTCTACTTTATGTCAATTTAATCACTTTATGGCAATTTACATTATTTTGTTACAAAGAAAAATTTATTGAGATTATTTTCCATTTTAATATAACAGATTTCGACTTAAGTACAATATACTGAACGAACGAACATCAGTCGCTTTCCTCATTCCTTTATAATAACATGAAAGGCTCCATTTGCAAATAAGATAATATGTTTCGATTGAAGTACGTGCTTTTCTTCTAATTCAACCATTTTACGAATACACATGTACACATACAATTTCTCGTAATACTCGTAATTATGCAAATTAGTCTAAAAAGTATATTTACTTTAAAAGTACTGGTTCTTCCTTTGGATCTTTTCTCCTTTCTCTTTGGTGTACTTAAGGTAGATGTTTAAATAAAATAGAAATTAGGAGATTGTTACCATTTTTTATGTTGTACTGAAATTTGTTCTAGTCAGAACTAAATAGATTGAAACTGTAAAGTATAGTTTTGCAATGTGAACATAATATCTTCCAGTAAACTTACAAATCAAAAATTACCCCGAATAACTTACAAAACTTAGTACCATATTTATGGTGTTCATTTTAAGAGTATGACATGAAGAGGCATGTTTCGGCACGTACCTACGTGCCTGGACCGGCTCGATCGAAATGAAACCACGGCTTTACCGAAAATCGAAGTAAGTAATTTTTCCATTGCTTTTCACCGATTGCATGAGGTTCCCCTACACCTCTTTCCCTCTGACTCTAGTGGCCTTACCATCAGGTTACCTGTTTACTCGTTTGCCCTTCTATGTTACAAAAAAAGAAATACTGCCCGCTTGTGTTCACTTCTGTTATGAAGAATATCGAAAAGCATAAAATCCACGACGTTGATCAGCGGTATGTCCACGATAGAAGGTACATTTTGTAAAATAGAAATGTATGTTTATGTCCTCGGCAGTGAGGACACCTATTACCATATTACACGATAAACACAGTAGAAATTACTTGAATATTGTGACAGTGTTGGCCAACTCAGCTGTGGGGAGTTGCATAAATATTTACGGTTCCGGATCACTAGCTTAGATGATTGCATTATACGCGCATATGTAATGTATGACAACAGACCGGAACGGAACCGAATGGGCGGAATTTGCTTTCGTTTAATAAAGGGTACGAACCTAGTTGAACATTTCAGCGGGAATACGCCCCGGTTTAATTTTGTATCTACGACAGCCCGCGGCTAGTATGTTTTCTCACGGTCTTTTCATAACCGCTTTGTGGAAAAAAAATATTTTTGTTAAAATTTAACTCACTTCTAATAGGTAGACTTTTTACCACTTCATACTTACTATGAAATAAAAACTTACCGTGAGAGAACCACGCTTCGGCATGAATGCGCTGTGTGTCTTTTTGTTTGTGTGTGTGTGTGTGTGTGTGTGTGAGTGAGTAAGGATACCGGAGGTCAATACCCTCTTCCCCTCTAGTATTGCAAGTGTTCATAGGCGGCGGTAATCGCTTACTATCAGGTGAACCGTACGTTCGATTGCCCCCAAACCTAAAAAAAAAATTAATTCGTCATTAATTTTTTGGTTTACAAAAATGTATGGCAGTAAAACCTCGTAAATATAACGTTAAATAAAACAACATAGCAAAAAAACAATAACGAACTTAAATACATCTATTTATTGTATAAAAGCTACGAAATTGCACATCAATGCTATTTATTAATATTAAATATACTTTACAGCTTTATACAAACCAAAACTAACATTTGCCAACTTCAACTTTAAAAACATTTTACGAGCAATAGATTTATTGAAAGTAAAATTTCTAAGCGAGCAAGGAAAGGCTCAGACTTCAGAGAATGTTGATTGCGCGGTCATTGTCCATGGTTCATTTGATTTAGTATGGCTTGCTCTCAACACATGCATATCACATAACGAATAATGAATACCGTCTTAAAATACTAAACTGAACCGTGTGGGTATGAAAATAAGATTTTGTGAAGGGTAAAATAAACTTATTTGTAAATGTTAATTAAGTGATATTTCTGTTGGTGACTCTTGGCGCCGTCTGCTAAACACCTTGACGAAATAATTACAAGAAAGTTCACTCTTCTTTGATATGGTTTTAGGTGTTAAAATAGAAAGTAAGCTATTAAGAATAGGTGTTGAAACTGTGATAATTTTACAAATTGTAGCTTTTAGGGAACTTTTCTACTCTTAGTTACGGTTGGGTACTAAATAGTTTAGCTCTTGATCAATTCGATGGTGTTGTTATCCTAGCCGATTTCGGCCACGGCGGTCAGTCTCACCGGAAACTAGCCAACTACGCAGAATATATTACAGTGCACAAGTGTGTGCCCAAATATAGGTGCTCTCTCTGTTCCCTAAATTTCATTATCCGAAGGGATGGTTATTCGACACGACCGGGAAGGAATCAGGCGCAGGACCGACGGATTTCCGTGCTCTCCGAGGCATAGGGGCTAGCTGAAACCCCAACTTCCAAAATCCAAGCTCATATAAGCATTTCTGTAATTAGAAAACTTCAAAAACACTTTTAGGCCTGTATCTGGATTCGAACCTGAGACCTTATGATGAGCATACGCTACAGCAATGATACATATTTTAAAACAAGTAGTAAACAAGCCTTGCTGTTTGTAGATTTCAAAGTGCAGCATTTGATCTCAAAACCCAATTTGAATGAGAGCTTAAGAGTGACGAAATGCAAGGAATAAGTCTAATGTAACTTATAAATTAATCCTTCACAATTTCAAAGAAGAGTACGAAGTATTCTATTATCTAGTTTTCAAAAATAAAAGGAGGAAAATCTATCGCATCATCCATTATCAAATCTGGAGCGTCAACGCGACGTAAACGCGTTCGAAGCATGTCAATCTCAAGAGTACTGCTAACACCCTTCATTTATCACAGTTGCTCTGAGACTTTTGAACAAAGACACATACAAGACAACATGTTAGATATTGTAGTGTGATCTCTCTTTTGGTCGGGTATAAGATACATACTCGTATTAGTCTAAAATTGTACTGTGCATTAGCGAGTATATTTAAACTTGGAGTGGACACAGTTAATTTGTTCTACTAGCATTTATATCTTTAATAGATACTTGAACATTTTCATGAATTTTAGTGATACAGATTGCATTTTATAAGTTAAACATTTAATAACGAATCCCTATAAAATACTTATTTTTCAGCTAAATACTTATTTTGAGTAAATAAAATGTAGATAGAATTAACAATTGAATAATTGCAAACCAATCTGTTTAAGTTTATTGTTCATCTATACTAATATTAATAAAGATGTAAAATTTGTGAGTTTGTAAGTTTGTAGGGGTAATCACTGGATCTACTGAAACGATTTTGAAAATTCTGTATTGATATTTTGATCTTTGAAATAGAAAGCTATAAAATTTGTGAATGTCTTGAAAAAGTGTGGAAGTTGGTCATTCTGCGGATAATAACTGGTAATATATAAAACTTGAAAAATCTAACCCCATAACAGTTTGGTAAAAAAATTCAATTAGTTCGAAATGAGTAAAAGGAAAATGTGAAATACCATTCCCATCTGACGTCACTCATTCGATAGGCGTTGGATGTTGACGACGAGTGTGTCGCGTGCGCTCTGAATTTACAGCCGCAATTAGTTATGTACCCGACATACGACAAACGATGTAGGCTGACAAATGGTCGGCCAGTTGGGCTGGGTGCGTCTACCCGCAGACAATGGACGCTGTATGCGAACTGATCATTCAGTGAATAGGATTGTGTAACAAATACTCACAGGTTTCGATAAAGTCATAGTATACTGACCAATACGTGTCATAAAGAGATATCTAGACATCAATTCTCATGGTTCAAAGTAAACATAAAGGTATATATTTTAGATATACTATATCAAAAGTAACTCCTGTGTCAATCATTATGAAATTATCGTTATAAAACTCAATCTGTTCGCAAAGGAACATGATACGGATGGTTGATTAAATCTGCAAACAACGCATTCGGAAGCGGATCTTTTTAACCGCTACACTATTCGTGCAGATAAATAGCTTCAGACTGCATTCTGGTAAGTATCACTCTCGATATACGAACGTTGACTAAACTAATTGATAAAATTCTGAACAATTGGCCTAGTGGTTTAAGTGGTCGCTACACCGCTTTCTAATACGCCATGTGTTGTGGGTTCTAATCCTACATACCCTTTGCGTGATCCATAAATAGCTGTTCTGAGTCTGCGTGTTTATTCCTTAGTATTATCCTTTTCATGTATGTTTGTAAAGTCAAAGACAAAGGATATATCGTTTTTTTGAATGAAAAATATATAAAGTAAGTAATATTCAGTGTCTTAAACAATCACATAATTATTACATAAATTAAACTGAAAAGATTTTGAGCTCTGTCGCAATCTGAGCGCAACATTTTGATAATGACCTATTTGAAATAGTCCAACAGTTCGATTCAGTAGATCAATTCATAGTGCTTTCATGTACACAAAAGCTCATTTTAGAACTTTAGAGCACTAAACGAATACACTAACGAATTTAGTGCTCTAGTTACACAGCATAATCCACAATTTATTACCTAGTTCCTGGTAATTTGATTATAGTTGAGGAGAGGCTTATACGCAGCAGTATATTATTAAAGGATTTATACTGTCGATGGTCGGTACTTGATAAAACTTGCTTTAATTCATTATGGAATAAAACTCACTTGTACTTATTCCAATATTTTTTAATAAGATAACACCTGACCGGTTTCGCCTTATGGCATTATCAAAGGTTTAACCGGCGAAACCGGTCAAAGTTTTAACCTTTAATAATAACAAAATGTAACACCGGTCCGGTGTAAACTTAATAAAATAGTGGAATAAGTATAAGTGAGTTTGATTCCATAATGCATTAAAGGATGTTGATGACGATGGTCGAATAACGCTTTGCTATCTACGCCTGAATTTCATTTTGTTGGTCTGTTCATCTACTACTGGTTAGTCAGAGTGCTAAGCCAGAGGTCGAGAGTTTCATTTTCATCCAGGACAATTAATTGTATAATGAGATCAATCACTTGTTCTGTGTCTGAGTGCAATTTATAACCTACTAGCTGTTGCCCGCGGCTCAACCCGCGTTTATGTCGGTTTTTTCGTGTTTTTTCGCGGTCGCGGATATGTGACTGATGCAAAATTAGATAAAAACAATCTTTGGTGCGGATTACATATCATTCTAAAATGTCAGCTAGATCGGTGCAGAACTTTTTGAGTTATTGAAGCGTCAACAAACCTACATACCATTTTTATATATATAGATTTTTCAGCAGTCTGGTTTCCAAAGTGCAGGTTTGGTGATGTGTGAGGATAGTTTTATTTGTTTATTTACTTGAATTTTCATACAGTGGGAGAGCCACACTTGAGCATGCATGGCCCGGCTCGACCGGAGTACCACGGCCTCACAGAAAACTGGTGTGAAATAGCGCCAACGCTATGTTTCACCGAGTGATGTTACCGGAGGCCCAACCCTTCCCCCATCCCTCTTACCATTCCCCCATTGGCCAGCAACGCACTTGTGACGCCTCTGGTGTTGCGGGTGTCCATGGGCGGCGGCAACTGCTTACCATCAGGCGATACGACTATTTTTGCCTCCTATTCCATAAAAAAAACAAAAATTTTCTTGATAATTACTATCGAATATTTTTTTGTTAACCGTTTACTGTCTATAAGTTTTAAAACATTTATAAGAACCTAATTTGTACTAATTTGAACATAATGAGAAAACAATAATCTAAGAAGAAAACATTTAAAATACTCGTACATTTAGTCATGTAACTGTAAACGCAGCATTTCATTTATAGATAAGACTTACTTATAAAAGATACTTTAATATCAGAACTGCTGGTCGCCATGCTGCACTGTCGTTGTTCGCATTGAGGACGGTGGCCACCACTCTTGGATTCTGCTGGTGCTTTCCATCAGGCAGGGCAGAGTCATTTTGGTAGCTAAAGTATAAAAAAAAAAAAAAAAAAAGAACACGGATGTTTAGAAAAGCTCTAAAGGATCACACCTTGCATGTCAATAGCCTACCTATATAATTATGTAGGTAGGTATATGGAAAACACTTGTACGTACATAACTCGAACCACTCCAATTAGTTACTAGCATCTAGTGTCTATATTAACACGTTGGGTTAATCCGGGCTTACAAGCGCAACCGTACTAAACAGTCGAAATCCTGTACAATGCAGTGCAATCGTGTCTTTGAAGCCTATGACAGGATCAAAAGGCCCTACTACTAACGGATTAAACTGTAAACCTACACAGAGTGAAGTGTGTGCTGAAAATGACCCTAGCCAGATTAAAGGGCATTTTAGATTGATGTTGTGTTTTCTTAACAACAACATTGTTGAATGTGCTTCCAATATATAGTTTAAATTTTATGTTATTCATTTTAAGGGTTCTGTAACACAAAGAAAGAAGAAAAGACAAAGTTTTAAGCCAACGCAATCAAAAGATACAGCCGTTTGTGCTGCGAATTTTCAACACTCGCAAGGAAATCAAAACCGTCAGGGTACTTCCCGTAAGTTCCAGCGTTTTCCTTTCTAGGGTGCACCTGGTTCCCCGGCATCTAATACCCGAGATGGCGGGGATTCCCGAACGAGAATAAAAAAGGTACTTCCTGTGAACTCAACAGGTTTTTTTACAGTATTATATACAAACGAATATTATAACCACTATGACGGGTTCTAAATAATCGATATCTTGTTGTTGGTCTCGGTTGTAAAATAACGAAATGTAGTTGTCAGAGTTAGGTACACAGTTTTTGTTGTTCTAAAATAGATTTTCAATTGTTTTAAAACACGGTCTAGTTAAATAACTTTTATAGTTTATAAATTGAAAATTAATTTCACATAACTCGTCTTCAGTAACTTTTATCTGGAATTAATTATTGTTCAAATGAAATTTGGAAATTAGAGCCCAATTATTTTTAACTTTCAAAAATAACATGCGCTTGTGGTGTATTAAACACTATGCATGTAAATTCTCATTCTACTCTACTACTACCCTCATATCTACTACTGTACAAAGGAAATCCTATACCAAAATAAACCAAGCATCTCACAACATTTTGCATGAAGTCCACCGGAAAGGATAGTAGAAAGGAAACGGGTATATTCATACGTTTGCAACAGAATACACAAGTTACACATGTAGCAAATTGTTTGAGTCTTAAACTCTTGTCGGGTTATAAAACTGAATAGTGTCTGTACCGTGGGAGAGCTATGCTTCGGCATGAATGGGTCGGCTCGACCGGAGTGATACCACGGCCTTACAGAAAACCGGTGTGAAATAGCGTTTGCGCTGTGTTTCCCTGAGTGAGTGAGGATACCGGAGCCCATATCCCAACCCCTCCCCCCATCCCCTTTCCCATCCCCCAAAGGTCGGTAACGCACTTGTGACGCCTTTGGTGTTGCGGGTGACCATGGGCGGCGGTAATCGCTAACCATCAGGTGATACGTCGGCTCGTTTGCCCACTATTCAATAAAAAAAAAAATCGAACAAAATAAGTGAATAGTCTATTGTGTCACTGAGTAAAATGCATTGTCTTATTGTTTAGATGTGGTTTTATTCATTCATTGCTTTGTTTGCATTTCTAAAATATATAATTGATTTACTTGATAACGATATTGAAAGTGAAATATGATTTTTTATAATCAAATTTAAATTGAAACAGTTTCAATATTGACGTGTTATATATTTTACAAACATCAATATTGAGTATATTAACTTATCAAATCTCTATTAAGTTAATACCAATATCTTACTAAAAGCACATAATTAAATGCATATTAAAGACCACCTACAAACTGAGAAATCTAATTATGAATTCATGAGTTTTGTAATTCACATGGCATCCTCCGGCAATAAAGTAATCAAAGATTGAGCGTTGACAACTTGCACGATATACATTCAGTTACCAGTCATACGATTCCTGTTAGTTGCTTTTTAAGTAGTCATTATATGCAAATTACTGAATCGTGATGATGTCTGTCTTGATAGACTAAACGTGTTCTGCTGTCCACGAGACACACTGTTTTAATATTCAGCGAACATTTTGTAATAAATCTCAAAGTATCGCTGACTGTTGGGAACGCTTGTCATTGACGCACGACTGAACTACTTACTTACCTAGAAAGGAATTACCACATTTTAGACTATTTTTTGTTAATCAAGAAGATTACAGATTATGCCTAAGCATAGGCATAAAATAATTTTAAATTTCAAATGTTGTTGCAAAATGAACCAAAAAACATAAAAATTATAGTTTTTTTTTGTTTTGAGGATTTTAATCATATTTAGCAACATTATTAGAACTAAATATATATTTACTCATACATTTTTCTATAATTTATAGATTATACTTAATTTGCAAGGCCTTGAGGTAAGGTATTTTTTTATATCAATACGTCTAATAAGAACCACAATTATTTTAATCACTTAGTATCACTTGAAACGGCATTTGACGCTACAAGTTTAAAGCTTAATTGCATACAATATGATACCAATGTTATCAAAATAAATTTTGAATAATATATAATTACTACCCATTTTTTTCCAATTTCACCAACTAGTTATCTAATTTAAAGTAATCTAAAAGATCTCTTTTGAATCCGCTGACGTATGTTTTAAAGATGATTCTTCTAATAATTTGCAATAAAATTTTTGATATATTTATAAGCATAAATAAGCACCGTTTTGCTGGTCACCAGAACCCTTCTACCATAAATTACAATTTGATCAGTTTCCCATAACAGAGCCATAATTTATTTGTTTTGATAGATTTTTATCCTTGCCCTCCATAATATCTGCGGGCGGGATTACTTTATGATTGCGATCAGCAAATCTGAAATCGAATATTCATTTGGGGTGCTTTTGATTTAAAACAGAACAGAATCTATGGGGTAGACAGAAAGCATAAATTGAATTCTTATCTTCAATCTATTCTAAGAGAATTTCTTCTCCACTCAATTATTCTATTAATAATTTTGGACTTAATATAAGTCCCATTTCATGCTCAATATTGTTGTGCTTTTATCGAACTGCTGATATTTCATTCCCCTTCTACTTGTGTTCTTTAAATACATGTGTTTTTTTAATGTAAATAATTGTTATGGGTTTTTAGTTGATACTAAAATTATGTTAAAGGGAATCCACCAGATCACGTACGTCGCATTTTTATTCACCTTTGTGATATTAATCATATAATTTAAGTTAGTAGCTTCGGTATGTTTAGACCTACCCGACCAGAGTTTTGCCACTGCCTCATAGAAAAATTCTGTTCAGCGATTTTTGTGTTGCTCATCATCGACGTACCCGGTAAACAGCGGGTTTCCGGTTAAGGTGACAGGTGTTCACCGGGTCCTAAAACGGCAGCATCGCCCTTATGACTCTGTGGTTGTAAACGACCATAGGCGACGGTAATCACACACACACACACACACCCAGGTGAACCGTCTGTACGCTTGCCCTAATAAATGATAAAAAGAGGTTTAAAATAGTAACCCTGTAGTTTAACTAACTAACTAACTATCTAATTCTAAATGTATTTCTTGCATTTTGAAGAGTTTTGAGATTTTTTTTATGAAAACGTATTTGCAAAAATTTCTACAACCCAAAAAAATAACCCTAAAAATTAAAAAAAAGTTGTCACTACCTTTGAAAGTTCCATGCAAGAGAGGAGTAGTAAGTATATGGGTCTTATTAACGTATATAAAAAAGGTAATTCACATGCCAAGCGCGACTCCAAGCTTTCATCCCTGCCCATTCAAACTTCTTATGCAAATTATATAATGTTCTTTACGACATGAGATGGCGAACTTTACTTAAGGAGTAAATATTTATGTAGTTTAATATATTAAGGGTGTCTTTTACCTCTGAAGTACAAAAAAAGCTTTAACGTAAATATTGTTACTTAGAAAGGCGGTAGGCATTAGGCAAGTAACATGTTCTTAGTATGTATTTAAGAGGTTTTTTTATTGAAATAAATATTTCGTCAAAGAAGCATATGGCCACCATTAGGTAAAAAAAACGTAATATAATACAATGTAATATAATACAAACTACACCTAGGTCGTAAGTCCTGGGGACTGCTTTGAGTTTCTCCCTCTGCCACACGATGGACCCGGCACCCGCACGGTGAATCCATGGAGTGCTAAGAAGTTTGTCTCAACATTCGTTCATCATATGGACATAGGCCTCTCCTATTGTACGTGCATTATCAATCAGAGTGCCGTCACTCTGATTAATTTTAGACTTCTCGCATCCAGCTCCTACCAGTCATCTTGCGCAAGTCATCACATCAAACGTTCACTGCACGTTTGGCCTAGTGATTAAGCGGTCGCCACGCCGTTCCCTATTTCGCCAAATGTTATGGGTTCAAATCTCACATGGAATAACAAAACACTTTGTGTGATCCATAAATTGTGGACATAGGAATAGTGTGGTATGGTAAGTGCATTAATCGTCTTTAAAAAAACATTTATTATTATTAAAGCAACATCTATTACATTTCTTCATTAACAAAATATGTAGGTATATTAAGGGATAATTAAGAATACGTTTTTCTTCTATCTACAAGATACTCGTACTTTATATCGTCACGAATTAATAAAATCTGTTTAATTATAACTCCAACTAAATCCTAAATAAATACATAAGTCAACGCTAAGAGTACTAATAACCATTTCTTCGAAAGTTTATACAAATAAATGGAAACTTTTGGAGGTATGTGTGTATATGACAGCTGGTGCTATCAGAAATCTTGCCAAATTCGATGTAAAGCCCACTTGGAGACATTCCAACTTGGCACTTGACACCACATGACCCGTATTAATAAACGACTATAGCCTCAATTAATATATAATAATAGAATAGAAATAGAACAATAGCAGTATTAATTTTCTTTCCTCCTTTCTTATCTTTTCAGAGAATGCTTTGTTAAATACTGTTTTGTAGAATCGTGACAGTAATTTATTATTATCCACTTACCTAACTTAGTTATTACATTATCTTTCGGACTATACTATATCTGACTAGCTGACCCACGCAACCTCGTTTGCGTCTTATATTGCCCGTAGCGTGAAAATTTCCCCCGTTTTTGAAACATTATTTATTAGTGCTCCGCTCCTATTAGTAGTAGCGTGATGATATATAGCTTATAGCCTTCCTCGGTAAATGGACTATCCAACACTGAAAGAATTTTTCAAATCGGACCAGTGGTTCCTGATATTATCGCGTTCAAACAAATAAACAAACTCTTTAGCTTTATTATTTGTGTTTTTAGTATAAAAGCAGAATGTCATTTAAAATTGATCGTTGTTAAAATTTGAATCTTTAAAAAAAGGTAATTTTGAACTATGTTTATTTATTTTTTCCATATCATAAAATGCGAAATTAGACCTCATAGGGATCCAATGCATTGTCCCTTTGTGTCAATGTATATGTATGTCTAAACATTCATATTTTCATGTCTTTCCGCCAAAAATATAGATTTTATCGGAAAACCATTTGACTCGTATACATTCTCAGATCACAATAAAATCTCACAGTACGAAAAATAAAGGTTAATTGACCGATCGCCCCTCAATAATGCAATCAAAATAATAAACGAAATATCAATAGGAAATGGATTTCAATAAAAATAATATAGGGAGGGGTAGGTTCCTCTGGTCCCCTGACACTTGTAGAATAATCATTTAGAATTAGTTTATTATCTTATTACCAGTGAACAAGTTAGGAAAACTTTGTTAACATAATGACTAATTTATTGAATCACTAGCATTTGCCCGCGGCTTCGCCCGCGTGTAGGTAGGTTATCGTGGTAATTCGTAACCCATGCAATTTCTTAAGAATCAAAGTATCTCAATGGCAAAGTTTATTATTTTTTTGTTTTTTATTGAATAGGTGGCAAACGAGCAGACGCATCACCTGATGGTAAGCGATTACCGCCGCCCATGGACATACGCATGGGCCTCCGGTACCCTCACTCACTCGGTGAAACACAGCGCAAGCGCTATTTCACACCGGTTTTCTGTGAGGCCGTGGTATCACTCCGGTCGAGTCGGCCCATTCATGCCGAAGCGTGGCTCTCCCACGGAAAAAAAAATACTTAGTGTAAAAGACAAAGAATGTAGATAACATTCAATACTTAAAGTCACAAATGTATCAATTTTGATAAGAGTTTGATAAATATTCTAAAATATACATAGTTAAAAAAAGTCAATTTAATTGTATTTGTGGTTCACTACTTTGGTCACAGTGACTTCCACATAAAAGGAAGGAAGGACTTTTATTTAGAACTATTTAAGACAAATAATCCTACAGTTATTATCTTTGTTTAACTCCAACGGTTTGGGCAGCACACGCCAAGATAGCTTTCAGAGGGCTGTTTTTTTTTCCGACTTACTTGACAGTTGACAGTTATCATTATGATTAAATGATAAAAAATCTCTATAAATTTTAAGAACATCCGTTCAGTAGTTTTTGCGTGAAAGAGTAACAAACACCTATGAAATTGCGTTTCTTCAGTACTGGTCATTTGAAATAAAAAAAGTTTGTAATGGCTCTGTATTCTAAATTCAAATTAATTTTGTTTTAAAACCATGACATTCTATTTACAAACTCAGTCTTTTGTTTTTTGATTAGCGTTGTATTTTCATTACATTTGAACATTTTTCGTCATAATGGAGACTTTAAAAATTCGTGTAATTATGGAATATGAGTTCCGTCGTGGCACCAACGCGACACAAACGGCACGTAACATCAAAAACGTTTACGGAGAGAACTGTACAAACGAACGCACAACCCTTTATTGGTTTTCCCGGTTCCGTTCTGGAAACTTTGACTTGAAAAATGAAGCTCGTGGTCGTCCGGAGACTTTGGTTAACAATAATGAATTAAAGGCGATTGTGGAAGTTGACGAAACTCAATCTACAGCTGAGCTAGCAGCAGCTTTTAATGTAAGCATCAAAACAATATTGATCCATTTGCGACAAATTGGCAAGGTAAAAAAGCTTGATAGATGGGTGCCCCACGACCTTAACGATCGCCAGCGCAACGTACGCGTCGAGACCTGCCTTTCGCTGCTCAACAGGCAAAGAAATGAAGGAATTTTGAAACGAATAGTTACGTGCGACGAAAAATGGATTCTGTTCGACAATCGAAAGCGCTCAGCAAGTTGGTTAGACCCTGGTTCAGCACCAAAGCAATGCCCTAAACCAAAAGTGACCCCTAAAAAGGTGATGGTCACTGTTTGGTGGTCTAGTGCGGGTGTGATTCACCACAGCTTATTACAAAACGGCATGAGTATTAATGCAGATGTGTACTGTGAAGAACTGGAGAGAATGATGGAGAAGCTTGCACATCTGCAACCAGCTTTGGTCAATCGGTCGTCCCCACTGCTCCTTCACGACAACGCGCGACCCCATACTGCGCAACAGACAGTCTCCAAGCTGCAAGAGCTGGGGTTGGAAGCTCTCCCTCATCCGCCATACTCACCAGACCTTGCACCTACCGACTATTACTTTTTCCAAAATTTAGACAACTTTTTAGTGGGTAAAAAATTCAATTCCCGAGAGGCAGTACAAAATGCCTTTGAAGAGTTTGTTGCCTCCCGTCCAGCTGATTTTTACAAGAAGGGCATCAATAAACTGCCAATGCGTTGGCAAAGATGCGTCGATTGCATGGGTGATTACTTCGAATAACAGAAATAAAAAAGTTTGAAAAAATAAGTACTTTCACTTATTGCATACAAAACGGCAATTTCATAGGTAAAGACCTAATATTAGTAGAATTTATATTCCTGGTAAGATTGATATGTCGAGCGAGGTAGCAATAGTAAATATATTTTTAAAGTTATTTACTCAAGTCTGACTTTACTAAAAGGTTCAAAAAATTATATTTACTCAATATAAAAGGTCAATACGTGATATATTTTTAGTCTAATATTGTAATTAACAGCATAGTTTCAATAAATGAAAGACCGTCTTCTTTTACCTAAACCTGAAAAGCTCGTGTTTATCTTTGTTGCATTCATATTAGAACAGTTAAAATATGTTAAGTATTACGCAAATATTCAGGAATATAACAGTTACTGAATGTACAAAATGAGCAGAAGTTCCAAAAGAGCCTTCGCCACAATATTCCTTAGAGTAAATGCATTCAAATTTTCACGCCATTAAACAGTTGAAGTGCGATTAGTAGTTAACGCTGGGTTGCGGTGCTCTCTATTAATTTGTCAGCTCCAATTGTGTCGTCTACCAATAATTGCTGAAATGCTGCGGTTAAATTCACAATGGCTTGTTGCAGTTCTGGAACTACTCCTACTGCTAGACTGCTATATCTATGAAAACTATCAAATTTCATTGAAATATCTTTATAGTGTCAAAAAATAAATACATGCAGAAGGTATATAAGATAGTTATAATTAGTGCATAATATTGACTTGGATTATAGGAACAATGGAATCTAAGAAAATATAAAACATTATGATTATGACATACCCTTCGTAGTTACTTGAATGAAACAAAAGAGATAAATTACGAGATATTCTCAACAAGTAACAGTAAAGCAATAATATTTTTATAGGTCACGATGTACTCGAATAAACATTTTCATCGTCCTATAAGAATAAAAAGTTGTGGAACGATTCGTATGTGATAGTTTTATTTTATATAACAACGTTTATTAACCAAAAAAACCGAATCGGAGTACAGTCGAGTGTGTGATGTATATGCAGGTTCATGCGGACGAGTAAACAATATATTTATTTAAATATTCTTTTCTAGACTCGTAACATAAGCCATTCTATTTATGGTATATATTATATTCTGCATATAAAATTTATTACCTGTTGCTTGCAGTAATTAAAGAAATAGTTAAAATAATGATAAGTACGAGCTTACAAAACGATTAGTCATGATTTCTAGTCTAGGTAGTAATTATTCCGTTAGATTCTAATCTTTTTACTGAAAGAAATTAAAGCTACCAATAATGTCTCCTTTTGTGCATTACTTACTTAAATGACAATAGTAAATGCGATACGACTATTATAACAATAGTGTACATGACTCACTTTGTACATCTTCATTATGATTAGCATAGCAATCTACGTATTTTATAAACATTACTGTAGGCTAACCGAACACCGGTTAAGAATAAGAGAAATAAGATATTTTATTTACAGCATAAAATCTATATAAAACTAATTTATGGTTTGAACATGTAGACAGACACCCACAACAATAACGAGATAACACCTTAAACAAAATACCGTTGATTGTAAAACAAATCAAACGACCAACTGATACATTTACTGTATCAAATTTTATTACAGATGATATCTACTGACGTATTACGTGTTCCACCCGTGCTTAGTATTTTATAGGTTTCATATAATATGACCTCATATCGCCTCCATAGTTGTCAACAGTTACAAAATCGATATCAATACGACAACAATAAAATCGTTTGATGTCTTTATTAACATGTGACACTTGATCGTTCAAAAGTATGATTGAAATTCTTTGAAGCTGTACTTATTGTGTACCTATAGGGAAAGTCGCTATGAGAATGTAATAATGTGGATGGTCGTGGATGTTCTATAGAATCACAGTTAGAAACATGCTTGTGAGTTTTAGAATTCCGTAATATAGTCTATTGGAAAACTATTTGTTTGTTACCGGCTTTACGTGGAAGAAACTAAAGCATTTAATTTATTTTCGCTTCAACTACATTATAGTTTTTATCTCTAGTGATTTTAGAATTATAGACAATTCTCGATGATAGATGATGGTCTCAAGCCATAAAACTGCTTATTGTCTAATAAAACGTATATTAGATAATATTCGTCCATATCTGTTCAAATTAGTGGCGTACAGTAAAAAGAATTAGATGAATTAGACTATTTTCTCTTATATACACATTTTAAAACTAAGGCGAATTATTAACATTACATATTGCAGGCTTTTATAAGAAGTCTACGGTCTTTCAGAATTCAAATATCTTTGTAGATCTTTTAATATTATGCGTTCAAACTGACATATTAGCTATAAGCTCTCTTGTCTGGCGGCTAGCGTATACCACTTCAAATATATTGACAAATAGCTCAACCTTCGAACCAGTTCATCCTCAGGGTTGCGGAGGTCCGTGCGCACGCCGTTATTGCGGCGGTAAGCCCCGTTATGGAGGATTGGTTCGAGAGGCGTCACGGGACTCTCTAACCCAGCTGACGCAAATGATCACTGGCAAGAGATGCTTCGGAGATCAACTTTGTCTGATCATGAACGTCGTGAACATGGCGCTTCACACGCCCCCAGAATGTCCGACGTGCCTGGTGGTACGTCGGATTCTAAGCTGGTATCTGAGGGGATATCCGCACGAAAAAATAAAAAGGGTTAAGGAGCTCCGTGAAAAAATTGATATTAAGGTAAAACTAGTTAAATTGTTAGCTGACCCCAAATAATCTTAGGAATAATAAAGGCTAGGAAAATGATGTTTATATTTGAGCAGAAATAAGAAAGGTACAGTATTTTTTTTAAGTCTCTTCGGATTTTTAACTGTAAGATGGAGATCTTAACTAAAGCAAAGCGTAATGAGGTCTGTACATTCATCTTTAAAGAGACTAATTTATTTTAACAACTCTCTTAGCTTTTAAAACACACAAGCCGCTCTTGATTCCAACAATCTAATTTAAGAGCTAAGGAAACAACACATAAGTCCACGTTCTAAAATAGTTAATTGCTAGATTTATAATGGTTCATTAGGCTAAGGGACTGTTTGACACTTATTATAATGTGCTACTTTTTTAGTCGTATTTCAAATAAGATCGTCCCATTATAGCAAGTAGGAAACATAGAGGCTCATGGTCGAAATTAAACGGCTTTCGTAACATTTTATATTTTGCTTGCTACCCGCGGTTTTTTTTTCTAGATCTTATTTGAAAATGACAAATTTAAATCCGTTATTTTGTCTTTTACCAATATTTTCTAAGGTGTTGCTTACAATATAAAAAGCATTAGCTGTTTTACATTTATAGCCTTTGTGGTTTAGCTCTGCGTTAATGAATCAATCAGACAAGGAAAGCATTTTTTTATCTATAGATTAAAATTATACAGTTTAACAATCAACTAAATATAGCCATTATTTTATTACTCTCTTCCTTGTCCTTTTCACCAGTTGCTTCTTGAGGCTTTGCTCCGGGCCCCCATTGCATCCACCAACTATTGGAATGCATTCTTGGGTTTTCGCCTCTAAACCTCGACAGTATGTGCGTCTTGAAACAGTCATTGCAAAATACGTGGCCGTAGAAAATCTTCAAAGAAGGTGGAATGGTTCGACAAACGCAACACATGCTACAAATCCTGTGGAAGCTCTGTCCTTCGATATCCACTTTATCTTCGGGCTCAATGGGAAGGAAACATCTTGCGCAGAAACATTTCCTAGGAGGTTCCTGAGCCTTGTCCATGATGTTCAAATAAATACGTTACGTACAATTTTGGAAAGAAAAAAAAATCAAATCAAGTTGAATGTTATTGGAATCAGCAATTTTATTCCATGGCAGTGAAAGGGATGCTGGATACTGAATAAGTGTAAATAATAATAGCCATTATTTTACTTATAAAAGTTGTCAATTTTTTAAATGATATTATTTTAAACTTTTTGTGATTTTTATTAATAAATTTCAATTGTATGCATACTCCTCTTTGTGTCGCTGTCTTTAATTCTGAGGGTCGTGACCTCTTTTTGAAAACATTCTGCGAGTGACTGCTTGCCACCTGTTCCTGTCCTAAGCGCTGTGCAGGGCTGTATGGATCGTAAGTTGAATGTACTGTTGACAGTAGAGCAGATTTGGTCTGCCAAGCTCAAAGGGCTGCGGTCTCTAGGTCTTCTCCATGATATGGGATGCATACAGGGCATACAGGGTTCAGATGACTTTAAAATTCGTTTAATTTATGTGATTATACCTCATGTTCCATGATATTATGAATCATGTGATTAACAATTCTAACAATATTCCGGTTGATGATACGGGCATCAGCAGTACGTTGTATTGTGGGGCTAAAATTTACACTTTTGAAGATAATATAAAACTTACCTTGACTGTTGTTCCATATTTGAAATGGATTCCCATTTTTTTCCAATCATCATCAACAACAATCTTTATTAGTCCACTGGTGGACATAGCCACATAAGACTCAGAAGAGGTTTGAGTTTGTTGAACCGTAGTGAAGAACCAATTGTTATAGTAAAGCTAAGGTACCGTTGGTTTGGGACACAACTTACATCGACACTCACGCCATCCATGGACAGCCGGCACTGCTGCTGCATCTGCGGAAAGCCTCAAATGAAATCAATTACTTTTTTGAACTGTTTAAGGTCGAGATGCTAGGTTTATGGGATCAGAGTGCTATGTTTAAACAACTAGCCTTTTTTTATCATACAGAGAATTAGCATTGACAATATCAGCGTAGTAATGCTGCCAGTCTTTTGGAAACGCTAAGAGTAGACGACGATGTGTAACAAATATTATAAAAATTTTGATTGATATTCTATTTCCCTAGTATTTCATTTTATTTTTAAAGTAAGTTACTTAAGTTCTTTATGTAATCAATAATAATTTAAATGAATAATATATGGAATAATATGTAGCAAGAATAATATGTTAATAAGCTAAGCCATAACTCACGATTAGTTATTAAGTAACCGGATGACTGAACTTTGCTCGTTATTTGTCTTTGGTAAATTTGAAAAAAAATGAACACACTCACTGCACATTTAATTTCATTTAAATCTTTGTAGCCGTTGCCGAGATTCTGAATATTTATACTCGTATATGTGTACGAGTATGTACAAGAATTGCTTGCTTAAACTTCCTAGTCCTATTGTAGTCCTATTGTTAACAATTTCCCTACGATATCTATATGCCCCTTATCGTTATGTGGTACATAAAATTTGTTTTTATAATATTCGTTTATGGGTGATATGGCCTTAGATTACATTAAGTTGATGTCGTATTTATTTTGAAAGGTTTTTGGTAGAGATCGGGCCATTATTACGTGGGCTCAAAAGCAGGGCGTGGGTGCCAAATACACACACATAATAGCTTCTAAGAGGTGTGAATATTTAATTGTTTTATGTTAATTTTGAATTGTTAATAAGTATAAAACAGAAATTTATCACAGTTTTTCTGAACGAATAGGTATAATATTCATTTTGTAAAACTACATTTTAATACTAAGTTCTTAAGTTTTTACTAAGCTTAACACAATTTCTCACAGTACTACTTCTCTATTTGTCAAGTACATAAAGTTACACATGTATACCATAAATAAAGAAATGAATTGTTACATTTATTCTTCATAAGTCAACCATGACAGTCTATCACACATTAGAAAGGACAAAATGGCAAACCGAAGAATACACTACCATAAACCTCTAACAAGTGCGCGCAAACTCATAAACTCATACATAAATTATTGTAACCTCTGGTTTATTACGGCCTAAACACACAACACGTAAAGCCTAGTACCCACGGGACGTAACAACAACTTGATAAGTAAGCTAGGACAGTAAATAGTGATTTACTACCTATTATGTGCGGGATGTGTACTAGGGTAAGCAATTTGTGGTCACGGGATGTTTTATTGCGATTTTTTTATTAAGAACACTTCTTTGGACTTGAAATGATGATTCATGGTTCTTGTGAACTGTAAAAGTTTAGTTTTTATAATGTTTTTATTTTTCTATCACAGTTCAGTTACAGAACCTTAAATCTATATTAATAAAAGTGAATCATCCAAATGTATGTACGTGCATAACTCCCGATCGCTTGCACCAAATTGGATAATAATTATTATTACGTATTTGTCATTGGTTTATATAGGTTGTAAGGTTTGTATAGAAGAAAATAAGAAAAAAACCGAAAGTGTTATATTTTCCATTGCGAATGTACACTTACCCCCTTGGAAAGCTGAAGTGGGCATAAAGCTTGAACATTTTTTTTGGAAATTTTAAAAATATTTAGGAAAATAAAAGTGGTGGTACGAAGTTCGCTGAGTCAGCTAGTAGGTACTTAATATATGTAAGAGAATAAATTATAAAGTACATCAAGATTTTAAGGTCTAAATTAAATCTCGATGTTACCTAGTTTTTCTGTTTAGTTATTTCTACCTTAGAGATTAAATACTTAACGGTCACCATATTTCTTAAGAACACGTCTCGTAAGCAGCTCACCAATAAAATGTTTGAATGTTTTTCATTCTTTGATATCCTAAAATGTTACAGTATTATTCATTTACTTAAATAATAAAGACTTATGTCAAAACTTCCCAATAGTAAACTATGTTACAAAATAAATGTGCACTAGACATGTGGTGCCATCTGTTACGTAACGAAATAAACATGGCTATCATTTATCACAACTAGATGCCGCTGGAAGCCCGAGCGTGTAAAGTAACACTTTTACTATTACAAAACAACAATTTAGTTAAGTACTAATATTTTATATTTAATAAAACGGTAAAGTTCTAAGAAGTGTTTTATATAGTCGACAGACAACGTAAGAGTGGACCTTATTATGACTCAGTTTACAGGACGTAAGAACTAGACAGTTCTAACTTCTAAGAATTGTGAAATAACCCTATTTTGTAATGACTATATTGATACTGTATGTGCGCAACTTTACAAACTATAAGTTATTTAAAACGTAGCCCACACTTTTTTACTGTATTTGGTTTTTATTTCTTTTATTTTCGAAATTTATAATCATTTTAGGGTTAATTTGTTTTATTTCACACACATTTACATTTATTGATTTATTAATGTAAATTTAGAATATATCTGTCTTATATGACATGTCAATTGTCTGAATAATCTTCATAGTTAAAGTTACACTTGTTCAAATGAATAAAAAAGATAGATATTTTAATCATAGCCAAAAACTAAGTATTTATGTTTTGAGTTTGAGTGTTCTTCTACAATACATAATCACAACAGAATCAGGTAGAAGAACTATTTTTCGGTTGCTTTTAAATTTTATGTATATTCGTGGCTGTGATAAATAAATCTATAAATAATATATACCTATTTTCTATTGTTTTATTACTGCAAGACGACGTAATTCATTGTTAACCGTTTGTCTTTTTTTTTTATTATATCAAGTATATTGCTGACAATAGTAAGTAATCACAAGCAATAATACAAACATATTCCTGTTTAAAGCCTTTTTCTTTTCCTTCTGAAGAATCGGCTACAGTTCATTAATATTTATCATAACGATCTTATTAGCAACATCAGTGTTCGGTTTTATACCGAAGCATTTACACGACGTCAGAATTCAATACGATTTTGTTAATTGACAATGGTTTCAGAAAAAGTTTTAATACCATTATGTTGATGATTTCATTAGTCTTCGTGCTGCGATTACTTAATTCAACCAAGGTTGCATTATAACAAAGGTGAGTGAGATTTTTTACGTGATGTGCATTCGTGGGAAATCGAAAACCAGACAGGTTGGTTTAGGGTTTTTTGCAAGTTTTCATTCTCTTTGCATTGCTTTTGGCTCGCGTAGTTTGTTCCCTTAGTCGCATCTTACGATACCCATGTGATCATCACTACACGGATTTGCAGGAATTACTATTACCCAAAAGCTATGCAGACCTAATATTGTCATTTTGTTTTGTTTTGAAAGAGCCCCACTTTGTTTTTTTTTTGTTTTGTTTCCCAAAAATTAGTGAATCCTGATTTCGTTTTCCAAGTTTCATGGACTTTAATTTTGACTTTTTGACCGACATACTCGTATGTTTATATTTACTCTCAGTGGTGGTTTTTTCGATTTGAAATCGAATAAACGTTGATCTAAAACATTGTGCCAAGCATTGATGTTGTAGTTAGAAAGAGGACAGCAATAGTTTAAGCAAATTAATTCTGGTGCGATACAAAAAAAAAATTAAGGACTTACTCTTTAGTGTCATTTTACGAAAAGAATCATCGAGTAGCTCTAGCAAGCTATTATGCATTTATTTTAAGTGTATTTGTTTTAAATACATTATTTTGAGTTCACGAGTTTCCATGTTTGAAACGTGAAGCAAAATAATTACCTCACATTCCTAGCTTTGAATTCAGCGTAAAAGAAGAGACATTCGAAAATTACGAGCTAACACAAGTTTCTAGTGACGCCTGTAATCTGGATTCCCATGGCTTTGACTCTTTGTCCGGGGGGCCTGTCAAATTAGCGGACATTTTGGAGCCGGACACGGGAATGTGCTTTTATATCAGAACGGAATTACACTCGCCGTACGAGTTTTCTAATTCGGACGCTGGTGGTAGCTTACGAAAGTTTTACTGGACTTATTTAATTTGGCAATAGATGGCGAATTACAGTTCTCAATAATGTTTTTATAATATATTAGCATGGTAAAATATTTAAGTAACAGATGTTTACCATGTTCCACATTTCAAAATTAGTCTTTGATGTGATTTTAATAAATTGAACGGATTTCGGTCTTTTGCAACAGAACAGGATTCAACATTTATATGATGTAGATTTCGTTTATTGAATAGTGGGAAAAAAATAAACGTTGCTATTAATGTATATTGATATATGAATATAAATGTAAATGAAATATAAACTCAAGATATATTATACCGAATGGTATTTAACTATTCACATCATAAAATGTTTAGTGCTGTTCCAATAGCATAAAAGTCGCAGAAGTTTGTAGAAATTAGAACTTACGTAGTCTATTATAGTACAGTAAAGTCTCTATAGTGGACAATGAAACATACTTTGTGTGGATCCCGACAAGGGCCAAGCATTGTCTACCTATATTCTCTAATTAACAAGGATTAGCTCTCTATCTCGACGCTGCCATGGAATGGGCTTGTTGTGTTCATCCCTGCCTACCTACATACTCGTTCTTTAACTGCATGTAAATTTGAGAGGAATCGATTTAGATTAGTTCATTACTCTTCGCTGATTACATCTGAGGTTCTAAAACCCATTTGGGCTTTGACTATGCCACTTCGTTTACGTCAGCGAATAGTTTAATAGACATTGCATAACTATTCTTCAGCTTAAATTCTTTTAGAAAATTTGCTCAGAAGGTAATGCAATTTATATAATTTGAATTGGAATTTCTTATGATTAGCGCTTACGTGTATTATTGTGAATATTTTTAGTAATGTAAATCGTTGGACTAAATATTTATAACCACTCTATATTAATCGTTCAGTCAGTTTACTTGTTAAGTGGTTGAATACGTCTATTTTGTTAGCTAACATTTCGAAGTTTTTCCTCACACATTAGTTTTAGATCTCCGAATATAAAAGTCCAGTCCACACATACTAATTTTATCAAAGTTCAGATTAAAACTGAATTCTCTAAAGCCTAACTTTACCTAAAATCGATATGTACGCATATTATTAGCCATTAGTATTGAATCCATCCACTACAAAACTTAACAAAATAGGCGATATTAAATATGAAATATTATTATTTGCCATAAAGAAAATTCACATTATTCATATTAATTAAGAAAGTCCATGTAGGTTTATATTCCAATAAATCTCGAGATCTATAATTGAACCGTTAACTTTATTATTTTATAAATAAGAGATGAGCTACCAAAATACTCAGATTTCTTCATAAGATTCAATGCTAATTTTAATACTCTAAAACTTTATCTTATTCTTAGCATTTCAGGGATATAAATAAACAAATTAAACTCTTACATACCTATAAAAGTTCATATGCAAAAAAAAATACATAAAATAACTTTTATTTTTTGAAACTTTGCTGTATGTGCTGACTTAACCCGTTTTGCAGAGTTTTTTGTGAAGATCAATATTTCGTTACTTCAAAAACAGCATTGGAATTAATCGCCGGACTAAACCAGTACTTTCAATAATGCACCAATCATTCAATCATAAAGTTACCCGGACTAAAAATTATTCATAAGTGGATGCATCAAATCACTTGAGCAACTCAATCAAGTATTTTAACTTCAAAGTTCTTTCAACCACAAAATGACATAATTGATTCCAATAACAGGAAAAATTTACTTTAAGTACACGCTTAGTGTAGTTTTATGTTCTCCATGTTACTTTCATGTGGGTATTGTATAACATAAGTAGATTTATAGATTTATCAAATCAATGAATACGAGTAGATGTAATATTTTTAGAATCTTTAGTATGATGTTCGATATGGTGTTATTCAATTATGAAATTTAGATCAAAGAAAAATTCTGATACACACAACAACACACGAATAAACCTAGTTGTGCTGCATTCAAGACTTGTGGCTCGTTGAATTTTATACTCAATAGTTTGCTAGTTTGAATGGAATACTGAGTTCATATATAAGTAGTTTTGGCCATCAACATAAAACTCTACAACTTTGTCAATAGCATAATACAAATACAGTGCTAGATCTATGTAAAAACAGTTTTCAACATCACAAACATGTTTGGGTAGTTATGGGTAATTATTTTTTTAAACCATTTGGAATCTTCAGACGTCAAGATCCAGAGTATTTATCAACATACCCAAGTAGTTACTTGGGTACGTAGTCATTTATTTCGCATCTACAAACCCTTAGCTGTAATTATAACATTTAAATATTACAGTAGTGGCGTAAACGGTGCCCACAGAGGCGGAAAGTAATAAGTCCCTTGACACACCGTGATTAGACTGTCATAGGGAGGGGAGAGGGCATTGTAATCAACTTCGCGGGCACTGCGCCTCGGATTGTAACTCCACACTTTGGTTGGGTTGTGTACTCAGTAGAGACATGCGCGGGTACTACATTAAATGTTACCTAAAATACCTAATATCCTAAAAATTAGAAATTATAATGACTTGAGAACCGATGTATAATGAAATATTATTTATTATATAAATAACGATATCATGTCAAACACTTATTTCAAAATGTACCTGAGACCTTCTGTAGATATATCTTCTTCTTTCATATCGGTTTTGACTGAGATGTATGAGTAGGCCTCTTTATAAGGCCTGCATTGTGGAGAAACGAGTTGTGATCGAGCGGAGCTCTACGACTGATCTTCGTAAAGTTCTGCTACACTATTATATTTCGGTGATCTGTCAATGTGGTGCTTTATGCTGGGGTGGTGTGTTTGAGTGAGTACTTAGGTGCTGGGAGCTAAAAAGGCCGACTCGACTAGAGTTATACCTCGCCCTCACTTGCTTTGCTTTGCACAGAGTTACTGAAGTTACCAGAGCCCAAGCCTTCCCGCACCTATTTCAAGAGAGAGGGCCGAGCTTCTCCTATACAAAGTACATGAATGGACCTATGTATTGAATTGTAGGTGTCCGCGGATAGCAGTAGGCAATCTTACATTACATTTGTTAATTGAAGAAAATTTAATATGTAATTGCCGCGCTCCTTGTCTCACTCTGTTCATTACCTAACCAATGAACAAAAGCTTTTTTGTAACCAGTGCACCTCGGGGACGAACCGAGTTGGTCATTTACATAACTGCCTTATTTTATTTCAGAGTAGTCTCGCTCTCACTTTGTTACAGACACGGATATCTTTATGCAGTTCCCATTTTGTGTTTTTGCTCGCTTTGTGTTCGATAGATTTCCGTCTATAGCGTTCATGTGTGTTAGCGTATTGTTCCAAATAAGGCATTGTTTATAGTTAAAATATATATTCTAACAGAATTAATTCTAACTACTATTTATTTACATTTATTATTTTTTATATTATTTATTATATTATGTAATAAATTTATCAGAAACAATTGACCTATATATGATTATATTTATGACCCACGCAACCTCGTTTGCGTCTTATTTTGCCCGTAGCGTGAAAATTTCCCCCATTTTTGAAACATTCTTAATTGGTGCTCCGCTTCTATTAGTAGTAGCGTGATGATATATAGCCTATAGCCTTCCTCGATAAATGGACTATTCAACGCTGAAAGGTTTTTTAAATCGGACTAACGGTTCCTGAGATTAGCGCGTTCAAACAAACAAACAAACCATTCAGCTTTATTATTAGTATAGATATTTATGAGATAGGTACCTTTTTCTATAAAATTGTATTATATTTCTACCTTCTCCAACTGACTTGTTATGAAATTTTTCGCGAGTTACAAGGCTCTTTAACTTTTACTGGAATAGTATTGTTGAACATGTAAGTTCCTCTGAATGCTGGCTGCCTATCATTTAAGTTGCGTGTAAGCTTCCTTCTTCGATAGTATTCTGATCTGAAACAAAAGCAACGGTTTGAAATCTACGACTCTATAAAATGCACTCGTTAAGATTATCTTTATTTCCAATGTGTTTACAGCTGCGTACTGAGAACATTCTGTGATAATCTAAACGAAACAATGGGTGTACGTTAATAACTTTATTGCGCTTAATTCTTCATGTAGTTTTAGATAGTGCTATTATTTTTTTTAAATTTAAATAATTCATTTCCTTAAAATGTATATTGACTCACAATATCTACATTTTTTTCAAAATTCTTATAAAGATAAAAATAAAATACTTCTATTTTCCTGATGTGATATTCTTTGCCTTAATCTTTCATACCATTTCAAATACATTACACATACCTTCAGATTGGTCTATGACACATAGTCCTTTGTCAGTCACATTCAGTGAACCCAAGCCACTGTTCATATATTTAAATATTCATACATATAATAATAAATATTCCAGACATCTAACACACAACGCCATCTAGTCCCAAGCTAAGCAGAGCTTGTGTTATGGGTACTAGACAACTGATATAAATACTTATATATAATTTTTTTGTAAATACATACATATTATACATAGAAAACACCCGAACTCCGAAACAAATATTTGCAAATCATACAAACACTTGGTTCGACCCGGGAATCGAACCCGAGACCACAAGCTTAGCAGTCGCATACGCTACCACTACGCCACCGAGGTAGTCATAATATAAACGTACGTAACGTTTCCAGTAAAATTTTAGAGCTCCCATATTTACTAAATATTTTACGATGTCTTTAAACTATAGGAACCCCTGTATACTGGTTTTTAAATTATCAAACATGACAATATCCCTTAAATATAGCATGATATATGTAACAGATGGCTAAGAAGCAGATGAAGTAACTTTCAAAAATATTCAATATTCAAAAAAACAAAAATATCTAAAATTTGTAGCACCTGTATTTTTATGTACTAACTTATTACAATTACAAATTATCACACCAAAATATACTTGAAAGATCTAAAATGACATTAATGACAACGGTCATAGAGACCAAGTTATATTATAAAGACTGTAGAGGCAAACAGACCTCATCAAATATATTACCTGCTATTCAAAAATATAAAGACCCTGGCACTATTCTCGCCTTGGTAAAGTCTAACTAGATTTGGTAGTCCAAGTACATTATGCTTGAACTTAGCCATGACAAGCGTTGTGGCCACGGCTTCATACAACCTGTGCAATGTACCGAATCATTTGTAGCAGATGAAATGTAAATGCACACTCGTTACTCGACGCCGACGCCGCCCGCTCCGTATTCATGAATCTAAGGTACATGGCTAAGTCAAACGCGACTAGGTTTTGAAACTGACCATTCACAAAAACAAAATTTAATTTCAAAAACATTTTTGTTTTGGTTTTCTAAAAAGAGTAAAACAGATAAAGCATGGTGTCGTCTAGTAATTCAACAATTGAAAAATCTATAGAAGATAGTGGCTGTAAAGATTTAATTATAATCGATTACTACCTCTACGTTTCTCTGCATGTCTGTTAAAGTAGAATAAATTAAGTAAACATAGCCTTAATATAAAAATAAAGTAAGAGTAATGCCAAAACAATTTTAAACAGGAACAATATAATATTTTTCACACAAAAAGGGGTCAAAGCTTGTGACTCGAACCTCATCCTGTCGGAAGGGTATGCGCACATTATCTTCAAATGTGTCAACAACTCACGTTTCTTCTCGTTTACTAGTCACTATCCCTCTATTGTGACTTTTTTAAACTTATTGTGCACTTTATAAAAGGGCAGCCACAATTGTTGATGTTATTTACATATTTTATTGTATAAACCTTTATAAACAAACCTGAACGGCTTAGAGTACCCTTACTAAATGTCACCCAAAACACAAAATAGTATCCATTATTGTGATTTTCTGGTTAATATATCAATAGCTATGTGTTGTAAGCAATTTATACACCAAAATGCGTATAAATGTTTCATTTATTATATTATTTATATCGTCATAGTTTGAGAAACCTGCCCTAACAACTTTCATCTTGATATTGTTTACCAGCCTACAAGCAATATGGATGTTCATACCTAGAAATGTGCAATAAACATTGAATGGAATGTAAACCAATTTGACGGATAGTTATGAAAAGTTAAGAAAACATTTTTAACTTCGTCTCTATAATATTTTGGTTTGGGTATGAACTGTCTAAGGCCGGGATAGTTGGGGATTCTTCGGGGAGACCATAGTTTAGCAGTGGATGGCAACAAGTTGATACTATGGGATATATATTATATACAATCAAGAATATGTAAGTATCAAAATAAACCTGGTTTTATATACCATCTCCAATTGATTGTCACTTACTACTGTCGTGGGTTTCTTATTTTTGTATGATTCAGGCGTGATAGATGTGCGTGTTTGGATGTTTCTTATGTTGAAATTTATATAAATATGGTATCTAGTAATATTAAAATATATTTCGGTTGCCAATATGAATCTGATTTTGGAAAATCAGATTTCATCAACATCAGTCTGTTACAGTCCACTGCTGGACATAAGGCTCTCTAATTTCACGTCACTCGTTTTGATTTGAATGTTTTATGAAAAACTTATGAGAAATCTATCTTCCTAAGTGCATGCTCATTTAGAACTTCAGCTAGTCTTTATTATGCACCTTGCTAGGATAAAATATGTACGAATAAATAACGTGTATCCTTTTTAGTTTCAATAAAATACTTATGACTTTTATAACCTTCGCTGTCAAGAAAGGACATAAAATATTTTTATAAGCAGTGCAAAACGTCAGAAATAATGGCCACCTTACACATTTGATTTATTTTAATAAACCATCTCGATGATATACAGTTGCAATATTATAAAACAAAATGCCACGAGGTCCAATTCTCAAGTCAAAATTTATGCGTTCCATACAGCCGAGCGATGCATCTGCTTTCCGTGTCACCCGGCCGGGGTCCAATTAAGTTCAACTCACGACCTCATGTTGAGGCTACAGTATTAGCGATTTAATCAATCTGAAATTTATCCGATGCATATCTTCCTAGCCTTTATTATTCATAGGATTATTTGGTTCGGCTGGCTAACTACAATTGTTATTCAATTTATTTATTTAAAATATCAAGTACTAGGTCAAATGAGCTTCGTGTAAATGTTCCATTTAAACTTACAGTCATGACAATATTACTATGTACGTATAATATTAACCAAGTTATCAGCTCTCTGCCTATTTACTGGTCATCATCTTCCTAGCCTTTATTATTCCTGAGATTATTTGGGGTCGGCTACTAGCTCAACCGATCATTGGACAAACGATTTGAGAGTTGAACTAGTTGTCAGTATATTTGAATTAACTGACTTCCCAATAATGATGCCCATGGAATCTATGGGCATTGTTATTAAGAAGTCCTGGTCACCGTTCAGTTTTCATGAACATCTATGGCGTGAAACCGATACACCATAAGTATTTTATTTTTGAAAGATCTTCATTATTCCTTTTAAAAAAATCAGAGTTAAACGTGAATGTTTAAAATTTGAAGAATTAAGATTAAAATATTACTTTCTTAGTTACATTTATCCTTCTTGTTCAGTTGTACCTCTTTATAATCAGCATTGTACTACTCGCAGCTAAAATATAATGTATAAGTAGCCTAACCTTGTAACTTAAAATTGTAACTTAGGTGTCTTAGAAGGAGTACCTTGTAACATCAGCTATCTACCAGTGAACGTCCTGTTAAAATCGATATGCTGGAACGAAGATTAGCTGGAACAGACAGACAGGTAGACAGACAAACGAAAATTTAAAATTTGTTTTTTTTTTAAACATTAGGTATATTATATTATTTATATATTATATTTACCTGCTTTCAGATAAATTCGTGTGAAAAGCTGTTTGAAATAACAACAGATACTTCAGTTTTATTTATTTGTATAGATACTCAATGGAAATATCAGTCAAAACGAATATATTTCTATAAGATTTGACATTCACTTCGCTTACTTCATGGCCGCTCAGAAACTTCAGTCAGGACTTCGTGCCAGAGAAAGCGGAAAGCGGGTCACAGCTAGATCACCACTATTAGATTGTCATGCATGTTGGATGAGGTAATTAATTGTGACATACCATTTTGCCGGAGTTCACTCACTTCATACACGTATAAGTTATTGTTAGAATATTACTTTACCAAAAAATTTTACATTGACGTGTGACCATGAAATAGATGAGCTGTGGTGTGAAGAATAGCGTGAAGAAGAAAAATGTGGAGAATAGATAATGTATTTTTTAAATAGAGATCGCTTGATAGATTTTGAAAATGTTCTACTTATTTTGTTTTCTAACAGCGGAAAGTAATGAATGTACACGAACAGGTGCATCAGATGCTGCCCATACATACCTGAATGTTTCCATTCTCCAAAAATGACTGGTTACTTCTACTAGTTTTCTATACACCTATCTAGATTTTTAGACAATTAACAACAAAGTTAGTTGTTGATTCTTGAAATGGCGCCAAAGAGTAACTTAAGTTCTTCCTCATAAATGAAAGTATCTTCGTGCCAAATTTCATTGAAATCGATGCAGAAGTTTAGCTTGAAAGGATAACAGACAAAACTGACAGACAGAGGTACTTTAGAATTTAATATATTAGAATGGATTAATATCAATTATTATAGTAGAAGCTATTCGCCCTCATCAGTTCCCATGGAGCTAATGAATTCAACTCGTTCAACGCTGACAGCTGTAGTATTAAACAATTTGCGTAATTGTAGCTTTCAGTAAAAACAATGTTCAGTGTAAGCGAAGTGTGCTATGTAAATTTAAACTAAGGGTGAAATGAGAATGTTAAGCGCCTTTACGGTTCGTTTACTGTGTTTGTATAGGAGTTATAAAATTTTATTACTGTAAATAAGCAATGGAATGAGTATTTTGATGTTAAATTAGGGGTTTTGCTGTATTGTTAATATGACGTTATTACATTTGATGTAATCTGATATCAGATTGATGGGTGTGTTCTGTTGGTACTTACAAGTTCCTTTATTGTCGTCGTATCTCTCTATCACGAGTATTATTAACAGTTGTGTTATTCATATTTTTCTTTTATTTAGTCTAGTATCAGAATTCTGCTTGGTTTGGGACTAGTTGGCGTTGTATGCCACATGTTCGAAATATTATAAATATTTTTAACTGAACATCACGTCAAGTATAGGAGTGTAGAAAAAATATCGTAAAAAATACTTTTAGAAATTCATTAGCTGCGCTCAACCTCGTCTGCATTCTATTGCTCGAAGCGTGATGTTATAATTCGTGAACAAATTTGGTTACTATGAAAACGGTTTTAGTGAGCCAATCTCAAAATATAGACATGTCACGGAATTTTATTTTGATTCGTTTAAAGGGGAATAATTATTTTATACATTTGTGAACTTGAACCGTTAGCGCACGCAATGGAAGCTCTCAAAAGGAAAGTTTTAGCATCATGTTTATTGATACTCCGCTGTTTTTAGTTATAACATGAAGGAGCCTGTAGCCTTCCTTGAACGCTGAACTATCTAACAGAGTCAATTTTTTTCAAGTCGGACCAACACTTTCTTAGATTAGTCCTTTTAACCGAAACAAACAAATAAACTTTTTAGCTTTATAATATTAACATAAACAGTATTATTTTCAAAGAATACATGCTACCTGCTTAAGTAAATAAAGTAAATTCACTTTACCAAAAAACCACTTCACTTAAACAAAAATAAAAATACAAATACAAGAAGTTAAATTCATAAAAAATAGAAATAGGGAGCAGCGTTTTGATTATGTATTCGCAAAAATATGCTTTAACATTACAAATTGTTGTATACTTTAAGATAGTTAGTTCTTTGGTAGCAAGCTCTTTGAATACGATTCACAAAGGACATTTTTCAGCATTGCAAGCTACCTTTTCTTACAAGCGCATACAGAAGCAGTGTAATGAGTTTAAGGTGAGAGTTCAACGTCTTTTGTTCTATTCACGGAGTATTGTGTCAGAGTCCTTTGTGATGAACAAAACATAAGAACAATGATACCATTTGATTGATTAATTAGGTTAATTCCAGTAGCTCCTTCGTTATATGTAATACTTAATGCCATCAATTGTATTTCGACAATCAATTGTTCGAATTGGATATGGATGCCTCAAGAACAAAGCTTATTCCTTAAATTTATTTCTCTCTCTTTCTCTCAACCTATTGCCATCTACTGCTGAACGAAGGCCTCCCCAAAGAGCGCCAACCATCCCGGCCCTGGGCAGTCTGCATCAATCCATTGCCAGTCATTTCCTTCAAGTAGTCGGTCCATCGTGCCGAGGGGCGCTTTACATTGCATTTGCCTAATCGTTGTCTCCACTCTAACACTTGTCGGCTCCATTGAGCATCAGTCCTTACCGTGGGAGAGCTATGCTTCGGCATGAATGGGTCGGCTCGACCGGAGTGATACCACGACCTCACAGAAAACCGGTGTGAAATAGCGTTTGCACTGTGTTTCACCGAGTGAGTGAGGATACCGGAGGCCCATACCCCAACCCCTCCCCCATCCTCTTTCCCATCCCCCAAAAGTCGGCAACGCACTTGTGACGCCTTCGGTGTTGCGGGTGTCCATGGGCGGCGTTAATCGCTTACCATCAGATAATACGTCTGCTCGTTTGCCCACTATTCAATAAAAAAAAAAGAAGAAAAGGTCCGCCTGGAGACATGACCGGCCCACTTCCACTTCAGCGTGCTGATCCTGCGTGCGATATCGGTTACTCCAGTTCTCTTTCGGATTGTCTTGTTACGAATCTTATCTAGTAGAGAAACACCCAGCATCGCACGCTTCATTGCACGCTGAGCGTCCTTAAATTTATTGAAGTTTTATTTATATATACTTTATTTGTTAAGAGAATGTAATATAAATTCTGCTATTCTAAAAATATAAATCTCAGAAAGTATTCTAACTCATCATCAGGTTAGGCAGTATATGTTTACGATGTCTTAATTGCGTTACGTAGCTTAGGCTTTTTATATGTAGATGTAATAATCCCGCTAATTGTTTCATGATTATTTATACCTAAAATCAGCAATTCAATTCTTCATGTACGAAGCGTTTCGATATAGAGAGATATATTTTTTAAGAAAGGCTATGGAATTTCAGTAACAACCTATGTTACTAAAAATTCTATAGCCCTTACCAACAATTTACATTTAGATATTCCATGTTAAAAATAGAAAAGGTTCAAACTAGATGGGGAGACTACAATAGTGCATAAATAACGACAGGTTGCAATTTTAGCCTGCGGCTATGTAGCTTGGTCTTATGGTTGCTCCACCTTGTGCAAGATGTTTTCTGGAAATCATTGTTACTCTTTACTAACATTCTGTCTATAAATACAAATAAATAAAATGAAAGTATCATATACTCTGTAACATTTTCACTTAACACTTCACAAGTAACATCAAAAATCAATTTCAAAAATGATTGTCCATGTTTGTTTGTTCCATCTAATCTCTGGAATGGCTGAGAAAATTTTGTTAAGATTTGAAATGCACATAGATAGAGTACAGGGTTAACTGATAAAGAAGATAAACCAATACAAGTTTTATGGATGTCTGATGTTTGTTCATGTAAACAGTGTTTTTTTGTAATATAAATAAATAAAGAAAAAACAAACTCATTATATTTTAATTATAGAGAAACTAGGATTACATGAAATTCCAAGAAACAAAATAAAATAAAAATCCAAAATCATTTAATACGAAAACCCACTGCATCTGTAAAGATTATTTACCATTCAATCTTCTGATCTACGGAAACATCCTTCTTCCGTAATTAACTACAAAGAACCATGGTAAACCATTATACTAATGACATTTACGTAAAACCCCAAGGATGAGTGGTTCATTAATAAGCTAACCACTATAAAATATATATTACTTCAGTGACTTACATAAAGTGGTTCCCTAAATATACATCTTAAAATTAATTAGGACTGACAGACAAATCGATATATCCATATGTCACAGATCCTGACTGTGCGGTAGCCCGTTATTTTAATTCATACTATCAAATGAAACGTTCGCACGTTATAAATAAAGCGGCCGACAGACTGTCACGACGATTCCAATGGCAATATTTCACACCCAGCTAACGCATCGAGTGTTGTCTTCCTTAGATTTATTAAATAGACATGGATAGTGTTAATAAAAGTGTTTGTAAAAGTTTAACTGTAAGTTTAAGTGTAACAGCTTAAGCGGTTGCACTTACGTTTTCTACTGCGCTGAGTGTTGTGGGTTCAAACCCGATATGAGACATTACAAAACGTTGTCCTGAGTCTGAGTGTTCTTTGTGTCCGTTCCATGTTTGTCGAGAGTTGTCTTAAAAATAAAGTTCTGCTTTCCTTTTTAACTAAGTTCTTTACGTGTATTAAACAACAAAAGTGCACTACTATACTACAAGTAAATATGTTTAGGAATCACTCCACATTCACAGATAACAAAAGGATTCATACAAACATACCTAATTTACTTCAGTCGTCTGACTATTGAACTATCATTTATTTTATGACGTATGTCATATAGGTCATAAAATTCTTATAAATTGGTATGTACGTAAACAGAGCATATCTCTCCCGTCTTTGCAGCAGCCAGCCAATACGCAGCAAACGCCCCGACTCACTGGGGGCCTCACCGCAGCACCGCGCACGCATGCAATCCCGACTCACTGGGATCAGCGGACTTCAGCCCCGACTCATTGGGACTAGCGGCTTTCAGTTCTGACTCACTGGAACTGCTCACTCCTGGTACTGGTAAGCTCTGCAACAGAGCACAGACAGCTGACTCATAATATCGACCTACAGTTTTGGAGGGGAGTGATGTGGTGACTTCCATATACAGCGCAACAGCAACATTCTACAGCGCCATCTACCGCAGATACACTGAACTACGGAGGAACGTACTACACAAAGAAACTACCAATCCTGAATCGCGCAGTAGAAGTTCTCGCGCTGATTATCATATGTACAACAACCCAACATCAACTATTGGTCAGTGGCCCGCCAGGCATGATCATCTCGCCTAGTCGGAGGATCCTCCTTTTGTGTCGGAGAAACATAGCACCTCTTCCTCCACAATACAAAGTGTTACTACCGTTGAGGTGGTGGTAACACTTCACGTGATATACATGTCCACGAAATTAATTGTGTCAGCTCTATATTTCTTGGGTATCTACGCAGGACAACAGTAAATTAACTGCAATCCGAAAGAAAACTTGACAGAAACCCTATATAAATCCGTCTGACCTGGTGACTGGTAGTATACCACCAACCACCACAGTTACCAAATCCTTTCTAAACCTTCTATGTTCAGCCAAGGGGATACTAACGGGTATTAATAATTACGATGCTTACTTTTAAAAATATCTTAGTAAGAATTAAAGATAATAAAGAGTATTAAAATCGTATTCCTACTCTCTTGTTATTAAGTATGAAGTTAAAAGCTTCTTATCCATTAGCTTCTATTCTAAGAAAGTAAGACATCGAGAGTCCTTTGATGATTCTGCTTATGAATATCGCGTCTTCGCTGCCGTGACAGCGTAGCGGGAATACGCGACCACTCGTTTGGAATACTATGAATGTAGATACCTACTACATTCATCTACGTACTGTTATCCGATTTGTATCTCATTTATAAGGAAAACGTGTTACCTAACTGTTATATTTTTTTTATTTTTTATTTATTTATTCATTTATTAAGAGAGTTACAAATCTGCTTACAATTGATGCAATCACAATCTCATTTGAGATTTACCGTACATCAAGATCATCGATTACAATAAAATTACACAGTCACACTACACAAACGCATATCTTGGGTAGATGCAAAAACAAAAACTTACATCAAGTACATTGGCGCGTACAACGCTCGCTGTCCGCACTAGCCACTTTTTTCCATATTTGATTTGAGGGTAAGATTAGAAAAAGTAAAATAGAACTTAACAAAATAAAAATTACTGCAATACAGGTTGTTTCATGTATTAGACAAGTTAGTATTTACCATCTTTATTCAACTTTTTTAGGGTGTACAGTTTTTAAAGGTTTTGTTTTAGTTATGGTAAGAAATACTGTTTTAATTTGTTTTTTATATTCTTTTTAGTTATTGTGTCTCTTAAAGATATTGGTAGCTCATTGATAAGGTGTGGAATTATGTATTGTAGTGTCCTTTTGCCGTGTAGATTGTTATATTTTGGGAGTAATAACTTGGAGTTTGTAACGCTACGTGTCCTAATTTCATTGTTATTACTTATTTTAGTTTTTTTGAGACTTTCGTTAAAAAATTCTTCCGTCAATAACATAAACTTAATTTTGTCGTGTATGGGTATGATTTTACAAAAATCGAATAGTTTGTGGTAGTTATGTTCGTATTTAATTTTGATGTTGCTTGGAACAATGGTTTTCAAGATACGCAGTTGAAGTGTGTATATTTGATCAAGGTGAGTTTTACATGTCCTACCGTAACTAGATAGTCCATAGGATATAGTTGATTCAACCAGAGATTTAAAAAGAAGTAGAATTATTTGAAATGGAAGTTTTTGTTTGATTATGGAAAATTTTGCCAGTATGCCCCTTAATTTATCACTTATTTCATTTATATGATCCTTCCAATTAAGGCGGTTATCGATAGTTAGGCCTAGGTATTTTTGCTTATCCACTAGTTCTATCACATCACAGCTACATAACATGGATTTATATTGGTTGCTATGCAAACACTTATGAGAATGTGCTTTTAATCTAGGTACTATGGCACTTCTATTTCGACTGGAGCTAATATACATTAATTTGGTCTTACTCGCATTTAGCACTAGGCCTGCGTCGTGGGACCATTTAATAACTTGATCAAAGTCATTTTGAAGCAAAGCTTGAACTTGCTCGACATTTCGCCCAGCTGTCAATAGACAGGTATCGTCAGCAAATTGGTAAGTCTCGCTATTTTTGATAGTGTTTATGAGACTATTGACGTAAGCGAGATAGTGCAGTGGTCCAAGGACTGAACCCTGTGCTGTTCCTTCAGTTACATCAACTGGTTCACTAGTCACACCACCAACTTGTACCATATACTTTCTACCAATCAAGTAGTCCTTACACCACTCCAGCAGATTACCTCTTACTCCACTGTCATGAAGGCACTCTAGTAAGGTGTCGTGGCGAAGCGTATCAAAAGCCTTACTATAGTCGATAAAGAGCACCAATACGTGTTCTTTTTTATCTAGATGTTTATGTATGCTGTCTGTAAATGCTGATAACAGTTGTGTAGTATTCTTTTTTGGTTGAAAACCGTATTGATGTTCGTTAAGTATCTTGTTTTTGTTATAAAACTCGTATATTTGATTACTGAAATATTTTTCGATAATTTTATCAATGGTAGGAAGAATTGTAATTGGTCTGTAATTTTCACACTTCGACTTGGTACCTTTTTTATGAATTGGTATTACTATACCAGTTTTTAATGTAGGAGGGTAAGTATGAGTTTGTATACATAGATTAATTAAATTAGAAATCACTGAACTGATTTTCGTACACAACTTTTTTATATCGATGGCCCTAATACCATCTATTCCTGGAGCTTTGTTGTCATTTAAGGAACTAATAATTTTTTCAACTGATTTAGGGTTAGCTGGCTTCAGACGCATGGTAACATTAGCTGAGATTTTATATTCTGATTTTTTTAGTAGTGATCTTGAGCATTTTGGTACAATGTCTTTTACGCTTCCATTAAATGTTTGGGCAAAATTATTTGCTATATCTTTACTATTATTATGACCATGTTTAAGGGCATTATGAATAACTTCATCAATTGTTTTTTTTAATCTACCCGTTATTCGATTCAGGAGCTGCCAAAGTTGTCTTGGATTGTTTTTAGCTAATAATATTTCTGATTTTATAGTTTTATTTTTAGTTTTACGGATTAATATATTTGTGTGATTTCTTGCTTTATTATACTCCCGTTTTAGAATTAAGTTATTTGGGTCCTTAATCCATTTCATAAAAAGATAATCTCTGTCCTTACAAGCCCTAATAATAGTTTTATTGATCCAATTGTTTTGAGTACGAAGTGAGTCCGATTTTATTTTGATTCTATATTCCGACTGTTCATAACAGTTTTTGAATTGAGAATATACACAATTATAAAGGGTTATAGGACACTTAATATTATTTATTCTTTCCCAATCTACTTTTTGAAGAAGTATATTAATTTGTTTATTGTTTATGTAGGTTTTAGTTTTATGAACACTCTGTATCTGCTCACCAACGCATGCAAGTATCACCGCACGATGATCGGCCAGTGTGGTAGCGAGTGCCGCCGTAAAAAGGTCTTGTGAGCGGGATCGGGCATAAATGTGATCAATACAAGATTTTGTAATGTTTTTATTATATGATTCAATTCGCGTGTGTTGTGTGATCCCGCACACAAGGCCCATGCCATATAGAATGTTATTGTATTTATGCTTTACAGGGGTGTCCAGTTTTAAATCTATGTTAGTGTCACCAAGCAAATACAAATCCGTTGTATCAGTGAATTTATTCAGTGTGGCTTGTAGTTCGGTTAGAAATAAACTTTTGCTGGAACTTGGCGGTCGGTATACCGCGCACAAGTTCGCTGTATATTTCGAGTCCGTGATAATAATAAACGATATACTTTCGAAATATATCGTCTTTACATTCATAATAATACATTTGTGTTTGTTATTAACGTATAATATTATACCACCACCCTTGCGGCACTTTCGCAAAGCTGTAAACATTTGGTAGCCTTCTATATTGTACAAATCACTAGTAGTGTCAGTTATGTTGGCCTCAGTTATAATGACAATATCGAATTGCCTTTTTGATGTAATTATTAATTGTTCGAGTGCTGAGAAGTTTTTTACTGTAGATCTGATGTTGACATGGAGGCATAATAAATTAATAAGTTTGTTAGGAACACAATTTAAGAAATCATTAACGTTCAGGCATTGAAATATTTCGTTTATATCTGCAAAGGAATCAGCCATTTCTGTGAGATTTGAGTTTGTTCTGTGTTACTTCAAATAAATAGAAACCAAAAAGAGTTAGTCGATAATTAGTTTTTTATATGTGCTACTTCATATTAGTTATTGCTGTTGGAAGAGTTTACTGCGAGATTGGAGTTAGAAAAGTTGGCAAATAGAATTAATAGCCTTTTTTTAAAAAAACATACTCAATTTATACTGCGGTAGCCTTTGGAGACATTAGTCATATTGTTATAGGCTTTTATTACATGAAATATTGATTGTCTATATCCCTTTCAGTTGAGCTGTTAACAAATGTCAAGTTTCAATAGTAAAATGAAGCTTGTCTATATAGTATGTATATTTTTAAAATGCCTAGTCAAGCCTAAAATAATTTACATTTTTAGTTAAAAAGTAAAATATATGTCGCGTGTCAAACGATAAACTCACTGTGCTTCGTGATAAATCAAAGTTTAAAGAAAACACAACCGTTAAACGAACTAGTCTCCGATCAAACCGCACTACCTACCGTAATAACAGTCTAAAGTTTTTACAAGAATAAAAACCGAACGCGCTTTCTCTAAGCGCATCTCCTAGGTATTGTAAGAGCGCGGACACATCCACACTACAATGTTATGTTCAGTTACAGCATTACATTGTAATTTTCTCTAGTCAATTTATTTTTTCATTACTTGTAATACCAACAACAAGATTGAGTTTACAAAACGAAATAAATTTCAATCACCAATATTAATAATAAATGTCCGAGCTATTAACAAATAAATATATATTACCCATCTACTCCCAAGCTAAGCAGAGCTTATTTTATGGGTACTAGACAACTGATATTACATTTTTAATACATATGTACTTTTTTTGTAAATACATACATATTATACATAGAAAACACCCAAACTCCGAAACAAACATTTGTATATCACACATACACTTGGTCCGACCCAGGATTTAAACCTCAAGCACAGCAATCGCATTCACTACCACTGCGCCACCAAGGCAGTCAAAATATAAAAAATCTATAATATGTTTATACGTACTTACATTTATGTATATTAATACAATCACACATATTTACAAAGACGTAAAGCATTTTGTTTATAAATAATAATATTTAGTGATACAACACCAACGTCATAAAATGTCTGATTTACATAATGAAGATTGCAATGTCCAATATATCAAAGGAGTTTGACTATATTACTATTAAAATAAATAAAACACAATGAATAATAATAATATCAAAGTTTATTTAATATATATAATATCAATATCTAAGTTACACACTTTAATATAATTGTCAGTGTATCCTAACTTTAATAAGAAAAAAACAGTCACTGTGTAAATTGTCTGAGTAACGAGGGAACTGCAGAGGTTGTGGTTACTAGATAATGTTTTGCGGTCTCTGTGATGGGCTACATCAAACGAGCTGGTGACCCAAGTAGCAATCATCGTAGTTCGACTTTATACTTTAAATTGCTCAAGTAATCCCAAGGAAGGAATGAAACATTTTGTAATTAGTGTTTTGAAGGTATCAAGAGGATTTGTTACTGAAGTTAGTTGAAGTAAGAAAGTACGAGTAAGTATAGAAAGTAGACTTTAATTAATAAATAAAAATATATTTTGTATGATTTCGTTTAAAGCTATCTCAGTGCTTTACCAATCTTTTACCATATAAATTAATGTTATGCACATAACACATCGTCATGTAAAATTTTTAGGTAAATTTCTATAGCTCAAAGCTTTAACCACTTTTGTTTCTCCAATAACATACCAGTAAAAAGTGCAGGCCAAGCCTTCTTAGCCTATTCTAGTAGTCCCAATTCTCAATTGAGGCATGCCGCTAGAATGCATGTATATCATTCACATTTATATTTTTGTTTTTGCTACCATTATTAACAGTCTTCTTACTTATTTTAGTTCTTGTAATATGCGAATAATTGTGGCTTAATACGTCGGCGTTATAAAGCATTAATTTGGAATTGTATTTCAGTGGTTAATTATTTGCTGACATTAAAACAAGTGGGCTGCCAGCAAAGTTGCACTTATAATCAAGCCGCTGTATCTGGAATGTTGCGCTGCCAGTGCTTTTAAAACAATTTTATAAAACATTTTTAACGCTGATAGTAAACGATTATGCTAGTATGTGGTCATGAACACAGTAAACATAACTAAATTAAGTGTCTTAACGAAATTGTCTAACAACGGATTGAGCACGTGTTTTTCTACGTTTGTACTGTGGTATGGTAACTAACTGCTGATTAAGATACTTGTACAAGTAAATACTGAACACATACCTACGTATTATAAAATACACCTAGATACAGATTAAATGATAATGCTCATCATAAAAAGATTACCTCTGGCATAGTAGTCAGGATCACTCGCATCTAAACCAATAGGCCCGTAACAAAATAATACTAGATTTTAATAAAGTCGCCCAAATATGAATGCCACTACTTTATAAATACTCTTAAAGTTAAGAGCTCTTGCAGTTTTTTTTTAATATAACGTTATAAAATGTGTTCTCTGTTAAAGATAACCTTTACCACCTGTTATTTGATGAAACACGATGAATCTGACTTCCAATAGTGATCATTAACATGCACATAAAATTTTGATAGTGGTTTCTTTATGGAAAGAAAAAAAATCTTATCTCATCACTAAAATATTATACTAAATAAATTTGTAAAGTATTGTGTAGCTGAATCATTAATAAAAGTTCTGTCTTATGGTACTTTATGATAATAAGTTGTATTATAATATTGTGAACGGCACACCCCACTGTGTGTCGAAGTAATTATCACACTGATATAAACGTCAGCTGACGTCTGATCAAATGTGACTTTAATTATTAAAATCTATTTATTACTAATTCCAGGGAATACAACAAGTAGATATTTACTAACAAGACATGCAAAACAGACAGACCACAAATCTTTAACTAAGCTTAGAAAGTTGTAAATTTTAGCATACAGTATCCAGTATTTTGACAATGAAATATTTCCAAGTTTTTTTTTTTTTTTTTTATTGAATAGTGAGCAAACGAGCAGACGCATCACCTGATGGTAAGCGATTGCCGCCGCCCATGGATACCCGCAACACCAAAGGCATCACAAGTGCGTTGCCGACCTTTGGGAGATGGGAAAGGGGATGGGGGAGGGGTTGGGGTATGGGCCTCCGGTATCCTCACTCACTCGGTGAAACTCAGCGCAAACGCTATTTCACACCGGTTTTCTGTGAGGCCGTGGTATCACTCCGGTCGAGCCGACCCATTCATGCCGAAGCATAGCTCTCCCACGGTAGTTACGTGTAGCACAGCCATGGACTAGAATTTTCAGTCTATTTTTTTATTATATCATATTCACTTGTTATATTGACATACATGCATAAAAAAACATTGAGAAGGAAAGGCTTACGTGCAACAGCTATTATTATTATTTAAAGCTGTAGATGATTATAAAACTTTAAATAATTATATGAGAAACATATTTAAAAACATCCATTCATGTTCACACATATTCAAAAAAGGACCGGCAGAAATGCTTCCAACACCCACAATTTGTCAATAAGATTTGCATTCCTTTAACAGAATGCAAAACTTCAAAAATATCCCTGTGCAAAGGCTTCTAACGTCTACTTAATCTTAATGAAGACAGAAATATTTTTAAATATATTGAAACGGTTAAGAAATTCTTAAAATTTTACTATATTTAACTTATCATTATAACTTTCAGAACATATTTCGAAAATAAATACAGAGATTTGATGCTATAAGACGTTTAAAACACATAAAAATTTAACGCGAACAGTTACTTGACGCTAAGGCATTTTCAAAGCGTCGTTTCCGTGGTTTTTATTACCTGAGTTGTTATAAGTGAAAAGTAAGTTTCAAAATAAATAAAAACTTGTGACAAACGTTAAAGTCCCTGCTGGTCTCCAGTAAAAGCATTTCTTACTTAGTTACTCAACGTCATAAAAATAAGTTGAGTAATTTAATTTTCCAGGCTATCCGGAGATAAAATGTTAATGTAAGACGGTAAATGTACATTTAATTAAGTATTGTATGCATTTTCTGACAAAATAACAGTTACAAATACGGTCTTTACTTAAAACGAACAAGTTTTTTTAATATAAAACACAGTATTAATTTTTGTTAATGAAAAACTTATAAGTTAGTTGCCGTAAAGCTATGAACGAATATTTTCAATAGTTCCTTTAATTATGCCAAGCCTTTCACGGTGTGTTTTGATACTCCTAAATAATATAGTAGTTTTAATAATTATTGTATTGTGTATATTGATTAATTGTTTTACTATGATACCAAACGTGTTAATATTTTGGTAGCCTGCCAAACATCATTAATTCCATATTGTTCAATTAGCAATTACGTGTTTTCTCCTGTTACTGTAGTATAATTCGGACTATGAAAAGGCCTTGTGCTTTTTAAGAAACTACACACACACACAGAAACATTTTACTTCACCTAAAAAGCAAGATAAAAAATGCCTCAAAAAATATCTAGTATCCAATCTTGACAATCTTACCCCTCAATCACATTTAAGTGTGCTACTTCTTCTACTATTTAAGGTAGTGTCTAGTGTCGAAACGTTTTTTCAGGTTATGGTATATGACGGAATACCGCTTATCTTCCATTTTCACAACTGGTAAATGACTAAGACGATCCAGAAAGAACACGCCTTTATGGGAACTAAGAACATCTTAATCTTTGGTAGCCTGGAAACTTAATATTAATGTGATTATACATACTAATTAAATTTATCGCAATATGTTTATTTTCTTTACTCTTTACCATATGTAACTGTTTTCATATTATCTCATAGGAATATAAGCTAACGACTCGGATAAAAAATTGCTAAAGGTTAAACTTACACCTTATGTTAAATAACTTGACACAACATGTTGGATTGCAGACAACTTTATTATTTACCTCGTATTTTGTTTTTCTTTAGCGTGTAATGTAAATAGTCTCGACGCGCCGACTCAGGCAGGTGCAATTGCTTGCAATTTATGTCAGGACGATGGGTCCGCAATTACTATGTCTCGGTAAAGAAAAATATTTTTTTCAATGTTGGTTTTGAGGTGGTCCTTGATAGGATACAGCATTCAATCGACCATAATTATGCCTAGAAATGGCTTTTTGTAAAAGGGTATTGATTGGTTTATCGACACTCTTAATGCCAATATATGCCAATTTCATTAGGTGTTTTAATAATCACCGCAGTAGTGATATACATAATATTATACAAATTTAAAACCGACTTCAAAAAAGGTGGAGGTTCTCAATTTGATTATATGTTTTTTTTATTAATCATGGAATGTTTAAGCTATGCTTAGGTACAGTTTTATTTTACTGTTCTTGAAGCTTTTCACTTTCTTACAATCATGAAAATGTTCCTGCTAATATGCCCTTTTGTCATGTTTCCACATGATGTTTTTGGACTTAAAATTAACGTAATATCGAGGAATACATTTAATTAAATATTGCCCTATAAAAATTATATATATCTACTAAATTTAAAATTAATACTAAACTAAATTTAAAATTAATAAATAAATTACCGTGGGAGAGCCACGCTTCGGCATGAATGGGCCAGCTCGACCGGAATGATACTCGTACCACGGCCTCACAGAAAACCGGTGTGAAATAGCGCTTGCGCTGTGTTTGTGAGTGAGTGAGGATACCTGATACAACCCCTCCCCCATTCCCTCTTCCCATCCCACAAAGGTCGGCAACGCACTTGTGACGCTTTTGGTGTTGCGGGTGTCCATGGGCGGCGGTAATCGCTTACCATCGGGTGATACGTCTGCACGTTTGCCCACTAGTCAATAAAAAGAAAAACGAAAATTGACATGAAATATTGGTCACCAACTGCATAGTTACTCTGTATTAGTACATACTAGTGTAGGTATAGATTTGTTTTATTAATATTTGCTGTTAGGAATATAAAAAAATAAAAAAAGCATTGTGTTCTTTTTAGAGTAAATTAAAACTAGGCTTAAGTAGCAGTTCTCATGCAAACTATCTCTTGCAGTTAAATTTATACAACCAGATTTAGGTTAAAATACAATTCACATGAATAGCACAACTGAATGGTATTTATACCCTCAACTTCCTTCAACATATTCAAACTTCTCAGCCAAGTGCATTCAAAAGGTTATGCATAGCCATTTTACATACATACGGCACTTGTAATTGGATAACCCTTTAACCGTCCTGACAGATGGCATGTACAAATTAAATTAACAAGGATATGCGAGATGGTATACTATCGTGAGTTTGAGTCACTTGAGTTACTTGGTATATACCTACACACATATTGTGTGTAGGTATATACCTACACACATATTGTGTGTAAAGACTGAATTTTCTTTTTTCTAGAGACTACGGCATTCCATAAATAATATTTCTAAAATAAATAGAGGTTTGTAATAATAGGCTGTCTAATTTTTTTCTTTGCCCACAGTAAAAAAAATATTTTAAACTATAAACGAGTCATAATTTCTAACCAGGTATATTTTACCTTAACAAACCCAAAACAGTAAATATATTACAAACATACATAGCATATGTTACTTAATATATTTTTACCTACTTTACCACTTATATTTATATCTATATACCTATTTATTTTAGAATTGCATATTTCATGTTGCATAGTTTTCCAGTATCGACTACTGGTAATAATATTAACAGTCACAACAAATAGGAACATAGATATATCCATAAATATATTTAGTAACAGTATCATTTAGTAACATGCACTTTCTCGTAATATATTTTTGCACTTTGTATCTTGGCTTATAATATTTCCCATTCAGCATTTTTAACCACACAAATAAGTAACACATAATTATTAATATCCTTTGTTTGATATTCTTAAAAATGAACTGTTGTTATATTAAAGCATGCATATAATTGTCGGTAAAATAAACATTGCACATATGTGGTTGACCATCGGTGTACAATAACACTATAAACGGACATTAAAATTACGGCTGTTTATGGTCCACGGTTTATATGTATAAGGGTGAAACAATGTATGAGGAATCGTGTGTGGTCCAAACACTACAGAAATTATACGAATAAAATAATTTGAGCTGTAAAATGTTTGTGGTAGTGCTAAAATTATCTCAAAGAATCACTACAAGGCGCTCTGTAACTAATAAAATATACATTGCTTACTCATAAATCACCTGCGTAACTCATAAAAATGAACTCCAAGATGAATTTTAATTAATTTCAATCGCACCATTAAGGAAATTATTCTCCAAAGGTCCACATAAAAGTGTAAGAGTAGTCTCTTGTTTAAAGTACCTTAATTTAAAGCATTTTCAAATGAATTGCAATGCAAGTTGTTTTCAATCAAACGAAGACAGACAAAGATAGTCGAAGACTGATTAAAAGACAAGACAAAAATTAAAAAAAAACACAAATTAGATAACAAAACAATAAATAAAATATAATAAATTTTACCGAAAACAATATTACAAATAAATTTGGTTTATTGTTTTACGTTTTTATATATATGAGCCTGCCAAGTGTCTCCACTCTGCCCGATCGAAAGCATGAGTAGCAGTCACCATATTCATGGCGAATAAAAACAATATAATAATGCAGCATGATGACCCACACTATGGCGGCCTATTGAGATACTACTGCATCACTGGGTTGTAGTCATCCCCAAACATATAACCAAGTCTAAAATATTTTGAAGTTCGATGTGGTCGCAAATCTACAAAGCTATTAAAAAAGAAAAATATTCCACTTTCAAATACATTTTTTCCTTGTCTTATCAATTGTCCTGCTCTTCTCTATTATGATGAAAATACCTAAATGTGTAGTCTCTCTTGATAAACTGTACATACGCTGCAGCTTTAGAAGTGCGATCACTAAATCAGAAATCTGCATTAGTGACTACACGTTGTCAACATGTCGGTTTCGAGTAACATTTCACGCACAGGTAATGTACGGTCATGAAGATATATGTACATACATATCTGTCTTCACAGTTCATTGCAATAAGGGATGTCTACAATAACTAGAGGGTTTAATAGTAAGCAATGTAATTATTTTTTTATCTACGTAATTTCGAAAACTTTATACAAAATGCGCTTTGCATGTAGCATTCTTTTATAAGGTTTTGTATTGGCTAAATGCAATAGGGCAATAAAATCTCGTGAGCTACTTCCGAACATCAAAAAGCTTAAGGACAGCTACCTTGGTCACATTTTCTGTCACTAGAGAAACACACAGCAAACGCAAAGTCGGAATGCGAAAAAAAAAGTGGTTCGGAAACATAAGAGAGTGAACAGCGATCGCTAACGTAAAAACACTGTTTCGTCTTGACAAAAGAAGGAACGGAGTATGCAGTGGAGAATCATAAGAAGAAGAACAAATGAGGCAATGATTATTGCCAAAATTGACATATGATTAGCGGTCGGTAAGACCAACAGTTTAGTAAAAAATATCATCAAAGTAGTACATACATTTTTTTTTGCTGAAAAAAGAAACATTCTCATAGACTTCAACATGGTTTACCAATTAAGGAATGAAATATTTCACGTTTACATGATACCTACAAACATCTACATTATTCATCTTCGAAACATTTCAACTGCAACATTTCCATACACAATTAAAGTTTACACGCACCATTTACATTGTACATTAATAACAGATATTTACGACAATCGGCATACACTGAAAAGAAAATTAAACGAGTAATCGTGAATTACCAACGTTATCGTGTCAACTATCGGATCCGATGTCGATTTATTTCATCGATGGTTCATTTGCACGATGCTGCAGTTAATTCTCGTTTGCGGCAGCCCTGTGACACTTTTATGATAGTGCTCAATATAAAGAGGATAAAAGCCTATTTATACAACAACGGTCCACGGAGGGTAAAATCTTCATATCGCTACTGAAATACGCTAAAAATCACAATAAAAATGTACTACAAACATTTTGGGTTCGTCCCTTATTCTGTTTTTGTATCCAACATTTAGAGATAGAAATTCTTTTTCCGGTAACAATGTAAATAGTTTGTAAACGTTTATTAAATATCGCATCGCTAACATACGTACACATGTTTGATATTAACATTCTGTGTTTTTCTTGTTTGTATTCGTAATATACATATTCAAACCTCAATTTTAAGTAAACCTATTTATGCAAGATAAATAGTGATAAGTACTATCATGACTTACGGACTGTTTCCCAATAACCTAAATAAATATGAGTCTTACACACTACTGAATTGTGAAAACTGAACAATGAAAATGTTATTATGCTTATCTTTTCAACCGTACTATAATTCGTTAAATTAACATTATTACATGTGGGTTGAAGTGCTCAGATTGAACCTCCATACTGATTTAGATTTTTAAATACTCAGACACATACATTCACACTTTTGTACTGTAAAATATGGTCTTATAATCGATTCCTATTAAAGTTTATCAATGCATATTTTCCTATCTTTAATTTCTTTGGTTGAAAGCAATTGGCTAGCCCCCTTGTCACGCAAGTGGGACCAACTTGTTATGGACAGAACGTGAATGTACACGCATATATGAACCTGTGTCTATAGGAATTTCAAGATGATAATTTATAAGACTAATATACCTATTGGTTGGTAGGTACTCTACCTTACGTATACATCTGTAACTTTGTCTATCTGTCTGTTTCCATGGCTAAACCCTTGCACTGATTATGATGAAATTTAGCATGTAGATACTTTGATTCTTAAGGAATGTCATAGGCTACTCTTTACCGAGATAATCGACATACAAGCGGGTGAAGCCGCGCATAAACTATATAGGTAGGTAAAAAATACTGAATGAACCCAAGAATTCACATTTAAAATGTTTGTTTGCATCGATATCTGTAAAGGAGGGAACCTTACACAGCCCTGTGGCTATAATAATAAAGTGATTCCTTCTGGTAACAACTGCGGTCATAAATTTTACTATATTGATTCATGTGATTAATAATTGCTTAGTATAAGAGCTTTTATTTTTAATGTCATTTATTGCTCGTTAAACTTTGCAAAAATTATTCGCATGGCGCAGAAAATGGTTTATAATGAAGATATATCAATATTATAGCCATTAACATCTTGAAGTGCATTCTTGACTCTAGGAATTTATGTTGGGAACTAAACAAAGATCATATAATAGTAAGTTTTCTTTTAAAGTCGACAAACTAACAGGGTATAACCATAATGGCGAGAGACTGCCTCCGTCCACGGAGAACTGCAACTTAGAGACAAAATTACATCTGTTTAATCAGTTCTATCCTTAATTATAAGTCTCCTCTAACTCCGATTCCCATCAATGCACTTGTGACTCTTAGGTTGTAAATATTCAGAGATAGTGGTAAAAAAGAAGAAAAAATACAAAAGGGATACTGGTTAAAAGTATTGTTGGAAAGTCTATTTCAAGAGAAGAGCTAAGTCATAAACAGTCAAGATTATTTTTGATTTATAATTTTATGCACAGCTGTACTAACTGATATATGACTTTATATACATCAACAGAGTGAATGCTTCCACTGCTGATTTAATATTTGAAAATATTGTATATAATTGTTTTTCCTTAGTAATCAATATAAATAGTCTATCCAAAACCCGCTATTGCAACACATTTAACAAGATACATTTTAATTAAAACGCCAAGTAATTTATCATCATACACTACAGGGTCTTAACAAAACAAATGAAAGTATACAAAGTTCAAGCACTTTCAAGTTTCAACTCAATTTCTAGCATCGATTATTTGAAAGACGTTCAGAAGCACACTCACATTGATTATTTCTATAACAAAAAGACTTGTAACGAACGTAATTGATAGTAATGCAATTTCGCCAGTAGCGTTCCTCTATGTTTGTAATGTCTATGATACTCGTACTACTGACTGCCAATCAACTTTGATGAATGGATGCTTAACGAATTTGTAATCTTAATTGAGTTCTTGTTAGTAAATCCTGTAGGGTTGTCTTTTAATACTTTCTGTTATAAACTTTCAAGTCCGTTAAATACTTTATTAACTTTTTAAATCTAGAAGAAAATAGTTTTTTAAAATCTTTAATGTCATAGTGAAATTATTTTTATTTCTAAATAGACCTTAAAATACTATAAATAGGTTATCCTTTATAATTTATAATAACCATTTTAAAATTACTGTTATGCTGGGTTTAATTGAAACCATAATTGTAATGAAATTGCTGGCGAGGCTTGACATGCTTGCGGTAAATAATCGGAAAACTAATACTACAGACAATTCAACTTATTTTTTAAATTATAATACTCTTTTACATAAAGTTTTACAGAAAAACAAAGTTGATAAAAGTAAAATACATAGTTAACGGAGCTCTTTAGGCATGAAATGTGTTTAAAATGACAATAAAATGAGTTAAAAATTATTCCACTTCTATTTTTGTAAAAGCTCCTCTTTATTGTTAATATCTTTAAAATGATAATAATTTGAACGTTGAAAATGCATATCTATAAACTAATTCGGACAGCCCTAGTCCACTTTGAGAAAGGGATCATTGGCACTTAATACCAATTAAATATCATACTACTTACAAAAGATACAAGAAAATACAATCGATCATCAATGAAGTTGACTGTTCAATAAAATGTTATAATAAATAACTGTAGTTTGTAATTTGAGGAATGATTAGATAAACATAGTTTCGAAAAATACTTTAAATGTTAATAATTATACATGCGAGTGTGACTTTATTTGTTTGGCAGATCATCACGCCTAAAACTTTACTGTGGGAGAGCCACGCTTGAGCATGAATGAGCCGCCTCGACCGGAGTGAAACCATGGCCTCACAGAAAACCGATGTGAAATAGTGATTGCGCTGTGTTTCACCGAGTGAGTGAGGATACCGGAGGCCATTACCCCAACCCCTCCCCATCCCTCTTCCCATCCCTCAAAGGTCGGCAACGCACTTGTGACGCCTCTGGTGTTACCATCAGGTGATACGTCTGTTCGTTTGCCTACCATTCAATAAAAAAAACAAAAATAAATCTTTATATAGAAAGCTCATTAGTGAGTAATGTAAGTCACTTTTATCGCAACGTATTAATTTTCTAAAAAAAGTGAGATTAAAATCGTAGCTTTACATCAATCATCATCATAGGTCAAAATCATTTTACTGACGAAAAGAAAAACTGTTTAATGCTATTTTTGGCATTTATGGTTTTAATATTTGGTTGCAATGATACGATAGATGATAAAGTCTGATATTTACAGAAAATTACAATCGTTAAATGGCAAAAAACTACTCGATTATAGTTACGATACATCGTACATTAATTTTATTCTTTATCGAGCTATTGTACCACTTTGTATAATTTACGTATTCAGTTGATGGTAATGTTTGCATAACATATTATTTTGTACCATTTAATCGACGGTTTCCGAGGCAGTGCAAAATAAACACTTGAACAATAATGATCGTCTATGGAGACTGTTATTAAGGGCTGTACATCTTTGTTGTAAAACAAAAAAAGACAAATAGATCAATTTGTTACATTGTTGATACTTATTCATACAATTCGAAATACCGCAACACTACCTGTTGTTGTTGTTAGGAAGGTTTAAAAATCACTACATGATCTTAATTCTTCCTTTATTTCTGAAGTTATCGTTACGTTATTCCTTATAACAAAAATAGTCTGTTGTTTATTACACAAACAACTGACTAGTTGTTAACGAGCTGTAAACCTAAATAATCACTATCGATATTACAACCTATATAGTATATAAAGTATAGTATATATAAATAGTATAGTATATATAAATATGATATTATAATCCTCTTCATGTAAATAAAATTCTAGTAATGGTACAACCACTGTGTACGTACCTCAAACACTAAACGCGAAAGTTTGTAAGGATGTATGTGTTTGTTACACTTTTACGCAAAAACTACTATACGGATTTTTATGACACTTCGCAATAAAGTTTAGACGCCGGAATAACATAATAAGGTAAAATTTATAGAGATTTTTTTTATAATTTGGTCATAATATAACGATAACTGTCAAGTAAGTAGGAAATATTCACCCGCATGTATTTACCTCTTATGTGCCAGCATATCATAAATAATGAGCCACAAACACAATTTAATTGAATACTTACTTTGCAAATTTTAAAGTATTTATCAAATTCTTATCAAAATTGGCACATTTTTCGCTTTCAGTATTCAATGTAAATGAATTTTGTCTTAAACATTAAGCAACTCGGACGAATAGCTTAAAAGTTATCCCTATAAGATTAACAGAATAAAGCGTTAAACGCCTACTATAAGGCAGCGAAGGGGGGGGGGGCGGTGGCTGAGGGCTAGAGTTCATGCAATGCCAATGTTAGTATATATACAAAAGTAATTAGGTCTATTTGTTTGGTTAGACGGCTGCACCGATTTCAATTAAATTTGCTATGAAGATACTTTAATTATTAAAAAAGGGCAGAGGCTACGAATTACCGCGGTAACCTACATAAACGCGGGCGTAGCCGCGGGCAATAACTACTGAGTTCTACTCTCCAGCCATCATTTTTTTAATCAGTCTAGAATATTGCATACATTGGTTCGTACCACGCTGTTTATGTTGACAATACAATAACATCATTGATAATTATTAGGTACTACTTATTTCACTGAGTAGGTATACATAAATAATGAAGGTTTGGAATTACTACTAAAATGGGAAATAAAGAATCGACTCTTGGTCCTTAAATATACATAGGTGAGTATATTTAAAAGGAAGTAAGTTTTTGCCAAACTTACTGTTGACTCAATCTATTATAGAAACAATATGATTTCTGCCTGCCACTATGCCTCGGTACGAGGTATAGTGGCATGTTCATAAGTAACGTAAACAGAACTATTTTAATTACAATGTTTCTTGCTGGTCCTAATTATGTCTCTTACATAGTAAACCAGCATACCAACAAAATGTTATATTATTAAAGCCTTAATTAACTTAATCTTAGTAAATGAAGTGATATGTCATTAAAACTTTATAAGTTTATAACGCGACAGAGCTATGTGGAATAACGGAAAAATAAAAATGGATTTATCGAATACCTACAAATGTTTACAAAATATGGAGCTCATTATCACATATTTTGTTGTGAGAATTGACTAAAAATCCAATCTAAACATGCCGGATATAAAATCTAATAATATTTTGCTCCATAAAATAAATAATATCAAAATCAAGATTACAATAGAACCGAATCTGTTTTTACTGATCGAGCGGTCTTATAAGATCTTTAAAATTTCTATAATGAATTTTAGCATGACTTACATATTTCAATTACAGAGTTTTTCGAATCATTCTTACCTGGACACAGAATTGTGGACCTTAAGTAAATGTACTAAAGACGATATTTTGTTATAGGTATAAAATCAACACCAATAAAAGCATAGCTAAGCTTAATGCTCAATTGAAACTTAGTGAATTATTACACACGATAATAATCTCCATAAATAATTACAACGACAGGTGTTCTAAAGTCATGACGATTATATTTTTAATGATATTACATCGGGAACCGAAGGAGTCGTGTAATTCTAAGAATATTATAGGTAATTGCATGTATTGTAGGAACGACATTGGGTAACGTTATAAACGAAGTGTTTTGTTAGGTGAGATAGTAGTTTAAGCATTCGTGTAGGTATCCATATTCCATATTCACTGCACTGCATCCATTTCAACCAAAGACATGGAGATACTTTGATTCTTGAGGAAGGATATATGCTACTTCTACAGCAACACACACCCGGATGGAGCCGCTAAATGAAAACTCATTTAAATATAACTAAGATTGGTAATTTCAAAGATTTCACAAAATTTTAAAAGCAATATGAGTATTAAGGAGTGACTGCAAAATCTTTATATAATTTATGAAAAAGCAGTAAATTCGGGTTTAACTTGTTATCGACAAAGCTAAATCTCCTGTACTACTGACACAAAAAGGTGCTTTTAGTGTCTGTAATGAAAAAATCTGCCAATTTTACGTAGATTTTATGTCTCTGGCTTGTTGATAGAGTAAAAAATAAGTAAATGAAATTTTAAAGGTACAGCCTATAAAATGAAACCCACTAAATTATGACTAAATAATAAATAAATAATCTTGTATCTTGAATACGAGAAAGCAGGTAGAAATATCAGTATACTTCTTTGAAACACCAATTCCTCTGACGTTGAATGTTTAAGTATAACTGTTTTTATTATGAATTAGTTGCGCCCTACAGAGTTACCCGCGATTGTTGTTGTAAAGGTACCCACGATTGTGGTAACCTTATAACAACAGCCGTGGGTAAAACCGCGGGGTGAAGCTAATCTAAAATAAAATTAGACTAAGTTACTTCTTATAACCATCAGTGTTCAAAATCGGCCCATCGATTCCATAGGGTCAAAAAAATATGTAAGTACACAAGTAAACTGTCATATGCATTTAGTAAAAAGCCAATAATTTATAATTATAAACCGGCTCTTTGTAGTGATGATTATAAATAAACCATTGTTAGAAAACGAGGAGATGTAAAGCGTGGTAAACCTGAATCCTTTGTATGTAATACTCTTATCATAAACAAAGGCTCTAGTCTAACAATACTCAACATATCTGCTACTACCGGTCGATCCAAATAACATGTATTGCACGAGGCTTACACAGTCATTTATTATCTACGTCTTGTCGACAGAATGTATTGTTATGACTAGGAGCTGTTCTATAGTTAACAGGGTTATAACTATTCTTGGCCGATAGTAGAATTTTCGTTATATATTTTATCTTCTTGACTGCTTCGGTGCCGCAGTATTAGCGTATGCGATTGTTATACTTGACATCTCCGGTTGACATTTTGGAATCCGGAATCGCACCAAATGTTTGTATGTTCTACAAATTTAATATTGATTTCAGAGTTTCGGGGTTACTATGCATAATATGTAGGTATATATTTACAAAAAAAAAGTATAATATAAGTATTTATTATAGCTGTCAGTTTGAAACTACATGGCGTTGCGTGTTAGATGTCCAAAAAATTTATTTATTAATCAAGTATTAAATTATTTTTTGGGCAACTCAACAGCTTGTTTATATTTATCCTCTAAGTTGTTGGCACTTACATTATAAGCTTGACTAAGAACCCAGTTTTGCGACGTAATTACTTAGTTAAAGTTAAAGTAAAAAAAAGAACTTTACGTAAATTCTAAAGAAACCATTTAATTAACGATGAGTATTTCGACTCGATAAGAATTCTTGGACAAACGAAATATATCATTATTTCCAAAGTTTATGGTGTGCGTGCGAGCTAGTCGGATCATGACAGCCTTTTTATATTAATTGGTACGGTGAATAGTGAATCAAATGCGAATGTCTAGTACGATTGCCGTGTACTGAACTCCTAAGCTGAAAATAAATCACTACATAATATTTGAAAGGTGTTCTTCCTTACAAAACTATTCTGGATATTAAAATGAATGTTATGACAGTTTAAAAAAGAAATACGTATAAGAAATCTTTCATTTATACATTATAAAACTTTACCTACCCTGTAAAACGCTAAAATATTTTAATTAGTAATATATGTCTATAGCCAACGTTAAAAATGTTGATTGCACTTCAATATAATTCAGTCATTTACAGCACTGCGCAATATTTAGCACTTGTTTACTTTATTTTGTGCAAATAAAACTTTTATTCAATGTTTCATATGGCCCCATATCTTTGTTTTCACATAAACTTAATTGTCTATACATTTTAGGGTTCCGTACACATATATAAAACGGACCCTATTACTAAGTTTTTGCTGTCCGTCTGTCTGTCTGGCCGTTCATCTGTCAGGTTTCATGAACCCTGATAGTTAGACAGTTGAAATTTTCAGAGATGATGTATTTCTGTAGCCGCTATAACAACAAATAGTAAGACACAGAATCAAATAAACATTTTAGAAGGCTCCCATATACAAAAACGTGACGATTTTGCTCGATCTTTGAGCTTACGATTGTTAAATCTAAAATATTATTATGTGACTATGACTCCTACAAGAAAAGCTGTCTTTGATATTAATTTAGCTATTGTGTAGGAGTACATTGAAAGGTTATCTGTAACGAAAGGTTCATGGTTGCCTGGAAGAGATTGCCTTTGGGCGATAAGGCCGCCAATTATACCTCCTAGTTTTGTGTTACCTTTATAAGTAATCTGCTGTACAATAAGGAGATTATTATTGTTATAACATTAACGATAAATACCATCACTAATCCTACATCAATTCGACCGAAAACGGGTAAGAAGTACTATCGACTAATTTGGTAACAGGTCTCTTTTACCATGTCATCCTTAAAGATCAGCGAAATTAGGTCAAAACTACGGACAACCCAAAAGGTACTGTATTTTCTTATTTGCTGAAATGTGAATGTATGTTAAGGTGGTTCTCGAGTGTCCTTAGAACAAGAGATCTCCTAGTGATTACCTCGGAATCAACCGTACGAAAGCAGGGTGGATCACAATTACTTCAAGATACAAGGGATTATTTGTATTGTATCACGGAGCAGTATTCCACATCAAGAAACATGTATTTACTGTACTCAAGAAAAAGCTACAAGAGATCGTTGGAAAACCACAGAAACTGATCCCGATAGATATAAAAAATGATCTCGCGAGAGAGCTCGATGAATAACTAAATCGAAATAGCTATAACACCGTAAAACACTGCAGAGGAATATAATCAGCCGCTGTCTTTGACTTTTGTAGACGTTCAGAAAGTCTTAGACTGCATCGAGACTTAGACAGTTATGATTACTTTCCAACGACATCGTATCCACTGTCGATATTTCAGGGCACTGAAATGTTCATGATTAACAAATGACCGTGCAGCTTTAAGAATAGACGTCGAACTCTATAAATTAGAAATGGGAGTGAGATTCATATATTTTTCTTCTTATTTGGATACAACTCGATGTAAACTAGTTTACCTTAAAATAAGATTAAATTTTAATACCAATTAACCTAATATGTAATATCTCATTTGCAACGAGCTTCAAGTCAATTAGCAATAAAGCATTTGGTGGATATACCTACAGGGTTTTGCTTGAATTCAATTAAAATTAACTAGCGTTGCGGCTCTAAAGCTTAGCAATGTATTTAGCAACCTTCAATGAAGAATTATCGTCTCTTCAGGAACTAAAACTTTATGGGAGAATAAGTATTTCACTTGTTTCCATGATATTTACAAATTCCTCCTTATATAATTAGTTTAAACCTTGTTTTAAATTTTATGATATTTTTTTAATAATAATATTTTATCCGTGGCGCACCTTATTTGAAAGAACGCTTTGTTTCCCTAGTGACACACATTCAAGATCCTTGAGGTCATCCGAATCTCTGGAACTGACAGAACCAACTCATTGCACCAGTTTTTATAACAAGTCGTTTACTGTACAGGCTGTCCGACTATGGAATGCTTTGCCAACGGCTATAAAGCATGCCAAATATCTGCCAATATTTAAAAAAATGGGCAAAGAACATTCCTTATCTTCGTAAGTTATGCCCTCTTAATTTTTTTATTTTATTTTTATATTTTGCATTTCTCATTTTCTTTATTATGAAAATGAGGATATTGTAAATTATTTATACTTTTTTATTTGTTTGTATTAATCTACTACTAATAATAAAATAATTGTGTGAAATATAATTTACCAGAATTTTTCCGTATTTATTTTTAAACACCAAAACTACTTATTATTTGTGTTTCTACAGCCGATTAGTCCATCCAAAGGTTGCCTGGAAGAAATTGCTTTTAAGCGATATGGCCGCCATTTGTACATGGTTATTATATTCTTAAACTCCTATATATAACTGTATGAAATGGTGTACAATAAAGTTTATTCTATTCTATTCTATTTTTCGTTTGTCTCCCGCTTTGCTAAGGAGAGAATTGAACTTATTATATTTCCAACACCTTTAGTTTTCATCTGATTAATTTCTTTGCGGGTTCCAAGACAATATAATTTTTCCTGGGACTTCTCGAGTGTCATAACTCAATGTGTTCGTGGGTCACTGCTGTTGATCCTGGTGTACAGGAGTTACAGTGGTAGACGTGTGGGCGGGATTAGTCCAAAAATAAAGTTAGTTTAATTAGAATCCATAACAAAAACAATTGTAGCTCTCGAATTATCACAGTATTCCAATAATCTTTTGCACCACCACACAGGATATCGTTGAATCATTACTTGAAATTTGGAATAAGTCATAAGTGAATAATTCAGGTTTCTTGAAGTCATAATATTATTGTAATCTTACATAAAATGTCATGAAATAAATGATTATGATGGTCCTATTCTTCACAATATTCCAGAACCAAGATCAGTTTATACTACTGCACACACCTTACCATATTTAACGTTAAAATTTATTATTACAATCCTGTTATATTAAATAGAAAGACAAGACTAAGGGACAGACAAAATGAAGAAATATATTTTGACCGTTTTATTATAGGAATACCTAAATAAAAATGTTTATTTTCCAGTATTATCCGTAAACCTTGCTAGTATTAGTACAGTCTTAGTATTTTCTACAGCTCAAAGTCCAATGAATTTCCACCCATTAGCGCCTTGGTCTTTCAGCCAAACTCTTGATACTGTCCATTCCCAAAACTAAAATATAACGAAAATAAAACGTCAATTTTAGTTTGTTTATATTTTATATTCAAAAGAAGAAATGTACGATGATACAGTTATTATTACTATACTAGTAATATTATAAACGCGAAAGTTTGTGAGTATGTATGTGAGGATGTTTGTTACTCTTTCACGCAAAAAGTACTGAATGGATTTTGATAAAACTTTACAATAATATAGCTTTTACATCAGAATAACATATGTTAGCTATGGCCTACAATTTATAAATATACTAACTTCGCCTCGCGGCGTTGCCCGCGGTTATTGTCAAACCGCGACTAGCACCGCGTGGTTCAGTAGCAAATAATTCGAGAAACAAATTCTGTACAAAACCATTACTGAGGTATAATAAGTCACTCGCTTATCGCTGGGTTGCTTTGCATTTGAGTAAGTTGCAAAAGTAGCATCTTAATAACACAGAGGATAGATAGTATCCCATAGAATTATCACATAAATCAAACTGAGTCAATGATTAATACGATGAGACCCGACCACTACGTTGTCGTTATAACGGTTGAGTGTAATTAAATTGAGCTTCCGTATACTGAGAGGCGGTATGTAGTGTGCATTGACGGGTCTAGTAATGGAGTATTTCTTCGTTGAATGGACACGCTTCGAGGAAATTGAGCGTTAGGCCTCTACAATATAATCTTTTCAAGCGATTTGTTGGGCGTCAGTTATCGAGACGCTTTATCGATAAAACAGTTGTGCAGTAACTCATTAAAGTAACCAATACTTGAAAGTTGTGCATAGATGGTAACTGGCACCGAATTCAAAATGAAACATTTATCTTTCTGAAAAACGAGAAGACGTTTAACTTAGCTTAGCTAATTATTACGAGTTTCACTTTGTAGAATAACATTGTCGGTGAAGTAATGGATTAAGAATACAGTATGCCACCTCCCCTATTCCTCCCACAGGTGCCATAAGAGCGACTATCGGAATAAACTACGGACAACATCAGACCCCTAGCAGAAGAAAGCCTAAGACAGTGGCACGAGGTGCTCCGCGTATGACTGTCCTATCTGGTGGAGGCTTACAATGCCCATATATCACGAAGTACTTACCATGTGGTAAGGCTACCTTATTAGGTAGTGTCATTTGTGATAGAATATGGGATGGTTTCAGCCGGTACTGATGAAGTGATTACAAACGATGTCTGATGTCTAATATGAGATAGGAAACAGTATACAATAAAACGCCTACCACTCCGGTTTATAGATGTAAAATAATTAACATTATAATAAAAAAAATATACATACTAAGGCATGTAATAATAATGTAATGTAATGTAATATTAGTAAATGCATATATCTTCCCTTCTCTCTTTTAAAAAGACACCTTCTGCATTAGGAATCTTATGTCGCGGGGGACTTTACAAATATGCATGAAATAGACACCGGCTGATATTTGATTTTATAAGGAATAATTTAGGCTTCTTTAGTTCAGAATAAAAAATCGAAAAGATTTATATTTAAACACAAAATGACATGCCATTGAAAAGTAACAAAACCTGCGGATAGTTCCGCGGGGCGCAACTTCTTTATAACATTGACCTCAATTAAGTGTCATTTCAAATTTCAGTTTAAATAATTAATAAAAAAACGTATGTCGTGACTTATGTAAGGACATAATCGGGTTTGGATTGCATCAATTACTTAATTCAACACAGAAGACAAAAAAACGCCAGTTTCTAATGATCACTGCAATCAACAGATCATCGAACCGATATACGTTCATTAAATCATTACTCAACCAATTGAGTAACAAGATAAACCGCGAAACTAAATTGCTCCTAAATTCGAAAACACTAAGATTATTAAACACTTCCTGAAATTATTCATAATACCAACAGATTAGAGAGACCATAATTATACTACCAAATATTGTAAGAAACTAAATTATTCCAATACAGTTACTTTATTAATCTCGACTTAACAGATTAATTGATTGTATACTATGTGGTCACGATCGTGATAATTGCTTCTTATAAAAATAATTTCTTTCAACATTTAAAATTACTGCATTCGTATTTAAATTTGACGATCTTTGTAGCAACGCAATCATTTACTTCCGTCGTGGATTAGAATTCCGCTCAGTGACATATTCTCCTGCAATATGATTTGTATGTGACTTGATTTTTGTTTAATTAGAAAATAAAAAGTAACCTGTTAGTAGCTTATAACCGCCTTATGTGCATATTGATTTAATGTATTCTTTTAAACAGATGGTGTATAATTATTAATTCTATAACGCTGGAGAAAACGAGCTCTGGAGTGGAGTCGCGTCTTGACAAACGAAGTGTGGGGCGCCCTCTGGCCAGGGGCCCTAGCCAAGTTCCAAGCAGTTTTTCTCTCTTTAACCATGGCTATTATGTATAATAAAAAATACTGCATTTGTAATTGTGAAAAAGTAGTCAGTAGCTTAAAAAATATACTTAAGTTTGCTAAGTTTGTGCAATTGCAAATACCATTGTATGTATCGCAGAGCGATAAATACGCCGCGGTACTTACTCTTCAGATAAACTATAGTTATTTTAACGTAGCACTTATAAACATAAAAATACTTCGAACATTTTAATGAAATAATACCAAAGGACGTGACTCAAGTCCAAGTAAAATATTGTGCACATTAAGTTGGTAACTTAGACGTAGATTATATCAGCACGTATAACTTGGAGATAAATGTTACATAGTTTTTTTACATGACTATTATAATGAAGTTGATACGGAACATGGTTTTTACTAGTTTTAAATCAGCATACATTGCTAGCATTTCAAAGCAGTTGGTGAAGAATTTTGATTGGTTTAAAGTTTTTGAAATACTTTGAAATTTCATTAGAACAGTTGTCTTTCCTACTCCAAATAACGTTTATGTACCTCTGCAAATAATCTGGATTCTCTACTAAAACCTTTTCCATAGCGTAAATAAACCAATAAATTTATCCATACTAATATTATCGAAGGTAACTCTGTTTTAACGATTAAACTGCTGCTTCGATTTCACCGATGTTTGTCATTGAGATACTTTGATTTTTGAGGAAGACAGGCTACTCTTTACCGCGATAACCGATAGACACGAGCGAAGCTGCCGGTAAAAACTTGTGTAACTATAAAAATAGGTACGTTTTTATCACTAGACTACTGACAGTGGCCCTTGAATCAGAATAGCAAACATAGTAAATTAAGATGTCATGAATTAAAAACAAGCTTTTGTACAACCTAAAGAATAAAGAAATTTGTCGCGTTTTCATTACACGATCTTAATATAAATATTTTAAATTACACTGATAGACTGATTTCAATCTAAGTACTCTTTTCTTTATTTCAATAAATCATCTTCAGTTCTTTGCAGACCACTACTGGACCTTCCACAAGGTTCTCCACAACAATCAGAAATAAAATTCAAGAAATCCAATCCATATGCTTTATGTATTTCTCTACAAATAACAATTGCCTTTCTTAAAATATTATCGTGATAGCGATTGTGCTATACTCTGGTATTATTTTGAATTCAAAAACATCCTTTCGCAAGTGAGTGTTATACCATATAATGAATAGGTTTTGTAATACGCATGCTTCAACGTTAAGCGGCTCGACTATGGTGGTCCGAGAGCAAGGCACGTTTGTTGTATTTCACGATGTTAATTTTAAAATTAGCCTTGGCAAACAAAATTCTGAAAATTGTTTACTCAACTCTTCCGACAAAAGGGACGCTAATGGATAAAGTGAATGTTGCTTTAATAGCTTCATTAAAAAAGGAAGAAAGCCATCAAATTGCCAATTGAATCCCGCGAACAAGCTAAACTTATTTCATAAAACAATATCTTCCTCCTCATTAAAGAATATTTCATTTTCAACGTCTTGCGGTATTCAATATGGTAATATTTGTTCCAGTGGCGGACCACACAAGGACGAAATTGGTAGTCCGCCGCATCTCGTTTTGCATATTTTCTGCATTACTGAGCAAAAGTCTTTTGTCAATATTGTCTCCTCGAGTCATTGAGTAAATGACATAGTCTGTCTACTAAATAAATATACAAAATGTAAATTAAGCTTCGTCTTGTTTCTTCTTATTTTGTTTCTTTAATATCTCAAATATCCTTTAATATTACATGCTGTCATAAGATTTTAGTTTCATAACGTCCGGTATAAAAGGTTTTAATGGCGTTGATTATAATTTTCTTTTCAACATGGTATCAACAAAGCGAAATGAAGTCAAGACATTGTTGGTTAATTCTCTTCAATACACACTTTTTCCCTAACTGAAGACTTTAATTTTTTATGTTCACGCCAAAAAGTAACCTATATTGGGGCGTTGAATTCACAGTTATGAAGTAGAAAAATATACGGATAACATAGATACTTCCCTTCTAAACTTAAAAACATGGAACTAAAAACATTTTACACTGAATGTAATTTAAACTGAAAGAGACTTTTTTCTTACAACTAAATGCTTATGCAATATATTGAGTTAGTTTCACATAACTTTAGAACGTTCCGTCTTATATAAGAACTCTTTTACACAACGATGAGAAAGGTTATGATAAAATGCGTATCAACATCAAGAGGTTGACGAAGCTATTCGCTCTTGGAGAGACAAAATTGCTGGTCCATTCGCGTACCCAACAAAAGCTTTTTAATATCAGTACACACCCTGAGGCAGGAAAGGGTTATTTACATACAAGCTACGTAGTTATTTAAGTACAATCCGGCATATATACGTATATGCGAGAGACACGAATATTGTTATGCTAACTGGCTTCGTTAGTTTGTTCCTGGGAATTGTTTCGCTTTGTAAAAGAGTCGCCGGTACGTGGCTCGGATTTGCACCGTGATCTCTGTTACCGTTTGTGTACAAACTAATTTGCTTGAATTTAATTAAGATTGCACGAAAAGGGATCAGTTTGGAAGCCGTACAAAGTATATTATTATATTTCACTTTCTCGTTGTAGGTTTGTTTGTTATCAAATATTAATTTATGTGTAGGTCTGAGATTGATTGGAACTGGGTACTCTATGGTGGTATGGTATGGTGGTATTTGATGAATAAGTATATCTGTAATTAGCTTATAAATTCTTAATCTTAATCCTTGAATGGTCCTGAAAAGCTGCGGCTGATGTAAGTATGAACAATTCATCAATTCAATTCAATCAATTAATTCAAAGTGACGCCACATTGAAAGGGATAAGCAGATTCCAAACATACCGACAATCTGTAGATTGTCGAGATAACTGTCGGATTGTTCGGATTTTTTTTTTTTTTTTTATACATGAGCTACCAAAATGACTCTGCCCTGCCTGATGGAAAGCACCAGCAGAATCCAAGAGTGGTGGTCACCATTTATGGATGATGTCTAATTGCAATTAGATGCGGTCAAAATAGAGAAGCCGATAATGAGGTGCTCCTGAAAAAAAAAGCAGTACTATAAATTTTGCTGACTTTGCTTATAAAGTTGTTACATTGAGCCGAAATGAAATACTGGCTCGATCTGTAGAGTACACGAAGTTTTTCAACGCTATTTTGGTATTACACTATAAATTCTCCCTAAACGGGACTTTACCTATGTATTAGTGCGCGCAGAATTTATATATATATATCTTATTCGAACGATATTTTTATCTAGATGATGGTCTTTTCATAATTTTTTTAATGTTAACACATGAAATCATAAGAAACATACAATATCATTTTCAATATACACTAGATACTAGAACTACCAGAAGCAGATAGTATTCACATAAATATTTACATGCATGTATTTTGCTAATCAGTGAAATATTCACAACTAATTTCACAAACGCGTGACCTACATCCAGAGTTACCAGACTCTAAAAGTTTGATTAAATATTAGATGCTGTTTGTAGGACTAAATAATGTCACACAGTGATTACACAGTTTCAGATGTATCGCAAATTACCGCTTACGGCCTTCGATTGATGGCTATTTAGTCATTCGTGAATCCAAACAGATCGTGCTGTCGTACTGCATAATGTGTGACTTGAAAAACAAACATACATCAAATAAAACATATTAGAGAAGCTACTTTAGACTTAAATAGTCGAGCAGTGAAGTAGAGAATTTTGTCATTGACAGTAATCTTGCGTGATGAATATATGATGCAAAATTGTACTGCAATAGAAAGAAAACTGTTAAACAGTAAAATAGATTGGTGATGAAAGAAAATACTTATGGTCTAATCTAAATCAAAAACATGGTTTAAGAATTATTTAATATCATATAATTCTACCAATTTAGAGTGACTTAAGTACAGATACTGCTTTTCTCCAAGTCTTTATTTCAACCATTAAAATTATAATTATTAATACACATATCAGTGGTACTGAATATATTTGGTCAATAGTGTGTAGTGACATAGACGAAGTTTCTGGGAATTTTATTAAAGCTTCATATTGTTGCAAAAGGTTTTGACCTATGGGTCACTTAATAATAATTTTAAACGTGACCAAATGAAAACCATATTCCAACCTTCACAAGTTTGTAAACTAAAGCTCCTCGAGTGGCATATTCTTGATAATAGAATTCGAAACTTTCCACAACTTACAAACAATTTAGACGTTAAACTAAACCACAATTATTTACACATTCAAACAATTTCCACGTAGGAAGTCACTTGTACTCAGACAAGACATAAATACAGCTTGAAGCCACAAATGTAATAACAGACGGTAGGTAAGTCCTTACGACACTCTTCGCAAGAACCACTTCGGTTTCTGTTTATCATATTATTATATCATGCAAAATTATCATTACAAACTTATGTAATGTACTTTATCTCCTATAACAATATGTATCTAAATATATTCTTATTTGAAGCGCTATAGTTTGAAAATAAAGCCGCCAAGTGCATTTCAAGTCACGCTCAGAATAGGATGCCGTAGTCACCCATAATGGCACGTGGATTTAGAAGACGGGGTTGGTTTTTATTACTATAAAAAACTAATCGAAGAAAACGATTTAACCATTTTTATGTGTGGGCCTGCCAAAGTGATTACTCTGCCTGATGAAAAGCGTAAGCAGAATTCAAGAGTGGTATTCACTATACTCATTGCAAACAATAAAGCATGGTGACCAACGCAATGGCGGCCTAGTAATGCTTCTGCATCGTTGTAAACTTTTTTAAAAACTAATTTTATTTACCTTCTTTAGATATTGAATCAAAGCATGTCCAACAGATAATTGTTATAATTTTATTTTTAATATATCACGTGTTCTTTATTTTTTCGAAGTTTTCCAAGTAAGCCCATTTTACAAGTTAGGCCTTAATAATTCCTTAATTAAGAAAGTTATCTAGACCGTTATAGTTTATCTTTAAAATTCATTACATGGACTGCTATCATGAATATTTTCATGTTTTAAGAGTCAGTCGTTTAGAGAGGGGGGGCTCTATTTTATCAAAAAAATGCGCTCTATAGTTGAATATTTCGCAAATGTATACTATACCTAATTCAAAAAATCATCTTAGCTACCTCTCGATGTTCTTAAAAGACCTATCTAATGATATCCCACCCTACATCACATCAACCCAAAATAAAAAATCCTCGTTTCACGTGTAGGGGAAGAACCCCCAAAAAAATATTTGTGATTTTTTTAGCACTTTGTCGGCGTGGTAAGTACACATATCCATGCAGTCTCATATTGCTAGCACTAAATACTTGGAAGGTAAGCTGTGAACTACGGAACCCTAAAAATGAGCAAAATTATTAAAGACTAGATTCGAACCTACGAGATTACAATTATTAACATAATGACAAATTTAATTATTTATATACCTCCAGACCTCCAGCTACTTACGCTTAACTTTGTACTCTGCCATCGTCCTACGCGACAGAAACTCATACATTGCACTTCGCGTTCTAGCCTATTTTATTTGTACTTTCCCTTTTCCCATTGGTTTTAAACTATTTTTGTTTTTAAAATCATTTGCTTGAAATATGTCGTTAAATCACGTGATAAAAAAATTTATTGAAGATTGTAAGTTGATATATAATAATCACTTCAGTGCTAATCGAATATACAAACGATAGTGGTTTATATTATTCAGTGAATTGTATGGTTAGCGAAATGTCTTCATTGTTACTGAACATGATAGTAAATAAACCAGTGAAAGACAGCAGTTCACCCGTAATGACATTCATTATTAGATTTTCAAGGAGTCGGAACATCTCAACCTTAATCTGTTCATTAAAACTTTACTATTAATGCTACCTCTTACCTTCTATCGAAAACTAGTGATCTAACCGCAGATACAAGAACTTTGCCCCAACACCTTTTAAATTTAATAACGCCTTAGTAAGTTAATGTAATTCTAGTTAATTAGACTTTATCTTACTTTTATCTACGAATGTCTCACGAGCTACGATGTCTATGATAGTATTTAGTAAATATTTTCCATGATGGGGCCCCTGTTTCGGATAAGGTCGTATTTACATTTGTTATGAGACCGGAATTTCCTACTTAGGCTGGTCAATGTATGAACGGATTATAGCTTAGTGTTACTGGCCATCGCATCGTTTTGATATTCGTTGAGCTTTCATATATAGAAGGATTACACACATTGTACCAGCAATTAAAACTGTAAATTTAATTAATGGACTTTTTATTTTATTTTGGAACATGATTATCATTAAGTTTTCTATGCGTTGCAACAGTATTCGATACATAAATGATATTTAGGGTAATAAACTCGAGCGTATAGATAAATATTGACAAAGTAATAAATGCTCCTGAAATATTTAAGTCGAAAAAGATATAATGAAATAAAGGAAATATTTAGAAATTCTGTGCATAATGTAATCTTCATTTTAATAGCTAATTATCCATAAAATACTTTCACTGCTACTTTAAAATAAAGTTTGATCTATTTCATTCGGTTAGCAATTTATTGCTTACTTCATATTAAGTATTTTTTTATTAAAAACGACTAAGCTTCGTACAGAGTGAGAATACTTTAACTAAGTCAAATATCCTATTAGCAACTTAATATTTAAAATGTAGTATTTAATTCAGTTTTAAAACTGTAAGATCAAACAATGATAAATTATTATTTTCTACATGAAAGAGTTTTATGATGTCGCTTACGTTACGATAAACAATAACTTAATACCCGTTAAGTTAAGACACCGTAATGCTTAGTTTTATTTTTATTAGGGCCGCTTTACGTTTACATAAACATATTTGCCTACATCACACGGGGATTACGTCTCACCGCCAGAATAACGATAACGTAAGATAAGCATTATCTTATTGTTCAGATTTGAGGAAGAAAGCTTTTCTCAAATATTCGTATGCTCGGCTTATGTGTGTTCGTTTAAGGATGTAAACGGTAAAGATTATTTAAATATTTTGTTGTATTTATTTGTGTTATATTGCCGAAATCATAATAGCGCTTATTGACATAGGCACTTAGCAGACTATTCACCTGAGAGTAAGGGGCTACCGCTATACATGGGCACTATTTTAATGTATGCTAAAATGACTCTACTTAGCCTAATGGAAAGCATAAGCAAAATCCAAGAGTGGTCACCATACTCTTTGTGAATGCAGGCAATGTAAGAATGCAACAGTCGAGTCGGCACGTTCGTGCTGAAATCAACGTGTTTCTCATTCAATGAACTCAAGAGGCACATGTTCTTCTTTACTATCTAAAAACTATAGTGACCTTCTCAATCACCTGATTAGATTAGGTCCGTTAATCCTATACACCTGGAGAAGGCAACACAATATCGTTCCCTTTTTTCTCGAATAAGTGAGACAAGAAATCTTGAGGTTCTTTCTTTGCTTTGGCTTGGACTTCGATCAAGTTAGTAGCCATGAGCTGAAGAATGTTTCTCAGTCGGTCTCTCACTATTTAATACACAGAGTCAAAGTATATTATTAAGACAAATAAGCCCTTTGCTTGATTGGTATTCTGTATTTTCCTTATTTTACAACTACCACAATACACATTACCCACGGACACAAATAACACTTTAATTCAGGATGACAATTTCTGGACCACACTAAGCGTTATCCTATCCACAACATTGGGGCGCAGTAGAAAACGGCAAGGCGACCACTTAAACCATTGAGCCATCCGTTTAGTCAAAAATGTTTTCAGACAAAACCCATTTTAACCTTACTATAATTTCATGGAATAAGATCAGAGTTTAGAACTAGGACAAGGGCGCCATCTACGTGACACAGTCAGTGTAAGTATTAAAGGTTTTTATTATCACACGTATGTGGTGTGTTGGAATTGAGTCACGTTCTAGAAACACGCGAACTCACTTTGCTTGTCTCCAAATATATGCAACTTTCAGCGATGTAAAAACCCCTTATAACCTTTTCTATAAAAGCCACTTGCATTTTGCGACTTACAGCGAGAGTATACAGAAGGGCTTGAGTAAGAATAATACAGTTTCTGAATCCGTATGATCAAATAAAAATCCAGAATTAAACCTGAGATTTCTGTTATTTGAAAAGTAGTTCAATAGTTATGTAAAATATGTAAGATAAGCTTTCAATGTTATAGAAATATTGGTTAATACTCTGTAATGTTAGGAGTTGATGGAACCATGCTAAAGAAGTGCAATAATATTTTTATAACAATACTAATACTACTATTTCGTTAAACTGACATATGACAAAGATATAAAAACATAGTTCGTTCGTTCATTTTATTGCCGTCTATTACAGCTACTGAGCGAAGTAAACAAAATTAAAGTTAACTTGATATTTGTAGTTAAAATATTTTGTCACCATAATATTTATATAACTTGATCGTATATAATCTTATGATTTTAGTTATGAGTATAATCAAATTATTATTTTGCAAATCGATGTATCTTTCACCTATAAAGTGAAATGCTATTTATATACAGAATATCCCCTTTTATTCCCAGCAGGAAAAGAGGGACAGTGTACATTCAAGTTGGCACAGAAGTGGTGTGTTACGCACGGCTTGTCCGTCGCAAAGCATACATACCCATTGCATTACTCCATTCTTCCTTATTTACGAGAGAGCAAGAAAATCTGTTGTACGGACATTCGTTAGCTCTAGGGAGAACTGTTCTGGGATTCACTTCTGTTTGTATATTGTACTTTCATTGAAGTTTATTTGAATTTCATTTTGATTCAGTACTAGTTTCAAAATGAGGTTGCACTTATTTTCTTATAAATTCATATCCTAGGTGTATTCGTTTTAAAATTGAATTTCATGAAATTTAAATGGACTTAACGTGAAATTTATAGCAGAAAGACGAACACGTTGTTTACATAAAGTTTCGACACAAGGACTTTAAACTCAACTCTGGTGAAGTAATATCTAACATTATACTGGTTTTTAAACAATAAAAGAATATCTAATACTTTTAAACGAGCAATTCAATATATATTCAGAATCTCGGAATCGGCTGGAACGATATTTATGAAATTAATATGAAGGGGGTTTCAGAGCCGATAAATCGATCTAGCTAGGACTCGTTTTTACAAAATTGACAACAAAAAATATTGAACAAAAATCGGTCATCCAGTTTTTTTCTACTACTTATAGATACTCGGCAAAATTTGAGCATTTAATTCACCTCTAACTACTCCTTTGGGGATTAAGTCGAGAGTGTGAGATATGTAACAAGTATAATATGATAAATAATTAATTCCGATATTAATAAATTTGAATTAATGTATTTATTAATTACTAGCTTATTTTTCATTTCAGTTATCGCGATAAAGAATCATCTTCGTCCGTCCTCAAGAATCCAAATATCTCCACCCGGATACACACCCAGAATCCAAATACCTTATTTCATTGAAATTGATGCAGTGGTTTAGCCGGGGAAATGTAACAGACACAGAGTTACTTTCGAATTTATAGTGGTGTGGAGGAACGGGTGTCATGTCCCTGTCCCCGTGAAACACAAAGGGTGTATCCTCCGACCAGGCTAGGTGATCATGCCTGGCGAGTCACTGCCCAACAGTTGATGTTGGGATGCTGTATACATGATAATAGGCGCAAGAACGTCCATTGCGCGATTCAGGATTGGTAGTTTCTTCATGTTGTACATTGCTCCGTAGTTCAGTGTGTCTGCGGTAGATGGCGCTATAGTATGTCACTGTTGCGCTATATCTGGAAGTCGCCACAGTGGAAAGTATGTATGGATAAGTTGTCTTTCAATAATTCGATGTGCTAAATGGTCTATTTTTTATAGGAAATGGGCTAATTTGTACAAACTAAAGCATAAATGGTTATGTAAGATCACCTTTAGAATGTTAATATTTTTTCTAATGAATAAAAGTCATAAAAATCCTTTTTCAAAAATAAAACACTTTCCATATATGTAGGTTAATATTGAATAATATACATAAATTATTATTGTACGTTTGATTTTAAACGTTAAACAGTAATGTATGGTAACACAAATATTAATAGGTACGCTAGAACACCTCTTGAAAGCGACTATACGTCAACCAAATTGATTTACACACACACACCAGAATTTGGTCAAAGATTATAAATATGAAACGAAAAGAATACCATTTATTATCTCCGCGCGTTGATATTGGGATTGACAGCTAAGAGCGGTGACGTCAGTGAACCGTCAGTACAGTGAAATTTACAAGAATTATCAACTGAAATCAATCAATCAAACCATCAAATTAAATTTCTTCAAAATAAACTTTTAGATTGTGTTACTAGTGTTACTATTTTGCGATGGATGACGTCACGCGGCTCTTATTATGACAAGGTTTAATCCCAATGTCAACGCGCGAGGGTTATACAAATCTTTAATTTTAACGGTTTTTCTAATACACATACATGACATTAGTTTAAGCTAGTAACTGCTTTTAGTAAAACTTAGTTTATTTCATTCCCAGTCCAAGTTAAAGTTTCTTAGTCGTCGTGTACAAATAGCTAGCTCAAAAATATGAGAGTAAATAGAATATTTATTATTAACAAAACAAATTATAATATTAGATTTTTTTAAACTACTAGCTGACCGACGCAACCTCGTTTGCGTCTTTTATTGTCCGTAGCGAAAAATTTTCCCCCGTAAATGTTTGATTTTTTACACCTTGTGTCCGAAAAACCCCAATATCTTACGGAACCCTATTTTTTTCCAAAATAAAATATAGCCTATAGATTTACCATAGCAGCGCCATCTATTGATTACTTACTCAACCCAGTCGAAAGGTATCGACATCTGTTAGAATCATTTGGAGTTAACAGATAATTGTGACTGTCAAATAATAACAGACAAATAATTATCAATAAATTAAAAATGCGACTATAATTTGAGATTTAAACTATCCTATCTCTCAAGTTGGATCGAACTGCACATGGTGTGCGAATTTTATTATAATCGGTTAAGTGGTTTAGGAGTCCATTGAGGACAAACATTGTGACACGAGATTTATATATATTAAGATAAATCTGTTTCTTTCAACATAGTGAGTAGGATACTATGTAAAAGCGAGATCTACACTACCCAAAGGTTGACTGGTAGAGAATGCGCTAGGCATTAAGTCTATCGATGAACAAAAATGCATTAAAACAACTTTTTTTCAAATACGCCATCCCAATTAGTATCCGTGAATAAGTAAATTCACGGATGCTGGATAGTGGATAGCGTAAAAAATACCCCTAAATGGCAACTTAGTAGCCATAATTACCTAAGCGCAATCATAAAATCTATAAAATGTTACAAATAACACATTTTCATACTTTAATAACTCACGGAGTTACTACAGACACGTGAAATTAAATTGAATTTCCTTCGTTGTCTGACACAGTCGACGTTTATTTTATAATCTTTGGCCGAAACGTTTATTGCATGTTGCAACATACCCTTATTAATGAACGACAAATACTAATTTCGCATGCCTTTGTGTGTTGCCGATCATTGCCAAGCGCTCGTCTGCCCGAACGCTTGCAATAATCTATTTGTGACTGACATTTATGAGTTTGTACCTTATGCAGATATTGACAAAATCCTTTGAGATTCACTTATGCGAATTCTCATCTAGTATAAGATTTAATAAATACTAAGCCATTATCTTGCCTCGGAGAGTAATTTCTATTAAAATAATTGAATTTGTATTACGTGATTTGTATAAATAAGTTGAATTGTAGTTCTTAAAAATAAAGTTTTCTTATGACACTTGACCATACTGGGTCTGCCTTAAATCATACATAGTTGCCATTCATCTGAATTCCTAGTATTAATTAAATTTTTAAAATGTATCACCGACTTCACAAGAAGGACGTGTTTTTGGCTATCGCTGAATATTTATTTCATATGATTTAGATAATATTTAATATAGTCAAGAGTCTGCGTGACTTGGTAAAGCCCGTAGTGTTGCGAACATACTTCTCTGTCACTCTTTTATCACAGTAAATATATGTTCGCCTTCGTCGATACATATAACACATAGTCTGATATAGGAATATCAATGCCAATTATAAGTCAAGTACGATAAGTACATTTATTGCTTTCAGGTAGAAACAGGACCAATCAGTGCTCATTTGTAAACGATAAAACGTATGTCTTACACGGAGTGCAGTTAATGTGATACCGTAAGTTAGAGCGGACTTTTATTTATACCTTCAATTCATATTAAGGTAAAACAAAATTCAATAGATATTATAGTACTACATTTATATATACATATAGACTACCTCGGTGGCGTAGTGGTAGTAAATGCGGCTGCTGTGCTAGAGGTCTCGAGTTCAAATCCTGGGGCGGATCAATTGTTTTGGAGTTTGGCTGTTTTCTACGTAAAATATGTATTTATTTACAAAAAAAAGTATACATGTATTCATATCAATTGTCTAGTACCCATGACACAAGCTCTGCTTACCTTGGGACTAGATGGCGTTGTGTGTTAGATGTCCGAAATATTTTTATTATTTATTTATTTATTAACGTTTATGAGAAATCCTAGGTACCTGTCAAAATCTACGTTTTAATAATGCTATAAGAAGCCTAAGAATAGATTTACCTAACGATAAATTCTATTATCTACTAATTAAGTCTTTAAAAAAAGCAGTTCCTAAAGATAATAGTAATAAATTATACGGAAAGACATCTCGTAATTGAAATCTCTATGGTAATTTCATTTTAGTTAAAAACCAAGAGTTTCAAGCTGAACGATTATTATTATTTTACGGCTGAATGAGTATTATTCAAAATTATTTAAACAAATTAAAGGTTGATGCTGGAAAAGAACCATAGAATTTCATCAAGATACAAATTTATATTGGGAGCATCTTTCTAAGGACTTTTAGTATTCAACTAAACTCTGAAACTAAGGTGATGTCCTTTACAGTTTCAATCTTAAAGGTAAACTTAATTAAATATATTTTCTTAAAACATACCACTGTGGTACAAATTTCTTGAAAAACCGATAAAGCTCCATAAAAGGTGTACATTACATACGCACATCATAGTACATCATATAACTGTTCCACATAAAAATATCAGGTATAGAGAAAATAGAATATAAGAGGAAACACAATCTCTACTAACATTTGCAAATTCAAGAATGTTCGCATTTCTTAAATTTATTTGATTTGCCAAAGTGCTTAAATGAAAACATGTCTAATTCTAAAGCCAACAACAAGTTGCATAATAGTATCGCTCGCTTCTCCTCGCTGCCATTCACCACTTGCATCAGAGCGTTGATTACACAGCGTGTGTCGATTTATAACGCCAATTAGTCAGGAGACGCGTGCCAACGACGACGACAACTGACAAATCGCAGCGACTGCCGACTGTCGCACGTGGGTGGCGAGCCTTACTCCCCTTCGATACAATGTGTATTATAAATGGGAGTGGTATTTTTATTAATTAATCGCAGATATTTTTCACTGTATCGTTTAAACCTGAATTGATTAACGATTTTAATTTAACTTTACACCCTTTAGGATATTTAAAAAAAAAATGTACGGTTATAAAAAGCAATAAAAGGTTCAAAAATAATGAAAACGTTAAGAAAAATAAGAACAAGTAAATCCTACAGTCATTTCACAGTAGATGAATAAAGTCGTAAATTTGATAACCTACTGTAAAAATTTTCAATCAATTTTCATGTTCATGGTTTCTAAATTAGCTATAAATTTGGATATATGAATGGATAATATGTATGTATTTACAAAAAAAAAGCATATAAGTATTTATATCAGTTATTTAGTACCCATAACACAAGCTCTGCTTAGCTTGGGACTAGACGGCGTTGTGTGTGTTTCTTGAGCGGATAAATATTTCGGACATAAATGTCCGAAATATTTATCCGCTCAAGAAACATGTAACAAACAAATGTTACAACACAGAGCGAAGATAGTATATTAACTATCTCCTATAGCAAACAATATAGATATAAACAATATAGCTATCCCTGAAGTTAACTTAGGCAGTGATCAATAGAACTGTCAAAGGGACTTCAGGTCAGCATTATTTATTAAAGTTCCTAGAATGATTTCATCACAACTGTGATTCACAGACAGCTATGTTCATAATATATCAATTGCAGCACAGATAAATAAATTCATTGATTTCTAATGAAATAATATATTAATATTGAACACTACAAAGGTTTTCTTGAGTAACCTGTGAGTATATTCGGTTCAATAGAAATAAATTTCACAGATAGATATTTACTAAACTTCAAACATAAATAAATTTCACATATAATTCCGATACCATAATTATAAATTATGTAAGAATTGTTCATTAAAAAAATACGCTACATCGCACTATAAAACGACTTAAAACAAAAAAAATACAGTAAATAGTAAAACCTAACATCTTTTATATTACTCACAATAAATATCTTATGAATCATAAAACTGGTTGCAGCAAATGACAATCCAGCCTGTTTTTCATGTCCAGACAATATAAATTGAAATTATAAGCTACAACGCCTACCAGACATTTCCGTCTAAATTATCAGATAAACAGATTGTCTACATAATTAATCGCGACATTTATCACAACACCAGTATCAATATATACGTGAAATTGGCTTCGCGTGCAATCAAAGAACTGATTTACATAATTACTGCGATACCAACCACAATAATTGGCCTCTAATTGCTGTCAATTTGTTACTGGGAATCGATGATTGCTTCAAAACAAAGTGCTGGTAACTAGGTATGATGTAAATTATTCAATTAATACGGAATACGTTTATGAATTACTGATATTTTAATTGTTCTGTTATAAAAAAGTAGTTACAGTTATGTTTGTCATCTCAGCATACATACGACATCGAATCTCAAAAACAGTTGGCATATTATAATATGATAATATTTGTTTTAACCAAGCAGACAGATCACATGAGGTTATATAGGTCTGGGAACGCCGTAGTGGACAATTTATAAAACTGAGCATGACACTGTGATTGCTTTCAGGAATTCTGGTGATGAGGATAAACATTTTGCCACACATATTGGGCGTACGAGACGACGATGAAAACATAAAATTGTTTCAACAGCACTCCAATGTCCATAACGACCTCATGGATGAATGGCAACAACGATAGGAGGAATCATTTAAACGCCACCTTTTCTAGCTCCTTCTATCTGTTCGCCATCGGTTGACGAGGATATGGCTCAAGTTGGATCACTATGTCGTTCAATTTCTTACAGGCCACGGCAACTTTAAGAGCAAACTACACTCATTTAAATTAGTCGATTCTCCATTGTGTCAATGCTCAACACCTGATTCTAGGTGTGAACAGTCTGCTCATGAAATCCTCTGGGAATGTGGTCTTTGGTACTACATGCGTCGCCAGGTATGTTTGGGACGGCAGCGTTTTCATTTACCTTGCGGATTCTAATCGAGTGCCTGCTTAACGATATGATTCGGATCTCTTCGCAGTGTGTGATCAGTCCTGTTCCACTTGCGACGCTTGATCTGTTGGTCGATCCGCGTTTCACGGAAGCGATCCATGAGGTATTTGTTGCAAATTTTCTCGGCCAGTAAATACCGAGAAGTCGACAAAGACAGCGGGTTACAAAGACCTGGAGCCGATGCAAGATGTCCTTGGTATGGTGGAGGTTGCTCGGGCCTTGGAAATGCACGAAGTGATGTCCTTTTCGGTTCCCTTAGTCTCTGACACGACGCTCCCGAGGTATGTAAACTTGTGGACACGCTCCACATCCTCTCCACCAATTCTTAATGGTGTGCCATTCTTCACACCGCGTCGCTTATTGTTGAATGTGCGATGCATATCGTTGCTGATCACTGTTCGTCGATCGATGGTCGCTATCGGTATCAGCGTCTCTACGATTTCGAACATCAAGTAAGGACGAGCGTCATTTAAAACTTATGGCAAGGTGGTCGATTTGATTGCTAGCGATGCCACCGGGTGAGTTTCAAGTGTCTTTGTGTATATCTTAATCTATCTTAATAAAAGTGTACCTCCGATGGTCAGGCCTTGATGCTGGCAAAACTTTAAAAATCGTTCATAGTGTCGATCGTTACGCACCCCGAGTCCCTGTGTGCCCATATGTCGCTTACAGTTGGTGTTAACGCTCCCAACTTCTGCATTAAGGTCCCTCATGATGATCACAATATCTTGTTTTTAATGCTCTTAAGGGTGGCGTAACACTAAACAATAGATATCTTTCGTACTCTTGAGTTGAAACGAGCCAAAATGATTCGGTTTGAGATCGGTTTCCAGTCCAAAAGACTACGCCTTGCAGAATCGGAATTCTTTTGACTTGGCTTGGGCCAGTCTACTGTAATCACTGAGCGTACGTACATTCCAAAAAGTAATTGTCGTGGGAGGGCTACGCTATCGTGGGAAAGCCAGAGTGAGTGAGGATACCGGATTACCAACCCCTTTCCCCATCCCTCTCCCCATCCCCCAAAGGCCGGTAACGCGCTTGTGACACCTCTGGTGTTGCGGGTGTCCATTGGCGGCGGTAATCGCTTACCATCGGGTGATACGTCTGCTCGGTTATTATGCCAAAAAAAAACGCTGCGATAGCCCAAAAATTCATTAAAAAAAAAATTGTCCGTGTTGTCATGCCATAGGTCGTTTGAAAATAATCGGTCCAGTTTCTTGCTGTATTCGTTTCAGGAATCCAAGATTTTTGAGCAAGCAGGTGATTAGCCCACTGTACCTTAGTCCTTAGCTGTCATTTCAGAGCGTCCACGCCGCTCGGTTATTTTCGAGTTGTCTTCCTAGTAGTAGTCATAAGGTTCTGTTTTGAGGCGCAGAACACTCGCCTTGCGCCCTGTATCCTCACTGCTGTCGATCCTGGTGTACAAGAGTTAGATAATGGGCGTGTGGACGGGATTAATTCCAATACACATGTTTTACCTACACATAGTATATTATGAAATAGAGTTAGTTCACGTTTCTTTCAATTGAGCAATTAGTTAAAAAGATATTGTCGTCTCGACAATTTCGATCCTAAATTAGAATCACCATGTATTTCTTGTCACACGCGGTGTACGGTGGACTAGTAATTGAAAATTTAACCATAATAACATGCTGTGTAACGATAGCAAAAAAATCGTGATCCCTTTTTAGTATAGTCGCATTTTAATAAATAAATTGAAACCCACGTTGGTTGTACTTGTGAAATTATTAATTTCTTTAAATACTGTGTCTCGAGTCCGTATATGGTTACTGATTATATTGGTGAACTTGGGCGGTTAAGTGGCTTTTAAGAAAACAGCAGCAGAGAAAGCTCAACCAACCGTACCAAGAATATGTAACGGCACGTAAACCAAAAGTCTAAACATCTTCCAAAGAGGTACTGGTATATCATTTTAATTCTTCTTGTTATTAATCTGGGAAGTCGAGAAATGTGACATGCTTTTCTGACTTCGATGTTGTTAGCTTAAGAGTAAAGAAACCAATACATTTAAAAGGATTTGGCAAAAGTGTCTCCTTCTGAACGTTCAGTCTATTACAGTTCAATTCTGAACGAAAGCCTCTCCCAAAGAGCGCCAACAATCCCAGTTTTGGGCAGTCGGCATCCGCTTCTTGAAGTTACTTAGTGATGTTATAAATTAGAATAGTAATTATTTATACTAACACAGTATCTTCATTAGCGACAAAATTTATAAATAACATCCTGTACTAATTAAAATTACTTTATTCTCATTACAATTAATTTATTCGAATATAAAAAAATAATGCAAAAAAGAAACTAAATACTTACAAAAGCTAAATAACTACTAACAAAGAAATAATTTAACGGCTGATATTTATATTTTAATTCAATTGCATAGCAACAAATTAGCAAAGCATGAAATTTAAATCTATTATAGTAAAATTTTCAATCAATTGAATTTAACTTTTCAATTGAATTCGATTGAATTTGACTGCACGATTGGCCCAGTGGTTTAAGTGGTCGCCACGCCGCGCTCTGATGCGCCAAGTGTTGTGGGTTTAAACCACACATGGGGCAACACTTTGTGTTATTCACAAATTGTTGTTCTGAGTCTGGGTGTTCTTTGTGTCTGTTTCATGTATATTTTTAATGAGGGAGTTGTCTTTAAAAAAAGCTGTTCATTTTAACAAATTATACTACAAAGAAATCATATATCAATACCTTTTAAATTCGACATTTTATCGATGGAGCACCGTATGCTCTTTACCCATAAAACATTTAAACCTAGGCATGATAACAATGCAAAATTTTTACATTTGACATTTTATTTTATATTTATATACCCAAAATGAGGATAGTAAGTAATACCTACCTCTAATTCAATTTAAAGGAAAGCAATCATTACGACCTCACCTCCTCAATCGCTACTTCGACCTTTGTATTCATGATTGAGAAAGACAATGATAATATAGGTAATTAATGTTACATTTCTAAAATATTTACAACCGTTTTGGATTAAGAACAGTAATACAACTCATTTTGTAATTTTTTAAATAGTCGTCCGTCACACGTGTAAAACACTGAGTTCAGAAAATTTTACTTACTAAGTACCTACAGACCTACTTGTTTACTTAGGAAGGTACTTGAGTATTTCTCAAGAATCCGAAAAAAAAACACGAAATTAGGATATGCTGACGGTACATCGTCCCAGTTACTTATTAACTTTCGTTATTTTCAGATAAACTGTTGGGCGCTAACATAATTTGATCAGAGCAAAGATTACACCTCAGTTTACTAAAGCCACTTAGAGACTGATTCGTAAAATTACTTTATTTACGCACAATTTTACGCTGTGTGGCTACATGCAATAAACGGTATAAAGGAAGGTCTCGCACCGGGTATGTAGTAAGGAAGTAATTTTTTATTTTGAAAATGATCATGAGATTCTGCGTACCTAATATTCATTATATACCGAAAGAAATATTACATTACGCTTTTAAGGTTGATGAAAACAGATTTTGTAGTAGAACGAATCAATTTGATAGTTATAGAATTTTTATCTATACTAATCTATACTAATATTATAAAGCTGAAGAGTTTGTTTGTTTGAACGTGCTAATCTCAGGAAAGGCTAGTCCGATTTCAAAAATATTTCAGTGTTGGATAGTCAATTTATCGAGGATGGCCATAGGCTATATATCATCACGTTAAGACCAATAGGAGCGGAGCCCAAATGAAGAATGTTTGAAAAACGGGGAAAAAATATTACGCTACGGGCAATAGTAGACGTAAACGAAGTTATGAGGGTCAGCTAGTACATTATAATAGGTAGACTTTACCACTAAAAGTGTATTTAAAAAAAATACAAATTATATTTCCAAGAACTTATTTTTTCTTGTGTAAAATTACAAGTATATTTTTTGTTGTATGATTTTATAAGTATTATCATATATTTTTAAAATCCGTGACAGTTATACAAACATTAACAGCATATTTAAACCACACTCATTTTAAGTCATTCTATTAGAGACGAAACCAAAAATAAAGTAGATTCCTTTCAAGCGGTACCCTTCATTATACGTGTTGAGATAAAAAGTTATATAAATATTTAATTATACGATGTTTCAACACCTAAACGACAGCTTAAGAAGAAGAGATTTTGATAAAGTTGTTTAAGTGTAATAAAATATCAAGGATGAACATAAATTTTAATTAAATATACTTTTGTCATTATTTGACATAAGAATAAATTACATTAATAGGATGTTAATCCTGATTTGTAATTTTAACATAATTAATTATACTTACATATAGTACAACATACTCTTTTATGTTTGGGTCTGCCAAAAAGATTTCTACTTTGAAAGCGTAACAGAGAGATATACAGAGTCACTTTGTAAATTTATTATATTAGTATGCATACTACCTACTACCTACCCTATTAAATTCGCCTTTACTTATTCTTAATCACATTATATCTTAAGTAACTCACAAAGCTTCCATTGTACGAGTATCTTTAGGAGATATAAAGTATGTAGCAACAACAATAGAGGATTTATTCAAAAGTAATACTAATACACTTACTTTGATTTTCTATGATGTTGCGTATTAAATATATCTAGTATATTCATATATACCTTTATGTGCAACTTTAATGGAAGTGTGGTATCAGTGGTATGTCAAATACCACTGATAGCACACCTTTAAACCTTTAAACGAGAAATTCTCGTACATATCAATCCTTAAATGGGACAACGCTTTGTGTGATCCACAAATTGTTGTTTTGAGTCTGGTTGTTCTTTGTATCCATTTAATGTATATACATTTACAAAAATATCCAGTATATATATATAAGGATTTATTCGTAGTGCGGTAATGTGCATATATAGATTTTTTGTGTAGGACTTGCAACAACAACACTTGGCGCATCTTTATTTCATAAATATTTTTGCTGAAAATTTTGTTTTTGTATTTAACTCTATTAAATTTATTGTTTATTATCATAAATATCAATAAATTAATGTAATTAGTGCTTAATTCTTAATAACCTTTGTCTTCCGAGCCAATATAATTTTTTGACAACTTATCCATTAACATCGATGCAATAACCAGTAGGAAGAGGCCTATGTCCAACAGTGGACTGAAATAGATTGATGATGAAGATGATGAAACATACGCACATACATAGACTATAACCCTTTGTGGTTTCGTGTAGTCAGGTAAAAATAGCAATGTTTATTAGACTTGTATGCAAAAATAAGACAAGTTATACATCGCCGTAAAGATGACCGTAAAATAGAGTTTAAAGACCGCGTAATTAAATGTGCCGACACTGCCCGTTGGACTTGATAAAAACGCAATAACTTAAATCATTTACGATCAAGTTGACTTACTTAATTAATTATGGTGGTATTTTATTCATGTTTAATGTCAAATATGTTTTAAAAGAAGCATACATACGAGTTATTAATAAGAGATCTCACATTCTTTAGTTTTTAGAGTTATATACCTATTCATAACAAAAAATAACAATTAAATGCAGTATGGTTTTGCAGCACATACTATGTTATGATAGAAATACCTCGGTGGCTCAGTGGTAATGTATGCGACCATTTATGGTGCGTGTTTGTTTTGTTAAACATTTACAGAAACTGGTTTAACTTAAAAGTAATACATATATGTATCAGCAAAGTTACTGTTGAGACAAAACATGGACGGAAAATATTCAAAGTTCTGTGTAACACCTGCATTCCACTGAAACCGTTTAAATTCATCTCATATCGTGAAATATTTAACTTACAATCTAATACGCTCACCTGCATACAAAAATATCTGTGTATAATATCCAATTAGATCAATGTTAAACGCCAACGGTAGGAAAGAGATTGAACAAAATTCGATGAATTCGTGATTCTAAATAATATAAAAGATAAAAAATAAAATGGCTATATTGTGTCGATCGAATTTGAGATTCAATATTCTCTTTTCGAAAGCACTGTTCATTAATAACGAATGTATATAAACTAAGAAGTTTAATTGAACTTGACCTCAAATTATTTATAATAAAAAAATGCTATAAATACCTATTGGTTTTTGATTATGAGAAAACCCAAGATCACATTTTTCTACACATCAAGAGACAATTGAAAAATGTTTCGACACTATATTCATAAATGTTACATTTAATTTTACTTTGATACGGTAATTCGTACTTTACTACCGTACCGATTCGACATACAGGCCGTTCTAAGGCCATCAATTCAGTAGTGATTTTTAAAATGCAGGCATCTATGGCCAGCCAAACTTATCTAACCTAATTTTAGATCACAGAACCCGCCTTCTTATTTGCCCGCCATAACATACAAAGAAAAACTCATAAGCAGACCTTCGCCATACCAACTAGTGAAAACATCAACTAAAAGAGCAATGAATTGTCTTTCTACCTAATAAAATATCCTCAATAGTTTTAACGTTATGATAAAATTTGGAATTTAGGTGACCTAATATCACGGAAAGCAACAAATTTATCTTATAGTAAATAGAAAATAATATCATTAGAATATTAATTAGCACCTAGCGTGATAAAAAAGTCATTAGTCACCTAATGTAGGCTCTAGCGACGTCCAATTTAAATGAGTCAAATATTTATTTTTAAAACACTTATAAATTCAAATTAATAGTCGGCTACCGGTCGTGTTAAGTTAGAGAACCTAAAATGTTTTTCGAAGACATCTAATTTAAATATTTATTCGGTGTCGGATAAAGATGGATGTCATTCGTCTATTACCCACGTACGGTCGATGGACCTAAAGAAGATGGATCGAGATCGAACGATTTATATCAATTTGTAAACGATTCCTGCCCGTCCTTTTCTATTTTATCTAAATACATATATTTGTTTTTGTTTATGTAACTTACGTAATCTGAGCTTTATTTGATGACCGTGCATCTCCCTAGAGACTTCGAAACTTGAGTATTCAAATAAAAATAGAGGTTAGTGGCGTGGGTATATTTATTTTATTCGTGAAGTCTTAAAATTACTAAACTATATACCAATAAACACATAAATCCAACTAGTTAGCCAATTGTTGTATAAATCGCGTATTAAATTTTTAATTTATTTAAATTTGGCCTTCTAAATACTATTCTGATGGTTTCTTTTAAAGCTGAATTTTACTTCAATTTGGCTCAAGTAAGATTAAGCATTTCCCCTTTTAAATGTCGCCCGCAATTCAGCTTTGTTATAAAGCTAATGAGTTTTATTCTTTTCAGCTAATCTAACGGCCCGGTTGGATCAGAGAGTGCAAAATGTTGTATCGAAAGGACAAAAATGGCGTTTGGCAGCAGGGAGTCGCGCTCAGAGCTCACAGCACTCTGCCAAATGCTCCTAGGATCCGGATTTACCAGTATTGGCTGGATAAACAGAGAACATTCACACCGTTGCGTCTTTTTATATTTGGTTTTAACATATGTGGTTTTTATTATTTTTTAACCTTGTAACTCTGTTCCAATGATATTTTATTTTCACTTCCGTTTATTATTATTAGTAAAATTGATATTCAAGCATTTACTTCGTATAATAAATAAATTTTTGTCACGATAAACGGAATACGTATGGTAAGGTTTTATAAGTTTTTCTTTCACAATGGTTTTTAAATTAATTCTAATTAATTGTCATCAGGACTTAATGGCAGTAAGTAGGTAATATTATAGGTATATACTCGTACAAAGTTTGCTGTTTCGATGAAATTGCGTCGATATTTAGATTTATCGGAGGTAAGACTTTTGCGAATTCGATTAGGAAATTTGTGATCATTTAAATTGCTAATATGTTAATAAGAAGTAAAAATTCAAATATCTTAGCCATAAAATTCATTACCACTTCATAAATTACTAGTAAGTGAGTAGTTGACACACTTTTAATTTTCTGCATTTTAAACGATTTGCATTCATTACACATGTTTCTTCGCAAGAGCATTACGTAACTTAATTCTCACGATATTTATAAAAAACACGAAATTAATTAAAACAAGAAAAAAACCTGTTCAAATATTTTAATATTAATATTTCTCTAAAAATAGATGTTAAAAAATAGTTAAATACCCAGGTAAGCCTAAATAACAGTTCGGTCTTCGTTGTTTTAAGAAGAATTTTTAATCAATCTGACTAACGAATAACCACCTCTGGTGTTCCGAAATAAAACAACCTTCAACCTTTATAAAAAAAGTGTCAAAGTCTCGTGATTCTTGAATTGCGGGTGTTTATGGCGGAAGTAGTTAGTTAACATCAGGGGATATTTCTCTCTCATTTGCTCCCTGTAATATAAAAATAAATAAAAGAGAGAAAGGTAATTTTTTAATGATAATCAATAGAAGACATAATCACACCAAATTATTACTGAGTTCTTATGTTTTTTACACACATCATTCGTTAATGATTATGTGAGTACGCTACTGTGTAAAAATACCGTGACATTAAATCTTAAAAGATTCGAGAAGTAGCTGTGTTTCTGTGTTAACTAGTGATAGCTCATGAATCGAAATACTTTATAAAGATAAAAATATAGATTTACCTGTTATTGTACACAATAGTAAAAAAAAATTATTTACTATTGCCAAGCAATATTCTACTGGTATTCTCCCGCTTGGGTTGCTAGAATGATAGATGGAATCATTAGTGGTAACATTAATGTGAAACTTAAGTTTTTTTTTAGTGGGACTAATCTTGCAAACACGCCCACCTCTTTGTCTCCTGTACATCAGAGTCCAAACGAACACACCGAGTAATGACACTCGGGAAGTCCTAGCAAAAATTAAACTGACTTGGAACCCGCAACGAAATTAATCAGAAGAAAACTGTAGGAGCTGAAAATATAACAAGTCCACTTCTGTAATTAGCAAAATGAAGTCAAAATAGGCATACACCTTTTTCGAACCAGGAAGTACAACGGATAAAATATTATGGGTGAGCTATATTTCATGACTATGCCATACATGGCAGAATCGCTTAAACGCACGGAACTTATCCGCAGTTGACACAAGATCCCCATAGTATACCGCCACAGATGTAATTTGTAAGTTATTCAGCATTATGCTACGTTCATTGTTTTTGTTTCCTGATATATTTATCATTTATCAATTGTATAGAAAATAGAATAAAAAAAAAAATGTCTGTGAATAAGAGAAATTGTAAAACTTAAGTACGAATAAATATATTATTATTATTATTGTACCAAAGACTATATTCGCAGACGACATGATCTCTCAGCCAACCCGCAACCTCCGCCGCAACAGGGATACACCACACGCAGGACGCGACCGCTCCAGCCTGGTTACCCCTACGGCCTCCACAGTGTCTAGGCACAGCACACTGCACCTACGGTCCATGTAAGCAGATCATCTTTCTCCCGTCTACGCAGCAGCCAGACACTACGCAGCAACCACCCCGATTCACTGGGGACTTCACTGCAGCACCTCGCACCGCATGCACTCCGACTCACTGGAATCAGCGGACTTCAGCCCCGACTCACTGGAACTACTCACTCCTGGCACTGGCAAGCTCCGCAACTAGTGATAAAACTGGCACTCTGAAAGAAGAAAGTTAAAAAAACTATTGCTAAATAATTCAGTTATGTTTTTTATGTATGGCAAAAGTGTCTCTATTCTAGGATTTTTTTTTTTCAAACTTTTATAATATACATCATCAATTTTAAATAGGGATTATTGTTTTGATTATAACGCGATTTTTTGGACTGTAACTGTCAGTCAGCAGTTGTTCAGACACCATTAAAATATAATCAAAACTCTATGGCTAATTCCTAAAGGCAATAAACCTGCATGCAGAATCCCCGAGCACTGGAATCCTGCGGACGGTCTGACAAGCCACTCCCGCGCACCTAAGCGAAGTTGCGTGTACTGCTGTCAAATTGAACTATTTTATAACCCTTTTTATTCGAACAACAGTTTAAGTTTAACAAGAGTACAATGTACAAGGAAAATTTTAATTCTAAGTTGTGTTTTATTTAGTATCCATTGTTAGTTGTTTTTGTGCATATTTCAAGAGTGGAGAGGTTTACTATGTATATTTGAAAAACTTACATTTTACATCATAATTTTGTAGATTCTGAAAATGGAATTACTCTTTAATAATTGGGTTTTAGTTTCCGTGATGAATATATAGCATGACTCCCTTTGTTCAGGTTAACTCGAAGCATTAAGAACTTACCTTTTACTTTTACACTAGTTATAAATAGTGGTTTTAAAAAGAGATAATAAACTCAGCTATAGTGGTTAAGACTGTTTAGACACAATGTTAATCTTTTACAATTAACTGATTTTCAATTTAATACTTATGAACGAAGACTGTTCGGAATAAAGATAAATTTTAATGCGCTTATTTAGATATCTCAAGTTCATAATAGATGTCGCAAATAGCATATTAAATTAAATTCTCTATAAAATTTTGGAATATTTTGTAAATTATAAAGTAGAAAGGGTTAGTCCACACAAATCCCCTAAAGAACCAATACTGCAAAGGTTTTACAGAACAACAAACGTTACGAATAAACCTCTAAATATGGTAATGTAAGTGCACTTCGGGCCACAAAAACCGTACCACCTCTCAAAAACACTTCGATCTATTTTTATATTCCCACAACGCTGTTGTTTTACATTGGAGTCACGTACAACAGCATCTGTCATGAGTAGTCGTTTTAAAAGCAATGTGTCGTTGTAACCAAAGAATGCACCAGACATATTCGGGAAGAGTTTTGAGTCTCAGACTCTAGCAGTACTAGCTATGACGTCATATTTATTGAACTTCTTGCGAAATTATCATTTTAAATGAAACATTTTTTTTGATTTCTTATTTGGACTTTTTTATAACTTTCGTCTTCCAATGACCATTTTATTTTGCCACACTATTTATACCATTATCTGATTTGTCTTTTGCTACGTAACTAGGGTCACAATAATGGATCAAGTATTTTACCTAATGACAGGAGTTTTTAAAATGGCTAATATCAGACTATTTAAATCATATCACGTCCTTCAAGAGAGCTAAATGTTTTGCTCATTTTGCTACAACAAAGAAGCCATGCGCCTATTACTGTATTTTAAGAGTGATCATTAAACTGTAAAAAAAGCTAATGGTTATCAAACTGGGCCACCCATGTAGATGAATTTAGGAACGTGACTTTTATGTAACACATCGTAAATTGCTATGGTTTGTCTCGCGTGCTCACAGACCTAAAGTTTTCCACGAACAAAATCGTACAGCGCATAGCGTACAGTTCAAAGACATTTTTTGTTAAAACGAAACGTAGAAAGTATTAACAACGAGGATCGCATGAATTTCTTCCCCGAACGTCAGGAATTTAAATTTTTGTGGCTCCTTACGCGATCGCGTGTGGTCTAATTATGAATACGGTACAATGGCATTAACGTGTTCTTTTCTAAAGGCAAAAAACTTCAGCAGTTTTCCGTTGAAAATGGAATAAAAGTGTAATGGATAAAGGAAAACTTCTAGACCTGTTAAGTGGCGATACCCTACTTCGCGACTCCATTACTTTGCATTTTATATGCCGCTGTACTGTGCCTGTTTACTTTTAACTTTTATTATTTTCACTTACCTAAGAAAAATGTAATAGCTTTACCCCATTTTCGGTCACGCAAAATTCGTTACTGTTACGTGAAGTCGTATGCCATTCTGTGGCTGTATCAGGTATTGTACTTAAGTGGGTTTGTAGGCACTAATATTATGAACAGATAACGTGTTTTAGAACAGCCATTTACACTTTAAGCAGTTAAGTTTAAAACGTATTATCTAATAACTTTACTAGTTGGAACTTGTGTTTATCACTAAGAATTTGTAGGTGAAACTATGTTATGCTAACATATTTTAGAATCAGCATTGGCACGCCGCTACAGTTGCTGACCGATTATCTTGTATATTATTGTGTAGTCTTGTGAAAATCGTGTATTCAGCGGTACACATATGCAGTGTTACTCTAGAATTATATGTTGGATTAGCATCGGTAATAGCTTATATTTTTAACCATCTTTTCGTTTGTTCATATAAAGTTTGTTCATAGAAAAGCGTTAGACAGAAGTGAATCAGCGATAACTAATATATATTTAGAAATCCAAAGGATCAGACGAATGAGCTAATGTGAACATTATGTAAATGTAATTAACAAACTCTCGTCTAAAAGTCAATTTTCCATTTAAAAACTCAAAACATAGTAAGGACCTAATAATCTGCAGAGTCGGGTTTTTTGACCTGTGTTTAGTCACTTATTTTTTTTATCTAGTCAAATCTTTCGTGTCTTAGTAAGTTTTATAATTTTATAAGCATACCTTATATCATAGAAGTCAATTGCCTAATCTTTTGATGTTTTGATTGCTTTAGAATTTGGGCATTATTATGTACATAAATAATATGATTACAATTTCAAATAGTTTTTATTGAGTCGGTCTTAATAGAATGGCCTCTTTATAGGCTAAATATTCTAGAATCTTAATATTTATGAGGTGAGTAATTGCAAAAACTTTAAGGATGTCGGTTGTTAAAATGCAAATTAGATAATTTTGGTGTTATTTCTAAATTGTCACTGGTCTTATATGGCTATCGTGTTACCGAATTTAATAATAACATCGCTTCTTGATCGTTTTGTATAATATCTACTGCTTTTCAGGGTTCCGTACCTCAAAAGGAAAGGATCACTTTGTGGTCCGTCTGTCTGTCAAGACCACTTTTCATAAACTTCTAATCCAACGCGATTGTGTTATATTATAAAAGATATAGCCGTTTATGCTACAACTGCAATTTTCGATACTCGCAAGGAAATCAAACCCTACTTCCCATGAACTCAGAATCTTGAAATTTGGTACGAAGCAACGCTTTATAGCACACGACTGCCTCGGTGGCGTAGTGGTAGCGTATGCGACTGCTAAGCTTGAGGTCTCGGGTTCAAATCCTGGGTCGGACCAAATGTTTGTGAAATCTACAAATATTTGTTTCGGAGTTTGGGTGTTTTCTATGTATAATATGTATGTATTTACAAAAAAAAAAGTATATATGTATTCATATCAGTTGTCTAGTACCCATAACACAAGTTCTGCTTAGCTTGGGACTAGGTGGCGTTGTGTGTTAGATGTCCGAAATATTTATTATTATTTATTATTATTATTTATATAAAGTAAAAAATATGAAAAGCATAAATTTTATTTGCATACCTACAGGTTTGTACGGAGCCCTCGGTGCCCCTTGGATGGTTTTTTAAGAATGTTTCGTGACCGGAGGAATGTAAAATTAGGAATAAAATTTAATAAATACATACAAAAATGTACATTTCATAGTGCGCTACAGAAATAGTTTAAAAATTAAAAGCAATACCTCATATTTTTTTCGTTCGTCCATATTGTGACCTAAAGAGAAACCGTTGTAAGTGTGCTATGCATATATCCCCAAAAGAGCGAAAAAGTCCTCCTGTAATTACCTGTCTATTGTAATTCTCTTAATAATGTAATATATTTTAGTAGTTTTTGTTTCTCTGAAAAGAATTAGAAACTTATTACCTACGTAAAACAATGCAATAACAATTGTATACGAAAATATACAAATATTTTTAACTAAATAGCTAACCTATATCAGTAACAAAATCTATGCATACGATTATGCGTGAGCAAGTTAACGAGCATAAATTACTACGGTAATATTTTTAGACGAACTATTTTGAGGTTTACTTAGACTCAAGACCTTGAATTCAGTGCCTTGGCCTAGATATTAAAAGTAAAAAGTATTGTAAATTCATATTAAGCCATTTGCATATGTAGGGGTTCTATTATAGAAGACATATAGGAGGATAAATAAGATTTGCACGATAGTTAGAAATCAGAATATAATATAATCACAGAAGGAGAAATAAAAAGAAGACCTAAAATATTGTAGAATATCTCTTGACAGTGACAGACCGACCGTGTATGTAATTCTTCAGGAATAACTTATCCGTTTGTGAAATTAGGGAAACAATTACAACTAAAATATGCCATAATATAACTCAATTTCATGCTAAATTTCAACTATTTCACTAACACAGAACCTACCTTTCTAATCACTTGTATGTTTTCGTTCTGATCGTTATCTATAGGAATTCTTTATCTTGTTTTAAATCTTCAGCTATTATTTTTAAAACTTGAACTGGTTTCCAGAGAAAAAAATAAACAAAATGTATTAAAACTTATAAGATTAATGGAGCAGATAAATATTTGGATGGTCGCTAACACCCAATTAGTGGTAAATTACTTCCCGCGTATTGTCAGCCTCTTAGAATTTGCGAATTTAATTATGTGATAAATAAGAGATGTTTATAAACAATACGGTACCTGGAAGCTTAAATGAAATATATTAACCACTTTACATGATTATCGTTAATATATCTTAAAAAACGAAGTTCTAGCTACACAGCTCCATAGAAAAACTATTATTCAGGTGAAACCAGTTGAACTAGTTGCCGACTTCAAATAATAAAGCATAGGAAGATGAATTTATTTTTTTTTATTGTATAGGAGACAAACGAGCAGCCGCATCACCTGATGGTAACCGATTACCGCCGCCCATGGACATCCGCAACACCAAAAGCGTCACAAGTGCGTTGCCGACCTTTGGGGAATGGGGAGAGGGAATGGGGGAGGGTTTGGGGTATGGGTCTCCGGTATCCTCACTCACTCGGTAATACACAGCGAACGCGCTATTTCACACCGGTTTTCTGTGAAGCCGTGGTATCACTCCGGTCGAGCCGGCCCGGAAGTTTCATAATTTTAAAAAAATCGTCGTAATAGCAAGTAAGTAATGGACAAAGTTGAGGTAATAAGGAAATTAAATTGTCTGTAACTATAACACTATAACGAGACGAATACTCTATAGCTGAGCAATAATAGTGAAAAGAATAGTGGGAGAGAGAAAGGTGACCGCCGTGACGTCATATCGTATTCCCAAGAGATACTCTTCGTAGTATAGACTTTCGTTAGTACTAGTACCTACTAGTTTCTATAGTAGTAGTATTTGCGTCACGATTTTATTTATTTGATTGATTACAACCAGTATATTTAGCCTTGAGGAGATCTAATAATAGTGGACGTCTTTCAGCTGAGATGATGATTATGATAAAACTTAGAACTAAGATATTATAGATACTACACTGATAGTTCTTTGTAGTCTCTGTGACAGGTGTCACTTGTGTCATTTTAGGACTTACGAGATATAATTTGAGTGTGACTTTTAATATTTTCAAACCAGCTGACCTGACCTTATTTTTATGAATATTTTCTTAATTATCGAAAAAAATATTTTAAGCCCGTGTCAACTTCCCGTTGAAACTAAGAGGATTAAGAGAATAAAACAATTCCATTTTTATTAAAACAATTGTTATCATTCTTCTATACAAACCTTGTCCTGATCATAAATAAATAATAAATAAATATTTTGGACATCTAACACACAATTCCATATAGTCCCAAGCTAAGCAGAGCTTGTGTTATGGGTACTAGACAACTGATATGAATACGTTTATACTTTTTTTTGTAAATGCATACATATGATACATAGAAAACACCCAAACTCCGAAACAAATATTTGTAGATCACACAAACACTTGGTCCGACCCAGGATTTGAACCCGAGACCTCAAGCACAGCAGTCGCATTCACTACTACTGCGCCACCGACAGTTTAAACGAGGCAGTTAAGTCATAATAAATACATAAAAGAAGAATTATTCAATTTGGTGCAGTCGATTGAAAGTTAAGGGAGTATATTTTTGTGATTTAGTTTTATAATGTGTTACATTTCATAAGTTTTTGCGTCTTAAATTGCCTGTAGCGTAAAAAATTCCCCGTTTTTGAAACAGTCTTCATTGGTACTCCGCTCCTATTAGTAGTAGCGTGATGCGTGAGCCGACCTCGCGTCTGAGCCGCGCGGGTACCTAACTCATAGATCTAAACTCCCCTCCTCCCCTCATAAGTAACACTTCGCAACGGGCCGTGCAGCAGAAATCGTAATATTTTAATTTTGCCGTAACTTCAAAACCAAACGTCCAATTTTTATCATCCAAAGACCAAATATTATCTACATAAACTGTAGTTAGTGATGAAATAATTTATTTTGATAAAGATTGATAGCATGAGTAAAATAAACGCGTTTAAATGTAGTCCAAACAAAATTCAAGATTTTTAAATAAAAAAATGGTTCTTGTGCCTCACTCGACATAGATAGGTATAGTGTGTCGCGGACTTTTTTGTAGATATTTATAAGATCTACGATTAATTGGAACATTTTATGGTTCCATCTTTTACCGTTTAGGCAGCGTACGCAAAATAAGTAACTTATCTGGTTGATTTTTTACACTTTGTGTCCGAAAAACCCAAATATCTTACGGAACCCTATTTTTTCCAAAATAAAATATAGCCTATGTTACTCGTGGGTAATGTAGCTTTCGAATGGTGAAAGAATTTTTAAAATCGGTCCAGTAGTTTTTGAGCCTATTCATTACAAACAAACATACAAACAAAGTTTTCCTATTTATAATATTAGTGTAGATAAAACTGATACGTGTAGAAAGAAAATATTGGTCATCCAAAATAAAATCGCTTATTCAAAGTAACGTCGACGATTTCATAACCACCTGTCACAGAAATCAAGTTATATTTAAGAATTGTAGCCACCCTAATAAATCTTTCCAACATTTATAAGAAAAAGCTTACTCCGTGTATATTTTGACGTCACAAATCGCACCGCCCACAAAGCATATTTAAAATATATTAACATATACTTGACCTTTCGTGTTGAATTCTATCAAGGCGAACATAACTCATTGAAATATTTAATGTGGTGTTAAATATAATATCGATGGAGAACAATAAGCAATAAACATGCGCTTATATCAACGCATAATGCTATCCCATACCGGAGAAATGAATTTTCTTTATTACAACAATATGAACAGAAAGCTTCGGTATAGTGTTACGCGAATCATTTCGCGCACGACTGAATTAAAATAAAAATTTTATCGAAACTCATACATTTTAATGTTTCAGTCGTGAGGTAAAAATATTGTATGAGACGAATAAAACGTAGACTTTAAAAGAAAGTAGATCTGCCTTTGCAACTGAGATGTATGGGTTAATGCAACCGAAACACCGTTGTTCGATTGCAATCTATGATCTGATTATGAATGAGATTCAAAAGAAGCTACAAAACATAACATGTCCCTATATTCATCGAAGTACCAAATGGGGTCACGAAGTAGAAGTTTTCAAAAGTAAGATGTTTTACTATGCCCCAAACAAATAAATATAAGAAACATTTTGATAAAGTATTACTATAGTCGGTAGTTACGTGCGAGGAACTTTCAAGCTTCACTTGTTTACAGCACCAACATTACTACGTCACGGGCATCTTCAATTATTAACATTATAGGAGTTGCGCATAAGGCAGTTGTTATGAATAATATAAAAATAGAATACGCCATGAAAATAGCACAGAAAGTGCAAGGGGTGCATACAATAGCGACGTTAAGCAACATTGTATGTTTAAATGCGTCGACAATATGCATTGTACCTTGATTCACATAGACTCCGCGAAGAATTTTAATATTCTCGAGTCTCAAGATGGACTCATTCAGTTTGGAACAACCTAGTTTACATTACGTAGTGTTTGAAAATGAATAACTTTTATTTAGGAAAATAAGTTTTTCATCTACTTTTAGGCAGGTAAAACTTAATTTGAAAATTTTTAAAACATGCTTATGTGACCTACTGTTAAAGAAAAAAAACGTCCTATGGATTGGTTTTACGCTTTCAATTAAAAGTTCAGTAAAAAACAAGTCACTAACAAAAAATGGCGGTATATAAAGCCTGCATATAATACACTTCTTTTTGGACTTTTACATAACAATGCTGAGATTTTGTCGACATAACAATAGGGCTAATACTTAAATTTTAACGTCAATAAATAATGAATATAGTCTACATAACTTACCACCACAACTAGTACTATATATATTCTAATAAGTATATTGCAAAATCTAGTAGGTATATATATAGGATACCAGTGTGTGTCTTTCAAAGACATTTGCATATGAATTTGATTTACTCAAGATACGGTGTTACAAACAATGGCCTTGCTAACGTTCATTAGACAATTGATCTATTGCTTGTATAACCCTTTTGTACTAGTAGACTACGCAACATCTTACGAAAATAAACTAACATTAATACTAACTGTATATGTGCGTACTCTCGTTTTATTCCCAAAAAGCGTTTTTGAAACGCAAATAAAAGAAAAGATATGCTAATTTAATTTTTTTTTAAATAAATATAGGATATTTCTATTCATACTAGTACACAAACGTATTATACGTATAAGTATTCACCTACCTACCAGGACGGTTTGAAAAATACTATATAATAATATTTTTCTACAATTTATTATATATGCATGTATGTAATTGTGTATTATATATATATTTTATTTTGATACATTTCTCAAATAAATAGATGATTTGATCGCGTCTTTCAGTGGTGATCACTACTGACAGACATGTGTTTGCTTTGACTCTTTAAACTATTAAACAAATCTTCGTGTTTAAGACTTCATTTTAAATCATGAATTTACTAAGCACCACCGTCAATATATTCATTAACTAGCTGACCTACGCAACCTCGTTTACGTCTATTGCCCTTAGCGTAACAAATTCTCAGCCCGATCGGTTTAAAATTGACAAAACTTCATACAAACTTTTATCCCCTTTTTTATCCCCTTGGGGGTAGAATTAATCAAAATTCTTTCTTAGCGGATGCCTACGTCATAACATCTACCTACATGCCAAATTTCAGCCCAATCCGTCCAGTGGTTTGGGCTGTGCGTTGATAGATCACTATGTCAGTCACCTTTGAGTTATATATATATAGATTCATTAATTGGTTACAGTTTTCTCTTCACTACGGGCAAAATTAACTGCCTCGTTTAAACTGTCGGTGGCGCAGTAGTAGTGAATGCGACTGCTGTGCTTGAGGTCTCGGGTTCAAATCCTGGGTCGGACCAAGTGTTTGTGTGATCTACAAATATTTGTTTCGGAGTTTGGGTGTTTTCTATGTATCATATGTATGCATTTACAAAAAAAAGTATAAACGTATTCATATCAGTTGTCTAGTACCCATAACACAAGCTCTGCTTAGCTTGGGACTATATGGAATTGTGTGTTAGATGTCCAAAATATTTATTTATTATTTATTTATGATCAGGACAAGGTTTGTATAGAAGAATGATAACAATTGTTTTAATAAAAATGGAATTGTTTTATTCTCTTAATCCTCTTAGTTTCAACGGGAAGTTGACACGGGCTTAAAATATTTTTTTCGATAATTAAGAAAATATTCATAAAAATAAGGTCAGGTCAGCTGGTTTGAAAATATTAAAAGTCACACTTAAATTATATCTCGTAAGTCCTAAAATGACACAAGTGACACCTGTCACAGAGACTACAAAGAACTATCAGTGTAGTATCTATAATATCTTAGTTCTAAGTTTTATCATAATCATCATCTCAGCTGAAAGACGTCCACTGTTATTAGATCTCCTCAAGGCTAAATATACTGGTTGTAATCAATCAAATAAATAAAATCGTGACGCAAATACTACTACTATAGAAACTAGTAGGTACTAGTACTAACGAAAGTCTATACTACGAAGAGTATCTCTTGGGAATACGATATGACGTCACGGCGGTCACCTTTCTCTCTCCCACTATTCTTTTCACTATTATTGCTCAGCTATAGAGTATTCGTCTCGTTATAGTGTTATAGTTACAGACAATTTAATTTCCTTATTACCTCAACTTTGTCCATTACTTACTTGCTATTACGACGATTTTTTTAAAATTATGAAACTTCCGGGCCGGCTCGACCGGAGTGATACCACGGCTTCACAGAAAACCGGTGTGAAATAGCGCGTTCGCTGTGTATTACCGAGTGAGTGAGGATACCGGAGACCCATACCCCAAACCCTCCCCCATTCCCTCTCCCCATTCCCCAAAGGTCGGCAACGCACTTGTGACGCTTTTGGTGTTGCGGATGTCCATGGGCGGCGGTAATCGGTTACCATCAGGTGATGCGGCTGCTCGTTTGTCTCCTATACAATAAAAAAAAATAAATTCATCTTCCTATGCTTTATTATTTGAAGTCGGCAACTAGTTCAACTGGTTTCACCTGAATAATAGTTTTTCTATGGAGCTGTGTAGCTAGAACTTCGTTTTTTAAGATATATTAACGATAATCATGTAAAGTGGTTAATATATTTCATTTAAGCTTCCAGGTACCGTATTGTTTATAAACATCTCTTATTTATCACATAATTAAATTCGCAAATTCTAAGAGGCTGACAATACGCGGGAAGTAATTTACCACTAATTGGGTGTTAGCGACCATCCAAATATTTATCTGCTCCATTAATCTTATAAGTTTTAATACATTTTGTTTATTTTTTTCTCTGGAAACCAGTTCAAGTTTTAAAAATAATAGCTGAAGATTTAAAACAAGATAAAGAATTCCTATAGATAACGATCAGAACGAAAACATACAAGTGATTAGAAAGGTAGGTTCTGTGTTAGTGAAATAGTTGAAATTTAGCATGAAATTGAGTTATATTATGGCATATTTTAGTTGTAATTGTTTCCCTAATTTCACAAACGGATAAGTTATTCCTGAAGAATTACATACACGGTCGGTCTGTCACTGTCAAGAGATATTCTACAATATTTTAGGTCTTCTTTTTATTTCTCCTTCTGTGATTATATTATATTCTGATTTCTAACTATCGTGCAAATCTTATTTATCCTCCTATATGTCTTCTATAATAGAACCCCTACATATGCAAATGGCTTAATATGAATTTACAATACTTTTTACTTTTAATATCTAGGCCAAGGCACTGAATTCAAGGTCTTGAGTCTAAGTAAACCTCAAAATAGTTCGTCTAAAAATATTACCGTAGTAATTTATGCTCGTTAACTTGCTCACGCATAATCGTATGCATAGATTTTGTTACTGATATAGGTTAGCTATTTAGTTAAAAATATTTGTATATTTTCGTATACAATTGTTATTGCATTGTTTTACGTAGGTAATAAGTTTCTAATTCTTTTCAGAGAAACAAAAACTACTAAAATATATTACATTATTAAGAGAATTACAATAGACAGGTAATTACAGGAGGACTTTTTCGCTCTTTTGGGGATATATGCATAGCACACTTACAACGGTTTCTCTTTAGGTCACAATATGGACGAACGAAAAAAATATGAGGTATTGCTTTTAATTTTTAAACTATTTCTGTAGCGCACTATGAAATGTACATTTTTGTATGTATTTATTAAATTTTATTCCTAATTTTACATTCCTCCGGTCACGAAACATTCTTAAAAAACCATCCAAGGGGCACCGAGGGCTCCGTACAAACCTGTAGGTATGCAAATAAAATTTATGCTTTTCATATTTTTTACTTTATATAAATAATAATAATAAATAATAATAAATATTTCGGACATCTAACACACAACGCCACCTAGTCCCAAGCTAAGCAGAACTTGTGTTATGGGTACTAGACAACTGATATGAATACATATATACTTTTTTTTTTGTAAATACATACATATTATACATAGAAAACACCCAAACTCCGAAACAAATATTTGTAGATTTCACAAACATTTGGTCCGACCCAGGATTTGAACCCGAGACCTCAAGCTTAGCAGTCGCATACGCTACCACTACGCCACCGAGGCAGTCGTGTGCTATAAAGCGTTGCTTCGTACCAAATTTCAAGATTCTGAGTTCATGGGAAGTAGGGTTTGATTTCCTTGCGAGTATCGAAAATTGCAGTTGTAGCATAAACGGCTATATCTTTTATAATATAACACAATCGCGTTGGATTAGAAGTTTATGAAAAGTGGTCTTGACAGACAGACGGACCACAAAGTGATCCTTTCCTTTTGAGGTACGGAACCCTGAAAAGCAGTAGATATTATACAAAACGATCAAGAAGCGATGTTATTATTAAATTCGGTAACACGATAGCCATATAAGACCAGTGACAATTTAGAAATAACACCAAAATTATCTAATTTGCATTTTAACAACCGACATCCTTAAAGTTTTTGCAATTACTCACCTCATAAATATTAAGATTCTAGAATATTTAGCCTATAAAGAGGCCATTCTATTAAGACCGACTCAATAAAAACTATTTGAAATTGTAATCATATTATTTATGTACATAATAATGCCCAAATTCTAAAGCAATCAAAACATCAAAAGATTAGGCAATTGACTTCTATGATATAAGGTATGCTTATAAAATTATAAAACTTACTAAGACACGAAAGATTTGACTAGATAAAAAAAATAAGTGACTAAACACAGGTCAAAAAACCCGACTCTGCAGATTATTAGGTCCTTACTATGTTTTGAGTTTTTAAATGGAAAATTGACTTTTAGACGAGAGTTTGTTAATTACATTTACATAATGTTCACATTAGCTCATTCGTCTGATCCTTTGGATTTCTAAATATATATTAGTTATCGCTGATTCACTTCTGTCTAACGCTTTTCTATGAACAAACTTTATATGAACAAACGAAAAGATGGTTAAAAATATAAGCTATTACCGATGCTAATCCAACATATAATTCTAGAGTAACACTGCATATGTGTACCGCTGAATACACGATTTTCACAAGACTACACAATAATATACAAGATAATCGGTCAGCAACTGTAGCGGCGTGCCAATGCTGATTCTAAAATATGTTAGCATAACATAGTTTCACCTACAAATTCTTAGTGATAAACACAAGTTCCAACTAGTAAAGTTATTAGATAATACGTCTACCCAGACATAAACAGTGGCATTTACTTGGCTTTGCCCTCAGTCCGTCAGTCCATGTACAAAACTCATCCACTTCACTTAATAACTTCTGACATTGTTTTGGATTACGTGTCAGTATTGCAAGGTCGTCTGCAAAGGCTAAGATGGACTCCGTGTATTTGTTGTTTATTTTAAACCGATAGCCCCATTTTTTCTCATGACTTATTAACTTATCTATAAGAATATTTATAATTATATTAAAAGCTATTGGTGACAAGCAGCAGCCTTGGAACAACCCTACATTATAATGCAAAGGTTCTGTGTGTTCCTTGTTTGCTGCTATGGTAAATTGTAATTTAGAATAATAAGATGTGATTATGTCGATAACCACAGTAGGAAAGTTATACCACTTCAGGGCGAAAATCATCAGTTCATGCTGTACAGAACCAAATGCGTTTTCAAGGTCTATCCAACAGACCGTTATTTGCCTCTCATGCATTCTGGCATCTTTCAAACTTTCCGCTAATAATGTGTTATGTTCCAGGCAGCCAGAAATACCGGGCAAGAACCCTTTCTGGTGGTTTGACCTGAAATACCTATTGCTGATCATGAACTTTGTCATTTTTGTTTGTAGTACGCTAAAGAAAATTTTGGAAATTGTATTGGTTAGTGCTATCGGTCTAGTATCTTTTGGGTGAATTACTTCGTCTTTTTTTGGAATGAGGACAAAAATTGCTTTGCCAAATGATGTTGGTATGTTATATGTTATACAACTTAGGATATATCGTAAGTTGTGTAAGTATAAAATAAGCTTCTATAAAATATAAGATATATATATAAATTAAAATGATTGTCAAAAAGTATAATATTCATATGTATTTTGGAACATTAACTATCCAGGGTTAATAAAGAGGATGGGTTTGTATAAAGTTGAAAATTTGTAAAATGTATATTATATACATGTATAGTAATGGGACTGATTATTCTCACACAATTCATACTCTCCGTAAATAGCCTCGCAGGTTAAACTGTAAACTCTTATAAATAAAATTGGAACATATTAATTCGTAACTATAAAAATATGTTCTACAAAAATATTTTGTCCAAATTCCAATAGAATTTTATAGTTATTTGACCAAATAGGTGAACATGCTAAGTAACACTACAACTATTTATCGATGTTTATAGTTGATAATGACGGGTACGATTCTTAGTTTTACGACTTTCTGTCCATGACAAAAATAAGCTGAGGTCAAAGCCGAAATGTTCGTTTAGTATCTGTAAGTTCGTAAAAGATACTAGATACGTTACGAAACTTAACAGCCAACACATAAAATGAAACTATAATCTCATACGGGTCGTTTACGTTCTTAAATTAATAATTTGTTTTGAAAACTAACACTCGTAAAAGACCTTAAACTTAGTAATGAAACTATTTATTTATGGATTCACGTAATAAAAAATGTTTTATTTATGTTTAAATTATTCTTATTTCAGGTACGAAACTGCGATCATAGAAGGATTCATCGTTATACGATATTGAAAACATCCCTGAAGTGAACGTAGTTTGAAAGTTTAATATATTACGAGAAATTTAACTCAATTACATCTATTATTTAATAAAATTTATTCAGCAAAATTAGTTATGGTGTTGTTTTGCTAAGTTTTAATACCACAACTAATCAACTTATCATCATAATTTCTAAGAAAAAGGTCACAGGCTGTAGTTCAAATAGAATAAACTAAAGACTAAAACACCTTAAGTATATTAATTTTACATAAGCGAAACTAGGGGCAATAGCAAGTGTTTCATATTCGTTCACCGTTTCAAATTTCATGCCGTCGACGTCATACTGCTTTGTCTGTTTGTCCGACGCGTGTCACTCCTCTGATGTGATGTGGCTAGTCAGATGTCGAATGTACGTCAGTTCGGAGTGACGTTTGACTACCAACGTGTCAGAATTGTAGGGAAATAGGATATCGCACCTCTATCAACAAAGTAATAACTTCGTGATTAATTCAGTGAATTGGATGACGGATGTCTTCCAATTAAGAGGATGATGCCATCATATTGAACATATCCATAATAAGCTATTTAATTTTAAAAATTTCTTTAAAAACAGTTTTTTCATTCAAAAAGAATCGCTAATCTACAAATTATCTCAAAAATCATTTAATTTTTATAGTTCAAGCCAATTAATGATATAAATATGTATATATCAGTTTTTTTGTTATTACAAATAAATATTTTACGTATCTCGTTTCCAACGTTCGATTGCGGTACATAATTCATTTTTTGCAATTTAATAAACTCATCAAATTACCATCAAGATGGTATCTCACAACACTTTGCATATGAATGCGATACGTCAATCTGCCTTAAGCAAATAAAATGCCTCATCTTATTCAGGCAACAGCTGTTAACTGTGAAGTCAATCTTTTGACTGCAATAATTACAAAAGAAACACCGTTCAAAAATTTTGCACCCTACTTTTTTGACATTGAACATTTTGGCCAATTTGACTCTTATTAATGGTATTTAAAGTCCTATTTACAATAATCGTCAAATGCAATTCCGAATAGTAAGACGTATTTATTTTCCAAAATCCAATTTTCTGCTGACATCGCATCCGTCAAAATGAAAATGAAGGTCTTTAGATTTGAGACATTTGATTTACTGTTGTTGATTTATTTGTATCCCTCGTGATCATGAGCGACATCTTTCAATTGATGATATTTTTCTAGTTCAGACCAAGCCCTGATATCATCTATCCACTTTCTTTTTGGTCGACCTGGTGTCTTCCGGTCAGGTATTGTTCTTTCTAAAAGAAGCCTCAGGAATTCATGTGCGAGGAATACCGTCTGCTGACCTCCAAACATCATTTTGAAGATTATTTGTAACAATAAAATCAATTTCTATAGATGAAAAATGATATTATAACGAATGTGTAAAAAGTAATTCTACATCTCCTTGTAAATAATTAAATGTAAATCTGAAGACGTACCGTTTCTGAATATTTATATAAATATTTTTTTGTAAGTACCCACCTTTATCGGGTTAATAGTTTTGTAAGATATTTTATTCTCATTTAAGTGACTATGTCTTATTGAGAAATAAAGAACTTTTTGTCTTAGCTGCCAAAATGACTATGCTCTGCCTGATGGAAAGCACGAGCAGAATCCAGGAGTGGTGGTCACCATCCCCAATGCTAATAGGGAAAATGCAGTATAGTGACCCACACTATGGCGGCCTAGTGAGATGCTTTTTCACGCTCCGCTTAAAGGACCCGGGTTTTAAACCGAATTAAAAGAAACAGAAAATATCTAACTCGAACTTTTCATTTACTAGATATTTTATTGTTTTATTTTCCTTTTACAACTCTAGAGGCAATAAATAAATAACGACATAGAAAATCTGTGCATTATAAACAAAATCACACAAACAAATAATTACAAAATACATATATAAGTTTTAGAAAATTAATGGAAATAAATATTGTGAAGCAACAGTTGAAATTAGTTTTAATAACTCCGTGAGAAAGCTCTTCTATTTATTACCTAATGTAAGTTCTTGCTATAAAACGTTCAGTAATCAATCCTTTTTGATGGTACAGATAATCCCTTCTCATTTAATTGCTCTTATCTGTTTAAATCAGACCACCAGACATGAACACACTTTTTTGGTAATACATTAATTTAACTCGGAAACTGGACCTTACTAGCTGTCTATTTTAGAACGCAAAGAACTTTATTACGATTAAGATATATTTTGTATTCAAGATCAATATCCCGTCAACATGGTGAAAAACGAGTTTTGGTTCATAAACCTCGCCAAAGTATACATGCTGTTGGAATACCCACAAACTGAGCGGAGTGATCTGAACTTAAACGAGTAATTACAGTGCTTATCCAATTTGGCAGGGCAGAAAAACACGACCCCCCTTGCACAGGAAATTTGTTTTAAATTTCGACAACAATGGAGAGATTGCAAGTCGGATAATTGCGTACGGGAACAGTCCGTGACGCCAACGACGGTATAAATTCACCAGCAATGAACGGTTAATAATAGCTTGAGCAAGTTAAATAGCCTTCTCAATGGGACCCCATGACAGCAATCTGCAAAATCGGGTATCGCATACCTCTCACCGTTTATTTTGTTCAACTTGTCAGGTATTCAAACATTTCTGATAGTATTTTCTTGATTGCTTAAGATAAAAAAGAAACAAGATACTCCGAAGACGTAAAAAGTTTTACCATGTCAATAAATCACCGAGATTATAAATCGGTTTTACAACTTATAGGTGATCGGAAACTGCCGTAAATCATAAAAGAAATGGGGGTTGATATTGTCAAAGTCCCTAGATACCCATTAGTAGATGCCAATATAGCCTTGTCTTCATATCAAAATTTCAAAACTAGAATAAAGTTTTTAATTATCCGTAGCGGTACAGTAAAAGTAAAGAGCTTCGATCAAAACAAATCAACAGTTATAATTATAGTCATTAATCATTATAAAAATTCTTCATCGCCACCACAAATAAAAAAGCAATATCTACAATCTTGTATTCGGTTACATTATGGCTATCGAGAATCATTAAAGTAGGTGCAAGTCAACATCAAATCATGTCTGGCATCGATAAATTGACAAATTATTTAAATCACGTGTGGTCTGTGAAGATACACGTGTTAATGGTAGAAACATTTATTTGAACGATGTTTTCATGAAACTCTTAACCCATTCCCATACTAAAATAAAGTTTAGAATGCAAGATAAAAATGATTGTTTTCAATACAAGTTGTTTTAATGTAACTGCTTTACTACTTTGAAATATAAACAGGGCAACTTGCGAGTTAATAAAACTTATTTTTCAGAGTATTTTATTTTATACTACTTTCTGTACTTACTATATTGCATATATACATATACGCCATTAACGTGCGATTGGCACCACGTCTGTAGTCACTGGTAATCTTTATCATGAGACAGACCATTTTATCACAGGAAAAGCTACCCATTCTTTATGATCGTATGTTTTATGGTTTTCAATATAAATAAGAAGAAGAAGAATATGGGTTCATAAACTAGAGACCATCTTGTACATTACCGTCTTAAGATTTTAAGAAAATAACTCGAGATATCATTTCTCTCTCAAAAATAGTGATCCCAATTGTATTAAAGAGCTTTTTATTACCTGAACAATCAGGTATAAAAATTTCAAATGTCAAATGTGCTATCTTCATAGCTACTATTTTTACATACATAATTGACGGATAGAAAAAGTCTCGGTTATCAATTGTTTTTTTTTAGAAACATCTGAACCCATCACACGTATGACTAACACCGTATTTTTGACTGATTTTATGCTAATTGAATCTAAAAAGTATTAGAGCTTCGCTAGTGGAATAAGTCGCTCAAATACTAACCGTTTCTATTAAAGTTTCCAGGCATGCGCCACAAAATGTCCTTCAAGTAATTAACATCAACATAATATCTTTACTTCTTCATCACGGCAAGTTTGTGCGTTGTCTTTTACGTGACTTCTCACCTCGCTGATTTATCTGGAGACACACTAACCGCCAACTTAGCATATTACTTTGCTAATGGAAATCTTAATTAATGTTTAAACTTTACTGAAATCATTATCTTGAGACTACTATTCTTCATTATTTTGTTTGAGTCATATAAATAAGTTAGATGTCACGGTTCGCATCTTGTATGAGACATTAATAACTGGTAGTGCATTGTGTATTACAATAGGGACAGGAAGTTTGTAAACCGATTATGCTGATCGGGTGTCACTCAGTATGACAAGAATACAATCAATTGCAACGGATTTATGAATAAGATATCGATGCTCTGATTTTATCGAGCGGTACTTAATCGATGTCATAAGAATAAATGCTTCCTCTAGTAAAAACTAATTAGGGATGCACCGAGATTGATTCTTACGATAATGCTCTTATTTTTTTCTGTAATATTTATATACCTTAATCTCATTAAATAAAATATGATCTATCTACAAAATAAGTTGCAAGAATCGTTGCATCGTCGTATTAATTCATTCCATAATCATTATACGGTCAGCTGCTTCTTGACGATCAATTAACGACCACATGCAATAAATAACGAAATAAATTGAAGGAGCAACATAGAAAGACTGAAAGAAAGAAAGGAAAATATTCACTTTGGCAACTAAAGAAAGTAATCTTATCTATCTATTATATAAAATTCTCGTGTCGTGTTGGTGCGTAATCGAACTCCTCCGAAACGGCTCGACCGATTTTGATGAAATTTTTTTGTGATTATCCGGTATCTATGAGAATCGGTTCTTATCTATTTTTCATCCCCCTAAATGTTAGGGGTAGTCCACCCCTAATTTTTTTTTTAATTTTTTAGACAAAATTTTTAATTTCTATTTTTTTATGATACAGCATTAGTAAATACATACAACCCTAAATTTTCAACCCTCTACGATCAACCCCTATTTTTTTATATTCCCTTTTATGGCAAAGCAACGTTTGTCCGGTCAGCTAGTAGAAAATAAAAAGGTAACATACAACTATTTTGCAAGCCTAAAAATGGGACCATGAAATAAGCATAACAATTCACATAATGCAAATATTATTTTTCAATACTGATAATCATGCGTCAATTGCCCAAGACCATATCTAATAGTGAAATAACATGATCAAATAGAGGGTGATATAAATTGCAGTCCTCGTCGCGTTCGGATCTCGATCGCGCGGCTCTGATAAAACTTAAAGCGACGGGAACAATAACCGATGCACTTCCTTTGACAATAGTCGCGGTCGGACCGGCTGGCGACCGGCCGATGCAAACCAATAATTTATACGATGCCCAGAGATCGCAACGATACGCTCCACTAAACCGATCAATAATCCTAGAAAGTGATAAGAGCAATCGAAAAGTATTAAATTGAAATGTCAGCAGGGTATAATCAAGAGACATGCTACAATTTATTATACGGTGGGAAGTTAGACTCTGAGTAAAATGATCTGTAATAATTATAATGTAGGCTCTTGTCTAGACTCTGCGCTGGTGGTCCTGTCTATGTATTCCCCCAGATGGCTTTTTCTTGTTAGATATTTTAGAGATAAACAAGAAACAAATTGAGCGTGGTTTAAAACTATTTCTAGCATGATAATAGAGAATGTTCAATTTAAATGCGTGATGTTTACGTCTTTAAGGTTAATAATTTGAGTCGCTTTATGGTACGGATATGGCCGAGACGACACGAGGCACGCTTAGTTTGTCTTAGGCGACAAACACAAATATTAGACACGAACAAGCAACGGTACGGAATAGCAAATCACAGCGTATTTGTATAAGAAACGTACTTTGAAGCAGGTTGTATTTGTAAACAGAGCAGTGAATGTTCAATACAGTTAGCTGCCAATGACAGTGGAATGTGCCAAAGAAAACTAACCTTATTTATCTGTTTATTATCTCTGAATGATTAATCATATATTTATTTAGGAAAATCGTAACAAAATATTAATGATAAAGTTTAATTTCAAGACTTAAAGTACTTGTATTGCACATATGATTGACTGCCTCTGTGGCGCAGTGGTAGCGTATGCGACTGCTGTTCTTGAGGTTCGATTCCAAATGTTTGTATGATATACAAATATTTGTTTCGGAGTTTGGGTGTTTTCTATATATAATATGTTTGTATTTACAAAATTAAAAGTATATGTGTACTTATATAAGTTGTCTAGTATCCATAACACAAGCTTTGCTTAGCTTGGGACTACATGGCGTTGTGTGTAAGATGTCCGAAATATTTATTTATTTATTATTTATTTATTTATAAATACTAATAAATTCAAAGATACTCGATATATATACCAACTCTCGCTTATTGTGGTCAGTACCAATAAAAACGGCAGGTGTAAAAGAACACATATAAAAATAAACTTCATTATAACATGTCTTACGAATAGGTAAAAAGTCGTTCTCAATGTACCACTTTTACATAACTCAGTTCCAAGTCCAAGACTTATAGATAACAAAAAATTGTACTTTATTCATGAAATAAACTTTAACATCAAGTTTATATTAAAATTCGTAGTGTAATGGAAACAATGCATTATGCATTGACTCGACTTGACACAATGACATATGGAGTAAGTTTTGTTTGACGTTAGGACAGTGATTTAAAAATATCAAGTAACAAGAACGCTAATACATGGCTATACATGGCAAGTTTCTACCGATTTTCACATTAAATTTAAATATGTATTTTTATACTTGATTTACAATTTCTCTGTCCTTTTTTTGTTAAAGAACAAAACGAATGCTCATCTTAAGTGGACGCTGGTTTTACGCATAATTGGAACTCCTTTTTGCGCACGATTCGCATGTGAAATGATGTAGGTATATGGTCATATTTTATGTTAAAGTATTTTACTAGTTTGTGTGAGTCAGAAGCTCATGAAACTTAGAAGGAATATGTTACATTTTTGACGATGAAGGTGTGTAAATTATGAGAAGTTGAAATAATTTTTTCGCCTTTATCTAAACAAAGATGTTTATTGACCGTAAAAATAGGTTTGCAAAAGCTTTGTAACTAACAATTTGAACTCAGACGTCTATGTTTATACAGCACAATGCTTTTGGTCATAATCATACGGCTCGAGTGCATGTAAATTACAATGTGGAATCCATCACGATTCGTCCTAATACAACGTGTAAAGTATCCGATGGCTATCAATTTGGGCATTCTTCTATACACATTGATGGTGAGATATTGTCTATACATGCGGTATAAAAACAATAATGTAAGTTCTGTTAGGGGCGTGACTTGCGTATGCGCCGCGTGGGCTAAGCGTCGGTGGACATTGTTTAAGCCGCGTCGCTATTAGACCCCAAACATCAACGTGGAGATTTTATCGTAATTATAATGTTCTATTATTGCTATTTACACAAGTAAATTCCAGTGATCCTATCGTATAATTATATTTTTTCGTCTAAAAGTCCAGTCTGGTCACGTTAGTGAAGTAATATTATTAGATGCTTGATACTCGCAAAAACGCGAATCTTTTTAGAATTTATTCTCAGAATAACTTCAAATATTGATTATTATTTTTAGTTTATACACTTTATAGTTTTAGATGTACCTAATAATTTGTACGGAATTTTGATATCTCCTAACTTGCATTGAGAAAATCTAATGGCAGTCACTTCGTGTAAAAATTTGGAAGCGTTTCGCGTTGTAGTTAACTAATTTGGGAAAAATTAAACCCCGGTCTAATATGAGAAAAAAAGCTCGGAGGAAAAAATAAGAAGAAAACACAACTCTAGATATAAAATATATTCTATCCTAGTTTTTCTGTAAAACTATAAACTATAATATATGCTTGTTCAATCCATACTATTCCTATTAGGGGGGATAGAGCTTTCCGCGTCCGCAGGAGATACCTAACCACAACCCTGCACGTGTCCCCAGGGTGGTGCCAATTGGATAGCAACGCCGGGTCTCAGGCGGCGGTTAAATAACCTGATCCAATCAGCCTAACCAGCCTGATTCTGTGTCGGTAGGAAATGACTGCCACAAACCGTAACCCTCTAGGCAAGTCTTGCAGGGCCGGTGGTCCTGGCTTCATTGCACGGGCCAAGAGGTAGAAAACCTCAATAAAAAGTTACCCTAAGTCTACGGTGGGATACGCGCCAAGAGACTGCATGGCTGGTAGGAGACCTGTCACTAGCGACCAACCTCGACGGAACTGGCAAACGTCGTTGAAGAAGCCTTCTAGGGAGAATGGGCGTCACCTTCCTAGTGACCTGAATACTTCGACCTTACTCGTGGGAACATATATGGATGAATCGATAAAATATAACACTGAACAAAATAAAACGCAAAATAATACACTCACACATCACATTTTCCACAGGGGCCTTTTATTAAATAGACCAAGGTCGCAATCAATAAGTGATGATCTCTTACTGAAGAATACCAGCAAAAATGAGAATCGGACTACGCAAGAAACAAACAGTACAACAGGACACAAGTCTGCCGGCTCCGACTTACTCCACATTACTGCAACAGAGGTTAATACTGAAGAAACCTCAAAACCATGGACTGAAGTAAAAGACAGAAAGAGACGCAGAGAAAGTCCGGAACACAAAAATGAACAAGCACAAAAACAAACCAAACTTAGCGCATATTGGCTCAGTCAACCTGTAAGTACGTCAAATAGATTCAAAGAACTGGAAGTAGATGCAGCTACAGAAACTGGACAAGCAGACGGAGAAAAAATTACCAAACCTCCTCCCATCTTTGTAGATAAAGTCGAAAACATACAACCACTAAAACAACTACTTGAGGAACATGCTCTGGGAAATTATGAAATAAAAGTGCTCAACGACAACAGAGTCAAAATTCAAGCTAAGACATCTGAATCTTACAAAGATATTGTAAAACAGTTAGAAGGAAAACTAACAGAGTTCTATACATACAGACCCAAACAAGACCGATCCTTTAAAGTTGTGCTGAAATCTATACATCCATCTACAGACACAGAAGATATACATCTAGCCCTAAAAGAACTAGGACATGATACCGTTAACATATGGAATATAAAGCAGAGGGTAACCAAAAAACCTCTACATATGTTTATAGTGGAACTTCTACCAAAAAACAACAACAAAAAAATTTACGACATAAAAAGTCTTTTGAATTGCCGTATAAAATTCGAACCACCAAGGCCAATACGTACCATGCCACAGTGTGCAAACTGCCAACAGTACGGTCATACAAAATCATACTGCCATCGCACACCGAAGTGTATTAAATGCGCTGGGAATCACACATCTGTGAATTGCACCCGTAAAGAACGTTCAGACTCTGTCAAATGCGTTCTTTGTAATGGAAACCACCCGGCTAACTATAAAGGATGTTCTGTCTATAAAGAATTGCAGAAACAAAAGTACCCGCCCCTTAAAAACAAGCGGACCTATGAGCTGCGGGAACAACAAGGTATAAAAACGGCCGATGAACCAAAGGATAAAACCAACTTCACTGAAACATACAGCCACACTTCCAAAAAAACTTATGCAAACGCCTTAAAAGCCACTGAAAATGACATGAGCCTCACATATGGCGAAAATAACCAGAGTCAAACCAATGAAATGAAACAGTTGTTAGAAATGTTTAAACAAATAATGAATCAAATGTGTATAATGACAAATCTCTTAACCAATTTAATGACTATTTTGAGTAAAAATTCAACCAATTGAAAATTGCCCTTTGGAACGCCAACGGCTTACCACAACACTACCTAGAAGTAAAAATTTTCCTTGCGACCAATGAAGTTGATATTTTTCTAGTATCGGAAACTCATTTCACAAAAAAATCATTTTTTAACATTCCAAAATATAAGATGTACCATACTATGCACCCGGACGGTACAGCCCATGGTGGTTCGGCGATATTTATCAAGGAAAACATACGACATTATACTGCTAAATCATACCAAACTGAAAAAATACAAGCGACAAGCATAATAGTTGAGAACGATAAAGGCCCGTTTTTACTATCAGCACTGTATATCCCTCCTAAGCACAACATGAAATGTGAGGATTACTCTGGTTTCTTTACTACCTTGGGACAACGGTTTGTGGCCGGCGGAGATTTCAACGCAAAGCATAAAGACTGGGGGGCTCGAGTTACTACTCCTAAGGGCCGTCAACTTTTGAAATCTGTACAATCTCTCAGATTAGTGGTCACTTCTACTGGAGAACCAACATATTGGCCCGCTCACGACAGCAAAAAACCTGACCTTGTGGACTATTTTGTTAGTAAAGGTCTCCCCTCCTTTTCAATTAAGTGCAGGTCTTGCTTTGAGCTTTCTTCTGACCATTCACCAGTGATAGCACATGTAAACCTATCAGTACAAGGCATAGAGGAGAGCTGTAGATTGCATAACAATGGAACCGACTGGTCATATTTTCGTAAACTCGTCAAAAGCGTCTTGCACTGTAAAATACCCCTTCAATCAGACGAAGATGTGATTGATGCTGTGGAGCATTTTAACATTACGACTCAGGATGCTGCATGGGCCGCTACTCCCAACCTAAGTAAAAACTGCCAGAACATAAATAGCTATCCCAAAGAGACGCTGGAATTGTTAAAGGAGAAACGTGAAGCCAGAAAACTCTGGCAGACAACAAAATATCATGTGCACAAAAATAAACTTAACGCACTTATTAAGAAGTTAAAAAAATTACTTGCTAAGCAAAAACAAACTGGCACAGAAAATTACCTCAGAAGCCTTGATGTCACACCTGCCACTGACTATTCCTTATGGAAAGCTACAAAAAAATTAAAGAGGCCTACCGCTCATCAATCACCTATAAAGAAACAAAATGGTTCCTGGGCAAAAAGTGATAAGGACAAAGCGGAAGTATTTGCGACTCATCTGTCAGAGATATTTACTCCAAATGCGGACAGTGGATCTTCGAGGCTGAATGAAGTTATGAAGATACTTAACAAACCACATCAATTGGAACTCCCAATTCAGAAGATCGCAAAAGGGGAAGTAATTCGAGCTATTAAGAAGCTCAACAGTCACAAGGCTCCTGGATATGATTTGATTACAGCTAGAATCCTAAAAGAGCTGCCAGACATAGCATATAAATATCTCACACAATTATTCAATGCTTGTCTTTTGAGAAATTTTATACCACCTCAATGGAAGGTAGCGGAGATTATTTTGATTCTCAAACCTGGTAAAGATGCTACTGATGTCAAATCTTACCGTCCAATTAGTCTCCTCCCGACAACATCCAAAGTACTAGAAATCCTATTTCTAAGCCGCCTGACTCCGGTTATTACGGCAGCGAAATTAATCCCTGAACATCAATTCGGCTTCAGACCTTCCCATAGTACGATAGAGCAGGTGCACAGAATTGTGGAAAAAATAAACCATACTTTTGAGAATAAGTTATGGTGCTCTGCTGCCTTTCTGGATATCTCACAGGCCTTTGACCGTGTCTGGCATGATGGACTTCTTTTTAAAATTCTCAGGAACCTACCCCTGAATTACTATCTATTTATAAAGTCTTACCTTAACGACCGGCATTTCTATGTCAAATATGGTGACAACGTCACAAATTTACATAAAATAAGGGCGGGAGTACCTCAGGGGAGTGTGCTGGGTCCAATGCTCTACCTTATTTACACCTCTGACCTACCGAACACAGAGCACGTTCTTACTGGAACTTATGCCGATGATACTGTGGTGCTAGCAGTCGGCGATACAGCTGCTGGAGCGTCTTACAAGCTACAAAAAAATCTAGACGAGCTATCGTGTTGGCTAAAGGACTGGCGAATAAAGGCTAACGAAACTAAATCAGTTCATGTAACATTTAGCTTACGCCGCGACACATGTCCTGTAGTTGAGCTCAACCATATCAAAATACCACAAGCGGATGACGTAAGATACTTGGGCATTTACTTAGACCGCAGGTTGACTTGGCGAAAACATTTAGAAACCAAGAGAAAAGCACTTGATCTGCAACTCTGCAAGCTGCAATGGCTAATAGGCAGAAAGTCGCAACTCAATTTAGAAAACAAGCTTCTTCTCTACAAGTGTATTCTAAAACCTATTTGGACCTATGGCATTCAGCTGTGGGGAACAGCGTCATCATCAAACATTGAGATTCTGCAACGATTTCAGTCAAAAACTCTTCGAATGATAACTGGAGCACCCTGGTACATAACAAACACGCGTCTCCACAAAGACCTGAAAATTGAATCTGTCAAGGAAGAAATAAAAAACTCTCTACCTAAATATTCTGAAAGATTAAATCGGCATCCAAACTTTCTGGCAAGAGAGCTGATGAGTATAGAACCAAATTGTACCTTCAAGAGGTTGAAAAGACGTGCTCCTCAAGACCTGACTGTATGAGGAGCTAGCGCCAATATGGACATATCACTGGATACTGTGCCATACACGACTATTTATTACAATCATGAATATCCAGCTCAATGTCGAAAAGACAGATTGCAGGACTTAGACAAATTTAAAAAAAAAAAAAAAAAAAAATCCATACTATTCAATACGTCTGTTGCACATGACATAAATCATTTTGTTAAATTTTGATTTATTTGATTGACTTTGTAGCGCAGTGATAGCGTATGCTACTGCTGTTCTTGAGGTCTCGGGTTCGATTCCCGGGTCGGACCAAATGTTTCTATGACCTACACACATTTGTTTCGGAGTTTGGGTGTTTTCTATGTATATTATGTACCTATGTATTTACAAAAAAGTATATGTATTTATATCAGTTGTCTAGTACCCATAACACAAGCTCTGCTTAGCTTAGGACAAGAAGGCGTTGCCAAAAAAAAAATTGTGACACACAATCACATACGGCCGCCTGATCTTAAACTAGGTAAAACCTGTAATATTGTGAGTAGACTGCTGATAAACATACTTATACATTTCTAAATACATACATATTGTAGATAAATTAATCTCAGACACAGAACAAACGATGGTGCTCAGCTCAACACATAAAATATTGTCCTGAGATCGATCGAATCGAACATACGATCTCTGACTTAACAGTCAACCCCCAACCATTACACCAACACTCGTTGTTAAAGTTTTTATTAGATGGCGCAGTGGTAGTGTATGCGACTGCGGTGCTTGAGGTCTCGGGTCCGATTTCTGGACCAAATGTTTGCATGAACTTTAAATATTTGTTACGGAGTTTGAGTGTTTTCTATGTATAATATGTATATATTTACAAAAAGAAGTTTACATTTATTTAAATAAAATAAAAAAAAAGTTGTCTAGTATCCATAATACAAACTCTGCTTAGTTTTGGAATAGATGGCGTTATGTGTTGGATGTCCGAAATATTATTAAAATATTACCTTAACAATCAAAAATTAAGTTCTCAAATACAAGAACAGTGGCTTAACGTTTTCCAACTAACGGCGCATTAGTTTGTACAAACACTAGATATTATTCAAATGCTCACACACGAGTGGATTGTCACGATCCTTTTCTAAGCTTCACTCACAGTTGTCAGTTTAGAACCGGGAGCGTACCTTTCTCACTTATTGGTTCGATTCTTTAGTAGTTCGATTGTGCTTGGTGGTTCCGTCTAAATTAAACTATAGGTGCAGTTGGTACATTCCAGGAATCATTATTCTTATTAACTTACCAAAATTTCCATTTCCATTTTACAGAGTAAAAAATACTCGGCTATGTAACACATACTTACGAGTACATGTATTATTATAATTATGAATAAATAAATAAGCCATTATATTTCTTGCTTTTACTATGTTTTGTACATACAACGAAAGTAACAAATAAATTTTTAGCGTTAGTAGTTAGTAGTTTTCTATAATTAGAATTTATGTTCTTTAGTAATTTAGTTAATAATTAAGATTAAATAATAAGTAAAAAATTATATTCTTCTTTTAATTTTTTTTTAGTCAGTAGGAACCTCGCAAAAAAAATGTCTAAACAAACCACAAACAAACCTATCAATTTATAAAAAATGTAGTTAGTTTATTTTTTTTAATTTCATTGGAAAGAAAACGAAATTTTCTGATTAAGGTTGTAAATAGCTACATGTGTGAGCTAACCCTTAAAGCTAATTAAGCTGAGCACGACACAGGATCACCGTGTCATGAGTGTCATGAGTCCACGAGATCATGCCGTCATGACTTGAGAGAAAGCAAATTAGATCTATTAGTAAACGCCACAAGAATGCCCGAGAATCTGTAAGATGGCTACCAGGGCTAGTTGGGTGTGGCAATTAATTATTTAAAGTCGTGATGGAAACCTTTCGATGTTTTCTCGACTCCTTTAGTGACCTGTTAGTCTAGTAGTAAGTGATTGTGTCTAATGAGCTGAAGGTCGTGGTAACAATTCCTATCTATACAAATAAATGAAATTAAACTGATTGCCTCGGTGGCGCAGTGGTAGTGAATGCGACTGCTGTGCCTCAGGTCTCGGGTTCAAATCCTGGGTCGGACCAAGTATTTGTGTGATCTACAAATATTTGTTTCGAAGTTTGGGTGTTTTCTATGTATAATATTTACAAAAAAAAGTATATAAACAAGTATATATGTGTTCATATCAGTTGTCTAGTACCCATAACACAAGCTCTGCTTAGCTTGGGATTAGATGGCGTCGTGTGTTAAATGTTCGAAATTTTTATTATTTATTTAATTATTTATTGTTGTACTTCCAAATACACAGCTTTTCATTTAATGCATACGATGCTTACCTCAAAAAAACACTTATTTAAATTTTTGTATGCCGCCTCTATAACGGCTGGACTGATTTAAATGAGAATTTCACCGCAAATAGCTAATGATATAAGCAGGCTACTTTTTGCTAGACCATAATATCCCCGCGGCATAACCCACGGTTTTTAAGGTAAACAACCAGTGGTACTTCTTTATGTACGATATGTAGAACGGCACATACATGTATCCAGGGGGCTCAACTAGTTTATTATTCACATGGTCGTTTAAAAGGTATCTCGGATTGTTATACACAGATACATGTATGTGCCGTTCTATGCACTCACACCTGTATACCCGAAGAGACGGGCAGATGCGCATCACGCACCCACATATTGCCAATTATAATTTGGCCCTGTTCACATATATGTCCCCTATTTACAAGCGTATAGCCATTAACTGGGCACTGTGGAACTACATATGGGTGTTTGAGAGAAATGGCAAGAGAAAAGTAGAAAAGGGGATTGCTTATGCGGGTTCATCCAGAAGTGTAAATCGAACTGTTACCTGGAAACTCTCTATCATATAAGAGACAACTTTGAAAACGTGCTACGTACCTCAAAGTCTTAGTAACAAATAATCTGACTTATTTCTATGGGTATATACGAATGTCTACAGGTATTACGGGTATGTACCGATAGTTGCGAGTATAATGTAACAAACATAAATAAAATAAATAAAAAATAGTCGAATTGATAACCTCCTTCTTTTTTTTGAAGTTGGTTAAAAAGTATATAAGTATTATATCAGTCAATCTAGCTTTCATAATACAAGATCTGCTAAGTTTGAAGCTGGATGGCGTTGTGTGTGAAATGTAAGAAATATTTATTTATTTATATGTATTATATCAGTTGTCTAGTAACCACAACACAAGCTTTTTCTTTTTGTGGAATAGGGGGCAAACGAGCAGACCTATCGCCGATTACCGCCACCCATGGATACCCGCAATACCAGAGGTTTCATGAGTGCGTTGCCGACCTTTGGGGGATGAGGAGGGAGATGATGAGAGGGGTTGGGTATGGGCCTCCGGTAACCTCAGTCACTCGGTGAAACACAGCGCAAGCGCTGTTGCACACCGGTTTTATGTGAGGCCGTGGTTCACTCCGGTCGAGCCTGCCCATTCATGCCGAAGCATGGCTCTGCTTAGCTTAACTAGATGGCGTTGTGTGTTAGATATCTGAAATATATCTGTTATTTTATATTAACATTTCATTTTAGTTCACTTTTAATAAAAGTGTACCTGCGGTTAGAAAAAAATATTACACACTTTTACACGTTGTCAAGAAATTAGCCACTACGAAATTTTCGTTCTGTATTTCACACATAAATCAATATATTTATTATAAAAAATTAAATTTCTAAATATATAGGTATACAAAATACAGTATGAATACATTAAATGGCCAAAAAAATTAAGTTAACTCTGATATTCATTATAAAACTTATTTAACTTAAAACGGTACACGAGGTGCTTTCAAATTGCCTCATTAACACTCGTAAAATACACAAAACTCATAAATAAATATACGTATGAATTATTTAAATAAAAGTTAGTGTTAGGCCTTTTAATTTCTTATAAATTAAAAGTATGACCTTTTTTAATATAACTTTTACGTAAATATTAATTTGCATGTTATTTTACTCAACTGCATGAAACTTAAATACACATAAAGTAGTACTGAGTCATTTTGCTTTTGTATAGTATCTTGTGTTTTGTGACTTTATGTATGGAATTGAGGACTTCAAAATCTTTGTTATCACAGAAACGCATTGGGAGAACTGTGATTCAGTACAGTGCAGTACACCAGACTTGCCTGGATTCATACCACGGCTTCACAGAAACATTCTATTGTTGGTTATTATCAAGTCAGAGAGGTTCCCGGAGATGCTATTTTTCTTTCTAAGACGAGGAGGAACAAGAACTAATAGGGCTACAACGCACTCATATTTTTACAGATGCCAAGGTCTATTGGAAAAGGACTCAAAAATGAAAAACATTTCATGTCCATATAAAAATACGAAGCACACAGAATATAGTACCCTACCGCAACGGGATTAAAATGATAATGAGAAACATAATAATTTTAAATTAAATGAGATCTCGCCAGTACCTGCCAACTTAGCATACTCGACATTCACACTCGACAACATATCCAAAACGTTTCTTCATAATCTAATGTTCAAACAGGTACAAAAATATGTTTTTATCCGTGTTCATATAAATCTGTTTTGAATGACGTTAATCTTGATAGACGTTGGCTTAGTTTTATTCATTATGTTCGAATATATTTCTTTTTGGTAAAATAGTAAATTTTATAACGGTGTTTAATGTGATGGACTTTATGATCATAAAAGCAACAAGAGATTGTGAGAGATAATAATATATATAAACTGTTATTTCATTATTTATTTCTGTCAGAAAATTCATCTGTTTCCTCAAGGCTGAGAAAGGACTTAACAACTTAAAGTCCACGGTCAGGTAGGATTGCTGTGATTTTTTAAATATTTTGTGATTTTTTTTAAGCAAAAACTATACGGGATACAGTAAATAACCGCTTATTTTAGACGAACTGTGCATTTAAGGGTTTAAAACCATATTAGAACTATCTATTTGTGAAATAAAAATGACCGATTTTCATTCTACCTATACTTTTTTATGGAATAGCAGGCATACGGCGTATAGCCTGATGGTTAGCGCTTACCGCCGCCCATGGACACCCGTAACACCAGAGGTGTTACAAGTGCGTTTCCGGCCTTTCAAGAAGGATTACGCTCTTTACTTGAAGGTCGTATTGGTCCGGGAATACCACAGTCGACAGTTCATGCCACAGTTTTGTTGTGCGAGACAGAAAGTTTCTGGAAAAGCTCGCAGTTGTGTGTTGATTTTGAAGACAAAGTTTAGATTCAAAAGCGGAAATGATAAGCTGATAAATGACTATATTTACACTGTGTCCCTTTTCCTTTACAGGATAACACGTTCTGGCCTTGAAAGCCACAATTTTAGACTGATTGATATACGCTCTAGAACTAAGCGGTGCGTCTCCTTTCCTGGGCCGAGCAGTTAAAACCTGGCATTCACTGCCATTGAACGTGTTTGCCTCCTTCTTTGGTCCCGGATCTTCAAGCTGGGCGTGAAAAAGCATCTCACTAAGCCATCATAGTGTTTGTCACTATGCTGCAATGTCCATTATTCACAGTGAGAATGATGACCACTGCTCCTGGATTTTACTCATCCTTTCCATCAGGCTGAGTACCGTCATTTTAGCAACTAATTTATAAGAGCTAGACGATTTAGTAATAGAAGTCATCGAGACCACCTTACAACCAAAATATTTAAGTACACATTGTTGTTTAAAAAATATTATATCAACTACAACAACAAATGAACCGCCTGATTCTTGTAGCCCACACAGTCACCCACAATCTGTAGGCAGTAAACCTCCACATAACCCTTTTCGAATCCCCTTCAGGCTGTTGTGGGCGTTACTGTTTTAAGTTATGAAGATGCATCGTCTTCTTTGGAATCTATTTTGGACACACATTCCCCACAAAATTTAGTTAGTCAATATCGTAACAATCAAAATAAGCTACAAATCGGGAGCAGTTTCCTGTTATACAAACAAGTGTATCATTGTACAGAATCCGTCTACTTTGCTATCAGACTACCATGTGTGAGATGTGTGAGATTATTATTATCACTAGCTTTTACCCGCGTGTGTGTCGATTATCGTGGTAAGGAGTAGCCTAAGTCCTTCCTCAAGAATTGGTGCAGCGGCTATATATTTGTATAGCCGTGAAAACGTAATAGACAGAGAGTGTCAGAGTTACTTTTGAATTTATAATATTAGTATGAATTAGAATACTTCGATATGACTTTGTCTAGCCATAATGTATGTATTTAAATTACAGTTTACTAAATCGATGTTTAGATTTAGGTGTTTTAACATTTTTTTGTATGTCTCCTCGAATTATTAATTGAATATGTCTAGAAAACCTTTTAAAAAGAAAGAACTGGAAAAAATTGGCCTATAAATGGGCCATTGTCGCCTCGGTACAACACCAGTATATTAAATAGAAACAGTACAAGAAAACGGATTCTGCAGCTTACGTTGCCTGGAGTTACTAACTACATGTTTAATTACTCTGGTTATTTATTATGCCATAAGAGTAGACCCGTTTTGAAGCTAACAGCTATTATAGCATGCCACATCGCAATTGCTCATATTCGGGAACAAACAACTAGGAAATTCGCATCTAAATTAAAACTAGCTAGTAATTAATTTTTTTAATTAATTTAATTTCTGAAAACAATCATCCACTAATCACTAAAACAAATGGTTGTGTCACGACAATTAACCAACAAGTTTATCCTTAACGAACGAAACGAAGTGTTAAAATTTCATCGAACACAAAAAAGGTTGGTACACCAAAATAAAATATGTGCCCCAAATGTTTAATTGAAATTCTAGTAAATCAATACTTCCCGCCCGAGTCCAACTTTTATTCGAACTGCCAAGACAAATTCTGTATCATTCCGAATACGAGCAGAGGGATCAAAATCTAGTTTTGACATTAAGTAATCACAAAACCAATAAAGTATTAATCCTAGGTATATCGGCAATATTTCACGAGCAGTAACACCAATGACAAATAAACGTACTGTCGAAGGATTTAGAAATATATTTCACAAGCAATCTACTTGGTTAAATAAGCCTCTTAGCTTTATAATACGGTAGCTAGAATACAGCTAAAATTCAACCTGAACTAGACATCTTAGAATTCATGAGATGGTGTATATTTTATTATTCGTTTTATGCCGCCATAAAGGTATCAATACCTAAATCGAACTGGGTTTGACTATAAACAGAAATGCTGCTTTGTTAACTGTTATAGGTATAAAATCTAGAGGTTATTCAGCGAAGCGAATATCTTTAGATTATTATCATAAATTTTGTCGTAAATTTTATTGCATAGGTAGCGAAAAAAGTGTCGGAAGACTTCTTTTAGTAGGCACATTTGGCAATATTAATATAATAATTCTAAAATATTTTATAACATTAAGGGTCAAGAGCATATTGGTTTAATTTGCGAGTTTAATATTAAGGTGCTAAAACATTTTACAACATGATTTTAATCGAACATTTTAGCATAAGAAATTTATTGGTTATTTCTGTTACGACATTAGTTGCCTTATCATTGGTATAAAGTCATAATAATAAAATAAGTACTAATAATAAAAACGACTTAAGAGCATTATAAATACATTAATATTATTTATTTTCATCGTAAATTATGGCTAGACGGGTAGGATAGAAGTTAATTCAGTTTAATTACTCCAAGATTCATAAAGAGAATTTTGAAACGGTGATAGGACTTGGAGTTTCAAACCCCAGTGAAACTGAAAGTGTCAAATGCTTTTCTACCCTGATAACCTCTTTGTTTCACCTTGGGTAACACCGAATATTTATAAAATATAACAGGTCTTGTTACTTCGTTAGGGTTGAAGATAGAACAAAGATTAAATTAATTTCAGAGAGCCATTTATCAAACTAACCCATTATTCAAAGCAATATGTAATCAACAAATGAAAACACAAAATGTACCATAAATTGTAACTTCTAATCCCACCTTGATCTATTAAATTAAAATATTAAAAGGGTTCTCTCCCGAAATCCAAGTAGCCATTAAATCGCTTGAGTTACCTCATAACGGATTCAGTAATTTGCCCATACGTCTTGTTATGGTCGTTCAACAAGATTAAAACCCCTGGCCACCCTTCATAAATCCTACCCTGTACTCCGAATGTGATATATTATTTATTGATACGTAACAACCAATCCTGCCCCCATCGAATTGTCAATGGAAGGTGGTAGCCAAGATACAACTATTTACTGCAGTTTTCGGAGCAAACCACAAATAAAATGAAGTCTATGCATATTATAGTATCATCATATGGACGTAGCGGTAGTTTATTTGTCCCGAGGGCTGCTTTTATGGGGTCGCTTTTATTGGGTGAAGTGACACTAGTAAAAAATTCGGCGCGGTCAACGTTCGATCTTGTAAGGTTTTTGTAACTGAACAAAAAATAAACAAGTAAATTTACTACAAAAATTATAAAATACATCATGTATCATGATTTTGACACAATCAGCAACGTACGGTTATAGGTTTTGAACTGTAAGAACTATTTTGATTGTGATTTATCTACTACACTAATTGAAATAAATAATATTCTTTGCCAGATACACTAAAGTAATTCAAAACGATATACCTACATAAATTATGCTATGTAAAGGAATGAAAAAATTATAATTTTGTCTTTAATAAGTGTAACACTAAGAAAATTATCTATATTCTTATATTTCTTTTTTTTGCTACACTTATCATGTAAAAAAATTATGGGGATTCGTTCGGATTTAAAAATTATACAGTAGATCGGCTGGAAATTAAATAATGATCCCCAAATTGGATCCACTAGTAATTGTTATTATTACTCATTCATCCGATTTGGGGATTTTATTGGAGTCATTCCTTCCTAAACTATAATTTCACACACGCTTTTATTTTTAATAAATTGTAGACCTAGTTAAATAATGTATGTTAAGTGGCCGATAAGATATTATAGTGATAAAATTGTAGAACAAGAATAAAGGGCAAAACCAAGGAAACTGTTTTTGAACGCATTCTTATATTAACGATCACTTAATTAAGTGAGTTGATTTAAACCGCTATTTGCTCAACTAATCGATTAAGAGCAATTACTTCACTTTTTATGGTCGTAACTTGTAATACACTTTAGTGTTAATTGCCTTTTACTAAACCTCTGTTGTCGATCCACCGCGTCGCCGTCCGCGTCGTCGGTCTCAACATTAAATTTTTTTGAAATACTCGTCCGAATATCTCTGTGATTTTAACAAAAAGTAATAGAAATATGAAGAAAATTCATAATAAATGTCTTTCATAAACCACATTTTGTTTAGTCTTCCTTCCTTCATTTTGATAATCACTATAAAGGATAATCTAAGTTGATGTAATGCTGTTTTAACATAGCAGATGTACATTTTTAAAGTGCTCATAGTTACATGACACACCTGGCATATGTTTTAGGATTCTGTACCTCAAAAGAAAAAAAACTTAACTCTGATAGGATCACTTTGTTATCCGTCTATCTGTGTGTCAAGATCATTTTACTCAGGACCTCGTGAAGGTATCAAGATGCAATTCATATCATATACTCAATTCTACTGTCCCTTAGAGCTGTAAAAAAATCAAACTTCTAAGACAACGCAATCAAAAGATACAGCCGTTTATGCTGCAAATTTTCGACAGTCGTAAGGGAATCAAAACCTACAGGATACTGCTCGTAAACTCAGAATCTTGAAATTTGGTACGAAGGAATGTCTTATAGCACAGATAAAGAAAAAATTGAGAAAAGCATAAAAACTCGCACTTAACCGGTTTTTTCTTTACACTAAATTATAATTAATCCAAAGTTCAAAGTAAAATAGTTTTACAAGAGTAGATTACTATTTTCTAATAGTGTAAACCCTATTGTGTTGCGATGATAAAAGTACGCTTTGCCAGTACTTACTAAAGCGGCTAGCTGTCTAAATCCCATACATCATCCCAAGGGTAATAAATTGAAATTACTTCACAACCCACAATCACCTTACCCAGTCTGGACGTAGACGCTGGACTATAAACGGCTGAGCCATCCGCTTACAGCGATAAAGTTTCGCTACCGTTTTGATCCCTTCTATAAAATATTAGTAAAATAGTCCCAGTGAGCGCTAAGTACACAATAAAATTCAATCATGTTCGCAGGCGGTAACGTTTGTGTCCCACAAGAATATTTTATGGTGACATTGCTCCCACGCCCGTTGCGAATCAGCCCAGTACATTCCGTTTCGAGATGAATGCATGTCCACACTAAAATATATCGTACAGAGTTTACCCTGAAAGTTGTCGGAAGTAGTCGACAGACGGTTTTCAATGAATGGCGTTCATTGGAACGAAATCGTATTTATGAGGAATCATAAGGATGTTTCTTGTAAACTTATAGTTTCCGCTATTACGAAATTAGTATAATGCTCGCAGTTGAAATGTTACCTCATTTCCTTTAAAATATACAAATATAATATTAATTTGCATTTTTATGGGAATATCAGACCCAAAAAGAAATTAAAGTTATGAATGAAGGAATTAATTCTGTGTAAATATAAATAGTAGCGATTATAGAGTGATAACTTACAATTAAACATGGGCCGTGTATAATAGACAGTTTACGCATTAATAAGTTGACATACATACCTACATCCGCCACTACTCAAGACTAGACAACCATTGACGGCATAATTTAATTGTAGGCAATAGGTAAAGAATAAATTATAAAACTCAATCCCAGCTCCCACCTAAGCATTTCTTACCATGAATGAATAAAGTGTAGGTTAAATAGATGTATAATATGTATGTATTTACAAAAAAAAAGTATATAAGTAATTCATATCAGTTGTCTAGTACCCATAACACAAGCTCTGCTTAGCTTGGGACTAGATGGCGTTGTGTATTAGATAATTAAATTTCATTATTTCTTATTTTGTAATTATTTCTCATTTGGTAATTATTTTCTTATTTTGTAATTATTTCTCATTATGTATTTATTTTCTTATTTTGTAATTATTTGTGTATCATTTTCAATGATACAACTGAAATGAAAATACTGAAAACCTTTTATTATTATTTGTTATTTGGAATGATAACTTCAGTGTTTAAATAATAATGAAATTGTCAAAACTGACAAAAAAGAAAACAAATAAGTTAACACCAATAGGTCCACCCAGGGGACATTGTCATTAATTCATTGCCGCATTTATTTCGACAAATAACGTGTGGAAACGAAACCGATCGTCCGTCTGATGCTCACTTAACTTTGTAATAGGCCGCATCAATCAAACAGACCTTTAATGAATAGCTTGCTTAAGAGAAGGCTTTGATAATGTCAGCTATGTTGGCTTTACACAATGGGAGGTTTGGTATCTATTTCTTTTTCTAGCTTAGATATTCGAGCATTGAAGGGCTAACACTCTTTTTAACCGACTTCAAAAAAGGAGGAGGTTCTCAATTCAACTGTTTTTTTTTTCTTTTTTACCTCATAACTTTCGACTGGGTTAATCGATTTTGATGATTCCTTTTTTAATTGAAAGCTGGTGCTGCCCGTGTGATCCCATTTGAATTCATTCATTCATTCATTCATTTTGGGTCCAGATCTTGAAGTCGGTTTTATTTAGTTGTTGAAATTTGTGATTATGTTATAACTACTAATAATACTAGACCAAATCAGTAGGTTCAGTAAGTTAAAGTTAGGTTTTTTAAAGTACCTAGTTATTTCACTTAGTAATTACTACACACGTATAAGTTTTAAGCAAGACAATAAATATGTATACATATATACTAGCTTTTGCCCGCGACTATCCTCGTGTATCTCTGTAATCACGGTATAAAGTATATATATATAGCCTATGTCTTTTCTCAAGAGCTAAAGTATATCCGTGTCAAATTTCATTGAAATTGATGTAGTGGGTTGGCCGTGAAACCGTAACAGATGCACGATTTTTTAACAAAAGCATATATTGTTGTAAATTTTCTAAGTCTAATGTTTACTCGACCACTTTCTATAAATATTATTGGGTAATAAAAAATCCTTGAGAAGATGTTGTTGTGAACCATGTGTTTACAGGTTTTCGTTTTCATTTCATTTGAACTTGAATCGTTTTAATGAAATCAGATTATGCATATATACATATAATTAAACAAATAAAAAGCAAATAGAAAGTTTCAAGAGTTCCCCCTAAAAAATTATCCAAATTCGAACGAATAAAAAGCACACAAATCCAAAAACAGACTAATTCACTCACTATCGTGTAATTTATGGCCTCCTGAACGCGTTCTAACTTAGAGACTTTTTTACCTCCACTGATTTATGTCCTAGACATGGATACATTCACATAAATAAGAATAAACCTCAAGAAATACTATTTACTTCGTTCCCGTAAATCGTAGGTATAAGTATGTATAAGTTTACCGTAAATCGTCCTTATATAAATTATGGTTACTGACCCAATTTAAAGGAATGTTTTGTTACAAAAGTCTGTTTTTCTAAATAAAGATATAAGAAGAATAAAATTTCACATCATCGTCAACAGCATTTAAAAATATTTGGCTGGAACAGGAACCTTTCTTACTTTTAAACCTTTCTTCGACAAGAGATTTCCCTTAGTCGTCTCTGTGACATCCTCAGGATGAATGGAGATGGTGGCGCTCCGTATTTTGAATCAGTCACCATACGAAGATTCCGTGACTTCAAATCTTTAGTCTAATTGTATACTTCCATTTTTTTTTTATTGAATAGTGGGCAAACGAGTAGATGTATCACCTGATGGTAAGCGATTACCGCCGCCCATGGACACCCGCAACACCAAAGGCGTCACAAGTGCGTTGCCGACCTTTGGGGGATGGGAAAAGGGAAAGGGATCCTCACTCACTCGGTGAAAAACAGCGCAAACGCTATTTCACACCGGTTTTCTGTGAGGCCGTGGTATCACTTCGGTCGAGCAGACCCATTCATGCCGTAGCATAGCTCTCCCACGGTAATTTATGATACTAGCTTAGTTACAACACAAGAACATAATAAATTAATAAACTGCAGGCTAGTTCTCTAAATACATAGTTGACTGGCAAGTTGATCTAATCGTATTTGGGCCCGAAGTCTTAGGTTCACTTCTCTCCTAGGAAAAACACTAGTATGATAAACACAATGATTGTTTTGTATCTGGGTCTAATTTATCTATAATAAATAACTTCAACTTAAACAGACAATCGCCAAGTTATTGTAATAGTCCAGTAAACAGGCTAGATTCGGTAAGTCGCCAACAATTAAGAATATTTGTCGTTTCAAATCTGTTTTTTTGTGATCTTTGCAAGCACCACTAAAGTTGCAATCTTACTAAAGTTTATTTACTTTATTTTTATGATATACAAAGTGATTGTGTAAGTGAAAAATATTAAAGTGTTTTTTCTTTTGTTCTAAACCCCATATACTTGAGGTATGTCGCCATTTTTTAAAATTCTCTATTTCACTAGACACGTATTTCAAGTCTGTTTGTGGGTGGTGACGATTTTATGTAATGTTCTTTCCAAGCATAATTTTCAAAACTTCGAAAAGCTTTGGTTTGATCTAGTGTTGGATGTATTTTATCGAAGCTGAAAATACTTGAGTAATAATAATGTGACAAGCGCTTAGCTGTAATAAAAGTCAACGCAATATTTTGTCGCTTCATATCACAATGTAACTGTAACCACAATGTTACTACACAAAACTATTGAATATGAAGTGAGTATTAAGTAAGCGATTACTTCTCATTGACTTGTAGTTGTAAATTACTGTTTTTAACATTTGAGTAGTCGTTAATTATTATTTATTTACTAGCCGCAACAATCCTTGCGGTATTACACAAGGGTTTTGTTGCTTTTGAATAGGATATTGTTCACTATTTCATTAGCTTTAATTTTGTTCAAAATAATATTTTCTTATATAATATTAACCTAAGTTACATCTTATACCATTAGCTATCTGCCAGTAAAAGTCTTTTCAAAATTGATTAGTCGATCCAGAGATAAGCTGGAACAAACAAACAGACAAGCAGAGAGATAAATAAAAAAAACGAAAAATATGACTGCCGTACTTCCTTTTGCATTCGGTGAAAAGTTGTTGATTTGAAATTACAAACAGACACTTTATTTGTATTTATTTCCATAGATTTAACGTAATCGATAAACATGTAGGTAGCTCATCTAATAATAATATGGAGCAGCTCATCCATAGCAAATTAATAAAATACTTGTAGTATGTTCCCTGAAGAAAAAGTGTTTTGTCAGTGGGAAGAACACGCTATAATCCATGTAGAACATACTGCTGTTTTGCAGTGAATTGTTATTTCTTGGTATGGTTTGACTTACGTGTATATGTCAGTGATGCTTGACTAACTTCAGACCTAAGCGAGGCACCGATGCACACACGAGGGAAATTGTATTTATGTTAATAATCTGGATGTAACTCACGACAAAAAATATTTTTATAATTGTTTCACATTTAATAATCTATGTAAATATGTGTGTCTCTTTAACTCGTGAGATCGACTATTGTTACTTGTTAGAATTGTCAGCTCTCTTTTGTTATTATCTACAAACTACTATTAGGCATTTGAAATTAAAACAGGTTTAACTCAGTTGAAATAAAATTGATTGGATGTTTTAGTGCTGAAATCTAAAGATGTTAGATATATGTCCGAATTCATATGTGTATTATTACACAAGACATTGACCCACCATCGTCATAACCGCCACAGACTATTAACAGTCCAAATACTGATACTATCAAGGAGTTTGTTTATAATACTAATATTTTTACTCCCACCGTTCTAAGACTAAATGATGAATGAACAGTATTGATCTGTATCACTCCCGTCCCATCTATTTCATTGTTAATATCCCATTGTCATATTATATTTGTAAATAATAGATTCATATCGAATGTGAACGCTTTGAACACATCGTAGGTTCGTTAATATTAATGTAATAATTTCAGGACGCAATTAAAAGGTGGATTAAAAAAACAGGCGCTGTTTAATATACGTTTAGCGTATTTCTTTGGACAGACTCATGGTTCGGTTACTTATCCACCATGACAATTTGCAGATTATCAGCTTTATGGTACTTTTGATTCCAATGTAATTGAAGTTAACTATTTCGACGGACATCTGAATTTAAATATAGTTTTTTTAGGTGGACGGACATAGACAAATTACGTTTTTTTGGAACACTGAAAAATATCAAAAAAAGGAAATACTCGTATATAAATGAAACCTAGTTTTCTACAAACGAATTGCTAAATGACTCTTACCAGAATTTAAAGCCAGCTCTTGTGGTATGCATTTTTTAATTACGGGTTTTATATCGTGGGAGAGCCACGCTTCGGCATGAATGGGCCGGCTCGACCGAAGTGATACCACGGCCTCACAGAAAACCGGTCTGAAACAACGCAAGCGCTGTGTTTAACCGGAGGCCCATTCTCAACCCCTTCCTCAACCCCCTCCCCATACCTCAAAGGCCGGCAACGCACTTGTGACACCTTTGGTGTTGCATCAGGCGATAAGTCTACTCATTTGCTATATATTCCAAAAGAAAAAATATATAAAGAAACTCTAAAATTCTGCCGTACAATTCAATATTATTTCGACCTAATTGCCCGTTCACTATTATAGACGAAACTACTTTCTACTAACATTACCAGCCGGTTTCGATGCCAATTTGCCAAACAAGATGAGTAATTACAAATATTATGTTCTTAACAAATGTTTTGTGAAATATGAACCGTATAAATTTGATTGGATGCGGTGTAGCAAAGGAATTTACAAATCAGTCACGAAAGTAATGTAAGTTGTAATGGAGCAAAATAATATCCTTTATGTGTTCGTGTATCGTGTACTTAAAAGTCACGGGGAAAGTATTGTCTAAGAGTATAACACAGTAGCATAGGTGCCGTGTTTAAGATTTTTTATTCACAATTTTTTTTATGTAAATTGTAAAAAAAGGACCGTTGATAATTTATGCGTATAATGTTTTATGGTATCTAATGAGGCACAAGAACCTCGGACTCTTCAAGATAGTGTAGTTTCAACTTATTTTTGAAACCCTATATGTTTCTATTAGAACAATTCACCAATTAAAACTCTTTGCATATTCGCCACAGTACCAACACTAAATAAAATTCGGAAGACTGTGGTGATGTAAAGAAGATTTTGTTATAAATATAAATTCTGTGTTTGATTCTTCTAGAGTTCTTTGATAAAAACGTACATTTAAAAAAAACAATTTATATTTTGAATTAGGCTAGAAAGATAAATTCCTTACACGATATAGCGGAGTCTATTATATATAGACTCTCTCACTGCGTACAGTTTCTAAACGGTTTTTAATAGATACATCCACAGCTTCGTACATTCAAGGTATCGGTAGCATTCCAACTGCGGAAGTAGGGCGTACAAATCTAAGATCACGAGTTCCTTCGTGTTAACACAATATTGTACATACCAAGTCGACACACGCTTACTATTTAAATATAATTACTGTGAGTATCGAATACAAGGGGAATAATAACTCGGAAAATCGTAAACCTATATGAAAATAATAAATCTGTTGTATAACCTATTATTAATAGACTTAAATAGAGGTAGGTATCAGTGCTGGGCACGCCGTTAATGCGGCGGTAAGACCCTTTATGGAGGATTGGCTCGAGAGGCGTTACGGGACCCTCTCATACCGGCTGACGCAGGTGGTCACTGGGAAGGGATGCTTCGCAGATCACCTGTGTCTGATTCGCAAGGAGCCAACACCTGAGTGCCACCACTGCGATGGCCAGACCGTGGACTCGGCGCTCCACACGCTGGCAGAATGTGCGGCGTGGAGAGAGCCGAGGCGTGATCTCGTGGCGGCCATCGTGATGGGGGTTCTCTCGCTCGGTAACATGATTGCGGCCATGTTGCGGAGCGAGAGCGCGTGGATCGCCGTCGTTTCCTTCTGCGAGAATGTAATGCTTGCTAAGGAGACGGCCCGCCACGCCCGGGAACGGGCCAGGTACCGCAGGCGACTCGGGCGACGGAGATCTCAGAATGATCTCCGTCCTCCATAGGCGCAAGCCTAGGGGTGACAGATGAGGCCATCCGGCACCCCGGCAGAAGCAGGCTCTGGTGACGCTGTGGAGCGTGCGCGCCCCGGGGGACAATAATGGTAACACCGGGGTTCCTACGCAGTAAGGGGCCATCTATAAAGCATAGGTGGCCCGACGTACGTCGGGGTTCCAGGGTTTTCCTTTCTAGGGTGCACCTGGTTCCCCGGCATCTAGTACTTGGGACGGCGTGCGGTTTTAGTTGGTTCGAGTCCGACATGCCACCAGGAGGTGGTATCCGAGGGGATTTCCGCACGAGGAAAAAAAAACAAAAAAAAAGCAGTGCTAACATCTTATGTATTACCATCATATTGTGATCGTTTCAATGTATTGTCAATTACCTCCGTTTTGTTTTGTTTCATAATTTTATAAATTAATTGGAAAAACAAACATTTTAATGAGGGTACACAAAAAAACATAAACAGCTGCATTAAAATTAATTGTAGTTTAATTAGTTTAAGACCCTTAAATATAAAACAAGCATAACTATCGTACCGGTAAGTCAGACCCGTAACATTTTTGTGCATCCTTCTTGATTGTTTAATTTCAGCTGTTGTGTATCACCTGGGAAGAATATTTTAATGCCTCTTGGGTACAAATTTCAGTAACGCATTGATTGAGGTGTAGAGTAGAGTAGTTTAGTTGAGTAGAATAAGTTACATTGTTCTATTCTACTCTATCATTCGTCACTTCACTATTTATTAATAATAGATCACAGATGCATTCCAAGGTAACCTCAAAATTAGAGAAGTACAATTGGCGGTCTTATCGCCCAGAGGCTATCTCTTACAGGCAACCATTGTATGGAGAGAAAACATGAGAAAATGTGTTGTTTATACTCCATTCCTAGCCAAATTTTCTCCAGCACTAATTTTATTACTTATACTTATTAATGTATATGTATACTATTCTAATTGTGCTAAGGACATAGAGCAACACGGGTCAGCGGATTGAATGGGAGTATTATAGCGTCTACAAAATGACATTTTTGTGCTGAGAAATCTTCACACACACACATTTTAAACTCATAAAAACAATCGCCTGTAACTACTACTACCTACCTATCCACACATAACAATTAAAACATTCCCAATTTCAAACACACACAAACTCATTCCGTGTCATAACAGTGTAAGATGCGTAGGCCCATTTGGGTGTTTTTTTTCTTTTCTTTTTTTCTTTATTGAATAGTGGGCAAACGAGCAGACGTATCACCTGATGGTAAGCGATTACCGCCGCCCATGGACACCCGCAACACCAAAGGCGTCACAAGTGCGTTGCCGACCTTTGGGGGATGGGAAAGGGGATGGGGGGAGGGGTTTGGGTATGGGCCTCCGGTATCCTCACTCACTCGGTGAAACACAGCGCAAACGCTATTTCACACCGGTTTTCTGTGAGGCCGTGGTATCACTCCGGTCGAGCCGACCCATTCATGCCGAAGCATAGCTCTCCCACGGTTAGTGTATACTTTGACTAGCTTTATGATATGTATATTAATCTTTATGATGTTATGGTGTTATTATTGAGACAATTTATATTAAGTTTTAAAAAAAGTGTTTATTCGAGATCGTTTTACTTTTAGGAATATCAGCAAACATAAACCAAACCATTTAAGGTATGTATAAATCACATTTGTATCATTATAATATAATAAAAAAACTGTTATAGCAATTGTTATAATCGTTACTGCTTTATTTACTGTCTCAACTTTTTGTTACCATAATTTTATAATAGGCCCAATAAACTATAGACCGTTTTAGCAGTTCATCGGGTTGTCTATGATACTCCCACACATCTAGAGGAGCGGTTTTAATAGTAGGAAAAAAATTGTTCACAAATAGAGTTCTCATCGCACGGTTGAAACTACATGGATTGGACACGAATGTAGTGGTGTTAATTTAATTACTTTAAAGTAATAAGTACACTTATTCCTAGCAAAAGTCAAAAAACACTAAACGACATTTTTAATAGGACACGAACAATTTTTAAAATCGGTAGATATATATCAACATGACCATTTAATTGTCATATTTTATAATAGAAAGTGTTTAAAAACTTGAAATTGCTACCGATTTAATTAAATAATTATAACCTGTATTTAATAGCATTTAAAACTATACCTTCAATTACTAAACAATAAAAAATGAAGAATGTCGTACACAATAACCGTTCTGAAAGAATGACCTACGTGGAGCAATTTTAGTAAAATTACGAAAATTAGGGCGTACAAATCTGAGATCACGAATGCCCTCGATGTATACAATCAGGGGCCGGGCACATATTATTACTACGCACACACGTGCCGGACTGTCGCATGATATCAATAAAGCTGCTATGAAAAAAAATATTGGTAACTTTTAGTTTAAAAATGATTATAAGACAAATCGAGTTCATACGGCAAACGGTATCGAACATAGCACGAATCGAATAGAATTAAGTTTATGCCACAGTTTGCACGTTAAATTGCTGTGAATCTTACAACTAGTATAAGTACAAAAAGAGATCATAGCAACCGAATTCGATAAGAGTCGCAAATTTCAATTAAAAGACTGTACACAATATGTTCATTAAATGCTCCAATACTCTTTCGATTGAAAGAGCGATCGAGCCGAATCGGGGGTCAAAAGTGTTCGTGCAATCTCTTGGAAGAAGCCACCTGACAAAGTTGACCACATCAGGAGGAGAAGTCGTTGCTTCCAAGCCGGCCGTCCTTTCGGAAGTCGAAAGCTTCTACGGCAGCTTATACGCTTCGCATACATCTCGACCTGATCCCGAAAATGAGGACCCTAGAGCTACATTAACACGCCACAACACCGAAGATCTGCCAGAAGTCAGCATTGATGAAATCGAAATGGCTCTTGGACAGCTGAAAAATGGAAAATCCCCTGGAGAGGATGGCATTACAACAGAGCTGTTAAAGGCTGGAGGTACGCCCGTATTGAGGGAGCTCCAGAGGCGTGGAGTAGATGTGTGGTCATCTTGTTCTTCAAGAAGGGTGACAAGACCATGTTGAAGAACTATCGGCCCATTTCCCTTTTAAGCCACGTCTACAAGCTGTTTTCGAGAGTCATTTCGCACCGTCTTGCGCGAAGACTCGATGAATTCCAACCACCGGAGCAAGCTGGGTTTCGGAGCGGATATGGCACCATAGACCACATTCACACAGTACGGCAGATCATACAGAAGACCGAAGAGTATAATCAGCCCCTGTGTCTAGCATTTGTGGACTATGAGAAGGCCTTTGACTCGATAGAAATCTGGTCTGTTCTGGAGTCCCTGCAGCGTTGCCAAGTAGATTGGCGATACATACAAGTGCTGAGATGTCTCTACAAAGCCGCCACAATGTCCGTCTGAGTACAGAATCAGCATACAAGACCCGTACCATTGCATCGAGGAGTGAGACAAGGGGACGTTATATCCCTGAAATTGTTCACTAATGCAATGGAGGACTTCTTCAAGACGCTGCACTGGAAAGGACGCGGTATCAACATCAATGGCGAATACATCTCTCACTTGCGATTTGCAGACGACATTGTCATCATGACAGAGACGCTGCAGGACCTACAACAGATGCTGAACGACCTTGCTGACTCTTCTGTACGCATCGGACTACGGATGAACTTGGACAAGACCAAGGTCATGTTCAATGAACACGTACTACCGGAACCGGTTGCGGTACACGGTGCCGTTCTCGAAGTTGTTCAAATATACGTGTACCTCGGGCAGACTTTGCAGTTAGGGAGAAACAAGTTTGAGGACGAGGTGAACAGGAGAATCCGGCTGGGTTGGGCAGCGTTTGGGAAGCTTCGTCGAGTCTTCTCATCATCGATCCCACAATGCCTAAAGACAAAAGTCTTTAATGAGTGCGTCCTACCCGTAATGACATACGGAGCCGAAACGTGGACACTTACGGTACGGCTGGTCCACAAGTTCAAAGTCGCTCAGCGTGCTATGGAAAGGGCTATGCTCGGCGTTTCTCTAAGGGACCGTATTAGAAACGAGGTGATCCGACAGAGAACCAAGGCCATCGACATAGCCCACAGGATTAGCAAGCTGAAGTGGCAGTGGGCTGGTCACATTTGCCGCAGAACCGATAACCGGGGTAAACGGGTTCTTGAGTGGAGACCGCGTCTCGGCAAACGTAGTGTAGGACGTCCACAGGCCAGGTGGAGTGATGATTTGCGCAAGACGGCTGGCAGGAGCTGGATGCGAGAAGCCGAGGATCGAACTAAGTGGCGTGCTATTGGAGAGGCCTATGTCCAGCAGTGGACTGCGATAGGCTGATGATGACACAATATGTAAGTGAAGTTGCGCTCTAAAACGTTTCTCTTAAACTTTTTTGATAAAATCGCTGTTGTATTTCAGAGCGAACATGACGACTGTTTCAAACGAAACGGCCCAAAATTAGATGTACCTCATTTGTAAGTAAGAAGGTAAGGTACTAAAATTATTCTACAATATCATATGTATTAACAAAAAACGAATATTAAATGTATGTATGTATGTAATAGTAAATGTAAAGTAATGTTTAAGTATAGTTACATAAAAAAACAGTTCACAAAAAAATCGAAACCGCATCTCGCGTTAATGATTCTATGAGTAATGTCAATGATCATTTATTACTACATTTCCCATATTTTTTCTTAACATATCAGCATCCTGTTCCTATTTTATTAATTAATGTATAGTTTTTGTCATACTATCTTGGAGATATCCACTAATAATAGAACTGTAAGCTTGATAAAAATTATAGAAAATTTAAAACTGATTAAGAAAAGTCAAATATATATAGCATAGAATTATTACAGCGGCTGTAAAAATAACAGTAACTTTAAAGTAATTTTCTTAAGGTGTGAGTCTACCTGATTGTTTTTGGTTTCATTTATTGGTCATTTAAGTGTGTCGTGCAATAAAGCAATTTGTTGCCTTGTGCCTAATACTTGTACCATAATAGTTAGATGTTCGTCACTTTATTCACACACAGTCATATTTTAAAATATTATAAGCGTACATAGTTAATGTAAATATAAACTATGTATGTATCTTAATATAGTGTACTTCTGCATTACCAATCAATCAATGATCGTAGTATCTATTTAGGGTAGTAGAGTCACGCTGATTTCAGTACGAACAGGCCGGCTCAACCGAGGCGGTACTACCCTCGCACAGAAGATCATCGTAAAATGACAGCGTTCGTGCTGTCGTGTTTTGTTGGTGAGTACGGGATCGGAGGCCCAACGATGCAAAAGCATCACAAGGCCGCCATGGTGTATATCACCATGCTGAATTGTTGCATTGTCTGCATTTGCAATGGTGAACACAACTCTTATGCTTTGCTTTTGCTTTCCATCAAGCTGAGTAGAGTCATTTTGGTAGCCACATACATAAAAAAAACTGAGTGAACGACAGATTGGAAAAACAAAAATTGTATAGAAATGTATGTGGTTAAATACACAATAAATAAAATGAATGTCAAAAAAAAAAAGTTGCGTGTACTACCGTACACTCGTAAGAAGTGAAACTTCTTTATGACGTTATTTTTCAAAAAATAAATATCATATGTCGACGTAAGGTATAACGACAAAATACTTATAAACTAGCAATATTCGTGACAATTCTTATTTCAAGTGCAATAAAAGTTAAGGAGCGAGACCTGAGTAAATATTTCGCGATCTGTGGTGTGAATGAAGTAAGTTTGTGGAATGTGATGTGTGTAGTTATTTACATTGTGGACTAAATAAAATAATATTGTTTGTAATGTGATATTTCATTGTAGTATTAATTTGGTCCTGTTTGTGTTTGAAAATGTTTTTTGTTTTATTTTATAAATTTGACGCGTAACGTAACGGATAAATGTTACACGTAACGTAACGGATAAATGTTACGCGTAACGAAAAAATGTTACACTAAATTTTTTGACAACCCCGATAAAGATGTTTCACTTCAATAAATGTGAGCATAAGCGGTTAAAATATGTAGTTATAAATTTAATTCTGCGTTTAAAGTTGATTCCAATAATCACTATTAAATAAAAATACATTAAAAGTTATCATAAAGTGTAAATATATTCAGGAATCACACTTAAAACATATTTTTAAAGCTGTAGTTTCTTTGGTTGATTTAAACAACAACATTAAACTACTCATCTTTGCACACATATTTGGCATCAAAACATATCAATCAAATTGATAGTATTTATAAATTTATCGAGAACACAATCATAAGAGCCCTTCAAATATCATTATCGTCAATGATGGATAGCTAATTCTTCAGCCTATCAGATCATATTGGTCTAAAGATGCGTGGGACATTAAGTACAATGCATCATTTTAAATATGCCTACGCAGTATCGAAGGATCGATACGATGATACTCATGAAATGAAGCAATACCGTTAGTACAACACTACTTATTGATACTTATGGGAACTGGATCATAAACGTTGGGAAGAACGCATTCCGTGCGAGTCTGACCTTCGCATAAATGAATTTCCAAGCTGTAAGTAGATGTAATGCAAATAAGAATGTAACAGTCTGGTATGCCTTTAATATCTATAGTTAAATCAGGTCTCAATGCTAAAAGTAGCTACCGTCATCATTTTCATATCAGCCGAAGAACGTACACAGCTTGACATAGGCCTTTGGGGAGACCTCAAGGTTCTCCATACCAACCGGTTCTGTGCTGCCAGCATCTAGTAGCTTACCGTGACATTGTATTTTACCTTTGACTGCCTCGGTGGCGTAGTGGTAGCGCATGCGACTTCTAAGCTTGAGGTCTCGGGTTCGATTCCCGGGTCGGATCAAATGTTTGTATGATCTGCAAATATTTGTTTTGGAGTTTGGGTATTTTCTTTGTATAATATGTATATATTTACAAAAAAAAGTATATAAGTATTTATATCAGTTGTCTAGTACCCATAACACAAGCTCTGCTTATCTTGGGGCTAGATGGCGTTGTGTGTTAGATGTCTGGAATATTTATTTATTATTATTTATTTACCAAGTCCCTATTATCATCAAAACTAAAGCGAAATTCCTATGGTATAATAAATTATTTGAAAGGTTTCCAGTTTTCAAGTATTTATTTTTTAAATCCCATAATAAAAGAAAAAGAGTTAATCATCAACAGCTGTCGATGGTCCACTGTTGAACATAGGTATCTAATTAGCAAAGCATACTATACCACGATTTTTGTGTTTTTTTTGTATACTCATCTTTTCTCAGTGGGAGAGCCACGCTTCGACATGACTGGGTCAGCTCAACCGGAATGATACCACGGCCTCACAGAATACCGGTGTGAAACAGTGCTTTCGCTGTGTTTCACTGAGTGAGGGAGGACACCGGAGGCCCATACTCCAACCCCTCCCCGATCCTCCAAAGGTCGGTAACGCAGTTGTGACGCCTCTGGTGTTGCAAGTGGGTGGCAGTAATCGCTTACCATCAGGCGATACGTCTGCTCGTTCATTATGCCAAAAATAAACGCTGCCCAGAAACGTTGGTTTAAGGTTTAAGGTTTTCCTTCTCAGAGTGATATTTATCGGCGTAGTTTGTTCCTTAGCCACCTCTTACGTCACCAGAGGGATGAGTAGCGCTGGTGACATTGCGTGTTATTATTCTTAATTCGTGACGGATTGAGAATAAAAGTAAGGAAGAGTTGGTAATGGTTAAATAAAACGTCATGATTCATAACTTCATATCCGCTTTTACAGTACTACAAATCGTTTTAATGGTTGATAATTAGGAAGTGATTTGTCGGTCAAATAGAATCCTTATTAATTAAAGCAATATTTACAATGTAACCTCATTTACGTCATGTACCTTCCATCTGTATAACTGTAATTTAAAATTATTGTTGATATAACTTAAAACCAATTAATAATTTTGTATTTGAATAAATATTGATGTCTTCATGTTTTCATATCAATTATAAGTTACATTTGTTAGTTCAACAAAATTTATGTACGTTTAAAAGAAATAAATATTACAATCCAGACAACGTCGAGTAAAAAAAATACAAAACCAATAAAACATGGGCAGCTCGGTTATACACATGGACGTCCGCAATTATTGTTATTTAAGATCACATTCATAACTCGAACGCAGCTAATGCTCAAATAAAACCCAGTACATGCAAACAAATTTACCGAAATTGTTCACTGAGCGGCGAATAAAAATTACGACCGGTTTGAATGCCTGCGGCCTGCGCCTGCGCTGCGGCCAGTTTCGACAACCATCCACTGATATTTATGCCCCCTTAGTACACGAACACGCACCGAACTCTAAACAATCACAGGCGACTACATGTCCTTTGATAAACATCGATATAATTAAAAAGAGTATTATAATATCGAAATCGATAAACATACATCGATTTTTGAAGTGGCTGCCACGATTATAATTTTATAAGTTAAGCATGATGTTACATTCAGATGTAAGCAATATCAATAATATTCTATTGACATATTTATTGGGATATAAAAAGGTCGTTAAAAAGCTGTCAACTTGTATATTCTATTTAGTAATGGTATATTTTAAAGTAAAACGTATAATATTTCATCATAAACTATAAAATTGATACTTCAAATCAACGTTTTACAGCCATGTAATGACAAGATGAGGATAATTGCGCGTTTTAATTAGTTTTTTCTGAGTATAGAGTAGCCTTAATTAAGAATCGTAAACTTTAAAATATATGTAAGTGTAAAGTTAAATATTTCATCGATATAAAGGTATCGATATACGAGATCGATAAGATTGTTTGTTTTAGCAGCCATTCTGATGGTTGAGATGGTTTTTTGTTTCAATTATATTCATTGTATAGTCTGGATTTATTTGTTCTTTGACATTTTAATGGTAAATATTTTCAGTGTCGATCGTTGTTATTTGAAAGCCGTTGTGGCTTGAGGCTAGTCAAATATTTTTGATTAGAAACGTATAGAATCGCCACCCACGTAAATAAAAATAGTATTCGCAGTTGGTTAACGCAGCGTGTTATTAAGTGATATCTTTTATGAACAGTCAAGACAACCATCGCCAGTGGGGAAATAATGTAAATGGGCTTCGTACTTCTTTTGTTTGCATCAGTTTGAAGTAATTTACTACTGTAATACGGTACTTTTTTTGCATTTTTGTATAACTATTCCGATATTTTCCAATTCAACAACTACTGACGACTTTAACCGTAACGTCATTCAGCTATTTCAGCAAGGAATTTATTGTAAAACTTCAAAGTATTTTATTTCGAATTTTGATACGACTACTCCTAATTTTTTTCTTAAGATGTGTCAGGACATTAGATTTATCAGTAAATAAGAATGACTGATATTTAATTTGGAACTTTTCTAAGAACTAGTGGTAGTGCAGTGGTCGCTAATTCGAACATAATTCATTTATTTACTTTTATTAACTTTCTGCATTCCTCTTCCATAAAACATTTTCGTGAAAAGGAGTATAAAGTTTTTGCTTCTCGTATCATTATACATTATATTACCAAAATCAAATAGCTTTTATTTCAAGTAGACCTAGGAACGTTGCTAGGTTTCAAAATGTCTTTCCTAATGAAACCTGCAAAAAACTCCGTAAGTAATTCTTTCGGAGACAAGACATTTAGAATAGTACCTTTGTTAAGATACAAAAGTTTTCCACAATACATCTAAAAACCAGCAAACATTATTGAGACCAATTCGTAATCAAATAGTCACTGAAGACCGACATTTTACCTGTGATCATACAATATACAAGTTCCTTATTCAGTACCTTATATTCTGCTTTTTTAGCTGGTCTAGTTCCGATTGAATAATTGAAATATATTGAGTGAAAGGTGAAATTAACTAATATACATTACATATAGTTATTTTCTAATATAATTTAGCAGCCGCTTTTTTGTTGTGAACTAGAAAGTCTAACAGAGCCTTTACTTTGTTAGCTGTTTCAGAGATTACCTTGAACAGATATACAGACCGATAGACAGACAGATAAAAATTTCAAAAATGCTTTGTATACATAAATACCGTAAATACTTTCACATGTACTTAGTGAAAACTGTTAATTTAAGATAACAAACATACAGATCAACTTTATTTTGTATAATGATCATGATACATCTTTAATTTACTCACACATTTGGACTCGCATGTTAAGAAAAATATTTGTCGAATTGATTTAATGATCGACGTCTGCAGGACAGTTATCCAATCACAATTTAAATTTACAGTTTTAATGAAACTATCCACACTTCCATACAATAATATAAGTATTATAAATTCGGAAATAACTCATGATCTTTTTTTCGTGGGAGAGCCACGCTTCGGCATGCATGGGCCGGCTCGACCGGAGTGATACCACGGCCTCACAGAAAACCGGTGTGAAATAGCGCTTGCGCTGTGTTTCACCGAGTGAGTGTGGATACCCGAGGCCCATACCCCAACCCCTTCCCCAATCCCCATTCCCATCCCCCTAAGGTCGGCAATGCACTTCTGACGCCTTTGGTGTTGCGGGTGTCCATGGGCGGCGGTAATCACTTACCATCAGGTGATACGTCTGCTCGTTTGCCAACTATTCAATAAAAAAGAAAAATAAAAGAACTTTGGCCCATGCCAAAATATGTCCATACATATTTTGATTCTAGAGGAAGGATATAGGCTACGTTTTACGTACGTCCCACTGCTGGGTTTCGGATTTTCTGTCAGGAGAGGGTTAAGATCATACGTCTGAATCATAATTAAATCTAACACATTTCCTATAAATACTATAAACTACTAGTTTGATACAAATTTTCTGTTATTTTGTGATTTTCTAGGTATTAGAGCCACGCTGAATTCAACACGAACGGGCCGGCTCGACCAACTCGGTACTACCCTCGCACAGAAAATCCATGTAAAATGACAACGTTCGTGCTGTCGTGTTTCATTGATGAATGCGAGACCGGAGTCCTAATGATGCAGAAGTATCACTAGGCTGTCATGGCGTAGGTCGCCATGCTGCATTGTTGCATTGTCTGCATTTGCAATGAGTGTAATGACCACCACTCTTGGATTCTGCTTATGGTTTCCATCAGGTAGAGCAGAGTCATTTGGGCATGGCCATATATAAAAAAAAACTATTCAGTTAAAATCTTATACATACAAATACTCGACTTTATATACTGCTAAAATACTTCTTTAACTATTGAAGGTCAAATGCGCTACACAAATTTTAAAAAACAATTTTTGAACAAAGTTAAAAAAAAAAACACAAAGTAGTCATAAGCACTGCCGACAGAAGTGAAAACTCATAACTATAAACAAACGGTTGTTTTAACTTACCTGAAATGAACCATGCTTTTTTTAATAGTATGCAATAAAAAGAACTAAAAATTATTATGATTGTAAGTAGTAAATGGAAGTAAAGCTTTGATACTCCAATAGATGTCGCTGTTTTCAAAAAAATTGTAAACACTCTTTTCTACTTACACAAAAGGTTTTGTGTAAGTAGAAAATCGTTATTTTAATTTATTGTAAATCACTTTAAGGTACTGAAATATTAACTTTAGGTATATAAAATCATATTGAGAAAGGACCACTATCTAGAAAAACGAATGCTACCAAAGTATATCGATAGATGGCGCTGTTAACAATAAACATCCGTCTTACGAATTTTTTCGATCAGGACACGTGACCTGACGCGAGTTTATACATTTTTACCCATTCCAAAAAAGTACACAGCGCCGCTAAAGAAGTTTTCACTTCAAAAAAAATGTTCCATAAATAGTTCACTTTGTACAAATATTTAATCTTTAAAGTTTAACTCCAACTGTAAGTACACTGACTTATTTATTTGTCTGATAAATCTATAATTTTATGAACTACCAGAAGCTTAACAACAAGAATAATACTCGTATTATTGTTTATCGTTATACAATTCATTCGGCCTGCCAACTGCGATTTACTTAATAACAAAATTATGCAAATAGTCCAACGTTGTAAATTATAAAGCTTTTAATTTCTAAATTTAAATTTTACGGTCATATAATTTATTTTAACACTGTCGTGTTTATACCGTCACTTCGTTTAAATTTATCTCTCTTCAAATTTTATACGAGCTTTTAAATAAAAATCAAACTACTTACGATTTTACTATTAACTAGTGTTGCCCGCAGCACAACAACTAACGCGTATAACACAATAAAAGCTCTAAAAAAGTAGTCAAGTTACGTCTTAGGTATACCATCAGTTATCTGACAGTGAAAGTCCCGCTTAAATCGACCCACGCGTTTCAGAGATTAGCTGGAACAATCAGACAGACAGACAAAAAATGCTTTTTTTATGTAAGTGCTGCATAAACTTATGGAAGCATTTAGTAAAAATCTGTTAATATGAGATTACAAATTGGCATTTTAATTTTATTTGTTTGTGTGGGACAAATATTTTAAATATTTCATTTTTGCTGTACGTACCGTTTATAGTTTCATGTACATTTTATGAAAAACTGTTAAATTGAAATTACAAATTGACACTTTAATTTTATTTATTTGTATAGAGAGAGACTGGTAACATTATATATCAAAATTAAAAATAGCGATATCTGTTTATTGAATCGATTTTCAAGAAGCCTGCTATCGATGATCACAAATGTTCTTTAGAACATGACATTCGTCCATTTTCAATTAAGGCAAAGGAGCCCAGGTGACAGCCGGCGCACGTCTAAGCCTTCGTAAAATAAAACGTGGTCGACATGCGACTTGTCTGCTACCGATGTCGTCTGATGATAACGTCACAGCGAGATGACGAGTTAATTCGATAGTTGCTGAGCTTTATATCACTTAGAAACATAAATACGAATTGACGTACCGGACAAATTTTATACGTATGATGCGTTCTTAGATGTCAGTGCATGGGATTTCGACATTTGGACGAGTGATTAGTTATGTAATAAGCCATGAACAAGTATATGACAGATGCCTTTGATATTTTAATTTACTTAGTTCAACATAAAAGTATGTTTAGCTTGACAATTATTTTAAAGAACTAGATCTATATATTTTAGATTTTTTTGGATGGATACTGTGTACTATGCATGAATAAGTCATGCGTATGTGTATCAATCCACTTCCTCTGGAGGAGGCCTTTACAACAGAGGAGGTCAACCTAGTAATAAAAATTAACAGTAACAATGTAAATTAAAAAAAAGAAAAATTTATAATATAGAGAATGTAATATTATTATTACAGAAATTAAAATTAATTACAGAATACATTATAGATTAAATTATTAACAATCAATAGTAATAATAAGAAATCGTATTAATTTATAAAGAATAATAAATTATAAACAACAATAATAATACAGAACTTCTTCATCATTTATATAAAAAATCAATTGATGTTCGTTTGTCTCGCTAAAATTTGAGAACGGCCGATTTCGCTGATTTTGGTTTTGAAATATTTGTCGTAGTCATGGGAAGGTTTAAACGGTGAAAAATTTTATATAACTTGAAAACCCAAATATCACTTGTACAAGGTAGCGGGCACAGACAGTATAATATGTATTATAAATTAAACAGTAATGAATTAACAAAGTAAATTGTTGAACTATTTCGCTATAATCGCGGGAGAGCCACGCTTCGACATGAATGGGCCTGCTCGATCGGAGTGATACCACGGCCTCACAGAAAACCGGTGTGAAACAGCACCTGCGCTGTGTTTCACTGAGTGAGTGAGGATACCGGAGGACCTTATCCCAACCCCTTCCCCCATCCCCCTTCCATCCTCAAAAGACTGGCAAAGCACTTATGTCGCCTCTGGTGTTGCGGGTGTCCATGGAGACGGTAACTGCTTACCATCAGGCGATACGGCTGCTCGATTCCCCGCTATTCCATAAAAAAAACTTAGTTACAAAAAGTTATAGCTGTAAGAAACAAATAGTATCTTTGGCGCCTAACGATATCTTCTTGTGTTTTTTTTTATAATGAGTATCAAAATCATTCGCTGGTTTTTGCTTACTTACTAATATTATTTTTAAGTACAAGAAACATTAAATCATTTTATAACTGGACTCAGTAATCTTGAATTTTACCTACAGCCGTGCATTAAGAAAAGTCCAATTTCACTTTGTGGTTTACCGTTAGCTAAATAGTATTATCAATCATAATTTTCACTGGTGAGATTCGCTTGAGTATTTTAGATGATTGTTATTAGTAGTTTTGAGTAATGAACATCGGCTGTGCGACGGACGAGTATCAATTTAACGGAATCTTAAGAGGCAATGTGATTAATTTCAGACTTGCACAATCCTGTTATAATGGCCCGTTGTTAATTAGATCATGTTGAATTGTTTCGTCTTCAAATCTGAAACGGGAATTAATGAAATGAATCTCTCTCTCTCTCGTAGAAGCTTTTGCCAGACTTAAGTGGCAGTGGGCAGGGCTTATTGCTCGCAGACAAAACAGCCGATAGGGTCAAAAAGTTCTGGAGTGGCGACCACGTACTGGAAAACGGAGCGTGGGTAAGCCCCCTGCAAGATGGTACGGCGATATGGTGAAGGTCGCAGGAGGCCGTGGTATGCGGGCGGCACAGGACCGGTCGTCATGGCAAGCCTTGGGGGGGCCTATGTCCTACAATGGACGTCTTTCGGCTGACATGATGATGATGAGAAGCTTTTAGTCACAATGTTAAACATAAAGTAGACGTAATATACGTATAACCCCCGCGCGTTGACATTGGGATTGAACCTTGTCATAATAAGAGCCGCGTGACGTCATCCATCGCAAAATAGTAACGCTAGTAACACAATCTAAAAGTTTATTTTTAAGAAATTTAATTTGATAGTTTGATTGATTGATTTCAGTTGATAATTCTTGTAAATTTCAACTGTACTGACGGTTCACTGACGTCACCGCTCTTAGCTGTCAATCTCACTATCAACGCGCGGAGATAATATGTCGAAAATGAAATCTTTAGAAATAAATAAAAATTGATTGATTTTAAATTAATAACTTTTTACTAAACGCATACGAAAGTATGTACGGTACTTACATAAAATATCAATTTTAAATTGTTTATCTTCTTCTTCTTTCTTCTTTCTTCTTCATCTTCTTTCTTCATGGTTCTTTACACTATGGCGGCCTTTTAAGATGCTTTCGCATAATTAGGCCTCCGGTCACACTAAACAACGAAATACAACCTCACGAATGTTATCAGTTCAGATTGGTCTTCTATGAAATTTCTGTTCTTATTACACTAGTATTAAAAGATCGTACAAAACATAGACAGTAGATGTTATTATAGATTTTGTGTTATTCACCCCCAGCCATCCATAACATTTGATTTACTCTCTGCCCATAATTCAAAATAGAAACATAATTCATAATTAGCCTCAGGCTAAACTAGTTTTATTTACTTTATTGTTTAACGGTATTGTGATTAAGGCGGAACGGTAGCTGTCGTCTTGATTCGACATTGAACGCTAACATGTGATCGTATTATCGCGTTTAGAAATTTGCAAACTAAATCAAATTGTTATCTGAGGATATTTCTACTTCTCCGTGGTGCAGTGCTTGAGGTCAATTTCGGATTAGGTCAAATGTTTTTACGATCTTTAAATGTATGTTTCGGACTTTGGTTGTTCTCTGTAAATTATATGTATGTATTTATATCAGTTGTCTAGAACCCATAGCTGTTTTGGTCAGTTTGAGACGAAATGGCATTATGTGTGAGATGTACGAAAATATAAAATATTAGAAGATATATTATTTTAGAATAATGAAATCTACTTTAAATATTTTAAAATGTTGTCTAGGATATAATAACATAATATTTATTATATCCTAGAGCCTAAAGTTTCTGTGGCGACTTCCAGATATAACACAACAATAACCTACTACAGCGCCATCTACCGAAAATACACTGAACTACAAAGTAACTACACGGAGTCAATCTTGAATCGTGCAATAGAAGTTCTCGCTCCGATTATCATACAACAACCCAACATCAACCGATAGGGCAGTGGCCGCCAGGCATGATCACCTCGCCTGGTCGGAAGATCCCCCTTTGTGTTGGTGGAACATGTCACCAGTTCCCCCACAGTCTCTGCCTCGATTATACAATTCGTTACAATGGATAGTATTAGAATAACGTAGCATTTAAAAAAAGCTTTATAAATATTTGATATAGATCGACTAGTCTCATAAACGACCGTTACAAAAGGGATCACTTAATTAAAATGGAAACTGCGATTGGCGTGCAAAATCTTGTTTGCATGACGAAACAGCACGCGTGGCTTGTTAGAGCGTCCAAAAATGTTATTGTTTTCTAAAAACTATAGTTGTTTAATGGATAATAAAAAAATATTAAGTAACTAGCTAACAGCCCAGACTTCGCACAGGTATAATGTATTCACAAATGTAGGGTCAGTCAGAAGTAATTAATTATTCTCTTCTTTTAAATTCTCGAAATTACTGTACCAAAATGTTCATATTTTATAAATAAAACCTTTCCCTTGAATTACTCTCTCTCTATTGATACAAAGCACATTAAAAACCGTTACTTAATTTTAAAGAAACTTACAGGAACAGGAAGCGACTTCTTTCATACTATTTAAAGATAAACATATTTTCTTGATTAACCAAAGACTTTGTTTTATGGCTAATATTTATGATGATTGCAAGTGCATTATTTCTATTAAACATTTACAACTTCATTTAGTACTTGGCTATGTTTTACAACAACTTTTATGTCGTTAAAATTAAAGATTATCTTTAATAACATTTTATAAGATCTTTAACACTTTTCCTGACCAAATTATCTAACGAGTAACCATTTTTTGAGTTTTTTAATTTTCAGTAAGTGACAATCAAGCACACTGTCGGCTTTATAGTCTAAGGAAGCTGCGCTGATTTGTTTATAACAACCTGTAATTCTCTCTCATATTAGCGTTCATCATTTACTATTTGACCTGACTTATTGAGTTAAGCAAGAACCTTAAGGTCGACTGAAAGAAATACTTGTTTATTTGTTTACATTGTTTGTATGATCTAGAAATACTTGTTTTTTTTATTGAATGGGGGCAAACGAACACTTGTATCGCCTGATGGTAAGCGATTTCTGCCGCCCATGGAAAACCAGAGGCCCCACAAGTGCATTGCCAGCCTTTAAAGGAGTACGCCCTTTTCTTGAAGGTTTGAAGGTCGTATTGGTCCGTGAATATCGCATGCGACAGTTCATTCCACAGTTTTGTTGAGCGAGGCAAAAAGTTGTTTCGGAGTTTGGGTGTTTTCTATGTATAATGTGTATGTATATATAACAAAGTACCTATGTATTTATTTCAGTTGTCTAGTACCCATAACACAAGCTTTGCTTAGCTTGGGACTAGATGGCGTTGTGTATTAGATGTCCAAAATATTTATTTATTATAATTAGTAGTCGAAAATTATGTTCAAAAGGGCAGAGCTACGAATGAATTCATTCACAACTTTAACGACAGTAAAAATACTACAGCCTACACGATCAATCAACTGTTTAACAAAAAACCATTCGACTTTTTGGAATATAACTCACGCATCACTTCACAGACATTTAAATAAAAAAATCTCAGCCCAATGTCGCACGATCTTCCCGCGGGATTCCTTCTCGTAGCATCACCGTCACTGAACCGTTTCTACGTTTTAATTGATCTCAATGCTCGAGACTAATCGACTTACCACGGAAATGACTTCTTTACTGTTGAGTCACTGTCGTAGAGATCATGGGCAGAGATAAGTTTGACAATTTTTACGACAATTATATTGCTTTTGAATATACTACTCGTAACTATGTATAAAAATAGAAGATACCTATTTCTCTCTTCGGGCAATTTTACTTTATTTAAAACGTTTTTTTCTGTTTAAAAACTTACTTCATTACTATTTCTGGTTGTTCTTACTTCTTCCACCTCTCAAATAATCATTTAGCATTAAAGCTACTAGTGTAAAATGATCAAAAATATTGCTCTTTTTATGCAAGTATTTATTTTTAATACAAAACCTGATTCGTATGTCTACCAGTTAACGTATGTGACTACCAATCCAGAGGTCTTGGGTTCGAATGTCGCTGATATTCGGTTTGTCTTACAAACTAGATCCTAATGACAGTCCGGAGTACATAAGTTAGCAATTTTCATGAACATCTATGGTAATCATTATTGGGAAGTCAATGCCCTCTAATATATTGACAACTAATTTAATCGCTGAATTCAGTTCGTCCTCATAGTTACGGAGCTTCATATAGAGATACCAGCCGCTCTGTGAAAAATCTAATATTCTGGTAAAACCCGTTAAATTTAGGTTATTAAGATGATCCCTCCTAATACAAAAAAACTCGAAAGATTTTTGGGTGCTAATCGATGGTGAAATATTCTTTCAAACGGGTTAGGATGTTAGGGGGTAAGTAACATCATGCCACGACTTTTAGGTTCAGAGTAATAATCGACACGGAGAAAACTGCAAAGTATTGGTATTTTTGTATATATTAATAAACACAAGGAAAATTATTCATAATTAAAATAGTTTACATTATATACGGTACACTGTTTACCCTAAATATTGACCACAAGGGTAGAATTTCAAGTCCAAATGAAAGCAAAAGATTCATTTAGTAATTGTGCTGCCAATGCTTACGCGGTTTTATTTTTTCACAATCGGTGTGAAGTAGCCGATGGTATTTTAATGTGACAGCTGAACACATAACCCCACTTAATTTTGTCCTAATTGCGAGCACCCGGCCATAAGAATCTTGGCCTTTAGTTCTCAACGTTTTTCTCCCGAGAATATCTGTGAACTGAATCGGAGATGAGCCAGATAAGGCGAGTGTTTCTTTAAATATGCAAAGTGCAAACTTTATAGGTCTCTTTCGACAGGATACTGAATAATTTTACACGCTCTTAATGGTTTTTGTGTCGGTTATTTCATCCTTTTGCTAGATAAAATAAATGTTTGAGTCAAATTATGTCTAAATATTTTGTATTAATTACTTAATTATTTAAAATCTATATTCACATATACTTCTGAGGCGACTTCCACATATAACACAACAAAAACCCACTACAGCGCCATCTACCGAAGATACACTGAACTACGAAGTAACGCACTACACGGAGTAACTACAAATCCTGAATCGCGCAATAAATAGTTCTCGCGCCGATTATCATATATACAACATCCCAACATCAACTGTTGGGCAGTAGCCCGCCAGGCATGATCACCTCGTCTGGCCGGAGGATCCTCCCTTTGTGTTAGAGGAACCTGATACCCGTTCCCCCACACTTCAACTAAATAAGGACCAGTAGATGTGAAGCAAATTGGTTTAGAGAGATCTATTTTTTTTTTCTATTACTAGTCTATTTGACCTGGCTTGTTGGTCTAGTGGTAAGTGACGGCAGATCCAGAGGTCTCAGGATCGATTCGCAGATTAGACTGCTGTTTGGTTTTTCTTACAAGAAATTAATAATTTCAGTCTGGAGTATGAAAAATGGCGGAGTCTCATGGCTCGGAGGGCAAAGTAAACAGTCGGTCCGGGTTATCATGAACATCCCGACAATCGTTTTGGGAAGTCAGTGCCCTGAAATATACTGACAACTAATTCGGTTTTCGAATTCAATAGGTAGGTCCAATACCAGGAAAAACTGGTATTCAGGTAAAACCGGTTGAACTAGTAGCCGACCCCAAACAATCTTGGGAATAAAAAAGGCTAGTAAGAAGAAGAGCCTATTTTTATCCGATTCCGTAATCGAAATCAGAACCAAAATGAAGGGTATTCGTTTTTGCAGTCTTTGTATGTTGTACCGTAGCGCCTAAACTTCTGAACCGATTTTTCAGTATTCGGTTAATAATAAAAACATTACAATAAACAAAACCACGGAAAATAACTATGTTTCACAGTTAAAGCCATATTAAATAACTATACTTATCTTCGCTTGTTGTTAATTGAGAATAACATATATTGTAAGGTAAATAATGAACTAGTATATTTGTGTTGACCTGTCAGGTGCTGTGTTAGTTACAACGCAGGGACATAATTTAGCACCCGGCAAAGACTCTGACATTTTTCTAAAAGACAATACAAGCCTCTCAGCCAATGGAATATTCAGAGTGCCTGAAGAATTCTCATTCTCGCACCCGCTAATGAATAGCTATTCTTTGAGCATTTTAACTATGGGTCTCGGAATGGAATTCAAGAGTACAGGTTTCTTAAAAGGCCCCTCGATATGCGCCGGACCCTTTCCGTTTCGCTTAATTTATGGACTCTCATACTTTTTCCTTTATTTTGTATTAATTATGGTCTGCATTAATGTTTCGCGCGGCGACCGACACTGGAATTTTAGGCGGCTGAAAGTTATTCCACTCTATTCAATCTAGAATATCTATCAATTTTTAAATTACGAATATCTATAAAAGAATATGACGTCATCACGGAATTCTTCAATTTGTTAGCATGGAGGCACGGTTGGAGGCATACTGTGAGGTGTATCGTAACTAATTCAAACAATTACTCATCTTCCAAGACAAAATTGGGTTTTATTGTTCCGTAATAGAAAACAATGATAATAAGGCTATAAATTGTTTATTAGATAAGGTTGTCTATCAGTTATAGTAGAAATATGTCATAGTCTTGAGTTCTTGCTAATTTATATTCAAAGTTTGTACCGTCACTATTACTATGGATTAGGATTTTTTGTTTTTAAAGAGAGCTCTCGGTCGTCGCCGCCGTGTTTGGAATATATTAATACTAATTGATGTTTTGTGTACCCATATAATTATTTCATTTTACTATGTCGAAACGTTCACATTGTCGACAATGTTTTCGAGTAGTTTTTAAAAGGACCTTTGACATAACAGTTTCCTTTTCACTGTATGTTGCCGACAGAGGTGATAGGATGGGGCACAAAAGCATAAAATTAAACTATTATACTTTAGTGTTTCAAAAACAGTTTTACGTTTCTAGAGTCAGCAATAGTAGTATTTCTGAAACTATAAAAATCCATAGACACTCCATATAACTCGGTTAAAAATAGATATGTTATATCGAATATGTATCGTATCGCAAAGCTTTTACGGTGATTTCACCACAAACGAGCTGGCTCGACCGGAGCGTTAAACCGTCTCACAGAAAATCGACTTGAAATGACATAATTCTTGCTGTCGTCTTCCATGGTTTAGTACAAGACCGGAGGCACAATGATACAGAAGTACCTCAATAAGCCGCCCTAGGTCCCCATGCTGCATTGTTACATTATCTGCATTTGCAAAAAGTATGGTGACCACTACTATTGAATTATGTTCATGGTTTCCATCAGACATAGAAGAGTTACTTTGTGAGGCTCATAAAAAAAAGGTAAGTACTTTATAATCTTTCCAGTTTGTTAAAAGTTAATCATCAGTCATCAATTGTCAATTTTTTATTTATTGGCATTTCCAGACAGCAGATAAATCGTTTGCAAACTGCTTTATAAAATATTACAATAATAGAGCAACAATGTAAATATTGCCACGCAACTAAGCAAACAATGTAATCTCTTCTGCGGAACGGAACATGATTTATGAAGAAAATCTGCATTCGAATTTCAAATAACGGCAGCCGCAACTATCTCCATTTAGTAATCTGTGCATAATTTGAAGTTCTAGAACTGAGCGGAGCGAAAGCAAAAAATACAACTAAGTTAAAAAAGAAAGTTGGATTGTTTTATATGTGGTATACCACACATTTAACTGTGGCGACCTCCACATACAGCGCCATCTACCGAAGATACACTGAACTACGAAGTAACGCACTGTACCTACAAACTACACTACACGGAGTAACTACCAATCCTGAATCGCGCAAATAAAGTTCCCGCGCCGATTATCATATATACAACATCCCAACATCAACTGTTGGGACAGTAGCCCGCCAGGCATGATCACCTCGCCTGGTCGGAGGATCCTCCCTTTGTGTTGGGTGGAACATGATACCCGTTCCCCCACAGTGGTGACCCCGACGTGATTGGAAGCAGCCTTCAAGCCGCGCCACCATCATGTTCACTCCCACAGCAAGTCTCAAGCCAGCCAGCAACTTCGGCCTCAACTGGGATATACCACACGCAGGACGCGACCGCTCCAGCCTGGTAACCCCTACGGCCTCTACAGCGTCTAGGCACAGCACACTGCACCTACGGTCCATGTAAGCAGAGCACATCTCTCCCGTCTACGCAGCAGTCAGCCACTACGCAGCAATCGCCCCGACTCACTGGGGACCTCACCGCAGCACCGCGCACCGCATGCGATCCCGACTCACTGGGATCAGCGGACTTCAGCCCTGAGTCACTGGGACTAGCGGCATTCAGTTCCGACTCACTGGAACTACTCACTCCTGGCACTGGCAAGCTCCGCATCAGAGCACAGACAGCTGACTCAACATATATCGACCTCCAGTCTTGGAGGGGAGTGATGTGGCGACCTCCACATACAGCGCCATCTACCGAAGATACACTGAACTACGAAGTAACGCACTGTACCTACAAACTACACTACACGCAGTAACTACCAATCCTGAATCGCGCAAATAAAGTTCCCGCGCCGATTATCATATATACAACATCCCAACATCAACTGTTGGGCAGTAGCCCGCCAGGCATGATCACCTCGCCTGGTCGGAGGATCCTCCCTTTGTGTTGGGTGGAACATTATACCCGTTCCCCCACATAACATTACATAAAACTCTTTTTCTGACAGATAAATAACCCACACACAAGAAGTCGTGCTCATAATTTATCCTAGATAGTAGTCAATATCAGAACCACTAGCTCAGCACTCACCGTCACTATCCACTCATCCATGCCTTATCCACAATGCCTAACACCTTGATTCTCTTATATTATTAGTTAATATGTATATTATTTTGGGCACGTGGCTAAGCTTTGAGATGACGTCATTCCCAAACATTACTTAGATTTCTAATAACGTTTATGTTTGTAGGGAGTTAACTTGACTAGGGCGGCACAAGGCTAGTCATGTCATTCAAAATATACACTGGTCACTTCATACATACAAAATTACATATGATAACCCAAAATACTATTGAAGCTTTTTATTCATAAGTTATCGTCAGTAAACACGCAACGATGCGATATGTTTATAATAATTTCGTATTAAAATACGATTTTAAATAAATATATAGTAAAATATCACTTAAAGACAATTCGACACACATTACTTTGAACAAAAAACAGTAAAAAGCGTTTAGTAAAAATGATCACGTCCTCATTGGTTATTCAAAGTGAAAGACCGGATGTATTGTGACTAAACGTTAAAGGGCCCCGCGTAAGCTACAAATAAACCATTCACCTTATTAAAAACAATCCCAACAAGCCATTGCTGGGTGTATTGATATGAAAATACGAAGAATAAATCATGAACCTTGTTTCTCTTTATATGCAAGAAACACTTCATTAAATGTTTGTTATACAATTAAACTACCTGAATTAGCAGACCAATACAATGAGATATAAAATATATAAAGATATACCGCTTCAGCAGCGAGTCCCTTACTATATAACTTTCCCTTTTTTTATAATAATTGCTCGATTATTGTTCGCATTTTTTTTAAAGACAACTTCTGCATTATGAATATAGGTACATGCCGTGTCGCGGGGTACTTTACAAACATACATAAAACGGACACAAAGAACATCCAGACTCAGAACAACCATTTGCGGATCACATAAAGTGTTGTTCCATGTAGTATTTGAACCCACAACACTTGACGCAGTAGAAAGTGGCGTGGCGACCGCTTAAACCACTAGGTAAACCGTGTAATTTGAATACCTAGTTCTTCAATGAGTAATTAAATCCGTGTTTAATATGCCATACAACGATATATACCCCCAAGGCCGGTAATGCAATTATGACGTCTCTGGTGTTGCTGATGTCCATAGGCTGCCTTAATCGCTTACCATCGGGCGATAAGTCTGCTCGTTTGCCCGCTACAACAGAAAAAAAAACGGATTTTTTGACATCAAAAAATTCATACTTACAAATGCTTTTATTGGAACACTGTTTATTTGGAATTACAAACTAACACTGTAATTTCATTTATTTGTATGGATATGCATGAAGCTTTTAAATATTAGAAATACTCACAGTCTTTAATAACACGTTGTAATCGTCATTGCTTATTAATTTGGAATATTTTATACTACAATACTGGCAATTATCAAACTAAAATTCTGCAACCAATCGCCGTTGCTATTTTTGGAATAAAGCCCGCCATTTTCAATAGACCGCAAACAGGGCTTGTCGTCTGAGTTATTCAAATGAAGTTTTATACCCGTAACTGTGTGCTAGACATATTCGATAATTTATACTAACAATACAGAAGCCCTTATAACTTTGTGTCTGATGTACTCTCATTTAAATATTGCTTGTTTAAATTGGAGTCTAAAGTGCTATTTGTTTAGCTATGCGACTTTAATATTCTTTCATAATTATGATTATTATTGTTAATTAAAATAGGGTATCGTCCGCTTCTTAATTTTTTCATCTAAAGGACAATTCCCGCATTTCGAATACACACAAAAAAAAAGAAATAAAGAAAATCTCTTGTGTCATGGGGTCTTTTACAAAAGTACATGAAATACACAAAGATCACCCAGACTCAGAACAACAATATATTGATTACACACAGTGTTGTCCCATGTGGGGTTGGAAACCCTAACAGTCAGCGCAGTATAAAGCGTCTGCGCAAACCGTGGAAACTACGATGCATAAGAAAAACAAATAATGATTTTAACATTTAGCGAATAGTAATCATTGTTGAGATCCGAGAGAATAAAAATTGTGTCATTGAACTAATTGCATTAAGTATTTAATCATTGTATAACATGTAGATTATACAGGTCCTTACCCTTAGTAACCTTACCTAAAACATAAACCTAAAATGCATTCGTATAACGTTACAAAAATTCTTCGTGTATTATTATGATGCAGTGGAGCCCTAAAATGCTTTAAGTAGTTACATACGAGATAGACAATAGCATCTGTTAATTGTGTCCGAATGTATCCCGGCATAGGGATTACAGTGTGGACCTTCGTTAACACGGGATTTAGCTCTTTGATACAGCCCGGCTGAATACTGACTGTATTTCGGTAAATACGAATATGCTCGTATAGAGATTTTTCTCTGTAAAGGACTTATGGTGTGGTTTATATTGAGCATTGTTTACGTCTAACATATTTATTATTTTACCAGGAAAGCTCTCTACAAAACCTTTTAAGTAATTTCAGTAAGAGTAGAAAGAGAGAGAGAGAAAAAATAAATATTTTTTTAAAGAGAGTGAAAGAAGGAAGACAGTGATAAAGATAAAAAATAGGGTTTTGGCTTTTCCTGATGATTTAATCGAACATAACTTATCAGTTGCATATCTGTAATGACAACTTAGCTCTCATTTAAGAAATGCGTTCATCATCACAAATAGATACCTTAACTGCATACTGATAACTGACAAACTAATAAATCGCCAGGTATTTATTTTTAAATGTAGGATCAATATTCAAATAGAACTTAAATTATCAATATTACATTATCAGAAAAGTATACGACAACATTAGAAGACAAAAAGTTTAAAGTACCCACTTTTCCGGAATCAGCATTGCCATTCAAAGTGGCAATGTTGCCAGTCTTTGGGAACGCTAACGCAAAGATATGGAGGAATTTTTTGAAACTAGAATGTAAATATTGTTACTGTTTTCTTTAAATATTTGATATCTTATGATGAAGAGTGTTAGAAACAAGAATAGCTATGTAACTTTTCATTTAACATATTCATAATCAGTAAAACAGTGAAGATAATAGAAATTAGTAACTTCAGTACATATTATAAAATAGTGACTAATGGGTCAAGAGAGAAGAATGCCTTTACTTCCACAAAGATTGGAAACTGCAATGCAAAACACGGACAAGCCAACTTTCATCGTGCCACATGTAACGTTAAAACTCCGGTAAACGTTTAAGATTTATCTGCCAGTAAGTTCACAAACTAGTTCATCGGGTCAGCCACACCGCTCACGACTTTTTCGTATGGGATATAAAGCCTCAACAGACTATTGTACCTATCTCTTACTCCTTTCTTCGATCTATAAGAAAAATCTAATTCTGTTATGATTTCTTTCAGATTTTAATTTGTTTTTATGGAATAGTGGAAAAACCAGCAGCCATATCACCGATATGATGGTAAGCGATTTCTGCCGCCCATAGACACCTGCAATACCAGAGCCATCACAAGTGTATTTCCGGCCTTTGGGGGATGGGTGGAGCGGTTGGTGTATGGGCCTCCGATATCCTCACTGACTCGGTGAAACACAGCGCAAGCGTTGTTTTACACCGGTTTTGTGTGAGGCTTGGTATCACTCCGGTCGAGCCGGCCCATTCATGCCGAAGTGTGGATCTCCCACGGTAGCTGTAGCTGAAAATAGATTCACTATTGTGTTAATTCGATGACTCATTATGGGAAACCTAGCCTTTAGTAATGTACAATTTAAAGCTAATCATTGTACAAAAAGCGAAATAGAAGCTCTTTCAAATATGATGAGGATAGTTCACTTATGCAAACCGAAAATTTCTACAGAAATTCTTAAATTCACTATAGTGGATTTTTATTTTTAAGCTACCTACTCGTACTTCGAAGCTTCCACGACAGGTCTTACTGTCACAACTTAGTTGATGTACCTTTTCTTCGAGACTTCTTTTCTCATTAGATTTGCATCAAATTACTTTAGTTTATACTATAAAAATCCAGTACTAAAAATTAATTTGTCATATAATATTTAATCTAGTTAAAGTCATATATGAACAATGTTTCAATTTAGGATTCAGCTTCAAGGATGCGTAGTGGTCGGATGGGTTCCTTGTCCTTTTCATCTATGAATTTCTTTGGAGCGAAATAAATATTTTAATACAGAACTTCATTTAGCTCAAAACGGGACCCGGACCGAACCCAAAGAAATGAATTCCTTTTCTTTGTGCAATGAAAAAAAATCGTAATATGTTATACCCATCTATCACAGAAAATAATTTTATTTATAAATTTAATGAAGTATCTTTAAGGATAGTCAGATATGAATATCTGAAGTAATTACAAAGTTGTACTTTTTTATAGGTCATTATTTAATTACCTTAGGCAGGGTTATAAATATTAATATGAAAAATATGTCGTAAACTCATTACTGAAACTGGAAAAAAACTGAGCAGCTATTAAAATACATGAAAAAGCTTTATTCCAAAATGGTCTTCAAATAACAACTGGCTTAAAAGCTTACGTTGTTAGTCATTTGAATGTTTAAAACAAATCCCTGAAACCTTTCTACTGAGCAAATCAAGGCTAACTAAATATGACATTTCATTTAATAGAACTCATAAAAAAACGACAAGAAAAAATGTTATGATGAGTCCGATCAACATGATCGATACAGACAGAAAGTACATTAAGAAATAAGTATATTATAGTTTGGCCTTTGGAGAGGTCTTATCCAATCTAACAATTGACTACTAAAGGTTTTGGTCTATAAGACTTACAAATCTTTTCTAATGAATTAAAATATTTGGTTAATCTCGACTCTCTATTAATTGCTAGTATTTCGAAGTTGATCTACTGAAATTCGAATGTTGTTGGTACTTTGTACTTTCACGTTTCGTCGACTTCACTACACATTCTTCTGAGCTCATGATTACTTTGAGACATCTAATTACCTGCCAAATTAAACCGGAGTGATAAAACTTTCTATTTTTAGGGAGACTGTGAATGCTGTCATTCATTTACTTGTGCTAAAGGAAAAGTTATTTCTGCTGCTACGAGGATTTCACATTTGTTTACAGACTTTGCTAAAAAACTTAATAAATGTGCTAATATTGAACCAAGACAGAAAGAAGTTAGAGTATTTTTAACCAACTTGAAAAATGGAGGAGGTTCTCAATTCGACTGTATATATTTTTCTTTAGACTGGTTGAACCGATTTTGATGGTTCTTGTTTTATTTGTAAGCTGGTGCTTCTCGTGTGGTCTTTTTTTTATTTGGTCCAATTCTTGAAGTCGATTTTTTTTTATTTATAGCTACAAGAACAAACAATAGATCATGCTTAAAAAGAGAACTGAAGTTTCTAGCTCCTAATATTTTCTACAGTAGTGTACTATAAACAGGGTTTTTTGTAGACCTTGTTGTATTAAAAACCTACTTTAGTAATCAGATTACAATATAAATAAACGAAAACTTCGGAACACTACGATAACTATGAAAATAATTGAAGTATACGCATGGATACATAAACAAAATGAACATCCCATTTAATATTCATTTATCAACTGACACTTATTTAATAGGATATTTTTACTTTCATAAGTTGCATATTAATTCCAAAATTAAACTGATACAGGAACAAATCGAGTCGACCTTTACACCGGTAATAAAAAATCATCAGTGTTGTGAGGTAATGATTAAACTGCACAAAAGGAATGTTTCGAGGTGCGATTATCTTAAGCTCTCAACTATCCCGCGTTGTTTGCGCTCTCTAATTGGCTAATTGGCATACGAGTGAAGATAGATCAACAATTGCAATCTCTTCCTACTTCGGTTAGATAATGCATCCGCTGCCCGCCCTGATGAAATGCTAAGTGATCGGTATCGCAGCCATTGAAATACGCTTCACGAACGGTAATTGTAATATATTACTTTAGTAATTTAATACTTGTTTTATAAACGTTGTACTAAGGTCATTACTATTAGAATTTGTTTGCGCAAAAACAACTCGCGTGTGGTCGATATATGAGATTTTGTTCACTGATAAAAGTTGACCACAATAATCAGGCAGCCGAAACGTCAAATCACTCTACCGCCCGCAGAACTTCCTCACACCCGCTTTGGTCTTATTATAGCACACTATAATAAAGTTTAAAGCACACTAGTATAGTTTTAGTGGATAAAGAAAGGGAGACATTTGAAGAAGGGGGGAGGTGATCTGTCTGTTTCTTATGGTTTGATTGTTGTATTGATAACATTTAAGATTCGTTTGATATGACGTGTAGTTTATTTGATTAGTATAAACATGTAATCGCATGCAATGTTACCTCATATATTAATGGAGTCTGAACTTTATAGACCTTGAGTACATTAAGCAATAATCCTTGCCCTCACAGCATTCGATTCGATTAAAGATATTTACAACATTAATCGGCTTAGATTATTTAGTCTATTAGTAGCTTGTTCAAATATTATATAAGCTTATAACAATATTCCAATATTCCATAACATCTGAGTCAAACCCACTCCTAACCCAGACTTTAACTCATCTAGAGTTTTGAACTAAAACAGTATTATTTGATCGTAAATTTATTGAACATTCCTTTATTATTTGATTAAACCTTTATAAAGAAATAGAAGAAAGATAATGATGGACATATCTAGTCACTATTGCATATAAGTAATTGAACGATTGCTACTAATTAACTGGCTGAGAGATTTCTCCAAAAACATTTCCAGCATCCACTCAAAAAAAGTGACCTGATACTTTTCAATTCAATATTTTGTCACCTTTTTCTGCAGCCCATAGCTAACATTAAATACAAATACCGGTGCGTCTGATTATTACTAATACCACAGTTTATCGTATGGTAAGCGATTACCGCCGCCCATGGACACCTGCAATACCAGAGGCGTCACAAGTGCGTTGCCGGCTCTTGGGGGATGGGGAGAGGGAAGGTGGGAGGGGATGGTGTATGGGTCCCTGGTATCCTTACTCACTTGCTGAAACACAGCGCAGGCGCTGGTTCACACCGGTATTCTGTGAGGCTGTGGTATCACTCCAGTCGAACCGGCCCACGCATGCCACGGTATTTAGTCTTTTATTAACATTTGACAAGCTCCTTACTCATTTTTATACGATAGTACAATAAGAATGCAAAAAAATTATACATATCCATACCCAATGGATAAACATCGACAAACAGCTTGTTTAAAGTCAAAATTTTAAGACTTCTTGAATAATTCCTTTACATATCTTTGTATCGCCAAAGCCCACCCTAACTGAGGATACATTTTTAAAACTGTGCGCACATAAAAAGGAATACAAGAGTGTTATTCGAAAGTGCGGAAATGCGTCCCATACATCAAGTCAGGAAAATAGAAAAACAGAGGGAAGATAAAATGTTAGTACATCGCTGTGAAATGTTGCTACAATTTAGAAAGAGACAAATAGCTCTTTGACGCCGACACAATATTTTACATGCACTTGTAGTACCTACCCATAGTTGAAATACTGTAGCAAATTTACACTAACGCCGTAAAAAGCAACCTAAATATAGCGATAGGTTCAAAAAGTTTATAGAATTTATCAAAGTCGACTGCAACTAAAAAATATTTTCTTTATTTCGAACTAGCTGACCCGTGCCCACTTCGTTGGGCATAATGTTAGATAATAAATAGCCTTTTTTTGAAACAGAGTGTTGTGTTTTAATTTCTAACTGCCAAAAGGAGGGTTATACGTAGGTATAGTTTGTATTTGCATTCTAATATTAATATGTCCGAAAGAAAAAACATTTTCTGCGGGATTTGCGATAAACGAATTCCATGAGGACCAAGTTGCGGGAAAAGTTAGTTTGGTTATGGTAATTTTAATTGTTCAAAATAGGCATTTTCAAGCTCCACATCTTTTCTCTAGAACTCAAATATATATCTTTCATAGTTAAGGCAGCGTTCGTTAGAAACGCTTTCATTCGACCGTTTTTTGTCCGATTCACTACCAAAACCTGCAAAACCGACTATGTACCACGTAAAAGCCTTTTTATTTTTCGGTTTTTTATGTAACCTATTACACTCAGCAATAATGTGGCTTTCTATTGGTGAGAGAATTTTTAAAATCGGTTTAGTAGATCCCGAGATGACCCCTTACAATTTAACAAATATACATACACACAAACTTTACTTCTTTATAATATTAGTATAAATTAGTATAGATAGCTGACCCGTGCCCACTTCGTTGGGCATAATATTAATAATCCTTTTTTAGTACAGAGTGTTATGTTTTAATTTCTAACTGCCAAGAATAAGATAGAAAGTAGTTCTGATAAGAACCTTTTATTTAAACAATGTCGAAAGTGTACTAATTACGTTTCGAAAAATTCAATTTCGGAGACGTACGCTGCGTAAGAAGCCGACCACGCGCCTGAGCCGCGCGGGTACCTACCTCTCAGATATAAAAGGCCACGCCTCCTTCTCCCGAAGCTAGCACGAACGCGAACCGAATTAAGCCCGAAGCCATCGCGCGCCGTCCGCTGCTTTGGCCTTACGTTGAAATTTCTCCGATTCACTTTGCAAAACCGACTACCACGTAAAAGCCTTTTTATTTTTCGGTTTTTTATATAGCCTATGACACTCAGCAATTATGTGCCTTTCTATGGGTGAAAGAATTTTTAAAATCGGTTTAGTAGATCCCGAGATTACCCCCTACAATTTAACAAACACACAAACTTTACTTCTTTATAATATTAGTATAGATTACTAAATGTGAGTGTGGATGGGGAGTCTAGCTATATTGTACTGCTGCCATAACCGTCACAAATATTTTGAATCCTACTTCATCTTTAACAGACTTACTGTGTGGATATGTACTGAGTATTCAACCGTTTTAATCATTATCACATTAATTTTAATGTTATAATGATTAAAACTTTACCATTTGGTAAAGTTCATAAACTATCGCATGAAAAGTGGAATAATCAAAATAATTTATATAAGTAACAATTGCATAGGTAATATTAGCAAATTCACGTTACCGTTAAATAAATCTACAATCTGGTAATTTTTAAACAAATTCCAATTCTAAGAAGAACTCGTAACTGTTTTGAAAGAGACCGCAGTCTGTTCCTCTGTTGTAGTATTTAACACTCGTTCAACGAGATCTTTACCTCTGTGTATTTCCGTGTCGTCGAGTAAATTGCCCCGGACAGTCCATTCAGCCATATTCGACCCAACTGACTTTGAAGTCACTTAATTATGTCGATTCTGTGGAGTGTCGCTCGTGATATATCGAACTTTAAGGGATGACAAAAATTCTCTTTGAAGCCGCGTTCAAATTTAAATTGGATGCACTTCAAGTGTGAAAATGTCTAAATTAAAAAATACTTATTTGGGCATGAGTAGCTGCTGTTGGATTGTAAAGTCTTTGATCTTTATATAATACGAACACATTGTGTTATAGGATGAAAATCCGTTAAGTGTGTAAAAGCTTTAATACTGGTCGTGTCCATAAAAAGTAAAGAAACAATTAGTGTTCGAAGCGCTAGTTTTAACCTAAATCCTATCATAAAATAAATAAAGGAGCTTAAAAATGTATGTAGGATCACCGAGCAATGGCCGATTTACTTGCAGGACAACAAAACCTTTTTCCTGTAGGTCGTTTACGGCAACATTTACGATCTTTTTATTTAACTACGAGATCAGTCTGAAACCAATTAGTCTCGTAAAATCAGGCTAAGAATATGTATGTGAAACTGTGAAAGTGTTAGAATGAAAGTTAACACGGCTATATTAAACACATACTTATTTGTAAATCTATACTGTCTGTTATACTTATCTTTGAATTGGCACTGGGTTACACTGATCGTTATAACAGACAGACTGGTACAGCGGGTTATGCCCTCTGTTACTTGGTGGTTTCTCAACTACTCGCAAATTTCCGTTTTAGAGAAATATCAACAAAATGATCAATATGCGGCTCGAATCAGGCAACCCAATATGAGTATATTTTTAACACGGAATACGAACGTTACAGTGAAAGACAGTTATCACTTGAGTTTACTAATTTTCTGTATTTCCCTAACAATTCCGAGTGTTTTAAATTTAAATTTAAATCTTGGATTAGGAAAACAGAGTATCGCCACCTTATTCATCTCGTGGGTACCGTAAGAGTCGACTACAGTACCGAGCTATAAAGGGCAACAGCACTGTAAAGAGAAAGGGAGACTTGGCCCAAATCATATACCAACTTGCACGGCCAGCGTGGTATAAACCTTCAAAACCTTCTTAGAGGAGATGCCTATTTACAACAACAGACTATTGATGGCTGATGTCGATGTTAAAAAATGATTAAATTTAAAGTTACAAGCATGTTACTTTTAAACGAAGCCAGAAAGTTGATATAAAAATGAATTTTAGTTACATTAAAAGGGCAATGATTATAATGGTTCTCGCGAATTCACCATTTTAGTGCTCTTGTATTTTAAGCAGCACATAATACATACACAAACATAATTAAAGAATTAAAAAGGCCTTCAATCATGATCTTACCAAAGACCTAATAATTAGAAACCATGCAATGAAACCTCTGTTAATCATCTCGAGTGCAATAATATCAGATTGCAAATTGTTAAAACAATCGTGAGTATAAAACTTTCTCAGTAATCTTTATGAGAATTTCATTGCGAATTATTTTATAGAGCCCTTAATGATTTGTAATTGGACACGATCTATATTACATTGAAAGTAGTTACATAACGAAATATCAAGCAAATTTGTTACTTAGAAGGTGCTTACTTCATCGTTATTTCAGATACAAATTTTTGTTTATTAAACTATTTGGAAGAATTGCCTCTTTTGTCTAGTGGTTAGCGTAAGCGACTGCCGATCAAGAGGTCTCGGGTTCGATTCCCGAATTGGACTGCTGTTGGTTTTTCTTACAAGAAACTCTCATAGCAGCCCGGAGTATGGAAGACGGCGTCATTTTTCCGCCCGTGCCACGGAGAGCACGTACGGTCCCGGTTGTCATGAACATTTATGGCAATCGTTATTAGGAAGTCAGTGCCCTCAAATATACTGACAACCAGTTCACCCCTCAGGTTTGTAGAGGTCTGATGCCAGTCGCTCCGTGGAAAAAACTTATATTCAACATCAGTTGAACTAGTAGCCGACCTCAAATAATCTTGGGAATAATAAGGCTAGGCAGAAATAAAACTATTTTGAAGAAAATGGCTCACAGCGAATGGATGAGGACTACCCAAGACCGAGATTTTTGTGCAGTGTGCGACAATGGGCTAAAGTCGAAGCAAACTATAAGTAGTAGTTTGTAGTTTATCCAACCTGCTATAGTACAAAAATGGAGTCGTCAAATGCTGTCCCGTGCCTATAGAAATAACTATTGTTACAACTTGACAAAAGCGAATTCCAATTAGTTTGGACAATATGAAATAGACTTCAATCTTATTAGAATAAATTTTAAAAACTAACTATAAATAGATTTATTAGGAGTGCCACCACTGCGATGGCCAGACCGTAGACACGGCGCTCTACACGTTGGCAGAATGTTCCGCGTGGTGGGAGCCGAGGCGTGATCTCGTGGTGGCCATCGGGGCGGAGCAAGAGCGCATGGAACCGCCGTATCTTTCTGTAAGCAAGTTATGCTTAGCAAGGAGACGGCGGAGAAGGATCGGGAGAGGTTTCGAACTCTCCCGATCCTTCTCCGCCGGCCTACGGCATACCGGGCCCGGCCATGCCCGGCCAGGCCAGACAGATGAAGCCATCTGTCACCCTATCAGAAGCAGGCTCGGATGGAGGCGAGAACGTGGTGGAGCGTGCGAGCCCCGGGGACAGTGACGGGAACATCGGTGTTCCCACACAATACCATCCATCTACAAACCGTTGGTGGCCCGAGGTACGTCAGGGTTCCAGGGTTTTCCTTTCTAGGGTGCACCTGGTTCCCCGGCTTTTAGTACCCGAGACGGCGTGCGGTTTTACTCGGATCGAGTCCGACATGCCACCAGGAGGTGGTATCCGGGGGGATTTACGCACGAGAAAAAATAATAAAAGTATATTTTTGGAAAAAAAAATACAATACTATTCCTACATGCTTTCTCTAAAGAAATTATAATTTCATTTTATGTAAAAATAAATTGTTGTATTTGTAAATTATTACTAATTGAAACGATTAACGAGATAATCGAGATTATAAACTATTACCACCACCACCACTATTGACCACCTCATTATTACGATTCGTATTCGTTAACGTACATATTTAACTACATCTCATAATTATTGTAAGCTGTAATCCACATACGTTAATATTTGTCTACGTTAACTGTGTGTTTACAAAGTGCTTTATAACACAAAAATAATTGGTGACTATTTGAATTTTCAATAAAAAGAAATGATGTTTGTGGCAATTCTAACTTGAACCTGCAATTACGTTTCAATCACGATAAATGATTGATAGAGAATAGTCTATTTTGAAAGAGAATCCGTCAGATTGTGTGTTGACATTAGTATTTTTATGTATTAACTATTCTATTACTCAATTTCATCAACGTAGAGGTAATCAATGTTTTGAAACCGACATTTAACTAACACAGAATGGAATCGTCTTGTTAGACAAAATATAAAAAACTTTTATTCTATTACTCATTTCATAAACATAGAGGTTATCACTGTTTTGAAACTAATGTTTATCTAAAGCCCTATTAATAATGAACTTTTAAAAGATGCAAGTATCAACATAAAGCATGCTTGCCAAGGTTCTCACAAGGTTAAATTTACTTTATTACATCAAGAGCTAGTTTCAATAATGTCTCTGATAGACTAATATCAACTTATCCGTCAAATAACTGTATTAAAAACACATTTATTTATCAGCAACTTTTATCTGTTAATAAGTGTTAAATTGCAGATAACTATCCGAAAATTTATTAGAAACTAGTGAAACTGGCGCTAAAATTATAGTGATTCTTATTAGAATTTTGTTATCTTATAAGAACTCCTTAAATCTGTTTGTATATTATACATTAGTTTTTTTGATTCTGTTAACTATAAATACGCTTTTTTGTATTCATACACAAAGCAAACTGTCATAGCTAACAGTAACTACGGTACTAAAATACATACTAGTTATATTGAAAGTAGATGGTCCGTATATTTAAATTTCTATTACGAAATTTCCGTCTTTGCAATGCTATTCTTGAAACATGTAATGAGGTACAATTGGTACAAGTAATCATCATCAACAAGACTTTAACAGATCACTCCAGGACATAGGCTATAGGCTACTTATATAGGTTCACCGTTCCTGCAGTAAGCCAAAATCTCCTTTATAAGGAAGGAAGGAGAGCCTTATGAAAGAAGTATCGGACTACTACGAGTATAACACGCTAGCAGCTAACAAAAAATAACAAAATAAGTATAAACCACTTATTCTCCATTACTTCTGATACTCCAAAAGAGAGGTGTACTTAAAAGTGTCAGTTTAATAAAATACTTCTTTGTTTGTGATGTTAGACAATGTGACAATGTTTAAATGGTACAGATACAGTACAGTTAATGATGGACACATAATAGAATGTTACACAACAACTTAGTTGCAAACAGCTGTTTAGGTGCGGCGATGACACATCTCTCGGATATCTGTGGAAGAACGGTTCACTGCCATGTCTGCCACTAGTACAAAAAAGTTTAATGGTACCATGCATGGTAATTTTTGGATGTAACGTTTGTCTACAAAATCATAGAAACCTGTAATCTCTTCGTGTTTCTTCCGACTGCAGGTAACATTTTGACGCATCCAAGTTATGCTTTAAGAACGCAACAATTCGTTAATAAGATGAAATCGTCTATAAGAAATTATGCCGTAAACAATAAAAAAGTAACATTTGTAAATTAAAAGACTGAAGCTCCCTAATTAAAAATACACAAATACTTTATAATAATAATAACTCTAGGCTCAACATGAAATCTCTTCCAGGCAACCGTGAAACAAAATACTTTTGGTACTGTTATCTAACACTTTTCATTTAATGGGTCGTGTTCTTCCAGAGTCTCAGATGTCATATTAGAGATAGAATAGATTACTACTGTATCTCTAATATGACAATTGTAATAAGATTTGCAATATAACCCTAACAATATTAATAAATGTTTATAATCTAATAATATGTCATGTCCACGTGGTTGTACATCCATACAAATTAATATGTACTATACTAACATTGGGTTAAGTCACTCTGTAATTAACACAATATGTTTTTTTTACTGATGAATTCAAAATAAATAATTTTAGTTTACCTACACCTAACGGAGTTAGTATGAGTATAAGAGAATATAAACAAACAAAGCAACCACCTAATATTTTGTATTAATAGTAATGTATTTGGTAATTTTGGTAGTTAATAACTGTTACAGATAATACATTGTTCAACCATCACAATAGAATGATTGACTATCTTTGCCTAATAAATTGAGCAACCCTGTTTTGACTATACCACATCATCGGTTACACAACTCGCAATTAGATATACAGCCTCTTACAAGAACATTTCAAGGTCAGCGAAAGTAATGTGTATTTCGATTTCTATTGAATCTCTATGAACCAGCTATTCCCAATCGTGATATCACGAGGCAAATAGTTACCAACCGTTTGATGGCCGACTCTCAGTAAGACGTGACAATCATAACAGCAGCAACCTACCGAACTGTAAGTAATTTGGGTTAGCGATGAATAATTTGTTTCGTAATTTGAAACAGTAATTATAGATTACGAAACAACAACAACAGTACTATATAACTCTAATTTGCTTTGCTTTTCTAGTGCCTTATATGCCTATATAATATAATACGTAATAGAATACGTACGTATGGGACAAATTGCATGACAATGGGCATTGTATGGCATCTTTTCACATTCTTATAACGTGTTATGAACACGTCTCTTAAAATCCAAAAATATTTTGACAGATTTTTGAATGTATGTTCAAGAGCAACAGTGAAATTATGAAATATAGACAAAGCTTGAGGCTTTGTCTACAACCTTTAATTAAGTTTTTTGTAATTAAATTTATTTCTACGAATAAACTATTTAACGATTAGTATTACGTAAGTGGGTAAAATAAGGCTACAATTTTGGTAATTGCCACGTTTAATTACGAGTATCTAGTCATAGATATACTCGTATTATTATTACCCGAGTACGTATTATTATTGTAAAGCTGCAAACTGAAAAATGTCCGTATAAATACGGACTAAAACTTTCGCAATTAATCTAGTAATAAAATTATAAAGCACAATTACAAGTGTATTAGTGCAATATTGCAGTAATAGTGGTTCTAATTAGATATTTAATTGCAATATCTTATAAGACGGGTTTTAAATACGTTTATGAACTCGTTAAAATCTGTTTAATTTTTCTACATAAACTTTATTTTTTACATTTACTATTCCTTTATTAGCCCTTCACCCGCGGCTCCGTATGCATGTATGTCGGTTATCGGGGTAAATAGTAGCATATGTAAATCCTCAAGCATCGAATGATTTCCATTGCAAATTTCATCCAAATCGGCTCAGTCGTGAAGCGTAACATGTAGAACAACATTTTATAATTAAAACGAACATTTAATAAGTTTTTGTAATGATAAGAGAACAAACAAATGAAACTCAATTGTCTTAAATGTGGGAAATAAATTTTGGTGTAGTTTACATACTTGTGGGTTATCCCGCCTAGGCAAGGATAAATGAAGATTCCCACTCACTTCACTACGTTACCCGAAATCAAAGTCCTTGTTGTTCGTGTATTCATATAATCCTCTTTACAATAAGTACAGATACATGCACCAGAAAGAAAGCCAAGAAAGGTGGTGAGCGCTCAGTTATGATTGTTGCGTGGCAATGTATTTTCGCGGTAAATCGTCCTATCTATGACATCCGTCAGTGACGTTCGGAAATGAACGCCCCATACTCAATATAAAAACAGTTTAAATTACTTATTACATCTGCAACGTTAATTTAATTAGAATTCAAATACTCGTTTTAGATATGATCTGATATGTTATAGGTCTACAGAGCGAGATAAGTTTTTGAGTTTATTACACTCATTTGTGAAATTAATGAAAATCTATAAAAATAAATAAAATTGGAGTGTCTGTTTGTAATATCAAAACAACCGCTTTTTACTAAATGCATATGTATGTATACACGGTACAAATACCAAATTGTAATTTTTTACAATTTTCGTCTTTCTGTCTGTTTGTTCCGGCTAATCTCTGGAACGGCTGGACCGATTTTGACGGGATTTTCACTGATAGGTAGCTGATGATATAAGGAGTTACTTTTTTTAGACTAACTTCGCCCCGCGGTGTTACCCGCGGTACGACAAACATGATTTATGTATCAAATAAGTTTCAGGTTTTTTTTTATTTTTGTACCTGAGAAACAAAAGCAAACTCATAGGTTTACAAGGCTTATTGATGATAATCTACATTTCTTATGTAATATTATAAATCGACTACCTAACGTAGTAAATTAAAACAGTAATAAATCAAAATTTTTCGACCACGACAGTTGTGATGCTTTAAGAACAAGACGCATTTATCAGATTAAAACTTAAACGTTTAGTGTTTATTTAAGTCCTTGGTTAATAATAGATTCACAACAAGTTTATCGTATCGGTAGGTTGGCATCCACATCAGCATGCATCGCACAGTACAATCCATGCAATAGACGGAACTCTGTGGCGAGTTAGTGGAAGGAAACGGAAACACGCGACCACGGCGGCTTGGTTTGTTAAGTTCGATACCGTTTCACATGCGACTATTTTACAACCGTCTATGTTGAACTACGTTATAGCACGAATTCAAAAGAAATGAACTTTTAGAATGCAGTGTATATGGTAGAAAATAGTAGTTCAGCGCGTCATGCTTACGTATGTTTATTATGCATGCATATGCTGGCATAAAACTACTACTTAGTAATATGTATAATAGTGAATATAAATTGGTTTAAAAAATCATTTTAGTAACCACTGTGTCATCATCTTCCTACCCTTTTCCCAAATTTATTTGGGGTCGGTGCAATGAGTTTGCTTTTTCCATTCTCCTCTATCACTCGTCAGTTCACTACTAACTCCCTTTCTGGCCATATCTTCTTTTACGCAGTCCATCCATTTTTTCCTTGGTCGTCCTCTACCCCTATACCCGTCAACTTCCATACCCAAAACCTTCCTAACAGTATTTTGCTCATCTCTACGCATCACATGTCCATACCACGCTAACCTGCCGCTTCTCAACTTTTCAGCCACTGGTGCAACTTTCAGGCTTTCTCTGATGTAGTCATTCTTCACCTTATCCATTCTTGTCACACCACACATGCATCTCAACATTCGCATTTCAGCTACATGCAGGCGTCTCTCGTCCGTTACCTTCACTGGCCAACATTCAGATCCATGCAGAACGGCAGGTCTGATGATCGTTTTGTATATTTGTCCCTTTAAGGTTAAAGGGAACTTTGGATCGCACACAGTTCCTGTTACTTGCCGCCACTTCATCCATCCTGCACTGATTCGATGCTGCACACACCTATCAATTTCGCCATTATTTTGTAACAGCGAACCGAGGTACTTGAAATCTGTGCAGACCGGAATCACCGTTCCATTTAGTGACACGGCAGCAAGGCCGGAGAGACCGCCGAAATCGCAAAACATATATTCAGTTTTACTCCTGCAGATTTTTAAGCCAACATTCTCCAATCGTTGCTGCCACTGTGTATAGTGTACAAATCCAATTCGTACCCAATTCGCTTGTTTTACTTTAGAAAACAATGAATTGCTTTTGCTTTAAATAACAACAAAACCAATTCATGCCATTAAAGAAGTGTAGATACCTAAATTACGTATTATTTACCACTTGAAGAAATACAAATCAGTTTTTCATTACATTCGTATATTATACTCGCTAGTTAGTGCCCCGCAGTGTTACTCACGATTATTGTTGTACCTTTAAAACAACCTCAGGTAACGTCGTGGGGTAAAACTTGTTAAAAAAATTGCCTTAGTTACCTTTTCTATCATTCCTATCAGCGTGATAACTAATACTGACAGATACCAGTGAAAGACCCGTCAAAAATGGTGTTTTTGGTTTTGAAAATTTATATATTTCTATAAATATATAAACTTGCGTAATCAAATAAAGTCGTAGGACGCAATAGATTAAATTTATCATGGAATCTAATTCGATCCAAATATTTAATCTACATAGATACTTATCATTAAAAAAATTAATTCATTTCCGAACTAAATTTAGAAAAAAAACATCAATACACTTAATGACGACTTAATTTATTCGGGCAAACGATCATTACTTACTTTTTAAATTAATCAAGGATTTAAGTAGTTAATTAGGGCAACAACTGGCTAATACGAAAGCATGAAATTAAAATTCAATAATCAGAGATACTCAGTTCTTTGTCGGCACGCTTAACTTCCAATCATATAAAATATCTACTATAAAAGTATCTTTGATCTTGTTCGTCCTTACAGCTATCCCGCTGAGAAATTAAAAATCCCATAAATTAATTCGCAATGAACACACGTTCATGAGGTTTATTTACATTTCTTTACCTAACTTTGAAATTAAATTGCCTGTTTAAGGTTACCTTTTTCGGAGAAGTAAGATATCAAAGAATTATACTACATGTTTTTGGAAAGTACTCAAATCAACAACTTCTTCCAGCTACATATTCATTATATTGAAATTTTATTTTTGCTTAGGTAAACAAACAATTAAAGAACATTAAATGACTCGAAATAAAGTTTCTTGTCAGTAAAATTGGTCATTAAAGGTTTCCTTATGTGTGTTGATTTAGACCAGGCTAGACTTTGTATGTCTATGATGTTAATATTAAATTGGTTTCAGATGAGGCAGCTCCTTGTTTCATTATCTGAAGCTAATATTATATTATTTTATTGTATATCGTTTTATGGTTATTTTTAAAGTCCCGTTGCGATTCACCAACAGAAATTTGAATAAAAATAAACATATGATTTCCACATATTTGTAAAAAGACGTAGTTGAATTTATAAAAATTTTCGCCAACTGTCAATTCTTATACTTTGTATACTCATTTATTGACTGTGTACCTTTTTGGAACAAGACTTGAGACTCCATACATTTATTGGCCTCTTCATTTTGTGTAGGCTGTCAAATAAATCACTATCAATATAAAAAAACAATTTAAAAAGGTAACGAATGAATTTCGAAACGATTAAGGATATTGAGGTTATATTGGTCACATAGGTGATTTACAATTTATTTAAATTGTGCAGTTGGCAGTATTTGTGAAAAATATTTGCCGCATTCAGAAGTGAACAGAAGTCATGGAACGCGAAAGTTTAGAGAATGGCATTAAACGGTAAATCAATGGATTAGAGTCAAAACACAAAGTATTGCACACAAACAACATAAAAGCGAGGAAATTATAAATCATAATAGACAAAAACTAAAATATGAGACATATTAATCGCTTTCATATTAAAGAGTTTAAGCATACAAGTCGGGAATCCGTATTTTAGGATAGTGGGCGTGGGTCGGTACATTATTTCCGTATTGAAGATACGAGTTTCGTAAGATCCAGTTTTATTAGTTCTTCGTGCATTCTTTCGGTCACTTAGCAGGTATCTACGAAAGCCAATCGGGGACACTAAAACGTTTTGAAGGCGTATCATCAAAGCCGTGCGAAATTCGGACCACACCTTGTGCATCATACGCTTACAGCGACACGCTAGATGCTTATTAGTGTAAATTTTATGTGCTCGTAAAATACCCTCACTATAGAGACAAGCTTTACATTCAAAACTATATGAGCCGTGACCCGTAAATATTTACATAAACAATTATATTATCCTCCCTCTCCTTAATTACCTTAATAATCGTAAAACAAACTTAATTAGGTTGGGCCATTGTAATTTGAGTTGGCTTCTGGGACTAGATATCAAAATAGACACGAAACAGATGTAAATAGATAAACATTCAACGTCAAAAAGAAAAAGAAGTGTATATGAAACTAAAATTTATTACAAGAGGTATTCAATAGAAAATAGATTATATGAAATCGAAAACTGAATGAGGCAGATGAAAGACACGGAATTAGGAATAATTAACAACAAAACTCCGTTACAATGGCAGCGACACATCAAAGGCACAGGTTTACAAGATTAACGTTTGAACAAAGGGAAACAAAAGAATTAAGAGATTTGGTTTCAATTTGGAATGCCATGTTTAAATTAAAAACTGGAAAGTGTCATTCAAATATATAACAAGGTAACTTCCCAGCTGGTGCAAAATTAATCCTCGCGCCTTGAAAGTAAAAAGAAAATAGTTTTGTTGCAAAAAACGCATCACGTCTTATACAGTTTACTCAAACCTTTTGTGCGTACAAAAGTCGCACTTAAAATTAGCTTTCGTCAAACTTCCATAGGTATAGTTGGTAGATAAAATCAATCTTTATGTACAGCAGCATACAATTCATTTTCTAAAAGCACGATTTAATTCACTGTGAATGCGACATATTTATTTTACGAAATCCAATTTTCTGCTGACATCTCATCTGTCGACTTTAAACGTTTGGGACTATGGGGCTGTCTTCTTGGTTTCACGCTTACACACCGAGTATGTATTATCTTAGGTTTTCAACAGCTCATTTTAAAATTAAAATATTGTATTAATGTAATGCAGATGTCATCATCACTTTTGAAAGACCTTTTTATAAAGGTATTTTATATTGGTTTGCATTTCTTTGCCTTTCGGGTAGGATATTTTGGTATTTCCTTCTGTCAGCAATTCCCAATAAACATCTGAACGTACGAACTGTACAGAATGCCTGCAATGCAATTATTGGCAATCAGTGCGATAAAATGTGTGACTTCCAATGTATTTAGAGAATTAAGGTTTTATAGGCACTTAACCGGTTGATACCTCTGCGTGGGTGCCGTCAGATGTGATTGAGGTGTTGTTCAAACTGGCTGATCAGCAGCATTGTTTTGTTTAATCTCTTTCGCATTTATATTTGTAAGCGTACCTTTAAAAGCATTTTTAAATAATCGGAACAGTTTTCTATGAAACGTTTCATGAACGTTTTATGAAACCCTTTAGGCAATTAATTTTTATATTTGAACCGAATAGGTACTAACCAACAGTAAATATTCATACTAAATATTGATGTACAATAATACAAACGTTTGACATATCAATTAATTCTTCTGAAAAGGATGTTGTTACATCCTTTTCAAAAACGGAATAAAAAAAGAAAGTATTTTTTCGACTTGTCTCCGATAAAAAAAAACTAACAACACTGCAGATAAATATCCTTTGAATCAGCACGTAAAGTATTTCAATTTAAATATTATTAGATATCGGCTCTAAAACAATAGTATAAATTTTAGTTTTCACCTGTAAGGTAATTTCTTTACGAACAAATATATATACGAGTATATTCCTTGTAAACTAGGTAACTAATCTTGCACCAATCACCTATTTGTCTTCAGAGTCTTGTTTATGGTAATCTGGAATCGTTTGTTGCCAGCAGTCTATCTTCAAGACATTTATGGGCTCCTCTTATTGATGGATATTGTCTTGTCCTAAATAACCAATGGACTTGATAATGTTTACCCATTACAAGACAATTTATCTAAACGCGGTAATAAAATATTTAGGCATCATTTTCTTCTGTTGACGAAAGTTTCCACATGTATTTAGTGTTTTATTGCTAATTTATCTCAGTTTTTCTTACACAATTTTATTTATGTTTCGTTAGCTACTAAACGAGTTATCTTTTGCTTTGTAAGCAGTTTAACATTAGCTTATGTATTACAATAGCGGTGTTATGGATTGAATATGTGAATACATACATCTATGTGTGTGGCACTAAATCTCACAAACTGCTTTACCGATTGTGTTTATTTTTTTGTTTCAAATGTAACTTGAATAGAGCCTCAGTCAGTTTAATTAAAATAACTTTAGAAGTTAGCATTGGTATAATTGATTTTAACTTTTGATAAATATGAGATATTGAAATCGAGTGTGCGTGAGTACGTGGAATTTCTACCTAATTTCATATACAATGTGGTTTGTACATGGGAAAATCTACAATGTCATGAGACTTAACACGTATATTATTGGACTGAATTATCCGTTAACATAAGTATCCAATTAGTTTAAATATAAACAAAAAACTATTCATTCTTCTTATTACTCTAGTTGTAGCTGTTTTAATACAACTAAAGGTAATATAATAAGCAACCTTTCAATGATTGGTCCAACATATTTTAATATAAATATATTCCCGGGAGTACGCAGATTAAAAAAAGAGTACCGCAGGATCTACTCTAATTTTTTTAAATTATGAGAATATGGCACGGGACATATATCTCACAAGCTGCCACATCTCAACCAAAATAAATATTGCTGAATTTCCTTAAGACAGATTGCAATAATAATAATAAGGAAAAAAAGACGTGTGGCACGCGGTGACTGCCGCGGTAAAGCTATTGCATAGCATTTTTTATCAACTTATGCAATTATATATTTATATATTTATTTTATTTATGCATTTTTTTTTTCTTTGTTATTTTTTCTTTGATATTAACTCAAGTTACACTTTGAGCGTGGTGACTGATAAAAAAAAATAATATAATAACAAAAACAAAAATAAAAATAAAAATAATAATTTCTGGTATTTATCGATAGATAGAAAAACTAAAAAGTATCACCGCTGTGCCGGTCGGAATCGGGGGTGTTAGGTTTTTTTCGTTACGGAATTTTCATGATTCGGTCTCCACGCTCAAGGCCCGTGATAGAAGCTACGCAATAGCTTAAAAAAAAAAGAAAAAAAAAATTCTGTTAACTCTTTGACTTTGTCGGATTTTTACTAACCCTTTAAAACTGTTTATAGCCCATACCGTACCGTAGTCTTTAGGAATAACCGGTGTTTGGTAACCTCAAACGAGACTCTCAGTAAAATAATGTCGGTATCTAGCCATCGATTGAAACCACACGTTATTCCAACACACATTTCTACTACACGGAACTCCAGTATACCCCAGGAAGGAAGTCGCATGTGGTTAAGTTGACGCACAATAACTTGGTTTTTAATTTGATACTAACGAAGCCACTCATTTTTCAATGGTTTTAATTTTAACGTGAAAAATTATTTTTCCATCCCATGATCGACAAATAATTCGGTTCTGTTGATCTAATGGTTAGTCACTCTGCCTGCTAAATTAGAGGTAGTGGGTTCAATTCTCATTTAGGATAAATTTTGTATGATGAGCCCATGAGTTTATGTCATTTGTGCTGTGTCTGTCTGTAAATGACTGTAAATGTGTGAATTAATTATTATAATATTATTAAATCCTTAGAAATATATTGAACTCTTTACTACTATTACATAAATTAAATATCTATTAGATACATCAAATGATTCAAGTTATCCTAATCGAACAATGGTGTGCAAATAAAGCTGGCTACACAAGAAATATTTAAGCTTTCGCTTTGTTTTGAATTAGAGGCGCCTAATTCCTGCGATACTTCTACTTTAAACGACATTACAGGTAGCATAGTAATGTTTTCAGATTACCTGACCTACTTCATATAGTAATAGATTTGGACAAATAGTACTGTTTTATGTTTAGGTAGGTTAGGTTAACATCTGCCATCTGGTTCTCTTCATAGATGTTTCTTAAGTTAGTAACATTTTCTAATATTACCTACAAAGAGGTAAATTTTGTGCGATAATAGATAATCTCTGGACCTACTGAACGGATTTTGAAAATTATTTTAATTACAGATAACTACATCATTTATCTCATACGTTACGAAACAGTTTTCAGGTAGTAGAGCCACGTTAATTTCAGCACGAACGGGCTGACTAGACCCGGGTGGTACTATCCTTGCATCGAAAAACAACGTAAAATGGCAGCGTTTATGCTGTCGTGTTTCGTTGGTGAGTGCGAGACCAGAGACCCAATGGTGCAGAAGCATCACTAGGCCGCCATCGTGTGGGTCACCATGCTGCATTGTTGCATTATATGCAATGAGTATGGTGTCCACCACTCTTGCATTCTGCTTATGCTTTATAAAATAAAACCTTTTTATCGGCCATATAGACGCGGGGCAAAATGAATTTTAAATAAAATCAGATTAATTTTAAATAAAATTTATTCGAAATTCGATCTCAATTTTATAGATATATTTTTTAGCGGAGCAACATTAGACGGCGGGCATTCTACTTACTTTAATAATATTTTAGTTATAATCTTTTTATAAAAAACAATTATCAACTCGTATTTAAGAACCCTAACTAACCAAACACGCGCTTATCTTAAGAAGAACACGATTTTAATGGCGGATTTCGCAGATGATCATTCTGCGAATCATTAAATACTGATCGTACTACGACGGCCTAAGCTTTATAAAGATCATTACATAGTTTCGATGACGTATGTAGGTGTCACGATAACGGTGTATTTTATTTATTGCACCATAACTCACATAAAACTCTAAGCTCCCGGTACAGAGATAGCATCTTGAATTCTTACTACGGCATTCACTGGGCTGATGGACTATACAGGGTATTAGTAAATCGTAAAAAACAAAATAGTTTTTGCATTAAATAAATTATCATCTTCCTAGCGTTTATTATTCCCAAGATTCTTTGGGGTCGGCTACTAGTTCAACCGGTTTAAACTGAGTATCAGTTTTTCCACGAAACGACTGGCATCGGACCTCCGCAACTCTGAGGGTGAACTGAATTCGAAAGTTGAACTAATTCAGTATATTTGAGGGTACTGACTTCCCAATAACGATTTCCATATGTGTTCATGACAACCGGGACCGACAGTTTAACGTGCTCTCCGAGGCATGGGCGAGAACGCCGCCATCTTCCATACTCCGGGCTGATATTAAGAATTTCTTGTAAGAAAAACCCAATAGCTGTCCGACTCGGGAATCGAACCCGAGACCTCTTGCTCGGCAGTCGCTTACGCTAACCGCTAGACCATCGAGTAAAGTAAGTTTAAGTAAAAAATGAACAATGACTTCTTAAGTACGTTCGGTTTGTAACGGTTTTAATTTTTATAACAAAGATTTCACATTTCCCAAATATGGACATGAATAAATGTGCTCTAGAGTAAGTGTCTAAATACTTATATTTTTAGCTACTAATTTTAAAAAGCTTTGTCCAAAAATTCCGTTAAATCCAGTTAAATACGTGTGTTATATAAAAAGATACGAGGATAAATATTAATGTAAAATCTATCTCAAAATTAATCAAAATGGTGAGGCATAAGATGTATGTAATCGTATCGACTGTCATTCATATGTCTTCTGGACCTTTATAAATTAGCCTGCAGGAAATGTATTGAAACTTAAAAATATTAACATCAATTAAAGGATAAAAAATGCTTAAACTAAATGTGTCTAATTAAAGTAAAATATTGCAATATTTAGTAAAATTGAATATCGAATTAGCTAATGATGCTATACTGCAGTATAAAAAGTACTGATATCAACTTTCATGTATCCGGGGAGTGTAATAATTCACAATAACATACTGCGCATATGTGTAGTTAATATTCCGTAATGTAATCCTGATAGGGCTTGATCCTGATAACCTTGGGATCCACGTTAGCTACGAGTAATAGTAGCTACGTGGATATCTCGATGTAAAAATGTGGGAATTTTAATTCTATTAGATTATTTTAATTTGTTAGCAATTACTTTATGTTTCCTGCATACAGTGTTGGTTCAATGTTATTGTGTCTTGTATTCGTAGCCCAAGAACGACATTTAATGTGTAGATTGGATATCTGTTATGGTAGTTAGAGCAAAGGTATTTTTTAATCTTATTCCTAACTGTTACTAGCTGTTTACGTACAAGAACAGTAAGCAAGTATACATACGTATATAACCATATACACAAAATATTCTGTAAATAATGGTGAAATCCTTCATATTTCAATAATGATTTAGTTGGCAACCTATAACTATGAAGTTAATTCAAACAACATCTGGTACGTGGGTTGTTCCATACTTTTCATCATTTTCACAAACATCCAAATTGTCTACAATCCAAAAGTTTCACGTACTTTTGACACCTACCAATAATTTTATTTCTACTAAACTAATTCTAGCTTGGTTATTACTAAACTAATTCTGCCATAAGTGCTTTAACAGTAATGGTGTTTTAAATGGTGAATAATGTACTATTACGAAGTTTCTCCTTTAGCCAATTTCCCTTGATAACGTAGACGATAAAATTAGTTAACAAACGCATCTGAACACCGAAAGTTGTTAAAGAATAAAAATACCTTTTTAATTCCCGAAAAAAAATCCTGTAAAGAAATCCGATAAAAAGCTTTGTTAACAACAGCCTGTATATGCGATAGAAAAATTGACGTTAAAGCCGCTTAAGTAAAGGTTAACGAGACCTTCATTGTGACGCACATAGTTCGAATTAATATTCAAATGCTTCAAATAATATTTATTGTGTTTATTTTGGAACTTACTTTAAAACTTGCATACTTTATATTATGTGTTGAAGCTTTAAGTAGGTGTAATTGTAACATTTTATATTTAATTTTGTCATTTTTATTTAGTATGATTTTTTGAACGAATTACCAATGAAATTACTGAAATTCGAAAACAATTTTTGCATATCGTTAAGGTAGACCAAAAAAGACATGTAAATAAAAATAGAACGCCACTGTAAACCAAACCAACCAATTTGGTCAACAGATTTGGACTGAATTCCGAATAATGAATTTATAAAGAACTAAATACAATGTTTTTATAAATGTAGCCCAACGCATTTTGACAAAGCGAATTATATCATTAACAGTTAAGTTGGTCTTATGATCTTATCTAAAACGCTAATCTCGTTCTGTGCTAATCAAGGCGGAGTAAATGGCTCCTAAACATTCAGCAAATAATGAATAGTTAATTTAAAAGGTATGTACGTAATGGAAGGGAATATATTCTATGTAAACTAAGGCTAGACTATTCTTATCCAAATTTATTCTAACATCGACTCAATTCCCGTGAAGATAAAGTCCATGTTTGCATAACTGAGTGTTATCTGGTTAAAACAGTCGAAGCCGAACAAAATTTTATGTAACATCTTTGAAATAGATTGTTTAAGAAAATGATCTTTCTAATAACTTTTGAACAAAGAAACTGCGATAAGTAAAGAGGTAAAGTTTGTGCCTTTATTTGGAGTAGTCTTTTAAACTTCTTAATCAATTTACGTTTAAATAGGATTTCAGTTTAATATTATTAAGGCTTTGAAGACTTTGTACAAGACGTTTGTTTTATTAGGATAATGTAAAATTTGTGTTTTAGAGTATCACGATAAATAATTTTTGTGGTTATATAGCTATAAAATTATTATTTTTAAAATGAGACTACTACATTTAATCAATCAAAGAATTAACAATTTTTTCGTTGAGATAAGGAATTTTGTTTTTGGAGAACTTTCGAGAATCCCAAGTGATTAATTTGATGTTGTTTATATACAAGGCTCAAGTAGTGGTATATATTTCATACTAGCTTTTGCCCGCGGCTCCCCCGCCGAGTGTGTAGGTAATCACGATAAAGAGTCGGCTATATTCTTCCTCAACAATCAACGTATCTCCATGCCAAACATTAAAATCGGTGCAGCAGTTTAGTGAAAGCGTACCAAACGTATAGAGCTACTTTCGAATTTGTTATATTAGTGTGTTTTTTTATAATGCTGATTTTCTTTTCTTGAAGCTTAGCTTTATAGGTCTCGCGACCTTCTCTTTAGAAGTAGCGAAAGTAGCCAGAATAATTCGAAGTTTCCCTACATTATTCTAAGTGTAACTATATTGTTATGTATTTTTTTTGCATTTATATTAGGTTTTCTTATAAGTGAAATTCTCACCATTCTCAAAGAGCATGCAATGGACTTTCTTCTAAGACCAAAGATGTTCTTAAGACTGTGTCTACATGACCGCCTTTTAAGTTAATCGGATCTGTTCGTGTAATAAGGAGATTGTAATTGAACGTCAAAGGAGCCGATAGCTTAGTTGATGGGAGACACGATTATAAGCGACAATTCCGAATCGGTACATGTGATTGACAGCACAGTGTAATTCTATTCGATATGCATATTGCGTGTTTTGCTTAGCGGCGTGACACCGATTATGAATGTTTAATTAAAGTATTATTTTAATCCCATTGATTATTATGTACGAGATTGAAAAAAAAAAAAAAATTGTATTTTGGTTTCTTGTAAGATATAAGAAGGCAGCATTTTTTATTGTATAAGATTAAACACGTTGTCCTACAGTCCCTCAGAGTCTCCAGTTGAAGTGCTCGATCAAATGAGAATACTAGCTGCGTCCCGCGGTATTACTCGCGGTTATTGTTGTTGGGCTAAATTTTTTGGGATAAAAAGTCCAGCTAATCTAGACTATTAACTATCTCTATGCTAAATTTCATCCAGAACCGTTCACCCGTTTCTGAGTGAAAGAGTAACAAACATCCGTACTATTCAATTCATCCTCACAAATTTTTGCATTATATAAAATTAATAGAATATGGTAAATCAGAATAAGAACAATTCTGTAAAATCTCATGGACCGCAAAAAAAAATTAATTTCATGTAAGTAGTCTTAAATGGAAACAACTTATTTCTCATAAGAATATAAAAGTATGCTCTAGCCACAGATCATATATTTTTATGATCCGAGGCTCAAACACTCAAAACTTTAAACCTACATTCAATTTCGCATAGATATTAATATACGGACGGACGGACTTATTCAAATATAATATCCAATATATTTGAATAAGTCCGTTAATTTGACTAATCGATTGTAGAGATTTATTTGTGCAGATAAGAATTATTAACCGGCAGTCGAGCCTCAGCAAGCTTATGTCAAATAATTAAGCGAACGCAAAAAAACTCAATGTTACGATTGTCATAATGGAAGCAGTATAATGTACACTTAATGCTTGTCTATCTATTTATAGCAAACAACAAAATATAATGTCGAATATAGATTCGAGTCATTATCTAATGTATATATCTATACTAATATTATAAAGAGGAAAGGTTTGTATGTAAGTATGTTTGTAACGAATTGACTCAATTATCACTGATTAATATAGGCTATTTTTAATGTATGAAAAATACGAAAAAAAACAAAAATGGCAATATGTAAACTAACAATATGCCTAGAAAAAGAAAGTTGAAGCTATCTCAAAATAGTTCCCAAGCGAGATTGCCGAAAATAGGTCGTACGAGAATCTTCTTCTGAAAATTCAGATTGTCTCGCAAGTCAGAAAGAGTACGTATCGCAGTCGAGAGCCAGAGAATCTAGCGCCAAACGTTCGCAGCGGTAACTTATAAAAAATAAAAAATAGTATAGTTAATGTCACGATTAGACTAATAGGAGCCGAACATGATTGAAAAGAGATGCATATGAAGTTGTTTTCATGAAATTTACTATACAGAGAGTTTCGGGAGCGATAAATCAATCTAGCTAGGATTTGTTTATAGTAATTTTAACAAAAAAAAAAAAACTCAGAGCTCCCAGGACTTGCGACCTAGTTGTAGGTTTAAGGAGGCCCCCTTTGAGATGCGCATTAACGCTCACCTTCACTGCTCGAGTTTCCCGCCCTACCTAGCCAAATTTGGTAGGAACCTGTTAGTGCAGCCTTGGATACTCGCTTTAGAATTACATTAAGGGTATGTAAATAGTTATTTTTCCATTAACTGCCGCTTTGTTTCGCTGGTTTTGAAAAAACTGAAGACTAACAGCGTGCACCACTGAGATACCACATCAATGACCACTTTAACGAAACGCGAGGCAATTGGAAAGGTTTATATTGCTTATTAATGGCGTTAATATGGAACTGAAAACATATGTCTTTATGAGTTATTTATTTTGTACTCGTGCAAAATGAATTCAAAATAAAAACGAACACACTACAAAATCCAATACCAGTATCCTAAATCAAATAACTAGTATCTCCAACTATAACTTCCTAAACCGCTTTAGTTCCCCTGCAATTTAAAAGTTCTGAACAGCAGATGACGCCAGGACATAGTCCGCATACCAATTGGACACAAAAATAAAATAATGCATATTTGGTGGCATAAACACAGTTAGATGTGCGTAGAGGCTCAAAGTTGTTCAATTCGTGTATCGCGCGCCTATCAGTAACACATCCTGTAGAAAACACGTGAGGGGAATAGGGACATCAACTAGGAATTAGGCCTCGAAATCTGTGGTTTATAAAATGTCCTGTATCCTAAAACGCTGAAATATTATTTTTCTTTAAAAAAAAAATTATAACAATAACAATGAAACGATCAACAATGAAAACGATTATTGATAAAATGGTTTTTAAAATATTTATTATTTATTCATTTTTGTCTTCGTAATACAGGCGACCAAAATGCAACATTGGAAAATTTTATTTTTATATACTTACATATACTTTTCATTTTTGATAATATATTGCTAGAAAACTGCTAAATAATGTACGAAAATCCCCAAGAAATCCTTATGCAACTTCCTACTTTTTAAACTGGTTTTTTTGTTAAAAATAACGGGGTTATCGTATCACTTTAGCCATGAGGATAAATAAATATATTGGATATATTGTTGTAAGTGTAATTCTTACAATAACAAATTTTTACACGACAAAATAGTGATTCGGTTTTTCATTTACTATAAACTAAAATAATTATACAGAAGTAAATCTTTCAAATACGATTATAAATACTATTAAAACATGTAAATCCTAATGCCTGTTTCGTGGCCATACCCCAAGATTCAGGGGAATAAGACGCGACAGAGGAGATGCGTCGCGCATAATGTCCTATTTTGTTTTGTATACAAAGTTATTGTGTTATCGATATTCTCTGTCAAATAGATTTCTGAAAATATGCTTATGTGCGAACACAAATGGAATATTTAAATATATTTGTTTGAGATTGAAAGATAACACGAATTGTATCTATCGATTTAGAAATCAGTTCTTTCTTTACCAAATCCAATAAAAGATCCGATAGAAACAATATAAATTGCATCAGTTGAATTCATTCACACTTGGGAGAATATGTTTCCACTTGTTGTTCTAAATAAAATAAATAACGAATCCGAAAATAATCTTAGTAAGATCGGTAAATTGATAAATCAACTCAATGCGCAATAAACACTGTGTATTTACTACTTCAAACAACTATTTTCTCTACTCAATGGCCAATAAAATAATTCCTCATGCGCATCCATTACTTAAATCAATCGAACCCTTAAATTAGCGCAATTATTACAAGCCATTAGCGAACGATTATCTTTACTATTGGATGTAATAAAGGCGCAATAAATAAGAGTTCGCGCACGTTGTTGCAAGCCATAATTACATGTATAATACAAATGAAAAGCGCAACTGTACACACGCATCGGCCATGTCTTACTGGATTATTTATTGTAGTTTTATCTCACATCGACCGTTCACGATAAAATAAAAGAAATGTCAAGGCCCATGATCGTGATTATCACGAAACGATCACTGGATCGATTCTGACCAACAAATCCGAACCGCAACATGTGTTTTTATCAATAAATGTAAATACCATCTTCGTCAATAATATAATGTATTAAAGAAGAAGGAACTGAAGGAGCAATGGATTTATAATTTATTGAAAACGGTTCACTAAGTCATTCTTTAAAATATATTTCGCATTCAAGAGTTTAAAACCCAAGTTTACAGCGTGGTAGTATTGGTAGTCAGTCAATGACTTGGATGAAAGACTCGGTTGCATGGCCCGCCTTCATGTTAGTTGGGAAGACAGCCGAGATCATTGTGTAAGGGAATGTCCTTTAATTAGCACATGTAGAGCAAGACTATCGGCCGACAGTGTCCCGGACCGGGCGACAACTGAATAATGATATCCCTATTTATGTCCAGGTAATTATTGTGGAAATTAAACACTCGTTTGTTTATTATGTTTACGACTAGAATTAATAAAATTAATGAGTATTGAAATACTTATATTTCTGTTTCAAACATAGTCGTATTTATTTCTGTATTCTATAGTATAAGTACTTAGCGGTGTAATTATTTGCTAGAATTCAAGCAATATTACGCGGACTAATATAACATGAATACGACGCAAAGTTCTATGAAAATATACCATAATTGTTTAAATGAGAGCTTTGCTGTTAATAAACTGAATAATTTCTTACTAATCTTAGTTTAGAAAACGATATTTATGCAATACAGAAATGAGACAAATCCTAATGATATAAATTCCAATGGTAGATTGAATACTTTCAAAGTCATTATTTGTTTGTTTGGTCGTCCTAATTGTTTGTCATGTAATTTTCGATTTGATGATTATGATGATGATTTTACGTTCTCAAAGTATTTTTCAATTTGAGACAAATATGCTGTAGTCGAAAAATATAATTTAAAACCTACATAAAGTAGAAACAGGCCTATACATATTATATCTTCAAGTTGTATTGCATAATCGTTAAAGCAAGGGGAAATTAATAGGTATTGACCTATTTTAGGGTCTTTACATTTTGTTATGTTTCAACTTTTTCTAGTGATGTAAGCTGGCGGGTGGTGCAGAGATATAAGCTGTGTACCAGAACATCTGCACGTAATTTTGTTAATATATACCTATTATATACTAGTCAATATATAAATATATTTATATTTTTATTTTTTGTCTTAGTTAAATTTATTAACAGTTAATTGTGTTCATGTCCTCAGATAGCGAGTGTTATGTTTCTGCTTATGAATCTGAACCTTCTGTATGTGATGAAAGCTTCTCCTCCATAACAGATACCCTAGGTAGTGTTTTACGCAGTACGTTTATAAATAATAAAAATAGCCATCTATTTAATGTTTGTCATCTAAATGCCCAAAGCATTCCTAGCCACTTTGTTGACTTGTACGAGGCGTTTTGTGATGCCAATGTTCATGCCGTCCTGATCTCTGAGACTTGGCTCAAACCACATCTTCTCTCCACCTCCTACTCATTACCTGGCTTTATTCTTATTCGAAATGACAGAATAGGGAAGAGAGGAGGTGGCGTAGCTATTTATCTACGTAGCGACTTTCCCTATAGAATTCTATCATCTTCTTCTTCTTCTGCTGAATTCTTATTTTTAGAGGTTTGTGTCCAAGGCGCTAAAGTCGTGCTTGGGGTTGTTTATTGTCCCCCCTCTAGTAACTATTTCACTGATTTCGAAACAGTTCTCGAATCGCTGGGTGCGGAGTATACTCATCATATCATCATGGGTGATTTTAATACCAATCTCCTAGCCCTAAACTCCAATCGTTCCTGTAAACTCCAATTCCTTCTTGAATCGGTCAGCCTTCATGTTCTGCCATTACATGCTACTCACCACAATAATGTCGGCGAGGACACTTGGCTTGATTTAATCATCACTTCCAATCCTTCCCTTGTTTCCTCTCACGGTCAACTTGACGCTCCCGGATTTTCACATCATGACCTGATTTTCCTCTCCTACGTCCTCAAACCACCAAAATCCAAACCTAAGATCCTATACAGGCGTTGCTTTGGACGGTTGGACATCGACAAATTGAGTGATGATGCATCACATATTGATTGGTCATCTCTGATCAATTCCACTTCTGTCGACGACAAGGTGCATGTCTTTAACGAAGTAGTCACTAAACTATACGACACTCACGCACCGGTTAAAAAGGTTACAATGAAGCGACCGCCGGCACTATGGATGACTGAGGGTATTCGGAGCGCCATGAGACGTCGCAATCGGGCGTTTAGGACCTACAAGGGGAACCGTGTCGAAGTCAACTGGGGATTGTATAAGTCTGCGAGAAATCGGTGTAACCAGATGATAAGGAACGCCAAACGCCGCTATATTCTTGAAAATATTTCCTCTTCCTCTCCTGCTGACATCTGGAAGTTCCTTGGAACTCTTGGTATCGGCAGAACGCAACATGTAGACTTTCCACAATCAATAAGCCTTGATTCACTTAATCAACAATTTACCACCTCTCTCACTTTGGACAGTCTATCTGAACTTCAAGCTCATAATTACATCAATAGTCTACCGCGTCCTAACGTAAGCCCTTTTAATTTCAGTCTGGTTACAGAAGGAGAGGTTATGAAAATCATCCTGTCTATAAAATCCCAAGCGATTGGGTGTGATGGCATTAGTCGGAGAATGATCACAACACTGCTAGTTCACCTCCTTCCCGCTATCTCTCATATAGTAAACTTCTCCCTCATGTCAGGCACATTTCCTTCTCTGTGGCGAAGAGCGTATGTGCGTCCATTACCTAAAACTCCTAATCCTTCTCTTCCAACTGATTTTCGACCAATTTCTATCCTTCCTTTCCTGTCCAAGGTGCTAGAGGCCTGCGTCCACAAACAGTTCTCCCACTTTGTTTACAGTAACAGCTTACTCAGTCCTTTCCAGTCAGGGTTTCGACCGGGCCATAGTACAGTTTCTGCTCTTCTTAAAGTAACTGGCGACATTAAGGCGGGGATGGAGAGTACTAAGGTTACACCGGTAGTACTAATTGACTTTTCCAATGCCTTCAATACCGTCAGTTATGAACTCCTCCTTACTATCCTATCCTTTATTTCAGCCTCTCAAGAAGTACTGGACTGGTTTTCCTCTTACCTTCAAGATCGTCAGCAATCTGTCAGAGTAGAAGATTCCTCTTCTGGCTGGCTTGGTCTTGCTGCTGGCGTTCCTCAAGGCGGTATTCTTTCACCTCTCTTATTTTCCATCTTTATTAACCTTATTACCCTTAGACTTCAGTGTTCCTTCCATCTATACGCCGATGACTTGCAGTTATACCGTCAAACGGAGTTGTGCAATGTGTCGTCCGCGGTTTCGGCCCTTAATAGTGACCTGGCAGCCATTAAACACTGGTCGGATATGTTTGGGGTATCGGTAAATCCGAATAAATGCCAGGCTATTATCGTCGGGAGTAACCGTTCTATAAACCAGATCGACCTTGCTACCCTTCACCACTTACTTATGACGGCATGGTTATTCCATACACTGAAAGTGTTAAGGACCTCGGGCTGTATATTGACACAACTCTTAATTGGCGAAAACAAGTTGCTTCCGTGTGCCAGAAAGTTACAGGTTCTTTGCGCGCTCTCTATGCACTTAAGAACTTCCTTCCATCAGAAACTAAGGCAATGCTTGTTCAGACCCTAATATTCCCTATAATTGACTATGGTGATATGTGCTACTTCGACCTGAATGCAGATCTGCTCAATAAACTTGACCGTCTTCTCAACAATTGCATTCGATTTGTTTTCAATTTACGCAAATATGATCACGTGTCTCAGCATCGCTCCCATTTGAAATGGCTACCGATTCGCCAACGTAGACAGGTACGAGCATTAACCACTCTATATTCTTTACTCTCTTCTCCAAGTTCTCCTTCCTACTTAACTAGTCAATTACAATATTTAGGTGCAAACCATGTCAGAAGCCTTAGATCTTCAAACAACATACTTCTCCACTGTCCCACTCACCGCTCTGACTTTGTACATTCTACTTTCTTGGTACAGTCAATTCTGTTATGGAACGCGCTTCCACTCGAGATCAGGATGGCAAAAACTCGACAAACGTTCAGATTTCTAGTGCGGAAACATTTTCTAAACAGTTTATCAGATTCATCTTAATTTTATACTCTCCCTCTTGAATTAGTATTATATGTATTTAGGTATGTAAATAAATTTATTTAGTAGTATGTATTATTATTTTTATGTATATATATGTGTATGTATATGTATGTATATGTGTGTGTGTATATATGTATATATGTGTGTATATAAGCTATATGTATGATATCTTTACCTACATTTCTATTTTCTGTGCATCTACCATGTTTGGCTCTGCATCGCCCTAAGGTCGACTGTTAGAAAATGCCTACGGCATTAAGTCCGCCTCTGTACATTTGTGCATAAAGTATAAATAAATAAAAAAAAAAAAAAAAAAAAAAACTAATTAAATTAAGTACCATTTATAGTTCTTTCCTCCTTTTAGATTCTACGGTTACACTGCTAATGAACATCTACAATGAAAAAATAACCTAAAAACTAGCATACATAAACCACCTCCAACTTCACAGGATGCGATCCATATGTGTAAAACGATAGTTATTTATATACAACCCGGCTCTTGCCAGCGTTGGACTGAGATCCTGCCCTACGGGAGCCAAATTACCAGTAACAAGGAGCCAAATACGGCTAAACAGGCACCTGCAGCATCGAGAGGCGGCCAAGTACCATGATAGTCACCATCACGCGCCAACTTTTAAATTAAACGGTCTTTGTTATATTGCGGATAAGTTTTATTTGTAGTTTTTGTATTAACGATAATAATACGAAGGCTGTTAATCATAAGGCATCGATAACTGTCAAATAAAGTAACATTTTACCTGTCTATTTGATGTCTTTCGCTCATGATATAAATATTTTAAAAAAATTACGTGTTTCGTATTTACATTTCAATCATGATTATTAATATTTTTATTAGTTATTATTATTATTATTAGCTATTAGTTATTGTAGAAATTACTTCTTTATATTAAGAATCTACGATATTCTTAAATATAAAAAACTCAAGAATATTTTATTAAACATATATTTTAAGTTCCGATTAACTGTTAATAGTTTATTGTTAGTTTACTTTATTTTTTTCTAGGAATTATATTTAAATAAAAGAGCGTCAAGTGTGCCACTAATCGTGTACCTATTAATAAAAGTGAATTTGTGCAGTCTCACGCAAACCCCTTAATTTGGAATAAAATCGGAAAATATAAAAAAATAGTAAACATTAAAAGGCAAAGTCTAAACTAATCACATCCCATCAAGAAAAAGTTAATGTCAGTGAAATGCATATAAGAGAGAGGGATCGGGTAAGGCAAAAAATCTGTTTTATTTTAATATAACTATATTAACACCGTATAATGTGAATCGTCCCTCGGGGATTATTTTACCCTACAATCATCACACTAGATAATCAGATATGGCTTATTATTTACCATAACAATCCTTGGTTTTATAAAGAGTGGAATGCTTGTGACAAACTTAATTTCTAACTCAAATTGCCGTAGGCTAATATCACCAGTAAAATTGTCGGTCTAAAAGTGACTATAAGTCCTTTGGTTAAAATTATTCATATTGTAAAAACTTTTCGATGTTAGTATAGAAAATATTCCTAAAAAATCTTGTATAAATTTGTCAAAGATAAACTTTATGAGGTATTTTCGTACATATATTATAAAGAAATGGTTCTGAACTTCGCGTTTAATAACACAATATCAATTCAGAAATATAAGCTATAATATTTATTATAGCTACGATCAAAATGGCGTAGTCACAGACGGCATATATCTTATGAGGCAGGGAACTTTACGAACGGTTTTTTTTTAATATTTCGAACATCTAACATACAACGCCCAAGTCCCAAGCTAAGCAGAGCTTGTGTTACGGGTACTAGACAACTGATATAAATATACATATACTTTTTTATGTAAATAAATCGTTCGGTTCGAATCTCGGGTCGGGTCAAAAGTGCTAATGAATTTTTCTAATTAAAGAAATACTTAATAATAAAATATCGTAATTTTAAAACGAATCTCTGAAGTAAAGCAAAACAATTGAATAGTTCAATAACATACAATAAGAACATCAACACTAGCTGTTTACAGTACAGTACGTCGGAGTACAAGTTTAGTACGAGATTAGTGTAATTCTAGTATAGCTACAGTGCGAGCCGGGTCATTCATAGTGCAGTCAATACGAACTTTAGTTCAATTTCAGTACATTTCAGTGCAAAAAAAGTACTGTCGTCTTATCGTATGTTCAGAGTCGTAATGTTTTAATAGTTATCTTGTACATTATTAAGAACATGTTGACATAAAACAGTTAAATTATATTATAAAACAGTATCGGTACAAACTCTTGTATTCATAAGCATTTTTCTATGTTGTATTTCTCTAACTTCAAAAAAATAATCATGAGTTATATTCATTCTTACTAAAGATCATATTGCTCTATTGGCCATATATTTTCAATGTAATTTATGAATGTAGGTAATTTAAAAAAATAAATAAATATTTAAAAAATTAATTAAACACGCACTATGATAAATATGTTCCTAACCGCTTATTCAGAGTTTAATTAAAAATATCAAATAAATTGTAGAGACTATGTAACACTAAATTGAGAAGACTGTGCAAAGCGACAGATTTAAACTTTATACTTAATTAACAACACAAAAAAACCTTAAAACATTCTCAAAAAAAACTATTCATATTATCCAAGTTGAAACCCAGTACCCAAGAGACGCGGCGTCGTAAAATTAAAAATTCATAGCATCACGTTTAAAAAAATCACGTTTATGAAATATTAAATCTAGTTATATCTTGAAGAGAATCTCGGGTTTACGTCTTACTAAGAAAGATACAGGTGCTGCACCCACACGGTTGCCGGCCTCAAACAATTATCATTCCGTGAAGTTGCAAAACATGCTTCGTCACTATCTGTCTACCCATCATCACGACTCCACTATTTACATATAATGACTATTCAACCATAAACAAAGAAATATGCAACGCCCGCCTACTTGTGACATAATTTGACCGTTTTTTTAATCTTATCACAGTAATAAGGTTAAGTAAATTACGTAATTTAAATAAATGAGCTACACACAAATGAGTTTTGTCGAATATATATTCTTTGAATAAATTCTTTGTAAATTATTTTTATCAGAACGAGATCATATTGATTTGTTGAATTAAAACTTAGGTTGATGTCTAAATGTATTTAAACTTTTAATAAATGATCGACAAAAATATGTTTTTACCCGACTGCGTCCGAAGGAGGGTACTGTTTCGAGCATTTCGGAGCATGTCACACGCCTAAACGGCTGGACGGTTTTTGATATATGAGGTGTCGTTGAATTGATCAGAATCGTGGTAGTGACAAAGGGCATTTTTTTTTAAATGGCGCTCACAAGTCGCGCACGAAAGAGTAAGGTGTGTGTTTTTTTCCATACCTCAGCAATATGGGTATCAAATGAAATATTGTTAAAAGATAATTTCAAAAATACAAGTATCATATAACTTTTGGAACGAAGTTCCTTATGGCGCGTTGTGTAAGGGGGCTAGACGGAAAAATTGTCACGACACAATTTGTTGTCACGACACGACGACGACACACACAGATATTTTCGTTTCGTCTTTCTATTTCAAACTTCGTTCCATCCGGGTGTCCCTTGACACCTCTCAAGTTTTTATATTTATATTATTGTTTCGCCACAAATCCTACTAATATTATAAACGCGACAGTTTGTAAATATGGATGGATGGATGTTTGTTACTGTTTCACGCAAAAATAATATATCATCAGAATAACACATAGGTTATAATTTATAAAAATATGGCTTCACCTCGCGGCGTTGCCTGCGGTTATTGTCGTACCGCGAGTAGCACCGCGGGGTTCAGCTTGTTATCAATAAGTAAACTCAAACCTAATAAGTTTAGAGATCGACTTAAAAGTAATGAACTGAAAAGAGAATAATAAGTATTATAATACCAAGTATATAAATTCGAATCACTAATGTTTCGTTGAATAAACAGTCGGTTTTCTTGTGTTTATAATAACAATAATTTATATATTTTCAACGATTTTCTTTCTAAAAACAGCAATAACGAATGTTCAAAATAAGTCAAGTAAATAAATAAATATTTCGGACATCTTTCACACATCGCCATCTAGTCCCAAACTAAGCAGAGATTGTGTTTTGGCTACTAGACTACTGATATAAATACATATTTACTTTTTTTTGTAAATACATACATATTATACATAGAAAACTTCCAAACTCCGAAATAAATATTTGTAGATCATACAAACATTTGGTCCGACCCGGGAATCGAACCCGAGACCTCAAGAACAGCAGTCGCATACGCTACCACTGCACCACAGAGGCATTCAAAGTAATATGAGATCTTTTCTTCTAAGTCTTCTAATTGCCAGTCAGTACAACGAAATCAATGAAATTTTTATATGGCCTTATCTAAACTAAAATCTTTATAAGAGGTCAGATGAGCTTCTTCAAACGCAACTTGGATAAGATAAGCAAAAACAGTAAAATTTGAGTTTTAGTAATTAGTAAAATATGTGGAGGTTATATAAATTTTTATAGTTAACTAGTGATATTTATCATGGAGTGTTTATACAGTAATCACTTCACAACTGCTAAGAATCATAAAAACCATCCGTAAATTAGCACAGTACATTTACTCAAAGTAAAAGTTATTTTTAAAGACTACTCGCGTATTAATAACATACATCGTTTATCGCAGAGGACTTTACAAACAAACAGAAAAGGACACAAAGAACACCCAGACTCAGAACAACATTTTGTGGCGCAGTAGAAAGCCGCATGACGAGCACTAGGGCAACCGTGCAGTTGAAATATTCATCTTATTAATATTAATCTTTAGTTGTAGGATTTATTTACATCAATTGGCAAATAAAGTTTTATACTTAAGAGTCTGACTATGTTTTGCTAACAAAATTGAGTAAATATTAACTTTTACACTAAAACATCTCATCTTTTGTATATATTTTAGGTGAAGTTTTAGTCATTTCTAAAACGATTACTTTTACTCTTAAACCTAGTATCTACTTTACCATAAATCTAGTACTTGGTTCAAAATTTACAAAGCCTTAGAATAAAAACTCATAAAGCACGAACATGAGCAATTGTTTCAAACCGAGTCACGTAACTCTTGAGACGCAATTTTTAATACATTCCTAAGCTAAAATTACTCAAACAACAAGCTATTTACGAACGAGTGACAATACCGTGTAATAATTCTAAATAGAAAGAGCACTGAATATTTTAAGTAAGTTTCGCAAAACTTGTAAACGTAAAGGAATAAATTAACTTCGACCCCACAATGGTTAAGTAAACATCTAACTTTATGTGTGACAGAATAATATTTACGATCATGAAAAAGCCAAAGCTATTTCGTCTTGACACAAAGTTCCAACTAAAACATTTAATTTATTGACCAGTGTACGAAACTAGCAATTAAGATCATACGTCAACGTCAAAAATGTATTTAATACACTACTATCTAAAATCGTGAAAATAAAATCAATTTACAAACGAACAAAAAATGTAATAATTGATAGTGGTGACGCTATCTTACCTAACTAATTACCATCTTAATTCCTCATAATGAAGTAGACGTCGCTACTGTTTCTCAGAACACCGTCTAAATAGCTACATCCAAAATAGGTTATTTGTATTCGCACACAGCTCGCTTTAATACGCATTCTATACTATTTAATTTACGACCAATTCAACTTCTAACCGAATTCGTACTATTTCGGTAGGTAGTCATTAATAAAGAAAAATGGGTAATAGAAATCAATATTCCGAACATTCGCTTAGCAAAACTATAAAGGGGGCTACATAAATTCAAGAATTTAATATTTCCTTAATCCGTCCATCCAAATATAACGTCTTATATCTTGAGGCCATTTCTATTCACAATCGATTAGTGTTCGATCGTTTATTAATGCTGACGGTAAGAATTCCATATCTGTACATTGAGATACGAGCTATAAACCATATTCTCGTTTACATATAAATAAAATTTAAGCAAATATTTTAGAAAGTAATAATTCGGTTTAATAATTTTATATTTTTTGGATGTCGTTAATCCCTAGTAATGCTCCCATAGGTAAGCATCGCCATAGCTACGATTTGATTATAATACATCTATACATTATATAAATACGAACATCAAAAATGTTATATCGCCATTAATATATAAATATGATTTTCATATCAATAAACTTGTTCAAATTGCGTTTGAAAACATACAATATTTAGTATGTTTTGTTATAAATAACGTCGAATAGTCTACGTTTTTAAACTGTTACACATCCCTTTAGTTCATTAAATTAAAAAATATAACATCGTGGATCATGTCTAATACTCGTTAACTTTTTATCAAAAATAAAAAAACCTGGTTACTGGTTAATAACGGCTCGAGGAGAAATTACTCTTAAACACACGAACCTTTCGTCATAACACGGCACAAATTACGTCAAATCATGTAGGTATTATTTTTTTATGTCGGACAAGAGCGCCATGTGGTAAATTAAAGTCCCTAATATGAGGAACAAAATAAACAATACAACCAGGATACAATCCAGTGTAGAAAAAAGTTATTACCGCCCAAAAAATTACTGTCGCGAGCTTCACAAATTATCGGTTCTAGGGAGCTAGTTTACTTTTGTACTGCTCTACCTCTATTAAAAGTACAATAAAGAATGATAAATTGACTATTGATTTTATTAACGAGTAGAGACATTTTAAAGGACCCCAAATGTCGTAAAATGAGTGGGTTTTTGATACGTGTTGCGTAAGATATTTGGACTTTTAAATTTGAATTTAATTTTGTTGATGACACGCGTGGAATATTATTGACGGTATTTGAGTCTTGATTGTGTACATTTATATAGTATATTATCCTAGAATGTAATACAAATCAAAATAATAATAATAATAATAATAAAAAGAAAAACAAATAAAATATTTGGATTTATCTCACGAGATTGTCGATATGTGGAATGTGGATTCGGTGATCATTGTTCCGATAGTCGTATCAGCTCACGGATTGATAGCCAAGAGCCTCGACCAACACCTTAAGAGGCTCACGTTAGGGGGCTGGATCAAGGGTCTGATACAGAAGGCAGTCCTTCTTGACACGGCACGTATAGTGAGGAGGTTCCTGTCTTTGGAGCCCTAACCACCGGTTTCTTGGTCCCTGTACCTGGCACACTTGGCTAAGGCCCGTGTGTTAGATTTAGCTTCCCCTTTAAAATAAAAGGGAGACCACAAAAGGTATAAAAACAAAATAATAATAATAATAAGGCGGTATAGAAAACGAGTAGATCGGTATAATCAGAATCGCATGTTCCAAAGAAATGAGAAGTGGGTGTACCGGAAATGGGAGAACCTGAGTCCGTGTATGAGTGATGGGCAAGTTCCAGATGAAAATGCCACAAATTCGTTTTGGCGCAATATGTGGTCTGTGCCTGTCACTCATACAGAAGGTGATTGGTGTCGGGGTGTTGAGCGCTCATGTGAGTCTTTGTTACCTATGGAACCTATTAGCATCGATGAAGAGGATGTAAGTTGTGCGGTCCGTTCATTACCGAATTGGAAAGCACCAGGTCCTGACGGACTGCACATCTTTTGGCTTAAGTGGTTCCGAAGCTCACATGCGTGCTTAGCATCTCAATTCCAAACAGCATTGGATTCGGGTTCATTACCACAATTTTTGACCACTGGCATAACCCACTTACTCTACAAATCTGGTGATGCCATGGATCCCAAAAATTTTAGACCAATAACATGTTTACCAACTTTGTACAAACTTCTGACATCTATTCTGAGACTCAAAATTACAACACATATTAATCACAATTCGATACTTTCTATTTCTCAGAATGGATGTAGAAGTGGGACCCGTGGCACTAAAGAGCTCCTTATCATAGACATGACCATTAGCCAGCAGGTGCGTCGTAATCGTAAGAGCCTGGCGACATGCTGGATAGATTACAAGAAGGCTTTTGACTCCGTTCCTCATACATGGCTTTTGAAGGTGCTTGAGTTGTATAAAATTGATACAACTCTGTGCACTTTCTTGAAGGTGTGTATGGGGCAATGGAGAACAGCACTTCGCTATCCTGGGTGTCGGCAGTCTGCGATGAACGACGTACTTATAAAGATCGAGCGAGGCATCTTTCAAGGTGACAGTCTGAGCCCCTTGTGGTTTTGTCTAGCTTTGAACCCTCTGAGCACTCTATTAGAGGGTTCAGGGTTAGGCTACAGGTTGCAGAAAGATGATCGAGTTATATCTCACCTCTTTTACATGGATGATTTGAAACTACTTGCCCCCACTAAATTACAATTGACAGCATTACTAAAGGTTACGGAAAACTTTAGTAATTCTATCAAAATGGAATTTGGTGTAGACAAGTGTGCAGTTATGTATGTAAAAAAAGGTGAGATTGTGGAATCTGAAGGTATAGAGCTTTCAGATTCCACAAAACTCAGATCTCTGTCTGCAACCGAAACTTACAAATATCTAGGTTTTTCACAGTCCTTAGGAATGCCAGAATCTGACATGAAACAAACGTTGCGGGAACGCTTCTTTAGCCGCCTGAAAAAAGTACTTAAAAGTCTTTTGTCAGGCGGTAACAAGGTACGAGCCTGCAATGGTTGGGTTATGCCGGTTCTGATGTATTCCTTTGGTGTACTTAGATGGACTCAGACTGAATTAGATGCCATTGATAGGAGAGTCCGTACATTGTTGACTGCATTCCGAATGCACCACCCACGTTCATCGGTTATGAGATTGTATATCCCGCGAAGGTTAGGGGGTCGTGGATTACTAAATATCAAGACCCTGCACAATCGCGAGGTATACAATCTTAGAGAATATTTTCTACAAACTGATGTGGGAGTGCATCGTAGTGTAGTCACAGTGGATACCGGACTCACTCCGCTCGCTCTGGCTAAAGAGAATTGGCGCAAGCCTGTAGTACTTAGTACTAATGATCGCAGGGAGGTATGGAAGGGCAAGGAACTCCATGGTCGGTTTTATCGGGCCCTTCATGGACCCGATATAGATTTTAAAACATCTACGTCCTGGCTACGGTATGGTGATCTCTTCGGAGAAACCGAAGGTTTTGTTTGTGCGATTATGGACGAAGTTATCATGACGAATAACTATCGGAAGTATATCCTGAGAGATGGTACGGTCGACATCTGTCGGGCATGTCACCGTCCTGGAGAATCTATCAGGCATATTATTTCTGGTTGTTCTCGTCTTGCTAACGGCGAGTATTTGCACAGGCACAACCAAGTAGCTAGGATCGTACATCAGCAACTTGCCCTTAAATACCATCTTGTGAACTCAGAGGTGCCATACTACAGGTATGTGCCCGACCCAGTTCTCGAGAATGGTCGTGCTACATTATATTGGGATCGATCTATTATTACAGACAGGACTATTGTTGCCAATAAGCCTGATATTGTGGTGATAGATCGATTAGAGCGCCGCGCAATTATTATCGATATCGCCGTTCCTCATGACGAGAATCTCGTGAAAGTCGAAAAAGAAAAACAAATAAAATATTTGGATCTATCTCACGAGATTGTCGATATGTGAATGTGGATTCGGTGATCATTGTTCCGATAGTCGTATCAGCTCACGGATTGATAGCCAAGAGCCTCGACCAACACCTTAAGAGGCTCACGTTAGAAGGCTGGATCAAGGGTCTGATACAGAAGGCAGTCCTTCTTGACACGGCACGCATAGTGAGGAGGTTCCTGTCTTTGGAGCCCTAACCACCGGTTTCTTGGTCCCTGTACCCGAAGTCGGTGGTCTACTATTTTTTATATTTTTAAATATATATTATGTTATTGTTTATCTTTTTTATGTATTTAAAAATGTAATTAATATGTATATATAATTAAATAAAGAGAATAATAATAATAAATATTTCTGACATCTAACACACAACGCCATCTAGTCCCAAGCTAAGCAGAGCTTGTGTTATGGGTACTAGACAACTGATATAAATACATATATACTTTTTTTTTGTAAATACATACATATTATACATAGAAAACACCCAAAATCTAAAGAAAAAATAAGCAGAGCTAACATATACCTACTTCCTTTGTAAATACGTACATATAATGTACTAGCAACCTCGTTTGCGTCTTATATAGCCCGTAGCATGAAAATTTTCGCAAAATAAGTAACTTTTCTAGTTGATTTTTACACCTTGTGTCCGATAAACCCAAATATCTTACGAAACCCTGTTTTTTTCCAAAATAAAATATAGCCTATGTTACTCGTGGATAATGTAGCTTTCGAATGGTGAAAGAATTTTTAAAATCGGTCCAGTAGTTTTTGAGTTTATTCGTTACATACAAAAATACAAATCTTTCCTCTTTATAATATTAGTGTAGATAAGAACACTCAACTCAAATAGACATACTCATGATTTTTACACTAGGTGAGATTCGACCCCGTAACTACCGCAAATCTAACGTACAATACGTCCAATACACTATCAATCGTCGTATATTGCAATCAAAGAGGCTAGATTTGAATTGGGATAGTCTAACTGGGAATATGCAATTATAGATTCACCAATTCAATTATTCGTTATCCTCTTTGGCACTGTAACAATCTCCTATACGCGATTAAGCCTATCTATATCGAGTTAACATAATCGATATAAGCATGGTCCAAGGTATTTGTGCACCTAGACCACACCGTCACTTCCTGTGGGAGGATAATAGAAGCAGTTGATAGATCGCAGTAGCCAGCCTTGTAATTATAGTAATATCCTTTACAATCAACATAACGGTCGGAACCACGCTATATAGCCTCAATCATAATTTAAATATGAAACCAGTAAATTCGTGTTTTCTGTCATCATATTATATTGTATATTTATTAGAAACTATTTAATCGTTTATCTTAAAGGCGGTTATTGCGGTTAGAGTTTTAATTAATGTATAAATAGCAACATATTATTTGCTTGGCATGGTTGTAGGGCTGTCGCATAGATAGACTACACTAAATTGAATTTATGGATTTAACTCTGACCTAAGATAGTAACACAAGTATTTACTACTTCAAGGAAGCCATTTGTTCTGATATAGGTTCAGTTCAGTTTATATAAAACAAAAGCTTATTGATGTTTTTGGTGTAATCAGTTTATTTGTCAACTTGTATTTGTACACAATAACCATCACTTGGACTAATATTTAGAGTATTCCTTATTATTATCTTCCTAGCCTTTATCATTCCCAAGATTATTTGTGGTCGGCTACTAGTTCAACTGGTTTTACCTGAATATCAGTTTTTACACACAGCGACTGGCATCTGACCTCCGCAACTGAGGCTCCCTGAGGGCAAACTAAATTTGATGGTTGGACTAGTTGTCAGTATATTTGAGGGCACTGACTTCCCAATAACGATTGCCATATATGTTCATGACAACCAGGACCGAACGTGCTCTACGAGGCACGATCGGAAAAATACCGCCGTCTTCCATACTCCAGGCTGCTATTGAGAGTTTCTTGTAAGAAAACCCAACAGCAGTTTAATCCGGGAATTGAACCCGAAACCTCTTGATCGGCGTTCGCGTATGCTAACCACTAGACCAACGAGGCAGTCAAGGCAGAGTATTTCTTATTAACTAAATGAAAAATAATTTGTCGTATTTGATATCTTTTCAGAGAGACGGTTAAAGCATTTATTTAAAAAATCATCAAGAATATTAAACAACTCTTCAACAAGTTTTAAACGGTATGCATACATTAATCAATCATTAGGTGATAACGTGTATGTAAACAGGTTTAGATGGATCAATATTTAATATATTTGCAATACCATTGAAAGATGTACGATAATAACTTGTTCGCATTTACTGAACGACGCACGGCGGTTAATAACTTTATAAGTTGTTGAATAATTTAATGGAAAATATAGCAATTATGACGTAAAACCTGCTTTGAATATTTATTGTCCCTAATTTTGGTTAACATAGAACCGAAACATGTATTATCTGCAAAAGGATATGATAATGGTATAATGTGACTACAAGTTTGTTAGATATATATATATATATATATATATATATATATATATATATATATATATATATATATATATATATATGTACTTAAGTTTCAAGTCAATGGATATAATGAAATAAACTGTATAGCAGATTAAACCTTCAATGAATGTAAAGAGCTCAACTTTTATTTAACCTGTGATAGCCCTCAAATCGAACTAATATAGTACGCAGACTGTTGAAGGCAGAATAAAGTCTGATTCCCTTTTTTTAAGCATCCCAAAAACTTATCAAAAACAAAATTTGGAAATTATTTAACAAACGAAGGAGAAATATAAATTGAACTATTTTCCAAACCTGTAAGCTAAAATAATCAGTGTCATAATAAAATATAAACATAATTATAACGTTAATCGGAAATTAACAGATTCATGTTACGCAATCAGTTTTTGTTCAGAGAGCAAACAGTGAAACAAAATGGAATTCAAATTTGATTACGATGTAAAAGCTGGAAGTCGAGCGTGAATGATCACAAACGCATTGGCGAGGATTATGTGATTCCCGTCAATGCGAACGATGACACAGATTGTATGATTTTATTTTTTAACCTAGATACGGCACAGAAAATAATAAATAAACAGACAAATATCTTTGTGTGAAGTAGTACACTATTCAACCGATAAGGTAATTACTGTTTGTAATATTGTTTATTGGGGAGAACACTAGTAGAATAGCTAGAAGCGAATAGATGTGAACTGCCTAAGATTGTGATGGGCAGATGACGGCAATGAACTTAAGAGAGACAACGCTAGCATGTTGCTGGATCTATCTAGATGCTCTCGATAACTATTTCAATCTAATTTAAAAACTCATTCATTTCTGTTATCAAGTGCCTCAAGCTCAAAGTCAAAAAATATAGAGGTTTTTGACGTGACAACGTCTTATAAATTGGTTTGCCGGGTGACACTTCAAGAAACTGCGTTACGCTCCGCTCACGTTATGCGCTCACAATGAGAGCGAGTGAGAGGCACGCGTCCCTTCCACTCGGGCATGGTTAGCCCGCCTAAGAGCGAGAGAGACAGACATAAAAAGTGAAAGGCACGCGTCGAATTATATTTAAAACGTTAAAATTAATGTTTTAAATATAATTCTTTGTATAAATAAATGTTTTAAATTGTTACTATTATTTCATCCTTCTTCCTACTATACGAATGAATATTCAAATTAAAATTATTTTACCACTCAAAGTCGTTGTCACGTAAAACTTTCGCCCGTATACCGACTTTACAGGCAACCAATTTTTATGTATAGTATATTTATCACTTTTAATTTATTTGATCTACTTTATTTAATTAATTTTAGACTTGGTATTTAAATTTATGTTTCGTAAACATTTTTAGACCATGTAACTAAAAGTAGAAGACTTCTGCACAATCAAGGCCCCGATGTTGTGCAACTTCGATCGAAGCTCCTGATAAAATGCCTACATTATGTAATTCACATTTATTTTCTACATTTTAAGAGGTGGTGTAATAGATTTGATGGGCTAAATAACGTGTTTTTATAAATTATTTACTGTTAGGTCAGATCACTTTAATCTGATTTAAAGTTTCATTAAAGACGAAATTAACAGAACCCTCCAAGTTGAAGACCGAGAACTACTTTTTTAAGTGTAGTTCTACAACCTGGATTCTACACAATACATTACTTTTCTTATTACAACCACACTTCCTTATACTCTATTTTTTTATTTAAAACCGTCGAATCTTCATCTCAACAACCATAAACAATTCACTGTTGGTCATGGGCCTCTACTTCGAAACAAGGGTTTTACCTGTTATGTCACGCTGGCCAGACGTGCTGGTATAGGGTATGTTTCAATCTTTCCTTCTCATCTAGAGTACTTACCGGTTTCTTAAGACAGCCATGGGATGAATAAAGATTGTAACTCTGCTAACTATATATTCCTCCTTTTTACCTTAAACATCTATAAAAATAACACAATATTTTTTTAGTTTATCAACTAGTTTCGAATAAAAGCGACAGTTTACTTAATAAGATTTTTTTAATTTTTGTGCTTACCCTTGTAGCTGTATATACGGATGTTTTACTGTCTATACTTCAAATGCAATACTAACATGTAAAAAAATATTTACAAACAAATAGAAAAATGTATTTTCTAATAGGATGGTACTTTTAGGTACCAGACACATAAATTGTATTTACGTGTCTAGACATTGAAAACACAAAGTGCTTTGTGGATCGTGAGAGATGTAGTGCCCATTTATATCTTAATAAGTCGCTGAAAGTGACTGATTTTATTAGACCTGTTCAAATCATGGCTAAATTGGATTTCTATTAGCCATAACATAACTGTTAAAACAACAAAAATATGATTTTACTTAGTGTTACAATTTAGTTTGGGTCTTTTCTAAAACCTGTCGATATTCACATCGTTTCAACGTCCTATTCAGATTTAATCAAGGAAGGTTTGAGACTGATTAATACAGCTTCGACGGAAACTATCTGTAATCAGGCGCCATATAAATGCAATTAATGACATTATTAAGTTTTAGTACCTCCCAGTAGTCCTGATGACAATATGAGATAAACATAAAAACAATATTATTATGAAATACAATTTCATTAACGAAGAGTATTTCCTAAATAACCCCACTATGATGTCACCACTCTTGGCAAACGATCCTATTACAAACCCAATATAAGTCAGTATTTCGCTAACCTTGAACTCAGGATTGCGTCATATCTATTTGTAAATACGTAACCTACATTCAGTTCAAACCAAGTACATTATGTGTCTGTGTTTATTGCCCACCCCAATCTGTGCTGGAGAATTAAGTCATTAAGACATACCATTCATCTCCTTATTTAGATCGTAGACTAGCTAAATGAATGGTATCTCCACATTACAAAAGATTTACAATGAACTTTACTTTTTACCGCGTTTTATAACTTTCGGAGTGTTACATACAGTCTAGGCCAAAAGTATTAGGCAATATATAATTTATGTTTTTTTTTATATGTAAGGCCCAAAATAAAACTAGTTTTGATTCCAACATTAGTATATTAATATCGTATGACTTAAAAAACTAATATTTAGTTGGACCACCCTTAACTTTGATTACAGCAACGATTTTTGAAAGATGGTTTAGAAGCCTTGTACATTCGGCTGCTAAACCAACGCATTGTGGTTACTGATTTATGTTTGTGTCACCAAAAATGCACGTAAGCAAACGCGATAGCGCAGATTCCAGCAAATTTATGTACTTTGCGCTGCTCATAAGATCTTCAGCTCACAAGCGAACATTTTGCCGGCACCACTTGGTTGCCAATCAGCCTTAGATCATATCCTCATACCTCCACCGTGTTAAGCAGTAGACACCACACAATTTATACGATACTTCTCGCCGATGCGCCGCCTCGTAAATGTTACAGCCGCTGTACCTAATACTTGTGAAAACAAAGTTAAAATGTGTGCTCATTATTTTTATAGAAATGGAATAAAATAAGAATGTGTTATTGTTTGTAAAAAATGAAACAAATGCTTACCCTTAAAGTTTGATTCTGACCCAACATTTGACCAATCTTCCTCCGGAAAATGTAGGTATCGTAGAATCCATTTCAAACGGAGCTTTTCGTTTTTTTTCTGAGAGCCACGGTTTCGTTCTTGCTTTACAGCCTTTTGATTCTGCTTCAGCAAGTCTTCTTCTTACTGTTTGAGCAGTAACAGTATCTTCAATTTCCTCGGACAGAGTAACAGCGAGCGTACAAGATTCTTTTTCGGTTTTTCCAGGATTCCTAGACGAGTTTTCTGTTACACATTTTCTGCCAGTTCGGATTTATTTACATGTAAAACAGTATCTATAAACCGTTTAATAACAGATTACATTGCACACCATGAGTATTTTACAATTTTAGGAGTCTTTACTTGAGACTTCCTTTGTTAAATTGCATTTTTATTTGTTTCTTATTACACAATTCTCACTTTTTTTTGCATTTTCGAAAAATTAGAAGGTAAAGCCAAGACTGTATAAGTACTTGACTACTATTAAGAGTATTAACTAATTGCTTAGACTATTTTTTGAAATAAAACTGTCATTTTTGCTAACTACATCCAGTCATAGTATATCTTTGTGTCGAATAGATTTGAAAGAGCGGTCTTCTCTAGGATTAGCGAAGCCGTGTTATCACTCGGGTGCAGTTAGCCAAAAGTTTGGTTGTTGCGGGGTCCGAGGGGGAATGTAAAATAAACAATGTTGTGGAAAAAATGGTGATGACGTTGCGTTTTGAGCCAAATATTTGCGTAGGTCATTCAAATTGGGGATTCGTATGGGCTGCGTACATATAATAAATTAATCTGAATAATAAACACTTGTTTTAAAGTACGGACCTACTTGTAAATTAAATATTTCATATTATTATTTTAGAATTTGAATCGTTTTTAATTATTTTTGCAATTGTGACAGGATTAAAAATGTCTTTTAGGTATATAATATGAATAAGCCTTATAGATACAAAAGTTAGAGAACAACTAGAATTATTGGTACGGTAATTAATTAATTTTATGGTAAAATAAATGCTTATTTATAATTATATTTATACCTAGGAAAATATTTCATGCTACGGGCACAGATACTAAACAACATATTTTAAAATACTGAAATCTTATTTCCAGATCAATTCTGACAGATCATCGTAAGGGCCATTGACAATAAATAACATCAAGAATACATACTGAGTACTACGAGATTAACCCTAATTAAAGTTGTTTTTTTTTAGTCTACACTTATATTAGTATAGAAAAAAAAACAGAGTCCTAACAACATATCTACCTCAATCAATCATATCATTACTCAAGAAATAAGTGCAACCTACATATACATTCGCAAATCAAAATCAATCACAGACTTAATAACATTCGTCAACCATCGCACACCGTCTACAATTTGTACCATATTTGGGCCGGTCACGATAGCGGCCAGCTGAAGCCAGTGTCTCATTGTCTTACTGTTTCACAATTCGATAGATAGCAGCCGTTATGCAACTTGGTAAGTGTCGTCCGTATAATTACTCTGACTCATTGTCTGAACGCTCCACTTGACAGCTTTGTTATTTATCACCTAGTTACTGTTAATCGAGACGATTTGGTTCAATTGATTTCTGAACTCATTAGAAATAGTTTTGAACGCCTCGATGCTCCAAAAGTTATAATGTTGTCGTGAAATCTATCCTTCATCCAGCATATTATGAAAAATCATTTAAAAAAAAGATCATTGTTTACACTATGCAAAATAATAACAATAGGTAGAGATACGTAATATATGTCTAAATAAAGGCAAGTCCGTTTATAGTAATCTATAATAGCATGAAATTGGAACTTCTGGCAGTGAGCTCGGATCGTCGTGGTCACTGCCAGAAGTTGTCGGCAACGTAAAGAGTATGCTAAGTTTCCTGGAGGAACTGGGTTGGTATGAATAATGCCGACCTACCACGCAAAATAGGCGTACTAAGGACATCTAGTTGCGGAAATCCAGCCCGCGAGTTGATCAAGAATAGCATTAAATATGTGCACATAAAAAATGTCTGTCATCATATAAATGGGACAAACCTATTAGTATGTCATTACGGTTTTACAGAATGTTATTATACCCGTGGATTCAATTTGTATTATTTCATTTCGAAACAGTGTATTATCGGACATCTCGCAACAGCCAGGCGTTCATGTCAATACGGCTCTCTTTACACACATGGACAAAAAAGGCACGTTGACCGCTCTAAATTTCAAACAAAATTACTGACAACAAACTAACAACGTCAATCACTTTGGCTAATGGCGCACAAAGTGATCTTATCTGGAGAACCATAAGCGCAGTTGTCAGCGAGACCGAGCGTCCAAAACGAACAAAAAAAGGCTCATTGAAAAATTATGAATTTGAAGCAGTAGCGACGTGGACCGGTCTTAGACCAAACAAATCGTTAGCCCGCCCGGCCGTCGCGAGTACTGGCACTCGGACATCCGTGGCTGGGCAAGACGTGCTCGGCTCCTACATCTCACAACTATTTCCAGTCAAGGCTCTCACAAGATACCGTTAACTAGTCAGATATTAATCATAATTTCCAATGACGTGATCCACTCAAGTGTTTTAGATGGCCGTCATTATCTAAAACACTCCAAGCGAACTTTACTCTACTGAAGCGCATGTGATGATAGATAGTGCAATGCGAAAATTGGCCCCTACCATAGTTAATCTGTCTATTGAAATATAAAGTCTTGACCTAACTCTTATGTTGAAAATTGAATAATAAATTGCTTTTGTACTACGCGTGTGAAACTTGTTACAACTACGTAGATACTTTAATAAGCGAAAGGGCTGACATGGTTAAAGCTATGCGTATAGCAAAATGTTAATAGTAAACCTGAAAAACACTAATACTAACAAAAAAATATGCTTTGTTTTTAAACACCAGGAAAAGATTCATATACTTTTTCAAATAAATTCCTACACCCTCTTTGCAAGGAGAGACCTTAGTCCAAAACAGAACGCTGTTGATAAAATCTTAATATATCTAATAATTAACATCACATTTCTGTTCCAAAAACTTTAACTAATTCAGCAAATAAGACAATTTAAGATCAACCATTCATCTGATAGTTGGCTTTCTCTGAATTATTTCAGAGTCAATTCTTAGCCCATTAAAAAAGTAGGTAAGTATTTCTTAATTGATGTGAAAGTTTGTTTGAATACGTTCTGACATAGTACGCTGCAAAAGTACTGAACATAATAAATTGTCAACATAGAAACGGGCAGGCTGTATGTATTCTTTAATGAGAAACTTTCCGTGGGAGAGCCACGCTTCGGTATAAATGGGCCGGCTCGACCGCAGTGATACCACGGCCTCACAGAAAACCGGTGTGAAATAGCGCTTGCGCTGTGTTTCACCGACTGAGTGAGGATACCGGAGACCCATATCCCATCTCCTCCCCCCATTCCCTCTCCCTATCCCCCTAAGGTCGGCAACGCACTTGTGACGCTTTTGGTGTTGCGGGTATCCATGGGCGGCGGTAATCGCTTACCATCAGGTGATGCGTCTGCTCGTTTGCCCCCAATTTAATAAAAAAAAATGCAATATGACAATTATTCATGAAAGGGAACCAGCCCGAAAGTGTTACCTGCTGACCACATTATCTGCCAAGAAGTCCGCTGTAGGAGACATCAAGTTATTGCATTATATCCTTAAATACCTCATTGATTTGTTCTAAATTAAAAATTATACATTGGTTTTCTTTCTTTCATCTTAAAGAAAAAGATACAAGTTAGTAAGTTAGTAGAACAAAGGCTATCGATTACAATAATCGATAGCTTTGTATTGCAGAGAAACACAGAGGTCACAATAGTCGTAATATGAGAAATGAACAATAAATGATATTACGGAACTTGTTAATAGAACTTCTTGCATTATTGAACCGATTGTATGGAAATACCTAGACAGTTGTTTTGATATTCGCTGCATTTCAAAGTAGATATGTTACAGTTAAGAAACGAGAACTAAATATCCACATAATGCTTGGAATAATATGAACAGACTGGGAACCTGTAATTTTATGTTTTTGATCAATATCTAAATGTTTCTAAAAGGTTAAGTACATTTTATGCCTAATCGTTTACACGATATACAAATCAAACTCGTTATAATAACAAGCTCGTATTATTGTTTGATAAACAATACAACATAGTTTTTTTTTTATAAAAAATAGACTAGAACGAAGAGTATCAACTTATACAGCAGTGTATTTTGTAATTCGACTTAGTACCTACCTACTATTTGCACATCAAAAGTAAATTTTGCGCGAATTGCTCTGCGTCTCTTGATTTTCTAATTTTTTGAGCAATTTTTCATCGATGGTTAATTCCTTTCGATAGTAGCGTAATTTTATATAACCTTTGGCATTATTTAGTAATGTGGCTGTCCAACACTAAAGTAATTTTCAATTCGAATCAGCACTGCCTGAAATTGGCCCGTTCAACAAAACAATTAATGTCATATAAGTTGATTATATTATTACAGAATAAATATATTAAACGTCAAAGTCGAGATCGAACACGGATTTATTATTAAAAGCTTTATAAATATGTAAGTTTATGCTAGGCGCAGAGCAAACTTAATACATTTCTTCGTTTATTAAGAACGTCAACACTTTAACGAATATCTTAACAAGGGAAGAAAATCGAACCTATACACAGACATATTTATCTACAGCAGGGGTTCCCAATCTTTTTCATCCCGCGGCGCAGTTACCAATTTAGTACTAAGTCACGGCGCCCTACCCTTTGAAAAAGAAACAGTCGAATGAATTCGGCACCTACAATAATAGTTGATAGTTAGGTACCTACTTACAATGAAATTATTTTATTTTGTTATAAAATAATTGAAACAGAAAAAGTCTTTTGAAAAACAAAAATAAAATAGTCAAATCAATGTGATGGCTGAGCTTAGTGATCTCCGCACAGTTTTCAAAGCGGGGAGTAAGACTTGACACTGCTACTCTCATTTCTTTCTCCACATTAATCCTTGAGCGATATTTGTTCTTAATTACAGCTACAGCTGAAAATCCAGCTTCGTATAAATATGATGTTGCAAACGGAATGAAAATTCTTAAAGCTTTTGAAGCTAAATTTGGATATTCATTTTGAATCGATAACCAAAACTCCACCAAATCGGAACTGGTGAATCTAGTTTTAAGGCTGCTGTCGCAAGAGAGTTCAATGAGACTCTCTTCATCTTGTGATGTGAATCCTGGTGGAGCTTGTGCTTGGAAAGGATCTTTGATCCACAAATTTTTCGACATCATCATCTTTAAAGTACCTACGCTGAAAACCATTCGGTAAGCTTCGATAGGTGTTCCGTGAAAATCGCCACCAGGTCTTGTGAGACAACCAGTTCATTAGATGCCGCATATTTATACAATTGCGGGAAGCAATCTTGACCGCCGCCTTTATTATTATTTTTTATCCACAACTGCAGTTTCTTTCGAAACGCCGCAATTCTCTCTGATAGTTTCAGAATGTGCGTATTATTGCCTTGCAAAGACAGATTCAATTTATTTAGCTTCTCAAGTATATCGCACAAATATGCTAGTTTTAGCAAAAAATGTGGTTCAGTAAAATATTTGGCATTTTCATGACATTCTTGCTGTAAAAGTTCAAATTTCTTCGTGTAATTCGAACACATGAAATAAAACATTTCCACGTGAAAGCCATCGTGAATTGCAGTAATACAGCAGGGCTGTATCTTCAGCTCCCATATCTATGCATAGTTTTTTAAAAAGTCTGGCCTTTAGAGGCCTAGTTGTTATGTAGTTTACTGCACCAATTACACATTCCAGTACTTGGTTCAGTTCAGAGCTCATTGATTTTGATGCAAGAGCTTCTTTATGGATGATGCAATGGGTCCACATGGCATACTCCCCATACCTGCCAGACATGGATCGAGTGCCATCAGTAGGTACATACACCAATACACTTTTCCCAATCCAAACCATTTTCTACAATAATTTTGTCAAGAATTTCAAATAAGTCTTGTGCCTTCGCACTTTCGGTAATGCTTTTGCGGAACAAAAGGTCTTCGACAATAATATTATCAGCCAGAAAGCGTACGTAGCAAATGAGATGTGCATCATTGTTACTGTCAGTAGCCTCATCAAGTTGCAAACCAAAATCCTTGCTTTTAAATTTTTCTGTGTATGTATATTAATTGGTAATTGAGATCCTCAGATATGTCATGGATTCTTCGTCTGATAGTGTTGTTGGATACAGGTACCTTGGAAATTAATTTTCCAGCCAATGCTCCCACCATAATATTCACCATGTCGAGAGCAGCCGGTAGAATAAGCTCTTCTGCAATAGTATGTGGTTTTTTGCATCTTGCCACCCTGTATGCCACCTTGAACGATGCTAACAGTGCGTTGTTAGGTACTGAGGCTTGCTGAGTGGGCAATTGGTCGAATGGGCATTGCGACTGCGAGCAAGCGAGCGCGGGCGGGTAAAGACGTAGGGGAGGGTAGAGTATCAACGGTTTTCAAGCGCGTAAGTACTTTTCGGCGAGTGAGTGACGGCGCCGGCGACCCGCGCGACGTTAGTCTCAAATAAGGTACCCGCGAATAATTGTGGTTTCGGATTATGATAGAGGACCGACGGCGCCCCTCTTTACTTTCTACGGCGCACCAGGGCGCCGCGGCGCACACTTTGGGAACCCCTGATCTACAGCATTAATGCCTGTATTATATTTTACGAATATTAGCTATAACATACATAGTTACTGAGAATCCTTCAGCCTCGCTATTAATATATATTGTTAGAATATTAACATGAAGTCATGAATACTAACAGCGAATACTTAGAGGCTGTTTTAAATTGTATGAAGCTACAGTTAATATACGAGTAAATTCTTATTATATATGGCCTGAAAATCTTCTGATGCACAGCTAATCTTGTGAACCTTTATTTTATTCGTAACATATTTGGGGTTCGCATTTATATTCCTTTTCAAGTTAGTTCTTCTCGTTACGCATATTAAATTGCTGTTATATTTCTCATTTCTCACATATGACACTAACGAAATTATGGAGAGGGCATTAAAACTCTTATGATTGAAAACCCGGTGAAATGACTTTAAGTAGGGGTTGTCACGCCTAAAAAATGTAATTAAAATCATCACAGTTTTCATCAATCTTTTATTATAAAACATGTTTTGTTAAACTCTCCGTAATACTTCATAAACCCGACCTCGTCTCCGTTACTATGTGTAACTAAAACAGCATCTTCATATACTGGTATTGCTAGTTAAACAAACGTACATGCTTCTATGAACATTTTCAGGCTTACTTCAGCAATCTCAAACATAAACCTATGGTAAGTACAACGAGTCAGGCACGGACCGTAGTTTGACGCCGCGCCGTAGGAAATTGCAATAATGGTCAGTTCCCTCTGGAGAAGAGTGTCATATGTTTGAAAACAATTGACATTTTATAACGTTTACAAATTAAATATTTGTTATATTTTCTTTTCTAGAATGTAAAGGAAAACAAAGTACGGTGAGATTTGTAACATCACACTAATATTATAAATTTGAAATTAAATTTGTGTTTTTGTTAAATCGATCATCATGAAACATTGTACACATATTCTTGGAGATATTGGAAGTAGCATAGGATACTTTTTATTAAATGCGAGCGAAGCCGCGGGCGTAAGCTAGTAAGTTCATAAAACTCAATAGTAAACGCCCACAGCTTTCTATTTCATTTGCGTGTAGCAGACTAGTTATGTGAAATAAATCTCAACACTTATTACGTTTGCACAGATAGACGAGCAAATAGTTGTTTTCATTTCAATGAAAATTACTCAACATTGATATATTTTTATTCAAACTTATAATATTTTTCACAAGTGAAAACTTGAAAGCGTCATTGGACGCCATCAATAAATGCATACAGATTGCATTTTTTGCGCCTCAACATCGATTCATTGTAGCAGTTATTTTTTGCAATAATATCAGACGAAATGCCTTCAGCGCCGTCCGATTTCAATTAATAAAGAACAGAAAAACCAGTCATCAATTATATTGTTATTTTTTGTGGGTCAGTGAAAAAAAAACACGTCATTTTAATAAATTTCATTAGCTGCTATTGAAGTGTGGTCGTGATTGACGTACGGGCAGTCATCCGAATTTGTACTGGCAAGTGAGACAGGCACTCGGGTAACCCTCGCCTCACGATGACTAAACATACCCTTTCTCTTATTTGTTGAATCGTGACCACGAGTGTTGAATTGTTGAATATTTGGGGCTCAACTTGCTTTTTGGAACTGCTCGTAAATTATACACCAAAGCTCTATGATATTTAAACTTAAATTCACGCAATACGCAAAGGTGAATTTAGAATCATTTTTATAGTTCGTTAGCATTTTCCCGCAGCGCCGCCCGCTTGTTTCTTGATTATCGTTGTAAAGAAATTTTTTATGGAATATGAGGCAAACGAGCAGATGTAACGTCTGATGGTAAGCGATACTTCTGTCCATGGACACCCGCAACACCAGAGGCATCACAAATGCGTTTCGGGTCTTTAGGGGATGGGAAGAAGGATGGGGAGGGGTTGGCATATGGGCCTCCGGTATCCTCACTCATTCGGTGAAACACAGCGCAGGCGCTGTTCAACAGCGGTTTTCTGTGAGGCCGTGGTATCACTCCGGTCGAACCGGCCCATACATGCCGAAGCGTGGCTCTCCCACATTTAGTCAACGTAACAAGAATCGATGTATCTCAATGCCAAATTTCATTGAAGTATGCAGACAGAAAGAGTTAGTTTCGGATTTATAATGTCAGTATGTATAGTATAATACGCAAGCCATACGATATTCAACAAAATAAATAGAACAGTGAAGGCGTTGTTTCATTCCACGTCTTACGTTATTACCATGGTGATTCATTGTACGTTTACCACATGAATCACTAAATAATCTCTCGACAATAGGGTGAACGTAGGAAGTAAGCGATAAGGCCACTCAGTACAATGAAGCCAAAAACAAATCATTGTTCATTATCATAAGTATCTTATCACTGCTAGTAACATTAATATTAAAGTGTTGAACACATAATATTACCAAAGATAACTACTTTACTTAGTTTTATTTAAATAGTAAAACTCGCATTTAAATGAAGTTTATAATACATTAACGACCCGGCTTCGGGTGGATTTCAGAGGCATCCACCGACGACACGATTCGTGCATTTTAAATCTGTAATATCTTCGAAAATATGCATTTAAATTACATACTGTAGTAAGAATTAATAACGTATTGCTTAAAATCACTTCGGTAATAAGCTATTATTTCTCGTAAAAATAAAGGAATAAAAATGGTTATGGTGGGTTACCCCTAAGAAATAGATATTTTTGTAGACCTTTTTAAGGTGTACAATACTGTAATACATTATTTTCACCTATATAGTATGTTTCCGCCCAAAAATGTGTTTATTTACGACATCACATTAGGAACCTCTAAAATTATCAGTGTTTCTCTACTATATTATACATTTAACCTTTCTCTTGAATCACTCTATTTATTAAAGAAAACCGCATCAAAATCCGATATAATGATACTCTGTATTATCAGTATATTTACAACAAAATAGACACATTTGTATGCTAACGTTAAATAGCTATTGTTTGGTTCCTGAATAAGAGGCTCGAAACAGTCAATAAATTATTTTCTGTTCAATACGCGGTCTAGGTCGTCTGTAATCGAAAGTGCGTAGGATAGTGTTCAAGTGTGTCAAGCCTACGTGTATGGAATCGTGAAATTAGAAGGAATAGCTTTTGTTCTCACTTATACAATATTTGAGTATGGTAGTTCATAGTAGGTAGTAGATTATTGCAATCAATTTGAAATTGACTTCATACTTAGGAGATAAAATGATCAAATATTGAAACTTAACAAAGTTGTTTGCAGACTTTGCAAGAAATAAATTAAGAAACTGTAACTTGACTCCCTAAAAAATTTTAACAAATTATACAGACTATGTTACCCAGTTCATTATTACGAGTCTATTTATACCTCATTCATTAAATTAGTTCAATGATTTAGGCGTTAAGGTGGAACATACAAATCTACAGAGATTGCCAAGACTATATGCCTTTCTTTTGGTTTCGTCATTATCGGGGAAAACTGAGCCCAGAAATACATACATTTGAACCGTGACGTGTCTAATGGAGCTAAGTAATTGTTCTCCGAACATTTTCCCGTTTCAATATTCACTTGGTAACGAGTGCCAGTTTAGTATATTCCCTCTAAACTGTAAAGACACTTTCTCGTGTTAACAACTGCTAGTCTGGCCGCCTTTTCAAGGGACTTTTGTCTTAACAATGTTTGTGTGTAGTTAGTACGACAAATGTAACAACTCATAATGAAATCTGAAAACAAAAGAATGCATTATATCTAACGTGCGTCGCCGCGTCGCGCCTATGTTACAAGACGTCTTCATTCGAATGTGTAGAAACCAACTCCTTTGCGTAGGCATTCCCCTCTATCAAAATATAAGCCCAAATGGGCTTACGCGTTACACAATTATGACACAGGATGTATTTATGTGTAGGCTATTGCTTTTTATGTGAGTCTAAAAGTATTTACTAAATTCAAACTCTTTGCACCTACCAGATCTTATTTCACCATCTCACTGGGAGAGAATACCTCAAGGCATTAAGTCATAAGTCCAGGCATAAGTATTAATAAATAAAATAAAAATATATAAATAAAATATCTATGTGTGAATCGGTGGGGAGTAGCCATACGTAGGCATTCCCACCGCAAAAAAGACAGTATGGTTTGCATCGGAATAAGACTGCTTTCCTCCGTTCGGTGGCTCGTGTTTCTCTATGGTTAAAACAGAACAAGTTAATGACAACATAATATATATTACATATTACATATTTATTAAAATATAAGTACGTTAAGGAAAGGCTTAGAGTAACAAAGTCTGTCCAACACAAAGGTAAGATCCTTCGACAAAGCTGTGTAGCACGTTAGCGTGTGTGCCCAGCGCAAGCTGGCTAAACAGTGATATTGGGTATATGTAATTTTAAGAATTTCTAAACGACACAGAACTCTTATTTTGCGATACAGTACTGATAGATCGTTTTGATCTGGCTCTGTTTTCGTTGATTGAAATATTCTAAATATCAATAAAGTGCTTAATTAGTAAGATAAATATTTGAACTGTTTACATTTTAATTGCTTACATAATAGATATGCATAAAGTTTTTAATTTTTTTTTATTAGAACATCTGAATTTTATTTTAATGAAATTATATTTTAAACTAAAAATATGCTACTTGTATAACAACGATTTTATTACAATATCGTCCTTTTTTTAAATGATGGCAGTCATTGCATAATAAACTGTTACCTGTAGCTTTATCACAATAACTTAAGAAACCTAAGTTATTTTCATTGAGGCTCATTACATGAATGAGTCGGTCTTTAATTGAGGCAGTAAGCGCACTTTATAGACAATAATGCCTCAATTAGAGCATCCTCTACGGAAATTCTGTGTCGGTGCGTATGAAATCAAGTTGTGAACGATAATGATCTTTAATTTTTTAAATCACGACCTAGCATTGATGACAATTTTTTTTGTTAAAGAGATAACTCCGGCACTAAGAACTGTTTTTATTAATGAGGTATCAATAGACTCGTAATAGTGAACAGGGTAACATAGTCTGTATAATTTGTTTTAATTTTTTAGGGAGTCAAGTTTCAGTTTCTTAATCTATTTCTTGTAAAGTCTGCAAACAACCTTGATAAGTTTCAATATTTGATCATTTTATATCCTAGGTATGAAGTCAATATCAAATTGATTGCAACGATCTACTACCTACTATGGGCTACCAGACTCACATATTGTCTTGCATCGTAAGTATAAGCGAGAACAAAAGCTATTCCTCCTAACTTCACGATCCCATACACTAATAGCCTCGACACACTTGAACACTATCCCACGCACTTTCGATTACAGGCGACCTAGACCGGGTATTGAACATAAACTCATTTATTAACTGTTTCGAGCCTCTTATTCAGGAACCAAACAATAGCTATTTAACATTAGCCTACAAATGTGTCTATTTTGTTGTAAATATACCCAATAAGTAACGTCATCGGGTATTGAAATCCTATAGATATAGAATAAAATATATTCAATACTAATAGAACGAACATAAAATATTCAAACACGGAATAACATTTCATGGATCACACAGTGTTGTCCCATATGGGGACCAAATCCACAAACCCTTGTAATAAGAGGCAGCAAGGTGTCCTCCTGAACCAGTACAGGCGCATTGGTCGTATTTTTATAACAAAAAACAAGGTAAAAAATTAAACTATTTTTTACTATCATTTCTGCTTAAAAACGTGCACTTAAAAAGTTGACCAGCTGTCGAGTCGACCATACATTATGTTCCTTTGTTTTTAAGACTTACTTTACTAACATTTAGGAAAGAAGTAGGAACATAACGGTTTTACTCATTCCGATCTGTAATTTTAAAGCCATCTAATGAATATGATCCATCCCTGCTTGATTGTGAGCCTTACAAAAAGGATGTATAAGCTACACGCGTATACCTTGGGATAGCTCGGCACACTTCGGTTCATATTTAATGACGTCATTAACTGCAGGAGACAGGAGTCTTGTACCACGCCTCAGGCATCCCATGTTTCTCTTTGTCACTGTGATAACTGGGAATTAGCTTCAGGGACGATATCACTTACTCCAACACGAGAAAACGATTGGAATTCACTTTGTATAGAGTAGTAAAGCTTTGACTTTATTAAGAGATTTCACAAAACATTATAGAACACTTTATTAATAAACTCATATCAATTATTCTATGTTAAAGTGTATTAAGTATTCTGTATATTATTCCGTGTCAGTTAGTGCAGCACTTAATTCTCTGTGCCTAGATATATTTTTTGCTTTTCATGGCTTGGCAGGCGGGTTGGTGACCGCAATGGCGAGAGTTATTTATCTAGTGATGCTGCTGCTCGTCGCCAGTATCGAGATTTAGTGATTTCTGCAGTGGTGTGGTTATACCGCCACGAGTCGGTTGCCAGAGCCTCGTCTGTTATTTAGCAGGGTGCACCGCGCGCAGGTGTACACGTAGTGTGGGGCGCCCTGCGGCACGGTGAACTGAAGATTTAAAGAAAGTGGCTGGCAGCGGATGGATGCAGATTGCCCAAAACCGGGACAGTTAGCACTCTTTGGGGGAGACCTACGTTCAGCAGTGAACGGCAAATGGTTCAAATTAGATATATGTAAGAAAAATAAACATGAAAATCTTGTCTGATTCACCGCCCTTCCCTTTTTAAGCATTTGCTTTAAATATATAATTTATACAGGTATCTTCATTTTTTTTTAAAGAAAAAGTAAGAAATACGTAAGATTTAATGTTATAATTATAAATAATTGCAGAAGTTTGTTGAAAAATATTTAAACGTACTAAATTTAAAGCAGTAACCGTAAATACAAATTGATTTACTTTGTTATGATTAATAATAAAGGGTTATCAAAAACCAAGTATTATAAAATGTTAAAACCATACATTAAACTTAAACATTTTTCCCTTTTTGAACGTCATGCAACTAATAAAGGTAGCCCTCAATTTCATGCATCATTTATAAATTTGCATTACATTAAAATTTACTTATAAAAATATGTGCATTACACTGTTATCTCCAAAAGGCGGGATATTTAGTCAGGTTCTGAGAAATCTTAAACTTAAGAAACTCCGCAGTTGCTATATTTTAAGTTTTACTGCCATTTGTGTTTTTTTACAGAAGATTTAACTTTACTTTGAGGTTAGTGATGTTTCAATCACAAATTACAATAAAACAATTATACAAAGAATACAGTGGTAACAAACTAGCATTTTGAACCAAACGTGCTTGATACATTATTAATATCTTAATTCTTACGTGACTTTCGATTTTGATTTTCGAATTTGATTCCGTATTTGATATTTTTGTCTGCACATTGGTTTTCAACTACACCCCTTCACATCAGGACCTTAGTCTTTAATTTTCCACTCCTGGACACAGTGAAAGAAAAACACTCCTTTGAAAAGAGTTTCTAGGCCTACTGAACCACGTAAACCAGACCTCTTACACCGCACAAATATTAATTAAATAAATAAAAAACTACCTACTACTTTTATACAACGCACTTGTTTATATATTTATGTACTATTTTAACACAAAATCAAAGAAAAACAAAAACAAAATGAAAGATTAAACTACCCATGGCGTAGTCACGAAAATCATCTGCTCTAATACACACGCATACCATACGACGTATACATATGCATATCATACCTACGTTTATCGTTATTTCCCGTATTTCAAAATTGTGTATTTTAATGTCCAGTGTTAATAGTAAACGTGTGCATATATTATAATGTTTTAGTGTCATTTATAACTTTGTGTAGGTGCGGCGTAGCGTGAAGTGTAGGCAGTAGAGATAACCTTTCTAAACAAAAGAATGGAGCAAGGCGCAAATATGATAACGGGCGCGATGATAAGTTGGGTTACTCAAACTTTGGCCAATATTTTATTACACAACGCGGCTCCATAAAGTGCATTCCACAGTTATCACTTCTTTTGTATTCAATTAGCCGTGCATTTAGATTACTGATGCCTTTCACGACGACAGTGGTAACGAGCATGGTCAGCTGTCAAAACGTCCAAACAATCAACTACGGAACTCCTTCTTCGATCACAATTTAACAGAACTTGTTTTAGAATGATTTGAATGATTTTAAGTACATTGAATGATACTCAAAAGCATTTCTTAAACTGGCGGTCCGTACTCGGTAATGGAAATGTTCACATTATTTGTACTTTTAAATTTGGGCAGCTAGGAAGAAATATACTGCCTTCCATTTGGGGTACATTGTTCAGTCTATTAAAGTCTTTCACAGGTTGAACTTGGGCAACACGTGATACGATTACGCAATGATTCACGTTTTTATCATTGCTATGTGAATAGCATGCATGTATTTATGCTAAGGAGAGATGTTTCCTTGCCACACCAGCCGCAGTCTGTTACGACTGGATTAAAATTTATTATTTTGATGTCAGCATCGTTTAATTTAATTTTACTTCGTAACAGACTAATATAGCTAGTTTCAACACAGGATAACTTATGAATTATCTATAGTCTTTGATTTTAGCAGATTGATACTAGAACTGAAATACTTCATATAAAGTAGAATGATCATCTCCACACGATTACACCGCCAGTGCCCCTCAATAAGAGGATTCTACGAAAATTGCAGCTGTTGAAAATAACGTATTTTGTCATAGTTAGTGCCACGTGGATCAGTTATGCTAACATTAGGGTTAAATCCTCCTCCTCTATTTTTAGAACGTCGAGAACACCGACGATAACGACGAGATAATCATATCCGTGGGATCAATTACGTCTTTCAAGTGTCTTAGAATGTTTGTTCCATTCCAATTTTTATTCCATGCTACTGATATCGGAGTAATGGATTTTAAAGATATATTTTAAACATTTAACGCTCTGAATGTTGACTACCGTTTACCAACAGATAGAATATGGAATAAAAATGGTAATACTATAGTTATAGGGTACGTAAAGTAACAAGTAATATCCATTGCCTAACATGAATACGTAATGTGTTATACTCGAGTGATTGTCGATTCGACGGGCCAGCCGACAAAGATAGGTATCGGACATTACCACAATCCACAACATGGTTTGCGGCATCGGAGATCCAAGTGCTTATACGAGTTCGATTGAATCGAGTAATCAAAGCGCCATGTCTATATCGATTCAACAACTGCTACGGCTATCTATTGGACGATCGATATTTGTTACATTCGAATCGACAAACTTTAATTTGCTATTCTAAGTCTGGATTTTATTTTTCGATTTACTGGATTTTATTTCTTATGTGCTTTCAAATTAAGTCGTTTATAACGCTTGACAATATGAAGTCGAATGTTTGTGCGATGGAAAATTCGAATTGATTTACTGTCAAAATGGATACAATCGATTCAATGTCAAATGTTTGCGATAGTATTCGACTTTTATATAGTTAACCTTTAAACTGAGTGCGTTTGTGCGGTTAACGATTGCCCGTTAACACATATGGCAAACTAAGCAGCTTTTAATACTGAATACTGATGCCTTAACTGTATAACGATGTATTGAAGTCGTACAAATGTGAAGAACTATTACTTCGAGGTAATATGTTTCCGTTATGTTTGCGGTATTATTATTATATGTTTGACATAACATGTTTTAAGTCGATATTTTATAATAGTATTCTAAGAAGTTAGAGACATTATTTGAGTTTGAATTAAGTATAAAGAGATTTTCTAACGTTGTTCATTAATGGCTAACGGATGGCGTAGTACGAGTTTTACTTTTAAATTACTAGTATTTTAAGAGGTAAACTTGCCGCTTCGTATTGACCTAAGTGTTGTGGGTTTGAACCCCATATGGGACATTTTTATAATTCACAAATTTTTGTTCAGAGTCTAAGTGTTCCTTGTGTTCGTTTCATGTGTGACTATATAGCCAGGGAGCTGTGTAAAAGAAAATTAAGAATCTGACTGACTTTAATTACCTTAATATTTCATAACACACTAGATGACCCACGCAACCTCGTTTGCCTCTTCAATTGCCCGTAGCGTGAAATTTTTCCCCCGTTTTTTAAACATTCTTCATTGGTGCTCCGCTCCTATTAGTATTGATATATAGCGTGATGATATATAGCCTATAGCCTTCCTCGATAAACGGACTATTCAACACAGAAATAATTTTTCAAATCGGACCAGCGGTTCCTGAGATTAGCGCGGTCAAACAAACAAACTCTTTATTATTAGTATTGATTAGTATAGATTACATTCGCAGGAGTAATAACTTCGTCTTAGTAAACGTTTGAGATGTTTTAAGTTTCCTAGTAGTTTTTTGTTTGATGTGACTACTCCTACCCACACACGCGCCACGGTAACTCCTGTACACAAGGATCAACAGTATTATTCTACGAACACACCGATTCCTGACACTCGGGAATTCCCAGGCAAAATTAATCTGTCTTGAAACCAGCAATGAAATTAATCAGTTGAATCCAGTAGGAAACTTCCTTTCTAGTATATGATTTCCTAGTTAATAAAACTGGTGAAATCCTGCTAATATTATAAACGCGAAGGATTGTGTTTGTTGCTCTTTCACGTAAAAACTGCTGAATGGATTTTTATAAAACTTTACAATAATATAGCTTATACATCAGAATAACACTTAGGCTACAACTTATAAAGATACTAGCTTCGCCTCGCGGCGTTGCCTGTGATTATTGTCGCACCGCGGGGTTCAGCTAGTTGTTCATATTCCTGAGTCGTATTCCAGCTATTACATAATACCAAGTCACCAATTTTGAACTTAAACGATACACAGATAAGGTACCTACTCATTATCAACTTGCTAACCCATTTGGATGTGTTGACTCTGCCTACGCAAAGATAAGGCTGTTGGCACTGCACGCAAATGGATCCCTAATTAATTATAGTGAAATTTACCGTGTTTTTATCGTAACCGTTTTTTTACATTTAAATGGACTGTTGCTGTACAATCAATGGCATATGACTTTTTTATATAACTAGCTGAAAACCGCGGTGTTACCCGCGGTACGACAATACCCGCGAGTAACGCCACGGAGCGAAGATAGTCTAAACAAACTTTAACTTAAAACTTTACTCCTTATAATCATTAGCCACTTGTCAGCGAAAAGCCCCTCAAAATCGATCCAGCCATTCCAGAGATTAGCCGGAACAGACAGACAAAGTAACAGACAAAAAATGGATTTTTTGATATACCTAAGTATCGTATAAATTTTGATTTGTATTTAGTGAAAACCTGTTAATTTGAAATTACGAACAGACACAATTCAATTTTATTTCATTATATAAATGTCTGTCTCTATGTATCATAATTTTATATAGAGAGGTTTTAATTAGTTAAGAGTGGGCAAAATTAGCTCTGAGATGAGGCCGTCGAAGAATTTCGATGGTTATTTTTCGACACGTTTTTTAAATGTTTTTGGTTTATGTTTATGTGATGTGATACGATCTGAAATATTACAAGCATATATATAACAAAGGATAAACTTCGAGTTTCAAAAGTATAAAAGTAATTATTAGACGCTTGACTAATCTGAAATTATAATGAAACGATAGTTTTAAATATCCACATTCATGTAAACAGGAACGTTCAATCACAGTTCACGAAACAGATCAATAATCTCATTAAGAAAGAAAAAATATTATCCGCATTATAAAACCTTTTTTTTTTATTGAATTGTGGGCAAACGAGCAGACGTATCACCTGATGGTAAGCGATTACCGCCGCCCATGGACACCCGCAACACCAGAGGCGTCACAAGTGCGTTACCGACCTTTGGGGATGGGAAGGGGGATGGGGGAGGGGTTGGGGTATGGGCCTCCGGTATCCTCAGTCACTCGGTGAAACACAGCGCAAGCGCTATTTCACACCGGTTTTCTGTGAGGTCGTGGTATCACTCCGGTCGAGCCGGCCCATTCATGCCGAAGTGTAGCTCTCCCACGAATAAAACATCTTTGAAGCAAGTAAGAAAACTAACATTTTATTTATTTTTTGTTTATATTTCGTATCCATACACACAAATAAAATAAGACTGCTAATGAACCTAATTTATACAAACGAACGTATTCATATTACATTTACGTATATTAATAACATTACGGACAAATTTGAACTGAGCAAATAAATATAGACATTTTTACTCGTATCCAGGAAAGCGTAATTACGAGTTCCGTCTCGCCATATTTAGCTACCGACATATTGTAACAAAGCGGAACTCGTCTAATACCGTGCGAGTTCATTACCAAGTTAATATTATGATTACCGTATGTATAAATTATTCTCAATAACGTTTTGATGAGCTTACATATTCTGAAACGTTAATCTACTCAGAATGATTTCTATCAACAATGGTTTATGTTTACTCATAATATATAATATAACTATACTATCTGAGCCCCGCGGTGTTACTCAAAGTTAAAAACAACTGTGAGTAAATAGTCTAAGCTTAGCTAGATTAAGGGAGAGGGGTAAGGGGAAGGACTTTCAACTACAACAACTCCTCACACTACAGCGGGGGTAGTTGAAAGTTCAACATAAAACTTAAGAGCTCCAATTATAATTTAAAATAACAATAGTAAAACCATATTTATGCGGCTATCTGGCTAGTTTCGTCGAGGATTTCACTATATTTGAGACTCATCCTATACCTTATCCAATATCCAATACCTTGAAGTTCTTCCAGAGCTAAATGAATGCGATTGTACATGTGGAGGAAAACATGGAGACGCAGCTGCCGCAAAATACTTCTGGTACATAGTGTCGCAGAGAAGAAGCATAACAGCACGCCTCAGATTGTCAAAGACGTGACTTCCGGTGAAAACCCATTTTTGTGAAATTTAGATCAGTAGCAGTGCGGGACATGGTCTGGGCCTCTAAGACCAATCTTAAAGACAGTAGTATGACGTTCTTCGAGTTTCTAATCCAATCGCGACCCTCAGCTGTCATGGCAGCGCGTGAGGAATTCGGGATCACGTTTTTCTTTTGGATCCTGACGGTTCACGCTGTCGTATTACTTCTGTGCCAGATCTCGATCAGACAAAGCCAGTGTGGCGACTTCCACATATAACGCAACAATAACCTACTACAGCGCCATCTTCCGAAGATACACTGAACTACGAAGTAACGCACTACACGGAGTAACTACAAATCCTAAATCGCGCAATAAATAGTTCTCGCGCCGATTATCATATATACAACATCCCAACATCAACTGTTGCGCAGTAGCCCGCCAGGCATGATCACCTCGCCTGGTCGGAGGATCCTCCCTTTGTGTTAGGTGGAACATGATACCCGTTCCCCCACAGCCAGTTTTTATAGACAAACCAGCATTTTATATGCATTTAGTTAAACATGCATATGAAATGCTGTTATTTTGACACACAACGGACACTTTAATTTTATTTACATTTATGTACAGAAGATGACATGCACTCTTGTACTTCCGAAAGGGTAGACTGAGGTTTGTAAACATTTACATACCACCTACATCTTGGTTTGAGCATTAAAGATGAGAGGAAAAGTAAGAATAATACTTATTAACACAGTTGGATTAAAGAGTGTTTGCAATATCTGGAAATCGTCGTGGTGGTTATATCTCGTCTCCGTCGTAGAGCCGAAGCTTTTTACTCCCTTAATACTTTATAAAAATATACAGAGCCCCTGAAGGGCTCATCTAAGAGCATGATGTAGAAAGCCGAGCCTCTCGGGATCCCTAACTACTGATAGCTTTGTGCCTGTACCCGACACCGAAGGAGCACAATACTTATTATAAATTCAACTCTGTCTACCTGTCACACTTTCCTGGCTAAACCGCTGCACCAATTTCAATGGAATTTGGCATAAAGATACTCTAATTCTCGGGGAAGGACAAAAACTACTCTGCATTGTGAAACCCGACTTGAACACGAGCGGAGCCGCGAGAAAAAAATTGTGCCCTATATTTCATTATGCATGTCATTTCTGAAGTAATAATGTTTATCCAATCATAAAAATAAGGAAAATATAACAACCTAGTTCTCTCTATTGTCTACCCATATTTTATTTCAAACCATTCAACAAACATTTTTTTTTCAGTAACCTAGGAACTAGTTTTAAATGTAAAAAAAAAAAAATTAACAGACATCAGCTGTGCAAAAAATACACGAAATATTCGGAGCTGTATTTCCACTCCTTTTTAAATAGAGTTCATTTATTTCCCATAAAACATTGCGGTAGAATGAATATTATTAATCTAATGAGTTTAGAGAAAACCAATTATTATATGTTCACTAACAGTAGTGGACAGGCACTTTCTATTTAAATGTAACATCAGACGCACGCCGTATAATAAAACCTATTTAAAAAACGCTATAGAATATTGTATAATTGAAAGATTTAAACATACTTTCTAAACAAATAAGAATATGAAAAAAGGTAATAAGCTCGGAAATAAGGAATCACATAGACAATCTTCTTTCGAAAAGTAATTAGCTATATATATAGCAAATTGTGGATATATATTTTTTAAGACCGGCTACTGTATTTTATATTTTTTTATATTGAATATGGGCAAACGAGCAGACGTATCGCCTAATAGGAAGCGATTACCGCTGCCCATTGTAAAATACGTGTCTTGCGATGGCCTCGTCTGCAGTTCTAAATTTTCGGCCACGAAGCATTTTTCTATCGTATAAAATAGAAAAATTGCATCTGTTATCAAATATTCCTTAGCTCTAGCGTGACTTAGCTTAGTGTGAGCGGGCGCATTATCTTAGTGAAAGGGAATGCTCGCTATCCAACTCCCCGAAAGCTTAAGGCAGACAAACTTCGCTATACCATTCACTAGTAACTGTTTTACGGTCTTCTAGCGGAATCACTATATTTTTGAAGTGAAACTTCTTTATCGGGGTTGTCAAAAAATTTAGTGTAACATTTTTTAGGTTCCGCGTTACATTTATCCGTTACGTTACGCGTCACATTTATCCGTTACGCTATCTTTTTGAAGTGAAACTTCTTTATCGGGGTTAAAATAAAATGTTTTATCATTATTGAGAGTAGTTATATACAATCCTTCAAAAAAAATTTATAAAATAAAACAAAAAACATTTTCAAACACAAACAGGACCAAATTAATACTACAATGAAATATCACATTACAAACAATATTATTTTATTTAGTCCACAATGTAAATAACTACACACATCACATTCCACAAACTTACTTCATTCACACCACAGATCGCGAAATATTTACTCAGGTCTCGCTCCTTAACTTTTATTGCACTTGAAATAAGAATTGTCACGAATATTGCTGGTTTATAAGTCTTTTGTCGTTATACCTTACGTCGACATATGATATTTATTTTTTGAAAAATAACGTCATAAAGAAGTTTTACTTCTTACGAGTGTACGCTAGTACACGCAACTTTTTTTTATTAACGCTCCGACCGCGAACAACTTTTGTGGGCTAATCGTCCTCTTCAAACACGCATTGCGTGGATTGCTGCTTCGTGAAAGGATCGTAACTATATATCCATGATTCGTCAGTTGTAAGAATATACGACACGTTTTACGAAATTCCTCCTTCTAACTTTTTCAAGGTATTTGATTTACCAAAATAGAGAACAAAATATGGAGATAGAAATGCACTTAAATTACTTTTTCGGCTTGATTTCACAACAAATTTTGTTGCATACGGTCACAATGTATGTGTTCGTAATTTTATACTAACGATTGATTCATCAACATCATCATCTCAGCTAAAAGACGTCCTTTGCTGGATATAGGCCTGCCCTTTTTTGTGCGGCAATTCCCTCGGATGCCACCGACTGGTGGCTATGACGGACTCAAACCGACTAAAAACCGCACACCGTCTCAGGTACTAGAATCCGGGGAACTAGATGCACCCTCGAAAGGAAACCCCGGAAACCCCGACGTACCTCGGGCCATCTACATTTTGTAGATTACCCCTAAGACATACATACATACATACCTGCCCTAAGATTTTTCCTCAACAATGGGTTCTCTACTACCCTTATCCAACGGCTTCCCGCGGCCTTCACCAGGTCGTCGGATCACCTTGAAGACTCATAAGATAACTCATAGCGATTATGTTTACAAGCTATGTAAGTATTATAAAGAACAAATTCAAAGCACGAACTCGAAACTTTTGTTTAATGAGCGTCCCAATTCACACCAATACATCAAATATTGCACACATTAAAGATTACCACTTAAACCTGGCAATTGAACATAAACCAAAAGTATTATACGTGTGTAAGAAGATAATTATCCGATCAATAAATTTATCTTATCACACAACCTTGCGGCAAAGGCCTCCAATCGATCTCACCGCGACATAAACACGCCATGAACTTATCTGCAGCGGCAGATAAAGTTTAATGGTCATCAAACACTTTAATATATTGTATTGAAATTAATGCCATAAAACTGATACCATCTCTTGGGTGCTCATTCAGTTTACCCTAACCGTATATGGAGTTTTATAATTTCAAAACTTTTATATAATGTTGGTATTCTACTACTTCAAGATGAAACATATAGTGTGAAATTATAGATACTTAAAAATTTGTCAATTCATACAATCTTTACACATCACTTTATTTTTAAACGTAGATTTAACTGTAGGAAAATCAATGCTTTAGCATTTATGAGCTTGCTTGGCTGATAGCATAATCTGTCGGAAAACCACCGATAAGCAAATAGTTGCTTTTGGTAGAGTTAGTGACGTAACCGGAACTAAAACCCATGCTGGGTTTGGGTTCTGGTTACTTCACAAAAGTAACAAAGTCATCTTATGAGAGTTCTTTTATATTTTCATGTGCGAAATCCATTTTTTTAAATTATTTTTGTTAATGATCCAAATCTAACTTAAATTTCAAAATGCTTTATGAGGGCTTTATACCGCGTAGTTCCTCTACATACAAGATTTTATTCCATTAAACATTTTAAGAGAAACATAAAAAATTCGAAGCAAGCTTGTTAGAGAGATGAGTATAAGAACATTTTTATGAGTATAAATCATTAGATTTCATCCAACACGTCCCTTTCCTAAAAGTTTGTCTTAAGCAGAGTGGAGAGCAATCTGAGTAAAATTCAAAATAGCCTCACGTGCTTGGGACATGTAAATCTACTTACACTCGTGTGTTGACTACTAACGGCCTAACTCGGATACACTATCGCTTTAAATGTACTTATGCTTATATACTCACATAAGTATATATGTTTATATATTATATATGTACATTATTGTACCCAAGATTTTGGGTGTCGATTTGTTAATGTGTAAAAGTGTGTTGTGTGTAGGTACTTACTAATCAATATGTTTGTCTGCACTCGTTTAGATATATAAGCTTCTAATAAAATCACATATCAATTTAATATCGATCACAGTTTTACTTTTATATTTTATTGTATATTCATTTATTATGTTATTTATAACACTGTTTCGGCAAATTTGAAACCATTCATTGTGAAATGTTTTATTGGTAGATTAATTATTATTACTAACACTAGACAATAAACGTTGAATGTTTTTTACCGTGGGAGACTTCGGCATGAATGGGTCGGCTCGACCGGAGTGATACCACGGCCGCACAGAAAACCGGTGTGAAATAGAATTTGCGCTGTGTTTCACCGAGTGAGTGAGGATACCGGAGGCCCATACCCCCAACCCCTTTCCCATCCCCCAAAGGTCGGCAATGCACTTGTGACGCCTTTGGTGTTGCGGGTGTCCATGGGCGGCGGTAATCGCTTACCATCTGCTCGTTTGCCCACTATTCAATAAAAAAAAAAGAATGTTACTAACATACTATGAAATAAAAGTTTAATATTACTAAAATATTTTATTAAGTGTGTGTAGTGTGTACCATAAATAATGTATTGTTACCAATACTAATACAGGACGGACGTCCTATTTACGAGTATGTTGTGTTGTTGTTTGTTGAGTTTGTGTTTGAAATCGATTTGGATTCTTCGTTAAGAATCCTAAAAAGCAATTCGTACGTAATTCAAGTCGCAAACCTGAAATATTAAATGTAAATTACATATAAAAATTAATGAAAACTATGTAAGTAATACAGTTACAAACGTGAAACTTGTTGTTTATTTCTACATTTAAGAATGTAAATCATTTATATTCATTTACTTTTTATTTGTATCTAGGTATTAAAATTAAAGTTGACGTAGATTTGCTGTTTACTTTATTTCAGTACTAGCTGAATTCCGCAATGCTACCAGCGTTACGACAATAACCGCAGGGAACGCCGAGAGGTGAAGCTAGTATCTTTAAAAATTGTAGCCTATGTGTTATTCTGATGTATAAGCTATATTATTGTAAAGTTTCATCAAAATCCATTTAGTAGTTTTTGCGTGAAAGATTAACAAACATACTCACAAACTTTCGCGTTTATAATATTAGTAGGACTTCGTCCAAACCTGCCAACAATTCTAAATCTTTTATGACGTTTGCGCTTTATTGCCAAGTCGAATATAGACTCGAATGTGTGCCAAGTTTATTTATAATTACTCTTATGTTATTATTGTACATAACGAAAACGGGTTTCTTAAGTAGACCGTTGCTATTATTTTACCTTTTAATGGAAATTTTCGCTTACAGTAGTTTTATGATTTTCTCCAAGGTCACATACTAACGTACGATCTTCTTAAACTGACCAAAAATATACTTCTTTGGCCCATGTAAAATACTTCTAATACACACAAAATAAATTTACGATATAGAGAATAACCTGTATACATATTCTTAAAGCTCCCGAGAATGCAACATTCATGTTTACTCTATCACAAGTCATCAACTATGAAAATACGTCAAACAATACAGGGTAGAGGTTAATTCCTTTCAATACATTGTAACGAGTGACGTTGCAAAACACGTGACCTCCCACTAACCCCTTGTTACTAATATTTCGATATCTTTCACTAAATAACCATTAGATTTATAAGTTTTGAGATAATTCATATGTTTTGTGTATTTCAATGTGGGCCCAGTATAAAGCATTGCGACAGCACATTCATGTTTCGATAAGGTCTTACAAAAATCAGGGATTATTTGTTTCTGTAGAGTATTTTAAGATACATTTATACTGTACATAATGTTAAATAGAACAAGCATTTAAATGAGTAATATATTGTTATTGATCGTGAAATACCGCTTACTTACCCTTTAGTTTTGTTACATTATATAAGACACTAGAAGAAGCGAAAGAAGAGAGAAGAGAGAAAAACATAAACGTTGGGCGTTGACCACCGGCTTTTCTTCGACTTAATTTGCAAATACCATTATTTTTAACTGAATTTTTTGTTCAATCATAATAAAATAGGATCTATGTCATTCCTGAATAATGTCGCTTTCTTTTAATGAAAGAATTTGACGATTGTATCACTACTTTTGAAGATTAGTCTGTACAACCACACAAACAAAGTTAGAAACTTTACCTTATTAGTATTATAGATGAATGAATGATCGAATAGTTTGATTTTCAGTTTTAAGATGTACACACAAATACATAAACAGTTCCGTAGTTAATTAATCATACTGGGATGTGCCTTTAGTCACTTTATCTATTTATGTTCTAAAGGACGGAAGTCAATAAATTGACCTTCTACAACCAATAAATGCCTCCACTAGAAAAGTAATGATCGTGTTTATTTGCTTTTATTATGATAATCACAATCAAATAAATCAAACTATTAATCATTCCTGACTACGTAAGCATTGATTCCATTTTCCTAATAAAACGACACACTTAGGTATGATTTAAAAACCTACCATTTGACTGTTTGTTCATAAATATTTTTATTACTATTATCAACATAACAAATTTTTGACAAAAAACATAATTAAACATGGTAAAGATTTTTAATACATTCACAAACAAGAAAGATAGAAAAAAAAACGAATACATATAATTAAAAGAATGTTGTCAAACGACTTGTTAATCTTGTAAATTCAACAAAAAAATTGAATATACCTTTGTGAGTAGTTGAAGTACGGGCTATCTAATCGAGGTAATACATCACGCTTAGAAGACGGACGGCGTCTGGCGGCGAGGTAGTCAAACCTAATGTATAGTATGCTTTATTAATATTCATAGAGCCCCATTTGTTAATATACACACGGCTGACAGCTCAATATCACTTGGAATAGCAACCACACACTTCTTTCTCATACTAACGTTCCTGTCCAATTATGTTGTACATATTGGTACATTTATCGTGTTCAATTAAAATTACTAATTACACGTATTTATATTTCAACACTTGTAAATAGCTAATAGCCACGATATACGCATACACACTTATATTTAGTTTAATCATTCCTACCTTTTTTACTGCAATATTGACTTTAAATTATAAGAAAAAATATTGCTTACATTCTAAAATGGGTCATTAGCATAACTCACACATACTCGTACATAACACTACACATATAATACAGAAATAGTGTGCTCAATTTAGTACACATTACTGTGCTAAGTGCACTTATGGGCATACCTTCCAATACCGTTTGGCTAACTTTGAGCGCTATTCAGTTTTTTTCTTATTATTATATAAGGGGCAAACATGCAGACGTATCTCGTGATGGTAAGCGATAACCGCCGCCCATGGACACACTTGAAGCGTTACAAGTGCGTTGCCGGCCTTTTAGGAAGGAGTACGCTCTTTTCCTGAAGGTTTGAAGGTCGTATTCGTCGTCGTATCAGTTAGGGCACTTTCACTGATACAAGTTAAAATCGTCACTTTTCTCATAAAATTTATTGATAATTTTATTTTTGAAGCTCCGTATGATAATGAGATTTATCCAATATCAAGTTCTTTCTGAATAATGTTTATGCAGAAAGAACTTGATATTTTTTCTTTTTGTCGCAAACTTTATCACAATTCAATATTTGCACGTTCCATAAAAAATCACTCGGTAAAACTAACTTTTCTTGTTCTTTATTTTATTCAATTTCACAGTCATTGCAATAAAAACTCCTCTTCTTATAATATGATCTACATAGCTGGAAATTTCATCAAAATGATGTAGCGTTGTATTGTCCGCATTTTTAGCAGGGCGTTTAATGGAATTTTTTGCGTTACAAATCGAATCTAAAATATACAATTCCAATTTCTCACCACATTTACACTGTAACTACTTAGTGTAAATGTTTTTTAGATATAAAAAGTGATGTTTTAAGAATGCATGGCTTATCAGAATGAAATATTTAAAAAGAAAAAAGTATTTTTTTCTCAATCCAAAAGCAATTTCTTAGTGGTTCACTTTTTAATTCCTTTTTTGGGTATAACAATCGGCGAAGTCGGCGCTGACAGCGGGTGGCCGCCGGCCTCTTTAACTTTCATATAATTATAATTATTTCATTAGCTTGCAATTATAAAGTAAATTCCATCTCATGCCGTCATACAGCCACTAATTTAACATCATCGTAAGAGTCGAACGATTTAAAACTTATAATTTATGTAATGTTCAATAGTTACAGTGAAAACGTCAGTCGTTAAAATAATAAACATCAAGCTAATAAATGATCGTCAATCGCCATTCTCAGATGGCATCTGGAAATTGAATGCTAACAAAATTAAATGTTACATAAATATAAAAAACAAAAGTAAGAGACACCGAAATCTTCGTCGTGTCATTAAAATAAATAAATGACTGTCGAATACGACAAAACCTAACGATGCAAAAAATAAACTATTTTTTTAAGAATCATGTTATAAACAAAGATAAATTCGTACCGCCGCCGTATGACGTCGAATCACCACCCGCCCTTAACCAAAATTTATGTCAATATAAAAAAGGAAAGTCTAATCCAATGCGGCATAGTACTAAGACAACAGAGGAGAATCAATTTCTAACCAGCAATGTAGCGCAGTACAAAAAACCTTTCTTTATTGATGGGTGCGCCATACGGCGAAGATCTGCAACATTTAACTTTGTTATTTTTTTCTAATTCCCTGTGGCGTGGGATCAGGGATTACAAACTATTTTTTATTGAACCGATTAGAAAACCTGTTGTAATTAAAAACAATTTACAAATAATAGCACCTATGAATAATTTAGAGATCGTTCGCTATCATTACAGTACAGATTGGGGTTTTATTGACCTTATTATTTATTTATTTAGGCCTTCGTTTCTACTTTGAGCTCTAGTCAATTACCACACGATGTGTATCTATACAACGCAGTAATATAATCGTAAAAACGTATAATACCACGTTAGAAACTATTTATTTTTAATGAAAAGGTTTACTATCTCTGATACAATAGAATATAAATTTAATGCCGCACAAAAACAATGTTTGCGGCGAGCATCAATTTTTTTACTAAAAACGAAATTCCGCCAATCCGCACTCGAACGCAGGTAGCGATCAAAATTTAAAACTGTTTGTATTTCCGAAAAAAAAACACGTACAACAATAGTGTTTATACCTGACGCCGATTATAATAAGGTACAAGAAATATGACGACATTCATATGTTGTTTTATGTTGTCTATGGGAAGAAAAAATATTTAGTAGTCTTCGACGTGTTTGGTGAGTGAATTATTCGTTATTAGTTGTTTAGTCGGGTCGTTAGAAATACGTTTACAATTTGTGGATACGGCGGTTTTTTGACGATCACTCGGCCGTAAAAGTAGTTTCTGCGTCGGTTGATTATTTGAATTGGATTAACTACAATTAGAGGTATTACGCATGTTGCATGTGGAAATCATCGAAGTGAGAGATGGGGGCTCGATTTGTATAGCAGAATTCTTTAAGACTAAGTTGCTCTTTGAATTATTTGTTTGAGTAAGTTTCTTCTGTTAATAAACTTCTTAAGATACACAATATGTTTTAATCCCTACACTAAAGTTTTGTTCACATGTTTCACAGGTCAAGCATGTCCATACTAAGTAGAAGCTCAGCACTCATTAGTCAAAGGCCGGTTAGACACCGGCTTCGCTACACACAGTAAATGATAATAATAAGCCGTTATTATTTCCCTACACTCCTCTATAATTACTAACTTTTTTCCGACGTTTCCGTCCAAATTACACTTATGCCAACGTGTACTGGCCATGTCTAGCCGGTTAGTTGTTACGTGCCGTTACACGCATAATTACCAAAATAAGATATTTATTAATGTTTATAGAACAAGATTTAAATTAATCAACAGTATAATAACTCTATTTGATTGGCTATCGCTTTCGCAGAACGTTTGATTCAACTGCCGGTTTTTTGTATCGTTGGTAGATATCTTGATTAATGAACTTCAATAGTCATAAGACTGCTTTATTTTTTCTGCAATGGGTGGCCTTTCGGTAAGCTTATAAATAAAACTGCAGACGTTAGTGGCCATGGTAACCTAAAAGCAACATAGGTGCTTCGTGTAAATTAGGTACCTTCTAACTTTTCTTTTCTCCGAGGAGAATGTTATTACGAAATTTATTTTATAATATACTCTATTAATAATTTTATGTACAAGCTTAAATAAAAAAAATAAAAAAACCCCTACGCAGCCACTTAATAGAGTATTCATACGCCAAAAATGCCTTACATCATTTTGGAAAAGAGATAATACTCTTACACTTCTAGACCAATATTAACCAAATATAGCTAAGAGGCACTGCAAGAAACTGGCTTTCAAATGAAAAAAACCTCATTGAAATCGGTCTATCCGTTTGAGAACTACGATGCCACAGGCAGACGCACAAACACACAGACAGACTTCGACGTCAAACTTATAACACCTCTCGGGGTTAAAAATAATCTAGCCATGTCGTAAGTAACATAACATAGCAACCGAGTAAACAATTTTCTATAAAATACGTAAATGCCATTATCAGAGGCAATAGCATTTTTAAAAACCGGGCATGTGCGAGTCGGACTCGCGCACTTAGTGTTGCGTCTATACATCAATAGACACTTTATTATAATATTTTTATTAGTTTCACCTATCCCCATCGAGAAACAGATGTACAAAGCTATTTATCGAGTATCGTTCTAAACTTTTCAATCCCTTAATTTAATTTATCGTCCTTCCTTCCTTCGGTCGTGATGTCTATTTGGAGCTATTGTAGAAGTGATAGATCGCCACTTGTTTCGATCTTGAGCAGTGTCTAGAGGATGCTTTATTTCAACAAAAAACGCGTTTTAAAGTTAAATATCTCGCGTACGTGTACCTAAAGCAAAAATCTTAGCAACATCTATTTCTTTAAAAGACATATCTAATGACACACTATGAACACGAGAAAAAAAATCATCCCCCCTTTTACGAGTACGGGAGGTACCTAAAATAATATTTTTCAAAATTTTGGCGCTTTGTCGACGACGACGACCTACGGACCTCTAAAAATTTATGTAAAAAATTGGTATCGCTTCTTGCAAATAACTTAACACTGTCATAAACTCGATGAGTAGTCAATTAGGCACAAGGACTTACTTATTTCTTATGAAATCGTAAAATTGTATAGAATTTACGTTTTATTAAGTCCTAAATCACATAGGTGACATGTTAATAAAGTTAATAAAACATATTGTCGTTACAACCATTCAATTATAGGAGGCTAACAGAGCTAACCTGAGCACTGGTATTAATGTGTCCAGTTAGAATTATTGCTATTTTAATGAGTGTCGTTTTATCTCACTGACCCATGTTATTTTGCAGCATATTTTCTGCGGTTGTTAGTCGATTAGTCTTATCTTTTAGATTATGTTCTTATTCTTTTTTTGTCAATTCGGGATGTTTTATTAAACTTTTAATTTTGTGCCTTTTTCGATGGATTGGATGAAACGGATAACTTTTGTGACTTTGGATAAAATGTGACAAGCGGCTTTAAAGTCAAAGAAGCCGCAAATAGCCAAACTTAACGTTTTTTTTTTAAGTGCGGAAAACCCTTCGGGCTGTCACCCCGCTGAGGTTTTTTTTTTTTTTTTTTAATGCTACACCACCAACATTATCGGAGCCTTTATTAAACTATTTCTCTTGCATGCCAGTTCTCACTTTTGTGCCTCTCGCACTTCTATGCCGCATCCGTTTTCTTATCTTTCATTCATACTTTCAGTCCATACGGGTGGGACTCCCGTTCATTAATCTATTCTATTCTATCCATTATATCTGGTCTGTTTATTCTATTCCTTCTATCTATTTTATGTCTGTTCTGTCTATTCCATCTATTCTATCCTTTATTTACATATCTGTTCTATCCATTAACTAAGTTCTTTGTTTATAATATATATATTGTCTTTATGCTACGGGGAAATGAGGTAACTCGACAATGATTTTTTATTTTTACAGTGTTCTTATAGCTCGGGTTTGCGGCGGGGCGGTGTGTCGGAATCGAACCGACTAAAACCACACGGTGTGCCACTCTGCGCTTGAGAAGGGAGGGGTTCGGGAACTGCTGTTATGAACACCACCGAACCTCTAGCCAAACTTAACTTAACTTAACCAAAAATTTAAAAGCTGTTCACTCGCTGCATTTTTGAAGGCAAAAATTCATCTTCTTCAATAAAGTGCAAAAGCTCCAAAAATAAAAACATAATAAAAGTTTTTGAAATCTCCAAGAAAATCGATTTAGTAAGATATTGATAAATAGTATAATAATCCGGTTACACTAACCGGAGGCCAGTCAGCGCCAACAAAAGAGTTTTGAGATATTATCTGAATGGTCAAATGTTAATAAATTCTGTCTCCACAACAACATTATTAACGACACAACTGACTGAATACCCGAAATGTTTATGCAATATATTGCACTTTGTGCCGCATAAAGCACTTACGAATAATCGAATTTGATTCGGCGTACATTAATCACTTTAACACATTTACATTGCGGCCATTGCGATTACAAGCGATTAATAAAAGCAGACAGAGCGAAAACGTATGATTAATTGTATCAAGTGTGAGTCCCAATCAAAATAATTACAATCATCATGCTTGCCAGGACCATTGTTTGATGCTGAATGCGTTGCGTTATGTGGTTTTTTTGTCAAGTTGTTATCTGTTCATTTCTACCGTTAGACCACACGTTGAATAGTATTGTATAAGAGGTGTTTTTTCGCTCTTGTAACTTACCAACTTCAAAAAAGAGGAGATTCTATGTTCCACTGTCTGTATTTTTTATGGTTCCGTCCACTTGGATCCCCTTCTTAGATCTCTTGAGAGATCCATGTGGAATTTTCATCCCCACTGATCACCTAGGGGAATTTTTGGATTTCAATTCCATTTTGATCCCCCAGGGGATTCTTTTGAAAGATTTTCGTTCACTTGAATCCCCTGCTTAAACCGATGGGGGATTTATTTGATTTTTTGTCGAAAATAGTGGACGAAAACCTTCCAAATGAATCTCTTGGGGGATTAAAATGGAACTCATATCCAAAAAGATTCTCTAGGGAATCAATGTGGATGAAAATTCTACATGAATCCCCCAGGGGATTTAAGCAGGAGACCCAAGTGGACGGAGCCTTTTTTTATTCATATTATATTTATATTTTTATCCTATAACTACAATCAATTATGGACTGAATTTACATAATAATATTTTCCGTAAGTTACTGTTTATATAATATATACGAGTATATATACACAGCTTGCTTCTTCAGTATTTACTTTAGGAATGTTTAGACCGTTGATAACTTAATGCAGAACCAATGATATTAGTATTCATTTCAGGAGCAGTTTAATAATGGAGTAAATTAGTAATTGAAACAAAAGATACTTAATATTGTTTTCTTCTAAAACCCGTAAGAAAAGAAGAAAATAGGAAATATTCTTTAACTGGGATTTAAATGTTTCGGTGGTGCTGTAATCGATTGCTCCGATTAGTTACGTAACGTTTTCTGCTTTGGAACATTTCCACGTATTTATAAGTTCAAACATCAGGTTACGATCGTGACGGTACCAACTTAAAAATATTTAATTAAAAATAACAGTTACAGACCAACCTGTCATTGCTATGAAAGGTTCAGTGATCACGAAGTTACTTCAGTTGTAAACAATGTAACTTAAAAGCAATCAAATAGGAAAGCAATGACAATAATTACAATATACTTTTAATCACTGATGCTGAATTAATTAAATTAGTACTGATAATGTTTCTTTTATATTTAAAACATTTCAATCTCTTTAAATATGCACTGGTATGTGGAAAGAAGACGGACCGAAGATTTTACAAGTAATATATTTTTATTATTAGATTTAACCGACAAAAAGAATCGCTTTACATTCAAAACTAACGATATACGTAAATATTTGAATAGAATATAAAAAATAATTACATCAATAATAACATATGTATACATAATTTGTACTAGGTTATAATACAACTCCACAGAAAATAAAAATAATTTTATTTTTGTAAAGTACCTTTTTCATAAATTCAAACGAAATAAAAATTTAACATATTACCATAATACATCGGTAGGGATCACGTTTATATTGTCATACCCATGTTAATTATCAGCTGACAACCGCAATATTGATTAATTAAATTTGTAATATTAATATCTGTAACGAATATATCCGCTACCCTGAACTTGTTAGATTTTTCGCTTTGACCAGGGAAAATGCTAAAAAGTTTAGGATAACTGTACATTTGCTCCACACAAAATAGGCGCACTGAAGTCGTCGAGTTGCGGAAACCCAGCCCGCGAGTTCCCAGTCAAGTTCAAGTTCAACTGCTTATTTCTACAATTGCCAAAATAGATTATTTGTTCATATTACAGGTTACAATTTATGTTTGTATTTATGTAAATAGTAGTATTTTCATAATATATTTTTTCGTTTTTTTTTTGGAATAGCGGGAAACCAAGCAGATTTATCGCCTGATGGTAAGCGATTACCGCCGCCCATGAACACCCGCAACACCAGAGGCGTCGCAAGTTCGTTGCCGGCCTTTGAAGGAAGGGGAGAGGGGTGGGGGTGGAAACACAGCGCAGGCCCTGTTTCACACCGGTTTTCTGTGAGGCCGTGGTATCACTCCGGTCGAGCCAGCCCATACATGCCGAAGCGAGGCTCTCCCAAGTAAACCTGAACTATCAAACTTCCCCAATAATATTTTTCTTAAGCTTTTATAATGTAAGAGTATTAAAGGTCGACACTGATACGTTGTGTAACACCGCAATCAACTTTGATGTACAGTTTGAAAACTTTCAAGCGTGAATTTCGTTCATTGTGCAATGGCCAAATCTAATGCTGGGTGACCTTTACCCGTAACGATGGACAGACACCCTGCCCATTCACATAACATTTATGTTATGACAAAATTTCTAACCGTAACGAAATGTTCGTTTACAGTGGAATGGTAATTGATAGTTCTCAATTCCCATGGATTTTGTAAATCACAGTCATTCAGTCTTGCTATGTACGTTGAGCAACTCGAGATTACTCGCCAATGAGAAGCTTATAATTATAAAGAATGTATGTTAATCAATATTAGAAAAAATACTGTAAAAGTTGTTTAGTCACTGATTTAAGCAGTCTGTAGATTGCAATATCATCGATAACTTTATCGCTCGCTTATTTTAAGAAATAGGCCTTTGTATCTTTCAGACATATTACATTCGTTAGATTCCATCAATGAAAGATCCGTCGGGGCTGAATCCTCATTTCTGGAACCTATATTAATAGCAACAGAGTCTTAATGATTTCTTATGTCAAAAAGTTGCTTATGAATTGTCAACATCTGTTGATACTGTAGCGAAGTTCCAACTATGGTGATGAATGGTTTAAAATTTTCAAGTATTAAGAAATTTAGTAAGCCACGGACCTCAAAACCACGTACCGCCTAATTGAATTTTATTATATAAAGGAAAGTAATGACCCTGGGTTAACACTCCAAGCGAAATAATGAAACCACGAAGTGTACTTACCATGACCTTCACACACATCAGTTCATTATCTTTCAATTCCATGAATCACAGTCGTGAGAAAAATATGGCTTCCGAGAACAGCATTCGTTCCATCTAACGTATTGTCGAGATGTGACTAGACAATAAAATTATAAATAATCAAAGTGGATCGTTTCTGTGCGAGTTATCTTTATGACTTCATTGAAGAAGCCTATTGATATAGACGTTTGATGTGTTTGTGCTACAGTATTAATTATATTTCCATTTTGTAACATACTTCAAATCGCAAAAGCTTTAACTATAGTAGAAATCTTTTGAGAACAAATATTATTTCATTTGTTTTTTATTACTTAGCTTTAGCAAGCACCAAAAAAATTTACATTTATTAGAAAAAATATAATATGTATCGCAATTAAAAGTTTTGATAAACTGCACAGGATCCTTAGCTCCTAGCTTCGAAATTTTAGTGTACAACCTCTAATACTAGTGGCATACCACTAGGCCACTAGTATTATAAAAATCGCTATTGACTAGTGCCATTAGCGATTTTTTGAAATAAAAAAACTGATTTAGTCAATTGATCAGACCAATCTGATGTAACTTCGGTTGCCGGGAAGAACCTACCGTGGGATTTAGAATCAGGACAGCAATTAATTTTGTCAGTTACGTACTTTATTGGCATCTTATAATCTCACGTAAATACAAAATAATGAAATAATTCCTTTTGTTACATTTGTGTCCCCTCCAACCTAACTATAAGACATGTGGATAATAATACCTTTTAATTATAGGTCATTTCTTGTAACTGCGACTTGCCTGCACCCAAGGAGGCGGAGCGTCATGCCTCCTTGATTATGTATGGCGGACAATGGTATATTTTATTTCCGCATGTCACATCAAAAACACCGCATACATATTTTAAAAGCAAGAAGTCTAGATGAGAGAGCCAACTGTATGGTTAAAAAACAAACAGGTGATTTTATCTACAGTAGAATATATGACTTTAAAATGAAAAATGTATTTTATTGGAACGAAGTTCCTTATCGCGCGATATGAACGGAAATTGTCGCGACATAATTTGTTGTCACATGTTTGTATATATATAATATATATATATATATATATATATATATATATATATATATATATATATATATATAATAGATAGATAAGATTTCGAACTTTTATATATACATATCATCATTATCATCATTATCATCACTATTATCATAATCATCATTTCATCACTTTCATCATTTTCATCATTTTCATCATCTTCATCATTTTCATCATTTTCATCATTTTCATCAATTCATCATCTTCATCACTTTCATCATTTTCATCATTTTCATCATCTTCATCATTTTCATCATTTTCATCATTTTCATCATTTTCATCACTTTCATCACTTTCATCATTTTCACCATTTTCATCATCTTCAACACTTTCATCATTTTCATCATTTTCATCATTTTCATCACTTTCATCATTTTCATCATTTTCATCATCTTCATCACTTTCATCATTTTCATCATTTTCATCATTTTCATCATTTTCATCATTTTCATCAATTCATCATCTTCATCACTTTCATCATTTTCATCATTTTCATCATCTTCATCATTTTCACCATTATCATCATTATCATTATTATTCTCTTTATTCCATTTGTATATACATATAAATTACATTTTTAAATATACATATAAAACAAATACATTTAAAAATATAAAAAATAGTAGACCACCGACTTCGGGGACCAAGAAACCGGTGGTTAGGGCTCCAAAGACAGGAACCTCCTCACTATACGTGCCGTGTCAAGAAGGACTGCCTTCTGTATCAGACCCTTGATCCAGCCCCCTAACGTGAGCCTCTTAAGGTGTTGGTCGAGGCTCTTGGCTATCAATCCGTGAGCTGATACGACTATCGGAACAATGATCACCGAATCCACATTCCACATATCGACAATCTCGTGAGATAAATCCAAATATTTTATTTGTTTTTCTTTTTCGACTTTCACGAGATTCTCGTCATGAGGAACGGCGATATCGACAATCATTGCGCGGCGCTCTAATCGATCTATCACCACAATATCAGGCTTATTGGCTACAATAGTCCTGTCTGTAATAATAGATCGATCCCAATATAACGTAGCACGACCATTCTCGAGAACTGGATCGGGCACATACCTGTAGTATGGTACCTCTGAAATCACAAGATTGTATTTAAAGGCAAGTTGCTGATGTACGATCCTGGCTACTTGGTTGTGCCTATGCAAATACTCGCCGTTAGCAAGACGAGAACAACCAGAAATAATATGCCTGATAGATTCTCCAGGACGGTGACATGCCCGACAAATGTCGACCGTACCATCCTTCAGGATATACTTCCGATAGTTATTCGTCATGATAACTTCGTCCATAATCGCACAGACAAAACCTTCGGTTTCTCCGAAGAGATCACTATACCGTAGCCAGGACGTAGATGCTTTGAAATCTATATCAGGCCCATTTAAGGCCCGATAGAATCGACCATGGAGTACTTTGCCCTTCCATACTTCCCTGCGATCATTAGTACCAAGTACTACAGGCTTGCGCCAATTCTCTTTAGCCAGAGCGAGCGGAGTGAGTCCGGTATCCACTGTGACTACACTACGATGCACTCCCACATCAGTTTGTAGAAAATATTCTCTAAGATTGTATACCTCGCGATTGTGCAGGGTCTTGATATTTAGTAATCCACGACCCCCTAACCTTCGCGGGATATACAATCTCATAACCGATGAACGTGGGTGGTGCATTCGGAATGCAGTCAACAATGTACGGACTCTCCTATCAATGGCATCTAATTCAGTCTGAGTCCATCTAAGTACACCAAAGGAATACATCAGAACCGGCATAACCCAACCATTGCAGGCTCGTACCCTGTTACCGCCTGACAAAAGACTTTTAAGTACTTTTTTCAGGCGGCTAAAGAAGCGTTCCCGCAACGTTTGTTTCATGTCAGATTCTGGCATTCCTAAGGACTGTGAAAAACCTAGATATTTGTAAGTTTCGGTTGCAGACAGAGATCTGAGTTTTGTGGAATCTGAAGGTATAGAGCTTTCAGATTCCACAATCTCACCTTTTTTTACATACATAACTGCACACTTGTCTACACCAAATTCCATTTTGATAGAATTACTAAAGTTTTCCGTAACCTTTAGTAATGCTGTCAATTGTAATTTAGTGGGGGCAAGTAGTTTCAAATCATCCATGTAAAAGAGGTGAGATATAACTCGATCATCTTTCTGCAACCTGTAGCCTAACCCTGAACCCTCCAATAGAGTGCTCAGAGGGTTCAAAGCTAGACAAAACCACAAGGGGCTCAGACTGTCACCTTGAAAAATGCCTCGCTCGATCTTTATAAGTACGTCGTTCATCGCAGACTGCCGACACCCAGGATAGCGAAGTGCTGTTCTCCATTGCCCCATACACACCTTCAAGAAAGTGCACAGAGTTGTATCAATTTTATACAACTCAAGCACCTTCAAAAGCCATGTATGAGGAACGGAGTCAAAAGCCTTCTTGTAAGCCTTCATTATTATTATTATTAATATTATTGTGTACACATATATCATAAAACTAGAAATTACGTAAAATATTGAAGTTGAAGTGAAGTTTTTTTTATACTTTTCGTTCTTACTGTAAATATAGTTTTTCTTTGTATCATGAGTTTAAATATGCAAAAAGTTATACATAATTTATTATTATTATTATATTGCATTACAAAGAGAAGAAAAATTAAAAATGGAATGAGTTTTGAGGTTATTTCTCAACGTGTAAATGTTTGGAAAGGTGACATTATGAAGTTTTTGTATTTTTTTCCTAATGTGTTAAGTATGGTGGCGATTTAAAAATACATAAGAATCGTAAGAGTGACTAAGGGACAAACTAAGCAAGACAACACTTTTTTATTTACATACTTCATTGCACACCACTACTGTATTTTGTAGAGATATTAACTGCCTCTGTGGCGTAGTGGTAGCGTATGCGACTGCTGTGCCTGAGGTATCGGGTTCGATTACCGGGTCGGACCAAATGTTTGTATGATCTGCAAATATTTGTTTCGAAGTTTGACTGCCTTTTATGTATAGTATGTATGTATTTACAAAAAAGAAGTACCTATTTATGTATTTATATCAGTTATCTAGTACCCATAACACAAGCTCTGCTTAGCTTAGACTAGATGGCGTTGTGTGATAAATGACTAAAATAATATATAATATAATAATAATATTTATTATATTATATAAATATATGAAAACCACAAAAGTCCTACTAGTTTGTAACAATTATATTGTATTACTAGCTCATCCTGATGAGTTTGCGTCTTCTATTGCCCGTAGCGTGATAATTTTCCCCTTACTTTTAAAAAGTTATTCATTGGTGATCCGTTCCTATTGGTCTTAGCGTGATGATAAATGGGATATCTGACACTGAAGTAATTTTATCAAATCGGACCAGTAGTTCCTGGGTTAACGCGTTCAAGTAAACAAACATTCTCTTCAGCTTTATAAATTAGTATATAGATTGCACTCGATATAACTTGTTAGTTTTTAAATTAAGTACAAAATTAATGGTAATCGTCACTAAACTCCGCAAAAATGTGCAGATTAGTTTCGAACTAGGCATGCCCGTTAGCTAGATGGTCATATTACATTATAAATAAGAAACATATAACTATGAGTATTTTTATCGTCATGTCTCAGTTGATTTCTTTGCAATAATTTGACTATGATTAAAGAAAAGAGTTGGTATAAAGTAGTAAATGGGCTGTTAGAGACGTACTTATAAAACAAAAATCAGTTACGTAATAAATAAGCTTTGAGCTTATTAACGTAAATTGCTACTATAACTAAATCATTATGAACGCTAAAATTAATTAGTTATATCAATCCCAATCCTGTTACTTCGTTAGAGAAACACTAAAATATAATAGTAATAAATTATACTTACTCCGACCGTGCCCCGCCATAAGACATTCAGCCGTCGTGTGGGTGTTTGACAAGTTTAGCAAAGATTTAGATGTTAGTCTCCGGAATGTCAAAACAAGGCGACTTTATACAAATCAATTATTAAATCTATGATTTGTAGTGTAAGCACTTATGTGAAGAGGTATCACAATCCATTTGCTTGCCTAGTTCCAAGCAAATAGATTCTGTATCGTGTAAATGTTCGAGTTGTTATCCAGTTGCTGTCAGTTTCTTTGCTGACTGCGTGTGGTTACCAATGGCCGTCATCTCGATTGCATATTGGTTCGACTACAATAAGTACAATGTTGGAATCAACCTGCCCAAAACAATACGGTTTACCCATACTTTGGCTAAAATAGTCTTGCCTATTTTAGACAAAGATCATTCATTTAGGGCGTTGAGACTCTCTAAGATCTTCTATCGTGTGTCTTCCTTGCCAAACCTGACCGTCACTGTACAAGTCTCTGTGCGTCGCAGTACTCTCCATATTTTTCCTCTTTTTTTATGGAATAGGGTGCAAACGAGCAGACGTATCGCCTGATGGTAAGCGATTACCGTCTCCCATTGACACTCGCAACACCAGAGGCGTTACAAGTGCGTTGCTGGCCATTGGGGGATGAGGAAGGGGACGGGGGAAGTGGTTGGGGTAGGGCCTCCGGTATCCTCACTCACTCGGTGAAACACAGCGCAGGCGCTGTTTCAAACTGGTTTTCTGTGAGGTCGTGGTATCATTCCAGTCGAGCCGGCCCATGCATGCCGAAGCGTGGCTCTCCCACGATCTTTTACTGCAATCCCGCTATTGACTGACATCAGTACACTTGAAAGTGTGGAAGGAGATCAAGGAACAGACAGGAGGAGTCTGTAGGAGACCGACATTGCAGGAGTCTCCTGTAGATAGTTGCTAACAAATTTAGTCACGGTTGAAAATGAACGAAAGATTAGAGACTTTAGTTACATGCACTGAACGGCGTGCCTCATTTACCATCATCAGGCCTACTGGTGCTACATGAACTCACTCTAAACGCAAAAATTTTGCTTTTTCTCCATACATTGAAATCACATTATATTATTGCCATATTAAAATATTTTAAACATACATATATATATATACATATAATAACGCCTAATGTCTGAGGACTTGGTTTATTAATAAATAATAATTGATAAATTTAGTTTATAATTGTGTGTTCGAAGGTAGTAAAATAACTTCTAAATCAGTTTTAATATATTTACCGTTTTTAAATAAGTGAATTTAAAAGCTTATAGTTATAATCTGACTTGATTTGAGTTTTTAATTTTAAAATGACCGTTTTACAAAAAGTATACAGCTAAAACATCTCTTTGTCGTAATCGAATTGCCGTGGGAGGCACGAATCCAGCCCAAGCCATAACTCATCTAAACTTCATTCTATAAAGCAATTTCAAAAATAGAAGAAGAGTATTTGCCCCGTTCAGCCACCAGTCGTCGAAAAACAACAATTAATATAAATAAAAAATCCACAGTCAGTGTTTCAATTCAATCGAGGGGCGTGATCGTTTTACATTCAAGGGGAGGATATCTTTCGAAATCATTAGTCGAGGAATGCCATGAAAAGTGAACATGGGCCATAATAATTTTTGGTGCCCTTCGTCCGGCATCGTGGGCGGATATAACCTTTGTCTTTAGTAACAAAAAAGCAAAAAAATCTGAATCCAAACGTCAGTTCAAAATATTTATTTGCGAGCCGGTCAATATACGCTGCATGTAATTTCACCGACATTGTACGAGTCCCATGTTATTGTCCAACAGAGTGATGTATTAACGACAAGCAAGTTTCATTATTTAAAATTATGTTCCAACAGACCTGAGGGTTGTGTTTTATTCAAAGAGACCAATACGAATTTAATCATCGGGCTATATGAGATTAATACGCGGAATTATCGATCAAAGACCTTTTCATTTAATTCCGTTGTCAATTTCGGCGATCGGTACAATTTAATTCATATCCTTTATTTTCGAGCGGTGTCTTTAAAATTAAAGGAGATTTTAATCTATAAAATATTGATTCCTCAGTTAAGTTAGTCATTTTATTAAGGTTCATTAATAAATGAATAACAGCTCTATAAAGAATCAGGTTTTCTGTTTGCTTTATGTGTTCACAAGTGTATTCGTCGGTCTGTCGTAATACGTAACAATACAAGCGGCTTTTATCACTAAAACCGCCAATTAAAGTTGTTCTTGTAAGGTAGGCTCCCATTCATGGGGTTATTACTCGAAATGTCTTGTTAGTATAATGACACCATAATATCATTAGTGCTTTTATGGTTGTATTCATAAAGTCGTGTATGTGTTTATATTTAAAGTGCATCGTTATAACCTTGTTCTGGATAAGATAAACTAAATTTACGTGAAATCTTTTTTCAACACAGCTTTCCCTTTAATTGACTACGGATACTTAAAAACCTATTTAAGGTTTTTAAAACGAATCGTTATCCTGATCGTAAACTAAATGGAACCGAATTTTGGATGAACGTAATGGCTTTACGACTAAGCATGCCTACATTTAAGTTGAAAAATACTTTAAATCATTGTAGTTACTTTAGGCTTATTTAACCTTCACATAAATCCTTAGTATGTTTGGATTAACGACAGCGAAATATATTTAGTACCAAGATCGACCTTCATGGGGTTCATATAGAAAATTAGAATAGTCCATGATATAAAAACAGCATAACTAAGTATCTAAGCTTTCTCCTCTGAGTTAATTACTCTTATAGTCTTTAAAGTATAGCTTGATCATGACATGTCCTTTTAGAATTTACGAAGTATATTTTGGGTGAATTTTCATATTTATAATGTATTGCACTTCATTAATGGTAAAAGCCACACGTCATCGTCTCCATACCCTTTTCCCAAGAATGAAAATGAAGACGTTAAAACTTCCTAATGCTTCGTTTTTCTCATCAGTGTTCTAAGAGTAAAATATATCTAATCAGAAATCTCGATAAAGTAATTCACATAAAATTACTACCTCTATTATAAATTCATGATAAAATATTAAGTGTGAATTAAAATTCATACGTTAGCATAATACGAACGCAGAACGTAGCCATCACAAACACATTGATATAAGAATACTTAATTTTTAACTAATTATTTAGTCGGTAGTCGGTGCTTCTGTACGCATAGAATGCAATAGAAAGAGTCATATAATGAACACAATTTACATGAATACACTATTATAACATGAGTGATGGACCTCTTATGTAAACTTTTTTTTGGCTGGCAATACAAATGCAAGTTGTATTTTTTATTGCTTATTATAGTACAAACCGGCTTTGTATTTGACTTTCCGCCTACGGGTACGACATTTTTGTAAATTAACATTTTACTTAATATACTTGTAGCCCGCTATTAAAATATTTTAATAAAACTGTGGGCAAAGTTGAATAGGTAATAAGATATTTCATATCTTAACATGTTTACCATGTATATCAAAGGTTTGAATTTTTAAAGACCTTAACAGAATGTAGCATCTTTACGAATATCTAAGTAAATTTAGGGACATTCTTGTTTGAGGAACTGTTTCTTTTTAAACATCAAGATATCTTGCAAAAATTAGGAAAGAATGCTTTAGATTTTGGGACATGAAATAAACAGAATAAGACGTTTGCTGTTTCAAAAATAGGTTATTAAAACTTAAGGTAAAAGGAAGGTAGATTTACCTTACATTCGTTTAAAAATAGGCGCAATACATTAACACACCCGCTCTAGGAATAATTCCTGTATTGCGGGGAACTTTACAAACATACATGAAACACAATTTGTGAATCACACAAAGTGTTATTCCATGTGGGATTTGAACCCACAACACTTGGCGAAGTAGGGAACGGCGTTCCGACCGCTTAACCACAAAGCCAAACGTGCAGTCAATTATAAAATATTAAACAAGAATACAAGTAGCCGCTAAGATGATGAAATTTGAAATTGAAGATGCTTTTTTAAAAACAGCATACCTATACAATTTTGATAAGAAAAGTTTGTTATTTAGATTATATTATTTCTATCTTTCATTCGTTATCCTTTATTTCATTAATATTAGTATAGACATAGTGTAGTCTAATACACTAAATGATTTATTCGCATAGCATAGCATAGTGAGTAATGATGTGAAAATTACGCTACGATCTTTCCTCATTGATTAAATATTGCAAACTTTTAATAAGAACCCCAGTATGGCTTTAAAATATATATTATTGTGAGTATCTCAATACAATATACACCTACACGAGGCACCGACAGGCGACAAGTCTCACTTAGTTTCACGACAATCTGAATTCGTACCGACAAAATCTTTTCACTACAGTCCGTTCGCTTAATTAAAGTGAACTTCGTAAATGCACCTGGTCTAACAAAGTTAGTTTTGTCGCTTTTATCTGTAGGCGATATTATAGCAGTGTTTGTTTACTAAATATAAAGCCGAGCTTTGTTTGAAACAAAAAGTACTTATTCTCAAAGTTCTAGAAAATTCTCTTGCAAATTGTACTGCAATATGGCTGAAACTTTCAGTGAAACGTAACACAATGCGTATTGTGGAGATAATACAAAGTAGTTCTAATAAAAATAATTAATACTCGTACTTTGCGTTTCGTTTAACCGTCCGTTTCGTTTAATGTTTAGTTTTCGTAAGATTGTTTTGTGCATATACATTTATTTCGTGTTTTATTTTAAATTTATTAAGTTTTCTCACATGATTCTAACCATGGTCTACCCAAAATGTTAAATATCTAATAAGTATATTAGATAATTTACAATTAAATTAGTCAAAAATAATTTCTAACAATTTAGTCTAAATACTTAACGTATTGACGCATTATGTCAGCCAAGAAATAGTTTTGTAGAATTGTTGAACAACAATCTATCAGTAATATTATACAGTTATAAAACATTTTAATAAACATTAAACAAAACCTCCAACCGCAGCCTTTACTTGCAAATTTTCACAATATGTAATTTGAGAAGTTTATGCATGTCATATGACGTGAATGTTGAAGTTTAAAGGTTAGGAATTAACTAAGAACACTAAATTGTGTGTAACAAAAATTAGTTTCTTTGCTACATTGCACTTTAAAAGATAGTTGCACTCTTATCTTTTACGCAAGAAATAATGAAGGCAAGCATTCTCAGATCGGCCGGACAAGGGGACAGATCGTCCAGTATTTATTCGTACATAAAACTGGCCGCGATCACAACAACAATCACACCACAATAGATGTGACTGTGAGACAACGTCTTGCAGTTTCAGCTTTTATTTATTGAAGGGATACTTTATCGAATTTGCTTGAACAAAAACTAAATACAATACTTGTTTACAATTTAATATCTGAAGTTTTGGTAACACATTTAATGTATCTATTTCTTAAATGTATTATTAATAAAAATAAAATGTTAATGTCATTAAAGTTTTTTTCTGTTCTACACTACTTTAGTCAATCCTAGTCATAACCTGATATACGTCCAGAAATCAAACCATTTTGTAAAAACTGACTAGATAGTTATCAAAAACATACCTAGAGCATGATAGTGTGGCATTACAGACTCTTTCTTTTATCATAAATATAGTCTTGGCCAAAAGTATAATTTATGTATATTAACATCGTACGTACGACTTAAAAAACTAATATTTAATTGGACCATCCTTAACTTTGATCACAGCAACGATTCTTTGGGGGGTGCTGCTTACAAGCCTTGTACAAACATTCGGCTGCAGTTATAGTGTTCCATACTTGATTTAAGGCATTTTTAGTACTGTCTTAGATGTAATGCTGTGCTCACAGACCTTGCGTTTCAGAATACCCCAAAAATGCTCGATGAAGTGCAGATTTGGGATTTAGATCTGGGGACTGCGTCGGCCAATCTAACGAATCAATGTTGTTATTTCTAAGCCAACCAATTGTGGTTGCTGATTTATGACAAGGATCATTGTCTTGTTGGAAATTGACGTCATTCAAGTTTGTGTCACCCAAAATACACGTAAGTGAACGCGATAGCGCAGATTCCAGCACATTTATGGACTTTGCGCGGCTCATAAAAGCTTTGCAAGTGAACATTTTACCGGCACAACTTGGTTGCCATGCAGCCTCAGATCACATTGCTACCTCCGCCGTGTTTAACAATAGAAACCACACAGTCTATATACTCCTCCGTTAAAATATGTACTCATTATTTTTATGGAATTGGAATAAAATAAGAATGATTAGTGTTATTGTTTCTAAACATGAAATAAAAGATTAACCTTAAACTTTGATTCATCGTATCACACAACATTTGACCAATATTCTTACGTGAATTTTTGGTGTCGTAAAATTCCATTTCGAACGGTGTTTCTGAGAGCCATAGTTTATTTCTTGCTTTACAAGCTTTTGATCCTGATTCAGCAAATCTTCTTCTTATTGTTCGAGCAGTAACATTCTCTTCGATTTCCTCGGACAGAGCAACAGCGAGCGTACAAGTTGTTTTTGCGGTTTTTCCGAGATTCCCAACCGAGCTTTCTGTTCTGACGCTTAGTAGTCACACATTTACTGCCAGCCCGGATTTATTTACATTTAAATCAGTCTCTACAATTCGTTTAATAACAGATTACAGTGCGCACCATGAACATTTTATAATTTCAGTAATCTCTACTTGAGACTTCTTTTGTTGATTGTTCGTGCAAAACTGCATTTTTATTCATTTCTTATTACACAATTCACATTTTATTGGCATTTTCGAAAAATTAGAAAGTCAATTTCATTACTAAACTACTCGCGGTAACTTTTTGACGCTGATAAATAAAGACTGCCAATTAAAAAAAGTTTTTTACTATCCTTATTTTTGGTTTCGTTCATCAAATAATTACAGCCCCAGAAATAGACACTCTATTGTTTTAACTAGCGTTTAAGGACACTGTATTGACAAAAGTTAAAAAGAAATGCATTTTTTAATATAGTTATAATATATTTATATAATAGTTTTGGTCAACACTGTATTATTTGAAATCTAATTATATTTCGTTTCAACAGATACGCACGAAAATATTATACCTAGTCGTAATTTTATTTATTTTAAGAATTATGTCTATCTTCAAAAAAAACCTCAATACAATACCAGGTCGTAATAGAAAAATATTTATGTGCTTCCTGCTTATCTTTAATACCTCTCAGACATAACTTTGTTAAGAAGACATAATTTAGCTTTAAGTTTTGTACTCTGTCAAAAAACAGATTTCTAATATTTTTAACGGACAGTTACGTTATGTCATAACTTCCTATAACTATAACACGAAGAGCTCATCGAAATTAAAACTAAAATAACGGTGGCCGAAACTATTAAGCGAATTCTGAAGTGTTTCCTACCCAATGATGTTTACAGCCACTAAATATTACAACACCGCACAAAAATAACAAATGAAGGATCGTTCATTGATTATAAATATAATTTTAGCATTCACATTTATATTAATGCTGCAATCACTCCGAGGCTGTTGTAAATCAATTTTACAACGTTTTTGATGATCAAACATAAATTTATAGCCGTCCACTCGCGTCCGTGTATTGTGCAAATGACGAATACACAGATTCTTCGTTCAGCTTGTATTAATAAAATTAAATTATGTTTGCTGTTTGGAACGAGCAGTTCCCATTTTCCATTTACGTACGCTTATGTAAACTGTACCCGAGTTATATTGTTTACTCAGAGTATTTAAACAACCGTCGGAAAACTAACACATAACGTTTAGTTCCATTACGCACATATAACGTTTATCAGTTTACGAACCCCAAATAAAACTCAAAGAAAAAGGGTTTCGTCGCTAAAGTGCTCCGCTTATCGAAATCCAAGAAACAACAAACAAATTGGTATTCGAATTGTTTCCATTTATTTGATATTAGAGTACTTGCTTTAGGTTGAAAAATTTATTAAAGAATTGCAATTCTCTCAAGGAGCCGTGACATACCTCTTTATCTTGCCTCTTACCTTAGGTTTGACCTGAAATACCAGAATAAATCCCACACTTGAGCATATATCTTAATAAATACGTGAATAGTGTTACATCAGACACAGAAGTAATTCTAGCTCCGTGCATATCCATACTCGTCAAATTGCCTATAGAATCAATACCTCCCACATAAAATGCTCACGACCGTACAAGCGCCGTGACCAATAAAAAATGATTAGTTCACTGCTTCAATATGCGAAGAATTAATATTTGTATACACTTGATCAAAGGTCGTCATATAGCGGTGGTCTATCTCGTTAAAAAAACTGTCAGTTTTTTGCTCCCAACCGAAGACTGCACAATAAAAGTGCCAGAGTGTTCTTACAAACGAGAATTTATGTTCGCTATATGTAAATGAAGTCCGGTGACGGTCGCACTCTAAACTTTTTTGCCGCACAAAACATTGCTTGTTGCGTGCCCGTAATCAAACGGTAATGTAACAGTTTACGCAATGTATAGGAGCACTTCTCGCTGATGGGTTTCTAAGTAGGTATTTATTTTACATGAACAAACGACGTGACTAATTTCAATTCGGCCAAAGCGTAAATTGATAATAAAAAAAGATAATAAGAATTTTGAACAAACCATTGTGTCCGACTGTTTCGGAATAAATAATTCTAACAGTAATCACACTGATCACTTTGGAGACCTACCAAACTTATTGTTTTAAGGTGTAAAGCGTTCTATGAAGGTAGTTCATCATCATCTTCCTAGCCTTTATTATTCCCAAGATTATTTGGGGTCGGCTACTAGTTTTGCCAAGGAGCGACTGGTATTGAACCTCCGCAATCCTGAGGGTGAACTGAATTCGAAGATTGAACTAGTTGTCAGTATTCTGCACTGGCACTGACTGCCCAATAACGATAGTCATAGACGTTCATGACAAACGGGATCGACGGCTTAAGGCCCGAGCCACGGGCGGGCAACACCTACCATACTCCAGGTTGTAAGAAAAACCCAACAGCAGTTCGACCCGGGAATGGAACCCGAGACCGCTTAATCGGCAGTCGCTTACGCTAACCACTGGATCAAAGAGGCAGTCTATAAAGGTAGTTGATATCGTTAATACAACTCGCTAACTAGGAATTTTACTAGCGCCCATCAGCAATAATTGTCATGTAACCGTCTCCGGTACTTTTATAGTTAGGTGCACATTTGCAATAATAATCACAGCTCATATAGTTGTTCGGATGAAAGCACCTTCTCTACCCTTTAGAAGCTCTATAATAATTAGGTCGATGTGTTATCGACATTTAGTTTCTAATTACTTCACAGTCGTTAAATTGTCCTCAGAAATGAATAGATCTTTACGACTAATGCTATAAAATTATCATCATAAATGTATTACACTATAAAGGATTTTCATCATTATGTTCAACACCTCGACAGCAATGAAACCGGTGTTTAAAAGGACATATGAAAATCTCAGACACTAAATATATTAACTAAAATGTATTTAATAGACAATTAAATAGTCCTAATATGAAAGTAACCTAAGTTAGTAACACGATATATCTTATTTAACTGTAATTTAAAAGTCAATAAAATAGTTTGAAATCTTTGTCTTGCGTAATAAACACTGATAGTGCCTATAATATTTTCATGGATAATAAAATTTAATATAAAACTAGACAGGGTCAAAAAGCCTTGCTGTGAATAATAAAATGGCAATTAAGAAATTATTGCCACATTGCAACAACCACCGTAACACTTATAGACAATTTATGAGAGACATTACCGTGAGGAGGAACTTCTGATCTTCGCCAGAACTTGTTTCGTGCCTTCCAAACGCGTGTCAACCCGAAAAATCAATATACAATTTTTATTAGCTATAGAAAGATTTTAATTGTTCAAAATTTGAATTATTTTCTTCTTCTTTTGATGAAATGGCAACCAGCCGGATCACTCGGATCAGCTATTTCTGCCAATGTCTAGTATTTAGTCTTCAATTATAAGTCTTCGAGGCTTCAAGTCTTCGTCGTGATGAAATTAATAATAAAAAATACGTAAAATGTGGATGACATGAAATGGGGACCGTCTTCCGAAAAACAAAAACAATCTCCTTGAATTATTTTACGTTTGATCTTAACTAGCTTTTATTTTGTTTCAGAAAGACCATGGTAGTAGAGCCACGCTGGTTTCAGCACGAATGGGCCGGCTCGACCGGCGCCGTACTACCGTCGTACAGAAAATGTACGTAAAACGACATCGTTCGGGCTGTCGTGTTTCATTGGTGAGTGCGGAGGCCCAATGATGCAGAAGCATCACCACCATGGTATGGGTCGCCATGTTGCATTCACAATGTGTCACACCACTCTTGTATTCTGCTTAGCTTTCCATCAGCTAGAAGTGCGGAAAATGTCTTTTATTTTTTATATATGTCCCTGCCAAAGTGATTCTACTTAGACTAGAAAGCATGTGTAATTTTTTAATGTAGGCTTCAAAGGAACCCACTACTCTCATTGCAGTTGAAAGCGGCTAGGTGACCGCTTAAACCACTACGACATCCGTGCAATCGTTTGGGTCTGTTGAGACTTAACACCTCTGTCATCTAAAGGAACTATAAAAATACATTTTTTTTTTGCTTTCTTCTTCAGCTTCAGCTTCTGAAGCTTCATATCAAATTACCGATGTCGTTGAAATTGCTTTCTTTGTTATAAATTATCCTTCAATCATTAAACTCAGCACATACACTAAAAATTATTCTCAGCGAAATAACTGAAACTCAAATTTTAATAACCTCTTCCCAATGATATACTTGAGAAAATTAAGCATAATTTTAAACTCAAATTAATTTCGATGAAAGAAAAAAACCGAAAAGGATTCGCATGCTATGCAATTTAGTGTTCGTGAATTGGCTGAATGTAATTCAAAAATGCATTCTAGCCATGTCTTTGTACCTTGTTCAATCACTAAAAGGAGCTTGTTTAATGGATTTCCATCATTACTGAGCAAATAATCGTACTGGACTTATAAGGGTGCGCACTCATTGCGCCGACTATTAAAGTAATTTATGTGAGACAATAACAAAAATATTGGCTATCTTTATTAGAAGTAAGAGAACTTGTAGGTAACAGAGTAATTACATTATGAAAAAGTTTTATAAAAATTGTATTTTAATTACACATTTAAAATAATCCAAAATTCACTATATGTATGATTTTCTTCGTTATTAATGCCTTCTGTAATGATATAGTAAAAAAAGAAATAGTTTATACAATCTTGGCAATAGGTTTGATTTGTTAAGTTTATAATTTATATAAGCGGGATATTTACAATGCTCTTATTGCAAAGTCTTCTTATTGCATAAAATGTTCTGAGGTAACCTAAGGTTATAATTTTAAAAAAACTTTCGTTATACATGTTGAGGTCTTACGAGGCGAAACACAATAAAGAAATTTAGATATAAAGTATTGTCTTTTATAACTTTTTTTTTCTATACAAATGATACCCGCTTCCCTCGCCGCTCAAGCGTTGTCCGCAGCTCGAGATGCGCCCGCGGCTCGGCGCGGCGGCGCAGTCACGACGTGCCCGTCTCACTGAACCGCCAATTTGTGGCCGCCCCGTGTTGGTTTTGTTGAAGCCAGCGTCTTCATACCTACATGCGAGCCTTTTTTCACTTTTTGCCACCTCAATCCACCTAGAATGGACGTGAAAAAATGTTTACGAGGCCAACGTATAATGCATTCGATATGATTCGAATACAATAGAAATTTGAATTACAAGTATGCAACTATGAGGTAGTATTAAGTTAGTCTCACAATATTGTCTACTTTAAATACACAATGTGCGTACATATATAGATACCTATTCTTACTTATCTCTACTGTTAAATAAATTCCATTTTGTAATTATTTTTGATTTTGGAATACCAAACTGCATGAAAACAGCACAAAGCCCCACGTACCTATTTATTACGATAACCGAAGCTCACGTAACATGAACCAATATATAATTAATAATTAAGTGCGTAATAACATTACCGTACAGCTCGTCAACTATAAAATTTACAAAACATACATCTTTGCCAGTTCAAGCTGACCTTTGACTGCAAGTTAAACCCGCCGGCGGCCATAATTTTATAGATATGCGCAAGGGGCACCGGGGGTCGACTTAGAATGGTCGACTTTTATAATGACGGACCCGTCAGTCCACCCGTCAGTCAGCGAGTCCAAAGAATGAGTTCATTTCCTTCGAACACGCGAGATACGATTTTTAATTAAGTTTTTGTTAAAAATTCATTAAAGAGCGGCGACGATGGCGCGGGTGGGTCTTCAAGCTCAACTCTACATGCATAAATGAGTATGTAATTAATGAGCGTGGTACGCGGCTAGTTTACTCGTTACAATGTCGAATTTCAAAGGTTACGCGACCATTATTCTACCCGTCAACTTTTTAAATTAAACTTCGACATGAAGAATTTTCTAGATAATATGTCCGATGCGGGCCTACGAGGGTACATTTAAAATTTAAAACACAAGAAACGACCGAGCGTATGGATCGAAGAAATGTAAATTCCTTCTTATTATACCTGCTCACGAATGTCAACTTGAACAGTGAAGTTACTTGTTTTTTAAAGGAATAATGTTTAATGTGTCAGCACTAGGCGGCAGCCAGTCAGGTAATCAATATCGGTTTTGCCACTATTGGACAGGCAACACGACGACGTCCACAAAAATGCGATGTGATTATATGAATAGACAATTCCAACCTATTTTTTTAGAATACATAGTGCAAAGTATCTCTTATAGTTCGATGGCTGCCAAATTGCTGCAGAGATTTTTCTAAGTGAATTTTAAAATATGGGGGCAAATAAAAATTACAATCGCACTAAACAATCTAATTTATTATTTAGTACTTGTGAGATGCATTCTGTTCTCATGCGATGGTCAAGTCAATTACTTTTTTAGACTTGGTACGACATAGATGTCACAAATTTATTTTAGTTTTTTTACAAGTTATGTTATTGAATTCCACTTTTCAAGAACCATAGTAAAGACTAACTAGCGATAAAAACTACTTCTTTATAAACAACGATAATTTAAAAAACTGCATATAACAATTAACTTCTAAGCTACGATAAATTTCTCAGCACAAAATAGGCGTCTCAAGGCTTTGAGCTGAAAAGTAATTTGTCTTCGAGGGATTAAAGAGCTAATATAATGTTTCAGATATCAAAGACTTTGAATTAACATGTAACCTAATTTTCTATGAGATTGTTTGATACATCCGTATTATATTTAGTCGTTAACGATGGCAACGCAGCTGCGACAATGCGTCTGCGCAGCGCATGCGTGCTGTCAGCGCTGGGCGCCGCTGCCATTTGTAAATTTATCTTCAAAGTAAGCTCTTGTCCTAACATATTGCTCGACGGATCGAATCGAGCGTCGCGGAATTGTTTATTTCTAGATACTCTCAAACAAAAACCGTTTTAAATTAATACCTAATGCTATTTTAGAAATGGTATTCTATTGTTTATTGTCAGCAGTGTTCATTTACATTTTATGTCAAGTTGAAACAATTTATTCAAAATAAACTCAACATCCGAACAAACAAGTATTCGAATAAATTTACTTATAGTCAGTCGACTACCATTATTATCCAATAACTACCTCTTTTTTATCGTTATGAATAATCCTGACACAATCCATACTTCACAATAATATTATAAAGCTGAAAGTAGATAAGATTGTTTGTTATACTTTCACGAGCAAACTACTTAACCGAGTACACCAGATAACTTACAAAGGTAACTTAAACAAGTTTTCACTGATAGTTTTAGACTAATATAAAATATTGAGAAACAAAATATAAACCAAAAGAAAAAAAGGTGTGTGTGCGATTCACACACGATAGGAGTGAAACTTCAGTAAATCGGCAAAAGAATGTGACCGACATTTGCTCTCTCGCTCTGGCTCACTAAATACAGGCGACTTTTTGTATTTGTGTCTCTGTTACCTGTCGTTTTTTCCGTTGCATCCGGTTTGAAATCACAACGATTCTAAAAAAGTTTCACTTCAAAAGTTTCACTTCAAAAATCTCACACGATACGTAAGCGCCAAATAAGTAATAAATAATGGCTTCAACGCAAATTTAGGCAACACTATGACTGCTCAAAAAAACTAAGGCTTAGACGCCTTCTTGCCTAGAATACACTAATCAAAAAGGGATTAATATCATACAGTTCACATAATTCATTAAAACTTCTGCTTGCGCGTACCAAATAGCTGTTCTGTTTATAATTTGTTTTAGCTACAGGAATGTAAAGAGGAGGGTTAAAGCGAAGTGACTTAGACGGCACATTAAAAAATATCTGTAGAAGCAGATCAAGATCATGCAACTTGGTACACATATTTTTGGAGGTATTAGAAGTAACATTGCGAGCGAATACGCGAGCGAAGGCTAATTTAACAAGAATATCTTCAAAATTGTGCAAAAAACATCGAAATTCAAATTAAAAGTAAAATACAAGCACTTTATAACAGAAAGCACAAAACATATTTCATTTAATTTAAAAGTACTAGCCCTGTTGTGTGGAACAAAAGTTTTTAACTATACGTTGTATTTATGTATTTTGTCGTGATGCTCGAGTGAAATAACTGTAATATTCATATCGGTTTCAAAACGAATAGTACTTTTATAGATATTACTAATTTTCAATCAGCATAAAGCACAACAGAAATGGAACAGATGCTTTGTTTTGTAATAAATATAACAATGAGTTACAACGAGGAGAGCAAGCTAAAATACCATATTTCCTTTTTCAACATTCTCGTAACATTTTCGCTATCCAATATCCCTTAGTCATCCTTTTCTTAATATCCTGATTAGTTCTTACCTGTAAACAATCAAACATTATGATGTTTACAGACTATTATTCTAAAGAGGTATTTCGAGTTTACAGTGTTGCATTTATAAGTTATTGAACGTTCTCTCTATAAAATTATCCTTTTCGACTGCTTAGTATTATGGTCAACTTACAGTATTTCTAATTAATTAAAGTGATGAATGGTGATGAACTTAGTATCATACTAATATTATAAACTTGAAAGTTTGTAAGTATGGATGGATGGATGGATGGATGAATGGATGTTCGTTACTCTTTCACGCAAAAACTACTGAATGGATTTTGATGAAACTTTACAATAATATAGCTTATACATCAGAATAACACATAGGCTACAATTTGTAAAGATATAGCTTCAGTTATTGTCGTACCGCGGGTAGCACCGCGGGGTTCACCTAGTAAATAATATTTATGTGCCCTTCTTCGTATAAAATTATAGATTTCAGCTATCTTTAAATCCCTCACTGACGTATGTGTATTTTTTGCAGTAGGTACTATAAAACTATTAATAATACGGAGTATCGAGTGGCGACTAAGAGAGACAAACTCTACATAAAGTTATCACTAAAAAGAGAAAGAAAATAGTGCATGTCACCATGCTGAGTTGTCCATTTAGTATGGTGACCACCACTCTTGAATTCTGCTCAAGCTTTCCATCAGCCAGAGTAGTCTTTTCGGCAGCTAAAACATAGAAAAACTGAAGAAAAAATCCGATACCATTCCGTCTGGCTCCTTTCTTAAAATAGGCCTAATGATATTAGACTGTTAATGTGATATGATGTAATTTACATCCCAAAAATCTATTTTTAACTCTTGCACAGATATCTTCAGTGATGTAAGAGACATGTATGTTGATTAATATTATACTCTTTACCTAATTGTCACATTTATGTTCATAAAATTCGATTAAAGATTACTAATAAGGAATTTATGCGTGTGTGGGGGAACGGGTGTCATGTCCCTCCAACACAAAGGGAGGATCCTCCGGCCAGACGAAGCGATCATGCCTGGTGGGCCACTGCCCAACAGTTGATGTTGGAATGTTGTATATACAAGTATGATAATCGGCGCGAGAACTTCTATTGCGCGATCTAGGATTGGCAGTTTCTTCGTACGGTACGTTACTCCGTAGTTCAGTGTAACTTCGGTAGATGGCGCTGTAGTATGTTATGTGGAAGTCGCCACACGTGCTTATAGGTTCTGACGCTTTGAAAGTTGATCTACAAGTGTACAACACGGTGTGACCAGTAAAAAGATAGCTAATCACGATCTGTTCTTAATAACAAACACACCTGGTCACTCTTTCACGTACAGGCCAAAAACGCAAATTTACGAAACGAAACCAAGTCTAAAAACCGATGCTGAAGCTCAAATTGTATTTTCAAAGACCCTTTAGAGATTGCTCTTAGTAATTCTTTATGATTTCAATGCCCTTTCGTGATGCACAACAAAAATAATCTTACCATAACAAAGAAACCAATTTAATTCTAAATTAAAGTGTATTTTAATTTACCCACAAAATTAAACACAAAGCGAACAAACAGGGTTCCTCAGAGAATTTAATTTTAATTTGCATATTTTAAACACATTTTTCAATAGTTCTTTTTACAAATAAAATTATACTTATTAATTTATATGTAAAAACATACATATATATGCTTAAAACTTACTATCCTACAAACCGTATAAGTTTACATGTTCGTTTTAATAAGTACTGCTGAATAGATTATGTAGAGCAGAAGAGAGATAATAGAACTACACAGAATTGTAATACTTAATTTTTTAATCTTTATAACAATCATACTAATCCTACTACTATTATAAAGGCGAAAGTTTGTAAGTATGGATGTATGTATGTATGGATGTTTGTTACTCTTTCACGTAAAAACTACTGAATGGATTTGAATGAAACTTTACCACAATATAGCTTATACATCAGAATAACAGATAGGCTACTATTTATAAAGATATAGCTTCGCCTCGCGGCGTTGCCCGCAGTTATCATCGTACCGCGGGTAGCACCGCGGGGTTCAGCTAGTAAATAATAAGTTTAAAAATAAAACTAATACAATCTTTACAACTATTCATACAAATAAATGAAATTGGAGTGTCTATAATATTAATATAACCGCTTTTTTGTCGGTCTGTCTTTCTGTTTGTTCCGGCTAATCTCTGGAACGGCTGGACCGATTTTGACATAAGTTGCGCTAGCAGACAGCTGATGTAATTAGGAGTAACTTAGGCTTACTAATACTACTTACTTAACTTTTTAAGACTAGCATTGACCCGTGGTTTTACTCGCGGTTGTAAAATATATAAATTTGTAATACCGCGGGACTTAGCTAGTTAAACATAAGTTAAATGAACAGTCTTAAACAGTCCACTGCGGGGCATTCTCCTTAGAAATGAGGATTTCGGCTGCTATCCACGCTAGCTAGACGGTTTGATATAGGGTTTGTTTCAAGAGTACCGTGGAAGAGCCACGCTTCGGCATGCATAGGCCAGCTCATAAGAGTGATACCACGGCCTCACAGAAAACCGGTGTGAAATAGCCCTTGCGCTGTGTTTCATCGAATGAGTGAGGATACCAGACAACCACGTTACACAAAGAGCACATTAAGATAGTGGGAGGCCCCCGTCTTCCAAAGGCCGGCAACGCACCTGTGACGCCTGTGGTGTTGCGGATCAAAATAAAGATAATATATAGTAGGACTAGCTGACCCTCGCCACTTCGTTTCCATCTACTATTGCCTGTAGCGTTGTATTTTTCCCCTGTTTTTTAAACATTCTTCATTGGGGCTCTTAGCGTAAGGATTTATTCAAACAAACAAACTCTTCAGCTTTATAATATTAGTATAGATTAGGTCTATCAATTAGTTGAAAAATGTTATGCATTTACATAAACAGCATCAAATTTTTGCGCTTCTTTTATTTTCAAATACTTAGACTCATTTAGAATTCAATCACGAAAAAGGTATTTTAACCAAGAACGATAATGACGCCGTTGATTAAACGATAACGATCAATGTTTAATCATATACGACAACACTATTAATTTAATTCTTTATTATGTACATATGATCTCAACACAAAATTAATATTCACTAGAGAAAATAGCCAATTTACTTTACAGCCGAGTCTAAAACGATAAGAAAAGTGATATTGAATTAGCATTCTCCGTTAGCAACATTCAATCCGTGTAAATATATTAATGCAACATAAAGTTATGTATAGTATTCATACATAACTTGTTAGTATATTTATTGTAATATGTTTGTGGTCTCACTCGTTGGTCTAGTGGTTAACGTAAGCGATAACCACTAGACCAACGAGTGAGACCACAAACATATGCAGATCAAGAGGTCTTGGGTTCGATTCCCGGGTCGAACTGCTGTTTCGTTTTTCTTACAAGAAATTCTTAATAGCAACCCGGAGTATGGAATATGACGATGTTTAACGCCCGTGCCTCGGAAAGCACGCTAAGCCGTCGGTCCCGGTTGTCATGAACATTATGGCAATCGTTATTTGGAAGCTAGAGCCCTCAAATACCCTGATAACTAGTTCAACCTTCGAATTCAGTTCACTCTCAGGGTTACGGAGGTCTGACTTTTCTCTGAGTACTAATATTCAGATTTGCGCGTTTCTAAAAAAATATGTTCGTGTTAATAATCGTAAATCAAATTAACATTATATCTCATTTTTTTTACACAAGTCAAAGATTATTCTGCAATACCCTTAAACCGTATCTCTCGTTATTGGTTCTTAACCCATAATAGATTCGTTAAGGTCGAATGTATGTATATAATCCCTTTACTTAGTACATAAATATATATGTAGAACGTCTAATAAACTATGTGTATTGTTCAAAGTTTAAAACCCTAACATACTACTGAATGTAGAGACGTGTTGTACTATTCTGTTGCTATTAGTATATTTTATAATGACACACGTAGGAAGCACATTGTCCTGTGTCATTGTTACCTAATATCATATTATTGGAGTCAGACGATAAACATTTTAGAACGTCAGTGTGAATGGACACCGTCGGGTTTTATATCTGTTATGTCAGGTTGACCAGGTTTTATTGCAGCATTTACTGCACTACACTCCCTGTGTTTATCAGATAACCACACGTTAAGAAAATAAAGGTCTAGCGTGACTTCTCCATAAAATGACTAAGAATAAAATAGTTTTGTTTCCTAAAAGATTGTATTTTTTTTTTTATTGAATAGTGGGCAAACGAGCAGACGTATCACCTGATGGTAAGCAATTACCGCCGCCCATGGACACCCGCAACACCAAAGGCGTTGCCGACCTTAGGGGGATGGGAAAGGGGATAGGGAAGGGGTTGGGGTATGGGCCTCCGGTATCCTCACTCACTCGGTGAAACACAGCGCAAACGCTATTTCACACCGGTTTTCTGTGAGGCCGTGGTATCACTCCGGTCGAGCCGACCCATTCATGCCGAAGCATAGCTCACCCACGGTATCAAACCACTTGTATAGTAACTACTCTAGAAAGGTCTTTGTACATTTTTCCTAATTCATTTGGGGTCATTCATTCTTCATTTTGTCAGACAGACAGAAATATAACCAATAGTATGAGTCAAAAGTTATTTGAAAATCCCAAGATATAGTAAGGTTGTTATGAAAAAGTTCGCGTGTATTACATAGTTAGTGTTATTATTTTGAAAAGACTTTGTAATATACGATCATTTTTGATGTTATATTTATTATATATGTTTTATTGTACGTTAAAAGAAGGATAATAAATGTTCATCATCAGCCTATTTTCTAGTTATCTGCTGGAAATAGGCCTCTCCCATTGTAAGTCACTCTGATCTATTTATGACAGCTGGCACCCAGCTAAATAACATCCAGTAATAAACATTATTTCTTGTTTTTTATACATATGTATAAGCATATCGACAATTTTTAGATTACTACTAAAAAATAAATGTTAAGTTAAATTGAATTCTATAGTTATATGAATAGGAACCTAATTATAATTTACCTAAATGATTAATTAGTAGTCTAATGGAAGATGGCGTTGTTTCCCGCCCGTGCTTAGGAGAGCACGTGAAGCTGTTGGTCTCGGTTATCATGAACATCTATAGAAATCTTTATTGAGAAGTAAATGCCCTCAAATATACTGACAACTAGTTCAACATTCGAATTCTGTTCACCCTCAGGGTTGCGTAGGTCCGATGCCAGTCTCTCCGTGGAAATAAATACCCCATAATATAATATAAGTACCCCAAATAAATTGGGAAATATAAAGGCTAGGAAGATGATGATGATTAATTAGTAGTCCAAAACCTTTTTTTTTTTTAAGAAGACATCAATGACCAGCAGTAGACTATTAAAGGCCGCAGATCTTACGTCATTAGCATAGCTTTTTCTTTTCCTCTTTGCAATTGTTTTCTTTGTTTAACCATGGGACCAAATAAGAGACCATTATGTACATGTCTAATAAAACAAAATTGCAGCTATTTCGACATTCTTATTTTAAAATTAAGGTTTTTATGACGAAATATAAAAATTTGTGTGTCCAAACATATTACAACGCATCGTCACCTCAACAATAGGAAATTATTCAACCATTTAGCATACATACGCAAGGGACGAACAATCTAGGTGCCAGCGCTAAAGAAACGGTCAGTTTTACCTTTGTCCGCATAAATACAATGAATGTGGGTTTACTATATACAATGAATGTGATAATACGTATAGTTTATACCAATACTATGAAATATATACTTACAATAATATGATAATCGTTCGTTAACAATAAATAGTAAAAGAAAATTTCAATGACAAATATAACATGCATACATAAGTCTAAAATAACACTCGGCTTTATCCAGCACGTAGCCAAATTTGGTAATAGAATAAATCAATAGTTATATATTGAACTTAGGTATTAATATTAGCATAGTTAAAATATAATATCAAACGCCTAAATTTTCTAACAAAGGTGTCAATCATTAGGTTGTCTCTGCATTGCACTCTACAAAACATGCTATAGTATTAAAATCAGTGTAAATTCTTCCAGCAAGACAGAGAAATATTGTGTTATGTTTTATATCTTGTTATAACGATTATCAGGAATTTACTACTTTGTTTTGCAACCCACAATTGCGCTTTGTGGTTATTACCTCACCGTCTCAACAATATATCTACTATGTTTGATTATTAAAACAATTATGTAAGATATTTAAATAAAAGAGCAGCTACGTTACAAAGTGCAAGTACATTATGCACTTAAATTTCACTTTTAATTCAATTGAAATGTGAGTGACTTCACTACGTTTGTTTATTTAGTACTAGCTGACCCACGCAACCTTGTTTGCGTCTTATATTACCCGTAGCGTGAAAATTTCCCCCGTTTTTGAAACATTCTTCATTAGTGCTCCGCTGCTATTAGTAATAGCGTGATGATATATAGCCTATAGCCTTCCTCGATAAATGGACTATCCAACACTGAAATAAGTTTTCATATCGTACCAGCGGTTCCTGAGATTAGCGCGTTCAAACAAACAAACAAACAAACTCTTTAGCTTTATAATATTAGTATAGATTAGTATCAATTGTGTGTTACAAATCTTATTATCCTTAACTGGGGTTTCATCAACAGGAATAGAATGTTATAACACAATGGGTACGCTAGTATTGTGTTATTACTTTATATTTATATATTTATATAGTAGTAGTTCACTTAAACAAGAGGAGATCTATTAAATTATATGCCTTGTTCATAGTTTGCTAGCTTAATTCGAGCAGAAGGCTTATTATATTTATCACTTCATTGTATAATATTCGAAAAGAAACAAAAGTTTATAGCTTTTAAAATACGAATTTATATATCTGCACTTAAAAAGTTTTAAGACCATTAAGCTCATAGATATTTAAGCTTCATTCCTTGAAATCCTTTTGTAAAAAAGTATATGATATATGGTAAGCATATTAATTAACATGGATTTTAAAAGAGTCGGTCTTTTTTCCTTTTAATTGCCAACTCCTTAAGTATTCATATGAAACGTAGATCATCAATTTAGAATATTTATTTACAAACTTACGCGGAATTTGGCAACCGTTACGAAGATCAGATAACATTCTATACTATATATACTATAAAACTTAGTTGTCTACAACTAAGTTTTATGATGTAGAAGAAATACGTGACCACATTATTTTTGATAAGAGTCTTTTTCGGCTATCGCAAACCCATTAACATCAACTTCACGACTACCGGTCAAAACAAACATTGCCTAAATTTTACTGCTTCGATAATGAAAACTCGATCAAGTTTCTATCAACCCTTCCGTGTCGGCATCTACCCATCAGACTAAAACGATATATAAACAGTGACTATAATAGCCAGCAACAATAGCCGAGGCCATTGTGACCACCTCAGCCTAATTCCAATAACGAAAACTGTACACAGCGGCTCTCCTATTGTCTAAACGCATTTTTCTCCGAAGTAAAGGGTCAATATTTACCCTTTCCATGAGCAGCACAAAGCTTAATGTTTGTCTCGACGTTGCACTTCAGATCCTGTGTAAACTCTACGTAACAAATTGTACGGACCAGCAGATCCAAACAAGATAATCCCAACTGTATTTGTTAGAAGTTAGGGTCTATTTTCGATGTTAGTGGATTACTTTTACCAAAGACACAAAAAGCATTATATTTTATGTCTATAGTAGCGTTTAGTAGCTTAAGGCGATTCTGCGGTTACATTGTAAAAGTAGTTTATAAAAATATGCATTCAACGCCTTCAGTGCTTTCACGATAAACTCAAACACAGTCTTTGAAGATATAAGTATTTTGATAAAAAAAACCTAACACTGGGACCATTTTTAAGAATCAGTTATTGCTAATCCGGCCGAAATAGACATTGAACTTTTCTATTAAATTAATTAGCTATACAAGATACATTCAGTACAAATTGAGAAGAGAACACCATCGTAAAAGTAATGTTGACGCCCCGTGTCTCCCATTTCTCTCAAAAAAGTTATATAACGTACATTACAATCCGATTTTGCAATTTTCAGCCAAGCAAAATGGATTATAAATTTTTTTCTCATGAGTTTATTTATCAAAACGATTATGACAAGAAATACGCTACACGGAGTTAGGGATTAGTGAGTACCACGCTTACCGCTTATATCAACAGGGTACTGGATCCTGAATTATATTATTTTTATGTTATCTAAATTTAAGAATTAAAGTTTAATCCTCATCAGAAAATTATACACATTAATTTTATATCTAAAGTATTATGAGATGTAGAGTAAATTCTAAGTCAAGATTTACTTATAATGTGTTAATCACACATGAAAACCAAAAAAATATATATGGGTATACAATAAATCAAATTGCACATAAACTAAATATTATAATTGCCAACAAAATTAGATAAATAACGTCTTATACAATAGTTACCATTCCAAATGGTACATAATTCATTTTAAATTTGTTTTTGTTGTATTCAACCTAAGTCTTATTAATTAACAAACTCATCAATTCTTTCTGTTTCTAATTTGTAACACAGATTTTGGTAGACCGTAATATATGTCAGTTGTCATATATTTATGTTGTGCGAAATGAATTTTATTATCGTATTGTGAACTATTAAACTTACCGTATAATAAAAATATATATTTATGTACGAAAACATTTCATAAATCTACATACAAATTTTAAAACTTACAAACTGGATTTTAAAGCTATCGGTCTTTTTGAACCGCATTCCACTCAGTTATATAAAAACACATTTATTTTTTATTTTTTTATTGTATAGGTGCAAACGAGCAGATGTATCGCCTGATAGTAAGCGATTACCGCCGCCCATGGACACCCGCAACATCAGAGGCGTTACAAGTGCGTTGCCGGCCTTTTAAGAAAGAGTACGCTCTTTTCTTGAAGGTTTGAAGGTCGTATTGGTCCGGGAACACCGCAGGCGACAGCTCATTCCACAGTTTTGTTGTGCGAGGCAGAAAGTTTCGTAAACCTATTTTTATAGATTTATGGCATTGTTTTTTTTCCTGCTAAGATATGATATCAACTACCTAACAAATGAGTGGTACAGCCAGGGGAGTCTTTACCAATAGTGCAGAGTGTGCGGTGCACACGGGGGAAGCAGTGTTAGGGGCGCCGACATTTAATGAGATTCATTGAGCGTACTTACTTAAGAGCGCTACGCTTACTAAAGGGCGCTAGAGGAATGATTGCATACGGGCGCTTCACGGGCCACAGACGCCTCTGGGTAAGACAAGAAATAAGCAGTACTTTCTGATTTATAACCTCGGACAGAACATACAGTGTATCAGAGATTTATTAATTTCAAACCCATTTGTGATTGGTTTTTTTGTTCAGACTTAATTATTTTAGCTTAGTTATTATCGCTTTAACTGACAATTTTCGCACTGCACTTATTTCCACAAGATTTCTTTGTATCTTTTGCAACGCAGATCCTTAGATTATGTCAGGTCCCTAACTCGAGAGCAAACCACTTCACCTTTTGGTTGTTGTTCCTATTGATGCGACCTATCCTATAGACTACCTCGGTGGCGCAGTGGTAGTGAATGCGACTGCTGTGCTTGAGGTCTCGGGTTCAAATCTTGGGTCGGACCAAATGTTTGTGTAATCTACAAATATTTGTTTCGGAGTTTGGGTGTTTTCTATGTATAATATGTATGTATTTACAACAAAAAAAAATTATATATGTATTCATATCAGTTGTCTAGTACCCATAACACAAGCTCTGCTTAGCTTGGGACTAGATGGCGTTGTGTGTAAGATGTCCGAAATATTTATTTATTATTTATTGATACTAAAAAGTCAGTTTGCAATCCGACCATTGAATAGTTTGGTTCCCACCTATTCTAAACATATCGTTACCGTAGATGAGAAATATCTACTACGTATCTACCTCATTGTGAGAAGAATTGATGACTAAGAATTTTAGTATCTTCGACATTAAATGAGTATGTTAATAATATGGCTTGTTATTGGTTAATGAATACTGATTCAATTATATTAGAAGTATGAGTATACTAATTGCTTCATTATACCCCTTACTATTTGTATTAAGTAATGAATTAATTATTTTAACGAAGTTACCAGGAACAGCTGTAGACATTAAAAATAATGAGTGACAATTTGCCTCAAATTTTAATTAAATGTGTATGTATTCATTATCGTCGTTATTGTTATAACATATTTTTTTTGATTTGTCAATAAAAATATCTTTAAATGTCTGGGTTATTTAATCTCGAAACATAAACCTTTTAACAACCCTTTTAATTCATCAACCATAGGTTTTTAGTAACACATTCCTTATTTGCTGCTTTGTGAATTAGTTAATATTTCTTAAAAAAATATAATTTTGAGTACACAAAAAAATTTTGTTTACACAAAATATCTTCGTCAAAGTTTATCCTTGTAGCAAATTAGACGATGATTTGTCTATTGTTTGATATTTTCATAAAAAATACTCTATTTTAATAAAGAATAGAAAACAATCGATTTTTCAAGCAAAACAAAACAGGTTTGATGAAACAAACAATCTATTTCCAAAATAAATATATAAAGTGATGCGTACAAATAAATAAATTAACTTTGTTGGTTCATTATCTATTCATAGAGGCACAGATGTTAATAAAAACCACCTGGTTGATTTATACCACCGTTAAAGCACATTAAGTTGACCCATCTTGATGGAAATGTTCTACATAGTTATACGGAAGACTGGTGACAGGATTAGGTTAAGTTAATTTTTAAGTCACGAGGCAATTTATCACTAAAGTTAAAAGAAATACTACTAATATTGGTACTGAACTTTTAGTGCAGTTTTTTAAATGATTTCATCACTAAAATCTGCAACTCGCGATAAGGCCACTTTTTGTTTATATTTATATATATGCGACTGCACGTATAGTTTAAACGGTTGCCACGCTGCGTCCTACTTCGCCAAGTGTTGTGGGTTCAAATCCTACATGGAACAATAGTTTTTGTGATCCACAAATTGTTGTTCTAAGTCTTTAAAATTAAAAAAAAATAAAAACCTCTAGATATTTTTCTAAAAATGTCCATATACAACTTATATTATATACTTTTTACCAACTTAACTATTATATACTTTTGCACAGTAAAGGGTTAACTATAAATCTATTCGCTTAACATAATAAATCATAATCATAATTATGTTTTTCATATTAAACAGTTCAATGTTTTCTACTATGATTTTGATATACGTACACTACTTTATACTACCAAAGTGAAACTGTCCCTTCACATATAAGAAAAAGATATCACAAAGATCAAGAGATCAATTTGTTCTCATACTAATCTAGAAATAAAAACAAAACAAGGCAGTGTATTAACTGTTTATCATACCGCCCAAGTTGTAAAGCGGTTCAGGGAAACAGGTTATATCCGTACAGCGAAGGCTTAAACCAATCTACTTATAAATACCCTGTTTAGTTACTCAATCTCACCATAATTAGGGTTCCCGCACAAGATAAGATTTTATTTCAATAGTGGGGTAGAAGTAGTTATTACAGCACTAGATAGACTAGAAGTAGTTGGTTCCTTGTTTTATAGACATACTAGCTTTGGCTGTGACTTCGTATATGCCGGTTATCGCGATTAAAAGGAGCATATGTCACTCTCCATGGTCCAATCTACATACCAAAATTCATTCAAATCTTTGATTCATCAGTCGTTTGGTTTGTGGTTTAGCCGTAAAGCAGCTTAGAGAATCACAGTTACTATCGAATTTATAATATTACTATTGATGAAGTATTGGAAGTCATATAAATCTAATTAAATGTAACCACGATTGCTGAAGCAGTGCCTTTCAAATTTCTTGGTAGAAAGATTGATTACAAAGGACGTACACCATCCTTAGAGATAACTGTCGAAAATTTTCTTAATGACTTAAATAAGGTAGACCAACAACCATTAAACAATATTAAAAAAGTTTGGATATACGACAATTATCTTACGTCGCGTCTGACTTGGTCTTTCCTTGTATATGACATCGGTAAAAGCCTCCTGGCAAAACTAGATGCAAATGTCAAAAAGATATTGAAGTTATGGCTCGGAATTGCACACTCAGCTGACCCCTCAACTCTATTTAGGGATCAAAACAATTTTGGGATGAAGTTAAAGAAGCCATCGGAACTCTATAAACACCTCAGAGTTACCAAAATGCATGTCTTGGGACAATCCCAGGATGAAATAGTCTCATCACTCCCAAAAGATAAATATGTTACAGAGCTTGAGTCAAGACTTCAGTTCCATAAACAATTTATGGCTGGTGCACAGTTTAATAGAGTCGGGCTGGGTTTCGCAAAGAAGAAGGGAGACCGAGAAATAATAAAATCCTTTATACAACAAGATGAAAATGATATCTATAAAGTGCATGCAATGAATCTAGAAATGCAAAGTGAGTGGTTAACTATAGGTGAGTTCTGCATCCCGTTAGCCCTGAAATGGCGCACCTTGCTATATGATTGGTCTCCTGCCCTGTTAAAATTCTATCTGAATGCCTTCCAAATGACCCTCCCAGACCAAAGTAACCTAGTGAGATGGGGGAAAGCATCTGAAAAATCTTGCTATACGTGTGGTGAGGCAGTAGGTACTGCTAGGCACTTACTGGTAGGTTGCAGGGTGCTGCTTGATAGGGGTTATTACTCACGCCGACATGATAGAGTACTAGAAATCATACGTGAAGCAGTAAGTCTTTCAGTAGCTAGAGCCCAAAAAGGATTGACTACAAATAAACGAGAAATTAACTTTATAAAGGATGGCTCAACTACCAAATCTAAAAGCAAGCCTTTCTCAATCCTAGGTACTGCACCTGACTGGACTATTTTGATGGATACGTATGATAAGCACTATAAAATCCCAGAGGATGTTGGTGTTTCGTCATCCAGACCGGACATATTCCTTTTCTCTAGACAAATTAAACACATAATATTAGTAGAGCTTACTGTTCCGTGGGAAACTAATATTCCTAAAGACCATAGAATAAAATTAAATAAATATTACGATCTAACAACTGAACTTAACAAAAATGGCTATGTGGTTAATTTATACGCGGTAGAAGTAGGAGCGAGAGGTATACCAGCTAAATCTCTCTATAACCTTCTGAAAGACCTTGGCCTGTCGAGATCTGCAGTAAGTTCTATTTTAGAACGAGTATCCAAGGCTGCACTAACAGGTTCCTACCAAATTTGGCTAGGTAGGGCGGGAAACTCGAGCAGTGAAGGTGAGCGTTGATGCGCATCTTAAAGGGGGCCTCCTTAAACCTACATCCAGGTCGTAAGTCCTGGGAACTGCTTTGAGTTTCTCCCTCTGCCACACGATGGACCCGGCACCCGCACGGTGAATCCATGGAGTGCTAAGAAGTTTGTCTCTGTGACAAACTTTTACGCTTTATGACGAATGTACTTTTATTTTGATATTAGTCGTTACTAAATAGGCATAACTTAGGGGATAACATTTATATAGATATATATATATATATATATGTAAATATATATAAAATGATAAAATTTTGATCTGTTACTAAACAAAACAATACTTTCGGTTGACTACCACATAATAGAGTTACGGATCCAAAACCGCAATCAGTATACTTTACGAATACAGTATATTTGAAATGTGACAATAAATTCAGACGCGCTGATAGAAATATTATAATCTAGCTGACACACGCAACCTCGTTTGCGTCTTCTATTGCCCGTAGCGTGAAAAATTTGCCCCATTTTTTAAAACATTCTTCATTGGTGCTCCGCTCCTATTAGTTTTAGCGTGATGATATATAGCCTATAGCATTCCTCGATAAATAGACTATCCAACACTGAAAGAATTCAACACGGACGAGCGGTTCCTGAGATAAACGCGTTCAAACAAACAAACAAACTCTTGTATTAAATGGACACAACGTCATTAGTGCGTAAACTTTGATTACGCGATACAGAATAAATAGTTATATTGTAGTTTAAGTTCTCTACGTTAGATGTTACTACAGTACGATTGCTGTGGATGTGGAAGTAACGGCAAGTTTATTTTTAAATTGGTTTTAGTATTTAACAGGTTGATACATTTTATAGAACCGTGTGAGTTCGCTTATGGCATTTCACTTAGATAGATATTTGAGAGGTAATTATTTATTTCTGATAAGCGCATTCTGCGAAAAGTCAAAGAGCTTCGTTTATATTTTAAATTATTTTTAAGGACAACGCCTACACTAGGACTAAATCCTGTGTCGCGAGGGACTTTACAAGCATACATGTAAGGGACACCAAGAACATCCAGACTCAGAACAACAATCTGTGAATCACACAAAGTGTGTCCCATGTAGGATTTGAACTCAAAACAGTTTGCGAGGTAAGAAGTGGCGTAACCTTGGCGTACTCCTTCCTAAAAGGCCGGCAACGCACTTGTGACGCCTCTGGTGTTGCGGGTGTCCATGGGCGGCGATAATCGCTTACCATCAGGCGATACGTCTGCTCGTTTGCCCCCTATATAATAAAAAAAAAAAAAAAAAACCACCATTTAAACCTCTACGCTCACGTGCAATTTGATTCCAACTGTCTTTACATACGACGTACTCCATTTTTGCCACTACCGTTTAGTATGACATAGATTCAGTTATATGACACATAATAGGTATAAGAATCTAGGAATCACACAGACAGACAGACAATCTGACATCAGGAATCAAAAACTTAACTATGAAGAAACGATATTTTTATTTTAACATTTTAAATAAAGGTAGGGGATGATTAGTGGCACAAAAATGTTATTCAGACTTAGCCTAATTAATTTATAGACATAAATATGGATTCAAAATCTTATCTTCTTAATGAACTTATGTAAAGTATTCTTAACAATTGTCGGTAACAAAAAGTCGTTCTAAAGCTATTTATTTTATAATCTCTTAAGATCATCTCAGGAATGTACGGTAAAAATCCTTTGATTACGAAACACAGACATTAAAATAGTTTCGTGGCAGATGCTGTTATTATTTTATTTTAATACGGACATTGTTCGTAATCTCAATATTTGTAGAAAATAGAATTAAAATATTTATAAAACTTTAGGTTTGCATTCTGTTCTCACAGAAGTTATGTCCGCATTCTCATTAATTATGTACTATTCCGTTAAGAACTTCTTTAACTCTTAGTGTTGGAATTTAATATAGACATTATTTAATAAATCCAGCATGTCGTAGCATGATTGTAAGACAACAGAATTTAGCTTAAATTAGAGCTGCGCGATACACAATCATCTAACCAACAGACGATTGAAGTTAACAAATATTCCTATACGCAGGTAACCTAAAATATATGTTGAGTATTGACTCAACAAGTTTAAAAAACTAAAACCCGACTATGTAAAAGCTTTTGATAAACTTTATATAGCCTATATGTCATTATTATAAATCTATTGATCCATCATTAGTTAAAATTGGTTCAGTAGTTTAGACGCTAAGGAATTTACAAATATACACAGACTGCCAAAAATATTACCTTTCCGCTAAGCTATATTCGGGTAAAAAGAAGACATTACAACTTTTATAGTTTACTCCCTTGTTACATTCTTATCTTTATGTTTCTACAACTGCATATACTTGGAAAATAAATAGGAAGAGCCTAGCAAAGATCATCACACGATAAAACGATATATAAAAATCAGCGTTACCAGACGTCCCGTTTTTTTAATCAAAATTGTAATGTCCCGCGCCGTACATATTTTGTCCCACTTTTTGGAGTAACCGGCCGCACGTCCAAAGTGAAGTCAGTTAATTTGGCAGACAACAAAAAAAATCCACGGAAAGGCACTAGTACTAGCTAGCATGTAGCAGAAAAACAAAACTATTGCAAACGAGCTCTTTTTTGGTCACTCTTCCTCGTGTGTCGTAATTTCTTATTAGATACGATACGTTGACACATCTTTGTCCCGCTTTCGACGAAAGAATCCCGCTTTTTTCAAAAAAAACTCAAAATCCCGATTTGAAAAAAAAAAAATCTTACAACCCTGGTAGAAAAACAAACCGACACGAGCGACCTAACCATCTCAAATGTAAAGATCACGGTTATGATTATATTTATTTTTTATGCTACTCATATGCGAATCTAAGTCATCAAAATAACTTTTTGCCTTAAGATTTTTTTAAATTTTCAAACGTGACCTTTCAAGAAAGACAAATAGGTACTAGTTCTTAATTCAACTTTGCGTGTCTATTATAAAACTGTTTTAGTTAACACGCTGACTGCTATTAAAACTTCGGCCTTCGAGTCCTCAGCATTATCTTATTTTTTCAATCCACATTTGATATTTCATCCGTCTAAGAAGCAACAGTGGTCTCGAATATTTATTTGACATGTTTTGATTAAAGCTTCAGATATCGGTAGACAGCCATCCAGATATCGTTCTATAGATGTTCACATCGTATTCAAATGATTGTTATTGTAGAAATACAACTAGAATCGTAAATAAGAGTACAGTATATCTAAGTCATATTTCTTTTAAATTTCGAATTAATTCGGTTGTTCGCCGCGTGTATCAGTTCAAAATTTGGACACAGTACGCTAATGCAAAATATAAAAACCTTTAAACCTTTTATCCTATGCAGAATTGCATAGTCAATCATGAACAGTCTTTAACAGTCCACAGCTGGACATAGGCCTTAAAAGGAGGTTTTGGCCTACTAAGTTTTCATTCAAGTGCCTCTGTCCTCAATAGCTTGCTATCTTAGTACACTCACGGGATAAATAGGGGTAACATTACGTATTCTTAATCAACCGCCACCATCTTCGATTCAATAGATCATATTTGATTACATTAGAAGCATTTCTCTTACGTAACTTAAAGTACTTGCCTCTATATCCATATATGTATCTGTATCCATACATCAACATAATATTTACATAATCATTCAAAAATAATATTAAAAGACGAGGTAGCCTCTACAAACAAGTTTATTGCTTGGCCCCATACAAATGTTAATTAGATACATGCTTAGTTTAATTTATATTACCTAGTCATAATAAGAATTTTATAAGTTGGCTTACGAAATAAATAACTTTAAAGGCAAAAAGCTATTGAAATTGAATCATTAATATTATATTTCGCGTAGGTGAAATTAAAACGTTCGCACATTATCAGGTTACAAAGCGGTAAAACCGCCACAAGTGTCCGATTACTCTTTATGTGAAAACTACGTCTATATACGGCTATCTAAACTGCCTATATATATTTGAAAACTCTTATAATATCAATAAAATAAATCTCATAATATTTACATCTCGATCTTTCACATAAATCAAGCCGTCCCATAAAAATAACGGTACATTCATACACAATACACAACAATAGTCTTTCGATGTCAATTCATTTCGCACAAAACACTTAGAGAATTTCGTGACGAGTTTTGCGAACATTGGTAATAAACTGTAATAAACATTAACCAGTTAGAATTTCATTGTTCAACATCACAAAACAAAGAGTTGTCGCGAGCTCGTAAACAATAACATAAATAGTAGCAGATCTTTCAAACTAACAATCTCTTTGTGAACAAACCCTTTGGGAGCTTTTTGAAATGACGGATGACTCACTAACCTATAAACCGTGCAACTTACAAATACACAAACTTACTTTTGTCTTTACTATTGTCGTGTACCAAAACGTGTACCTACTTACTTGAATTGAATTTTATGTTCGTCTTGTAATATAGTGTCGCCTTACAACACTTACGGGATCACTTCATTTATTACTTTGTTTTCATTGTTATCGCTATTTCTTTTAAGTTAGTCTCAACAATAGAAGCTATCAACTCTGTTCTAAGGTTACATACAATAAAATATAAGTCTATAAATGTAGTCTTAATTGCCATTAAACGATTCAGTCTGTATTTGTTAAGTACCTACCAATTTACGAGTATAGTTGCCTTAAAACATTCCCCATGCGCAGGAACGAGAGGTATTTTTGTCGAGCGCAATATTCTTATGAGTATTTAAACATGACCATTCCATTAAAATCTAAACTACGGCTGTTAATATACTTAAAATTTTATTGCGCTATTATTCTTTATAGACGAAATTAGGAATAATTTAAAATGCTTAAAATAGTTTGCCGTAAAATCAAGATAAGCATCAAAATATGAAACACTAAATTAGGCATTACGACTTTATAGATACATAGATAAGATTAATCGTTCATTGTACAATTAAATTATGTTAGTTATATCATGAACAGAGTAAACAATGGTTTTAATTAGTTAACTTCACCGCTGTTGATTCATGTGTACAAGAATAGCTCGAAGTTGAGTGAAGTTATTTAAATATCGCAATTATACATTTAATGTCCCGTGTTTGTATGAAAGATAAGGTATAAATATTAAAATCTCAATGTCTCAGTAACTAATAAGTCTTCGATTGTCTTATTACATAGAAATATTTGTCAAATTCGTTCATAGATTTAACTTAGAATTCCAATCAGGCAATTAATACTAACGAACATCCTTTAAGGCACAGAAAATTAAACTTAATCTGACAGTGTTGCAGGACATATAATGGTAACGTAAAAAGAACCGACCATAGACCCATTAACTGTCTGTCGGATCACGACACTTCGTCTCAATAATGTGTGACATATACAAATCTTCAAATCGAGTCCCGCTTTGGTAAATCTTTTCCAATAAAACTATCTCTAATCTTTTAACATCCTATCATAAAAGGGTATATTCAAGCAAAGGGAAAAAATATGGTTATATCTATCACTGCATTTTTATAAAAGTTAAACAAATATTGAACTATTTCACAAATAATCTGTTTGATTCAATTATTTACATTTTATTTACCATAATTCAACAGTTTGTCACTTAAACTGAACATTATCTAGAAGTCGTAAATATCGGCCATTATCGAGAGCCCTTCAAAATTCCACGCGGTGTTTTTGAACGAACGCGAGAGAATGACACGTCAACTCCATCCACTAAGAAAAATATTGAGACAACGGCTCGTGGAGTGCCCTCCGCGGCGACATAATGGCTTTTCATTGAATTCCTCTTGGTTTCTTTTGTTTATATCCCATAATGTTTCGATTGGAGCATGATGGAGGGCGGCCGTGATTACTTTAATAACAATGACGACCGGTACAAAGGACGAGACCACTAAAATTATGTGCAGGGTCGCTCTCTATAGTTCTCATGCCCCTCACGTAGGTAGAGCGAACCGAAGCAGGCGCTCTATGACGTTTACCTGCCTCCAACTCAAATATAAATATTATCAACATAAAAATAATGAGCCTTTCATAGAAACCATTAGCTTTTAGACTTGATACTTGTGTGATAACGAAGTATGTGACTAGACTAATTTGGGAAACATTTTTAAATTAGATTATCTCTTTGATAAACAAGAATACTACAAGAACAAGTTAAACGTTAAGTAACAGATAAATGATGATTAAACCATTACTTCGTTTTTATAGTGAACGTCTTCGGTCGTTGCAATCACGGTTGGATCTATTTCTGAACTAAATAAATACTACAGCCTGTGGTCGTCAGTATTAAGTATGGAAACCCAACACAAAAGAAACGAAATGCATTTCTTTACTTCTTTTAACACAGAATGAAGGTGTAGCCTCGCTCGTACCCAACGATATGTATGCAACGCAGCAAAGGGACACGCTGTTTGATATGGTTATTACATCCTTTGTGGCAAGGATAAAGAAGCCGGTGTGAGCGAGACTAGGCGACGCTCACAGATTTGTCTTCATGATACGCTAAAATTAAAAAAAAAGCTACTTGACAAGAGGATATAGAGTCGGTCTCCTTGGAAATGGTAATGTTCCATAAAAATCGGAACCTGTTTGGAAGATGGCCTTAGAATAACTAAATTTGGTGTGACTAGACTAGACGCCATTCATCTTTGCGACGTCATTCATGACATGATAAATTTCTTACCAACGCCATGGAGAAACAATAGACAGCAGCCGTCAGTTATTGAAAATCTAAAGTGAGAACAATTTCGTATTCCTTAAAAAAAACAATAAAGCTTTTATTAAATCCGGTTTTAGCTCAAGTCGTCTCGCCTCATAGGTGGTTTGTTGGACGTTTAATACGTCAATAATAAAACTCACTTAGTCTTTATGACGAAACTGCTACCTAAGACACTTCAAAAGATACATGAAATATAATGCTGTTTACTGTCCTCTATTCCTAACAAAGTACACTTTATGGATTTATGTATGAGCGTCTTGGTCCGACGGGCATAGCTGCTGGCGATTCCGACACGATAATCGCAACACAGAGGATGTCTTGACATTTCTTTTCTTCGCAGCGATATCTAGCAGTAAATAAACGTGCATAGACATCAGTGAAAGGCTGACAGCGTGCTATTATATTATTTGTGTAATTGCAGTCTACGACCTGAAGTACTTTACGTGTTCCAACTTGAGATGCTAATGCGTTCCTGCCAAACGGAAATTACTCACATGTTCACATAATATTAATAAACTAAACAAACATTGCATAATGTCTAAGATGAACCGCTCATATGTCAGCTTTATTCTTATAAATTTAAAGGTAGTTATTTGTAATGTCAATATCGATATAAGAAATCGGTGTTTGCAGACTTATACTCAAACATAGGTATGATATAAACCTAATGAAGCGTAGAAAGTCAACAATAAACTGTAAACCTCGGCAATATTTGAAAATCGTTTTATGTTGATAAGTATTGAGCCGGTTATTTTAGGTACCGTAACGTTCTATCTGTGAGCTGGACATGTCAAAATTTAGGTGAAGATTAAAGTTCACTCAACCCATACGATAATGTTTACTGAAACAGTATCTTAATAAGTCACCATGACTGTGAATTTTTATACATAACCTTAGAAAGAGATATCTATTCATTAATACTTTTTTTTAAGTAAAAACTAACCATTTTCAATATGTCTTTTTTTGTCATATGATGGATTAATATAATTTAGTACACTATATAGCTGACCACGCAACCTCGTTTGCGTCTTATATTGCCCGTAGCGTAAAAAAAACCCCCGTTTTTGAAACATTCGTCATTGGTGCTCCCCTCCTATTAGTAGTAGCATGATGATATATAGCCTATATAGCCTTCCTCGATAAATGGACTATCCAACACCGAAAGAATTTTTCAAATCGGACCAGCGGTTCATGAGATTAGCGCGTTCAAAAAACAAACAAACTCTTCAGCTTTATTATTTTTATTTATTTGACTTTTAGACATACAAATATCGTGTACTAAATTTAAAAAAAATCACGTTAATCAAAACTGTATTACTATGGAAAAATATCCTTATATTTATGTAGATTATGAAATTTGTGTTAAAACATTGAATATCCGATTCGAGGAAGTCGTGATATCAAACAGAAATACCTCAAAAATTTATTTATCAGAGCTATCACTACTCGCGCTATCAATACAACCTTTTCTAGGAAGAACTGTAGCATTGTATATCTTATCTAGATCTGCGTTTGTTTACAACGAGCATAAGTTACGAAGCTATCCATATATCAGACAATGTCCATTCGCAATGAATCTGCCGATAGATTTAATCAATGGCCTTTTATCAGCTCCATATAGAACGTCTAATTTTTTGAAATAATTTGATGATTTTATTCGAATGTGTGAAAATAAAACTGTCTTGATTTTTGAAGTACCTTTTAGCAGTTATTCCTTTAATGTGTTTATTATTAAATAAATCTAAGCATAGTACGAGTAGTTCCCTAATTACGAGGTGAACAAAAAGTTTTACCATCTGCTCATCTAAACATGCACTTAAAGAACTGCATAAACCCCCCCCCCCCCCCTTCTCTCCATTGAACGATTAAATCTATACAGGTGCATACCAATGTGTTTATTCTAATCCCAATAGCTGTATTTATAAGTAGGTATCTTCTTTTTCTCATTCTTTCGAGAATTAGCAGCTAGTCAGCTTTGCGTACTTGGCCTTTGCAGCGTTTGGTGGTCTGGTCTGAAATAATCATCAAAATCGGTTCACCTAATCGAAAGTTCTGAGGTAACAAACATAAAAAATAAATACATTCGAATTGAACCTCCTCCTTTTTGAAGTTGTTTAAAAATATTATTGATATTGTCTAATTACATTAAGAATATAATTTCCCATAAACAAATCAATGTCTTTCCTCTTAGTAAAATAGATAACAAATTCATTTAAGAGGAGGCAAACGACTTGTAGAATTTTAAAACTTCTAACACAGTTGTTTTATAGAGAATATTACCCACAACTTTGCTTTACCATATACGTAATATTTATTGTCGGTAACTATAAAAGATGATTTATACAAACATGAAGTTTACAAATATATAATTTTTTAGATCCTAACTTTTACATCCTTTTTAGACAATGCAATTTTGGAACGCAAACACTACACGGGGCTGTTAAAGTCGACGCGTGACTTTTATTACGGTCAGGTACCAAAAAAAACTACAAATTAACGGTCCAAAGGGTTTTGCAAAAGAGTTGCAAATAAGTAACAAAGACAATAAACGAAAAAGGACTGTCCCGTATTTGTTACCCTTAATGTTGCGACTCGACGAACCGTTAGTCCTGTAAAGGGCTTTTATTGCAACGCATAAATATTTTCCAGTTTCTGTTTGCAATTTGAGAATTTTGCCAATTAAAGACAAAGGGTAAAGTAACGGGCAATAATAAAGGATGAAAGTGTTTATAGTTTCGAGGAAAGGCAAGGAAACAGAAGTCGAATACTTAAATGTATTGTTATATTATTTACAATAGACATATATTTAAAGGAGGTAAATAAGTAAAATGATCAATTTGTTAACTAAGATGCGAGAATGTTTTTTTATTTTAAAAACAAAAACATGCGAAACTTTCTACAATGCAATACAAAGTTAAATGCTAATATTGTATTTCTATAACTATTGGTTGTGAAGTTTTTTTTTTAAGTTTTGTAAGTTTCAATGTACTCGGCCAGGTTTTTTCAATAAATTTATTATCTATTAGTACTTCTTGCAGGATTTTTTTCTGATGGCAAGCTTGTCTATATTAACCCTTGTAATAGGGAAGTCCTGGGTTTATTGGTTGGTGACCATGACTGTATTGGTTAATCTTAGGTTTTATCAGTAAATCTCCAACATGAATAGGTAAATGCAAGGATTTAAAAAAAGAAAGTAACGATTTTTACAGGCTTTTATCATTAGAACTTTGGCACATGCTAGGTTTTACCAGTGACGGCTGGTAAACAATGAGTACTTCTTAATCATTTATGACAATTAACTATTTTGGTGGTTGGATTTTTTTTTAAATAAATAAATAAAATAAAATAACCCTAACCTAACTGCTAGTTGAAATGGACAGGCTAGGCAAATTATTAAATGTCATCGATACAAGTCATAGTACTGTTCAGACTTTTACCATTAAATGTTTATTTTAGATTGAAGAACCGAGACGTAAATATATAATACCCTCCTCATGACACAGTCGGGTAAAAAGACATGAAACAATTGGTTGAAAACGAATCTCTTATGTTCAAACTCTCGAAGTGTGCAACTAAAACGCTTCAGTATTTAAATTAAATGTAAAACTGTCGTAAAGATGAATGTTGCATAAAGCAATTCAATCCCAGTAACACTTATAACATTCGAAGTTAATTTCAGCACGCACCGAGACGTACATAGCGAACTATTTCAACAATAATATACCCTGTTACAGTGTTCCATATAAACACATGGTTTTATGCATGACAACGAAATTTACTGTTGTAAAGGTCGCTAAAGCCTCTGACAATGAAGTACATTGTCATGCGCTTAAAGCACGTCCGAGTGAGGCGCTTTGAGTGACAGGCAAATAAAAGTAGACAAAGAAATGATGGCGCGCCGTCGACGTGGACCGTGGACGTTGATCTTGAGTCGCACTGGAAACATCTTCTGAGCAGTTCTCACACTTTGACTGATTAAACGAGACCAAACGAAAGTTACTATCAGAAACATCATTTGCAAACAATCATTTAACTTATTTCAGTAATAATCGTTAATATTTCTTGAAGTTAAAAGTAAAAATCAATACTAAAACTATACTAAATGTCCGGCCGTAAGTTCCCAGATGTAGTAAGCTTTCTGTAGTACGACGCGGCATGGAAGGGGGCCGGACCACCAGCGCAGCGCCCGCGCCGCTGATCCGCCGCATAATTATTATGTACAAACACACTCACTCACATGCATATACACACACACACACACACATACATACACGCGACCGCACTCCTAACGACAAAACATTAAATTAAATTTTATTTGCCTTGTAAATTTCATGGACACTGATTGTGTTTTCGGCGTGTAGACTTCATCTCAGTAGTTAGATTCAAACAGCCGAAGCGTTCACCGGTAGCGATATTAAAATCGGATGCGGTCGCTCTCTAGACCGTTTACGACCACTTTGTATCGGTGATGGATATTAATCGCCACAATATAAGAGCTATCACTAAATAAATATGTACTATCTTTTTATCTTTGTCTATATCAAACTTTTATAGTGATAACCTTTCACATGCATTCACATAAAGACTACTTGTGAAAATACAGTACACATTAGTGTAGGAGCAATAATCGCATTCCTTAAATTTTAGACGTTCCAATCAAATATGGCTTCTATATTTGCTCAGTGAAATGTCAAAATATGTCGTGAGAATGGCAGTGAGGAGTGCCTGATGGCGCGATCGCTTCGTGGAGGACTGGTCACGCGAGCCTACACTTGTATCATGCACCTACTATACCATAATTCTGCACTATTTGTAAAATTAAAATTTCATCCTACGACCTGATGAAATACTTATAATTTCAATATTTAGACAACTATGAAATTCCTTTTTTGAAATCAAAGTAAATTGATAAATCTATTCAACAAATCCTGACATATATTAGATAAGTTATGCATTTTAAGATAAGCCAGTTAATATTTAATAGAAAAATTGTAAATATACATTTACAAAACTTACTACGTGTTTTGTGTTTACTTACAATATACTAAGCAAACAAAATGTTAGTATAAAAGAAATGTACAGAAATTAAATCATTATTGCAAATGTTATATATGTAAAGCATTACTTCATAGTTGCAAGTAAGTGATACGAGGTCAATAAACTCTTTTATCCGCGGAAAGCGGCGATGATACAGGACCGTCTCACATAACTTTCTCGACGTGAACGATAATCGATGATTCATAATTGAGACTTTGAACTGTTCTAAATCAATAGATAACTATGAAACATGATATCATAATTACTGGCGAGCCAACGTCGGTACAAACCAACAAAGCAAACGGGAAGACTGTAATTCAACAACCCATCTGTGGAGGCGACCCAGTAATGGCCATCTAAATCACTGGATGTAATCGCAACAGTGATTTTAACTTGAGGTCACGACGCACTCCTATTGAATAATATTTATGAAGACAAAAAGCCGGACTCCTCTTCAAAGCCATTTATTTGCAAGCACTTTTTTGTCAATTACACTGTCAAGTCACCAAATTCTTTTTAACATAGCAGTTTATTTTTGTTACGACCAATCGATATTTATGAGAGTTGTATCTGAGTATGGGACGACAAACAAACAAAAAAATAAACAAAAAAACTCGGCGTCCTTTTTAACCAGGGAGTTTCGTATCTAAGTAACGTGTCTCGGAACACATTAAGTAGATAATGCTGGCAATGGGTTACACATAATTGTAAAAGAACCTGAGTCCCGTTGGTTACTGGATCACTAGTCTACTAAAAGTGACTGCGTATCTTTATGTGGTAGCACTGATTCCCGCAATGAAATATGTTCATAGCGTTTAGATAGAAGTGGCTTCCGTGTCTGAAATTGAAACCAAATAGCCTCAACCTATCTAGTTATGGTTTCCTCTTAAGAGATTGTATATTTAAATTTTCAATCTTTTAAAAGTATAGGATCAATACTCTCAACGCGATGACATATCGAGGCTTAAGTCAAAATCCATCCACATTATGAATTTTAAATGAAAGTACACAAATATATTTAAAGATTTATTTAAAATTGGAGTAGAAAATGCGCTTCTTTATACACTGTTGTACCTTGTATTAATAAAACTGATTGTAATCGCTCTCGTTTATTTTATCTATAAAATAAATATTTTGAGCGGCATGCCTTATCCACAATAAATTGATGTTCATTACAGAAATCGCCGTAAAATGCCTGAGCGATTCAACATCGCTGCGAGAGTGAACGTAGGTACGCAGGAGGAGCGCGATGCGCAAGTTCCAAGTTCCAACTCGTTGTTGTGTGCGTGCATACACGCACCACACCTCTGTCTCCCGAAGTACGGTGCGGCGGCACAGTGTCCGTCAGGAACAGGTAGTGTTGTGTGTTGTGTATAAACAAATAACAAAATCGACTTGTCTTACAGAGCGCGCCAAGGTCGGCCTGGCTTGACCGTACCCGCGCCTCTCCGATCCCGCCCGCGGCCCCCGTCTATCCAGAGTCCACATTTTATTTTTTATTCTTCAAAAGCTCTTATTTATTGTGATGGGTGAGTATTTGGGCGCACAGTTTGTATAAGCAATCAATTTTATTCATTTAGAAGAGCCGAGACCCATACTAAACGAGAATAAAAATGTATTATAAGATGATGGAGATTCCGGAATCACTATAATCTGTTACATGAGTCAAGAGGAAAAAACAAATATTTTCATGGCGACACGCTTAAATTTCAAACAAAATAAAAATATATATCCGGCAAATAAAACTAAAACATCAAGACTATAACCTAACAAACTTGGAGAACGTGTCCGTGAAATCGATATTTCAAAGTTTGATTCCTCGCTCGATTTCGTGATGAATGGTAGATGATATTCGATAGTTGATCGTATAGTGAATGGAGAGCGGAAGTGCAAGTACTCCAATCGGACCAAAGCGACTACGACTATCAAGTCGACCGCAAGTCGTAAGGCGCGGGAGTTTCCACAAACTTCATCTGTGACAAATCGCTCGCCCTGACCGTTCTGCTTTACAATTACAATAATATCGTCTTAATTCAATTAACGCTTCAGTAACCATCACGTCATGTTAACGACACCAGAAAAAAAGTGACAACTTTTAAACAGTCATTCGATTTTTATAATCCGGTGTCTATGTCGTTTTGCCGTGATTTTGCAATTTGTCATTAGTATTTGGAAGGTTTTACGTAACTTTACGACATAGACGCTAATATATTAGCAATCTAACAAGTTTTTTTTTAAATCATAACCTGACTTCATAAAGCCTTTTGACAAAATTTATATACTCTATTACACCGGAGCCATTATTATGAATCTAATGACAACACATTTATTAAAAACATATAGAACATTCATAGACTGTCACAAGTATTACCATTCCTTTTCGCCTTGCCGTAGTCGAGTAAAAAATTTCAAAAGTTATTACTACTAATCACGACGACTACCGAACGAAGAAGTACAAATTTTGGTCTGCATTAGCCTACATAATTATAGGCTACGGCTAAAATCTTAGTGGATAAACAGCAAAGTGACTTCAGGAACATAATCATGTAATACGTGAACTATTCAGTTATTACTATTTACAGTTAATGTCTTTGAATGGATCACGTTAGAAATGTAAAGTTGAAAGTGAAGCTGTACGTACTTGTTTTATAAAATCGTGAGTAGGTAACATTTTGGAGAAATTACACTCAAATAGACGAAACAAGAATAAGGTTTATACCGAATAGAAGACGATGCTGTGACCTTGGGCTCAGTACATAAAAAATCAAGATCACTTGCCATTATACTAATAAATCAGCTATTGATTCTAGGATAATCTATGGAGCTTTTGCCACAGAATACAAATATATCTCAGGCAATGCTACCACCATAAGATATTCTATATAAAGACTTGAGCACTAAGTAGTTTGAATGTTTTGTATTTACAATAACCGGTTATCAGGTATATAATTACAATGCACGTACTTCACACTAAAAATAAATGCAGCTCAACATTCCCATACGTGCATTCTGTGAGACCTAGTTCTATTCTGAGAAAAACGGTGTCCTATAGTGTTCATTGTAAACCTATTGCATATTGGATGAAACAGTAATTTTATCCATACAGTATAATATGTTATTATATATATTGAAACTAATAAGTCCGTGACTCAGGATCGATTGAAATAAAAGTATATTAATAAAGTCTTAAGGTCTTATCTTTATCAATGATATAAGAACATCTCAAATGTGTAGATTTTAATTCGTGAGTTTATAAAATTTAGAACAAAAATCTCAAACTAAAATGCAACCTTATTACAAAACGTGTTAAAAGTCATTATCATCCTCAACAAACTGTAATACTATAATGGTAATACTATTTTATTAAAATTGTTTTCGGGTGTTGTTCCTCTGAATATTACAAATACAAATTACAATCATGCAAACGAGTAGAGGAGCGATCTGATGGTAAGTAAAACTACCATTGTCGATGGACAACTGAAGAGACCCTGGAACTTCCTACCAGTGCACATGAATCCCACTATGATAATGAGTATTTTAAGCAGGGCGTGAAAAAATATCTCACTGGGCCGCCATAGTGTGAGTTAGAATGCTGCATTGTCTGCATTCCCAATGAGTATGATGACCACCACTCTTGGATTACATCAGGCAGAGAGTATACGCAATTTGGCAAAAAATCAAGTGCCTTTTTTATTCTTTGAGAGAGAGGAGACCCACCCTTCGGCATGCATGGGCCGGCTCGACCGGAGTCCGGAGTGATACCACGGCCTCACAGAAAACCGGTGTGAAACAGCGCCTGCGCTGTGTTTCACCGAGTGAGTGAGGAAACCGGAGGCCCTACCCCAACCCCTTCCCCTATCCCCTTCCTCATCCCCCAAACGCAGGCAATGCACTTGTAACGCCTCTGGTGTTGCGGGTGTCCATGGGCGTCGGTAATAGCTTACCATCAGGTGATACGTCTGCTCGTTTGTCCCCGATTGCATAAAAAGGTTAAAGAATTGTTTGACACCAGTTTTTTAAGGTTTTATCACTATATTACTGTAAGTACATTAGGCCGCCGTAGTGTGGGTCACCATACTCCATTATTGCATTGCGTGCATTCTTAATGAGCATGGTGACCACTATTCTTGGATTCCGCTCATGTTTCAGGCAGAATAGAGTCACATTGCTAGCTCATCTATAAAAAAGAAGTATAAATATGTTTTTATGATAATATAACTGAAGATACAAAAAAGATTATGACTATCTGTGGACATCCTTCGACTGAGATGATGTCTATTGTAGTTTATATCTCCTGTACGATTAAACTATAAATTGTGATTCTTAACTACTTTTTCAACTGTATTATCTTATCAAATCTGTACGTCTGAATTATAGATAAATCTAATCATTACTTATATATTCCTATATACTTATACATAGCTTCATACTATGGAAATGAACTGATAATGAATGAAATGAAATGATACACCGATATACTTGTATAGAATGGTTAAAAATAGGTCTATTTTAAAACTAAATTATTCCAAAATATATCTTTCTTATATTCATTATTGTTCATTTATAAAATCTTAATAACACCTGGCATAGAACTCAAATTGTGTAAATCTTATAAAAAACGTGAATAGCTTTAAATTACGCACGCAAATAGATGTTTTGGGTGCAAGTGAGTTACATCCATTCTATCAAATAACATCTGTTAAGATAATGTTATCATTATCTCTTATGTTGTTATGAAAGCCTAGTAAGTGGGACATTCATGTCATGTTTTAAGATTTTTTCAGATTATAACACCTACACAACAGGTAAAGATGTTTTTGGTGAACAAATTTCTTTTTTTCAATTTCTTATCATGTTTACCGAAGAACGTACTCTGCTGGAGGCCACTTCAAAGACTCTCTACGACATCCGGTATCGTGCTGTACGTATCCAACAAATATTTCAATTATTTTTTATAGATTGATCAATTAAATGAACGATGATGATTTGTGCAAGATGGCTGACAGAAGCTGGAACCGAGAAGTTGATGATCGAACCTAGTGGCGTGTAATTGGAGAGGTACGTCTATCAGAACTGCGATAGGATGGTGGTGATGAAATTAACGATATTACCAAAACTCCACAAGATACCAAAGTCAAACATTACATAAGTATATAGTAAGATTATGGACGATGCATCTAAACAAACAAACTTTACAAAAAGCACTTACAATAATTCGAGGATTACACGTTGCCAGTTAACAAAAGCACTTCAAACAACTAAAGTGCTTTTCTAAACTACACGCAACAAGAAGAAATGAGTACCTTGTAATTTTTCACAATTATCATATTCTCAACAACAAAATTGCTTGTAATTTTAAACTCTTTCGTCATAGACCTTAGATTCTTATTATTATTTTTACCAAAAAACAACATACCTCATAACAAGACAGTAGCTAACCCAGTATTAGAACATCAAAAACAAGAAAAAAAGATGTAAATCGATCCATGACACGCAATGCTCGGATGTCGCATGCCGAGTGTTATTTTTAACAGTATCAGTTTCATATTTTTTTATGTTTAAAAATAAATAATCTGCGTTTTAGAATGAAAGAGAAATTATCATACGCTCAGAACGTTGAACTGGCGAAAAATAATAATTTATAAATAAAAGTTTATTGGAAAAAACCATCTACAGTGATCTCCTCTGTTAGGTATTTAATTTATACAAAAACGCTAATAGACAAGACAAGAACCGGTATTATCTCTTTTTCCGTATGGTTTCACTGATATGACTGTAGAAATTCGGGGAGTGATGTAAAAAATTCCTCTTAAACACACGAAATAGCCGAATGGAGCAATACCATCAGATGTACCTATCCTAAAACTCACAGATATTCCCAGAAATCTGATACAATTCTATGAGGAAACAACATCTTTCTTACAGAATCAATCACGGACTAGGATAGTATAATTTAGATTTATGCTAAGAAATAGGATTACCAAAAGTCTGTCAAGTGGAAGGCATCGGTAACCGCTTACCATCGGGCCTGTAATCCTATAAATATTTATAAAATAAATACTAAAAATAACGTCTCCTAAGGATGACATTATGTTCTTTTGTATAGTTAATCCAGGCGTTTATATCGTTGAACTCACCGCCTCCTACTTTCCTAAGCAAGCCTTGACACATATCATCCTACAACAATGAACAAGAACATAGTAAACGCCAATTACGGCTTTACTCGTGTATCGCTGACTCAATCGTAGTCACATGCGAAATCGAACAACCGACACGGTGCGCCGCTTATGAGAACACAATTACAATCCATTATATTCGCCTGAGACCTTTTAGGGCTGAGCTAACCAGCTTACCGGATCGCCAAAGCAATGCGTAGCAGTCGGCAGATGAGAACACAAGAGTCCGTGTCGGGGCAGAGCAGAGGCACAACATTATGTCCCCACTCGCGTATTGTTTGTCACTCAGGTGGATTTCACGGCGACAAATGGGCCCTGAGATCCAGGATAAACATACCACAACACAATGCCTCTTGTATAAAATTAAAACAACTGGCACTTAATAAACGTTTAGTGAGCTAGATAAAAGGGTAATTTTCTAAAGATGCGTGCTTGTACCACTTCGTCTTATGCTTGTTCATCTCTAAAAGACAGGATAATAGTACATTGCGAGTTATTTAATGAATCTCTAACAAAAAATTGAGCGGGAACTTTCATTATTACAATCAACACATTTACCTAATGACCATTTCTACTGTTTATTCGAAAGTGTGAAAAATACGTTCACCGACGAAATTGAACCGCCGATGTAAAAGTGTATCAAATTGCAAAGAGTTCGTTCGTCATTATTATGTATGGATTGAACATATTGCAATGTACCAGTAACAAAGTGTAGGTAGGTGATTGTTGCCTATTAACAAGGGTACTAAACATTTATGTTTTCCAAATAGGCTTTTTCGTGTCACCCCGTGCCCATTATGCAATAAACAGTGACGATTTGCAACTTAAAGGGCAAACGAGTGCGTACAAAATTGCGTCCAATTTTCCCTCTCACACAATTGTAGGATTAGAGTAAAATTTATATGTCTGGCTTTTTCAAATTAGAACGCTTGGGTTTAATACCGTCTGAGGGCTAGCAGCCATTCTATTTGTAGCTTAACCCAAGGCTCCCGTAACAATGGAGCTTTACCTTTAGCTCAGTGGGTTTAAGCCGATTGAGGACTTTTAAACACCGGAGTCTTAGAAATGTTTGAGAAGTTTTGCCCAGAGTGGTGTACATATACTGAAATATAATGTCTTAATTCTTCTTGAACTCCATTTTTCGTTTATTTCATTTATTTTTAACTAGAACTGTGAGAGAGCAACGCTTCGGCATGCCTGGGCCGGCTCGAACGAAGCGATACCACGGCCTCACAGAAAACCGGTGTGAAACAGCGCATGCGCTGTTTTACCGAGGGAGTGAGGATACCCTTTCCCATCCCCCAAAGGCCGGCAACGCACATGTGACGCCTCTGATGTTGCGGGTGTCCATGGGCGACACGTGGGCTCGTTTGCCCCCTATTCCATAAAAAAGAACTAGCAACAGTAATAGGGTTCATCCTTTGTGAATGTGTTTGTCTATAAGCATAGGCGTGGGTAAAGGATTTTCTGCCATACCACTCTATTTACCGAACGATAATTATTTTTCACTCGAAATCTTTTATAGCAGACATTGTTGTAAACTAGGTTTTAGTAAAATTGTATATGAATGAAAAGATATTATTATTTGTAAGGAGTATGGTGGTACTACTCTTAGATTCTATTAGTACTTTCCATCAGGCAAAGTTCGTAAAACACGTAGACATCAGAACAGAACTAGAATTTATTTCTGTACCACGTATGAGTTGATAAAGGTTAAACATAAAATTCAAAGAACATTTAAACTAGAGAAAACTGTTTGTAGATCGTACAATTTCGTTATTGATCTGAATCATATAAAGTGTGCGACAAAGTATCGAGAACACATATGTAAGTTTTCCATAACTTTGTTACTAATACTTTACTTATCCACGATTACCGTTGATCTTTTCAATACCTCTGACAATAATATATACAAAATTTAATTTTGATCGAATGAATGTTAAGGAATAAAAGCTTTATAAAGAAAGAAATTTTCGAAACTAACTGACTCGGCGCACTTAGTACCACCATATATTTCAAACATTTAAAAAGGAAAATTTCTGAAAATCTTGTTTTTTAAATTTTGCTCGTCTCCCCTTCTCAGAGGTACTGTGCAGGCGCGGAAAAACTAACCAATTTGGTGCAATCAATCAGAAGTTCTGCGCGTACGGCGATTAATTTTTATTTATATAGACTTCCTATTAACAATTCCTATTAATTGTTAATACGAAGGTTTCGTATTAACAATTATTCTCAGTATATTTAGATAATACTAAAACATTTTCTTCTAAAATCAAAAGTTATTTATTATGTAATAATAATAAAAAGACTTAAGAGCCCTGATACCCCCTACACATGAACCACGCCGTATCCTTATTTGCCTCATAAATGCCGCACAATTTCTTTTTGATATATCCATTTGATAAGTCTATTGGACTTAGGCTATTAAAAAAGGGTTCATTGGCGACTATTATGTAAATTAGTGTATACGAGCTACGAAAAACATTTTATAACATCATCATCCCCCATAAAAAACAATAAAACAATATAAACTAGTGCAGATCTCCGCAGATAAAGAACATATATACATGGCATTAAGAGGCTGATAACCTTTATCCGAACCGTATAATTATTGGAGATACCATTTGCTGGGACCACTAATGTTTAACTACAAACGTTTGTCTATTATTGGAAAATGAATTCTATAATGTTCGCAATAGAGGTGATTCGTTGACCATTGGCTACCACCATTCGTCAAGCCTTGGCTGGCACGTAGCCTGCGTCGCTGCCACGAATTGGTCTATAATTAAGAAATAAGTTGAGATACGGTTTTTAGCTGACTTTTTACAAAGCGTCTTACGGGCCAACGCAATTAGCCCGCCTTGTAAATTGAATGTTTGCTTTATAGTGATTAGTAATTAACTTTTAAGTTTTTGTAAGACCACGACCACATCGATCTTATTGATGCTGATATTGTTTTGTTTATTGCGCCCGCAACTCAATTTTATACGAACAAAATTTATTTTAAAGTGCTTTATTTGTTTTTATAATAATTATAGTGCGGCCGTTACTCGATACTACTCATGTCGGTATACCTAGTATCGAATATAATCTCAATGCTTGTTAAGGAAAATTAATTTTATGAAATTATCGTACAAACCTTATGTATGCAACCTATTTTATTAAGTTCACTGTGATGTAAAAGATAATAATCGTTTAGTAAAACTTGAAGTCATGTATTCGATATATTTTTTGATAATAATAAATTTATCAGTCTTCCTACATAACATTTTAAATGAATTAAAAAAAGTTTTATTTACCATTAAAAGGTAGGAGAGCTACGCTGATTTCGGCACGAACGATCCAGCTCAACCGAGGCGGTACTAGTCTCGCACAGAAGATCAACCTAAAATGACAGCATTCGTGCTGTTGTATTTCATCGGTGAGTTCGAGGCCGTAGGCCCAATGATCATTGAAACTCTAGTAAAGGAAAAATACTATTCCTACCCAAAATAAGCACGTGGAAAACCTACGGTTTGGCATCTGTTGGTGGTCTCAAGCCCGCTGCAACCTTGGCCTCGAAGAATACCGAATTTGAGAAATTATTTCGCTGCTTTTCAGAGATCAACTCTCTAAGTCAGGGGGCAAATAGGTGATCTCTTAGTGAGGTCTTTTTACTGTCTTCTTAGTGCTAGTAACTTTCTAAGAAAATTAATGTTACGGAAAGCAAGTTGGTCTCCCAATAGCTCCAACAATTCCCATTAGATATAAAGAATCACACTATTGAGTGATATCAAATATTTATTCAAATGATAGAGATTCATTTTTTATTATTACTACTTTTTATTATGTTGTAGATTATAGTTGTTATTACGCGTCATCATTGCAGCATTTTTTTAGGGTAGTTATCTATACCTCTTGTAGGGGAACGGGTATCATATTCCACCAACACAAAGGGAGGATCCTCCGACCAGGCGAGGTGATCATGCCTAGCGGGCTACTGCCCAACAGTTGGTGTTGGGATGTTGTACATATGATAATCGGCGCGAGGACTTCTATTGCGCGATTCAGGATTGGTAGTTACTCCGTGTAGTGCGTTACTTCGTAGTTCAGTGTATCTTCGGTAGATGGCTCAGTAGTAGGTTACTGTTGTGTAGTATGTGGCAGCCACATCACTCCCCTCCAAGGCCGAAGGTCGATATCTGATGAGTCAGCTGTCTGTGCTCTGTTGCGGAGCTTGCCAGTGCCAGGAGTAAGTAGTTCCAGTGAGTTGGAACTAAGTGCCGCAAGTTCCAGTGAGTCGGAACTGAATGCCGCTAGTCCCAGTGAGTCGTAGCTGAAGTCCGCTGATCCCAGTGAGTCGAAGCTGAAGTCCGCTGATCCCAGTGACTCGGGATTGCATGCGGTGTGTGATCCCAGTGAGTCGGGGCGGTTGCTGCGTCACTACGCACTGCTGGCTGCTGCGTAGACGGGAGAGATGTCCTCCGCATACATCGACCGTAGGTGTAGTATGCTGTGCCTAGACACTCCACGTCGCAACTGCGTAGCTTTAGAAAGAAGGTTCTGGCCTACTTTACAACGGGCCAGACGGGTTGGTTGTTAATAGGGTTTGTTTTATCTTTTTTCTTCTCTTTGCAGTCTCTAAGTCAATTCTTAATCCATCATTATACCGATATACTAGCGGGTTAAATAATATACAGGATTATGAAACTGTGCAAAATCTATCCGAAAGATAAATGATAAATTCAAATGACGCACATTCAACACACAATTCGTTTACAACCGATCCATCACAATCACGATATCGCATAGACCAACATGAAACGTCATACTTAATCATGCATATTTTATACTTTTCAATATCACGAAACACATAACATATCCCAGTTTCAATATTCGATCAATTAGCAATAAACCATTTCGTCGCAGGGCGGTCGCAATCCTGCATAAATTCAATTAGAGCAACCTCGGTGTGCCGGTCCACAATTCCCACTGCCTTTAGTGATATAACTATATGGAATAATTGATCGGCTGACGATGAAGCCCAGGAAACCCTGTAGGAATTGATATCGGAAATTATTGTCTCCAGCCTGTGATATGGGAATATTTATTTGAAGTAAATTATTTAGTTTATGTTCACCAGTAATATGTCTGACATATGCTATGTTAGTTTTAACTATAAGCTTTATTGAGTACTAGCGACATATCCTAGCTTATTATATATATGTACATGCATTTCTCATTCAAACGTCTCTCTTGAATGTCTTTCTTTATTAATGAAAGCCACGTTAAAATCCTTTGCGCAGTTTGAAAGAAGAAGAAAAGAGATGAGTATAGAAGATCCTATATAAATATGTGTTTCATAACTGTCTTTAAATTTTTAAATCTTTTAAATTGACTGCCTCGCTGGCGCAGTGGTAGCGAATGCGAGTGCTGTGCTTGAGGTCTCGGGTTCAAATCCTGGGTCGGACCAAGTGTTTGTGTGATCTACAAATAATTGTTTCGGAGTTTGCGTGTTTTCTATGTATGTGTATATGTATGTATTTACAAAAAATAAAAAGTATATATGTATTCATATCAGTTGTCTAGTAACCCATAACACAAGCTCAGCTTAGTTTGGACTAGATGGCGTTGTGTGTTAGATGTCCGAAATATTTATTATTATTATTATCTAATACAGATTTTTAATTATAGCAACAAATTATAGTTTTTATAAGTAATAATCTCTTCAAATTTCAAATTATCTTTCTAACACCCATGTAATTATTTATTTAAAAATGTCATATTAATAATTTTGTCATTCAATAAAACGTTGTGAATTATTCATACTAATATGTATTGTAAAGCTGAAGAGTTGGTTTGTTTGTTTTTTTGTTGAACACGCTAATCTCGAGAACTACTAGCAGCATATTTAGTTAGTAGTAAAAAAACTACACATAGGTGGCCAGGGATTTTCACAAAGGAGGTTTCTGTTGAAATTATTGTATTTATTCTAAAAGAAGAGATTGTATTTATTCTACAAACTAGGTATATAGTTTTGAACCAAACTAAGATATGAATAAGGCAAAAAGAACTAAGTATTCCAACATCCGGGTAAGCAGAAGATACTTTTCACAAAAAGTACTTAAATTTTTATTTGTATTCCAGCTATAAAATAATATTCCTTTTCATTTTCTTAAGTTTCAACAACAGATAAAGGATAATTACGTAAGAATACAAAAGTAGTCATGCAATTTGTCTTCAGGCTATAATGTATATAATCAAAATACTTTCAAAATAATCTTTACCATATAAGGTTTTAAGACGACATTAAAAAATAACGTTATATTCATTTCTTTTCTTAATTCAAAAAGATTCTTTAATTATTATGAATTACAAAGCAATATAAATCTACAACTCATAAAGAAAGAAATCGAAAGAAACGATCTTTACGATAATAGGCAATGAAATCGCTAGATTGACGCAAAAATTAGATTTATTTTATAGTTTTTGATTTGTAAAGGTTTATTTTGTACCAGTACCTAATGGGTATGTCTCGGGCATTAAATCTATGTCTACCATAATGTCCAAATCACTACAATACAACCAGAGGAAGTCTTTATGTCATAAAAACAAAAAGTATGTATTTTCTAACAAGCTATTTACTGTGCAAAGACTGGTTCAAGCTATAAATTTATCCATACTAATATTATACATAAATTCGAAAGTAAATCAGTATCTCTGATCGTTACGCTGCACCGATTTCAATGAAATTAGGTATGGAGATACTTTGATTATCGGGGAAGACCATAGGTAACTAAAACAATCGAAGACATAACCGAAATGTAAACACGTACATAACACTTTATATATTTCAAATAAATTTCTTATACCTACATATTTGTTAGGGTTTTCCATTTCCCCTATCAGGAGATACTCACAGAAATATTACTTTTTAAGTCATAAAATCTTAATGTGTAGAAAACTTAAACTATAAGCTGTCGGCATCTAAAAAAGAGAATATGTACCAAACCAAATACATCAAGGAAGAAATCTGAAACAACCCAACATAATCTGTTACCAAGCTCGCTCCATTTATTAATTTATGGAGATTATTATCGTGCGTAATAATTCACTAAGTTTCAATTGCATAATGACGGCGGACAGAGCTACCAGGCCTGCCAGCTAGCGCTCAGGGCGGACGCTCCAATAGATAATCTTACAAGCGAGGACTATTATTAAATAGAGGGCTGTCAGTGATGCCCAGGCCACCTCCACCTGTGCGTACCCTACACAGCGACCTAGTGGACAAGTTGGTAACAATTTTACAGCTCTTTAGTGATCAATCTAAGTAGCATTCGTTTTAGAGGAAATAAATTTTTCTAACATTGGTCAAATCTAACAATGGAAGCAGTCACTCCTTTAAGACGCCAGAACTATTCGATTTTTAACGTGCGTAAGTCTAACAGATTCAAGCAAGACATAGAATGCTGTATTTTTGTTATTGAATACGCAAACATCTGATTACCGCCGCCCATGGACACCCGCAACACCAGAGGCGTCACAAGTGCGTGGCCGTTCACAGTTGTATAGTTGTATATATCCTACAAATATGTCTTAATTATCGACCACTCATCACACGATCTGTTTCAGTCTCATTTAATGTATCTGATATTTTCGTTACTTACAAGACAATAGTATACAATGAAAATATACAACACAAACCATGGATATAATGAGATTGGGGCGGCACAATCCACATCAAAACGAATTATAAATGCGATAAACCGTGACTCAGTAGGCAATGAACGTCAGTAACCTATTACTAATTTCTTTTATTACTGTACAAAAAGTGGAATTTCATGGAACAAAGAAATTGCAAGAACGTGTGAATGATAGAAAGTGTTATTACAGATATCAACAGGTAATCAACCGCTAGTTTGGGCATCAACTAATTGACTCCCTTTAAATACTCGGAATTCAATAGAAATAACTGCACGCCACAGACTATAAGCTCGGTTGTGAAACAGTAAACAATGCTATAAAACCGGCGGGTAGAGTAACAAGAACACGAATACAAAACGTCATGCGCTAACCGATATAAATGATCCATAAAATAATTTCCCCTTATTTATCTTAGATAACTAGAGTAACGTCAAAGAAGGAAGCCAGACCTTCGTTTAAAAGCCCTCATACCGCTATCTGACATTGTTTTTCAATCACGCCTGCTTCAAAGCCAAACGCTACAGCACCGATTCCCATCGCAGCGGCATCTCGCGCCTTAGGTACACCGTTACCTAAACAGATATTAATCATAATTTTCACTGACGCCTGCTCAACTATTTTAGATGATAGTTATTAGCTCATTTGATTGTAACCCAACTGCGTGTGGGCGAATTTGAAGGAGGCAGCTACTGGAAAATTGCCGTGTGACATCTACTAGGTAATGGATTTAAAACTGCTTTCTGAGACACCTTTGAATAGCAATATAATCACTTCCTGCGCAATTACTCGAATAAGCATTACGACAACTTGTCTTGGTACTTTACGGCGATTTGTTTTTATGTCGTAAGGCACTTTGTTGTAGCATTCGTTTCGTAGTCATTGTTTGAGCATTCGTTCCTGATAGCCGGGATTACGTATAGGTATGAATTTCACAAGCATTTCATTCAGTTTGCTTCGATTCATTAAATCTAAGGAATCTTTGATGAGAATATGTACATCGAATAAACAAACAATGCTGGTAAAAAACGTGACGGAATCCTTTTGAGTGCGCACGTTTTTGTGTGGCTTAATTGTTTTACGCTCTACGCGTATTACTACGATTACAAAACTTATGTTATCAAGTGAGCAAAGTGCATTCTATGTATGGATACATTTGTATTTTTACACAAACCCACGCTCAATGAGATGTCAAAAGAAAATAAACGAGAGATTCTGATACTAATTTAAACATTCCTTTATTGACGCTTTTGCGTTGATATTTTCATTAGGCCAATAAATTGTGACTACTTTAAATATTATAAACTGTTCACTCACCCGTCAAAAAAACTATTTATATAATGCAATGTAATGGTTGCAAACAACGTTCGACAAATGAACCAGAAAATTATAAAATGCATCATTAATTCTTTACCCAACAAGTATATTGCTTGCAGAAATATTTATTTGACAAAAAGATATAGACCTGTACAAATGAAATGCATTAAAACTCTATAATTCTGTCCTAGACGATATCACGACAATATCTATATATATAATATATAAAATTAGATAAATGTAGTTATTTAATTGGCAATAACCCCTAAGCAACTGATTGAAACATACAAAAAGTTTTTATGTTGAGCTCGCGGCGTTTTGAGTTCTATAACGATTAATTTGTTTGAATCGAAGTCAAAGAAATATTTTAAATGGTTTGACGTGGATACAACCTTAAATGAATTTTGATTGCATCAATAACTTGGAGCGGCCGCGGGAGTTATTTGATTCTAATAGAGTCCGAGCCTGTCACTTAGAAGATCATGAAAACGATGGTTATTTTTTACTCTTAAAGGGTCAGATGCATACACCCATGGCCGATTTAAATATTTGGAAACTCAACAGCAACACCTTGAATGTATTTTTTTGGAACAAATGAGGTTCATCTGCATTAACAAAAAAATGTAAAACACTTCTAGAGCTGTAAAATACAGGCCCAGGCTTAGTTTGGACTCCAGATCTCCTACAAATTGGTATTTAAGTAAAACTTTTTGTAAACTTTAATATTAAGACTTGTGTAATTTGTGGAGATAAATAATAACAGATTATTATTAACTGGCTGACCTACGGAACCTCGTTTGCATCTTCTATTGCCCGTAGCATGATAATTTTCAACAGTTTCTGAAACATTTTTCATTAGTCCTCCGCTCCTATTGGTTTGAGCGTGATTATATATATATTATTGCCTACCTCGATAAATGGGCTATCTAACACTGAAGAACTGCTTAAATCGGAACAGTAGTGCCTAACTGATTAGCGCGTTAAAACAAACAAACTCTTCAGCTTTATAGGTATATTAGTATAACATATATCTACCGATATGGCCTTAACCCTCTCCTGAGAGGAGACCCGAGCCCGGCAGTGTGCCATTTTCGGTTGTTGATGATATCTGTCACATTTTTCGCATTCTGCATTTATAAAAGTTTACTATGAAAAGAAATCATTTGAAAAATGACTCTGAAATTATCTAAAAAAAATTATGCTAACGAATATAAACACACTCTACGAAGTAAATTTTTGTATTAGTATTTATTGTTATTTATTTCAACTACGTAAGACTTTAATTGTGATTTATTACACTTCGAAGATTTACTAGCAAAGTTGGCAATTATTGATAGCAGGAAAACCGCAGCTAAATTCATGGTTTAAAAAGATAGCATGCGTCAGACTACACATTATACATAGCAACATGCAGAAATAGTAACAATAAATTGAAGAAACATTTTAGATTTTTATTCTTATTTTTTTATTTTTGCCTATTATATTTATATATATAGACCCTTTAACTTAATGGGACGAGCTTTCAAAATTAATTTATTACAATTTGATGTTAACTTTTTGACCGTGGGAGAACCACGCTTCGGCATCAATGGGTCAGCTCGACCGGAGTGATACCACGTCCTTACAGAAAACCAGTGTGAAATAGCGCTTGCGCTGTGTTTCACCGAGTGAGTGAGGATACCGGAGGCCCATACCACAACCCTTCCCTCCATTCCCCTCCTCATCCCCCAAAGGTCGGCAACGCACTTGTGACGTCTCTGGTGGTGTGTGTCCATGGGCGGCGGTAAAAAAAAAAATATTGAAAATGTTCTGTTTCAATATATTGATCTGTCAGCGATGTATGTACTATTGCAGTTGGTTCCAGTGTCACTATTGAAAAGTTCCAGTGGGTTTGGCACTAAAAGCCACTAGCCTCAATATGCTAGAACTGTATTCCGCTTGTCTCGGTTAGTCAGAGCTATATATTGCTCTAGTACCAGTAAATTGGGGCCGGAGTCTACTGGAACCGGTAGTGGGTATTGTAGATTTATCATAATATCAGTTTTTTCTCGGAGCGACTGGCATCGGACCTCCGCACTACTCAGTGCCCTCAAATATACGAACTATTTGTCAGTATATTTGAGGGTACTGACTTCCCAATAACGATTGCCATAGGTGTTCATGACAACCGAGACCGACTGTTTAACGTGCTCTCCGAGGCACGGGCGGGTAACACCGCTATCTACTATACTCCGGGCTGCGATTAAGAATTTCTCGTAAGAAAAATCCAACAGCAGTCCGACCCGGGAATGGAACCCGAGACCTGTTGATCTGCAGTCGCTTACGCTAACCACTAGACCAACGAGGCCAGTTGTAATGTACACGTAACTACAGTGAAACCTCCGCATGTACATTAATATCTAAAAATATTTAAATTACTGTATACCAATATTTTCTCTCAAACAATAAAAACCAACAAGCAATTTTGTGTATCGAAACCGGTAACTGCGTCACCAATCATCAAATACCAACACCGTTTAATATAACCGTGGAAACAATTTACAAAAATCGCATGTCGGATTGACGATAATCGCAGAAGAACATTTTCTTATGTGAACGAGCCTTTAATAATGTTCCAGTGGCAAGCGGGCTGTCGGACAGGCGGAATCATCCGATGTGGCCACTTGATTTAATTCAGACAATCGATGGCAGTTAGCATCGGTTAGTCGACTTCTCTACTGATTTATAGTCGATTTATAGCACGTTGTTCGACTTGAGAGTAAACTTGGAAGAGTTTCTCAGTTAATAATTTAAGTAAAAAGTGGATTGTAAGAGATAAAACCGCTGAAAATATTTCTTACTTTTAAAAGCGGCATATTTTACGTACTTCTTTCAACTTCTTCCATTTTTTGTTAATATAACTGCTATTTCTTTTCAAAATAGAAAATTACCTATAGAAGAATTACATTTGGGTCCATTGGTTGAAATTATGCGTAGCCTACCGAAAAAAAATCCCACTAAATTAAGATACTTATTTTCAGCATACATATGCAAACATAAACTGATGATGAATTTTGCACGGTGATAAACAGTTATCAACTATTATAAAGACTTTCAATCTCAATTTTATCTTGTACAATACCCTCCTGTAGAGCCCAACATATAATATATTCACGCTTATGAATTGTTGTCTAATCATATTCTTCCCCAGAAAGCATGTTTTGCCAAGTAACAGATAGCAGTAGCAAATACTCAGGAAAAATAGTCGATTAATAAATAAATTCTCTACGTTTTATCCATATCCTTTGTCACTCGTTAATCATAATAAGCGTCATATGTTAGGTACTATTGACCAGGCTCTGTGCATTAGTATTATAGACAACTAGTTGAACCCCGAAATGCTACCCGCGGTTCGATAATATCCGCGAAGAACGCCCCGAGGCAAAGCTAGTATCTTTATAAATTGTAGCCTATGTATTATTCTGATGTAAAAGCTATATTATTGTAAGGTTTTATCAAAATCAATTTAGTAGTTTTTGCGTGAAAAAGCAACAAACATACTCACAAACTTTCGCGTTTATAATTTTAGTAGGATTTGGCTTTTCCTGAAACACAGTCAAAGACCTAAACGTAGTTTTGTTTTATAAATCTATATTTCATGTTGCAAGAACACTGAATAAGCTACCATAGATTCATCGCAAGCAATAAATGAGATCCGAGTATGAATTAATACATGTGTGGTTTTAGTGATCACCGCATACGTAATAAACCTAAAACATAAGCTAGCTTATTATAAAAGCATTTTCACGAAATATGAAATCAAATGTCAACACATTCAATAAAAAACGCTCTTATTGAACCACTTTAAAACATAAACACTTTTATCTATCTCTAGTGTAAGACAACTTATTCAGTGACACGTGGCCGTCGAGTACCCTGTGTATGTACTTCTTGATGGCTCTCCGTACACTTGAGGCACATATCGCAGTGCTCATACAGTAATAAACACTGCATTTGCTACATGACGTAATAGCGCACGTCTTAATCTTACAAATAGAAAACCCTGATTTACAATCGTTATTACTGCTAACTACTGTAATATTTAGTGTACTATAAATTTTACTGAAAGTTCATAAAATTATCCAACACTTTGTCGTTATCTCAATACATTTATTGAGTCTGAACTTCCAACAGAGTTAAGCATGTCACTGCAAAATAACGATATTTGTAACGTTTAAATAACAAAAGGACATCGATACTAACGCATATCCGGAGGAATCGCCACGTTCAGCCTTTAAACGCAACCGATAAAAACATTACTCGACGCTCTCAATAAATACACATTAATGTCCTGGAGCATTCTGGTTTACATTCCGTGCGGTTTCCAACGAGTTTTATAAAAGCTCCGTTCGGCCGCACACGCAATTACAAGCGCCTCTTTGCGGTACAATCAATATTTATTCCCTTGCGAGACAATACAGGACACATAAGCACATTACTGTGTTGGCTCTCAACCACGAACAATCCCTGTATATGATACCAGCAATCAATTCTACTCTTTAGATTTCGTTCACTTTACAAGTGTAACGATTTATATGGACACACACCGGCCGGTCCGCGAAGTTCGTGTCCGGGCATAAATAACCCACAGTGCAATCTTCCAACTTAATGATATTGCGATGCATTAACATTTCAGTCATTTGAAATAGCTTATTTCGATTTTCAAATCGAATAGAAAGTATCGATGTCGCATCTGAATGGCCATTCGTCGAATAATTGAAAGAAATGCAACTAATTAAAAGTGTGACAATGTTCGGTTCATTTTCAATTAATAAGATTAATTCTTTGGTTCATGAGTGTTCATATAATAAAAGTAAAAGAGAATTAATTACACCGGCAAGACAAAATAAAGGCAATCATAAAATAAGCGGGTAAATTTTATGGCGCGGAAAACAATGCGTTCGATTCGAACAATCGAAATCGCCGATGCAATTCAAAGGGATGTAGAAGTGAAAGCGCATGCCCTGATACAAGAAAAAGCCTCACGAACCAACCAGTTATTACACTAATCGCTGCGATATAATTCCCGAGTCAACTTAAACACAGGTTCCTTGCAGATCGAAATGCAAACATGGCGGTGCTTTGAGCTCAGCAGTGAGAGCACAGATGCGTGCGGCCTCTCTCTTACGAATACACAATCACTCAATCATTTTTTTATGCCACATAACTTTACTGTGTCGATATTTCATCGATTTATGAATCAATAGCGTGGTGCCATAAGTATCTAAACAAACAAGACAGATTAGTGATGCACAGACACGAGCAGAGACTAAACTTGTAAACAAAGCTTGATTCAACTCTTCGGTTTTATTAATACACTAGCTAAACAACGTGGTGTTATACGCGGTTGTTGTTGCAGCTTTACAATAACAACCGGGTAACGCGGCGGGGCAAAGCTAGTCTAAAAAACGTAGCCTAAATTACTCATATCATCAGTTATCTGCCAGTGAAAGTCACTTTAAAATGAGTCCAGCTGTTCCGGAGATTAGAAGAACAAAAAGAAAGACAGATGAGAAAACTAAAAATAGATTTTTTGAAGCATGTACCGTATTAATTTTCATATTATTTAGTAAAAAGTTGTCAATTTGAAATTACAGACATTGAAATTTTATTTATTAGTATAGATCATTTTTCTTACTTTTTTTAAACTTTGCCAGATACAAATCATCTATCTAATCTAAATACCATTTGTTTATACATATTCGTTGCAGTTAGCCAGGACGTGGCTAAGGCTTGCTTCAATCCATCATAATGTTGGGGGTCATATGCTTCGTCATTGCGTTCGCGCCAAACTTACCTGACAGCTGTTGTGCTTGCGCAGCGGTGTGCACGAATCGAATAGCTTATTTAAAACTTTTTACTCTATCTTAAACGTTTAAATATTTATCAAAATCTTAGACCGTGACATTTTTATTTACGCTGCTGGAATTACAAATGATTTTATGAACACTTAACTAATAAGATATCAGCTAATATTTTGTCTTGTATATCACACTGTTCATGATCGCGATTCGCGAATAGCTTTAGGATTGACATATCATCTAGCAACAAATAGTTAACAGGAACACTGTTATTGATATAAATATCATTGTATAAATTCCCTAATAGCCGAATACATTACCTATTTAATTTATGATGAAGTGTATAAATTTGTTCGTATCATTTTACTGATAAATGTGACTTTTACGATCGACGTGACATCCAAATATGTAACGACTTAAAACAAATTAAACACATAAATTTAAATATTAAAAAGCTATGGTTTTGGTATTTACAAGTTGTTTTCTCAACACTATTGTCTGCTTTTGCATGAAGACTTTTAATGCCATCCCTACTTTTCAGTCATCAGCATCACTAGTGAAGCTGTTTCTACCAAAAGGTTTTTGGAGACATCCCTTTTGTACTTAGTACGTTTTGTAATTCCTCTTCAACTACAAAAGCGACACTGGGACTAAATGTAAAATGTGTACTCGTTTATTTACTTAAACTTAGAAGTCTTCAGAATGTACTAGTACAGTGGTGTTACAAGAGAAATTTTGGTGAATTTTGTCATGTCGAAAGTTAAAAAACAAAAACGATAAAAAATATTATCATGCTGTTAATTGAGGACCAAATCCTGTTTGTTATTGCTTTGAGTATACTTGTAACAGTCACCCGGTGTGAATTTTAATAAAACTCACCTTTACAACTCATGTTATTTATATCGTCTGTTTATACATTTATAATACATAACATATAATACATAAACAATTTATAATACGAACTTTATAATAATCTTATTCTATTTTACGATTAAATTTTGTTAATTATATGCCGGCTATGCCACACATTATTTTATTTCGTAACATGTCCAAACATCCTTAAAGTTAAACGACATTTGAATTACATTATAAAACCGAATAAATGAATTTAAAAATGAAAGTGTCATTCTATTTATTGACATGATTAATTCATGTTTCATTGAATGACTCTCTGTATTTCCATTATTTTGTCGATGACAGAACAATAAAAAATAGTAACTTAGAACTATATATGTAACTCATGGGAATTTAAAAAAATATGTATATAAAACAGAAAGATCTACATCATCATCGCACATAGCATAGGAAAGAAAAACTATAAAATAAGAGATTAAATACCAGATTTAAGTTTGTTATTTAGAAGTAAAGAAAGTACGAAGTAAGTAAGAAGACAGTATTGCTGTCTACTTCAATATTATTAAATTTTAAGAAGCAGTGTGTTGGCTGTTCCAAAAATAGTTAGTAAAATTAAATAGTTAGAATATAAAAGTTTATTTAGGTACAGCTTTTCAAAATGTCCCCTTCTAATCCCAATGCATAAGTGATGCATTCGGGTAAATCAGCTTTGAAAAGATTTTAAAACCGTGTCTTCACGTTCGTGTCTTCCGGAAATTAACTGCCGAAATTCTTTGACGGCCTTGTCTGCAGTGCTAAATTTTCACAAACGAAGCATTTTTTTACCGTGGGAAATAAAAAAATCGTATGAAGCTAAATCTGGACTGGACTAATACTGGACTTGGTGAAAAAGAATGCCACGGAAGTCGCTTATTGGACGCTCGATATCCAAATCCCCAAAAGCTTGAGGCAGACAAACTTAGCTGTACCATTCACTAGTAACTGTTCTATGGTCTTCTAGCGGAATTACTGTTACTGGTCCACTGCGTCGAAAAAAAGTGCTATCAAAAGTGACAGATATTCTTTAAGCATGTTAAAAAAACTACACATAGGCCAGTAATTTTCGCAAAGGTGTTGAAATTAGCCGTCAATCCAAAATAGTTTTATGAAAGAGGAGATTGTATTTATTCTGTGGCTATCAATTTCGGAACTTTTAGAACCAGGTACATTATAATAGTAAACATCTACATATTTATATTATAATCCATACAATTATCATAATCAGTACACGTTTCATTATTTTTACTTGCCTCTATTTTTAGTAAACGATTGTCTTAACTATATTTTATTCTATTACCTAAATTTATAAATTTAGAAATACCGCTTGAAACGTTCTGTTTTCTGTTAACGAAAAGCCTGGATTCGACCATTATTATGTTATGTTACCAAAAAAGAATAAGTCACTGGATTAATGTTCAAGAAAGGAGTACGTGTAATGTAAGTATCTAATTCCATAGAAATAAATCCGCAATGTATAAGTGCCACCTGTTGCTCAGCGTTCGTGGCCGGTCAACATACTCCATCTTCTTGCACCCTTTAGCGATCAATTAAATCTAGACCAAAGTAATAAACTCTACTCCTGAACGGACCTCCTAGGAACAGGGTTAAAAATTACGTAATTAAAAAGCTGTTCTTTTAAGGGTAACCATTAAAGTACAATATATTGTTGAGAGCATTTATTCATTAACCCCCCACAAGGCTGTAAGGCCACACAGTGCACTTAAGAACTGAATCTAAAATTTATTAATTGTTTATTAAATGTCATCACTTATATATAAATTACCGTCTCCGTCTGTATAACTGAAGATTAGCACGAATTCTGTAATTGATCGTATATGTCTTTAATTGAAAATTTTTAATTGCGAATGGGGTTTTATGGTGGTTGTAGGTGTATTTAGCCGTTTTATTTAGTGGTATGAACATAGAGTAAACTTTTCCTATTTCACAAACCATTAAGAAGACGAATTGGACAAGCGTGATTTTGTTCAAACTTCGTTCGAAGTCAGGAATAGAAAAAACTTTGCTTGTGATTTCTTAGAAGCTTCATTTTATTACAGGTTCTAATAGACTGGCAAATATAAGTACCACTTTAACAATTTTAAAATGTATCTTCCTCGAGCTGTGAAAAACAGTATGGGACACTTATACCGTATATAGAGATCTAACCTTTTGTATTAAATTTAAGGGAACTGACTAAAACATATATAGTTGAAGCCAAACGTCCAACATTTATTAGCTGTTCGTTCTAGATAACCAGTCCATAAAACAATACGAATGTTGCTATATACGAACCAAATAAATGTACAAATAACATTGGGTTTGCCAAAGGAAGACGCTATGAAAGTTATGAATGAACTAGCAGTCATTACTAAGATACAAAGAATGTCAAGAAAAGGTTCTTAATAAACCAACAGACAATTCTAATTCGTATACCACTACAAATAAAGTTCATTTTTTCTTAAAGAGCTTCAAGAAATTGTCACAATGTTGCAGAGCGTAGCGCCCTCTCGTGCTGTCGCTACACACAAATTGGTCAGCTGAAATCTGAAAGCTTCTCATTCAAACCTGTGCAAATATGCACGGACTTGAGTGGCGTTGTGTTCACTGTTTGCGGTACATATATACATACTTTGTGTTCGTAAAAGACTTTTTCGTTTTTCTTATTACATAATAATGAAATGTTCTCATATCTGCGAATTGTTAAAGTATGAAAATTACATCCAATCACAGATTTACATAGCCTAAATACACATGCCTAGGTATGGAAAAGACTAAATGCCATGTAGATTGCCAGGTAGGTAGCCTTCGTCATTATTCATGTACGTCTTTTAACAGAATTAACTAAAATGTAACTATATGATAAGGCTTATCTCAATTGGAATTAAGATTTCACTATTTTAACTCTATAAGAAAAAATGAATTAATGTGATTTTCTTAGCAATTAATAGAAAAAAAACAAGCTTCTTCCTTAAACATTGGGCTGTTCACAAATCCCGGCATATAACTCTAGAGATTAACGCACTCATAAAAAGCCATTGCTTTATTATTAGTATAAAATATACATCGATATAGTCGTATGAACAGCTATAGCGTATGCAAAATATATACCAGAACCGAATGGAATTATATCTTTACAACTTGTTAGCTCATCTTCTACGACCATCACAATAAGCCATTCTTCCCCTGTGAGTTACGACGTCATTGATGCGAGCTCAAAAAGCAGCTACATGCGCCTCTTATATCTTGTGGAGTTATTTCTTTTGATAAAATTCCTTTTGCTTTTAATACAAACAACCTATTCGTTGCGAATAAAAATTAATTGCATCTTCATTATTTATTGTTTACTAAAGCTTATTTGTATCAATACCCCTTGTATACTGTATTTAATGGTCCACGTTACTATAAGACAAGTTTATTTTAACTTGTGTAGTTTCCGAGATCTCAATTTATTTAAGTAAAAGTATTTTTTGGTATATGCAATTGACATTAAAGCGAGCTTCTCACTCATAATAAAAGGTACAAATCACTATACTTTCAAAATACCAATTAAAGGTTATGTGTTTCAAGTACACTGTTGTTGTTTTAATAAATTTATTCGTAGCCTTTTTCCACAATTTCATAGTTGAATATTACATTTAGAATAATAGTTTTGAACTTAAATAATAAAAAATAGAGATCCACGCTTCGGCATGAATGGGCCGGTTCGACCGGAATGATACCACGGCCTCACAGAAAACCGCTTTGAAATTGCGCTGTGTTTCACAAAGTGAGTGAGGATACCGGCGGCCCATACTCCAACTCCTCTCGCCATCCCCCTCCCCATCTACCATAGGCCGGCTATGCACTTGTGCTGTCTCTGGTGATGGGTGTCCAATGTCCATGGGCGGCAGTAATCGCTTACCATCGGGGATACGTCTGCTCGTTTGCCAACTATTACATAAATATTTATATATATTTACTACTACTTCAGGTTAAAAAAACACTGCCAACAGTATTACACCTACCTGCTAGTATTTTACAAATGTTCAACCTGTTTTACTAATTAGATAGCCACCTACTGCGTCCTAAACACACCGCGACAAATTATTCAACCCCGCTGAGCTTAGGCGTTTGCCTTTCCCAAAATAGTGTCCCAACAAGGTCAACTAAACTAGTCAGTTGGTTAATATCTAACAATAATTATAATAAATTAAAATGCAATTTAAAAAAAAATCGCTTTCGTTACCGTAGGTACAACTCGACACAGGTGCTTTGTACCTCACACGGCATCATATTTCGTTCGATTGTGTATCGCGATCGAAGCTTTCCGGTCGGAACTGGGCTGTACGCCCATCGTGAGCCATTGTACAATCCACATTAATTGGCCTCAGCCGCAGTCATTTAATATCTCGTAATGCGCTCGACAGAACACAAAAAGGCACCCGAAATCTCCCAAAGATTTAACATCCGCGCATTCAATACGCACGTACATAAACTGAAATGTGATATTTTCTTACGCGATTTGTTGGCAATAGCAGATGGGTGTGTCTCGAAACAGGAAATAATTTCGAACTTGTTGCCACTGACTGATCTGTTCGATGTTATTCTCTTTTTGTGAACAAACCACGCGCATTTATCTTTGCGTTTCTTCCATTTTTTAGAAACTTGACTACTTATATATGTAGTTATCGTATCCACACTATCCACATGTTCCCCTTATATCTAGTAAGGGAGTATCAAGTTTCGAGTATAAACACCAGCTGTTGCTGCGATTGTATTTTCTGAATTTAAAACATAGGCGTCTCACATAGTTGCAACTCGCAAGTATAGGAACGAGATTGCAATTTATGTGTAATAAACGGCATGCACTAGTATATCTTTGGTCTGACCACTACTGTTTTAAATACTAATTGAAATAAGTGCATAAGTTAAAGAAACGTCTTCAAATTCCGTCTAAATAAGAAACGAATTAAAAATAGAAACTTATTTCTGTCAAATCTTTAAAACAACATGAATGTTTTTTGTGGAGCAGAAAACACATTCATGCAACGGAACTATCTTTAACTAACTTACCGTTCAGGTAAAGATAACATTTTTTATACTCACGAAATTCGTTTCGTGTCGAAATGATACAAGGAGGGATTATTATTTTAGTAACATCTGTACGAGTAACTCTAACTAGATACTAATAGATAACCACTGATGTTTTTTATGCGCTCCCGCTTTTTAATCTTTTGTGTCGAGTCGTACACCAAATGTGCATTTTATTTATAGGGGTACGTTTGAATGCGATATGTATTGGGGTACTACAGTTGGGTGTAACAATAACATAAATGATAGCGGTCGCACTTGTGACCACTTGTTTTTAATTGAATTTTTTATTAATAATAACAAACAAGTGCGTATAATCACGTCGTTTTGTTATTCCAGTAAAGGTGGCGACACGATCAAGGGTCAAACAGAATGTATGCGTATGAGTTATAAGATTATTTAAGCATGTACTTGGATATTTGTACACATAGTTCATAGTAGTTCTGGTGGGTCAGTTTACGTTGCCATTAAATAAAGGCCGTTAAATGATAATAAATGATATTTGAAGCTTCACAGTACAATCCTTATACCATATCGCATTGATCTCAATGCCCTGTTGTATCCTACTCTATATTTATTGATTAAATAATAATCTGAAAAAATCCAATCCTTATGATAACTAGACCAGTTGACAATTAATTCGATTGGTGGGGTAACATACAATGTTGAACACTGCAGTGCAAAATCGTCCTATGTGTATAACCGTTAATTAGGAGATTCAAACACCGTGACGCAAATAAAAAACTAAAGTACCGAAGGCGTATTGTCATAGTAGAATGGAAATGAAAAGAGGTCAGTATATACTAAGCATGACGATATAATATAGACAAGACAAGATAATGTGAAATTTTCGTGTTTGGTAGTATATTCAATATATTCGAAAGGGTGTTTGTAGAACTGCATAGACATCGTGTCTCACCGATATAATACATATGAGTGTCGCTATTATTGAATGGTTTACTCACAGTGTCGGTGATAATATTCAATACAATGACCGAGGATTTGCGTAAAACATGGAAATTATTTCTTCATTCTACAACTTACTTAGTTAACTGTTATCTTCATGTCAGTGAAAATAAACAGTTCTTGATAACTGTACAAGTAAAATTGAAGCAAGGAGAAGGCTATTTAATTTTTATCAGCAACACGACCTAATATTTTTAAATGTAAAGTCTTAAGTAGCACTAGAGTTTAGGTCTAAGTCTTACCATTGTAATATTGATAAAAAGAGAGTAGTAGTAGTAGCTAGTAGAGAGCTCAAAAATCTCTTCAAAGATACAAAACTATCTGATCAGTAATTTACAAGAGCATTACTTAACTATTATTACAACTAGTGTTTCTTTCTTACGTAGTAAAGTTCAATTTATTGTCTTCCTAAGTCAGTCGAAGACGCGGGCAACACCTTTTATACATCTAATAACGATATTGAAACCCTTGACATATTTATTGATAACAATAAATATATGATTGATGTTTCTTCTTATCAGAAATTTGATGACGATCAGTAGTTTAGTTCCTAAGAACAGAAACACATTTCACTTTTATTTCCATGCCTTAAAAACAATGAATATTTTTAAAGCTATTCTACCCCTCTTATTACTAAAGGGTCGACTTTAACGGACTAGGTATTGTGTCAGGGTAATATACTAGCGACATTCTGTTCCCTAATCAGCATATTCAATTTCATCCACTTTATTATATTGCAACTCGCCCCCCTAATTTATTCGCACATATGCCCTGATTTTTCCAAGCACCCTTGCGGTATGTTCTTTAAATTATTTGAGAGTTATTTTAAACTAGAAGCTTTCCTTCTTTTATAAAAATTGTTTTTCAAATACAATCCGATTCAAATTTCACACGCACTTTTCATTAAACCACATTTATGATTTAAGTTTCACAAACAAAAAATATTTCTCTTTTATAGCAAATATCATACTTTCGATAAAAATATTGCTATACACATTTAATAACGTGATTCGTAGGTTTTTCTTAAAAATAGCTAACTCTACTTTCAGTGATTGTTATGACAGAGAAGCCATTGACCCACAAAAGGCGAATTATTATTTAAAGCTACCTGTATGGCTATATCATACCTGCTGTGATATTACTAAAATTATTATTAAGATACGTTATCTTCAGATACTTATTGTTATTATAATAATAGAGAAAGTAGTGAGTCATTTTTCAAATAATATCCAGGAGCCGTGAGTCACTTACGAGTTAAATAAATAAATGTTATCTCAATGCATTCATCAGAAGCACGTCCAGAGAATTATCTATGCAAATCTGTGTCCCCAAACTATTTGCCTTTATCCACTAATCCGATCCGGTTAGCCAACGGTTTGAAGTTTTTTGGTATGTTGCCGCTGCACAAGCTAGACAAGACAAGACAAGACAAGAGTCTGTCTTGTCTTGCTCTAGCAAAGTTAAAGACAAATACTTTAGTCATACGTACTAAATTTTTAAGTCTACTTGACACTTCTTGCAATAATTATACTCTGTATTTATAATACAGAGTATACGCTATGAACCTACGCTTCTAAACCTTCAAAAACGGATCATAAGACCTGTTCTGTTATTCATATTGCTATAATCACAAAATAAAAAAAAGCAATAAAACGAAGTTTTCCCCGTGGGAGAGCTATGCTTCGGCATGAATGGGTCGGCTCGACCGGAGTGATACCACGGCCTCACAGAAAACCGGTGTGAAATAGCGTTTGCGCTGTGTTTCACCGAGTGAGTGAGGATACCGGAGGCCCATACCCCAACCCCTCCCCCCATCCCCTTTCCCATCCCCCAAAGGTCGGCAACGCACTTGTGACGCCTTTGGTGTTGCGGGTGTCCATGGGCGGCGGTAATCGCTTACCATCAGGTGATACGTCTGCTCGTTTGCCCACTATTCAATAAAAAAAAAAAAAAAAAAAAAAAAGAAGTAGATGAAAACTAGCAACCGCAAATACTTATGTTTTCATTTTTATCTAGTTACAGACTAAAAATAACGCAGCTTAAAATGACTAATAGCATACAGATGTTCCCATATATCAAAAAATATAAATTAGGGGTTTACGCGCTTGCCCTTGATGAATGATAATAATTAAAATTAAAGTTTTATCTTTCTTTCATCGCTAGCCACCCAAGCAAGGCCATGGTATTTTACATAAATAAATAAATTTATATCTAGTGTTAAATTCATTAACACATTTGGTATTTTATTATCGTTACGGCCCAAAATCTTCGCTGATTTTATCATTGATTATCGTTTACTTTAGTTTTATTATTTTTATCCAGCAAATAACCCAAGAAATCGATTGTTTAAGTCTATTAATTCACTAACGCCGGAACTAAACTCCAATAAAATTTAATATTTAAAGTTAATTTGTCCGTAAACCTTCAGTATTGTATAAACCAATATTTAATTACTCCTGCTTTAGTCTTCAGGCATTTATTAATTAGGTTTCATTTACTGCTTATAAACTGTTGAAGTTGGCTTTGAAGCATACTTTAAGTGTTTGAGTTCTTAAGTAAATTAATTGAAAAACATTTTAAATCGACCCATAGTTAGAGACTAGAATAACGATGTCATTAATAACAACTTTAATAAAATCTTAAGGGCATTTTAGTTTATGAACAGAATATGTGCAATATATTTACGTAATAATAAGCTCTCTCACTGGTTTATCTTCGACAACTTCTGTCTCAGAAAAGTATGAAATTGAAATAAGTCTATCACAATGTATAATCGTGAACAAATATTTCTATTAAAAACACAGTAAAGTACCAAACAAACAAAAAAATAACTATTACTATACTATACTATCCAAAATAATGGTTTCTAAGTTACAAAGCGGAAACCTAATGTTGATGCAACAACATATGCGTTACATTCTTTCCTTTCAAGACTGTCATGGATGATTCCCTAGCGAATTTAAATTTGTAATTCCTTCCTTTGCCGGCTACCAATAACAGAGAAACATTTATTAAAAAAAACCCGCGACTCCGCAACTCCGCCCATCGACGGAAACAGCTGCAACCCTAATTATTACAAACATGGCCTCTTGAGCATTGACTGAGGTATAGATAACTAGTGATATTGTTAATCACTTATAGAAAACTATTATTAGTATAGCAGATGGTTGATTAGACTAATACTTGTTAGTACTAGGCGATTAATCAATATAACCCTCAATTACTTCTATGTCCTTTGTTAAACCTCCACGAGTATCGAGTGAAATGATTAGAATTTTAATTGGAGGTTTATCGATCATGATAATCTAGTTCTTAATTTGATTTTAATGGTAAATTTAAAATGGTTTATTTGTTTCTTTTCTGATATAAGTGAACTTTTTATGATGACATCTACACGTCCTACGCTAAACATAAAAGGTAAACTTTTTCTTTAAACATTTCATTAGTTGCATGCAAGATATTTACGATTTTTCATAGCTATGGGCGGTCACGATTACTGTTATGGAAGATTAAACTGATGACGGTACAAATACATTCACTTCGTGATTCTATGAGACAATCTTCATTTAGCCTCCCACACCTATTCGTATTGAGAACCTAGAATTTAAATAATTTTATGTAGGCATTTCGTTATGTTATACTGATCGAAAAGAACAAAGATTACGTCTCAAATAGAACACTTGAAATATATTTATATACTTATAAAAATAAACAAGTCGCGGCCTCGCTAAACAAATTTGAAATATTTCAACCATATTTTTCGAGATATTTTCATAAGAATTGACATTAATACTTTAGTAATAAACCTGTCCGGACACCGATAACATCACAATCTCAACTTCACCAAAAGCTAAAAGATCGTTTATAGGGACATAAACGTTTATAGAATCATAAACCAGAACCAATCTATTGTTTCCAGCCGGCCTACGCCCGCCGACAACATAACTAATCGAACAATTCCGCTTTTTGTCTCTACAACAGACATAATCAATTGTCACTTCGACTACGAATATTTCCCACCTAAGTTCTAAATGTGTAAGATCCATTTAGAACGGGTTTGGAATTGTCCGGAGACAATAAACGATCGGATATCGTATTGCACGAAGAAAAAAGGTGATGAGTGACCGTTGTCGTTGTGTTGACGTTTGAATAGATAGCTCTCCTGTGTAAGACATGAAGCTACTTGATGGCTTTCATTTAAAGCATATATTATTCCATACTTCATTGAAGTCTATGTTAATTGAGATATTTGCGGTATTATCAATTAAAATGGGTGTCAATTCCCAATTAATTACATTCAACATTCTAGACGACTAGTCAGACACTAACGAAAAAAATACTTTACCATATTACAGGCTATAAATGTAAATAAAGAAGAGCGAAGAAAGAAGTAGCGTACGAAGACGTTAAAACATGTTAACTGATATAGATAAAATATATTAAAATCAACTTTCGAAATCCTATAGTTTATACTTAAACAGTTCCCTTATTCATGTTAAACAATTAAGTTCATACCATAAATGATCTTATTTAACAGCTGCCTTCTAAGTGCATGCTCCAACTTGTTCAAAGGTTATTTAACAATTTAGAGACATATGCGTAGTCAAAAGTCAATTAAAATGTTGTTTATTCATCACCGTCGTGGTTGGAAAATGATTTATAATTTCGCAGCAGGTCATTCAGCGCGAGCGCACTGTCGCGACCGTTTTTTAAATTAAAATCGTACGGGCTCGGGCGTGATCTTATCCGGCTCGATCAATTTAGATAAAATAAATATTTATACATTTGACTTCGGATGGGCGAACAAAGCCGTTCAGTAAATTGATTATGTCGGTGAAGAACTTACTTGACGTTCGCCGCTTTTGTATCACCTGTTCCGATTTTAGATATGCATTTATGGAATAGTTGATCTTAGGTCAAGGCATATGTTTATCTAAAATTACTGTCGTTTCGTTTTATTAACATTTTGGATTAAAATAATATTTATGAACAAGTTGATGTCTAACATTATTGTGATTATGAGTTAAGTAAACCGTTAGAGCACGTGTCTAAATAATGAGAGCTTAAACCTGTCCACGACCGAGTGTCACCGTTTAAATCGCATTTCGACTCAACATGTTGCATACATATTATACTTTTCATTAACATCTTTGGGAATTGACCGCGTGTTTGAACTAAAATTTTACTGTTAGCGCGTTATATTATTTAGTAGTATCAATTTTCACATTCTTCGAATCTTAGTGAGCACGCTTTCATGACGTATTTGCATGATATCATTTCATCATCATTTGCCACCGAATTTCGATATCATAGATAAAAATATTAAAAGTCAAGTTAGTAGATAAAAATATTATTTTATTCATACTCTGCATTCGGAAGCGTAATAAATACGAAAAATTTAATATCCTAGCTAAAAATTACATCACAAAATGATTTACTTACATAAACATCTTATAGTTTAGCTATTTACAATTGACTAGGGTACATTTCAGTTCTGCGATGCCTTTGACTTATTAACTAATATTTACACAATTTTAATACAGTTCTCACTTCACATGACAAATTTAGTGTAAGTACCTAACATTATCACAAAATACTTATCATGCCAGTACTTAAACATAATCAGGAACCTTATAGTACCAGTTGCATGTATTTGTCATAAAATGCAGAAATACAAGCAAACATTACAATCTATGCGTATATGCAAAAAGGAATGTACTGATTTACATAACTTCATCTACCTACAAATACAGCTTGTATAAGAGAAAAGACAATGAAATGCTATTCAAACAGGTACAAAAGATACAACTTACAAATATATTCAGAATTCGTTATAGACATTAATTTAGTACTCATAGTACAATATTAGAAAACATTTTTCAGCAATGCTATACAGGACCAACGACTATTACTTCCTTATTCATAAACATATAACAGTTACAAAATATGTGTTTCCCTTCCTTTACATTTGCATGTAGCCAGTTGGAAGAAAACAAAACATTTTAAGGATAAAATACTGCTATTAAGTGTTTACGAATAATACGATAACATAGCACCAACAAAGATAAGCTTACAAACATAACGGAGGCCTTTAACTTCAAACAATCTAATAACTTTATATATTTTACAGATATATTTACATTTTTTTTTAATTTACACGAAATAAGTCTTTCTAGGATGCGTTGTACTCGACATAGGAATTTGTTGAGGGGGCCTGAGAGGACGTTCCTCACATTGATGATTGTCAATAGAAACGTAACTGTGATGATGAGGTAAACGATCGTCAGCCCTGCCCTCACTACTCGCCACCGAACATGTCTCATCCTCCGTACTACGCGCTGAAACTTCTGCACTTGCGCTAGTGGAATGCATAGGACTTGACATCATTAAACCAGGAGGGCTCATTCCGTATTTATACCACGGATCGTGAGATGTCGGCGGCGCTGTGTACCTTAAATTACCATGACGACCAAACGCTTCCCTGTTACTACTTTTCAAATTATTGGCATGATGGAGCGTCCGATTTGGCAATGTCACGTCCACATCCGGTAACCGAAAATTTAGCTTTTCCATACAGTTTCTTTCACCCCACACGATCACTGTACACGTTTTAAGTAACACTTTTAGATCCGGGTCAATACTAATAGCACTTAAGTCAGTCGTTACAAGGAATATGATCTTTTGACGTCTATGCCTAATATTCACTGAATTAATTGCACTTTGTATTGCCGCATTTGATTCTGCAACATACCATTCTTGTTGCAAGAAAGTTATAGATAACACTATCACAAGTCTTTTAGAACTTTCAGAGGCACTCACTAAACTGTCACCAGAGCGTCTTTCACAGAGTGGTAGATCTCTGTGTTGTAAACATAACATGTGTCCAATATTTTCTAACTCAGAACTCACCGCACGAGTAACGAAGTCTTCGTCTCGTGGGTTGTACACAAAAAATGCATCGAACCGTTTGTTTTTGTTGTCGTTCATATCTTTCGGTGTAGAAGTGAACACTCTCACACCGTATCTCGAATGCATCCACAATTTAAAATCTTCCCGGAACATGAAGAGTAAAGCGCACATTAGCAACAGAATAATTACTATTATCAGCACCGCAGCGATATATGGAATGTAATTTTCAACACCGTCATTGGATTCGATGAATAATCGCTTTAATGTCTCGGTGCCGGTCTCCTCAGTAGTGATTTCTATTTTACATTCCTTTGCTACCGTTGCGATAGTTTTATTCATAGCTTGTCCATGAGCGAAGTAACACATAATACTTTCGGTGTCTTTAGACTTCTTTAACAACCACTGATTCAGCTGACTAACGTCTTTACAATCACATATCCAGTTGTTGCCATCAACGGAAACGCGAGTACGAGGGTCAGCGTCGGTTATAACTCGCCATGGCATATAATCAACATAACCGTTATTGTCAAGACCCAAGAACTCCAAGGAAGGTAGATAATTAAAGGTATCATTTTCAATTACCCTAATTTTATTATTACTTAAATAAAGTTCATTCAAGTTAGGTAATCTTGTAAATTGAGTGTTGTGGAGTACTTCTAACTTATTGTTTTCCAAATGAAGAATCCTCAATGACTCGATCCCGTTGAATGTTCTATTTTGTATTGTGTTGATATTGCTGTTATTGAGATACAAAACTTGTAACTTTTTTTTGCCTATGAAAACGTGATTTCCCAGTTCTTTCAAGTCGTTTCCATCTAAGTATATTTCGGTCGCGTCCATCGGTATTCGCTCCGGTACGTGATCGTAGTCAGCATTTGAACAATCGACTACGTTAGTGGTGGTCCATGTTTGATCGTGATAACACCGACACTTATCAGGGCAAGTCATCTTACAATCACAGGCGTCAAAGTCACAACAATGGCACACTGCGAAACAATGCGACTCGTACTCGCATAAAAATTCTGAGGATCTTACTTCTAGCAATAGCATGTCCAATCTTGTTCGTGAATGAGTTAAAGAGCACCTTACACTTTCTAAATCCATTACTCTCGGACGCTGCCTGGGTTCAATTAATTGATTAATTGTCTGAAGCCACTCCATTGTGCAGTCACATATAAATGGATTTTCGCTAATATAAAACTCTGGTAAATCTTTGTCTTCTGACACAGTTGATATTGCGAAGGCGCCAACCTCTAATGTGCTTATTTTGTTTTCATACAGGATAACTTTATTTAAATTATATTTTTGTAAAAATGTCCCTGGACTTATTTTCTCTATATTATTATTATTTAGTACAATGGTCTCTATGCTGCTTGGAAAGGACAGTTCATCAATACTTCGCAATTTATTATAACTGACGTCGAGCATTTTCACGGAACATGACTCCTTTAGTCTATACGTATCTTCAAGTTTCTCAATTTTATTTTCGTGCATATCTAACCATTCGAGATTTGTCGGTATATGACTGTAATCAAACCAGAGTAACTCGTTGTTTGAGACGTTTAACCAAATAAGCGGTTGGGTGTTTGTAAATATGCCTTTCAAGTCTACTAGTTTGTTACCGTCAAGTCCAATTGCTTTTAGTTGTTGATTTGGAGCGAAAGCTCCATCATCTATTTGATCTATGTTGTTTGAAGCTAAGTTTAAAATTTGTAGCGACGGTAGAGCAGCAAATGTGTCTTTGGATATCTTTTCAATTTTATTTCCAACAAGACGTAAACCGTACAGATCATCCAGGCCTTCGAACTGAGTGATGGATACTTTTGTTATTCTATTCATTCCCAAATCTAATGATGTCAAAAATCTGAGAGTTTTAATTGCTTCCGGTACCTCTGACAATTGGTTCCCACTGAGACCTAGGTCATGAAGTTTCGTTATGTTTTCAAAAGAGCGTAAATCCACCTTCGTTATTCTATTTCCATCAAGGAATAGTTGATTGAGTACGTAGAGATTAGAGAAATGACCGGTGTCTACTTCTATAATGTTGTTATGTGCGAGCGAAAGCGAATGAAGGTTCTTCAAGTTGGTAAAAGCACCATCCGCTACACGAGCTATATTATTGTGTTCTAAACTTAGAAATTGTAGATTATTTAAATCTTGAAACAACAGTGTATCTATTTTTGTTATTCTGTTGTATGACAAATTCAAAACTATTAAACGAACTAGTCCCGAAAAAGTATCTCTATTGACCCACTCACTCGTGAGCTCATTCACTGATAAATCTAATATTTGCAGTTGATCTAATCCTTCTAGTAGTCCTGGAGCTAGTACGCTTAGTGAATTATTATTTAAATAAATTTGTTTGATATCTCTTGACGACTGGAACATTTCAGGTGGAAGAGCAGTTAAAGCATTTGTTGATAAATTCAAAATTTGCATATCACTCAGGCCTACAAACGCACGATCCGCTACTGATGATATCCTGTTGTTTTGCAAAAATAGTTTCTGAAGAGCACGTAAACTTGACAATCCGTTATCAGGCAGCGTCCGTATTTCATTGTAGGACATATCCAATGTTTCTAACACAGTATTACATGATTTACCAGGTGCAGTTGGGCCATTGCCCCAATCTGAGAACCCCAAGTTAGATATGTCTTGTAGTCGATTTTGTGTTACATTTAAGTCCTTCAAATTGTATAATAGACAAAATATTTCAGGTGGTAGGTTCCAAATGTTATTATCACCCAGATCCAAAGTCCGTAAATCAGTAAGACCACGGAATGAATCTCTGTGAAATTCCATAGACATCGCAGACCAATCTGTATTGTGAGTTCGAATAGTAAGAGTCCGTAACCCACTAAGAGGCGACAACACCGCAGAAGGCACATATCGAATCTTACATGATTCTATCCTTAGTTCTCTTAAGTTGTGAAATCGAGATAGTAATTGAGTTCCTTCTTCTTTTCTTCTACCAAAATCGAGAGAACTCTCGAAAAATAGTACATCAGTACAATGTAGATCCAGTACGGTAATTCGCTGTGCCTGTGAACTACTAAGACCTTCAAGTAACTCTGTAGCGCCGGCAGCGGTCCGTAGCGAGCAAGCCAGCTGAACGCGAGTGGATTCACTAGCATCACCAGATACTCGCTGCCACTCGCACTCCTGAGGGGCCTCAGCTACGCGACTCGTAAGCGAAGCTGCACTGGCACCTAAGTATATCCAACTCCAAGCAGCACACCACACAGTCAATAATCCCATCGATAACATTTCGAATATCTCACTTTAAACTGTCACTTTATTTAAATTGTCACCGTTTGACTCGATAATATCACACACATCGCTGCATTAGTCCGAACGCACTCGGAAAACTTTACGAATTGCCCGTCAAACTTGTTTCGAAATGCGACACATAACGGCACGAGTGCTGCGAGCTGAATCACAGCAACCGCATCCCTCGAAGACTCGTGAGAAGCGACTGAGTTATGTAGCGCGAAGCAAGTTGAGCGACCGGCCAGCCGGCACGCTCCCCGCGCACGCTCGCTCCTCCCATGACAGAGACGTCCGATTAGCTCGTCTCACTTCTTTACAAAAGTTCTCAGCAACAAGTTGCTCGCCACGAGATTGGCGTATGAACAGAAGCGCGCTTCGCGAGCTTTTATAAACATGGCCGTGTTCACTTTGTTTGTTTTGCCTAATCATAAAATTTCAATAGAGTTCCGACGGCGTAAAGCGTGCGACAAGTACAATAAAAGATATAGTATTTGTTGTAAAGTCGGTGGAGGTATCAATACCTGTAATAAACTTAAACTTAATGTTACTTGGGACATGATTTTCAATATTGCACAGTCAAGTATAGGTATTATCAAATAATTAAAAATACTGTTTCTCAAAAAATTCTTTAAACTTTTATGGGTTTATTTTAATAATGTTATATTTTTCGTATAACTTTCATTTTATCGGTTACGGTTTAATTCGCACGAAAATATTACAAATCTTGAATACAATAAGACAACAGATAACATCGACTTAACACCTTTTATCGCTCGAAAATAGCTGTGCATATTTTCACATGGCCACTGATAATGTACCTAGAATATATTTTGGTATCTTTTCTCACAACTTTCTTTTGTTCTAGACAGGAACTCCTACCTGCGTCATGATGGTTTAGCGATAACAAGTTAACACTCGTCTTATCATAATTTCGAGACTGTGAATGGTCCGATGACATCATGTAAACTGCTTTTTGTGTGCAATGAGTAATATCCTTCATTTTTTTTTAATATTGATTATATAGGTATTACCCGGTTACCAAACAATTAATCATAAAATCTTATAAATGAAGGGGAAATTCTATAATAGCAACTCAATTGGCGCGACTTTGAGATACTACATTTCAGAATTAAATATTAGAAACATAAAGAGTTATTATTAATATTTTTTTAATGCGAAACACGAAAACGAGTGTGCTATTTCGAAGATTTACCGCTTATGCATCCTATCGTACATTATATTATTGATAATAGATTAAAGATTACCTTGCACTTATAGATATGTTGTGTGATGTGTTTATCAAAAAATATTTTATCTCAAATTTAAAATTGAACTAGGTATTTATATTCAAACATACTCACATTTACTACTGATACTTATTGTCGTATCGTCTATAATCTTGAAAAATTGAATTCATTCATAGCTGAATCCAAAGCAATAAAAGTAGAAACAGTATGGCATTATGCTAAGTTTAATAAAAAATAAAAATATGACGTTCCTAAGATTTAACATAGAAAAGATAGATAATACACTTCTAGCATAGCTTTATTATAGAATAAAATGCTACCGTTTAACGTTTAAATATACTAATAAGCCTTTACTTGAGAAAAAAAGTTTTTGCATACCCAAGTACTTAAAAAAATACCGCATTTAGGTCGATAACTAAAATATATGCCTTAACTCTTAAAGGCCATGCCACGTCAGAAAAACTTCGAGTGTTTTTATCAGAAAAATCAATGTGAATGGGAACACGCAATTCAGTTTTATAAACAAAAGGCGTCGGGGAACATAAAAAGGGCTTTATTGGCATACTCGGCGGCAAAACACAAAAATTGTACCGCAAAGAGTTAACTGATCTAAACGAGTGCTCTCCGGAATGGACTGACGCTCCCATCTGTAGCATAACATGGATTGCTTTACTTTAAATTTGTGTAGAACCAATAGAAATCAATATGCATTATATCATCACTTCACCACACTGTTAATGAGAAACGGTTTACAGAATAAAGACACAAACTACGCAGGAGAACAGTAGAGCAAAGAGAAATAAAACTTGACTCAGATCAAAACCTATATATTTATCTATTAAGGCACCAATAAGCATGGACCATAAAAAACTGTGGATTTGTGCTATGTGAATTAATTAATTGGTCATAAGGCGCATAATTGATAATTATATGAAATCTTTTAAAGTAAATGACAATATGAAATTTAGCAACTAAAACGAAGAACAAATATTAACTTAAACATTTTCAAGGTATTTTACTGGCACAGTCTTTATTCTATGCTGCAGTGTCCGCAAATATATATTTAAAATAAAACTTTGTTAAATTATTCATTTCATACTTATTTCATTTAATATTTTGACTACAATCTGTGTTTTTATAAAGGAATATAAACATGAAATCACGTTGTTATGATGACACTCATAAACATGATGAATATAACATCATGATAGTGGTTAGTGCTTGCTAAAGTACTTTTGCATGAAAGAGCAACAAACATCTAACCATCCATCCATCCATCCATACTTACAAACTTTCGCGTTTATAATATTAGTACGAAGTTTCATTGAAATTCATTCAATAGTTTTTGCGTGAAAGAGCAACAAACATCTATCCATCCATCCATTCATACTTACAAACTTACGCGTTTATAATATCAGTAGGAAGTTTCATTGAAATCCATTCAGTAGTTTTTCCGTGAAAGAGCAACAAACATCTATCCATCCATCCATCCATACTTACAAACTTTCACATTTATAATATTAGTAGGAAGTTTCAATAAAATCCATTCGGTAGTTTTTGCGTGAAAGAGCATCAAACATCTATCCATCCATCCAAACTTACAAACTTTCGCGTTTATAATACTAGTAGGATAACTGGTTACTCTTATTTCTTTAAAAACGTCATTTTCATAGCGTTGATAGCATCTCCGACCTTAAACATTTTGAGTCAAGATCAGTGACTAATAACTAAATTTGGTTAAAAATATATGCAGTGAGTGTTCTTATCTCATCAACAACATTGCTAACGTTGAGCTCTTTCACTCAGGAAGTTGTAAATCACAACAGCTCTTCCAACTCGTCAGCCGATTCTTACGTACCCACCAAAATAAATTGACCTCTTCTGTCTACCGATAGTCCCGCTAAAGAGGCGACGAATGAGACATTTCCCCTCTGTATTATAGTTCTTCATTAAATGGTTCGTGCTTAGGCAAACCGCTGAAAATGTTTGAATCGACTTTTATTACATACACATCCTACGTTAGTCTGTCGTTGAAATGAGAAATGAGGAAATAAAAATCCGAATGTACAATACCAGGTGTTAAATTCATGTCAACAACATATACGACATAAGGTCCTTTAAAACAAAGTTACGTAACGTTTAATTATTCCAAGAACTTTGTCATAATGAAAAGTTCTATGAAAATTTTCATATCGAAAATAATAAAGTGTTTGCTAATATTGGAACTAGGATGGTTGGTTACTTCTTCACTCTAAAACAAAACTTCAAATTAAATTATATTCGCAAACCAAGATCATCAAAAGAAAATGCAGTGGGAGAGCCACTCTTCGGCATGACTCGACTGGAGTGATACCACGGCCTCACACAAAACCGGAATGATGACATAGAATCAGGGAAATGCTCCCTCCAACGATTTTCATGAAATTTTGTATGCAGGGAGTTTCGGGGGCGATAAATAGATCTAGTTAAGATTCATGTTTAGAAAATTTACCAAAAATAAATACCGAGCGTAGTTCGGTCATCCCGATACTACAAACTTGTGGTTCAACCCAAAAATCGAACCCTAGATATACCAGTGTAATCGTTATACACTACCACTGTGCCACCGAGATAATAGTTTTAGTACTAAATATGAAGCCTTACTCTTTCATACGACCTTAAAACAGAAAAAACCTCGAAAGAAAATATATTACAGAATAAAATATGTACCTTTCTCGTTTAAACATACGACGTTAAGCTAATGATGCAAGATAAAATGAACATGTGATTTTGATCACCATAACTAACCACATTACAAGTTGAATCGATTCCCGCCAACTGTTCTCTATGGTTCCTGGGTTCTATTATCTGTCAATAAATAGGGTCCATTGTGTGATTTCGCAAAAAACGCATAAATCGAATCGATCTTCGTTGCTGTCTGCTATTCATTTTGTTACTGTGTTTCCATAGATCTAATGGCCGTATTCCCTAAAGACCCATACATATATGGTGGTAGTAAATGTCAAAATATTTTCTATCAGTTGTACTAATGGTTTGTAAAGTCCGCATTAAGGTTTTATTGTTGTCGCTGTATTCGCAAACTGTGACCAAATGTTGATATTGGTTGTAAATCGAAATATTTTCATATTAGAAAATGTTTGTGTTTTAGGTATTTAAAATGTACCAGTTTGATGTTGTGTGGTTTTTACTTTTGACTCCGATAACAGATCCATTCAGCGATCGGGACTTCATAAAAACTAGTCACGTCTCCCGTAACCTCCGTTGATAGTTCCTCTGGAACTATTTTACACAAATTAACGGAGTAATGAAGCTAATCACAATATATCGATCTGTGCTCGAACGATCCGATAGTAATATTACAATTGTATCGTTATAATTATATATATGTTGTAGCTCCAAAATTATGTTTAAAGAAGTTAGTTTCTTGAGGAAAAATCACAGAAAAATTAAAGGACTTTGATCAAAATAAAAAAATACTCTAAATACAACTGTTTATATTATCTAGACAAGAGTTGGTAATACAAATCTGATGGTCGATATGCATAAATATGACAACCTATATTAAAAAAAAAAAAAATAATTTAAATCTCTTCCGTCCAAAAAGTGATCAGAATCGATTTATTATTTTTAAAGCTTAAGTTTTGGATACTCAAAATTACGTGAAAGAGATGCGTTAGTTGTCAAAAGTAAATACCTAGTACTTTTAGGCTATCACTTCTAAAAAAATAACTTACGTTAGCCAAAGATTGTCTGAATGAACAGGCGTATCGCCTGATGGTAAGCGATGACGCCCATGGACACCCGCAACACCGGGGACGTCACAGACTCACAGGTGCGTTACCATCCTTTGGGGGATGAGGATAGGGATGGGAGTAGGGCTTGGGATATGGGCCTCCGGTTTCCTTACTCACTCGGTGAAACACAGCGCAAGCGCTATTTCACACCGGTTTTCTGTGAGGCCGTGGTATCACTCCGGTCGAGCCGGCCCATGCATGCCGAAGCGTGGCTCTCCCGCGGTAGGTGGATCGTAATCGCTATGTAGAAGTTTTGTGAGATGTGATGCGTTTCACGACGGCTCGCTCCTGCTACCTTTTCGAAGTAGTCCTGCTGGACTTGTTTACCAACAATCCCACGCACACTTGATTAGTCCATTGAGTCGGTCACCTTACGCAGTGGCTAGTGCCTTCTCTTCCTTGAACGACAAGGCGTTCTATGAAATGATCGCCACGCCGTGAAACATGTCCGAAGAAGATAAGAATAAAAATGCGAGATTGTATTATTGTATTATTAAATACTGCTTGATACCGAGTTCTTGAAGTATCGAGATGTTCGTGCGGAATTCGGTCCATGAAACCCCAAGCATTCTTAGCCAGCACTATATTTCCAAAAGGTCTATTTTATGCCTTTCTTTTTTAGAGAGAACTCAATTTTCTACTAATAATAAATCTATTTTGCATTCATATAAAATGTGCAATGATGAAGAACACAAAAACTAATGAAAGGGAGTTATCTCGACATACCTACCTACTTGACGAAATCCGGCGAATGAATGTAATGCCATTACGATTAGCATTATTTTGTTGGAAGGGTCGCGGATTCCGGTTTACTGGATAAAACGAAATTCGTCCTCACAAAAGGACTTTTTAACGTGCTCTTTAATTCTCCCCAAACATCTGTGATCTGAGTACTGTTGGGACTACAGCGGTTTTAATCGCATTTGTTACGCCATACGTCAGTGATAGTTGAATGGTTTGTTTAAATATTTTGGTGATATAAATCCAATGAATACGAATACGGGCATCTTTTTGTTCCAATGGGTTCAGTAGTTACTCAACATTATATAACAGTAATATCAAGGTTAAAGTTATAGTTTAAGCTTTCGTTCATTAACTAATTATTAGGTTTTCGGAAACCACTATTTACTAGACATAAGCCTCTTCCATTGCACGCTACTTTGATCGATTTTGAGCTTCTCGTATCCTATGCCTTCCACACATCCGGCAGAAATCGTCACAAAAAAAATATTTCGGGAGGAGTATTTTATTCTCTAGTAAATACGAATGTACAAATACGTTCGTACACGTAACGTACAGTTTTGTGTACGTCATTCTAGCTGTACGGAACTCTAAAGTTTTCTAAATCCCGTGTGACAGAAATTTTAATTTATGTTCGGATTTTATAAATAATTATAGACGTGGTCTGTAAACAGTAACCTGAAATGTTTTATTTTTTACGTGCCTATTTTATGGATGTGGTTAATCCGGTTACGTTTGTCACGGGCAGCAACTGCACTAAATATGAGTCTTTATGTTTCACGTTGACATTAATCACAAAACCTTGATGATTTATTTATTTCATAACATGTATCCGTTTACTGTTTAAACTAGACTTTCATATTTTACAAACGTAATTATACTTCATTTTTTATAGTAAAGATTTCTGTTGATTTATTGCTCACGTAGTAGGAATTTACTCCTAAAGTTTTGAGTTCGATTCTTGAGTCAAGATTAGAAAGGGACAGTTACTGACATTAGCTGGTATACGAAAAGTCAGATTTAGATGACGGTCACTGAGGTTTATTTAGATTTTAAATTTACTGAATTAATTCAGGAACCACTCGAGAACGGCATTTCTGTGTAGACAAAAGTCTCTCATAATTACAACATTGGTTATTTTACAATGTGATTGAGTTTTGTCATTTCATTTAGGTAAAAAATAATAATAATAAATAATAAATATTTCGGACATCTAACACACAACGCCATCTAGTCCCAAACTAAGCAGAGCTTGTATTATGAGTACCTACTAAACAACTGATAGAAATACTTATATACTTTTTTTTTGTAAATAATATATAATTAAAGTTCAAGAAGTGAAAGCGGTACAGTATTCTTATAATCAGAGTTTAGCAAAGAGGAATCTTGAGTGTCTGTCAATAGTCTAAAAGTTTTAATATCAAAACCACTATACGCTTTTTGTTCCCCACATCACCGTACCAAATCGATAGTATGTATAATTAAAACTAAAATCGAAATATCCACCACACTATACGAGTGCGCATCCCATCGTGTGTCAGTGACCGCTCCTGAATGGGCCCTAATTTTTTTCAGGCCTTCGATTTGTGGGTTCTTGCTTTGTGATATAAAATTAATGATTTTTGGACTGTGCTTCGCAGCGTCAGCGGGCACAATGGCCGCAGTGACAATGGTGTCCCGCTGTCCACGATATTGACGGAAGGCCGCGCGCTACCTACGCTCCTGGCTGCCCTGCCGACCCTTTGTCTGCAAGAATTTTAGACGCGTCATGAACCGAAATGGAAGCTCGTGAGAATATCAAAATGATTATACACATTATTAAAAGTTATTTTAATATTTTTTTAACCGATAGAAATATTTTCTAAAACTAATTTATACCAGAACTAAACTAACTGTACCAATAGTATAACTTCTTTTTTCTGCAGGTGAGCATTCCTATTGTCGCTTTATGATGTGGGGTATAGGATTAACAATATGTATTCCACTGGTATAGTAAAGCATTGCACAGCTGAAGACCCGCCTAACTGGTAAAACACTTACTTACATCATAGATGTAAACGAACCAATTCCAGATAAGTGGAACCCACGAAAGTGACGTATTATGCAATTAAACAACTAAATATGTATTAAAAACATAGTTGTTTAGAAAATGAGCTAAGCCTTACACTGCAAGTAATCTGAGCTAACCCTTATTGGATTTCGAACAATGTGTTACTTTGTTCAATTTTTATTTGGTATAACTTCTACGTGACCTTATACTCCACTAATAAAAACATACAGCTCCAATAAATTACATCATTCATTTCTTATAACAGACCAAACATCTTGCTGGCAACACTATTGTGTGGCCACAAGTAACGCACCCAAACATGAAGGGTGGTCTACTTTTGTGGCTAACTATTTAACCCAAATACGGTGCATTGTAAACAAGGCCTATTATGGTCACCCCAACTTCGAACATTGTCGCCTCTAATTTATAGCAATTCAATGTAATTTCATTAGCACCAAACTGTTTATAAATGTGTATGACCACAATATCAATTCGATTGACGACAGTGTCTGTTGTTATGGCCAATAAATTTTAGGATTATCTTGTCCGTGGACCGTGATTAGGTGCCATCAATGTTTTGAGGGAAAGCCAGCAATTAAATCGTTTAAGCCAAGTTAATGGCTAATGTACAATGACAACGAAGAGAAATGATAAATTACGCTAGTTAAATGTTATAAGTCGTGACACCGAAAACTCATAAATCTTTACGATTTTAGAATATTGACTAATATTTATGAGTAACCTTTTATGTACACATTGTAATACATATTTACTGTTATTGAGGCTTAACACAAACCGCACATATTACTTGTAAGTATAGTAGTAGTTTCTAAGGAGAGGCCTGTGGATAGCTTTTGACTATTAAAGCTGCTGATTATGATGGATAGTTAGTAGATTTTAAATAGAATTTGAAACTGCCGAAAAAAATACAAAAGACAACAAGAGGAGTTAAAAGAGAAGGACAAGGTTCGCAAAAGATCATTGCATGATCAACGCACCTACTGCAAAATCACAAATTTTTGAATTGAAACTTCTTTAGGCGTATGAGGGTAAAATTTTTACGGATGAAACGCGTCACGAAGATGTGCAGCGTTTCTATCGAAGAAAAGGGAGAGAGCGATTGAAACCGATTGAGTGAGAGTGAGAAAGGGCGAATTTTAATTTAATATTCGTCATCTGAGATTTTACAATGTTATATTTTAAACAATATAAAAAAAATGTATTTTAATAATTCTCTTTAATCGTTTTTATTAATAATTAGTTTGCCAAAGAAGTTTCGCTTGTGACATGTGTACTTTGTACGCACGCACTTTTTGAATTACATTATCTACCTATATAGATTAGATACATTTTTAAGACGCTCACCTACCAATAAATATAAATATAAATATTTCGGACATCTAACACACAACGAAATCTAGTCCCAAGCTAAGCAGAGCTTGTGTTATGAGTACCAGACAACTGATATAAATACTTAAATACTTTTTTTTGTGAATACATACATATTATACATAGAAAACACCCAAACTCCGAAACAAATATTTGCAGATCATACAAACATTTGGTCCCACCCGGGAATCGAACCCGAGACCTCAAGCTTAGCAGTCGCATACACTACCACTACGCTACCGAGGCAGTCAATGAGAAAATAATGTGTTTTTTTAATCATATGTGTTATTTCATAAAATATCGTTAAGTTATTTGTTTGTCTACCGAAGTTCTAATAAACAAAAGACATATATTTAAAACCAGTGAAACAGACACAGGATAAAGTTAAATTAACTTTATATTAAAAACACTGTTAAGTTTTAAAATAATCAAGAAAATTTCTCCTGACAAGTTAAAATACACAATTGATAAGCTAGGCTGGGAACATTTTTTTTCTTTTCAAATGTACTACCTATTGAATATTTAGTTGCAGACTATTTCATAAAAAAATAACGTCGCCACGCTGGCTGGTCGTTTTAGAAGTTTCACCAACAATACTACTTTTAAGTAAATTTATTTTTTCTGTTTCTAGTTGAACCCTTTTGTTTCTATTTTTTGCACTATTGAGATCCATTCACGCATGCACGCATTCACGTAAACTCGGATCTGTCGAATCCAATTATTTTTATTTTAAAAAAAGTCATTTAATTTGTGATCATGGTTAAACTTTTTTACAACTTACAGGCACAATGTTGTTCGCATTGGTTCCAGTTTTTCCACACATTTTAAACCAATCAGCAAAAGACTGAAGCTACAATTTGCTATCGAAATAATAACAGGCGTTTCACACTTAGCTTTTTGGGAAAATGCTTGAGCAAATCCGAGTGCTCTAAATGACCTGCAAACAATTCCAGTAATTCATTCGGAATTCTCTTTGCGTGTAACAGATATATACTGAAATGACCAATCATGAACGTGCACGGACTATCGAACTGTGTTGTTTACCAGTTTACCTCAACGTAGCCAATGTATTGTTGTGACACCGATGTCGATACAGTAATGATATTTATTAGTACTTAATATTTTACCTTCTTTTGTTTGTATTAGTTTTTAAATACAGAACCTTTATTATTATTATTTTTTATGGTAAAGATGGCAAACGGGCAGACGTATCGCCTGATGGTAAGCGATTACCGCCGCCCATGAACACCCGCAACACCAGAGGCGTCACAAGTGCGTTGCCGGTCTTTAGAGGATGGGAAGAGGGATAGGGGGGAGGGGTCTCCGGTATCCTCACTCACTCGGCGAAACACAGCGCTGGCGCTGTTTCACACCGGTTTTCTGTGAAGCCGTGGTACCACCCGGTCGAGCCGGCCCATTCATGCCGAAACTTGGCTCTCCCACGGTAAAGTTATCAAATTATCATGTATTCAAGAATTAACCCAATCACTTAATAGGCATTACACGCCTAACAATTGTTGGTTCTGATTGCGACATAAGGCAATTCAAATGTAAGTGTTTAATATCTGTTACATGATACAGTTAATTTCTGAATCCACAACTGTATGTTGTTTGTAGGAGTACGCATTAGATTTTGCATTAAATCATTGATTGGAGCTCTAAATGACCTGTTTTGGTGATACAATGGCCAATAGTTCATTACAACTAACGATTTATGTATAATTAGATTTATAAATATCTATTTATCATCATTCAATATTAATGCAAAATGTTAATAACATTGAGTCTTTCGTATACATAATTTAAACTGATTTTATTGGTGATGAATTAAAACCAATTGATAAATAGTTTGTGTAATAAAGAGGCTTAGATGTTTGACCAAACTAAATATTTTGATAATTTTTATCGCCTTTAAGAATATATATCATTTTCGTACATAACAAATCTGCCAGAGAATCTTGGTTCTAAAAAGTTCGCAAAAGAATATCGGTGTAAGTGTTGATCTGGGTCAATTTTCGATAGTTACATTTTCTCCGAAATCGACTATTTTTATGTCCATTAGTTTAATGTGATTCCTCTAAGATGTTAGAAAAGCATGTTTGTAGTTACCTAATGGTTTTATCCCTTTAGTAAAATGTTCAAAGCAATGTTTGTTTAAGGGTATGGATTGATTCGCAAATAATGAACATTATTAGAGATAATATAACAAAGGTATAACATCCGCAAAATATTTCTTCCTATTTTTTTATTCATATTTCAAAATTATTATGTCTTTAAGAAGTATGTCCACTTTACTAAACCCTTTGATGTTGATATACTTAATAACATCTAGTTAATATAATAACCTACGTATTTTTCTGTCTCACCCCACTAAGTGCCTTTCAATACGTAAAAACGTAATAGGACGAAATCATTAGAAATGGTTTCAAACATAGGAAATTATATATTCAGCTATTAAAGTATTAATTAATATAATTAAAGAGAATGTTCCTAATGATCGCTTAGGCTTAAACTAATATTAATTACATACTTAAATACCTATAAATGTTACTAATTATTTCTGTCTTCAAAAATTCGTACTCAAATTTATAAAGTAAATTTACCTTTAATATCGTTTTAATTATAAAACATCATTTTTATTTTTTCTGGACCACAGTAGCAGTTGGCCAGTAGAACACCTGTTTATAATTTGAATTTACATTTTTAATGAGTATCAACAGTCGCTCGTCACCAAAAAAAGCAACCTTATGATACTAGAGAAATACGATTTGAGATAGAAATGAATAAAGTTCAGGGTATTTAATGGAAAAATATGATTCTTTATTTAAATTAAAGAAATGCTTATGTCCAGCTAAAGGCTGTTAATGATACGAGACATCTGAGTAAGTCGTTTAAACACCATCTGACATTTTTGTTTTGTAATATATGAGCATGCCAAAGTGACTCTACTCTTTCATCCTTTTGTGATTTAGTTACAATCTTTCATTCATCAAATCTCAAGGAAGAACTAGGTAACTATTTTGGGTATATGGCAAGAAAATAGAGGTGGAGCTATAGCCACTTTATATACTTACTTAGATGTATCCATAGAAGATCTCACATGATACCCTTTAAGGCGTAAATTTCTCCTAGGACTAGATTTAGGTTTTGGTGTCATCCAAATTAAAATATGTCAAGAACCAAGAGAAACTTGCTCTATTTCACATTACAGGTCAAATACTTTACGCGTTCATAATTAGTTACTGACTCACGATTACTATTTTATTTTATGCGCCATTAAATTTAACAACAATCGCCTTTTAGTGACGTGAAAGGGGACATCTTTATGTTTATGTGTCGTTAAGATTAAAGTGTTTCTACGTTTCGAATGCAGGACCGCTGTCCGGTGGGCCAGATCCCTTCAGAGTATCTCTCGACGCATTACCATAACTCACCAACGTATCAACACAATCGTCGCTTTGGTGCATTTGTGAGTTGTTACAGTTACCCATCAGTTTCAAACCTGTCCAAAATAAAGCTCCTTAGATAAATATTGTAGTGATAGCAACCATTATTTAACCAATGTGCAACAGAAACAAGAATACAAATATGTTTCCTTAGGCGATTGTGTCATTCATTCATGAATATATTTCGAGAAATGATTTCCACCGGGAGGTATCCCTAAGAACCAACGCGACGATGAATCTTTAAAGATATCTGAAGAAAAGACGATTGAAGCATAATTACTTTTAAGATTATATATACATATTTATATAGATGCTAATATTACTATACTCGTACCTTTAACTCTTTGCATGTAATCACCAGGTCAATAAATTAATCAACCACCTTTAACAGTAGGTACACTGCTGGAAATAGGCATTTACTTTGAAAGGAGGCTTTGACCTCATCATATACATAATCATCAACTTATTGATCACATTGATTGGTAACAACTGGTATCAGAAAAGTACTTAACTTTCCAAAACCACCTTGATATAAAATCACAAATAATTTAAAAAATCGTTACTTAGTATGTACATTTTTTCTTCTGCCAGGTGTTGCCAAAAGTTTTGACTTTGCGAGACATGACAATAAACGTTGAGACCACACAAAGATACTTGTTTACCGCTAAGAATATCCCACTATTGTTATTGTCACAACAAGATCAGTTACAATAAATCTTATTAAAAGTTAGGCCGCACGCTGCCATTCATGAGCGGCCTTGATCCGACCTCAAAAGGTTTGTATATACATTGCGGGAGGCTTTTATAGCACGACTGGTATGCATCTGCTCTACCTGAATACACGTGGAAAGTGTGAACTACGATTTTGTTGCGTTAAATTATTTGTATATTAAGATAATATCTTAGTAGTGTGGATAATTAATTAATTATGCCCTAATAATAAAAACTAACCCCGCAAGTAGGTCTTGCCTTATAATTTAAGTAGTTTGTGCCCGTGGCTTCGCCTGCATTTCTTTCAGTTATCTCGGCAAATAATCCTTCCTTATTATCTTTCTTCCTTAAGAACTGAACTATCTTCATGGCAAATTTTATTAAAATCGATGCAGTGTTTAGCCATAAAAGCGTAACAGGCTAATTGAGTAATTTTCGAATTTATAATATTAGTATAGAGATAGTACCTATTAATTCTATATACCTAGCGTATACAAAGATTTAGTGACAATTCTACATAAATGATATCCACCCACATCGATATTAAGATGATTTTAACTGTCGGGACTCATCTTCATTTTCATCATAAAATCGTCTTAATAATTAGTTAGGCCTTTCTAATTAGTTAATGTAGGTACATTTGGAGTTCTTATGCTAACTTCTTAATTACACCTGCACTCTACTAACTAACTAACTATTTATTTATTTATTTAAGATCCGTTACTCTTAAGCTCGTGGATGAAATATACAAAATGATTTTGCAGACGAAGCGGTCAAATGCCGGAAGCAAAATAGACAAATCTTAATAGTCAGAAATAAGATTAAAGCAAATTTAATGCCACGCGTGTTACAGAGGCTGTAGAGTGAAACAAAGTATACCAGTATTCGCAAGAACTCGGTCTATTGTGCAAAGCCAGTTGACGAAACTGAAAAGCGATCATGGCAGACCTGGCAAACTTTCATCGAATTCGGCGTGAACACTGAACACCTGAGCTACTGAGTAAAATTCAAAAGTTCCATGAACAGTAATACACGAGAGCACTGGACCCTGATTCTGATATGCTGAAAGATCTAAGGGCCAAATTAACCCGATACTATACCGAAGATATACCAGACGCCAGCCTGCAGCAGCAGCTTGTACGAGATTAGTATTGCTCTCAAACAGCTAAAGACGTAAATATCGGGTGAACACGTAATCACGCCAAAACTCCTGAAGACAGGTGGAAAGTTTTAATAAAAGTCCTTCAGAAGATATTTCATTCCGTCATACTCGGTAGGTAGCCGCTTTGGTTCGGAAATATGGTGGGACTTTTTTTCAAAAAGAGTGGAATTAGCCTGCTAAACAATTATAGACCCTTCTTTTCTTTAAGTGATGTCTATAAAGTATTTTTGAGAATCATGTCATAGCGAATCATCTGGAACGCAGATTTGATGACTTCCAGCCTCTCGAACAAACTGCTTTCCGGAAAGGCTTCAGTAACATAAATCACATGCCAGTAGGTTAAACAGAAGCCCGAAGAATACAACCTACACTACGCTTTGCGTTTATGACTATGAAAAAGCCGTTGGTTCGATCGAAACATGGACTGTGCTTCAGTCTTTCCTTTCGACGACTTTACTGATGATAATAATGCTGATAGAATATAGCTGAAACCATAAAAGACCTTAGTATATATATAGTAGGGTCTTCAAAGACCCGCTAGTCTTAAAATTATGTAGGTAAGACGAAAACTTTATCGATATTAAAAAATATGTCGAAAGTAAACCTCTATGTCCAGTGAAAATTGGATGCTCTAAGTTATTGACGTTTACATTTATGTAAAATAAATATAATCGTCTAATCGTCATCTAGGCATCATATTCAGCTAGGAAGGTCTAACACTTCTACATTTGTGAATTTTGCGGTAAATCATTCTTCTCGTCTCAGGTACCCCAGAGTTTTAGAACGAAAGTATTTGAGCCGTGTAGAGCGTTAGATCCACCCACGGGCGTAGCCAGGTGGTTTCACGGGTTATTTTTTCAGTTTTAACATAAAATATCTTCTGAAGGACTTATATGACATCTATCTCTCCACCTGTCTTCAGGAGCTTTGGCGTGATTTCATTCCATCCCGATGTTTAGGTCTTTAGCTGTTTGAGAGCCATAATAATCTCGTACAAACTGCTGCTGCAAGCTGGCATCTGGTATATCTAATTCAAAATACACATTAGTCTAATAATTGGTTATGTTACTCGTCTCTCAATATTTCATCATTATTCATTTCAATACCTAGTGTAGAAACATTTAGGGGGGGGTTTAACCCTAAACCCCCCCTAAATGTGGCTAAGCCCGTGGGACAGCGTAGCTGTAGTTAAACAAGCGAATGTAATGAGGTAGACTTTCGAAGCGAAAAATAAGATGAGAACTTTCGGTTGACTCTACAAGTGAAAAAAATATTTAATTTTAGTTAAAAAAATATTACCAACAAATATTTAGAACGAATAGAATATTTATATATAGAACTTTATATAAAATAAATCAACTTTTAATGTCTGTCACACGAGACTCAACCTTGCGATTGTCCTGAGATTTAGTTAGTTTAAAATAAATGCAAGAGATGTCACTCATCAAACCAAATTTCAAATTGTCATTTAATCGAAACTAAAAAGTTATGAAAAGTATCACGGAACTCGAAATAAATATGTACATACAATGTTGCTCTTGTCCTTGTTGAGTTGCACACAACATCTATATACAAGTGGATTTTTTCGACTGGTTACCCTTCAAAGTTTCCAAACCAAAAATGCATTTGACATTGCTGTCCGTTTCACACTTACTACACGTTAAGCATAACAACATTTAGTGTTGCTCTCTCTTTTTACACAATACGTTTAAACATCAAACTATCGATATTGATGCTAGAAATGTTACAAAGTCTACTTTTATCAATATTTTATTTTGACACCCCAACGTAAAAGAGATGTGATAACCTTGCCGCTTTATCCGGATACAGTGCCAAATTATCCGTCAGAGTATAAATTAATTTTTCTATTCGATTTATAATACATGGACATAAATAAATAATAATGTATCATGATATCAATTATAAAATTTTGTTGAAAGAAGTAAATAAAATTTTAGCATATTAGTCTAAATTGTCTGAAGTATGTAAATTAAGTTACATTATTTCTATTAATTATCATTACACTTTATATAAGTGTCAAATTTATAGTTTTTACCAAACCGGCAAAAGCAATTTAAAGTTAAACACATTGTGCCCATCACTACACGTTTAGTTCAATCACAGCATTGTTGCAGTTGCATTCACTTTGTTTGCTTTGTTATTTTGAATTTAGTGTCCATTGGTGTTCAACAAGTTTTTGTTAATTTCGTGTTATTTCTAATAAATAAACTTAAATCGAAACTTCCTTTAAAATAAGGATGTACGTGCGAGATTAAAGTGGTAAGTACAAAATTAAACCTGAAAAGGGTTAGTTATCATTATTTATTATTTTGTTTGTAGATTAAAAAGGAAGAAAAATTTTATTCAATGAAAACAGTTTCTTAATTTTTGAATGAATCTACATAAAACGATTTTCTTGGAGTAAAACTATAATGATTAAAATTGCAGCAATGTCTTTTATCATTGATAAAAGTTGGTTTTGAATGAAAAAAATGAAATCCCACATCCAAATTTGTCGATGTATATTTTCAAAATTACCACCTTATTTGACCTGTTTGATAACTTTCAACATTATTGTTGCATGTAAAACAATATTTGTTTTTAGTATTGCTCAATATGAAGTTGATTTTTGAAATTATAGTTTGAAACTCTGTCTCTCTCTGAAAGTCACTGTTGTGATATGTAAGTTTTTATCTCAAACTTTTTTTCCAGACTAAATCTAGACATATGTATAACATTTCAATTTAACATGTTTTCTAATATTTAAATGCTATCTTTAAAAACATTTATTTAGTACAATTACTATTGATGTTTTACAAAATTCTGTGAATTTTAATCTATTCTAGTTGAGTCATCATTTAGCTCTTTTAAAAGTTTTAAAGTTAAGCATGAGTAATAGTTTGTGAGTTTGTCCATACATCTGTAGCTTAGCTTTGAGACTAAAAGTACTTTCAAATGGGTATTACCTATATATGCTGTGGCATAATCATTGAAATGGATCATTAAACCTCATGTACAGGACATGGACAATAGAGATGTATTTTCTTTTCCCTAGATTATAGTAAAGTATAGATTCTTCTTTATTGATAATCGTAGAATGTTGGGTATGGGCTTTTAAAAGTCTTATTTTTTAAATCATTGATCTGATTATACTAAGCTGGTAAATGTAACTGGCCATAACTTCTTTTAATTCGCATGGGCTAATAATTGTTATGATTATAACATTACAATAAATATTCTAAAGAATTTCAAGAAATAATTATTATCAGAAATTATACTTATCGTGAACACAGGAGTATTAATATAACATGTTGAATTCATAAGATAGAACGCGCAATTGTTTTAATATTCTTGATATTTATGAAGTGTTTTTTTTTTAATTTTTCATCATCACCGTTGCTAATCCGACTTATGTAATACTAGATGACCCTTGTAACTTTGGCTGCGCTTGTTACAGTGAAGCGTAGCTGCTATTTATTGTAGCATTATGTTATATGACCTATAACTAAAAGAATTAGTCAAACCAGCCCTTCACATGTGACACTGTCACAAAGGAATACATACAGATGCATATGAATCATAATATGTAAATATGAAATACACTTTTAGATCATATTCCCTCTTTCTCTTTTTGAAAATTTGTGGATTGTTTGTTTAAATTACTCATTACTTTTGAGTTGAGTTGTAAGATTCATCGCAGTTAGCATTTTATTATTTTTCAATTAGTTATGTCTCATGGGGTTACACTTGCATATCTGTAATTTGCACAAGGATAATGTTGCATTGCATAAACTTGTTGGCTATGAATACAAAGAATCAAGTCATAGGTTTTGTATCAGTTAAGATTTGTTATCATGAGAATTTGTGAATTTATAATTATTTCGAAATGAATTTTCTGAAAAATATTGATCGTTAAAGTAGAAGAAGAAGGTAAATATTTTAAGTTAGTGATCTGCCTGATCTAGGTAAGATATATGTTTTAATCAATAAAACTTTCTTGCAATCTGCAAACATAAATAATAAACATAAGCCTCTCCTTAAGTTAAGTTTGTTTTCATTTTAGAGTAATTCATAAAAATTAAAACAAATAAAAAAGAACTTATAATTTTGCCATATATTTGTTTACTGCTCTCGGTAGTAATGCTCATTTTAATGATAATATGTATGTATGTATACAATAGTAATTTTTCGTTATACATCGGTTTTAGGAGATATATTACTCAGTTAAAAGAGCCAGGCATATATTATCAAGTTGGAGTGTGCACACTAACGTGTAGTGTCGGGTTATTTCTGAATAGTTGGAACTGATAAAGCCTTTGTAGTCCTTTAACGACACACAATACAGCAGCGTTTATCAAAATTGTACAGGTTTTGGAAGTTATATGGATGAATAGTTTTAATTGAGTATATCTTAATATATATAAATCTCGTGTCACAATGTTTGTTCTCAATGGACTCCTAAACCACTTAACCGATTATAATAAAATTCGCACAACATGTGCAGTTCGATGCAACTTGAGAGATAGGATAGTTTAAATCTCAAATTATAATCGCAATTTTAATTTATTGCTAATTATTTGTCTGTTATTATTTGACAGTCACAATTATCTGTTAACAACAAATGATTCTAACAGATGTCGATACCTTTCGACTGGGTTGAGTAAGTAATCAATAGATGGCGCTACTATGGTAAATCTATAGGCTATATTTTATTTTGGAAAAAAATAGGGTTCCGTAAGATATTGGGGTTTTTCGGACACAAGGTGTAAAAAATCAACCCTATACGGGGGAAAATTTTTCGCTACGTGCAATAAAAGACGCAAACGATGTTGCGTCGGTCAGCTAGTATATATATAGATAGATATATATAAATAGCTATAAGCACAGTTTCATACTATTATGGCTGCCGACGTTAACCTACTAATGTAAGGATTTGTAATAATCACTAGTATTTTTTATAATATCTTTAAGAAAGAGTGAATAAATAAACTATTTTACTAATTTATTTTGGCCTAAACTAATTACAGAGATAATGCAGTTGTTTAGGTGGTCATCTTGCAGTTTCTTACTACGCTGATTGTTGTGGTTTCGATCTCACATGGAAAAACAGTTTGTGTGATTTGCAAATTATTTTTCTGAGTCTGCTATTTCCGTTTTATGAATGCCTATAATTTCAACTTTGTCGCCTCGTTCCTTGCCGCTAAGATATGATGTGACGAAATTGAAATTCGTAAAGAGCACATCAAATCTATAAAATTGTAAATTTTCTAAGCTCCCGGAAAACTTTCTAGATAAAACTACCTAAATGACTGGACTAATAACTCTACAACCAATTTTTAAAAACACGCTGCAAATAGGCGTCAGTTGTTGAATAACAATACGCCTTATTTGCAGCTTAATAACTTATTGTGTTTCTATACAGCCACGCGGTATAGAAACACAATAAGTTATTACCTGTCGTGTCGTGACGTAGTAAACCCAACAAGACACGACACGAATCCCGATATCTCCTACAAAAACGTCTGTAAGTCAGTGTGAAATGCTTCTGGTGCGACACGACACGTCACGACACGCAAGTACGTTTTTACCTTTTAATATTTAATAATAATAAAACGTTTATTAACTTTCTCTAACACAGAATAGTTAACAAAAATCAGATCACAAATTCAGTGTTATATAAAAGAGTGGGTGAATCTGTGTGAGAGACTGGTATCTGCACTAGGAGAACCTGTATGACAGATTACCAGCCTCTCCTATGTCTAGATAATCCAGAGCTTGAAGTACGTGTGACAACGTTGATTCATAATGAGACGTGAAAAATTTGTGTGTGTGTCAGTCAGTGTCCTGAAAATCTTGTTTCCTGTTTTTTCAGCATCGTTTTTTGACGTAGTTAGGTTTTAGTTATTACTTTTTTTTTATTTAAAATGTTTTGGTGCCTTTATAATATTAATTTATTTGCAATAAATTGTCAATCCCAGAAAATACGGACATAGTCACGAGCAAATGCTAATAATATACATATATATAAAATGTACATGTAACGCCCTTTCCAATGATCTATATTATCTATATATTTATCTGAAATTATTTTTTAACATAGTCTTTTATGCCTGCTGGAGGGTACCACATTAGATTCAGTGACACATCATATAGCCCATAACGAGCGGACGATTAAGACGCTTCTAACGACACCTCAGTTGTCCTGTTCTAATAAGTAGTTGAGGAGCTATGAGGGAACAGATGAACATCCTACTACTATTATAAAGGCGAAAGTTTGTAAGTATGGATGTATGTATGTATGGATGTTTGTTACTCTTTCACGTAAAAACTACTGAATGGATTTGAATGAAACTTTACCACAATATAGCTTATACATCAGAATAACACATAGGCTACTATTTATAAAGATATAGCTTCGCCTCGCGGCGTTGCCCGCAGTTATCATCGTACCGCGGGTAGCACCGCGGGGTTCAGCTAGTACATTATAATAGGTCTTTACCTATGAAATTGCGTTTCTTCAGTACTGGTCATTTAAAATAAAAAAAAAGTTTGTTATGGCTCTGTATTCTAAATTCAAATTAATTTTGTTTTAAAACCATGACATTGTATTTACATACTCAGTCTTTTGTTTTTTGATTAGCGTTGTATTTTCATTACATTTGAACATTTTTCGTCATAATGGATACTTTAAAAATTCGTGTAATTATGGAATATGAGTTCCGTCGTGGCACCAACGCGACACAAACGGCACGTAACATCAAAAACGTTTACGGAGAGAACTGTACAAACGAACGCACAACCCTTTATTAGTTTTCCCGGTTCCGTTCTGGAAATTTTGACTTGAAAAATGAAGCTCGAGGTCGTCCAGAGACTTTGGTTAACAATAATGAATTAAAAGCGATTGTGGAAGCTGACGAAACTCAATCTACAGCTGAGCTAGCAGCAGCTTTTAATGTAAGCATCAAAACAATATTTATCCATTTGCGACAAATTGGCAAGGTAAAAAAGCTTGATAGATGGGTGCCCCACGACCTTAACGATCGCCAGCGCAACGTACGCGTCGAGACCTGCCTTTCGCTGCTCAACAGGCAAAGAAATGAAGGAATTTTGAAACGAATAGTTACGTGCAACGAAAAATGGATTCTGTTCGACAATCGAAAGCGCTCAGCAAGTTGGTTAGACCCTGGTTCAGCATCAAAGCAATGCCATAAACCAAAAATGACCCCTAAAAAGGTGATGGTCACTGTTTGGTGGTCTAGTGCGGGTGTGATTCACCACAGCTTTTTACAAAACGGCATGAGCATTAATGCAGATGTGTACTGTGAAGAACTGGAGAGAATGATGGAGAAGCTTGCACATCTGCAACCAGCTTTGGTCAATCGGTCGTCCCTACTGCTCCTTCACGACAACGCGCGACCCCATACTGCGCAACAGACAGTCTCCAAGCTGCAAGAGCTGGGGTTGGAAGCTCTCCCTCATCCGCCATACTCACCAGACCTTGCACCTACCGACTATTACTTTTTCCAAAATTTAGACAACTTTTTAGTAGGTAAAAAATTCAATTCCCGAGAGGCAGTACAAAATGCCTTTGAAGAGTTTGTTGCCTCCCGTCCAGCTGATTTTTACAAGAAGGGCATCAATAAACTGCCAATGCGTTGGCAAAGATGCGTCGATTGCATGGGTGATTACTTCGAATAACTGAAATAAAAAAGTTTGAAAAAATAAGTACTTTCACTTATTGCATACAAAACGGCAATTTCATAGGTAAAGACCTAATACATAGCCTGTCAAAATCATACCTAATCCTCCTTTGGCTTTGCCGTAGTCGAGCAAAAACAAAGTCCTCAGCCGCGTCTGACTGCTGTCTGTTCGCCATAAACTCAAAAGTTACTACACGGATTTTGATGCGATTTTTACCAATAGATAGAGTGATTCTTGAGCAAAGTTTTCGTATATTATTTGTAAAAATTTGAGTGAATTGGCAAAAATATAACGATATTTGTTCAAACGTCAGAAAAAATTAAGCCGCAAATCTTCTCCGGGTAACATAGGCTATTATTATATTTTTCGTAAAGAGCCCGTGAGAACCCAGGGTAGGTTGCTTTAAATAGTTATGTACACATAAAGCTTCCTGCAGCTTCTTCATCATCAATTATTTTCATCATCAATCAAGTTTAATTCAAAAACTCAAAGAGACTCCACAAGAACGAAAATGTAAGTCATTTAATTAAATATTAACAATTGCAATTCAATCGCAAAGTTTTTAACGCTTTAATTTTATTTGTATCGATTGATACCCAAGTCGTAAAGTACAAAATAAACACAAGATAGGTGATAATTTTAAGAGGTTTTGTTGCGTAAAAATTACAGTATTCCACTCGTACGCTAACCATCTAACAATGAACACAATGTTTTTTAGTTATTCTTACACTACCATATTTGGCGTAGTTACATGGAGTAATATTATAGATCCTCGTGTTGTAACCATTTAAATATTTTGATAGCGAATAAGTCCGTTTTTAATACTTCAAAATCTACTGAAACGAAATCGCATTACACATCATAAAACAGTTTAGGTGTCCGGAAAATTGTATGTGTCATCTTTCTTTTTTAATGGATGTCCTGTGTAGTTGGCATAACGTTTACAAAAGGAAAACGATGAATTAAAACCTTTCATCTAAACTTCAACATTCGATTTAATTCAAAGTTAAATTATAAAATCTAAAAATCGAAATGCCGCTGCTTAGAATCGTCATTGTAGAAGGTTATCTACACTTATACTAGACTAACTGACCCACACAACCTCGTTTACGTCTTGCGTATTGCCCGTAGCGTGAAAATTTTCCCCCTTTTTTGAAACTATCTTCATTGGTGCTCCGCTCCTATTAGTATTAGCGTGATGATATATAGCCTATAGCCTTCCTCGATAAATGGACTATCCAACACTAAAATAATTTTTCAAATCAGACTAGCGGTTCCTGAGATTAGCGCGTTCAAACAAACAAACTCTTCAACCTTATATGTTAGTATAGATTCCTCAGCCGAAATAAGAGTTATAAATAGCCACACACATAAAAAGTGACGTCTAATTTTAGTAGATACTAGACAATGGTTTAATTGCCATTGATGCACTGGGGCAAGGTTATTGTGTTCACAGAATATTCTCTCTTTACCAGGAAAAAATGATGATAAAATTTGTTTAGGTAAAAGATTGTCATAATTGCCGAACAAAACTTTAATAGATCTATTATTGCAATAATAAAGCAGTAAATAATTAAATTAGCATTCAAATCAAGTTGGCAAGTTACCCGTGAGTCAGTTTTAAACACATAGATATGCCATAAGTGTTGGTTATCTCTTGACCAATTTCCGCTCAAATGACACTAATTTAACGACAAGTAGTGACAACTAATACAATTGAAGATAACAGCTCTGCTGACCTTGGCATCGTAACGTTATAAAGAATTCGTAATTAAAGGAGCAACTAACGTAAATATATCGTCAACACGAAATATTTATAAATGTTGTGTTAAAAGATATATATAATAGTACCTAGAAAGACAAAAAATAAATTTGAACTAGTTGACTGCCGTTATATGTAATATTCACAAATTATAACAAAATAAAACGACTTCAAGAACTGGACGAAATTGGAATGGGACCACACAGGAAGCACCAGCTTTCAAATAAAAAAGAATCATCAAAATCGGTTCACCCAGTCGAAAGTTATGAGGTGACAAACATAAAAAAAAACAGACGAATTGATAATTCCTCCTTTTTAGAACTCTGTTAAAAACAGCAGATGCATTAAAATCACAGAACAGAGAAAACAGTCGCTATTCTGTATTTAAAATCCTGAATCATGAGTCATTTGTCATTAGTGTGAGTAAGGTTATATAAAATCATACCTTTTTATTGATTTTTGCTTGAGTTTGTTACATACAAAAACAATTTTTCAGGCGTCTCTGCCGCGAGGTATAAAGTTTTTGCTTTAGCGCTCTTTTTTATTGACATGAAACAGTTATTTGGATTTAGTAGGTAAAATATATGAGAAAAAGTTAACTCTTATTTGGTTTGGATTTTTTATGAACAGCTTGCAAATTTTACTTAGTTTTAACAAAAAACTTTAGCCTATGATCGTGAATCAAATCTTTAGAAGTTCAGGCACCTTCCTTCGGCAATGAAGAAGAGGTAGGCCTCACATAACTTAAGAAGAAGAGAGAAGTTTTGATCAAAGGCTAATCTTACATGACGTTAAGTAGTTACGGTAGAGGGACTATGAGTACTGCCTTTTAACGAAGTACGTGTATAATATCGTAGATTAACTTGTAACTTGTAATAACTTTAAAACGATATAGATAACATCAACAACATGGCGTATTTTCCTTTAGCAAACCAGTTTTCAGCATTCCATGTAACAAACGGGATATTATACCTTATTACGTCACAAAAAAACAGACATTTCCTTGTCCTGATGATCGGAATATCAAATATGTAGCATGTTTTATGTACTTGCATTATATTCTAACTCCGACATAATTATTTCCCAGAAACTTAACGCTTTTGTTTTCTAAATAGCGATTAAAAGGTGATTCACTGCCATAAAAGTTCACAGAAATTATGCAAAAAGGTTTTAAACAATATTATGCGGTTACTAAAAGTCATTGAACACAGATTTAAAAATACTCAATAAAAAAAAATACTTGATACAGTAACTTGTTTTATTCGTTAAAATAGTATGCCCAAACATTTTTTCTAAAGAGAGGAGACATATGTCCAGCAGTGAACTGTTATAAAAGCTGTTGATGTGACTTGTTTGAAACAGATTAAACTATACTACGAAATTTGCTTTATTAATCTATGAGAGAAATTCAACAAATATGGAATATTCTAGACGTCGACTTTTGAAATGGGTACTGTGAATAAAACAATTATGATTCATATTACCTTGGGTCAAACTATTTAGTCAGGTGTCATCTCAAAGTCAAACTATATTAGAATTCCAATCATAGAGTGCAAATAACCATTAAGATTTTTACGAAGCACGCTTTAATTCTAGCATTAAAAACAAAAAAATATACCCGATGGTAAAATGTTTGCTCTTCAAAGAGGAGAGGCTCTTCTTAGTCCGACAGGACATTTTATTCAATAGTAATCAAGAGAATAGAAAAAATAGAAAGGACTTATATTTAATTTATTATTTAATAATACGCCGACTCGGGTACTAGCATCCGGGGAATCAGGTGCACCATCGAAAGGAAATCCTTAGAACCCCGACGTACCTCGGGCTACTTACGGTTTGTTGATGGCCCCCTCCTGAGCAGGAATCACGATGCTCTTTTTCTATTTAGAAAAGGGCGCACACACTTAGTAGCGCTCGCGCCTCTAACCAGGCTTGCTGCTGCTAGGGTGACAGATGGCCTCACCTGGCACCCTCAGGCTTGCGCTTATGAAGATCGGTGATCGTTTTGCGATCTCCGGCACATGAGTCGTCTGCGGTACCTAACACGTTCCCGGGCGGACCGAGAGAGTTCTAAACCGCTTCCGGTCCCGCTCCGCCATCTCCTTGCAAACATAAATTGCTAGCAGAAAGAGACGGTGGAGTTCCTCTCGCTCTCGCTCCGCAACATGGCCGCAATCATATTACCGAGTGAGAGAACCTCCGCCGCCACGAGATCATGCTTTGACTCCCATTCGGACATGCTAGACATTCTGCCAGTGTGTGAAGCGCCGTGTCCACGGTCTGGCCATCGCAAGCCATCGCAGTGGTGGCACTCAGGCGTTAAATCCTTGCGGATCAGACAAAGGTGATCACCGAAGCATTCTTTTCCAGTGATCACCTGTGTCACCCGGTATGAGTGGGACCCGTGATACATCTCGAGCCAATCCTCCAAAACGGATCTTATCGCCGCAATAACGGCGTGCCTAAGGTCCAAGTATCTATATAAAATCAATCAAGCGTAGTTTGCTTAAAAACTGACCTACTTTACTTTTCAAGGCGATTAAACTCATAAAATCCTGATTTTGAATATATATAGAATATATATAAAATACCTATTATACTTTTCCTCTGCCTACTATGTTTATTTGTTATTATATATATTAGGTACCTAAATGTTTGCAATCAGTGGTATAAGGAAAACTACGTAGTCGGGTAAAGCGGGCGCCGATAACTGAGGGCCTTGACAATCATAGAGCGGTCAATGACTTGACTAAAATTTAAAAAAAAATGTGCTTACTTGTTTATCTATCTTGTTATGTAGATGGCACCAATATACAAGGCCATTCGGCCACAGCAAATCTATTTCTAAATATTGAAAAATACTTATTTATGTTCAGTGCGCATCTTGATCTACAACAGTCAACACGTGTGTCGTCGTAGTTTTTATATTTACGTTAATATTGTGTCAATTTAACGTGACAGTATTGTTAAAACTTTTTGTGTGTTTTACATTTAATGTTAAAAAGGTATTTGAAATTACAAAGTTTTTGAGCAACGCTCATTACGTCATTACCAAGATGTCAATGAATCGTTTTTAATATTGTTATAGATGATTAATCAACCTCCAAGATGGACATTAAGAAGAAGCAGCTGCTGCAGCAGCATCAGCATGCCATTATCCATGATTTAGATGTTAGTTACATAGTGGATGCACTTTTTACGAAGAATGTCATATCGAGTGAAGATTTTGATCGTATTGCCAAATTGGTAAGTGTTGTCTTACTCTTGTCTGCCTTATAGTTCACTGATCGTGCTTATATGCAAGTGGATTTAGATTTTTTTTATTAAGTAATCAGTAAATATAATCTATTGTACCCCAATTTCTACCACCAATCACTCACGAGTCCACGACAGATGCTGCGCGCAATAGATCGTCATTACTACATTACCAAGATGTAATAAAAGATTGACCTTTCGACTTAACTATAAACTTGTGTAATATTAAACAGTAATACTGGTATTTTTAGAATAAAATTTTAACTATAATACGTACCTACCTATTGGACACGGGTTTGACTCCCGAGTCGGGTCAAAAGTGTTGTCGGGTTTTTCTTACAAGAAGTTCTTAATAACAGCTCGGAGTATAGTTGTTTGGTGCTGTTTTACGCACGTGTCTTGAAGACCACCTCAAACCGTGCCATAGATGATCATGACAACTGTGTCATGAACATCTATGGCAATCGTTATTGGGGACTCAATGCCCTCAAATATACTGACAGCTAGTTCAACTTTAGAATTCAGTTCACCTTCAGGGTTTCGGAGGTTCGATGCCAGTCGTTCCGTGGAAAAACTGATAATAAGGTAAAACCGGTTGAACTAGTACCCAACCCCAAATAATATTGGGAATAATAATAATATAGGAAGATCGTGTAATGTTGACTAATAATGTTTTCTTTTTCAGCAAAACAGTGCCGACCAAACACGTTGCCTTTTAGATATATTAATTCGTAACGGCACGAACGAGTCTTACGAGGCGTTTGTGGACGTACTAGCTAAAGATTACAGTTGGCTCCGAGAGAAACTGAGTATGGAAAGTAACAATAATTCAACCAATGACAGTTTCGAAGATTGTCTCAGCAAGGGTGACGTGCCGCGGTTACCTGAACACCATGTTAGAAGACTGTCGATGGTAAGTTAACTATTTACTTGAATTAAACAGTCAGCTTTTATCGACACTCTTTAGAAATTACTTTTTGGTTTTTATTGACCTTTACTAGAATGTACTTTTCTGCATGTGGAACTGCTAAAGATTATATATAACACGACTGTTCCAAACATTGAAATAATTTGATTCAGACATGAGTTCTATTACTTTTTGTGAAAGTTAGGGCTTGCAGAGTTAAATAATACGCAGTAATTAAAGCAACACAGGATTTTAATTTTGTTCACACAGCTCTTTAGCATCACACACACCGAGTTTTATATATATGTATATTGCAACCCATAAACAATTTAGAGGCGAGCATAGACTAACCTAAAAAATAGTGTTGTGTTTATATTGATTCCCCAACACTATCCTAAACTTGAAGTTTTGTTTTAGGAGCATAATTTATTAGATGCATTAAAGCAACTGACCCGCCACAAAATTGTGGCCGTCCACGGCATGTCAGGCTCGGGTAAGACATGCGTCGTTCTCAGCACCTTACGAAACAACCCTGATCTCATAACCAATAATTTTAACAATATCATATTTTGGCTGGACTTCGGTAACTGCAAGACTGATGATGAAATTGTTACACTACAAAGCAAGTAAGTTTAATTTATAGTTTTTTAATAATCAAGCAGAGGATTGAGTCATCAAAAGAGTTTATCTAGATATGAAAGACATTAAGGCGTCCGATAGATCTGATGGTCTGAACTATTTACACCATCAAACTATTGACAATTATGAGGACGACATAATCACTTCGTGACTAAGCCCTCATTAAATAAATAAAGAAATATTTAAAAAAACTATTGACAACATCAAAATATATTGTGCTACAATTTTGAAAGACTATGGGTCAGTGTAACCAGCTCCTGATAAAGTTTCAGATAGTTACCAGCCATTTAACACTATTGAACAGATAAGGTTGCTAATATTTATATGCTTAACTGACCGAGACTCGCGAAACCGCAATCTCTCGTTATCTGACAGATAAGGTTAAAATAGTTTATAAGGGAATTTACCGGTAAATATAATGTAGTCGGTAACATAATTACCTTATTTCGGACTTTATTGTTAGTATTATTTATAGAAAATGACCGATAACATTGATACCCTGCTCGTTAAATAGAAATCAAGGATAATGATTATCATCAAATGAGCAAAATCGTGCTAAATATAAAAAACCTAATAAAAAATAGCTTTCAATGCCTCTGTCCACTAGGATCCTCTGCTTAAATTCCTTGGGGGATTTATTCAAATATTTGTTCACACTCATACACACAGATCACCTACTTATTAGTCCTTTATTTTAAAAAAAATTGTACCCAATGCATTAATTGGGAAGTTTTTGTAAACACATCATTCACTATGTATGTATCGCAGGGACTTTACAAACATACATGAATTGGATACAAAGAACATCCACACAACAACAATTTATGAATCACACAAAGTTTGAACCCACAACACTCGCAGTAGAAGCAGCGCAGTGTTGGGCATTAATCAATTATTATTTTATTTAACTAATTGATTGATTAAAAAGTTATTGTGATTAAATTAATTGCAATTGAATTAGTCGCAATTAAACATTTAATCTCCTATTACAATTAAAACTAACAATTAACTTTTTGGAGAATTTTGTTGAGAACGATGGTCTGAATAACTCCTGAAGTTTAACGTTGAATTAGTCCTTTACACCCTTTATAAGTAGATAGACCTATATATACATACTTCTACTTACATATTTTCTATGCCATAGACCTGGCCCAAGACATTATATTTACTACCGTAAATGTCGTAAATAAATTTGAATTGGCGAAAGCCACACACGCAAGTGAACAATACTAAAACTGATCCATGGTAAAAAAATAATTGTTAATTTTTAATTATTTTCCGTAAAATAACTAACAATTTACCAATTGTTAACTGTATTAAACCACGATTGACAACTAATTAATTGTTAGTTGTATTTTTCACAATTACAATTGATCAATTGTTAATTCAACTAAAAATTGCCCAACACTGAAGCAGCATGGCGACCGGTTAAACCACTAGGCCAACCGTCCAGTCAAATATATATAAGTATTTAGCCATTACCCCTAACGGAATATTTTATCGCCACAGGTTACTACGTAAGGCATCGCTCATGTACATGAATAATTCTTACATGACCACTTCAATATCAATGTCAAGCATTGGCTCCAACGTTGACAGCCAATCATCCTCAACATACGATTGGACATCAGGTGATCTAAAAGACAAACTGAAAACACAATTTTCTGAACCTCCATTGAAAGATGGCTTGCTCATTTTGGACGAAGTGAATGATCGGAGGTGTTTAGATGCTTTCGATATTGGATGCAAGATATTAGTAACAACGAGGGATACGGATGTGGTGGCTACTTATTCACCTGAAATTATTGAGGTAACTTTTTTTATATAACTACGTCTCTCTTTCTAACACCGAAATAAATTATATCTAGTTTTTTACTACACAAAAGTTTACATACAAAATTAATTCGTCTCAGGGCCGGTTTTTCAATGGCCAGATAAAACTTATCGGAGAAATAAACTTTAAGACGGCAAAAATAAGGACACGTTACTACTGACACTTACTCCTACTAATAAAGTGTCCATAATTGTACCGTCTTATAGTTTATTTCTCCGATAAGTTTTATCTGGCCATTGAAAAACCGGCCCTCAGACCAATATCTTATGCAGGCAGGAGTAACTTGCATTTAGAGCGACATCGCTCCCAATTAGTTTTTACATTATAAAATCTTTTTTTTTAAAGAAATGTTAAAGCAAGCACACTACATTTTTGGATTGTTTCACACATTACTTTTGAACCCAAGCAGTACTCCTTAAAGAAAGTACTCTTCACAGACCGTAAAAAGTAAACTTACTATAGTCCGGCCACTCAGAGAATGCGTTTCTGACACTTGTAAATTCGCCATGAGTAGTGATGTACCACGAATAACATTTATAAAATTTGGTAACAGTATTTATAGAATTCATTATGCATAGTTATTCAATTTATATATATTTTATTACATTTCAAACACAATATTAACAAAATTATTGATGGATGAATTAAATTTAATCGTAATTTCTGAATGAAACCAAGGGTAAGAAAATAAAAATACTGTATTTATTAGAAAATATATATTATGAAATACATAGTTTTAAGATTTCAATAATGTCAAATCAAAATTTAATCCGACTCCGATTCGCTTGAGGACTCGCTGTCATCTTCACCAACATGTATTATTATGTTATTGTCAATCATAGTGTCTATACGAATATCGCGGTCAAAGTTACCAAATACATTTCTTTAGTTTTTTCAACCACCTTTATCCAGTCATCTCTTGTGACTTTTTCGCATGCTTCTTTTAAAAGCATCTTCATCTTTTTAATGCCATATGGTGGATAAGTATTATGACGGGCTGCATAACCTTTAATTTGAGCCCAGATTAGCTCTATGGCATTGTACTGGCAGTCATATGGAGGAATTCGGAGAACGCGATGACCGTACTCCAGAGCCAGCTCCGCTTCTAGCATTGACATATTTGCGTCAAAGCCACTTCTTTACAGCCGAGCCATCAATTCCTCTTTTCTATTAGGTGCTATATTAATTTTGCACCCAATGATAAGGGGCGTTATCCATTATTATAATTAAAGGCTCTGGAAGGCCAGGTAGCAACACATCCTGGAGCCACTCCTTGAATGCATCCGCATGCATTTTTTCGTGGTAGTCAGTAGTAGTTTTTGACTCAAATGCCAATAAACCATTTTCCACAAAACCATACTTCGCACGACCAGCGTGGCATATTATGAGACGTACTCTTATACCGATTGGCACTTTCGACTTCGACGCTTGAGTGTCATCTGTCCAAGAACAAGAATGCGCGTGATTGGTGTTCAGCCATGTCTCGTCAATGAAAACGACATTGCCCCAATTATCATTTTTTTTGCTTCTCTTAGAAAAGTAATTCTTTTTAATATTACGTCATTTCTTTCTAAAAGATTTTCCTTTTGTCTGTTTTCTTATATTGAAATCCAATATCTTTTAAAATATTGGATAAAGCAGTTTTTCCTACCCAAACAAATCAGCTGCTTTCAAAAATGCTAGAAGCGTCGACCTATTAAAGTATTCATTCCTGGCATAATAACTATATATATGATTCCTTATTGCATCGGCGTCAAATCTATCTATGTCTGTTATAGGTTTAGTTCTGCGTTTCTTTGTAGGTGTTCTTAAAATATTTTCTTTCATGCTAGATGAACCGAACTTTTCTTTATTATTAATATTTGTTATCGTCCGTTTGCTTACTCCAAGTGCGTGAGAGATACGCTCTTGTCTTTCCAACTCAAAGTAACTTTGAAGCTTGATTATTAGTTCACGGGTTTCACTTTTCAATGGATGACCGCGTTTCGACATTATTGTTAAGCACCAAAAGTACAAAACAGTAAAATTCTAAACAAATTAGCGCAGAGGTACAAATAAACAACAATAAAAATCACGAGAAAACCCCCACAACGAGAAAACTGGAAAACGTAGTCTATGCGCGCAAAACGACAAGAGACGACGACCGTTTGTGTATGTCACAAAATGACGGTCCTCACAACGCTATTTTGGGTTGCCATTTTTTTACCAGAAATATAAAGGGATAAAAATAGTTTTTCATTTATTTTTAATTCATCTGACTGATATCACGACAATTATTTTCTTAAGTTTGGTTTGATCGTACCTATATCGTATTATAAACTATATTAAATATGTATTAAGTACATTATACACGCTCTCAAATAATTTCTCCGATATCCCCAGGAACTTTAATGTCGTTCGTATAAATGCCCAAAGCATTTCGGCACATTTCCCTGAAATAGTGACAACATTCGACTGTACGACATCCTTACATACTTTGTAACTAATCTTGTTATACTGTTTTTTTGTGTATTCAATAAAGATAAAAAAATAAAATATTATAAAATTAGAACGTTTTATTTAACAATATATCGACCGACAGAATATATTACGATTACAAAAATAATCAGTTACAATAACCTACTATTTTGTCTCATCACTACAAAAACAAACTTTTGACATAACCTTGAAACAGCGCAGTTTGACGTTGTTAGACTTTTAAAAATTATTGTTGTTAAATTAATTAATTGATTAATTGTTAATAGCTTTAGCCCAAAATAAAACGTTTATTGTACATTGGCATAATTATTCAATTTTTAATGTTATTACTCATTATTAAGGCTAATAAAAGATATTTAAAATTTTGCCATAAATTGTACGTCAGTTCAAAGTTACATCGCCCATTGGATCACGACCTGTCAGGAACGCATTCTCTCAGTGGCCAGACTATAAGAGGGACGAAAAGTATCAATTGGTAGTGTGTAGGAGATTTGATTAATCTGGCGCAGGAAGAAGTTTATTACAGGCAACCGTTTGGCCAATATTTCGGCTCCTCGTAACTGACCTACCGTCATTAAATGTGCAAGGTCCCTGACTTTGTACGACCACAGAGAAAGAACTAGCTGACCACCGCAACTTCGTTTGCGTCTCTTTTCAATCATGCTCGGCTCCTATTGATATAAACGTGATGTTAACTATCCGATAATAGGCACGCCAGAACAACACACATTATAAAAATGTTAAAGTTATTTGATTATTCAAAACCAAATACCTTTAGATGCTGTATAATATTAACTGGTTTGCTTATATATTTAAATTTAGAATCATCATCCTCATTATCTATATAAAAAATCATGTTATGATTTTAATTAGCATAGTACATACATATTATTATATACTAGTGTCGCCCAGTGGTCGAAATGCGTCATTTCATGCGATAATTCATTTTTTATTATTATTATTTTTTAGCTGTCTACACTCATTCTTCATTTAAACTTTAACTGTACCTTTCATTTCATTCACATAATATTCGTAAAAGGGTGTATAAAGTTTTTGCTTCACGCATTTATATTATATTTATACATATTACATACCAATATTTAACATATTATAGTACTGTAGTTTTTACTGCAAAACACCTAATAATTATTTGTATCAGACTTATCAATCAATCAAATACGAGTATCTTACGTCACGGTAACCCACGCATTACTACCCACTTGATACATTCAACTACTGATGATTCCAATAGTAAACAAAGCAAACGCTCCTTTTTTGTATATCAAAATAATTATTTACGACAACTTTGAACTTGACTTTGTCTTGTGTCACATAACAACGCACAACAATAGTTATTTTCCTTTATAAATTAACCTGAATAACAAATTACATATACTTATACATACCTGGTACACTTATACATTTGAATAAATGTCCATGTGTAAATCTCTTCAGTATCTTTAGTAGATGACAACGGTAGCAAACACATGACGTCACTTCTTACTATTGCTAAATCCTCAGGTTTTAACTAGCTTGCCTAGCCCATGTATGTCGTTTAGCGCGGTAAAGGATAGCCTATGTCTTTCTTTAAGAATTTTGCGAAATTGCATTTAAAACGGTGCAGCGGTAAACCCGTGAAAGCGTTACAGACAGACCAGATAGTTACTTTCGAGTTTATAATAATAGTTTGGATATAGATTTAACATTAATTAAAACACAATAGCATGCCAACTTTGGTGTAGGTATTTATTACATACCTCTGCTAAAATGTCCAAACTAAAGCTTGTCTGGTAGTGACCACTATTAGCGATAAGAGCGCCTATTGTACTTGTAAGATGACATGTAGTTGAAAAAATCCTTTTGTTTCAAATATGTAATTAAGTGGTGTACAAATAAAGGTGATTTGGACCAAACGGTTCCGAACGCTTGACCGCATACGCCTTCCGCAACACGCAATCGTAGCCGTACCTGGAAAAATAGACTTTATACACTATATACACGTTTTAATATCATTTAAAAAAAAAAAAAATTTTCCGATGCGTAACGTTTGGTGAAAATCTTCCTTTAAGGTAGTAACTTTCTCTCTGAATTATATTACACTAGCTACCCGCTCCAGCTTCGCACGGAAATCTTTGAAATTATCAATATTTCTCTAATATAATATGCATGTATTACCCATATAAACCTTCCTCTTGGATCACTCTTTCTAAAGGTGAAAACCGCTTTAAATTCCGTTGCGTACTTTAAAAGGTACAAGAACAAAAAGCGATTTCATTTTATAAAGATTAATGTAATGTTGTAGATAAAAAACTGCTTAGAAGAAAAGGAATCTCTGGAAGTCTTCGCATCGTTTCTAGATTTCCGTGTATCAAGTTTACCACGACAAGCGAACAAACTGCATGACAATTGCAAAGGAATTCCATTCCATATAAGACTGATTGGAGCACAGTTGGCTGAAAATAAAGAAAAGCTGATAGATGATCCTAAATACTGGAATTACTTTGTGAAAATGTTCAAGAAGAAAGAATACTTTTCGTAAGTGTTTTTTTTTTCCATTTATCATGTATGCTTAAAACACATACCTGTTGAATGTTGCCTGATAGAAGATGCCTGATGAGTGCGTGAGTGTACGTGTGTGTGTGCGTGTGTGTGTGTGTGTGTGTGTGTGTGTGTGTGTGTGTGTGTGTGTGTGTGTGTGTGTAAATTGCTAGCATTGCGAATTAGACTTAATATTAAAAACATGTATTTCTTTTTCTTAGTATATCGAGATACCACACCAACAACCCAATGAAAACGATAGAAGTATGTATTAACTCTTTGAACGAAGTAGTACGGCCTTTGTACCATAGGCTTAAAATCCTGCCCGACAATGTCAAAGTGTCAGCAAATGTTCTCAGTAAGCTGTGGAACAAAGATGTGCAAGAAGTAGAAGCTATCATGAAGCAACTGCGAAGCAAATCCTTGATAATTGAAATGTATGATCGTGAACAAAAGAACTACCTCTATGAAGTACATGATCTCATAATGAATTACTTGAGAAGTACAGGAGCAGATAGAAAAAAAATCCATGCAGAAATGCTAAATAGTTATTGTTATGATAGCCACAGTGCCCCAGTAGAAATAGTGAACGATGGCTACATAGCGTATTATATCGGTTATCACATTAAGCATACTGAGAACTTGAACAATTTGTGGAGCCTTTTTCATAAACTGTTTCTTGACTTGAAATTTTTGGGGAATAAAGTGAGACTCACGGGATCAGCTGATGTAATCGCCGACCTTCAAAACTATGAAAATTATATAAGTACTGATGTAAGTATGTTTAACTACACTCAGATTTGTTAATGATTTAGTATAATCTCTTGTAGTAGTAGCCGTTTAATTTATAGTTATGAAAGAATTAAATGCAATTTGGTAATATAGTCTTTCAACTTGTTTGAAATACCAGAGTGTCAATTCTCGAAATAATAGTTTGGTCTCATTTCAGCTGCGATCTAACAATAGGCATGATGATAGTAATAATATAATAATATAGATTATTTCCTGCCACAATATAGTAGGTATACATTACCTACATTAAAAATATAGAAGCATATAAATGTTTTATAATAACCGAGTACCACTAAAATTATGTATTTATCTGATGAAATGAGTTTCATAGAGTATAAAAATCGTATTTATTTTCATATTTAGAGCGAGATAGTTAATTAACAAAAATAAAACTACAAAATATAGCTTCCTCCATGTTAAGTTGAACACCAATGAGATCGAGTTACGTTACGTTTATGTAAACGTCATTTGGTTTGGTTAAAATAGAAGATCACTTTATTGTTTAAAAGTACTATAATGCGCAATGGTTAACAAATGGTGACGTCACGTCTACGACGAGACGGACGTCACAAGCAGACGCCATAACATAACCGAGCGTTTTGACGTGAATATTAAACTTAATATTAAAATAGCAATTTTTTCCTACTAAATCATTATTTTTTGTAGAAATACGATTGTTTTTGATAATAGGACACATCATAAAACAGTGTTTCAAAATTAGTCATCTTGCCTATTTACAATTTCCGATTCTATATTCGGTTATAATACGATACATTTATATTATAGTCAACGTTGGATGTTTCGTACTTACAAAAAAATTACTACGAAAATACCTTTTTATGGTAGTTGCGAGATCAAGAGTTGATGAGGTAAATCTGGAGTTTTTGCAAGTATTTGTATTGCACGTTTTGTTTGTTAGATTAAATTTCATGCATGTATTGTTAGACCATGCAGTGCATAAATGATCAAAGCTACCAGTAAGCTAAAATGTAAATTTCATTCAACAAATATTGTAGCTCGTCGGTCACCTGTCACTCCACACGCTTAATCATTTCAGAGGCTGGATTTGGACTTATTACTCACCATCAAATCGTTCCTCAGCACCCACGGAGGAGATTTATACCATTACCCTTGCACCAACATAATACAAAGCATTTTACAACATGAAAATAAAGGTATATTGCTTAGTAAAGCCAATGAGATCGCTCAAGAAAACTGCAGTAAAAATGAGCTGTATTTTGAGTTTTTGTAAGTATTTTTAATTTTTTGGGAACTCAATTTTTTTTTTTCTTTTTTAAAAGACAACTCCCACATTAGAAATAAACATCCTGTGTCGTGGGGGACTTTACAAACATACATTAAACGGACACAAAGAACATCCAGACTCGGGACAACAATTCGTGGATCACACAAAGTGTTGTACCGCGTGGGATTTGAATCCAAGACACTTGGCGCGGTAGCAAGCGGCATGGCGACCGCTGAAACCACTCGGCCAACCGTGCAGTCAAAAAAAAATTCGATTTCAAACTCCATAATCTTATTTTCTTATGTTCTGGTAGTCTAGTGCGAATTGATTTTAGGATCCGCTAAACGCTATTCCGACCGTAGCCCGTACTGAACTCTTCTTCATCAGTTGTTGTATAATAAACTCACACTGGAGCCCGCTGCTTATCATTACCAGTAATTACTGTTATATTGCTTTTCATTCGTTTCATTATGCATACTAAACTTACACTGTGTATATACAGGGTCTGTCGTAAATAATGGATAAGTCGTAAACTGGAGTTGGTCCGGCTATGAGACTATTAGAAAATCGTATCTTTTTGCCAGGGTTTCTAACCGTATGGAAATGGCGTAGACTTTTATGTTTTTTTATAAATTTCGCTACTCTTTGCATTCATTCCGTTGCCATTTCGTTAAATTTAGGTATTTCTGTGTCATTTTTTTTGTATTACAGTCTTGAAGATGTGTATTATTTAGTTTTAGTACTGTTTTAGGCGTTTTTAACGTTGGTCATTTTCAAAATTGTCATTTTAAGATTTTTTATGTTTTTGTTTTACTTAGGGTCAACTTTTGATCATTTACTGTGTAAAAAAAAAGTACGGCGCTATAGCTGCCCATGATCTTAATAAATTATCTAGTATGTGTAGATTCTAAAAAGGTATAACAATGCATACTTCACAAGTAATATTAAGCTACATGAGCGAGATCAATATCAAGGTGAGAAAATATTTTTTTCATGTAATGTTGTAAATGGTTATAAAACTTCGTCATAATGATTTATTTCTGCCAAGATTCTTTACACAATCACTATGGGGCCACTATTAAAGATATTCAAAGAAAACTAGGTAGTTTTTTGTCAAAAAAATTTCATGCCTCCTCATTTCATAAAGGTGTTTAATTTTAAAATTGATGTGCTCTAATAGTTACATGCGACAAACATGTTACAAGTTTATTCGTAAAAAGGATCATCAGGTAAAAAATGAACAAAGACAGCAATACAAAGGGTCTCCCCGCGTGAAAAGGACATTGTTACTAGGCACACTGCATGATGCACCGTCCCTTTCACACTCACGATGTGTGAAAAGGTTAGCATGCGTTTAGCTAGGGCGCACTCCTGATACATCTCTCAGTGTGATTTTGACCATCGCATGTGCTCTCGTTTTCATTACTGTCGTCAATTTGTTACTGCTTTCTAATATCGGACTTAGATTTTCTTTGTGATTTGGACTTGTTAACCTGGTGATATTGACAACTCAGCTCTCATTTATGGGCATCGTGTTGTGCTATCGATTGCACGTGTTATTTTGGAAAATTTTGTATATCATGCCTCAACAATACACGCCGGCCGAATACGTAAACATGCATTACATTTATGGTTTATGTGATGGCAACGCCAATAGAGCTGCTAGAGTTTATCGGGAAAAATATCCAAATGCCCGGCATCCTGACTATCGTGTCTTCATAAGAGTGCACAACACATTTTTGGAAGGACGATTTCCTGGGACCGGCGTAGGCGGGGCGAGTGAAGGACGACCACAACGCCACAGTGCAGCCGAAGTACTGGAAATAGTTGCAGAAGACCCTGGTACGTCCATAAGTGTAATTTCAAGGCGCACCGGTATACCTCAAAAATCTGTACACAGGATTTTAAAAAGGCATGAATTATATCCCTATCATTATCAAAGGGTCCAAACATTAATGCCAAGGGACGCTGCTGCGAGAATAACATTTTGTCGCATAATGCTGCGAAAGATGAGGGAAGACCAAAGTTTTTTTAATAAAATTTTATGGAGTGACGAGTCAACGTGTCGAAAAGATGGTTTTTTGAATCTTCACAACATACACAGCTGGCAACTCGAAAACCCAAGACTTATCCGAGAAGACCGATCGCAATATCAATTTAAAATTAATTTATGGACTGGCATTATTAATGGCAAAATCATTGGTCCATTCGAATTGCCGGCAATATTAAATGCGGATATGTATTTGAATTTTTTAGCAAATACTTTACCTAGTTTACTGCAAGACGTCCCACAAGAGATAAGAAATGAGATGTGGCTACAAAATGATGGGTGTCCAGCACATTACGCTGTTCGTGTCAGGGAACATTTAAATAATACTTATCCAGATAGATGGATAGGGCGATTGGGGCCAATTTTATGGCCTCCACGTTCGCCAGACCTGAACCCCTTGGACTTCTTTTACTGGGGCTGTATAAAAGAAAAAGTATACAGTGAAACAATAAGTTCTGTAGAAGAGTTGCGTGCGCGCATTCAAGTAGCAGCGAGAAAAATTGAAGAAGCCGGTTATGTGCGCCGGATTAAGCGATCGTTTATTAGGCGATGTAGAGCGTGCATAGCTGCCGGCGGAGGACACTTCGAACATTTAGTTTAAGTTGTTGAATAAATATTTTTACGTACTAAAACAACCTAGTTTTCTTTTGAATATCCTTAATAGTGACCCCATAGTGTTTGTGTAAAGAATCTTGGCAGAAATAAATCATTATGACGAAGTTTTATAACCATTTACAACATTACATGAAAAAAATATTTTCTCACCTTGATATTGATCTCGCTCATGTAGCTTAATATTACTTGTGAAGTATGCATTGTTATACCTTTTTAGAATCTACACATACTAGATAATTTATTAAGATCATGGGCAGCTATAGCGCCGTACTTTTTTTTTACACAGTAAATGATCAAAAGTTGACCCTAAGTAAAACAAAAACATAAAAAATCTTAAAATGACAATTTTGAAAATGACCAACGTTAAAAACGCCTAAAACAGTACTAAAACTAAATAATACACATCTTCAAGACTATAATACAAAAAAAATGACACAGAAATACCTAAATTTAACGAAATGGCAACGGAATGAATGCAAAGAGTAGCGAAATTTATAAAAAAACATAAAAGTCTACGCCATTTCCATACGGTTAGAAACCCTGGCAAAAAGATACGATTTTCTAATAGTCTCATAGCCGGACCAACTCCAGTTTACGACTTATCCATTATTTACGACAGACCCTGTATATGTATATATAAGACTGCTTTAATAAATTAAACTTGCAACCAAATGATTGAGAAGTTAAAAGCTATGCATTATGCAACCGAGATGAACATATGCCTAACATTGAATCACCTTCATCGCCTTCAATAATAATTTTTTTTTAGGCATGAACAGAACGTGGAAGAGATAAAACATTCAACGATTGATGTCAAAGAAAAGTTACAAGCGGTGTGTTTCCTTGGTGATTTCGTACTTGTTGGAACTTGCTCTGGCGTCGTCAAGGTATAGTGAATGTAAACAATTGTAAATGTTGTGTTATTGTAATTGTTTAAATATGTTCACAAAGATGAATGTCTGTTAACATAATCTATCCAATACTGTATAGTATATGACGAATTCCCATTATACCAAATGTGTTTAAAATATGTTAAGGACTACCCAATTATCTGATGAACACTCCTTAAGTGACTCTTCACAAATTATTTAAGCAACTTTCTAAAATCAATTCCATAATGCAGTCGAATACACGATTGTTACTGACAGACAGTTTGTCTAATATAATTTAAATAGTTTGATTACTTTTCTAAACTAACAGTCAGTTTTAAAAGCCAATCTTTTTGCGTCTTTTCAGTTCTTTCATATTCCAACAAATAAACTACGCAAAGAGCTGCGTGGTCCACGTCTGCCAATCACCTGGATAGGGGTGTGTTGTTCTACGTACCCACAGATAGTCGTGGCACTGTTCTCTGACGGCACTATCATGCTGTGGTATGTCGACGACGTGCAGTACGATGACAATAATGATATTATTGAAGAAGGTATGTTTTTTTATTGTTATACAGTAGGCATGATGACTAATTTAAAAAATCTGTTTTATCGTGTTCAGAAGTATCTCCTAGAAATAAAATCAATTTTTATATTTCTGCAAAAAGTAAAGGTTTTAACAAAAATATGTGATTTAAATTTTAAGATTAAAATTCACGCCAAAACGCTCGGTGACGTCATGACGTCTGCGACGTGACATCACCTTATTAAGCAATGTCAATTATAGCACTTAAAAACAGTCGATTATTTCCCAACCAAATGACGTTTACAGAAACGTGACGTAACAGGCTCTGATTAGTGTTCAACTTAACATGGCGGATTGCTATATTTTGTAGTTTTATTTTTATTAAATAACTGTTAACTCTGAATATTAAAATAAATACGATTTTTATAGACTATGAACCCCATTTTATCAGATAAATACATAATTTTACTGGTTTTTGGTTACTGTTATCATGCCTATTATAGTATGGTTGACAAAATGGGAATTACTAACAAATATAAAAAATGGAATACTTAATTGCTGTACAGGTCTAGGGTTCGATTCCTGAATCGAATATTTGTATGATCTACAAATATTTGTTTTAAAGTTTGTGTGTTTCCTATGTATAATATGTATTTTTTTACAAAAAGAAAGTATATAAGTATTAATCAGTAAATCTGGCTTTCATACATTTTTTTTTTTTTTTTCTATAAATGCCGTACATTGCAAGTAGGACATTGCTATTACGATCTAGTCTACTGACTAATGAGTAATTTTACTTTGACCTAAATTATTAAAACAAAACTATAATAAGATTGTGTCCATTAACACTTTTCTTATTGTCTCTAATTAATTGAGGACACTCTGTTCGTGTGTTCTTGTATTACACTGCACTAAACTTTCATACATAAGTTCAGAAATCTAAATAATTGACCGAATGATTAAGTCACATAAAATCCATACCAATGTTGTAGTTTCAAAATTGTCTGTCTGTTACGCTTTCACGACTAAACCGCTGCACCGATTTTAATGAAATTCGGCATAGAGCTATTTTAATTCGGAAGGACATAGGCTATTTTTTACCATAACGACCGACATAAACACGGATGCAGCCACGGGTAAAAGCCAGCACGTTGTATAAGTGTCCCATAATCAAACAAAATAATATGCCAGCAAATTTTACAGGCATAATGGAATTATAAAATGTGTAAAACGTTTTAAAAATATTAACCTTGATAACGAGCAACAGGAAAATTCTGATATTACTAAACGCAATACGGCACTGGAATGAAAATAATAACACGGATTAAATAACAGTACGTACTTGTCAAGGCCCTTTAAATACATGTAAATAAATTCCCAACTACGCATTGAAAATTACAACATTCACCGAGTGAGTGAGGATACTGGAGGCCCATACCCCAACCCCTCCCCCCATCCCCCAAAGGTCGGCAACGCACTTGTGACGCCACTATTCAATAAAAGATTTTTCTATTATAATCTAATATTAACTACGTGTCTAATCTCTTCGTGTCTATTTTTACCCGACTACGGCAAAGCCAAAAGGCAGGTGAATATATTTGACAATCTACCTTTTTTACGTCTGGATCTGAGTTCAAAATTAAGTCTCCCTGCTGGTAAGCATATGCAGAATCCGAAAGTGATGGCCACCAATACTCATTGCGAATGCAGACAATGCTACAATGCAGGATGGTAACCCACACAGTCACCGGAAACCCAATGATGCAGTGCTGCTTCTGCGTCACCGGTCTCGCAGTCACCAACGAAACATGACAGCACGAACGCTGTCATTTTACGTTGATTTTCTATGCGAGGGTAATATCGCCCGTTCTTGCTTAAATCAGCGTGTCTCTACTGCTTGAACTTTTTTTTGATATATAAATTTGGCAAAGTTACTACTGTGCCGATTGAAAAGCATAAGCAGAATCCAAGGCTGGTGGTTAAAATACTCATTGCAGCATGGTAACCCACACTATGGCGGCCAAGTGCATCATTGGGCCTCCGGTCTCGCACTCACCAACTAAACACGACAGCGCCGACAACACGAATGTTGTCATTTTAGCTTGGTGTTCTGTGCGAGAGTGCTGAAATCAACGTGGCTATACTACCTCTAAAAACATCAATTATCACTTATGTTTGATGTTCCAACGTTACTTCTTAACTACTGAATAGATTTTGATGAATGCGGTGTCAATTTGTGTCATTTTTGTAATAATGGCTTTATTTCTTTCAAAGTTTGTACGTATAGTCGTTCCAATACTTTATTTAACTTTTGACAGATCACGCAAATAAAGTTTTGTAATAATTTTTGATACAATATACTACAGATAATACTGTACTTTATGGGCGGGCTCCGCCTACTTAGGGATGTGTCATTCGTAATTAATGACCACAGACTATAAAAACGGTTTTGAAATAAATCGATTATCGATTATATTAATAAAACATACAATAAAATTATTGTGATTATATTTTATATCAAATCACGTAAAAAGCTTTATTATTTTGCATTAAAATGCCCTAAATGTCTCTGTTTCAATGCATAAATAATTTGCGTAATGAAAACAGTTCCATCGTACTCGTACCTAGTAATGGGATCGAATGTATTCGCCGCAAATTAATGAATCTAAAATAATTGTTTAGACTTACTATAGTTGGTTCAAATAAAAACTACCTGCGGTACCTACAGGTACAAAATGTTGAAATTCGTAGTAATTTACGGATTAAAAATAAAACAACCAAAAGAGGTACTGTAATACTAATTTTAATTATAAAGAATCGTCTTCTTCGTATGATCAGGAATCATCATCACTTGAGTTCTCAGTAATATTGATTATCATTTCTTGGATAGATAAATTGTCGAATGCAACATCCCGATCCCAATCCGACATTATCACCTTCTTTGTTTTTTCTACAACATTCGCCCAGTTTTCTGGAGTTACTTTTTCACACGCATTTTTCAGTAAATTCAGCATTTTTCTTGCGGTGAAAGGAGGAGTTGTATTGTTCCTCGCAGCATATCCTTTAACTTGTGCCCAGATCATTTCAATTGCATTATATTGGCAGTGATATGGGGGAATTCTGAGGACGGTATGCCCATGCTCTGCTGCCATTTCATCTATGACGTATCGTTTTGGCAGCTTCTTTGTTTTTAATATCTTTACTAACTCTACTTTTAGTAGGGACTCATTCACCTCTTCGCCATTGTCACGGAGCCAGTTTATAATTTCATGTTTTTTGTTGGCCTGTGTTGGTATTTTATTAATTTGACGAGAGTGATAAGGTGCATTATCAATAAATATTATTGATGGCTCTTCGAGTGATGTAAGCATTTCTCTGAACCACTTTTCATACACGTTCGAATTCATCTCCTCATGATAATCTCCTGTTTTCTGGGATTTAAAAGCTAATAGAGCGCCTGGCACAAATCCTTTTACTGTTCCTGCATGACAAATAATATCAGTCGTTCGCCTTTTCCCATTGGTACTGTAGAAGTGGAGCCAACGGTGTTGTCAGTCCAAGTTTTTGACAGCGTATGATTCGCATTGAGCCAAGTTTCATCTGTGAAAACAACATTCGACCAATCTTCTATTTTTTTTGCTTGTCTTAAAAAAATCGCATCTATACAAAGCAATATCATTGCGTTCCATTAAAATTTTTCGTTTGTCACATTTTTGGAATAACATTCCAATGTCTTTCAATACCTTTGTCAGAGAAGATTTTTGACCACGGAACAAACCACTATTTCGAAGAGATTGTGTTAGTTTTTTTAATGTTGGAATCTCTTTTCTTTGGTAATAGTCGTATATATGACGACGAATAGCATCAGCGTCAAAATTGTCAACGGCTGTAACTTTACTAGGCGGACGTTTTTTCTTAGGTGTAGATAGCTTATTCTGTTCCATGCCACTGCTGCCGTAGCCTTCTTTTGTTATTTTTGCCACTGTTGAAGCACTAATACCTAATGCTGCTGCAACACGGTCTCTAACTTGAGTCACTGGTATAAGAGGCCCACCATTACGGCTTTCCTTTTCAAAGTATTCACGAAGTCGCAAGACAAACTCTCTTGTTTGTCCTTTGAGTACTTTCTTTTTTGGCATTTTGACAGTAACGAAGGCAGGAACGATACGCTCAACTCAACCAAACGTGAGAATTCACAAATAAATCAATACGGAGGAATATAAATACTCAACTATATTGAAGGTTACTCATTGAAATACTGTAGATTATTTTAAAATAGATATAGAGAGATTTAATAAAGATTATCAATAGTTTAACAAATACAATATTAACCACTGAATTACAACACAATACAATAATACATTTTGAAAATTCAGTTCCTTTTATATATTTTTTCATGACATAGAACCGTCATATTTGAACAACATTCTTTTAATCCATTTCTTCTTTATTTTGACAAAGGAGGTCGCACATTGAAACACATAGAAATATGAAGTACGAAATTATCTATAAAATAATGAGTTTGTTAAATCGATTAAAACTTCTTAATGCATAAAATCGATCGATGAAAGAAATCGAATAGGTAACGGGTCAGGGTATCACTATTTGATTAAGTATTAGAGCTGTCAAAAGTTAAATAAACTATTGGAACGACTATAGTCGGGTTATTATTATTATATGATTGCTTAGATGTAGTAATGACATTTAATAGCTACTCGTTTTTTTTGTCTACTGTTATTGTTAGTTTCTTAACAATTTAACCTATTAATACCATATTCTAGAAACATATGTAAATAATATCGACTTATACATATCAAGTATCACCGACTTGCATGCGTTCAATGCAAGCAACAAATAAATCTTCATAAATTATAATATGTTTTAGTCTTCGTCCTTTCATTTTCCTCTCTTTGAGGTAACGTATTTTCTGTAATTTAAATGAGGTGTTGTAAAAATAATTTAAATTAAGAAAAAAAAGAAATCGCTTAACAAATAACGAAGACATCGCTAAACTTAACGAACATAAAGAAATAATATTTTGTTATATTATGTTCAATCTAGTTAAAGAGAAAATTAGCATATATATACAAATCGTTTTATATTTTATTAAAAAAGTGCCTACATCTCCTGCAGATCTTCATCTGATCGATGATAGTACACCATCTTGTGATAAAATAAAATAGTGTTCGAATGTTACATAAATATGTACATATGTATATTCGTGTGTGTAAAAAGTATTTATATGTATTTATAGCAGTTGTCTAGTACCCAAAATACAAGCTCTGCTTAGTTTGGGAATAGACGGCGTTGTGTTTTAGATGTCCGAAATATTTATTTATTTGCATTAATTACATTATGTCATATCACTGTGCATTTTGTTTCTAAGCATTTTTTTACATTACAGAATCGGAGGACTTGTACAACAGTCATTGCGCTGACACGGAAACAATAAGACCAAAACTAGGACCATACATAAACTGTAGATGGTCGAACAACGAACAGTACTTAATATCGCATACGAAGAAAATGATCGTTTTGCACAATCCTTTCCCTCACGAGAAGAACAAAATAATTGATACGATAGACTTCGAGAGAGATCGAGAGATCCTCTGTTGCGTGCCTTGCAACCACGACCGGTGTGCAGTCGTCGCTACAGTTTGTAATAATAATATATCTGTGGAAGTTATCAATTTGGAATCTAAGAAGAGAATTATTACTTTTGAAGAGACTGATATAGTTTTAGATATAGTTACAGTTCCTGGTAAGTCCATCATTTTTGTGTAGTTTTTTTTCAATTAATAACTTTTCTGGTTATTGTATTTTACTGCTCAGAAGTATATCTTTAAAATAATTTTAGTAACATTTTTGCAAAAATTACATCTACATTTATAATTTATGCTGCTTGAATATAAAAAATATATTGTAGTCAGGAACTGAAAACCAGAAATTAAAAGCACACTTCCCTAGAGTTATCTTTTACAACAAAATACACAAATAATGCGTGCTTAAAAATGTAATGGATTTTTCAAAATTCCATAACAGAATGTCCTATTGTTAAAAAATAATAAATAAGGTAGTTATGATATAGAATGTATATATAGATATATATATTCTAACATCTGACAATTATAATTTCTTTACAGGTAGTAATAAAATAATAACATTAAAAGCTCACGAAGTTATGGAATATGAAGTGAAATTCAATGTAAAATCAGTGAAAGCCCATCAGTATAGAAGTAGAAGAGTGATTGCAAGCGAAGATGTGAAGGAGAACATTGCCTTCCTGTCTATAGCGGTCAATAAGAGTGGAACGATCTTGTTCGTGTCGACTGACGATAGTCGGGTCGTGTGCATTGACCTTAAGACGTATACTACCTCGTTTGACCTTGAAAATAGGCGAGGGTAAGTGGGACATCCAGATAACTAAACGCCAGTTTTTTGTTTATTTGAAAGGGGAAGGGATTCCTTTGGGAATAAGGCCGCCCTTTGTACACAACATATCTGACATTTTATGTATGTACTCCCTTGTACCTCTATACCTAATATGGTGTGCTAAAACAATTTTCAATCGTATCTACATTTGGCTATGTGTCAATCTGTTCTTACATATTGCATATCATCATGGGGTGGTGCTGCTAACACAATTTTACTGCCGTTACGTGCTCTGAGAGCTATTTTAAAAGTATCCACAATTCGCCCTTTTAGGTTTCCCACACCAGCTTTATTCCGAATACAAAGTACTAACAGGTCGACAACCGTTTATCCTAAATACGCACCTAAAACAGCACTGAGAGCTTCAGTGCAACCCAACACCAACAGACAAAAGACGAAAGGACTTGGTCTGTGGAACCCCGCAAACAAGGCACGCCTATGTACACAGATTTTATTTATTTTTAGGACCGTTTATATATAATAAACTAAAGAAATTATTAAACATAGGTATATAGTGTTAATAATACAGTATTTAAAAAAAGGGTATCAGAACATTTGACTGCCTCGGTGGCGTACTGGTAGCGCATGCGACTGCTAAGCTTGAGGTCTCAGGTTCGATTCCCGGGTCGGACCAAATGTTTGTATGATCTGCAAATATTTGTTTTGGAGTTTGGGTGTTTTCTATGTATAATACGTATGTATTTACAAAAAAAAAGTATATAAGTATTTATATCAGTTGTCTAGTACCCATAACACAAGCTCTGCTTAGCTTGGGACTAGATGGCGATTGGTTGTGTGTTAGATGTCCGGAATATTTATTTGTTTATTTAGGTACACTAAACTATTCAGACACTGAAAATATCTTAGTAATATTAAAGTAGCAGTATTATAACATATGCACTTAGTCATAACCTACGATTTAAGGAAAAAAAAATTTATAGAAATAAAGTAAGTGTAAGAACAGTAATTGCCTGAAACACGGGTCTTACCTAGATCAGGCAGATCTGACAGTGATATTTTCGATTCCCGAGTCGGATCAAATATTTGTATTGACTGCAAATATTTGTTTCGTAATTTGAGTGTTCTCTATGTATTTACAAAAGAAAAAGTATTTTAGTAAAAGGATTCTACTTAGTTTGAAGCTAGATGGCGTTGTGTGACAGATCTTCGAATTTTTGGTATTTATATGTATTTATTACAATCAAATTGTTACCTTTAATAGTATAAAGTGAGTATAAAAATACCAATACAACCACAGAGTACATAATATCATATTGTTTATGTCGAATAGTTTAAAATAAAAAGAAATGTATATACAGGCAGTCCTCAACTTACGTCGTTTCAAGTTACGTCGAATGATGTTTTGACACTATTCCTCAAACATACATTATTTGTTTCGATTTCCGGCATACGAGAATTCACTTGTCGCGAAGTCGTCCGTGGTCCGCAGGGCCGGCAGGGGGCGCGGTGTCGACGTGCGGGGAATACCCCGAACATGATGCTGATTTTGTTTAGGTACTTCAGGGACAACGGACAATCAAGACGTAATACATTAGTTTTTTTTTTGCATCTTTGACACTTTTTGTTTTTACATACATATTTACTCGTAAGTAAATTTTAAACTGCCACCTAAACAAGACAGTAATAATAAAGTGAAGAAGAGAGTAAGAAACACAATTACAATGGAGATTAAATCTAAGATTTTAAAACTCAAAGATTATAATTGCACATTTTTTTTTAATTTTGAGTCCGTGTGGATCCTAACCCTTGAGTTTTACATGTAAACATATGAAAGATATGTCTCGACTTACGTTGTTTCGATTTATGTCGCGTATTTCAAGAACCTAACATGCCGTAAGTACGAGGACTGCCTGTACTATAAACTTGTAAAAAGTAAAAATAATGATAAAAAGAATTATGAAAGCTAAACAGTTAATTTTTTTCTAGCAATGTAGTATCAATGGCATGCAGTGAATTGACGTATGACGAATTTGAACCCGGCTCGGATGTCCTCCTCACAGGTACTGGGACCATCGAAGATAATACCAAGGTGTGGTACTTAGACCCGTCGTACATATCACAACAGGCGCAAAAAAATGGGTCAGTATGCTTGAAAATTGATTGAGTTTAATTAGACCATGTGTTTAAATAATGATATGATAATTGGGTTTTGATGTCACTAGTATTGCCCGGCGACATACGTTCTACTGAACTTACTTGTGTTTATTGTTTAAAGATACCAATAATCTCTTGGCTTTCTTATTTATTACTTGCATCGTGTAATAAATTATAATTTTGTGTATAATGAAGAAACTAATACTTGTTATATTGAGATGCTTCTGCATCATTGAACCTCCAATTGGTCTCTTAAAGATATAATATATAGAAGCTTATAGCTACCTATGACTTAACAGGTTTGGTTTAAGAAAATAATGCACTAATTTACTTATTTTTTTTCTTTTAGGAGGGTTCGACTAACCACAAAATTTGATGTGAGTTTCCTCAACCCAGCATCACCCCAAACACCAAGCACTTCGACTCCCAATAGTGGAGTAGAAAGTACTGGTAACACTCCCAAAAGACATCAATCCTTCGCCAACCATAAAGAAGTTACCAAAACGTTTCTTAAAAACACTTTGAGTTTAGACAGACACCAGCTCAAGCCGTTAAACTTAAAGGGTATTTGCAACAACAACGATGGGTTCCCACAACCTTTGTTGGCAGTGGTTGATGATAAAAATAATATACAGGTATGTATCAATAACCAATTTATTAAAGTCTGATATAACTATTTAGGGGTATATTATAGGGTAATATGAAAAAGTCAAAGATATTAGTGATGTAATTTTTTTAGTATTTGTAAATATTATTAAAATATTTTCAACATACAAAAATTTAAGTAAAAATGTTAATCATTTTATTAGAATATGAAAGGATTATAAGTTTCTTTGAAAATGTAAAGTTCATTCCTTTTTTTTTAACAAAGCTTGTGTGTGTGTGTGTGTGTGTGTATTTACTAGAAAAAGTAACACATTAAAATAATTAATATAACAATACCTTTAATATTAACTTTAGTTATTTAAATAAAAAAAACTGCTTTGAGAATCCAACGCAATAATACTCGTGTATGAACTAATTTATGTAAGATTGTTTATGTACATATGTATTTTATGTTAAATTGACAAATTGAATTTTGAATTATCTCAAAAATATCTTATTTAATAATGCGTACGGACAAAATAACGAATTATTATTACTTTTAAATACATACAAAATTTTATTAATATCTCCCTTACCAGGTGATGCGCGGCCAAAAAGTGCTAACAGAAATTACCGAGAAATCAGATGAATATATAACACGGGTGAAAATCGCTCCGTGCAATCAATATATCATCTACGGGCTCAAGTCGGGTGCTGTCAAGAAGCACATACTCCGCACCAAAGAAACTGAGACCATAATGGATGTGTACAGTAAAGTGCAATACTTGAATTTTGTGAATTCAAATTTGCTGATAGTCGCCGGACAGAACAGATGTTTGATGGCGTACCAATTTTGTTTGTACACCGGTGTGTGGGAGACTAAAATGCTGCAAAAGGGTAACAACAATTTAGGCTCCCAAGAAATACTGAATGACATCCAAGGTAAGTGTTAAATTTAAGTCAGAAAAAAACAATCTTATACAGCACTCAACGCCATCTAGTCTCAAGTTAAGCAGAGCTTGTGTTATGGATACTAGACAACTGATTTAAATACTTATATGCTTTTTTTTTGTGTAAATACATACATATTGTTGCGCCATAACCAGATGAATCTAGTGTCCACTAGAAGAATCGAGAACTGTCGAGGACAACGCCATCTAGTGTCGGAAAGCGCGCAACTGTGTGCATTATGACGATTACTCGACGCTAGATGGCGCTACAAGCAGCTCTAGAGTAATCTATTTAGCCTAGAGACATCGATCGAATATTTTCGTAGTTTCGAGTAATTTCCACGGCCATATAAAAGCGGAACGTGTTGGCCGTAGGGACAGTATTGTTTCACGATACAGCGGATAAACATCGAAGAGATCTTCTAGTGCGACTAACAAGTGATTTAGTGATTTCTTATTGTAAAAAGTGTTCTTAATAAATATTGTGTTATTTTTGGTAATTAATCGAGTACTTTAATTTATTTAATACCCAGCTCGTAACAATTTGGTGTCAGAAGCGGGATTAAAGTATGCCGGTTTTACCAAAGGAAGACACGGAAGGTATCCGAACTAGGAGTCAGCGCCAGCAAGAGGCTGATCAGAGGCGATTTGGAAGTGCACAACTGCCTACATCGGAAGATCAGCAGCCAGCTATGGAAACCACGCCGTCCACATCGGCAGCAGCTCCAGATATCACGGCCCTAATGGCAATGCTCCAAGAGCAGGCCCGCCGCCAGGAGGAGCAGGCCCGCCGCTTGGAAGAGCAGCTGCAGCGGGACAAGGAGGAGCAGGCCCGCCGCCAGGAGGAGCAGGCCCGCTGCCAGGAGGAGCAGGCCCGCCGTCAGGAGGAGCAGGCCCACCGCTTGGAAGAGCAACTGCAGCGGGACAAGGAGGAGCAGGCCCGCCGCCAGGAGGAGCAGGCCCGCCGCCAGGAGGAACAGATGCTCTTGTTAAAAGGCATACATGAGACTTTCGGCAAAGAAATCAAGGTAGTGAAGGATCAGGTTCTTCAACACGAGAATCGTATCACTGAGGCCGAAACTCAAATTGCTGACGTGAAGAAGGCCTTAGGAAACCTTAAAGTTGGAGACGGAGCGGCGACTATAGTAACTGCTGCTCCTTCGGTACGGGGGTTCAAAGTACCGCCGTTTGATGGAACATCTTCGTGGTCAGCCTACAAGATTCAGTTTGAGGCTGTTATGACGGCAAACGGCTGGACAAAGGAACAAGCTATGACCGCGCTCACCTTGGGTCTTCGAGACCAGGCTCTAACCGTCCTCGAAGCCCTCGGTAAGAAGGTAACCTATGAGCAACTGCTGGAGGCATTGGAAGCAAGATATGGTGACGCTCATCTGGAGCACGTGTTTCGTGCACAGCTGAAGGATCGTGCCCAACGCATAGGTGAAAACTTGCAACAGTGGGCTCTGGAAGTTGAGAAACTGGTCCGTAAGGCATACCAGTCTGCACCTGCGCTCGTTGACGGGAATCTGGTGCAAGCTTTTATCGATGGCATCCGTGACCTCGAAGTTAGAGCTGCTGTGAGACTTGGGCACCATGAAACTCTCAAGGACGCTCTGGCCCATGCTTTGGAGGTGGAAGCTGTGAGACAAGACCATCGGTCTCATCGGGTCCGGGAGGTTGTGGCATCACCTCCGCGGGACCGATTTAAGGGGTACAGCCCTAGATGCTACGCCTGTGGTGAAAAAGGTCACCTTCGGTCCAGCTGCCCTAAGCGAAGCATTGGAAGTGAATACGAGCGGTCTCAGGAGAATAGGGCGGTTGATAGTACTGCCCGACAACAGCAGGGAAACGAGTAAACGCCAGGACTGCGGGGCGGGTGCTGGCTGGTGTTCAAAGAGCCCCAAGGATTTCGATCTCGCAGACTCATGATGGGAACAGCCTGGTCATCAGAGGCGAAATCAACGGAACGTCATGTAAGCTGACGATTGATACGGGAGCTTCTCGCACAGTTGTCAGTTCCCAACTTGCAAATCGGTTCCTGAGGGACATTGCATGTAACCGTGAGCAAATAAACCTAGTAACAGCCACTGGTCAGCGCATACCCGTCCGAGGCGAACAGAAGGTGGAGTTGAAGTTGGGCAACCAAGTTTACCTGCATAACGTCATCGTGGCCGATATAGTTGACGATTGCATCCTTGGCCTAGACTTCATGAAGAACAATTGTTGTGAGATCGACATCAACCAAGGTGTAATGAGATGTAGTCAAGAAGAACTGTTCATGGAAGGAGCATCATCAGGAAAAGTGTACAGCTTAAAGAACGCTGTTCTTCCTCCCAGATCAGAGACAATTATGCCAGTTAGTCTCCCTCATAATTCTGGATGAATGCATCGGTGTGTCCTTATTGAAGGGGTAGATAATGATCTTCCATGGAAGATCGCACGAACTCTAGTAAGTACCACTAACACCTCTGCAGTACGTGTGCTAAATCTTAGTGACAAGCAACATGTGATTCATAAGGGCACACTGATTGGCACTTGCGAAGATGTGGATTGGATGCGTCGATGCCAAGACTTGACTACTTCGAAAATTAGCACGGATGCACGAGTCAACGTGTCAACACTTTTAGAAGACTGTCGAGATGTCTTGTCTAGGGAAGAAATTGACAAGGCTAAGAGAATGTTAGTTAAGTACACTGATATTTTCTCTACTAATGACGCTGATATTGGAAAGACTGGTTTGGTTCAACACAAAATAAACACTGGGAGTGAGATGCCTATTCGTCAGCGACCAAGAAGACTACCAGTAGCACGAGAACAGGAAGTACAAACCATGATTGATGGAATGGTCAGGGATGGCGTTATAGAGCCTTCATCCAGCCCATGGTGTTCACCTGTAGTGCTTGTAAAGAAAAAGGATGGCAGTATGCGTTTTTGTGTTGACTACCGCCGTCTAAACGACATAACGAAGAAGGACAGCTATCCACTACCTAGAATAGACGACACTCTGGACATGCTAACAGGGGTTAAGTGGTTTAGCACCTTGGATTTAAAAATTGGATACTGGCAGGTAGAGATTGATCCCAAGGACAAAGAGAAGACTGCATTTTCGACAGGGAAAGGATTTTGGCAGTTCAAAGTAATGCCCTTCGGATTATGTAACGCGCCAGCAACTTTTGAAAGACTGATGGAATCAGTACTCACCGGATTAACTGGAGATGCCTGCCTGGTCTATTTGGATGACATTGTCATCGTAGGCCGTACGTTTGAAGAACATATCCGAAACCTGGAGCGCGTATTATCGAAAATCCGAAGTGCCAACCTAAAGTTAAGTCCTAAGAAATGTTCATTTTTCAAACGGCAGGTTAGCTTTTTAGGATATGTGGTTTCGGAAGAGGGTGTCCAAACAGATCCGCAAAAGATCGCTGCCGTCAAGGATTGGCCAGTTCCAAGAGATAAGACCCAAGTAAGAGCATTTTTGGGCTTGTGCTCCTACTATCGGCGATTCGTGAAAAACTTTGCGGATATTGCTAAACCCCTTCATAAACTTACTGAAGAGAAAAGACATTTCTGCTGGGATGAAAGTTGTGACATTGCATTTCAAGAGCTAAAAAGACGTCTATGCAACACACCTATCTTAGGGTATCCAGATACCGAAAATAAATTCATAGTTGACACAGATGCGAGTGATACTGGGCTTGGCGGTGTGTTATCCCAGCGGAAAGGTGATCAAGAGGTTGTTATTGCATATTTCAGTAAATCTTTGTCGAAGCCGGAAAGGAATTACTGCGTCACAAGAAGGGAACTACTGGCCGTAGTGAAGACACTGCAACATTTCAGCAAATATTTGCTTGGGCGTAAATTCCACCTCCGAACTGACCACGCTGCATTAAAGTGGCTCTTACAATTTAAAAATCCTGAAGGACAAGTCGCGAGATGGATTGAGTTATTACAGGAATATGACTTCATGATTGAACATCGCAGTGGAAAGTCTCACGGTAACGCAGACGCACTATCAAGAAGACCTTGCCCTGAAGACTGCAAGCACTGCGCCAAGCAAGAAGTAAAGGAAGCTGTTCCTATAAGGACGATAAAGACGGACCTTAGCAACGAATGGAAGGAAAGCCTGCAGCAAGCACAGCAAGAGGATGCAGATATCAAACCAATTCTCGAGTGGATTAAAGCTGAGACTCCTAAGCCACACTGGAGCGAAGTTGCATCGCTGAGCTCGACCACGAAGAGTTATTGGGCTCAATGGGATAGTCTAGTCATCCAGGATGGAGTCTTGTGCCGTAAATGGGAAAACGCTCGAGGAGACAGCTGTCACCTGCAAATGGTTGTTCCTAAAGCTAAGATACCAGTGGTCCTGCAGCTCTACCATAATGGATGTTCAGGAGGTCATATGGGAGTTAAGAAGACATTGTTAAAGATAAGGGAAAGATTCTACTGGATTCATTGTCGTGATGATGTTGAGGACTGGTGTCGCAAGTGTACCAGTTGTGCGGCCGTGAAGGGACCTCATACACGTAGCAGAGGCGCATTGAAATTGTATAATGTTGGTGCACCCTGGGAAAGAATTGCTATAGACGTGGCAGGACCGTTTCCTGAAAGTGAAAGCGGAAACAAGTACTTCATGGTCGTAATGGATTACTTCACTAAGTGGCCAGAAGTCTTTGCCATTCCCAACCAAGAGGCATCAACAGTTGCAGATAAATTAGTGCACGAAGTCTTCTGTCGTTTTGGAGTGCCTTTAGAAATCCACAGTGACCAAGGAAGAAATTTTGAGTCTCAAATATTTCAAGAAATGTGTCGAGTGATGGGTGCTCACAAAACCAAAACCACCTCTTACCACCCACAATCGGACGGAATGGTGGAACGATTTAACCAAACACTAGAGAGGTATCTGGCAAAAGTAGTTGAAAGTAAGCAAAAAGATTGGGACAAACACATCCAACCGTTTCTTCTGTCATACCGAAGTGCAGTCCACGAATGTACTTCCGTAACACCAGCTTTTGCAAACTTCGGAAGAGAACTACGGTTGCCTGCAGACTTGATCACTGGAATAACCCCTGATACCCCGCGAAGTATAACGGAGTACGCGAATGACTTGCGGAACAAGATGAATGACATTTATGAGCATGTCAGACAATCGGGCCAACAAATGTCTGAAAAGATGAAAACCCGTTATGACCGGAAAGCGAATAATAAGGGCTTCGAAGAGTGTTCGCTAGTATGGCTACATAATCCAGTTCGCAGTAAAGGGAGATCTCCGAAGCTACAAGCAAAATGGGATGGGCCATACCGGGTAGTCACTAAAATCAATGATGTTACCTACCGGATACAGAAGTGTCCAAGAGGCGCCCCAAAGATAGTTCATGTAGATCGACTGGCGCGATACTATGGAACCGATAATGCTCGGGACGAGCATGTCTTAGGAGGGGGCAGTGTTGCGCCATAACCAGATGAATCTAGTGTCCACTAGAAGAATCGAGAACTGTCGAGGACAACGCCATCTAGTGTCGGAAAGCGCGCAACTGTGTGCATTATGACGATTACTCGACGCTAGATGGCGCTACAAGCAGCTCTAGAGTAATCTATTTAGCCTAGAGACATCGATCGAATATTTTCGTAGTTTCGAGTAATTTCCACGGCCATATAAAAGCGGAACGTGTTGGCCGTAGGGACAGTATTGTTTCACGATACAGCGGATAAACATCGAAGAGATCTTCTAGTGCGACTAACAAGTGATTTAGTGATTTCTTATTGTAAAAAGTGTTCTTAATAAATATTGTGTTATTTTTGGTAATTAATCGAGTACTTTAATTTATTTAATACCCAGCTCGTAACAATATTATACATAGAAAACACCCAAACTTCGAAACAAATATTTGCAGATCATACAAACATTTGGTCCGACCCGGGAATCGATATAGGTATTTCCAAGGTCATTAAATTTTGCCGGTACACATTTACACTTTGTACGATAAGAGCGTGTCTTATTGATGATCTGCAAATATTTGTTTCTCTCTGTGCTTAGCTTGGGACTAGATGTCGTTGTGTGTAAGAGGTCCAAAATATTTATTTAATATAAGTATGGATTAAGTTCTTAAATACGACCTATGAATTAGGGGAATTTTAGCACTGTATTTTATATTATTTTAACCTTTCTTTAACTTCGCATCTTACTTATGTGATCGTTTAAGTGTAAAAGTCGAATAGTAGTATGTCATTTAATAAAAGAGCGCCAAGAGCTGTGTTATATAATTTGATAATATAGATTTAAAATTTACGTTAAACTGAAATTGCTTTGGCTTAAGTGTAATTAATTATGTTCCAATATGTATTAAACTATTTATTGTCGTACCGTGGGTAACGCCGCGGAGCGAAGCTAGTATAAAAAAGTAGCCTAAGTTAGTCCTTGTATCATCAATTACCTACCAATGAAAATTGGTCCAGCTGTTCCAGAGATTAGCCGTAACAAACAGATAAAAAAATATTATTTTGGTATATGTACCGTGTATGTACATATGCACATATGTATTTACTAAAAAGCAGTTATTTTAATATTACAAACACACTACAATTTTATTTATTTATACATATTATATAATAGAAAGTTATATTCACGCTATGATAGCTCTCACTGTTTTAGGCATCAAGAAAAAGCCCTCTGATAAACTGTCCAGTTCCAGTAGTGAATCTAGCCTCAATTCAAAAGACCGTTTCTATCGGAACGGAGAAAAGAAGAGTCTCTTCAAGGGAAGCGGCTTGGTCGACTGCTTCTGGATCCCAGATCTGGGAATGATAACAGTGGAATGTAATGCCACCACCAAGCTCTGGGACAAGAGTCTCAATCTGCTGACCATACTTATAGGACGTCAGTTGGACGCCTTCATTACTGCTGCCGCCTTCCAGAATAGTGTTCTTGTTCTCTGTGATGAACCTCATAAAAGGTTTCAGGTAGGCTCAAGAGTTTTTGTTTGTATTTTTTTTATGGAATAGAGATCAATCGAGCAGATGTATCGCCTGCTGGTAAGCGATTACAGCCGCCCACCAAAGGCGTCACAAGTGCGTTGCCGGCCTTTGGAGGATGGGGAGGGGGATAAGGCATGGGCCTCTGGTATCCTCACTCACCCAATGAAACACAGCGCAAGCGCTATTTCACTCCGGTTGAGCCGGCCTATTCATGCCGAGGCGTAGCTCTCCCACTGTTGTATTATATTATTTGTCTTCAGTTACTACAGTATATTATACTCTCTTTTTCCGAAGAAACATTATACTAGCAGCCGAGCTATATTTTTCTATTATTCAACTGCCTCGGTGGCGCAGTGGTAGTGAATGCGACTGCTGTGCTTGAGATCTCGGGTTCAAATCCTGGGTCGTGACTATGTGTTTTAAGTGATCTACAAATCAAAATCTGTTTTCTATGCATAATATGTATTTATTTATAAATAATAATAAATAATGTATTCATATCAGTTGTATAGTACCTATAACACAAGCTCTGCTAGGCTTCGGACTAGTTTTTAGTAGATTAGATTTTAGGTCATTCCAAAATTTTTTTTGAAGTGATACTTCTTTAGTATCGTTGTGATTTCAAACCGGATGCAACGGAAAAAACGACAGGACGACGACAGTCGGCTGTAATTAGTGAGCCAGAGCGAGTCAGAGCCAGGTCTCGTTCTGTTGTCGATTTACTGAAGCTTCACTTCTATCGTGTGTAAATCGCACACACACCTTTATTTTTAAATGATTTTCTCCAAATTGAAGTCGATTTCGGGCAAAAATAAAAAATGATAAACTGTTTTACGCTTAGTAACACATTTAATCATTAACATTTATTTTGTACCATTAATATTATTACACAAAATTATGTATACTCAATTATAGGCAAAGTGTTCAAGGCTAAGGGTGGTTTTTGGATTAAAAGTTCAATAAAAATATACGATGCAATTTTAATAGTGTCACGATAGAATAAGGATATAGCACAGAGAGCTCCTATTTCTAAACACTACTGTGATTTTAGAAACGCAGGATTTGCTCTTCATATAATAGCAGGCGTTCTCGAACACAAAGAATTTATAATAAAGTTTTTTAATCTATTTATCATGTACTTTCAGACATATGAATTGAAACTGGATGACGAATTAAAACTGCAAACTATCAAAGAATATAAACTTAATAATGTAATCATATCCTGTGATCTCACTGCCGACGGGCATATACTTGCTATGGGACTCGACTCCGGGAACATAGTGGTAAGATATACTTTTATTCTTAACAGGACATACATATTTGATAATATCAGTATCTGTCATGTCCAATTTGCACAATACAAAATTATATCCGAATGTATAATCCTACTAATAGTATAAACGCGAAAGTTTGTAAGCATGGATGGATGGATGTTTGTTACTCTTTCACGCAAAAACTACTGAATGGATTTTGATGAAATTTTACAATAATATAGCTAATACATCAGAATAACACATAGGCTACAATTTATAAAGATATAGCTTCGCCACGCGGCGTTGCCCGCGGTTATTGTCGTACCGCTTGGTTCAGCTGTATAAGCTGGTATATACATCAGAGTACAGTCATCCGAATGCGTTACCCATGTGGTGACGGATTAAGAATATAGAGAGAGACCACCCCTATTCATACTATGGATGTCGTAAGAGCCGACTGAGGCAGCAAACTACGCAAGTAACAACCAGCAAAGGGAAAGAAATCTTGAAATAAACCCTGTACTAAACCGTCTACCAGCGTGGTATTGTTGGGCAAAAGCTTCTTTCTAAGGAGAAGGCTAGGTCCTATATTGAAGATCCTACATCGCAGAGATCGAGGGGGGAAATAATTTTCTCTCGGGACAGGTCCTGATAAGGCACGGCGTCAATTCGGGGAGGACCTGAAATAATATGGTCCGGATCCTCCCAGAGTAGGGCGCCAGAGGCCGGTCGTCAGGGTGTTTTATAGTGGAAACACCACATATTCCTGGCTTTTGTGTCCCCGAGGAGCGCTGGAGATCCGAAGAGATTTTTCACTCCGTCAACAAAAAAAAAGGTCCTATTGAAGATGTTATTTATTAAATATGCCGCCACAGCCACGTCGTTTTCTTTTGATCACCACAATACAGTAGAAAGGACACAGTAATATATATATATATATATAAAGTAAGTAAAGTAATATTTCGGACATCTATTTAACACACAACGCCATCTAGTCCCAAGCTAAGCAGTGCTTGTGTTATGGGTACTAGACAACTGATATAAATACTTATATATACTTTTTTTTTGTAAATACATACATACTATACATAGAAAACACCCAAACTCCGAAACAAATATTTGTAGATTCCACAAACATTTGGTCCGACCCAGGATTTGAACCCGAGACCTCAAGCTTAGCAGTCGCATACGCGTACCACTACGCCACCGAGGCAGTCACAGTGCACAAGAAACCGCCGTGTGGAGCCGGTATAGAATAGCTCCACCCCATCTCATCCCGTGGTTGTCGTAAAAGGCGACTAAGGGAAAGGACGGAGCTGAGTTTCAGGCTGCCGGTGCTGGGTCGCCATCGCCTCGTTCGCTGGCGAGGTGATGAGGTGATGACGGCCAGGAGTGGAGCCCTGCGGGACCGAGATTGAGCTGGGGGCTCTCTCGCCCCGCAGGCCCTTGGCGAGGGGTCGACGGCGACAGAGAGTCGCCCGCGGCCCCGAGCGAGAGTGGCCACGGGCGGCGGGTCGGAGGACCTGCCAGGTAGCGGAATGCGCCCCTGTTGTTCTGGGGGTGCAAACTAACGTAGGAGTGGGGGGCTCGAGCGATCTGGCCCGCCGAGGCGGGCCCGAAAAGACATCCCTAGCCGAGTCGCGGTGAGCAAACTATCCCGTGGCTCGGTCTTAGGTGAGGAGGAACACCGTGGGGTTTAGTGGGTAGTCTGACACCCTCTCCCGGAGGCAAAGAGTCCCACACGAAGCGAACCCACCGCCCCCGCGGTGGGCGAGCGAAGTGCGTTAATGCATTACCCACGGAAAAAACAAAAAAAAACAAAAAACTGCTCAACTTTTGCTATTGGTCGACGCATCCTCAATTTTTATATCGACCAATAAGCGACCAATCAACGTACTTAATCGATTCCATAATCTCCAATGAGCACACTTTATAACTTGTTTTCAGGTATGGAACGTGCGACGGCAACATCAGATAGCGCTTCTCAAACACCACACGACGAAAGTGCATTCGTGTTCATTCTCCCCAGTACCTGAGCGATCAAATAGGAACTCTTTAACCCAAATGTCGCCCCACCTTGTTAATACCCCCTGTCCACAGGAGGATACCGACGACCAACCACCGTTAGTTTTAGTTACCATGGCGACAGAAATCGTTTGGTGGGACATTACTCATGTTATGAAAGCAAGGGCTAGTAGAATCGCCAAAAGGTTAGTATTCTTTACGTCTATCTATTTAATATTTCGATTACACCAGTTTCTGTCTGATCTAGTCTTTTCAGACGTATTGCTATGATGAGCCTATATCTGTGAATAAACTCGCTCAGTGTCTCAAATTAGCGTGGTGTAGTGGTAGCGTATGCGACTGCTAAGCTTGAGGTCTCGGGTTCAATTCCCGGGTCGGACCAAATGTTTGTATGATCTGCAAATATTTGTTTCGGAGTTTGGGTGTTTTCTATGTATAAGATGTATGTATTTACAAAAAAAAAAGTTTTTAAGTATTTATTTCAGTTGTCTAGTGCCCATAGCACAAGCTCTGCGTAGCTTGGGACTAGATGGCGTTGTGTCTTAGATGTCCGGAATATTTATTTATTATATTATTATTAAAATTATACAACGTAACCCTATTAAGTATATACTGTAAACTTAACGTCGTCATTATTAACCGAAGAAGACGATGATAGGATTTTCAATTAAACGCACACAACGTGATAAAAATGATCACATATTTTTCTGTACCAACCGACTGATCAACAATTCAAATATTAAACATTCACTGGATCAGTGGTGCAGTATTAGTGTAGGTATGCGACTGCAGAGCTATAACTCGGGTTCGATTTCCGAACAAATGTGTGTATAACTTGCAAATATTTGTATCAGAGTTTCGGTGTCACTATGCATAAAATGTAGGAGGACATAGTATTCTATGATCGGTTAATCTAGCTATCAAAGTAAAAGTTATGTTTAATTTAAAACTAAACAGAACAGATATTATTGGTTTAGTACAAGTGTTGATAGATTATATAACCAGGAACCAAAGCTATAATATTTTCGACATTTTAATTCACAGGCCTGCCGTTAATCTTCTGTCGCCTGTCGCAAGTCCTGTGGAGATTAAAGCTAAAACACCAACCATGAACGGCAATATCGAATCTTCGAGTTGCAATATTTTCTTTGGTGATGCATTTAATTTACCGCAATACTGTTGGAAAGCGATTTGGAAAGGAAAATGGTAAGTACAAATTAGTATAATATGTATTTACGATACAATAATGTATGTGAGAATAACGATAGGCAATAGAAAAAAAAGGAATTAAAATCTCGTAAAAGATCTTCAACAAAGATCATAAGTTATTGAATTTATTTTGTGAAATATTTAGAAAAACAGTTTGTTGGTATTGTGTGTTGATCTATGAATTTATAGTAGACGTAAAAATACTTCCAAATTAATATGAAATATTATGAATTTTAGTTCGAAAACATATACAGTTTGTTGTACAAAAATGTTACTATTATTATTTAGAAGAAAGTAATACATGTTTTCAATGTTGCATTGTCCACATTTACAATTACGATGGTGACCACCGCTCATGGTTTCCATTAGGTAGAGTACTCATTTCGGTAGCTAACATATAAAAACCATGTTAGATATAGCGCTATTCTTTAAAATATATATTACTAGCTGACCCACGCAACCTCGTTTGCATTTCTTATTGCCCGTAGCGTAAAAATTGTCGCCCGTTTTTGAAACATTCTTCATTGGTGCTCCTATTAGTAGTAGCGTGATGATATATAGCCTATAGCCTTCCTCGATAAATGGACTATCCAACACTGAAAGAATTTTTCAAATCGGACCAGCGGTTCCTGAGATTAGCGCGTTCAAACAAACTCTTCAGCTTTATTCTTAGTATAGATTTATTTATAATAACACTATTATAGACATTTATCAGGTGACCTTTCTGTTCTTTTTATAACTTTTGGAACGAAGTTTCTTATCGCGCGTTGCGGAAGGGGGCTAGACGGAATTGTAACGAAACTTTCGACATATGTCAACGACACATTTTGTCAAGACGAATTTATTATACCATATTGTGTGTTTATTTATCTAGCGTAGCACCCCCAATCCATTCACCCCACTACCCTGATCACCCCCACCCCCTAAGATCATCCCTTAAGGAAGACAACCCCTCTATCTCTAAAACAATTTTTTTTTTTTTTTTTTTCGGACATCTAACACACAACGCCATCTAGTCCCAAGCTAAGCAGAGCTTGTGTTATGGGTACTAGACAACTGATATAAATACTTATATACTTTTTTTTTTGTAAATACATACATATTATACATAGAAAAACACCCAAACTCCGAAACAAATATTTGCAGATCATACAAATATTTGGTCCGACTCAGGAATCGAAATTATCATTACCCTTTCTATGTCTGTCTCTCTCTCTCTCTTATAGAAAGCAAGCCAGATATTTTCGTTTCGTTTTTCTATTTCGAACTTCGTTCCATCCGGGTGTCCCTTGGCACCTCTCAATTTTTCATGTTCTTATAATAACATATTCTATTTTCAGTTGTAAACGAGGCTCAAAGAGGAAGGAAATATTGGCGTGCGTCAAGCTGTCCGGTATGAACGCAAAGAGATTAAGTCATGATAATAAGTTTTGTTGCTTCGTCACAGTCGACAACCCGGGACATATCCATATAATGAATGTCATGAAGCAAAATAACACATAACATACCGCCTTTTTTTAACTTTCCTTGCAATAATATCCATCCTACTAATGATATATGATAGTATCGGAAATAGGTCAGACCTTGTGTCATTGTAATCACAATAAAGTGAAATTGTCATTGAATATTTCAAATGACATAAATCGACAAGCTCCGTTTGCAAATTCAACGTTGTAGCAGCGTTGTACGCAAGCTGTTTCATTAGAAATTCTATAGAAACATTTAACATTGAAAATAATGTGTTTGAAAAACAAGGGCTGATCTATTTCTTGTTACACGAAGTACAATATAATTTATATTTTATTAGCTCCACTTGATAACGCACAATAACAAAACATAATTGTATGTTAAAAGGTGTGTATACGAAGTATTTTAAGTAATTACCTGGTGCATATCAATTTCAAAGACACTATTCTTACGAATGCTCAATGAAGTAACACTGCCTTAAATGCATTTATTTTTATTTCTATTATTTTACACAACACAATAATTTCGTAATTATATAATAAATAATAAATATTTCGGACAATTTAACACACAACGCCATCTAGTCCCAAGCTAAGCAGAGCTTGTGTTATGGGTACTAGACAACTGATATAAATACATATATACTTTTTTTTTGTAAATACATACATATTATACATAGAAAACACCCAAACTTCGAAACAAATATTTGCAGATCATACAAATATTTGGACCGACCCGGGAATCGAAATCGAAATATATCAAACGTAAGGTGCTTTACACTGTTTGTTTATTAGATTATTTTCTTTAAGTTTGAGTTATTCTTAAACCTTGCAGCTTCCTCAAAAGATTTCTTAGTCATATTACACGTGTGTAGATTTTCGTACGCAAGTATTTTGTTGTAAATATAGGAATACTTGTTGAGACATACTATAGCAATTATTACTATAGGCCGACCGTTTATCGTTACCGGGGGTATGACGACAAAGGGGACTGAGACAGGTGCTTGGCGCATTTCATCTCGTGTGTATCTCACTAAGCGTCCCCGCCCCCCGCACTTGTCTCAGTCCCCTTTGTCATCATACCCCGCGCCCCTGTTACCGCGCAGGCGAGGTCTCAGATAATCGGTCGACCTATAGTAATTGTTTTACTTTCTTTAATGAGTGTACCGATATCATAATGTTTATTATAGTAACGATAATAGACAGAAATACTAAAACTAGAATAGTATATTGAGATTTTGTTTATCTGTGCTAGTCTACAAAGCATTTTCTTTTTTTTAAAGAATAACAATTTTGTTTATATGGATATTATTGCATGTAACGTTGAATACGTGAACAAAATAGATAAGAATAGTTTTAAGTACGAGATTATTTTAGTCCCACCAGCACTAAGTTTTAAAATGGGGACTTAGTGAATAGTTATTTTATAACTCTGACATAAATGTCGAGCCATTTTGTTGTCTGTATAGACACAATTTTAATGTTTTTTTTAGAACAAATTTTTCCTAAGTTAAAATTAATTATTTTAACATTAATGTAATATTTTTTTATTGTTTAGTTAAAACATCAGATATTTATGTATTACCTTTTAATTTCTGAATGTTTGAGTTCTAAATAAATTTCTTATATTTACAATGTAGGATGTGGGAACTGTATGGCGAATATGTGATTTATTTTATACTTTATTATTAAGCCTTCTAAATGCTTTAAAAAGATTTGAAATCTAGTTTTTATCGAATAATCGCCTGACAACAGTAGCCACATCTCTACTTGTCAATAATGCGTGCCATCATTCGGCTTTAGACAATTAGCATAATCTTACAATGGAGATTAATTATGACAGTTTTGATATTTTTATACAAAATATGTGTAGATGGAAATCAAGTACATTTCACAGATTATTCGATTTGCATTGTATTATATTAAAATAACTGAACAACTGGATTTTTATATTACCTATGTTCAAAGTTAATGTTTTTTTTTTCATTATCTAATGTAATTCAATGGTGCTTTATATAAGGCATAGTGTATGTTAGTGTAAATGTACGAACAATTTGAAATTTAGGATACGTACCTACGGCAATATGTGTTGTCTCTCGACAACCGAGTATTCAATGCAATAATTAAATGTTATGAATTATAAAAGGTGAATAGTGAGCGAAATGTACTTATTAAAATAAGTACCTATTGTTATTCATGTTTTAATTAGTAAATTAAAAAGCTACGTTCCAATGGGCTTTCGCGGTATTTGAATTAAATTCTTTAATTAACTGTTCTCTACCGTGACTAAATCCATTGAAATTTTAAATATAATCAGTAATAGTTGTTAATACAGTGGCCGGCAAAATTCAAATACATACAATACCTTCTCAATAAGCCTGGATGAGTTTGAAACTTACTACACAAAAGTTTTAAAACTGAATTCATATACTTGTAAAAAAACTTTTTCAACTCCTTATATTTATAACTAAAGCTTTAATTGTTTTTTAAAGATTTTTTTGTTTTTAAAAAAAATAATTTAAATAAGTACTATGCAGTCGACGTATCTTTGCGAGTCTAACCATAGGCTCTGCTTACTTTAGCGCATGTACACTCGTGAAGAAAACTGTTTTTTGTAATTTTTTTATATACCAATGTACGAGTAAAATTACCCTAATACAGTGACCATTAGTACAAATTAAATAAATATCAAAAAAGTTATTGCGTAAACTTCTACGCGAAGTTCGGACTCGCCAAGATACGTATAGTATATTCAATTAAGTAGCGACTATAGTAGTGAGTTTCAATACCCATTATTCAGCTGGCTGAAAATGATAGTTAGGTATTCATAAAATCGAAACTTTCTGCCGCGCACAGTAAAACTGTGGAATGAGCTGTCGCCTGCGGTGTTCCCGGACCAATACGACCTTCAAACCTTCAAGAAAAGAGCGTACTCCTTTCTAAAAGGCAGGCAACGCACTTGTAACGCCTACGGTGTTGTGGGTATCCATGGGCGGCGGTAATCGCTTACCACCAGGCGATACGTCTGCTCGTTTGCCACCTATAAAAAAAAACTATTTTGCCAGTCGCTGTTCACGAATATTTTATCAGTGAAAATGTGTTTGTTCCAGTGATGTAAAGTCATTTTAAATTTTATGAACATTCGGTATTGACATCTCATACATCGTCAACGAATAAAGTACACCGAATTTCGCACAGTAATACAGAGAGCGATTTCTCATATGCCAAGGTTCCATATTTTTAAGTTTTTTGAGAGGTATCGTAAACATTTGAAACATCAACCGGAGATATACGGGATCTCTATCAATCTAAATAGACAAGCCCTTTCATTAAGATTTTACGGTTATTTATACGAGTATCTCTCTCGCTCTCTCAATACCCAGGTGGCATTACAAAATTCCATCCAGTATATCTACTTAATATAGCGAGGATTGAAATAGGTTGCGGACATTATTATATGTAACTATAAAATTATTTGTTACCGTACCCATACCAACGGTAATATCACATGGAACTTCATAAAGGTATTGTTTGACGTAGTATTTTAACGAAACTTGTTTAATATTACTTACAGCAGTGATATTATAAGGATCTTTTAATGTATTTACGGAAGAGAGAAATAAAAAAAAAAGTTTTTTTTTTTGGTGTTGGGTGTCCATGGGCGGCGGTAATCGCTTACCATCAGGCGATACGTCTGTTCGTTTACCACAAAAAAACTGAATTTTATCTGGTCAATAAATGGCACAATAGAAAATTAGAAAACCACGGTGCACATTTGTAACTATTATGACAGAAACGTAAATACTACGATTGTAAATATGATAGCCCATGCCAACTTTATAAGGCTGTGAAATACAGATGACATGGCCAAACGTTTTTTTTTAGTTAAGTATTCTTAAAATATTATAATACATATAATGCTCAATGTGTAAAGTAAACAATGCAGAATGATAATTTTATCCGTGCCTACATCGAAATTTTACTGTAATGAGAATGTGATTGGGTTTATAATAAGAAAAATATTTTTTGATGTTATATTATGATTATTAGTACATATATATATATCAATGATTTTTTGTTTTTTATTCTCTCCCTTTAAATATATGACAATCAGATTTGGATATGAAACAGTACCCATCATTGCCTAAACCTTTATATAGCTCAACTTGTACTATCACAATATTAGAGCACTAATATACTAATCATATAACCACATTCTGGTTCCCATATACACCTCACGCTAGTTTGGGAATCAGGGCTAATAGCTTCTTTGTAAAGCTCGCGGTGTTCCCGCGGTACGACACTAAACGCGGGTAACGCCGCATGGCGAAGCTACTCTAAAAAATAGTAGCCAAAGTTACTTTTTATATCATCAGTTACCTATCAGTGAAAGTCCCATCAAAATCGGTCTAGTCGTTCTAGAGATTTGCCGTAACAAACGGACAAACAAAAATTTATATATAAAGGTTGCCAAGGTGTTTAAAAGTAAAAAAATCAGTGCAAGTATTATTTAAGACAGGTACGTACATTGCATGTGATAGAGGAAGACGCAGTACAACAGTCTCGAAGCCAAAAATTGTAAACTGTAATAGGGTTTTGGTCAGAGCCTCAGTAGGGTTATCATTAAATTATAAACCACCGCGCCCCACCGTACAACAAAAGATGTAAATCTTAAAGTGTAATAAATATGTCCACCATTTTCATGTAAACCTTTATTTTCTTATTGTAAAAATACACATTACAAAACATCTTAACACATACTTAAAATTATACAAACAATACATCCAATTACAACTAAGTTTGTACAGTCCTTAGAACAAGGAAGCCGAGGTAATGAAATGTAGAATTAAAGTATTCGAAGAAACTAAGGGAAGACTAAGCGTTTAAGATAATGAAGAAAAGGAAAAGTTCGCGAAAGAAAACGGAAATATCGCGACACATTTTACGACCTCAACTCCTCTTGATTAGTCAAAAATCAAAACACATAACAAAACTTGGTCCAATACTGTTAGAATGTCGCTCGTTGTCTAGATATTATTACAAAATTCATTGTGTAAATAATGTAGAAACATTTTTAGTTTACAAAACATGCAATATGATTTGTAAGTCATCAAATTCACTAGAAATAGTTCCAAATAAATTTGAATTAAGTCAACATATATTAAACACAACAATTGCTTGTTGTTAATAAACTAATTGTAAATCACAATATCAGTCAATTGATTGTAAAACTCAATGTTGAGTTATCTTATCAGTGAGTTTAGGTTAAGTAATGATTTAGCTGCTTTCGAATCGGTAGGTTCTTTTTTCTTGGATGGGTCCAACATAAAGCATTTCCAGAGTCTGAAATTAAAAAAAAATGTTTCATAAATATTTTCTATTACACTAGCGACCCGGCTCGTATTTCCTCTAATAATAATAAGCATGTATGACCACATATAAACCTTCCTCTTGAATCTGTGATGTATGTAATGACGGTAGTAGTAATTATTTCAATATTACGCTACCGTCAACTTTGTCTTCTGCATTATACTATCAACGGTACGCTGGTGTTTCATTTCGCTACCTCACTAGAACCCTAAAAGGCTACCTAAAGGCTTAGACTTACCAGTGGCGACGAGTAAGTGCATCGTTTCACGTGTGCAAATAGTTTTTTTTGTTGTGTTTCGACAATAACAAAGAAAAATGTCAGTTGGCAAGATCGGATCGTTCGACGTGAGCAAAGATAATTGGAGGTCATATGTGGAAAGGTTAGAACAATATTTTGTTGCTAATGATGTGAAAGAAGCTATAAAAGTGGCTACATTAATTACAGTCATAGGTAGTAACGCTTATGAGTTGATGGTGAATCTGTGTACACCTGAGCGGCCGGCTACAAAAACGTTTAATCAGTTAATAAACGTTATGCAAAGTCATTTGCAACCACAAGCTAGTGTATTAGCGGAGCGTTATAAATTCCGACAGCGTAAACAAAGTAAAGACGAGACGATTGCTGAGTATATGGCGGAATTAAAAAAGTTATCAAAAACGTGTAATTTTAATGAGTCATTACGTGATAACTTAAGGGATCAGTTAGTGTGCGGCCTACATAACGAGACAATTAGACAGCGGTTATTTGCAGAGGACGATTTACAACTCTCATTTGAAAAGGCTTATAAGTTAGCGGTGACAATGGAGGCAGCTAAAACAGGCGCAGCTTTGGCGGAAGGACGAGATGTGGACCATCAGGAACCGGCATCAGTGCACCAAGCTACGATAGGCGTCAGGCGAACGGGAAATTACAAACAGTTGGTAACCTTTAGGCGTTTTGCCAGTCGGCCAGAGGAGCCGAGCAGGGGTTCACGAGTTGCGGACAGGACAGAAAGACAGCGGCAGTGGGACTGCGAACGATGTGGAGGCGGGCATGATACGAAGACTTGCAAATTTCGATATTATGTATGTCGAGTATGCAACGAGGAGGGGCACCTCAAGAGGATGTGCCCTAGATGGACAAAGAGGTTGATAGCAGATCAAGCACGCCACAATTTTATAGACGATAAAGGCGAGGGTAATGTAAACTCGGGTAAGAGTGACGAGTTCCAGATTCTCTGAGGTGTTCTCTCCTGGCTTGGGACGGTTTACCGGTGGGCAGGTGAGCCTGCGAGTGCGGCCTGATTCCCGATCGGTGTACATGCGCGCGCGGCCCCTTGCCTACGCGCTGCGGGAGCCTGTCGAGACCGCATTAGAGGAGTTGCTGCGTGACGGAGTGATCACACCCGTCGAGACTTCGGACTGGGCCACACCTATAGTACCCGTGGTAAAGAAAGACGGCACCATACGTATATGTGGTGATTTTAAACTTACTTTAAATAAATGTTTAGAAGTGGACCGTTTTCCCCTACTAAAAGTTGAAGATCTTCTTGTTAAATTACATGGGGGTCAACGATTTACAAAAATTGACCTTTCCCAGGCGTACGCCCAGTTGGAACTGGACGAGACTAGGAAATATGCTGTTATTAACACCCATAAAGGACTTTTTAGGTATAATCGGTTAATATACGGTCTGTCCTCTAGTCCTGGTATATTTCAAAGGAAACTAGAACAGTTATTTTGTGATTTGCCTAGGGTGGGAGTATTCCTTGATGACGTCATCATTACGGGGGAAAATGACAGTCAACATAGAATGTATTTAAATAAAGTTTTTGAGCGATTACAAAAGTATGGTTTAAAGATTAAAAAAGAAAAATGTAGATTTTTTGCTAAATCAGTATCCTATTTAGGTTATGTCATAAGTAAGGATGGCATTCATACATGTCCCGATAAAATAGCCGCTGTAAGGAACGCCCCCACTCCAAAGACAGTTACAGAGCTAAGGGGCCATCCATAAAGTACGTCACACGAATTTCATGATTTTTTTGAGCCCCCCCCCCCGTCCTTGTCACAGGTGGTCACATTTCTGAGACCCCCCCTCCCTAGTGTGACGTCACATGTTTTGCAATTTCACATCGAAAAATTATTAAATTAAAACAGCAGTTCCGAAATTAGTTTTATTTCCATTTAAATTAAGTACTTTTTTATAAAATCAACATTAACATCAAATATTTAAAACAATAACAAAGCAATAAACTATTGAATATAAAAAAAAGAAGAAGAAAGAAACTCAATCATCTTCAGTCCATGGACTTGAACCCACTCCTTTAAATTATTTATAACTGGCATGACAGTCACTTCGTTCTCATTTATTCGTATTATATTAGATATTAAAATGTGATGTCACGAAACTTAGGACCCCTCCCCCCCCCCCTTTACGTGTGACGTACTTTATGGATGGCCCCTAAGGTCATTTTTAGGACTACATAGTTATGTATTATGCAAAGTTCGTACCCAACATAAGTACCTTACTGGAACCATTGTATGGGTTATTAAAGAAAAATGGTAGGTTTGAGTGGAGCGTCGAATGTGAACAAGCGATTACTAAGGTTAAATCTTTGTTGACTTCGAGTGAAGTTCTCGCGCATTACTCACCGGAATTGCCAGTTATATTGACCACAGATGCTAGTTCGGTCGGAATCGCCGCCGTGATCTCTCATGTAATGCCAGCCGGGCCTCATAAAAATAATGTGAACGAAAGACCTGTCGCGTACGCGTCACGTTCACTCAATGCGGCAGAACGAGGTTATGCACAGATTGAAAAAGAGGCTTTGGCTATAGATTATGGAGTGCGTAAATTTCACCAATACTTATATGGTAGGAAATTCATTTTAAGAACTGATCACAAGCCGTTGGTCTGTATTTTCGGCGATAAGACAGGTATTCCAATTATGGCAGCGAGTAGAATGCAAAGATGGGCGGTTTTGCTGTCAGGATATAATTACGATATCGAATATGTACCTACAGATAAAAATGGAGCGGATGGGCTCTCAAGGTTACCATTGCAGTCGGGTGATAGCTTAAACAATAACGATAAGACCTATCTAAACTTTGTACAAAATTTTTTGCCGATTACTAGGGACGATATAAAAAAAGCGACGGTCTCAGACAAGGTGTTGCGAAATATAGTTTTATTTCTAGAATCGGGTTGGCCGGCTAAATGTAAAGAGGACGAAAAAAGACCATACTGGGTAAGGCGAACGGAGTTATACCTAGATATGGGCTGTGTCATGTGGGGTTATAGGCTAGTAATACCGACTGCATTAAGGGAATTCATTCTTAAAGAATTACACGTAGGACATTTAGGAATAGTTAAAATGAAAGCGATTACGCGTAGTTACGTGTGGTGGCCAGGTATAGATGTAGATATAGATCGAACGTGCAAACAATGTACTACATGTATCGAAGAAAGTATAGCACCACCAAAGGCAACTATTAAACCATGGCCTTATATTACAGAACCATGGAGTAGAATTCACGTAGATTTTTTAGGACCTTTTCATGGTAAAACTTTTTTAGTTATCATAGATTCGACATCGAAATGGATAGAGACTTTTCACATGATACGCACTACAGCAGCGGCTGTGATTAAAGTATTGAGAGAAACATTCGCGAGATTTGGTTTACCTAAAGAGATAGTATCGGATAATGGTCCTCCGCTTTCAAGTAAAGAATATGCAGAGTTCATGCGTAAAAATGGTATTCGGTTGACATTCTCGGCAATCTACCACCCATCCTCTAATGGGGCGGCAGAAAACGCGGTTAAATTATGCAAACGGGCTGTAAAGAAATCATTACGGGATGAGCAGGATATAGAAACAGCTTTACAAACATACTTGTTGGCGTATAGGAATGTGGAACATAGTACCACGGGGGTGTCGCCAGCAGTGATATTACAAAAACGGAATCTTAGGACTAGGTTAGATATTTTAAAGGGAGAAAGAGAAGTAGTAGACCGAGTCCAGAGGGTACAACAACGGCAAATAGAGAGTGCAAAGGGTGTATCACGGGATTTTAGAGAAGGTGATAGTGTATGGTTGAGAAATTATGGGGAAGGAGATAAGTGGTGTAGTGGACAGGTAAGGGAAAAGTTAGGTTCTCGTAACTATACAATAGTAAGGGATGGGTTCACTTGTCAAGAGACACGTTAATCAGTTAAAAAGTAGATCAATAACAGGGTTGGATTGGCCATGTCCTAGTCCGGAGTCGGTAGAAAATTCAGAAACAAGTGCATCAGAGGTAACGGCAAGCGGGTCGTGTGCGCAAGAGCGGACCGTGCTGGAACCAGCAAGCGTAGAAACAAACGAGGCTGCACCACCGGTGGGCCGTTCCAGGCGAGTACGTAAGCCAGTCATAAGATATGGTTTCGATGTAGATCATACTCGTAGTTCATAAGAATATAAGTAGATCATAAGTTAGAAATATGTCTTTTATAATACAACTAAGTTAAGTGAAGGGGTGTGATGTATGTAATGACGGTAGTAGTAATTATTTCAATATTACGCTACCGTCAACTTTGTCTTCTGCATTATACTATCAACGGTACGCTGGTGTTTCATTTCGCTACCTAACTAGAACCCTAAAAGGCTACCTAAAGGCTTAGACTTAACAGAATCAATAGCTGAAAACTGCATTAAAATCCGTTGAATAGTTTAAAAGATATAAGTCAACAATTAACGGAAGCGACTTCATTTTATACGCTTGGTAAAGATAAAAAAAAATAGTCTTTATTAAACTTAAAATATTGCCAATTTCAATAATAACATTTAACAACAGTCACTGGTAAAACCGAGCAAGTATTAACTTCTCATGGTAACTCTGAAAAATCGTTTTTATATAAATACCGAGACAGAGAGTGGGGGGGGGAGGTACCTGAGCGTCTCGTCGGCGCCAGCAGAGAGCACGGTGGTGCCGTCGGGCGAGAGCGCGAGGTGCAGCACGCGCGCCACGTGCCCGCTGAGCTGTACTCACACGTTACATAGAGAGGGGGGAGGGGGGGGAGGTACCTGAGCGTCTCGTCGGCGCCAGCAGAGAGCACGGTGGTGCCGTCGGGCGAGAGCGCGAGGTGCAGCACGCGCGCCACGTGCCCGTTGAGCTGTACTCACACGTTACATAGAGAGGGGGGAGGGGGGGGAGGTACCTGAGCGTCTCGTCGGCGCCAGCAGAGAGCACGGTGGTGCCGTCGGGCGAGAGCGCGAGGTGCAGCACGCGCGCCACGTGCCCGCTGAGCTGTACTCACACGTTACATAGAGAGGGGGGGGGGGGGGGAGGTACCTGAGCGTCTCGTCGGCGCCAGCAGAGAGCACGGTGGTGCCGTCGGGCGAGAGCGCGAGGTGCAGCACGCGCGCCACGTGCCCGTTGAGCTGTACTCACACGTTACATAGAGAGGGGGGAGGGGGGGGAGGTACCTGAGCGTCTCGTCGGCGCCAGCAGAGAGCACGGTGGTGCCGTCGGGCGAGAGCGCGAGGTGCAGCACGCGCGCCACGTGCCCGTTGAGCTGTACTCACACGTTACATAGAGAGGGGGGAGGGGGGGGAGGTACCTGAGCGTCTCGTCGGCGCCAGCAGAGAGCACGGTGGTGCCGTCGGGCGAGAGCGCGAGGTGCAGCACGCGCGCCACGTGCCCGCTGAGCTGTACTCACACGTTACATAGAGAGGGGGGCGGGGGGGGAGGTACCTGAGCGTCCTCGTCGGCGCCAGCAGAGAGCACGGTGGTGCCGTCGGGCGGAGAGCGCGAGGTGCAGCACGCGCGCCACGTGCCCGCTGAGCTGTACTCACACGTTACATAGAGAGGGGGGAGGGGGGGGGGAGGTACCTGAGCGTCTCGTCGGCGCCAGCAGAGAGCACGGTGGTGCCGTCGGGCGAGAGCGCGAGGTGCAGCACGCGCGCCACGTGCCCGTTGAGCTGTACTCACACGTTACATAGAGAGGGGGGAGGGGGGGAGGTACCTGAGCGTCTCGTCGGCGCCAGCAGAGAGCACGGTGGTGCCGTCGGGCGAGAGCGCGAGGTGCAGCACGCGCGCCACGTGCCCGTTGAGCTGTACTCACACGTTACATAGAGAGGGGGGAGGGGGGGAGGTACCTGAGCGTCTCGTCGGCGCCAGCAGAGAGCACGGTGGTGCCGTCGGGCGAGAGCGCGAGGTGCAGCACGCGCGCCACGTGCCCGTTGAGCTCGGCCACGCGCGACATGGCGGGGTAGCGCCAGATCACCAGCTGGTTGTTCGCGTAGCCGTGCCCCGAGATCAGCTCCTTGTAGTGCGTGCTCCACACTATCGAGCACACCTGCACCACACACACCACATACTATTGTTTACTTTTGTACATATACGAATCTTGAAATAGATATACAGGGTCTGTCGTAAATAATGGATAAGTCGTAAACTGGAGTTGGTCCGGCTATGAGACTATTAGAAAATCGTATCTTTTTGCCAGGGTTTCTAACCGTATGGAAATGGCGTAGACTTTTATGTTTTTTTATAAATTTCGCTACTCTTTGCATTCATTCCGTTGCCATTTCGTTAAATTTAGGTATTTCTGTGTCATTTTTTTTGTATTATAGTCTTGAAGATGTGTATTATTAAGTTTTAGTACTGTTTTAGGCGTTTTTAACGTTGGTCATTTTCAAAATTGTCATTTAAGATTTTTTATGTTTTTGTTTTACTTAGGGTCAACTTTTGATCATTTACTGTGTAAAAAAAAAGTACGGCGCTATAGCTGCCCATGATCTTAATAAATTATCTAGTATGTGTAGATTCTAAAAAGGTATAACAATGCATACTTCACAAATAATATTAAGCTACATGAGCGAGATCAATATCAAGGTGAGAAAATATTTTTTTCATGTAATGTTGTAAATGGTTATAAAACTTCGTCAGAATGATTTATTTCTGCCAAGATTCTTTACACAAACACTATGGGGCCACTATTAAGGATATTCAAAGAAAACTAAAAATCATTTCATAAAGGTGTTTAATTTTAAAATTGATGTGCTCTAATAGTTACATGCGACAAACATGTTACAAGTTTATTCGTAAAAAGGATCATCAGGTAAAAAAATGACCAAAGACAGCAATACAAAGGGTCTCCCCGCGTTTAAAAAGGCATGAATTATATCCCTATCATTATCAAAGGGTCCAAACATTAATGCCAAGGGACGCTGCTGCGAGAATAACATTTTGTCGCATAATGCTGCGAAGATGAGGGAAGACCAAAGTTTTTTTAATAAAATTTTATGGAGTGACGAGTCAACGTGTCGAAAAGATGGTTTTTTGAATCTTCACAACATACACAGCTGGCAACTCGAAAACCCAAGACTTATCCGAGAAGACCGATCGCAATATCAATTTAAAATTAATTTATGGACTGGCATTATTAATGGCAAAATCATTGGTCCATTCGAATTGCCGGCAATATTAAATGCGGATATGTATTTGAATTTTTTAGCAAATACTTTACCTAGTTTACTGCAAGACGTCCCACAAGAGATAAGAAATGAGATGTGGCTACAAAATGATGGGTGTCCAGCACATTACGCTGTTCGTGTCAGGGAACATTTAAATAATACTTATCCAGATAGATGGATAGGGCGATTGGGGCCAATTTTATGGCCTCCACGTTCGCCAGACCTGAACCCCTTGGACTTCTTTTACTGGGGCTGTATAAAAGAAAAAGTATACAGTGAAACAATAAGTTCTGTAGAAGAGTTGCGTGCGCGCATTCAAGTAGCAGCGAGAAAAATTGAAGAAGCCGGTTATGTGCGCCGGATTAAGCGATCGTTTATTAGGCGATGTAGAGCGTGCATAGCTGCCGGCGGAGGACACTTCGAACATTTAGTTTAAGTTGTTGAATAAATATTTTTACGTACTAAAACAACCTAGTTTTCTTTTGAATATCCTTAATAGTGACCCCATAGTGTTTGTGTAAAGAATCTTGGCAGAAATAAATCATTATGACGAAGTTTTATAACCATTTACAACATTACATGAAAAAAATATTTTCTCACCTTGATATTGATCTCGCTCATGTAGCTTAATATTACTTGTGAAGTATGCATTATTATACCTTTTTAGAATCTACACATACTAGATAATTTATTAAGATCATGGGCAGCTATAGCGCCGTACTTTTTTTTTACACAGTAAATGATCAAAAGTTGACCCTAAGTAAAACAAAAACATAAAAAATCTTAAAATGACAATTTTGAAAATGACCAACGTTAAAAACGCCTAAAACAGTACTAAAACTAAATAATACACATCTTCAAGACTATAATACAAAAAAAATGACACAGAAATACCTAAATTTAACGAAATGGCAACGGAATGAATGCAAAGAGTAGCGAAATTTATAAAAAAACATAAAAGTCTACGCCATTTCCATACGGTTAGAAACCCTGGCAAAAAGATACGATTTTCTAATAGTCTCATAGCCGGACCAACTCCAGTTTACGACTTATCCATTATTTACGACAGACCCTGTATACTTTTTTGTAAACACGTTCATATTTTATAAAGATAACACCCAAACTCCAAAACAAATATTTGCATGATCTGCAAATATTTGATCCTACCCGGGAATCGAACCCGAGACCTCATGCACAGTAGTCGCGTACGCTACTACCAACGAGGCAGTCAATCATTTCATAAACTCTTATAAGCTTTTTATTCTTCTTTTTAATCCATTAAAATCACATCAATTTACATTTGATTTGACATTCCATCTTAAGGTCATGGCACACTGTAACAGCACAGCTCTCTCTCGAATTTTGGTTACCGCTAGCCGCCAGCGCTCTAACCACGCGTTGTCCGCGAGGTGCAAGCTCGACGTAAGCACGCCAACAGCGAGTTGGGAGCGGCGCGCTATAAGCATGCGGTAAGTACGCTTCAAGCGTGCGAACCGCATGTGCCACTACTACGAGCTGTACTATACGGCCTATCTTAGCGATTCCGAACTTCTCGCAAAAAGTTTCGCAAGAATTTCTTTGATATTTATTGAATTTGTACTAATGGTCACTGTATTAGGATTTTTTTATATAAAAATGACAATAATAGTTTTCTTCACGAGTCTACATGCGCTTAAGTTCGCAGAGCCTATGTTCAGACTCGCGAAGATACGTCGGCTGTATAATAAGGTAGCAACTAGCGCTCCGACACCCCGCTGTTGGAGTTTCTATATTGACGTTATGAGATATGTTATACGACAGAGCGATGTAAGGTTCAAATTCAAATGACAAGTTAATCGCTGGGTTGAAGCGGTACCGTTGCCGTGCTTGCAGTGTGCCATGACCCTTAATCCGTCACAACACTCAGATAACATGTGCGCGAATAAAAAATGGTCATCCTGTTGATCTAGTGATTAGTGACCTTCGCTGCTAAAGTTCGATTATCACCCAAGACAAAAGTTATGTGATATTTATACTATTTATAGACAAAGGCAGATTGTTAATGATAGTGCAAAGACGTGTGTAAATTTATCAATGTAATAACCACATACCTGTGACTTGGTATCAACTGTGGTAAGATTAGCACCAGTCTTTATGTTCCAAATACGTATTGTCCTGTCAGCCGTACCGCCGCCGGACGCCAGTATACCAGCGCTCCATGGACACCAAGCTAAACCTTTCACTGCCGCCAAGTGTTGACTGAAAATTAAACAAATAATTACTTTTAAACTCATCACAATAAAGTTTGTACTTGAGCTCTTGTAATAAAGCATTCTGGTTTACAGTTAATATTCTAAGTTTTATGAAATCGCAAACCAAACAAAATGGTCACAATTAATTTTTTCTACGCATACTACGAAAAACAAGTACCCACAAATACAAACCTCTTGAAAGTTACTGTTTTGCATTTTACTTTCATAGCTTTTGTTGTATAACGGGATTTATAAGTACCGACAGTCATGGGTGCAACCATGTTCATTTTTAGGGGTGCATCGCGACCAAGTGCTACCCAGTCACGATTCGTTCATCATGAAGGCGTTGCTAAGCTCATACCAGTCTATCTATAACCCGTCGGAAATGTCGGGAAAAAGAAAGTATCGTAAATAAATCTATCGCGAATAAGTCCCGCTATATAACAAAAACTATCTTAAAAATGTTTAATACTTTGTATGAAAGCGTTTTGGAAAGACGATCAATTTTGAACCTTAAGACGGAAGATTTAGTAGAAGAAGAGGTAGTAGATGCTTACTTGAATGAATAAAGGTGCTGTGGTTGTGAGTAGTGTTGTCCCTGTACGATTGGCCAGATGTTCAACAAATTGTCATTACCGCCTGACGCTAAGCACTTGCCATCTGGTGACCATTTCAGTCCACATATCTGTAAATGTATAAACACAAATTTGTAATTGAGCTAAGCAAGAATAGAACAATACAAAGGACTTATTTTTTCATATTTCAAACATTTAATCGAGACCTCAGTTCGGCAGTTGCATATACGCCACCACTTTCACCGAGGCAGTAAAAGTTTATAAAGCAACATGCAGTTGATTGTCATACCTCTTGCGTATGAGCGTGTATGGTGGCTACGGCGTGGTCCCTCTGCCGTACGTCGTGATGTACGATGTTTCCGTCACGAGCTCCGCTGCTCACGATGAACATGTTCCACGCCAGAGACCCAACTCGCCCTGTGTGTCCGTCCATCACCTGGGATCATATCATAATTGCGCCATTACAAATAAATATTTATCAGTTTCTGATAGGTAAACTTTATTGGCAAAGCAACCCATCAAACTGAATACTGAATACAAGAAATCAAAAGTTATACAAACATTATAATACCATATCTATTTGCACATTCTAAATCGTCAAGTAAAACTATTACCCATCATATTAAGAATAGAGAAATTACACATAGCGTTTATCCAAAAAAATACACATAAATGATGAGAATTTTCATTAGGGCTATGTATATAAAAATACTGTAGTAGAATAATACACGTACCCTCAGCCTTTTGATTTTTTCACAGTCCCACAACTCGACAGTGGCCGATGAGGTTCCAACGGCTAAATGTGAACCGCCGCCTTGTACCCATTGAACTGAACATACAGTTTCTGACCCTTCAAGAGTGCACAATTGTTCAATCTGACCTGTACCCGCGTTCCATAGGTACACTGAATTGCCGAGTGCTACTGCCAGAATATTTGTCGAACTCCAGTCAACAAGGTTTAGATCTGAATGAAAGACACAGTATTATTTTTTATTTTTAGCAAGACGAGATCTCATTTATTTTTTACTAGCTGTCCCGGCGAACTTCGTACCGCCTCAGGTTCCCACAGGTAGTGAACAGTCGCGAGAGAAAATCAGTCAGTCAGTTAAAAAGAAAACTAAAAAATGGATATTGATTATTAATGTTGTAATGATGGAGAACTTATGGAGGCCTTCGTTCAGCAGTGGACGGCAATAGGCTGAGAGAGAAAAAAAAAAAAAATGATGGAGACTGTCCTCAAACATAGTTCAGGACGTCCACAGACTAGTTAAGTGATGATCTGTGCAAGTTAACTGGTTCGAGTTGGGAGCGAGAAGTCGAGGATCGAACCAAGGGACATGCAATTGAAGAGGGCTATGTCTAGCAGTGGACTGCAAGAGGCTGATGATGATGGTCAACTAAATGGGATCAATTGATTTTAATTAAACTTAATAATAATGTTGTGACTTACAGTAATCATCCAAAATATCAGGAGCATCAAGTATTCTATCAGGGGCTTGTGGAATGTACCGTGTTGTATTCTTTACTGATGATGGAACTTTAGCCTGCAAAATTGTTATAAAATTAACATTTGTCATACAACATAGACAATATACATTATACTAGTACACCCAAACATTTATTAAGCGAGAAACTTTTTAGCACAACACATTGTGGGTATAAGGAAAGCCATGATGCATTCTAATCTCTCATCCCTTATTAGAAAACATAATAAATGCTATTTAGCAGATAAAATAATTATTATCACTCAATTATGACTGGCATGAATTTATTTTCTACAAACTTTTACCTGCGGCTCTGCCTATATGTCTTTCCTCAAGAATCAATGTATCTCTATGGCAAAGCCTTACAAGTAACTGATGTTAATCATTCCTTTCAAGGGTAACATATCAGCTCATTTGACTCCTACCTATATCCCAAAAAAAACCTAAGTGAGGTCAAGCCTATTTCCCAGAGGAGTAGGCAGAGACAATTAATCTCCACTTACTACAGTCCTGACACACCTCTTTTGCTTTGTGCATATTCTTCAGAAACGACGGCAGACAATTCCACACATATTCACTCTGTAAATTTCTTTTATGAGTCTTCAGTGTGTAACATTCCCTTATCACTACATTCCTGTCTCTGCCACTAACACCACATGACACATACTTCTTATTCTTAGGAAATGCATACCTTTAATATTTTACTACTATATACAGCAGGACAAAGTGAAGACCCAAGAAGACCATGTTGCAAGTTGTCAGTTAATTGAATATGGAAGGTTATAAGCATGTAAAATTATACCTGAGAATACACAACTCTAAGTCTGTTTTGGTAGCCTTCTGGCGCTGCTGGTGCCTTGCAGGTATATTGCAATAGGCGACCAGGCTCTGTATCTGTAAGAGCTCGTCCAAGCGCTTCCGATGCTGCACTCTGTGCAGCACTTTCATCACCCTTATCCTCCTCACGGTTCATCTGAAAGAAATTGTAACTATTACTGACTTCTCTTAATTTTGATTACCTATACTTGCTAGAATATAAAACTACGGAGTACAGCATGTAAAGCCCTCGTTCTGCGCCTGATCTCACCCCAGTCGTGTCGAAGAGTGCTACATGGTACATTAAGATAATTATGGTTTGCATCAAAATTAAGTAAGCAGTACCCTGGTGACAAACAGCAACCACCAAGACCTTGTATTTGACTGTATTTAGTCTATTCATTATCAAAACTTCAATATTATTATTTACAGAGAAAATTTATTGGGTACACTAATTAAGGCTTTCATATTAATCTGCTACTCATCTGATGACACCTTAATAAATTGTTTTACCAACTACAGAAAAGCCAAAGTCAAAGGTAATATTTTTGGTGGTCTATGTATGTTCGTCGCATCTAAGCTACTGAAACAATTTTATTGTATTGATAGTATGAATATCAGGTGACATTTGCTATATTAAATTTATCCAAAGCTTTTATGTAATTAGGTTATAGCGTATTTCACTTTTTTTGGTAGGATATTTTATATTATTAATTAGGGAAGCTATTGTTTAAAATATTTACTTACCATGTAATGGCACAAGTCATAGTTAGAGTTGCTCCTTGATGGTATAAACCTGTCAGCTTTATTTGGTGTCTTTGAGGCTTTGTTGGGAGTAGGAGTTGTAGAGCGACCTGCAAGTTTAGAAGGATAACTTTCTTCGTCTATATGCATAAAAATCCCAAAGGAGAATATATGAAATGGTAATGATACGATACAATCACTAATTAATCACCTAGCAATAGCAATAAAGTAATGATAAAAGCGTTAGCAAGCAAATATGGAGTAAATGAAAGAAGTGAATTATGAACAAAAAATTGCGATTTACCGGGAGATTTAGTCTTCGAAGGCGTTTTTTTGCCTTTCCTGTTATCATTACGTGTTGGCGTTTTATTGCTAGAAAGTACACTATTATTACAACTTAAGTTCCCGGATACAGACAACTTTTGCATTGATAAGTTACAAGAACTTATGTTCACATTGGAATGATTCTTAAACGAAGCGCTTAGTCCAGGATTTATATTCTCATTCGCGGTTTTCTTAGCCCAACGCTGAGGAGGACCTCGAGATAAAGGACCATCCATTGTTTTGGCAACGTTGTTTATTTCATTCAAGTAATTGAACTGTGCCATCCTTTAAATGAATCACTTTTTACACTTTTTATTATATAAGTATCAAACACTGACTATTAGAAATAGAATTCCTTTCATAAATACATATGAACTGAATGTTTTATTCATTCAATGATAGCAAAACCAAATCTACGGCGCAAACGAGTCAAAAGTTCGTTACACTTTTGAATTTCTTTCAAATATTTTTAAATTTTGAATTACTTAGTGTTGCTAGTTAATAATTTCAAAGTCACAAGTCACAAGTAGCGGAGATTAAAGTGTTGATGTGTTGTTGAACAGAACAAACAGATATACAAACGGGTTGACAGATATATGCACCGGCAGGTGGGTGCAATTGAACTCCACTAAAAATTATACATATTTTTTTACATATTTTACAAAACTACATAAACGACCAAAAAAGCCCTGACGCGGGTTTTTATCACTTTTTCTTTGGGGCTACGCTAATTTTCGAAAATTTCTTTAGTTAATTTGTAAAAGCCTTCCCTTCTTAACACTGTATTTAATAAAAAAATCGTGGGATTAGTTTAAACAATAACGTATTTCTAAAAAGAACTAAAACTTACATTTTCTCATGAAACAATATAAAAAAATTTACTTTCGTTGTCAATATACTTTGCCTTAATATTAGCGAAAATCTGAATAATATTTTAAAAGTAATTCTAAACTTTCAAAATTCATCGTACTTTACTGGTGAATGAGAAACTGGAGGCCCAATGATGCAGGAGCATCTAGCAGTAGGTCGCCATTGGGTGGGTCACCATTCTGGCTCATTCTGCATTGTTCTCGCAATGAAAAATGGTGGCCTCTACTACTCTTGGATTCTGCTCGTGTTTTCCATCTGGCTAAGTAGAGTCACTTTGCTATTGTCTGCATAACAATGTAAGTTGCACATGTCATTTCGTGCGTTAGAAGAGCCTAATGTTTTATTGCCGGTTATTAAGCAACGAGTGGTCTTCCAGATAGTGGACCAATTGATTGTTGATGATCCGTTCGAGCACCTTGCAGAGAAAAGAAGTGATGACTAGAGGTCGCTAATTGGCTGGATCTGAACGGTCGCTTTTTCTGGGGATGGTTTCACCTACAGCGGACGCACTCTTCAACAGATCCCTGACCTCAAAGCAGCTTTGACCCCACGGAATGGATGCAATCTAATAGTATATTCCATCCCAGAATTCCCAGACAATAAGTGCCATAATCGATTTTTGCTGCCCCACGTCGTCGCAGGACAACAAGAGGGTCCGCGGTAGAGACCAGGTGGTGGCCGAAAGGTCCCAAAGGAGCGAGGATCATCATACTACACTGGGCTGGGTGACTGGTCAGCAGTAGGTCTAGCAATGATGGTGCTGCACTCGACATGTCTGGTATCCTCCTAAACTGGAGTAGGTACTAGCTGGGTGAGGTAATACGTGAGAGCGATGCGTGCAGGATTCGACCTGCGTGGTCAGTGCTGGAAGATCAAAACTAGAACTAGTGGTGTGGATCAAAATCAGCAAAGCAACTACATCAGGAATATGCTTTTAATATAATATTTAAATGTATAAATAGAGTAACACCGGCCGGCGGGAAAATCTTCACGCATACACCTTTTATGGTCACATACAATAACATTTGTGTGTCAATACGGACTGTGTGAGCTCGTAATGACATGAATTGTTTTGTAACAATCACTACAGCACAATAACACCTAGACAAAACATTTACAATTTACAAAACTCATTCTGTGTCATAACAGTGTAATGCGTAGGCCCATTCGGGCTTCTTCTTTGACCTAGGGGAACGCCTTCATATAGCTACTCCCTACTATATTGCTCCATATAGAGGTGTTCCTAACCCGTCAAGCTTGCACAAAGGTGAAGCATTATTTTAGCGCCCTTTTTAGCAATTTTTTGAGATACATTTCATTGCTATTTTTTCTTTACAAGCGCAATGAACCAAGAGAAGCTCCCTAGTCAAGAAACGGCAATAAGCCAAAATGGACAATGATCACTATTTAACCATCAACGTGCAAAATTTAATGGTTTTGTAAATTATTTACAACTAGAAAAACTACACCTACTCCTTTTAGGGTACCTTAAAAGGAAAAATCGGAACCCTTATAGGACCACTTTGTTGTCCGTCTGTTTGTCTCTCGAGACCCTTTTTCTCAGGAATTCATATCAAATACTCAGGTCTGCTGTCCCTTGGAGCTGTGAAAAAATCAAACTTCTAAGCCAACGCAATCAAAAGGTACAGCCGTCTACGCTGCTAATTTTCGAAACTCGCAAGGGAATCAAAATCTATCGGGTACTTCCCGTGGACTCATAATCTTGAAATTTGGTTAAAAAAAGGCGGAAAATATAAATTTTTAGTTACATGATATAATAAAAATATTTGTATTAATTTTATATTTACTACCTGTTCCTCGTGAAGCGTAGAGGCATTAAATTGAAATTCATATCAAATACTCAGCTCTATAATACATTTAAAAAGTAACAAAACTAACTTTTATGTCAACGCAATCAAAAGAAACAGCATTTTAAGCCGCATATTTTAAAACTCGCAACTACTCACAAGGGAATCGAAACCTACATAGTACTTCAGGTGAATTCAGAAGCTTGAAATTTGGTACGAAGCAACGTCTTATAGCACAGATAAAGTAAAAATTGCGAAAAACATTTTTTTTTGTTTTCACATAATATATTTTTTAATAATTATAAATCTATCAGGTACCCTTTTCCTCATGAACGCGTTAAGGTATCAAGTTGGAATTCATCTGAAATACTTAGAACTACTGCCTTTAAGCTCTGAAAAAAAAACCTTTTAAATGCCCGTTTTTTTATTTTGATAAAAGGTACAAAATTAGTGATTACCCAAATTCCAAGACAATTTAAAAAAAAATGTTACAGGCTCGCGTTTGTTTCATATACCATATAGTATTTTAGCGGTAACCTATCTCTCCAAATTTTTAATTGTCCTATATAATAAGAATAATGTACAGTTATGACATAATATGGGCAGATTCATTAGAAAAGGTTATATTGTAACAAAATTAAACACAATTTTTTGTGGAATGCTATATATTTCAGATTTAAAGTTACACAGGCCCAATTTCTTTGTTACAAAATAATATTTCAATTGCAATTTCGACCATATCTACCAGGGGCGAACCTAGAAGGGGGATAAGTGGGACATATACTCCCCAGAAATATTTATGTTCAATAGAAAATATAACGTCACGATTGTTGGTGACGACGAGAATTGGTGCCACGATTCCTGTAACGACTGCAAAATGTGAGCTTTCGTTTTCAACTCTAAGAAGAGTGGAATTTTACTTGAGACCGAGATATTCCTCTAAACCCAAAAGAAATCCTTAACAAGCTAGCGGCTTGACTTTATTTTGTAATCATTTGTAAGAGATACTAAAAATTCAAAGAAAATTTCTTCATAATGAATTTACCACGAATAATTTTATAAAACATGTGATTTTCTGTTATTCATTGTGTACATTACTTAATCGTTTACCTTTTCTTTCATGCGGGAATACTTTTTGCACCATACCCTCCGTGGGGACGGATAAGCGAAGGGCGTGTATGGGTTGCCCGACGAACCGGTCTACCCATTAAAACCCGCGGCGGCCTAACTCGGCAGTCGGGAGGAGGTCTAAGAACGCATCAGCGGTTTCTGGAGCCATCCGGCCCTACCTCACGACTGAGGTCCATCCAGGGGTAACCAGAGTACCCCCGGGGTAGGTTACCGTCGCACCTCTCACCGCTCTACACAGTAAGATATGTCCCCTAGATGTGGCCACAATGACCTTAAGCGACGAATGGGGAGCTAGCGGCCTTCACCGCGTCCCCTTCGTCGCCTCCTGCTCCTGCGGACTCCTTCTGGAGCATAACATCTTCACAGAAGGAGACCACGGCCTTTCATACCTAAAAAAGGTTTCGTTCGATCTGTCCGACCAGGACTCGACGCTCAAACTCCCATGCAGTGCAGTCCTCCAGCGTGTGCTGGCCGGTTGCATGAATATGGGACGATCACTGTATTAACCTAAGCTAAATAATTCCGAGTAAAGTTGATTTTAAGCAAACAGAATACGTTTCTAGGTAGGAGTAGGTACAGACCAAAACTTAATTATTTTACATATTGCCAGTGGGTCAAGGTGCTAGGGATAATATAAAATACGTAAGTAAAGTTATGTAATGGACAATAATATTCATAATATTTCATACATTGCCTGGACAGGCCAGATATTTTAGACATTGCCTGGACATGCCAGGTATTTTATACATTGCCTAGGTTTTATAAAGAATACCTGAATTATAAAGATTGCCGGTAACTTAAATACTTAATTCTTTAAGCATTTTTAAGGCTTACAAAATATGGGATCCCCTCCGAAATAAATTCTTAAGTTCGCCACTGATATCTACTAAGTCGGTGTTGTAGGTACATGAGATTGCGAAAAATATAAATTTGTACGGAATTCTATTAACGAGATAGTGTCAGTCAGATAACGTTCTAAAATTAAACATTTCATCAGTTTTGTGTGTATTCTGATCCATTACGTAATATGCAATACACTGACGATGTTGTTGTTATTTATACTTTCGGGTATTTTATAATTTTTCAATCAATATTGAGGATGCACCGCCGCCACCGTTACAAACAGACGCAACTCCTTTCTCTCCCTTTTTTAGGGCATGTATCAAATGGACAATAATTCTTGCACCGGTCATACCTATCGGGTTACTAAGACTCACAGATCCTCCATGTACGTTAATCTTAGCAGGATCTAAGCCCAAAAGTTTTTGATTGGCTACAGCAACAGCACTAAATGCCTCATTAATCTCCCATAACGCGATATCTTCTTTATTTACACCAGTCTTAGATAAAAGCTTAGGGATAGAAATTGATGGTGCAATAGTAAAGTCAATGGGATCACGTGCAGCATCTACAAAGTCAACAATACGAGCTAGAGGTTTGAGGTTTAGTTTTCGTGCAGCTTCAGCAGTCATTAAGACTAAAGCAGCAGCCCCATCACCCAGAGGTGACGAATTGGCTGCTGTTACAGAACCATTCTTATCTTGGAAAGCCGGAGGTAGCTTGATTAATTTTTCGTAATCGACTTTTTTGTACTCTTCGTCTTCAGTAACTAAATCGGTTCACCTTTTTTTTGGGGTACAGAAACCGGGACTAATTCAGCATCGAAGATGCCATTGGCGTACGCTGCTGCGGCTCTCTGGTAACTAGTTATAGCATGATTATCTTGCTCTTCTCTGCTGATATCTAACTTCTTAGCTGTATTTTCTGCACAGTCTCCCATGTGAATGTTATTGTAATAATCTAAGAAGCCGTCACGTAGTACACCATCGACCAACTGCATACCACCATACGGTATTTCGCCTCTCTTCAAATAGAATGGCACATTGGAAAGAGACTCCATTCCGCCCGCCAAAATAATATCTTCAGCGCCGGTTTGTAGTCCTTGGGCAGCACACATAACGGCTTTCATGCCAGAGGAGCATACTTTGTTTATTGTAGTGCAAATTGTACTTTCTGGGAGACCAGCAAACATAGAAGCCTGGCGGGCAGGAGATTGACCGACGCCAGCAGAACATGTGTTACCCATATATACCTTAAAAACGGCAAATATTAAAACAGATTATTCTCTTTCTCTTATTATTCTTATTTTTAAAAGACAACTCTCGCACTAGGAATAATTCCTGTGTCGCGGGAGACTTTACAATTGTACATGAAACAGACACAAAGAACACCCTGACTTAGAAAAACAATTTGTAGATCACACAATGTTATTCCATTTGGGATTTGAACCCACAACACTTGGGAACGGCGTGGCGACCGCTTAACCATTAGGCCAAACGTGCAGCTCATTATTGAAGTAAACATGTCCATCAGAGCCAATAAATTGTACAAATAAAACTATTTGTATTACTCAACATCGGTACCAAACCTGATACAGACATTTAATAGTGTTGACTATTATATAACATCTATCGAAATCGTTTTAAAATATTCAGAAAGCTAAACTAAAAAATCTGAGCACTTGTTACCTCTTTAATTGCGTCCTTGGGGATGCCCGCTTTTTCAACAGCTGCTTTAATTACAACGGCACCTAGCTCTGACGCTGAAAGTGGTGACAGTTTTCCCCTGAAGGAACCAAGAGGGGTGCGTACTGCAGATACAATTACCACCTCATTCAGTGAAACTTTTGGCGACTCTGCCATGGTTGCTGTTTAGTCAAGTTGATTAGTAATGTCCAAGAAAGCTAATAACCTATAAATAAAAGAAAAAACAAGATCCATTATCCTCGGTAGCGGTAAGTCGTTTTCTAAATATACCTACTATTTAATAAAACTGTGCTAACCAGTATTATAACTCGCCGTTCAAGTATCTAATCACTTTATTGTCCGTCTATTAAAAAAGCTCAGAAACGAGTCCAATCAAGTTTTTTCGATTAAGTAGACATTCTTCCGGTCTCTTGACGATGCGTAAATGAATTAAGCTACAAAGTTAATACAATTAAAATTTGGAGCAGATTTTTAAGTTTTTTTTTGTTTGCCGCGGGTTAAGATCGCGAGTAGATCAACTCTAGATTTATTGATGTAAGCACTTATTTATATAAAATATTGTGTAACTAAGACTCCAAATATTTAACGGAATTGAATCACAGAGTCAACAGTTAATTGAAATGTTAAATTTTTTTTACTAAGAATCTCTAGGAACTTAAAATATGCCGATCAATTAACACAACAATCGCAATGTAACGCGCGGAGCTCAGCTCGGCCAGTCCCGAATAACTGAACATAATGTGAAGGACATTTAATATATAGATAGCGTATAGGCCAGGAAGCTTATACAGCGACTAGTTAGGCTAAGAACTCACGAATATGAAGCGATAAATAGTTTGTTTTTTCGCAAGTCATCTTATTTTTTCCATTAGACACGTATTTTCAAGAAACTGCTTTATAAATGACAAACTGTCAGAAAGTAAAATTTTCTATATGGTAACAATCAGTACGAAGTAAAAATAGGATAATCAGTGAGTTCATGGCCTTACAATTATCGCAAATTGTATGATTAGATTGGTTGATGCCTTGATGTACATGTATTACATCGTTCAAAGATGACCACTTAGTTATTTTGTGGAGACCACTCTTTCAATCAATATGAAGCTGCAGGATATGATTTATATGGTTTAAAACTTTTAACTATGTTGAACAAACAATGCTATGTAGAAAAAATACTATCGAAATAATGTCAGTACACAATCTTCATGATTAAAGTTAAATTACGTTAGGTAATTATAATAAAACAAAGAATTCATGGGAGTGTAAAAATGTTTAATTAGCTAATATACATATATAAACATTGCAACAATTTTGAATAAGAAAAAGACTTACCTAATCAAAAGAATAAGTACCTAAAATAATACAGACGTGCAATAAAAATGTGCAATAATCATAGATCATAAATAATACGTTTGTGATGATTTTTTTTTACCAAAAAGTTAAAATTGTTAAAAGGTGGAAGCATGTGTGACTAGAACTAAAAATAGAATTTTGAGAAATGCATTGACCCGCTACTCACTATTACTCAGTAAAAGAAACAAATTATTAACTATCCATTATTATGCCTCTGCTCACAACCTTGACAGAAATTTTAATAGTTAATGAAAAAAATCTGAATAATGGTATCTGGTAGGTATAAAAAATTAAATATATTATACCGTGTAATCAATTCTTGGCAGACGATTTTACATTTTTTTTATATTTACATAATTTTTGCATATTTTTTACATTTAAATGTTTTTAAGTTTTCTGTTTTATTTTTAATTCTCATAACAAGAGACACTTAAAATGATATATAATTATTTGACCATTTCAGCATTATAATATATTTAACAACTACTAAACTCAATTTCGGCGTGCAGTTGACATACCTATATAAACAAATTGATATCATTAACCACAATTTCGTATAAATAAAGGATATAATTTCGTACATATTTTAAATGTGATATACCGTATTGTACTTTTTATTTTACTAAACATTCGAGTTCGTATTAATTCATCAGATCACACCAACGGCCTTCAATAATCCGCTGCTGGTCATAGACATCTTAGTAAGGCCTAGACGTGCTGCATCACGCTGGCCAGACGGTTGGTATATGGCAATTATGTCCCATAACATGGAGGCACACAACTTATCCTAACAAAGTTTACCAATATCTTCCCAAAATAGTTTTTTTTAATTGTATGGTAAGCGATTACCGCCGCCTATTGACAACAACAAAGGCGTTACAACTGTGTTGTCAGCCTTTTAATAATGAGTAGCAGGTTTACATAAATGCACAAAAGGAACTAAAAGCTGTTAAAACACCTTAAACTTATCGAACAATTGGTTCGCTTAATGCACTAAATTCATTGTACTTGACACATCAACCACTATTTACTTATAATCGTATTGTTCTTGATCCCATTTATTTAGGGCAGTTGACACAAAATATATGTTTAATATAGTAGAGAATGGCTATCACTGTCATATACAACACACGATAGAATTCAGTAAGATTTAAATTGATTTAAAGCCAAATAACAAAGGAAAACTTTAAATAATTACAACCAAGTTAAGAAGGACTACGGGCATCAGAGTAAACTAGAAAGATGACGATAGAAAAATTTTAATAATCACATTTTTTTTTTATCATTTTAGTGATTATACACTAAAAAGATAAATAAAGAAAAAAAATATGGTAGTTGATACGATAATTTATTTCGTATTAAGTGATATTTCGTATCACTTAATACGAAATAAATTTGAAGATATTTCGTATTAAGTGACAACACAAACAATTATCTTTAGAAAGAATATTCATACAAAAATTTCTGGTTGTTTTTGGTCAACTACCCTAACATGGATACAGAATTCGGCAAATACTGTACAACACATCGGAAATAACATTATCCACAAAAAATGTTAATTGTCAAACTCATCAATAACAGAAATAACATCACGAATAACAAAATAAAATACAAACTTTACGAATTAATGGACCATAAACAAGTTGTTTTATTTTTAGGGCTAAATGTGTTTTTAATATTCTTGGTGGATCTGCTGAGTATACGTATTATAAATTCGAAAGTAACTATGACTGTCTGTCTGGACTGGACCGCTGCACCGATTTCAAGAGAAGAACACGCAGGCGGAGCCGCTGGCAAAAGTTAGTATCGTATAAAGATTAATCCCTCGGATGCGCGAACGGGTACTTCCGGTTCCATGCACCGTGCGGCGAAATTGCAAAATTTTGCAACACGGTGCATGGTGTACGAAAATGATCAAATCTTTTCAAAAACAATGCTCGGTGGTTATAAAAGTGATTATTTTTCAAAAGATGGATAACAAGCGTACATGGTTATGCCATATTTTATTACTAAACTAATGTTATCGCTTTATTATTTACTCACAATTGAGCCAAGTATTAATTTACGCACCTATTGTGTTAATAAACATGATTTTAATATTTTATGTGGTTTATTATTCATTTTACTTATTATCCCCATAAAGTTTGATAACTAAGCTATCTACTGATATAAAAAACACTATAACTGCAGTAAAAATTCATTGAGAAACATATTTGTAAAAATCACATTTCGCTGTCGAGATATTCGCCATTTTGGTACTTTACAATCAAACTATTATTTGCGCCGAACACCAAATTACGTAGTATTTATATGAAGAAATAGTGTTTTTTAGTTAAATAATTTATTTTTTTAGTTAACTAGTGCAAAAGACAGGAACAATACATAAAAAAAACAACCTATTTATCAAGTTATCTAAAAAAAGGACTCGTTTGCTAGACCAGTTTTCATTTATTATTTTTAAGTTCTGAGAATTCTCTAAACTCTATGAAAATGACTGAATGCTAAAGAGAACAAACTGATCGTTCCATTATGTGACACACAAAGTCTATGGTCAATACAAAATAATTTAGTAAAACATAAACAAAGATCAGTTTACGTCTTGTTCATTGTCCGTCACTACTGTGTATGTGTGGGTGTTAATAGTTCCGGGACTTCCCGCTAGGCTGCGTGCAAACACGAATCAACGGCGATATACAATTTTAAGTGGCGTGCTATTGGAGAGGCCTATGTCCAGCAGTGGACTACGATACGCTGATGATGATGTAAAACAGTAATGGCGTGGGAGCCCTTTGTATGTGTGCGTCTAATTTCGCTCGTCAGGCAAAAAATTTGTGTTTATTTAAATATTTAGCTTTTCTAACACATTTTTGTTGCTATTCTATATTCTATATAAGATTCTCATCGCAATTATATCATTTTATCAATAAAAACATAAGAATAAATGCGTAAAAACCTTCAAATGAGTAAGCCCTTTTCAATAGGTAATAGACTCGGTAACTTTTTGAGTAACACTATTCAAAATTACGCATGATTTATGCCTCAATTCGTATTGATAGTGGTTCCTAAAATAAGTATAATAAGTAAAATATAACAACAAACTACCTTCAAAATCACCTTATTGGCAAAAAATCAGTTTTAAGAGGCACTTGACAGATCGCGTTGCGTCATCGTCAACTTTGAAATTGGAACTCGTTTTTTTTACGGCTCTTGAAGCGCACTTGACAAACGAATGTTTTAAAATGTTGTTCGTATAAAGCAAATGCATAACAAACCTTTCTAGACTTCGTTATAATAACTTTAATACCCAAAATTAATTAAAATGCAAGTTAACTGCGAAAAACATGGATCCGTGTGTGCCGCACCGACGGGACAAACATGGATCCGTGTTGCCGCACCCGAGAGGTTAATGATAGTTAAGTATATATAAACAAATAACGAGATTTAAGAGCTTTGATAAACATAGATAAGATTAAATGTATTTCCAATATGTTGCATTGGGACAATAGTGATAACATGAATATATGTTATTTATACATAACGATTTATCTAATTCCATAAAATGGAATATAAAATATTGCAACCTTTATCGATATTCGAGTTTAAAATAGACATTTATAATAAAAATGGGGTTTCTCACGTATTTTTCTAGACGCCACTTATCACACTAAGGAATACAACACTAAACACACATTGCCAACATCATCTCATAATTTAGACACAATATACGCTCATAATAATTTAACGGGAACACATTTCTAGTCTGAATATTTCACATAACGTCTTTTTAAAAATAACCGCTAACAATTGTTACCACATTTTCCAAATGTTCAACACCATTTTTTTCTAAGCTCTGAGATTATTATCAATGTTAGTTCAATATTCCTATACTAGCATTTACATACTAGGTAAATGGCTCACTTATTGTGCTGACACAAATTAGAGGATTACTAACATTAAAAAAATAGTGGATTAACTGAGATTCCTCTTGTTTATGACTACTCATTATGCTATTAATAATTAAGTACTAACATTGTAAATATTACTAAATAAAACTACAACCACATCTAGCGGATACAACGACATATTGTAACACCCGCTCTTTGCTCCGGATCCGCAACTAATGGGTTAAAAGGCTCAATAAACACGTATATCATAAAAAAATACACAATTTGTTAACAAAGGGTCGCACGACCAAATAAAAATAAATTATTACTGATACATTTACCTATGTAATGTTTACGAGACTATGTTTTTAAGTACTTTCTGTTAATTCTACACACTACGTGCATTTAGCTATTTAGTAGTGTATTACTAAGTTATAGTATGTTTTAGATGTTATTGTAACTTAATGACAAAATATAAGTAATAATTAATGGCTCATTGATAATTTCAACATAAAAACAAAACCAGTTAAAGAATAATTTACGTTTTTTCACGTTATATGTAGGTATGCCGATGTTTTTAATATACGGGTCTATTATCATATACCTGTAAATTATTATTTTCAATCAACACTTGGCCTAAATAAGTAATTGTGATTAATACAACAGTTTACACAAACTATTATGTGATGTAGATGCAGCCAATATGGCTTTGAAAACATAACGATAATTGGCTAGGAATAATTATATGACGGAAGCTCGGCTGTGTGTCGACTCATGATCAAGGGCAGTGCTGACGGCCGACATGGCGACAGTACTGGACATGGGCTCCGCTCCTCGAACCAAGTGTTCGTGACTACTGGTCAGACCACCGCCATACTTAAAACTCCTGCGCAAGCTGGAACGAATGCTTTTCGCGGAGTCGCTCTTTCTAACGAATGATCTTCGAAGGTAATCCCTGGTGAGTGATAATGAATTTCGAGATGTTGACGAGCGAGGTCTCGTGGTTACTCTTGAATCGATTTCGTCGGTTATAGTTATTGAAGGTGCGTCAAATACGCCGCTGTATTCAGGCGGTTGTGATTCGAGAGACACCAAAGCGTCACGTTCGACTGTCTCGCTCACTGTGATCGGCAACTGAGTGGTGTCTTCGGCTGGCGATGGTTCCGTACGTGTAGTAATTCTATAACACATGAAATTTTTTTAAAAATTATAACCGCGAATGTGAGCTCTTGTAGTCTGTTCTAGTGCCAGTGCCATTTAAAGTCGGTAAACCGATAAACATCAGGTGACATTCAAGTCTCAGGGACCAAATATTTATATTATTAGTTATGCAGAAGGCTTTTGTATATTTTATACTTCGTCTCCATCTAGTACTAGATATTAATCTACGTAAGTGAAATGAACTCTCTTTTCAAGTTGAAAGAGTTAATAATAGAGTTATTTTAAATACGCTTTTGTTTTTAATAGAAGCAGAGAACTGAACGATAGTCATCGTAGAAGAACACAACCCACACTTTACTAATACAAATAATGAATGTAGAAGAGACTGTATGAATAGTGTAGTTTTTAAGCAGTCACCTCGGCACTTTATGTCGCCCTGATTGAGGTGGGTTCAAACCGTGCAATTGTGCGCGTAATGCATATTTACGCGAATATCGAACTAATTGGATTTAAACGTCTGTAAGAAAGTAAGCTTATTTTGGGTCATGATTCAAATTTGCCGATATTATATGAACAATCTTTGTTTCTAAAATGTTCCCATTTGTGTACAATAAATAATAGGTAAATGAAATGAAAACAACAAAAGTATTTATTCCGTACCGTCTGAGCGTGCGGAAGCTGCGGCGTATGGTGTTGAGCAGCCTGGCGCCGGTGGCCGTGGAGTAGGAGGGCGGCGGAGTGTACTTGGGCGGGGGGTCAGGCGGGGGCGCTTGCACTGCGCCCGCTTCTAGCGCCGCCGACCTAACTTGAGCTGCCTCGCCTCCCGCCACACCCCCACCCAACGTTGGCCGGTATAGGTTTTGGATGCGCTGCGAAATGTTCCCCTGATCGTCAATTTGTACTCGCATACTACCCCTTATACTCAGTCGGGTATAGTGTATGGAGTACCTTTATTCACATACACTAAAGAAATATTCTATTCGTCGTCAAATCCTTTAACAGTTCACTACTGAACATAGGCCTTAGCGAGGAGGTTTTGACCTGCTGTACCACGATGGCCAGACGGTTTAATATAAATTATAAGGTTTGTTTCGAGTTATCCTTCTCTTTGTAGTGAAGTCATCCTGCGTATATTGGATCCCTTGGTTCTCGCTTCTTACGACACATATGAAATCAAAAGAGATTGGTGACACTGTATTCTTAATCCGTCACCGCAAGGAGAAATATTCCCTCCTATCCATTTAATTTAGTTTTTTTTTAATTTCAAGAAAAGTAATAAAATATCCATAGGTACTACAATGACTACCACTAAGCAATATAGTTACACCAGATACTGAACAACACAAGTTAATTCATGTGTTCATATCATTGTAAGACAGTTTACACTTACAAGTGACATACGTGTCTAATCATCTTCAACGAAGCTGTTATCAGTGTGCTAAACATTATATAAACACGCCAAGTGGCCTAATGAGTGTAGCCTACCACAAAATTAACAAGTAACAAGCAACAGGGATATTATGTCCTATTAATGACGACTGCCTCAGTGGCGCAGTGGTAGCCTAGGCGACTGCTGTCCTTGAGGTCTCGGGTTCGATGCCCGGATGATGTATTGGAGTATATGTTTGTATGATCTGCAAATATATGTTTCGGAGTTCGGGTGTTTTCTATGTGTTATATTAGTTGTCTTGTACCCATAGTACAAGCTTTGCTTAGTTTGGGACTAGATGGCGTTGTGTGTAAAAAAAAATCGTGTGACAAATATTATGACACACAAAATAATCAAAAATATATTGTAAGAATAGGGCACATTAGTATGATTTTTAGGTGAGTCAAAAGTCTAGCACGAAGTGATTCCTATATCCTATAATGATTTTTATAGTAATGCCTGTGTTGTTAATAATTATCACGATTAAAGGGAGAGATCGCCATTGAAATAGCAGCAGCAGTGAAATCCTGAGATGTAATCCAATATTTTTGAACTAAACTTACAATATTTGGCTATGAGCATTGCGATCTCTCGAATTTCTATTTTTAGTATTGAAACATGGTATTGTGACACGCAATGTGTAATTGTTCTAATGGAATTGATCACATTTTTCTCTTTTAAGTTATATAATGTTTAGTGTTTTTTTTCGTCAATAATATTAACGACATTTTGGAAAATAGATGAAATGACGTGCCTTGTCTTAAAACCTGCCTTAAAAACTCCTTAAATCAAGTTTAAGCTAATTCAGTTTCTGTTCGAAAGTTTACGTAATCTTATTAACTGTGAGCGTTTGCTCATACTTAGACGCACGTGCCCCACCCACATAGCACTTGTAACTTATACCCAATTCTATGGTATATTTTCAATTAAAAGGTTAAGTTTCCATATAATACATGTACAAGCTTACCGGTTCTTCAATACAATCGTTTGTTCCGTAATCCTTGCAGCGGTAAACGAATAAAGATATGTTAAAATAAATTTGACTATAAAAGTAAAAATAATCTCTATCTGTATTTTACTAACACTAGGTTAAGATAAATGTTACTAACAAACATGGACGAACACCGAAATAAATGATTATTATCTACATATTAATACGTGTAGCAAAATTTTTATACCTCGATTACCTTTTTTTTTTTAATTATGCATAAAAATAGCATTCCACGCAACTGTCATGCCTCATATGTATATACACTAATATTCACATACAAAAATGTATGTATGTCAAAGTCAAACTAAAAAGACTTAGACAAAGTATTACCTACATAGACTTGACACGCCAACAGCGTTACCACGAGCGAGTGAGATAACCATATCATTTTGCAGTGTGTTAGAGAAAGATAAATAGATATTTTCATCGTTATTGCCGTATCGCTTTTTTTTGTTTGGTACATAAATATACGTGCCAAACAGTGTTCAAAGCGGGTTTTGCGCCCGGAGTGAAAATCACGTTTTTTGAAAGAATTACTGTGTGAATTCAAGTGTATGTAACCGTGCTTAACCCAGACCCTTTAAAAACTACAAAAGCCATATGACGAGAAAATTTAATTTGATTGTGTTTTAGAAAAGGCCTGCTCGCTTGGAACAGACATCATATTCTTAGCATTATCCCGCTTGTATCTTCAGCTTTCGTTTTGAACCAGGGCCTGCTATTCTAATCTAAACATATTTCACATATTTGTTGAACGTTTGGAACTGTAAGCGGAATTAATAAGGGTAAATTGGCTTTAACCTGGCTACATTAATATTCGATGTACATATTTATTTATTTATCTTTATTGTATACACAAAAAAAATCAGTATAACAAAATGAGTTACAAAGCATGTAAGGATGTATAACAATTGATGTAGGTATTATGTTTCTATCCCTTACGGGTCTATGCCAAGTCCATGTAATACTTTGTCTAAGTGAAAGAAAATTTTTTTTTAAGCATTTAATTGTGGTAGATTTTCGACCTCTTGATGACAACTAGTTATAATGAAACGGTTAAGATACTTACGTCCAATATGTCAGGCGGTCCTTTACTCATGTATCGCCAGGTCTGTATGAAGGCGGCCACGGGAACTACGAGCAACGAGCCCTGCTGCATCAGCACCGCCACCTGACGGCTCCACACCGGCCAATAACTGATATAAAGAAAAGAAAACTATTTATTTTTTGTACATTTTGTGTTCAAATTTGCTTTTCCTTGTGATCATTTTTTTTGTTTTTAAAAAGGCTTCCGCACTAGAAACATATCCAGTACTGCACGGTTGGCCTAGTGGTTTAAGCGGTCGCCACGCCGCCAAATATTTGTATGATCTGCAAATATTTTTTTCCAAATTTTTTTGTTTTCTATGTATAATATATATGTATTTACAAAAAAAAGGTATATATGTATTATATTTATATCAGTTGTCTAGTACCCATAACACAAGCTCTGCTTAGCTTGGGACTAGAGGGCGTTGTGTGTTAAATTGTCCGATAAGAAAAAAAATTCTTACCCGACTTGCTTTTTCCAGGTATATAGTTGACGTTGGTGCCCAACTCGGAAATCCATCACACATATTGCCTGAAATAAAACCAGTCTGATTAAAGCAGCAATGTTTCAGGATATATCAATAGTCCTAAAAAATAAGCACACTTACACAAATACTTTACATTCCGCAACAAACGAATTAACAAACAAATATGGCGGCGGCGCGGAACATATACTGTTGAACCAATCAGCGCGCGAGATGCGATCCGTCGCATACCATATCACAATTTGATTATTTCACTTCCATAGATATAATCTAACTAAAATTATTACGTTAAACTGTAAGTAGTATGTTACAATTCACAATCTTTCGACAATTTACAATCTTTCGAGATAAATTACAATCTAACGGTTTTGATAATCTCACGGTAACTTTTTGGCGCGCTAACCGGCACACTCAGTACACGCGGGCGTAGCCGCGATGACAAGCTAGTATACCCTAATTATTTTTTTTACATAATTATAATGCTTATGCATTAATCTTTAAAATGGCTGGGAGCTTTGGTAAAGTAAAAATTTTTTTTTTCAATTCAATGAAGTGCCATATGTTTTCAGATTATCTACCACCTTCTATTAGATGCATACTTACACATAATAAAACAGGCAGTATGACTGTCCAAGTAAAGCTAAGCAATGCCGCCATTGTTGCGGAAAGTCGAGTTCTTGAAGAATACAGCGCTCCTACGACCACGTCAGGCGAATAGGGACGTCCTCGCACTACGAAAACACCGCAAGTCATCACCACTTGAATCACGCAATGCCACCAAGACCCCACCCATACGTAATCTATGAAATGGACTATGCGAATACCGGCCTGAAAATTAAAAACAAAACAATCAAATTATGAGTACAATTAGGGTTAAATAAATAAACCTTGGATTAGAAGATAACTAAACAAATGTGTATCATAGTTTCATCGCTTGTTTGCATATGATATCTTAATCCTGTCAATGGAACACTAATACTAGCACATCGTACACAACAATTAGGTTTATTTACCTATGCCCAGTCGTATATTTGAAAAACGATCCATTCTAGGTACGAATACGGGGCGTACGCTAAAATCGTTCCTATAAAAAATAAATTGAGGAACGGTATTTACGACTCGCAGTCGGTTGTAGAAAATTTTTACACGATGACGATTCGTTAAATATAGGAACCGGGCATTACTTGCATTATTATTTTATGCATGTGCATATCATGTTCAAAATATATAGTAATTAGCTTGCACTTTGGCATTGTATTTTTAATCTATATGAATATTATAATAGCCACTTGTATTTATGACAATAGAATCATAAATAATTAGGATTTATTGGAGAATATATAACACTAGCTGACCCTCGCAACCTCGTTCACGTCTACTATTGCCCGTAGCGTAATAATTGTCCCCCGTTTTTTAAACATTCTTCATTGGGGCTTCGCTTCTATTGGTCTTAGCGTGATGATATATACTATATAGCCCTCCTCGATAAATGGACTACCCAATACTGAAAGAATTTTTCAAATCGGACCAGCGGTTCCTGAGATTAGCGCGTTCAAACAAACAAACTCTTCAGCTTTATAATATTAGTAGAGATTACGTTCCGATTCATGAAAATAAAAAAAAGGGGAAATATTGTGGGAGCTGGGCAAATTCTGAATTTAATCCTAGATAAAATTAGTTTACTTACGTCAGTACTGAGCAGCAAGCCCATGGCCAGTCCAAAGACACAACTGAAGAACGTTATGGTTGTCTCCCAAATTTTAAGTGCATCCGCATTGATTGCCATAATACCAGTTATAACGCAGTGCCATATAGCCAGTTGTTGTGCAATGCCAAACATTATCAGTATGAAGTAAAATATAACAGCCCATGCTGGCGATAGCTGAAACGATTAAACGACATTTTAGTGTCATCTTTATTGAGACGGGTTTTATGGTTCTCTTATACTACTACGAGTCTATAACGCTTCATGTTCTCGTGACACCAGAAGGTCAATTATCTGACTGAAAATAAGTGTTCTGCTAATAAAAATACAATCTACAGTCCTTAAAATGTAGCTTGATCTCTGTGAAGATCGCCATGAAACCGACGAAGTATTTATCTCCTAGGTATATGTATTTTCAATCTTTACGAGACAGTTTTATCACAAACAAAGTGCAATACAATGTAAATATTAAAATTCACATCTTAAATGTACTCGTAAGTCTATAATGGCACTAGTCATAACTATTACAGAGATCAATATATATTTTAAGGACTATAGTATTAATATCATCTTGTAGCGGTCAAGGTAGTGGAACCAAAACCGCTAACAAATGTTTTGTGCGCCACCAGTGTTATTACTAAACAGTAATAAATGTGGTGGCGCACAAAACATTTGTTAGCGGTTTTGGTTCCACTACCTTGACCGCTACATTGGTGACCCCGACGTGATACGGGTTGTACTTGTTGGGGTACAGTTCTGGGCGGCAGGTCCATGTGTTGTCTCTGATGCAGTTGATACTCCCGTGCTGGTCATCTTCTTGGGATTACTTTTGTTGTATCCCGACGTCGCTGGGTCACCAGTGTAGGTGTTAATGGTTAATGCTGGTTAACCATAGCCACTAACGTATGTTGTGTTCGTAGGAGTATATTGAATAAGACAGCAGGATGATGATAGAATTATTGTATTCAAAAGATGACTAACTATATACAAAAACAATACTTGTATTTATACAAATTTAAGGAGAGAGTGAGTCAGGTAGCAAGCGTATGACCTCTCTCTGTCATTTTTAAATGGTGTAGTTTGATGTACGATGTTACATAATATGTCAAACAGAGAGTGAGTCAGATAGCACGTAAAAATGTAGGCGATTTGACATCTGACTATCTCTGTCATTTTTGAATGGTGTAGCGGGACGACGCAAAGGTAAATATATAATAATATAATAATATTTATTTTGTATGGGAAAAATTAAATTGAATCCATGACTGCTACACTCTTAATTCACGCTCACTTTAGTTACATTATTACGAACTATAAAAAACGCATTGGTTCAATTCAAAAAAATATGCTTACTATCATCAGTGTCAACGAGACCATTCCAATAACAGAAAATATTTATTAATATAACTAAATCTTTAAATAGATTATTAATATTTATTTTGTATGGACTAAGGAAGTAACAATAGCTTTATAAATCAATTAAAAAAGTTTATAAACAAAAAATGAAACGGATAAAAAGGAAAAATACTATAAGGAATGAATATTACGATAAAACGATTGCTACTACAAATAATTCATAAGTTTTTTACATTTCCTCGATAATTAAATTCTACTTTTTAGTTTATTTAAAGGCATCTTTTATTTATAATCGTGTTCACTGTTTTATACTTATTACTTTGACCTTGTACTTTTTTAAACGTGGTATTAAATAGTGCTAGTGGAAGTGCCTACAAAAACTTCAGTAACAGGGTTATTAAACTTAATGTTTTCACGCTGATTTCAGCATGAACGGATCTGTTCCTTTTTTTTATTGAATTGGGGTCCAACGAGCAGACACATCACCTGATAGTAAGCGATTACCGCCGCCCATGGACACCCGCAACACCAAAAGCGTCACAAGTGCGTTGTCGACCTTTGGGGGATTGGGTGAGGGAATGGGAGGAGGGGTTGGGGTATGGGCCTCCGGTATCTTCACTCACTCGGTGAAACACAGCGCAAGCGCTATTTCACACCGGTTTTCTGTGAGGCCGTGGTATCACTCCGGTCGAGCCGGCCCATTCATGCCGAAGCGTGGCTCTCCCAAGGAAACGTTCAAAAGGGGCGGTAATACCCTCTCACAGAAGATCAACCTAAAATGACAGCATTCGTGCTGCCGTGATTTGTTGGCCCAATGATGTAGGCCATAGTGTGGGTCACCATGCTGCATTATTACATTGTCTGCATTCGCAATAAGTATGGTGACCACTACTCTTAGACTCAGCTCATAATTTTCACCAGGTAGAGTAGAGTCACATTGGTAAGCTCATATACATATAATTATTTAAAAAACTATAAATCTACAGTCCAGTACTGGCCATCGGTGTTTCTTGCCTCTGAATAAACGTTTTGGTACTATACTGTGTTAATCAGACATAAGGGCTTGTTTTAAATCATCTTTTTTTTGCAGTGCTTTTGTCTTACGTAGTTTGCTCCCTAAGTCGGCTGTTAGGACTCCCACGGAATTAATAGGGTTGGCAACACTTATATTTTTAATCTATCACCACACGGATAGCTTTTGTGGTCATATGAAAAATGAAGTACTAAAATTTATCAAATATTGGTTGTCAAATACTGAGGTTTTTATAGGGAGTGCTATTTGTGACTGTGTGTGTGACCAAACTTACCATATTAGCAGGCAACACTGCAAGAGTAGCAGGTACGATCTGTGTTGCCAGCTGCAGAGGTTGCCAACCACTTAGTGCCCGTGCTGTGTTACCACTCTTCCAAGTAGTCACCCCTACTAGGCTGCCATAGTGGCCCATATAACGCACTGGAGTAGATACCATGTTGCTGGGCATTGGCTCCGACAATGGCCATAAGAATTGTGTTGATTTGACATTCTCTGTAAATATAAGAGAGTGCATGTTAAAATTACTCACATCATAGATGTTTGAAAGTTTATTATCCGCCTACTGCAAAGCCAAAAAGAAGGGTAACAGTTTTGACAGTCTATGTACGTTTGTGTTTCACTGTAGCGCCTAAATTACTGAACCGATTTTAATGAATAAGGTGTAATAATGGCCCTGGTTACATAGGCTTTGTAAATTTTATTGCAAGTTTTTGTGTAGTCGGATTATAGTATTGTAAACCTTTTTTTGTTTTATGATATGAAATATGTTCCGAAACAATTTCTCATGAATCTGTAGAATAAGGAGACCTTTTCTCTACAAACTTTTGCGGTTTGGGTATTGGTAACCTCACTCACAAGATGAAAAGCAGCTAAAGAATTCCTTAACACTGGTGTTTATTAGGCCATGGTATCACTGCGGTCGAGATGGCCTATTTTTGCCGAACCGAAAGAACTAGTCTTTCACGTAACCTTCATGTTTACTTGTTTGTAACCGATTCAGTATTATGAACGGTCAGATTTAATTTAAAATTTAACTTTAGACTAATCAACAACGTATGACAATAAATACAGTTTAAAAGCTAAAAAACACGATTTAATTATCATTCAAGTAAAATGTTTACTTAATTTCCAATTTTTATTTCGATATAAATAAAGAAAACAAAATATATGAAAAAAAAAAATTGAACAAAATGTTTTTTTTATTATCGAGACAAAAGCGTGGGGTGCCATATCTTTCGTATTATTTTTTGACGTACAGTGGTGGTAATTCTATTGTTGTCATCAATAAACTAAAATTCACCAAAAATTGTTCATTGATTGATCAACTTTTAATTGGGACTGAACTAAATTTAGTGAAAGCTGAGATGTGAGATATCGAAAGATGGACTATAAGCTAACGAGATTAAAGTTCTCGTAAATCCAACAATAAATTTTAATGACAATAATCGAATTACCACCATTACCGATCAAATATTTTTGAGAGCTAGTTTATCGAGCACCCCACGCATTTTTCACTAGCCTTCACTTTTACATTAATACAAATGTTTTTTGTTAATTTTTTTAGTCTACATTAATAATTAATTTTCAATTTTTATTTCGACTTTACAAAATATGTTGAACTTTTTTACTCGACTACGGCGAAAACAAAAGGAAGGTTAATATTTTTAGCAGTTAATGTATATTTGTATGTTACACCGTAGCGTCTAAAGTACTGAACCAAGTTCAATAAATTATTTTATCAAAAGTTTTTACTTAGTCGGGTATAGTATTTAAAAAAGAAATTAAAACTATAAGTTACAATAGGTAACTTAACATAGTTGCATTTTTCGAGGTACATTAATTTTAACTTTACATTTATAATTGAAACAGATATTTAATTAAAACTATTAATTGCATTATCGATTAAAAATATACCTATTTGAGCCAATTACGAATCCATTTATAAGAACACTATTGATCTTTGACGAAGTAAAAGAGAATTTCCTGTTTAAGAAACTAAATTCAACCAAGATTATTTTTAAATGTAATTTTTTGTGTGACGTCATTTTTCTCAGTACCCATATAATCCACTAATTATTTTCGTATCTCGATTGTTCTATAAATGTCATAAAACATTTTGGATTGTGATTTTCTTCTTATTGAATTAGATGAGTTTTCTTATTAATACATGCTTCATTGGAATCTAAAAATTGTTTTATTAAATGTCTAAGCCACTATAATGGTATATGTGGGTTACGTAGATATAATACATTATCACACCATTATTTACAGCTAACTTTATAATGCTCGCTTCGTCCCTGTTACAAATGCATTCACTAAACGTCAGTAATATAAGAACTTCAAGGTGTTTTTGTATCGTCACTAATACATATTCATGCCCATTGTAATGCCCAAAATAAATACATAATATAGAAAAACCCTGACATATTGTTAATATTTATTATATCATGTGCACGATGGAGGTAGTCCTTGAGTTAGTGTTATATAACTAACAGAGAAAATTAATAGAAGTAGGTAGGTACAGTTAAGGCGAAGTTTCAATGTTCGATTTTCGATTCGACTTTCAATTAATTTCATACACACAAACACGTTATCTCATGCTATTATAGATGTGGTAGTGTACAAAATGATAGTAGGTACTGTATAAACTTACCAAAACTACCCGGTATGTAAGCGTAGCCGTAATTTTTCAATATCTGCACGCAAGTGTTTGCTAGAAACGAACCCAGTAACAACACAGCGAATGTAAATGCCACTATACACGCGCTTTCCTTTTGAAGTATTACGCTAGTCTTATTTTTTGAGTTTTTATGTGATGTTAGCTGCATTATACAAGCTCCTAGAAGGCCCCAAGTAAGAAAGGTTTCTTGGGCAGCTGCAGCCCAACTCTGAAATTGAACAGTAAGAGAAATAGCAAGCTAGGTTTGGACAATTGTAATGTAATCCTAATTGTGATGTGAAATAGGGTAGATAATACCTTAGTCATTACGATACGGTTGTCTACACTATTACGAACTGCTCAGTGATAAGTAATACATTTTACCTTTCCTTTGACTCCATACTATCAATTCGTACATTGAAGTTTTTTAAAGATCTTTTTAAGACAACCCATTATCCCAGTGCAAATTGACTGATTCACCGTAATAGAATTGTGTAGTGTTTTTTGCATCAAGTGGATTGCTACCACTGCCTGATTGTTGGTGCAAGTGTGTCACGACAACGGTTATACAAGCTATTTTGTGTTACTCATGTCAATTTGAATGCAGAGCAGTTGCAATTAAAATAAGCAAAACAAAAAAAAAAACAAAAGGAGGCTAAACAATACATACATTACTATTAATAAAGAATTCGCTCCATTCAGTCTCCGAGAATATGTTTATGACAGAATCGTATGGTATCAACGTGAGTAATTTGGTACAGAGCACGAGTGTTCCGCAGATAGGCAGAAATATCAGCATATATACAGCCTGCAATCATAATAATACATGTTACCATTTCGTGGGAAATTCAATTTGTATTTAAATGATCGCCACTAATGTTTAATACCTTGCCGTAAGACCTCAATCCTTTGCTCAGCGAAACAAATACAATCATCCACACCACGGCTAAATTGAAAGCTACTTGAAACTTTATTGTACCAAAATACGAATTATTGGACCCCAAGTTCTTTTGTAAAATTTCACCATGAAAATATTGGGGCAAAGTATCCTGAATCATATAAGTATCGTTCTTCGTTACGGCATCTGCAACAAAAAATGTTTCAACAACAACACTTTAGAGTTCCTCATTGTACAGCCAAAGCAGAAGTAATTATCGTCTGAATTGATGACCTTCAGTGACGTTTCCTGCATTGCAAAATAATAATTCTTTGATGAAACACTTCATTGATTCACGGAATTGATAATGTAAATAAATATGTCTCACCTTCTAAATTGAATTCGTGTGGTAAGGCCCATTTGTATTTGTCGTCTGATGTTATAAACGAGTCCCTGAAGTAAACAAATATCCACGACAGGCCTATTATACTGTACATTCCAATAACAGCTTGCGTTATAAGTAAAGACACGCCAACGCCTTGGAATATCGGCGATATACGCCACATGTCCACGGGACCAGATTCTAATACTTGGCCCAAGCACATGTGTAATGTAAACAATGGTATTCCGATTAACAATGACAGTATAAAAAACTGTATTATGAAGCTTGCTGCAACAATTAAAAATAATAAACATATGTATTCGTTAAACACTACGCGACCAAATAAGGTAATGCATATTATACCTCCAAAATGAACACTGAATATGGCAAATCTAGATATATTAAATATTCCCACGGTACAGCTGAGGCATGCCAGCATGGCACTCATACGATGTGGCCAAACTCCAAAAGGAGGTTCTTCAGTCTCTTCAATTCTGAAAACATAGACTAAAATGAGTGTCAAGGTCATGAGGCTGTTCTAATAAAAAGAAAAATTTTATAACTTATGATTCATTCAATAACATCCTCATTCAATGACCTCATTTTTAAGAACGACTTGAGTAATAAAGCAACGAAATTTCGAAGATTGCTGAACTTGATGCGTAAGTAAAATGCGTGGCACATCTTTATTTACTATCTATACAAATACATAAAATTGGAGTGCGTATACTCGTATGTATACACGGTACATATACCAAAATATCTTTTTTTCAATTTTTGTCTGTCTGTTTATTTCAGCTAATATCTCGAACGGATGGACCGATTTTGACGGGACTTTCACTGATTATTAGATAACTTAGGCCACTTTTTTATATTAGCTTTGCCCCGCAGCGTTACCCGCGGTAGTTGTTGTACCGCGGATAACACCGCGGGCTCAGCTAGTAGTAAATAAAGATGCGTCAAACACAAACAAACGTAGGTATAATCTAGAAGTACCTCTCATCCGTGGCACTTGTAGCGTTTTGTGGGGCAGGAGCGACGTTCAGAGATTCAGTGGAAGAACTAGATGCACTAGTACTCCTAGCGGTGCTCCTCGCTGTATTACGACCCGTCCAATCCCCGGCAGTGACATCACTCTCTCCAGGGGACGGGAGAGATAAAGTCCGATTCATAAGCAAAGCTCGACGTCCAACAATGAGTGGTCCTGAAGCGCTATCGCTGCTAAGGTTTGCGGCTGTTACTTGTAACTGTATCGGTGCACTCGTTGGTCTCATGTTAATATTGTGTTCTAAAAATAGTATAACCGGTAATGTAAGAGGCTCGCAAAAAGATTCTGTATTTATCGCTGGTAGAACTATAGGATCTAATCTTCTCATTGAATTTCGCAGGTTGTCGTTTGTCGTACTCGCTCTCTCTAAAGACGGAACCAAAACTTCTCGATCACTCTCTGAGAGGTCCGAGACACTTTTAGAGCGGCCGAGACTCGTGAGATTGCTTCTTTCAGATATATTCTGTGTAATTTCTATTTCTTCTACAGGTGAAACTAATGGTTGTGAACTAAAACATGTTATCACTTGAGTACTGTCATTTATAGAACTTTGGGCTTCAGAACACCCAGGGTCCTCATGATTATCACCGATACACTCCTTTATCTTACAAATGAGATCTTCTTCATCACTGTCAAAACTTTTAGTACCGTCATCTAGACATGCCAATAATGACTTATCTAAAACTTCATCTAAATCATTCAATATATCCATAAACTGGACTAAGGCAGTCGCCTGAAATTCTTCGTCATTTGTGATGTCGCTCGTGTGTGATGAGAAGTTAGAATCAGATCTGTAACATTGCAGTATTGTTTTTTGTAGATCTTCCTTCAAGTCATCTTCTTCCGACGTTTTGTCCAAGTCCTCGCTATAGTGATCACTATCGTTGCTTTCGACAACGCTGCTTGACGCGTCACTGTCGGCACTGCTCCCTGGTACATTTTCATTTTGTTCATACCGACCTTCTCCTAAATTAACTACTTCCATTTTTATTGCATGACCTAAGTCATAGCCTGCTTGTTTGTTTGACCCTGAAACAACGATATCTATTATTTTTATAGTCTACCACTAAGAAAATCTATAAACTTAAATACAACAGGCACATTTTAGAGTGATAATCTTCCACAATTTTTCCATGCTTATAGTGGTCACTGTAGGTTGTTAATATTTACATATGAATTAACTTGCTAATAATCTTAATTACAGTATGGAGCTGTACGTCAATCTTAGCTTAATGTTAACACAGTAATGTGAACAAAGAGTAAATGTTTGTAGCTCATACACAGACTTTAATCAAAGGATTACTTATTTATTTTTTTAATTCTAGCACAAGATAGCATACAAAGTAGGACTTACTGCTTTGAGTATTCTTAATTAGGCTTTGAATAGGTTTCCAAAATAAAATATAATATTAAATAAAACAATAAATGTTATTTATTGTTTTTATTGTATTGTATTGCTCATTTGCCCCCTAATACACAAAAAAATATTAATAAGAATATCACCAAGGTGACTCTCTAAACAATTGCTAATATTGACATACTTTTATTTCAATTTTCAATGTTAATAAATAAAAATCTAACAATTTGCTAGCAATTCTGTTGAAGAGCATGACGAGAGGCAGTAAATGTTTAGCATCATACAGGTAATATCACTAATGATGTAGAGTGTAGAGATTTTATTAGTACTGGTTGGCTTGTCCAAGACAAGTAATGCTTTTATAGTTACTCAGTTTTCCAACAACAAAAAATCCTTCTACCAATACTATTTCTTTATTATTTAGTTCCATTAGTTTTTCTGCTACAATCAATTTATTATTATGATTTTAATGTCTGATAAACATTTTCTAATGTATGTAGTAATTAATCACTTGTGAAAAGTGTGATTAGGGCTTGAATAGGAGACTAAATCAAAATTACTAGAAATTTTAGGGTCAAATTACTATCTTTAAAAAGTTGGTGTAAAAAAAGGTTATGATGTTTCACTAACAAGCCTTTTCTGATTATTTTGTTAAATGATTCTCACATGTCACTCGGTTTATATTAATACTAATGACGTTATAACAAAAGGATATTACTTAGACAGACTTATCTTATATGTATTCAAAGATAAAATTACTTAGAACTATAAAGTACACTTACACAATGTTAAGATAAAATTATCAATAAGTACTGTATTAATTTATAATAGAAAGGATTTCATAATGATAGATAAGACTACCAAAGTGATCAAAAACATGTTTTGATTTCAATTTCTGATGTCACTGCCATTCATAATAATGAATGGTCATTCTATTGAAAGTACATTTCAAAAATAGAAACATACCTATTCAATTGTTAGTTACTGCAGATGTAAATAATTTTTATTTAAGTAACTATTTATTATATTAGTATTAATTTAGATATCCCATGAAGATCTAAAATAAATATTTGTAAACATGATAAAAATGACATTTAAATTACCTACCATATAATTTTTACTTGAAACAAAACAATTGTATATATGTAGTCTGTTGACCAACTTGAGAACTGTTTTTTTTCATAATACTTTATTTTCCTAATTATAGGCATACTAGAGGCGAGTCAGATGTTCCAGCTTCCTTCCACAAATTCAGATAATTTCAAATAATATTCTTTTTACATTCAATTTAATTAGATATGTTTAAGAAAAACAGTAACTTTAGACAAAATAGCTATCAGAAGTCACATTTTATCATAAATTAATGTTGACTTTTATGACCATCTTGAAAGAAAACATTTGACAACACTTTCGTATGTTCTTTGATAACTACCCTTCTGTGTAAATGATATAAAATCATTTAGTTTAACGTAAGATTTCTTTAAAAGTCATTAGGTAGATTGACTATAACAATATTAACTTTCTGGCACTAAATTTGTTATGATGACCAATTCTTAAACCAAATAAAAATTTTATCACAATTATTCCAGCACATACATTAACTCATTAATAATGTTAAACTACAAAAACTAGCCTGAAAAGTATCAATCTTATATTTTGGAGAAAATGGATGGGGTACTAAATCGTAAATATGCTTGGTTAATTTTCATGATAGAACATTATAGACGACTTATTTTCATTATTTAATAGACAATTTTGTCAATACTAAAGCTGACACAAAAAATGTTTTTAAATCACTAACCTGGTTTCCTTGAATTTCTTTAAAGACTTCGGATGTCAGCTGTGCACTTAAAAACATAACTTAACTCAGCATAATTGTTTCAGAATCTTTATTCCAAATGATTAAATAAAACTTTAAGGAATACTTTCATATAAATTCCTATTTAATATGACCAAAGGAAAGTAAAAGTAATTTAAAATTTTCAATTACAATAATACAGTAGACAGTACATCAGATACGCACTCTGTTTAATAGTTTTAAGTTTAGTTTTAGCTGTTTTAGTAGTATCTATGGTATGCACTAGAGACCACGTAAATGAACAGATTTTAAAACAATGGATAGTCGATATTTGTGATACGCATAAAAATGTCATTAAAACTTATTTACCAATTATACCGAAAACACATCTGATGACGCAAGCCTAGCATCGCTTGGCCGTGCTTTTCAAATTTCTTTTTTACTTTTTTTAATGTCTGTATAGACAAAATTATGTTTCTGCTCGTGTACGAACTTGCGTATCCCAATGATATTATTTTTACATAAGCTTTTCATTGTTTTTGAATTCATTACTGTTTTCTGCTTTTGATTTAGTTTTAATAATTTCGCTAACACAAATGAATATCAAGGACTAGCAGATGTGAATCAAAATGATCTTCTCTAAAGAAACACGGGTCACTTTCTAATGAATTTCATCTTCTGCGTCAATCGCAAACAAGATCATGAAAATTAGCCGGTATTCAATAAAATATAAATAATAAATATAAATAAATATTTCGGACATCTAACACACAATGCCACCTAGTCCCAAGCTAAGCAGAGCTTGTGTTGTGGGTACTAGACAACTGATATGAATACATATATACTTATTTTTTGTAAATACATACATATTATACATAGAAAACATCCAAACTCCGAAACAAATATTTGTAGATTCCACAAACATTTGGTCCAACCCAGGATTTGAACCCGAGACCTCAAGCTTAGCAGTCGCATACGCTACCACTACGCCACCAAGGCACTAATCAAAATGGCTGCGCTATCAATTCATGTTGTTATTGTACTTTCTTTTATGGAAGTCTACTAAGCAAGAATCAAATTCCACGTATCCTCATATCGAATTGTTTGGACTTTGAAGATACTATGGGGTTGGACTCTAATTTTCTTGCTGCTTGATTATTAGAATAAATAGTTACCTACTGGCTTTTTTACTGTCATTTCAAACTTTTATGTAGCAAATGTAGGTGAATTTACTTATTGGAAGCTTCTTTCAGTGATACATATTCGCCATCGGCCATTGAAATTGCTACTGATCGTTGCTTCCATGAAATCCAACTTAATGCTGCTCCAGCATAGGTGAAAGTGTATCCTGAGAAGGATTTTCTATCATCTTTATCGTCAGCCATTCCGATCAAATCTTTATTTCTCTTTTTGTAATGGATAATGTTACTAAGTATGCCAAATCGCTTGAAATGTTGTCTCAGTAAAGCCTGTATGTATACAAACACACTAGTTTTTGTTGTAGTCAAAAATACCTAGTAGTTTTGATTTTATAGGTATTCAAAGTTTTGAAAAATATCGAGTCCCGCTAACAGTCACGTGACCGCTTGTGACGCCATTTCACAACGCGCCGCACTGGCCACGGCTCGCTTCGTATCAAGTCGCGGTCATAATAGGTGTAATAGCTCGCGCAGTGTTTTGTTGTGTTGGTTTTCGTTCGCGTATTAGGTTAATAGTTTAATAATAGTAAATATTATTCGATTAATAAAATGGATGAAGGATTTGAAAAAGGGCAATCGGATAATCTACCTAAAATAGATGGTTTAATGTTTGCGCATTATTTATCAACAAATAGTGATTTCGTTGCCGCCGAAATGCGAGGAATAAAAATGCAAAGGTGCTACTACTTATGCTTAATAGTTTATCTGTTCTAAATTGTTTTATCAAAACAAAATACCCAACTAATATCGTAATGGAAGAATGCAACTCTAATAGTCGAAGTACCTACCTACCATTAATTTTTTACGTTAAAGACAACAAATACGTACATATATAGTTTTGTAGCTATTGGTAGGTACGTATGTATAATATAGGTAGGTACCGCTCTTCATAGTAAATTTAAATGAATACATACATACATTGATTTATTGCAAACTAGCTTCCGCCCGCAGCTTCGCCCCAGTTTCCCTCGGAAACTGTACATTTCCCCAGGATTAAAAGTAGCCTATGTGTTATCCCAGACTTCGTCCAGATCCGTTCAGTAGTTATTTTTGTGAAATATAACAAACACACACACACTCACAAACTTTCGCATTTATAATATTAGTATAATTATAAATATAAATATTCCGGACATCTAACACACAACGCAATCTAGTCCCAAGCTAAGCAGAGCTTGTGTTATGGGTACTAGACAACTGATATAAATACTTTTATACTTTTTTTTTGTAAATACATACATATTATACATAGAAAACACCCAAACTCCGAAACAAATATTTGCAGATCATACAAACATTTGGTCCGACCCGGGAATCGAACCCGAGACCTCAAGCTTAGCAGTCGCACACGCTACCACTACGCCACCGAGGCAGTCAAGTAGGAAGTAGGATAGGTACTTATGTAGATGTATGTAGTGGGTTGAACGTTAATGATGTACGAAACCTTTTTTGTTTGTATTTTTTTTACTTACAAAATACGTAAGGTCATTTAATTTTATTTTGCTTTTTTTTTTTCAAATACAGATGTTTGAACAGATGTACTAAACCTTTTTAGTTATTTCTATTTTTTTTCTAATAAAATACGTAAGGCCATTTATTTTTATTTGAAACTTATTTCAGATCGGCAAAAGACAGCGACGATTATGTTCAAGTAAAAAGAGTAGGTGATATATGTACGGTTAAATGTAGCACAACACATGATTTCCTAGTATTTGGATTGGACATTTTTAAAAGTATTTAGGTATAATTTCAACGGCACGGGCGCGCGACCGCGAGCGGTCTGAGTGAGCCAGACTGAGAGTGTTGTACGATGACGTCACACCGTTACCGGCAGCCCGCGTCGTACGGTTACAACTTGTTTTACTTCTAAATCGGAAACTAATTGACATATCGAAGTAATTCTTTCACTAGTATTTTTTATTTTTGACTGAGAATATGGAGTGCTAATAATCAAAATTTGTTAACATTCTCCATTCCGTCCTATGCTCTTATTTCCTTTTAAGTATCTTAATACTCTTTACACCGCGTCTGTCCTAAAAATATCTTAGCCAGCGGGTGGGTTCCTGGTAGCTAGGTATGTCATAGACTCATAGTTATATTATATTATAGCCTCAGATATAAGATAGTTTTAAGGATATGCAAAAATGAGCATTTTAAATATATGGTTTGTTTGTATTTTTGAAACAACAATGAAATGAGACTATTAATTTTTTTACAAAAATCTGGGCCACTACTTGTTTAAAATTTGTAAAACTATTATTTTATAAGAATGAACACTATTTCTATAGTACTAGGTCGAATGTAAATAAATGGAACTACTCTAACGATTGACATTTGTTGTAGCTTGGACAGGAATTGTCTTTTTGACATTAAATCAACCAATGAAACTTAATTTTGCAACTTTTTGTTCGTGCTTGTGATTGGCGCTAACATTGCTGACGTTATCTTCTTTCTCTTTTTAGATAACAACTCATTTGCACATGACCGTTTTAAAGTTATAACAAAATAACAAAACCAAAATATATATTGACTTATCAATGCTGTAATATCTTTTTTTTTTTTGTAAGAGTACGTAATTGTTATTTGTAATTTATATTAGGTTGCTATTTTTATTTAATATTGTATTTGACGTCAAACTCTATACAGCATTCACCGGTATTGATGTGCTGTATAGTGTATAGCCTGTAATGGTATCAGGTTTGTGAATTGAACGATCTAGGGGTCAAAGTATCTGATGCAAAGTAGTATTCCACAGTTGAAATACAACTTTAAACCTTATTCCTAAGAGTTTTAAAAATGAATTTGAAAATGAAGTAATGATATCTTAGTAGCGATAAGTTTATGTAAATGTTTCTTTTTTTTTTATTTTGTACGCGATAAGGAATATCATTTTCAATCAGTTCGGCACCAGCTTTACATGGTGAATAAATCATGTTATTTTTAAAAGGAAGTAGAATAATTACCATCAATATGCGCCCCACATCTAAGGTTGGTCTTATTAATACCTATATATTGAAAGTTATTTAACGTATCGTCTCAGTCGTAGTCGGAAGGCTTAGCTAGATAGGGAGCCTTCAGCTATCCGGCAACTTTTATTATCGATTAATACTATTTATTACAAATAAGTTTATTTTGTGAACGATTGTATCAACAGCTTCTTAGAGCGATGGCGGCGTACTCCTCAAAAGTTTCTCTCAACGAAGTGGTCATAGCATCAGCAGTGAGGACGCCAATGGGATCCTTCAGGGGCAGTTTAGCATCCCTTTCAGCTTCAGAACTGGGAGCAGTGGCAATTAAAGGTGCCGTTGAAAGAGCTGGCATTCCCAAGGAAGAAATTAAAGAGGTTAATTGATTTCGTCAACTTTCTCTGCATACCGATTTACAGTTAACTTGAGAATGAACAGTTATGAATTTGTACCGACCTAGTGATATTGAAGTTTCTATGTATGTTTATCTTCCTAAGAAAATTAAATTGAAAATCTATGCTCATTAAAAAACAGTACTAAAAAATAAGTTGGTAATTATCTTAAGTGTATGAATACACATTATGATGATGATGATAACAATTTGTTATCAGTATGTTACATAAAACATTTAATTTAGTGGTTGTGACCATTTTACTTTACTATAAAACTGTTAAGGCGGCAATAATAATATATAATTACTTTGCTCTATAAAGTAGACGAGGCATGAATATGTGTGGAACCTTTGGTTAATGTACTAGCCAAAAAAGAAACATACCACTTAAACTTGAGCAAAACAAGTCCGAAGAATTCTAGGAAAGCAATTTTTTAAATATGTTGTTTGGTTTTAAAATGTTACAAAAAGAGATTTCTAAAATGCAAATTTTTGTTTCTATTTTAGGTTTACATTGGAAATGTGTGCCCAGCCAATATGGGCCAGGCTCCTGCTAGACAAGCTGTAATTTTTTCTGGATTACCTAAAAGTACTATCTGCACAACAGTAAATAAAGTATGTGCTTCAGGCATGAAATCAATTATGTTGGCAGCACAAGGCTTGCAAACAGGAGCACAAGATGTAGTACTAGCTGGAGGTATGGAATCTATGTCAAATGTACCATTCTATTTGAAGAGAGGTGAAACTGCATATGGTGGTATGCAGTTAGTAGATGGTATAGTATTTGATGGCTTGACTGATGTTTATAACAAGTTCCACATGGGCAACTGTGCTGAAAATACAGCTAAAAAATTGAATATCTCTAGACAGGAACAAGATGATTATGCCATATCTAGCTATAAGAGAAGTGCTGCAGCTTATGAAGCTAAAGTTTTTGCTGATGAGTTAGTACCTGTGCCAGTACCACAGAAAAGGGGTGCCGCACCAGTCATGTTCTCAGAAGATGAGGAATATAAGAGAGTTAACTTTGAAAAGTTCACAAAATTAGCCACAGTTTTCCAAAAAGAAAATGGCACTGTCACTGCTGGTAATGCTTCTACATTAAATGATGGTGCTGCTGCCATGATCCTGATGACTGCTGAAGCTGCTCAAAGACTAGGAGTTACACCAATTGCTAGGGTTGTCGGATTTGCTGATGGTGAATGTGATCCAATTGACTTCCCTATTGCACCAGCTGTTGCTATTCCAAAACTACTTCAACAAACAGGTGTCAAGAAAGATGATGTAGCACTGTGGGAGATCAACGAAGCCTTCAGTGTGGTTGCTGTTGCTAACCAGAAAATATTGGAAATTGATCCTGCTAAGATTAATGTTCATGGTGGAGCTGTAAGCCTTGGTCATCCAATTGGAATGTCCGGTGCAAGACTTGTAGTCCATTTATGCCATGCTCTTAAGAAAGGAGAAAAGGGTGTTGCTTCTATTTGTAATGGAGGAGGTGGTGCCTCATCTATCATGATTGAAAAATTGTAAGTCTCGGACAAAATACTGACACATCGTTTTTTTCTGTGCCTTTTAGAATTTATTTGCTGTTAAGAATTAAGTATATATTTGTAAAGCATAGTTTTAAGAATTAAATGACTTTTATTGTATTGTCAAAAATATTTATTTCTGTTTGCATAAAAAAAAATATGATATGGACTTAGCATATAAATGTTTGTAATAGTATTTACATATATGATCAAAAAAGTTAAATAAAATATATTTTTTAAAGAGTCTTGTTAATTTATCCTGTGATTTACTGTTTTCAGAGGGCAGGATGCACATGGACCACCAATTTTAACATTTTACACTAAAGACCCATGTAGTCTGTGTGATGTAGTAATGGAAGAATTAGAACCCTACAAAGCTAAACTAGTAATAAAAAAAGTAGACATCACTGAGAAGGGAAATGTAAGGTGGCTAAGATTGTATAGACATGACATACCTGTATTATTTCTTAATGGCCAATTTTTATGTATGCATAAATTGGATAAAAGCTTACTGGAGAAGAGATTGAGAAATATTAAAGGTGAATAGTAAATAGTATTTTATCAAAAACTTTTTAGGATTTAAAAAAAGTTGTCTAGTCGCTTAAAAAGGTAAAATAAAATATAAATATTAAGTCTTAAGTAAAATATTTAGAAATACCTTGGTACATGTGTATTTTATAATCTTTTGTATTCAGCAAAATCTCTAATATTGTGAATAAATTAAAGTATGTAGGCATATGATATATTTTCTTATTTATTTTATATTGGTCTTGTGGTTAGTGACCCTGACCACTAAACAAGTGACCGTGGGTTTGATTCCCACCCAGAAAAACCATGTGTAGGTAATGAACATGATCATTTGTTCTGAATGTAATTTTTTAATAATTTATGTACTTAGAAATATATGAATATGGTCATCATCTATTACATAATGATCGATGGCCAATGGCCCTGTAAAAGTTCTTGAGTGGTCACTACATAGGTACCGGATGGATCTGGGGCTTGGGTAGGCACCCATTATTTCCGACAACCTGATGAAAGTTACGAGAATGTTGAATGGGTTGTTGATGTGAACCTTCGAGGAGTCCTATGTTCTTATGTAGATGATTATAATACCTACCTTTACATACCTTTTACATATTTATTGCCAGCCATATTTTATGAGCAATTTAACCCTTATCTTATTTAAACCCAATCATTGAATGATTTATAAGCAGAAGCTATAGCATATATTTTGAAAACTATTTCCTGTGAAATTAGAGCAATGAAATATTTGGTAAACACTGGTTATCTGCGAGGTATTGATAGAGAAGAGCTGTTATCGCGAAGAGATAAAGCAGAACTCTGATCAGATTTGATTATTATTATTATTTGATGATGAGATAGCAACTAGCCGGTACAGCTATTTCTGCCAATGTCAAGTATTTAAAGTCTTTAAATCTTAAGTAACACTTGAAGTCTTCGTGAAGATAAGATTAATAATAAAAAATGTGGATGACACGCAATGGGGACCGTCTTTCGAAAAACAAAAAACGGTCTCCCAGATTTAATTAAAGTATCTTATAATTCGACACAAAATGTGCGATTACTTGAGTTGGACTTATATTCTTTAGAACACTGACAGGTTCATCAGATACAAAAGGTAATAAGAAACTGACAAAGTTATCCTTCAGTCTACACAGCTCTCTAACAGTACACAATGCTAGAAGACCTGAACTTAGTCCATTTCCTCCATCATGTGGAGAACGGGTTTCATGTCCCTGCAACACAAAGGGAGAATTCTCCGACAAAGAGAAGTGATCAAGCCTGGCTGGCCGCGGTCTGACAGTTGATGATGAGACGTTGTATACATACTTATGTATCAATACGAGCATTTCTACTCATATCGCGATACAGGCTTATTAAGTCATTCCGTAGTTCGCTGTGTCTATGATAGATGGCGCTGTAATGAGTTTTTGTTGTTCTGTTTGTAGATTTCAACATTAAAAGTGATATTTAAATACAAATATCAAAGAATTTTGATTTTTGCTAGAGAATTAACTACTTAAATAAATAACTAACTTAACTCTATTTTTATAGGTGACCATCGTGATTCTGTCTCCTTGTAACCCTGTTGGTTGAGACCACAGACAATGCATTCAGCATTGTCCAGTGATGCCAACTCCGGGGTTTTCCCCCCAAATTTAGGGAGAAAAAATTTTTTTAGGGGGTGAAATTTTTTGGGGATATTTTTAGGGATAAAATTTTATTTGTATTTTTTTTAAATTTTCTACGTACATCAACAAAAATAAAAAAAAATCAAATCGATTGAATGTTTCCAATTTTAATAGATGACACTGTATACGTTTTTTATTATACTCTTAACAGCTGACAGCTAAAAACTGTCAGTTATAATTGTTAGTTTTTGCATTGTGCACTATCTTTTTTTAAAAACAAATACCAAATATAAAATACCAGGTTTAAAATGCCAAAGGGAAAAAAAGTTTCTGGCTATTCTCAAAAATATACCACTAAATGGGAAAAAGATCATGAACTGAAAGGTATGTATGAATTAATGTTATTTTAATTATGATATGACACTGGAATCAACAGACGTTTAAGAATTATTTAATTTTTTTATTCATTGAATTAGAACTAAAAAAAATTCTAAGATATAGCACTGAATTTTTTTAAATTTCTACATCTGGAATTTTTTAGATAATAATTTACTTGTTATAAAAATCTAAAAAAATGTTGAATGTCCATTGATTTTAGTATAATCTGAAATAAGCAATTTTAATTGTCCAGATTTAATATTTTTTAGGGGGACAACTCCATAATTTAGGCAATTTTAGGGGTTTTTGACACAAACTTTAGGGTTAAATATTTTTGAGAGTTGGTAATACTGGTATTGTCTGTGGTAGTCTGTGGTGTGGTTGTTGTCATTACAATGGTTGACATGTAAAATACAATGAATGTATTTCAAAATTTTGACTATTTATCTCTACAATTGGTTGGTTAAACATCAATTTTATCAAATTACACGTTTGTCCAGTAGTTTGAATGACACATCTCATTCATCTTTTCTAATTATTGTGACGATAAATTAAAGTGTTACAATGAATAATTCAGCTATACAAACATTGGAAGCGGCTGCTCAAGTGTTACTGGTAAGATGTCCATGAAATCTTAAATTATATATTTAATAAAATACCACGTATTTGTGTAAAGAATCTATTAACAGTTTAACTATTTTTTAGATTTACTAAATATCTGTATTAATGCAAAATGCGATTTAAAATTAATACATAATAAAAAAAAAACCTACATGGTATTTTTAAGAAGTCTAAAATGAAATTACTAGATATATCACATGATATCTAACAGTCCACTGCTGGACACGCATTCCTTAGAAAAGAGGTTAAGATACAAAATATTTTTATTACTATTATACACATTTAACCGACACTTTCTGTCTTGAGCTGTATAATTTGAATATAACTTAAGTAACTGTTGCCACACCTATTATTCCAAGTTATTGCAAGATATTTTAAAATGTGAAGTAACACACTTTCATATAATTATGTATTTTAAAATACACTATTTTTAATAACTAGCTTTTTAGATATGGTTCCACCTGTGTAGATAGTGGTTATCATGGTGATTGTTTAACTAATTAACTAACAGATTGAACTAAAACAAACACCACATGTTATAGGTGAAATTTTCCACAGTATATAAATTAAAACCCCATCCAAACAAGATATGTTCTTTCTGATATACGAGAGCATCTGATATTCGTAAGAGCACACTAGCAGATAAAAATTCCAGAAACTTTTGTTTTGAGTTCTGTTACTTTAGTAGAAAGCCTCTTCATACTTTTTCTTCAATTTTGTAAGGTTACCTGTCACAATTTTTTATATGTGTAGATACAGGTACAGGTAGGTACAGGTGTTATATCCCTCCACCACAAAGGAAATATCCTCTAAGCAATGAGTAGAGGCTTAGTGAGTTTCACGAGTTAAATTTCAAGCCCATTGGTCCTGGCAAAGAAGTGTGTGCACTGCTGTAGTAAAGTCCCTTGTGAACTGCTCTAACAGTTACTGCTGCAAAAATATAGATGGGATCAGGATTTTGGTTATAAGAACCATAGCTGTGATGTAGGATTAATCAGGCTCTAGCAATGCCTGGAAGCATATAGTATGCCTGTTGAGGCTATTGTTGCCGACTGATTTATTTACTCATGCAATATTTACACATTACAATCTTCATAGAAATAAGCTAGCCTAAATATATATATATTGATTTAAATGTTCTATTTGTTCGTAATTGATAGGAAATCTCTTTATGTTTGAAAGTCGTCATTATTTCGGTTTTAGTTATGGGTTAATTGTCAGGCCAGCTTTAGCACTTTCAACAGATAGTTCCTCTTTGAATGATATCATCCGCGAAGCATACGCAGCTAAGATTTTCACCATTAATGTTTAGGCCATTATTGGACCGGTCTAGATTTCGGAAGGTCATTTTCAATACCGCTGAAAAAAATTTTGGTGAGCTAGGATCTCCTTGCCCTACACCTACAACTGCTACTACGGGATAAGCTTGGTGTCCTCAACTTATTTGCTGGGTCCTCAACCCGCGAAAGTACATTGAGAGCATCACTAAAGCGGTCACGAGTAAACTTAGTATACTGAACTATCTCACTAACCCGCCATAGTGTGGGACACCATACTGCATTGTCTGCTTTCGCAGTAAGTTTGATTTCCCCCACTGTCGGATTCTGCTTGAGCTTTCCATCAGATCGAGCTAAGTCACTTTGGCAGGTTATCAAATAAAAAAAAGGGCACATTACAGAAAGCCAGAGATTGTCATTGAAACATTCAAAATTAGTTTAATGATTACTTTAAAGAATTTTAGTCCAGGACCTATTTTCTCCACATATATTACTATTAAGCTTATTTTTCGTGATTAACAGAGGTAGCAGGTTTAAAATTAGTAGACATAACGATTTTTTTTAAAATTGATTACTAACTGTGGGTTTTTTATTAAACCTTAAGACAATTATATGTTAACATTATTCAAAAAATGTTTTGTCCTACAAAAATTTGATCAAGGGAGTCCCCTACTTCCAATATCAATATGTATCAATAACAAGGTCATCAAAAATTATTACTAGCTAACTAATTTTTTACTGATGCTTAGTTAATATTTATAAAATTTAACAACAATGTTGTTGTAAAAATTGCGTGTTATATTATCCGGGATACTGGACTATTTCCTATGTAATTAATAGATTTTTCTTTGTTACGTAGGCACCCCCTAATGTGGTGTCATCAGAGCAGCGTCACCAAGCAGAAAGTGTATTTATGGAATTCAGAAGTACTAAAAACCCTTATGAACTCTGTAGAGAAATATTAGAAAAATCAAATGGTGATTATGTTCTATTTGAAGCAGCTGGTTTACTTAAAGTAGCACTTGTTAGAGAATGGAACTTGTTGTCAAGAAATGATATCTCGTCTTTAAGAGAGTATTTACTCAATTATTTACTGAGAAGAGACTCACCAGGGTTCTTAAGGGAAAAGCTTTTACAGGTAAGTACCTACATTTTAACTAAATTGTACAGGAAATAACAATTGATTAAAATTATAAATGCATATTCTCATGCTTGTTTCCCCGAAAGAAAGAGATAAACAAAGGTAAAACAACTTATTTTCTAAAATTTGATAATTCAATTTTGATTTGATATCAAGTTCATTGATATGAACTGAACATTTTAATAAATAAAAACACGAGCATATTGATAGTTTTGCTTTGGCAAAAAAGGAATGTACCTCTTATAACACAAGTGAAATGGGGGGTTAAACACAACATCTAATATAGTAAAGTAAATGTATTATATTAATCAATGAAATTATTTTCCAGACAATAGCAATCATAGTAAAAAGAGGAAGCATTGAGGATGGCAGAGAAAGAAAAGCTTTGCTTGGCGAATTAGAGAAAATAATACTAAGCTCACCCATCAGCCAACAAAAGTTGGCATGCTCACTGATACTAGCTATTATGCAAGAGTATGCAGTAACAGTGAAGTCGGCTGACGTAGGTTTAATATGGGAAGTACATTTTCGATTGAAGAAGTCTTTTGAAGCATTGGATTTGAAACGAATATTTAGATTTACTGTAGGTGTATTGGAACAAATAATTCGTTCCGGTCATCGACCAGAAGGAGAACAAGCATTATTAACGAAACAGTTATTGACTATTGTGGAAATGGTTCTCTGCTGGAGTCATGTTTCTCCACTCCTGTCTAAAAGATTGATTGGTGCTTTTGAAGCCATCTATGAAAGTGACATGGCACCTGCTTTACGTTTAAGCTTGAATTGGAGAGACACCATAATGCAACCAGAACTGCTGGCGTTATTCTTTGAGATTCACATGTATGTGAGATCTAATGCAGATTTAGCTGGTCCATCAATGACTTGTTTAGTGCAACTGGCAAGCCTAAGTGGTGGAGTTGTTTCCAATCCCAACCCCAAACAACAGTACTTGGAGAACTATGTCAATGGTTTCTTGAATATGATGATATATATACAGCCCACTCAAAGAGAAATGCTAGGAATTGCCGATATCTATAGGAGGCTGATTGAGTTTTTTTCTGCGGCACTGATAGCTCGAACACCACCTGCTTTTTTGCAAAATTTAACCACATTAACTTGTTACTGTATAAGAGTAGCGGTTAGGGAAGAAATTGTAAGTATTTTCATAACTTTTATACATTGTATATAACTTTGAAAATAAAGAGTATAAGATAATAAATAAATTAATAATATAACTTTTTCCACAGGAAGAAATAGATACAATGTAAAGCATATTTTATTAAACATATTCATACAACATTTAGAATTGAACCTTGAATTAATGTATTTATAGTTGCAATGTTTAAAACGTTTATTTTTTTTAATAAAATTAGTTGTGAAATCCAGTATCAGGGTAATGATGACTAAGTATTAGCTTAACTGCCTCAATGGTGCAGTGGTACCATATGCGACTGCTGTCCTTGATGTCTCGGGTTCGATTTTATGATCTGCAAATATTTGTTTCGGAGTTTGAGTGCATCTATGTATAATATCTATGTATTTCCAAAAGTGTATACACGCTTTGCTTAGTTTGGAACTAGATGGCGTTGTGTGTTAGATGTCTGAAATATTTATGATGATAATGAAATACAATAAAAATATGATAATATTCTCTTTTAAGGTTAACAACGACGAGACAGCATGGAGAGAATCTTTGAATAAGTTTCTTCACAGTTGGAGTACTTTAGTTCACGAAACTAACGGTTATTCAGATGAAACATTATTAAATCCATGTATAGAAATATTCAACACATACTTACAATGTAGACTCGCTCCGCCTGATGGTACAAGGTATGTTTCTTCTTCTTCCTCAGTACTATGGAGGGTAGAGATAAGGAGTGTTATCTCATATGGTAGAAAATTGAAAAAAGTGTCCAGCATAAACTGTAAATAACAGTTCAAAAACCTTCCAGAATGGCGCTGGTGTAGACACAGGTTATGGTATGAATGTAGCAATTGTGAACGAATTGAAGTAGCCGAGGTAAAAAATTTAACATTATTGTCACTACTTGCGTATTACAAAATAATGTAGTAAATATATTTTATTTTCTGAACTGTGAATAGTACGTTTATTGATTTTTTATCATTCAATTTTATGAAAAAGTGTGTGTATTGATTTTAAGAAGTTTACTCTGATGCTAATGTGGCGCCACCCTAATTTAATGCATTTCAACGGACACTTTTCATGTACACAGATGATACTCCTTACCTCTACCCTCCAAACTCAGTACATACAAATCTAGAGTTAGGAGAGGCTGGCCATCTGTCATGCAGTTTCTAGCTAGTATAGAAACCAGTTTCTCATGCAGATTATAGCTTCCTCGAACTTTATGTATTGAAGGGAAACTTCTTTAGGCACATGAGGATAAAAAATTTACGGATGAAACGCAATAATAATAATATTAGCGTCACGAAGATGTGTAGCGTTTTTGTCGAAGAAGAGGGAGAGAGCGATTGAGACCGATTGAGAGAATTTTAATTTAATATTCATCATCTGAGATTTTACTATATTATTTTTAAACAATATAAAATAAATGTATTCTAATTCAAACTCAAACTCAAACTCAAATCATTTATTTCCATAGGCCCCAAAAGGCACTTGAACACGTCAAAAATACAAACATAAAAATATAAAACAAAACTCCTAATACTAAATATATAATAATTCTCTTTACTATTTTTTATTAATACTCGTAACTAGCTGAACCACGCACCCTCGTTTGCGTCTTCTATTGCTCGTACCGTGAAAGTTTTTCCCCGTTTTTGAAACATTCTTCATTGGTACTCCGCTCCTATTAGTATTAGCGTGATGACATAGCCTATAGCCTTTCTCGATAAATGGACTATCCAACGATTATCTACTCCAACGCACATACGCACACTGTTTTGATAGATATGATTGAATTTGAACTTTGGATAGCGGTAATAAAGTGCAAATTGACTCATTGACGTTAGGAACACGCCTAGATTGCTTAGACAACAGTGAGTGCTTGTAATATATGAACTTTATACAATAGCAATAAAGCTCAAATTGACTTTACGTTTTAGTTAGAAAATGTTTGTATGGGAAAAAGAAAATGGCTGTTTTTAGGGTTTTTCCGGCCATTATTCGACTTTTTCTCCCCGTAAAAACCATCCTTGAACTTCAACGAACATTTAAAAAAAAGATTTTTTTTTTATTTTATAGATTAGTTTGCCAAAGAAGTTTCACTTCTGATATGTGTACTTTGTACGCACGCACTTTTTTTTATATTTAAGCATGCCAAAGTGACTCTATTCTGCCTGATGTAAAGCATGAGCAGAATCTACGGGAATTGGTTGTTTTTGTTGTGGGAGAAGAAATAAATGACTTATTATTATTAAATTTACCAGGTATACAAAATAAATAAGCAGACACTTAAATTGTTGATTTTTAAATTCTCTTGATAGTGTGGAACTGATAATAACTCACTACTTCAACATCAATGTATTACAAACCGCATAACAATTCCTGATTTTACATCTAATATCTAACCAATGTTTTGACAATAATCTTAAATTACAGGGAAGTCGATAATGACAATAAGGATGAATTAGAGGAAGATGAGCGTAAACTCCACAGTAATGTACTACTCACAATAGGAGCGATCGCGCGGAAGGCGCCTGCGCACAGTTCCCATATACTGTTTACGTTGCTTAAAGATAGAAGTAAAAGGTAAATTAGTAATAGTACAGTAATGTTTTTATATTAATACTAGCCTTTACACGCGCTATCTGTCAGGTATCACGCTATCATCATAATTACAAAGTACCTGGTTGACTGCCTCGGTGGCGCGAGTGGTAGCGTAAGCGACTGCTGTGCTTGAGGTCTCGGGTTCGATTCCCGGGTCGAACCAAATGTTTGTATGATCTGCAAATATTTTTTTCGAAGTTTGGGTGTTTTCTATGTATAATATGGATGTATTTACAAAAAAAGTATATAAGTATTTATATCAGTTGTCTAGTACCCATAACACAAGCTCTGCTTAGCTTGGGACTAGACGGCGTTGTGTGTAAAATTGTCCGAAATATTTATTTATTATTTACTGTTTTGATAAATTTCCTAAAAATCAATCCTAGCTAAATCGATTTTTCGCCCCCAAAACCCTCTGCATATTAAATTTCATGACAATCTTTGGAGCCGTTTTTAAGATTTTTTAAGTTTAAATTTATTAGGTAGATAAATAACCTATTTGTGTATATACAGGTTGGAGAGTGAACTACATTTGATGCATATGGGGAAACAGCCGGCCGGCGGTGCCGACCACTTATTAACCCTGTTTGAAGATTTGCATTGGATTTTAATGATCACTGGTAACGTTTAAAATCATTATTATTACCAATTTACTAGGGTTCAATTCTATATATTTCTATAAAAAAATAACAAGCATAACTGTGTGAAAATTGTGTTTTCAAAATTTATAAACTTAATAATACTTTATTGCTTTATGGCATATCTCATTTCAAAATAAATATATGTACCTATATAAATCGGTCCAGTCGTTCCAGAGGTTAGCCGGAACTAAGAGTCCGACAAAATTAAAATAAAAAACTTAAAATTTTTGGTGTATCGTATATAATTTCAAATTCATTTAGTCAAAAGGTATTAATTTCAAATTACAAACAGACATTTCAATTTTATTTAGTTGTATAGATACATGTGTGATTTAAATTTAAAGAAAAAATGATTTAAAGTGGTTTTTTTTTTATCGTCAGGTCACTTTCTCGCCATAGACTGCACAGAAGGTGAAATCGTAATGATTCCTTCAGAGATTATTCTGTATAGCACGAGGGAAAACGCCGATGTTGACTCCTCACTCAGATACCTGGTCGGCGAAAGTACTAATACTGATAATGTCGATCCTATATTGAAGTAAGTTTATATTTATACTAGCTGACCCACGCAACCTCGTTTACGTCATCTATTGCTCTTAGCGAAAATAAATTACCCTGTTTTTGAAACATGCTTCATTGGTGATCCGCTCCTATTACAATTAGCGTGATAATATATAGCCTATCATCCTCGATAAATGGACTATCCAACACTGAAACAATTTTTCAAATCGGACTAGCGGTTCCTGAGATAAGCGCGTTCAGACAAACAAACAAACTCTTCAGCTTTATTATTAGTATAGATTTACTACCAGCATATATGTAGTAGGCTATGTTACTCACGAACTGTCATTGACAATTTACCTGTTTTTATTGGTAGTGATTTAGGCATAAAAGCGTAACAAATATACGTAATAAATAAACAAACTCACATTAGCAGTTATACTTATAATATTACTTAAGATTATAGTCCACGGGCCCACGTACAAGGGATTTCAGTGATTAATAACAGGCTGAAAGTTTATACACAGCTTCGTTTTGACGAGGCACCCAACTTTTATCATTGGACCATTGAATTTTTTTGAGACCTACACTCGAAAAAATATTAACATAATCTTGACAACTTTCGAGTGTAGGTCTCAAAAAAATTACCAACAAATTTGTATGCCGATGCATTTTTTATGAAAAATATATATTTTGCAAACCCCAAAACAAAAATCAGTTTGTTATTAATGAAAATGAATAAAATTTTTCAAGTCACCATTCTGACATGTTAGAGCTGGGGGTCACTCGGGAAGGTACCATTCACTTTGTATGCCACAAGTTTTTCCTCAGTTTTCCATCGTATTTTCTCGAAGTATTGATTTTTAGAAACTGTTATTATTTAATTTGGGACTTGTACGTGGGCCCGTAGACTATTATGTATTAGAAGCAATTTTTAGAAAATAAAATTTGTTTTTGATATTTGTTTTATAATTTGACATGTCTGATTTGAAATATGTAGTATAATTTTTAGTCAAGTCCTTTCATTTCCAGTGTCTACTCAATGTACAATATTTGTTACGGGGTTTAGGTATTTTCTATGTATATACAAAAAAAAACTTATTTACAACGAAAATACAAGTTAATTTAACTTTCATAGTTTAAGCTTTGTTTAGAGACCGTCGTGTGTCTCATGAAATTATTGTTTTTTTTTATTCTTTTCAATAAAATGTTTCTCCTTTTTTCAGGTTACTAGGTGAAATCCTGCGCATAAGTGCTTGGGAGTGTGCCGCCTTAGAAGCTGGCCTGGGCTGCGTTTTTAGTCCAGAATTGTCTGCAACTATTTCGTGGTTACTTAAGATTTGGGGAAACTCATATATAATGCCACAACCATCGCTATATAATGAGGTAGGACAGTGTGTGAGGTACATCTCTAATATTGCTGAAATATGACGATGTACTTCACTCTATTTTATTTCTTCATATGTATTATAACCTAAGTGGTCTATCGATAGAAGTGTTAATATTTATTCAGATGTATTGTTGATTGATGGCACTCGTAACTGCCGATGAAGAGGTATCGGGTTCGATTCTCGGGTCGGGTCAAAAAAGTGTTTATAGAGTTTTTTTTTAATAAAATTGCTTAAAAATAACTCGTAATTTAAAAGTTGGGGTTTTAATCCCCGTGTCTCCGAGAGCACGTAGGTTGTTTGATTTCGCCCCGGTCGTGTCGAATAGCTGTCCCATGGAATTGTGAGAGTGAGGGAACAGAGAGCACACCTGTGTTTGCGCACATACTTGTGCACTATAATACATCCTGTGTAGTGGACCGGTAGAAATAATAATAAAGCTATTCAAAGACCTGTTAGTTTTTATAATAAGACATTTAATATAATTTAGAAGTAAGCACAGTTCATTCGTTTATATAGCGTCGGAGCATCCGTACGCAATTGTGATTATTGTTACGATATACGAATATATTAATCGATACAACGGCGTAAACTGACAAATCATACTCGGTCGTGAGCGTACGCCGCCGGCGGGTTGTTCGATCGCGGCGTAATGAACGGTGGGCATGTGGCAGGTGGGCTGGCCATATTTGCCGCAGAACCGATAACCGTTGGGGTAAACGGGTTCTTGAGTGGAGACCGCGTCTCGGCAAACGTAGTGTAGGACGTCCACAGGCCAGGTGGAGTGATGATTTGTGCAAGACGGCTGGCAGGAGCTGGATGCGAGAAGCCGAGGATCGAACTAAGTGGCGTGCTATTGGAGAGGCCTATGTCCAGCAGTGGACTGCGATGATGATGTAATGAACGGTGACCGTATCTAAGCGAATGGAGTATAATATAGTGAGTGTCGTGTTAGATGGCGCCGATGCTGGAGGCGGCGTTCGGCCGCTCGTCGCGCGGCGTGGAGTGGGTGGTGGAGCGCCTGGCGGGCCGCACGCGCGCCTGCCTGCGCCACCTCGCCGCGCAGCCCGTCGCCGCGCTCCACGCGCTGCAGCTGCTCACCACGCTCGCGCAAGCCATACGCAAGTACGTGCACCGCACACCGCACACCGCACATGCAACTGCTATATGGTTGTATGTTCAAGTATTACGTAACGCAATTTGGGGGGGAGGGGGGGTCTCGTAAAACGTTACGATGCGTTACAGGGGCGTTTATTAGTTTTAAGAGTTTATTAGCAAAAGCTAAGGAGAAAAACAATTGTGTGTATTGTAAGCCAAAAATTTATAAAATATAAACATGACACTTGAGTGTTACGTAGCGTTTAGATAGGGGGGGTCGAACAGAAAAACGTTACGATGCGTTACAGGGGGGCAGGGGGGGTCAAAAATCTCCATAAGTTGCGTTACGTAATACTTGAACGCTCCCCTACTTGTCGGACTAAATGTATTTGATTTGGACTTTAATTGTATTAAGTACAGTACTGGCTAAGAAATAATGCACGTCTACCTCTACAAAGCTGAAATTATCCGAATGTCTCTTTCTTGAGGTCGATCTGTATTATTTCTCGCCCAGTACTGTACTATATAAATTACAATTCATTACCGATAAATAGAATTATTTAAACTATATTTAATTACAAAAAACACGTTCACGGGAGTTAGTTACGCACGAGACGAATAGATGTGGTGACACTCCGGATTCTTAATTCGTCACCACACGGATTTGCTGATTACATTAGTTAATACATAATAATGATTTCATTACATTTCACAAACTAATGTTCTTTCACAAACTAATATTCTTCAAGAAAGATTAAATTTGAGAAATCACTTAGTTCCTAAAATAATACTAATGACTGCCTCGGTGGCGCAGTGGTAGCGAATGCGACTGCTGTGCATGAGGTCTCGGGTTCAAATCCTGGGTCGGACCAAGTGTTTGTGTGATCTACAAATATTTGTTTCGGAGTTTGGGTGTTTTCTATCTATAATATGTATGTATTTACAAAAAAAATAGAGTCCGACCGAAACAGGTTTTCCGGCCGAAACCGAAACCGAATATTCGGCCGTGGCTTCAGTTTCGGCCGAAACCGAAACCGAAACTCACGTGGTCAAGTATAAAATTCCTTAAAATACTGAAATTTGGTGCATTTTACCCATTATTCTGCTGCATTAATTAGGACATGAAATGGAAACACAGTATATTAAGTTTGTTGTAATTATTTATTTAACGTAACATAAAAAAATGTTAATAATATTTTTAATAATTTTATAATTAAGTTGTCATAGCAAAATGTTCATCAGTTATCAATAATCATATCACTAATTGTTACTGTTTCATTAAATACTAAGTATTGATATTTAGAAATCTTACTAATTAATACTTTCGAAATCAGTTTCGGTTTCGGCAAACCGAACTTTCGGTCGGACACTAAAAAAAAAGTATATAAGTATTCATATCAGTTGCCTAGAACCCATAATACAAGCTCTGCTTAGCTTGGGACTAGATGGCGTTGTGTGTTAGGTGTCCGAAATATTTATTATTATTATTATAATATAGTATAAATTTACTCATCACCAATATAATAGTCTTTTAGTCCACTGCTGGACATATGTGAGTATACTAATTATATTAATTCAATTCCTAATAGAGACAATCCTTTGACGAACTCTGAAGAGTTCTCAGCACTTATTAAATGGGAGGCGGCTGGGTGTAATCTACCTGGCAGTCTTAGAAAGGAATTACATAGAGCATTCGCTATAACGGCTACCTACGCTGAAGGTAAGTAATACTTATGGTATCGTTTAATATCATGTAATAGACAACAAAATGTGTAAATGTATGTAAATATAATAATAAAATTAAGTAAGCAACTTCATTATTATACATCACCGTGAGAGAGCCACGTTTCGGCATGAATGGGCCGACTCGACCGGAGTGATACCACGGCCTCACAGAAAACCGGTGTGAAATAGCGCTTGCGCTGCGTTTTACCGAGTGAGTTAGGTTACCGTATGCCCATACCCCCAATCCATCCAAAGGCCGGCAACGCACTAGTGCGTCACAAGTGGTGTTGCGAGTGTCCATGGGCGGCGATAAACGCTTACCATCAGGTGATACGTCTGCTCGTTGCATCGTTCCATAAAAAAAAAACACATTTTTTCATCTACACTAATATTATAAAGAGGAAAGATTTGTATTTTTGTATGTAACGAAACTCCAAAAGTACTGGACCGATTTTAAAAATTCTTTCACCATTCGAAAGCTACATTACCCACGAGTAACATAGGCTATATTTTATTTTGGAAAAAAATAGGGTTCCGTAAGATATTTGCGTTTTTCAAGAAACAAGGTGTAAAAAATCAACCAGAAAAGTTACTTATTTTACTATTTACAATAATATAGCTTATACATCAGAATAAAACGTAGGCTATAATTTATAAAGATACTAGCTTCGCCTCGCGACGTTGCCTGTGATTATTTTCGTACCGCGGGTAGCACCGCGGGGTTCAGCTAGTACAACATAAAATGCAACGCCATATCTTTAAAAATAAAATAATACACTTGAACTGTTTTTCAGACGTTCAGTATTTATTACTATGAGCGTTTAAAACTACACCTCCAATTTTAGTAATCGATTTTTGTCCGAGTTTCATTTAATTATAACTCACCACTATTGCCCGGTTCCTATATTTAACGAATCGTCATTGTGTAAAAATTTTCTACAACCGACTACGAGTCGTAAATACCGTTCCTCAATTTACTTTTTAAAGGAACGATTTTAGCTTACGCCCCGTATAATATACTACTATTCGTACCTAGAACGTATCGTTTTTCAAATATAGGAACTAGGCATTAGTCAACTTGAAGCTGAACAAATCGTAAGTTTGATTTCTACATTTAACTGTTTGTAGGGGAAGTAAGAACTTATTTGCTGTTAAGTACGGCGTCGTTACAACAAAAGCTGTTTAACATAATAGATATGGATTCGGATACAGAGCCAGTTCGCAACATGCTGGCTGATACAATTGACTGTTTTGTTGGTATCACCGAGGGAGTTCTGGAGGTATGTCAAATATTAACCATAATCTAAGTTATTTAATTTAAGTTCTGCCTCGTTGGTCTAGTGGTTAGCGTAAGCGACTGCAGATCAAGAGGTCTCGGGTTCAATTCCCGGGTCGGACTGCTGTTGGGTTTTTCCTACAAGAAATTCTTAATAGCAGCCCGGAGTATGGAAGATGGCGGTGTTTCCCGCCCGTGCTTCGGAGGGCACGTTAAGCCGTCGGTCCCGGTTGTCATGAACAGCTATGGCAATCGTTATTGGGCAGTCAGTGCCCTCAAATATACTGACAACTAGTTCAACCTTCGAATTCAGTTCGCCCTCAGGGTTGCGGAGGTCAGATGCCAGTCGCTCTGTGTAAAAACTGATATTCAGGTAAAATCGGTTGAACTGGTAGCCGACCCCAAATAATATTGGGAATAATAAAGGCTAGGAAGATGATTTAATTTAAGTTACAGTCTTATTGCTCTATGCATGAAAATAATTTAATTTCGTATTTTTTATGAACTAGATCCGCCCGCGTATATGTCGCGATAATATGTACTTCCTTAGGAATAACAGTATCGGTGCAGTGGTTTAGCCGTGAGAGCGAGACAGACAGACAAAGTTACTTTAGCATTTATAATATTAGTATGGATTATGCAAATGATATATGGTGACTGATTAACTACCGCTATTCATCTCGTGTGTGTGGTAAACTACACAATGACACAAGACACACGCACGCACGCACTCAAATATACAAACATAAATAAACTTAACCCTATAATTAATTTTTTAATTCTCTTATTCACTAATGCCCGGTTCCTATATTTAACGAATCGTCATCGTGTAAAATTTTTCTACAACCGACTACGAGTCGTAAATACCGTTCCTCAATTTATTTTTCATAGGAACGATTTTAGCTTACGCCCCGTATAATATACTACTATCCGTACATAGAACGGATCGTTTTTCAAATATAGGAACTGGGCATAAGTGTATCAACTAAATTGTGAGAGGGCACTGACTTTTGTAACACAAATTTTTACTTAGCTCAGAAGTCAGGGATTTCAGAGGAATTATGTAAAAAAGTTGTGAATAAATTATTTTTATTATTATTTTATTACTAATGGAGTCTTGTGTTGTATGCTTTGACTGGGAAGAAAACCTATACTAATTTATCTGACCAGCGTGGTATAGTAAGCCAAAACTCTCTTTCTGAGTAGAGTGAGGCCTTTCTCCACTATTAGATTTTAAAAATTGCTTATCTACATCTACACTAATATTATAAAGAGGAAAGATTTGTATTTTTGTATGTAACGAATAAACTCAAAAACTACTGAACCGATTTTAAAAATTCTTTCACCATTCGAAAGCTACATTATCCACGAGTAACATAGGCTATATTATATTTTAGAAAAAAATAGGGTTCCGTAAGATATTTGCGTTTTTCGGACACAAGGTGTAAAAAATCAACCAGAAAAGTTACTTATTTTGCGTACGCTGCCTAAACTGTAAAAGATAGAACCATAAAATGCACTAATGGGTAGGCTTTTTGCAGCGGTAACCGACATCCACGCGGGCGGAGCCGCGAGCGACCGCTGGTGTTGTATAAAGTAATAAAAAAATCTTTATTTGATAAATCTTTTCAGACACTCGAACATAAAAAAAGATTGTTTCTTTATAAATTGCAAGTATAACTGAGGGTTATTTCTGTTTTAGGTTGGAAGGTTGGATCAACAATTCATGCTGCTGATTGGTGCCTTGGAAAAAGTGCCCAGTATCATATACAGATACCACAATTACCCAGGGGTAGTGTTGCCAGCGTTGAACTTCGTCGCTAAAAGCGCAAAACGCATGCTTCATTCTGTACATCCTCGGCACGCTAATAAGTATGTTCAATATAAATAAATAACATTTAGTTTGTATAAAAATATCTGTGTGACGCCAGACAACAAAACTACAAAGGGGAGGAAAAGTTGAAACCAGTCTTATACCAACCTGTGTAGTGGTGTGTATAGTTGGTCAAAACTTCCTTACTGAGGAGAGGTCATGTCTTACAGTGAATTATTAATATTAAAGGCTGTTGGTATCATTAATACAGTAAGAGACATTCCAGGGAAGTGTTGTCCATGTCCAATGTCTATTGTGTGAAGTGTTGCCCACCCAAATTATTGAACATTTTGTGCAGAAATTATTCAATTCACATAATGATTGTCGTAATAAAATAATGTTACATAGAGTGCCAAAAAAAAAAATCTTGTGTGTTGTGTGTTTTTCATTGGTTATAATTTAGTAATTAATTAATTTCAGATTTTTAGAAGTTTGCAATTCAACGTTTGAGGTGTACATGAGATGGAATTCAGGCAAGATGTCCAGTATACCACAAGATGCCGAAGAAGAAGCCTATGAGGTAACGTTTGCTAACGCAACTGCATATTGTAGCCATCACAGTGCAAATACAAAAGCTGATTATTTTAGTTTTTCTGCCATTTACTAGACATTTGCCACAGTGGAAATAGGCAGAGCAGCAATACTTAGATGCTTAGACGAGACCAGGTCACTTATTCAGATTTTGATTTCAGTTTAATTAGTATTTTCGATAATGGTGTATTCTCTTTAATAATAATAATAAGAAAAACTTTATTTGACTTTATATAACACAGTTGCTTATAATTATTAAAAGTTTAAACAGTGACTGGAAAGACAAAATGGTCTTGGACTCGGCATATGGATGACGATGCAGAGCATGCCAGCCGCTGTTATTCTGTCCAAGCCAATCATAATTGATATAGTCTCAGATTAAGCACAATGTCACCATCCTGACCATGAAGTCAATATAATGTTTTAAAGTATATGAAGGACTTTAATAATTTTAGAATGGAAATCATTGCTGTCTTTTATAAACAAATTTTAAAAGATAATAAGTATATTCGGTAGTGTAATTGATTCCAAAAATTATGAAGACTTTATGTGCTTACGAAGAAGTTTATGTCCAGCAGCGTTAAAGACGGTTGAGCATTTTGAATATGACAATCAACTCAGCCATATTTACTATCCTTGATTCCTGTTACTTGGTGAAATTTGTTAAGGTACATTCTAGAATTGAACTCACTTGTACTTATTCCACTATAGTTTCAAATATTGAAATAAGTATAATCCATTCGGTTAGATAGCGACGGTACACCCGTGCGGGAGTACCGACACTGTCGGTTATTGTTGTGAAATACGAATATATTATATTTATAAAACGGCATAAACTGACAAACGATACTAACTTGCGGGTTTGCTTTGGACAAGAATTGACCGTATTTTTTTTATTTTTGTTTTTATTGAATAGTGGGCAAACGAGCAGACGTATCCTGATGGTAAGCGATTATCGCCGCCCATGGACACTCGCTACACCAAAGGTGTCACAAGTGCGTTGCCGACCTTTAGGGGATGGGGGGAGGGGTTGGGGTATGGGCCTCCGGTATCCTCACTCACTCGGTGAAACACAGCGGCAACGCTATTTCACACCGGTTTTCTGTGAGGCCGTGGTATCACTCCGGTCGAGCCTACCCATTCATGCCGAAGCATAGCTCTCCCACGTATCGAAGCGAACGGACTATACGAATGATTTTAGTTTTAGAAAGTCGATGCGAAGAGTGAAGTGAGGATGGTGTGGTGTGTGCAGGACATCTGCGCGCTGATGGAGGTGATCTGCAGCATCGCGCGCTCGGGCGCGGGGGGCGGGGGGGGCGCGGGGGGCGGCGAGCGGTGCGCGCGCGGCCTGCGCCTGCTGCTGCCGCTCGTGACGCCCTCGCTGCTGGCCATGCCCACGCTGGCTCAGCACACATACAGGATGCTCAGGGACCTGGACGCCGCTGGACAGGTACGCGGCTTTCTTTTTTTTATGAAATCGGCGGCACGCGAGCGGAACGAAAAGAGGCGACGGCCAAACGAAAAGGCTGGCGACGCTCTTGTGACGACGAGTGCGTCGCCGTTGCCGATGAAACTGCTGTCCGTAGGGCGATAGCGGAAAGCTTTCCTTTTTTCTTTAAATATTTTGTTTTTAAAGACCGAAGACTCCCGCATCTATACATCTAAACAAATAAATAAAATTACAGTGTCTGTTTTTAGTAGAAATAAACGGTTTTTACTTAATGGATATGTATGTATACGCGGTACGTGTACCAAATTTTAAATATTTGTCCATCTGATCGTTCCGGCTAATCTCTAGAATGGATAGACCGATTTCGACGGGACTTTCATTGACAGATAACTGATGATTACGACTAAGTTACTCCTTATGAGTAACTTAGACTATATTTATAACCGACTTCTAAAAAAGGAGTAGGTTGTCAATTAACTGTATTTATTTTTATGTTTGTTACCCCAGAACTTTCGACTAGGTGAACCTGTTTTAATGATTTTTTGTTTTATTTAAAAGCTGGTGCTTCCCGTGTGGTCCCATTTTAATTTGGTCTAATTTTTGAAGTCGTTTGGTTTTTAATTCGGCCATCTGATATACAGCGCCATCTAGTTTAAAACTAATCAAACTTTCTACTATCTAAGCTATATTGACTGCTAGAATACTTATATACTTTTTATATAAATACACTAGCTGAACCCCGCGGTGCTGTATACTGTTATTCTGATGTATAAGCTATATTGTGGTAAAGTTTCATTCAAATCCATTCAGTAGTTTTTACGTGAAAGAGTAACAAACATCCATACATACATACATCCATACTTACAAACTTTCGCCTTTATAATAGTAGTAGGATAATACACCCAAACTCCGGAACAAATATTCGAAGTACATACAAACATACGCCACCACTGTGAAACCGAAGCATTGTTTTACTTAAACAACTTTCCACCCTAGAAATAAATTCTGTCTCGAGACTTCATAAGGATATTTGAATCGTGCAGAAAGAACATCTAGATTCACAACAAGGGATCAAACTCACAACACTCATCGCATCGCATCAATAGAAAACGGCAAAATAATCGTTTTAACCATTACACTAATCTTGTAGTCTTTGCAATCGATATCTTGTAATATTTTCTTTATCTTGTACTCCTTGCCCTAACACTCGAAGTTAATAAACTCGAAAAAACGTCTTCTGTCATCGTATAAATTATTTTAATCTGAAATATATGTGTACCAACGGTGGTGAAAACGAATATACTCACATATTTTTATTTTACGACTTGGCTCTTACTTCCTTTTTACTATATATACGTTTCCTTAATTTTTAGCTGACCTTGCTCCCCATCGAGGATTTCAACATGGTGATTACGGCTTTACGAGTAGGACTAACGACAGTATCGTGCGACGTGTCCACGTTGTGTTGCGACACTATCGTCGGGCTGTCCAACAAGGTGCGGCGGCTCGACGACAACAACCCCTACGCGCTGTCCCTGCTGACCCTCGCCGAATTGCTCCTGATGCTGATCATCAAGATGGAAATCCCACCGGATTCCATCCCAGCGGCCGGCGCGGCTATCTACTCGTTGACGTGCGTGAAGCCTGCGTTACTCGAAGGCCTGGCCCGACAACTCATCGAGGTCTTCGCAGCGAACGACCCTGCTAACGTTCCGCGCCTGGAAGAAGCCTTCGGCGTACTCACCAACGGTGTTTTGTTCGACGGCCTCAGGCCTCACCGGCTTCGCTTCCAGGACAACTTCGACAAGTTCCTAGCCAACGTGCACGGCTTCCTTTTTGTTAAATAATTTTTAGTCGAATGCGGTTCCGTGGCTGCTTTGGAAATCGTTTTTAACCTAGCCAAGCGACGCTAATGTAACGTATGAACGCGAAGGAGAAATTAAGATATGAAGACTTTGAACCGTTGATCTGTTAGTGGAAAGTTTTGTTAAAAAAACCCGTGAATAGATTATTTATTGACGCCGATGATTTATTAAATTTTAATGATTAAGTTTATAGTTTGAGTCCTTCCTTGGGCTGTGTATAATTAATTGAAACACTATTATGTATAGAATAGTTTAATAAGTTTCTTGTGTGCCATTAGATACTAGGTTTCTTTCTTTGTATTGTATTGAGGCCTACAATGACAGGGTACTCTGCAACTCTTAAATGATCAGAAGAATATTATTATTTTGGTTAAAAAATATATATACGAGTACAGTATTTTCACGAATTTGAGTATCTTTAGGTACGTTCTTTTCAGTGATAAACTGGCAGGTATACCATTCTTCTTTTTTCATCAGCCCAGTTTTTATTTAAAAGAAATTGATAGTTCTAACCAAAACCATTAAAAACATGTTGTTTTAAATTCTGTGGAGCTCTTGTAGACGTCAGTTTTTTTTTATCACTCATTAATGCACTTTTGAGATTATCATGTTGACAACGAAATAAACTGGCTATGGATTCTATGAATGAGGTTGTGAAGGTGTAAACGTGCGGGTAAGATACACTGTGGTATATATTGTATTGATGATTATCGTCTTGTATTGCTAATTAGGTGAATTGTGATTTCTGTCGAGCTAAGCGATTGTGAACCGTTACGAGTTTGCATTTTAAAAAGAGGAGTTTCCTCTGTCTTACGAAATTAATATAGTAAATGATAAGTCCTCCCTTTATATTTCATCTTATTCTTCCTAATATAGATAAATTTTATCTTTTTCATGTTTGAATATTTAAATGTTGTATTATGTTACGATTTAGTAAATATGTTCACCGATATGAAACATGTTACATAATCATAGTAATGTACTTAAATATTTTAGGCAACTAGCCATATTTATGATTATCATGGTTAGAAATGGTTTACTTCTCATGTTATAGTATCTGACTGCACGGTTGGCCGAGTGGTGTCAGCGGTCGCCATGCCGCTTGCTACTGCGCCAAGTGTCGTGGGTTCAAATCCCACGCAGTACCTACAACACTTTGTGTGATCCACGAATTGTTGTCCCGAGTCTGGATGTTCTTTGTGTCCGTTTCATGTATGTTCCTAATGTGGGAAAAAAAAAATATAGGAACGCGTATTAGTATTTCTTGAGTCTGTTGCGTCCTTCACAACGACAAATGAGTTTGTTACAATGTGGTGATAATAATTTTAGACAAATTATTTTAATTGTCAGTTAATACTGCGTTCATATACAATGCGTTTCAAATAAGATTCGGAATGGATTTGTGGCAAATTTTACTGGAAATTTAGCGTTGGCATAAACACAAAATAAAATTCAAATAAAAAAATACTTTTTTTTTCTGAAAAGCGCGGCAAAGTTTGACGCCATTAACGACAATATCAGTAGCATTGAAAATTTGTAATAAAGTTTTTTAATTGTAAATTCTCAGTTCTTTGGACACCATACAAAAATATCTGTAGTGGTTGACAAATGTCCAATCCTATTCTTACTTGAAACGCATTGTATGCAAAAAAAAATATGAAGATGTAATATGTAATAGGTTATGATGTTTTCAGAATACAGATAATTATGTTTTATTGTCGTGCAAACGGAAATGTACCTTCAATAAAAATATTATAATCTTTGTACGATTATATGATGTGTGTTATTTTATAGTTCGATATCTATTATATTATATCAGTGGGATGGAAAGAGAGGCTAAATTATAATTGACATAATATTGCCCTTTAATTAGTAAATGAAAGTATTTTACTAACTACAAATAAGGGCAAAGTCTGTCAAATCGGATCTTCAGAAATTAATGATCTGCCAATATGTTTGTATGTCAATGAATGTATTCACAAAAAGTATATATTATGTACTTATATCGGATGTCTAGCACCAGTGTTGCCATATTTAGTTTTTATGAAATCGGATATTTGATACTTTTTAGTGAAAAGAAGTGGGATTTTTTCGTAGGGACAAAGTAAAAAAACCGTACCTAATCAGAAATTACGACGAAAAAAGGTCATTCACAGTAACTACGGCCAGGTGCCATTTCTAATTTGTATAACAATTAGCGCCTTTATTTTTTTATTGCCTGTTAATTTTATTCATGATAAAGCACTACGGCTAACTAACTTAATTTGGTCGTCCCGCCAGTTAACCCCAAAAAGCTGGACAATACAATTTTGATTCGAAAATCGGGACGTCCGCCATAATCGGGACGTCTGGCAACGCTGTCTAGCACCCATAGTACAAGCTCTGCTAACTTTGAGACGAGATGGCGTTAGGTATCAGATGTCCGAAATAATATTATTATTTTATTACAAGATATCAAAGCAGCAAATGGAGGATGGATTATGTAGTATAATAATCTTTAACATTTTATTGATCTGATCTAGATTCATATCTCATAATAAGAATTTTCTAAAACAGACAAATATTTTGTAAATTAATTCCGTCTGTATAGTTAAATTTGTAAATATTGACTACTTATTCTTACAATAGTGACTGCGTATCGGGCGATCACTAAAATCTCCAAGATGATTTATTCATTTGTGTAATCTGTGGATATTTTAATAAAAGTTAACGCCTTTTACGCGTGTTTATTCTTAAATTATAAGATCTATGTACTTGTATTGTAAATATGAAAAGTTAAATTGAAATGCAACATTTTTTTCCAAGTCTTGATGGTTTTTATTTGTAACTAACCTGTAACCTATTGGCAGTTTAAAAAAGGCTAATAACGCTTTAAAGGTAAAAAAGTTTCGTCATACAAATAAGAGTCTTACTTACACATCTAAAATATGAAGATTTGTACTTTCTGTACATATAAACATATTTTCTTAGTGTAAATAAATCAAAATTCAATTTTTATATGTAAAGTCTAAACTAAAAATCTTAAAAAAAAAAAAAAAGAAAAAAAAAACATGTTTTTAACTTACATTTTTGTTAATATGGAACATATGGAATTGGTTAACATAAAATGATTCTTCGGTGGTAATTTTTATGACAATAGTTGACAAAACCCTATGATAGGCTAAGGTAGACCGACATTCCTTGGCTCGAAACACATAGTCTGATCTGGGACAATAGGTTTGCCATCTTCCACAATGAAATTGTTGATGTCATACACATTATCCTATCAAAAAATTGTATTTGATTTATTTATTGCTTTACCAATATTTTTTCCCATAGTTAATAGGAATAGTGTAACAAATGCATAATTTTAACATATGCCTAGTCACGTTAACATAGGTACAATTCTTTTTATGTATCTATACTAATATAATAAAGCTGAAGAGTTTGTTTGTTTGTTTGAACGCGCTAATCTCAGGAACCACTGGTCCGATTTGAAAAATTATTTCAGTGTTGGATAGTCCATTTACCGAGGCAGGCTAATAATAATAGGAGCGGCGCACCAATGAAGAATGTTTCAAAAACGGGGAAAAATTTTCACGCTACGGGCAATAGAAGACGCAAACGAGGTTGCGTGGGTCAGCTAGTTTCATCATAAAATTAATAAATATTTCGGACAACAAAATGTAGGTACATAATATCAGAACTTATATGTCACATCAAAAAAAACATATGCATAGTCCCTATTCCCTTCCTTGCCCCTCATGATAAAACAGGACAAAAAATGAAAAAATAATTGTCGAGATCTCGTTAGTGGTTTTGTATTAGGTATGCATTGGCAACACTTAGTTTTTAGTCTACCGTTAGTTTTTTGTCTACCCTCTGTTTTTTTAAATTTGCTGTACTTCGCTCCCGATTTATAAGACAGGTGTGTATAAATAAATCGATTTTGATATCATTCATTCATCGCGTAGAAGTTGTCTGAATGATCCAAATGTCTTTTATAATATTTGTGGCGAATATACAGTCACAAGGTACAGGAAATGTATAAACGATTTTATAAAAAGTGCTTCAATTTCGTACTTTTAAGTCGCAAATTGCACACCAATTTAAGCCGTGAATACCTCGAATTGTATTTAAAATGTGGTATGAACACTTGAGACTGAGGGTCAAAATGCCTATACAAAAGGGCGAACAATAAAAAAAAAAAAAAACACTTCAATGACTCTTATTTCTGCTGTGTCGATTTGTCTGGTGTTAATGTTAAAAAAATGATTTATCCAGATTTACAGTCGGCTAGAATACCTTTACCACATTCAGAGTAACTACTCCAATATTTTGTTCTACCTGTGAACCTTCATACGAAGAAACCCATTGTTTGTTTGTTTTACCGGGCCATTTTCGCACTTAGCCTCTTGATTGGGCCGTTGTACGTAAGCCTGTCACCTCCCTACTCCAGCCAACCCAGTTCGTCCCAGAAGCTAAGCAGCCCTTTTAGGTTACTGCATGCTTCCGGGAGTGATGCCGATTGGAGGATGTCCGCCCGTTGGTCTGCCACACTTCTACATTCTGTGAGAACGTGCTGCGGCGTTTCTTCTGCCTCCATGCATCCCCTGCACAGAGGGCTGTCTGTTACACCTATAGTAAATAGGTGCTTGTTCAGGAGACAATGCCCTGTCAGGATACCTGTGACTTTCCTGAGATCGTCCCTTTTTAGTCTAATCAGATTGCGGGCAAGTCTTTTAGGTGCTACCGGAACTGCACTTTTTGTTTGCCTGCATCCTTCAGTGTTTTTCCATAATGTTTTGTGTTTTCTTTCGGTATCGACGCGCAGCCATGTTTTTGTTTGGCTTTGGGGCAGGGGTAGTAGTGGTTCCGGTCCACACACTATCGTTTCCGATCCCCTTTTAGCCAGTTCGTCCGCAGCGTCGTTACCCCAATGGGTAACGACGCTGCGGACGAACTGGATAAAAGGGCATAGTAACTCAATAGTTACTATGCCCTTTTATCCATTGCAAGGTAATTTTATTTGTAGTTGCAATGGACTGGAGATTGTCATGACACTCCTTGATGAGGGCCGAGGTCATTTTGTTGTTTAGCAGCGCTTGAAGCACGGATGCACTGTCGGAGACAATTCTGATGTTTAAGTCTCTCACATCTCTGGCTGCAACTGCTTGTGCTGCTTTGATTATGCCAACACATTCTGCTTGGAAGATTGTGTTTAGCTTGTCTAGGGGGGTTGATATCTTCATATTTAAGTCATTCGAGAAGACGCCAGCTCCGGTACCCTTTTGTGTTTTGGAGCCGTCTGTATATATCCTAACTTCGCCGACGCCAGAGTTATCTTTTGTTTCTGCGGATAGTTGGATATTATAACTTCGATCGAAGACATGTTGGCATGAGGTTCTGTCCATGGGTGCCTCGAGGAGTGGAATTTCCTTTAGGATCCCCTGCAGAACTTTCGAGTGTGTTGTTTCTGTGTTGATCTTCCACAGTCCGTTTGATCTTAGTCTTAGGGCAGCTGCTATCGCTTCCTGTTGTATGACCAGATCTAGAGGTCTCAAGTTCAAGAGATACTCTAATGCGGTTGATGGAGTAGTTTTCATGCATCCAGTAGTTGCTACTGTGGCCAAACGTTGGAGACTCTGGAGTTTAATTTTAGCTGTGGATAGTTGAGTTCTGGGCCACCATACAACTGATCCGTAGGTGATGGAGGGTCTGATAACTGCAGTGTATAACCAAAGTGTGATCTTTGGGTTTAGACCCCATCTTTTACCAACTAGTCGTCTACACTGGTTAAAAGTTATACAGGCCTTTCTTGTCTTTGTTTCGATGTGACTCGCCCAGTTCAATTTGTTGTCAAGAATAACGCCCAGATATTTTACTTGAGTTCACAGGGAGAGATTGGTGTTGAATAATTTTGGTAGCTTTAGTTCTGGTAACTTCCTTTTGTTGGTGAAGAGGATGAGTTCTGTTTTTTTCGGTTTTACTGACAGTTTCTGTTCGCCACACCATTCTTCTACAATTTGAAAAGCCGAACGCATGATTTCACTCAACACATTTTCCGCGCTCCCGCTTATCAGAATTGTTAGGTCATCCGCATAACCGATAGTATCCTCGATCATTTAGTTTCTTAATGAGGCTGTCTACTACTATGTTCCATAGAAGCGGTGATAGGACGCCACCTTGAGGGCATCCTCTAACTACCCTTGCTCTCATAGTAGTATTCATCGCTGTCTGAACCGCCCTTTTACTGACCAGCTCAGTGATCCATTCTGTGATGACTGGCTCGGCATTAAATTTTTGAAGGGCGCGATTTATGCTGTTGTGTATAGTTTTATTGAAGGCACCTTCTATGTCTATGAAGGCCGCCATTGTTGACTGTTTGTTTGCAAAAGCCGACTCAATCTTCTGTACTACCATATGAAGGGCCGACTCTGTTGATCTGCCTTTTCCATAGGCGTGTTGTTGGGGATGTAGTGTAGTATTCTTGAGAACGCCATCCCGTAGGTGTCTGTCTACTAGTCTTTCCAAAGTTTTCAGGAGAAAAGATGTGAGACTGATGGGCCTGAATGATTTGGCTAATGTGTAGTCCTCCCTACCCGGTTTTGGTAGGAAGACTACTTTTGCCTCTCTCCACAGTTTTGGTATGTATTTATAAGCTATACATGCCCTGTAGATAGGTGTTAGATGTTTAATTACCTCTTCGGGATGCCACTGTAGAAGAGCTGGGAAAACTTCATCCAGTCCCGAGGATTTGAAGGGTTCAAAACTCTTTAGCGCCCATCTGACTTTATCCTCGGTTGCTACATTGTATGCGACTTCCCATTCTTGGGTTGTTAGTGTGCTGTATTTTTTGTCGTTCCATTCCTTGTCTGATGTGATTTGACATCCAGGGAAGTGTGTATCCAACAATACTGCACTGGTTTCATCGTGAAGAAACCCACAGTAAAGTGTCTAGCGATAGTGATGTCGTAGAAATAGTCTATAAAGTCTATAAACTATAATAATAGTGTTACGAGCTGGGTATTAAATAAATTAAAGTACTCGATTAATTACCAAAAATAACACAATATTTATTAAGAACACTTTTTACAATAAGAAATCACTAAATCACTCGTTAGTCGCACTAAAGATCTCTTCGATGTTTATCCGCTGTATCGTGAAACAATACTGTCCCTACGGCCAACACGTTCCGCTTTTATATGGCCGTGGAAATTACTCGAAACTACGAAAATATTCGATCGATGTCTCTAGGCTAAATAGATTACTCTAGAGCTGCTTGTAGCGCCATCTAGCGTCGAGTAATCGTCATAATGCACACAGTTGCGCGCTTTCCGACACTAGATGGCGTTGTCAGCTGACAGTTCTCGATTCTTCTAGTGGACACTAGATTCATCTGGTTATGGCGCAACACTGCCCCCTCCTAAGACATGCTCGTCCCGAGCATTATCGGTTCCATAGTATCGCGCCAGTCGATCTACATGAACTATCTTTGGGACGCCTCTTGGACACTTCTGTATCCGGTAGGTAACATCATTGATTTTAGTGACTACCCGGTATGGCCCATCCCATTTTGCTTGTAGCTTCGGAGATCTCCCTTTACTGCGAACTGGATTATGTAGCCATACTAGCGAACACTCTTCGAAGCCCTTATTATTCGCTTTCCGGTCATAACGGGTTTTCATCTTTTCAGACATTTGTTGGCCCGATTGTCTGACATGCTCATAAATGTCATTCATCTTGTTCCGCAAGTCATTCGCGTACTCCGTTATACTTCGCGGGGTATCAGGGGGTATTCCAGTGATCAAGTCTGCGGGCAACCGTAGTTCTCTTCCGAAGTTTGCAAAAGCTGGTGTTACGGAAGTACATTCGTGGACTGCACTTCGGTATGACAGAAGAAACGGTTGGATGTGTTTGTCCCAATCTTTTTGCTTACTTTCAACTACTTTTGCCAGATACCTCTCTAGTGTTTGGTTAAATCGTTCCACCATTCCGTCCGATTGTGGGTGGTAAGAGGTGGTTCTGGTTTTGTGAGCACCCATCACTCGACACATTTCTTGAAATATTTGAGACTCAAAATTTCTTCCTTGGTCACTGTGGATTTCTAAAGGCACTCCAAAACGACAGAAGACTTCGTGCACTAATTTATCTGCAACTGTTGATGCCTCTTGGTTGGGAATGGCAAAGACTTCTGGCCACTTAGTGAAGTAATCCATTACGACCATGAAGTACTTGTTTCCGCTTTCACTTTCAGGAAACGGTCCTGCCACGTCTATAGCAATTCTTTCCCAGGGTGCACCAACATTATACAATTTCAATGCGCCTCTGCTACGTGTATGAGGTCCCTTCACGGCCGCACAACTGGTACACTTGCGACACCAGTCCTCAACATCATCACGACAATGAATCCAGTAGAATCTTTCCCTTATCTTTAACAATGTCTTCTTAACTCCCATATGACCTCCTGAACATCCATTATGGTAGAGCTGCAGGACCACTGGTATCTTAGCTTTAGGAACAACCATTTGCAGGTGACAGCTGTCTCCTCGAGCGTTTTCCCATTTATTTTGACTTTCCACTGCGATGTTCAATCATGAAGTCATATTCCTGTAATAACTCAATCCATCTCGCGACTTGTCCTTCAGGATTTTTAAATTGTAAGAGCCACTTTAATGCAGCGTGGTCAGTTCGGAGGTGGAATTTACGCCCAAGCAAATATTTGCTGAAATGTTGCAGTGTCTTCACTACGGCCAGTAGTTCCCTTCTTGTGACGCAGTAATTCCTTTCCGGCTTCGACAAAGATTTACTGAAATATGCAATAACAACCTCTTGATCACCTTTCCGCTGGGATAACACACCGCCAAGCCCAGTATCACTCGCATCTGTGTCAACTATGAATTCATTTTCGGTATCTGGATACCCTAAGATAGGTGTGTTGCATAGACGTCTTTTTAGCTCTTGAAATGCAGTGTCACAACTTTCATCTCAGCAGAAATGTCTTTTCTCTTCAGTAAGTTTATGAAGGGGTTTAGCAATATCCGCAAAGTTTTTCACGAATCGCCGATAGTAGGAGCACAAGCCCAAAAATGCTCTTACTTGGGTCTTATCTCTTGGAACTGGCCAATCCTTGACGGCAGCGATCTTTTGCGGATCTGTTTGGACACCCTCTTCCGAAACCACATATCCTAAAAAGCTAACCTGCCGTTTGAAAAATGAACATTTCTTAGGACTTAACTTTAGGTTGGCACTTCGGATTTTCGATAATACGCGCTCCAGGTTTCGGATATGTTCTTCAAACGTACGGCCTACGATGACAATGTCATCCAAATAGACCAGGCAGGCATCTCCAGTTAATCCGGTGAGTACTGATTCCATCAGTCTTTCAAAAGTTGCTGGCGCGTTACATAATCCGAAGGGCATTACTTTGAACTGCCACAATCCTTTCCCTGTCGAAAATGCAGTCTTCTCTTTGTCCTTGGGATCAATCTCTACCTGCCAGTATCCACTTTTTAAATCCAAGGTGCTAAACCACTTAACCCCTGTTAGCATGTCCAGAGTGTCGTCTATTCTAGGTAGTGGATAGCTGTCCTTCTTCGTAATGTCGTTTAGACGGCGGTAGTCGACACAAAAACGCATACTGCCATCCTTTTTCTTTACAAGCACTACAGGTGAACACCATGGGCTGGATGAAGGCTCTATAACGCCATCCCTGACCATTCCATCAATCATGGTTTGTACTTCCTGTTCTCGTGCTACTGGTAGTCTTCTTGGTCGCTGACGAATAGGCATCTCACTCCCAGTGTTTATTTTGTGTTGAACCAAACCAGTCTTTCCAATATCAGCGTCATTAGTAGAGAAAATATCAGTGTACTTAACTAACATTCTCTTAGCCTTGTCAATTTCTTCCCTAGACAAGACATCTCGACAGTCTTCTAAAAGTGTTGACACGTTGACTCGTGCATCCGTGCTAATTTTCGAAGTAGTCAAGTCTTGGCATCGACGCATCCAATCCACATCTTCGCAAGTGCCAATCAGTGTGCCCTTATGAATCACATGTTGCTTGTCACTAAGATTTAGCACACGTACTGCAGAGGTGTTAGTGGTACTTACTAGAGTTCGTGCGATCTTCCATGGAAGATCATTATCTACCCCTTCAATAAGGACACACCGATGCATTCGTCCAGAATTATGAGGGAGACTAACTGGCATAATTGTCTCTGATCTGGGAGGAAGAACAGCGTTCTTTAAGCTGTATACTTTGCCTGATGATGCTCCTTCCATGAACAGTTCTTCTTGACTACATCTCATTACACCTTGGTTGATGTCGATCTCACAACAATTGTTCTTCATGAAGTCTAGGCCAAGGATACAATCGTCAACTATATCGGCCACAATGACGTTATGCAGGTAAACTTGGTTGCCAACTTCAACTCCACCTTCTGTTCGCCTCGGACGGGTATGCGCTGACCAGTGGCTGTTACTAAGTTTATTTGCTCACGGTTACATGCAATGTCCCTCAGGAACCGATTTGCAAGTTGGGAACTGATGACTGTGCGAGAAGCTCCCGTATCAATAGTCAGCTTACACGACGTTCCGTTGATTTCGCCTCTGATGACCAGGCTGTTCCCATCATGAGTTTGCGAGATCGAAATCCTTGGGGCTCTTTGAACACCAGCCAGCACCCGCCCCGCAGTCCTGGCGTTTACTCGTTTCCCTGCTGTTGTTGGGCAGTACTATCAACCGCCCTATTCTCCTGAGACCGCTCGTACTCACTTCCTATGCTTCGCTTAGGGCAGCTGGACCGAAGGTGACCTTTTTCACCACAGGCGTAGCATCTAGGGCTGTACCCCTTAAATCGGTCTCGCACAGGTGATGCCACAACCTCCCGGACCCGATGAGACCGATGGTCTTGTCTCACAGCTTCCACCTCTAAAGCATGGGCCAGAGCGTCCTTGAGAGTTTCATGGTGTCCAAGTCTCACAGCAGCTCTAACTTCGAGGTCACGAATGCCATCGATGAAAGCTTGCACCAGATTCCCGCCAATGAGCGCAGGTGCAGACTGATATGCCTTACGGACCAGTTTCTCAACTTCTAGAGCCCATTGTTGCAAGTTTTCGCCGATGCGTTGGGCACGATCCTTCAGCTGTGCACGAAACACGTGCTCCAGATGAGCGTCACCATATCTTGCCTCCAATGCCTCCAGCAGTTGCTCATAGGTAACCTCCTTATCGAGGGCTTCGAGGACGGTTAGAGCCTGGTCTCGAAGACCCAAGGTGAGCGCGGTCATAGCCTGATCCTTAGTCCAGCCGTTCACCTTCATAACAGCCTCAAACTGAATCTTGTAGGCTGACCACGAAGATGTTCCATCAAACGGCGGTACTTTGAACCCCCGTACCGAAGGAGCAGCAGTCACTGTAGTCGAGGCTCCCTCTCCAACTTTAAGGTTTCCTAAGGCCTTCTTCACGTCAGCAATCTGAGTTTCGGCCTCAGTGATACGGTTCTCGTGTTGAAGAACCTGATCCTTCACTACCTTGAGTTCTTTGCCGAAAGTCTCATAAATGCCTTTTAACAAGAGCATCTGTTCCTCCTGGCGGCGTGCCTGGTCTTCCTTATCCCGTTGCATCTGTTCTTCCAAACGGTGGGCCTGCTCCTCCTGGCGGCGGGCCTGCTCCTCCTTGTCCCGCTGCAGTTGCTCTTCCAAGCGGCGGGCCTGCTCCTCCTGGCGGCGGGCCTGCTCCTCCTGACGGCGGGCCTGCTCCTCCTGACGGCAGGCCTGCTCCTCCTTGTCCCGCTGCAGTTGCTCTTCCAAGCGGCGGGCCTGCTCCTCCTGGCGGCGGGCCTGCTCCTCCTGGCGGCGGGCCTGCTCCTCCTTGTCCCGCTGCAGCTGCTCTTCTAAGCGGCGGGCCTGCTCCTCCTGGCGGCGGGCCTGCTCCTCCTGGCGGCGGGCCTGCTCTTGGAGCATTGCCATTAGGGCCGTGATATCTGGAGCTGCTGCCGATGTGGACGGCGTGGTTTCCATAGCTGGCTGCTGATCTTCCGATGTAGGCAGTTGTGCACTTCCAAATCGCCTCTGATCAGCCTCTTGCTGGCGCTGACTCCTAGTTCGGATACCTTCCGTGTCTTCCTTTGGTAAAACCGGCATACTTTAATCTCACTTCTGACACCAAATTGTTACGAGCTGGGTATTAAATAAATTAAAGTACTCGATTAATTACCAAAAATAACACAATATTTATTAAGAACACTTTTTACAATAAGAAATCACTAAATCACTCGTTAGTCGCACTAAAGATCTCTTCGATGTTTATCCGCTGTATCGTGAAACAATACTGTCCCTACGGCCAACACGTTCCGCTTTTATATGGCCGTGGAAATTACTCGAAACTACGAAAATATTCGATCGATGTCTCTAGGCTAAATAGATTACTCTAGAGCTGCTTGTAGCGCCATCTAGCGTCGAGTAATCGTCATAATGCACACAGTTGCGCGCTTTCCGACACTAGATGGCGTTGTCAGCTGACAGTTCTCGATTCTTCTAGTGGACACTAGATTCATCTGGTTATGGCGCAACAATAGGTTTAATTAAACAACTTGTTAAGGCGTCGGATAAAATGGCGAATGTTTTCTTAATATAACGAGAAAATTCCCAAGAGTAAGCCTAGAAATATTAAAGCGGGATTTTCAATTGCACATAGATAAGAATATTGATAAAATATACTGATTTTTTAAGTGCAATGACCTGTTTAGAATTACTTGCGTGGAATTCTTTTGTTGAAGTTACTAAACATTTCTGGGAAATCACAAGTCATGTACCTACTCTGAAATTGTTATCAACATGTTGGAGCCACAGTGTCCACGGAGTGCCACAGTCACTTTGACCAGTTTCCAGAGCATTTTGGTTCCTATAGCGAAGACCAAGTTGAGTGGTTTCATCAGGGCCTAAAAACTATGGAAGAGAGGTACCAAAGCCGATGGGATGAGCATGTGATGGCTGACTACTTCTGGTGGATTCAACTTGATTTTCAACATGATATAAGAAGTTAAAACGGTGTTGATTTTGGTGTAAATTATTTTTTTTATGTTTAATCAAAAATCTAGAAAACTACACGTAGAAAATCAATGTTTTTGCTATTAATGTAATCAGTATCGAGGCCTTAATTAAAAATATATTACGTCTTCTCGTCACCAAAACCACTGTTGACCAGTGTAATAGATTATCTGAACAATCTATTTAGAAAATAACCGGGTCCACTTTTGGTAGATTTTTTCTTCAGAAACTTTGGTTCTGGTTGAATTTTTGTGATTCGTATATATTTGGCAACACTGGATATTTAGTTAAGAACCTGGTAATGCTTTGTCTATGGAGGTATGGAGGGTAGAGATAAGGAGTATCATCTCTGTACATGAAAAGTGTCCGTTGAAATGCATTAAATTAGGGTGGCGCCACATTAGCATCAGGGTAAACTTCTTAAAGTCAATACACACACTTTTTCATAAAATTGAATGATAAAAAATCAATAAACGTACCATTCACAGTTCAGAAAATAACATATATTTACTACATTATTTTGTAATACGCAAGTAGTGACAATAATGTTAAATTTTTTAACTCGCGTACTTCAATTCGTTCACAATTGCTACATTCATACCATAACCTATGTCTACACCAGCGCCATTCTGGAAGGTTTTTGAACTGTTATTTACAGCTTATGCTAGGCACTTTTTTCAATTTTCTTCCATATAAGATAACACTCCTTGTCTCTACCCTCCATATATGGAGGGTAGAGGTAAGGAGTATCATCTGTGTACATGAAAAGTGTCCGTTGAAATGCATTAAATTAGGGTGGCGCCACATTAGCATCAGAGTAAACTTCTTAAAATCAATACACACACTTTTCATAAAATTGAATGATAAAAAATCAATAAACGTACTATTCACAGTTCAGAAAATAAAATATATTTACTACATTATTTTGTAATACGCAAGTAGTGACTATAATGTTAAATTTTTTAACTCGGCGTACTTCAATTCGTTCACAATTGCTACATTCATACCATACCCTGTGTCTACACCAGCGCCATTCTGGAAGGTTTTTGAACTGTTATTTACAGCTTACGGTGGACACTTTTTCCAATTTTCTACCATATGAGATAACACTCCTTATCTCTACCCTCCATAGCTTTGTCAATGTCATCTATCAAAATATTTTGGTAAATTTTGTGAACCGGTCGCTGGTTTAGTTTATTTACGGGTTGTGTTTTTATATTGAATTTATTTTGAGTGTTAATTTTGCCTTATTGCAAAAATGAGTGTCAATCGCCAAAGTTTGTCATTCAATTCGACAACAATATCTTCTCAATTAGATAATACCCAAAACTCAGATTCTTATAAAATAAAAAACTATGTGAAAGACAGTTTGAAGTCGCGAGTTTTTTTGGGTCGTTACATCGAAAGACGATTGGCAGATAAGGACATCGGATATCGGGACGTAGTGGTAATTAGCCCAGCCGAAATTGAATTAAAAGCGGACTTGCTGGATATACGACATAAATTAGATGAAATTGCACCTAATATACGTTGGATTGGTATAACTGAAACACATGTCTTAGGATATCCCTCTTCAGGCGTGTGCATCTGGACAGAAATTGATAACCAACCCTTTGGACCTTTCTGGTTCCAAATAAAGACTTTGAAATTTAGAGAGAATGAAGTTATTGTGATGGTTAAATGTTTGAGACATATATCAGATGCATTTTTAGAAATGGAACCAATTTTAACTGGCTCTGCAAAAAAAAATATGGATGCTTCAGATAAGACACTTGATAGCAGTGTTGCATCTCTCAACGAAACATATGCTGATTTTATGGGCACAATGAAGAGTTTTTTGTCAATTACAAATGTTAAGGAGTTTTTAACTTTCTTATTTGCATTTGTGATTGCAATTTTTACAGGGAGTACTTCTTTTGTTAACTTCCTTGGCAATTTTATTTTAGCATTGCTAAGAGAAGTGTCAATATTAATTAAAAACTCTACACCAATGTTCCTTGGCTTACTGGATTTCTTTAGTAAAATTGTTGGTGGTTTTTATATATTGTTGGCAATGTTATTCAAGCAGAATGTTCCTATTTCATCAGACAAACGTTCTGTACCATATTATGATCGGTCTCGCAGAAGTCATCACAGGTATGACAATAATCAATTTGATTAAATATTCAAAAGTATTAACGGGCATAATTGCATTATTTAGTTTTAGTAGATCTCTATTTAGATTTAAGTGTTTATCTGTCTGTACTTGAGTATGTGATGTAATATACAATAATAATGTTTAGTTTAAAATTTTATGTGGTCGTGGTGATATTATTTTTTATAATTTCTAGTTTTATAACCATGTGGCAGTTAGCAAGTGACAAGATACAGGTTTTATTAAGATGCATTTAGTCTATCATTCTTCTGTCATACCTTTTCAAATCTTTTAAACCAAATTCTTAACTTATGCTTATGTTAAAGAAAACAATACTATATCATTCTTAGAAGATTTATTTGTCTTTATCTTTATGACTAGACCTTTGTAACATTTTACATGTTTAATTTTTTTATTCTTCCATTATACACATTTATCCTATTATAAATTATTGTGTTGATTTCATTTTTAAATGTTTGACTTTGTTATATTTGTTTTTATTCAATGTGTTTCTTTTTCTCTTGGTACTACAATTACTTGAGATTTTCCTGTAAATGTTACAATAAATTAATTATTATTGTTATTTGTGTTGTCAATGTACTTGCAACATTCCATTATACTTATAAGTGTATTAATTATGTTGACACCTTATCCCGCAAAATCTTCAGAAACAGTTTACAAAAACAGCATAAAAAAATCCAATCATTTGAGATGCATTAATCAAATTATTCTAGTGGAATTGAAATTTTAATTATAATGACACTAAAGTTTATGTGTTAGTTCATTCATTGATGAATATGGGACATCTGGGTAGGTTCTTGGTCATCTTTTAATAATTTCTTGATAAATAGGAGTCAGGCAGACTGTTAACCTGAAAATTTAACCTGGAAAACCTGGTTAACCTGGAAAATGGCTGCCATCACACATGTACAACGGACACAGGAGTCACAGCCATGAAAAAGATAGGCATCAAACAGATCAGAGTCACTAAATGGAAGAATTTCAGTGAATCTCATTACAAGTAACACAACAATTACCATTTCGTTTTGTGGACATTCGCATAGAGCTCTTCATTCTTCTATGCTTTTTCTCGATTTTCTTTGGTATTGGAATTTGATTAGATACATCCCTCTTGCGTATTGGCTATAATATTAATATTACCCATATAAGTCTTTATATAATACAAACTGAAGTAGCTTCCGCTCAACAGATTTCAATGCAGTTTTCAGCAATATGAGTGAGTGATTCAAAAGTAAGGTTTACATTACATATATATCTATCTAGCTGCGCCTTGAGGTGTTACCCGCGTTTGTTATTCTATCTTTACAACACAAACCGTAGGGTGCAACTGGTTTTATGATGTTTTATGTTTAACACATTGTCAATGTGAAAACGGTAAATATAATTATAAAAATCGGGATTAAAACTTTTGATTCTCCTCTTTGTTACTCTTTCAAAATCTCAAATAAAGTAGGTACTTCAATGCAAAATGTGTTCGACGAACTTAAAAATCCCCAATATGTTACAAATAATGGTGTCTGTAAACGAGGGAGTTTTGAGCTTGTGTGAAAATATTTAGATTTCACATGGTGCAAGTTGAGTGTGATCTTTTGGAAGTTATACGTACACCCCAAAGTTCACTGCTCGTGTTACAATGTGCCAAGTCGAGACTTTCCCGTAATTTTGTCTTAAAGCCGATCATTATTCTCTGTGTAGTTAAGCTGTGCCTAGTCACGTTACTTTTATGTTTTCGGGACTTCCCCGTAATTTTGTCTAGTTTTGTCTTGAAGCCGATCATTATTCTCTGTGTAGTTAAGCTGTGCCTAGTCACGTTAGTTTTATGTTTTCGGGACTTCCCCGTAATTTTGTCTAGTTTTATGTATCGATATCCGACTACTCAGATATCGATACATAAACACAGCTTAACTACACAGAGAATAATCAACGTACGTCACTCTTGAGCGCTCAGCGCGGACCAAAGTTCACAGTGTAGTTAAGGTGGCTGGGCCTAGTCACGTTAGTTCTTTTTTTTCGAGAGTCCTCGTACTTTTGTTTAGTTAGGTATATATATCATGTCCTCGCATGGGATTTTTTCGTAAGAGGTTTTAATCCGATGTAGGTAGGTACATAGAAAAGTTGTTAACGTTAGGTACTGGCGATTCTTTCACGGAAAACATCTTAAACCGTTTTGCTGAAGACTCTCGAAACTTACTTTTAAAATAGCTATTATATTGTAAAAAATCTGATCTGCCCCCCTCCCCCCTGTCCCAGAACCTGGGTAGGCCTATCGGTACGTTAGTTATATATCTATACCTACCTCCGTTGCTATATCTGCAACCATCATCACTTTCGGCATATCAGACTGTTTTTCTATCATGTCTTTTGTTAGTAAATTGTTTAATATGCTAGTAACTAGAATGTTAATTTCGCTGTTGTTATATTCAAAAAGCATATCTTTAAATAGCGTTACTAAAACTAGAAGCCATTTGGTTAACTCTTTTCTGCCCTTGTATTCACCACTCAATTTTTCAAGCAAGTCTAAATGAGTGAATATTTCATTCATAGTCATGTATCGCCGATAGTGTTGTAAAGCACTCATAGTTTGTGTTCCGAAACCTGAAAGCAACGAAATCATAGTAGCAATTCTTTACGTGAAACAAATAAATCTTATATAAAATGTACCTACATCTAAATCCGAATTATTTTTAATCAGTATACACGGGTGTAATCTTTGGTCTCCTATTTTTGCCAACGGAATAAACTTCTTTACAATTATGATATACGTCACTAAAAATGCGACGTACATTTTCATATATACACGCATACTTCGCATATTGTGTACATTTTGCCCTGCTAGAAAACTTCTTGAGTTTACCTTCGTCATCAGGTCTACAGTGGTATGTAGCGTTAATATTTTCTTTATTGTTGTGTGGGTCCAGTGCGTCTAACGTAGCATGCAATGACTCCACAGTATTAAAATCCAATTTAGATCCTTTTAATCTAAATACTTTCTTTATGTCATTGTTAATTTTGGAAGTTAATTTCAAGTACCGCTGCCCCTCTGCCAACTGAGCCAATTTGAATAAAAAGGCTGCAGTTAATTCCTGAAATACGTATTATATAAGCACGATAGTTTATTTAATTTATGATACTTTATAACCTAACTAATCTAAAAATCCACATACCTGAGTCACGGTATCTCCGTAAGAATCATATTTATAAGGCCATGCTATACATGAAATCACTAAAGAAATGTCTTCAAACACGTTACACATATCAGTGTATGCACATCCTTGTATGATCTCTACTTTCTCAGCGTACGAAGAATCTGTTAAACCCTGAGATGGAATGGAATTATTCATACTTCATTCGGATTCGATAAACTACCCTTCTTAACATCAATCAATAGACCAATTTCAGGACCTATTGAGAAGATCTGTTGTACTTACTGTTGTAGTTCATCTCTTTTGGACATTCCTAAAATGCTTCTTAACAAATGTGATCGTATATACAATGATAGCGATTTTAGTAATATTTGTAATTATAAAACAAATATAAAAAGTGCCAAATATAACAAAAACTTATCCAATTAACGGTATGTAGCGATAAATACAATTTTAGTTACATACTAGCTGACCCACGCAACCTCGTTTGCGTCTTCTATTGCCCGTAGCGTAATAATTTTCCCCCGTTTTTAAAACATTCTTCATTGGTGCTCTGCTCCTATTAGTATTAGCGTGATGATATATAGCCTATAGCCTACCTCGATAAATGGACTATCCAACACTGAAAGAATTGTTTTTCAAATCGAACCAGCGGTTCCTGAGATTGCGATGATGATGATGATGATGATGAGCGCGTTCAAACAAACAAACAAACTCTTCAGCTTTATAATATTAAGTGTAGATTATATTGTTGAATACCTCATTTAGGAACATCAATGCGTGCTTTGTATAATCCCCACCCATATACAAGAATTTCTTCAATATACGTAAGTTCTTAATAATCTCGCCAGATGTGTTGGTAAAGAATTTGGTTTGTTCGTTAAAATGTATTACGAAATCATTGTACTCGTGTTGAGTTAAGCAGTTGCATTTTCTTGTTAACTTTTTATATACTGAACAGTCATCATCTTCATCCTAAAAAAATAACAAATCTAAAGATAATCCTTTACATCACACAAGGTAATGGTTAAGAACTTCATTTTCCAACCTTAATTTATTAGCAAATTTATAATAAAACAATCAAGTAGTGTTCAACCATTTCAGACCTGACGATCGTGGCTGTTGTTTCTGCAGTGGAAGCTAGCATCGGGCCCGAAGGTCAGGTCCTGGTCGACACATCTACCGAGCTACGAGGCTTAAATGAACCTAAATAAATATATACTGACTCACCTGGCGGTTACAGCTGAAAGTCAATCAAAGTTAAACAAGAAATAGGTAGAAATACTAAAAAAAACTTACTGCAAAATCAATAGATTCCAAAAGCTGTGTTTGAGTTTCCAATCTCTTTATCGCCAATGAACAAACATCAGAATTGATCTGTAATTTTTAATTATATTACAGCATATAAATGAATGTACAAAGGGTACTCATATCTGGTGGCTATAGCAAAGTTAAGCGATCCTAGCCGAGTCAATCCATGGATGGTGGTCCATTTCTTATCATGTTGAGACCACTGTGCGTCAGAGTGCACGTTAAGCCGTCGATCTCGGTTGCACTACAAATATCTTTGGCAATCGTTACGACTATTATACAAAACTTCGATATCGCCTAGTACTTGAGTTGTCGAGTTCTAAGTAGTCACCCTACGTAAAATCGACATTCAGTATCGTAGCAGACCTAAAGCCAAACCTAAAACAATTTGGGAAAAGGATCAGAAGAAGATATGAATAATCATCTTCCTAGCCTTTATTATTTCCAAGATTAATAAAATTGGGGTCGGCTACAAGTTCAACCAGATTTATCTGAATATCAATCGAATTATAATAATTTAATTTCTCGAATTCTTTATTTACGGGAGTAAACGTGATCAATGTTCCTAATAGGTATTTTATAGTTTTGAATTGCCTGACATGACATTTTGATCAGTTTTTTTTTATTATAGAAATACTTAATAACAGCTCGGAGTTTGGAAGTTAGGGTCTGAACTTTGGACCCCCATGCCTCGGAGAGCACTTAAAGTTGTTCGTCCTGCGCCTGATCTCTCCCCGATCGTGTCGGTTAACCGTCCCATCGGCTTATGAGAAAGAGGGAACAAGGAGTGCACCTTTGTTTGAGCACACACTTTTGCACTATAATATATCCTGCGTAGTTGGTTGGTGTCCATTGAGACTGGCCGCCGTGGCCGTTAGCGGCTAGGATAACATTATTCCAAAAAAAATTAATATATTTTTATCAGCAGTCTACTTTACCTAGATTTGGATAAGACGTCAGTGTGTGAGGTGTAAGGAGACTATATAAAAAAAATATCGTGCACATGACATGACACAGAAAAACTACTGACTACGTGTAAGTGAGTTAGTGTCTTGTATGAGCTTTAGTGATCGCTTAGTTTCGGGGCAACTGTGGAGCTAGCTGACCCGTGGGATTTGTGTTTACAAGTTGGCCTTATACTATGCCAGCTGGCTGAAGAATGTGGGTACTGGGATAGGTATGTCGGCCGGCCCAGCTGTTTAGACTTCGTACCGTAGCCTTAATACCAGGGAGAGGTGGTGGGTTACTTTTCTAACCGGCACAGCTGTTAGCCTTCGTACCATAGTTACAATACTAGTGAAACTCGGAGGTGATTACGACTTATCTTGTTTATTCGTGTAAATACATTTTCTTATATTACAAATTTGGCAGACAACCGGCGACGATTCTCGCGAGCTTGATTTTATGATTTAACCAATAGAAACAGACGAAGCTTAGGGAAGCATACGTAAATATGTGCGCGCGTTGGGTTTGTGTTCGTTATTTCTTAACTCGCGTCGTGAGCGGACGTGCGGATGCTTATAAGTCACGCGTCGTGTCGGTGAGCTGTTTCGCAGCATTATGTTGATGGCACTTACTAGAAACAGACGCCGATAATACTCACATTGATGTCTGATGGAATAGGATTAACCAATCCCGCTGTCCTCCAATTGTTACCTGTAGGTGACTGTTTGAGTTTAGATTTTATTTGAATGTCGTCTAAAAGACATAGCAGTTTTTTAGTGCTGTCTTTTAATTGGATGATGGAATCCTGAAATATACATAATTAGGCATAGATTATGTGTATTAAACAATTGTATGTTTCAATACTTCCTTACAACAATCAAATCTATTTGAAAATGTCTTCTAAAATCTATTTAATTAAATAATAGGTAATTCTATAACTTTCATTATAATTGTGGTGAAATATGTGGTGTTGGGGTACCTATTTGTTCACCTGACGGTATCATGGTGTTCAATTTCAATGTTACTTTAGTAGTAGCAACCGTGCTTTGGCACTTAACGGCCAGTTCGATCGGAGGGAGTGAGTTTCGCTCACATTTAATGTGAATAAGCAGTTTCACTGAGTTCAATTATTTTGAGTGAGCTACCAGCAAAATACCAGATGACGGAACGCTGTGTGGTTTGGTTTTAAAATAGTCACATTCCAAAGTTTGGCCAAAGAGCTTGCCGTACAGTAAATGTGTCATTTTCAATAAAGGTTTATTGTTAACTAGCAATCCGCCCCGGCTTCGTACGGGTTTATTACAGAAAACATAAGTATTATATAGGTATTATATAAAATATATATTATTATATATTTTAGCCAATAGATTTAAAAAATTAACAAAAATAAACGAAAACCTTTATCAAGAATAACTCGATATATAAGTAAAAACCGCAAAAAAAAAGTTTATCGCGAATAAGACACACGCGGCGGAGGACTTTGTTTTATAATATGTAGGTAGTGATTTAATGATTTCTGTTTGTATTAATGATAACTTTCAATCGACTCGATATTGTCTTACACCGTAAAAATAACAAAACATGCCTACCAAATATGATACATATAAATAAATGTAGAATAAATTATATCTACCAATTTTACGTGGCAGAAAGGTTCAGTAGACACTACATTTTTAGGTCGAACACTTTCAAACTTTGAGTTGCCTCCAACTTTCTTTAACGCACTCGTTGCAGTGGCTCGTGAAACTAGAGGGGATGATTCCCCATTCGCTTCCACTGTCTGACTTCTTGCTGCAAACAGCCGTTTACTTATATTAGAGCGCTCGGTATTACGTTTGTCATATACTTTTTCTTCAATAGAGTAACTAGAAGCATTTTCTAGATCGTCACTATAACTGGATATTTCATTGTCGCTGTCATCCATCGGTTACTTGGGAAATTAACTTGGCCAAAATTTAATATGGGGAAATACAACTTGAAAGTTTTTATTAATTTCTTAGGCTCTCGTAATAAATCATAATTGATGTTTGAATTTGTGACTGATACATGTATTGGTTTTATGTCATAATATTCACATGGTAATAGAATTTTGAGCGTAATTGTATTTTTAGTTTATGACCAACACTGTTACATCTTTTACTCTGTGATATGTTTAAATACTCTTTGGTAGTCACAACTCAATCATCAACATCAATAAAGTTATTGGAGATCGTTTTTTGTTTTTTCGGAAGACGGTCCCCATTTCATGTCATCCACATTTTATATATTTTTTATCATTAATTTCATCACGACGACGACTTGAAGACTTGAAGACTTGATAATTGAAGACGATAAATACTTGACATTGGCAGAAATAGCTGATCCGAGTGATCCGGCTAGTTGCCATACATCATAAAAAAAAAAAAAAGTTATTGCAAGTCGGTAGCTTTGGTAAGTTTATCGAAGACCGCCAGCATTCAACATCATCTGTCCGATCTTCAAATCCTCGATATAATCTTAGTTATTTTCTGGTATCTAACTCATGAAGTTAGTGATTCTTTTTCTTTCCTATGTTATATAGGTAATATTTATTCATCTTACTCCTAATCCTCAGAGTGCATACCATCTTTATGCCGATAACTTGCAATAATATCATAAGGATTTACGAGACAAATTAAGCTGTGGCGACAGCGCCCCCGCGCCGTCACGTCGCGCCAGCCGCCCCGCCAGTCACAAAGCATGCGCCGTACCGCTCGTCGCCCATATTTACGTAAGATTAATTCGTTGCTATTGGTCGAGGCTTTCTCGACTCGAATGTGCGGTCTAGTATGCTCGCTAAACCTACCACGGATTGTCTGTAATAATTTAATTATAAGGGAATGCATTTGTGTAAATAAATAAGTCGTAACCTCCTCCGAGTTTCACTACTATTCTAACTACGGTACGAAGGCTGACAGCTGGGCCGGTTAGAATAGTTACCACCACCTTTCCCTGGTATTAAGGCTACGGATCGAAGGCTAATCAGCTGGGCCGGCCAATATATCTATCCCAGTATCTGCTGTATGCAAGCCAGCTGGCATAGTGTAGGACCGGGTCAGTACACAACCCCACGGGTCAGCAAGCATCTCAGCTGTCCCAAAATTAGTTTAGACGTTAGCCAGCTTTAGAAGATGGAAGTTGACAGTTTTTTAATCCCTGAATGCTAGATGACCCTAAAGAGTTATACGTTTTGATATTTAATTCTTGTAACATTAATGTGTTGATATTATCGAAGTCAAAACATCGATGTTTACTCAACATCGATGACTATCGACCATCCCTATTTTCATTTCTCTTCACTGTCACGTCACATACTTCACAGTTCACCGCGGCGTCGCCGAATTAATGTAAAAGTATCCAAATAATACTATTTAAAATATACTATACTATACTATATAACAGCCGAAGATACAATACAAATATTAAATAAATACCAAAGGCCACTGTTTAGAACTGTTGAGCCTGATATTAGGTACCTATTTTTGTAGCGGCATTTTTTGCTGCTTGTTTGCTTGCTATTGGTGAGCTGGTTCTTATAGTAGTTGTGGCAACAAATTAAATATTTTGAGTTAATATGTCATAATTCTCATAATGAATAACTATGACAGTAAACTAAATTACGATAGTCCTTGTGATTCGGATAACGATTGGACGAATTCTACAGGTGGCTCAAAATATTCAGATTCTGAAAGGTGTTGTAATAACTAACTAAAATTTAAAATGATTATGTTAATTTATGTAATGTTTTTCATGATGCAAATGATTTTAAAATTCTAAATGTTTTTTCAGTTCTGTGCCTGAATGGGATTCTGATGTTGCAGAGGATGGTGAATTAGTGTACATTAAAACTGTGTCTGTAAGCGAAAACATAGATAATAGCAAAACACCTTTATTGGAAAATTGTGAAACCTTTAAACTAAGAAACAATTTCAAAAGATCATCAACTAGAAAATCCACTAAAGGTAAATATATTTATTATTTTTTAAACAATTTTACCACTTCGATATTTGTGTCTCTTTCATGTTAAGTCCTCTGAATTATAGATTTCATTTATATTGTGGAAACTGTTTTTCAAAGAACAAACAAAAGTGGTCACTGTGTTATAATTAGCTAATTTATATGGTTTATTTTAGTTTCTTACTAATTTCAGATTATTTTTAATTATAGTTTGATGAATAATTGAAGGCTAAAATGCAAAAACAATAAAAAAAAACTGTGTAATATTGTATTCTATTTCTATTGTTGAGTTAAAAGTTTGGGCTGAAATTTTTTTAATAGAGTTGTTGTGGGAAAAGTTCAGATTCTGTAAGGTAGTGACAGTATTTTATTTAACGAACTGGCCCAAATCTTTGCAATACTTCGATTTTCTCTACCATAATATGCATGTATTACTCATATAAACCTTTTTGAATCACTATCTATTGCTGGAAACTGCATTTAAATCCATTGATAGTTTAAAAGATCAATTCAAACAAACAGATTCATTTTAAACATAAAGATCTAGAATTAAAGCAAATGTATAAAACAATCTATACTAATATTATAAAGCTGAAGACTTTGTTTGTTTGTTTGAATGCGCTGATCTCAGGAACCACTGGTCCAATTTGAAAAATTCTTCCAATGTTAGATAGTTCCTCCCCCATATATCGAGGAAGGCTATAGGTTATATATCATCACGCTGAAACCAATACGAGCGAAGCACCAATGAAGAATGTTACAAAAATGGGGTAAAAAATCACACTATGAGCAATAGGAGACGCAAGCGAGGTTTCGTGGGTCAGCTACTTAATTTATAAATACATTAATCTAGAATGTTGTTATTATTATTTATTCTTACAAGACTGACAATAAAACTCAAGGTATATAAATATTAACTCTGTGTCATCACTCCTATTTATCTTGTGGCTGATATGAGGCAACTAAGGAAGCAAATTATTTAGGTTAACATTACTGCAAAGAGAAGGACAAAGTCCAGGGTGTTATAGTAGGTAAAAAGCTCCATGCATATGTGAAGCAGTGGGCTATTAAAGGATGATGATGATAAAATAAATATGTATATATATTTTTTTAACATTTAGTATTCTCTTAAGCCTTTAGTACACCTACGCGTTCGTATGCGGCAGCGAAACAACGAAAAAGCTGTCAGTAGTATGGCAGAATTTCGCATACGCTACGTCTCACTCTAGCACTAGGCTACATGAAATAGTTGCGTCCTTGTCAGTATTGTTTCGCAAGGAACTGCGAAATCGTCGTTACACAGACGTAGACGTATCGCTAGTGGTGTTTCGCATCGAATGACTGGGACTACCCAGACGACATTCTGAAATAACGTCTGCACCTGCAGTTCACGTAAATTACAAAGACATTTCTTAGCGAAAAAACTGCTATTTACTAACGTTCCGCGGAAATTTCGCTACCGCAGTAGTTCCGCAATGATTCGCTGCCGCATACGGACGCCTAGGTGTACTAAAGGCGTTAAACTCAGTAGGTAATCCTAAAATGATGACATACCCTAGTATTTGACGCTTTTAAGAGCATACAAGATTTGAATTTAGTGCAAGAGATATGTTTATCCTGCCTATAGATCAAGAGTATAGCTGTATAGCTTTTTTAAAAGCATTTAATGATTTTATTGCCTTTATATAATTACCTTATTAATATTGCCAGATGGACACCAACATATTTAAGAAGTATAACTCATACAAGTCCCGTCCTGAGTACATATTACTATCTGGGGCAGGAAGAAAAAGATTCTGGAACCTGGTGAAACAAAACATACATCCTAAAGAAGCGTTGGCAGCAGCTTCGCGGGGTAAGACAAATAAAAAAATATCCGAACTAAAAAAAAGTGGACAGCTGATGAGTGCTATTCAGAAACGGAATATGCCAAACTACGGTCAATCTAGTCCATCATTTAAGATCCAAAAAACCCAACATATATATACTAAAGATCAGGTTAAAAAAGAACTTAACCTTGCAAACGCTCAAACTCCAAATAATTTCACATCATTTGAACTGGAAAAGGAATACAAGCCTAGATCAAAAATTATGTCGCTTGTTGAAATCCATAACACTCAGCTTTTGTCTGAAAAAGAAATGCACATGATACATGACGCCCTTCTGCTAGAAATTGCTAAAAGCGAAGCAGGTGAAGGCCCCAGATTTTGTGGTTTTTTCTGTAAAAAAGGTTTTGCACTTGTTTTATGTGAAAATCATAAGAGCCAGGATTGGCTTGTGAAGACAGTTGACAAAATCAAACCCTGGCCAGAAGCAGAACTCTCTACGAAAATAAAAAATAGAACATTAATTGCTTCTACATTTTTGCCTGGCAGAGAAGCCGACACTGTAGAAAAAGCTTTGAAGCTATTGCAGATACAAAACAAAGGGCTTAATACTGAAGAGTGGAAAGTCCTAAATGAAAGAGAATTTCAAGGAGGCAGAGTAGTAACATTTTCCATAGATCGTTATTCTTTTGCAGCCCTCAAGGTTAGCAAGTTCAAAGCCCTTCTTGGTTTTAGAAAAATATTTTTAAAAATCATGAATCCACTACCCCAAAAAGTGCCCGAGCCTAATGAAGTTGCAGAAATCACTACTAAAGAGGAATGCTCTGCTGAAAATCAGGTTAATAGCGAAGTTATGCAAGAAGTGAATTTAAATAATGGAACCTTGAATAATATAGATCAGGATGAAATCAAGCCAGCTGAACAGGAGAACAAAAATGAAGAACAAAATCAAACAGGAGAACCAGCTGAAACCTCTGAACTGGGTCAAGCGGACCAGCAAATGCCTGAGCCATGTTGGGATGAAGAGTTATAAAGTTGTTCTCAGGTTTCCAGTGAGGCATGAGTGATTGTAAAAATTATAAAATATATGAACTAAATACACTGTCGTGCAGATCTCTTATGACTGCAATTCTAGCAAACTATGTGATTCATATAATGTTAAAATAGGATTGGAATGTGCATTAATGATTAAGTTATTATAAAATAAAGAAATAATTATACAAAAGTGAATTTATTTATTTTTTGGTTTACAGGGAGGATTTTTAAAGTTTTAAGAGCACACAAACAAAAAAATGCTGACTTTGGTGTCAAAAGAGATTGTGATGGCATGTTACCATCAAATGCTTATGCAAACAGAAATCCAGCTATTGATGACAAACATATTGTTATTCAGGTATTAGGTACCCCATATTAACCTAGTTTAAGTTGAGCTGTCTACTATTTCTATTTGCTTTAGATCTATCGATATATAATTCTATATACACACAGATAATACATATACAGATTATATTACAGATAGCTTAATGCAGCTATGTAATCTATACTAAAATTATAATAATAATCTCAGGAACCGCTGGCCTGATTTTAAAAATTCTTGCAGTGTTGGATAGTCCATTTATCGAGGAAGGCTATCATCACGCTAAGACCAATAGGAGCGGAGCAGTAATGAAAAATGTTTCAAAAACGGGGGAAAAATATTACACTACGGGCATTAAGAGCCGTAAACGAGGTTGCGTGGGTCAGCTAGTAAATACATAAAACCCCATTTAATGTTTGCTAATAAACCAAAGTAATTTGGATAAATTATGAAACAAAAGATTAAACGTGATAGGGTTTTTAACATACAAATCTATGAAAATACTGAAATGTTATTAGAATCTTAGAAAATTTATGCAATAAAATCAAAAGTAAAAGTGAATTTATTTTGTACCTTACACCGCACGGAAAATTCAATAGTAGTGATTCACATTCATACTGAAAAACGAGGGAATTGAAAAGCGCATTCAAGTTACCTCATAGAGGTACCTCAAAGCGTCATACATTACCTACCAAAAAATCGCAAAAACATATTTACCATTACTATGAAATAGTTGAGATACAAACAGATATAAATATTTTAAAAATAATATCGAAGCTTATTTTTCTATATGGACATATTTTTATCACTCACGTGTTTTCTAGTTTAATATAGTGGAACACAGATGGCGTAGTGGTTTAAACGGTACTGTTCTGAGTGTTGTGGGTTCAAACCCCACATAGGACAACAGCTGTGTGATCCACAAATCGTTGTTCCGAGTCTGGGTGTGCTTTGTTTCATGTATGTTTGTAAAGACATCGACCACAGGAATAAACTGTTTAAAAAATAATAATATTGGATTATATATATTATGTATACTCGAAGCATATTTATGTAGGGGAAGGCTTTATAACATAATGCTACCACAAATAGGACCCGAATTGTGCCGATCAGCTAGTAAATAATGTAAAACAACTAAGATAAGATCAGCTATATTGCTATTGGACCACGTTAAAGAAACTCGACCGTGGGAGAGCTATGCTTGGGCATGAATGGGCTGGCTCGACCGGAGTGATACCACGCCCTCACAGAAAACCGGTGTGAAATAGCGCTTGCACTGTATTTCACCGAGTGAGTGAGGATACCGGAGGCCTATACCCCAACCCCTCCCCCATCCCCTTTCCCATCCCCCAAAGGTCGGCAACGCACTTGTGACGCCTTTGGTGTAGCGGGTGTCCATGTGCGGCGGTAATCGCTTACCATCAGGTGATACGTCTGCTCGTTTGCCCACTATTACATAAAAAAAAAAAAAAAAAACTGCTGACGACGTTTACACGTAAAGCAGTTACTTATATTTAACTGTAGTTGCAATAAACGACTTCCATTACACCTGAGCAAATACTCAAAGAACTATCATGAAATAAAACATGGGTAAACAAGTAATTACTATTAAAAAAAAGCAATCGAATAATTACGTAAAGGAATCGAATTCACTTGTATTAGGGTCACTGTTTCTGTATTTAACAATGTACTCTGTCACGGCCTCGGTGACGTATAAAACTGCTGTACTTCAGGTCTCGGGTCCGATGCCGGTCTAAGTCAAATTTATTTTTATTTATGAGTTTGGGTGTTTGTATTGACTTACAAAAATGCCTTATTATCATTATACTGTATTACAGAAGGTAATGCAATATAGTATCTAGTCGAAATAAAGCAAGGATAATGGCTATTGTCTTATAGTTTTTTCTTTTCTCCAGGTTAGCAAAAATATGATATTTAGCAGCGAAAAAAATTGCCAGGTTGAAAAACTCTTTGGAATAAGTTTAGAAACACACCCAGATGGCAAAACGTTAATCGTTTCAGATTTTTTAACCGAAGCTAAACCTATTTATGTGCAGAAAATAAAAAAGGGATATTATTTGAAAAAAATCAATGGCATAGTCGTCAGTTCTCACAACTTAAATAGTATTCTACAACGAGTTATTGAAGACACGAATCACCCAAAATTAACATTTGAAATTCCTACAGAGGAAGATAATATTGATGTGGAAAGATTGCTAAAGACCAATAATGTTCCTGAGAATTTATTGACAACATTACTAAAAGATTCATCTTGCTCAGTGTTATACGTATGTTGCAACGACGTAGAATATAACAGCAACGATGATAAAGGAGTCCTTTACTGTTTCCCACGACCTTTTAATCAAAACTTTTTATACAATACCAGAGGAGCATACGTAACGTTAAACCATCTTGCCCTGAAGTCTTTGGGGACTAGTGAACCAACAAGCTCCACTGTGCTCCATAATAATACCTTTATAAATGTCACTTACACCTCCCACTGTAATGATTTACTATTAATTGCTTTCCCAAACAAAGAAGTGGATTTATTTACAGCTAAAAAAATAATAGCTGATGTCGTAAGACTTCTAGAATTTTTATATGGGTCAATAAAATCTTGTTTTACAAAGCCGAACAATGTCGATAAATTGGATAGCTTGTTCACTCGTATTTTTGTTACATCGATATTCAATAAAGCCGGTAAGGACAGTAGCAGTAAGGAACCGGGGTATATTTTTGAGGATTTGATGGCAGCACATTCAGTAATTTTGCCATTGGAGGTGAAGGTGCAAATTGATGACGCTGTTACTGAGTTGGAAGCGGCTGACTATAGAGAATGGGTAAATAACTGTTTTTCGGCTTTCACGACTTTTATATGAACGTACTTTTTGTTGTAAAGCGGGACTTATTCTTACTAAAATACCGTCTTCTCTTCAGTCTACCCGTCTACTTATTTGAAACATCGGCGAAGTAGAAGTTATTATTTAAAACCTCTTAAATAATTTAGTCACGAATAAGTTCAGCTTTACAACAGAAACTATGTGAATCTATACTCCATGCTATATATAAATATCTATATTATAAATTTCAATGAAAGGAGAATGACAGATCCCGTACCGCTGGCAATATATAATGGATGATTATGAGATTTATACCATTTATTAAGTGAATCATCATAATTATTTTGATGTGCTTATTATATTTTTAGAACAGTGCTAAAAGAGAAAGAAAAAGTTGTTACAACTACATTAAAAAACGCATTCATACGTTTTCTAAACATGCCATGCTTAAAGTTACTTATTTTGAGAACTAGATGGCGTTACATGTCAGATTACCGGAAATGTTTTATATTATTTTAAATTATATATTACATAAAAAAAACGATAACATGTATGATAACATATTTGGATCAATATTTATGAATGAGCAGATGTATTTAGTCCGTATCATTAACCGAATGATTTGGATTTCAAAAATATACTACGCCATCTTGTTGACAAAAATGACAACTCATTTGTGATTCATGTATTCCATTGTAATCTAAATCTATATCTATACTAATATTATAAAGAAGAAAGGTTTGTATGTAAGTATGTTTGTAACGAATTGGCTCAAAAAGTACTGGACGGATTTTAAAAATTCTTTCAACATTTGAATGCTACAATATCACTGATTAATATAGGCTATTTTAATTGTAAGAAAAAATAAAAAACAACAATATGTAAACTAACAATATGCCTAGAAAAAGAAAGTTGCAACTATCTCAAAATATAGAATCTTCTTCTGAAAATTCAGATTGTCTCGCAAGTCAGAAAGAGTACGTATCGCAGTCGAGAACCAGAGAATCTAGCGCCGAAAGTTCGCAGCGGTAACTTAAAAAAAAAAAAATAGTATAGTTAATGTCACGTTTAGACTAATAGGAGCCGAACATGATTGAAAAGAGATGCAAATGAAGTTGTATGGATCAGCTAGTACTAAAATAAGTTCTTATACCTATACTGTATTACTACATTCACTACACAGAAGAATCTAATTCAATTGTTTTTATCATCAGACTGACGATGTGGAAAATTATCAACGATTGTACACTGTTATGGGGTCGTGCTTATACTATTCAGGACATCTGCTCAGTTCTCATCTACAGGATGAAGATTTCAAAGAAATTAATGCATACTTGAAATTGAACGGCGTACTCAAACTTAGTGCCGAAAAAGAAATAGAAAAGCTAGTTATGTGGAAAGAAGTATTCATTCATGAACACAGAAACCAGAATAAAGGCACTGGGAGTGAATATAAGTAAGTGAAGTTGCTTTATAACATTCATATCCTTTATTTTTATTGTATAGGGCGCAAACGAGCAGACGTATCGCCTGATTGTAAGCGATTACCGCCGCCCATGGACACCCGTAACACCAGAGGCGTAACAAGTGCGTTGCCGGCCTTTTAGGAAGGAGTACGCTCTTTTCTTGAAGGTTTGAAAGGTCGTATTGGTCCGGAAACACCGCAGGCAGTTTTGTTATGTTATTGTAAAGATGCAGATATCTTTATTCGTTTTACGCGTGTGAAACACATTGCGCTCTCCAGCATATGGTGCGTCTTTTTGGAGTAAAAACATAGATCGTTTTCAGTTTCATTATTTGCTAAAGTCATATGAATGAATGAAGTCGATTTGCATACCTATCAAAAAGCATGCATTGCCATAAGTTTATATCTATTTTTTTATTGAATAGTGGGCAAACGAGCAGACGCATCACCTGATGGTAAGCGATTACCGCCGCCCATGGACACCCGCAACACCAAAAGCGTCACAAGTGCGTTGCCGATCTTTGAGGGATGGGGAGAGGGAATGGGGGAGGGGTTGAGGTATGGGCCTCCGGTATCCTCACTCACTCGGTGAAACACAGCGCAAGCGCTATTCCACACCGGTTTTCTGTGAGGCCGTGGTATCACTCCGGTCGAGCCGGCCCATCATAACCACTGAATAAATTTGTTTTTGCCATAAAAAATAACTATAATGTTGTGCAAGCCAAAACAAAAACAAAACTGACTAAGAAATGTTTTTTTTTATTTTTTATCTCGTGTAATAGCGTTATTTTAGACATTACTCTGCCACCTTCAAGGTTGTTGATTAAAGAAAAGAAACACCATGTATTCCTTTTATGTTCTTTTACTTAATGTATAAAATTTATGTAGGATTTCAGATGGTCGCTGGTTTATCCTTACGGTTGGTAAAGGGCATTTTATTCTAACTACTGTAATGGAAGCTGGAGGTTGCACAGAAGATGTAAGTTAAAAATTAATTTAAACACATAATTTTTTTTGTATAAACATTGAAATTATATATAACGATTATCTTGTCTCACTAACTTTATCGTGATGTTTTATTAAATAGTTTTGGCTGTCTATGTATATTTTTATGTTCCACAGTAGCGCCTAAATTACTGAACCAAATTTAATTAATGAGGTAGTAATATATTCGTGATAATAGCCCGTATGACATAGACATAACCTCTATCCATTTTATTAAAAGTTTTGATATAGTCCGGTTATAGTATTTTAAACTTTTTCTTGTTTTATTACTCCCCAATACTACCGATATTTGTACTTTGAATTTTACTTACCATTGGAGTTAGGCACTCTTAAAGTTATTAAAATATAGGCAACATGAAGTCAGGGTTTAATTGAAGTTAATACTTTACAGGCCGTCGGCATAACACCACCGTCTCCATTTTACGTAGAAGAGTGCGAGAGTTGCCTAGAATTGTTATATGATGTCGGACTAAACAAATACTTAGCGTCATGGTTCTGTTCCAACACACAACCGCAAGTAGAGACCACTCCTGAATATTTGACGAAGCAAGGCAGAAAAGTGAGGGATAATAGCTGTAAGTATAGTTGAGTTGTTATTTTAAAGTGGTTTTGTATTGCAAACACTTTGGTAGTGTATCTATCCATGATTGTTATAACAATCATTTTTTTTTTTTTTTTTATTGATTGTGGGCAATCGAGCAGACGTATCACCTGATGGTAAGCGATTACCGCCGCCCATGAACACCCGCAACACCAAAGGCGTCACAAGTGCGTTGCCGACCTTTGGGGGATGGGAAATGGGATGGGGGGGAGGGGTTGAGGTATGGGCCTCCGGTATCCTCACTCACTCGGTGAAACTCAGCGCAAACGCTATTTCACACCGGTTTTCTGTGAGGCCGTGGTATCACTCCGGTCGAGCCGACCCATTCATGCCGAAGCATAGCTCTCCCACGGTAAATATAGTTAATCCTTAAAATATAGCTTCATTTCTGTGACAGACGGCTACGAAACCGATGAAATAACTTAAAACATTTGGTTTTTGGTCACCTATATTTTCATTCTATAATTTATTAAATAATAGCGCCAGGTTTATTACAAGTGAAGTGCAATGCAGTACAAATATGAAAAAATCATACCTAAAATTGACTGCCTCGGTAGCTCAATGGTAGTGTATGCGACTGCTTAGCTTGAGGTTTCGGGAATCTTCCATTCGGACGAGTCGGACGAAATGTTTGCATGAACTGCGAATATTTGTTTCGGAGATTGGGTGTTTTCTATGTATAATATGTATGTACTTAATAAAAATACTACCTACATAAAAAGTATATATGTATTTATATCAGTTGTCTAGTACCCATAACACATGCTCTGCTCCGTTGGGACTAGATGGCGTTGTGTTAGATGTCCGGAATATTTATTAAAATGCACCTCGTAAGTTCTATAATGACACTAGTGCTAACTGTTACAGAGATTAAGCTATATTTTGAGGACTATAGTTGGAAACCCTTCTCTAAGTAGGTCTCAGATTCTGTCTTATCTGATTAGCCACCTCGTACTCCATGATACTTAAGTTATATAAGTGACCCACTTGTTACTAAGGGGAACAAAGTCTACAGCCATTTTCGATGGCTTTTTAAAGTACCATGGATCCCCTGTAGACATATATGTGACCTTACGACCTGTCACTTAAGTCTATTAGAGTCCGACTTACCACTTCATTCTCGGCTTTGGTAAAGTAACTCGTAGGAATAATAAAATGAGTAGTAATAATTGCATATTTTTACACAATGACCCTCCCAGACCAAAGTAACCAAAGTAAGTAAAGTAAAAATCTTGCTATACGTGTAGTGAGGCAGTAGGTACGGCTAGGCACTTACTGGTAGGTTGCAGGGTGCTGCTTGATAGGGGTTATTACTCACGCCGACATGATAGAGTACTAGAAATCATACGTGAAGCAGTAAGTCTTTCAGTAGCTAGAGCCCAAAAAGGATTGACTACAAATAAACGAGAAATTAACTTTATAAAGGATGGCTCAACTACCAAATCTAAAAGCAAGCCTTTCTCAATCCTAGGCACTGCACCTGACTGGACTATTTTGATGGATACGTATGATAAGCACTATAAAATCCCAGAGGATGTTGGTGTTTCGTCATCCAGACCGGACATATTCCTCTTCTCTAGACAAATTAAACACATAATATTAGTAGAGCTTACTGTTCCGTGGGAAACTAATAGTCCTAAAGACCATACATTAAAATTAAATAAATATTACGATCTAACAACTGAACTAAACAAAAATGGCTATGTGGTTAATTTATACGCGGTAGAAGTAGGAGCGAGAGGTATACCAGCTAAATCTCTCTATAACCTTTTGAAAGACCTTGGCCTGTCGAGATCTGCAGTAAGTTCTATTATAGAACGAGTATCCAAGGCTGCACTGACAGGTTCCTACCAAATTTGGCTAGGTAGGGCGGGAAACTCGAGCAGTGAAGGTGAGCGTTGATGCGCACCTCAAAGGGGGCCTCCTTAAACCTACACCTAGGTCGTAAGTCCTGGGAACTGCTTTGAGTTTCTCCCTCTGCCACACGATGGACCCGGCACCCGCACGGTGAATCCATGGAGTGCTAAGAAGTTTGTTTCTACATTATAGCAATTATTGTAGTGTATTTATTCGTGTGTTGACATTTTAAAAATATCAAGTGTCACCACCCCTGGTCATCCCATGTGTGTCATAAGAGGCGACTAAACGAGCAAACTACGCAGGACAATATTATTTATTTAAAAAATTATACACAAAATGTACAAAGGCGGACTTAATGCCAAAGTCATTCTCTACCAGTCTACCGTTAGTCTACCGTAATATTACTGTAAAGAGAAGGAAAACTTGAAACAAAACGTATATTAACCCGTCTTGCCATCGTGGTACAGTATGCCAAAACATATTTTCTAAGGAGCTCCCTATCCGTATAGTAGCGGACTATAATTAAAAGCTATCTATCAATAACAACTTAAGGAATTAAAAAAGTCCGATTTGAATTCAAATGGAGCCAACGTAGGCAAGGTTCACAAAATTATATCAGAACCAAACAGCGATCATGCGAAAGCTCTGTTCAAATTCATGTCTCATTTTACTAAGACAACAAGTATGAAGCGACATGCCTAGGATACGAACTGGCATACGCTGTGCGTAAAAGTTCCAAAAAGAAATAGAATTAAACAAAACTGACGAAGCTTATGTTGATTGTAGCATTGAAGCTGGACCACGCCTTAAAGGCTTCAACTCTCAAACTGTCGAAGCCGCAAATAGATAAACGTCGACACAATTCATCTGATCAGATCAACGTTGGGTCTGGTACAACGGAGCTGAACTCTCTTACAAATTACGACAGTCATCACAGCTTATACACTCCATCCTATAACAACACACAGAAGTATAGGCACTCCAGTTTGGATGTAAGTTACTCAGAAGACTCCAATAGCTTGAAAAGGAACAGGTAAATACTGATTTGCTCTCTTTATATTAACAGTTTGTACGTAACTAATTTATGATATTTATAACATAATAAAATGCTGTTATTTTTAATGTAGATACTAGTGTCTAGATGAATTATGCTGCAGTAATAGATAGAACTCCTTATGTATCTATGGTATTTGAAATTCGAAAACGAAGAACAAGTTACTCTCACATAGAATTAATTATGTTTTAAAAAGTTATTAATTAATCTTCGATCATCTAGTATTGTATCTCTTTAAGCATTTACGAAAAACATAATTTATAATGTTAACTATAGATTTGTAGAATATAAAAAAAAACAATTTATGGTACTTACAGTGAAATAAGTGAAGATCGCATTCAAGGTAGAAGGGCAGACAGGGAACAAAAGAATCGACGCGACTCTTCTGGTTCCGACTCCGATTGGGAGAAACTGGTAAGAGAATATCCTAGTTCAAAATAGAAAAAATAATCTTTTATACAAGCTGTTTAACATTCAGAAATAATCGTGTAATTACATGACATTTAACAAAATTTGCATATATTTTGGTCTTGGTTTACATAAGGTATTCTCAATCAGTTAAAGTCAAGTTACGTTACTCAGACGATACAAAAAAAAAATATGTCGCGTCATTTGGAGCACTAGTTTTGAATCGGTGAATGAAGTTAAGTAAAATTTTAGTCCGTGGGAGAGCTATGCTACGGCATGAATGGGTCGGCTCGACCGGAGTGATACCACGGCCTCACAGAAAACCGGTGTGAAATAGCGCTTGCGCTGTGTTTCACCGAGTGAGTGAGGATACCGGAGGCCCATACCCCAACCCCTCCCCCATCCTCTTTCCCATCCCCCAAAGGTCGGCAACGCACTTGTTACACCTTTGGTGTTGCGGGTGTCCATGGGCGGCGGTAATCGCTTGCCATCAGGTGATACGTCTGCTCGTTTGCCCACAATACAATAAAAAAAAAAAAAAATTGCACAAAATCAGAAATCCACAAAAGCTGGAAAATTCGGGCGTCTATCATAAAAACTATCTGTTTCGGTTGCAGGATGGTAGCAGAACGAGCAGTAACGTTGATATGTCAGACATCAGGAAGTCGTTACTAAACGACATCAACCATGTTGCAGTGCAAAGGTAAGATTTACAATTACTATTTATCTGCAGTGTAAAGTCTGAGCACTTGATCGTATCTTTCAGCAGGTAACCTATAGGATAACCTACTTACTTCATTATCATCATCAGCCTATCGCAGTCCACTGCTGGACATAGGCCTCTACAAGTGCACGCCACTTGGTTCGATCTTGGGCTTCTCGCATCCAGCTCCTGCTAGCTGTCTTGAGTATATTATCACTTCACCTGGCCTTCTTACTTACTTACCTAATCTATTTTAAAAATAATTATCGTGTAAAAGGATAATATGTTATGAATACTTTAAATAAGTATTTTCTTTTTTTACAGAATCACAGCTGGAGATGAAAATGTATTATTCCATTTTGTGGAGTTGGAATCCGAAAAAGGAATTCTGATAGCTCCTGTTAAAAATATAGAAATTCAGGCTAATAATGTACTTTATTCATATATAATTAAAACGTTCCGTTCTGCTTGTAAACGGATACATGAACTACTACAACATAGCATCAGGTGAGATACACTTATACATATTGTTACGTAAAAATATTATTCCAGAACAACAATACACGAACACAAAACACACACCTAAACAACACGCGAAAGTTCTTATTGATTTCTTGAGGCACAGAACAAAGAACCTTACATCGGTATACATAGCGTGGATTATAAATTGACAGACACGCGGTTATTTCGATCATATTCGATTTTTGGAACCGGCAATGAACTTATATGTACCTACTCGAATGTACTAGTAATAATATAAAAAGAAACCTCGCGGGCCGCAGTTCAGTTGATATTGGAGTGATATTGGAGTGATATCGGTGATTAACCCAGCGACCTCGGCGACAATTAAGGACTGTTATTCTCAGTTATACTGTGATTTAAAGAGTGCTTTTTAAAGTCTCCTTTACAAGTCAGAAGTTTTATTTCTCAAATTAATGTAACACTTAACAGTATAATGATTTTACAAGCACTTTGTAGTAGTAGTAAGGATGTTTTGTAGTAAGAGTCATTTATTTCATACAGTAATATATCGAAGTAAAAATTTGTAAGTAGCATAGTTACCTGTTTCTATGAAAATTTGACGACATCTCTGGTTTTTATGTGGTATTCATTTTATAAAAAACTATACTTATTTTGCGTGTACAACATTAGTGTTACAATCAATAACAATGTAAACAACTTAATTTCATGATGACTGACTTGTTTAGTACCATTATACAAGCTTAGTTTGGGACTAGATGGCGTTGTATAATAGATCAGAAATATTTTTTTATATATAACTATTTTATTGTGATGATAGGATTATCCTTTCATCGTTCTCACTGTTATCTTTATGCTGGTTTAATATGTGACATATTTTTACAGGTTCAAAAAAAACCACGCTCCATCAAATCCTTTGAATAAAATCTTGGTCGCTGTGAAAGAACATGGCATGTTATTTCAAGTGCCTCCAGATATTTTAACGCAATGTGGTGTCAGCAAGAAAATGACTGGACCGTATCAGTTTTGGGTTGTTGGGTAATACACTTTTTTTGTTACTAACTGTGCCCGCTACTTCGTACACGTGACATTTTTAATTTTCAAATTACGCTTAATTTTTTCACCGTTTCAACCTTTCCTAAATTTCGACAAACATTGCAAAACCAATATCCCTTACATGCATGTCCGCACCACCTGAAGGTAGACTGTTAGAGAATGCCTATGGTATTAAGTCCGCCGTTGTACATCTTGTGCATAAAGTTGTAAAATAAAAATAAAATATCAGCTAAATCGGCTAGTATTAGTTGATTTATAAGACACCATGGCATGAATAAGAGTGGCAACATTCCGTATTCTTAAACGATCACCACAAGGACGATCCACGGCAGTTTCAAGACTCATGACTAAAGTCTCTGTTTGCTTGGCATTACCAGTTTTTTTACCCGGCTACAGCGAATGTTTGTATGTTCCGCTGTATCGCATACTACTGAATCGATTTTAATTATTAAGGTGTCAATAGATTCGTAATAATGGCCCAGGTGGCACAGGCTATATAAATTTAAGAACAAGTTTTTACGCTTATGTTATAGTCCACGGGCCCACGTACAAGGGATTTCAGTGATTAATATAGTTTTCCATCGTATTTTCTCAAAGAATTGATGTTTAGAAACTGTTATTATTTAATTTGGGACACTCATCAAATCGACGTGTTTCGCTCCCTATCCCGCTTTTTCCTTCCACTATCAGAATTTGGTCCAATGATAAAAGTTGGGTGTCTCGTCAAAACGAAGCTGTGTATAAACTTTCAGCCTGTTATTAATCACTGAAATCTCTTGTACGTGGGCCCGTGGACTATTACTGTTGTTACGGCCTTAAGAGATTGATAGACTTCATATACCTAGTCATAGGCCTTTAGCAATATTGCTATCCTTAAACGACCGTATTATAAATACTTTTATCTAGATTATTTTAGTGAATCAACTTTTTATTTTGTAAGGCTTATCAGTGTCAAGTGTACGCCTTACCTTATCTTAAATTAAGTATCAGTATATTTTTATCATATTACAAATAGTGTTAATAAAACTGTTTAAACCTTAAAAAAACTAAAATTTCCGCAAATAAAGAATTACTGTTATAATTTGTTTTTGGTCTAAACAATGAAATATATTTTGCAGGCGAGTTTTCAGCGAACCGGAGCCCAGGGAGTTGTATTTGTGTTATCATGACTCTGTGCCACAAGATCTCACCGAAGTGGCATATATGTTGTCTTATTTGGAATAAAATGTACAAAGAAACGCGGCATTTAGTAAACGATAGAATTATACGGTCAGAAGATTTTCGTGACTCTTTGATTTAATAGTGAATTTTAGAGAACATATCTATTAAGATCTACAGATTATAACAAGAATAGTATTTTAGTCTGATGTTAATCTAATTACTATGAGTTGAATTGGTTCCATTAATGGAATTTAACATTTCAAGTAAACCCACTTAGTATTACATTTCAAGTTTAATTGTAGTAAATACATATTTTATTCTTTTTGATGATTTTTATATGTCTTTTTAAAATATTATTAAGAACATGCCTATAGATATTTACGTAACTATTATGATCTTTGTCGAATTCAGTACTTTGTCTTTGCACCCACCGGAGCATATTTCTACATTACTTGAAGGTTTGGTAGAGAATACCTCATGGCATTAAGTCTACCTTTGTGCGTCATGTACAAAAACCTTAAAATGAATATATAAGAATAAGAATCCATGTTTCTTCAGTCCTTTATAAGATTTTGAAGAAAACGTTGTAGACACTCAAAGAAAATATATTATTTTAAAATGAACCTCTTTTTTAAAACCTTGAATAAGACTTAAAAATATCCTATGTTTCGACGATAATTGCAGCTATACTTCCGTTTCAAGTATTAAGGTTCAGGACATTTGTCTATTTGCTGCAAAGATTTTATAGCGTACCTGTTTGAATTGCATTTACAATATTAAATATAGGCGTGTATTTAAAAAATAATTTTATACTCATAGTATGTTATTTAAGGTACAATAATGATTGTTACAAATTTTCAATTTAATCCGTCCAATAAATATATTTTATACTAGAAACGTTGTTTTATTAATTAAGTACGTATATGTATTTTTTTTGCATTTAGTACAACGTTAATTACATCGTTGCTATCTTATTTTCATTAAAATAATTTCACATTTTTTTTACCAAATTTAATTAAGTAGTAATTAACAATTCAGTAAAAACATTATACCTAACTAATATGATAATTAGGTAAATCTACTAATAAATGTTTTTACGAAAATCCATAAGATTCTGAAGCTTGCATTGTCCGCACCAATTTATGTAATTAAGTTATGGTAAATATTGCAATTGGAGAAAACTGTGTTTTTTTTACATTATTTCAAGTTCTTCAAATTTCTGTATCGGTATAAATTGCTGTAAATTAACTAGGTACATATTCTACTATTACTTTTTTCTATTAATTCTCGTGTCTCTCTCACAAAGTCCCTAAATTACCTTACATAATTTTACAGATTTTGCTTCAAAAAATAAAAGAAGGAAACTTACTTGTTTTCGAGATTGATACTAATGGCCTCATTGGTCTAACGGTTAGCATATGCGACTGCCAATTAATAGTATTGATCTCGGGTTCGATTTCCGGATTTTTCGAAAAGTGTCGCCGGTCCCGGTTGTTATAAACATGCATTGCAATTCTTATTGAGAAGTCAGTGCCCTCAAATACATATACTGACAACTAGTCCAACCTTCGAATTTAGTTCACTCTCAGGGTTGCGGAGGTCCGATGACAGTCGCTCCGTGGGCAAACTGAGATTCAGGTAAAACCAGTAGAACTAGTAGCCGATCCCTTCTTTTCAATAATAAAGGCTCGGAAAATGAATATGACGACATACCTACTAATAATGCGATTATAAAGCCGATCAACAAATGATAGGTCTTCACCGTTCAATCCTGGCTTGGTTAAAGATCTACCGTACTATTAGTATAGCATGATGATAATTAAAATTAGCATAATATTATCGTGATAAAAACCTTGCTTGAAGTTTATCTCTATATAAAAATACAAAAAAAAGCGTAACAGAACCTAATGGGTATGCTTTTAAAATGTTTTTGAATCTTGTAACTATGTTATGTTATACTGACATAGAAAAACAAAACATAAATTAGAAAATTGCCTTAGAAAATTAGTCACCTTATTTCGTGCTATTGGTTAAATTTTATAATTTGGCGCGAAAAATTTTACCGGAAACAAAAGCGTACGTGTGGTGTGTAAGTATTACCTTTATTGTTTTCATGACCTATTAGTAACATTTAACAAATCTTAATGGATGGATAAACCTTTACTAGATTATTGTAATATGTAATTTTATAGGAACACTGTTTATTTATTGAAATTGAATAATAATATGATAAGTACCATAGACAAATATACATTTATGTTAGTTCATTGTAAAACATCCGTCAGGAGTACTTAGGAACAGTAAGAAAAGGATACGCTATAATATTCATTATGAACGAAAGCGTAAAGATTATAATCGACTGTTACAAAAACTCAAATTGAAATCTATTAGTGCATTAGTTTAGATGGTTGGTAAAAAGAAGTTGCTTCCGTTATCCGTGGCGTCGTGCTTCTGCGAATTGCAGTTTGCAGATTTTCAGCAGTGGCGTTGCGGTGCATCCTTTCTCTCATGGAAATTATATAAAAGATTGCAACTTTTAATGGATTTCTATCCTTTAGCATCAGTTCAAATACGTGTGTGTACTTAGAATAATGATAACCAAAATGCAATCACAAGCGAATGTCGCCGTGCCACAATCTGTCACAACGCAGCCCCAATCTCAGCAAATTGTTGGTGTTGGTGTTCCTGCTAATGCAGTAATATTGAAAATGTCGGACATTCAACAGATATCTACAGTCGGTGAGTATTTTTGCGGATATACAGCCATCAAACTCACCCAAGTAAAAATTATTGAAATATAAACATAGGAATTTTCCTATGAATAGTAATTTTGAACTCGCTTTTGTTCGCTTGTACTTCAAGTAATTAACGTTTTAATCCTTTCAAGAAATACTAAACTTTTATTACCTACGTCTGGTATGTAAAGCTCATTCATAAAATCAACTATACACAATTGATAATATGCAAACAGGTTATGTAGCCTTTCAAGTGCCCTAAACTTTTTTAGATTGCCTTAAATGGTTATCGTAATCTTTTTATGTAAATTGGTATTAAAATAATCTTTCTGAAAAGGGTGTTATGCCTTGTAAAATTGTTATATCTATTTATATTATCAAGTCTTAGATCTACTGATGTGAATAATTTGAAATACCTATTTCCTACAAAATATCACCTTGCTTTCCTAGGACTACTCGAATTGGCACACCGTGAGTACCAAGCTGGTGACTATGAAAGTGCAGAACTCCATTGTATGCAGTTGTGGAGACAGGATGGCACAAATACAGGTGTCCTCTTACTGCTGTCTTCCATACACTTCCAATGTCGTCGATTGGACAAATCAGCCCACTTTTCTACATTGGCAATTAAACAGAATCCTTTACTGGCTGAGGCATACAGGTAATAAATATATTAAAATCAACTATTGTTTATAAGATTTAAACCATGAAATGAATGAATGATATATTATAACATGAACAAAGCAAAAACATTGTACTCTATTTTTTTTAAAATATGGGAATGGAGGAGTATGAAATTTGGCATTAACTGTGCCAAATTTCATACTCCTCCTTTATTTGGATAAAGGGTGCGGAAAGGTAAAAAAAAAACAATTACATTTTAATTTCAACCATTAGTTTGTCAATTGGCAAATTCATTCCTAATATGATAATTTTATGTAATTTACTGATGAGTTTTTGGATGAGTCTTGTTAGATCCTACAGTGTGTATTTACAGTGTTCAGTGTGTTCTACATTTCTCTTACATACTTTCTAAGAATTGTGAGCTTACAATCTCAAATTTAAAACACATTTATATATTTCTTTACTTTTTAAACAGTCTCATCATTTTAATAAAAAAGTCTTTGTTAACAACAGGTTTTTTCTCTTTGTTGAGTTTCCTTGTTATATACAGGGTGGCGCAATAGAACGTGCATTTTTAAAATAATGATTAAAAAATAAATACAAAAGGTATAGTTAAAATAAAACTAAGCAATTATTAAGTGATAACTGAAGTTTATTTTTTAAAAATAACATCATCTAAATGATGACCCTCTCTACGTTGGCACTCCTCTAACCGCAAACGGAAATTACCGAAAACTTTCTTAAGTAGTGCTGGTGTGATTGCTGCCATTTCACCACGAATATTCTCCTTGAGCTGACTGATGTTTCTCGGATTATTGGTGTAGACTTTGTGTTTGAGGTATCCCCACAAAAAAAAGTCAGGAGGCGTCAAGTCTGGACTGCGCGGAGGCCATGGGATATCACCTCTTTTCGAAATCAGTTTGCCAGGGAACATCTGCTTCACAACCGCCATGGAGTCATTTGATGTGTGACTGGTAGCTCCGTCTTGTTGGAACCAAGTCCTAGAGTTCTTTATTCTTGAATTTTCAAGTTCTGGGGCCAAAAAACCTTCCAACATCGCAACATAGCGTTCGGTATTAACAGTGATGTTTTGCCCCCGTGCCTTTTCAAAAAAATAAGGACCAATTATTCCTTTGGCAGAGATTGCGGCCCAAACTGTCACTTTAGGGCTATGTAACGGTTTTTGATGTTTGAGTCTGGGATTCTCACTATTCCAATAACGACAATTTTGGCGGTTTACGTACCCATTCATATGAAAATGTGCCTCATCAGAGAAAAGGATGTTTTCAAAATTTGAAAACCGATTGAGCATTTCATTAGCAAATGTGAGCCGTGCTATGAAGTCAGAGTCTTTCAATTCTTGAGTTAATTGCAGCTTGTATGGATGCAATTTAAGATCCAAGTTTAAAATTCGTTGCAAACTTCGTCGCGATATGTTTAGGACAGACGATCTCTTGCGAGTAGACATTTGTGGATCTTCTCGTACCGACTGCTTAACACTCTCAATATTGTCTTCGGTCCTAGATGTGCGTGGACGACCTTTTGCGTGTGGTTTAAACGTCGATCCAGTCTCTTCAAACCGCTTTATCCAGATTTTAATTAAATTAGCACTCGGAGCCTCCCTAATTTGCCGTACACCATACTCAGAACAAAATAGTCGCCTGACAACTACGTACGAAAGAGAGTTTTCGTAAAATGCGCGCACGCAAAATGCGCGACGCTTCCCGTCGAAGTGACTCATAGTGACTAAAACTTCATGAACCGCGCTACCCAACGATATCGGTCTCCCCTCGCCCACGCCCCTTCTACCCCGCAAAAAAAATGATGCAATATGCACGTTCTATTGCGCCACCCTGTAGTACTTACTTGAAGCTGATTCTACTGCAGTACAGCAGATTATTTGAATTTCAATTATTAGCGTTGGTATTAAGTCCACCTTTATTAGACAACAAGTCCACCTTTGTCAAGCATTTAGTTCACCTTTGGCAAGCATTTAGTCCACCTTTGTCAGTATTTATGTGCTTTAAGTATATTTGTAGAAGAGTCATGTTGGCAGCTTTTACATACAAATAAAATCTTTAATCACTATAAAATATAATCCCCGTTACTGGCAAAAAACAAAACCATAGCGCCTAGTCAGAACACTTTTAGAATATTAATAGAGACCATCACTTACAAATATTTGCCATAAAGAAGTTAGCCACCTGAAGTTATTTTGTGGACAATAAAATAGATTTGATTTAAAATTTAAATTTATTATTTGTTTGAAGGTTAACACAAACAGCTAGTGTATATTATGTATTATAATTGAGATTTAATGAATAAAACATTTTGCTTTAAATTAAATAATGCTGTACTATTCTTAACTATCTTCTGCCTGCGGCTTTGCTCGCGTGTGTGTTGGATGTCACGTTAATAAGGGGTTATAGCTATTAATAATTAGTCACAAAAAATGTGGTTCTCCTGTTGTAGTAGAATTTTCATAATCAATTCAGTAGATCCAGAGATTACCTACTAGAAACTCACAAAGTTTACATCTTTTATATCATTATAGTATAGACTAGATAATGACGCGGGTCTACAAGCAAGTCTAAAAAATGTAGCCTAAGTTACTCTTTGTATCATCAACTATCTAGCAGTATAAGTCCCGTCAAAATCGACCCACCCATTTCAGAGATTAGCTGGAACAAACAGTCGATAAAAAATTGCTTTTTTTGATGTAAGTACCGTATATACTTTCACATGTATTTAGTGAGAAGCTGTTAATTTGAAATTACAAACAGACAATTTAATTTTATTTATTTGTACAGATGAAAGAAATTCTTTTTTACATGAATCATAAAACTAATTTCTTACTTTATACTGTTATCATTAACCTCTTTTAAATTATACTTACATTAAACTTAGCTTGCAGTTCAATAAAAAAGATAGAACATGCACATTTGTGATAGAAAATAATGTCTTAGACATAATAGATAAAAAAAATATAGGTTCCTATCTTACACAAAGCCATATAGCCCCAAGCTAAGCAGAGCTTGTGTTATGGGTACTAGACAACTGATACATGTAAACTTTTTTTGTAAATATATACATATTATACATAGAAAACACCCAAACTCCGAAACAAATATTTGTAGATCATACAAACATTTGGTCCGACCCGGGAATTGCAGTTGCATACACTACTACTGCGTCACAGAGGCAGTCAAAATACTTTATATGTGAACACTTACATATAACATAGGTGATCTGTGTCCATTTCATGTATGTTTCTAAAGGTTGTAATTGTACCCCCACAACACATGGTAGGTGTATATTCGTAATTGGGTTTTTTTTTTAAATGAATATTTGTTAACTATACAAGTTCTGGAATAGCTGTCTCATGGTCTACTCAACTATTTTTATAAGATCATGTGCTAATTAATATAATTTACATGTGAGAATATCTAGCACCATATGCATTTGAGTTGAGTCACAATAATTCAGATTAGTTCTAAGAAGTTGGGTGTGTATGTCTAATTGAAGTTGATTGGATAGTTTAACTGGATCTGAAGACACTGCCAGTAGTAATAAAAAAGCTTCATGAAATAAAAATAATATTCTTTAAGCTTTTCCCTGTGCTGATGGTTAAGAATACTGATTCTGTCCCTATTCATCCCAAGGGTGTCGTAAGAGAGAATAGGATAGATGACTGTATCGTAAATAATAGCGAAATATATAATTATTAGACCTTTTCATGTCTATCACAAATTTTAATCAAACAAACATTGAAATATATTGCTCAATTGTGTAGTCTAAAACAGTGACGTCACAAGTTTGTATTTACAGATAATAAAAAGTAACCAATTTGACTAAGGTGTCATCTTCTCTATTACAGTACAAAATGACTGACATGACTGTAAAGAGAAGGAAAATAATTATGAAACCCTACCTACACAAACCTATCTGGTCAGCATGTCCAGTAGTGGACTGTTATAGACTGTTGATGATGATGATTATTTAACCCTTTCAGACCTGGCGTACACAATTGTACACATATAATATAAAAATAAATTTAAGTATTAATTTCACATTATTTGTAACTAAGAACGGTACTCTAAACTACCGAAAACGGTACTCCCAACGACATCTCTTAGCGTTTCATGACAGTTTTTGGCAAGTTATGACCAGTAGCCGGCCGAAGTTTGAATTGTGCAGGTAAGTTCATTATTTTATTTCTAAAAAGTAGAAAATATCAAAATAGATGTAATGAAAAATTTATAAGTCGATGTGTTATACTGTTGTCGTCATATGTAACATACATGTTGTTGGTTTTAGTTTATTTTTGTACAAATTTTCATGATTTTTATTTTTGTACACAAATGTACATATCAGGTGCATATGATGTATTTCTGATTTGTTGTTGTACATCGCAGGTATTACTAAAATAAATTATAATTGTTATTGAATGGTGTAATTTTGTTGTTTTTGATGTTACAAGTTGTGTTACTACTATTTTCAGATGAAAAATGACCAATACGTTTTCGCGCGACGCTTTTAGAGCACTAGAAGAAGGTTGCCTTTCTGATTTAGAATTATCTTCTGATGACGAAGGACCAATTGGACCTGCGTCTGAACGGGAGCTACGATATGTCCGTGTGGGATCGGATCTCATCAGCCGGAACCAGCGAGAAGTATTCCCCCCAGCTTCGGATGATGATGATGATGATGAAGACGCTGGCTCATCGTGGGTTATAATGAGTGATAACTTTTTACCAGAAGTGTCACCTTCGCTATACTTACAACGAGGCGTTTAGCATACCGAAAAACAAACAACTCACATTGCTTCACTTTCGGCGTCGGTTGGCTGAAAGTCTGGTGTTGCAAAATGAAATTTCGATGAGTAAAAGAGGCCGTCCAAATGGCAGTAGCCCAACTCTTCAGATTGTACCTAGGAGACCAGGAGAGACACGCCAAGAAGCTGAAATAGCTTGAGACGGTGTTGGGCATTTTCCTGCACACGATGAGGGGCTTGGGACATGGTGTAAAATGGTGGAATGCAAGGGGAGAACCCGAATCCAATGTATAAAATGCAAGGTTAACTTATGTCTAACTAAGGATAAGAATTGCTTCTTAGCATTTCATACATAGGATGCTATATAATATAGCCTTTGATTTTATAATTTAGACTGATTTATGTGCAGTTTGTTAATTTTCAAAAAGAGAATAATATTATATTTGTTATTTCATAACATTGCTTCATATTTCCTAATAAAAAATTGTGAAATAAATGTTTTTTCATTACAGATAAACATCCCTAAACACTAATATTTTCATTACGTAGGACGGATGTGTACACTTGTACACAAAAGGAAAAAGTTATTTTTCTTGCAAAGCTTGCAATCAGGATTTTTTTATTTATTTTTCCTTAGATCTATTTACAATAGCCTAGTTGCCGGCATTTTTTTCAGATCGATTGGCGAAAATAAAAAAAATCAGGTCTGAAAGGGTTAATTGAATCATCTTTACCACAGAGGTCCTAAGAACATAATATGTATTAGTTTATTTTCTTTGTCTGTAGCTGGATGTGATATCCAAAATGATGATAAAGAACCGATAAAGTTTTCGTTATTTCCTCTTTTTTAACAGACTTCAAAAAAGCGGGCAGTTCTCAATTCGACTGTATTTTTTGTGTATGTTACCTCAGAATTTTCGACTGGGTGAAAAGATTTTGATGGTTCTTTTTTATTTGAAAGCTGGTATTTCCATTTTAATTTGGTCCAGTTCGTTTAGTCGGTTTTTTTGTTATTTTTTTTAATATATTTTTTTTATTGTTTTCTACAGCAATCTTGGCAATGTGTACAAGGAGCGTGGTCAACTTCAAGAGGCGTTGGAGAACTACAGACATGCCGTCAGACTAAAACCAGATTTTATCGATGGATATATTAACTTAGCAGCAGCCTTGGTAGCAGCAGGAGACATGGAACAGGCTGTGCAGGCATATGTTACAGCCCTTCAATATAATCCCGTAAGTTTATTATTGAAATTTGTTTGAAATTTATGAAGATTATGCAATATGTTTTGGGACCTGTCTAGAAGTTAGACAGCTAAGAGTTGCCACTATTGATTCGTCTTGCATTTTAACTTACATATAACAGAGATTAGAGCGAAGAATAGAGAAGAACGAGAGTTTATATTACAAAATACGAAATACTAAATTATTATTATTAATATCAAACCAACATAATTTCAAATCTCCTTGATACTGGCCCATTGTTTTTGCTTTGTTTCATTTTAGCACATAAAATACATTGTATTTCTGTGGTTTTGTTTAATGTTCATATTTATCCAATTTATTAGCATAGAGACATTAATTGAACAACAAATGTGTGTCCATTGCCTATGGATGTCAGTGTCAATTACACAATGGTAATGAATAAAGAATATGATGTGTCACCACCTCTATTCTTTCCATGGGTGTTTTCGTATGAGACAATAACGGAAGAAACTTTAAACAAAGCTGCGTGATATAAGTAGGCCAAAGCCTAAACCTTTCAGAAATAAATGTCATTGATATATTGATGTTTAGATTTCTAGCAATTTTTGAACTAAGACCAAAACTAAATGTGCTTTGATTGTAATAAATACTACAATAAATCAAACTATTAGTATTAAAATATATTTGAATCTCGAGGTAGTAGCCTCGACACGTCGGGATGTATTCCATTTGCGCGCCTCGTTAAAACATTTTCATTAAAATTCAATACTAAACCACTATAACAATATAATAAAATTACATAGTATGCAGTGTTATCTTCCCACGTTATCACACTGTCAGGTGTCCCTTATAACGTATGCGGTATGCCTTACATAATATGTAAATTATATTTACGTAATAGCATGCTGTTTAATATTGCTCATCCATAATTGAAGGTGAACATTAACACTTAAAAACATATAATAAAGAGAAAATGTACTATCAAATGTACAGAAAATTTTGAATTTCATATTTTTAACAATACTAACATCAAATAGTTTACTTTACGTTTGGCCTAGTGGTTATGCGGTCGCCATGCCGTTCCCTACTTTACCAAGTGTTGTGGGTTCAAATCTCACATGGAACAACAATTTGTGTAATCCACAAATTGTTTTTCTGATTCTGGGTGTTCTTTGTGTCCGTTTCATGTATGCTTGTAAAATCCACATAACACTTTTTTTGTTTTTAAAAAGGTACATAACACTTATTACAAAAAAAAACAAAAATAAACTACGCTTAATAAACGATGTACGATAACCACTAAAGAAGTAATCCGTTGATGAATTTATCCAAAATATTTATTAAAACGTATCTGTTGTTTCAGGACCTATATTGCGTCAGAAGCGACTTGGGCAATTTGCTTAAAGCGCTTGGACGACTAGACGAAGCAAAGGTAAATATAATGTCCGCCAGATCTATCTGGTTTGCTCCGAAGTTAACAGGATTCTGTATAAACTGCCTTTGTGCTGTACCAAATTAGCGTGCTCTCTGCTCTATAGGCGTACATTATTGCTAATGCGTATATATTTTAAAATGGTGCAGTTTGCGTGCTCCTCACGATGGTTTCAACTAATAGAAGTTGCCTTTAAGTTTCGAATACAAATGAATGTATGTTTAAGAGTTTCAGTTTGTTGAAGCCATTGTGATGAAATACGTGAAAACAAAATCGGATGTCGTTGGTATTTTTTTTTCTCAGTTATGTTCGCATCCTATCTTGTTACACGTAACATAGTCACAAAATATTACTTGATTTTGCATATTTTAATCTAATATTTTTTCTGAATGTTTTATTGTTAATAAGTGCGTACTAACAGCGAAGATATTTTTACGTAGCGTATGTGACATTTGTTTTTCATGATAATATAACAATATAAATTCCCATAAAACTCAATGTGTTATTTAATTGAAAACCAAGTGGATACTGAACAAAGCATGTATTTTTTGAAATGTTTACGTAAAAGTTTCGGGGTTAACAGCAGTGTAATATTCTGTGACAGCATTTAAGCGTAAAGGGAAATCAATTCTCTGCACAATATTTGTACATAGCATTTATTATTATATTTTAATATGCCAATATTGTGTGTGGCGTAGCTTTACGTGGTTGTGCAGGGTATTGATAAGCATACGAGAGCATGCTAATTTACGTTGTACTACTAAAGTATTATCGTACTAAATCCTGTTTTCTTTATCAGTTGAACTTATAATCCTTGCGCTTGTAGTGATGACTTATATTACATTGAAGGATCAGGGGACTCAGTAGTGTTTTTATTTAACGACAATGACGTAGTGACTTATTGTTTTGTAACATGTTTTGGTCATTCTAATCATGCCTGTTGCAGTACTCTGCTCGATGACAGCGTGAGACAATGATGATCATCAATCATAAATATTTGAAATACAAATAAAATTGTTAAGAAAGACGATTGGGTACAACAATTTGACTCAAAATCAACTAATTTCTATTATATTTTCACAAGGTATTGTCTGGTAAGGCAAGTGTAGGTGTGACCGCTGCTGTATCTAGCTGGGTTACGGTTGGTACGCAACTCACATTCCCGCCAGGATGACACCAAACCTGCTGCAGGTAAAGTGTAAAAGGTTTGCAAGAAATAAAGTATGAACAGGGACGTTGGAAACAACTCGTGCTAATTGACTTACCACTGTCGTGTCATCCTCCCTCATCGGCTAGGAAGTGGAAGCGTTCCTCTTGTATTCGCTTCTTTTTGTATTTTTCATTTTGTAAGGAGGTGCAGATGCACTACGATTACAATTGTTTTTCGTTTGCATTTCCTACTGATGTGTGTGGCATTCGGCGTAGTATCGTGTCTTAGGGGCAATTTGCGCAGCTTTTAAATTGTTTGCGATCAATGCTTGTTGTTCTTAAAGATTTAATGCAGTTCAACCGAAGAACACTTCGCATTGTTCGTCGCTAAGGTGTAATTACTGTCATTGGCGTAACATACATGTCAAAACTTCATTGCCATAAAATATAATATTGTTCTAAATTTAATGTGATGTTTTTTCGTGTGTGTAGGCATGTTACTTGAAGGCAATAGAAACAAGGCCGGATTTTGCGGTCGCATGGAGTAACTTAGGATGTGTATTCAATGCACAGAGCGAAATTTGGTTGGCTATTCATCATTTTGAGAAGGCGGTCGCACTAGACCCAAACTTTTTGGACGCCTATATCAATTTGGGAAATGTCCTTAAAGAAGCAAGGATTTTTGATAGGTTGGTGAAAATATCATAAATAAATTAGATTATTGTCTGTGATAATTTTTTGTGAACTGTTTTTCCATAAATAATAATTCTCATGTTTCATAGGGCCGTGGCAGCTTACCTCCGAGCATTAAATTTATCTCCAAACAACGCCGTTGTCCATGGCAACTTAGCTTGCGTTTACTATGAACAAGGATTAATTGATTTGGCAATCGATACATACAGACGTGCCATTGAATTACAACCCAACTTCCCTGATGCATATTGTAATCTAGCAAATGCTCTCAAAGAAAAAGGACAAGTGGCTGACGCTGAAGAATGCTACAATACTGCTTTAAGATTATGCCCGTCACACGCTGACTCACTCAACAACTTGGCGAATATCAAACGAGAGCAAGGCTACATCGAGGAAGCCACAAGGTTGTATTTGAAGGCTTTAGAAGTTTTCCCGGAATTTGCTGCAGCTCACAGCAATTTGGCTTCTGTTTTACAACAACAGGGCAAACTAAATGAAGCCCTCATGCATTATAAGGAGGCTATAAGAATTCAGCCAACATTTGCTGATGCCTACAGTAATATGGGTAACACACTTAAAGAGATGCAGGACGTTGCAGGCGCTTTACAATGTTACACACGAGCTATACAGATTAATCCCGCCTTTGCTGATGCTCACAGCAACCTTGCTAGCATCCACAAAGATTCTGGAAATATCCCCGAAGCTATACAGTCCTATAGAACGGCCTTGAAGTTAAAACCAGACTTCCCCGATGCGTATTGCAATTTGGCTCATTGCCTGCAAATCGTGTGTGATTGGACGGATTATGAAGCTCGCATGAAGAAACTTGTTAGCATTGTAGCCGAGCAACTTGATAAGAATAGATTACCGTCAGTCCATCCTCATCATTCCATGTTGTATCCCCTCACACATGACTTTAGGAAAGCTATCGCTGCTCGACATGCAAACTTGTGTCTCGAAAAAGTACAGGTTCTGCACAAACTACCATATAAATTCCCAAGAGAATTAACCGGACGGCTTCGCGTTGGGTACGTAAGCAGTGACTTTGGTAACCACCCTACTTCGCATTTAATGCAATCCGTCCCGGGTCTACATGACCGGGTGAAGGTGGAAATATTCTGCTACGCTTTAAGCCCGGATGATGGTACCACATTCCGCTCTAAAATCGCCAGAGAGGCGGAACATTTCATTGACTTGTCACAAATGCCATGTAATGGCAAAGCTGCCGATAAAATATACAGTGACGGGATTCACATTCTCGTCAACATGAATGGATACACTAAAGGAGCGAGGAATGAAATATTTGCGCTACGACCAGCCCCTGTACAAGTAATGTGGCTCGGATACCCGGGTACGAGTGGAGCTAGTTATATGGACTATTTGGTAACAGACGCTGTTACTTCACCCGTAGAATTAGCGAGTCAGTATAGTGAAAAGTTGTCTTACATGCCACACACTTACTTTGTGGGCGATCACAAACAAATGTTCCCGCATTTACAAGAACGTTTGATTCTTAGTGACAAGATTAAATCACATAATAATTTGGGAGGAGTTGCTGACAACGTGGCAGTGATAAATGCCACTGATTTATCGCCTTTGGTTGAAAATACGGATGTTAAAGAAATTAAAGAAATCGTTAGAGCTGCGAGGCCTGTAGAAATCTCCCTAAAAGTTGCCGAATTACCGACTACTACACCTATTGAAACCATGATTGCTTCTGGACAAGTGCAGGTAAAAACTATTTTATTCAATATGTGCAATAGTAATTGTTTAACTTGATATACAATTGCCACAAAGATAACTCAAATTTGCCAGAAAGTGTTCCATTAACTTTATTACCAAACATTATTTATAAACTAAAGATATTTATGAAAACTATGCTTATTATTTTGATGAAATGTAGATTGTGGATGCAATTTATAGTCATACTAATTTAAATACGGTACTTCATATGCTAATCAAGGCTATTTATCATCGAAACATTTCTCATCATAAACTCTTTTACAGACATCTGTGAATGGCGTTATTTTACAAAATGGTTTGGCGACAACACAAACTAATAACAAAGCGGCTACTGGAGAGGAAGTTCCACAATCTATTGTAATTACAACCCGACAGCAATATGGCTTACCTGATGACGCTGTGGTATACTGTAACTTCAACCAGTTGTACAAAATTGATCCATTAACGCTACACATGTGGGTTTACATCCTGAAACATGTTCCGAACAGTGTATTGTGGCTGTTGAGATTCCCGGCCGTCGGTGAACCGAACCTGCAGAGTACTGCACAACAATTAGGTAATTTAACAGCAAATACGACCAATACGACTTTTAAACCTCAAAGAATCAGCGTACTCCTCAAAAGGCCGGCAACGCACTTGTGACGCCTCTGGTGGTGCGGGTGTCCATGGGTGGCGGTAATCGCTTACCATCAGGGGATACTTCAGCTCGTTTGCACGCTATTGAATAAAAAGAAAATTATAAGCATATTTATAACATTGTAATACCGATCAAATACTGTCTGCGACTGCATTTTCGGGTTTGATACTCGGGTTGGGCCAAATGTTTATATGATTTGCAAATCACATGTCACAGATACAGAGAGATACATTCATCTACCCTAGATTATTAGTAAACAGTCATATACCCTATATGACTGTATTGTGAATAAATACAGATGCCTTTTTCATACATGATGAATACAAATATTACAAAACATCTTGGAAAACATAATTAGTACAGCTTTTCATTTCTATTGCAATCTTTAATCAAATATACATTTAGAAATATTGATCAATTGAGTATAAAACAATAATGTCACAAGTATTTAGTACATTTTCCATACAAAGTTATCGTTTCGACAGATGATACAAAGTGACTCATTTGACTAAGATGTCATCTGCCTTACTATGTATGTAAATCTGTGAATGAGAGATGTACCTATTTATACTATACATACATTTATCACTTACTACGGAGTTAATGCTCAAATTTATATTACAAACCATGATGTGTTATATAAATATTATCAGGTCTTCCCCCGGGTCGCATCATCTTCTCGAACGTGGCGGCTAAAGAGGAGCACGTCCGTCGCGGACAGCTCGCGGACGTGTGCCTGGACACTCCCTTGTGTAACGGACACACGACAAGCATGGACATCTTGTGGACGGGTACGCCTGTAGTCACGTTACCTGGCGAGACATTAGCTTCCAGGTAATTATTATTAACTTAAATAATATTTAAAAAAATCAATACTAATATTATAAAGTTGATGAGTTGTTTGTTTAAACGCGTAAATTAAGTTAGCTTAGTTAGCTGGTCCGATTTGGTCCAAACGAGGTTGCGTGGGTCAGCTAGTTAGCTTATAAAATGGTTTTTACAATATTATGAAGATTTCACTGGTTTGCACTGACGAATCTTAAAGCTACAACTAAAAGCACCACTAAAGGATTTTTGTAAATTTCATCTCTTATGATGGGTAGTTTATTCTTAAAGACAGCGAGCGATATCGTCGGCAAAAGTCACTTATAAGACCAGTATACTATGATATATAAAATGATGGGAATGCTAAACAAAACTATGTTACACTTTGCAGTTGATGACTACAGGGTTTTATCTATAATAGTTATATGTAATTCTAACGATGTGTTTGTATTAATAAAATAGATGAAGTGTATGAAATAGTGAAAACGTAATAGACAATCACGTTCGAATTTATAGTATGTATATATTTACAGTATGGATGCAGCATTAACATCTTCATAGGTATTTTATCATTTTAAAAAGGCTTTATTTACATCTATCTTTACATAACCGTATTATTCTTTTTTCCAGAGTGGCAGCATCTCAATTAAACACCCTTGGCTGTTCAGAGTTGATCGCCAGAACGAGACAAGAATACCAAGATATAGCTGTAAGATTAGGAACTGATAGAGAATAGTGAGTATTTAAATATTTACGAAGGATTGAACAGCACTTGAGACACTAATTCTAATAATAGACAGCCTTTTTGCGATGCGGAACAATTTTATTTGTTATCAAGTACCTAGAATCCCTTGAACATTATTTGGGTTTTGTGTTTAAAAATCTTTGTATACCTGTGCATTAAGACTGACCTATTTATTTACTGAATTAAGCATTAATTTCTGAATAGAACCACAAACTAAATCAATTACAATATTTGTCTCTTTTTACAGCCTAAAAGCCATTCGCGCGAAAGTATGGACGGCGCGCACAGATAGTCCTCTGTTTGACTGTAAAGCGTACGCCACCGGCTTAGAAATGTTATACAACAAGATGTGGGCCAAGTACGCGAGAGGCGAGCGGCCGGATCACATACAAGCTATCGATAATAAATAGACTTTAGTTCACACCGGCGATGACATTCAGCAGACTGCTAAGAAATGCCGAAGGTGCTAGTGACAGTGACAGTGGGATTATAACATACCGTAGCAGACGATACTTTACGGACATCTATGTAATGTTTTCTTTCATCATCCACCTAAATTTAACTTAGTACTTTTTATTAAAATTTCAGTGAGTCATTAAAAGAACAAATGAATGTTACATTTCGTGGTGGACAGTATAGATATAAGTATCGGTGACGAGCAGATTGTGGACTGCGTGTGATATTATTTGTGTAAGGTGAAGCTCTGTTTAGTTCCAGTTTGTCAGCTAGTATCTATGTGTCCAATAATAACATGCATACTAATTGGTAATTGACAATGTTGGTCACCTGTAAACAGTCATCAGATGCGCTGCCTAGATGATTGATCAAATTTTTATATGTGATCTAAATTGATTGGTTTTAATAATTGTTATATTCGTACGAATATTGCACTTTTAGGGCGTCTTACATTAAACATGATCTGACAACCTTTTCATAAACACAAAAGGGAATGAGTTCAATAAGAATGACATGGTTTAAAATTGATTTGAATAGCTTCTTAATCATTAGTGATGTGACACAAATGTTATCTAGTTATATGCTTACTAGAGCTCGTTTCATTTATGTCAACATTCAGAGAGATGTATCTATATTTTTGAAGCAATATTATGTATACAAGTAGTTGTATTGTGGCCTTGGTAGCTCTTACAAATATCTGCAATAATTAGTATGTAATTGATCAAAAATTGAGTTACAATTAAAAAAAAAACAGGACATTATTAGCTTTTACAATTCCTAAAAATCATCGACATTTCAAATGTTTAATTCTCAACTACTAACGAAATAAATTATCAATAATAGTAATCGCAAAAATGTGTTTATTAAACTAGAAAAAATGTATAAGATTATTTAACCGTATTTGTATTTTACCTTTGCCAAAGTTATTGAAGATAAAGTAATTGTAAGTGCTGTGTAGAATATGTTACAACAGCTTTTTGTAATTGGTTTATTGCAAGTGCACTAGCTAAGACTGAATATCCGGAACATAACAGTGCGGACTAGTTTCATTAGTTTAATTATTATAAGTTATTGTCATCGGCATTTGTCGTCGACAGTTGTAGCATAAGATACATATGTAATTGAATCATTTGTGATACAATAATTAGTGAACGTGGCTATGCTTTATTGACTATTGTAGGTTTATGATTATTAAACTCTGCTATTGTTTAAGAAATCTGCCCCCTAGCCAAGTTAACGGTCTACAAACGTAAAAGTTCTAAGTAACGAATGTATGGGAATAACATCTCTCGACATTAAGTCCTAATAATTCATTAGTGAGAATAGGAGCGTTAGCGATTGAAGAAAGAGAATCGACGCTAATAACTTGACATCTTGGCTAAGGAGGCAGATTGGTAACAGAATTTAGTTCTTTCCAGTTTCCAGTATATCGGTTTTTAGAGCCATTGTAAATATTTGCATAATTGACATTTGTTACTTGATTGTGAATACAAAATAAATTAACAGAAATATATTGTGTAGTAGCTTCAATAATCCAAATGAAGTTGTAACTACTTTAGACTTGCCGAGACCTACCCTATTTTTGTCTTGTTTGATTAAAACTTAAGGTAAGGCATTATATGCATTGATATATCAACGTGTGTAGTGTAAAAGTTATTTAATTATTTATAACTCATTAATTGAGCTAAAATTTCAGTAAAGAACTCTCTCGTTACTCTTCTCTATTACGCGTTATGTATAACTTTCAGCTTAGAAGTGTCATCATAATATTATCATTTGTCTTATCTCTTTCTTTGTAAATATTTATTTTCGATTACTATAAAATATTAGAAGAGTTGACTATTGTTGTTTCAATAATTACTGTTCCCATATAGCACAACCTTTTAGAAACTAGTCTTCTTCCAATCATCATCTTTGCTGACAGACATCCACTACTGGTCATAAGCCTCTGCTTATGACCAGTAGTGTTCGTCAAGGTTCGCCACACGTAACGTTACCTGTGTAACGTTAAGCACGAGTTGGAAATGAATGGGTATAGACCAGAAAATTACCAACAGATGACAGTTAGGCGAAGTAGCCGAGTTCTTTTTAACACGTATCGCTCTGTCACGCTATGCTACGAATTATAATAATACACTCCGCGGTCCGCGGCTCCATTCGCGCGAATGGCAGTTATTGCGGTAAGGGACTACGCACACTTAGCTTAATTCGCGTTTTTGCTAAACAGTTTTGGTCACACAGCGCGGCAGCATCGCGTCGTAAGAATGAAAAAATAAAACACTACAGTAGGCCGACCAAGTTTAGAGAAATATAAGAATATGCGACATCGGAAGCCTAATTTTATTTATCTATGTGTTGGTAAGCGCATAACTCAACAACGCCTGGAACAATTTGGCCAATTCTTTTTTTTAAATGTTCGTTGAAGTTCAAGTATGGTTTTTACGGTGAAAAATTCGAATAATGGCCGGAAAGGTCCCAAAAACAGCCCTTTTCTTTTTTCCATACAAACGTTTTCTAACTAAAACGTAAAGTCAATTTGAGCTTTATATTATTATATTGTATAAAGTTCATATATTACAAGCACTTACTGTTGTCTAAGCAATGTAGGTGTGTTCCTAACGTTAATGAGTCAATTTGCACTTTATTACCGCTGTACAAAGTTCAAATTCGTTAAAGTAGATAATCGTTTGATAGTCCATTTATCGAGGAAGACTATAGGCTATATGTCATCACGCTAATACTGATAGGAGCGGAGCACCAATGAAGAATGTTTAAAAAACGGGGGAATATTTTCACGCTACGGGCAATAGAAGACGCAAACGAGGTTGCGTGGGTCAGCTAGTAATTTTATAAAAATATGTAAAAAGATTTTCGAATGAATACAATGAAATCATACAGAAAACGGCGGACCTATGCATAAACTATACAGGTCGCAAATTGTCAACAAGGAGCCAAGAATCGCGTATAACGCTGAATGCTTTCACCGCATAGCTGAACGCGGTAGAACAGCGCTGAAATCTAGAGAACTCGTGTGATAAAAACACCTTTGTCCTCATTTTGTATGTTTGTTGCGAAAGCTGAATCCAAAATAGATATGTACGCATCTCCGTAAAAAAACGTTATTTTATATGGACATAAGCTGAATACAGATGAACGAGTGTAAGTAGTCCCAAAAATGTAGCTTCCTTCCTCGGGAATCAAAGTATCTCCGTGTCAAATTACATTGAAATCGGCGCAGTGCTTTAGCTGTGAAACGGCTGGATTTTATGAAATTTTGTGTGCATACACCTAAATGATGAGGGTGACCCACCCCAAAAAATTTTAATTTTAATGGCAGATTGCTGGGTCGGCTAGTATTTTTTTATTATTTTATGAGATGGCAACTAGCCGGTTCAGCTATTTTTGCCAGCGTCAAATATTTAAAGTCTTTAAACCTTAAGTCTTTCGAGTCTTCGTCGTGATGAAATTAATGATAATAGATAGAAGAAAAATGTGGTTGACATAAAATGAGGACCACCTTTCGAAAAGACAAAAAACGAACTCCGTAGTATTAAAGTCTGACTCATAGTATAACAATATACTTCGCCAGGTATAGCATTCCGAGACCTAGTGATCACGTGGGTTACACTTATTTACGTCATCACCGCTATCGCTGGTTCTCAAACTTTACACTTTTGTGGAAATTTTATAACCTACTTAATTTGTTAATAACTAATAATAATAAACTATTTGTATTAATCCTATTAATATCATAAACGCGACAGTTTGCGAGTATGTAAGTAGTTAGTTGCTCTTTCACGCAAAAACTACTGAATGGATTTTGATGAAACTTTACAATAATATAGTTTATACATTAGAATAACACATAGGCTACAATTTATAAAGATACTAGCTTCGCCTCGCAGCATTGCCCGCGGTTATTGTCAGGGGTTCAGTTAGTAGTATTATACGTTATACTATGGTACTTTAATTTATATTAATTATTATTGCTTTAGCTATACATATTTATAACTTATTTTAATATTATTTAAGCTAAAAAAATACTATACTAATTAATATTACTTCTACTATTTAACCAATCTTTGCAAGGCAACATATAGCACTCATGGATTCTAGGAATTACTAAAGTAACAGTTGTAAAATAAACAAAAGCTTAACACTTAAAACGACTTCAAGCAACGTAAACGTATTATTATTGATGTAACTAAAATCTTTGCTTTGCTCTAACAGTTCCAAAAAAACAAACAACCATTTCGATAAATACTGTAAATACAAATAAATATTTGAGCATAGTTGTTTACAATAGCACTAAAGGAGACACATATGCGTGTAACGGGGATAACGAAATACGCTACAATTACGCAAAAACAGACAGTTTCGGTATTACCAGTAGTGTGAATAATAACCCCCAACCAACAATTATTACCTTTGTGATTTCGATAGAACAATAAAGTTATACGTTATCATATATTTAAATTCAATTATTTTGTTGAGTTATATGCACAACAGAACAACTTATATGCATTTTACATTTGTTATGTTGCAATAAAGTATAATATATATATAATATAATAGTAAAATATAATAGTAATTGGATAGTGACGTCAGCATGTATAGCTCTCAGAATGCGAGACCATGGTCTGACTGACCGATACAAAAGGGTGATTATGATAGTTCACTGTTGACGTTTAGTTCTTGGGTTTCATAAGCCATAGTGAGCACATACGATTAAGATTACAAATGGGGAGATCGTTTTTTGTTTTTTCGAAAGACGGTCCCCATTTCATGTCATCCATATTTTATATTTTTTTTATCATTAATTACATCACGACGACGACTTGGAGACTCGAAGACTTAGAATTGAAAACTATAAATACTTGACATTGGCAGAAATAGCTGATCCGAGTGTTCCGGCTGGTTGCCATTTCATCAAAAGAAGAAGAAGATTACAAATGAACGATCATCATATAATATTAAAATATACTAGCTGAGCCTCGCGGCGGGGCAAATATAGTTAAGAATCAGGGGTGTATTTCTCAAATTGAGCTAAAATTAGAGCAAGCGCCTCAATAATTTCTACATGCAATATGTATAAAATCATTATATCTTTAGTAGAGGTGATGCCTTCGTGATCAACATACTAGAGGAACGGGTGTGTTGACCATCCCACACAAAGGGAGGATCCTACGACCAGACGAGGTAATAACGTCTGGCGGGCTGCGGCACAAAGGTTGATTTTGGGATGTTGTATATATGCTAATCGGCTCGAGAATTTCTATTCCGCGATACCTACAGGATTAGTAGTTATTCCGTAGATCGGTGTATACTCGTTAGACGGCGCTCTTCCATGTTTTATGTTCGCGCCGTATGTAGAGGTCATGAAGGACTTTGACTGCGTCTCTTAAAACAAATATTTTTTCCCCGTTCTTGCATCAATTTTCATTGATGATTGGCTTCTATTAGTCGTAGCGTGATGACTTTCTCGAAGAATATAGCAATTCTGAGAATTTTGCAATTCAAAAAACTATGTGAATATTGCTTACTAATTACTACATTCACGAATTCGAGCTTCGTACATACATTAAGTAAAAAAATGGTTTTACAAAATTACGAAAAAGTGCATTAGGAAAGGCAAAAATTTTTTTTACAACAGTGTCTCGTTAAAATCTTGCACGCGTTCAAAATTTGTTTTATTTGTGAGACAATCAAAATTACATAACATTTACAAGAAAATAGATTTTCACTTGGTACTCGAGTATACCAGATTAATGCGTGGCCAAGCTGAATATACTGACCCTAGACTGACCACCTGTTAAACCCTTAAAATTTTTGAACCAGTCAGTACATCGCTTAAAACCTGTTAAATATTTGAATACAGCAGTTACTCAGCTTTGCAAAATGACATCTGTCATTCTAGGAGCATAGTTGTATTAAATAGGAGCTTTCCAATGTAATATAAGTAGCATATTATAATATATATCTTAGTAGATATTTAACCGTCGATAAGAACTCCTTAAGTCTTTTGAATATTGGTGTGGCCCTTAAAAACTGTTTTTTTGTAAAGCATTGGTAATTTAGATTGACCTGTGTGAAAAAATTACATAGGTATTATGAATGCGCTGTGGCTACTTTGGGCTTGTAAGTACATACTTTCATTTGTTAGTTCACGTTAATTTTTTATGGCTAGGAGGGCTAAGGAGCAGTCCGAAACATGATGGTAAGGATGGTAAGTGATCACCGCCTCTCATGAAGATCTCAGGAGATGTGATCGCTGAGCACTTTTGAGCAGCCGTTCTCTCAAAATCAGGGGTAGAAGGCAGGTAGGTGGTGGCGCAAGGTTTATAAAGTGCTTGCGCCCTTTTCTGAATAGAATAGGAGTGTCAGGGTTCCTGCACAGGTGAAGGCCAAAAGCTCTACAAACCTCGGGTGTTAAGAGGTACATCGGGGTACCAGGAATTTCCTTTCGAGTGTACACCTGGTTCCCTGGCTTCTAGTACCCGAGGCGATGTGCGGTGTTTAGTCGGTTCGAGTCCGATGTAGCCACCAGTCGGTGGTGTCCGAGGGGATTACCGCACAAAAAAGGAGTAGAGAGCAGGTTTGGAATCTGCAAAGGTGAGAGAGGTTATACTCGGTAAAAGCAATGAATTGTGATTAGGAAATGTTTCGATTAACAGCATATATATGCTACATATGTCTTACCTGTTGGTTTAGAGGTGGTTAGTGACCCTGACTAGTAAGCCGGAGTTGGTTGTGCGTTCGATTTCTACCGAGGACAAATATTTGAGTGATTAGCATAATCATTTGTTCACTATTAGGTGTGATTTATCTATTAAATGTGGGTATATATTTAAAATACATATAAATATTTGTTTATCATTAGTCTGAACACCATAGTAGGTACAAGCTCTGCCTAGTTCAGGATCGGACTGTTGTGTGGAAATTGTGTCATAAAAAACATATTGGGACATACCTTGATAGGTCGCTCTTGTTATGTAGTTTGAAAACCCAACGTTCAATTTCAAGGGGATTTCAATTTTGCTTAAGAAAATGTTACGATGTTGTACCTTGGTACACTAATTAATTATGTACATAGGCCTATGGGCCTCCGGTATCCTCACTCACTCGGTGAAACACAGCGCAAGCGCTATTTCACACCGGTTTTCTGTGAAATTCGGTTCGGTTTACAGAATAATTATTCTTAATTATTATTTTTGGAACAAACCTTAGTAGGTTTATCAACCTTTATTTGATTAAATAAGGTATGAATTAGACAGTCGAATTTTATGTAGATATCTATTATTACCCGCGGGTTTTATTGCTTTTGAATCGGACAATCGTCAGGTTAAGGGACAATTTCGAGATCTTGTGTTAACAACCTTCACAAGATACTTTAAAATAAATACATATTAGTAAAATTGAAATAAAATTTGTATGTTATGAGAGGTATAAATGGCAAAGCTTTTACATTTAATTAGGTACGAACTTGTACCTATGAATGCAACGCGATTTATCTGACAATAATCAGCCATTTCGTGATGATATCATTATTACATTATATTTCTATTGGTACGTACTGAATAAAAAGCAACCATTGCTTAATCATACTTATTTACCATAAAAATATGTTAACGTTTCAAAAAGGTAACATTCCGAAAAAAACAATGTTATGTATACAAAGTCACGTAACGGTTTCCGTTTTGTACAAAAGTCAAAACTACGAGGGTTACTTATTATGCGGCAATAGAAATGCTGGTGCGGTCCGTTCCCTCCGAGCGTCGCGCATTCATGGCATTTCATTGTACGTTGTACGGCAGTCGCGGCCTCGCCACCGCGGGGGGATCGCGTGCTTTCGTTGCAATGCTGCGCTGTAAACATACTCCTCTGTTTACTACACGTTTTATAATCGTACACGTTATCGAATCGCTTTCGTGAACTACACACGTTCAAAACAGCTGAAGATGACTGTGCGCGACGTACGAACTAGACTTTCATTCATAAAACTCTATTTTGAAAAGTGATAAAATGGTGATATGGACACAGTGCCGTTTATAATGATAATTAACGCGATATTCTTTTGTTTAGTGATGGGCGCGGTGCTTACAGAAGCGCCTGACGATGCAGATGTCTGTTTCCGTGTGCCTAATGAGAATGGGTTGGTGGAGTGCGATGTACGAACACTGTCGTCGGACAGGGATATCGCCGGTTCGATGCACTCGGATGGCGCGGCAAGACTCTCGATTCGTTGCAAACAAGAACTGCTCGAGAGCTCTTTGCGAGATCATCACTTCTGGAAATTGCAAGGTTTGGCAGAGATATCTATAAAAAACTGCAAAATACTACGCTTACCTGGCAATGTTTTCGAAGGTCAACGAGGCTTGAAGTCACTGAAGATTCGCTCTATGAACAATGAATGGGGTAACAACAAGGAATTGGAACTATCTCTAGGAGCTTTTAATGGCTTGAGGGAGCTACATACTTTAGATTTAAGTTTCAATAACATAAGAAAAATACCATCGGATTTATTTTGCGCCTTGGAAAATATTATTTCACTCAATTTAACGCACAACAAAATAAAGTTTGTCGATGAACTCGGTTTTGGTCACAAATGCGGGTCCACATTACAGACCATAGATTTAAGTCATAATGACATCATGTCACTACCAGCCGACTCAGAAATTTTGCATTTGCGAAGGCTGACACAGTTATTCCTTCAAAATAATAAAATTAGTGAACTACCGGGGGAAGTTTTCAGTGATTTGCTATCTTTGAAAGTTGTAAACCTTTCTGATAATGCTATAAGTTATTTACCAGAAGGATTATTTCATAATACTAGAGAAATTCGTGAAATTTATATGCAAAATAATGAACTGGAAACATTGCCGAAGAGAATATTTAATCGGCTGGAACAATTGCTCGTTTTAGATCTTTCGGCGAATAAATTGAGGAGCGACCACATAGAAGATGAAACGTTCGGTGGTCTAATAAGATTAATCGTGCTCGACCTGTCCCATAATACAGTCGCACGAATCACTCGAAATATGTTCAAGGACTTGTTCTTTTTGCAAATTTTAAATCTGTATAATAACTCAATTGGATCCATTGAGGATAATGCATTTACACCGCTTTTTAATTTGCACACATTGAACCTAGGCCAAAATAAGTTACAAGCTATAGAAGACCATGTGTTTAATGGATTGTTTATATTAAATGAAATAAAATTAAATAATAACATGTTATCGTACATCAGCGAGAATGCATTTGCAAACTGTTCAGATTTAAAAGAATTAGATTTATGTTCTAATAAATTTACTAAGGTTCCTGAAGCAATTTTTCAATTACCGTTTTTGAAATCGCTAGATTTAGGTGAAAATTTGTTGACTGAGATAACTAATAGTTCATTTCAAAACTTATCGCAACTGACTGGGCTACGTTTAATTAACAATCAAATAGGAAACCTTACTGCTGGTATATTCTGGGGCTTGCCGAATCTGCAAGTGCTCAATTTGGCAAAAAATAAAATACAGGCTATTGAGACCGAAACCTTTCAAAAGAATTCCCAATTGGAGGCCGTACGACTAGATGGAAACTTTATTTCAGATATAAACGGAGTGTTTGTAGCGTTGACAAAATTGTTATGGTTAAATTTATCCGAAAACCATTTGGTTTGGTTTGACTATGCCTTTGTTCCGGGAAGTTTGAAATGGTTAGATATTCATGCAAACTTTATAGAAATACTGGGAAATTACTATAAAATTCAAAATGAAATCCATGTCAAAACATTAGACGCGAGTCATAATCGTTTAGTAACTCTGTCGGCGATGTCTATTCCAAATAGCGTGGAGTTATTGTTTATAAACAATAATTTAATTTCAACCATTGATATAGACACATTTCTAGAAAAGGGAAATTTAACTCGCGTTGATATGTATGCTAATGAAATTGAAAGTTTGGATATAAACAGTTTGCGTGTTGCAAGAGTAGCTGAAGAACGTTCTTTACCTGAGTTTTACATTAGTGGCAATCCATTTCATTGTGATTGCACAATGAAATGGCTTTTGCTCATTAATTCCATTACATCTAGACAATATCCACGTGTGATGGACTTAAACAATATTATTTGCAAGGAATCCTACGCACGCGGTGAAAGATATCTCCCGGTCAGTACTCTTGTTATTACAGACTTTTTGTGTAAATACGATGACTACTGTCCTGATGATTGTCATTGTTGTGATTTCAATAACTGTAACTGTAAAATATTGTGCCCAAGTAATTGTTCTTGCTATCACGATTCTGCCAAAAGCACGAGCGTAATTGATTGTTCTGTTAAACAATTGAAATCAATACCTCATAACTTTCCCGTCGACGCGACCCATATTTATTTGGATGGCAATGTTTATAGCGAATTAAATACATCTATTTTTGAGTCAATGAGTAAAGCTATCGTCATGTACCTTAATTCCAGTAATATTGTAACTATACATAACAATACATTTGATCGACTCGAAGATCTACAAATACTTCATCTGAATAATAATAAAGTAAAACAATTACGAGGGCTTGAATTTGCAAATTTATGGAACTTAAAAGAACTGTATCTTCAAAGTAATTTAATTGAATACATTTCAAATGAAACTTTTCTTGGGATGATAACATTAAAGTTTTTACGCCTCGATGGCAACAGACTTGTGAACTACGGTCTATGGCATTTAGACAATAATAAAAGATTACAAGCATTGTTCATTGGTAATAACAACTGGTCCTGTGATTGTGAATATTTTCAAGGTTTTTTAAATTACGTATCGCAAAATGTTGAGAAAATTATAGATCTTCATAATCTCTGGTGTGTGAATGATAACATGAACCCGGTAAAGAAGCCATTGAATTTAAATGTGACAGTTTGCAGTGAAATAAGCGATTCGACCATGATAAGCGCGTTGTTCGTCTCTAACAATTTGCCATTGTTGGCCTCGGCTGTTACTGGTTTCATGCTTATTTTATTAATATTGGCTTTAATATTCACGTTTAGATACGCTTGTAGAATGTGGTTGTATTCAAATTGTGGCATTAAGCTGTCTCCTTTATCGGGTAGTTTTAAAGATGCCGATAAGCTCTATGATGCATATATTTGTTATAGTCCTAAAGATGAAGAATTTGTAGTGGAATCACTAGCTCGAGAACTGGAGACTGGCTATCCATCTTACCATCTCTGCTTACATTATCGAGATGTGCCACAATTTGAAGCGACTTATGCACAATTTCCCGATTTAGTAGTCGAGGCCACCGAAGCGTCTCGGCGTATCATAGTAGTGTTAACAAAGAACTTCATCACAACAGAATGGTCGCAGATAGAGTTCCGACAAGCTTTACAAAAAGCGTTACATAATCATCCACACAAATTAATTATAGTGAGTGTAGGGCACATACCACGAGATCCGGAGTTAAAGTCATATTTCAAAACGGGTTTGGAGATAACATGGAAAGAGAAACGTTTTTGGGAAAGGTTACGTTATGCAATGCCATCGTCTAAGCGACGTGGACAAAAGTTGAAAAGATTAAACTATGGAAGAAACTCTAACACATACACTATGGATGCTTCAGTGTTAAATAGTACATGTCAAACTCTGTGCGGTAAGTCTGCAAATTCAGCGGAACGCTCGCCATGCGACCGTCCTTTGTCTGAACATATCTATTCCACAATAGATTCAGATTATTCATCCACCGACTTCCAAGGTCGGCATCATCAACCACAGTCCATAGTATTTCAACACACTGTTCAAACGTACCTTGTATGAAAGACCTTTGTAAGTGTAAACGGTATGAATCCAAACGATCTCGTTATATCTGTATATCTTAAACCTTAGTCGTAGTCTTAGACAAACACTAAAGAAAATGTTATGTTATAGACGATAATCGTCCTAAGTTGTAAATATTTATAGAACTTTGTAATCTCTATAGTATATGTGTAACTTTTGTACAATAACGATACCAAATTTTCGCATTTGAAAAGGTTTGCTTCTTCGTATTTATTACTTTTTTAAATGAAAAATATTTTAAGTATTAATCGGAAAGACTGTAAATTATTGTGTAGTTGTAATTCAATTGGCTGATGTTTGCATAGATATGTAATTAAAGAAGTTTATAAACAGAAAATATGATTTTATTGTTCCCAGTCTTTCGCTTCACGACAACATGATTTTATAAAGAGGTTGTAAAAATCTGCGTATACAGAACTTAAAAATACATATGTTATTTTGTTTCCAATTCAGTTTTTTATGAGTCGGGCAGAAATGGAGCAGCTGGTTCATGTAAACAGAATAAAATACGAGGCAACATGGCCGTCATCTATGCCTTCAATAGCTGGCTATATAATAAGTCTCGCTCACTTGCATTACCTTTGAAATGTTCAGTTTCATTAAAAGCTTTTCTCAGGTTTTGTGTTTGTAGTGGTTAAGTACAAATGAGGTTAAAACAGATTTATATAAATTGTAGTCTGTTTGAAAAAAAAACTCCAAGAGCAAATTTTGTGTAGTGATCTTGAAATATGTATATACAATGATGAAAAAGTTCGTTCATCAACAACTGAATGACTGCCTCGGTGGCGCAGTGGTGACGTAGGCGAATACTGTGCTTGAGGTCTTGGGTTCGATCCCCGGGTCGCACTTAATGTTTGTATGATCTGCAAATATTTGGTTCGGAGTTTGGGTGTTTTCTATGTACATATTTTTTCTTTCTTTATGTCTGGGCCTACCAAAATGACTCTACTCTGCCTGAATATGTATTTATAGGTATTTATAAAAAAAAGTCTACATATTTATACATAGTTAGCTTGGGATTAGGTAGCGTTGTGTGTTAAATATCTGAAATATTTATTTATTTCACTATACTTTAATATTTTGAGTAAGTATTTATAATAATTCCCTTAAATCAAACGAGTTTTGCGTATAGGTATATCTCTAGATATAAAGTCCTGCATATTTAAAAAAAATGAGTAATATATTACACAAAAAAGGTGTTTCGATAAATAAAGGGAGCATTTTGTACAGGAAAACGGGTTACATAATGTGCGTAATCTGGTGTCCAATAAATAACAGTACATCTCGGAAAGGCAGCAAAAAGTATGTCGATTTCATATTTTTTGCAACCAAAACGATTTTAGCCTACTATTTGTTGATATTACAGTTACCTAACAATTCTTTACGGTAATATGTATGAGGACCTTTATGAAATAAATATTGTTATTTAAAGGTTGATTCTCTTTAAAACTATAAAACAACCAGAAGACCCCCTTTTTGTATCTATACTAATCTATCCTAATATTATAAAGCTGAAGAGTTTGTTTGTTTGAACCCGCTAATCTCAGGAATCGTTGGTGTGATTTGAAAAATTCTTTCAGTGTTCGATAGTCCATTTATCGAGGAAGGCTATAGGCTATATATCATCACGTTAAAAGCAATAGGAGCGGAGCACTAATGAAGAATGTTACAAAAACCGGGGAAAAATATTACGCTACGAGCAATAAGAGACGTAAACGAGGTTGCGTGGGTCAGCTAGTTAAGAATAAAATGTTGATTATGAAGTCAATTCCACTGTCTGCTCGTATTGATCTTCTAAAGTACTTTACGGATTTTAATGTAGTTGCCAGCAATAGATAGAATGTTTAAAGAGGAAGGTTTGTAAAAGTAATACTTGCTTAATATAAAATGACGACTGCCTCGGTGGCGTAGTGGTAGCGTATGCAACTGCTAAGCTTGAGGTCTCGGGTTCGATTCCCGGGTCGGACCAAATGTTTGTATGATCTGCAAATATTTGTTTCGGAGTTTGGGTGTTTTCTATGTATAATATGTATGTATTTACAAAAAAAAAAGTATATAAGTATTAATATCAGTTGTCTAGTACCCATAACACAAGCTCTGCTTAGCTTGGGACTAGACGGCGTTGTGCGTTAGATGTCCGAAATGTCCGATAAATTCGAATTCGAGAATTTTTAAGACTTCTGTGCGAATCCAGGTCGGTTCGTTTCATTTCGGTACATTTATAATTGCACTTATATCCTTGAAGGAATAAGCAGAAGGGTAGAGAACGCTTATTTTATAATTAAAGCATTATAATTACGAATAATTAGGAGTCTAAGGAGAGGTATACATTCAACAGTGGACCATTAAAAGTTGTTTAGGTGATGATGTATTACGAATATAGATTTTATGTGGCGTATATTAATGCGTAAGTAGTTTTCATGTGTATATAAAAGCCCCATTTTGTTTCTGCTCCGTGTTCCAGTAAAGTAAAGATATCTTGAAAATAACGCCATCAGGCCCCTCACGAACTACCTACTGGTGTTATTCCTATCCCTAGGTACAAGAGACGCTGTGAAAATCGTCGATGATCATAAACTGACACTCGATATTAAACCTATAAGCTAAAGTAAAACGGTTTAACTTCGTAAACACTGCTTAAAAGATAGGTAAGGAGAAATTACCTTCGTCGCGTCGTTATGATGTCAGATCTATCTTATTAGAAATAAGTTCATCAATGAAATTCATTAAGTTTCATCTTACCTTGAAATTTTGACACTACTGCTTAAATTATTAATTTTATTGAAGTTACTATAGTTTTATCATATGTATTGTAAACAAAGCGACCGATTAATTGGCCGGTTACAATTTGAAAAAAAAAAACAAGTTGTAAACATAAACACCGAAGAATCAATCAAATTAAGATCCTCCACTTTTGTTTGAAGTTGACTATTGTAAGTCAAAATGTGGTCCATAAAGTATTACCTATATGCAATAGCTGTAATGTATTAAACACTTAATTCTTACTGTTTATTTTGCATAATAAATAGTTTCCAGTCCAGCCAGCCACTTTTAAAAGATAATTTTCGTTTGCTGACACCTACACTACATAGATTAAATTACATGCAAGCATACATAGAAATATTAGTTCATTACTAAATTGAATATTAATACAAAGCAACACAATACACACTGTCGGACAGTTGTAAATGACAAAAGAGAGGGTCGGAAACGAGTTTTTAAAACCTCTAATTAACGTTAATCCAGTAGAGCGTTTCCTTAATTGCTTGAATGTGTGAGCCGAGTCTACTTATTTTTATAAACGAATGAAGAGTGTTTTGTAAATGTTACAATAGCATTTCATTAATCATACAGTTATGAACTTACTAGCTAATGCCCGCGGCTCTGCCCGCATTAATGTCGGCTACCACGGAAAACTTTAGTCTTTGTTCTTCCTCAAGAATCAGATTATCTCCATGCCAAATTTCATTGAAATCGGTGCACCGGTTTAGCCGTCAAAGCGTAACTGACAGATAGATATAGTTACTTTCAAATTCATAAATTATAGGCCTCCGGTATCCTCACTTACTCGGTTAAACACAGCGTGGGTGCTGTTTCACACCATTTTTCTGTGAGGCCGTGGTATTACTCCGGTCGAGCCGCCCATGTTTGCGAAGCGTCGCTCTCCCACGGTTATCTGAAAATGTATTGTCCCTTATTTCTTGAGTATTGTGTTACTTTACATCTAGCTATGTCAATATGGCACTATATAGCAGAGCAGTGATTACAAAGGGTTTATTAATTATTCCAGCGAAATTGATAATAAGAAAACAACCGTTATTTTTATCAAGACTTAGGTTTAATGAATTAAGGAAAGTCATGTCCTCTTACATGTTAAAAGTTAATAAGGTCAGTTAATTCTTAGTTAGGTGATAGTGTAGAAAATAGCGCAACGGTCGGTGGGTGCGGTGTTAATTGGCACTTAAGCTCTGGGATGGTCCACCATTAATGACACAAGTTAAACTCATGTGATGGTGGTTCTTAGTTAATATATAAGTTGAATAGAAGTTTATCATGAGATATAACACATCGATGTAGTTAAATCGACAAATATTTCATACTCATTATAACTTTTAAAGTCTCTAATAGACCATAAAGTAAAAAAAAATGCCTTTTAGTCTCGTTATTCGTTATTCTTTACGAGTTTAATGGTTTACAAACTTAAGGTTTTTTCACACAACAATATAATCTACCTAACGTACTTCATTGTGTACATATTTTTGTTCTACTGTGATTTATTTTAAGGTGCAGCTACGAATAATGCTAAAAACAGATTTATGAGAATATAATGTATTTATTATTGTACCATATAAAGTATAGGAATTGTTATTTATCTGAAGTAGATTAATGCTCGGATTGCAGGCAGTATTTTTTTTATAACTATGCACTTTTGTACATCGGCGGTCTTATTATATACATTAGACATACATAAATTAGCAACATACATACATAGATATAGATACAAAACATACTGTACTTACATTTATTTACATGTCAAATTCATATATACATATCAGTCTACATTAATAAATAAATAATAATAAGAATAAATATTTCAGACATCTTAAACACAACGCCATCTAGTCCCAAGCTAAGCAGAGCTTGTGTTATGGGTACTAGACAACTGACATAAATACATATATACTTTTTTTTTGTAAATACATACATATTATACATGGAAAACGCCCAAACTCCGAAACAAATATTTGCAGATCATACAAACATTTGGTCCGACCCGGGAATCGAACCCGAGACCTCAAGAACAGCAGTCGCATACGGTACCACTGCGCCACAGAGGCAGTCAAATACATTATATTCATACACTACGGATTTGACAAATTTGGTTGTCGTGTTATCCTATTGATAACTAACATATCATGTAGAAAGAGCTCGTGTACTTTCTTTAGAAGTATTCTGCTATAGAATGTTTAAATTAATATAAATATATTTAGTCGTACTTACATCTTGCAATAATTATAATAGGAGTTTCTCAACCACTTCAACCTTGCTGAAGACTGCAACTTAATAATATTATTTATCACTAATTGAGCCGATTTCGCTAAGGTTACATTAAGAGGAAAGAAACAGTCAGTAACGCACTCGAGGCATCTCTTAATTATAAGTTGATCGAAAGCTGTAACTTCTTTGGAGGATAAAAGGAAAGCAAAAGTTTCGTGTCAACTATACTTAACGCCAACAGATTAAAGAAACACAAATCGTGAGAGGTTCTTTTCCAGTTATAAAGACACAATATTTATTTCCTATTTAATATACAAGACTCTGTGAACGGTATTCATAGCTTACTCTAACTTTGAACAAAGGCTACCTGTTCCAGGAGTAGGCTTTCTATTAATATTTGTTTGCTTTTATCGATCTGTTTGGTTTACTAATTGAGACTAAGCGTTTTCTGTGTAGTGTCTTAGTGGTTGTGCTTTTGGTACTTATTCAAGATAAGACAAAACATTTCTGCGTCCATATTTGATATTGGACTGTAAGAAAAGAGGACGAATAACAATAGTAGGTACGTATTGTAATCAGAATCAATATTGGAGGTTTAAAACAGTGAGTATCGCTTATAATATTATAGTTTCATCTATAGAAGAAAAAACTATTAAACACTTATTAATGTTACAAATATTTGTGAATTAACTGTATGTTAGCCTTGACTACTGTTAACGAGAACAGCTGCAGTCTAATTCAATAATGCATTAGATAAAGATATGTAAGTTCCTCGCCTTCAACAGTACCTTGTGTCTGTTAACGACAAAGCCTTGACACAAAGATTGAGAATGGCGTATTTTAGAATGGTGATCTGGTAAGTGATTAAGTTACTTTTACTATTATTGAAAAATATTTAAAAGTAATATAATAGAAAAAAAAACAAAGTCTCAAAGTACCGTAATATATACTAATTCTGAAGATGCAAATACAATCAAATATCTAATCACGTCTTCTGCCCCAAAAAATCCAGATGTGCCGATATCACTTTGGTGTTTATTCCATCACCGGAGTGTAGGTTCCTAACTCTATTTCATGAGATGTAGGAAAACTGAGAGCAACATAATATACCTCAGATATTGCAACTTTCGTTAAGCTTTTCATTGAAGCCTTGATAACTCGTAAATTACTACAGCTTTGGACAATTTACAAAAATCGGTAACGTTTCCTCTTAGTCTTTTTACCGTGGGAGAGCCACGCTTCGGCATGCAAGGGCCGGCTCGACCAGAATGATACCACGACCTCACAGAAAACCGGTATGAATTAGAGTTTGCGCTATGTTTCACGGAGTGAGTGAGGATACCGGATGCCCATGCCCCCTCCCCATGTGACGCCTCTGGTGTTGCGGGTGTCCATGGGCAGCGATAATCGCTTACCATCAAGCGATAAGTCTGCTCGTTTGCCACCGACTCCATGCAAATGATGTGGCTGGTTTTGTGTGACTAGTTTGTAGTCTGTATGGAGATAATCTTATTAAGCACATTATATTTACCTACACATTACTAGCATTTTTCTGCTGCTGCGCCTGTGTATATGTTGATTAGCGCGGGAAAGAGTAGCCTATAAATTTCCTCATGAATCAATTCTCAACAACTCCATTCCAAATTCAATTTCATTGTCATCATGGTGTAGTGATTTAGCCGTGAAATCGTAATAGACAAAGTTACTTTCGAATTTATGAGATACGCTTCGAATTTATAAGATACGCTTCGAATTTATAAGATACGCATTTGTGTGCTTGACAGTTTACTTGCTATTTCAACAGTAACACATTTAACTAAGCCTTCGATAGTTTATCTAGTTAAACATCCACAATCACCTGCAATAATAGATATCTTTAGCGTAGGTGGTACGTCATAGCCGAGTTACAATCGGTTCTAAAGCCAATATCAATGAGTATACACCAACCTGAAGATAAAGAGTAGGTCAAACAGTATCTATTGCGTTTCGAGTGGGTGGGTGCTAAGCTGCTAATTCATGTGGGTGTAGGTGTGAAGGGATTTCATCAAGAGGTGTCGCGCAATACGTGGATGTGACCTCGTATCCAACAGGCTATCGAACACTGGTATTGGATACAGCCTATTGTATGTTCTTTGTCTGATATGGATATATTCGCAAGTTTCGAGCTCGTTGAGGTTTTATAAATAGGAACGATGTTCAATATTTGCTTGACTGCACGGTTGACCTAGTGGTTCATGCGGTCACTTCGCCGCTTGCTACTGTGCCAAGTGTCGTGGATTCAAATCCCACGTGGGACATCACTTTGTGTGATCCACAAAATATTGTGCCGAGTCTAGGTGTTCTTTGTCTCCGTTTCATGTCTGTTTGTAAAGTCCCCCGCGACATTCCTAATGCGTGTGATGTCTTTTTAAAAAAAAAAAATTACTCATGTATTTTTTTAAATATGTGTGAAAATGAGTAGTGTTATAATCAAATGAAACGATAAAGGTTCTTGCCAAGTCTTGATTTATTGATGACTACTTCTTTATAGGGTACGCGGGTGTATTAAGTAGACCACTTGGCAACCGCCTTCAGACCCAATAGATCTCAAGAATATGAATCTTTTCACGATTTTTTGGATTCAATATCCATGAGTACTCAAGAAGTTTTTCATATTGGAAATTACGATATGTGCACATAAACTCTCAATATAAAATAAGTAGTCTATTTTCTTTTATTGAAAATAAATATATGACGGCACAGGAAGGAAGAACCGTATCGATGAGTGCGAGAGTGTATGTCTGGCACTCTGAAACGGTAGACATACACTCTCGCTCTCGCTCGCAAAGTTTTAGTTTAGTCTTTAAATATATTTTGAAACAAAACATACACACAGACACACACGCACACACACACACACACACGTGCACACACACACACAAACATACACATATACACACATACAATTGACACACCTCTCTCTGTGTCTAACACATACACATACTTATAATACACATACTAATTTAGTTTTAGTAAAGTTTGTATCCAAATCATCTGTTGTCAGCAATTTTAGTTAAACTTCATATAATTTGTATTGTTTATATATAATATTTTCGATGTAACTCTGACGGCCTCGGACCGGAGGAATTATTGACGCGTTTTGTTACCTTTTCATATTTGCTTTTCAAAGATTAAGGTAACGTAACTCCACAAAAGAAATTGCATTTTATTGCACATTTTTTATTCTTACAAAAATCTAGACTAAAGGATATTTTCGAATCATTTTATGCTCTTTAAACATTTTTACTTGTCTAAGTGTCAAATCTTAGAAATCAATTTGCTTCTAAAGATCATATCGAAATGCACATAATTATATCCCAGCGTTTGGATGATAAAATGTGCGTGTGTGTCAATGCTATAACCGAGCGTCCTGGAGATGATGATTAACAAATGATGGACAAAGGTAAATAAATAATATAAATAAATAAATATTTCGGACACCTAACACACAACGCCATCTAGTCCCAAGCTAAGCAGAGCTTACTATACTTAATTTTTTTTGTAAATACATACATATTATACACAGAAATCACCCAAACTCCGATACAAATATTTGTAGATCATACAAACATTCGGTCCGACCTGGGAACCGAACCCGAGACCTCAAGCACAGCAGTCGCATACGCTAACACTACGCTACCACTACGCTACTGAGGCAGTAAAAATGAATATTGAAATTCATTATCGGCTACTAATTAACTACTGGAGTTTACGTTTGAATATGACTTGTTTCGAGAAATTCAACAGAGCTGACTTGATAACGATACTGTAATTATAAAGACAAGTGGGCGACTGTGGAAGTCCTTTTTTATTTTTTAACTGGATGTTGCTGTTAAAACGTGTTGATTACTTTATTCAAATATAATGGTAATTGGGAGGTGAATTTTATTTTAAGATAGCAACTTAACATATAAGATAACGTAACGTAATATAATATAACCTAACGTAATGTAACCGTAAAATACATAACTTCAAAATATAAGATTGTGAAACTGTTACATTCAAGCTGTTTAACGAATTCTCAAATCAAAAGCAAAACAGTCGTTACATAAGCTGAATAAGTACAAGTGATAACTCTTTATTTATCCAAAGACCCCTAAAGTGTTGTAACCCTACAGTCATAAACTTATAAAGTGCGCACATAAACAAATTTAAAGCAAGTATTTACCCAGAAACGCGTTTTCCCACATAAAATGGGTCGTCAAAGGTAAAATCTCGTCCACCTTTCAACGTAAGCGCATTAGAATTGTATTCACGGTACGCTGGCTGTCCATTATAGTTCATTTACGATAAATACTTTTTTATTTACATGTTTTTGTATATTGAATTAAAATGGCCGGATGTGGGTCGCTTCTTTATATTACATCATCATTATGAAACTTGCGACTCACTGTCATTTTTCTGCGTGAAATCACCACATTTACATAATGTGTGTTTATAAAATGCTATTATTACACTTGAAAGTACTTCTTTGATTTAAAAAAAAATATATACCAGTACACTTTACTTATGCGCACACTTGGAAGTTAATGTGATGAATAATACAGATAAGTATTAATTGTCAGGAAGAGTTATTGAGGTTATTTAGTTTTCGCAGTTAGATTTGTTAGAGTTGGTCTCTTTGCAATTTGATTTATTGGGTATACCGCTGTCTATTCAAGTTTGTGTGACATACGCAAGGGAATATTTTTGTAAAATAACCGATGAGCTTACGCATAAGGAATAGAAAATGATGAGTTATAATTAGAACAGAGATAAGTATCAACATCATCAACAACCCATAACGTCCCACTGCTGGGCTCGGGTCTCCTCTCAGGAGAGGGTTAAGGCCATACGTCCCCACGCTGGCCAAGTGCGGGTTGGAGACTGGCAAGACAACGTTGTGATTACGTAGTCTTGCCGTTGGATGTTTTTAAGCCGCCCAAAGGCTTCCAATAAAGCTTCACGACTGTTATCCAACGATAACAAACGGGACCGACTACTTAACTTGACCTCCGAATCACGGAGATAAGTATAAACACGAATAAGAGTAATTTTTATTTTGAAAAGAATATCGGTAAAATCGAAATTAACGCAAGAACGATTGCGAGTAGCAAAATCTTGTCAAGAATTTTCTTTACATAGTATAAAATGAAGACAGTTCCGCTGCCTGTTCGCTTAGATCTTTTAAGTTTAAAAGATAGGTAGTTACCTAAAAGATTTCAGAAATACATAGAGTGATTCAAGAGGAAGGTATGTATGTATAACTAGCCGTGCCCCGCGGTGTTAGCCTTTTACAACTCCAACCGCGAGTAACACCGCGAGACGCGGCTAATTTTATACAATTCAAATTACAGGGGAATATTAATACGAGTATGTGCGAATTTAGGCCTAATTAAAATTTAAAGATATATTTGAAGTAAGTATTTTGGAGGTTTCTGGAAATGAATCATTCACAACAAACTATTTGATTATTATTCACTACACTACTAAAATGAAATGAATTGTAATTGAATGGTTGTGTAAACGTTTATTCTAACCGAATATCATGACCAATGGCCAGATCGTGACGTCCAACATGGAGTGTAGGCTTACAACTGTTCATAGATTGGATAAATGTTTGCTGGTCGATTGTCCTCTTGTCTGCGTATAAACTGTTGTATATACTAATGTTATGTTACTTTGCTGCTGCTAACACACAAACATCAAACGATATTCTACAATATTTTCTGCACTGCTCAGACGGTATGATGGATGTATAATGTAAGATGGAATAGCATCGTAGCAAGCACACATTTTTTCGGAACGTAAGTAGGTAGTACGTTTTTAAAACCAATTCGTAATCTAGTCACACTTTGGTAATATAAATAGTTGTGTTATTTTGTTTGAACTATATTAAGTTTTTGAGAGTTCACAGAGGTCATATAGCCTACCTATGGAAGAACTTAGTTATAATATCACTTTTCTACTCACTATACTCGTTGCGCTGTAGCATGGTGCAGGTGACATTTGCCTGTACGACGTTGACATCTATCAGTATCACATAACTAAGGAATGTGACGTTATGCAATTAATTTTTATCGCATACGATACTCGCAGCATAAATCTAGTTCTCTTTAATATTGTTATGAAAATGAGTGTGTTATTCAGTTGTGCAGTGTAACTGTTATTTGTTTGTTGAGTTCGTTGTTATTACCATGTCTAAGCATACAAAAATAAACTGTTTTGGGTAGTCAGACCAGGGAGGTTGTTGTTCGTTAATAATATCCGTCACAGACTCAGATGATGAATTGAGTGACAATTCAGATGTTCCTGACTCTGATATGACGATTTTGAAATGAATTTGGACGAATAAAATGTATTTTTACTTAGCAACCTTTTAAGCAACCTTACTATAATATATACTACTATAATTATAGACCAATTTTAACAATAAAAAATTACCGTTTTTTATTATGAAAAATATCGACTATCCATCGTAGCAGCACATCCCATCACTAAATACTTCTATGGCGTTACGTCATACGCATAACACTGCTTAATTTTTCATTAAATTTGATTTTATTTGTAGATTAGAACATTCTGGTTTGGTTTAATTTAATTTACTACAGTTATTAATGATTTAATATATTGCGAATGTGGTACACTTGAAATACTCAGTCATAATTTATAAATCGCGGCAACTTTCAAGAGTGAAACGAAGTGTTACTGAAACTGTTACCCGCACCATGCTACAGCGCATAGAGTATAGGGCCCAGTAGTACTTAAAACGAACTAATTTTAAGGTATTTTTTTATATTAGAAATTCGTTCCAAATTCAATTCTGATGCACTCTTAATTTTACGAATGTCATTAAAGTATTCTTATAGTAAGGTATTATTAACAATAGTAGAATATCAATTCAACTTTCGGTTCCCATACGATATAACCACATTGTAATTGTTGACATTGTGTGTATCTGTAATGGGCATTGGCACCAGGTAATATTTTTTGTGAGCTATTGTTATGAGTGTGTTATATGTGTGCTATTGGTATACCATATAAATAAAAAAAGAAAACGTTAGCCGTTTAACACTTGCTACCTGCGAAAATAACGATTATGATGTTTGTTACCTACATCAATAGTCCTCCTCCTTGCGTCGTTATCTTCAATCCTGAGGGTCGGTGACCTCTATTTGGAGCTATTGTGGAGTGATAGCTCGCCTGTTCTATCCTGAGCAGTGTGTAGAGCAGCATGGATCGTAGTGTCGAGAGTAGTGCAAAGTTGGCCTGCCCAGCGCAACGGGCTACGGCCCCTGGGTCTCTTCCTCTCTACCTTACCTATCAATCAATCATCAATCATTAATAGTAGATCAAAACTAAGTTTTTTTTATGGAATTGGGGTCAAACTAGCAGACGTGTGACGATGGTAAGCGACCATCGCCACCCATGGACACCCGCAACACCAGAGGCGTCACAAGTGAGTTGTCGGCCTTTGTGGATGGGGAGAGGGATGGGGGAGGGGTTGAGGTATAGGCTTCCGGTATCCTCACTCACTCGGTGAAACACAGCGCAGGCGCTGTTTCACACCGGTTTTCTGCGAGGCCGTGGTATCACTCCGGCCTATTCATGCCGAAACATGGCTCTCCCACGTTTTAAACGTACAAATTTTTATTACAAGTAATTCTCGTACATTGTCTAAGGGAAGAGAGAAAAATATTAATTTACCTAATAAAAGTATTTTAGAAGGGAAACAGATTTACGAGATCCTATAGTCAAGTTCAATAAGTTCAAGTGAGATTCACAGTTCCTACTAGACAAAATTTAATTGCAGCAAAAAGCATTTTTCGAGTGATACTTGTAGCGTAGCCAGACCCTCGGCTTACGATAGCCCCTGTTTACAGTAGCTCTTGTCTACTGTTTTTGTCATGTTTGTAAGAGTGAAGAAATAATGTTAATCCATAACGCGTTACCAGAAGATATTGTTGTCCTGCCTTTAACTATACCTATTCAAAAAACAGTTGAAATCGTGACTATATATGTGGTTTTATTTGGTGAATGAACTATTTAATAGAAGTTAATTGATTACGATTTTTTTGTAACTTATATTATTGACATGTTTAATTATTTTTTATTTATTGACAATTCATTGTTTTTTTTTGTTATATAGGGGGCAAATAAGCAGACGTATCGCCTGATGGTAAGCCATAACCACCGCCCATGGACACCGGCAACACCAGAGACGTCACCAGTGCGTTGCCGGCCTTTGAGGAAGGAGTACGCTCTTTTCTTGAAGGTTTGAAGGTCGTATTGGTCCGGGAACACCGCAGGCGACAGCTTATTGACACAGTTTTGCTGTGCGCGGCAATGTATTTTTTCTGTAACAACTTATGTACAACATTTAATGGCAAATAAAATTATTCTATTCTATAAACTAGCTTTTGCTCGCTGCGGTGGTCGGGTATGTCGGGTATGTCGGCTATCGCGGTTAAGAGTAGCCTATGTCCTTCCTCAAGAAACCAAGTATCTCCATGCTAAATTTTATTAAAATCGGTGCTGCAATTTAGCCTTAAAAGCGTTATAGACAGACATAGTTTCCTTTAATAAGGAAGTATGGAAATAGTCCCTTGTTATCGTACCTAATGGTACAAAAAGGCATAATACGTTTGGTATTTAGCACAAGTAATTAATTCATCTTTTAATCACACATAAACACAATGAAATGATTGATATAATGCCACTGATACCGTTAACAGTTATCATTCTTGTTTCTCAACATAAGTTCAAGTGCTTCGCGACTCATCGAAGTGAATTGATCTTCTCATAAGAAGATTAGACCCCTGTGATGTCACCCCTAATCCCGCGGGGAATATCCGAGCCAATATGTGCAGTCAAAGTTGATTACGGGACATCATTTTTAAGAGGCCCCCTAGGAATAACATAGAAATTGCATTAGCAAATATCATATTGAACATGTATTTTAATCATTGTTTGTATTTTAAATTCCAAAGAAATGCGTATAACATCGCTAGAAGTAGAAACATACATAAGCGTTCACCACGATATAGTCCACGGGCCCACGTACAAGGGATTTCAGTGATTAATAACAGGCTGAAAGTTTATACACAGCTTCGTTTTGACGAGACACCCAACTTTTCAATTGGACCAAATTCTGATAGTGGCAGGAAAAAGCGGGATAGGAAGCGAAACACGTCGATTTGATGAGTGTCCCAAATTAAATAAAAACTTGAGAGGTGTCAAGGGACACCCGGATGGAACGAAGTTCGAAATAGAAAGACGAAACGAAAATATCTGTGTGTGTCGTCGTCGTGTCGTGACAACAAATTGTGTCGTGACAACAAATTGTGTCGTGTCAACAAATTGTGTCGTGACAATTTTTCCGTCTAGCCCCCTTACACAACGAGCCATAAGGAACTTCGTTCCAATAACAGTTTCTAAAAATCAGTACTTCGAGAAAATACGATGGAAAACTGAGAAAAACTTGTGGCATACAAAGTGAATGGTACCTTCCCGAGTGACCCCCAGCTCTAACATGTCAGAATGGTGACTTGAAAATTTTTATTCATTTTCATTAATAACAAACTGATTTTTGTTTTGGGGCTTGCAAAATATATATATTTTACATAAAAAATGCATCGGCATACAAATTCGATGGTAATTTTTTTGAGACCTACACTCGACTTCTAGAGCTGGACCACATTGAAATGACACCACACGATAAGCACTAGCTTTCTAATAAAAAAGGAATCATCGAAATCGGTTCATCCAGTCGAAAGTTCTGAAGTAACAAACATAAAAAAACACAGTTGAATTGAGAACATCCTCCTTTTTGAAGTCGGCTTTATTTTGTTTCAGTAATATTTATTCTCATAAAAATAGTATCTAAGTTACTCCTTATATCATCAGTTATCGCTCAGTAAAAGTATCACTAAAATCAGTTAAGTCCTTCCAGGAAGTATCCGAAATAAACAGATGGACAGACACACTTAAAAATCGAATTATCGATTTCAAAATTGTTATTTTGAAATGATAAACATACACTTCAGTTTATTTATTTGTGTAGATTTAGTAAGGTTTTTACCATTTGATAAAGATTGTAGTTAACTGATTTATCAAAAATAAACAAATGTCATTTGTACAGAACCTGACAATGTTGTTCTACGACAAATAGAACACAATACAAAAAATTGAATATTTATGTAATGGAATGTTCTTGGGGCGACGCCTACTATCAGTACTTAAGTGATTTAATGTCTCAAGGTCTAATAGAACCTTTTAAATAGTACGAACTGACATTGAAAATCTTTAGGTAATTTAATACAAGTTAAGGTTGGAGCTACAGTTTCGTGTTTATTTGCCAACGGACTTTCTTTTATTGAACGTAGGTTTCAGTTCTAAAATGAATTTTGAAACAGTTTTCTTCGCTTACAACCGAACTTTTTGTTATTAATAATTATAGAGACGAATTGTTACTTTGACCAGGACTTCAATAATAGGACGCATGTGAGTTGTTTTCAGAGAATAGCCAAGTGAATTCTTGCGTGTGTAGAGATTCTAACTGAAGCTGTCGCTCAATAATCATCAGTGTTTACTAAGAATGCGACAGTCTAACCTACAGAGACAGCGTACCGTACATTATCCAATAACACAATGTACAAAGCTTATTTTTATTAAATGCTTCTATTCTTTCGTATTTATACATAATATTAAATGTAAATTCATGTTGATCTGACTGCTTTGACTGCCTCGTTGGCGCAGTGGTAGTGAATGCGACTGCTGTTCTTGAGGTCTCGGGTTCAAATCCTGGGTCGGACCAAATATTTGTGTAATCTACAAATATTTGTTTCGGAGTTTAGGTGTTTTCTGTGTATAATATGTATATATATATATATGCATTCATATCAGTTGTCTAGTACCCATAACACAAGCTCTGCTTAGCTTGGGACTAGATGGCGTTGTGTGTTATATGTCCGAAATATTTATTTATTGATTATTAATTATTTAATTAATTATCTAAACTTTTAAAATTAATTAGACATATTTAAAAGTTAAAATACTATTATATTACGCTGACTCTGAAGACACTAACATTAGTAATGTTAGTCTTTTTTATTTTAAAAAGACTCCAATATAAAAAAATGCCATCATAACTATATCTCTCTCTCATATCTATTAGTTTTAATTGGATTTATTGTTTTGTAATTGAAGAACCAGACGCAATAATTATCATGAACAATTCAAGTACATTTATTATTCGAGGTTTGACCTTCGTACACATTACAAATTACTGCAAGTAAGTATACAGGGTCTGTCGTAAATAATGGATAAGTCGTAAACTGGAGTTGGTCCGGCTATGAGACTATTAGAAAATCGTATCTTTTTGCCAGGGTTTCTAACCGTATGGAAATGGCGTAGACTTTTATGTTTTTTTATAAATTTCGCTACTCTTTGCATTCATTCCGTTGCCATTTCGTTAAATTTAGGTATTTCTGTGTCATTTTTTTTGTATTATAGTCTTGAAGATGTGTATTATTTAGTTTTAGTACTGTTTTAGGCGTTTTTAACGTTGGTCATTTTCAAAATTGTCATTTTAAGATTTTTTATGTTTTTGTTTTACTTAGGGTCAACTTTTGATCATTTACTGTGTAAAAAAAAAGTACGGCGCTATAGCTGCCCATGATCTTAATAAATTATCTAGTATGTGTAGATTCTAAAAAGGTATAACAATGCATACTTCACAAGTAATATTAAGCTACATGAGCGAGATCAATATCAAGGTGAGAAAATATTTTTTTCATGTAATGTTGTAAATGGTTATAAAACTTCGTCAGAATGATTTATTTCTGCCAAGATTCTTTACACAAACACTATGGGGCCACTATTAAGGATATTCAAAGAAAACTAGGTAGTTTTTTGTAAAAAAAATTTCATGCCTCCTCATTTCATAAAGGTGTTTAATTTTAAAATTGATGTGCTCTAATAGTTACATGCGACAAACATGTTACAAGTTTATTCGTAAAAAGGATCATCAGGTAAAAAAATGAACAAAGACAGCAATATAAAGGGTCTCCCCGCGTGAAAAGGACATTGTTACTAGGCACACTGCATGATGCACCGTCCCTTTCACACTCACGATGTGTGAAAAGGTTAGCATGCGTTTAGCTAGGGCGCACTCCTGATACATCTCTCAGTGTGATTTTGACCATCGCATGTGCTCTCGTTTTCATTACTGTCGTCAATTTGTTACTGCTTTCTAATATCGGACTTAGATTTTCTTTGTGATTTGGACTTGTTAACCTGGTGATATTGACAACTCAGCTCTCATTTATGGGCATCGTGTTGTGCTATCGATTGCACGTGTTATTTTGGAAAATTTTGTATATCATGCCTCAACAATACACGCCGGCCGAATACGTAAACATGCATTACATTTATGGTTTATGTGATGGCAACGCCAATAGAGCTGCTAGAGTTTATCGGGAAAAATATCCAAATGCCCGGCATCCTGACTATCGTGTCTTCATAAGAGTGCACAACACATTTTTGGAAGGACGATTTCCTGGGACCGGCGTAGGCGGGGCGAGTGAAGGACGACCACAACGCCACAGTGCAGCCGAAGTACTGGAAATAGTTGCAGAAGACCCTGGTACGTCCATAAGTGTAATTTCAAGGCGCACCGGTATACCTCAAAAATCTGTACACAGGATTTTAAAAAGGCATGAATTATATCCCTATCATTATCAAAGGGTCCAAACATTAATGCCAAGGGACGCTGCTGCGAGAATAACATTTTGTCGCATAATGCTGCGAAAGATGAGGGAAGACCAAAGTTTTTTTAATAAAATTTTATGGAGTGACGAGTCAACGTGTCGAAAAGATGGTTTTTTGAATCTTCACAACATACACAGCTGGCAACTCGAAAACCCAAGACTTATCCGAGAAGACCGATCGCAATATCAATTTAAAATTAATTTATGGACTGGCATTATTAATGGCAAAATCATTGGTCCATTCGAATTGCCGGCAATATTAAATGCGGATATGTATTTGAATTTTTTAGCAAATACTTTACCTAGTTTACTGCAAGACGTCCCACAAGAGATAAGAAATGAGATGTGGCTACAAAATGATGGGTGTCCAGCACATTACGCTGTTCGTGTCAGGGAACATTTAAATAATACTTATCCAGATAGATGGATAGGGCGATTGGGGCCAATTTTATGGCCTCCACGTTCGCCAGACCTGAACCCCTTGGACTTCTTTTACTGGGGCTGTATAAAAGAAAAAGTATACAGTGAAACAATAAGTTCTGTAGAAGAGTTGCGTGCGCGCATTCAAGTAGCAGCGAGAAAAATTGAAGAAGCCGGTTATGTGCGCCGGATTAAGCGATCGTTTATTAGGCGATGTAGAGCGTGCATAGCTGCCGGCGGAGGACACTTCGAACATTTAGTTTAAGTTGTTGAATAAATATTTTTACGTACTAAAACAACCTAGTTTTCTTTGAATATCCTTAATAGTGGCCCCATAGTGTTTGTGTAAAGAATCTTGGCAGAAATAAATCATTCTGACGAAGTTTTATAACCATTTACAACATTACATGAAAAAAATATTTTCTCACCTTGATATTGATCTCGCTCATGTAGCTTAATATTACTTGTGAAGTATGCATTGTTATACCTTTTTAGAATCTACACATACTAGATAATTTATTAAGATCATGGGCAGCTATAGCGCCGTACTTTTTTTTTACACAGTAAATGATCAAAAGTTGACCCTAAGTAAAACAAAAACATAAAAAATCTTAAAATGACAATTTTGAAAATGACCAACGTTAAAAACGCCTAAAACAGTACTAAAACTAAATAATACACATCTTCAAGACTATAATACAAAAAAAATGACACAGAAATACCTAAATTTAACGAAATGGCAACGGAATGAATGCAAAGAGTAGCGAAATTTATAAAAAAACATAAAAGTCTACGCCATTTCCATACGGTTAGAAACCCTGGCAAAAAGATACGATTTTCTAATAGTCTCATAGCCGGACCAACTCCAGTTTACGACTTATCCATTATTTACGACAGACCCTGTATATTGATTGTAAAATTTATTAGACAAACTTAAAACATAAAGTCGCATACCCTTACACTTTTAAGATAAGATTATAAATATAATAAAAAACTAAGAAATTGACTTATGGAGCATTACGGAATTCGTAAATGTAAATTCCCGATTTTTCCCGATTTGAGAATTAAATATTAAAGCAGAAAGAAATAATTGAATTTGTAACGATATAAAGCTTATTGATTGTGTTTTAATAAGGAAAAGGAAAATTCTCTTTTTTTATTCTCGATTTTCAGGCAGCGTTGTGTCAGATTTAATTAAATTTCTAAAGATTTTTGTGTTACGAATAAAACCTAGAAGGAAAAAGAAGTATTAAATAGGTACCATGTTGTCTGATGTTTCTTGACTTTTAAGTCGTATGTTTTATAGTCATTTACACTTACGAGTATGTTTGTGTAATATTAATCAACACAGACTACTAAAATTTATTTCGTGCTATAGTCATGTGGCTCAAACTAGTTCAATTGGACTAATTTTGGAGTGCTAGTGCTTATGAAATCATCTTAGCAGTAAAATGACTGCTAGTTTTTATTTATCCACACATTTAAACTAATATTCTAAATTCGAAGGTAAGTTTGTCTATCTATGTGTTACACTTTCATATCAAAATTTTCGCACTCACTGTTTTAGAGGACTAATCTAATATGGTTAGCCGGGCACTATCGGAGTTAGATAGGAGAATTGGGAATATATTGAAAGAAAGGTTAAATAGAAAGGGAATGCAAGCGTTACTAAAGAATTTTGCTAATACAGGTGTCTTTGAGAATCTAAATAATACCTTACCTTAATATATATATATATACAATATATATATGTATAATACCTACTTAAACTTCCTGTACCTCCTAATTCTGAGGGACCTCCTAATTCTAACCGTGGGAGAGCTATGCTTCGGCATGAATGGGTCGGCTCGACCGGAGTGATACCACGGCCTCACAGAAAACCGGTGTGAAATAGCGTTTGCGCTGTGTTTCACCGAGTGAGTGAGGGTACCGGAGGCCCATACCCCAACCCCTGCCCCCATCCCCTTTCCCATCCCCCAAAGGTCGGCAACGCACTTGTGACGCCTTTGGTGTTGCGAGTGTCCATGGGCGGCGGTAATCGCTTACCATCAGGTGATACGTCTGCTCGTTTGCCAACTATTCAATAAAAAAAAAAGGAATTTGACTAAAAAGCGTTGACTCACTTATGATTTGAATTGCAAGTATTATACCATAAACGAAAATTGGCATGAACTGTTATCTGAAAATCCGAGCCTTCAATCCCTAACTGTATTTCGGAAAGAGTAATACACTATTTGAATAAAAACAAAGTATTTACTTTAAGCGCAAGAAACACATTGACAGAAGTAGGCATTTTTACAATTGTTAGAAACTTATGGATTGCTACACAATAAAAGAAATATGAGCACTGTATGTTGAGACACAGTGTTCAAATTTAACTACATATATACCGTACGACGTACGTACCTAGAATGTAGTATGTACCACAATACGTAGGACGTTGTGTGCTTACATAACTATACATATAAATTATATACATTAAAGTATAAATTACAGACAGATGGGCACACCCAAGCATTAAGTAGCGCGTTCAAAGATATTATTCTGAGTTTCAGCTTGAGAGCACATATGGTGACGTAAGTTGTGTGAATTATGTCACTTGCTGTTTTATATTTATTTCAAGTGTGTCATTGAGTGATGTGAGTACGGAGAAATTATTAATTTTCACAAAGTATGCAACATTAAGATATGAACTATTAGAATTCATGATATTTTGATCGCAATAAACGAATTTGGTGTTATAAAATATCAGGTTTATTGTAACTAGCGACCCAGCCCGACTTTGCACAGAAGTATTTGAAATCCTCGGGTTTCCTCTAGTATAATATGCATGTATTACATACCTACATAAACCTTCCTTATGAATTACTCTAGCTATTGCTAAAAACCGCATGAACATTCGTTGAGTAGTTTAAAAGATCTGTGCGAACAGACAACGGAAACGACTTCATTTTAATACTATGTAAAGATAAACATGCGAAAGAAGAAGATTACTGAACCAATTTAAATAAAATTTGGCATACGGATACGTTGATTTTTGAGGAAAGAGATAGATAGCTTTGTCCACCTGCGTATATACATATTTAAACGCAGTTGGGCAAAGCTAGTGTTGATATAACAAAAAAAGGTCGAATTAATTAAACTCGAGAATAGCTAGACCGAATAGCAGAATAATATAACCATCAGGCGACAATATTGGCATATGGCCATTGACATAGCTTTGTTAGGTAGCTCCAATACACATATATGCAGTGCCCCATTTTCTTCAATAGCATTGTTATTTATTCTAGATTATATCCATTGCAATCCTAGATACATGATTGTAATAACCAGAAATGGTAGAATAGGTATAAGGAACGTATTATAATGTGATAACATTTTTTGTACTATATTCTAACAAATAAATATTTTTTTCTTTCTTTCTTTCTAACAGAGTAATAATAAGAAATATTAAAGAAATAAGGAAAATAAACAACACTTGTTTCTTTACAAATCCGAGTTTAAATCGAAATTTTAATCATTCACCAACTTATCACGGAATTGTCACCAAATTTAATTGTGAGCACGACCCACCCTACGTAGGGGTCCATTAAATTTATTGCTTGTAAAACGAGGAGCTAATTTACAGTTATGTTTTATTGTGTTAACTTAACTAGTTTAAGCAGCGGCGCCATGGGTGTTCCTCGCTGCTGAATGCATAGAAAATTAAGACCCTATGTAAACGAGGTGATTAGCTAAACTTGGATGTTGCGTGTAACCTCGTGAATGCACTCAGATTATTATTTATTTTTTTTTATTGAATAGTGGGCAAACGAGCAGACGTATCACCTGATGGTAAGCGATTACCGTCGCCCATGGACACCCGCGACACCAAAGGCGTCACAAGTGCGTTGCCGACCTCTGGGGGATGGGAAAGGGGATGGGGGGAGGGGTTGGGGTATGGGCCTCCGGTATCCTCACTCACTCGGTGAAACACAGCGCAAACGCTATTTCTCACCGGTCTTCTGTGAGGCCGTGGTATCACTCCGGTCGAGCCGACCCATTCATGCCGAAGCATAGCTCTCCCACGGTTAAAAATGCATGCAAGGAGTTTCCAGTCAAGAACAACAAATACTTACTACTTATGTTGATACTATTTTTTTTATAAATATACTCGTATACATGCTTTACATTTGTATATCTGTAAATGTAAATATGATAGGCCAGTTGCACTCGGTGATTCTGAACAATCACCGAGGGTAAGTAACGACGGCGCGGTCAGTACCTGGATGGGTGATCGCTTGTGGCATGGTACTATGAGCGTCTTCGTGATTCGGAGGTCACGTTAGGTAGTCGGTCCAGGTTGTTATCATATGATAACAGTCGTGAAGTTTAATATTTGTCCTAGATGAGAATCAAACCCACAATCTCGACATCGATTATGACCGACTTCACACTCAGGCCTACTACTTCTAGAACCAAAGGTCAGTCCGAATTGCCTGTGGTGCCGTGAATCTTTTTCTTCAAACATTTGTTTCGATTAAATTGAATATTTATATCCGTACAAACGTAAGCAATCGTATCTACATTTACGATGAAGTTGACTTGTACGCCTTGGGCATAGCTTTATTGACAAACTGCTAAACAAGAAAAAACTCAATGTACATCGATAAAAACAACTAGCTAGGCCTTTTATTAGCCATATGTATATGTAATGTGTAATAAAGCAGTGGGGTATATGTTTTTATGTCTTTCTCTAAAGGGAACGGCTAAGGTTGGTTGCCGAATGATGTTTTTATTAGTAGAAAAAATGTTTCATAACTGTTGGTAGAGCAAATAAAACTACTTTTGTTAGTAAATTGTGTTCCTACTTTTATGTTTTATGGGTGAGAGTTGTAATGGTAAGGCATTGTATCTAATAACCTTAGTACCACAACAATTCTTGAACGTTCGTATGTTAGAAGCTACTATCTTAATGTTCGCACCTGTGTTTTTTTTTTTATTGAATAATGTGCATACGAGCAGACGCATCACCCGATGGTAAGCGATTACCGCCGCCCATGGACACCCGCAACACCAAAAGCGTCACAAGTGCGTTGCCGACCTTTGGGGGATGGGGAGAGGGAATGGGGGGAGGGATTGGGGGAGGGGTTGGGGTATGGGCCTCCGGTATCCTCACTCACTCGGTGAAACACAGCGCAAGCGCTATTTCACACCGGTTTTCTGTGAGGCCGTGGTATAACTCCGGTCGACCCGGCCCATTCATGCCGAAGCGAGGCTCTCCCACGGAGAGTGTATTCTACTCCTCTTTTCTGCCGACTACAGCGAAGCTAAAAGGAACGTTATTAGTTTTTTAGTCTTAGTCTAAACTACTGAATTGATTTTAATTAATGAGGCGTCAATAGATTTGTAATAATGGTCCTATAGATTACATACATCTTGTCTAAAGTTTTACGTGGTTCAGTTTTAGTATTTAAACTTTTAAATACTATTATTAAACTACTGTACACTGTTATTATATTATACTACTAGCTGACCCACGCAACCTCGTTTGCGTCTTATATTGTCCGTAGCGCGCAAATTTTCCCCCGTTTTTGAAACATTCTTCATTGGTGCTCCGTATTATATCCTATTAGTAGTAGCGTGATGATATATAGCCTATAGTCTTCCTTGATAAATGGACTATCCAACACTGAAAGAATTTTTCAAATCGAACCGGAGGTTCCTGAGATTAGCGCGTTCAAACTAACAAACGAACTCTTCAGCTTTATTATTAGTATAGATTAACTATTGTGCAATACAAGGAATCGATAGCATATTCTGTATATGTGGGTAGACCGTTAGGCGTCTAGTGTATCTATCAATCTAATATTGGTTTCAGAATTCTCTACGGGTACAAAACTGTTTAGCATTCAACTCATTATTATTATATTGATGTTTGTATCATCACTTCGCCAAATGCCACCGCGTCGAATGTTTCTATATATGCTATACATTTTACTTTTTTGCAAAGCAAGCATATACATATATTGATTACCCAATTTAGATAACAACTCCGACGAGGTTGAATATCGTTCAGCAAGTACACAAGAGCTGTTATTTTAGCACAGAACTTAGGTTTGATATTGATTTATACTAACTTGCCTCTAGGTTAATAAAAGCAAGTATTCTCAGTTATGCTAACAAGACGAATATATTGACCTATTTGCACTCTCAATAATTCACGATATCTTTAGAAAGTGGGACATTCTCCGGGTGTTGATAGATTAAATCATCACCCCTAATTATACTGTGGGTGTCATAAAAGGAAAACAACAATGCAAACAAAATATAAACTATACCAAGCGGCCAGCGTCTTACATTAGGTGAGAACCTCCTTTATGAAAAGAGGTCTATGGCCAGCAATAGACTATTAGAGCCTGTCAATGGTGATGATGATTTGCGACACAGTTCACCTGACGGTGATGGAAATCAGTGCACAAATACCCTTTTTATTTTTTTCGCAGGGAATACTTTTCGCAATATACCCTTCGTTCGTGGGGAGACAAAGGGCGTGTGTGGGACTCCCGGAGGACCAGTCTACCTACTAAACCCCGCGGCGGCCTACCTCGGCAGTCGGGAGGAGTTCCAGGAACGCATCGGCGGCTTCTGCAGTCCCCCCTGCCGTACCTCACGAATGAGGTACATCACGGGGTAACCAGAGCCACCCCCGGGGCGGGACACTGTCACGCCTCACTCCATTCTACACAGTATGAGGCACAACACCGACTCGCCTTAGACGTCACCCGGCCGGCCGCACCTCGGCCGCACCGGAGTGTCACCTGGTGATAGTTCCACCTCTAAAGGCCGGTAAAAAACAAATAAATAACGATATACAAACATTCACTGACTGCTATTATTATCCATGTTTTTGTGTTCAGTAGTGGCGCTTTCCAAAGTAGGTAGTATCAAATACTTATGTAGTCAGCGACAAAATAATGATATCATTTGTGCAATTGACAGCTAGTAATTATGATGTTATCGTGTATATATTTTGTATTGTTTGGGTTTCAATTGTTTTTGGTTTGTAATAAAGTCTGCACGAGGTCGTAAATACTTAGTGTTGTAATGATTTCTGTTAGAAAAGCTGACAACTACCAAAATAATAGAATTATATTTTTTATGAATACCCAAATCATAATAAAAATCTTAAAGAGACACAAAGCAAAGTAGATAGTCACTGTGATAAAAATATTCTGTATTTTAATACATTGATTCATTTGTAATCCAGAACCAAAAATGTGAATAGAAAGAGACGATTTGAAAATTACCCAAAAGTTGTTAAACCTAATCGAGTGTCAAAATACATTTCCATACAATACAAACGCTGACACCATTCTTTGTTGAAGGTTAGCAGATCTAAATATCTAAGAATAGAAACAATTTCTACCATAGTCAAAACAATTTATATTTTTAGATACTTTACGAGCTTTCTCTCCTATTACTAAACCTTTCGTAACTACACGCTTTCTTGTAATTTTTGTCAAAACGTTGTCACGCTTTTGTCAAACGTGTTGTATATTTGGAAATGTAAATAAGTGTTTTCTGATTTCCTCTATTGTCTTTTTAACCGGCTTCGAAAAAGAAGGAGGTTCTCAATTCGACTGTGTTTTATTATGTTTGTTACTTTAGAACTTTCGACTGGATGAACCGATTTTTATTTGAAAGCTGGTGCTTCTCTTGTAGTCCCGTTTCAATTCAATCTAGTTCTTGAAGTCGGTTTTCTTTTGTTATTTTTTTTTAATTTTACCATATATCTCTGATTTAATTGTAAAAAACTGTAACAAACACGAAAACTGTTATTTTAAAGGTGTTCCTGGGAATTTTTTGTAGATTACTATTTGGTATGTTTGGTTATTTGACCGAATATACTAAGCAATTCTCTAGGAATCCTGTTTTCTTCATCGTCTTTTTTTGGTACTTAATCACAAAAAAAATCACTATATATGTAGTTATTTTACTTACTATTTCACTCATTTAAATAAGTATATCTATATGTTTATGTTATTATAGATAGACATTCGAAACATTAGGGTATTATTTGTTATCGGTTGACATATTGCGTATTGTCCCCTTGGGACACGTGCTTACGATCCGTCTCTCATTCCTTTCGGTTGTCGAATACAAAGTTTCACCGGACGGCTTAAGAAATAGTACCCAATATCGGCTACGTTGTAATTGTATGTGAGAATAACGGACATTATTATATAATTTCGAGAAAATTTCACGATTTTTTACCAAGTGTATCGACAATAATATTCCTTTATACGGAGAGATCATGTGGCCTGTATCAGATAAGTAATATTTTAAAATATAATATCATTGATCATATGAGCCGTCAGCAGCACCGAAGCTATCTCTGAACTATGGAAAAATACTTACAACAGAAAGAAAATCTTTGATAAATAAAATTGATCTAGGTACTGGATAAATTGTGGTTTTATAACTTTGATGGACAAAATTGGACTGGTGGCATGTGCGACTCGAACCAACTAAAACCGCACGCCGCCTAGGATACAAGGAGCCGGGTAACCAGGTACACCCTTAAAAGGAAATCCCTGGAACCCCGACGTACCACAGACCACCTACGGCCCCCTCCTGAGTAGGAACACCAATGTTCCCGTGCGCGCTTGTGCTTCCACCCCGGCCTGTTTCTGCTAGGGTAGATAACCTCACCTGCCACCGCCAGACTTACGTTTATGGAGGATCTTCGGCGCCCGAGTCAAGCGCGGTGTTGCACCTGGCTGAGGTTGGTATTGCAAAGATACAAAAACAACCGCGTGTAACAGAGCAGGCCACAGCTATATACATATAAATCTTAATTAAATTCGTTGAGTATTTTAAAGATCTAAGCAAACAGTCAGCGCAAATGACTTCATTTTATACAATGTAAAGAAGATAATAAGTAAAGTTAGGCAGTGTTTTGCTGTGATGGTAAAATACCGTTACTAAAATACACTACACGTCCGTAACCGTAAAATAAAAATGTAATAAAAATTATAAGCACAGAGCGTAAACACCGCATAGAACGGCTATGATCAAAATTTACTTGCTGTACAGCCTGCTAACGGATAACAAACTTTAATTCAAAGAGGTTACGGTTTAAACCGTTTTCCGTAGTTTAGTTATGCAGTGTTTTGGCACGTGCCTCTATTCGTATTGAATGCTTATATTCGCACATACAAGTTTTTGTTAGGCCAGAAGCGTTCGAGCAAGAGTTGTTGTATTGTATAGCACTTGGATTATAATCGGCATGCATGTGATATGAATTCAGTTCAGTTAGTATTAACAACACGTAGTCAACGGTTTTCGATTGTCTATATATATATAATGGCTCATGTATTCGCAAACAGGTTGACATGTGAGCCTTGCCTTTAGATAATCGTTGATTGTTGAAATAAAAAGGAGCTATTTATTTGCCTATGAATTAAGGTGGATAAGTTATTATTGATTCATCTAAAACCGATTAACACAAATCTACCGATCAATCTGTAATTGTAAATTACGATTTTTCACAATTTTTCCACTTTTGTTGAAAATGTGCAAAATTTACAATTTAACATTTGCAAAATTTACAATTAAAATATTTTTGATATAGTATAGTAAATAGTTGATTAAGAAGAGATTTTGATATTTTTATAATATGTGCTGCTACGTCTAAATATTTGATATATTTTTTTCAATCTGACATTTAAAAGGTTTTTCCAATCGAACTTAAATGAAAGAACTTACTTGAAAAGTGGAAAAATTTATAATACAACGTAAAAAAAGTCGAGTGCAGTTCACAAGTTGCAGGAACTGTTATGTGGTACCTTGTTTAATTAAACCGGTAAGTGCAAGCGAAATTAAGACTCTTAACTTCGTCGCGGCAGGACGATTCATGGCTTGATAAAGAACTGTCGAGTTCGAAACTAGTCGGCATACTCGGAGTAAAATCCTCTATCTTTAAATAGAGGATTTTAGACATTTTAATTTTAAAAGTGTACAATTATATAGGGGCACTGTTTTACCTTTTAGACACAGAACCCCTGGATCAGATAGGAGAATATTGTGGTTTAAATAAAATGCTTTTACAAGTAGTATTATTTGTTGCTAAATCTATACTAATATTTAAAAACATATATTAGTGTTGGATAGTCTATTTATTTAGGAAAGCTATAAGCTATATATCATCACGCTTGAACCGATAGGAGCGGAGCACTAATGAAGAATGTTGAAAAAACTGAGGAAAAATATTACACAATGGATAATAAGAGACGTTAACGAGGTTGCGTGTTGCGTGGGTCAGCTTTTTGAAATAAAATTCGTTTCTGATATAAATCGTTTAAGGTAGTAGAGTCACATTGATTTCAACACCTAAGGGTCGGCTCGACCGGGGTTTTACTAGCCTCTTACAGAAGACCAACCTAAAATTACAGAATTCGTGCTCTCGTGTTTCGTTGGTGATTGCGGGACCGCAAAACCAATGATGCAGAATTATTTCAATAGGCCGCTATAGTGTGGGTCACCATGCTGCATTGTTGCATTCTATGCATTCCCAATGAGTATGGTGACCTATACACTTGTATTCTGTTCGTGCATTCCAGCAGGCCGAGTAGAGTCATTTTTGGAGGCTCATGTTTATATCTATACTAATATTATAAAGCTGAAGAGTTTGTTTGTTTTTTGAACGCACTAATCTCAGGAATCAGGAATCATGGGTTAGCTAGTCTGTATATGAAATCTTAGTTAAAAATGAAATGTAATATGTTTCATCAAACAATGAGATTCAAGCGAAGCTACAACGAATGACAATTCTCCTGCTTCCTTTTTTTTTGGAAACAGACGAAACAACACGGTGCTGTCATTTACGTTAAATAAAAAGTGAAAAAGACACTGCATTGCCATTGCACATTCAAAATTACTTTTTATATTCGTAGTAAATGTTAAAAGAATTGCTTGCACGAACCAATTAGTGTCAATTATCACGAAGACAGGATGAAGTGGAGTGTGCAAGATAATGCCTAACTGGTAATATTAAAATATAATAGGTATGTGTTTAACTTTGATACTTTTAAAACAATTATAATTTGAGCTGACCCTGGCCACTGGGTTAGAGTAAACAGCTGCATATTGTAGGCCACAACATGAGGGCCAGACGACTAGAACACGTTTTCTAGTTATTGACAGGCCAAGTTATTTTAGTAAACTGCTCTTAGAACATAGTTTAATACTGTACCAGCTTTTGCCCACTGTCTATACCACTATATTTTGACTATCCCCGTAACTACTTATTTGTTTCATTGTGACAGCTTTTGCATAAGACTCCGTCCGCGTGTGTGTCAGTTATCGGGATAAAGAGTAGCCTGTGTCCTTCCTCAATAATTATGGATTTAGATGTAAAAAAGTAACAGATAGACAGACATACAGACAGAGTTACTTTCGACATGATAATATTAGTATGGATATGACCTTTTTTTTTGTTTTACCTCGCTTCGGCTATCCCCTCGGATACCTCCTATTGGTGGTATGTCGGGCTCGAACCGAATAAAACCGCACGTCGTCTTGGGTACTAGGAGCCGGGGAACCAGGTCCAGTATGGATATGACCTGACTTTGCTGGATTGCTTTGACAAATCATTCGCTTACCCGTCAACTCTAAACACTACACGAAAAAAGTTTGTTTGGAGAAAACGTTCTAAAACAATTTTTTTTATTCTAAAATAAATTTTTAGCTAGTAGGCATTTCGAATTTCAAATGGCAAAAGCTCGACGTGGTTTTCGCGTTATGATTTATTATGGCTATAAAACATTCTTGTGGCTATAAGCCGCACAAATCTTTTGAACTTAAAGCCACAATTTTTGGTGAGTCGTTTGCAGTATCGGCGTATAATTTGAGTTGTTGAATTGAAATAAGAGCTAAAACCTCTGTTGATGCCAATGTTATATAGGTTTCACAGTAGTCAAAGACAACAAAATTAAGATAATTTTGATTCGTTTAAATAAAAAAATATAAAATATCAGTGGTTATTATGCTTTTAAATCTACTTTAAACGGAAAATCAATGGTTACACAAGCAATTTATTGTCTTTGATTTCATTCAATGCAGATGGGTATGGCAAGAAACCGAAAATGATAGTCTAACTTCTAAACAACAAAAAGCTATGTAAATTGGCCATAACATTCCGCTATTAATGTATTGTTAAACATACGAAAGATTTAAAAAAAACTATTTCTATACCTATACTAATATAATAAAGCTGAAGAGTTTGTTTGTTTGCACGCCAATCTCAGGAACCGCTGGTCCGAATTTAAAAATTATTTCAGTCTCGTATAGCCCATTTATCGGGGAAGGCTATAGGCTATATATTATCATGCTAAGACCAATAGGAACGTAGTCTCAATGAAGAATGTTTAAAAAACGGGGGAAAATTATTACGCTACGGGCAATAGTAGACGTAAAGGAGGTTGCGAGGGTCAGCTAGTGTAATATAATATTCTAGGCCTTTACGTATTTAGAACAAAGAATTTAACATTTTTAAGATTACCTATTACCAATATTACATAAAAAAAATACCCTGAGGATAAACTGAATTCAAAGATTGAACTAGTTGTTAGTATCTATATTTTAGGGCACTGACTTACCTTCTTTCAATTAAATAGGTAGGTTTTAGTTTAAAAATAACGAGACAAGTTTCCATAAGAAGATAAAGTATACCTACCATATGAAATACCATACACTTGCCAATCATGACATTGGACCAAGTTTCAAAATGAAACTATAAACTTCTTGGACAAAGCAACGTTTTAGTCAAGAATAAAACCTTACCAATAAGTTACACTTAAAACATTACAAAACTTATCGTGGATAAATAAAATTACTTTAGTAGTTATGAACATTACATAATAATGTATCCCTACTGTGGTAGACTTCTAAAGTAGCAGTTCGATACACCTGGTATTTCATATTAGAGCTTATCGAGATCAGAACAGAATAGATAGATTATGTGCCGTTCAGTCCACTTAATCCACGCACGATACTCGGAGCCGTTTACTGCATCATATCTAAATCGATGATCGATCCAAGCCTTAGGCGTCATTGTTCGGTTAAAACGGTTACATTACATACATACATACATATGTTATATATACCCCTATTGTGTTAGCAATAGGTGCAGTGTAAAATAGAAAATATGTTGTGTTTTCTATTAAAATTCATCTAATTATTATTGAAAAACAATATTTTAATAAAATTTATTTAAAATCTAGTCATGCGATCTCCTCAGATACAGGTTTACTCTAGTTCAGGCAGGTAGCTATTATAGTTTATGAACTTGAATTTATTATGTACTTTCATGTGTCAAGACATAATCTGTATATATAAGTATTAGTACCTGGATGACAGAAGTTTGCTTGATTTTTTTTTTATAAATTTTCTAAAAATGAATTCTAGCTAGCTCGATTTATCTCGCGAAACATCCTGCATACTAAATTTCATGAAAATCGTTGGAGCCGTTTCCGAGATTTAGATTATATACGTATACTAGCTGAACCTCGCGGTGACACCCGTAGTACGACAATAACCGCAGGTAACGCCGCGAGGCGAAGCTAGTATCTTTATAAATTGTAGCCAATGTGTTATTCTGATATATAAGCTATATTATTGTAAAGTTTTATCAAAATCCATTCAATAGATTTTGCGTGAAAGAGCAACAAACATACTCACAAACTTTGAGCAAAGCACTGGCGGGGTTCAGCTAGTATACAGATATTTTGTCAATAAATTTACATTCTTCTAGGAATATTTTGATTTTTTATTAATCATAATGTATCTGTTCGGGCAGGGGAGGGGTTAAATAGTTAAGATGTAAATTGAAAACAAATAAGCTAGACTATGATATTTCGATGATATTTTTGTTTACCTGACGATTTGATCGGCCTGAACCGATCGTGACCATCCATTGAGCGTGATCGTGATACTGCACATCTAAGATGTAATAGTGAAAGTTATGGTTTCTTTTCATTAATCTGAGATTTTACCACTTTTAATCTGCTGTTATTGAAATTGAAAAACATCAGCTGTATAAAGACTTAAAAGAATACTATCTGTCGTGTTCGAACAAATCTTCTTTTCTTTAGTAAGATATTATCGTTGATCTTTATTTTGGGCTTTTATTCTAAATTCACGTTTTCCGTATAACAATAATCCAAAAATTTAACCAATTTTTCAAATTTTCACCGTGGGAGAGCCACGCTTCGACATGAATGGGCCGGATCGACCGAAGTAATACCACGGCCTGACAGAATATGATATGTTCACCGAGTGAGTGTAGATACCGGAGGTCCATGCCCTAATCCCTCTCCCCCCCCCTCCCCATCCCCCAAAGGCCGGCAACGCACTTGTGACGCCTCTGGTGTCGTTTACCATCAGGCGATACGTCTGCTCGTTTGCCCCCTATTCCATAAAAAAAAGAAATGAACTACCGCTGTTGGAGAATTCCAAGTAAAAGTTATAATGTCTCATAATCTTAATGTTCACGTCACTCGTCTCCACAGAGTAGACAATCCGGGGACAATGCATACGCTTTCACAATAAACTCTCGGTCAATATTCCTATCCTTTCTTCTGAGGACTAGTCCAGTTAGGAAAGACCGAACTTATCTACTCAAAAAATTTTAACTTGCAAAAGTGTTCATGAGACCTAGTTGCAGAATAATCTATGTTTCGACTTTTTTCTATAGAAGTGCCAAAATGACTCTAGCCTGATGGATAGCATAAATAAATGGAAGATAGAAAACTCTTTATTTCTACACCGTTTTACATATTTTCTTGACATAAGATGACAAATATAATATATAATGTAATGTACAAAGGGCGGCCTTATTGCCGAAAACAATCTCTTCCAGGCAACCTTAGGATGGATCGGAGAGACAGGAGCAGTTGATGGTGCAATTGATTTTAAGAATTATTTAAATTGCTATTAATATAATAGGGCACATGTACACATAATTCATATTTATTCCTGTATTTCTGGTATTCTTTTTTCATCAAACAGATACTAAAATCTAAATATAGGAAAATATGACGTAGCGTCAAAAACTCGTTAAATTTTATTAACCATTTACAACTAAGTTAACTGGTAATTAGCCGTTAAGTTTGTCATAAACTCACGTGTGGTAGAAACGACTTCATGCATGATCTGCTTTGTTTCCGATTCGTCAGTACAAAGTTGTGTTATAAGTTCAGGTGTGTGCAATTTAGAGAGTGTAAGTTTATTTCTATTCTCCACTTAATTTCGTTTCCTAAATCTGTCTGAGGTAGTTATAATACGATTTGTTTATCCTATTTTAAACTGCGTTGATGTTGAGAATCGAATTCGTCTATTCACGGTCGATTTGTCTATCTTTAAGTTTGTCAGTTTGATAAACTTTAGATTAAGGAGTGCCTCGTTGGTATAGCGGTTAGCGTATGTGGTTGCCGATCAAGAAATTTCGGGTTCGATTTCCGGGTCGGGCCAAGAGTGTTATTAGGTTTTTCTAACAAAAAAATCGTAATAACAGCTTGGATAATGACAATTTGGCGGTGTTTTACGCAGGTTTCTTAAATATATGCGAATTCAGTTCACCCTTAGGGTTGCGGAGAACTGATGTTAAAGGTCAGGAAGATGATATTGTCTATCTTTAAGTTTCCCTAAGAAATTGCGTTTTAGCGAATAGGCCGCCATTTCTCTTGCATGTGTACCAAACAGGTGTGCAATAAAATTTAGATTTTTCTCTACTGTGGCCACTAAATATATGTTGTAATCAACTTCTAGTATTGTAGGTGTTCGGCCTAAGAAACAGTTACAAACAATCTTGTGTAATGTTTTGTTCATTTACCTATCGAATTACGTGGGCGTTTAATGAACGTAACAAACAAAGGCTCCCTCCAACTCACAACAGTTCTCTATTTCGATATTCATAGCATTTTATGGGTCTATGGTCATTCAACGTTAAATGTCCAAGCCCATGAGAATTAGGTTACTAGGGTAGACGTAGGCGACACTTTACGACCACTCTTAAACAGTGCTAAACAAACTTGTCGTGACTGTATATCTTAGTTACAGAAATAGAACTGCATACGTGAAAATAAAAGGTCATTTGTAAGAGTACAGTCAGCATCATATTGATTTGTGTTGTATGTAACGTTCATTTTTCTTCATTGCTAAGACATTTTTAACTAGTTTACACGAATTGATACCATTGATCAACTTATTTGATAAACCTACATTTTCCTCGTCAGATTTCTTCAATCTTTTTGAAATTTACGGCAATTTTATAGTTGTCTACAAAGACCTGGATCTTCGACATTTTGTAAATACGAGTAGCTAGAAAATCATAATGAGACTTTAGAAACTTATTATTAATTATATTAAATAAATGGTGGTAAACATTTGAAGACCCGCAGACGTTTCTAACGTTTTTAAAATTTACGATATCATTACGATCTACCGACTGACTGAAATGTTGAAACGGGACTTACCATTGCAGTCTAACATAAACTTAATAAAACAGCCAGTAAATATATATTCCTTTTGCTAAATTATATCATCATCATCACCGTCCCTTTTCCTAATTACATTTGGGGTCGGCACAATGTGTCATTTAATAAAGTACTGTTACGTGTTAGGGTTCAATGTATTTTAGAAACCTCCTGACGTGTAAAAGAGAATTTATTAAAAAACATACTTAAAATTTACAATATCGCTTAAAGTAACAGTACTTAATTGTCGTCGAGGTTGCTGGTTTAATCACTGATATCACTCCAATATTTATTGCATTGTAGCTCAAACTGAACTGTCTGTCGACGAAGCACCTTTTTATATTCGACGCGACTGGACTGCCCAACTGTACTAAAATATTCTTTCTTCGTAACAGTATTTTAGCATGTTTTTTGCTAAAGTACATGTTTGATATTACTCTTTTGTAATTGTTTTTACCCGACTACGCCGAAGTATAAAAGAAGGGAAAATATTTTTTGGCAATGGGCTACTAAACCGTTTTTAATGATTGAGGTAACAATATATACGTAATAATGTTATATAAATAAATAAAATTGAAGTGTCTGTTTGTAATAGTTTTGTTTTCTGTCGGTCTGTTTGATCCAGGTAATCTCTGGAACGGCTGTATCGATTTTGACGGGACTTTCACTGGCAGATAGCTGAGTAACTTAGGCTACGGCGGCGTTATCTGCGGTTGATGTTATAGCGTGGTTAGCACTGGGGATAACACCGCTGGGCTTAGCTAGTAGGCTATATACACTTTAAAAAATTTTTGACGTAATCGGCTTATATTCATGTTATATATTCTTGTTTTATTAAATAACTGATAACTATAAAATAAATATAATTCGTTGTTTAATTAAAGTCGTGTTGTTTGATAACAACACTAGTGGCTAACTAACCAGCTGGTGTATATCTGATAGTGGCTACATTCAGCTAGGCGTGCGAAGTTTCCTGCTCCGCCCACGTCTGCTACCGACAGAATATATTGTTTATTATTTACGTATGCTAATGTCGATGATAACTGTTACTGTGTCAACAGGAAGCTACTAAATGTTACCCAACTACGTAACTAGTTTTTGAAGTGTCTTTTTAAATATAGTAATTAAAGGAAACCGTTTTTAGAATAAGTATTGTTGGTAGCTAAGAAATCTTGAAATAGATCCTATGCGGACTCATCTGGTCAGCTTGATAGTGGGTTAAACTGTCCTTATGTCCAGCAGTGGGGTATTAAAGGGTGTTGATTGTAGCTCGGACATCATTATTTGGTATTAGCTATTTTATTTTTAACATTTACTAGCTGACCCGGCGTACTTCGTACAGCCACTTTTGGTTTGTTCATATTCTCTACGTTTCTCAATAACTTGTTTTAGTAATTGTATTGTGTTAAAAAAAAAGATAATCGAAATAATTTCTTTTGTTACCTACCTCATCCGCGAACAAAAAAAAATTTTTCGTTAATCTTATTTTTATATATAAACCTCCAATCAACAATGACGAACACATCAAACAAGGTTTAGTCTGTTTAAAACTAGACTAATTTATGTGTTCATAAAAAAAGAAATATCCAATTTAGTGCAGTTCATCGGAAGTTATGCACGTACATTCATTTAGCCGATTAATTTTTATTTAAATAGATTATGCATTTTTAAGCATTACGAAATGCATATATTATTACAAATATAGAACAGAAACAAACGAATTAAAATAATACTAATGTCTAACTTAAACCATTTGTGTTCTAAGAATATAGCCACACCTACAAGTTGAGGTCAAGGTTATTATGGCCATAATTCATACCTGCCCTGTTGTCCTTTCTAATTATAACCAGGATAGCGCCTCTTAATTATAATTTATAATTTACACTAACTGACACGCTAAAATATTGCTATCACTGAGATCATATCTAAATTTATAAAGTACATTGGCTTTCAACACATATCTTTGTAAAATTTAGGCACTAAAGCCTCAGCATTAAGGTGCTTGCATAATGTTTTTTAAGCTATCCAACCTAAGAATTTTAGATATTTGTTTATTGGTATATAGATGGTCATATATTCGACACTACTGAACCGAGGAACTATTGGACACAGTTCAATAAAGGCAGAGAAATTAGATAAGATAATAAATTAGATTTTACCGTGGGAGAGCCATGCTTCGGCATGAATGGGTCGCCTCGACCGGAGTGATACCACGACCTCACAGAAAACAGGTGTGAAACAGCGCTTGCACTGTGTTTCACCGAGTGAGTGAGGATAACGGGGGCCCATACCCCAACCCCTCCTACCAACCCCCTCCCCATCCCCCAAAGGCCATCAACGCACTTGTGACGCCTCTGGTGTTGCGGGTGTCCATAAGTGGGGTAAACGCTAACCATCAGGTGATACGTCTTCGTTGGCCCCCTATTACATAAAAAAAGAAGATAAAACTTGAAATTTCTTCGTTCAAGTATTACCCCGCCAAATATTCGTTAATTGATACACGCATAATGGAACATATATAGCAATCTACCTCAATCTGAACACCGAATAGTTGCCGAATACTTATCTTACTACTAAATGTGAGTATGTACTTCTCGAACTTTATCCATAGACATGTCTCAATACTTGATCGACATCGTTGTTTGAGTAACAGCTCAAATAGATCGATTATTTAACTTTCACGGTCAATACTACAGCAAGAACCGGGCGTCCTTGATGTAGTAACAAAGGCAATAAAGATATACAAATAATTGGAGTCAGTTCGGTTTACATAACTGTATTCAATTGTATTACGCACAAGCTGAGTCCCGCGAGTATTGTTGTACCTTTACAACCGCGAGTAACACTTTAGGGAATTAAAAAGTAGCCTAAGTTACTCTTTATTACATCAACTATATGACAGTGAAAGTCCCGTCAAAATCGGTCTACCCGTTCCAGAGATTAGCCGTAACAAACAGAGAGACAGACAGAAAAACAATGTGAATAAATATTACAAACACACACTCCAATTTTATTAATTTGTATGTATAGATAGAGTATAGATGTATAGATATTGGTTATACATAGACAAATGAAAGCCGAGGATCGAATGATATGGCACGCATTGAGAGGCCAATGGCCAGCTGTTGACTACAGTAGGCAGATTGATTGATTGGACAGCTGTGAAATAAAATTGAGTTATAAAGACAAAAGCAGTTTTATAAAAGAAAATATAGGGAAGAGTGGATAATATGTTATTTCTGGAGTAGATGAATATAAGAAACCTAACAAATGTTTTTTCTTTTAGATATCAACATATTTAGTATTAAATACCATTTTGGTTCATGATCTCAGTTAATTTTCTGAAACGATTTATTGGTTACGAAATAAAAAAAGTAGTTTTGAAATAAATAATCAAATTGCAACATTGTTCGCGTTTTACTCACGAGGTTTATAACCTTTATATAACCAATCCTATATGCGTCTTCTATGTTAGAGAGTATCATAAATTTTTTAACTAACGCCAAATGCATATCAACTGGATTGACTATTCTTCTGCCTCGCCTTATCCCGTTACGCGAGGTCGGCTTTCCCAATCATGCGACGCCATTTAACTCTATCTCGAACGTCTTGTTCGTGGAGTCCCAATAGTTTCATGTCCTATTCGACATTCGTTATCCATGTCGTTTGAGGCCTTCCTCTTGCCCTCCTTTTTGTGGCTAATCACGTGATCGCTTGGTTTTTTCGTAACGTGACCATACCAGCGTAATCTAGCCTCGGAAATTTTATGGGAATCTCCCCCAGATATGTACATTTCGCACTCTGCCTTTAAGAGTAACCCCTTCCGTCCGGCGCAACATACGCATCTCCGCTGTATGCAATTTCTGCTCGTGACTCTTAGTGGTCGGCCAGACCTCACAACTGTACAGTAAAACGGGTCTTATCGCTGTTTTATAGGTTTTGCTACTGGATTGACTGTAAAAAATAACTAGTAAATATCTAGTATGCCTGAACATGTACACGGACGTACGGATTGAATCCATTTTGTTGAAGTTTCTTTGATACGACATCTGGTTTTTGTAATATTTGGTAAAATTATATTATTGAAATACCGTACCGTATGTACAAGTTTCGTCACAATATACAGTTATAGATACAATTGTTTGGGAAACAATTACCAAGCAACAAAAGTCGTTATATAGAAACAAAAGAAAAAACCTGATTTCAGTACGTACAGTCAGACGTGCGGCACAGTCTAAATCAATTCTGTGTCCACAATTGTTTCAAGCTTGACGTGGTCGAAATATGTCTGGCGTTCTCCACGGTAGATGTATGGTACTGACAACACATTGTCTGAATAAACACAAAGTTTCGTGACCCTCGAGAATTTTATACCTACATCTTATTACCTTATGTTTGTAAGTACAGTTATGTATATAGATGACTAGCGACCCGTCCCGGCTTCGCAAGGAGTTCTTTAAAATTCTCGGATTTCCTATTCAATTTTATGCATATTTTATACATACGAGTAATGTATTTATTATACACACGAGAGTAAAGTACATACTTAATATAAACGTTCCTCTTGAATTAATTAATCTATTGCTGAATATAACATTAATTATGTCGAGTAGTTTAAAATATCTAAATTCATTTTATACGATGTATCTAAAGATAAAGATTTAATGACGACCAGACACTGATAGTAGATTTTCTAGAAATGATAACTTTACAGATATTTAAATATACAAAAAATCACGCCTGTTTCTCCGAAGAGAAAGGCAGAGGCATACTTGACTTCGACTTTTTGCCAGTGAAAGATCTTATTACCGCTAACCGGGCAGTTTTGTCTGCAATAAGGAAAGTTTAAGTTTGCACTATAAGGAAATTAATATAGAGTAAAGAGTGAAAACTAATTATGGACTTTCAGAGAAATTGTAGGTAAAAGATCGTTTGATGAGACAGGTAAACCAAATTCGAGCAGCAATAAATACGTGTAGTTGTCTCAATTAAGCATAGCAAAATTGACAAGTCAATAGTCCGGCTGTAGTGTTTTCAGTTACAATATCAATCATGATATTGACAATGGACATTAATTGAAGTGTAAATATTGCTGTCCAATTTAAAATATGTACCAGACTATCATAAATGTGTAGCAATTTGCAAATTCGTTTCCCCACAGTTTATTCGCTCGGGAATGCGTTGCGCGGTTTCATAACCGTGCATTGTCAATGAGTGACGGGCACATTCCAGTTGTTATGACGTCACTGCACCATGGTCAAGAATACCCATAGTCTGTTGTTTTAATTTATTGTTAGTGGTATATACTTACGTATATAAATGGTGCGTGAGAAATAAGACAGCTCTTATCCAAATGTAATTTCTTTGTCCTACTAAGATTTCATTTCATTTCTTAAAGATTACTTAAAAAAGCTACTATGTTTCTCCTTTTTTATTTACATAGAGAGATCCTCTGCAGAGAGGATATTTGCAGTGCCATAGTCAAATAACTTTTTACTGGTCTTTAGATAAAAAAAAATCCGCGACTGAAATTCTGTATAGCGATAGTTATGGCAATAATATTGCAATCTAATTCGGGATCATCGACAAAGCTGACAAAACGTATCCTACTAATATTATAAATGCGAAAGTTTATAAATATGTATGGATAGATGGATGGATGTTTGTTCCTCTCTTAGGCAAAAACTGCTGAATGGATTTTGATGAAACTTTACAATAATATAGCTTATACATCAGAATAATATATAGGCTACAAATTATAACGATAAAGCTCGCGGTGTTGCTTGCGTTTATTGTTGTACCGCGGGTAGCACCGCGGGGTTCAGCTTATAGTATTATAAAGTGGAATATTTAAATTTTTGTTTATCACGATTCAACTCAAACTACTCAACTGATTTTCAAATTTCTTTTATCATTAGGAAACCATGTCTTCTCAGAGTAAAATATATCATATTATATTTGCCGAACAAAACCCGTGAGAAGCCGGGGCGGGTTACTAGTAATGTTATAATTCTGTTGTTCTATACTATTATAACATTAAAGGAGCAAACTGGCAACTTATTAGTTTTATGTTTATACTAATTTCAATTAGTTATATCATTTACATATTGTACAAGTTCATAACTGTGCACATATAAGATGAAATGAAAGTTTTCCGAGAACCTTACCGGTTCGATGTATAATTTTCTAGACTTTAAACTCGGAAGTTTGCAACATTGCCAGTTTTCCATTTTTGTTACTAGCCAAAAAAGTTTAATTTCATCCCGTTCAACTTTTTTACTTCGGTCCTTATTAGTGACTTTGGAAATAGTATAATTTATTCTACGTTGATTTAAAGAGTCAGCTGTACGGAATGGTTGTTTTAATGGTATGACTGTATGCCTATAGTTAAAAAGTTTGTAAGAACTTTGAAAGTGGTTGTACGGGTATTATATAACATTTTTTTTATTATTTTTTTTTTTATTGAAACGGGGCACCTGATGGTAAGCGATTACCGCCGCCTGTGGACACCCGCAACACCAAAAGCGTCACAAGTGCGTTGCCGACCTTTGGGGCATGGGGAGAGGAAATAGGGGAGGGGTTGGGGTATGGGCCTCCGGTATCCTCACTCATTCGGTGAAGCACAGCGCAAGCGCTATTTCACACCGGTTTTCTGTGAAGCCGTGGTATCACTCCGGTCGAGCCGGCCCTTTCATGCCGAAGCGTGGCTCTCCCACGGATGATTCTGGAGTTCCCTTTTTGTCAAAATCACTTACGAACTTAGAGCCAACACTATAGCATGAATAAAGAAAAGTTTTAGCTGAGTATAGTTTAGATACTACATCAAATTCATTCAATCCAAAGTTAAAATAACATTCAGACAGCTGGAAGTTGCTTTGACATAAAATGACAAGACGTACAGAAAGTTTTCAATAGTTATTTTCTAACTCAACCGTTTTCTGAAATCATTTCTCAAAGGACGCGAAAGACAAAGCGACAGTTGAAAAAACAATTTCAAGCAACAAATGTTTATTTTCAGAGCGGTGAACACACTTGAAAGTAAACATAGACAATATTTCTTCAGCGGGTAGGTCAATTTAGCTGTGTTTAGTCAATTGTAAGGTTAGAGAAAATAAGAGTGTAATGCTTATACATAAGGTAGGTAATTGAGTAAGACGAGTTTTATTGACTGATTTGTATATTTATATATTTGTGTTATATACAATTAAATGCAAGTACACATCATCATACATCGACAACCTCCAATAGTCCACTACTCGACATAGTCTTCTCTTTAGAAAGAGGTTTTGTTGTGTATGTGTAAGGTTTCTATCAAGTTCCTCTTTCCTGAGGTGATGTTGTCCTGCATAATTTATTCCCTTAGACGCCTCTTACGGCACCCATAGATTGAATAGAGGTGGTGACACTCTGAATTCTCAATTCATCACCACACAGTAAACCTAGTTTTTCAGTTCCTGCAAAATGTACTAATTAGTATTTACACAAAAATACTGTTCAAGTTTATTATTATAAGATTATGAAACTTTGTACACATGTTCTTGGAGGTATTAGAAGTAACATAGGATACTTTTTATCAAATAAATTATAAATATATAAAATGAACTTAATATATTCAATAAGCTTGAAAATAAGAAAGCTACCAAAAGAAAGTTGGAAAGGTGTAACAATAATGAACAAAATGTTTTAAATGGTGTAGTTATTTGAAGTATGATTGGTTTATTGATGAGCACCTGGTTCATTACACTAAGATTTATATTTATATCTAACCTTCCTCCAGTATAAACCGTGTCCATACTTGTTCGGTTTGCTTTCTGTTCTACACACTGACAGGAACTTTGTCCACTAAAGCCTGGTGGGACAGGTGCGTCCTGGCCGTTATTTATGGAAGCCGTTAGTAAGCGCACAGAAGATGTCCGTTTCATTTTTATAGGATTTATATAACGTGGCTTTCTTAAACAATAAAATTTTATCAAAGGCTAGTTAGCTTTTGTTCATGTCCTTACTTGCGTGAATTTCTATGATTCAGAAATATGTTACTTGTGCAGTTTGTGATTGCAGACTGTGCAATTATTTACTTAGGGATTAATTCTAAGTTACTAAGCAACGTTTCACACTATAAAGTTTATTTCTCACTGGACATCGAACTGCGCCGGGTTCAACAAGTCAGTTCAGTTCAGTCAAGCAGCCGTAACGCCTATACCCATACAAAATTGTTTAAGTTATCGTGAGTTTTGAAATAAAACGGTACTCTGATTATTACGGTAGAAAAATTGAGCAGAGAGAAAAATTGTTATTGGAAATGAACGCTTTATTCAATGTTCAGAGGTTTGCACTTCAACGAATTTGCGGGATGTACAAAAGCATATTCAGAGTGAAGTTGTCATCTCTTACTTTGTAAGCAAAGCTTTGTTCGTGACAACCTATGTTTTCCAATAAAAATATTTTAGTGTATGCTCTGAGATGACGTCAATACAGTCAAACCGTCCATTCGTGAAAAGCAAAAAGCGATGTCGAATTCACAGAATGATGAATACATGGCCGTTTCACGGAACGGAAAGCTTTTTTATGCTTTACATTTTGCTTGCGGAATATATTACCATCTACTGATATGTAGCGTAGATAACTAACTATACATAAAAAAGCAGGAAATTAGCCTAGAATGTGTTAGGTTCACTTTCTGTAGTTTAGAGATTGGTTTGAAAAAAAAATCAATTGTTATGTGATGTTTATTATACTTAAAATAAGTTATAATGAGCTCTGACAATAAGAAAGAGCTTAAGAAATTTTCAATCATTAATTACTCGTACCATTGCTCTAGGTTTTTTGTTTTACATGTCATTACAAAAAATTAAGATTAATTATTGAAAAGAGACACGTATAAACTTACTGTATACCCGAAATTAATGTTAAGATATTGGACGCTTTACAGTAATATATTGGTAAATTGTACAAATACTGTCCAACATACACTTGCGTACTCTACATAGTTCTTCAAAATTAAAAATGTCTTAAATACGTATTTTGCAAATACATACCTATTTTTTTAACAAAGACGGAGGATAGCTTTTGAGTTTCAAGTATTTTTTTTTAAGATAAAAATAGTTAACATTCCTATTCCTTTAATCTTACCTCAGAAATCATTTCTTCAGTAAGAGCTGGTCTATTCTGAGCTCTATGAAGTTATCTCTGAACTTGTAAATAAATGCTACAATTCAATAGTATCAACTTACCATTTGTTGTGTTGGGCCAATATTGGTTTAAACACTAAAACAATTGTGCGTGGTCTTTCTGTCTATTGTGAATAATGTTAATTGGCATAGAAGTTAAGCAGAAAGTGTCACTCGAGAATTGTAAAAAGATTGCTGACTTATATATAAGAAATTGCAACATAATGTTCCTTTCTTCTCACACTAATCAGTATACAAACCCGCCCCTATTATAGTCACTTCAACTAAAATACGAACAACAATTTCATACTTTATACGAGCGCAAATGTGCTCCATAAATTTCATTTTCAAATATTCTGTTAGACATAAAACATGTCTGGCATTTCAGTCTCGTGCGACCCGATGCAAGAATACGTGCCGTTTAAATGAAAAAATACGACTTCCTTCACGTTGCTCGCCTAGTGGGACATAGTTTAACGAACACCTAGACAAGGCATTATGTTGTTCAATTTAATGATAAAGGTCCAAGCCAATTTGGCACGAAGCGAGCTACCAGCGGAGTCGAGGGCCATCGTTCTGTGAGAGTAGTGCAATTTGCCTGCAGCCCGCACCCGGTCCTTTACCGACCTCTAAGAGCGCACCAATTAGACGAGACAAATTCGGATTTATTATTCAGCGTGGGTGCTATTCAATTGGATAATAGAACGAGTTTGTTTCAGCCGGTCAGTTACCTAGCCAAGAATACGCAAGAATTGTTATCGATTTATGTCGTTTAGTACACGCTACCTTTACGAGCGACGGAACACTCATAGAAAGCATCAAAAAGACATGGAATAGAGTCTAATATTCTAAGAACAGTAGATGATGCAATCAACCTCAAACAACTTGTGTGAGTGTAATTTGCTTGGATAATGCGACAGCTTTCTTATACGTATATCATTGTTAGCATATTAAGTGTATGTATATAGGTTAGTTTCATTATAGGCTATTGTTTCTTCCTACTCCCTGTTTTGTGTAATATTCTCATAAGAAAAACATTTGAGGTGATTACTGGTTTTCTTACATCTAGAGGGTTCAGTTAGTTATAATTCATAAATAACGATGAGTAAATCACCGTCGCGGGTCGATTGCTGTAATATTTATCTATATTTTATGAATTGCTGTCAGCGTTTATCCAGTTATCCAACCGTGATAATAAAATGTTGAAAATCGACGAATCATCTAGTCGAACTTTTGTAAACATGCAAAATAACTATTATGCGCTATTTAAAGTTTATGCTTTGTGTCTGAGAGCGTTGAACGGTGTTTTGATAAATGGTGAACCGGACTCTGATTATAATCTGTGAACGATCTCAGCAATGTGTAATTAGACCGACTGACTAAGCAAAATCTATGGGAGCGTTGTCCGTCTGACCCCGCTCAAGATTTAAGATCCCATTGTGGAGACTTCTTTATAGCACTCCACGGTTTAAAGCAATAGCAGGTATTCGTTTTCATGTTGTTGAAACATGCATTTGACTCATAACTTTGAGAATTTATCAGTCAGAAAATTGAATTGTCAAGACTTCGACATTAAATTATATTTCTCAATACCTCGCAGTGTTAAAGCTATTCGCTCGAATGAATTATTGGTATATAAAATCTCGTTTCACACATGATAAAGATGATGTAACCCTTTTTCATGTTATAACATAAACTGCTTCTAAGACGGACATATTTACCATTTTTTTTGTTCTATTCTATTACTGGTCACCGTTACCAATTAGTTATCTAACGCTAGATCAAATTACATCTCTCGTTGGAGCTCGATGGTATTGAATTGCATCACAACAGTTTGATGGCTAAAAGTTGCGAGTCACCATACAAGAACAGTGTTTGGAGAATCAATACACTGACTTCCACGTACGTTCAGGTAACTCTTTGTAGTGATGAGGCAAGAGTACTCGATAACACCATTGTGCATAAAATTCTAATCGATTTTTTATAAATTCGAATACGTGCTATTGTGTAATGTATATCGAATAAAGTCTCTTATAAGAAGTACTAAGGTAGAAACAGTGCTGAGATAAATTAAATAAATGTAAGGTTTCCAACTTTAGCCTTACAATAGATTTAATGTAGGACTTAAAAAAAATATTTGACTTTTGAACGTTTATTATATATTAAGTTAAGTTAAGTTAGTCTGTTATAATTTGAGGAAAGTCAAATATTTAAATAGGTTTGAAACCTAAATTCAAACTACAAGTTAAACTAAATGTCGAGTAACATTTAAAAGCTTTTTATAATTTGATTTGCGAATTAACTTATCATTTTGAAATTGAATTACTTATTAATTTCAGGACCACACAAATCACAAAATATCATAATTCTTCTCATTTTAGGTTACATAATAAATATGTACAATTTTCTCGTAGGGCGACGGATACTTTGTAGCATTACAGCACAGAAAAACTAGAAACAAATCCTCTAAGTCTGGCCAAAGTGATACAGTAGGACAAAGGTGCTAATTCTGTTTTTAACATCACTAAACTAAAAATTGTTGTTGGATTACATACTTTAACGTCATTTCCTTACAGTATACTTTTCGATATCTCACATCTTAGCTTTCACTATAATTTATTTATTTATTTGTTTATTAACTTATTGCACATGAAGTGCAAAGGCGGACTTAATGCCATTAGGCATTATCTACCAGTCAACCTTCAGGTGTTGCAGAAATATGATGCGGTAGGTGCAAGGACAAAATATTAATTAATTTAGTTGCCAGTTTTTCTTAAAAGACCGCATCTTTACTATATATTATTATAAAGCAGAAGAGTTTATTTGTTTGAACGCCTTAATTTCAGGAACCGCTGGTCCGATTTGAAAAATTCTTTCGGTGTTGGATATTCCATTTATCGAGGAAGGCTATAGGCTACATATCATCACGCTACTACTAATAGGAGCGGAGAAGCAATGAAGAATGTTTCAAAAACGGGAGAAAATTTTCACGCTACGTGCAATATAAGACGCAAACGAGGTTGCGTGGGTCAGCTAGTATTATTATAAAGCTGAAGAGTTTGTTTGTTTGAACGTCTTAATCTCATGCACCGCTGGTCCGATTTGAAATAATATTTCAGTGTTGGATAGTCCATTTATCGCGGCAGGCTATATCATCACGCTAAGACTAATAGGAGCGGAGCCCCAATGAACAATGTTTAAGAAACGGGGGATAATTATTACGCGACGGGCAATAGTAGACGTAAACGAGGTTGCGAGGGTCAGCTAGTTAAGAATATATCCTGTGTCACGAGAGATTTTAACACGAACTTGTTCCATGTAACATACATTCGATCTAGTTCCCTGCCTACTGAACCTAAATACATAGTACATTGCTGTTGAATATACCTATAACAGTTTTGTAATAAAGTATTATAATGACAAGACAACGTGATGAAATTTACACATGTAGGTTTTAATCCCAAAACCTCATTCGTTCTTTACCAATAATAGTAGTACTTTAATCCTTTGGCTGTAACATTGTTTTATAACGTTTCATAACAGATATTTATGCCACATCTACGTCTTTATGGCAAATAACTCTTAAATAACTAAAGTAAATGTATTGAAGGGATTGAATACTTAACGACGAATGCTTTTAAATGCTCAATCGTAGCTTTAGTTACAATGTCCTTAGTAATTCTTTTTTATTGAAAGTAAATGTCTGTAAACCTAAATTGCCAATGCTTTTATATCTGTTTTTTGTATGTAAAAATAAAATTGGCATCTGAAATTATGCTGTAACGAAACGACCCTAATTACGAGTTAAGTAAATATACGAGTACGTCCAAATCAATAAAAGGCGTAACTAAGAATTTTCGGTAATTATTGCGCTTGTCCGAGCGTAACATTGCGATTGCAATTTCAGAACACAATCCGGGTTTGTTTTGTGAAACTCTCATAATATTTTTTACTGTAGTTTCATCGCAGTTGCTAATGAATACTAGTACTCTGTGATCTATTTCGTTGGCCTTTCAATAGGTTGCAGGGTAAGCTATTAATATGACCGCTTTAATGAAACGGTCAATGAATGGGTGGATTCTAGAACATTAATTTGCTTCAATATGCTTCTGATAGGAATTGCAAAGCCATATTGAATAATTTCAATTAATGCTCAAGTTATCACATAAGTATATTTACTTAGACTGATGTTTTTAATGTATAATTAGTGTGAGTTCGATTACAATTAATGTCATATAAATTGTACCATATCTAGCCAAGACCAGTAATTTTATGACTACTCACGGCGTATAGAGACGTTTGTTTTTATTTATATCTTACACCTACTAAAGTAACTAACAAGTCACCAGTGCCAACAACATTTATAATCAGACTACCCCAGAGCAGTCAGGTTAACCGAAAATGTAACGTAATTTGTCCAACTCAATATTATTAACTTGGCCACAAGTCGCAAGTAACTCGACTACATAATAAACGAAATGAGGGTGACCTTCTCGCCTTCAGTGTCTGACCTATCGCACTTATTAAAGGGATGTCCCGTTTCGTCTTACTGATAGCATCTTATCTTACGTCTCAGGATTACTGCAACCCGCCCCTTCTGATTAAGGGCACAGCCTGCCGTAATTTCTATCTTATACTACTTATTTTTAAGTGCGTCGTAAAGAGTTTTATGTTCGAAATTAAAATCTAATTTGGAGAAATAATGTCAAAAACTTCCATGGCTTGAAACATAAATTGTAAGCGATTTGTCTTACAATGTATTTTTTAATATCAACGCGTTTATCGATTCTAAAGTAATTTTCTCATTATGTATAAAGGCCTATACTTAGTTTAAAACTATGTACTCGAATTACTTTCGAATTGAGGCCAAGTTAATTATATTTTGTTTTTGAGTTGAAGAAATGCCTATGTTAGCTCCTGTATTCTTAATCCAATTTTATTGTCCGAAACTTACGGTATCCCTTAATTCCTTCCTCTATTAGTGCATATTATCTTATTCGTTAATGAAGATTGAAAACGCCGCGGGCAAATAGATGGAAAAGACGCATAAAAGGAACCATCATTACATGCAAATATGCATCCGTAGACTCAGCAGGATTCACTCGTATAGTTTTTTTACACAATTTTTTTTACATTACTATTTACCTAAAGGGATAGGTACTCTTCAGGTAGAACTAGCGTTTAAAAACTATTCCGTTCAATATAAATTATTTAAGTTGAGCGTTTTGAATAAAAAAAAGCTGAATAGGCTCTTCTTATGTAAAATAGTGTTTCAGGTTTTGGTTGCCTGATGTTGTTTAAAGATTTTATACGATAATGTACGTTAAAATCTACTGGAGTTTGTAATAAGCTGGGCAGTTTTTATTACTGCTCTTCACATCGCTTAGCTAACTTAGTGTACGTAAGCCTAAAATCACAGTTAAAAACCTTTTGAAAAATAAAACACCATTTGGCTATAGAAACAAACTCAAGAACGCGAATTGAAATTACGATTCACGAGAACGATCTCAGATATTTTTTAGCTGCATCATAATTATTTAATAGAAAATGTGTTTTATTAACATTTATGAATTCACAAAAAGTTTGTTAAATTTTTAAATAGATACTAATTTTGAATAATTATATAAATATCATATGTTAACTTCATTCATATAATTCTTATCTAGGGTAGATGTCGGTGTGCTTGTGTACTTTAACGAAGAAATATTAGCACAAAATTTCTGATTTCTGACTCTGTTCAACAAGGAAATGTACAGTTGGTCTGCCTAAAAGCTCTTCACTAAGTGGTTAGATCAATACCCTCAAGCACGCACAGACACGAAGCATCGTCGATGAGACAATTAGTGACCCTTACAGAGGGAGTGGCCCAAAGAAAGTGTTGGAGGACGACGACAGATGTAACTAATTGGGATAGTGATACGAAACAACAAAGGAAGAAGCTTTTTAGTGTAAATACATATTTAATCACTCTTATATGGACTATGGGTAATGTTGGGGTAGTTGTGGCTTGAGAGTCGTACCTAAAGGGTGTTTACCCTGCTTATCAACAGTACAACTATAATACCAATAATGTTGTGATGGATCGATTAGAGCTCCGCGCAATAATTGTCGATTTCGCCGTTCCTCATGACGAGAATCTGGTGAAAGTCGAAAAAGAAAAACAAATAAAATATTTGGATTTATCGCACGAGATTGTCGATATGTGGAATGTGGATTCGGTGATCATTGTTCCGATGGTCGTATCTGCTCACGGATTGATAGCCAAGAGCCTCGATCAACACCTTAAGAGGCTCACAATAAGGTTGAAACAATTGATGGCTCGGTTGTAATTCTTAAAATTTGAGCATTGTCTCTAAAACTAGGCAATGCCTGTATCATAAGAGAATTTTTTCAGCTATAAAGTTTTCCAATAGCGATTTTCGTTGGCTTTATGACATTAAAGGCACTGAGTTGATTATGCAATATTTATAACTAATTACTTATTACAGGAAAGTCCTGCTTGTAATTAGACCCGACTACGACCAAGCCAAAAGAATGGTATTAGTTTTGACAGTCTGTGTATGTATGTACATATGTTAAGCCGTAGCGCTTTAACTAAACCGATTTTTATGAATAAGGTATCAAAAGATGATAAGATATAAAATGTTATCAAAAGATTTTAAGTAAAAGGTTATAGTTTTTTAAAATAATTGATACCAAAAGCATTTAAATGCTCAGCATTCTATTGAAAATAAAATAAAATCACTCCCTAAATTAAATTTAAACCACTGAATAAATTAAAATTGAATTTATTTTTTGCTAGACAGGAATTTTAAATGTCATTAAAATTCCATCTGTTCGTTTAAGCTTCAGTTAAGAATAGTGTGGGGCATCGGGCGTTAAAACCGTAATAACGTGTCATTACTCCGTCCTTTTTAACCGTCACTGCAATTATAGAGAGTGTTAAAATGTGTTCAAGTTTTTAATAACCGTAGTTACACAGTTTAGTATTCATATTTATAAAGGTTACAGTCTGACAACAGAACATTATATTTGATATTGACAATAGAGTAGGTAAGTATGAAGTGCAAAAGAGCTGTGGCGACTTCCACATGTAACACAACAATAACCGAGTGTATCTTCGGTAGATGGCGCTGTGCCATCTACCGAAGATACACTGAACTACGAAGTAACGCACTACACGGAGTAACTACAAATCCTAAATCGCGCAATAAATAGTTCCCGCGCCGATTATCATATATACAACATCCCAACATCAACTGTTGGACAGTAGCCCGCCAGGCTTGATCACCTCGCCTGGTCGGAGGATCTTCCCTTTATGTTGGAGGGACATGACACGTTCCCCCACAGAGTCATATTTATGAGCAAACGCTCTTAATTAATAGATATACGTGCAGTTATTTTCATACTTCTGTCCGATGCACTCGTGTTTACTGCCGGAAATGTAGCTAGGTGAAAGGACAATAACATCGAACCAGGCACCCACAGGACATGCTTTTTTTATAGAATAGGAACAAACGAGCATACGTATCGCCTGATGGTAAGCGATTATCGCCGCCCATGAACACCTGCAAAACCAGAGGCGTCACAAGTGCGTTGCCGGCCTTTGGGGAATGGGGAGGGGATGGAGGGAGGGGTCTCCGGTGTCCTCATTCACTCGGTGAAACACAGCGCAAGCGCTATTTCACACCGGTTTTCTGTGAGGCCGTGGTAAAACTCCGGTCGAGCCGGCCTATTTATGCCGAAGCGTGGCTCTCCCACGGTTAAATAGGTTAGGCTTGCCCTATGTGGGGTCACTGGGTACAACAATTGCTGTATGATTCATTTGGCAATAAATGATTTATATTTTTTTATTATATTAATTATATTATATTTTTAATCAACAACCCATAATGTCCCACTGCTGGACTCGAGTCTCCTCTCAGGTTGACCTGACCTGACATATTTAATGAATATTTTTGCGCTAAGACTTTAAGTTATAAATGATTTACATATAGTGAAAATATACTATCATATAAAAGTTGGTGAACTAGATCAAATCTTCATCAAGTCGTTATCGTAGCAAGTAAATAGTTATCTTAATCTAAAATAATTGCATAACTATTTCGATTCTTTAAAGCGTTCCTAACAGCTCAAGACTTAATAACGTTCCGTAATTATGTGAGTCAAGTCTCAAGTGTAAAAGTTTGTCATAACACTACCAGGCACGCAATTTGTTTGAATACATACTAATCGTAACTTTTTAATTTTGCTTTAATGACTAGAGTTGAATGTTACGCTTGTTACCTGTAATACGGCAAGCTTTACGATTTAAAATATAAGAAAATGTACAATGCGACTCAAATAAAAATAGGAACGTCAATGACCTCTAACTGTCAAATATTTCTTGAAAAGTAAGGTCTGCAACGAAACCTTACTTGCGTATCTATATATATATATATATATATATATATATATATATATATATATATATAAATGAATTGCTGTTAGTTAGTCTCGCTAAAACTCGAGAACGGCTCAGTCGATTTATCTGATTTTCGGTTTTAAAATATTTGTCATAGTCTAGGAAAGGTGTAAAAGGTGAATAAATAAAAAAGAAAATAAAAAATAATTTTCGAGAGGAGCATCAGTAAAGAATGTTACAAAAACGGGGGAAAGTTATTACGCTACGAGCAATAGGAGACGTAAACGAGGTTGCATGGGTCAGCTAGTCAATAATCTATAAATAATGACTGCACGGTTGGCCGAGTGGTGTCGGCGGTCGCCATGCCGCTTGCTACTGCGCCAAGTGTCGTGGGTTCAAATCCCACGCGGTACCTACAACACTTTGTGTGATCCACGAATTGTTGTCCCGAGTCTGGATGTTCTTTGTGTCCGTTTCATGTATGTTTGTAAAGTCCCCCACGACACAGAATGTTTATTCCTAATGTGGGAGTTGTCTTTTAAAAAAAAAAAAAAAATGTAATTTTTAATAATGTTTTTCAAGGTTTTTAAGGGTGTTTAATAATGTTTTTTTAAGGTATTTGAGTCGCGCGTTTGAGGATATAAGTTATATTGTGGACCAAAATCTGTTTCTTTCAGTTTATCCACTGCTAAACGTAGACATCTTCAGACTCGTGACGTTGACTATTTTGAAGTCACCAACAGTCTTCAACAATCACACTACTGGTTATATATTTATTCCTCAGCTAGCTTAAAATTATGGGAAATTATTATCAAACGAAATATAAATGGACAAAAACATTTCATGATATAATTATTACAAAATTTAAAATATACGAATGAATGAGCAAACAACCAGTCAAAAGATTGTTATGAAAAAAATCAAAGGGAACAGCGACTAAATTAATATGGTAACAAGACATTAGATCTCATTAAAACTCCATTAATATATGTAAATGGAGAATATGTAAAGGAATATGAGTTAATCAGTAGAAGGCGCTAGTCTCCATTATGTAAAAGTTAGGTCGTACCTGTAAATGTACCTGGTCGTAACATAGTACGTATGTTAATGAGTTAAATCGAAATCTTCACGAATAGAAAACTCAAAAAAAAAACCCGTTGCGGTTTTGCATCTAATTAGATCAGCAGCAGCAGCAGGTACTTAATTTCAGAAGAAATTAATGGTATTTTATTTTTATATTGTAGCGGGCAAAAGAGTGGATTTATCGCCCTATGGTAAGCGATTACCGCCGCCCATGGACACCCGACAACACCAGAGGCGTCGAGTGCGTTGCCGGCCTTTGGGGGATGGGGAGAGGGATGGGAGGAGGGTTTGGGGTATGAGCCTCCGGTATCCTCACTCATTTGGTGAAACACAGCGCAGGCGCTGTTTCACATCGGTTTTCTGTGAGGCCGTGGTATCACTCCGGTCGAGCCGACTCATGCATGCCGAAGCGTGGCTCTCCCACAAAAAATAATTGAAATTGAATAAATATACGGTGACGGACCAAGGGGGCTTCCACACGGAAAAAAAAAGTGTTCTAAGCGATCGCCGCTTTTCCCTGCGCCAAGTGTCGTGAGTTCAAATCTCACATGGGAAAACACTTTTTGAGATCCACAAATTGTTGTCCTGATTGGTGTTCTTTGTGTCAGTAGATGAATGTTTGTAAAGTCCCCCGCGCCACAGGATGTACATTTCTTATACGTCATATAATTAAAATCAATATTAGTCACTGTCTAAGCCTCAAGATATTTCATTTCAATTCTAGAAGACATACTGCTTGTTCTTTTAATACAATACGCTCTTGACAAATTGCTTGGTCGTAATTGGTTTTAAGTTATATATTCATTACACGACCTTCTTGTAGCTTGTTATTGGCGACAAATAGTCAATTGTGAGTTAAAAGGGGCTTGTTATGGAATAGGTCAGTCCACATTCTGCACTCCTTGTAGATACAAGCTGCGATATCCAATTCTAAAACTTTATCTATTATGGTTCGTTATGCTAGTAGAAAATCAAATTCTTTACTTATGTCGAAGAAAAGTAATATTTAAGCGTTCGGACATATTTGATTTTATTCCGGACGCCGTTCTATAAATCCTAGAAGTCTGCATATTGTTCGATTATGACAAAAACTCTTTTTAACCGACTTAAAAAAACGAGGAGGTTCTCAATTCGACTGTTTTTTTTATGTTTGTTACCTCATAGCTTTCGACTGGGTGAACCGATTTTGATGATTCTTTTTTTATTTGAAAGACGGTGCTTCCCGTGTGGTCCCATTTCAATATAGTCCAGTTCTTGAAGTCGGTTTATTTTATTGTAAAATTTGTGATTATACAAAAAACCGTGTCCCATACTAACATTCTAGCGATACAAAATCTTATTTATATCACATCACATTACATCAACAGCTTTCAAAGTACACTATTGAACATAAATGTCTTCGATACAGATTGTTTAAAAATATTATCACACTACGCACACATATCACACATTAAACTACGTCAAATATTGACAGTTATATAAGTAAAAAAAAATTGAATTCAGCACAAGTTGAATAAACCATATTTTATTCGCTGAATGAGTCTTAAAGTTTGCAGTGAAATATTGTGAGGTAAAATCTTTCTGTACAAGAGAAGCACTACTCGCATAATTTTAAATGGGATGAATGCTCCATCGTATATAAGGTAGTCGCTTTAGCTTTTATGAATGAAGTTGCACTCTCCGACACCTAACCGTGTTACCTTTTAGCACTTTAAGATGCATTATAGCATATGTGAGCATATTAAATGATATAATGTATGCTCAGTTTTCAATGGATGTACGTCAGTGAATTATATTGCTTTGAAAATTTCTCACTGTGTGTGTTAGCTACATTTATAACGTTAAGACAAGCTACTTGAGACTGATAATGATGTGTTTCAGAATTGTAGTCATTGTTTTATATTTTGGGAAATCATGATAAATGCTATTACCATTACATTGATGGTTTGGGTTCAGAGAGGCGTTTTTGGGAAAATTAATTAAATTGCTTAAACTCGTTGGTATCTCGGTTAGCGATCTTAAATATCGTGTGATAAGATTAATCATTCGTTCTGTGCCTGACTGTATTTTTTCTGTAATATGTATGTATGTAATTTACAAATATATACGTATACTTATTTAGAAATAACGATAAATGTTAACAAAGAAACAACCGACTTCAAGTACTGGACCACACGGAAAGCACCAGCTTTCAAATAAAAAATAATCGGTTCGCCCCCGTCGAAAGTTATGTGGTAATAAACATAAAAAAAACAATACAATCGAATTGATAACCTCCTCCTTTTTTGAAGTCGGTTGAAAAAGTCTTAGTTAACAGCAATAGACTTGACCCATATTTAGCTACTACTTTCAGGAGACAGACATCTTTGTATTATTTTAACTCCAGTTTTCATTTATTGGGATGAAGGCTGTTGTAATTTTCTAGATTGGTTTATTACACTTTAGTTTTCAATCCAATTATTATTAAATTTAACTAAAATTAATTGAATAGGAGAAAATTGTGTTTGGTCCTACTATTTACTTGCTTCGTACTATTTAGGTTTACTACGTTATAATTATAGTAATTATTGCGGTCACGTTTCGTCGCTTTTGTAATACGACGCCACACCTTGACATTTGCGGTTTCTCTAGCAATGAACAACATGAACGATTGGACAACAAAGTTCACGATTCTGATATTCATATAGCGGTATAGTGTTCATTTTGGCTTTTTATCTTTGCAAAACTAAAAAACTGAAAGGATCAAGAAAACTTGTCAAGTTTCTGATGAATACATACGCCTATACATTTATATTATTATTATATATAATATACTTAAGTTCATAACCTAAAACATATACATATATATTTATATAGGGTTGTTAAATAATACATTTCTATCCATAGACTTGTTAGATCTACATATATAAGTGTCCTTTAGATTTTCCTCGATCTTTTGAACGTGATCGTATATCGTATCTGCCTTATTTTATTACGGTAAGTTTAAAGTAAAAAATCGTTTCATAATTAAGTCAATCACCTAAAATTTATTTACAAAATTCACTATCTACGTAAAAGTTTAACTGCACGGTTGGCCTAGTGGTTTAAGCGGTCACTACGCCGCTTGCTCCTGCGCCAAGTGTCGTATGTTCAAATCCCACGTGGGATTTACATCACTTTATGTGATTCACAAGAAGTTGTCCTGAGTCTGGGTGTTCTTTGTGTCCGTTACATGTGTGTTTGTAAAGTCCCTTGCGCCACAGGACGTATATTCCTAATGCGGGAGTTGTAAAAAAAAGAAAAAAAGTTTGAATAGATTTCTCGGTGTTCATATTAAACTCATTTTGTGCAGTTTTTTAAGGAACTACAAATATTAAAGAACTACGAACAATGAAGTACTTAGTTACTTTAAGGTACTTACGTTCTTGAAACAGCAGAGTCGACAATATCCACAGATATAATGTAAGAGTTTACTGAACATCAGGTGAGAAGCCTTTGGCTGTTGTAAAGGTTTAAACACTCACGAAGGTATAACTGACACCTATTGAATTCCACCCCCGCATTCTATAAATTAAACTTTAAGCCCGTAATAACATGAATTATAGACTAACTATTGACAGTTTAATACCTTTAAGTGTCTAAGATGTTTCTAAAAGTTCAGTGTCAAAACTTCAGTCATATTCAGTCATATCATACATGCTTGCCTGTTGGCAAGCATGTATTTGACACTGTAACCCACTTATGAAATGCCATGTGAAAATTACCGATCATAACTAGTGGTTGCACATCAACGCCTCAACCGTCCGTACCTTATATGTATACACCTTCGGGCAAAAAAAGAAACGTATGTAAGAGCAGGTACTTACACTAGTTTCCTTTAGTAGGAACTGTACGCTTTAACCCGCTTATGAATGATTGGTTCTCATGGTTCATATTCCTTTGTGGGATATTCATAATAGTGAACTGTTTTACAGCTGGATGGAAAACATTTCAAGGATTTTTTTTGTGCTTTGTTTCGACTAGTCAAACTTTTCTCAAATATTGCTTGTTTAAATAATATTATACAATTTAATAGAAAAACATTTTATGACATTAATTATACCATAATATATTTATACCTTTTCATTAAACGACATATTAAGTGACATGACGAACATATTAAATGGGACATCGTCGCCCGTGAGACAAGCGTCCTGGAGAAAACACGCTAGAACCATTCACATACTGCAAAAAAACCAGAAGCAGGTACGGAGAAAAAGTTAAAGTTGGAGGAGGCCTTTGCCGATTGGCAAACAGATCTACAAAAATAATTAATTATTAGAATAGATTACGATTAGTTTAGCCACAAAAATATATTTATATAATTTCTCTCAACTCTCAAAATAACTCATAGTTAATATTTCTTAATACTTTGTAAATAGCAACTAAGTTGGTCTGAATAAAGGGCTTTATTATTATTATTATTATTATTATTAAACGACTATTAAACACATGTGTGAGTTAATGTAGCCAATGTTAACTTAACGTGTTTGGGCAAGAAATGAGTTGTCACTTTTACTGCTATATGTACTTTTCCATAGTTTATCATAAGTGACTAGCTCCAAATAATGGTACGAACATAGCCAATTCATAGAGTATGTACCTAGGTAGTAAATTGCGACTCCGACTGCCATGTTTAAATTTAGAACGTTTGTTCTCAATGGTCGATTGACACGAAACGCAAAGGAGTTTTTGTATTGATGTTGTTTTTTTTCAGTAAAGTCCAACAATAACTAAATTGCTCAAGTAACTTCTTACGTGTGTTACAATGGTTATAAATTGTCATATTTGCTATGTTCAAATCATTTATTTCAATACAACCAACCGGAATTAGTCATAATTAAAAATAAGCCAGACGTGAAGCTAGCCTCTTCAAATACCATTTTATCATCATGATCATGGGGTACCATCTTCAGGAGGTCAGCAGACGGTATCCCTCGCGATCATGAGCGGCCTCTTTCAGTTGGTGATATTTTTGCAGTCCAGTTAACATTTTATGGAGAAGATTCACACTTTTTAAGTTTACACTCTACATTTCGTGGGTTCACCTTTTTTTACGTTCGGAAATTCCCTTGAACGCCCATGGTAGGATGACTAGAACTGCACACCATCTCCTGTTTTAGTAGCTGAATAACCAGGTCTAATCTACAAAGAAAATCCCTGGTACCCTGTCAGACCCCGGGACAACTGTGGCTTATCGATGGCTATCTCGTGTATGTGGCAATTCGGAGCGCGTCGCACCATCATCTCCTGGTTCCTCTTCTAAACAAGTAGCCTTACCAGTCATCATATAGCCTGGTCTTATAGAGAATGAAGAATCTTTGAACGTTCGAGTATACACGTGGCAAATGATATAGGTACACTGATTGATTTTAATTATTTGGAATTCGACATACTATCTGAACGTCAAGTCTCGGTGGGTTTTACACGTGGGTGTTTAATACTAAAAAATTAGCGTTGTTTTACTTCGGAATGGAGTATTTTGCGCACACAATGAAATATTACCCAATTCGTGACCCACGAGAAGCATTATTGCTCTGCTTGTTAATGTTTACCTATTTGTTTTACCAATATATATTGCAGTAGACTGGATATTTCTGTAAAATAATATATTCATACTTTTAAATTTGCCGTTAATTAAAAGTTTTTCTAGAAATTTGGTTTCGTCCAAACAATTTTAATTTCAGGTTTACAGGTTTTTTAAATGTTCTTTTGAAATAATTGAATATCTTTTCCAACTGCTGCTTACAACTCCATTGCTAGACATAGATTATACCCAAAAGTTTGGCACAACAAGAAGTTTTGTGTAGCCCAATCTGTGGTCGCATTCACTAAACTACAAAATAGGTACACTGGTGAAAAATGAATTAAATTAAATGCATTTTTTACTATCTTTAGGAGACAGCATTTTGGCATTCGGCCAGGTGCCTGGTCATAGGATGTTTTATTACATTTGCGCTAAAGGCGATGACACTAAATATAATAAATTATGATAGCCGGTTATTACGATAGTAGTAAATATTGTGATGGCAGCGACAATGTTGGAGGAATTAATGCGTTAGAAGGAAACTCATTAAAGATAGTGAAAGATGTTATATGTGTAGTAATACTGAATTATTCTTATTGTATACTTCTTTCTAACTTTGACAGTTAATTATACAGTAAACACTGCTTTCAAATACTTTTATGGATACTTAATGCAAAGAAGAGACTTGCTTGGAATAAAATTAAGAGTTATATCGTTGAAAGAGTGGATAGAAAGCTTGGCTTTCCTTGTAAACTGTGAATAGAATTGGCTACAACCATCGTTTATCGGCCTGTCTCGCAGTTAATAGACAAACGGCCGTATGTGCTTGAACAGCTCTAACTTTCACGATACAGCAACGTTGTGTGAGTTATTTGATTGTTTTTAATCTGTGATATTGATTTTATTCTCTATTCGAAATTGAAAAAAAATCAAATAGAGAATAAAAACAAAATTCATCTGTATGTATCAGCCTGTGCTATCTTAGTTCTTGATTAATAACATCCCTCCTTTTTGCATCAGTCGGCATGACTAAACCCACTTAGCAATCTAGCAATAAAGCATAAATGTTTCCGGTAGTTCGTTGCGATGCCGGACACTACAATAATGACATATAGATATCTAACATACAGCAGTGTAGTCAAACATTACAGTGTGCTCTCATCTCTCAAATATCTGGTGAAATAATAAAATTAACCTGTTAAGCGAAAGAGTTCTTTGAGACCTTCAGAAGTAAAATACTACTACCGAATTTATAATAATATCTATACCTTCAAACTCTAGGTAAAAACGATGAAAGTGATTGATGCCTTAAAATAACATATTATGTACACATAAGATAATAGATTAATAAAATGTAGTCTGCCGAAGTATTAATTTAATTTAATATTCAATAAAGATTTCTTATTCACAAAACTGTTGGTGAGAAAAAAATATAAAAAATTTAATTTAAATTCATATAAAAACTCAATGTTTTTAGAACCATCTTCGGCTAAGCGAGACAACATAACGGCACGTGTAACGTTTTGCTCTTGTTTTTTAAAGTTACGCAGTAAGCCGGTATGCTGGATCATAATAAATTTTCAGAGTTTTTGCATGTAAATTTTTTGTAGACCGCATGTTACGACACAGGCTGTTTTATTTAATTAAAAGTGATTATAAGAATTTAAATTTCCTTTAATTTTTTGGTTTTAAAGCAGTTACATCAGAATAATCAAAACAACAAAGTAAATTTCCGATAATTGTTACAAATCCAATGGTTCTTGCCCTACGGTGTTTACATAGCAATCAATAAAACAGGGGACTCGCAAAAATATAAACACGAACATTATTTGCCTCTCTTTCTATTGGACACTAAGAGATAAGGACAACGTACCAACTATAACGGTGAAGTTCATTTGATTAACATAGAGTAAAACAGGGGCTGGCGCCGTTGATCGCGTGACGCCCCGTAAAGAACATGGATCCCTGGAGGACCATTTCCTATGATTTTCTTTTATGCAGTTTGTACTTTACTCCAGAAAGGATAAAGTTGAAAATCGTGTCCACAGTATCAGTTTTTACTTGTCTTGTATCGCTATCATTATTAAGGTAATGAGTCATTGTGTTAAGTGGATCTATAAAATGAGTCATGGGACTAGGTTAGGATTTTTGTTGGGAGAAAGGCAACTGCAGTATGTTGACACAGTACCGGCTGAGTTTGCGTGGGTGGAACAAAGAGCAATGACCCTAGAAAGGTGTGTTTGATATTGTGTTTCGAGTTTATCGAGGGAATATTAAGAGAAATATTGATAAAAGGAAATATTTACTAGCTGGGAATTTTCCCTCTCACTTGGTTACTTATTGATGTTTTCGAGAAAACCTCATTACCTCTCTATAGAAAATGGAAATACAGACACCCACATCAGGAGGATCTGTGTAAATTTAGTACCACGTAAAATTTTTGTTTAAAATTAAGTTTCAGAAAAAGAAAATCTGTCAGTAGTTAAATTATACATATCTATTTAAAAGAATTATAAGTTTCAAAATGGCCAAAAATAGGTTTTAAGAAAAATATAAATATTCGATTAATATGTATCATTTAAATAAATAAATATTTCGGATATCTAACACACAACGCCATCTAGTCCCAAGCTAAGCAGAGCTTGTGTTATGGGTACCAGACAACTGATATAAATATTTATATACTTTTTTTTTGTAAATACATGCATATTATACATAGAAAATACCCAAACTCCGAAACAAATATTTGCAGCTCATACAAACATTTAGTCCGACTCAGGAATCGAACCCGAGACCTCAAGCTTAGCAGTCGCATACGCTACCACTACGCCACCGAGGCAGTAAATTTGTTATTTTTTAACTTTAGTTGTGTTTATTTTAAACCGATTTTTGTACACATGTTTTAGTATTTTACTCGCCCAGCCCAGCTAATGGCCCAGCTGACATGGATCTATATATTTTTTCGAAAGCTTTAACATCTTTTCATTTTCATACTTTTTCTTGTTTTATCTATATTTTATTTCATTATTATTATATTTTGTTTTCAAAATTTACGTTGTAAGGTTTCTTTGAATAAAAATGATTTGTAAAAATGATAACTAAAGATAATAAAACAAACAAATAATCATCACAACAGCTAGAAAGCAAATTTTTAAAGTTCCTTGACGTAGAATGACCGTGCCGTGCAATAATGAACTACGACAATAACTGTAATTACACGAACGTAAAAGTATAGCGTAAACGAACTACATGTAAGATTATGAAGCTAAAATAATATTTTACACTATTTTTTTATGGATTAGGTGGAAGACGAGCAGAAGTATCACCTGATGGTAAGCAATTTCCACCGCCACAGAACACCCGCAACACCAGATGCGTCACAAGTGCGTTGCCGGCCTTTGAAGGAATGGGGGAGGGGTTGGGAACACAGCGCATGCACTATTTCACACCGGTTTTCTGTGAGACCGTGGTATTTCTCCGGTCGAACCGGCCCATTCATGCCGAAGCGTGGCTCTCCCACGGTAAAACACATGACTAACTTATATTAAAGCTGCTAGAAATATGTAAGAAAAGTGAGGGAACAAGTTGAAACTCATATACTTGATTGATTTTATTCATGCAGGAAAGTTTACATTTTAAATAATAAAAGATATTTAGTTTTGTAAGTAAATATTTTACAGATATCTTTAGACGACGGAATACAGCAAGAAGGCGCCGACATTTCCAAGACACATTCTGGAAAGAAGTGCCGAAACAAGCCACAGAACTGTATTTTCTTAAGTCTGTGAATACTGATTAAATATATAGCTATTATGCTCACACTAGATTACCACAAACGTATAATAACTTTAATAAGAAAATGTTTCGTAATAATCTAAGGAAAGTAAATTATAATTATTGTATAATTAAATTATATTATTATATATGGTAGGCAAGTTGTCAAGATGCATTTTTTTGTGCAGAAAGGTAAAATTTTAACACAATACATGATTTGAATTCAAGATAATACCTATGAAAATCTGCTGTAATGATGTAGACTATGTAGAGCAATGAAATAGAACGCAACATTAAAACGTTTATCTCTAGCAACACAAAAATCAGGTCAGACTCTTAATGTTGTTTGTAGACCGCTTACAAAATCTCAAATGCTTTTCAAAAGAACGAAATCTTACTGTCCCTATATCTAAATGTACCTGTAAAATCCAAAGTCTAATAAGTACGATTTCATGTAAGAATTTTAATATAAAATATAAAGTATACAACCATCGAAGCGAGAACCACTTAATTTTATATTGTTATGAGTTTTTTAACGGTTCTCCTACTTTTAATAATTACTTAATTATGTAAGCAATTACAAACAGTCCATATTGACTTAGACGCCTACGTGAGATGCATATTTTACATCGGTAAAGTGCATTCGTTGATGGAGAAAACGAGGCAAGCTGCTTCAGAAATGGGGCATACATATTCAGATGAGATATAACGGTGGTTTTACGAGCTTTCATAAAGATATCGTAAGGTAAATATAGAGTTATTTGTAAACAAAATTTTAGCAAGGTATGTGTTAGACAGTTTTCTCACGAAATATGGTACGTTCATTCAATACGTTGACGAATTACATTGTGTAAAAGAATAACTATTGAATTTGGATTTGAAATTATCTAAATATTCTATAAAAAGTATGTAATAATAATCTGTTTTAATTTATTCTCTAGATTTAAAACTCTGTGGTAGTAAGTAGTAGTACCTTTGATGATGTTATTTGGCGAAATCGGTCATGTTAATTTTTAATAAACATTGGAATCAAATAGAAGTTACCTTTATGTTAAGAATGTTTTTGTGTTAAGTTTATTGATTAAGTACATGTCAAAATATATCGTGGGAGAGCCACGCTTCTGCATGAATTCAGCTTCGGCTCGACCGGAGTGATATCACGATCTCACAGAAAACCGGTGTGAAACAGCGCTTCCACTATGTTTCATTGAGTGAGTGAGGACACCGCAGGCCCATACCCCAACCCCTACCTTCATCCCCTTTCCCCAAAAAGTCGGTAATGCACTTGTGACGCCTTTGGTGTTGCGGGAGTCCATAAAGACGGGAGTCCATAAAATCTGCCAATTTGCCCACTATTACATAAATACAAATTAAGTCAACGTAGTTGTAGATAGATGATATCACTTTAAATGAATTTGATAGAACATACTTTTAGATTATAGTACGATAATTGTTTTTTTATGCACGCCTTGTGTAGCGGGGGAGTTAATAAACATACAAGAAACGTACATGAAAAACACCCAGATTTAGATGTATGCGGATCATACAAAGCATTATCCCATGTGGAGTTTGAACCCACAATAGTCAGCGCAGTAGAGAGCTACGTGGCTATTGCTTAAACAACAAGATATTCCAGACAGGCAATCATATTATTTTTGTATACTACTGATCTTTGTTTATACGAGTATTATGCTCACCAATTATTTCAGTTTCAGTTTCAAGGAGTTTCAATAAAATTTCTAACTGTATTTTTTAATATGATATCAAGTTAAATATCTAAAATCAAAAACAAATAACATATATTTCTAGAAGAGTAATTTAACTAAAGAATTGGATTAAATATCATCCAGTTTTCAGAATTAAAATAATAATACAGGCTAGAGCCGTTAGTGGCTCTAATTAAAGACCTTGGCGTACGCTACGAGCTGGAAATGAGATTTAAATAGTTCATAGTGAACTAACTTAATACTCAGTGGCTTTTCATTACTTAGCCTCGTCAATTTAGAGAATAAATCCTTGTTTTATAAATCCATTAAGAAAGGATTTAAGAAAGTTTGGTCCCAAACGCTTTAAAACTTGAATGGAAAGGCTTTAAGGAAATAATGTTTTACTTTTTTTAGCAAAACCAATAGGTATTTCTTTCAAGTTCTGCGAATAGAAGACAAAAGTTGTAGGCCGTGTTAAAATATTCACTGAAATAATTACATTAATTACAATTGTGTTTTTAATCAACTACGGCGAAGCCAAAAGAGGAGAAATAGATTTGGCAGTTTATCTATGTTCCACCATGGCACCTGAAGTAGGTACTAATCCGATTATGATGAATGAATGTCAATAGATTTTCCATCATGACTCGGGTGATATAGGCTGTTTAAATTTTATCAAAAGCTTTTAAATAGTTTTTTAAACTTTTTCTTGTTATTTCGACAGCCTCGGTGGCGCAGCAGGCGACTGCTATGCTTTAGGACTCGGATTCGATGCCCGGGTAAGAGAAGTATTTGCTTCGGTGTTTAAGTATTTTCTATGTACGTATTTACTTAAAGAAAGTATATATGTATTTATATCAGTTGTTTAGTCCCCATAACACAAAATCTGCTCAGTTTGGGACTAGATGGCGTTGTGTGTTAGATATTCGAAATATTTATTGATTTATAGTCTAGTTATAATTTTTTAAACCTTTATTTTTAATTAATTAATTATGGTTTAAATAGGGATGTTGACACATTTTCCGTTTATATAATCGGAAAAGTAGAATGAAAGTATGTACATAAACACATGTATTGTGGAAAGCGGCATTGTGGTTTGTGTAGGCTTACAAGCTAGTTCCAGGCCAGTAAAAAGTTCCTAATGACTATCTCGACGTACATATAATACGTAATACGGTTTTTGTAACACTCCATGTCTCTGCACAGGGTTTTGTACTTCAACATCTAAACATTTTCTTTAATAAACCTATTGCAAATTAATGAAGTCTGGTCTATTTGCGTTCAATTAATGAATACAGTCCCCAACCCGCACTTGGCCAGCGTGGGGACGTATGGCCTTAGCCCACACCAGAGAGGAGACCAGAGCCCAGCAATGGGATGTTATGGGCTGTTGATGAAATTAATGATGGTAATTTTAAATTTGCCAAGAAAGAGTACCTTTTCAAAAATACATTTTAGATGAACAGCTATTAAATATATTTTAGTGAGACTAATTAACAAAGTAATTTGTGGTTATTATTTCTTGTAGGAGGCTTCCTACAAGAAACAATAACCACAAATTACTTTAAACCTTTAATTAGGTTTACGGCTGTAAACCTTCATTCTTGCCAAGGAAAGTTTTTTAATGAAAACAATAATTAAAAACCCTTAAGTTTTATAATAAAACCGCAAAGAATACTCAGTCAAACTAGAAGTTTAACGTGAGCAAAGTAATAGTATTTCAATGAAAATAACAGCGTATGAATTTAAATCGATAAATCATTCTGACCCTCTATGCTATGTATATGTATGACAGTTATTTGATTTGAACGACAATTTTTGTTTTTTGTCTCGTGCGGAATTCCCACCGGCTAAAACCGCACGCCATCTCGGGTACTAGGAGTCGGGGAACCAGGTACACCCTAGAAAAGAAAACCCTGGAACCCCGACGAACCTCGGGCCACCTACAGTTTGTAGATGGCCTCCTCCAGTGTGGAAACCTTGATGTTTCCCCTGGTCTCCCCAATATATGGGTCGCGAGCGTTGTGGAGCACGCGCGCTCTCCAACCGTTGATTTGAACGCCTGAAGTTCAATTGTCGTAAAGTAAGAATAGTAATATTTTAATTACTCCAGGTGTTTTTATGCGTAACATTTCAGTAAACTTAATAACTTAATTTATCTATTTATAATTGAGATGTACGTCGACAAACCTATTCCTCCCTCCCATGGAGCTCAAGCGACCACACTCATCAACAGACATCACACAACGTATTACCGTCTTTGTTAATAGCCTTGTCATATAGAAAATGCTATAAACACAGAAGTACAGTTGGACATGGTTTTATAGTGGAAAGTTTCAAAAAAAGCTCCAAATATGGCGTACTTTACGCCTTACGCCTTTGAAAATAACTTTGATATCGCGACTCGTAAGGTTCTTTGAATAAAAATATTGCAAGTAAGATTTTAGTTAGCCTTGAAACTTAAAGTATATTTAAAAAAATAATCCTTGAACGGTAAATATTTGATCTTGATGAACAGCTTATAACACTCATACGAATTGTATTTTTATTGCAAAGTTTTTACTCATAAATAATACTTCTCAATTAACACGAGGAGGCTTGTGCGGAGAACATGTTTCATTCCCGTGGCTTGTTATTTTAAGTACTTATGTTGTCGGCAAGTGCAAAAGATAAATTCGAAAGTTTTAAGTGTAATGCTAATTTAAAGAACGAAACTGGGTTTTGACTGTTTTGCGGAATACCTACAGCGTTAAATACGTACAACTTAACTATCATTAACATAAAGTTTTTAGTTTCAAATTCTATTATTAACCTTTATTATTATCTAAACTCAATCATTTTGATTCGTAAAAATGGCTAGATTCTTCATGTATCAACAGATTAGCCATATTGTCACTAAATTATTAATAATTATCCAAACTAACCCTCGTTTCATAACGATGAATGTAGATTAAAATTGTGTTTCAAGAAACATTTACATAGTTATTTATTGTTGCAAGGGAAGCTGGTATAAAAATGATTTAAGACAAATATTGTCTCATACGTATTATGACATACGGAGCCGAAACGTGGACACTTACGGTACGGCTAGTCCACATGTTCAAAGTCACTCAGCGTGCTATGGAAAGGGCTATGCTCGGCGTTTCTCTAAGGGACCGTATTAGAAACGAGGTGATCCGATCAGAGAACCAAGGTCATCGATATAGCCCACAGGATTAGCAAGCTGAAGTGGTAGTGGGCTGGCCATATTTGCCGCAGAACCGATAACCGTTGGGGTAAACGGCTCGGCAAACGTAGTGTAGGACGTCCACAGGTCAGGTGGAGTGATGATTTGCGCAAGACGGCTGGCAGGAGCTGGATGCGAGAAGCCGAGGATCGAACTAAGTAGCGTGCAATTGGAGAGGCCTATGTTCAGCATGATGATGACTTATTACACCTACCTTCAGTAGTTTCTGATACTTTGTATCCTTTGCAATTAGCGTATTAATGTTCTATTGTCTTTTAGATATGGAATAACTACATTATATCTCTAGACGTGTCTTTGTTACTAGCTGTGACAGTGGGAAAACGTGTTACAGTCACTATTTTTACATAGTAAAAAATTAAGTCGACAACGTTCGCTTAGAATTTTTAAACCGCTTAACGGATTTTGATCTAATTTTCAGTAATAGCTAGAGTGATTCAAGGTTTATATGTATAATTTATTGTAACCCAGATAAATAACTCATAAATTAATCTTACCACGTTCCTACAAAGAGCCATCATATCGATATTGTTTCCCAATCTAATCATCTTTCAGTCAGAAAGCCTGTACTTTTATAAAGGTCGCTAACAAAACAGTTCTAGTAAAGCTTTGGAAATAATAAGAATTGATTAAAACACTACGTATGTTGTATTTTCGATAAGTAATGCTCATGTTTTGTGCTGTAACTCCGTCACTGTTCTTCGTGCGTTCGTTCGTCTGTCGATATTATGTCTTCGTTTTCAATTTACGTAAATTAAGTAACTTTATGTTGGAGTTATTAGACCAAACAAGTAGCTTTTTCCAATATAACGATTAATAAATTTATGAGGTCAACACTACTGATTACATTGATACGAGTTCTGACTACTACTGAGTATTTTAATTTCCAGAATATTGAATTTCACCTTTTATTGCTTGCCAACCATAATTTATTCCAGGAAACAGTTGAGGGTCATCCCTGAGCATTACGAATAGGTACATCTGTACGAGTGTATGTTTGTTTAATATCTGAGAGCACATTCTGTCGTGTAATTAATTAGGATTATACTGAGCTGTGCCTCGGTCAGATAAACTTTGTGGGCTGCTTTCAGGGCTGACAAATCGGGGTTAGGGTATTTGGAGTTTTAATACTTGGATTAGATTTGTGTAGTGGATTACTGGTAGTATAAAAGAGTTATTTCATGCATTTTATAAATTTGTTTCCTTCTAGGTCTATTCGTTTGCAATACACCTAAAAGGTCATATGATAAGAAAGATACACGGAGTTAAGTCTAACTAATGTTTTGTACTCTTCGTGTGTTATATGACACATTTATAACTATGAAGAAATTCCATTTAATTCCGTAACAAATTTAAGAAGTTAGAGAAAGTTTAGGTACTTTTCCCGATTACATGAGAAAGTAGGTTATGATTTTTAAGTATACATATACTTAAGCATATGATGTAGGTATGTTTCCTAGCTACACTCTAGGAAATGTACATTTTATACTTAAGTATATGACGGAACGGCTTCATGGATTTCAGTGATTGAGGTGTCGTTAAATTTGGCTTAATTATGAGGTGTATTTTATCTACACCGCATATAATAAATATTTATCAAATAAAACTCGTCGATTAGAGAATTTTAAGTGAACATTTTCATGCAGTCAAGTTTTTTTTAAGTAACTTTGTGGTGACTTTCCAAATAGAATAAAAATATATAACGAATAGTTATCACCACGCTCATATAAATAGGAACCGAACATGATTGAAAAGAGACAAAGATGAAGTTGCGTAGATCAGTTAGAAGAACGATAAAATATTTAAATACTATGTAAGGGATGCAAATACCTACGAACCACAGAATAACTATTAATCCTGCATCGGGCAATGAAAATTCTCAAATTTAGTTCTGATGATTTCTAACATACACATCTCCCCAACTTCACCCGCCGGGCCGCTCGTCAGGTATGATAACCTCGCCTGGTTGGAAGATTTAACTTTTATATTGGAGAAACATACCAACTGTTACCGCACAGCATTGTATTATTTCATTGGTTTCTCTCTAAAGTCAAAATGTATTATCATATTATTAGACAGCGAACTGTAACAATCATTTATGACACGATTGTCAAAGTAATTGATAAATTGATTGATTGCACTAAACGTGGTCAAAGGATAATTTAGATAATAGAATTTTCATATTTTTCATTAATTTAACAAGAAACAAAATATACAGTACAACCAAAGTAAGAACATAGAAGTAGAAAGAAATTTTAATATAAGAATATCAAACAATTTCATTCCTAAAAATAAATTTCATTTTCTTTTTGGCTTTTCTTTCGTCTTTTAATGAGGCAAGTTTAAGAAACTGCATAGAGCAGGTACAACTTCACATTATTGCATAGCCTTTTAAAGTTTCCTTATTATAGCAAGAGTTAGCAAAACTACTGCATGGTATCTAGTCTTTAAGAAGTAACTTTGTGCCTTAAATTTTTAACATTCTATACTGTAGAGACAGAATGACACCCTACGTTCAATGCAGCGCATATTAGATATGCAATGGCACATTTGACATGCATTTTGTACCTGAATTTATTAAATTTTATTGATAACTTAGGCCACAAACGTTGAGTACACTACAAAAATTTAAATATAAAGTCATAAATTTCAGGACTTAGCTTCTCCTGACTTACTACCTGATAATGCAGCACACTTGTTACTAAATTAAAGTACTTAACAAATAGGAAACTACTAAAATAAAGATTCAAAAAGTTTAGGTATAAATAGACGTTTGTAATAAAGTTCTTATACCTACGTTAAAATTAATGTTTAACCATGGTGTGACTAAAGATGCATATGTAGACTACAGGCCCGTGTCGAAAATTGATGGGTCATGTGAACCACCAGGAGACCTGTTCAGAAAGATACAGGGGCATAAAACAAACACATTCAGCACTATGCCGTCACATGTAAGTTGTCCAACTTACATGACGGCATAGTGCATAGCCCCAAAGCAGACACGAACCGACTAAAACCGCACGCCATCTCGGGTACTAGGAGCCGGGGAACCAGGTACACCCTAGAAAGGAAAACCCTGGAACCTCGACGTACCTCGGGCCTTCTACGGTTTGTAAATGGCCCCCTCCTGTGTGGAAATCCGGTTTTTCCGTTGCTATTTCCAAAAGAGACGCTCGAGTGTTGTGGATCGAGCGCGACCCCCACCCGAGCCTGCTTCTGCTAAGGTGACAGATGGCCTCATATTTCACTCTCAGGCTTGCGCTTATGAAGTACGGAGATCATTTTGCGATCACCGTCGCCTGAGGCGTCTACTATACCTGGCCCGTTTCTGGGCCTGGCGGGCCGGGAGAGTTCTAAACCTTTCCCGGTTCCGCTCCTCCGTCTCCTTGGCAAGCATAATTTGCTCGCAAATAGAATCAGCGGAGTTCCACGCGCTCTCGCTCTGGGATTAAAAAGAATACATCAAAAGACTCAAGTCTTTTATTTCATTTAATGAGATTTTTAAAATAAGATACAAACAACAAAAGAGTAGTATTTCTGGATTGTATTTGGTTAATTCCGTAAACATTATATAAAACATATTACGAGGATTTAGCCATTTGTCGACCGAAATCAGCTTTTGTGAGCTACCTTTATAATCGGGTTTCTCTACTTAAATTGTCTAAGGGTCGGTCAGCCCTAACCATGTGCCACCACCCTTAAATCATTCCGGTACTTTAATTTTACCTAATCCTTGCCGCTTTTGACCCATTTCTCTCTGATTGTGGTTGTGTAAGATTACAGACAATATAAAGAACACTTTAATTGAATACAATTTGTAAAATAAATACAAAAGATGAAGAACTTGATCTGTATGTTTCATTTTAATGACATATGTAAGTCGTTGTTTGCTTGTTCTCGTTTCAATTATTTTGAGATTATCATCTTGTGGCCTTATTTTGAACTTACGTTGAAACTTAATCACCATTCTATTCCAGTTTTATGTAATGTTTTGAAATAATCTTTTTTTATTTTTTTTATTGAATAGAGTGCCAACAAGTAGATCGCCTAATGGAAAGCGATTACCGCCGCCCATGTACACCCGCAATATCAGAGGCGTCATAAGTGCGTTGCCGGCCTTTGGCGGATGGGGAGGGGGAAGAGGGAGAGGTCGGGGTATGGGCCTCCGGTATCCTCATTCACTCGGTGAAACTCTTATTAGTCCTACTATACTATAAACGTGAAAGGTATCACACTTACATACCCTTGTGGGTATGTAAGTGAGTATGTTTGTTGCTCTTTCACACAAAAACACTGACTGGATTTTGATGAGACTTTACAATAATATAGCTTATACATCAGACCAACACATAAACAAGCATCCATCTAAACTTTCTTTTTTAATCGAAGACCGTAGTTTGATATTGATCTTCTCTTCTTCTTTGTCTGGCCTTTTCCCGTTTCTAATTGGGGTCGGCTCTCCATATTCTTCTTCTCCAGAGACATCTGTTCTGGGTCGTCGTAGGGTCCATTTTATCTACTGATATCAAGAAAATTTTGTTATTAGAACAAATTTTTGTAAAATGTTGTGAATTGTGCCAGTTGAATTAGTGAAGAATACGAACGTTCTTGAATATAAAAATAATAGCGTAGAAAAAAATACAGTCGAATTGAGAACCTCCTTTTTCTAAGTCGGTTAAAATAGTATTTTATTATAACATAATATATTTTAAATACCGCATGGTTCGCATGTTTCTTGTCACTTGTGACACAATGACTTTAAAATCGCCATTATTTTGCTATTAACTAAAACAAAATTTTATAAATCTTAATTTTTTTTTGCAAAATTGTAGATGAATGAAAGTTTCACTACATTAACACATTTTAATTTATGTTGCACATAACTTCTTTCACTCAATTTTATTTTAGGAACGTCATAAACAGTATTAAATGTATCAACTTTTAGCTCACTTGGTCGACGATTGAGAAAATGAACGAACGAATGAGGTCGATTATTGAACTTGGCAACGAAAATGACTGACGGAGACACAAATGAGTCAGTATCATAAAATTTAACGTGACACCCAACACCGCCGATAGTGTCGATAGCAAAAGAAAGTGCCCATAAAGAGAATTGATGAACGTACCGCGGCGTAATGTCATACTGATGTTGTCGGTCGGTGTGTACTGCGGCTTATATTGATTTAGAATCGACTATTAGATCGTCTGTCACAAATAAAGATACAGATCGTTTTGATAAGAGCTATAATGAGATATTTCTCTGCTCTCTCTGATGAAAGTGAACTTTAAATTATATTCTAGTCACTTCATGTTATTCTTTAGAAGTTAGTTCTATTTAACTTTTGAATGAGGTACTAGTGGTCTAAGATCCGACTGGCAACCTGTTACCAATGTATTGTCCTATTCTAGAATGTAGAAATTTGAGTAGGAGGCTTTGTAGGAGTGCTATTGATTGGAACTACTATAGTTGAATGAAGGCAAGTTAAATGTCCACAGATACTGTCTGCGATAAACATTATAATTAGATACTTATTTTTATTTATCATAAATGTTCAAAAGCACTTATAAATGCACAAGCAACGTCTGAAATAGTTACTTGAAAACCATAGATATAAAAGCCAATTGTGTACGTGATGGATGTTTTGTCGCGTGGAACGATGACGGAAGTCTGCGACTGGTATTAGTGCGATCAATTACTTGGAGCATTCCCAAAACCATGGCACAAGCGTTAGTGAATATAGAGTGAAACTACGTCAAGCCAATCTTAAATATTCTGGAAAATAATTTCAAAATATCAATCATTCGAATTGTTTTCTGTTGGATGCAGCCCAGAAGTATTGGTGAAGAAATAACACTGGATATACCAGCAAATATATGAGAATAAATATTCTAAATGCATCCGAACTTGTGCCTTATGTCCCATATTGATGTATATAAATAGTAAGTAGAATTGAAATAGATTTTCATTAGCTTTCAATCAATAGATTCTTAGTTTAGTCATTCTTTTTCAATGCATGTGCTATTCTCAACCACCTATGTACAGATTTTAATACGATTTCTTAGAAACATATCATTTTCTTTAATATATACTGTTACCAATGTCAACACATGATGAATGTTCCATAAGTTATTACTCTATTTCTTAGTTTCATAAGAGCTCTTGTTATGTGTTGATTTACCTTATAAAAGCGTATCATACATCAAAAGCCCAATAAACATGGGTAAACAACATTATATAAATCTATTTAATTTACTACATATTGTATTGATTTCATTGTGAGTTACAGACCTATCCAAATGCATCTTAACAATTAAACGTTTTTTGTAAATTAATTTATTTGTCTTGTATTGTATCTTGCATTTTCTGTTTCTTGTTAGCTTGATTTTGTTAAAAACAAACTATAAACAAAATTGGTTTCAAAAACATTTCAAGTGTGTTAATAAGTATAGGATATATTTTTTACCGTAGCTATATTACATGTAATTTAGAACGTATGATGACACGAGTAAGTGATATTTAATTAGTTTAATTTGAAAAACTCTATTTTGTAATGCTATTCATAAACGGTTCTTACACGCTCTATGACTAAGGTACATGTAGCTCCTGTTACGTACAAGTACGATGTTGCAATAGCGAGGAGAATACACCACGAACAGAATAATTTATTCATACATATATATATATATATATATTAACTCTAAGCAAGTTTCTACAGCTCTAGTTTCATCGTATTTGGTTATTCTAGTATCATGTTATAAATTCATCAGTATGATAGGAACTTTTGTACAGTGAAATCATGTATGAATATGGAAAGTTTAGAATTGTATAAAGATGCGAAGGGCGATGTCTATGACCTGTTAAGTAAACACGAGTAACGACAGTTGTAATCAAAACCCATTTAGGGCTTCATGCCTCATAATTAAAAGGACGGAGCCTTTGTCTGGTTTTATTTGTAGCAATTTCGTACGATATGCGCTTCGTAACAACTGTTACTGTGTTACAATGATAAATGATGTTTTAGGCTTTTAATTTTACACACAACGCCATCTAGTCCCAAGCTAAGCAGAGCTTGTGTAATAGGTACCTACTTTACAACTGATATAAATACATAAATACTTTTTTTGTTAATACGTACATACATATTATACATACCGCGTATTTTAAAAGCTTTGACGGTCGAAAGTTATTTTAATAAATACTAAACATAATACATTGTATGCACAAAACAATTTTCCAAAAATAATATCGTTTAACGTAAAGCTGCTAAATTCTGAGAATGTAACCTACTTTTTGGTTCTTAGTAGCCTCTTCGTGACTGTTTGTGTGATTTAATCTACTGCAATGAATCCTCCTGTACACCTCTGTGTTCGGGCACAATGTTTGTCATTATGTCTCCCTCGGGATGCGATAGGGAAGGAGAGGGGTGGCTCTATTATTCCTAATCAGGAATTACATATCGTAAAAGATAAATGGTTATTTGCCTTTGCTATAAACTTTGTGTGTTTTTCCTTTACATGATAATAATTGTTTCATGTTCATATTTTGGTATATGTTTGTTTGGGAGGGCTCAAGGCTCAGCGGTAACCGCGTAGGTTATTACATTGCAAAGTTAAGCAATCCTAACTAGGGCAATCTACGGTGGGTGACCATTCTTGACATATTTTAACCCTTCCTTGCCTTGGAGAGCAGGTTAAGCCATCGGTCGCGGTTGTCATGCGAAGCTCTCCTGCAATTGTCGCTGGTAGCTGGAGCTTTAAAAAGTCCGTCATTTCGTTATTTTTAACCTGATTTGGGAGAAAAGTTTCGGCGGAAAAAATGTTTTGGTATGATGTACCTATTGTATTTGTGGTATGTATTTTCAGCTCTAACTGCACTATTTCTGAGTATTGTTTCAGAAATTAATCCAACCCATATAGGATTCAGAAACGCAATATCATTTCCAGATGGCTAGCTCCTGGTACCCGCTTCAGAACTTTGAAAAGTTGGCTATTAATAAAAAGTACATATTCAAAGTATTAGATATAAAGCTTTAGTTTCAAGTCGCATTATGCCTAAGGAAATAAATTCTTCTAATTTCTTAGTTATTTAATAGGCGATAAACTCGTAATTTATTACGGTAATATATGTACATACGAGTATATTTCCAGGACTAACTTCATGCTCCTAATAATTTATCTATATTTAATAAAATATGCTGTTAATGTGCAATTCTTTTACAAACATTTCATATTAAAGATATATATATATATATATGATGCAGATCGGTTGCTGCAGATGATATATATATAAAACTGAAAGGATGAAGAGAATTTTAGTAATTACGTCGTCCGCTTCGTTCAATTTTTCTGAATCTCATGAAACATTACACCAAAGCGGGCAATTCGCCGAAAGTAATAAAAAAAATGCCAGCCATGTAGCTTTAGTAATTTACTGCCATTGAATTTAATTTACATAGGAAAATGTAATTATGTATCTGGCCGAGTGAATAAGCGCCATGCGAGATAACGCGTAACTGATAGAAGGCCTCGTAATCATTTGGTTTCTACTCACACCCAATTACACGCACCGCTTGTCATGTAAACCCAATATCCAACTTTCATATTTCTGTACTATACATTAATTAACTTCTCTTACATGAACCGGGTATCTTGTATGGTTTGTATCGACATACTTGTGTCCCAGCTGGTGCATAATCTAAACACCAAATCTGCACAGTACTCGGGCAGCGAGGACCGAGGCCGTGACCGAGCAGTGTACTGTAATAGTAGCACACCACGCCACGCCCCCATTTGAAACATTTGCATAGAAATTAACCGAGCGTTCGCGAAACATTCACACAGAATAAATAATTCGACCGAGTAACATCTTTGTGTAACACACGATGTGATGTTTTGTTCCCGTTCAAGTAAATCCTTCTTTACTATCAACACTTGGCTTAATTATTTTTTTATCTCCGAAATTTAACCCAAATGCCAAAATTAATGACGATTTATAAATTTTTGTTCAATCACATCACAGTCACTTCAACAAATTGTCACCTGCGGCATCTAAGTGCTAAAATGACCTCAAAATATCTAACAATAGAGCATACACCTTTTTAAAGATGGGAACTGGCATATGATTGACGAACTGGAGACGTCCATGGGCGGCGGGAGTCACTTTGTATCAAATAATCTGTCTATCTGCTTTTTTGTTTCCCATACCAAAAATAATAAAATATATTTCTGTACAGTAAGATACTGTTAAATGAATTGCTGCTCATTTGAAACGGTCCTGGCCTGACTAAACGATGTGTACGTTAAGTTGAATGCTTTTAGAAAAAATATATCTATCTATAATTCTATATATATAAAAGTGAAATACCACTTATTGATTAATCACGTAATTTCAGAAACTATAACATCCACAAACTTGAAATTTGGCTAGTAGGTTCCATAAAAGGTGTAGACATCTGTTAAGAACGGATTTTATGGAACTGCACCCCTAGGGGGGTAACCGTTTTACCCGGGTTGGAAGTTTGTAAGAAAGTCCTATGTTTTTTAAGTAAGAAACTTGAAATTTAAAATGTATGCTCTATAGATAGTGTGCGGTGTACTAATAATGTATCTTTAGTAATCAACCCCTTTTTGGGGTTAAAACCGGGGAGGGTAGTTTGTATAAAAGTCCAATGTTATTGAAATTAAAGTAAGTATGGCAGAAGGATTTTAAATGATATTTAAAGATAATAATTATCGTATATATTTACTAGCTGAGCCCCGTGGTATTAATAATCATAAATCAAAACAAGTATTTTTAATATAATTTCGAAAATTATTTGAAGAGAATATAATACGTAATATTACGTTTCTAAAAATTGGAATAATATTCTTTACACAAATTCAAATTCAAAGCATCGGCTGACAGATATCATTTATTAGCGCGTAAGCAACCGATGCTATCGTAAAATCCCTCTGCATTTTAAAATAGACGAAGAATAATGTTAAGGACTGCACCGATAAGCCTTCGGTAATCAATAACCCTGGTGAAAAATACATTAACGAATGTTTTAAAAGAATTTTAGTAAATTATAATATAAGATTAGTAAAAACATGTATTTCTTCTATTGAATTAGACTTTTGTCTTCTAATTCACTTAATGAAAATCTAAGATAACTATCGAAAATATTACGAGTTTGTCTCAAAAAACTCAAAGAATTTAGCGTTCTACAATTTTATTGAAATTGCTTAGTGTTAATGCTTGCGTATCACGAATCGATAGTTCCTAAAAACTCATTTATATTTCTGATTTTGTATATAATTGAGAAATGAATATCGCATTTTGTAATTGAGTTTTTTACTATTGTTATTATATATTTCCATACATCGTCATCTCAGAAGAAAGGTGTCCAATACTGAAATAGGTAGGTAACTTTAAGCTACCGCTAAAACCGGTTTAGTCACCTTGCGACGTTGACATTTTCCAAACGTTATTAGAAAACTAACAAATGGATGTGAATATCAAAATATCAACGCAACGGAAAAACACAAAACACTAGTCAATATTACGAGAGTATATAGGCGTTAGCGATTTTAGAAAGTGAATCGACGCGAAACACTTGGATCTTGTCTAAGGGGACTGTGTAGGTCGCATCCAATGGAATGGCTTCAACACATACATACGTAGTATTATGCATGTGTGTTACATATGCATACTTAATAGTATCTCGACGACGACGACAAAAAACAGCTCGAGTGCGTTGTAAAATAGAATAATAGGGAAACTATGTCACCATGCGGCATAGTTTCACTATTATTTGCAGTCTGTCAGCCTTACAGTTTTAAAAATGTAAGAAGACAAAGGTTTAAAAACAGTATTGTTACATTAACACGGCAAGTGTGATAATGACTGCATACGTATTAATGAAATCATTGTTGCCAGTAGGGTTCTCAATCATGTTGTTGGCATTAAAATTGACAAAGTTATTTATAACATCAAATAATATGTATTGTGGCGACAATCACATACATATAACACAACAGTAAAACTACTACAGCGCCATCTACCGAAGATACACTGAACTACGAAGTTACGCACTACACGGAGTACCTACCAATCCTGAATCGCGCAATAGAAGTTCTCGCGCCGATTATCATAAGAACAACATCCCAACATCAACTGTTGGGCAGTGGCCCGCCAGGCAAGATCACCTAGCCTGGTCGGAGTATCATCCCTTTGCGTTGGAGGGACATGACACCCGTTCCCCCGCAGTGGTGACCCCGACGTGATTGGAAGCAGCCTTAAAGGAAGCAGATCCGTAACACCATCACGTTCACTCCCACAGCAAGTCTCAGCCAGCCAGCAACCTCAGCCTCAACAGGGATACACTACACGCTGGACGCGACCGCTCCAGCCTGGTTACCCCTACGGCCTCATGAGCGTCTAAGCACAGTACACTGCACCTACGGTCCATGTGAGCAGAGCCTATCTCTCCCGTCTATGCAGCAGCCAGCCACTACGCAGCAACCGCCCCGACTCACTGGGGACCTTATGCAATTGACATTAAAGTATATATGCGATCTACTTCAGTACAGTCAGTAGAATCGTGCAAATTATAAGCAAGCAAGTATTAGAATCCTGACAAGGACCTTTTCAAGGCTTCACGAGTTTGTAATATCAAAATATAAAGTTGTTTAGTTGGCTGTGTACCTTTCAGAGTTTGATGGGGATATCTTCATGGCATGGAACTGTCAAAGTATTTTTTTTAGTATTAATTCTTTATAATTAAAGCTTGGTTTACTATTTTCTGTATTAATTGTATTAGTAATAATAATTAGAGCTTATTATTTGAATATTTGCATAAATGAACCACTTCCAGCCTCAACCTGGAACTCACTATTGCACACGTGTTTCCCTCCCACTAATCGCGGGTCTTTAAGCTTGGGGGTGAAAAAGAAACGCGCTAGGCTGCCGTAGTGTGCGTTCAGGGGTGCGTACACGGGGGTTCAGACGCCAACTTCCAAACTCCGAGCTGTTATTAAGTATTTCTATAATCGAAAAACTCAATAACACTTTAAGCCCGACCCGGGATTCGAACCCGAGACCTGTTGATCGATACACGCATTCGTCAACCGCAAAACCAACGAGGCACTTATGTTTGCATTTTATCAAACATGACTATAATTATATAATTGGGGTATAATCATTTTTAAATATGTTTTACATAAAAATTCTGTTCCGTAACAAAAACTTTTAACGTATAATGCGTCACTGAGAAATATTAGAATCGTTTATAATAATATTAATAGTAATGTCCTTTTCATACGATATTATTATAAGCGAAAGTGTGAACCCTGTTGGAAAGGTTGTTATTGTCTATAAGTTGTCATTATGGATGTGAAACAAAGGTTTTTCTCTCTCTCGCAAACTTGATTGTGTCCGGTAATACAAAACATCCAATTAATAAAAGACTTCAGTGAAAAATCTTGTATGGCTTGCCGAATTTTACGGAAACGGAAAATAATTGCTTCCTCCTGTTTATCAAAGTAAACTTTATAAATTGTAGCCTATGTGTTATTCTGATTATACTATATTATTGTAATGTTACATCAAAATCAATTCAGTAGTTTTTGCGTGAAAGAGCAACAAACATACTCACTTACCTACATACTCACAAACTTTCGCGTTTATAATATTAGTAGGATATGAAGCAGGTTGGAACTTGTCTCGGAGACTAACAACATGTCCTGGATACAGAATGATAACGACGTTGTGATAATTTATGACTTATGTCGTTATATTTTCTTAGTGCTGATATTTTCATATAGTTCGCAAGTCAAGCATTAGAAATAGATGTAATTGTATGGAAGGTTACGCTAATAAAGAATTCTTATGGGTGACTAGCAATTAGTTTTCGGTAATCGTGGAAAAGATTACCAAAGTCTAGGTCAATAGGTCCTTTCTCAAGAATCAAAGCATCTCTATGGCAATTTCATGCTAATCGGTGCAACAATGCTGAACTGTTGTGTGTCAAAGCATAACAGTAGACAAATAGATAGAGTTACTTTCGAATTTATAATATTAGTATGGGTATTTGGACTGGAATAAGTTTCGCAGCTCTCCGAGACCATCTGTAAGGTACATTTTGAAACTATTCGTCAAATATGGTCGTATTTCTTAGATTTATTTAGTTCAATTCCTATTTCATCATCATCATCATATTCTAATTTGAATAACCACTATTATATACTGAAATAATTTTCACGTGTGAAAAATTTAAAAGACAAGTGTTATAAAACCGATATTTGTACAGAAATTAAATATAATATACAAAAATAAGTAAAGTGTGTTTCTGTTTTTATTCTGAAAATTTCAATTTAAAATATTTTTACGGACAGTTAAGAGTTTTAAGTGAAGTATAAGTTTTTGTCGGTTTATAGTAACTTTAACAATCTCATTAATTCCATGATTTGTTTCAATTAATAACACGATCACGAGAAACCGCACAATCGCAAAACGCAATACATTGCAATCGACATTCTGAAACAGATTATTGCGGAATGCAAAAGCAAGTCGAAGGATAGTTCTTAAACGGGAAAATAATAATGATTAGCCTAATTTATTTATACTAATAATAAAAATAGCTAAAGTTTTTGAGATTATAAGGGGTGTTTTCTGGATCTACGTAATCAATTTTTAAATTTATTTTACTAAAAGACTATTATTTGTCAGTTTTATAAGGTATAGCTACGCCACTTTACCTGAGTCGCTGGCAAAAGCTTATGCTATATACAATCTATATTTATTACTGTCATCTCAGATATGTGAGGTCCACAACTGCAGCTAAGCTTGTCTAAAGACTACCAAAGGGCGATTTAGTACTACTTCCATTCAACAACGCGTTGTCTCTTTGGATAAGACGTGAATCTGTCAAGTTGGTTGTATCTCACATTACTTTCGTTTTATGCTGTCTTACAATAAGCGTCGCTATTCGTTATTCGTTCGATGTTGTCACTGTTTAAGAGTTTATTTCCTGTTCGAAAAAACCGTGTGCTAAGTCTTTAACATTATTGAAAAGTACCGATGTACATATATGATGTACTTACTTTAAACAATTTCAAAATCAAATGTTGACGATAAAAATAAAAATATATATTTCTATCTTTTCAATATTTAGCTCTGGTTTTCGTTTCATATTCTGCAAATGCATGTCATAATTAATTAATCCTTTGCCTCTCTATTACAAGTGCAAGGTCTGCTAGTGCTTAATGGATTAAAGCTGACATGACTCGCTTAAGAGAAAAGTTGTTTCATAGGCACATATCACCGCCCACTCAAAGGCCGGACATAAATCAATAGAACTGAATGGCTTCAATGCATAAAGCTATTAATGCTTGTACGTTCTATGCTCTTTTACATACATCAAGAGCCACATGAAAGATAAAATCCTTTGTATAAACAAGTTACCCTGCTGATTTCAAAATGGAGAACGTTGACATTTTTTGTTCTGTGACATTTTCGTGTGTGTTAGTTCACGACATTCGAACGTGAATGTAAAGCCTCTGGCCAAATACGTGTTCCAGACCCTTGTATGCAAAACAAATGTAATATTTATGCACCTCTGTAATCTGAAAATCGTCAATCAAAGATAGTTTGTTCTGATAATAGAGTTTATTTTGGTTTATGTAGTGCATGTACTTTAGTATCTTTTACTGTATTTGCGTGTTAGACAGCAATGTTTACGCGTAGTACTGACAAATTATTACACGCGTATCAAATAATAAACTTTATACAGGTTGGAAGTCCTTGTATAATGATAATGTAGACCAATATTTATTGTTTACGTATCGGCTTTCGGGTGTCTATTCTTTTTAATACACATTCATTAGCTTCAGCATGTTTTAATTTTTTAAACTATGATTTTATTTTATTTAATGGGTTACATATAACTTGGGTTTTTAAATATTTAGACGGCACTTTGGGCAAATAACATCTAAGTACCTGGAAGACTGAGTTCTTCTCGGTATTTTGTTTGGTAAATTTCCTAAAAATGAATCCTAGCTATATCGATTTATCACCCCGAAACCCCCTGAATACTAAATTTCATGAATATCGTTAGGGCCGTTTCCGAGAATGAGATTACATATATTAAAGAATTGCTTGTATAAAGGTATTAGATAGATATCAACACAAATAAATTAAAAGGATTATAGAGTTCTTCGAGGGATTGACACAAGTTATAGGTTAGCGTTGCAGGCGTGTCCTCACAAAAAAATACTATGACGAGTAATATATAATATATATCATTCTTCAACCTAGCCTTTTTATTATTTCTAATATTATTTAAAGTCGGCTACTAATTCAATCGGTTTTACCTATATATAAATTATTCAGTATTCAGCAGAGCGACTGAAATCGAACTTCGCAATTCGGAGAGACGTTTCGCCCGATGGTTAGCGTTTTTTTTTTTATTGAATAAGGGGTAAACGAGCAGACGCATCACCTGATGGTAAGTGATTACCGCCGCCCATGGACACCCGCAACACCAAAAGCGTCACAAGTGCGTTGCCGACCTTTGTGGAATGGGGGGAGGGGTTGGGGTATGGGCCTCCGGTATCCTCACTCACTCCGTGAAACACAGCGCAAGCGCTATTTCACACCGGTTTTCTGTGAGGCCGTGGTGTCACTCCGGTCGAGCCGGCCCATTCATGTTGAAACGTGGCTCTCCCACGGAAAAATACCGCCGCCCTTGGACACTCGCTACACCAGAGGCGTCACAAGTGCGTTGCCGGCCTTTAAGAAGGAGTAGGTACGCTCTTTTCTTAAAGGTTTGAAGGTCGTATTGGTCCGGGTATACCGCAGGCGAAAGTTTAAGTGACAGTGAGTGAACTGATTTCGTAGGTTATACTAATTGTCAGTATATTTGAGGGCACTGAGCTCTCATTAACAATTGTCTTAGATGTTTATGACATCCGGGACTGACTGGTTTACGTGGTCTCTGAAGCAATGAACACTTACACTACTAAATTCAATCAAACCAAAAACCTCTGGGTTTATTAAAAAACCCAGAGGTTTTTGGTTTGACATTATTAAAAAGACTTGCCAGTAAGAAAAACTCATTAACACGCCCGACCCGGGTGTCGAGACTTTTTGATTGTCCGTCGCATACGGTAACCGCTAGACCGTTATTAAAGTATAGCACACCTTTAACAAAAATTGTACAAAAGCAAGAGTATGTAAATGTAAATGAAATATGTGGTGACGTTATTCCAAGTAGTATGATAATTAATTATCTGCATTTAATATTATACGCAACCAAGCCAGTTTATTTTAGAAGATTTTAATAAAGTTATTTACTTTAAGAAACTCATAAAAAATAAGTGGTCAGACCCAAATACTCTCATAGAAAAGTTGTACCAATAAAAAACACAATTATTTAACCAGTAAAAAAACGCAGGAAGGTTCTGAGTCAACCTGATCTTTATAATAATATAAACGTAGTAATTAATAAAAACAGTCAAAAGTTTACCAAATAATGATCTACATTTAGCATTCACATATGAAACAAATTGCTTAAAAACTTGGAAAGTGGAGAGTCAAAAGTGTTTTTTTAGACGCGTACCTGTCAATCCATACAGGATATTATATATTCTTAAAAACTCCTTAAAATAATAATACTGCCAGAATCAACCTGTACATTGTAACGAATGCATGTATATGAGTATTTAGACGCGAAGTAATGAAATGCCCGCCAACCCTTAAAGACCAATAAAATACAAACGCCGCATTTATTTACTGCAACCATAAAATATTTTACTGCCAAGTCCAAACAAATGTTCCAGAAACATCACTTTCATATCCACCCTTATTTTTGTATGAGATACATTTTATCGATATTGTTATCTTGCATGTCGATGTATTTGTGTATAAACTGATACGATATTGGTATAATGAATAGGATTGTATAAAAATACACACGGCATACATATACGAGTTCTAAATTTCAGACATCCTATGAAGCGTTTAGTTAAATCTAAAATCAAACCTGTCTTTATGTCAAAGGAAACACTAGGAAATTGGTTTTTAGCTTACTTTGAATAGTATGTACTGCTTTGAAACACGATTGCTGATTTGAAATCTGAAGCAATGAGATACCTGATTGATGTTGCATATTTACCTGCACAAAACTCTCAATCTTATTAGGAAGGACCTCTTTTACATTTTCTATTTTGATATTTGTAATTAACTTGATTGTCAGACTTATTAATCAGGGTTAACCTTGAAATATAGATGCTAAAACTATCATATATTCCAGATTCTGTTTATTATTGACTTATATATCTATAGTTTCGCCCGCGGCTTCGCTTCCATTTAATAAAAAGTATCTTAACTCAGTTCTAATACCTGCAAGAATATACTGTGTGTACAAAGTTTCGTAATGATAGGTTTTCCCGTGAAAGCGTATCAAAGAAACTTACTTTTACCTTTATAATATTAGTGTGATGTCCTGCTTTGGAGGACGAAGTAGTTACGCCTTTTGTGAATATTTATTAAAACAGAAAGCTTCTATAACAGTGCAGTACAGACAGTAGAGTTTAAATAGATGGTATTGGTTGTATTTCAATAATTCGCAGACAAGGCTGGTCAGACAAAGCCAAATGTCGGCTGCAAAATGTTTTCGCTATAAGGCCACGCCCTTCTATTTCACGACCAACCTTAACTTAACAAAAGGTTCAAATGAAGGTTATGCCACTGAAGGTCGCAAGCCCATTTGTCTTTTGTCATTTCCATTCAATTTTAAAATGTAAGTGCTATTTAAATTACTTAAGAGTTTGATAAAAGGTTCTTATTACTACTACTTACGATTTATTGTAACGATCCATTTACACTGAACGACAATGTAAGTACAGTTCAAAGCTTTACTTTATTTAACTGAATTTGGTCTCTTCCTTTTTCCTTGTTCCACCTTTTTTACGGCTTTAAAAAAGAGGACGTTTAAAATTCAGAAGGTTTTTATGTTTCATATCTCATAACTCTGTTATTTATGTTCACTATTTGGCAAACTCTTTAGTGTATCTACTGTTCTATTAGTCTTTTAATTACATTGCTTTTATGTAGAGCATTACGTACGTAATATCGTTCTTAGAATAAAAACACTCGAATTGATCCCTGCCGCATCTTTCCGCCATCGTCCTAAGCGACAGAAATTTCATCCCCATCATCTAGATGGTTGGCAGTCCACAACTGTGCGATTTTCCCGAAACTTTCTGCCGCGCAAAGCAAAACTGTGGAATGAGCTGTCGCCTGCGGTGTTCCCGGACCAATACCACCTTCAAACCTTCAAGAAAAGAGCGTACTCCTTCCTAAAAGGCCGGCAACGCACTTGTAACGCCTCCAGTGTTGCGGGTGTCCTTGGGTGGCGGTAATCGCTTACCACCAGGCGATACGTCTGCTCGTCTGCCCCCTATATAATAATAATAATAATAAAAGAAACTTTAAGGATTTAGCAGATTTTATCAGTCGCTGCGACTTGTCGCAGCGACTGATAAAAAAAAGTAAAAAATAAAAATAAAAAAAAAGTATTCTCCCAATTATAAAGACTTGTCTTTATAATTGGGAGAATACTTTATGAGTGTTTAATGACTGTCATTCTATATTAAAATATACTGGTAACCCACTTCACTCTAATTGAAAGGACAAAGAAATTAGCACAGAATTGAATGTTCCGTTTCTGAGTATCTCAAATAGCGACAGTTTCTTTCAAATATTTCTGTGTGGTCCAACGGCCTAACAATAAATAGCTTTCGTAATTACTTTAATAGCGTTGATTATATCCTTTGGCGATGTATGAAAAACAATGGTTTATTGTCAAACCTTTGTTGCTCGTATAGCTGTTTAGGAGTTGTGAGTAGGCTTCTAAGTGATACTGCTTGAGTCTGTTTTTTTATGAACCCTCACAGTTCTGATGTCTTTTGTTATAAGAATTTTGCTGAATCTGTGATAGGATATTACTGATGAAATAAAAGCTAAAATAATGTTAGTATTTTTTTTGCATTAGTGTGCTGAGTATTTGTACAAACAGGCATAGTATTAGACAGTTTTTAATACATTTATTATTGTTGAATACATTATATTTATTTATTAATATTTATTAAATGTGCGAAATACATGTTGTACAGGAATCAGTACGTAGATCTATTATGGAAATAAAATCCTATGCAACAATAGTGTAAATTTATACTATACTAGCTGACCGACGCAACCTCTTTTATTGCCCGTAGCGAAAAATTTTCCCTCGTATAGGGTTGATTTTTTTCACCTTGTGTCCGAAAAACCCCAATATCTTACGGAACCCTGTTTTTTTCCAAAATAAAATATAGCCTATGTTACTCGTGGATAATGTAGCCTTCGAATGGTGAAAGAATTTTTAAAATCGGTCCAGTAGTTTTAGAGCCTATTCATTACAAACAAAGTTTTCCTCTTTATAATATTAGTATAGATATGTAATATATAATAAAACATTTTATAATTTATAAAATTAAAGCGGCATTTTCCTTTTTTCGACTCTCGAACATACATTAAAAGGTTATGTTCGTACATTGCATTTCCTTAAGATATTTCTTTGGACATTTTATCAGAAAGCAATAGAGAGAAGGACAAAACACAATTTATATTAGTTTATTACCTTTGTAATCTATACTAATATTATAAAGCTGAAGAGTTTGTTTGTTTGAACGCGCTAATCTCAGGAACCACTAGTCCAAAATTCTTTCAGTGTTGGATAGCCCATTTATTGAGGAAAGCTATGGACGCTATGGCTATATATCATCACGCTAAGGATAATAAGAGTGGAACACTAATGAAGAATGTTACAAAAATGGGGGAAAATTATTACACTGACAATAGGTGACGTAAACGAGGTTGCGTGGGTCAGCTAGTATATATTTTTTTTTATGTTAAGAAAACTCCCTCAATAGCTGTATGTCCTGTATCGCGGGAACGTTACATACATTTTTGAAACGGATCCAACGAACACCCAGGCTGCGAACAACAATTTGAAAATTACACTGAGTATTTTCCCATGTGGGGATCGAACCCTCGGCACTCAGCTCAGTAGGAAGCATCGCGGTTTTCCGGTCTCTACTGCAGTATAGAGGGGCGAGGTATAGATTGATACTAGATTTATTTGTACCGACAAACGTTTAGGTTTCATTTGATTTCATTGTTAAATATCTAACAGAATAAGAAGATTGGGACTTTTTGAAACTATTCTTACTTCTTTCTTAGTCTCATGCATACTACATGCCCATTACAGGTACACACAACATTCACCATATGAGATAACACGTAAAAACACACTGTTAGGAGTAAAGTAATGTTTCAAAAAACAAAATACTGAAAGAACTCAATATTACTTAATTGTAAATTACAATACTCTTATTAATATAATGTATTATTGAAATAAGAAACAAAGTATGAAGGAAAATTTAAATAACGAAAAGTATAATATAATAAAGTATTAAAGTTGATCAGAATGAATAGTATTCTCAGCTATAGAGCGTCTAAATTTATCTAGAGAAACACGTCTATGTCTCTCAGTGAGCAGATGCTGTTATATTCTCTGTAAATTCTTGTCCAGGGTACATTCAGAACTTGATTAGATTTGATTGAGTGATTATATATTTGTCGGTTGTTAAAAGGCCTTCAGGAAGGCATATGTCTAGCTGTGGACGTCTTACGAGATGATGATGATCATATTACCTGAGAAACTACGAAGTATTTAAAATCCATAAATATTTCGGACATCTAACACACAACGCCATCTAGTCCCTAGCTAAGCAGAGCTCATATTATGAGTACTAAACAACTGATATAAATACATATATACTTACAACTGATATCAATACTTACTGTAAATAGAAAACACCCAAACTCTGAAACAAATATTTACAGATCATACAAACAGTTGGTCCGACCCGGAAATCGAAACCGAGACCTTAAGCACAACAGTCGCACACGAAAAAAAAAATACAAACATAACCTCTTTATGTATGCGGTAGGGTATGAAAAAATTAAATTGTTGCATTAAAAGGAACACTGGCACTGGTATGAAATAAAGTGGACTCATATCGCTATCATGTTTCAATAAGAAAATAACACAATTTTTAATAACTGTTCGAAATTCATTTAAAAGAAATTTAGTGAATAATTCAATAATAAACCAAAAAGTATTCGATAAAAGTTCATAAGACGCTGAAGACCTGCAGTTCAAATGCGGTCGATGCACTACCGCGGGTATATTTAAATCGGCGTAGTGCAATTAACTTCCTTAGAGCTCATTACACGTTCGATACCCCGTTCTAATTATACGTGCGTCTATTATGAGTTTAATAGCTCAGATTGCGGTTCATCTGGCAGTACTGATCTGTTATGAACTGGTATTTAAGGCTTTAAAGTATGTGTATTTTCATGTAGTCATTCTGTTATTGTGAAGTTGGCCTTGCATGTAAATAACTTAACAGGTATAAAAACTAACATCATATTAGGGAAATCTCCAATCACTCAATCACTACCTTAATATAGTTCAGTACCTTGGCTTACGTAAACCAAGGTAATGAAATATATTAAGAGAGTAATTGCAGTTTTCCCAACAGTGATTGGAGTTTCATCGGCAGTTGCATACGTATGCGACTGCTGATCAAGAGGTCCCGGGTTCGAATCCTGGGTCGGGCCAAAAGTTGAGATTGAGATTTTCTGATTATAGAAATATGTACTTAATAACAGCTCGGAGTTTGGAAGTTGGGGTCTGAAGCCCCGTGCCTCGGAGAGCACGTAAAGCTGGATCCCTGCACCTGATCTCTCACAAATCGTGTCGGTTAGTCGTCCCATCGGATTACGACAGCGAGAGAAAAGAGTGTACCTGTGTTTGCCCACACATTTGTGCACTATAATATCTCCTGCGTAGTTAGCTGGTCTCTGTTCAGACTAGCCGCCGTGGCTGTAATCGTCTAGTAGAACATTATTATCATCATCGTTGCTAAAGAAGTAAAAAACTCTGATGTCCTGTATTTCCTTTCGAAGTAATTAGACACGAGATTACACAATTCGATAATTTCGTCATTTCAAGAATCGATTTTATAAGTTTAAAATTTAACTGAAGAACACAATCTATCCACATATTTCATTAGCATTCTTCAAAGTATGGTTTAGTGACTAATATTTTTAGAAAAAGTAACATTTGGGCTACTTCAAAACTTTTCTTAAGTTTTTAAAATGTAACTATCTTAAAGGTTGAATATACTTCTGCAGAATTCAAAAATCTCTGAGCAAACAAGTGTTGCTAATGTATTATCTCTGTATTTTTTTAAATCGGTAAAGTCTTGAAGATTATCTTGTGCATATATATAAACATTTATTATCACCGATGTGTTTTTACAGAAATCTTCTCTTCTTCGTCCGGCCTTTTCCCGTTTCTAATCGGGGTCGGCTCTCCTTATCTTTTTTCTCCAGAGACATCTGTTCTGGGTCGTCGTAGGGTCCACCTTATCTTCCTCGAGGTCTTTTTTAATAGTCGACATCCATGTAGATCGAGGTCTGCCGCGTCCTCTTGGTCCCGACTCCAGTTGCAGCACCTTTTTGGTCATGTGTTCGTCAGATCGACGCATGACGTGACCGTACCACCTCAAACGCATCTCTTTGAGCTTCTCCGGTATTGGTCTCACTTTGAAGCTGCCTCTGTTTTTACTGTGTTTTTACAGAAATATTTTAAACTAATGCAATGAAAAAAACCGACGTATGAGATAAGATCGTGTTTATGTAGTGAGTTATAAAATAAGTCGTTATTGTAGAATGCATATAAAATAGATTAATGACACGTAAAACTTGGATCGTGAAAATTAAAATGTATTAAATCCAAACATACATTTTATATTTAAATATATTTTGGCGTGATTCTTTCTCTAAATCTATTTTAGAATAGCCGATTAATTGACTGATCGCTTGAAAATGCAAGGCATCAAAAATGTCTGAGAATTTTATGCGCCACGGGCTATAAAATGAATTGATGACTACGATTACTAAATTCTTTAGAGATTGATCTTCTTAACATTTAATTTAAAAATTGGAATCTTTAATTTTATGTTCATTCTCTACTTGGAGTTAGAAATTCAATTACAATACTATTGATCTCATAATATACTTTACTAGCTGACCCACGCAACCTCGTTTGCGTCTTCAATTGCCCGTAGCGTGATAATTTTCCCCCGTTATTGAAACCTTCTTCATTGGGGCTCCGCTCCTATTAGTGTTAGCGTGATGATATATAACCTTTCTCGATAAATAGACAATCCAACACTGAAAGAATTTTTCAAATCGGACAGCGTTTCCTGAAGTTAGCGCGTTCAATCAAACAGACAAACACTTCAACTTTATAATATTAGTATAGATTAAGGTTATTTTTTTTAAGAACTATAACTGACTAAGACTTAACTAAACTATGCTACTTGAACTTTACTTTCACGATGTGAGTGAAACAATGATGAACGTTTCCTCTTAATTCTATTTAAAACAAGAAAAACATATGTGTATGCTAATAATATCCAAATGTACCAAGCATATTCCAGGTAGAGGAAAACAGACAGTAAATTATGTCCCTGGTAACATAAATTGGCATCCGGTGCCACTGGCAACAAAGGCGTTTGGCATTAAACCGGTTCAGTACAAAATGGCACATTAAAATGTCAAAACGCAACCGTCAGGGAGATGTGACGTCACTGAAACAACGACAATTTGTAAAATGCTACATGTAAATATGGGCTTGAAATTTTGACGTCAGGTGAATGTTATGATAAACTACGTCATTTTGTTCAGCTCTTTCTAAATTGACAACTTGCCATGGTTTTAAGTACGTTTAGTTCACCTTCTACTTCCATTTATGTTTTATTGTTTTCGATTACATGTTAGACTTCTCAACTTCTTGGTTTTATTGTTCAGTAGTAATGAATTCTGGAAATGTAATAAATATGTATCATTCTTTAAAAGAAAAATAAAATAAAAAGTAATGAGAATTAAATGAGACGGGCAACTATTACTGCTCAGGGAAATTGTATGTGTAGACTTCTTTCTGAGAAGTAGACAAAGAGAAGGGAAGAAAAAAAGTAGCTTAATATAGATTTAGATTTTCTGCGAGGTCTTACAATCCTTCCTCTCAAACACGTGTGGCGTGGCCATGTATGTATTGAATAAGGTATATTTTTCAGGATTAGGAACACATTTTATATAACTTTTTAATTGACTTGAAAAACGGAGGAGGTTCTCAATACGACTGTGTTTTTTTGTGTTTGTTTCTTCAGAACTTTCGACTGCGTGAAACGATTTTGTTGATTCTTCATTTATTTGAAAGCTGGTGCTTCCCGTGTGGTGCCATTTCAATTTGGTCCAGTTATAAAAGATGATGTTTTTGTTAAAATTTTTGCTATATTATTCTCTCATACTATGAAGAAAAACGTCAAAAAGTTATGAACCAAGAATTGAAGAAACTTTTTACTTTTAGATCTCTAATTTTTCGTCATTCATTCTTATTTTGATATTCTTCTTTGATAGACTTTGTATACAAGGTACGATGTCTTGAAAGTAGAACAATTCCGTTCACGGGATTTATGCATGACTTTTTGTTATTTTCCAGTAGCATTGAAAAAAGACACAAAGGCAATATTAGATTTAAAACCAAAGTCTATTTGAACACACCGCATTTAACGTTTTAGATAAAAATAGAAATAGATTGAAACACAAGTAGGAAATTAGTTATGGACATTTGATTAGACTTAACGAGACACTAGACTAGATTTATATTTAGAACCAAGTTAATAATGGAGTACCTCTACTTCCGCTTACAACTACGCGACACCTGCATCGTCTCAATGTTGATCAAAGAGCTTCAAAGGGTTTTAGTTCCCATAAAAAGTGTTCCCAATTGTTGAGTCGGAATGCCCAGATAGACAATTTATACGTCCGGCGATTCTTTCATTAGACATTTCACTTAGTGATTGAGTTCAGTGATTTTAGTCGGCGGTGTTTTGTGATCTATTAAGTTAATGTTGACTTCATCTTTCAGTATTTGTGTTTTGTTTCTTTTACAATTTGTTAGCTAAGGGTTTATTACTTAATAGCACATTGCTCTTAACTTTAAGAAGTTTTTGCCATTTGAGTTATTGATGCCATACACCACATAGTACCTCGTACTAGTAAATGTTGTAGAATTGTGAAAGATTAAGTGTTAAGTTTCTGTAAAATCTTTAATACTTAAAAAGCATAGTTTTTATTACCTTTTGTTATTATTTCTTATACCTCATTATGAGCGTTTAACATAATTGGAGTTTGTTTTATAACAAAATACAATGTGAAAAAACCTGTCTAGGATGTGAACAGCTTCCTAGAAATTGAGAATGATTTCGAAGGGTCTGTAGGGCTTCAGGTCTTCACCTGAAGTACTGCACTTGGGAGATAAGTGCTAATATAAAATGTGGCGTTCTTTTTCTATTTTGTAGATGTTTCTTGAGTGCTTTCAAAAACAAAATATGCATGTCAACTTTCATGTAGTTACTCACTATAAATAAAGTTTAACAGCAACTTGTAAGCTTTGGAATTTCGTCTCAATTCCCTTTTTTTCATGCCAGGACCTGGTATCCTCGGTTCCTTTATCAGAGACTACGTCTCTTAACCTCAGTGTTGTCCTCCCTCTCTAGACTATAAAAAACCATATGTAGTACAATTTATTCAAGTGTAATGCTCGTAACTGTTTTTTAACTACAAATTATGTAATGGAATCGGATTTTCAGGGTTTTTTTATAAGTTTCTTTTATTCTTGCACGTCTTACAAACCTTAATACGCCACAAAGAGATACAGAGAAATTGACCATTTTTGTCACGTACTTTCTTTTGTATTTTATCCACTCTGTATACGAGTTGAACTTGATTATAAATTACAAGAATTAATGCACGCGTGCCTTTATTTACTGATAAATATCTGTTCTACAATTTCGTTTGTTTTGTGTTTCAGTTGTTGTTTTGTTTAGTGTGTTTTTGTATTCATTTTATATATATTTTCATATTTTCATTTTATGCGTATAAGCATACCGCTTATATTATCTGACTGGTCCAGTTTTATAGTATTTCTTATGTCAGTGACAAGACTGAATCATGTTGAATAGTCATGAAGGTAATATTTCTCGCCTTCGTGTAATCTTTTTTCTTTTTTTATTATGGAATAGGTGGCAAGCGAGCAGACGTATCACCCGTGTCGCCCAATGACACCCGTAACACCAGCGGCGTCTCAAGTGCGTTGCCGGCCTTTGGGGAATGGGGAGGGGGATGAGGGGAGGCGATGGTGTATGGGTCTCCGGTATCCTCACTCACTTGGTGAAACACAGCTCAAGCGTTGTTTCAAATGCTCTAAATACCTTGTACTCTCCACTTTGATCATCTAAAGTAATTACTTCATGTAATTCTTTCAGCCTAGCTTTACTAAAAGTATCTTTTATCAGCGCTGGCTTCATAGGAGGAAGGATAACGGTTTGTTATACATAGGAAATTTAAAATAGTGTTTGTTTTTATTTAATAAATTTACATTATGTACCACAATCTTCTCACTTCTATATCACTTGTAAAACCACTCGTCATTAAATTAAACATCTAATTTAATTAATGTTTTGTATTCAGAGTACCTTATATTATTTATTTTATAAAATAGAGTGTGAAACTCTTCCGACATCCTGAAAATACATTATCTTCATATCATTAAAACCGTTAAATAATTAATTAAATAACTTAAGTAATTACACGGTCATTGTTATTGTACTGTGAATTCTGATTTTCATCTACCTAAGTGGCGTACTCATACATAATCCACACATCCATACTGTAACACGTCTATATTGCGAGTGTCACATAAATGATTGATTGTTTCCGTTTCCGTGTAGTCTAAATTGGACTAATGTGTGTATGGAAACACGAACTGGGACAATGCGACTGTAGTTTAGATATATTACAAGAGATATCATGTAACATTGTATCGAATATCTGTTGTTTGACTATTGTCGACAGATGGCGCTTTCTCAGAATTAGTGTCTGATTGATATTAATTGTGTAGTCCCGCCGTTGACTGCAATGATAATAGCGCTTCTATGAAATGGAAATTATGTACCATTTACAAAAGGCCGACATATAATCATACTGATGTTGGTAAAGGAACCCCGACTTGTTACGAAACCGGTACAGAAACTAGTATTAAAGTAAATTATATAATCAGTAGTCTTATATATTTTATATTTACATGTTGTCAAATATTATTGTCAAGGTATTGTACAAATAACAGTTGAATGAATTTCGCTCAATTTCCGGGTAGTCATATAGGGATGTTTGACCTATATTAATTTATTTACATCATTAACTATTTGTATATGCTTATTCGTAAGTTCTGAAAAGATAAACCGGACTAAAATATTTCTTTATCTATACTAATATTATAAAGAGGAAAACTTTGTTTGTATGTTTGTAATGAATAGGCTCAAAAACTTCTGGACCGATTTTAAAAATTCTTTCACCATTCGAAGGCTACATTATCCACGAGTAACATAGGCTATATTTTATTTTGGAAAAAAATAGGGTTCCGTAAGATATTGGGGTTTTTCGGACACAAGGTGTAAAAAATCAACCCTATACGGGGAAAATTTTTCGCTACGGGCAATAAAAGACGCAAACGAGGTTGCGTCGGTCAGCTAGTACATAATATAATGAATAAATAATATGAATGTGTTTTTGTCTTTCCAAAACCAAAACCAACTAAAACCCTCATTGCGTTATATACGATAGATTCAAATAATAGAACACATTGAGATTTTTGTTTTCAGTTTATTTTAACACCTTTTTATAATTACACGGGTATTTAAATTAAAACTACAGCTGACAATCAAAACTCAGAGAATCAGTGACATTTAAAACGGTGTTTTTGCTTCGTCTCATTTGTTACCTGGTACATTTGTTTTATCCGGGAAGCCTGCGGTATGTAATTGTTGTAACTTTGACATAGCACTTAATTCTGAACAATTTTCATGGAATTAAGTGTTTAGCTCGTGTTCCTCTTTATGTAATTTCGAGTTGATTACTTTATCTACGTCACAATGACACAGGTTTATTCCTTAAGGACTTTAAATCTACGTTTATTTATAAATTTTATAAATAAATATTTCGGACATCTTACACACAACGCCATCTAGTCCCAAGCTAAGCAGAGCTTGTGTTATGGGTACTAGACAACTGTTATAAATACATATATACTTTTTTGTTTTTGTAAATACATACAAACATTTGGACCGACCCGGTCATCGAACTCGAAGCCTCAAGAACATCAGTCGCATACGCTACCACTGCGCCACAAGGGCAGTCTCTTTTATACATATACTGTTTTAAATATCTTTACTATCCACTATTGTGTTTGAAACTTTCGACCCAATAGGTGCAATTGATTCTCTAATTATTGCGTCAAGTTTTGTGGCATATCAATGTATTTTAGGTAAATATTATTCGAGGTTTGTTCAAAACCTTAGGCCTCAGAAAATATTTAAGCGATTACTGTAGCAAAAACATTCTACTGTCCATCTTGTCTCTGTGTATATGGTAGCGAGATCTCACTAGATAGACTATGTACTAGTTAACAGGTATTGATTGTGTTCTAATTTCTCTCATGCATTTGTAATTCTGGTAGCCTATATTTTATTTGATGCTTACCTAACTTTGATGCCTGTAATACCTTAAATCGCGTATTTAGTTTAAAAATAGTATTTACAAAACATTTTTGAATGATTTATATAATGGTATTCATAACATATTTTTCATTCTTTACTAAACAGGTGCAACAAAACCATATCTAATTCAGTTGGTAACAAAATCTGCTTCAATATTTGACTTAACGACCATTCTTCGGATGAGTTGAGCTGGTTTTATGGCATCTATAAACTAGCAGTGAAAATATAATAACTCATGCGTATGTCCCAATAAATATACGTCTCATGTAACGATCTAAGTTAAAATATGGCGCCAACGCCTTTGTTATGAAAAACTGGTATTTTCATAATGTTTTATTTATTTATTATACAAAATGTACAACGCTGGTCTTGTCGTAGACATTCTCCAGTAGTGACCGTAGAGTAGGGTGGAAGTAAATGGTAAGATATACACTAAACTTTTAATGAATATCCAAAATTTAAAAAAGTTCTATAATAATCACTAGGCACGTTTCGCTCAAAAAGATAAGTTAGTGTTGGTTTTTGAAACTTGGAGATAAAGACAAGTATATTCTACCGTTTTCATATAAAATGCTAGTATATAATAATTGATGCGAATTTACTCTCACAAAAAAAAATCTTAGAGAATTTGATATTGCGTGTCAAAACATAACATGAAATTATAAAAGTAGTGTTTAATGCACTGTTAACTGAATGTGTGATGTTGGAAAGCTCATAATCAAACAATTCTCAATCATCTATTATACTAATATAATAAAGCTGAAGAGTTTGTTTGTGTGTTTGTTTGGACTCAGGAACCGCTGGTCCGATTTGAAAAAATCTTTCGATGTTGGATAGTCCATTTATCGAGGAAGGCTATAGGCTATATATCATCACGCTACTACTAATAGGAGCGGAGCACCAATGAAGAATGTTTCAAAAACGGGGGAAAACGTAGGTCAGCTAGTATTTAATATATTCCTATTTTTCTTAGTCTTCTTTTCATAAACTAATTGTCAGTTACAGATAATCAATGAGCTGTTTATAATGGACTATAATAAAAGACAAAGTGAATAGGAAATAATAAGAGCTCTTGAAGATCTAGTACCTAATTTTGTTTAATTATTTTACCAACATAGGTTTGCGGGCTTAGCCACCGCACTATAAGAAATAAAAAAAATACCGCAGTAGACTCGTTAAATAAATTCGTAAGGCTTTTATTTGAGCATGTTCTTGCCCAGATAGGATATTTGGATTCAATAGAGCCTTTAATATTATATCATACTGCGCAATGTTCAACATGTAACGGAAATCAACTTAACCTGTTTTTTTCTGTGACTGAATCTACAATTGACTCCATACACAAAGAATATTATATAGGTTTTCATTTATACGAGTATTTTGGCCTTACCATTTAATATATCGATTACAAAAATATTTTTTTAGAAGTTATAGTAACTGTGTTGGTGACTGAATTAAAATGAACTTACTTGCCAAATTAAATTGGTCTTGCATTTCAGATCAACAGTTTGAATAAAAATGTTCGGTTAAATAATGAACTGATACTTCCTCTATGTTACGCACCGGTTCAAGTTAGATAAAAAAGAAAGCCTTTTCAAATGTAATTGAGTCTTCACATTCAAACACAATACGACTAGTATGGCGGTTATGACATTTAATAATAATAATAATCTGTTTATTGTACACCAGATTACTTATAAAGCTAACACAAAACTAGGAGGTACAATTAGCGGCCTTATCGCCCAAAGGCAATCTCTTCCAGGCAACCATGGTTTAAATTGAAATCAAGCTATAAATATACATTTTCATTGTGTTCATATTTTGTTAAATTAACGTTTCAGTAAACGGTTAAACGCACACGTTCCCCTTATTTGTTTATACGGTTAATGTCCGTATACTAATTAACGTAAACCATAAATCCCTATTTCTGGAATAATTTTCGAAACACCTTAGGTATAAATAAACTTATCCTCCTATGTCGGTGTTTACCAATAACAGTTAATTAGGAAATTAATTAACTAAGTAGTAGGTGCACAATCAGGCCCTTTATTACACTGATGAATGTATCGTTCGGGTGTATATTATACTCCTGCATGAAGTTACGACCTGTATTAATAACACAATGGGCCACGAAGATGAACATGTAATATATTTTTCTCAGAGATTCATTTAAGTCACTCGGCTAAGAATACTTTATTAACACAACTTTTTCCATCAATTGTATCAGTAAGTATTTTCTGTGCACAGTAACAGTTTTCTGTGCAGTGTACGGAAAACAATAACCAATTTAAAAGTTGTTGTGTGAAAGCATAAGGCATCCTTATACATATTTATAAATAATCATTACAACACTAGCTGACCTGTGCAACCTCGTCTACCTCTCCTATTTTCCGTAACATGATATTGTACAGTGTGAATTTATTTTTCCGTTTTTTGGAATATTTTTCGTTTATAGTGGTTAATAGTGGTTAATGTTGTGTAACCAAGCCGCTAACAAAGGTTGTGTTCGTAGGAGTTTACTGAATAAGACAGCAGAATGATGATAGAGTTATTGTATTCAAAAGATGACTGGTTAACTACGAAAACAACACCAGTATTTATACAAAAATAGTAACGAGAGAGTGAGTCAGGTAGTACGCGTAAATGTAGGCGATTTGACATCTCTCTCTCTGTCGCACACTACTATGAAATATTTTTTTAGTAAGCTTCCTCAAATAAGCGCGTTCAACAAAAAAACAAAAAACACTTCAGCTTTATAATATTAGTACAATCTACCACCGGTAATGGTGCAATGGAGTTTAGAAGGTATTAAAAACTTAATATTTCAAACACCACGTAATGGTATGTAACCAATTAGTATAATGACAAATTGTTATTCCTACCGTTCTAGAGTAAGCTGCATTCATAATCGAGTCAACATTTTTTAATAAGCAATAGTCTCATTATGAACTATCAGGGTATTAAAATTTTATCTTCTTGAGATCTTGAGAAATAATAAATCGCTTAGAAATGAAATGGACCAAATCAAAAATAGATTAATCTAGAAAATTTGAAAAGGAAAATACAATTCTGTATTAATATTCTGATTATATAAATAAACTTGTACACTTTTAACATGTAATCATCTGAAATATTTGGAGGGTTTGTTTATCAAGCATGAGCACACAACACAATTATAGTGAGATACACGAAGTTACTTCGAATTTATAATGATTTTAGATTGTAATTAATATGAGCAAGGAATGGTATAAAATCAATTAGTGAGGTAAGAATGTCAGGCGTCGTAAAACATTCATAGAGCCCGAGTTACACGATTTTATCGTAATGGCCTTTCTGCGATGTTCATTATTTAATCTATAGTACTTTATTTATCATGTGAATTTAATAAACGTACTTCAAATTTAAAAGAGACTTTTTAATCAATAGAAAATGTTTCTTTTTCGTAATCAAAATGATAAATTAGGGTCATTTTTTGGGGAGGAATATCTTTCCCGGGATGGGGCCTGACAAGGCGTGGTGTCCTGACCTGAAATAACATGGTTCAGGTTCGCCTAAAATATGTTGCCTGAGGCCGGCCTTCGGAGTTCTTTTTAGTATAATCACCACACTCTTGGCTCCTACATCTCCGAGGAATACGAAATCCGAAGGGAATTTCCACTCCGTCATCAAGAAAAAGTTGTCAATATCTCATATTTCAATATCTCAACAGAGGTACATCTATGTAATAAACTTTTTATTTGATTATATAAAAAAAAATCATGCTTAATTCATCAAACTACATAACATGTTGTTGTAGGTTCTCTATTTATAAGTTTTTGAACAAGAAAAATATTTCTCAATCGAAATACCTACAGCATTCTGAACACCTAAGCTTTTCTAAAACTTAAAGCTACTATTACACATTGAAAATATTGAAAGCATTCTTAAACATATCGGTTTTGCGTTTAGCTTTTCGTTTCGGTCAATAAATAGGAGTTTGGCTGGTCTTTGGCTGAGAAATGGTAATCGCTTCTGGCGCACAGCCGAGTAAAAAGGACAGACTTGTAGTTTAAGCGGAGATATTCATCTCAACTCGTTACACGAGTAGAGACTAGATATATTTTGGGGAAAACAAAGTCGAGTGTAAATTTATGAAGAGCACTTAAGTCTGTAGTCGTGTAGTTTTCGATTGATTCGTACCCGCTGGACTGAGATGAAGTATCATCGTCTTATACACGAACGCGGTCAAACAGAAGTTAAAGAGACTCTCCCCTCATCATTTCCCTTTTGCATTTCTTCTGTGATCGCGTATAATATCGTTTAAGTTTAAAAATGAATACAAGAACACACACGAAGCTTTGATGTCAATAACATTCAGTTACTAATCTTAGCTTTTCTCAATTTTAATAATGTATTGAACTATGTTATTTCTCGCTTCTCAATATTCATTACTAGATATGTTAATTACAATTAATGGAATTTATCGAATTAAAGTACACAAGTGACTATAGAAAACTGCTGTATAAAGAAGTGAAAGTAATTTTCTCATTTTATATTGAAAATATTTGTTACAATGTCTATTTTCGAATGAGTGTTCGTAAATAAAAGATTTTACACTATGATATTTCATAATTTATTATAGTTTAAAGACCTATGTAATTAATGAGAAATAGACTGATCACCAATCAGGCCAGTTTGTATTTTGACAATCTCAATCTTCACAATCATTCAGTAACTATATAGCGGATACTTCGATTAGTATCAAGATCGTTAAATTAGCCTTTGTTATAACCACTGGCGCTCTTATCTAACATCAGCGCTTTCACTCGAACAAATTAAGGTGCGTTCACAATTTTGAATGTATTGTATGAATAGCAAATAGGAAAACGTGGTTTTTAAGTACAAAACCTGTATATGTATGTAGATTCAAATGTGAAAGGTAAATAAAAATAGGGATGTCGACAGCTGTACCATCAGTGTATCAAAAATAGATTACATTTTCAAAATGTGAGTAGTTTCTTAGCTTACATTGTTTTGTAATAAATAATGTAATAAGCAAAATATGTTTATACAGTATGTTATGTTTATAATGATAAAAGAAAGCAGCATGACAGATTGCAGATAGGTCATGCAATTTTTAAAGGATTTTATATTTCACACGAAGGAGTTCCTAGGCTTTATCGTAGACGGACTGACGGACAAGTGTTAAAAGGACTTGTTAAAAGCTCTCTACTGACATTTACATATAGTGAAATAAATAATGAAACTAAGATTGCACTTTATTTTCAATTTCATTGTTTTGTAATTTTTAATAATAGGTCTTTACCTATGAAATTGCGTTTCTTCAGTACTGGTCATTTCAAATAAAAAAAAGTTTGTAAAGGCTCTGTATTCTAAATTCAAATTAATTTTGTTTTAAAACCATGACATTCTATTTACAAACTCAGTCTTCTGTTTTTTTTGATTAGCGTTGTATTTTCATTACATTTGAACATTTTTCGTCATAATGGATACTTTAAAAATTCGTGTAATTATGGAATATGAGTTCCGTCGTGGCACCAACGCGACACAAACGGCACGTAACATCAAAAACGTTTACGGAGAGAACTGTACAAACGAACGCACAACCCTTTATTGGTTTTCCCGGTTCCGTTCTGGAAATTTTGACTTGAAAAATGAAGCTCGTGGTCGTCCGGAGACTTTGGTTAACAATAATGAATTAAAGGCGATTGTGGAACCTGACGAAACTCAATCTACAGCTGAGCTAGCAGCAGCTTTTAATGTAAGCATCAAAACAATATTGATCCATTTGCGACAAATTGGCAAGGTAAAAAATCTTGATAGATGGGTGCCCCACGACCTTAACGATCGCCAGCGCAACGTACGCGTCGAGACCTGCCTTTCGCTGCTCAACAGGCAAAGAAATGAAGGAATTTTGAAACGAATAGTTTTAGTTGGCAAACCCAGGTTACTAGTGTGAGTCAGAAAGTTACAGGTACCCTTCGGGCGTTATACCGGCTCAAAAACTTTCTACCTCCTGAGACAAAAACGATGTTGGTGCAAACCTTAATTCTACCCATCTTTGATTATGGTGATGTGTGCTACTACGACCTGAATGCAGATCTCCTCAACAAATACGACCGACTTCTGAACAATTGCATTCGATTCATTTTTAATCTTCGTAAATATGATCATATCTCCTCCTTTCGTCTCAAATTAAACTGGCTCCCTATTCGTCAGCGTCATCATCTGCGCGCTTTAACAACTCTCTACTCTATTCTCAACTCTCCTGACTCGCCTACCTACCTGACTTGCTCCTTCCAGTTCCTGGGTTCTAATCATGACCGAAACCTCCGCTCCACAAATAACCTCCTTTTGTCATGCCCTTCCCACACTTCTGCATGCGTCCATTCTTCCTTCCATATTCAATCTGTCCTTCTCTGGAATGCTCTTCCCAAGGAAATCAGAACAGCACCCAGTCGTGATTCATTCAAGGCCAAAGTACGAGCTCTCCTCATCCAAAACCTAGCAGAATTATCACAAATTTGATACTATTTTAGTATGTATGTATTTATGTGTGTATATATATATATATATATATATATATATATATAATATATATATATATATATGTAGGTATGTATATATTTTTTTTATGTATACTTAGATATATCTATTATTTTGTCTATTTTCAAATAATTTATTCAAAGTGTAGTGCACCCTTACATGCATGTCCGCACCACCTGAAGGTAGACTGTTAGAGAATGCCTATGGTATTAAGTCCGCCATTGTACATCTTGTGCATAAAGTTGTAAAATAAATAAAATAGTTACGTGCGACGAAAAATGGATTCTGTTCGACAATCGAAAGGGCTCAGCAAGTTGGTTAGACCCTGGTTCAGCACCAAAGCAATGCCCTAAACCAAAAATGACCCCTAAAAACGTGATGGTCACTGTTTGGTGGTCTAGTGCGGGTGTGATTCACCACAGCTTTTTACAAAACGGCATGAGCATTAATGCAGATGTGTACTGTGAAGAACTGGAGAGAATGATGGAGAAGCTTGCACATCTGCAACCAGCTTTGGTCAATCGGTCGTCCCCACTGCTCCTTCACGACAACGCGCGACCCCATACTGCGCAACAGACAGTCTCCAAGCTGAAAGAGCTGGGGTTGGAAGCTCTCCCTCATCCGCCATACTCACCAGACCTTGCACCTACCGACTATTACTTTTTCCAAAATTTAGACAACTTTTTAGTGGGTAAAAAATTCAATTCCCGAGAGGCAGTACAAAATGCCTTTGAAGAGTTTGTTGCCTCCCGTCCAGCTGATTTTTACAAGAAGGGCATCAATAAACTGCCAATGCGTTGGCAAAGATGCGTCGATTGCATGGGTGATTACTTCGGATAACAGAAACAAAAAAGTTTAAAAAAATAAGTACTTTCACTTATTGCATACAAAACGACAATTTCATAGGTAAAGACCTAATATTTAAAAAAGACGAAACTAAGTATCTCATCCATTTTTTTTGATACTGTATTATCCACAGGTGCTTAAGTGGTGAACTGGTTACACTAAGTGTATTTGAGGAACCTTGTAGCTAAATAAAGGCATCATCCAATTTAACAACGATAGCAGAAACTAATAAATGTTACCTTCAACAGAATCTAGCAACATTATCATACATTTCTTCTTGTAATGTAACATCGATCGACGAAAGCCTGACTTCATCCGATTGAGTACGCCTCGTCCCTAACGCGTCAATTCAATCATTATGGAGTCTTTGTTTCGTCAACCGACGACCGGCCTTGTTCTCAATAGAAAAAATAAATAAATAAAAGGCCCGCCACACAGTGAGAGATAATCACTGATGAGATCGCAGTCCGGGATGGCATTGTTTGTAAATGAGAGCAGCGCAAATAAAATAAAAATGTACATTTGATAGTGCCCTCTCGACTCGATTGTTTTGAGCTCAGCAGCTTTGTATCAGATTGTTATTTGCTTAATCGTAATGACGTTTTAAATCTTTATTTGCAAGTTGTAAATGGAAGGAAGTATGGTTCGTTATTTATTAATGACAATGAATTAATAAATATGTTCATTGAATGCAAATATGACATACCTATTAGCTTTTATTCGCAGCTTTATCGCGATATATATAATCTATGTATTGTATTGTATGTATTATTTTAATTATTACTTGAACTTGTGGGCAAAGTGTAGCTGCTCAATAATAGCATGCTGTTATCGTGTTATTGATTTTGACATAAAAATACTTTTCAATGTCTCAGTGGAACCTATATTAACAGCTTTAAGATGCCAATGTTAGGAAAATGTGCATGCGTTTCCTCATGTTCCGAAACCTTTCGTAAAAAGTAGACATAATTTTAGTTACAAGAACGCGACAATTCAATTTTACAGTTTTCACTATTTACTATACATTTAGGGCACATTTTTGGCCTCAAATTTAAATGAAAAAAGGTTTTTTCACCTCTCGGGAATCGTACGTTTTTTCTTATTTAATGGTTCTAGTAGCAGTACAAGCAGAAAATGTATTTTCAAAATTCAAAAAGATATTCCTTTAGAGTTCTTAAACATGTATTAAAATGTTACCTCAGTATTTATACTAAAAGGTAACGGGCTTACAGTTTCTACGTTTACTACTACAAGATACCTGGTTATATATAATAGGCATATTAGTCATCTACCCTTTACCCTAAATCTCCCTCTTTGCAACTGCATTCTTTACGGATAGCGTATAAGCGGTTGCAACGCTGTTTTATACGGCTATGAGTGTTGTGGGTTCAAACCCCACTTTGTGTGATTCCCAAGTTGTTGTTCTAATTTTTGGGTAGGTTTTGTGTCTGTTTCTTGTATGTTTGTAAAGCCACCCGGGAAACAGGATATATTCCCAATGCAGGAGGTGTTTTTGAAAAATAGTATTTATTTCTATGCCAAATTTCGTTTGAAATCGGTGCAGCGCTTTAGCAGTGAACGCGTAACCGAGACACAGACAGAGTTACAGAGAATTTATAATGTTAGTATGAATAGTTTCAGTGTATAAATTCTGAATGTGAACTATAGGAAAAACATAAGGACGAGAAAAAGTTATCTCTTTACAAGTATTTTATTTTACTCAGAATTAGAAACGAGAAAGGACGTTTGGCCTCCGGTGAACTCACACATTTGTTAAAAAGTACAATAAATATAGCACATGAAAAAAAAAAAAAAAAAGATGTTTACAAAAGTAATTTTTATAGCCCATTGCGATACTTCTGCATCATTGGGCCTCCGCTCTCGCACTCACCAACAAAACACGAATGCTGTCACTAGTAACGCCCAGGTCGAGTCGGCCTCTACTACCTTTAGACAAAGGAGACACAAACATACAGGAGAAGCTATCGAAAACGTGGTAAAAATGATTCACGATGTTTTTCTATAAGGTCGTGATAAGATTAAGGCGCTCCTACTGCTGCTTAGTTTAGTCTACGTGCCAATTTATAATATGAGTCTAATTGTAATTGATATTATTGTTAATTAAACTACCGCAATGGTACACAAATAAACGATAATAGTGTACTGATGAAGTGTGTTGAACGTTGGCCGTGGTCGCCGGTGCGTGATGCTCAAGCATTGTAACGAGATTAATCGTAGCTGTGCGGTCGCTTACCTATTGTTATATTTTCTACATTGAATTTAGTGTTGATTGATTTTAGTAGATAAGTGATATGTAAAGAGCACTAAATTGTAAAATAGATTTAAATTATTATCCAAAACTGTAGTGATTATTTACTTTAAAGCTGGGTAATGTCATAGGGGACTTAACTTGTACGAAACTTCTATTCGTCAGAAATGATTGATGCCGTTATTGTATGATGATGAGATTATACATGGTATGAGACATGATTTAAAATACATTACATTACATAATAATGTATGTATGCATAGTGTAGGTCTCCATGCTGCATTGTTCATATTTGCAAAGAGGATCACCTTCACTTTTGGATGCTACTCATGATTTCCATCAGGCAGTGTATCTACATTCCGTAAAACCTACAAAACAATATAAGCAGATGGAATTTTAATCCATTCTCTTTGATAGCTCACATAGAGTGGAGGCTAAATGCTAAGCATTCGATCTTGAAAGGTACAGCTTAAACAGTGTCATAAAGTGAACATTTTCTGTTCAAATCTACATTTTTGTACATTTAAATACAGGTACAGTTCAACTAGAGTAGTTTTAATAAAAACCAATGCACAAAAAACAAAACCCAAGACTAATTTCTACTGGCATTCGTTTTCAGCATTCTTCTTTTTAACTACCGATTGCGACCTCTGTTAAAAGGGTTAAAACGAACGTTATATAATAACATACTTGATAAATGGGCCAACTCGAAAAGTCTTGTGGAAGATTCTTGGTCAGAGAGTGGTCTAGGCCTAGGGGGATTGGGGACGGGACAAAATATAAAGGGCGATGGACTTTACAGTTGTAATTGCCCATAAAGGGAGTAGAGACATACCATCACGTAAACGTCTGATCGTTCGTCTCTTATGTAAGAAACAAAATTCAATTTGTAATGAAGGCGCTCTCGAACTAAATGGTTCGGCTCTTCTTTCCTGTGCCGAGCAGTTAAAGCCTGGAACTACCAGCGCACGAGTTTCCCTTCCTCTATGATCCCAGGTTCTTCAAGCGGGGCGTGTAAAAGCATCTTACTAGGACGACATATTGTGGGTCATCATAATGCATTGTCCGCATTTACTACTCTTGGATACTACTCTAGCTTTTCATCAAATTGATCGGATCATTTTGGCAGATATTTATAAAATGGAAGGCTCTATTTAAAATGTATAATTTTACAATTAAATTTTGCTTTAAATAATAATGATCCTATAACTAAACTTACTGGAAGACTTGGCTCTCTTATATATGAGGCAAGTCTCATATATTCCAGGCACCTCGGTTGCTAAATGCGAAAATTGGCGTTTTTTTTAAAAATAATAGTTAGATTTAGGAAGGCAACGAAGGTAATAAATGGAGAGGAATATTCTTTGTACAAGTGGTTGCTTAAAAACCCCTTCCTCTAATTAAATATTTAAAGTTCTTAGTACGAAATCCATTACTAATGCTGAAATAATAGTGGGTGGCTCATACTTTATCTATTCTAACTAAAACAAATATCGTACGAGTAAGTGTACGAGTGCATTAATAAGAAACACGGCTTACATCTTTTATGATAATAAAAGCAGCATAAAAGAAAATATGAAAAGAAATGAATGGTTATATCACCCTCCTTGATAAATATATCCTGTTTGTTACTGATACAGGAAATGTATATTCCATTAGAACATACTGCATTAAGTAATGGTTCTGACAAATTGACAGTATATTAAAGCAGTGATGCATTTCAAGATGGATATTAATTTTATACGCTTCATTACTTACCCTGAACGTTTTCGATCAATAAACGCATCATAGTAATGGTAACTACTTAGTTAAAGAAAGAGGTGAAAACAATGGACGACTTATACCTTCTCATAAATCAATGTTAATGTTAATTGTAGAACAAAAGTCCACAAAACTCACCTAAAAATGTTTGATAAAATTTATATGGAATGTTACCCATATTACGAATCTATTAACCTTATTCATTAAAACCGTTAGAACCGTAGGAACTACGGTGCAAAATATAGGTACATAGTAGACTACCAATTTATTACAAATCCTTTTTTTTTATTATATAGGGGGTTAACGAGCAGACGTATCGCCTAATGGTAAGCGATTACCGCCGTCCGTGGACACCCGCAACACCAGAGGCGTTACAAGTGCGTTGCCGTCCTTTTAGGAAGGAGTACGCTCTTTTCTTGATGGTTTGAAGGTCGTATTGGTCCGGGAACACCGCAGGCGACAGCTCATTCCACAGTTTTGCTGTGCGCGGCAGAAAGATTTGCGGTGGTCGGGTAATATTCCTCAACGGAATATATATTTAGATTACCATTAATATAATATAAAATACTAAAATACAAACACTAACAAAACGATAATCTTAAAAAATAGGTGGTCTCGTACCCCTTATGACCATGAAGAAGTGCATGAATAAATAATAATAATAATAATAATAATAATAACCCCTCCGGGGGACCACCTTGGCGTGGTGGAGGGGCTTACGGGAAGGCATGAACTAATCATAAGGTCACTAAGAACTCGACTATACCCTGTAACAGGAGGCACAAAAATTCTAACATATAACCAACAACATCTTGGCTCAACCCTTTCTAACTAACGGTCCCAAACCCAAAAGAAGAAAAAACATGGTTTTAACAAGAAGCAGTACGAAACGGCCCCAAGTGCCCGGCGGACCCAGTACCAGCGGTGGTAACGACGAAAGCCACTCTGTGACTGAGCCCAGGGGTGCGAAGAATCTCCGGGTGGGAATAGGAACTCGTCAAACGACTCAAGCTATCCATAAGGACTCCGATAACTTAAGTGATACTTCACTGACTCCATCACCATTTCATTCATTTGAATCACCTTCATCATCCCCATTATCATTTGCGTCTTCAACGCTATCATCTGCTTTGTCTGAAGATGTTGTGCAGGAGGCACATGCCATTACACCTGCACCCACCTCAGGCACAAACCGTACGCGAAAGAGATGGTCACAAGAAATTAATGAATTCATCTGGCGTACGTATCTCATAGCTACAAAATTAAATACCAGTAAAATATACCTCAATCATCTACACCACGAATTCACACAAAAATACCCACAAATGCAGGCATCTAAGCAAAGACTAGGAGATCAATGCCGTGCTATAATTAGAAACAATCTTTTACCTCAACAGACGCTAGACAGCATAAAAGGTGAAGTATCTAGTTACCTACAACAAATACAAAACACACAAATAGATTGCAGTACACAGGCGCACAATACAAATGTACAAACACAGAGAAGAAGATGGACAACTGAATATAACGAATCGATAATAAAAAATTACTACAAAATCACACAATTAGGATCAAATAGGACAGCATATCGTAAACCACTGTATCAAGCAGTCATTGCAGAACACCCTGATTTGTCAGAAGTTAGCGAACAAAGAATATCTGATCAGCTCCGGGTAATTTTCAACAGTAAATTGATAAGTGATCGTAGACAAGAAGAAATACGTAATGAAATAGCAAATACCCTTAATATACATATTACTAATCCGGAAGACTGCCTCACACAAACACAATGCATAACATCAATAACTGAACTTCAACAAGAAATACGTAGTCCCGTTACAGATTCACTCACCCAACCATTGTTGACACAAAATTGGAGATTACGAGTAAATCCCACTGTTTTAGAGTCTAATAAAATCGAAGAAATATTTAAAACAACACTACTTAAATTTAGAAATAGTAACCCAACGACTCGACCATATATACCAAAACAAACAAATTCTACAAAACTAACAAAAATAGTCCATTTCATTAACACTGAAATTCTGCCCAACCACATCTCACTTGATCAAGAATTTTTACTGACTCAGACTATTATTTACTGCGCAGCTTACACGGCGGCTACTTGCAATGGATCTAAAATTAAAGATAATACCACGACTTTTACTCAAAACCAAACAAAAGTGCCACCCTGGCAGAAAAGATTACAAAATAAAATACAAAACTTAAGGCAAGACATTGGAAGGATGACAGAACATATTAAAGGAAATAGAAGTGAAAGAGTTAGAAGATTAGTAGAAAAAATAAAAGCTAAACACCAAATCCATTCACAACACGAAGAACCTAATTTAAGTAACGAACATTTCCTTGATACTCTCAAACAAAAACTTAATGCAGCTACAAGTAGATTAAAAAGATATATTAACTGTACACTTAGAAAAACACAAAATAGCCAATTTACTAACAATGAAAAACAATTTTACAGACAATTAGCTTCAAACACAACACAATACACAAATAAAAACACAGCAGATTCAGTAACTGTACCTATTGTTGAACTGCATGACTTCTGGTCCAATATTTGGTCAAAACCTGTACTTCATAATTCACAAGCTGAATGGCTTCAAACAAATAGCTCTTTAACAATTTCTGTTAAACCCATGGACTTCGAACAAATTCCTGTAGAAATATTCGCAAATGTACTGAAAAAACTGCACAACTGGAAGGCACCAGGCACCGATCGCGTTCACAACTACTGGTATAAGAAGTTCACAGCTTTACATCCTCTGTTACATAAACATATTAATACATTCATTCAAATCCCAGAGCTCATGCCGCATTATATTACTGAAGGCCTCACCTACATGATACCAAAAGACACTGATTTTCAGAACCCTGCTAAATATCGCCCCATTACATGCTTACAAACAATTTACAAATACTTACAGCATGCGTTGCGGAAATAATTCATCAGCACGCTAGCGAAAATAGTATACTTGCAGAAGAACAGAAGGGATGCCGTAAAAATAGTCAAGGTTGCAAAGAACAGTTAGTAATAGATTCAGTGGCAATGAAACTAGCAATCTCAAATAAGAAAAATATAAGCACCATGTACATAGATTACAAGAAAGCCTTTGATTCCGTTCCACACAGCTGGCTACTTCATGTCCTGCAACTTTATAAAATCCACCCAAAAATAATTGACTTCCTACAAAACTCGATGCAGCATTGGAATACGACATTAAATATTAATGGATACTCTAACACAGAAATACCTAAAATTCCAATAAGGCGAGGAATCTTCCAAGGTGATGCGCTTAGTCCGCTATGGTTCTGCCTAGCACTCAACCCCCTTTCTCATATGTTAAATAAGTCTCTTCTAGGTTACACTGTCACTACACCACAAAAACAAACAAACCTTACACATCTTATGTACATGGACGACATAAAATTATATGGCAACAACACAGAGTCACTACACCGTCTGGCAGACATTACACAATCTTTCTCAAATGACATTCATATGGAATTTGGAATTGATAAGTGTAAAACATTTTCAGTAGTTAATGGACAAATTATTACCAACACCTACACACTCCAGACAGGAGAAACAATTGAACCTTTAGAATCTCACAACTCTTACAAATATTTAGGATTCCAACAAAACAGACAAATCAAACAGAAAGAAACAAAACACACTCTTAAACAGAAATTCAAACATAGAATTAACATTATACTCCGTTCTCAACTAAATTCTCGTAACACAATCAAAGCAATTAATAGTTATGCCATCCCCGTTCTCGTGTACTCCTTCGGTATAATAAGATGGTCCAAGACGGAACTCACGAACCTTCAACGTATTATAAATACAACACTAACGACTTACAGAAAACACCATCCCAGATCTTGCGTACAACGAATAACCCTCCCTCGGGAAGAAGGTGGACGTGGTATAATAGATGTGTCCAATTTACACAACAAACAAATCAATTCACTCAGACAATACTTTCAGCAACGATCACAGCACTCTATACTACATGAAGTTGTAATGCTTGCGGACAAACGTTTCACCCCACTTAATTTAGCAGACCAGAACCCACAAAGCAATGAACGTATTGTTGAAATAAAAGAAAAAATAACTCTATGGCAACAGAAATCCCTACACGGCAGACATCGCCACGACCTGCAGCAACCTACCGTCGACATAGTTGCGTCGAACGAATGGCTGCGGCGTGGAGACCTATTTCCTGAGACAGAAGCATTTATGATAGCTATTCAAGATCAAGTCATCGACACCCGGAACTACCAGAAGCATATCATTCGTGCACAAAATCTCACCTCTGACGCCTGCAGACGCTGCCATGCCTGTCCCGAAACCATTCAACACATAACCTCAGCTTGCAAATCTCTAGCTCAAACTGACTACAAACACAGACATGACCAAGTAGCCGCCATAGTACATCAACATCTTGCCCACAAACATCACTTTATAGACAAAAAGACACCCTATTACAAATACAAGCCAGAGACAGTACTCGAAAATAATAACTACAAAGTATACTGGGACAGAACGATTTTAACAGATAAGACCATTCATTTCAACAGACCGGATATCACACTTCATGACAAAATAAAGAAAGCTGTATACCTAATAGACGTAGCAGTTCCAAACACTCATAACGTTCAATCGACAATAGCTGAAAAACTTACTAAGTATCAAGATCTGGCAATAGAATTAAAACGGCAGTGGCGAGCAGTAAACATTCATATAGTTCCAATAGTAATATCTTCAACCGGAATAATACCCAAAAGCCTTCAACACAGCTTAGAAATTTTAGAAATGCCGCAACATTCACTACATCTGCTCCAGAAAGCAGTTTTATTAAACACCTGCAGACTTACTAGAAAATTCCTCACTACATCTTCAGTTTCATCCACATACACCATAACTTAAACCCTGATTACATTTGGCTATGGCCCGTGAAATCAGAAAATCTTACCCCATAAAGGGAGTTTAAAAAAAGTTGAAATAATAATAATAATAATATTTTTTTCGGACATCTTACACACAACGCCATCTAGTCCCAAGTTAAGCAGAGCTTGTGTTATGGGTACTAGACAACTGATATAAATACACATATACTTTTTTTTTTTTGTAAATACATACATATTATACACAGAAAACACCCAAACTCCGAAACAAATATTTGTAGATCATACAAACATTTGGTCCGACCCAGGAATCGAACCCGAGACCTCAAGAACAGCAGTCGCATACGCTACCACTGCGCCACAGAGGCAGTCAAATATAAGTGTGTTGTGCATAGGTTTTGACTATTTAGAATAAATCCCTGATTTTTGTTACAGATAAACGGCTTGCCTTTCATCTAATTCAAGGAAAGTGTCAAGTATATAATGTATTAACTTAGTAATAATAAACTCAATCAACAAAGCATTTCTCTGTTTGAGTTTCGTGGAATTAGGCGTGGAGGGACGAATACTTGGTATATTCGTATTGAACCCTTATCATAAACACCAAGACACTTGACAACTATTAGATTAAACATTAATTTAATGTCATTAGATATGCATCACTATACCACAGATTTGAAATACTGAAAACGGTTTTTGTTCCACTCATTATAATTTTAGTATTAGACCGTACTATGCGGCATATATTTGACTAGCTGACCCACGCAACCTCTTTTGAAATCTTATATTGTCCGTAGCGTGAAAATTTTCCCCCGTTTTTGAAACATTCTTCATCGGTGCTCCGCTCCTATTAGTAGTAGCGTGATGATATGTAGCCTATAGCCTTCCTCGATAAATGGACTATCCAACACCGAAAGAATTTTTCAAATCGGAACAGTGGTTCCTGAGATTAGCCGGAACAAACAGACAGACAAACAGACAAAAATTTTTAAAATATATATTTTGGTATGTGCACCGTATATACATTCATATGCATGTAGTATAAAGCGGTTATTTTAATATTACAAACAGACACTCCAATTTTATTTATTTGTATAGATTAGTATAGATTTACATAATTAATGAAATTACTTGCTTTTGTTCGCCACAAAGACATAGGCTTCTCTGGACCACGATATGTCGGTTTTGATGGTAAAGAGTAGCTTAAGTCCTTCCTCAAGAATCAAAGTATCTCCATTGCAAATTTTATTGAATTCGGTGCTGCGGTTTAGCCGGGAAAACGTAACAGACAGACAGACAGACTTTACAATATATATCATTGGTATGGATGTTCCGTGTAAAATAAAGTTAAGAGAAATGTACGGAAAATAATATTTTCAACTTAAATTTTGGTAACAGCTAAAACTTGGACAAAATATTTCAAAGGCAGACGAGTTAGGAGTTTTCGCAGACCGTGTTGTGGTATTTTATGCGGAATGTTGAATCTCAACGTTGTTTACATCGGTTGGTTGAGGTTTACAATAACAAGTATGAATTATAAAAGCGCTCCATTTTTAAAGCCCGTTTAACATTTATTGTTGAGCTGATATCATAAAAAAATGATATGCTTCTATTAACTAAACAAATTTGCTTCAAATTTAATAGCTAAACACATTCTAATACATTTGAAGTCAACTGTTGAACGAAAGATTTTAATCAAATCAACGGATTCGTTTATAAGATAATGTAGCCACAAAATAAAATCCTTTATTGTTGTTGTGTTTGTTCATGTTTTAAACAATCAACTGTAGTTGTGAAAAGTGAGTTTCCATTTCTCACATGAATTAATGTACTGTAAGAAACACATTACACAAATCCTTTCGCTGACTAAAAGAGTGCTAATGACTTTTAAACAGCTCAGTTAATCGAAAGCTCAGAAACGGCTTTCAAACAAACACAAAATTAAATCAAAATCTGTTTAGAAGGTTTATCCTATTGTCGCACGAAGATACGTAGACATGCAAGCACTCAAACACATTAAACTTATCAGCCACTTGTGAGTTTTTAAACCAGAAGGATTTACAACCATATAAATGTTCATCGAATAAGAAAATAACGTAACAAATACGTGTATGTATTAAACAACAACTTTTGCGATATTGATGTTATTGAAAAAAGCTTGTATGCGAACAGTTAAAACATTATGTTTGTTAGCTAACTAAGCTAATGTTGAACTGCTGCCCTAATGAGATTTACTAGAGGGTTTATTTGTTAACAAAAACACCATCTGTAATAAAAAGCTTTCTAGCTGGCTTATTGATCTCATTTTTACAATTTTTTCTTACTACTAAATACAATTGCTTTGAATCAAACGATAGCGTGATGTAAATCGACGGGTACGCCATCTATCGAGTTACAATTATGTGATCGTCATTAACATACCGCCCACCAAGGACATTTGACGGAATGAAATAGGTTACTCAATCTATACTATATTCTATTTAATTTATATACACGTACAACTTTATAGTTCCAAAGAAATTTAAAAGTTTCTGCAAAATACAGGCACTATATTATCATTTAGAACATTTACTGTCTCTATTTCACTTATAATATACACAAACATAATATTTTTCTGAACATTGAATTCATTGGCATTTGCAGTAACAACACCGCAATTTAGTTGTCACTTTCCCAATTCGTCACGGCCCCATAAGTCCTGGATTTTTGATTTGTTATCCTACCCAAAGTTGTCACTGTTATTGATGTGTAGCGAAATTGGAAAGTTCAGAAGCACTTATCTTTCAGATTTAGATAGCGGGGCAATTTATAAAGCGGGTTTTCTTCCCTTAAAGCACCCTCCACAACGCGGCCCGCGGCAATGTCGTTTGCAGCCCAAATCCGGATTATTGAGCCCAATATTACATAAATACCGAATGTGGATAGACAATGATGATACCACGGGATCTTCAACATCGGCTTTATTTCATTTTGTTAGAGGGCACTCTTGTTTTTTTGTTTTGCAACCACTGTTTGCGTAAGCGATCCGTACTACGTAAATAACTTACGATATTGTTCGAATTGTATATTTCTGATGAGAGATTTAGTTGCTTAAAGAAAGTTACTTATTGTGTATGGGTTTCTTACAATATAATAGGTTAAAAATAAATAAATAAATATGCCGGACACCTAACACACAACGCCATCTAGTCCCAAGCTAAGCAGAGCTTGTGTTATGGGTACTAGACAACTGATATAAATACTTATATACTTTTTTTTTGTATATTTACATATTATACATAGAGACCACCCAAAGTCCGAACAAATATTTGCAGATCATACAAACATTTGGTCCGACCCCGGATCGAACCCGAGACCTCAAGCTTAGCAGTTGCATACGCTACCACTACGCCACCGAGGCAGTCGGCATAATGGTATGATCAATGGTCCACCAAGTGTGCACATACTTATCGTTCTGTACTAATAATTATAAAATAAAAAATATACTGTAGTAGTAAAATTCTAGTAAATTATGTTAAAGTAAGATAATGGAAAAAACATTGTTATGACAAGGCTTGAAATCTCTAATGTTTCACAGGTAATCGAGTTTTTATTTATCTTTTAATGATTTTTTTATAAAACAGCTTATGTCTTTTTACTTTTATTTTTAATATTTTTCTTTAGAGAATTATAGATAACTAGCTGACCCACGCAACCTCGTTTGCGTCTTATATTGCCTGTGGCGTGAAAATTTTCCCCCGTTTTTGAAACATTCTTCATTGGTGCTCCGCTTCTATTAGTAGTAGCGTGATGATATATAGCCTATAGCCTTCCTCGATAAATGGACTATCCAACACCGAAATAATTTTTCAAATCGGACCAGTGGTTCCTGAGATTAGCCGAAACAAACAGACAGACAGACAGACAAAAATTTTAAAAATATAAATTTTGGTATGTGTACCGTATATACATTCATATGCATATGAAAGCGGTTATTTTAATATTACAAACAGACACTCCAATTTTATTTATTTGTATAGATTATAATTTCCGAACCCTTGAGTTTATGAAGCAACACTCAACTACTAGAGAACAAAGTGCTCTTCAGATGTTTCGTTTTGCAAAGTAATATCCTATTAATTTATTAATAAGTAAGTACTTCCATTAACATCTTTACTCCCTAACTCTCTAATTACTCGTATTTTCAAAGAATACGGAATGACCCCTCCCGGCGCCTGCAAATGAGCTAAAGCCCTTTTTTTTTTTTTTTTTTTTTTTTACGTGTGGAAACCCCCTCGGGCCGTCACCCCGCCGGGGTTTGCGGCGGGGCGGTGTGTCGGAATCGAACCGACTAAAACCACACGGTGTGCCAACTCTGCGCCTGAGAAGGGAGGGGTCCGGGATCGCTGTTATTAACGCAAACCGGACCCCTCCCAGCGCCTGCCCGCACTGAAGCGGGCACCTTCTCCAAGTAGAAATCTCAATTTAGGCGACGCACGGCACACGCGTACGTCGCCCCTTCGCGGCTGGCCACTAAAGCGGATGGACGGGAAAACCCATCCCGTCCATCCGCGGCCACACTCAGGGCGGCATGAGGCGCAGATGGGCGCGCCTCCGCCGCCCGGTTCGCCGGCGGCGGATCGGGTCCGAGTGGAGATCGTCCTCCCGGGCCTTCTCCGCCGCCTCCTTCTGCGAAATTACGTCTTCGCAGAAGGATGCGACCGCGGTAAAACTGCTGTCGCCACCGGCCATGGAGCGTATGATGGCCGGTAGCGACAGATCTCCTCCGATGACTGCAGTGAGGGCCCGGCGCTGCTCCGCCCAAGCGGGGCAGAACTCCAGCGTATGCTGGGCCGAGTCCTCACTGCAGTCGCAGTGGTGGCAGGCGGGACTCAATTCCCTCCTAGCGACCGAGTGCAGGTACTTTCCGAACACTCAACACGGCCCGGAAAGCACCTGCGTCAGCCGGAAGGAAAGGGTCCCGTGCTGCCGCCCTGCCCACTCGAGGATGACCGGCTGGAGCGCCTCCACGGTGGCAAAGCCAGCGCGTGGAGCCTCCAGCCGGGACGACCAACGAGCCATCGTGGCTCGGCGAGCGGCTTCACGCCAATCGCGTACCTCTTCGGGCGGAGGACGATACCCGTTCTCCGCCCGATATTCAGCCGCTCGCCGATAAACTTCGGCGAGCACTTCCGCCTCCAAATCCCACGGGGGTGTTCCGGCCAAGGCGCATGCCGCCTCCGTCGAAACGGTGCGGTATCCGCGTATGGCTCTGACTGCCAATACCCTCTGAGGGCGCCAGAGGCGCGCCTTATTCTGGGCAGTCAGAGCCGGGATCCACACCGGTGACCCATAAAGGGCCATCGACCGGACCACCCCCGTGTAGAGGTTCCTAGTAGCGACGCTGGCTCCACCCAAGTTGGGCAAAAGACGCCCAAGGGCGGAGGCAGCGTCGACCAGCTTTGGACAAAGCTGTCGGAAGTGCTCGTCGAAGAGCCACCTACCGTCGAGGATCAGGCCCAGATACCTCATCTGGGCCCGAACCGGTACGAGGACCGAGTTGACTTCGATGGAGGCGCCGCGGGGTGGACCACGACGGGGCCCATGGAAAAGTAGGGCCTCCGTCTTATCAAGGGCCACCCGCAAGCCCAGCGCCTCAATGCGCCCAACCACCAGAGAAACACCCCTGGTGGCCAGGCGCGCCGCCTCTTGGAAGTTGGCCCCCCGAGCTGTGACCAAAGTGTCATCGGCATTCCTTTTTTTTATGAGGGTAAACGAGCAGACGACGAGCAGTTGTATGCGCCTCCGATATCCTTACTCACTCGGTGAAACATAGCGCATGTACTATTTCACACCGGCCACGCTTTAGCATGAATGGGCCGGCTCGACCGGAGTGATACCACGGCCTCACAGGAAACCGGTGTTAAATAACGCTTGCGCTGTGTTTCACTGAGTGAGTGAGGATACCGAAGGCCCCCAATCCCTCCCCCATTCCACTCCCCATCCTCCAAAGGAAGGCAACGCACTTGTGACGCCTCTGGTGTTGCAGGTGTCCACGGGCGGCGGTAATCGCTTACCATCATGTGATACATCTGTTCGTTTGCCCACTAAACAATAAATAAAGAAAAAAAAATGCAAATGAAAGTATACACGATACCTGCCATAGCTGGTGGTTACCCCCGCGTCTTATAATTGTCGCAGGTGAATCGTCAAAGCCGTGATATTACCGTTTCACTAGTGATATTATAATAAACCGATAGATTGTCAATCGACTTCATTTCTTATAATTTTATGGCCTAGTTTATGTGACATTGTGAGTTTAGGTTAGGGTTTTTTTTTGTTTTCATACCAAGTTTTTTTTGTGCAAAAAGGAATAAAGTAAATATAACCTAACCACTGTTTAATAAAATAAAAAAGTAAAATGAAGTCCATTGCCAATCTACCGATTTATAATAATATCAATAGTGAAATTGTAATATCACAACTTTGTCAATTTTATGTGTTTTGATATTTGTTGTTTCGCACAGGTCAATGATTCCCAATAAAGGTAAAACAGGAAAGTTCAAACGTCATAATGACTTTCTTGTCACAAAGCTGTGTTATTACATAAAATACAATGGGATATAAAATCTGTTTCAAGTTGTTTCCCGAACCATTTTGAGTGAAGCACCCTTCGGTGGCGTGTCGAATCATTTCTTCGAAATCGATACTTCAGTTTTTCCAAGCTTTCCCTCTTTACGTGAAAAAGGTTGCCGTTTCTTGTACCGACAGCAATGCTTCTTATCTTGAGAGATTAATACCAGGGGTGTAGGTTAGCTGCCCAAATATTTTGTTAACATTTAAGGATAAAAGCGTTTGTGGGCCGCTTTTTTAACATTGCTGGTAATGGATAATGCAAATACTGTGGCGTAAATGTTTTGTTATCTTTGCATTAAGAGGAAATTGTGATTTTGATTTAGAACTGTTCTTAATGGGTTATTGTGTTCGTATAATGTGAATAAACACGTTATAATATTTTAAATACATATTGCCTTGTGAGTAACGCTAATTAAAGTCGTGGGTTTTCAATTAATATGATTTCCATATGGTTATTTATTCCTTTTGTTTTCATGTGAGCAAAAACTAAATTATATTTTATAATAATATGCTGCGTTAAGTATAGCAATGTTAAGTAGGTACTGTAATAGGTTGAGGAGGTCCGATGTCAGTCGTTCCGTGAAAAAACTGATATGCAGGTAAAACCGATTAATTTTATGAGTAGCCGATGCTAAATAATCTTGGGATTATTTTGGTAATTATTTTGGTAATGTTCCTAGCACTTATGTGCTAGGAACATTACATATAATTTGGTGTTCTTAAATTTCTTATATTTAACAAAATAAAATACCTACGTCTAAATTAAGGTTTATAATTTTAGTATAGTTGGAATTATTCTGGTGGTTACTATTCAAATAGTACCCGTTAATGTTAGGCTTTTCAAATAGTTTATTATTTGATAGTCAAAATTACTAACTTTGACATGAAACACAAAATAATATAATCACAAATTTTAACAAACAAAACAACCGACTTCACGAACCAAATTAAAATGGAACCACACGAGAAGCATTTCCAGCTTTCAAAACTAAAAAAATCATTAAAATCGGTTCACCCAGTCGAAAGTTATGAGGTAAAAAATAAAAAAAAGAACAGTCGAATTACTATATTCCTCCTTTTTTGAAATTGGTTAATAATAAAATAATGATAGTCAGTTTGAAATGTTCATTTATCAAAGGAAATAAAATGTGTTCATAAAATTGTGTACGCTTCTGTCTTGCAGTAATACGTTTCTACATCTGTGTAACATAAGTTTTTACTTGGATACCGTGTTCTTCTCGTAATGAACACGGTACGTTAGAAGTCTGTATATTACTATTGCATCAGTATTTTATAGTACATTCTTGATAACTATGGTACATGTGTTACACAAAATCACGTACAAAACTTAAGTACAATCTACTTTGAATTAAAACAAATTAAAGTAAGATTTAAGTTCATTTTTAATGTAAGCATTCTTAATATGTATCCGTGTGGTGACGGATTAAGAATACTCGAGTGTCATCACCCCTATTTACCCCATGGGTGCCGTAAAAGCTAGCTAAGGGAGAAGAGAATGCAAGACAAAATAACTGTCCCACCCTGTCTGTCCAGGGTGGTGTGGTTAAGCCATCCTTATAAGGAAAGCCAGCACCGGACTATGTTCATGTGATGTGAATACTCTGCTCTGATATAACTTAAGTTGTAAAATATTTCTATGAAGTATATAGCCTTTATCGTATTATAAGAACTTGTAATAACTAATAAGTAAAATTCCGAGACTTTATACACACACACGAGACAACAACAATACAATCAACGTTACTTAGAACGATTTTCTTAGGAATAGTCGTAGATGATGTTCGTTTAATTTTGACTGGTAACGAATTCCATAATTGTAAAGCTCGAACAGTAAATTATTAATTGTACATATTGTGGAATGCTGAATAGTTTGTGTGCGGAAAGGTTTCAAATAAAGATGACATTAATTGAAACTTTTCCGCACACAAACTATACCCAACTTCAGACATTTAATTTACATTTATACAAACTATAAAAGGTTTTCATTTTAACATTGAGCACTTAATTAAATAATAATAATTGTAGTTGTCTTTATGAAATTTCATAATATTAAAAGTAAACATAAACTATGCTAAATATACTATCAATTATCAATTGAAATGAAAATTAACACACTGTAACAAAATAATACTTGAAATCAACTCGTGCTATTTGGTCATATTACTTTCTTTCGCGGAATTTAAAACATATAAATCAAATACAAACGCACCAAGTGGTATCTTGCCAATGCAGTCCTACATAACTCCGGCCGTGATATCAAAAATGTCTGCCGAATCCAATAACGACATTCAACAATACCCGACAGATATGAAGGTGTCTAACTCTAGTCGATAGGGTTCGGTTTGGAGAGATACAGCGTGGAATGGGTAGAATGGAATGCCTTCAATTTCCACTTGCCCACAGTTCAGTTGAGAGGATGAATATTTATGGCCTACACTGTAATGTACGATAGAGTGGATGCGTCTGTTGTTATGTACACTGAACGAATATTGTGAATGTACTTTAGAGCAAATAAATAAGGATAGGTATAAAGTAGGGCATTTTTTTACGTATTTAACTTTCTATGACTTTATACGTACGTTTATTTATATTATAGTAATATTAATGTACAATACATAGATAACTCCTTATGTATGAAACACATAATAATTGTACAGTAGGTATTCATTAGTCGAAAGTCTTATGATCTAAGAACAAGTAAGCAGCCTTATCGTGATTATGAATTTTTTGGAGGAAAAATGGAGTATGTCGCAAACGTGCATACATACGGATCACCTGATGGTAAGCGATTACCGCCGCCCATGGATACCTGCAACACCGGGGGCTTCACAGGTGCGTTGCCGGCCTTTGGTTGATGGGAGAGGGATGGGGGAGAGGTTGGGATATGGTCCTCCGGTATTCCCACTCACTCGGTGAAACTCAGCGCTATTTCACATCGGTTTTCTGTGAGGCCGTGGTATCACTCCGGTCGAGCCGCCCCATGCATGGCGAAGCGCCTTCTGTTTATTCAATACTGTACAAGTTAATAGAACAAATATTTACAGAACTAAGCCCTTTTTTCGCTATAACTTCTCAATATTTAAATGTTTAATAGTGGCCTCTATTTATAAGTGTCATTAAAATATTTATAAGAAAATTAAAACTAAAGCTGTTGGTTTAAAAGTTATACATTTCTAAATGTATATATAAATAGTATACAACTTGAGTCAATAGCTACAACATTCTAATACAATACAGAGATTACTTTGCTCAAGCTCAAAGTTAACCCTCTCTTATATCCTACATCTAGGAAGTCTGTCGCTATCGTCTGGTTTAATTACTAAGCTGCCAGTTTCAACACACTGACGACAGCGGGCAGCTTACAAGTTTTAGGTTAGACACTTCGTGTAATACTCTGATATACCCACTTACTACATCGTTTACTTTGTTTACTATATATATGGTAGCAAGCATGCCTAGAATATAAGTATCAATACCATTAATGAAATGTAATGTGTAGAAACCTAATACCCAAATAAAATCTAATCTAAGATTATTATTTACTAGCTGAACTCCGCGGTGCTACCAGTGGTACGACAATAACCGCGGGCATCGCCACGCGGCGATGCTAGTATCTTTATAAATGTATTATAATATAATATATAATATATTTGTAGCCTATGTGTTATTCTGATGTATATAGCTATAAACTATATTATTGTAAAGTTTCATCAAAATCCGTTTCATAGATTATGCGTGAAAGAGAAACAAACGTACTCAATTACATACTCATAAACTTTCGCGTTTATAATTATAGTGGAATTTACTCGACAAACGTTATTATGCCATAAAAATAAAATAGGTATTTAAGGGTGAGTCACCTTTATCATTTAGGGATAAAAAAATAGACGTTGGCCGATTCTTAGACATACCCGATATGCACACAAAATTTCAAAAATTCAGTCCAGCCGTTTCGGAGGAGTTTGGTAACAAACAACCCGACACGAGAATTTTATATCTTAGATTTTAGTTTAATCAAATCAAATAACCACGTATAAAAATATATAAAATTGTAGAACATAAACAACGACCATAGGGACGTTCACACTATACGGGCCTTCTGCCTTTTGCATTAGACCCAACGTGAGCCTCTTAAGGTGTTGGTGGAGGATCGTGGCTATCAATACATAAGTCGATTTGGGGAAACAAAGATTACCGAGTCACATTCCACAAATCGACAATCTCGTGAAATAAATCAAAATAATAATGTATTTCTTTTTATTATAATTGTGCGATAATAATATTAATTTGTTACATCTCGCACGTGGCTAGTTGATCTCATCGTAGCAAAGCCATTTTAAATATACTTGATTATGTGTTGTTATGCTTCCTGATTAGACATTAGGTACTTGTATAAATAGTTATCTAGGCAAGTAGTTGTTCATTATTATCATCATCCCCAACTTATCGAAGTCCATTGCTGGACAAAGATAGACTGGGCTCTGAAGTGTGCCTTGTGATAAGCCTATCCATAATCCAGCAGTAGTAATTGTAAAGAGTTTTTTCATACATCATTGGAATTAGGCATCTATTTTCGTATACCCAAAATTAGAAAATATATTACATCTCCAATTATCGTCTCTCTGTTAAAATGACTTGAATAAACAAAAAATTTAGCAATGACAGCAAACGTATTGTAATGAGATCGTATAAATTTTTTACACCTAGTTTAATAAATGTGTGAAATCAAAAGGTGTCATGGTTGCAAAATCAGCACGTTAGTGTGACTATTTATGAACCAATTTGAGATGAAGTGTGACATCAATCGTTTTTACAAGCTTTTATCTATAGTGGGAGAGCCACGCTTCGGCATGGGCCGGCTCGACCGTAGTTATACCAGGGCCTCACAGAAAACCGGTGTGAAACAGCGTCTGCACTGTGTTTCATATATATTGTTCCATACCCTAGCCCCTCCCCCATCCCCCTCCCCATTCCTCAAAGGCCGGCAACGCACATGTGACGGCTCTGGTGTTGCGGGTGTCCATGGGTATAATCGCTTACTATACGTCTGCTCGCTTGCCCCTTATTCCATAAAAAAACTTACAATGTATGTATGTATGTATGTTCGGGTAGAATCGTGAAAATCAATTTTGAAGCAATCTTCAACCGATTATAATAAAATTTTGCAAGCATGGGTATACAGCGTGACAGTACAATATTATAATGGAGCTGATCTGATGCTTGAGGTGCAAGGTGGCCATAGAAACTCTGTAAAGAAACGTCACAACACCATCGAGTTTGAACTCGTTTAATTCGTCTCGACGAGTACTTTATGTTTTCATAGTATCAAGGATCTGATGATGGAGCCGCTAGGTAGTTTTAGGAACTCTGTAATGAAACGACGAAACCCAAGTATTAAAAGTTTCTTCAGACTATTTTCCCATTTAGTCATTATATTATGTAATTTTTATTTCGAATACCAAATTTTATTGCATATACGTGTCACTTAAAACTGAACTGTTGGCTTAAACAATATAAAAAAATCACGGTAGTTATAAAAAAACGAACAAAGAAAAATACTCGTATTACGATAATATAGCAACTTTACTTTAAAAGTCATAGTAACTCGAAATATGAAATAAACATAATCTCATAATAATATCATCATCACAATAGGTACTGGTGCGTCACCATGCTACATCGTCTGCATGACCAAAGAGTATAGGGCCCCACACTTGGATTCTGTTCATGTTTCCATCCAGCAGAACAGAGTCAATTTGGCAGCCTGCCCTTAAAGTAAACTACAGACCGATATACTTTACATTTTATTTATTACTAGCTTTTGTCTACGGCTTCACTTGCATTTAATAAAAAGTATCCTATGTTACATTTTTATTTACATTTATAATAGTAATGAAGGATTAAAATGCTCAAAATTAATTAAATTTGAGTTCAAGTTACTTTTGTTTTTAATAGTGTTTTACCGTTTTGTATTTGTTTTGGAAAGATATGTGTTTGTAGGGACTCGTTCCCCGTTTAGGAGTGTCGGTAGATTCCATATTTTTTTAAAAGAGGGTAGACGTGAGTTGTCGGGCGGGGAGAATGATAGTAATGGTTTTCCTCACAATCGCTTTGTTATAATCACTTTATGATAATACATAGTGAAATACAGTCACGATAATCAATAATGGTATACAGGTTACGATTTAGGTACGACACTCCACCGAACATGTGATGCTACTGCGAGATGCTAAACGATAATGCTTGCACTCCGGCTGCGTTCCATTTTATAACTACCCACAGTTCTTTAGGGATGGGATCAAAGTCACTGTTACTCGCAACTAATCACATAAAATAATCGACTACCATCAATTATTCTCACGCGTGATTATTATTTTTAAAGTGGCAATGATTTGCATCCCTATTGTCATCGGTCGCACGTTTTAATGCTCGGTGTTGCGTCAGTGTCTAACTACCGACACTTATGTTCCAAATAAAATAAGTGATGCGCTGTCATGTTAATTTAAATGTAAAGGTAAATAAATAAAGCGTATAAAGCGCTTGTAAATAAACACTCCAAATTAAATGAATTTTGAGTCTTGTTTCAAAACACTAACGCAAAGCTGTGGCTTGTTTGAAACAACTGAAATTATGCAACTTTATAAATGGCTACGGATCGATCGTTTTGTACAAATAAGGTATTTCTCAAAGATAATAATTAACAATAAAATGGTATTTCAGGCAATATTTTAGTTACATTATGACGTATCGTTGACCATGTCGCAATCAAAACTTGCGAAGAAACTAACCGTATTTGTCCCTTGCATTTACGAGTAAATCAGAATGAAACCTTTTTGTAAATGAAATATATACGTTTGTTCCCTTCGTTATTTTTTGAATGAAATAGGTCACATCAGACCAAATGAATTTCTATATTTTTTTTTAAATAATGCTCATATGTAATTGAATTTTTGCTTTGTGCTATCCAACCTATTTTATTATTTTTGAATTTATTTGCTTTTCTTTCTTTTTGCTAGAGGTTAATATGAGTTGAGCATCTGAACTAGAAAAGCGTGCATTTTCAAATATACAGTGCATTAGTTTGAACGTAAGTAGAAAAAGAACAACAATTAGCTGTATGTAAAACAGAGACAATTAATTTAGCGTAACTTGTAAAAACATATTTCTGCATACCTACTGAATTCCACTCACAACATTTTTATTCAAACAGAAGTCTTATATTACTAAAGGTATTTACTCAGATTATGCCAATCTTATCTTTAAAACAGTATTAATCAAGAGCTAAATTTAAAAAAATTGCTAAAATGATGCCTGATGACATTTTTATACGGTTTGTTATGACACAGCTGTCAAAAGGATTCCCTTATTTTTTCTCTCCTTTCTTGAGCAGATGTTTGTCGATCTCCTCTTAATTGAGAAAGAATCGGTATCAAAACATTTGATGAAGAAGGACTTGCGGATAAGAATACAGTTTAAAGTCTATGAAATAAATGCTGTAGTTGTCGACCATAGTTAAAATATTCCAATCATTACGCAAAAATATTCTTCACATGGACCGATTGAGAGGAACATGTTAAGAAACAGCTTTTGTGCATCTCTTATAGATTGAAATAATATCACAGAATTATAAAACTACCACATTTTTGTTATTAAAGTTAAAAGAGTATATAATCTACAGTTTCTCCTTATTTCTTTTTTTTACAATAGTTTTTAATTGGCCTTAGAAACAGGCGATAGAAGGAAATATTTCTAACATTGTAGTAATAGGCCACAAGAACTTTGACAGTTTTATTTTGGTCGTACCTCTATAGATTATTTCTTTACCTCAGACCAACGGGCGTAACAATGGTTTTCCGGAATTTCAGGATGACAATATATTTCTTTTAGGATACAGTAGTAGAGGATTGATAATAAATTGCCGGCCTGTTTACTTTCTCTATTTATTGAGTTATATACTTTTCTGTGGGATTGTCTCGGTAGAATTGTATTTGTTATCGTTATTGATATCAAGAATACTTAATAATATTTTCGGGAATTCCTAAAAATTTTAAACAGCAGTACTGAGTAGCAGGCTTTACTTAAATATAGTTATTCCTGAAGTGAGTGGTTAGATTTCACATTTATCTGTTTAGAAGGCAAACGTTCACAAGATTCTGCCAGACAAGACAAGGGAGGGGCTACCAGTTATACTTAAACTTACTGAGTAATATAGGTCGAATAAAACCCAATTTATTAGGATTATTTACATTATTTATAAAATGACATTACCAGCTTATCGTAGTTTAAGTAGTTATGTCGGATCTTGCCAGTTTTAGTTAGTACTATTCAGCCCAAATTTTTGATCTAAAATTGAAGTAATGGTTACGGTTAGTGGTGGTTTAAAAACGGAAGAATCGTAACTTAATAAATCAACTTTTGAGGTATTCAAAAATTATACCTTATATCTAAATATTATGTTCCGTTTTACTTTAAAGATTATGTATGTATCTTAAATCATTTTTATGAAAAAGAAAGATCATTAACTAAAGTAGTTACGGCGTAAGAGCGTTGCAATAAACAAACTCTTAAAATTTAAATGAAATACAAAAGATAAGGATTTTTGAGATAATAAACCTGTGCTAAAAAAGTTTTTAATTTTCCCATGTTAACTGAGTCAACGTTAAAGTATCACGTAGGTATTTCAGTACATATCAAATGCTGGCTTAACTACAGACTATGGTATGCGTAATAAAGTCACAGACTTTGCCGGCGAGTTTCATGAATTTCAGTTATATGTAAATTACTTCTGATCTTATTTTATATTCAATAGGTATGAAATACATTATTTTGTGTAATGTTTTACAATTTTTTTTTGTATTGTAATTGTAAAACTAAGATTAAATAGTTATAATCTAGGGTGTCTTTAGTTTTAAGTGCAAACCCTTTTCTAAATAATGGCAACCTTCTATAATCTATTTTGTTACAAAGACGATTCAAGTAAGTATTTCTTACTTCGAGAATATTTCCATTTTTTATTTAAATTCTGAACATATTTATATGTTCAGTACCATGTAATTAATTCTAGCGCTTCATGCATAATATAACTCAGGAAGCTAATTCAAATGCTCAAGTTATAATTATAGGCAGAGTGGGCAGTATTTAAATATGCTAACACTTAGGACTAGTTAAATAGAGCACATATATATTAATAATAATAAATAAATATTCCGGACATCTAACACACAACGCCATCTAGTCCCAAGCTAAGCAGAGCTTGTGTTATGGGTACTAGACAACTGATATAAATACTTATATACTTTTTTTTGTAAATACATACATATTATACATAGAAAACACCCAAACTCCGAAACAAATATTTGCAGGTCATACAAACATTTGGTGCGACCCGGGAATCGAACCCAAGACCTCTTGCTTAGCAGTCGCATACGCTACCACTACGCCACCGAGGCATATTGTACATATATAAACTAGATTATTTTATTCAGAACTGTATAAGGAAATCTAACTAAAAAAGTATTGTCTTGGTAACTTTAACATATAAAACAAAAATATATTAAGATTATTTTTTTGGGATAATTTTGTGCTCTTAAGACAATAAATACCAACACTGTACATTTGAGATGAGTGAGCGTTACTGCTGCAATAGCTGTACCTCAACTTTATTGGTAGCCATCCCGCTATCTCTAGTTCAAGCATAAATACGAGGAATATCGTCACTATGTTTTGTGGGGAAGTAATGTTGGCTAAAGGACACATGGCAGGACGAGTTTTCTCCCGTTCCAGAAGGAAAATCAGACGCCGGCGAACTAAAATATTCTTTGAATTTTATGTGCGTAATTGCCCAAGGGCAGCGGTTACAGCTACTGTTATTGGCTTCAGCAGAAGCAAGCTCGAAAAGGAGCGTGACGTGTTTTGAACATGCCGATCTGGTTTATATTTCCTCCCACCACCAGTTGCATAAATTAGTTCATAGCAATCATTTAAACTAAGTAATTACAAGACTCATGTTTATCACAAAAGTCTCTACCACATTGTCCTGCATTGATTAATACTTATACATTGATATTGCTTACCGACTATAATTTATAACTCTATGCAATGCAATATTCATTATATTAATTGGATTTCTTAGTAATGTTCTGTTCCAAGAATAGTACAACATAAGCGTTATAGTATTTTCTAAGACGTTTCCTATAATACTAAACTGTAATGTTATCGAGAACTGCAACTAAAGTAAACTTACCGTGTGATTGAAGTGGGAGTGCCATGCTTCGCTATATATAAGTTTGGGCTCAACTGGAGCGAAAGACAGTGTGAAACAGCCTATTCGCTTCTTTTCACTGAACGAATTGGGTTACCGAAGCCCAAACTGTTTGAATATGGAGGGTGTTATACGAAAGTTAGCAACGAACTTCTTGTTGTTGAGTTACATATATCTATGTGCGGCTCCAGTCACTATCAGGCTGTCTGCTTGCTCATTTGTTTCCCTGTGCCATAAAAAGAATTATATTACCTAATAAAACTTTTGCCCGTAGCGTAATAATTTTCCCCCGTTTTTTAAACATTCTTCATTAGGGCTCCGCTCCTATTGATCTTAGCGTGATGATATATACCCTGTAGCCTTCCTCGATAAATGGACTATAGAACATTGAAAGGATTTTTGAAATTGGACCAGCGGTTCCTGAAATTAGCGCGTTCAATCAAACAAACAAACTCTTCAGCTTTATAATATTAGTATAGATTACATCTGATTGTAATAACAATACATGTTTTATATTTTACTCAAAGATTTTAATTTCCCTACAAACAGTGAATATTCACGGTTCACATTACCCACATACATAGTGTACTATCTTGGGTCATAAAACATGACATCACATTAACAGATTTCACAGCCAACTATTTAATGTAGGCCTCTTCTAAACAGGAGGTTTTGACCTACCGACGTTCTTCTGATGATTTTGCTTTATTAAACCATAAAAACCATGAAATGAATATCGATGGTGACACTCCCTATTCTTAATCCATCACCACACTGAGCTTCTATCGTGGTTAATAGTATATATATGTAAAGAATTTGATATATAAAATCACAATTTTTTACAAAAGCACAGTATTTCTCTTATCAGAAATTAAAGTGAAATACTTTTGCAGTTGAAGCTTAAATGCTAAAGTTCAAAGGGAACGATAAATCTTCGTAACTTCAGACTTAATATAAAACACAAGTTAAAGTCGTCACTGCAAAGTGCAATACAGAAAAGTGTAAAGAAAAAGTCCACTGTCGGACCATTTTTTACTTTAAGATTCGGGTAGACTGAGCAGATTGTATGCGACTAACTAAATGTGCCCATAAGACAGTTAAATTTCTGTTTACGTGTTCAAAAATTGCAAATAAATATTACGTTAATGCTAAAAATAAATCATCGTTACCATCCGGTACACTGTTGGACATAAATTGTTGGGTTTGAAAATAAATGGTATAAACAGATGCTTTTGTGCTATTGCGAGATAAATTTTAGAAATTCTTTCAAAAAATTTAAATTTGTTTGAGCATGCAAGAATTCTGACCTACTTAAGTCCCTGTAGAATAATAAATCTTATTAAAAATTTAAAGTGTGTGTGAGGTCACAAGAGCGTAAACACCCCTTCGAGGAGACAGCAGTTTCGTTTAAGGCACCAGTGCTCTTGTGACTTTTGAGTAGTAGGTAAGTGTCTATGTGCGGTGGTTGTCAGTCATTTGCCCGTCTGACCTCGCGCTCGTTTGACTCCCTACAATTAGCAAATAAAAAAAAAATAACAAATAAATATTTCGGACATCTAACACACAACGCCATCTAGTCCCAAGCTAAGCAGAGCTTGTGTTATGGGTACTAGTACCCATAGCACAAGCATAGTTAGCATAGTTGTCTAGACAACTGATATGAAAACATATATACTTTTTTTTTGTAAATAGCTACATATTATACATACAAAACACCCAAACTCCGAAATAAATAATAGGTCTTTACCTATGAAATTGCGTTTCTTCAGTACTGGTCATGTAGCGAGTTGTAAAGGTCGTCTAAACGCTCCTTAGTATCGTAGGATACACGGCGCCTGCGCAACAGAGAGGGATGTCGCGCGGCTATATTCGCACTTATTGCCTGCGTCCCTTTACCGTTAGAATAGTATCGGGTGCAAAATATTTTATTATAAATACCGACGTCGGAAAATGACAGACCAACCAAAAGAAACCCTGCTCGGCGAGACCTTTCGTGTTGGTGTGAGAACACCTCCCTTCAACCCCAATGACCCAGAGTTGTGGTTCGCCCAATTAGAGGGACAGTTTGTGCTATCCAACATCAGCGCCGACGCTACGAAATTTTATTATGTGCTGGCACAGCTGGAACCACAACATGCAGCAGAGGTTCGGGACCTGGTGGTATCACCGCCTCCTTCCGCTAAATTCGAAACCCTGAAGGCAGAGCTGATACGGCGTCTTTCAGCATCACAGGAGCGCAAGATTAAGCAACTGCTGATGCATGAAGAGATGGGAGACAGGAAGCCTACGCAGTTCCTTCGGCACCTGCAACACCTGGCTGGAGAAAACGTCCCTGCGGATTTTATCAGGACCATCTGGTCCAGCCGCTTGCCAACTCACCTACAGACCTGCATTGCTGCACAGCAGGCAAAAATGGCGCTTGAAGACCTAGCAGAGTTGGCAGACCGCGTCAACGACGTCGTTCCAGTAACCATGCCAGTAGTTAGTCAAGTAGCAAGTACTTCAGACCCTGCCGTACATCGCACCAATGCGGAGAGCACAATTGAGGCATTGACTCGGACGGTGGCTGAACTCAACCGGAAAGTGGAAGCCTTGACTATGAACCAGCACAGACGTCCTCGCTCGCGGTCTAGAATGGGAACTTCTCGATATCGTTCCCGTTCACGCTCTCGTCCAAACGACCACTCACACTGTTGGTATCACTACCGGTTTGGTGAAAGAGCACACAAATGTGCGCAGCCCTGCTCATATAAAAAAGCGGAAAACTTCCCAGGCAGCCATTAGTGGCGGCAACCGACTGCCTTCAAGTGACGAGCCGCCTGTTCATCACGGACCGAAAATCAAAAATACAATATCTTGTAGATACGGGTTCAGACCTGTGTGTCTTTCCAAGGTCCGCTGTTCGGGAGCCGCGCATCAAGACAAAATACGAGCTGTTCGCAGCAAACGGAACAGTCATAGCCACATATGGTGATCTGCCATTGACGCTGGATTTGGGACTCCGCAGAGCTTTCACATGGCGCTTCATCGTAGCCGAAGTATCAAAGCCCATAATAGGCGTCGACTTTTTAGGCTATTACAACCTATTAGTTGATTGCCGAAATCAGCGTTTAATTGATGGTGTCACTTCGCTAGTAGTTGCCGCACCAAAGCAGAATTCAACGGAATCAATATCATCCATTCGCACTACCAACAATGACACCATTTATCATCGCCTGCTACGAGAGTATCCTGACGTCACCCGACCCGCTGGTAAACCTGCCCCTGTCAAGCACACGACGGTACATTATATTCGTACCACACCGGGCCCACCTGTATCTAGTCGTCCACGTCGCTTAGACCCTGAGCGCCTCAAGATTGCAAAGCAGGAGTTTGAGGATATGCTGCAAAATAAATAAAAAAATAAAAAAAAGTTTGTAATGGCTCTGTATTCTAAATTCAAATTAATTTTGTTTTAAAACCATGACATTCTATTTACAAACTCAGTCTTTTGTTTTTTGATTAGCGTTGTATTTTCATTACATTTGAACATTTTTCGTCATAATGGATACTTTAAAAATTCGTGTAATTATGGAATATGAGTTCCGTCGTGGCACCAATGCGACACAAACGGCACGTAACATCAAAAACGTTTACGGAGAGAACTGTACAAACGAACGCACAACCCTTTATTGGTTTTCCCGGTTCCGTTCTGGAAATTTTGACTTGAAAAATGAAGCTCGTGGTCGTCCAGAGACTTTGGTTAACAATAATGAATTAAAGGCGATTGTGGAAGCTGACGAAACTCAATCTACAGCTGAGCTAGCAGCAGCTTTTAATGTAAGCATCAAAACAATATTGATCCATTTGCGACAAATTGGCAAGGTAAAAAAGCTTGATAGATGGGTGCCCCACGACCTTAACGATCGCCAGCGCAACGTACGCGTCGAGACCTGCCTTTCGCTACTCAACAGGCAAAGATATGATGAAGGAATTTTGAAACGAATAGTTACGTGCGACGAAAAATGGATTCTGTTCGACAATCGAAAGCGCTCAGCAAGTTGGTTAGACCCTGGTTCAGCACCAAAGCAATGCCCTAAACCAAAAATGACCCCTAAAAAGGTGATGGTCACTGTTTGGTGGTCTAGTGCGGGTGTGATTCACCACAGCTTTTTACAAAACGGCATGAGCATTAATGCAGATGTGTACTCTGAAGAACTGGAGAGAATGATGGAGAAGCTTGCACATCTGCAACCAGTTTTAGTCAATCGGTCGTCCCCACTGCTCCTTCACGACAACGCGCGACCCCATAGTGCGCAACAGACAGTCTCCAAGCTGCAAGAGCTGGGGTTGGAAGCTCTCCTTCATCCGCCATACTCACCAGACCTTGCACCTACCGACTATTACTTTTTCCAAAATTTAGACAACTTTTTAGTGGGTAAAAAATTCAATTCCCGAGAGGCAGTACAAAATGCCTTTGAAGAGTTTGTTGCCTCCCGCCCAGCTGATTTTTCCAAGAAGGGCATCAATAAACTGCCAATGCGTTGGCAAAGATGCGTCGATTGCATGGGTGATTACTTCGAATAACAGAAATAAAAAAGTTTGAAAAAATAAGTACTTTCACTTATTGCATACAAAACGGCAATTTCATAGGTAAAGACCTAATATTTGTAGATTACACAAACATTGGGTCCGACCCAGGATTTGAACCCGAGACCTCAAGCGTAGTAGTCGCATTCACTACCACTGCGCCACCGAGGCAGTCAAATAAAAACTAGTTCAACAAGATTTAATATATAACTGTGTATAATACTGAGTTGTATATAATACGCTTAGTACAGACCCATTACTATATTCCAGACAAAGCAGCTAACGGTAGGGTCAAACTTTTCACTTTAACAGTATTCCTCGCATCTGTGAATTCACATTCACAGCTTCACAAGTGCACGTTGTTTTGTACCCCTACAAATTTAGTATAGTTAGTTACCTATATCGGTTTTGATACTTTAGGGAAGCAACGGTTTTCTTTAATTATGTCAAACAAAATTACCACTCTTATAGATACTTGAAAAAAATATCTCCATTTTATTTAAAGGATTCCGGAATTGCATCTACTTCGCTGATATGATCATGCATGTATATCGCAGTTACTTAATTATTTTCATTAGCCGTTCAATTAGCAGTTTAGTCAATTAATTCAATAACGCTAATTAATTAATCATCGCTATTTTATTGAATTTCTTCCTAAGCATTGCCTATAACCTCTATGTATGCTTTACAGTAAGTCGTGATATATGATAATATATCATTTACTTTATCAGAAAATGACGAAAGAGGAAAGATTACCGTCTATGGCAGAGAAAACAAGATCCTGAAGTGTCTAATAACTTATTTATATTATCATATCAGAGCAAAGTAATCTAGTTACTACAAATCAAACTAGGTAGGTATCTCACTATTATCAAGTTTTAAACAACTGTGATTGTATTACACTGTGTTGTTAAGCGATTACTTTTTATTCGTATCTTCTGATTAATATTTTTCCTTTTGTATTATTTTATTTAAATATTTTAAAAGCATTTTCAACCACTACTATAGCCTTATTTGCATACTGTAATTTTTATTTTTTGTTAATATGATATCATTATATATTTTACTCTCATTTTAGAGACAGACGTATAATATATTATTATGCATATTAATACGTATGTATTTTAGTTAATGTTATTTATACAAATTTATAATCATTCTAAATGATTTCTAATTTGGATAATTGAATTGTTAACTAAATAGAGTCTGTGGCGGTCGTTCTTGGCAGCTGGTCCTCCCAAGATAAAACAAATTATAAGTTACCCAAAACTACTCGTAGTATTTTAAATTAGCTGATAAAGATATTTCTTATCTTTGACATTTGTTTCATAAATCAAAAAAAGCGCGAGTAACCTATACTTAGAATAAAGTCAGACAGCTAATTTCATTTAACAAAATGAAAATCGGGTCGCTAATTTCCCAGGGCGATTTTAGTATAGTATAGAAATAATTTAGAGACTGACAGCTGCTCCTTTCATTTTTAATGCAGCCTTTATTCTTTTATTATATAATTAAGATGGTAAACGAGCATTCAGTAAGCTGCATCCTCGATTACTGACTTAACCACCTGCAAATGAATACCGCTAGATAAGCCTGGTCGTATTTATTTGCAGGTGGGTTGTTTGTCTCATAAATTGTCGCTCAAATGGGCAAGCTCTGTTGACCCTAGCCGCCAGCAGAAAGAACGCTACGCCAGTGGAGCATTTAAACCATGGTCGTTATAAATGGTTGTAAAGGTACTGACCGGCTTCGATTCAGTGATTATGTCCTGTTATGATATTTTATGTGGGTTTTTAAGATATACGTATAATGGCAATTGTAAAATATAACATGTATATCACTTATTCGGATGACATATATATTATTATATAGAATAGAAATATGTTTCCATAATAAGGCCGCGTTTTCGAAGTCAGTGGGGAGCAGAGCGGAGCGGGCAGCGGAGCGGAAACACTAACCCATTTACGAAACCAGCGGGCTAGGCATGAATAAGTTTATTTTTGTAACATCGTATAACCCATGCAATGCAATGCAAGCAAGCAAACCTTAGAAAAATCTTGATAGGTTGTAATTTCGAACACAATAATTTACTATGCGTGCCGCTGTCCGCTCCGCTCCCGCCCCTACTCCGCTCCTGCTGAGTTCGTTTACGCGGTCTTTAGGAACATAGGCTGTTCCTAAAGACTTTTTCAAAACGATGCTACTGTGTGTGAAAAGAGGGCAAGAAAAATAAGCATAAACTATATAAGAACAGAAGCGAGTGACGAGCTAAGGTTCCTATCTATTTTGTTTTAACGAAGCGATAGAGCATCTGACTTGGATGATAAAGATCCGTTATCACTTAATGCAAATATTACATTTCCGTACGATTGATATTGGTATTTATGGTGAACTCCGATTTCCGCATTTATACTCAGAGAAGATTTAATAATAAAAGCTTTATTTGCTTACCATGATTTCTGCTTGTATAAAAACACGTGAATCTTTTATTGGCTATTTCAATAGTAAGTTGAAAATAGTCTAACACTAACTGTTAACATTTTAAAGTAGCTAATGTTTACAAAAACGTATTAATAAAATATTTTATGATGTGTAGTCATAAAAGTGGAAGTTAAAATTTTGCGGTACACCACGTATGACTGCAGAAGAATTTTATTCCTTAATAGCTGTTAGTTTACGAGTTCTTGTCTACAGTTAGTTAATAATGTAATTACTGCCGTACTAATAATAACTTGTAGGATAGTAAGTTTGCAGTAGTGTAATTTAATTTTTAGCTAAATATATGAGGCGTAATATCACATCACATCGGTCTTTATCAGTTCTCTGCGGGACATAGACCTCTCTGTAAAAAGTAGAAAAGGAGGAGGCGGCAAGGTAAAGAACTTGTGTCGAATTTTACTTCTTTTCACAGCACTGTTTTCTTGTGTAGTTTGTTACCTCGGTTCAGCTTTACGACACCCACTCACACTAAAAAAATTAGGACTTTAATGTGACCCACACAGTAGGGGGCCATCTACAAACCGTAGGAGGCCCGAGGTACGTTCGGGTTCCAGCGATTTCCAGGGATTGTAGTACCTGATACGGTGTGCGGTTTTTAGTCGGTTCGAGTCCAACATAGCCACCAGTCGGTGGCATCCGAGAGGATTTCCGTACAAAAAAAAGGACTTTACTGTGAAAGGAAAATAAACTAGCATTAACAGTTGTTTTAATTACCGTATGCGGATACCATAATCTACATATATTTATCTAACAACCTATGTTTAGTTTATATTTTATGCCTGAAATGTAAACGAGAATCTGTGCAAAATCAAAATTAAGTAAGAAATCGTAAAATGGAAAATGAAATAGGCTCAATGTGTATGTCTCTTATCCGACATCATCATTATCAACAACCTATATTGGTCTACTGCCGGGCATATGCTTCCCCTCAAAAAGTAAGTAAGCATCGTGATTGCCCCACGCTATCCTAACTGCAAAATACAAAATAGTACCGACATGTTTGATTGTCAGTGAAAAAGTGACGCATTTGTCTGACTAATTGCAGCAGTTAGTCAACTAAAAATGGTCACACAGAGTAAGTTAAAAATCAAATTCTAAGCTTGTTTTCGTTGCGACATTCTTTATATCTTTGTTCTAGTTGTATGACGTAGTTTTATCTATTAGTAGTTAAGTAAAGAGATATACAACTGTACAATATTTTGTTTAAGTCAAACTTTTTGGATTATTCTGGTTTAGAAGGAAGTTTTCTATTATTCACTCAATAGGAGTATTTTTAGATCTGTGAGTTTATACCCTACTACGGTGAAAGCAAAAGCAAGAATATTATTTTTGAGAGTCTATCTATGTATGTGTGTTACACGATATCGTGTCAACTACTGAACCGATTTCGATGAATGAGGTGACGATATACCTAGTCGCTTTATAGTTTTGAACTTTTTTGTACACCAACTTGTATTATGTGTTCTTATAAACAAAAACTACCTATTACTTCACGTTTATTCGGTGTTGGATCTTGGCCTACGAGATTTTGTTTGGTACCGAAATAATTTAAGTTGTTTTCTTTTTAAAGATATATCGTGCCTCAGTAGTGACCGAGTAGTTTATTACATTGGAAAATTAATCAATCCTAGTCGCGTATGAAATCGATGTTCAGCCGGTTTTGTTTGGGAAAAGAACTAGAAGGAAAATGATATGGTGTACAATCATCATCATCTACAGCTTTTAAAAGTCCATTGATGGACATAAGACTTCTTCTCTTTTTATGGAATAGGGGACTAACGAGCAGGCGTATCGCCTGATGGTAAGCGATTACCGCTGTCCATGGACACCCACAATACCAGGCGTCACAAGCGCGTTGCCGGCCTTTGGGGCATGAGGAAGGAGATGATGAAGGGAATGGGGGATGGGGTTGGGATATGGGCCTCCGGTATCATCACTCACTCAGTGAAACACAGCGCAGGCGTTGTTTCACACCGCCTGCGCGGGTTTCTGCGAGGCCGAGATATTACTCAGTTGAGCCGGCCCATTTATGCCGAAGCGTGGCTCCTTTGGAAGGAGATTTAGTCCTACTATACTACATGCTGGCCGATATAGGGTTTATTTTATGTTTTCCTTCTCTTAGAAGTGTCCTGCGTAGTTTGCTTACTTATAGTCGTTCCAATAGTTTATTTAACTTTTGACAGCTCTAATACATAATCAAATAGTGATACCCTGACCCGTTACCTATTCGATTTCTTTCATCGATCGATTTTATGCATTAAGAAATTTTAATCGATTTAACAAACTCATTATTTTATAGATAATTTCGTACTTCATATTTCTATGTGTTTCAATGTGCGACCTCCTTTGTCAAAATAAAGAAGAAATGGATTAAAAGAATGTTGTTCAAATATGACGGTTCTATGTCATGAAAAAATATATAAAAGGAACTGAATTTTCAAAATGTATTATTGTATTGTGTTGTAATTCAGTGGTTAATATTGTATTTGTTAAACTATTGATGATCTTTATTAAATCTCTCTATGTCTATTTTAAAATAATCTACAGTATTTCAATGAGTAACCTTCAATATAGTTGAGTATTTATATTCCTCCGTATTGATTTATTTGTGAATTCTCACGTTTGGTTGAGTTGAGCGTATCGTTCCTGCCTTCGTTACTGTCAAAATGCCAAAAAAGAAAGTACTCAAAGGACAAACAAGAGAGTTTGTCTTGCGACTTCGTGAATACTTTGAAAAGGAAAGCCGTAATGGTGGGCCTCTTATACCAGTGACTCAAGTTAGAGACTGTGTTGCAGCAGCATTAGGTATTAGTGCTCCAACAGTGGCAAAAATAACAAAAGAAGGCTACGGCAGCAGTGGCATGGAACAGAATAAGCTATCTACACCTAAGAAAAAACGTCCGCCTAGTAAAGTTACAGCCGTTGACAATTTTGACGCTGATGCTATTCGTCGTCATATATACGACTATTACCAAAGAAAAGAGATTCCAACATTAAAAAAACTAACACAATCTCTTCGAAATAGTGGTTTGTTCCGTGGTCAAAAATCTTCTCTGACAAAGGTATTGAAAGGCATTGGAATGTTATTCCAAAAATGTGACAAACGATGCGAATCATACGCTGTCAAAAACTTGGACTGACAACACCGTTGGCTCCACTTCTACAGTACCAATGGGAAAAGGCGAACGACTGATTATTTGTCATGCAGGAACAGTAAAAGGATTGCCAGGCGCTCTATTAGCTTTTAAATCCCAGAAAACAGGAGATTATCATGAGGAGATGAATTCGAACGTGTATGAAAAGTGGTTCAGAGAAATGCTTACATCACTCGAAGAGCCATCAATAATATTTATTGATAATGCACCTTATCACTCTCGTCAAATTAATAAAATACCAACACAGGCCAACAAAAAACATGAAATTATAAACTGGCTCCGTGACAATGGCGAAGAGGTGAATGAGTCCCTACTAAAAGTAGAGTTAGTAAAGATATTAAAAACAAAGAAGCTGCCAAAACGATACGTCATAGATGAAATGGCAGCAGAGCATGGGCATACCGTCCTCAGAATTCCCCCATATCACTGCCAATATAATGCAATTGAAATGATCTGGGCACAAGTTAAAGGATATGCTGCGAGGAACAATACAACTCCTCCTTTCACCGCAAGAAAAATGCTGAATTTACTGAAAAATGCGTGTGAAAAAGTAACTCCAGAAAACTGGGCGAATGTTGTAGAAAAAACAAAGAAGGTGATAATGTCGGATTGGGATCGGGATGTTGCATTCGACAATTTATCTATCCAAGAAATGATAATCAATATTACTGAGAACTCAAGTGATGATGATTCCTGGTCATACGAAGAAGACGATTCTTTATAATTAAAATTAGTATTACAGTACCTCTTTTGGTTGTTTTATTTTTAATCCGTAAATTACTACGAATTTCAACATTTTGTACCTGTTCATTACAAGTAGGTACCGCAGGTAGTTTTTATTTGAACCAACTATAGTAAGTCTAAACAATTATTTTAGATTCATTAATTTGCGGCGAATACATTCGATCCCATTACTAGGTACGAGTACGATGGAACTGTTTTCATTACGCAAATTATTTATGCATTGAAACAGAGACATTTAGGGCATTTTAATGCAAAATAATAAAGCTTTTTACGTGATTTGATATAAAATATAATCACAATAATTTTATTGTATGTTTTATTAATATAATCGATAATCGATTTATTTCAAAACCGTTTTTATAGTCTGTGGTCATTAATTACGAATGACACATCCCTAAGTAGGCGGAGCCCGCCCATAAAGTACAGTATTATCTGTAGTACATTGTATCAAAAATTATTACAAAACTTTATGTGCGTGATCTGTCAAAAGTTAAATAAAGTATTGGAACGACTATAGTAGTCTCTTACGACACACATGAGATGAATAGAGATGATGGCACTCCGTATTTTTTTTTCTGGATTAGGTGAAAGATGCAAACGAGCAGACGTATCGCCTGATGGTAAGCGATTACCGCCGCCCATGGACACCCGCAATACCGGGGGCGTCACAGGTGCGTTGCCGGCCTTTGGGGGATGGGAAGAGGGATAGGGGGAGGGGTTGGGATATGGGCCTCCGGTATCGTCACTCACTCGGTGAAACACAGCGCAAGCGCTATTTCACACCTGTTTTCTGTGAGGCCGTGGTATCACTCCGGTCGAGCCGGCCCATGCATGCCGAAGCGTGACTCTCCCACGATAGGACTAAATAAAATTAAACGACGAAATAAAATACTATACTATATACACTACTATAAAAACAAGTGACTGCCTCGGTGGCGCGAGTAGTGCAAATATTTGTTTCGAAGTTTGGGTGTTTTCTATGTATAATATGTATGTATTTACAAAAAAATAGTATTAATGTGTTTATATCAGTTGTCTAGTACCCATAACACAAGCTCTGCTTAGCTTGGGACTAGACGGCGTTGTGTGTTAAATTGTCCGAAATATTTATTTATTATCAAATTATAGGTAACGTGGGAGAGCCACGCTTCGGCATATTCTTAATACATCACCACTACTCACTACACGGTAGGTACATGGACAACGTACAGGTCGTACTTAATACGTCTACATTGGGTACAATATACATTGTTTCATTTAAAGTTATCATAGTTAATTAGTTATTTTTTAATTTTTTTTTTTTTTATATTCTTTTTTTCTCGCTACAGACGGTCATAACCATTTCGTCTGTGATTTCAACACCTTGTTTATTTACACGACGTATTTAAATTTTAGTACTTTAGTAGTAAAAGATTATAAGTATAGTTACATCTACCAACGAGACTATGAACATGAATTTAGACATGAAATCTTATGTTTCTAATATCATCAAGACATATGAGAACGAAGTTAAATAGTCATTGTAATTTTTAATATCTATTGCTGGCATAAAAGAGTAAAGGGTTGATTAGTGTTATCATAGATGTATTTATTCAAATATATCTAACCAAAAAACTAAAAACAGTTTTACCAAAGAGATAAAAAAATCTAATTTTAATAAAAGAAGTCATTTTTTTTAATAATGCAAATAAATAACAGAAGTGTTTTTACAGAATGTTCAGTGATATTTTACTAAACTATAAATAATTTTGTGCTCCAATAAATTTATTTTATTTTCATCCTACATAAATACATTATGTAGTCTGAAAATAAAATAATCTAAAAGTCTGCGGTTGGTTCACCATGAAACGTTGCAAAGGGTTTTGATTACAAACACGATGGCGCGGTTGGTCCAGTGGTTTAAGCGGTCGTCACACTGCTTTCTACTACGCCAAGTGATGTGGGTTCAAATCTCACATGGGATAACACTTTGTGTGATCCATAAATTATTGTTCTGAGTCTGAGTGTTCTTCGTGTCCATTTCATGTATGTTTGTAAGCCCCCCTCGACAGAGGAAGTATATTAGCGGAAGATGTATTTAAAAGAAACAAGTAAGACCACAAAACTTCGAAAAATGCTCTTCTTTTCTCGTAGGTACAGTAAAAATTCGCAAAAGTCATATCCATGCTATAATCGAACAGTACAGTAGGTGTATAAAAAACTTTAGCAGTCAATATGCAACGCTAACATCGTTTAATATTCAAGAATAGAACACCCACTCTATTAATTGGAAGTGTCATTTGTCCAGTGGACCGTCAGCCTTTACTGGTATCGCACTAATTAGAGCACTCGACTGAATGACAACCCTGAATATTGACTGAAAGCCGATGCGATCTGAATTTAGATCAGCGAGTGACGATTAGTGATTACCGGATAGGGGTGAGAATGATTTATCGAATCAATATGTTTCCGGAAATGTACTCGAACACTAATTAAGGTTATTAAAGTCAGATACATGAAAACTATCGAATGTTCAACTATAAAAATACGTGATATTTTTTTAGTTTTTTTCTAATCAAATAAAAGTGTGTTGTAATAATAAGATATTTAATTTAAATGTAACATGGTCTTGTAATTATTGTGAGAACACCAATCAAGATATAGGCATCCTAAATAATTACCGATTTCCATATATCTCGTCTGTATGAGCTAGACTAAAAAATAGAATTTGAAGTGGTGTTAGAAAGTAGCGTTAAGTAGTAATGGTAACTAGTGGTCGCCAAGTGGTCGAAATTTGACCATCATTTATTTAAAATTATAATAATATTATGTTTTTATATAAATTTTCATATTTACTTTAACTGTATCAAATTTCATACGCCTCCGTTTTCATAATTTACATAGAAATGGGTACAAAGTTTGTTAAACCAGACCTGACTACCGTGTTTCTTGTTTTAGTGAAAGCGTACTATAACCCGTTGAGTTAGGTCATGGATAAACATAGCTCATCTTCATGGATAGCGCGGGGCTAAATGTTTTTATTTTATTATATAGTGGGCAAACGAGCAGACGTATCACCTGATGGTAAGCGGTTAACTCCGCCCATGGACACCCGCAACACCAGAGGCGTCACAAGTGCGTTGCCAACCTTTGGTGGATGGGATGGTACGGGTGATGGAGAAGGGGTTTAAAAATTTAGGTTAAGCAAGTCACTCACCTTGTGAATTTCGCTGAAATTAATTATGTTAGGTAACATTAAAAACTATTTGAACTGCGCAGTATTATGTTGACCGTTGAAGTGTTCTTCTGCCCAGGCGAGGTCACCTCGGGGTTCTCACGCATTAGTCTTGGATCAAGGTCCACACAAATGTTATATTGAAAAATACACATAATTCCGCGTGCCATTAATTACGTGACAAATCGGGAGAGCTAAAGGTCAATGATTTCAATCAATTCAATAGTTTTAACACGGCAAGGGAGCGATTCCTTTGTTGGAATTTCAACGATGTATTTCAACACGCTCAACAATAATCTAACTCGCGTCAAAGCGTTCACTGTGCTTACAATATTCAACAATAAAACGATTGATTCCAAATTTATGATGAAAAAGCATTAACCAACAAATATTTTTAAAATGTATTCCCAGTGAACTTTACAAACAAGCCCAATATCTTCTTCTTGTTTTGATGAAATGGCAACCATCCGGATAACTCGGGTCAGCTATTTCTGCTAATGTCAAGTATTTATAGTCTTCAATTATAAGTTTTTGAGTCTTCAAGTCTTCGTCGTGATGAAATTAATTATTAAAAATATATAAAATGTGGATGACATGAAATGGGGACCGTCTTTCGAAAAAACATAAAACGATCTCCAAGCCCAATATCAAAATGTTTTACATGAAGTCAATGACAGCTCAAACTGTCGCCATATATAAACAAGATGTCACGCCATTAACAATTAAAGGTTAGTCGATTTCACACGAATAGAATCGACGCGATACATCTACTCGCCCAAACGGGGAACACGTTCGCTAATCAATTGGCAAACGATACAACGGTGCCACCGTTCTCTTCATCACCGAATCGTACACCAAGATCTCCGCAAAGCTGGGTAAGCCATGCATGCTAACAACAAAGTTAAGGATGTGTACCCGGCGCCAAAATAATGGTTATAGATTAGCATTTTTAATCAAAACGTGGTCCCCAACTTTCGATGGATCGGTTTTGTCAGTCCATTTGACGCGGTGCTGGGGAATTTGCAAATATTCTTAACTCCAATGTTTCCAAAAGCTCTGAGTGAGCTTTTGCACAAACTCAATGCGTGGGAGACGATTCGTCTTCACGTCGACATAAGGACACTCAGATAGCGCGACAATTGGACGACCAATCAAAAATTACGGGGCGTGAGTTCCTCAAAATCGAAAGAGATCGAGCACAACGGACACAAGATGCAAGTTCCTCAAAGGTCGAAACGGTTTCTCCAATAACCCAACGCAAATGCGTTTTAGCCGATTTTACAACGGCTTAGCGACAATAGGTTTTTTTGTTGGTGTCGATAATTATACACAAAGCGCTTGATCCAAGTGGTGACACCCAACAATTTATAGAGAAAGCTATACTACGAGTAGTTCAACAGGAACTTCAAATTCAATATGCGGGGTTCAATTCACCAGGCACATGCTTTCAAATCAAAAGAGTCTCAGATTTCTGAATCTGGAAGACTCAATTAGGCACAAAAACGTCCACGGTGGACCGAAGCAATCAACCAACACAAAAAACTGTGCGGTTCAGCCTGAGAAGCTTGTGGGTTCGCATCCACTCCCCAAAACCTCCTGACAGCATCAAAGAGAGCGGAGCCCACCATCAAAGCACAAATTTTCAAAGACAATATAATATAATCCCGATGTCAAGGTTACAACTTCGTACAACCGAGTGCACGGATGCGGAGAAGCCAGCAAATGCAATCTTAACCCTGGCTCTTTGAGCTGACAACTTATGACAGCGGTACTGACAAAAGTTTTTACATCACGTATTATAAAGGTAATGCTATTGGTCTTGGCTATGAAACACAAATTATCTAGTTTTTTAAGTTCTAGTTATTATTATTTTATTAGAAGTCATACCTATTCATTCATGGCTTTAATATTTAAAACAAATACTGATTAGTTTTTATTAATAAATCGTTATTATAATTAGTAATTAGAGTTTGTATTGTATGATTTCAGCACATTTTTTATTTAACGACTTGAAGACCAAAATAAATATTTCCACGAGCACGAACATACAAATTTAATTATTAACGAACAAAGTTTAAAGTTTTCTATTAAACGCTCGTAATTATGTTTTATGGTTCAAAAAGTAATAATGGCCTGTTAGTACCTTTCATTACTACCCCGCCACCTACCGTGTAGAATAAACAAATAAATATTTAACTTTACAACACATACTTTACAACTGGCTACTTACAAAATTATTTAATTACCGTCTAACGTACACATTAATTGCCCATTTTATTATTCATAAAATCTTAGTTAATTAGCTACGTTTCATGTCTCTAATTAATTTAATGAGCTATTTTTGTTGACTTTCCTTTGGTGCAGACGAAGAATATTTTAAAACATCGGTAGTAGGATGATACTTAAATATTTTTTGAACACCAAGGACGTATAAATATTCTTCGTAACCGTTTAGATTTTACGTGGGTTACATAACAGCGGTAAAAACTTGTAAACTGCGGTAGCTTGTAGAACTGGCGATTTATAAAGATTGTTTTATAAAGTTAGTTATTTTTATATTAAATAGAATGAAGCGGAAAGCATTCCGGACAAAGAAATAAAAGAGGATAATATTTTTTTAACATTTTATTTTATTTAAGAACTATTTTTATTTTGTTTAGATAAAAAAACGAAACACTCTAAATCTCCAGTTCGCTAATAGGTACGCGTTTGAAGAACTCTTCCAATTGTGAGTCAACACGTCTTGTTACTTCAGTTACAATAGGTTTACCAAACGTTTGTACTACCACCTTCCAACTGTGCTCCAAAATAGTAAGGATAGGAGCGGCTAAAAATAAAAATTAATGAAATATACTTGCCGTATTAAGAAAAATATACAGTCGGCAAAAAAAAAATAGTAGATGTTTCTTGACTAAATGTACCTTACATTTATAGTGTTACCCCATATAACCTATATCCAAACATGCGAATAGCAAAATAAACAGGTAGAGTTAATATGGCATTATTATTGGTATGAACGGAGATGTATTTAATTACATAGATATACAGCTTTCCATGCGGCTTATTGCAATTTTTACTTTGTGTTGTTTTTAGAACAGTTTTTACGTTTTAGTAAAGGTTAATGTTTGACTTGGTCTTTATTTAATCATTATCGCCTTTTCATAAAGTCTTAATCATTATAGTGTTCCAGTAATGTGTTACATCAACGTTGTGTAGGGCGAGTATGGCAAATAGTTTATTTAGCTGTATAGAAATTAAAAACCTACTGGTAATCAAAAATTGTTGTTCCAACTTGTAAGTGCTCTGTCATTTACGGTATCTACACAATCTTAATATATCAACACTTTTTTCTGTTCATCATTGATTTGATCTTCTTCTGCTAGTACTACTTACCTCTTTCTTTATCACCATTGAACAAATTCTCGAACTTAAGTAATGTTTTTGATTGGAATTCATAGGCATGTTCATTGGTACTTAATTTCCAATATTTTTGACCATCTGCACCATCAACCACTTGTAAACGACATTTGAGATGGATGAAGAGTTTGTCTGGAATGATAGTTAAAGGTTTTGTAGTCTTCTCACTCTTCGAAGTGACTCAATAGTTTTTTTATTCATTCCTTCTATTTATGGTATGGTATGGCCTCCCATGACATAACATGGCCTGCCATGGCATAACATGGCCTGCCATGGCATAGCATAGCATGGTGTGGTATGGTGTGATTTTTGTACGGTATATTCCGATTATTATCGCACTTTAGTAGTAGGATGATTAGTCTAAGACAGATTTTATTACAGAAGTAACATATCTATAGTACAGTGCTGGTAAGTCTGAATAATTTACTTAAATTAGTTGAAGTTGAATGTATATCATATACATATTACAGAATTTTTACCTGACTTCACACTGAAAGGTCCCGAGCCTTCCACGGGAACATTGAAGAGCTTGCCTGAAGTAATGTAGTTACCTTGCACTTGTATAGGACACTCGACTTCAAATCTTAACCATTCTTCATATTTATTACGTCTGTGAAAGTTATTTGGTTTGAAACAATATATTTCAGAAATAATATTCGTATAGCTCACTATTACTTTCAAAGACTTCACTTAGGGTTCAGACAGCCATTTTAAAAATAAAATTATAGATTACTTTATGCACCATTTGTATGTCACGACAGTGGTATAGGCTTTTAATATTTTGCTATTTTGACACAAATAAATAATTAATATTCGATTACTTGACAGTTTAAAAACTTTAAGTCGTTAGTAAAACTTAGATTAATAATTGTTACACAGTTAAAATCTTATTTTTATTTTGATACTTATAAATAAACACAACATACTCAACATCTTTAATTTGACAATTCTTGGTACCAGATAAAATCATATCTTTAAAACTGATTTCGAAGCCTCCTTCATTGTATGAAACTGAATTTAGTGCTACAGGATCTAGTGGAGACATTCCAAGTTCTTTTACACCAGCAGCGAAGTAAGGTATTGCTTCCTGCGATGACTTCAGTAAACACGTTCGGTCGTCCCATTTACATTTTTGTATAAAAGGAGCTAAAAGAGTGTCAAATAAGTTAAAATTATGTAACGACATTTGTCGTGGGTTGTTTTGTGATCTTATTTAAGGCCATAAAAATAAAATAAAATAAAAAGCTATAAACATACCACTTTTTTATTTATACGAAGTACCTGGATGACCTGAATTTTATTTTTGATAAATTTTCTCAATATTAATCCTAGCTAGATCGATTTATCATCCTCGAAACCCCCTGCAAACTAAATTTTAAGAAATCTTTGGATCCTATTCCGAGATTCAGATTTCGAGATTCGGTTATATACATATAAGAATTTCTCGTTTAAAGGTATATAAAGTCGTCGTCATGTCCGTAGAACGTCCGTGAACCAGCTGTATCGCAAGTGTCCACGTTTCAGCTTCGCATGTCATTACGGGTTGGACGCACGCATTGAAGACTTTCGTCTTCGGGCACTGTGGGATTGACGATGAGAAGCGAAGCTTCTCAAATGCTACTCAATCCATCTGGATTCTCCTCTTCACCTCGTCCTCGAAGTTGTTTCTACCTAAAAGTAAAATCTGCCCGAGGTATACATATTTTTGATCAACTTCGAAACCGGCGCGGCGCCTTGTATCACAACCGGTTCCAGTAGAACTTATTCATTGAACATGACCTTGGTCTTGTACAAGTTCATCCGTACGCCGATGCGTAAAGAAGAGTCAGCTAGGTCGTTCGGCATCTGTTGTAGGTCCTGCATCGTCTCTGCCAAGATGACGATGTCGTCTGTAAATCGCAAGTAAGAAATAAGTTCGCCACTAATGTTGATGTCGCGCTCTTTTTAGTGCAGCATCTTGAACAACACCTCCATTGCATTAGTGAACAATTTCGGGTATATAACGTCCTCTTGTCTCACTCCTCGATGTAATGGTATGGGTCTTATTTCTTGATTCTGCACTAGGGCGGATATAGTGGCGACTTTGTAACGACATCTCAACACTTGGATGTATTGCCAATCCACTTGGAAACGCTGCAGGGACACAACGATGAATCAGATTTCGATCGAGTCAAAGGTCTTCCCATAGTCCATGAATGCTAGACACAGAGGCTGATTATACTCTTCGGTCTTCTATATAATTTGCCTCACTGTGTGAATATGGTTTATAGTGTCATATCCGCTTCGAAACCCAGCTTGCTCCAGCAGTTGGAATTCGTCGAGTCTTTACGCAAAACGGTTCTTGATAACTCTTGACTACGCCTTGTAGATATGGCTTAGAAAAGAAATGGTCAATCACCCTTTTTGAAGAATAGGATGACCACACTCCATGCCTCTGGAGTTCTCCCTTCCAACAAGACTTGAAAAGCTTTTGGAGTTTCCTCAGTACGGGTTTACTTCTCGTTTTCAACAGCTCTGTTGTAACGTCGTCCTCTTCAGCCCCTATTCAATTACTAAATTATATCTAAAATAATCTACACTACACTGTACCTGTATCAATTTAAGTCTGAGTCACCCGGCTGCAAGGCTCGCTTGGCTGGGCCTCACTGTCCATTTCACATTTCCCTGTCAGAACACAATTTGGCATACACCTTGACTTTGGCGGCTATGTAATATGCTTTATCCTAATAGCAGAAGTCCAGGGCTTAACTACCAATGATAACTTTCACACTTACGTTATTAATAGAACATTTTTACTTTAAAAATATTCAGGTCTAAATATTTTTTTTCTTCTCTCATGCTGCCTCTTGGCGATCTGTGTTAACACAATGAGCCAATCATTTGTTATTTGTTGCAATCACTGGCTTGGAGCGTAGATGGTATAAATTAATATAGTTACGTCTTTAATTTAATTTAATTTAGGTATATATATATATATATATATATTTATATATATATATATATATACAGTAAAAAGACTACTACCGAAAACTTGGAGGTTGCAATCAGACCATGATACTGAATAGGTTTAGCGAAAAAAAAACTCAAACAAAATGTTAATTTATCTAAGTCGTTTTATGTTTTTTTCTGCTTACATACACATAGTAAAACATAACAGGACCCAAACTACATAATTATCTCATTTAGAAAACCAAAAAACAAAGAAAATCAATAAAACAGTAATGTATTTTAATATCAAAACAGCTGTCCGGGTGAGTGCAATGACCGCGACAGAGCGCGCGGGCGCGTTAAGTCGTACATTGCTGGCTTCTGAAATTAATAAAAATCTTGACACATTGTTTTTTCAAGCTACAATTTTTTTTAAAGACAACTGTTTGTTTTTTTTAATAAGTTTTGGGGTGCTGGATCAGCCCCTTTCGTTTTCGGTAGTCGTCTTTTTACACCCTGTATATATAAATATATAATTGGTTTAATATAAGTAAATACTCAAAATACATGTATATATATATATATATTTGGTTTAATATAAGTAAATACTCAAAATACTTACCTAAAGCCGCAAAAGAGGTTGCTACTAACCAAGCGGCACTTAATATCGTATTCGTCAAACCAAACATTTTATTAAGACGAAGAAATAGTTTAAAATTGTAATCTATTTGAAATACCTTAATTTATAATATAACTTAAATAGTAAAATTAAAAATAGATACTACTTTAGTTGTACAGCCACTGCTCAATATATAGTGCGATGAAGGTTATTCAGATAGATATTATTATTTTCCGCTTTTTGGTTTTATTCACCTTCAACGCAAACACATGTTAAGTTTTTGTGTATGCTGTTCAAAATCATTTTTTAGTAGAATTTAAATACGTTATTCAAAATATGTAAAAAAATTATACTGAATAATTTTTGACTGCCTCGGTGGCGTAGTGGTAGCGTTTGCGACTGCTAAGCTTGAGGTCTTGGATTCGATTCCCGGGACGGACCGAATGTTTGTATGATCTGCAAATATTTGTTTCTGAGTTTGGGTGTTTTCTATGTATAAAATGTATGTATTTACAAAACAAAAAAGTATATAAGTATTTATATCAGTTGTCTAGTACCCATAACACAAGCTCTGCTTAGCTTGGGACTAGATGGCGTTGTGCTAGATGTTCGAAATATTTATTTATTTATTATTTATTATTCATGTGCATTAAAACCAATAGCTTAATCTACAATGAATGCGAAAGCAAATTTTTAAACTGAGTTTGGGTGTTTTCTATGTATAAAATGTATGCTTTTACAAAACAAAAAAGTATATAAGTATTTATATCAGCTGTCTCGTAAACCATAACACAAGCTCTGCTTAGCTTGGGACAAGATGGCGTTGTGCTAGATGTTCGAAATATTTATTTATTTATTATTTATTATTCATGTGCATTAAAACCAATAGCTTAATCTACAATGAATGCAAAAGCAAATTTTTAAACATACCTTACATTTACAATTATAACGGGAACCAAAGTAATTAATATTCGTATACTTTGATTTGTTTTCGTCGATCGTATAGTAAATGAATATTTCACCAGACAGCATCTCCAATATTTATCAGTGCTGGCCTTAGTTCAGAAACACGTCTAAAATGGATAGCATACCTATTCTGGAGAGAGGTGTCCCCAAATTTAGGGGTATTTAGCGGTCAAGAAGCAGCTGACTTATACAGCCGTTAAATATTAGCCAATTCAAAGAAACAGATAGAACCCTAATATAGAGACACCCTTGCAAAAGACCCTTCAGTAACATGTCCAAGTCGGATTCCGACGTACCACTTAGCACACAGCCCCAGATGTGATGACTAACAATGACATTGCAAGGGAAAATTGTTCAACATAGCCCTTTATCTTTTTAACTAATTTATTGAAGATAGATATCATCTAAACCATGGATGCACAGACCGCGGCCCGCGGGCCGCATGCGGCCCGCTGGTCGAATACTGGTGGCCCGCCTACAGCAAAAATAATACTCTCGTACATTCGAAAAATATTGAATTCTATTCCAGAATAAAACCAAAAAAAATATGTTCGAAAAGTAATTTGAAACTCGCGCGCGCGCTATTAAGTGCGCTTATCGGTGCGCCGTGCGTGCGTCGGTAACAGCGGTCGGTAATGTTCGTGCTGATCTCGGTTAAATTTGTTTTCTTGAGGAAGCATGGCGGCCGGCGGCGCAGCGACGACGGTAGCGCGGTGGTGGCTTATCCACGGGTTATATTGTTGGTGTTAATTTGAAAACTGTTTTATTGTAAATAATAAGATTATTACAAAATAATAAATATTAAAGTACTTTGTTTCTTTTGATATTGTAAGCGACGTCCATAAAACTTATGAAAATCATTCAAATACCGCGCCAGTTCATGAATAAAACGACGCCGCGGCCGCGCCGCCTCAAGCGATTGCAAAGGAATATAATGTAAAAAGGCACTATGAAACGCAGCATCCTACTTTTACCAAGTTTACAGGCGAACTAAGAAAGCAAAAAATGTTGTCTTTAAAACGGGAGCTTATTGGTCAGCAAGCTATGTTTACAAAACCCATTCAAGATTCAGAAACAGCTACAGAAGTTAGTTAAGAAATTTCTCGAATGATAGCAAAGCGAAGTCGCCCCTTCAATGATGGGGATTTTGTAAAAGAATGCATAGAAATTGCCGCTAAGAAAATGTGTCCAGAAGCAGCAAAAAAGTTTGACAAAATTCAACTGAATCGTATGACTATCCGAAAAAAGACGAATTATGTCTTTGTCAGGTAATATTACGGAACAATTAACTGAAAAAACTAAGATCATTGAATTTTTTTCATTAGCACTCGACGAATCCACTGATATTAGTTCCACAGCTCAACTTCTCATATTCATAGGTGGTGTTACTCAAGATTTCGAAGTCTTAGAAGAGTTATTAGGAATGTGTTCATTGAAAGGTCAAACCAAAGGAGTTGATATGCTCAATGTACTTTTGGATGAGTGTTCGAAAACTGATTTGGACTTATCAAAATTATCGGGAGTTGTGACTGACGGTGCTCCTTCGATGATTGGTGTCAATTCCGGGCTAGTTACTTTGCTGAAAAAGCATCTACAAGAAAAAAACATAAACGCTGAATATCTCATGCAGTTTCACTGCATTATACACCAAGAAGCCCTCTGTTCTAAAAAAAATGAATTTCAAAATGTCATGAAAGTGGTAGTTTCGACTGTAAATTTCATAAAATCACGAGGACTCAATCACAGGCAATTCAAACAATTCCTTGATGACATCGAAAGCGAATATGGAGATTTACTGTATTATACAGAAGTAAAGTGGCTAAGCCGTGGATTGACACTGGAACGATTTCTAAATTTAATAGAAGAAATTGGAATATTTCTGGCGGAAAAGCAAAGGGATGTCCCGGAACTTAAAAATCCTGATTGGTTGTGTGATTTGGCTTTTTTAGTTGACATTACAAATCATTTGAATATCTTGAACACACGGCTTCAAGGCAAAAATCAACTGATATCCCAGCTCTACGCTCATGTATCATCCTTTCAATGCAAGCTGACACTTTTCAGATCGCAATTGTATTCTGGAAATTACAATCATTTTCCGAATTATAAGAAAATGGCTGAAAAATTCAACAAAACTGCGATTAATTTCAGTTATGTAGAAAAGCTAGATATTTTGATTCAATCTTTTCAAGACAGATTTTCGGAGTTTAAAAAAGTGAAACCTCTGTTGGACATATTCAGCAATCCTTTCACGATTTCAGTTGAAAATGCGCCAGAGTCAATGCAGTTAGAAATTATCGACATTCAAAACGACCAAGATTTACGCAACCAATTCAACGAAGGAGACTTGTTGAACTTTTACCGCTGCATTGATAAAAATATGTACAAAGAGTTGCGCATAAACGCTCTGAAATGTGCCAGCTTATTTGGTTCTACCTATATATGTGAACAAACTTTTTCAATACTAAATAATAATAAAACAAAAAATCGAAACCGCCTTGCAAATGAAAGTTTGGAAGCAGTTTTACGTGTTGCTACAAGTAAATTTGAGCCAAATATAAAAAAGATTGTAAGCACTATGCAGTGCCACGCTTCAAATTAATAAATTCCTTTTCAATTTTAATACATTATTATCAATTCTTTATTGCCTTTAATTACCTATACTTCTGGCGGCCCGCCATCAGTTCATGATTTGCCCGAGTGGCCCCTAGTCTTAATAAGTCTGTGCATCCTTGATCTAAACTAAACCCAGCTAAGGAATTTATTCATCTAATGTTAAGTTTAGTATAAGTTGAACATAGTTTTCTCGTCTAGGGAAATTTAATGCACTCCAAGATTTGTAGGTATTCCAGACAAGAACCAGACTGCATAATTTCTATTTGTTATATAAATATCTGCTGGGTGGGTTAGCCACGCAACTAATCTCTGATGTAATCCTATCTTAGGCACGCCAGAAAAATACACATTAAACGGTTAAACAGTTTCGGAGTTCGTCGTGAGCATCGTCCTGTACAAATTATTTAGTGGCTTTCTTTTCTGTAATATATACAAAATAATGGTTATGAACAATGATAGGTAACTTTCTTATATTATTTTATTTTAAAGAACATCAACAATTTACATATACAAGACCGGTCAACATTAGGAGCTTGGAACAAAAACTTATATATACATATATTTATTATAGATGTACACAACATTGTTTGTACAGAGCAACAAAAAAAAGACAATTTCAACATTAATAAAACGCCAAAAAATTAAGAACAAAAAAAAGCGTAAGTAAAAACAAAATAAAATAAAGTTTCACAAAGGGTAACCAGATCTAGCACTGCATTATCTTTTGCTTTGCTTTGAAAGAATCGTGAAAAATGTCAAGATCATCGGAGCGCCCACATAAAGTATTATACTCAAGACACATACGCACCAGTGGTGAGTTTTTGTCAGTGTTTGTTGTGCAGAACGGAATGTAAAAAGTTTTAGTGATAGGGTGTCACGGAATTTTGTATGGTACCGTTAACTTAATGTTACTTAGCAGTTGACTGCAGTCAACTCCTCCGTTGAGAAATTTGTGGAGAAATAAAAGATTCTAGATTGTCCACCGACGGTTAAGGCTGTTCATTCTGAGAAATTCAAGTGTAAGTGTAAGGAGCTCGATGGGTACTCTTTGTTGATTTAGATCGTCCTCGTATGAACTTTCATCGTACAGTTTATCATTTTTATCAACACAAAATATGACAGCAAAGCGAGAAAACCATTTTAGCGCCTGTAGTTGGCGCAATTTTTTTCTCTGTTTCACAGCTTTGACTGTTCATCTATACACATACATTATCTGAGGAATTAGCATTTGTTTCTGATCTGTCATTATTATCAAATCAAGTTAAAATATACACGTATAATTTTGTGAATTTTGTTATTTTTTATATCAAGGCTTTTAACAAAATAGCGGTGGTTTAAGGTGATCTTTCAGAAGTAGTTGGAAGGTTTTGTTTGGTACGGTGTGTGAAGAGATATTAAGTCTAAACATCTATTGTTTAGTTTTTCAAGCCCCGTTCTAGTATCAAATTCTACCAATAATATACTCTATCTCTAGTAAGTATTAAGCTTCCACCCCCTGTCAATGTTGTATTTTTGATGGTTCGGTAGAAGAGAAAACAACCTAACAACAACAAAACCGCTCAGTTTCTAGTTCCACATTAATCCGCATCAAGGATTGTTTTTATCTAATTTTTGCATGAGTCACATTTTTGTTTGTTTGTTTGTTTTGCCGGGCCATTTCCGCACTTAGCCTCTTGATTGGGCCTTTGTACGTAAGTTTGTCACCTCCCTACTCCAGCCAACCTAGTTCGTCCCAGAAGCTAAGCAGCCTTTTCAGGTTACTACATGCTTCCGGGAGTGATGCCGATTGGAGGATGTCCGCCCGTTGGTCTGCCACACTTCTACATTCTGTGAGAACGTGCTGCGGCGTTTCTTCTGCCTCCATGCATCCTGCACAGAGGGCTGTCTGTTACACCTATAGTGAATAGGTGCTTGTTCAGGAGACAATGCTCTGTCAGGATACCTGTGACCTTCCTGAGATCGACCCTTTTTAGTCTAATCAGGATGCGGGCAAGTCTTTTAGGTGCTACCGGAACTGCACTTTTTGTTTGCCTGCATCCTTCAGTGTTTTTCCATAATGTTTTGTGTGCTGATGCACATATCCGCGACCGCGAAAAAACACGAAAAAACCGACATAAACGCGGGTGGAGTCGCGGGCAACAGCTAGTCTTTCTATAAAAACGATTCCCAATTTAGACAAATGGAAGAGGTTTTTAAACACATATTTAATACTCCAAAAAGCATTAAGCACATCAAAACGTCACAATCGGTGTTTTATTATTTTGTTAATTAATAACATGAATTTGTCATTAAAGATGTTTTAATTTTATTAGCTTAATTAGAACAACTTCTTGGTATGTTATAATACGCTATATAAATTATTATTTGTAGCATAACAGACGTCATTCAAACAAGGACATTTAAAAAGTGTATTTATTGCTTAAATTAAAACGTAAAAAGGTTTTAGTCAGAGCCTTAAGTAATTTGAAAAGAGTCCTTGTTTCAATTTTATTCACTTTAGTTGAATGTAGACGTATGTAGCCTATTTACCTATACTATTGGCCTCCCAGAGTTCGGAATTCAAACATTCTTTTTCTTTTTTTGAGTTGAACGTTTTAGGGCTTATTTCGTCTAAGCCTATTACACCTTTTTAATTAAAGATTTCATCATTACGGCTTTTGACATTCAGTATGACAGTATAGATAAAAAATAATATTTTTTTAATTTGACTTTGGCACACATACATTTGTGTATATGGATATTTGTGTATCTGTGTGTCATATGCATAGTAAGACGTGGAATGTTATTTTTATTAATTTAATGTATTTTTATGCATAATTTAAAAAATACCTTCTCCTTATACCTGCTCTATATAAACTTTAAGTGTGCGAAATTTCATACTCCTCCGTCTGTCTGACATATTTATTATTATTTGAGTAGTTCAAAGTAATGCTTTTCTTCAAATTTTGATTTTTTTACTTTGATTGCTTGTGTTACCGATTACATTCATATGTTACCATAAAATCTTTGAATATGATATGAGTACATATAGCAATATGTTAATTTAAATGTGCTTTGTACAAATTCGAAATATGTTTATCATCATCATGAATCTTGTGCATAGTTAAAATAAAAAAATATTGTCCAAAATAAAAGAATGTATTTGAAAATTCATCACTTTCCAAACACATTTTCTTCAAATACGGTACAATACAACGCAACGTTTGCTCGTGTTTATTTTTACAATATTCCTGTATCCTGATGCTCGGATAACATAGTTAAACCCAAATACATTACCATTTTATCATGGTCTATTCGGCCTTCTGTGTTACCGAGGAGCTGGTGATGGCAGGCGCGGATCTTGTTAGCCTGGTGAAAATATATTGCATTGTGGCTGTGTAGCACGTTTCGCACACGGTCTGCATCGTATGCGATGAGTTGCTTTTTAAACATACTGTACCTCGATTAAATTGAATAAATCGAATTTTAATTCACTTGTTTACTTTTATTGCACGATTCCAGTGAACAACTGCGGAACTATTTTCTTGAATCATATTTCATCTGAATTTTTTTTAAATTTTCAAATGGAATCGAATATCATTAAGGTGCAAGATTGCAAAAGAATATTTAGGCCCTGTTAGCAATTCACAGACATATATATTTACCTCCTCGACTGTAGTCAGTATAGACATCACACGCAATAAACGAAATTTCTTATCTCCTTCAATATATAGTTATAGATCATGGTACTTTAAAGTGTAAAAAGGTAGTACTAAATTTTATATATCTTATTAAATCATAAGTATAACCGAGCACATTATTAAAAAAAGGATGTGTAATTATGTAGGTAACAGTACAGTAAATCATTATTAAAGGAGAAAAATACTATACTATAATGTAGGTATGTAAAAGTTTAAATACCTACCTATAAAAAAAAAGATGCAATCCACTATACTGACTGGTTTTCAATAATATTTCTAATACATTTATATTTTTAAAAATCTAATATTATTTATATCTCTTGTGTTTTGCATGCATTTGCATGTGATTTGCATATTTACCTGAATTGAGGTGTACTAAAGTGAACTAATGTGGTTGGGCCAAGAAGATTCAACCACGGTATTAATAGCGTTCAATTATAAGTTTGTATGTTTTTGAATATTTCACTCATCTATGACTGCCATTAATATATATATTTATCATCTGTAATGTACTAATTACGATCATTGTTGCAGACAATGATTTAATTCCGTTAATTATTTCATCAACATGTTATCATGCTTTTTCAGCCATATTTTCATATACAGCTGGACATAGATTCAACGTTCTTTCTGTATAATATATACTAATTAAATGAGAACTTACCTCAAAAGTAAACCATGCAGACGAGCTAATCTAATATCCAGGGGTAAAAATGGTATTAGATGCCGCCTGAATGAAACGTTCTGTTACGGCGATACCACAACAATGATACCCGATTACAAAAATTGCTATTGTTTATAACTAGTACAAAACCTACGTGTGGCTACCGACACTATACAAAATGTCTAAACATAATTATTGTATAAAAACACGAAAAAATAACTGACAAGTGTATTAAATGTGTCTTTGACGAAATCAAATTGTGACTATTTCGGATCGTTTTTTATTATTTTGAACTAATTATTTTTTATTTACAGATATAGTGTATAGTTGCTGTTGTACAGATATAGTGTATCCAAATGTGTCCAAATGAATGGGCAGATTGCAAGATATAGACATTAAAAAAAATATATATATGGAAATTAAAATTCTAATTATCTTATAATTCAAATTCAATGTGAGCTGAAGGCGCAAGCATCGTTAATTTTTTTGTAAGTTTATCTGCTAATCTGCTACGGACTGCTTGAAGTTACTCAAAATTTATAATTTATTTAATTTTTTTCAAGAACAAAAACATGATCTAGGCACATTCTGGGGTAAAAATTGGACAACTCCTTTGGAGATAATTGTCAAATTGCCAAAAAGCAAAATTCAATAAAATATTAGGCAAAATTTGTAGCTTTTTTGTTGCTATTTAGTTGCTAAAACCGCGATTTTGTTGCTGATTCTCTAGGCTCATTTGAACATTGTTCAATGCAGCAACAAAATTTTTTCAGCATCTTTTGTTCAACAAGTCAAGTTCAAGTTAGCATGTACTGAAAAAAATTGTTGCTGATCGAAAAAATCGGCTAATCGCTAGATTCTATTTTGTTGCTGATTCTTTAGGCTCATTAGAAGATTGTTTAATGTAGCAACTACGAGTAAATTTCTTCAGCGTCTTTTGTTTAATAAGTCAAGTTCAAGCTAGCATGTGACAAGAAATTTATTGCTAATTTAAAAAATTCGTCCGGTTTTTTTATTTTTTTTATTTTCGGTAGTACTCACTTGCAGCAACAAATTAGCAACAAATTTTGGTTCAATCGTCAATTTGATATTTACCGATTAATCAAAATTTAATGCTAACTTTATATGAATGTAGCAGTGATTGCGATTTTTCGCGAACGGCTCAAGCAACAAAATCGTGGTTTTAGCAACTAAACTAACTAATCTGACATACAATGCTAATCTAGTCCCAAACTAATCAGAGCTTATACTACTAATACACATATTAAATACCTACATATTTTACTTAAAAAACACCCAAACTCCGAAACAAATATTTGCAGATCATGCAAAAATTTGGTTCAATCCGGGAATAGATCCTAAGTTCACAAGCACAGCACAGCCTTCACATACGCTGCCACTGCGCTACTGAGGCAGTATTTGTTTATCTTATTTTTTAACAAAAACACTGACTGATAAAGTAACTAGAAAAATTATGTTTATTTATGGCATCAAAGACGCAAACAAGCAAGGCCTGCAGTGATTGACCTGATCTGTAGGTATATCTGATTGTATTTCATAAAAACAATATTAGACGCAAGCAATGAATACATAATGTCTTTGGTGCTCCAAATAGGCTATTGACCGCATTTGACATTGCATTTATCCTTATAAAATGAAAAATTATTTTATTTCTTTGATACTTGAATAATCGCTTAACAGTCTTTTGATTTCTTTTTAGATTGGTAATTTATAGTTAACTCGTTGAGTCCCGCGGTGTAACCCGCTGTTATTATTGTACCTTACAACGGCGGGTAACACCGCAGTGCAAAGCTGGTCTAAAAGTAGCCTAAGTTACTTATTGTTACTTGTTGTCAGCTATCTGCCAGTGAAAGTCCTGTTAAAATCGGTTCAGCCGTTCCAGAGATTAGCCGGAACAAACAGATAGACAGACAAACAGACAAAAATGAAAAAATAAAGTTATTTTGGTATATGTACTGTGTATGCATACAAATGCATTTAGTAAAAAATGGTTATATTAATATTACAAATAGACACTCCAATTTTATTTATTCAAGTTTCTAAGCGATAAAGATATATCATAAAATGCTACTAGATCTAAAATAAATATATAATGCGATTGTCTAGCCCTAAGATTATTTCATAAGATTTAAAATTTGTACACCAGAAATGGTAGAATATAAGGAACGTATTATAATGTGATAACATCTTTTGTACTATATTCTAACAAATAAATATTTCTTTCTTTCTTTCTTTCAAGTTATATATTGTAGTTAAAACCTTGTAATAAAACTATATTTAGCCCAGACATATTAGTCAAATGAAGGCAAGAACCTCGGAATGAGAGATAATGGGTTGAAAACTTGCATAAACTTTTATTTTGACACTCTAAAACTGGTCTCAAAACCTACCTATTGTACGGTGTCCGCGACTACGGATATTTCAAGGTCAAAGGTCAAAAAATCCTTTTTATTTATACATTTATAACATGATTTATGCCTCTGTGGCGCAGTGGTAGCGTATGCGACTGATGTGCTTGAGGTCTCGGGTTCAAATCCTGGGTCGAACCAAATGTTTGTATGATCTACAAACATTTGTTTCGGAGTTTGGGTGTTTTCTATGTATAATATGTATGTATTTAAAAAAAAAACAGTATATATGTATTTATATCAGTTGTCTAGTACCCGTAACACAAGCTCTGCTTAGCTTGGGACTAGATGGCGTTGTGTGTTAGATGTCCGGAATATTTATTTATATTTGTAAAATGAAATGACTGAATTCACCGCAGCCTAATGGAAAGAATGGATAGAATTCAAGTGTGGGGGCCATCATACCCACTGCGAATGCAATGCAGTATTGTGACCCACTATGACTGCCTAGCATTATACTTTGTCACGCTTCGCTTGAAGGACTCGGGTCATAGTGGAAGGAATGCAAGTGCGTTGATAGTGAGTTCCACGTTGACTGCTCACACAGGCTGCTCGGCACAGGATAGCCCAGGTATATTAGTGAAATGACGACAAGAATCTCGGAATGAGAGATAGTCGGCTGAAAACTTGCATAAATAGACACCCAGATATAGACATATATTCCAAGGTCAAAGGTGAAATAAACTATTTTTACACATTTATCGCATATATCTCGTGTCTCATGGGTTTTATGCTATTTTTATGAAATTAAAAATTGTAGAGGATTAAATTCTCTACAATTTTGTTACACATTTTTTTTATATCTTCAACATTTTTTGAGAGAGAGGGCAAAGCGCGCGCAGTGTTAAACTATTTAGAGTATTATTTGAGGTCAACCTGTAGTCCTGATAATTCTTAATAAATTTGTTTTTTAGTAAATATTATGTTATAATTAATATATTTTGAGAACTGATGACTGCACGGTTGGCCTAGTGGTTTAAACGTCCACTACTGCACCAAGTACCGTGGGTTCAAATCCCACGTGGGACGTGACTTTGTGTGATCCACAAAATGTTGTCCTGAGTCTGGGTGTTATTTGTGTCCGTTACATGTATGTTTGTAAAGTCCCCCGCGACACAGGATGTATATTCCTAATGCGGGAGTTGCTTATTTTTAAAAATAAAAAAAAAATTCAATAGTTCAGGAATTGTTTTCTTTTAATTTAGTTAGGAAGTAATTAGTATAAATAAGATTATACTAAATTAGAAAGATAGATTAGAGAAGATAATTAAAGTATTTCCCTTAATAACTTTAAAGTTACACGAGTAGGTTAGTATTATTAAATGAATAGATACCGAACTATTGAAAACCAGTTATTCATTATAACGTAATCTTATATATAAAATTCTCGTGTCACGGGGTGCGTAATCGAACTCCTCCGAAACGGCTCGACCGATTTTGATGAATTTTTTTGTGATTATCCGGTATCTATGAGAATCGGTTGTAATCTATTTTTCATCCCCCTAAATGTTAGAAAATTACCAAATTACCCCTAAATTTTTTTTTTTATTTTTTTGACAAAATTTTTAATTTCTATTTTTTTATGATGCAGCATTAGAAAATACATACAACCCTAGATTTTCAACCCTCTACGATCAACCCCTATTTTTCCATCGCGATTTTTATTGACCCACCTCTACAACATATATTCCCTTTTATGGCAAAGCAACGTTTGCCGGGACAGCTAGTAGTTACTATAAAAATTAATAATATATAAAAAAATTGAATTTTAGGGATACAGGTTCACGCTTTGCCCGCTGCCTCAAAAAAGGTATTATATTATAATTTAATCTTAATTTAACAATAAAAAATTAAAAGGCCTTCTTGTGTCGCGGACTTCTGCCGGCAGTCCCCGAGTGTAACCCGTTGTTTTAGGATAGATAACTAAAGCGATTATTGTAGAGCTTCTTTATAAACAACATTTGACGTTAAATTATTTTCAAGTAACAAAATATACTCATGGTCGGGAGCCCCGACCCGTGATAGGGCAACGTAAAGTTGCCCATGCGTAAAACATATTTTAATTTTGCCATAACTTCAAAACCAAACGTCTAATTTTTATCATTCAAAGATCAAATATTATATATTATTTATTAGAGGTCGCCCGCGGCTCCGCCCGCGTGGATGTAGGTTACCGCTGCAAAAAGCCTATCCAAGAAAGACACGGTCAGCAAAATGACCCAGGTCCATTTACAGACACCGAAACTAACATCGACGACGCAGACATTATCGGCAGGCTGCACAGATTGTCTTTCTCTGGATGTTAAAGTTATTAATGAGGAAAATATTTAAATGTAATTAATACTAAGTTTTCACTTCTGCCGGCAGTCCCCGAGTGTAACCCGTTGTTTTAGGATAGATAACTAAAGCGATTATTGTAGAGCTTCTTTATAAACAACATTTGACGTTAAATTATTTTCAAGTAAAAAATATACTCATGGTCGGGAGCTCCGACCCGTGATAGGGCAACGTAAAGTTGCCCATGCGTAAAACATATTTTAATTTTGCCATAACTTCAAAACCAAACGTCTAATTTTTATCATTCAAAGATCAAATATTATCTACATAAACTGTAGTTAGTGATGAAATAATTTATTTTGATAAGGATTGATAGCATGAGTAAAATAAACGCGTTTAAATGTAGTCACAAAAAAATTCAAGATTTCTAAATAAAAAAATGGTTGTTGTGCCTCACTCAACATAGATAGGTATAGTGTGTCGCGGACTTTTTTGTAGATATTTATAAGATCTACGATTAATTAGAACATTGTATGGTTCTATCTTTTATAGTATAGGCAGCGTACGCAAAATAAGTAACTTTTCTGGTTGATTTTTACACCTTCTGTCCGAAAAACCCAAATATCTTACGGAACCCTATTTTTTTCAAAATAAAATATAGCCTTTGTTACTCGTGAATAATGTAGCTTTCTAATGAAAAAAGAATTATTAAAATCGGTCCAGTACTTTTTGAGTTTATTCGTTACATACAAAAATACTAAAAAACCAATCTTTTCTCCTTATAATATTAGTGTAGAAGTGTAGATTAACAAACAAATCCATAGAAAACGAGGTATTTGCAATAAATGTGTAAAAAACGAGTTTTTGACTTTTGACTTTGTAATATCGGTAGACGCGGACACCCTACTTTAGCTCGGTTTTGAGATAAGTATTAGAGTATCAAAATAAAGGTTCATGCAAATTTTGCTTGCATTCCTTATTAAAAGACACTGAAGCTGAGGTAGAGTTTGGTGTTTCTGATCTGATGGTTACTAAATACCAACTTCAAAAAAGGAGGAGGTTTTTTGTTCCACTGTATGTTTTTTTTTTCATATTAACTAACTGATAGACTATCAATATTACAAAAAATGCTAAATTATTTTAAAAAATGTTTATTTTAAAGGTAAAAATCACATTAGGCAATTTCGATTTCGTCAGTAGGTGAATTTTGGAAGAATTTGCCACAATTGTCTATCATTCGAGAAACAATCTCCTTGAAGACGGGTTTGCCGATACCGAGTAAAATTTCTTTCCAACTTTCGTCAAGGATTTTCTCCAACGGTTCGGCTGAAAAAAAAAGATTTATATAATTTATGTAATTCTATTTTCTATTATGTTTTATGCGATTTATTTAGGAGTTTAATAATGATGCAACCACCTGCAAAACTTTTGTTTTAAATGGTACAAAAATATCACTTGTTTGGTAAAATTTTCCAGTTGCAGATAGTATTAAAAAATGTAAACTGGCTTTTCTAAGACATTCTTAGCAGTTCGTTATATTTTCATTAAATTAGATGTCTATTATCCTATCAAAGTCTGTTCTGGTCCATTACGTAAATTAGGAATAGACGTCTAGTTTAATGCTTTCTCAGAACACAGAGATCATTTACATGGTAAATGGAAAACATACTAACGGCGTGTCAATAATAGTTAGTGACACAGAAGTTCTTCGAAAGTTAGTTGCTTTATATTAAGCTATCTCAAATCTCTTCTCATAAATTTAATTAGTTTTGCCGTATGTCCCTCGCGAATATTTGAACAAAGTAAACTGGACTACTGTCATATCTATCTATAGTGATGATTTTTGTGTACGTATGATGTAACTCAGATAATGTAATGTTTATCAGACTTACCTTTTGCCCTGTCGCCATTATATAGGTTTTCAAACTTAAAAGTGAATTTAGAAAGTGGCTCGTAGTTGTAATCAAAACCAGAGACTTTGTAATAATTTTTGCCATTTTTGGTGTTTTGCTTCATTTTGAGGTTGAGTGTGACGTGCATTTTATCTAAAATAACACAATAATTTGATTCACTTAATTCTGTTTAAAATATGCTGTAGAGGTTTAAGGTTTTTTTTTTAATTTATTACATACCGCCTTTGATCTTAAATGGTCCTTCTCCTTCGACATCTAAAACAAGCAGTTTACCACCAAACTTGTAGTCGCCGACACATTCGATTGGGCATTCAATATCCAAGAATACTGTAGATTTTGATACGTCGCGTCTAAATAAAATAAACGTGTATTAGAAATTAATAAACTTAACTTAGTAATTTATTTATTAATAAATTACGCATACAATTCATTATAGCATAAAAAAGCTGCATAAATATTATAGTATATGCGAGCACACGAGATTGCGAGAACACTGTTGACGGAAAGCTAGTTGATGAATTTAACAGTCGTGACTATTATGCAACAGATTAATAAACAATTATTTATAAGCATAGACCGATAGGTATAGAAAATCTGTAATCCAAAGTCAGCTACCCAAAAGCTACTTGCAAGCTTGACCATCATTCAGGTTATTTAGTTGTTTAAATTAATATTTTGTACGAAATGCAATGTATCTTTGATATCTTATACATATTCTTAAATACTTTTACAATCGTAATGTATACTCTCGATTGTCAAGTACAATTCGATTGTACAAGTGAGTTTGATTCTAGAATGTAATAAACACCACTATCAATCGATTGTAGACCATTTTGAATATCTTGTTTAAGTCTCTGGGTGTTTTAAATTGTCATCGTATAAAATTTAGAATGATGATAGGTTTAAGTTGGGAGTTGTCTTTTTTTAAAAAGAGAAAGAGAAAAAAAGAGAAGTTCATACTGAATTCAAAAGTGTTTTAGCCGTTTTACATAATTTATATTTTATTTAATTCCTTACTTCTTTTGAATCTTTTGAGTTCGTGTCATTACTCGTTACTTGCAAAAGCGAGTGCGTTGGTATGGTTATGAATAATTTGGTTTCGATAAGCTATCATCGAGTGTTTTATCCCCCTCTGGGACTGTTCTGATTCCAAGATCACAGTGTAGTTCTTTATTTATTATGAACTAAGGGGCGTTAGTGTATATCCTCAGCGTTTTTGACTGAAACTGGTTTGGCTTCAGGATACATTTAAATAGAAGTAGTTTGTTTTCTAGTGACGGCTACGATTTTTTGTTGAAAATAGCAATAGACAATAACAAAAAAGCTAATTAATATACAGTGAACATATCGCTGGACTGTCTGCCCTTCAGGACAATAATAACTTAATCTTCTTATAATGTGTTGAATGTTCTTGAGGTAGAACAAATTGTATAAACACAAAACCAAAATAGTTAATTTCACATTTTGTTTTAAAATTTTTAAGTGTCTTTATTTCTTTGTCATGTAGGAGTTACAAAATTTTTAAACTACTCAAATGGGTATAACTATTGTTTAATGTTAATGTGAATACTCTTACTTAGACATACTTCAATGGAATATTTTAGTTTTAAAATTGACGAATATTTTCACTACCAGTGAACTAAGTCAAGCTACTGTGACTTGCTTTGAATTATGTAAGTTTATAAAATACCATGTGTAATCACGCCTCGTGCAATGTAAATGCAGGAAGTTTTAAAGAACCTACATAATAAATCAATTAAATAATAATAAATATTTCGGACATCTAACACTCAAAGACACACCATCTAAGTTCCAAGCTAAGCAGAGCAAGTATTATGGGTACTAGACAACTGAAATAAATACATATATACTTTTTTGTTGTAAATACATACATATCATACATAGAAAACACCCAAACTCCAAAATAAATATTTGCAGATCATACAAACATTTGATCCGACTCAGGAACCGAACCGAGCCGATCGAATCAAGAACAGCAGTCGAATACGCTATAACTACGCCACCGAGGCAGTGTAACATGTATACATGTAACCTTACACATACTAAATTATTTCTACTTATTTAACACTATACTACAATATTGCGCAAATAGGTTAATATCTTACATGTAACATGTATACATGTAATATTTAGTATGTGTAATTGAGATGTAAATTGCAAAGTGCTAGCATCAAAAAAAAAAAAAAAGATATTAACCTTAGATCGGGAACTTCATCTAGATATTCATAATGTTTACTCTGCTTCAAAATTTGCCAAATTGTTATATTAATATGGACTAATAAAAATAAATGGATAAAGAATATGGGTATTTTTACTTACTCAATCTTATTAAACTTGCACTTGCCAAGACCATGCACCACCACGTTTTTAAGCGACAGCTGTAACCCATCAGTATTGCTATTAATGTCGTGAGTAACCAGTGGATCCATAGGCTTTACTCCGAACTCATCAATACCCTTAACGAAGAAGGGTAAGGCAATCGCGGCTGACTTTACGATACATGCTGAGTCCGTTAGAGGACATGGTTTAATAAACGAAGCTGAAAAGGAATATACATTTATGAGATTTCATTTTCATGGTTTATATATTTTATAAACATGTGTTTATAACTCCTGTTCTCTCCAGATTTTATTACACTTTTTAAAAATATCTTTCACTTAGACGATAAATCAAAAACAAAAAAAACAGTCAATCATTCAACATTAATTAATTAAATATAAATTGTTTCAACGTTTCTGTATACAACTAGTCAAATACATTTTATTTTCTGGTATTTTATAAAGGATTAAAAAACAAACTCAAGTTTTACTTACCAACATTGCCGAGTGATCCGGTCACAAAGAAGCCGATACACAAAATTATATGACTTTTCATCATTTTACACATATTCATTAACTAGATGGCAGACACAGAACACTGATTGAATTAATATTCAAACTTCCTTTTATATAGCATTAGATCTTAAGGACCTCATGCAGTAAAAACAAAACTTGATTCACCAAGAGTGGGAGGTTATATTTAGTGTTATTGATAAAAAAACATTTAATATACGTATGTAAGTAGCTTTTGGGCGCGATGTCATCCGCATGGAAAATTAATTCAAGTTTCTTGACAAGTATGGCTAAGTAAAAAAAGGAGGAAGGTTAAGTGCTTGACTTGCATGTATATGTTTACCGGTTTCTAGGTCACCTCATAAGAACTAACCAGCTAAACCGAAATTTGTGAGTACACACAAACCAAAGTATAATTTGTCTGTGTGAGAGAATGTTGATGGCACGTAATAAAATATGATAAAGCTATAGGTTTTTCTTTTGTATCAAATCCGTGTCTCAGAAAGCACATTAAGGCATTATTCTCGGTTGCCGTACGAGTTAGCTATCTTTCTAGCTGTCGGAGTCCCAAAAGCTATGATACATTTTTTCTGTGGTGGTCGCTTCAAGTGCAGAATTGAAATTTACCTATTGACTTAAAGCTAATTTCAACCTTGTTTGGGCAAAAGTCTCGGAGAAAAAAAGCACTTTCTGTATTATGTTTTGGACGAAGTGATCTGATGCCACAACAATGCAGTGTTATCGCAGTTCAGTAAGGGACATGGCACTTGAATATGTACATGAGTCTAAGCACTTAACAATCTGGATATAGAACCTTATGCCTTTTTTAATTGAAGTTGAATTGATAATTAATTAAAGCCTTAATTTTATTTTAAAACAAATTGATTTAACGCAGTAATTCGTAATTACGCTTACAAGTAGGTAATTGTCGTGTGACAATCATCTACTTATACCTAAGTGTTGTGTGTAGTTCGGCACATACTCGTATGGCCAACAACGTGTTACATTCAAGAACGGACTTAAGTTTCAATAATTGTGAACATGTACTATGTTATCTTTACAAACTTTAACGAAAGGTTTAGGAAAGGAAAAGGTAAATTGAATTGTCTGTAGGAATTGTAATTTGTGTAAAGAAAATTAATTGTTATTTTCTGTTAATTTTACAGACTTTGGCATATATGCGAGTAAGGAACCTGCATTTTCTGATGTCAACTAACTATGTTGTTTTTAACCGACCTATAATTTTATTTACATATTGTTACATATTTAAGAAAGTTAACATACATTAGAAACCAACACAGTGACCACAAACGCAACTCTGCGTGTACAGAGAAGGCTGATTTACAGAGTGTTTGCGATACAATGTGGCAAGCCGGTATGTTCCGGCGACATTAACATGCAAACGTACTGGACAAGCCACGTGTGCCGCACGGTAATCATGCGACCTGGATATCCTCCTTAAACTGACACAGATTAGGTCAGTTACGTGTTATACTTAGTGTATAGTATAGTGTATAGTATACCCTTTCCTATTGTAGAATTCAGTTTGAATTTTGTTTTGATATTAATTGTTTTTATAGTAGTATATAATAGAATAGTATTTTATTTCGTCGTTTAATTTTATTTAGCCCTATCGTGGGAGAGCCACGCTTCGACATGCATGGGTCGGCTCGACCGCGGCGCCGTGGGGCCTCACAGAAAAACCGGTGTGTAATATCGCTTGCGCTGTGTTTCACCGAGTGAGTGAGGAAACCGGAGGCCCAAATTTCAACCCCTACCCCATCCCTTTCCCTATCCCTCAAAGGCCGGCAACGCACCTGTGACGCCCCCGGTGTTGCGGTTGTCGTGAATTCTATTTCTACTCAAGTGAAATATTCATGCGATGATTACGACCATTTCTTATGTGTCTGGGTGTATTAATAATAATTTTGGAGATATGACATCCAACGTCACCTAGGTTAAAACCAAGCAGAGTTTGTGCTATAAAAAGTATGTTTCACTGTAGCAATGATTTTAATAGGTAGGTAAATAGGATGTCAATAGATTTCTCATAATGGCCCAGATAACATATGTATATTATTTTTTGCATAATATGCACACATAAAGTTCACAATCAATATTTCAATCGAATCAAATCTAAATCTGGGGAATTGACCCTGAGATCTCAAGTACAGCAGTCGCATACGCTAAGAGTCAAACAATAATTTATATATGATATTTATTTTTGCAAATGAATCTATGTTCACAAGCAGTATAGTTCTCATAGTACAGGCTGTATCTCGCTTAGAACTAGATGGTAGTGTGCGAGTTGTATAAGGTTATCGATTCTAGTTACGAAGTAATTAAAACAAGGAAATAGTATTATGTTAATTATGTCGAGATTAGTTGTTCAGTGATTATTTAATAAACTACTAGAAATATCGTAGTACAGTACAACCGTGGGAGAGCCACGCTTCGGCATGAATGGGTCGGCTCGACCAGAGTGATACCACGGCCTCACAGAAAACCGGTGTGAAACAGCGCCTGCGCTGTGTTTCACCGAGTGAGTGAGGATATCGGAGGCCCATACCCCAACCCCTCCCCCCATCCCCCTTCCCATCCTCCAAAGACCGGTAATGCACTTGTGACGCCACTCTGGTGTTGCGGGTGTCCATGGGCGGCGGTAATCGCTTACCATGAGGCGAAACGTCTGCTCGTTTGCCCGATATTCCATAAAAAAATAACAATTAATTAGCAACAAAATAATTATTTTCCGAGATGGGGTCAAGTTATACCGGTTAACAAATAGTAAGTTAATAGAAATATAAAGAAAAATAATACTGTGATACGTATTTCCCTACAGCTAAAAGGAAAAACAGAACCACCACAATCGATCTTTAGTTATTATAGCTATCACAGTTAGTTAGGGCTGGAAGGCCGACGACGACGTTTAGAACGATGACAATGATATGTATATTGTTCCTCTTTTATGTAATAACTAGCTTCTGGCTCTGCTCGCGTGTATGTCGATTATCGCGGTAATAAGTAGCATGTTTTTCCTCAAGAATCAAATTATCTCCATGTCAAATTTCACTGTAATCGTAACAGACAAATATCAAAAAAGTTCATCTGAATTAACTCGCTTATTGGATTGTTTTTTCCTGTAAGTCGTTTAGAACATACATATCTTTTGACATTCTAATTACAGGTTTGACCGCAAAATCAAATTGATGCAGTGATTTAATTTACTTTCAATTTACCCTTACCTACCAACATATGGCATAGGTATATAAATAATACCATACGCGGAAAATGGGTATGCACCATCAATACCTGTCAGTCTATTACTGCTTTAGCAATAACATCCGTTTTTTTTTCTTTATTTGTTTAATGAGGGCTAAGTCACGAAGTGATTATGTCCCAACATCCGTTACGTATGCATAACATAAAACTGTCGTAAACAAATTTTGTGATCTCCGAAGATTTTCGTTATTGGAATGTACACATTGATTCAGATTTCGCTTATCGAGGATGGATTCCAAAGCTTACCGCCGCTGTTTGTTTCTTATTTCCTTCTACTCCCTTTGATTAAATTGTGGTGTTCCAATATTATTTGGTATTTCTCGAACTATAATGTCATGTTTAAGTTTCTAAAATTCAGTCAATTCTGATTTTCTGTTATATTTTAATAAAGAAAGTACAAATTGATGTGTCGTAATTACTATTTACTTATCTGCAAATGCAGCAGGATGGGTATATATATTTTTTTTATTACATGACGTGTAGACTATGGTGTTTTAGATGCCGTTAGATTTGTCTTCACTATGAGAGTGGCACTGGGTATATCTATACTAATATTATAAACCTGAAGAATTTGTTTGTTTGAACGCGTTAATCTCAGGAACTGCTGGTCCGATTTGAAAAAATATTTTAGTGTTGTATAGTCCAGTTATCGAGGAAGGCTATAGGCTATCATTACGCTAAGACCAATAGGAGCGGAGCAGTAATGAAGAATGTTTCAAAAACCGTTGAAAAATATTACACTACGAGCAATACTAGAGACGTAAACGAGGTTGCGTGGGTCAGCTAGTACTTTATATAATATAATATTTCTTATATTTTATACTTTCCATATGAAAACTATAAAAAATCAGTAAATACAGTAAACTGTGGATTGAGCTGTCGCCTGCGGTGTTCCCGGACCAATGCGACCTTTAACGGCTCCTTCTTAAAAGGATGGCAACGCACTTGTAACGCCTCTGGTGTTGCGGGTGTCCATGGGCGGCGGTAATCGCTTACCATCAGGCGATATGTCTGCTCGTTTGTCTCCTATACAAAAAAAAAATCATACAGACAGTTTCGAGTTTTAGTGGTTTTTCATATATTTTTTGGTTTTTATTTTCTTTGTTCTTCTGCAGAAATACTATTCGTCATTGGAGTTATCTAAGTGACCAGTATTTAATTATTTAAATTTATTTAAATTTAAGAATACCAAGTTCAACGTTTCAAGAAGTACTTTGAACAGTGACTCACATGTAAAAACTAAAAAGAATCTCAGAAAAAATCAGGTATAAACATTGAAGTGTTAATAAAAATGTAAGTAGCCGAAAAAAGTTAGAAAATGTTGACATTTGTCACTCTAAAGAGCCGCAAGTGTGTTATCAGCTATTAAGTCCCTCATCCTCGGAATTACAGGGAGATAGGGGGGAGGCTTTGAGGCTTCCGTAATCTGATTCACTCGTGAACTCAACGAAAGCAATTCTTAACACCGGTGAGACAAGGTATCATGCGAGTTAAGTTTATTCATTTATGTCGAAACATGACTCTCCCATAGTTAAGTAACCTAAACCTCATCATCAACAGTCTTAACATTTCAATATTACAGACATATATCTCTCTTTAGCAAGGAGGTTTTGGCCTAATATAGAACGTGGGCCAGACGGGTTGGTTTCAAGTTTTCGTTCTCTTTGCAGGGATGTATTACCCGTCGGAAATATCTGCGCACCCGGCTGGAATGCGCTTCACCTCTCGCTTCCCCATGCATCACCCCGCCTTCGCCTATCTAGTACCCTTGCCAACGCAAGCGCCGATGCACGTGTATTATTCTTGCTTTCGTAATCTCTTTTTTTGTTTATTGTGTCTCTGTTCAGTGAAATATTAATTCTCTAGTTTGCATGACGTCATTAAGCCTGGTTCACAGATATTTCCGACGGGTTGTAGCTCTGCTTAGTTTGCTCCTTAAGTTGCCTCGTACGTATACACTTCTTGTTCTTAATTAGTCACTACACGGACAATACGGTAGTAAACTTAATAATTAAAATACTGTTTCATGCTATATAAATGTACATATTGTTGAAAGTAAATATATACCGTGTTCACAACAGCAAAAACATGATAACATTCTCTAGGAGAGTGCTATCGATTCATAGCGAGGGTTGGTTAATACAATGTGTCTTCTTTGCGCTTCCCTTAACTGTGGATTCCGGTCACGAACGTTGAATAAAATCTATATGCTGGACGTGTTGCGCTCGTATTAGATAAACGCGATAAACACAGATTAGTGTGGCCGCGAAATACTTGCTGACACTTTCTTATTTGTTTGTTTCATTCGACTAAGAATTTCTACCGTAAATTCATTTGATGCTCTAAGATCGACGAGGAACTTAAAATGTCTTACCCTTTTAACTTTATTCTTAATGAAGTTTAATGTTTATTACTATTATGTGTCGCCTTTCAATTATATATTTTTTAAAGTAATAATAAAAATAATAAAATTAATTTGTATTAGAAAATAATTTACAATCTTAGCTGAATGTTAAAATTGAGGTTTACATTATGCAGATAAATATTTATTGTAATTTTTATTAATAGTCTTTAACGGTTTACCGCTCGACATAGGCCTCTAATGAGAGGTACCGCCTGTGTCCTATGCTACGCTGGTCATATCTATACTAATAATAAAGCTGAAGAGTTTGTTTGTTTGAACGCGCTAATCTCAGAAGCCGCTGGTCCGATTTGAAAAATTCTTTCAGTGTTGGATAGTCCTTTTATCGAGGAAGGCTATAGGGTGTATATCATCACGCTACTACTATTAGGAGCGGAGCACGAATGAAGAATGTTTCAAAATCGGGGCAAATTTTTCACTACGGGCAATATAAGACGCAAACAAGGTTGCGTGGGACAGCTAGTATAGGTATATAGCTGGCAATAGGTTGGATATAGGGTTTGTTTCAAGTTTTCCTTCTCTTTGCAATGATGTTGTTTATGCTGTTTTACTAATTTATTTTACAAATAGGTATTAAGGCTTGCACAAATTAACGATAATTATATAGTAATGATATTCATAGATTAGATTTTCCAGATGACATATGTAGCGTAGGTAATTCTTACCTATAGCTGTGGGGAAATGATGAATAAAATGAGTTATCAAACATAGATAGATAGAAAACTCTTTTGTTTATACACCTTTTTACATATTATAAGATGACATATAAATATAATGTATCGTACAAAGGGCGGCCTCATTGCCGAAAGCAATCTCTTCCAGGCAACCTTAGGATGGATTAAAACAAACATAATTATATCTACATAACTTGCTCTAAGCTCTATCGCTTTATTATTCGACGTGTAAGATAATATTGACTCTTTCGAAAAAAATAACTTTTAAGTCCTGTTTCACTAGTTTAAAATAAGGTTCGAATAGCTTATCTAAGAGATAATTGACGTATTTTAAATACAAATAAACAGGTGAACAATGCTCTTTGAGTATGCAAATGCAAATTGCATTAAGTAAAATTCGTCTTGATTTAATCTTCCATCTTTAGTGGTGGATATTGAGTTCAAAATTTAAACGGGAGGAATCTTGTATACAACCTATTTATCGAATCCGTACCTGTACAGATACAGTTCATTTATTGATATCCCGAGATCAAATGGCACTATTCTCCTTGATCTCCAGGCTATTAATATGTATTAAGGAATTAATGTAAAAGAAAATATTTTTCCTCCTCCGGCGTTATCTGATAACGCTTCCAGTAATAGAACTATTAATAGCCTTGTCACAATGCTACGTCATTATTATAAAGTACTCTTGTCGCATCGAACCCCTACTGCACTACACATTATAATTATTCGCAAAAGTTTTCACTAACGTTTAACTTGAAGGGAGACAGGGATGCTTTCAAAGAGATCTTTTGTATGAACCTACATAGACTGGTGTGGTAAATATTGGAGTGTTTAAGAGGCCACTTACGAACGTCGTTAAAATATATCCACTATTAAATATCTTAAATATTTTGAAGAGATTTTCCAAAGTATGTTTACATTTGTACCCGACTATGGCGAAGGCAAAAAAAGGGTAATATTAACTGTTTTAAAACACACAGACAGAAAAATAACTCCTAGTGGGGCATATTTTTGTAATCGAGTCATAATTCATACTTATTTTTATTCTATTTTATATGGACAACAAACAAGAACATACACCTTAAAAGCTAAGAGGCACATAACAGTAATAATCAAATATTGGTGCTGCCTTAATTACAGGTTGCCACGAAAAGCATAAATATGTTTAAGCAGATAGATGCGAGCTTAACTTAAAAAAATAAAAATAAAAGTACAAAATTAAAACACGAGAGTAACAAGTAAATTAATGCAGACATTCTAAGAAGGCCACAATACACAGTCAAATACATAACCAACATACTTAATATATAAGGAAATCTAAATACGTTTGTCCTAGCTTATTAATGTCAATTTAATGTCGATTGGAACTCTTAAATATAATCAAAAAGTATCTAGTCAATCGCGGTAGCTTATGAGAAATCGTAATGTTAACTTTTTGTAGCTGATGATGGCAGTTTATATTACCGTTAACCAATTTATGTAAAAATTATAAATCTAAAATTTTACGGCGTTTTTTTAGTCATGTTAAGTTAAAATGAATTAGTCGGTTTGTGTAACCGCAAAGTTTATTTGATTTATGACGTAAAACCATCAGGATAGATACATCAGGCAGAGTAGAGTCATTTTGACAGGCTCATATAAAAAAAAAAACATACTCGCGGAAGGGGCCGGGGGCAAAATTAAAAAAATTATAAAGTAACCTTTGTTACAGTCTTTTAGGTAAATTTGTTCTGCTAATGTCGTTCACTCTGTGTTCCTAAAATCGGATAAAACATTGAATATTTACGACATAATAAATATTCGTTTCTTTTCGTATGCAAAGCAGGATATAAAGTCATTCAATCCTTTTAGCTCGAATTATTTGAATGACAAAACGCACTTTTGTTTTAGTATACCTACCGTTTTCGTGTTAGAGGAAAAAACAATAAATTAAAGACTACACATAAATATGCTATAAAAATGGGCTTGCTCGTAAATAAAACTTAGTAATTATCATTAGAAAAGGGGAAAAGCTTGCATCGTATTACCAAAATACAATATTGCAATGTTTAGAACTTTGTAAACGGCAGTGGATATCTCAGGAACATTAGTTTAATTTCCTGATTCAATCGAATCAAACCACTTCATTTTACCTACATATTATAAAAACTGTTATCAAACTTTCATTTATTTTTATTAATACCATAGAATAAAATTAAATAAATATTACGATCTAACAACCGAACTAAACAAAAATGGCTATGTGGTTAATTTATACGCGGTAGAAGTAGGAGCGAGAGGTATACCAGCTAAATCTCTCTATAACCTTTTGAAAGACCTTGGCCTGTCGAGATCTGCAGTAAGTTCTATTTTAGAACGAGTATCCAAGGTTGCACTAACAGGTTCCTACCAAATTTGGCTAGGTAGGGCGGGAAACTCGAGCAGTGAAGGTGAGCGTTGATGCGCATCTTAAAGGGGGCCTCCTTAAACCTACACCTAGGTCGTAAGTCCTGGGCACTGCTTTGAGTTTCTCCCTCTGCCACACGATGGACCCGGCACCCGCACGGTGAATCCATGGAGTGCTAAGAAGTTTGTCTCGTCTCTTATGGTACATCTCATTAAACAGATTCGCTTGTTCTCGTATAAAAATGTTTCAATCCCTTTAACGGTAACTAAATCCCTCTGTAGTTATTGAAGATGTGGTGTTTATTATTTTTTGTTGAGGGGCTCGTTTTCGAGTGACGTCTCAGCTAAAGGGAGAACAATATATCAATGTGATTCATATCCGAAGGGTGCCATAGTTTTTCTGCTTACTGTTACGGTTCATATCAACGTCATAATAAAAGCTTTTATAATATTACTAAATATACTTATGAGCGGCTGATTTACCATGAAACTTTTACATTCACATCCATATACCTATTTCTTATAATTCTTCGTTGTCCTTCACAAATTCGTTAAGAATATACATCATGTGTCGCGGGGACTTTATAAACATACATGAAACGGATACAAAGAACACCCAGACTCAGAACTACAATTTGTGGATCATATAAAGTGTTGTTCCGTGTGAGATTTGAACCTACAATATTGGGTGCAGTATAAAGCGGCGTTGTGACCGCTGAAATCACTAGGCCAACCGTGTAATCAATGGACGCGTAACAAAAATAATTAACATAAAAATACCCGTAAATATAGATGTATTTAAGGCATTCAAATAATGTTTATAATAATAACCTAAGAAATGAAATTTAACATATTTTATGTATGATCAACAAAGTCGTATAAATAACAAATATTAGTTAGAGAAACCATCCACATAAGTTCAGTTACATACACAGAACTATGAATAGTTACACGATACTGATACCAGTTCAAAGTTGCTGAACTTCACTCGAGCCATCTCTTGCCAGTCAGCAATGGAATATTCATGCAGTATCCGACTTCACAGTTTCTGTCTAATTACATGCATCGCAGTAGTCAACCACAGAAGGTAACTTTTACTCACTAACAATAGCACTACCATAGGTTTTCGACTTGAAACTCATTAAAAGTTCTTCAAATATTTATTTGAATTCAATTAAGGAAAGCATTTTTAACTGAAGGAATCAACGGTTAAGAATACTAGACAATAGAATAGAGTTATAGTTAACATAGTTTCACTGTTGTGTGTCAAAAATTTGTAATACATGACATTAAAACTAGGTACCATAAGTGAAGCAAAACAATTGAATGAAAAAATGATAGTTAAAACGCTAAAAGAACACGCTTTCATAAATAAACCAACCTTAAAAGTAGAAAATAATAATTTTAATTATTCAAATTAAGGATAGAGTGTTATATAAAAGAAATTATTTGAATTTAAGAAAGCGTGGGGTGCTTTCCGGAAATATTTCGATAATGTCGCCCGACGCTTTTTTACATTAAAATAATTTGTTTCATTCATCACTCTATCTTTAATTTAAATTATTAAAAATATTATTTTCTACTGTTTAGTTTGCTTTATTTATAAAAGCTTTTTTTAGTTTTTCAAAATATTATTTATTATTCTTTAAGTATTGTTATGCCGTTGGTCCTCGATACATCTACTAAGTTTAAATAAAATTTAGTCCGTTACACACATGACACACACACACACACACACACACACACACACACACACACACACACACACACACACACACACACACACACACACACACACACACACACACACACACACACACACACACACACACACAACAAACATGCATACAAACAACACACAGGTGAAGCTAATAAAAAGTGTGTTACAACACTTAGCCCCTATATACTCCTAGTAAAGTTTTGTTTCATAGACAGTCGTAGGCTTTGCATCAATAAACTTAATGATGCTCTTCAAAGCGTCTTCGAATTGAGTTGTGTCAGATTATTAGCTTTGTTTTGCTGAAACGATGCGTAATTATGGTTATTGAGTAACTCGAGACGAAATTGTTTGTTATTTTGGGTCAGAACTAAATACAGAAGTGTTCATTCTTATATACAACATTCCGTATTAACTAGCAATGATTTAATATTAAATCGCTTACCAAACCATATAAATTAGATATACATGTAATTTGGAACGATATAGTTTTTACTCTTATTACGTAGCGACTAAATACTGAATTTAATACCTATGTACAATGTCAGGTTTATTTAAAGACTATTTCTTCTGGAGAATCTGGTATTAGTTTTCACCTATGACATAAATATAGGAGTAGATGTACGCTACTGTCACTTACTGTTTAGTTATTTCTTTTAAAACATGAACGTTTTAAAGAAAAGTTGTATAAAATCGCATCAGCCGTGTCTGAGATAAAGTTGAACTATTTGTCAGGGAATTGGAGCTTAAGTGGAAAAATTCTGCATCGCCCATTTCTAGGAGGACTGAAAGCAAATATACAAGTTTTTTCTGCTAAATAAATCAAGTACATTCCCGACAAAATGGCGAGGTATGCTCTTTTATGATGTTCGTTTAAAGTAAGCGTTTGTAGACGAGGTATTTTCTCACGAAGTAGACGCGAAGTCTTTGATAGTTGTGCATTCTGGCGTTGTGTAATTGTGTGAGTTTCGCGCAGTTGGAAACTACTACTTGTTTGAAACACGACTCAATCGAATGTCACAGGTAATAAACTCTATCATAGTATCATAAAAAGGTGACTTATACTTTTAAAAATAAAGTTTGATAAACAGTAATGGTTAAGTAATTTAAAATCATCAATCTCATCATGTACTCTAGGTGCTTTAATGTTGGGCAACTTGTATGTCGATCAAACAATCTTTTGAGACTCGTTGCGACTATTAAAGTTCCGGAAACCATCATCATCATTATCGTCAGCCCGCTGCAGTCTACTCCTAGACTGGGCACAACTCATAGGTACCAAGCAAAGATTTAAAAAGGTTTGTAGAGTTATTAAACAGTGGTAGATAGCATGACGTAATATTATCTTTATCCTGAGCTGTAGATGATAACTAATTTATTATTCTTGCAGATAATCCTGTGTTTATCTGCCTACACAGAATAGAAAACAAAAACAAAATAACTCACAGTGTGGTCGCAGTTATTTTGGTTATAGCTTATATAAATATGAAAGTCACTATATATCCTCTAAGTTATAAAAGTAGATTAATAAACTGAGTGAGAATCGAGTAATCTTTGTAACTATATATCCACGTGTGAATGGTTAGACCAATATCTCTTTATTGGGAAAGGTAGCTATAGACATTACGCTAATACCAATAGCAGGCGAGCATCAAATTATTTTCTATTCTTTCCGATAAACATGAAAATTTATTCCTTTTGAGAGACGCAGAAGATTACGTGGGGTTAGCTGGTTTATAATAAAAATAATTTTCCTGTTCAAGTGTTTCTCCTTAATAATGAAGATTGTAGCTATAAGGACAGGAATTACATTATTTACATTACACTCATCTTATATTATATGTTGTAGATAATTAAATAAATAAATCCGTCTTATCTATATGCATTCGACGATGTAATACGACGTATTATCAGTAAATATGTTTTACAAAATGTAACTTTTTGAAATGCAGGCCTTGTTAAATCATATGCAAAATGTTATGTCACGTTACGTATCGGCTTATTTGTGTATTGATTAAAATACTAACATAATGGAAGAAACATACAAATCGAGAAAATACATTCGATACAAAAATATCAATACCAAAATTTGATCATATGAGTTTCTTTCTCATTGTGATTCAACGTGACAGTTTTATTTATATTTACATACGATTGAGAAATAAACTTTTAGTATACTGACAGAGTGAAATTTGTTTTGTATCGCAAACTCATTAAGTAATGATATTCAGTGGTAAGGGTTTCAGAAATTCAGTATGAAATCAAATTTCTCGGCAAGCAAAACGAAACAAATGAATAACTTTATATTTCATTTGAAAGTTTCAACGTCTTGAAATTTGAATATCTAAATAAACGATATGGCAGTCAGGGTATGTAGTCGTAATATATGAAAGAATAATGTATCTAGAATTTAATATATTTGGTTCAAAAATGATATAATGTACTGTATAATGGACTGTAGCAATAATTCAATGATAATATTATTATGTCTCCTAAATACTTTACAAGTATTAAATATGAAAAAACACCTCATATAGTATTATAAAAGTAACTCCTGTTTATTTTTAATCTCAGACATTACTGTAAACGTCAGGACAGATAGTAGGTTGGTCAAAAGATCGATGCGGTATAAACGGTGCTTGCAAATCCGCTGCTTTTCATTCCCGCTCGTGGTTTACTCCAGCCTTTAAAGTGTACAAGTAAAGATACAATAGAACTACAAAGAGATAATATGCAGCGGTTCTGAACAAAAGCATCTACTGGTATTTTCCCAGCTTGTAACACTAACTGTGTACTAATGAGCCCGCATGTTTTAATACAAAGGAACGTAGGATAGGAAAGAAACAACACTCGCCATAATAAAGTTATCCAATAAACTTCAATTTAAGTATCGACAAGACAAGTGTGTGAAAACGGCAGACTGCACAAATGGAATTGTTCAATTAATTGAAACTTAAGGTGAGGTCAGTCAGGGTCAATCTACAATGGTGGGCTGCTGACAAATTCCGAGCAACCGACATTCCTTGCATACCGTCGGAACTCAAATGGCGCGGCTTTTAATTGTAAAAGTTAATTGTTTTGCAAAAATTGTTTTAGAACAACGTAATTTTAGTAGTTTAAAAGGTTTTTATGACTTCCCGTTTGCGATTCAACGAGTATGCTATGTGAGTGCAATTGCAAAACAAATTAACACGAGTAGACTTTTTAGATTAATGACTAATAATTAGTACATCCGTCCGATAATAATAAGTTTAGCGAGAAAATTATAATTGTTGTGAGAAAATAAACATGAAGAAACCTGTATCCTATAATATATAATGTCTTCTGTAGTCTGTAACTACATAATGTACGTATCTATATGTTAACTAGGATTTATTACTTGTATTGTAAAAATCATCTAACATGAACCTAAGGTCTTTGGTCTATGGATCTGTGATTAAAAAGGACAAAAAACAAAGGAAGGGGATGGAACTTATCCAGAAAGTTTTGTTTTGAATTTTCTTCTTCAGAATATACTCCCAAAAAGTTTACTACAAAATCGATGAATTTTACACACCTAAAAATGTTTTACTATCATAAAATTTCAATGTATGTACCTATTCTCCTTTAAATGTAGAATACTCAATATTACCCAACAAATCAAATTCAAATCTGTACTCCGCATCTGCATATCGATTGACAACATAAATGCTGCAGAGTTTCAGGTGTATCGTCAGTGAAATGCATAAGGGAACATTTTATTCGCTTGGTTCTACTTAACAAGGCAACAGAGCTGTCGGCTAATGTTTGCCATAAAGTGTAAACTATTGCGAGTCTTCTAATTTCTTAACATTAACAATTCAACTTGCTTAGACCCTTTTCTAACTTCAGAATTAGACCCTAAACTTATTTATTAAATAGGTACGTAGGAATCTAGATTTATATTGTATACGTGCCTTCTGTAATTCAGATGTAACGAATATTTCACTGGCAGTCATAACCGTCCTAAAAATCTTATTTAATGAATTAAATCTGGTACATACCGGGCTACTGGAATCCCTAAATAAGCACTCGAAATCACTGCCTGTATTTCCTACTTATGAATAATGATTAGGAAAATATGACCCACTAACTAAGCTAGAAGTGTACATACATACATATTATATACACATACACACTTCGATATCAATTCAATGGTAGGTAGAAGAGAGTGTATTACATCTATACGTTGTTTACTATTATTTTGGTCACTTATGCAATAACGGCAATGTATATCCACCAAACACTCTAAATAACAGATAAAAGGAAGTAAGAAGGAAATGTTATTGTAAAAACTATACTGTTTATTAGCAACATAAGTTGCACACGTATTGAAGACTTAAGTTATAGTAATAACAGTGGCATTACTGTTATTGAAGACTGCTTTCAGAGATTTGCCAGATCCAGATTTTAGAAAGGATAAGTGCCGTTTCTGTTTAGAAATTTATCACGCCTTGGTTTTTTTTTATTTCAAACTTTTTGGTTTTGAACTATCTACAATTGTGAAATGATTGTTCGTTCAAATAGGTTACATTGGCCCCGGCCAGTGTATCGTCAAATACGATCTGGTTAAACATGATTATAATTTCTTCGTAATGAGTTCAATATGACTCTGAATTCATTTTATAACAGCTGTTGATTAGAAGGTGTACTAAAATAAAATCAGGTTCATAAATCAAGCCGCCGAATTCATTCCTTTGTTTCATTACAAACATTTTGACATCACATGCCAATGATATTGTCCAAGTAGCATTTAAATTACATGTGTATTGAAATATCTTATGACTTTCAACTTTATTCAAGACGCCGCTGAGTGATCTACCACAAGCCGAACTTCGCTTGAGACTTACCGCAGCACCGACTAAGCGTTTTATCGTTACTTCGCAGAGCCTTGCTTTCCTCAGCGTTCCAGTATATTCAAGGCAACAGCATCTTTCATATTGTGTGGAAAACGTCTGACGTGATCGATTATTATGTTGTCTTAGTTGCAGTTTGTATTCATGTCAATTATTCACAACATGTGTATCACAAATATCGAATGGAAAATGAATAGCCATAGGGGTATGGCAATAGATTTCCAATGTTTTTACATTAGGGAATACGAAAAGTAGATGATGGTTTTTTAAGTCTGAGATCTTAAAGACGTATATACAAGTGTATAGTCATCAATAAAGTCATCAGCATATAACAATGTTTAGAATCATTACTAGACATTGATGTTATTGTATTAAGTAATGTGAAATTGATAACTAAAATACGAGAACAAGAATTTATTTACTTATTTAAATGAAATCTCTTTAACTAAAACATTCTTTACTTTAGCCAATTATTTTATCCAAAAAGTAAATCCAAAATAGTTACGTCATCTTAATGCTTAATGAGACCAGAGGAGTCTCTAGCACGCGAAGCGCCCGTGTGCAATCATTACTCTAGCGCCCTTTAGTATATGCAGTAGTATGCATGTAGAAATAGATGTTATAATTAAAAATGACGCGGCCGGCGACCCTAACACTGCTGTGCCCGTCTTTATATATATAAAGACGCCCAGAATATTGCCGTTAGCGATTGTAGAGAGAGATTCGACGCAAAACACTTGCATCTTTGCTAAGATATCACGCAAGAAACTGCAAGGACATTCTCTTTCAACGTTTTACTTACTATCCTATATTACTTTTAAGAACAAATATATTGTATTAATGTTATGTCTAAAAAAATAGAATTAATTTCCTGCAAAAATATGAGAAAGAGTCAATTTATATTTCTACCTTGACTCGTGAATTTGTGTTGACATTTAAGCATTATTTTGCTTATTTCTATATCCTTTTAATCAGAAACTATAAACGAGTAAGAACTTAATTTTCCAAGCAATTTATAACCAATATGTAGAATTAAATCGTGCCCAATGCAACATCCACCGCAACGTAACAATGTACATAGGAGCATAGCAATATACTGCTACGTTCAATACTGATGTGGTAACATAAATTGGTTTTAGCCAATACTCGTATATATGCGAATAGCTTGGCGGTCATGCATTATAAGCAGCTGCTGACCTGTACCTTGTTGAGGTGAAATTGGGCCGGCAGGGGTATCGTCGGGTATATGGATATTTTTAGTAAGTGAGGCGAGTTGGAGTATTAGGGCGGGACAAGTCACGCGTGAATGACTCTGTGGCTAGTTCTTATAGGTCGATAGTTTCACCTGTAAAGAAAGTATATTTTATTTAAATCTAGACCTTTCAAGATTTACAGTAATAAGATGAGATAGACATGAATACATTTTAATGTAATAAAGATGAATATTATTCCTTTTTCTATGAATGCAGTTTATCATAGCAGAGAAACAAATTTAGCGGCGTATAAAGTCTCTTTTAATAATACTTTTCTACGGGATCTCATGATAAGCAAATAGTTATTACTATAATTTAAATGGAGTGACGATTTAATCAAGACGACTGGCAAGATCTGGATGCGAATAGCCGAGTATCGAACCAAGCTGCGTGCAGATATCAGCAGCCTATCATTGTTTACTGAGTGCCGAAGATAATAACAAGATTAAGCTTTTAACTGCTATTTATTTTTCTCTTTCCGCAAGGTGCATCCAATGTATATGAAAAAAGTCGTTTATTGACGTGTTGCGTCGTGAAATTATAAAATATCAGCCAAGTTTAAGTCAGACTCGCACGGGCAGTGTTTCGTACCATTATAACTATAAACATTTCAAGCGTCTATCTGTTGCCGTTATTAATATCGAGCATAAAACAGCAAAAAAAATACGTTTGTTGTATGGGAGCCCGCTAACTATTTATTTTATTCTGTTTTCTAATATTTGTTATTATAGCGCCAACCTTCAAGAAAAGACCGTACTCCTTAAAGGCCGGCAACGCACTTGTAACGCATCCGGTGTTGCGGGTGTCCATGGGCGGTGCTAATCGCTTACCATCACGTATGCCCCCTGTATAATAAAAAAAAGAAATAGATCGTCTCTTGGAAATTTCAACTGCCTAACTATCACGGTTCATGCGATACAGCCTCGTGACAGATGGACGGACAGACGGACAGCGAAGTCTTAGTACGTCCAGTTTTACCCTCTGGGTACCGAACCCTAAAAACAGTATTTTTTTATATTACACTTACTATTGATTAAGAAAGGCTTAGTGGTATAGAAGATAGTATATATATATAGAAGACTAGCTGAACCCCGCGGTGCTATACGCGGTACGACAATAACTGCTCGCAACGCCGCGAGGCGAAGCTAGTATCTTTATAAATTGTAGCCTATGTGTTATTCTGGAGTATAAGCAAAAGTTTCATCAAAATTATAAGAAATAATTTCGTAGTTTAGAATGATTTTATGTACAATAAAAGAAGATAAATATCGGTTTCAAAGAGAAACTAGGTTCACGGACAATGGATGATGTCACGAAAATGTTAGCACATTCGTAGTTTTTACATCATATACCATGTTAAATAAAAAATGTAAACATTCGATAAAATAATAATGTATGTAAAACACTTCAGAGGACCTATTATGACCATACGATGTTTACGTGGATACTTCACGGAGACTCTTGAAAAATTCAAATAGGATAAAGTTTATGGTTGCATATTCATGTGTACTTTTGTTTGTCCTTTTCAACACCCCTGTTGTTTGTTTTGTATGTTTTTACCATAGACAACAAGGTAGAAATAATATTCTATATTAATATTATAAAGTTGAAGAGTTTGTTTGAAGTGCTAATCTCAGGAACCGCTTGTCCGATTTAAAAAATTCTTTCAGTGTTGGATAGTCCATCTATCGAGGAAGGCCATAGGCTATATCATCACGTTAAGACTAATAGGAGCGGAGCCCCAATTAGGAATGTTTACAAAACGGGGGAAAATTATCACGCTTCGGGCGATAGTAGACGTAAACGAGGTTGCGAGGGTCAGCTAGTATTAATATTTTTGTGTAGGTACATATTAACACAACTTGAATGACTTTGTAAATGTTGTTTTGATCATTACATTATCGACTGACGTAGGTTTGTTGAATACAATTTAGTTTATTCTAATGTATTTAAAATGATTTAATATATTTAAGTAAAGACAGTTTCAAGGACTAAAGCCTTCCATTGCGATGATGTCTATATATTACGTAGATTATTTTTATTGTACAATTTATATAGTAATAACGCCAACGAGAAATATTTTATGAAAACAATTGATTTAATTCAATGTAAAAAAGTTTTTTTGTATTTTAATAACCTATCTATAAACTATACGTACAAAACGATTTTGACCAATTTATACTCTTTATTGAAGTTCGTAAAATAAAAAAAAAAAATTAATACACCACTCCATACACATTTTTTTAAGTCTGTTCAAAATGATTTCATTTTCATTTATGTACCTAAAATATAAGGCTAACCTATTCAACCGCCTAAGGTTCCTGATTTTTTAGAACATAGATTAGATTTAGAAGATTTAATAAGTCTTATAAGTTCTAAATAATAATAAAAGTACCATTGTAAAATACTTTACAATTTAGAAAAATCTATAAAACTTTTTTTACTACTTATCACTTATTACCACTAACTTACGTGACTTCAATCATAAGTAATGTCTATTTTAACACGATTAAACAAAGCATTCACCACAATATAAGCACAATTGTATAACAAGAACTTTCTTCAACACTTTATTATTCATTTACCTCCATCATACATGTATATTAAAAAGCAGGTAAAGAAGCCTTTTCGAGTTTTATTCAATTAATGGTACAGAGACGTAAAAAAAGAAACCCTTCAATTTTGCTGGTAATACTGAAGTAAGTATTATTAAATTCTACGCTCCTAAAAGTTTAATATCCCTCGAGTTATCAGTTCCAGTAATTGTTTCTAAATCTGAATCTTTCTTGTTAGTTACACATTCGTTAAATGTGTATAATTTTTAGTTCTACAAACCACTCGTAATATTCCTTACGTTTAGATTCCTCTATTTTATCATTTCGTCTTACCTTTTCAATTCTTGCAAACTGCTTATAGTAAATATACCATGTTTTTTGTGTATGAAGTAATATTATAGAAGGTCTTAGTAATGTACCCATACATATTCTAAAACGTCTGGATCAGATATTAATCCTATTTCTTAGCAATATGATATACTAGCTGACCCACGCAACTTCGTTTGCGTTTTATATTGCTAGTAGCGTGAAAATTTTCCCCCGTTTTTGAAACATTCTTCATTGGTGCTCCGCTCCTATTAGTATTAGCGTGATGATATATGTATTTACAAAAAAAAGTATATATGTATTCATATCAGTTGGCTAGTACGCATAACACAAGCTCTGCTTAGCTTGAGACTAGATCGCGTTGTGTGTTAGATGTCCCAAATAAAAAAAAAAAAAAAATAGCTCGGTAATGATTCACTAAGTTCCTAGTTTATTTATTACTAGCGACCCGACTCGAACATGAAAGTCTTGGAAATTTTAGAATTTAGTCTAGTATAATGTGCATGTATTACACAATACAAACTTTCCTCTTTAATCATTCTATACAGGGTCTGTCGTAAATAATGGATAAGTCGTAAACTGGAGTTGGTCCGGCTATGAGACTATTAGAAAATCGTATCTTTTTGCCAGGGTTTCTAACCGTATGGAAATGGCGTAGACTTTTATGTTTTTTTATAAATTTCGCTACTCTTTGCATTCATTCCGTTGCCATTTCGTTAAATTTAGGTATTTCTGTGTCATTTTTTTTGTATTATAGTCTTGAAGATGTGTATTATTTAGTTTTAGTACTGTTTTAGGCGTTTTTAACGTTGGTCATTTTCAAAATTGTCATTTTAAGATTTTTTATGTTTTTGTTTTACTTAGGGTCAACTTTTGATCATTTACTGTGTAAAAAAAAAGTACGGCGCTATAGCTGCCCATGATCTTAATAAATTATCTAGTATGTGTAGATTCTAAAAAGGTATAACAATGCATACTTCACAAGTAATATTAAGCTACATGAGCGAGATCAATATCAAGGTGAGAAAATATTTTTTTCATGTAATGTTGTAAATGGTTATAAAACTTCGTCAGAATGATTTATTTCTGCCAAGATTCTTTACACAAACACTATGGGGCCACTATTAAGGATATTCAAAGAAAACTAGGTAGTTTTTTGTCAAAAAAATTTCATGCCTCCTCATTTCATAAAGGTGTTTAATTTTAAAATTGATGTGCTCTAATAGTTACATGCGACAAACATGTTACAAGTTTATTCGTAAAAAGGATCATCAGGTAAAAAAATGAACAAAGACAGCAATACAAAGGGTCTCCCCGCGTGAAAAGGACATTGTTACTAGGCACACTGCATGATGCACCGTCCCTTTCACACTCACGATGTGTGAAAAGGTTAGCATGCGTTTAGCTAGGGCGCACTCCTGATACATCTCTCAGTGTGATGTTGACCATCGCATGTGCTCTCGTTTTCATTACTGTCGTCAATTTGTTACTGCTTTCTAATATCGGACTTAGATTTTCTTTGTGATTTGGACTTGTTACCCTGGTGATATTGACAACTCAGCTCTCATTTATGGGCATCGTGTTGTGCTATCGATTGCACGTGTTATTTTGGAAAATTTTGTATATCATGCCTCAACAATACACGCCGGCCGAATACGTAAACATGCATTACATTTATGGTTTATGTGATGGCAACGCCAATAGAGCTGCTAGAGTTTATCGGGAAAAATATCCAAATGCCCGGCATCCTGACTATCGTGTCTTCATAAGAGTGCACAACACATTTTTGGAAGGACGATTTCCTGGGACCGGCGTAGGCGGGGCGAGTGAAGGACGACCACAACGCCACAGTGCAGCCGAAGTACTGGAAATAGTTGCAGAAGACCCTGGTACGTCCATAAGTGTAATTTCAAGGCGCACCGGTATACCTCAAAAATCTGTACACAGGATTTTAAAAAGGCATGAATTATATCCCTATCATTATCAAAGGGTCCAAACATTAATGCCAAGGGACGCTGCTGCGAGAATAACATTTTGTCGCATAATGCTGCGAAAGATGAGGGAAGACCAAAGTTTTTTTAATAAAATTTTATGGAGTGACGAGTCAACGTGTCGAAAAGATGGTTTTTTGAATCTTCACAACATACACAGCTGGCAACTCGAAAACCCAAGACTTATCCGAGAAGACCGATCGCAATATCAATTTAAAATTAATTTATGGACTGGCATTATTAATGGCAAAATCATTGGTCCATTCGAATTGCCGGCAATATTAAATGCGGATATGTATTTGAATTTTTTAGCAAATACTTTACCTAGTTTACTGCAAGACGTCCCACAAGAGATAAGAAATGAGATGTGGCTACAAAATGATGGGTGTCCAGCACATTACGCTGTTCGTGTCAGGGAACATTTAAATAATACTTATCCAGATGGATGGATAGGGCGATTGGGGCCAATTTTATGGCCTCCACGTTCGCCAGACCTGAACCCCTTGGACTTCTTTTACTGGGGCTGTATAAAAGAAAAAGTATACAGTGAAACAATAAGTTCTGTAGAAGAGTTGCGTGCGCGCATTCAAGTAGCAGCGAGAAAAATTGAAGAAGCCGGTTATGTGCGCCGGATTAAGCGATCGTTTATTAGGCGATGTAGAGCGTGCATAGCTGCCGGCGGAGGACACTTCGAACATTTAGTTTAAGTTGTTGAATAAATATTTTTACGTACTAAAACAACCTAGTTTTCTTTTGAATATCCTTAATAGTGACCCCATAGTGCTTGTGTAAAGAATCTTGGCAGAAATAAATCATTATGACGAAGTTTTATAACCATTTACAACATTACATGAAAAAAATATTTTCTCACCTTGATATTGATCTCGCTCATGTAGCTTAATATTACTTGTGAAGTATGCATTGTTATACCTTTTTAGAATCTACACATACTAGATAATTTATTAAGATCATGGGCAGCTATAGCGCCGTACTTTTTTTTTACACAGTAAATGATCAAAAGTTGGCCCTAAGTAAAACAAAAACATAAAAAATCTTAAAATGACAATTTTGAAAATGACCAACGTTAAAAACGCCTAAAACAGTACTAAAACTAAATAATACACATCTTCAAGACTATAATACAAAAAAAATGACACAGAAATACCTAAATTTAACGAAATGGCAACGGAATGAATGCAAAGAGTAGCGAAATTTATAAAAAAACATAAAAGTCTACGCCATTTCCATACGGTTAGAAACCCTGGCAAAAAGATACGATTTTCTAATAGTCTCATAGCCGGACCAACTCCAGTTTACGACTTATCCATTATTTACGACAGACCCTGTATATTGCTGAAAACTGCATTAAAATCAGCCGTGGGAGAGCTATGCTTCGGCATGAATGGGTCGGCTCGACCGGAGTGATACCACGGCCTCACAGAAAACCGGTGTGAAATAGCGTTTGCGCTGTGTTTCACCGAGTGAGTGAGGATACCGGAGGCCCATACTCCAACCCCTCCCCCATCCCCTTTCCCATCCCCCAAAGGTTGGCAACGCACTTGTGACGCTTTTGGTGTTGCGGGTGTCCATGGGCGGCGGTAATCGCTTACTATCGGGTGATGCGTCTGCTCGTTTGCCACCTATTCAATAAAAAAAACAAAAAAGATCTAAGCAAACAGACAGCGGCAGTGACTTTAGTTTATACAATGTAAGGATTTTATCTTCGCAATGGTGATCGATAGCAAATCCCGAAATAAATGTGTATAAGATCTATAAGAAGTTTAAAGTAAAAATAGAATAAACAGAAACAGTGAAATCAACACAACATCAAAGTCAATAATTCCCCTGTTTTAACAAACTTGCAGTATTGATTGTTCGTAAAGAACGCATCTCAAGGAGATTTATTGAGTAAACACTGAGAATCAAAGAACTTCAAGAGAAATTATATTGACTGGTATAAATTTTCCTGTACACCTAAATAGTCATTACATTTGAAATCACTTGACCAAGTTTCAACACATTTACAAGATTTATTAATGCAATGCCAATAATAATAATATGTGGGTTATAGTTTTGACAGTCTATGTATATTTGTATGTTCCAACGTAGCATCTAACGCATTGAACCGATTTTAATAAATGTGGTGTCAATAGATTCATAATAATGGGCCGGGTGATATATGCATTTTGTCGAAAGTATTTATATAGTTGGTTTATACTTTTTTGTTTAATTGTTAATATGATCAGTAATTTACGGAGTTGCCAAAAAGTTTATAGGGACACAATATGTTTTGTACTGGTTAATGATTTTTATATTTAAGCACTATTTCTAAAACTCATTTGTATATTGTGGAACCGTAATAGGTTTTGAATGTTACTGAATATATTTGATTTTGTTGTCATCAAAACCTCTAACAAGATTGATGTGTATCTATAACATTAAATTGTCATCACTATATTTTACACAAAAACAGAAAAAAGACAGGTATAGCCAACGTTACTTAAAAATCACTAAAAATAAGCAAGTAAAGTAAAACAAAAGTCATACATGTGTCAAAATACGCAATAAAAATCTTAAACGGTAGACTTAAGAAGGAAAGCGAAATATTGATAAACCTTTAAAACTTCTACTTCACTAAATTACTACTACAAAACTAAATTCAGGATTCATTCTGGCATGGAAAACAGAAATTTGATAAAAAGCAGATAAGAAAAACAGACAACAGAAGTAAAAACAACAAAAAACTAGCAGAAGACAATGCTATGATTTTATCGTTGTACGAGTTTAAGAAATGAAACGGTAAATTAGGGTTGTAGATTGGTGACACAGCGTAGTTAATCATATTCAAGCAGATAAATTACACATTTCCTTCAAAAGTCCTTACAAAAGTTCTTTGTTAAAATCAACTGAAGGATATTGTCACTTACATGTCCACTTAACGAAGATGATGATTAATTTAATCTTCATTTACAGTGAACACTGGACATATGTTTGAAACAATCATTCAGAGTACGAAACCATGTTAAGCTATTTGTAAAATAAGTACTTATACCACTTTAAATATAGGATTTTTATATCTTAGCCCTTTTCCCCGATGATACGAGTATTTGGCAAAAAGTAAGGCAAATTGAAGATTAATAAAATTCCATAGGAGAACCTACAATTCACTACACTACGATCGATTCGATTCCACTACAATCCCGGGTCCTTTAAGAGGAGCGAGAAAAAGTATCTCACAGGGCGGTTATTAGCCATTAGCAATGAGTATTCCACCACCACCACTCTTGGATTATACTATCAGAGCAGAGTAGAGTCAGTTTGGAAATAATATACATCATCATCTTTCTAGCCTTTATAATTCCCAAGATTTTTAGAGTCGGCTGCCAGTTCAACCGCTTTTACCTGAATATCAGTTCTTCCAAGGAGCGATTGGCATCGGACCTCCGTTACCCTGAGGGTGAACTTAATTGGAAGGTTAAACTAGTTGTCAGCATATTTTAACCGGGACCGAACGCTTAACTTTCCATAGTCTGAAATTCTATCAAGAATCCTTAAACATGCACCTTTAAAGGTTGTTTCACGGTTCGTACCATCAGTTTATTGTCAGCCGTAGCCCAAGCTCGAGTCGAGTAACCGGCTGCCCAAAAATAAAGCTTTATCAGAAAAAAAAAATCGTGTCCAAATTACGGGCCTTGTTTTCGCACACCCAATGCGCTGTCTTTTTTCAATATGCGTTTCAGAAAGGAGAGGTTTCTTCACAGTGCTTTCATATTTCACAATATAAATGTGTACAGTTGTAAACGCCTTTTGATGGTGTCAAGTGATGATACTATTAAAACTGTTTTTGCCCAGAGCGAAGCGATAATAAAGGATTGTTGGCAAACAGCTGCACAATCGATTTGCCACGATCTGATATATCATCGACGGTTTTTGTTTGTGAATATCTCTTCACCCACTTGCTCACAAAGGCTTTTTTATATAATAGGTGGCCTGGTCACAGGACATTTTGGGTGCTTTCCGATGAGTACAGAGAAATACAGCTTTAAAGCAGGAAGCGTACTCATTGTAAAAAAAAATACTTTTAACGAGTAAAACTGGAGGGAATACTTATTTTTTTCACAATGCATTAAAGGCTATTCAGCCTAATATTTATTTCATAAATTGCATTCCCAAATCTAACAACATGCTGTGAACCAGTACTTCAAGATCTAATCTAAATTTGTTAGCTAAGTATCAAATTATGAATAGTGGTATAGTGGTATACTATTCATAATTTGATTGTACTTAAAAACATTTGCCAGTATGAGACTTATTTTTCATATACAGAAAATTATACTTTTTAATCTATTATAAATGAACACTGGATAGAGACTTATTGTATCTGTTTCCAGTAGCCATAACACCTTACTTATTTTAAACCAATCACCTTATACAATTCGATGTGGCCGTATTATTATTTGATATACAATACCATATTCTCTATTCTTAGATTATATGAATCTTCTGTACTCCATTAGTTTGGATCCGGTTCGGATGAGTTAGATGCAAACTTTATGCATTGGTGATGGTAGTTTATTACGGGGTGAATAGGTATAAATATAGAACTTACTACTATTAAAGTTTGCTTGTCCATATAATTGTAAGCCTTTATTCAGATAATATCTTTACAATGGTTTTTTTCCTAATTAAAAATTGCTGTTAAATCTCTTGAAACAACAACATCGACAACAGCGTCCGTTTGCCCCACTTTGGCAAAGGCCTCCTCCAACTCCTTCCATTTTGATCTATTTAGCGCTGTCCTAGTCCATTCTTTTCCTGTTGTGACTTTTATTACGTCTTGCCATCTTCGGTACTGTCTTCCTCGTTTTCTTTTAGCATTTCTTGGATACCAAAATTGCTTGCTTGTCCACTAGCTTGTAAATGTCTCGGCATTTTACAATCTTTAGTGTCTTTATTCTGTCCCAATAATCTAAAATAAGGTCCAGATTATTTTTGTAAAATCCATTTCACATTGATATGAATTGGTTGAGTAAAATATCGATAATAGAAATGTCCTAATATTGGGTATAAAACCAAGCTACAACTATTATATTGTACAGAATTAAAACATCAGTTTTCACGGTCACTTAATCCAGAACCAATCAAATGAATCACTGATCCGGGTTATTATGAATCAGACTTAACTAAATATTATTTTTAATTTAGTGGGTTTGTTGTTTAATAAACATTATTACATCGGCTGTTAGTAATTCTAAAGTTATAATTTATTAATAGATAAGAATATTGTGACCAGAAGGTATTGTTACACTAAAAAGCTAACAAATTTAAATACAAAATAATTAAATTTGGTCTGTCTTCTACGGTAAAATCATAATACTGAAAAATTATATTTATAAACCAATTTTAATATTACTTTTATCAATAAATAATATTAATTGTCATACACATCTCACACGTGGCAATCTAATTTCAAACCAGGACCAATCTAATTACAACCTATGCCATGGAAACCAAACTGCTGATAAACAAACTTAAAGATATATTTCTAAAACGTTCATAACTATAGATAAATTCGACGACCTTCAAACTTTCAAGGAAAGAGCGTACTCCTTTTTAAACGGTCGGTAACGCACTTGTAACGCCTCTGGTGTTGCGGGTGCCAATGAGCGGCGATAATCCCTAATCATCGGGCGATACGTCTGTTCGTTTACCCCCATATCCCATAAAAACGGATACAGAAGATATGATCATGCTCATCACACGATTATTCTAAGAATCGAATCTATAACTCACTAAACCAAAATGCTCGTCAATTAAAGACGAAATTTTTATCCTACTGCATTAATGTTATCATTGTTTAAATATAACAAAACATAATAGAATAAATTTCTCATTACTCACACTTGTAAAACTGTCACAAAACTCTGAGAACCGATTTGTCACGGCCTTTCAAATGTGTGGGATGTTCACCCCTTTATGGACATTTAATACTCACATTAAAACCAATGAACAGGATTAGTGTCGACTTTGTATCTAATGTTGGATTGTATTCAGAGCAAGTAATTACACAGATGTGCGAACACTGTTTCATCCTCAATGTTTCATTGGATGTATTAAAGATAATACAATATGAAATTTCATCATTTATGATTAACTACCATCTTCAAAATTACGGTAAAGGATATGAAGACGACTATGTCAGTCGAACCAAATAATCAGTTTAGGGACTTCTAATGTATTTTCTTTTTCTGAACTATCTTCTTATGGCTAAGAAACCGTAAGATGATTACGGTTTACAACTTCTATATGGTTGACAAACTTGAAGATTGTGTTAGTTTGATTTTCAATTCAATGTCTTATTTAACTCTCTTATGGGTTGACTATGATTTTAACAGACTCAATGTTGCCTTAATTATAGGTATATTTTAATCAAATCAATGATGTTTATATGAATTTTGATCAATGATACTAAGTTTGGTTTGTCTGTGCTGTTCATGTCAGTATGACTTGCCATATTGAAATTATAAATTAAATATGGGTATTCTTATTTATTTTCTTTTTTACAATGTATTTCTCTTCAAAACCTAAGCTTCAAAACTATATTTTTTCTTATTAAATTTAGAGAATGTTTATTTCTGAAGCAGTATTCCCTACTCGTACTGCATTGTTAAACATCTTTACGTAGAACCAGTCGTAATCCTTTAACACCTTCTCCGTTTACCATTTTATACTTTATTTGCATTAACATAAACTTCAAATTCAAGTGTTTCAGTATGCCGACGCCTGTAGGCCGCAGATGTGCAACCAAGTGTCTGCTTTGATTACACCAACAGAATACGAATTTAATTTGTGTGCAGTACTATTGGCATTGGATCAGCTGTACTTGTCATAAGATAATGGATTTAAGGAGAAAACTGAATGCATAAATACAGTTTTGTTTTGTGGGGATTTCGACGAGATGGCAATTTGATTATGTTTGAATATGGGCTTGAGTATCTTAATGTTCTGCACGTCTGGGCTTTTAAAATTCTGCGATAGAATTTATTATGTTAGACTATGTGAATTTATTAGTAAAGGTTTACTTTGAATTATTCGAGGGTCTTTTGAGACAAATAATCACTTGTAACTGTAAACCAATTGTTTTGCAACGTGACCGTTACGTTTATATGTATATATGCACACATGAACATGATCGAATTCAAATCGCAAAGTCAAGGTCATGACTTACTACAAGTTTAATTTTATTTTCTTACAAAAATAAAAAATCTGTTTGTATTATACATTGATTGATTAGTCACAAAACAAAGTGTTATACAAAAAGTAAAGTTTCACAATTTTTCCTCTAACTTTTATAGTTAATGTTAATAATAAAATTGTATTTGCAATTTCTTGCAAATGCAATTCCAATATAAATAGTTTTACATTCCTATTCATACTTTTCCTGTTACAGTATTTTTAATTTATTTTTAAATTTAGGCACCAAATGTGCCTTGACAGATTTAATATCGAAGGCGTTCCCTAGCAGTCCACCTTTAGACGTTATAAAATTCTTATGATCTATAAAGTTTTTTACCCGTTTAAAAATACAGGACGTCCTCTATGTTTGCTATCTCTGAAATCTGTCATTAACTAAACCGTTTTAAAAATATTTTTTATTTGGGAAGGTAGGTCATCAGGGTAACTCAACTCAAGATTTCTTTCTTGAGATTTTTTTCTCAACTTAAAGTTGGAGAAAAATAAGAAACACAGAAAAGTATCGATAATTACAATTCATAATTTAAAATGTTTATTTAATGTAGTAATACGAGTATATCGTACTAGTTTCATTTTATGTTGTTCAGTACAGTTCAGTTATGATCTATCCAAGCTAAACTTGTTTTCTCACAGAATGTCAATTCTCCGGGAAAATTTAAATTATTCATAAAAATAAAACTCTTAAATGAGCTATATAGGTGCAGCGTGAAAGATAGATTAGGCTAAGTTTGAAGATTTTGTATCAAAATAAAATGGATTCAGTGAAGTCGAGTATGACGTTTCATACATTAGACTTTGAAAGTTCTTCTTCTGAAAAAAGTTAGCGTAGTTTGATATTTTAAACACTTAAAGCAAATCGCTGTTTTTACTGTTCATGATGATATTTGATTTGACTGACTGCAGTATATTAAAAAAAGTTATTTAAAAAATAAATTAAAAAAATATAATTAAAACATTATGTTGCGTCCCGACGCGACTCGACTCGTGTGGAATCGAGTAACTCTTTTTTTTGTTTATGGCAAGAAGTTGAACTGTCAATAAACTTCATGTCAAACTTTATGTCAAAACTTTATTCTCCACACTTGTTTTTAAAGGGGCGACCGATACGATTGATTTTGGCTGTTGAAAATTGGGGTTGAGACCTTTGTGGCGAATAAACGCCTTCTCACCACATAAATTTGGAATAACTCGGTTTGTTGTCCATTTGTAAGCTTAGTAAGGCCTTCGACGAGAGTTAAAATTGTTCCAACTTAGATACGCTCAATTGTCGTTAAAAAACTGCTGAATTGTTTGAAATCTGTGAACATTAAACTCCCTAATAGTTGTGTATCTATTGGTGGACGGGATTTTTTCTAATACCTCAGTTTTGTGGTGCCGTAGTTTGTTCTTCTTCTATTTCCTCTAAGTATTGATTTTCCAATTGTATATTTCCATCTTCATCTATGTATGTTTTTTTAAGTTCTTCGGTCATTGTTATCCAAACTTTTCGGGTTTGGTGTCTTTTCTTTAAGCTGTTTTTTACCTTAGTAAACACAGGTGTTTTAGTTAGTTCCTTGTGATAAGTACTGCGTACACTTTATTTTCACTCGTAGCTATTGAGGTTATAACGTATATATTGGTTTTGACATCAGTTCCCGGGATTATGACAAAAGTGAAACGTAATTTTTCCATCTTCAATGTTTTCTTGAAGCTTTACATAAACAATTATGTCGTTTTATAAGCTCATATAGACTCCAATTGTGAAATAAAAGAAATTAATACGTGTTGCTCTGTAAACAAAGAGTTTTATTGTTAACCTAATACTTATCATACTAATTATAAATAACACTAATATACAACATACAACCTATTACCCACACACATACCTGTAAACAAAGAAACGACATATCAAGTTTATTATTTCCCACTTCACAATTCCTTTCTTTTAAGTATTTGCTCTTATTAACAAATTTTAATATTCTAAACATACATTAGCACAAATCTCCATAATTTTATCTTCCAGAGTATAAATCAAACAATTAGCATAGACTATATAATAAACTAGTGGCGATACAGTTTAGGCGGCAAAATTCAAATTAAGAAAATACGGCAATGAATTTTCTTTTCATAAATATTATGAAAATAAACATTAGCGGTAAAGACTAACGTATGAACCTCTCCGACACCTCGTCGATTACAGAGGAGAATTAGTTTCGAAGGTTTTTGCAAGTATAGTTGACCCTAGTTCACTGCGCAGTAGAAATTGTTTTTAATTGTCCCTTGTACTTGGCCGTGATTAGTTATCTGCTGTATCCACAAGGTAAGCTATTTAACCATATTAGCCCAGAACGCGGGCGATTGTGTTTGACCCACGGTCCAATATCGGGTTGTAGTACGCTTTCACTAAACAATAAGACACAGTGATGCGCTACCTTGGTTTGAACAAATATCGAATGACTAGGATCATTGAATAAAAAAATCTCGAGGGACAGTAAAAAAGGTGCTTTGATCTAGAAGTATTTCTATTATGACTGCCTCGGTGGCGCAGTGGTAGTGAATGCGACTGCTACGCTTGAGGTCTCGGGTTCAAATCCTGGGTCGGACCAAATGTTTGTGTAATCTACAAATATTTGTTTCGGAGTTTGGGTGTTTTCTATGTATAATATGTATGTATTTACAAAAAAAAAGTATATATGTATTCATATCTGTTGTCTAGTACCCATAACACAAGCTCTGCTTAGCTTGGGACTAGATGGCGTTGTGTGTTAGATGTCCGAAATATTTATTATTATTTATTTATTATGAACTTTTATATTTTATGCACCAAAAAGTTTTTGAAAATATTTAAATTGACCTATAAATTTAAAAGCAATAAAATTGACATATAGTTTTACCATTTTAAAAATCCATTCTGAATAAAGTCAAGTTATCAAGCCTTGCTAAACATATAAATTATCGGCAAAGCAAAATAATGAGTTTTATTAGTTTTTGAATACGTGTATTTAGGACTTTTTTTATAAGGCTAAAACTCTTAACATTTCAGCTTTCAAGCAAAAATGAATTTTATTACGAAAGAAAAATAGACTGTTATTGTAAAACAGTCACTTTTAAAATAAAGAGCCTTATTTCATTAGCAATATAAAGGTTCATTGTACCATGTTGTTAATAGAATAGTTTATGAGAATGAGGACATCGGGGACACAAGTTTTAGATGTCCTAAATCTCCTTTATTTAACATGAACACATGATATCACGTCATGCGGATTAGACTTTATTTTATTTGCCTTATTAATTTTTTTAAGAGAATTTGAGTTTTTTTAATTATTAGGTTTCGTTAAGGTTTATTGTTAGGAATGTGTATCAAATTCCTTATAAAAAATACTATGTCAGATAATATTCTCTCAACTGAAACAATTAAGATCCGTTCAATTCTTTAACTTTTCCACCATTCCTCAACTTTTTAAAGTCTTGTGTTAATCGGAAATATGAGGCCTTGGTGTTGGACGTCTACCTTGGTGTTGGATGTCAAAAGATTTATCGACAATGAAATTACCCTAATGAAACAAAATATTATCAAACATTCATCGATTTCCCTATTTATTTGAAATAACTAGTAATTTTTGGTGACATCTGTCATCCGTATCAAACTATATTTTACGAGGTATAATTTCTAATAACATAACACTTAATAACGCTCTAACACGCGCTACCTAACCCGCTGGTTTCGAAAAGGGGTTAGTATTGCCGCGTCGCTGCCCGCTCCTCTGCCACCACCGCTCCGCTCCCCGCTGACTTTGAAAACGCGGCCTTAATGACAGAATTGTTTCTTATTATTTTATTTTTTAATTTAGCAAAATAAAACATTCTTCTTGTATGAGATGCCATTACATATTTTTAATTTCAAATAAGTACTTTATAGAACATTAGCAGCTCAGTCCTATATTTATAAGCGCTATATTCGCATGTGAAAAGTATATCACATTGGACGTATTCATTTTTAATCCTATTAATAAACCCTTTAGTTGATAGTCACGGTAGTTAGTTCGTCGCTTTGTGAACAGTCGGGGACATAAATTCATTGGCTATGAACTGAGAGGTTCAATCAAATCAATTTTTTACTGTAACTGAGTTATTAGTTGGGATAATTGAAATCCCCATCGCTAGTTATTCATGTCAAAGATTGTAGCTGTTTAATTACACGAACTAAATCTATAAAAACAAATTTAATTAAAGTGTCTGTTTGTAATTTTAAATTTTTAGTAAATGCATATGGAAGTGAGATCATATTTACATAAAAATCAATTTAAAAAAGTGTCTTTTTGTGTTTGTTTGTGCTCTGGAACGGCTAGACCGATTTAAATGGGACTTTTACTGGCAGATAGCTAATTATATAAAAAGTAACTTTGGCTTTTTTTAGTCGTCCTTCGCCCGCGGTGTTGTTATTGTAACAACAACCGTGGGGGTCAAAGTTATAAACTGATCGTTTAGATTTAAAGTGGGTCACATAACACAGTGTAATCTATATTAAAACTTAGAAGTATCTAAGTAGGTATTCATACTATGTTGGTTTACTATAATAAGTAGATATTTTATAAGGTTTTAGTGTCACTTGTCCTGATGTTTGTTTGTTTGATCTGTTATTATAAAGTTGAAGAATATGCTTGTCTCATCTCATATCAGGAAGTACTGATCCAATTCAAAAATTCTTTCAGTGTTAGATAGCCCGTTTATAAAGAAGCTTTAGGCTTTGTCATCACGCTAAGGCCAAAGGAAGCGGTGCATCAATAAAAAATGTGGCGAAAACGGAGCAAAATTATTCCTTTTGAGAGCTTCCATGGCGTGAGCTACCTACTTAGACGGCTAAAGTTTCAAAAAAACAATGTATTAATCGTTTGTACCCTTTTAAAAGTCCTAAATAAAGTCCACGGCAGTATATGTATGTAAATGTCTTTTAAGGTGGGCTACTAACTTTTTTATGATAAAGAAATTTGTACACGCTGTTATAACATCATGTATCTTAGGAGACGTAGACGAGGTTGCGTGGATCACCTAGTACTTTATATAAAGTCAAACAATAGTGCCAAATCGTCAAATATCTGCTTATCTGCAGATGGAGCAGCAGATCTTATTCAGGTTTTGCGACGCATAAGGGCTGCGTCAATTTGTTCTAAGGACAAAATTATAATTCCGCAAGGTCCAAAAATGCTCTTCGATTCTCCTTTGTCGATATTAGGAGATGTGCCTCTTCCTGTATGAGCTTTAAGCATAAGTTGTGATTAAAAGAATAGCCCGTAAAGTTCAAGATTAGTTTCTACTTCTGTTAAAATTTTTAGCATCAAAGAGATAAAATTTGTAAGATACTAAAACGATATTGAAAACTATTTTACCAATAGAAAGCCACATTATACGAGTATGTGAGTATATATTAACCCGAAAAATTAATATCGCGACATTCGACATACACACGAGCGAAGCCGCGGACTAAAGCTAGTATAGTATTATATAATATCGTTTAAAGCCCTCTATAGTTCAATGGTCTGTAGATGGCTATAAATATGCCGCGTTAATTAATGTATACTGTGAGTTCAGCAGGAAAGCGTTCCATCATGTAGACCTATCGCCAATTGCCATCTTGAAAATAAAACTAAAACAGTTTACGTATCTAGTTCATAAAGTGTAACTTGTCTTGAGAATATATTATATGCTTCGTTTTTGGTTTATTTATTGGTTGGTTAGTCTAGACTGACTTTTGTGCAAAATATTAAAGGGCTTTAAGTTATAAAATTGGATTTGGATGAAATTGAACCAAATTACCTTTGTCACCGAATTCATTGCGTCATTGATTTTAATTTTGTTTCATATTCTATAAATGCGTTCTTTGTAAGAAGAAAAATATTCACCAATAAAAAAAAATACATTACGTTAGTACTGCGAACCAGAGATACGTAGACCAATTGGTACGGCCAAAACCATAGTAAGCCAGCTTGGCAAAATATAAAAGATTATCTTAAACCACACTAAAATACACGTCGTTTGTAACGGGTGTTTTTTTAAGCTAGATAGAACTTTAAATTGTAAAAAGTAACACAAAAAATTAAATTTTGATGAAACTTTTTTTTTTATTTGTTTCAGTATACTCTGACAAATCATCATGAATAGACTCACGCTTGAACAACGCTACGAAATTATCCAAATTTACTTTGAAAATCAGTCGTCGATTCGCGCAACTTATAGACGACTGTTTTATCGCAAAATTGTGTTCAGCGATGAGGCGCATTTCTGGCTTAACGGGTTTGTTAATAAGCAAAATTGCCGCATATGGAGTGAGACCAAACCACAACAGACCCTACAGACTCCATTACATCCAGAAAAATGCACCGTATGGTGCGGTTTTCACGCTGGTGGCATCATCGGACCTTATTTCTTCAAAAATGAGCTGATTTTCAAAGTAAATTTGGATAATTTCGTAGCGTTGTTCAAGCGTGAGTCTATTCATGATGATTTGTCAGAGTATACTGAAACAAATAAAAAAAAAAGTTTCATCAAAATTTTATTTTTTGTGTTACTTTTTACAATTTAAAGTTCTATCTAGTTTAAAAAAACACCCTATATATTTGTCTTCTATATATTTCTCTCTATCGGGAGAAACATGAACCGTTCAAGCTGCTGACAGACAGAAGATCGACACTTTTGAGAAACTTATTAGTCCTCAAAAAACTTAGCAGAGAACACCTATTTGTCGCCTATTTGTTTATACCGTGTCTTAAGCTACTTTAGCCCCATCTCACTCAGAGAGATAAATAAATCTTAATAGGAAATCAAATAATATAAAAAGTATGATAAATAAAAAGCGTTCAGCAATTAGGATATATTTTAGTGCACTTTCTTTGGCTTAATTATCCTCTTGTTCGAGCTTTGCATTTAAATGTACGATAATGGTCAATTAAATTTGTATGCAACGCGCCATTCGCGAATTTAAAATTTTTCTTTGAATTTGTTTTAGAGTGAAATTTTCTTACCTTTTTCGTGAGTCCCTTTCTCATTTGTTGTTTAAAAACGTAGTGAAAAAAGATTACTATGTTAATTTCTACTTTAATTTCAAAGTATTATTGGCAGCCACTTTCAGACCGTGTTTGGAAAATTAAAATTATAACGGTACTAACGCGTTTGTCGTTTGCCCGTGGCGGAGCCCCGCGTGTCAGTTATCGTGACAAGAAATGACTTTTATCCTTCTACAAAGTGCAACCTTTCTTTATCATCGAAATTGGTTCAGCGGCTTAACCGTGAAAGCTTTAGAGACAGACAGCCAGACAGAAGTAGAGAGTCACTTCAGAGTTTATAATATTTGTATTGCTTTTATTTGCTTTAATTTGCAGATTTCTTTAGGACTCTGATTTATTGCTCTTGCTCTGTTGTACGAGTATTTTCTATGAAAGCCCACGCCAAAAATCTTTACCAGTTTTGTTTTTTCTTTAAAAAAATGTTGTTAGTAAAATTCTATTCGGTTGTTTAGATTTGTAACTGGATTAGTTATTATTTTTTTTAAACTTTATGCCCTTTTGTACATTGGTGTACTAAATGCTTATGGTATTTTGTTCCAGTCATCCTTATCGTAAATGTCCAAAGTAAACAGAGATTTTGTCCTTAATGATCTTCTAAATCGGGCTATTCATGCTGATGAACACGACAATGATGAAAACATCCAAAAAAAGAACAAATTGAGGACCTCCTTGTATTTTTAAAGACTGTAAACCTATGTACCTACGTTTAACCTCATACGTACATAAATTACTATTTCGATTAACAATCAAAAACCTAAAAGAAACAGCTTTGATAACATAAGCTAATCTCTTTTTTAAATTAGAAAAGCAAGCAGCTGGTCGAGGCACCCATTTTTTTTCTGTGCGGATATCCCTTCGAATACCACCTTCTGGTGTCATGTCGGACTAAAACCGCACACTGCCTCGTGTACTTAATACCGAGAAACCAGGTGCACCCTACAAAGAAAAACCCTGGAACCCCGACGTACCTCGGGCCACCTAGGCTTTGTAGATGGCCCCCTATTGTGTGGGAACCCCAATGCTTCCGCCACTGTCCCCCAAGGCGAGCACACTTCGCAGCGTCCGCGCCGTCACCTGGACCCGCTTCTGCTATTGTGACAGGTGGCCTCATATGTCACCCTCAGGCTTGCTCTTATAGAGGACGGAGATCGTTCTGCGATCTCTGGTCGAGGCACCCTAAAACCTTTATATCGTCATAAATTACTTTTTTTTCTGTTTGATTCATATTCAATAAATAAATATAAAACATTCAACATAAGAACTGAAACATTTAGAATGTAATTTTTTCAAATAGGGACTCAGGTATTGTGGAAAGGGGTCTCGACCTACTCAAATTCTACTTTGTTTATTTATGTAGACTTTCATACATATTTCATTTTTAAAACTTATTATAACCCACTCATGTGTTCTTTGATTTAAAGTGCTCCTTACATCAGGGTTACGGAGTACGCTGTGCCAAAACAAAATAGTAAACAAACTACCAATAGTGTTTAGACATCGTGTGATTATGTAGTATTGGTAAGTAAATATAACTATGTTTACCCTCTTCTTTGTTCATGAACTACTACCAACGACTAAAATCATAAAATGTTTGATATGTGTTTATGATACTATTTTTTGTACGGGTATATATTCTAACGCCGCTATAATATAAACTTGATTCATGACCCAACTTTGTAACTGTAATTTTAACTCGTATAAATAAATAATAAAAGTAAGGTTTATCTAAATTTTACATATGTAGTAATTATTTATTTGTTTGTGTTTAGATATATCATAGATTTTCCGATTAAAACTTTTCAGAAATAGATTTATATGCAAAAAGGGTTAACTTAAATTGACGTCATGAATTAGATTAAACGATGTATTTTCATTTTTAATAACATGTAAGCAGTTTAGTTTCATTTTGACACTAATTGTGATTTTAGTTTACTGTTAGATACGTAATTAAGTACTCTCTATTAACAGTATGGATTAAGAGTACGAAGTATCTCCAACCCAATTCAATCCACGCGAGTCGTAATAGACGACGAAGGAAGCAAAACTATGCAGGACAACACTGCTAAGAAAAAGGAAACCTTAAAACAAATCTTATGCCAAGAATAGGGCTATGTTTAGCAGCAAGCTGTTAAATACTGTTGAAATGATGAGCAACATCTACTTTCTACTGTCTGTTATTCTGACACAATCTATTGAGATTACAGGAGAGCCATACTTCTGCACATTTAAGATGTTCAGAATCCAGATCAAGATCTAACGAAAACTGGCGTTGACCCGGGTCTTCGTCTTCATTTTTATTCTATAACTATAAGCTTATAGAATGTCCTCGAGGTGTTTACTAATACTGGTATTTAAATGTACTAAAGTTAGGTTTTGGCGTCCGTGAAATTTCGCCATCTATTTCTGTCTTAGGAGTCTTTTGATGATAAAGTTCATTCCTACGGGCCCTTCCTATTTTTTTTATAATATGAAACCATCAAGCCGTAATCCAACGTCTAAAACGTGGCTTTACATAAAATAAGTACTATCTTAGCATTATGAATAAATATTATCAACTATACACGATGAATTTGAACGTATTTTATTGATATAACTTCATTAATATATTTTTTTTAAATTATTCACGCCTTATTTCCCAAAAGCCAACTTTATAAAGGATAAAAGGGTTAGAATGTTTTCCCAATTCATCCATTCCGTTCACAATAAAATATCTTCGCCCTTCGCTTCACTCAGTGTGTCAGCCGTTTTCACATTGATTGAAAACGTGTTAATATCAAACTTTCTTAACTTCCCTTTTCCTCATCTTCTCTATACAAAGTTTTCTTTACAAAAAATCTCGAATCGTGGGCAAATTTCTTTTGTAGCATTATAAAGAACGTTTTTGGGTATAAGATATAAAAACGAAGGTTTTAAAATAATCAATAACAAACGAATGATTATGAAGTAAGAGTTCATTACATTTAATACCGTCGATGCCATACCTAACTAAAGTAAACACAATGTACGGGTATCCAGTTGTCAGGAACGAGACATAAATTCCAGACATCATCTATTTAGGTATAACAATACTCAATAATTATCGAAAGGAAATACAGTTAGTTTTATATATTTGTTGTTTTTTCAATTTTATAACAATGATCTTAGCGTTATATTGCTCAGAATTTTTCTGTTATTATAAAGTTTCATATATTTTTAATAAAGATAAAATAGTAAGTGTGCCATCATAATTTTGTAATTGCAGTAAACTTAGGTTTTCAAATGGTTGCAGACTTCTTTAGGACTCTGATTTATTGCTCTTGAGAATGTTACGAAGTTAATTCGATAAAACTTCCATTGGTAAAGGTGTGATTCTGTAGAAACTATCTTCTATTTTAGATCTTGATTGTGTGACCTCAAATGGAAATATCCAAAATCACTTATTATTGGGTGATCTATCTCCTTGTTTGAACATCATAAAGAAGTATTTACTAAGGAGCAGGAAAATGGAATATACCAAACGTGACACAAATAGTAAGTGCTGAAAATACGAAAGTACATATGAAGGTTACATATTTCATTTTAAAACGTTGAGGTTACCATTTACTGTTTATTCACGGCGAAGTGAAGTGTTGTTTCTTAGTCTAACTCTTTATAAGTCAAGTGGTTTCGTTAACAAAGGCACATATGTACTTTATAATGAGATGGAAATCTTTATGCCAAAATGGTAGTGAAATATTTATAAGGAAATCCTAATGTTGGAAGTGTTTGAGATTTGTTGAATCCATAAGTCTTGGTGTATATGATTATTATATAATTTAACTTTGAAGGTGCATATTTTCAAATGAATTCATATTTTAATTGTTTCTTTTGTTTTATTGTTTCCATTCTTACTTTTCAGCTTACATGTTAATATTGTTGTTATGTCTAAATATTTTTTTGTTTTATTCACGTACTTGGTGTTTGCTTGCCAAAACATTTTCGAGTGTACCGCATATCAGATGACAGAGCTTGAGTAGGGCTCAAGGTGCTCTGTCGACCTGTTGTCGAGTAAGACGTTGATTGTCGGCAGCACAGAATTGTTTGATGTGCCTGAACCTTTAGGAGGCCTATAAAGTCCAGTACCTCGTCTAAATAGAGAATTTTCCTGAACGTTGGGAGGAGTCTGGATGTCGTATTAACAGCTATTCTCGAAACCATCCTATGTCAGGTGCAAAGTGGCACACCGTGTGGTTTTAGTCGGTCTGATTCCAATATACCACCCTGTCTCAATCCAAGGTATAGTGACACCCCGAGGGGGTCAGCAGTGAACGCTTTTCAGATGAGATGATAATCACGATGTTTCATATATATATTACCTAAATAAAATATATCAATACTTTTCTGTGATAAATGTTAATGAATTGTTGATTCCCATTTATTGTAAATATTGTTGCCAAGTTCAAATTATTTTGAAGCCCTTTGATAAGCCATTTGAGTTATCAAGTTTTTTTTACAAACAGAAATCTGTAAGTATAATAATGTATCTCGAAAGCATTGTTCTGTATTTATTCGTTAGTTTTGTCTATTTTTTTATATATAGAGGCCTGCCAAAGTGTCTCTACTACGATTGTAATAACCTAAGAAATTTATCTTAATAGTTTTCAAATATATTATTCGTTCTAGCTCTAGACATAAGTCGTAAATGATTATTGCCAAATAACTTTTTATAGATGTAATCAAGTGACATTTGATTTCATGTGATTTCGCCGGGATACGACAAGATTTAATGCGGTATTTATTTTGGGGAGGGGACGGTATTTAGTTCGTCGTATTAAAAAAACAACAGAATTGTGCATCAAAGTTTCATGCTTATATGTTACTCTCTACTGCACAAGAGATGGCGTTGTCGGTACAATTTAAGACAAGCGCTGTGGAAACGCCATTTCTATTTAATTAAGTAATAAAGAAATGTCCGTAATAAAAATATTGTTACAAGGTATCCTAGTATTGTGTTTAAAAGAAAAGAAGTAAAAAGCTTTCTCGTTATCTTGTCGCTTTGTTCTGTTCTTAGTAGTTGAAGTTAAGTGAAAAAGTTGAACACTACTCTTGGAAAATAGAATCTACTTTTTCATGAAATACAACCTTTTTGTAACTAGATAAGTACTGCTATACAAATTGTATATTATGTATTTGTAAACTTACTGTTTTGACTGTTGAAATATCATTTTATTAAAATAGAAGAAGAAGACAGAAGAAAATGCAAGATAGTAGAGCCACGCTGACTACTCTCGCATCATCATCATCATCATCATTATCAGCCTATCGCAGTCCACTGCTGGACATAGGCCTCTCCAATTGCACGCCACTTAGTTCGATCTTCGGCTTCTCGCATCCAGCTCCTCTCGCATAGAAAATCGCAATGTAAAATGACAGAGTTCGTACTGTCGTGTTTTGTTAGTGAGTGCGGGACCGGAGGCCTAATGATGCAGAAGCATCACTAGGCCGTGGTGTGGGTCACCATGCTGCATTGTTTGCATTCGCAGTGAGTATGGTGACCACCACTCTTGGATTCTGTTTATGTTTTCCAGGCAGAGTAGAGTCATTTTGGCAGACCATACATGAAAAATATCTATAAGACTTAAGATCTGTTCAAGTGTCCAAATTAATTATTTAATAACTATTAGTTATTTTATTGAATGAATCTTATTTCTAAGGTACTCCTTAGAAAAGCTTATTCCCAACAGTAGACTGTTAATGTAGTTTGTGACGTTGTTTTAAGGAAATTGTGCCATCCACTAACCACAGCATAGTAGTTATGGATATGTGTTATTATAATACGATATGTATTACAAAACCCGTTAATAGTTAGTTTACCAACTTTTAATTTATTCACCGTACACATCACATTTTTTGTCACTAAAGTTTTGAGTGAGGTCAAGTGAGAAACTTACAGAATATTGAGGAATAGTATGGACACTCTCTGCCCATCAAGGGTACAGGATATTACGTTGAATAAGTCCATGTCTTGAGTTATTGATAAAGATAGTGTGTTGTTTGTTCATGTGTGCTCATGATGAAACTTACATAAATCAAAAGAAGCTTTACTAGTTTATTTCGCAATAGGTGTATATATATTCTATGAGTAATAGTTGCTGACTCAATGTAATAAAGACATAAATGAATTTAAAATATCTGATTACAAAATATTATCTAGCTTTCTGTAGATTTTGTACCATTCATTCATCGCTACCTGATCATAGACCTGATCGGTAAGTTAAACAGATCGCTATACGATTACTAAAACAGTCACGGGTAGACCGGTACTAAAAAGTGCCGACAAAGGCAGACGACATCGGGAGACGCGGCGCGCCATGCCGACCGGACGTTTTTTCTTTCACATGATCTGTCGGGCATACGGACTAAATCGTACGCCGACACCTGATAATATTTGTTGCTGTTGTCTTTACTGTTAAGCGTTTGACATTAATGACTACAAAATTGACGTTTCTTAGCGTTTAACATGTCCTTTTACGAATACTGACAATTAATTAAACAACAAAAGTATAAATAAGATTGTAGCTACGAATGAATACAATTTCAAGTCGATTAAAATGAAATGTTCATTAATTCTTAGAATAATTAAAAGAAAATCAAATAGAACGGAAAGATATAGAGATTAAAGTTATTTCAAGAATAGGTATTAGCTCAGAAAAGTTTCTAAATTGATTTATTTTAATTAGAATGATTAACTAAAAAGAACGGACAATTAACTTTTTCATAAAAGATTCGTTGAATCCCAAAATGATAATATTCATTGAAATAAGAGAAAGTAGTTTGTGAAACTGTACTTTGACTAATAAAATGTTAGCAATCTTTTACAACCATGTGTAGCGTTTATGGAGGCGCCTTGCCTTAAAACACACCTGCTTAGAATCTTGATATTGGATTCTCAGACTTAAAAAACCAGTCATTTAGACCTTTCATTACTCGCAAATTCTCGTCTTCTTATCAAGAAACGAAAGGTTTTACATAAAGGGTCGGCTCTTTGTAAACTGGTCATTTGAAGTGAAGAAAGCTTACAAAAAATCATTTTTCGATGTATTTTGATTTGGAGACGTGATGGTTATGCAACGTGAGCGCACATAAATCAAAATAATTGATGCTTTTACACCTTTATGGGTTGTAACGAAGTTTTATGTTATTAAGTGAATTATAATTGGTAGTAAAGGCGTTCTGTGTCTTTGATCTTGCCTTTGAAATATTTGTACGTATTTACTAAGGTTTTATGTTTCTATAATATATGAATGACATTTCTTCATTATAATATTTAAAATAATTTTCCGACGCTATAATATTTCGGGCATTTGACTGCAAAAGCCATCTATTCCCAAGCTAAGCAGAGCTTGTACTATAGCATGGGTACTAGACATACGATATGAAATACATTTACGCTTTTATTTTTATGCATAATTATACAAAGTAAAAACCCAAACTAGGACATTAACATTTGCAGAACATAAAAACATTAGGTTTGATTTAGGTACCACTGTGGCATCGGTACTCGACGAGAGGTAGTATTATACAATAACGACAACGAGGAAAATGTTATTTAAATAACAAGATAATCTAATGGGCAGCTATTACTGGGTTAAGAAGATGTGTTGTGTTTTGTTAGACTAAAGATAATTTGTTTGTTGAACTTGTGATTGAATTAGATTTTAAGAGGACAATTATAAAACACAATTATTAATTTTAAATTAGTATCAAGTCTAGATTTTTTATTCAATGCTTAAGATACCATCATGAATAAGCTGTGTCTGGTTCCTTGTGCTCTACTGAGAAACTATAAATTATATTGTAAGTAAACATTTATATGATAGCCTCAGTGCAGCAATGGTTAATTTGAAATTCTATTACAAGAGAACTTAAATCGATCAGATTAAAATGAATAAGAACCAAACACGCCGAAGTGCATCAGAAAAATACTTATACTTATTTTATAAGTTTTATGGATAAATATAAAAGCTGTGATGTTGCTCAATTAGTCAATCAGAGTGTTAACCAATAAAAAAATAATTAAAATAAAAGATGCTTCTCCAGAATTAACCACCTGTCTGTTAAGTTATATGAAAGAAAACGAAATAGTTTGTTACTCTTAAACGTTACAGTGACAATACGATTCCCATGACGGCTCCATTAGATACACTCAAAATCCTTAGATAATACTCCCGAACCTAATGAGCCGTAACCGTTACATGTATTGATTTATATTGCGGTCTTCCCATAGCAAGGTGTGTTTTGGATGTGAGACAAAAACAGTAATGGAGATAAAACATTGCTCAATGTGGCAGGTGATTCTCATGATATAGACATTATTACTATTTGGATTCGGGTTTGATTAGATGAGCGTCAGTTAACGATTTTCATCAAACGATTTGTGGTTTGTTTGTAATCAATGCACGAAATTAATTTATGTGGTAAAGGTACAGTCAGAACTAATATAAACAACTTACACTCTGAGGTTAGTACCGTTTAAATTCTCTTTTCTTTTCGTATTGGTCTGTATGTTTCTACATAAAAATAAAATAAAAATATAAATATACATACAATACATGTACTGTTTTTATAGTGTCTACATTATACTACATTAAAATAAATGCATAGGTTGGATCAAAAGTTTATTCTGGATGTAATATATCTATAATATTCATTTATTTACAACTTCATCGGCTGAATTAATACCCAGGGCATTTGGGGTGTAGAGATCAAATAATATATCTTTATTTAAAAATATATTTATCCGCAGTTTGGTTAACATAGTACAAGATTTGCCTGATTTAGGATCAGACGGCCATGTGTGAGATTTTGTGACCATATTATATTTTCAGAATAAACCAAACATGACACGTGCGTGTTCTGTAAGCCAACTTGTATAATTTTGATATTGAATTATGTTCCAATCTGGCTAAGAATACCGACCCGAAGAAACGCATTAGACCCACTTAACTTGGATGTTCGTCATCAACATCGAACTAAAGAAAGGCCAGATTCATGACTCGACGACACTTTGTTTTTAACCTGTGGAAACCCCCACGGGCCATCACCCTACCGTGGTTTGCGACGGGGTGGTATATCGGAATCGGACCGCCTAAAACCACATACCCCACACGGTATGCCACTCGGCGCCTGAGAAGAGAGAGATACGAGAGCTACTGTTATTATCACATCCGGATCCCTTCCAGCGCCTGCCCGCACTACAACGGGCACCGTCTGCTGGTAGACTCTCTAATTTAGGCGACGTACAGCATACGCGAAAATATTTTCAGACATATAACATACAACGCCATCTAGTATCGAACTAAGCAGAGCTTGTATTATGGGTAATGGACAACTGATATAACTACACTATTTCTTTTGTTTTTCTTAAAATATTTATATACTATTTACACCTAGAAATAAATATATTCGTAAAAGATTTATTAACTTTCATAATAAATAAATCTCTTATTCTCAACATAACTACTGATTCTTTCATAACGAACATAATACCAGCAGCAGATGAGCCCCAGTCACCAACGATAACGATACAATAACGTTACCGCTACAGAAACACTACCAAGTACATTATCTTATCTTAGGGTGAGTGAGAGAGATAGGGCGAATCCTTTGGTGTTAATTGCGTTCTAATATAACTGTCCCTTTGTCTCCCCAACCGTGCTTTAAGAGATCGGCTGATTAAATTAATCTGCGATTTGTCGAAATTTAGCGACACTTTAAAGGCTTTTTTCTAGAGGTTGGATAAAAAGTCAAAGATAGAAGCAAATGGAAAGATTTAAGCTCGTAAAATAAATCTGAAGGTGTCAAAATAGAATATCAATCTTTGTATAGAAGCCCAATAAGATACAAGTGTGGCATAGAGATAAACAAGGTCTGGGAAAAACATTGTCTACTTCTTTTTCGGAATGGATGAAAATCGAACTTAAGGCGACAAAATAGAAAATAGAAACGTACATGATAGAATCTAGTACTAGTAGTGAAACTTATTTGATTTTGGTGAATCGATAAATAAGATAGGATCAAGTAAAGGACGAAGACGAAGTTTTGTCGCGGTACGAAAATAACCGCATTCAACGCCACGATGCGAAGCTAGTATCTTTACAAATTGTTATTCTGATGTATAAGCTATATTATTGTAAAGTTTCATCAAAATCCATTTAGTAGTTTTTGCGTGAAAGAGCAATAAACATATTCACTTACATTCTCACAAACTTTCGCGTTTATAATATTAGTAGGATAAACCTTGAAGCTATAGTGAATGAAAGTTAAGAAGTTTTATCTTCTCAAGAAGTGGGATAGAATAATTCATTATATTATAATGAACCCCTTTCACTCGACTACGGTAAAGCCAAAAGTAAAGATAATAGTTTTGGCAGTATGTGTTCATTTCCATGTAGAGTCTAAACTACTAAACCGATTTTAATAAATGAGAAGATTCGTAATGACGGCCCGGGTGATAAAATTTAGTTAAAAGTTTTTATATAGTTGGGTTATAGTTTTATTTTCTTGTTTCTTATAGGCTTGTTTAATACTTTTTTAATTAAAGCGCTATAAACCAAAGTCTAAAAGATAATTGTGCAAAAATATCTACGTATATTTTTTATGTATGGCCCTGTCAAAATGAGTACACTCTTCCCGATGGAAAGCATAAGCAGAATCCAAGAGTGGTGGTCATCATACTCATTGCGAATGCAGACAATGCAACAATGCAGGATGGTGACCCAAACCATAGCGGCCTAGTGATGCTTCTTCATCATTGGGCCTCCGGTCGCCTGCATATATATCAGTAATTTTACTATACATATACATTTAAAAAGTTCAAAAAGTAGTTATATATTATCAACACTGAGTAGAGACTAGGCAACAACTATCTAAAAACCGTTCTATTGCTTTTCTATTTAGCGTAAATCATCATAGCATCAATTATTTCAAAACCTACATAACTTAGAGAAAATAGATATTCTATAAAGAATGAACACGGTTACTATCATTAAACATTGTGTTGAATTCTCATTCAGCAATTTTCTTCCTACCGTCATCACATTTCAAAAACTTTCTCGCTTTATTTTCCACGAACTTTGTATTAAGTCTGACGCTATATCATATTTATCCTTGAAATACGTGATATTTTGACTAAAGGACGTCATTAAAGTTCAAAGCGTAATGTGATAACATCTCATTCGTGATTTAAAGCGACGCTCCAACAAGAGACCATAAAGATTATCTCACTCCATGCTAATGGAGAGGCTAATTAATTATTAAGGAGTAGATCCGCGTAATAAGTGCTGATTTAAACGGGTAGCTTGGCTCAACGTTAAGTGCTTAGTAGTTATAGTTATGTGAACTATGAATGTTATTATGTAACATATTACAGTTAAAAATAACATGTTTATATTAAAAAAGAATTATGAGTATTATGACACAGGTTTGGATATTTTTGTATCTGGAATTGCTACATTTTTTTAACTTTATAGCTTTGTATTTGTTAGTTTTTGTATTTTGTATTCTATCTCTCTCAATATACAATTTTGTACATGCAATATCAAAACAATTATTTAAATCAGACATATATTTTTTTAATGATCTGATAGGCATCTAGTTACTAGTATTAATTTAATATGCCGGGAGTGGTGACAATTATCTCAATTCACCTAAAAATCGGATAAAAATGTATGTCGATTCAATATATCTACTTAAAAACATGTACAAAGGCTGCCGCTGAATAATGATCACGCTCAGAATGTACACAAGTGAAGATTTATTGCAGTCATAAAAAGAATCGACTTTAGATCGTGTTTTGATGAGAACCTGAATAAAATTCTTTTACTTATTTTCTTTGTTGTATATTATTTACTAAACGTTTTTGTATAATGTCTTTAGACGTAGATTTAGACTGGTCATTCATGTAATTTGTATGTGTTTTGAAATATGTGATTAATGTGATTATATTCGCTTAAAAATATATCGGCTGGTTTAAGGTAATAATTGCATAAGCTTACTATGTATATGTATGTTTGACTAAGATTATGGACGACAAAATGTAGACGTTTTTAATAAATTTCACTCTCCTCCCTTCAGGAATCTTTGTAACCGATAAAACACGTCTTTACGTGCTTTTTCCCTGAGAGGGATAGTAAACGTATGTATGTATATAGAACATATGCCTTTGAGACATGATAAGAATAAATCTTTTCTGACGTATGCTTCACCAATCATTTTTAGTTTTAGTTAGCACAATCCATTTCTTCAGATTATTATCAATTTTCGTTACTCTTTAATTAGCTTCAATTGTATGTTTATTTATTTCGTAACCAACTTTTGCAAACATGTTTTTATGCTATATATGTTTTTTTCTTTTTAAATTTCATTACCAAAAAATGAAGATTCAAGATGAAAGTTCAGATTTGTACATAACAAAAACGCATAATATGCTATGACCTAGATATGCATGTAGTAAGCATGTGGGACATTAAGATTAAGTAAAATACATATATGAGTCAGCCTCAGCAATAATTAATTGCAGACATATGTATACAGGGTCTGTCGTAAATAATGGATAAGTCGTAAACTGGAGTTGGTCCGGCTATGAGACTATTAGAAAATCGTATCTTTTTGCCAGGGTTTCTAACCGTATGGAAATGGCGTAGACTTTTATGTTTTTTTATAAATTTCGCTACTCTTTGCATTCATTCCGTTGCCATTTCGTTAAATTTAGGCATTTCTGTGTCATTTTTTTTGTATTATAGTCTTGAAGATGTGTATTATTTAGTTTTAGTACTGTTTTAGGCGTTTTTAACGTTGGTCATTTTCAAAATTGTCATTTTAAGATTTTTTATGTTTTTGTTTTACTTAGGGTCAACTTTTGATCATTTACTGTGTAAAAAAAAAGTACGGCGCTATAGCTGCCCATGATCTTAATAAATTATCTAGTATGTGTAGATTCTAAAAAGGTATAACAATGCATACTTCACAAGTAATATTAAGCTACATGAGCGAGATCAATATCAAGGTGAGAAAATATTTTTTTCATGTAATGTTGTAAATGGTTATAAAACTTCGTCATAATGATTTATTTCTGCCAAGATTCTTTACACAAACACTATGGGGCCACTATTAAGGATATTCAAAGAAAACTAGGTAGTTTTTTGTCAAAAAAATTTCATGCCTCCTCATTTCATAAAGGTGTTTAATTTTAAAATTGATGTGCTCTAATAGTTACATGCGACAAACATGTTACAAGTTTATTCGTAAAAAGGATCATCAGGTAAAAAAATGAACAAAGACAGCAATACAAAGGGTCTCCCCGCGTGAAAAGGACATTGTTACTAGGCACACTGCATGATGCACCGTCCCTTTCACACTCACGATGTGTATGTATGTATGTGTTTACATTTAGAGTTTGTTTGTAATAAGCAAGCGTGTACTTCTGATCAATTTTTAGTTGGTACTGAACTAAATATAGTGAAAGCTGAAATGTGCTAAAATGGACTATAAGCAGATGAGATCAAAGTATATAATTCAATAACAAATTTTAGTGAATTTTAGTTTAGTGAAAACAACAACAGAATTACTACCAATGTAATTTCCCACTATAACCACTGGCACTTAGCAAAAAACTTACGTTATATGGAGTTAGCGCAAAAAGTCTAAAAAAGATCTAATGTAAAGTTTTCCACAATTGTAATAAGTGAAATTTATGACAGTTCTTTTTCGTTTTGAATATAGGTTTTATGTTTTCGTAACCGTCATGCTTTTGGTAAGTTTAAATACAAGTAAGAGAAGTTTCGTGGAAAATTCCTCATGTAATTTGTTATTATGTTGAAGGTATATTTTACTATTATGATCTCCTATACAATAAGGATGCGAACGTTATTTCATGTTTCATTTGACTATTTCTATCAAAAACTACCTATTCTACTCACGTGAATGTCTGGTATCACGTTAATAATTTTTCGGGTTAATTACTAGTCTATGACAATCACAAATAACGTGGATAGTAGATAGATAGTAGATACTAACATTACCCTTTAACTTTAACTCTTTATTATACCATAGATGTAAAACTTTAAAAAATGTGTGTAGTCGCAAAAGGCAATACAATATTAGGTGTAGCTAAAAAAAGAGTAGATGCGGATTTTAGTTGGAATATATTGTTTGTAGCGTTTTTTTTAATCCTGGTGTAATTGACTTAATTCTGCAAAATATTACTGATGATTTTTCAATCATAACTAAACAGTTTTTTTTTGTTTAAATACTATCCAAAGTTAGAAAATACACCTTGTCACATGACATTGCATCGCGTGTGGAGACACCAATTACTCCTTACTCAGTATATCTTTAGTGTGTAATTACAGAAATTCCTAGACATTCACATGTGGGAGAGTTATTTTAACTCGTTAAAATCATTAAAGTAGACTGCAGAAACAGTTTTTATAGAAACTAACTGTAATATTTACCTCTTATTATATATTTCTGAAATTTCCGGTCTTTTAAATAAAAACGAGTAATTTATATAAAAAAGGATAACGATTATGTTTGATACATAAGAATATAGACAATTGTTATGGATAATAATTAAAAAAATGAAGATATTGAAAATGTAAGAAATAATAAGTTAGTTTTGCTGATAAAAGTATGGGCAGGCTAGCGGTAGCCAGTAGCATATTTATAATACAAAACAGTCCGTTTATATTCATCATAATTATACTAATGAATGGAAATGTATGTAAATTTATTTCCTGTTGTGGTCATTGAACATTTTACTTGTGAAATTCGTTAATTTATATTCTTTGTCTAAATTTTCTGTGATGAGAATTAAAAAAGTCAATATGATTTATAGTTTCGGTTTTGGTTGTATTGCGGCATGGATTGAATAATAGTTCTTTATGCTGATATACAATATCCAAGCAGAGGCAGACTTTAGAAGGTGACTAAGAATAGGGAGTTAGATCCCTAATATGCTTCAATGTGGTCGTTTGTCGTTAAACAGGTTTCTATGACCGGGGCATAGAGGTTCATAGTGATTTCCTAGCGAGATTATATCTGAGGCCATGGCTTGAGTAGGTTTGAGTCTAATTCCAGGCTAAATGGTAGGGTGGGACTACGACCCGTGGCGGTACGGACTGGACATTTTTGTAGTATGTTTTATCAGTATCATTCATAAATTATAATCGAATTAGTAATTAAGTTGTTAATAAACCAGTCTTGGATATGACTAACGTAAATGAAAATGCAACTGTTAACAATATATTCATTAGATTTCATTCAAATGTTAATGAATGAAATCACTAACTCAAAAGAGATGATAAAAAAAATTGAAATTCTGTGCCACGTGCCACATATAAAAGAGATGCATGAACGTAACGAAATAAACAGTGATATAGTGTCTACTTCATAAAATATCCGTGTTGTTAATATTAGGCAAAATTCGAAGAATTTGGTACCTTTTTTGTTATAAAAACCTCATTTTCATAATGCGAGGTGCGGAAGCCATAAAGCCGAATTGTTTTGCTTTTTCCGACGTTCCCGTAACATTTTTGAATTGTACAGGACACAAGAAATGTTTTAAAACAGGAAAGTTATTGTGCTTTGTTTATTATAAGTATATTACAATTTTTTAATACACTGTTACATTTTAAAGTGATTGTGTGATTTCAGATTTTCATTGGCATTTTATATATATTTTTTGCTAATTAGGTTTACATTGATTTCATTGCAAATACGTCCATATTAAATCAGATACGCTCTTTGAATATTTTATAATTACTATAACTCGTGGAAGCCACGAAATAATCGGAACTAAATAGGTATTTCATAAGTAGAAATTCGATTTATAAATGGTCGTTTCTATGCATTTGGTGAAGTAGTTCATAGTTCACTCCCTTAGTCAGGTCTTACGAAACCCACAAGATAAATAGGGCTTGTGCCACTTTGTATTCTGTCATCTCTACTTTGATTTTATAATAAAACATGAATCAAAATCAACTGTAGAGCACTGAGAAAAGATAAGTTGCTTCACAAGTCATGTACACTCATAACACGTACACGTTAACACTAAAATATTCTCCATAATTCGAAAAAGTTTCTTAAATATGAGTAAACCATTATTCACTGAGGATTATGACTCGTTCAATTATTAATATGAAACTCTTTTAATTTAATAGCAAGAGAACTAAACGCCATATTTTCTTAGAAGTTTAATTCCGTTGTCAGCGTCCTACCCACCTGACTCGGTTCGTAATATTGAAAAAGTAAATCATCCCGAGCTCGACTGACCTTTCTGAAAAAATGCTTAAACTGCTATTGAACACTGCACGGGGTGTCTCGCTGATATAAGGTGCAATATAACTTACTAAGTTCAATATCTTATATCGGTATTTATTTAATATCCATTTGTTAAAAAAAAGTACTCGTATATAGAAATCTGTAAAAAAATTCATTGTGTTATTAACACAGAATGTCAGTGTTGCTATTTTATTTTGAAACTTATCATAAAAAATCAATATTTTAGAAGTAAAACTTTCAACGGTAAGTTAATGGTTTCATGTTTGTAAATATTAATCGAATAAACTATCAAGTTTAGTTATGATTAATATAAGTGGAACTTTAAAGAGAGATAAGCGTTGTGTGGGATTGAAAATCGTTGATTTGCAATTCATGGCATGTTCAAATGTACTAGGCGATTATTAAACGTTTTGTGTAATTATTATTTTCTATGACCCGGCAAATAAATTCTTATTAATCAGAGTTATATCAAATATTACCTACCTCAATATTTAATTGATTAAATATCTTAAATAAATGCGTATATCTAAGTTAAGATATACGCATTTATAATATATATATTATTTCAGCCTTATAAATAATTTTTATTCAACATTACAAATGCACTTATAATTCCGAACTAGTCTGATTTTTTTACACACTATCTATACTTCTAGAAATCATTTTTACAGTGTATATTCACATACCTTATACAAATGTAATCTCAAATTATTCATTAAAATCGATTTAATCAATTTAAGTAAAAATAAAATGTTAAGTTTTGGGCTAACTAAAAGTAAATAAAACGTGAATCTTTAGAAACATACTTTACCAAATATGTCACTATCATTATACTGGACCCATTACAGTCCCCTGCAAAACGCTTAAATCCCCTGCCTTATCTTTCCTTGTCATTTATAACAGAGTATCAAGCAATGACATTTCTGTGGGTCTGGATGTTTACTTGGAGTTAATTCTGAGAGGGGTCATAATGATTGTGACTTACGGGCTTAGTACATTCATGAATAGCAATGTACAAGTTACTCAAGGGTATAATTTTGACCTATGATAAGATAAAACTGTTTTATGATTAAACACAAGTTAAGTATACAAAATAAAATTGCTATTTTTAATATCTTTGATTGTTTAATTTTATGTGTTTGATTAAGTAATGCTTACTTGACTAATAAATATATACAGCAATACGATACATAAAGTAAACAGTCATTTCAAATATACAGAGTTCATTATTATATCGAGTGCACCTGCTCCAAATACCAGAAGTTATAAACGAGACACTCAAAGCCAATCCAACCAAAATTATCTTTTAGCCAAATAAAACCACAAACACCGAGTAATTAATACAATTTATTAGCCAATACTGTGCCAAGTGTCTGGAATATACATTTCTAAGAAATGTTTATGAATTATTGTGTCGTACAAGAATTTTAATGCGTTTCCACCACGTCTGATATATTGGCAGAATAAATATGACTGGAATAAAGGATGCATGGACAGTACAGCACTGCTCCACGAAAGGATATTACTCATCCTGTAATAAGTTTTTACTGAAGATCACGATTTATAGTTGCAGATTTCAAGTTTAGTGCATAATCGCGATGAATTGTGCTGTGTTTGGTTTATTACTTCTGTTCAAGGGAAACTAAAGAGACTAAACACGAATAAACTTATAAACATAAAATATATTATTATTAGTCAATTAATTTTGAAACAAATCAATATTTATAGTCTTTCTTTTCTTGGTTAACTTTTAAAGTTATTGTCAAAATTTTAAAGGTAAGGCACCCTATTCATATACATTAAAAGCTAGTAAAATATGTCTAGTACGATGGAAATAGACAAATAAAAAGACATCATCTATAAACCAGTGTGAGCATATAAAGTACTATATCAAACACATTAGCCACTTGATGAAACAAAAAAATATAAATAATAACCGGTACAAGTTAATATTTGTCAAGTTATACAGGGGACAGCTCATTAGTCTAACTGATGTGTGTAAGTAATAAGATGTTATTACTTTACTCCATCTTATATCATCTGATCAGGATCAACAAGTAACGTAGGCTATGTCTATATGAAATCCTAAAATTAGTCAATAATAATCGAATTTGATACACGATGGTGGTAGGAAATGAGTTTGATTTAAATGCATATTAATGTAAGACAAAAATTTTCAATAAATGTCTTTACTTAGAGGCATAGAATCGAATCTGAGATGGTGAATACAATTGCTTTCACAATCATTGTTTTTATCGCCTTAGGTGAGTCGGAAAATAAATTTTGTGACACCAATTAGATCTTAAGTGAGTTTCGTGAAATTCGTACACCACTATGTAGTAGTAAATTCCAAGGTCTGAAGACATTAAGACCGTAATATTATAATCTTCTAGTGGGTACTGATTTCGGTTTGAGTACTCAATTAAAAACAATAGAAAATCCAATCCTTAAGTCCTTACGGTGTTTCAGAAAGGTCCTAAAATTACTCTGCTATGCCGCCCTAATGGTGGCCCCCATTTACATTGTGAACGTAAAAAATGCATCATGGTGACCCACACTACGCTTAAATAACCTTGGATTATAGGAGCTGCGAAGTATATGCGCTTGTAGTGAGTTTCAAGTTTTAACTGCAAGGCACAGAAAAAAAGAGCCGAACCTTTTAGTTCGAGAGCGTATGTCAGCTAGTCTAAAGTGGTAATTTCCATGGCCACCACGTGTTGTTGTGTAGGGAAAGGAAGAAGGAGGGACAAGTTGGAAGACCGCTTCAGAACACTCCCGTGATAAAGGCGATAGAAAATTGCCATAGAGGTGACATCTGTTCGCAACTGCAGAGATTCGAATGACTCGTTAGCTTCAGGACTGTTGATGTCACAGTTACACAAGAAATAATATAGATACCAAAGTATAGAACAGGCAGGAGTTATCAGAAACAGAATTTTATTTTTTCAGTGAACCAGTATTCAAACCTATTTTAGATTCGAATCGAGTTACTTTAATTAAATGGTTGTTGCAAAAATGAAATGATTGGTGAAAATTGGTAGAATTTAATAACAATAGTATTAATATGAGAAATTTGAATATGAATTGGATTTCATTGAACATTTCTATGTAATTTTATTTAAGTTATATTATTCTGTAACTAATTTCATAGGTAAGTAACTAAGTTTGTTATTTATACTTTTTTCCTAAATTCTCAATTGATCATCATGATTTTTTATCACCACGAACTAAAAAAAAAGTATTTTATCTTGTTTTAATACAATAAATCAAGTCACTAAGACTGTAACGTAAGTTAAAGATATATTTCACGGTCTAACTTAAATAACCTGATTAACTCATGTTCTTAGCAAAATATCAATTACACAGCTTAATATAATTGGATTATTAGGTATTCTAAGTATCTCAAAATCAAAGAAATCACGCAATTCGTTAGTATTTAGATCAAAATAAAATTAAATACTATGTACATCTAAAATAAAACTTTGTAATCGATCGAGATTTGTACGATGTTAAAACTTTCTTCTCATTTATATAAGACATTAATGCACCTAAATTATTTTCTATCTCCAAGGAAATGATGTACCTGCACTGCACCTTTGCTTGCCCTTTGATACATTTAAAAATAGGGGAGAAAATTTCTGCTTCAGGGATTTTTTTGCTTTAGGGAAATTTATCGAAGACGTAGTAATGCTTTGACACCTACCGTTTTTGTTCTTTCTCTGCTAATCTCTGATCTAAGCTGATTTCATCACTACCCGCTCACAGCCGACCAACTTAAAATGAGAGCATTTGTGCTGTTGTGTTACGCTGGTGAGTGCTTCCTTCCAGTGATGTACACATGATGCTGATGCAGAAGGATTTCAATGGGCCGCCATAGTATGAATCAATATGCTGCATTGTCGGCATTCGCAATGAGTATGGTGACCACTACTCTTGAATTCTGCTCCAGCTTCCCATCAGGCAGAAAAGAGTTATTTTTAGTAAGAAATTCTAACACCATTTTTTTTCGTAGAAAATGTTTATCTAGAAGGTTTACTACCCAGGAGTAATGTAAGCAATCATGTCTTTCTGCCTTTATGTCTAGTTATGCAAATTGAAAGAAGATTAAAAAAATATCACTATAATGTTTTTGCTCATTACGTAAGCGAGCAGCGTATCAAATTGTGAAACTCTGTATTAATACATTAAAATCCTTTTTAGTGGCTGTTGATTAACGGAACTTTCCGAAGGCAATTTGGTCTGGTATTGACATATATCCGACGAATTCTACAATGTTTAAAATTAATTAATTCATACAAAGAGCAACAGAAAGCTCGCAATTTATTACTGGCAACAGCTGAAGCACATAAGCGAGTATAGAACCACCGTTTGAATTGCTACAGCAAAACAGTCGTATATCAATACAGTTCAACGGCCATTATTTAAAAGCAAATAGAAAACTAATGACTTGCTACGTCACGTCTGTTGGTGTTTGCAAGCTTGGTTAGTAAGTTCGCTTACAGCAATCACTTACACCGCTGTAACTGATTGCATGTTGCACGAACATATTTGTAATGACCCTTCATTTGTACAGTTGGGCGATATGATTATGGCTGTCTTGTTCCGTTGAAATAATTTAGTTTAGTATTTCAACTAATTAATATTTTCCTTTTTAAAATTGTCACTTATATACACGGTAAATTGAAATGACCAACACGTACACAAAGTTTTTAAAGAGAATCTTGTTTTCTTCAATCTCGTCTGCAGTTTTCTTTTCTAACACTTATATTTTATACTAAACAAAAAATGCTTGTTTTGTTTTTGAAAAAAAAACTATTAAACCATAACAAAACATTATTGACTTACTTTACACGGTAATGATATGCGTATAACTGAATTACGAGTATCTATAGATATGAAGGATACCTTTAGAACATACTACTTGGCTAGTTGGCTTTCGATAATTACAGTTAAAAATAATATGACAAAGCGTGCAATATAATATTTTTATTTATTTATTGTTTTATTTGTGACTGTTAAAATCACTCTACTCTGCCTGATGTAAAGCATAACCAGAATCCAAGCGTGGTGATCACCATACTCATTACGAATGCAGACAAATCAATAAAGCATGATGACCCACACCGGCAGCCTAGTGAAGCTTCTGCATCATTGGGCTCTGGTCTCACACTCACCAACGAAACACGACAGCACGAACGCGGTCATTTTACGGTGATCTTCTGTGCCCGAGGTACGACGGGGTTCCAGAGTTTTCCACACTAGGGTGCACCTGATTCCCCCGGCTTTTAGTACCCAAGACGACGTGCGGTTTTAATCGGTTCGCGTCCGATCAAGCCGGCCTCTACTACCTTAAATCATGATACCTAATGCTTGTCTATGTGGTGACGGATTAACAATACCTAGTCTCACTACCCCTGTTAGTGTCGTAAGAGCCAACTAAGAGAGCAAATTACGCAGGACAACGCAATTCAAATAAAAGAAAAACTTGACTCAAACCCTACGTTGTTGTTATTTTTAATAATAATAATATCAATTCATTTGCATAAATGTGGTACAAAAGATGGTAAAAAAATAAAAATAGGCACGATACACATTTCGCCAGTTATAGGCATACAAATATAGTGTTACAGTCTTCTGTACAATTGTTAATAAATTGCTAAAGTTAAATTAATTGCTAAATTAACATTAACTAATTAACTATTACAAAAAAAATTGTAAAAAATTACGTGTTACGTTTTGAAAATATTTACAAAAACTACTTAACAAATTCAATACACACCTACAATGCATTTCTAAAATGATAAGACGGTTTTATTAATGATGATAATTATAATTTTTAAGAACTACGTTGAAAAGAATTATAAGTAATATATTTCTTTACATAATTCTTGTGTAAAGAAAATCATTTTGTGTTTTTGAAAACCTTTTTGGTCTAGAAAATATTTACATTTAAACAAACCATTATTATACACATATTTTCTGAATTTCGGAATTTGCTCCAACAATGTAAATCGCTTAATCGATAAATCGCTCTAGCTAGGACAATTTTTTGGAAAATTTACTAAAAAAAATACGGAGCAAAACTCCAAAATCCAGGTACTATTATCTACATATACTATGGTATATTTGTCAACGTGCACTGGAATGGGAACGCAATCTATTGGAGGCACAAATCTAGTGATTGCGTATGGTTGCTGGTGTCCTTATCCGGTTGGCTGCGCTGGCTGACCTGGTCGCTGTCGCCGCGCGATTCGTCATAAAGTCCACAGTGGGAGAGAGGGAGAAGGGAGGAGATACCAACGGAAATTAAATAATCTTATTCTCATACTAAGCTGTGCTCAAGGCGTATATGGAATCTAGCGGATGGTAATTTTGTATTAGAAACAATAATAACATTGAAGTCCTTTGTAATTTTGCTCGTTTTGTTTGAGTGTGTTTGTTTACTTTTTGTTTATGTTTTGGCTGGTTTTCAGTTTTATGTATTTGACACTACTAGAGTATATTAGTATAAATACGTGTTGTTCTTTGTTTATTTTTTAATTTTAAGTTGAATCGATTTTACTATTTGATTTATGAATGGATATTGATATTTTAATGAAAATTTTATTTAGTTATATCGATTGCTTTTGAAATTTTATTTTGTATTATTGTAATGAGTTTGGCTCCGATACAGCTTTCTTGCCCTCACTGCCCGGAATCTCCACGAACTTTTTCCGAACATGGGTTGCGGGTTCATGTCGGCCGCATGCACAGGGGGGTGCGGCAGGCGTGTGCGGGTTCGCAGGTGTCTCCGGCTCTTACATTTGCCTCTTGCCCGTCCGGACAGACGGCGCAGACTTTCCTACCCGATCGGGCTTCCCTGGAGCGGCTCGCCTACCTTAAAAAGTGTGTCCCAGTCCTCAGACATGTACCTAGAGGAGCTCGTAACCAGGCGGCTGGCAGGCTTTGTGATGTCATTGATTTGTGTCTGGCTAATAACGGGATAGATGAGTGGAGCGAACTTCTTTGCTTTGCCTATTCGGCTTTGAGAGTTCCTGCTAAGGAATTACCAGGAAATATGACGTCGAAGGTAAAAGCAAACATTAACTCGTCTAGACACTGGCGCGGCGAGGGATTGGCCGATCCGGGGTCGAGTTTTGGTTCCCGTTCTGTCGGAAAGATAATCGAGGCTAGGGTTTTCGAGGGTGACTTGAGAGGCGCTGCTCGTCTTTTGTTGTCCGACGATACTTTCGCGCGACGTGATCGGGATACGCTCGACGCTTTGAAGGAGAAGCATCCGGAACCTTCACGGCCTCTCAGTTTCCCGTCTGTCCTGGATTTGACGATTCCCGCGCTATCGGTTACCGCGGAGGACGTTGTGACCGCACTTACTTCTTTTTACGGAGGTTCGGCGGGTGGCTTGGACGGCATCAGGCCGGCTCACCTTAGGGAATTGACATCGGTGGCGGCCGGAGATAACGGTCGTCGCCTCTTAGAATGCATTACCAGGCTGGTTAATTTCCTACTGTCTGGCCGGTTGAATCCTTTGATATGTCCATATCTTTACGGTGCCTCACTCTGCGCGTTAGTTAAGAGAGACGGTGGCATTAGACCAATCGCGGTCGGTAGCATTTTTCGTCGCCTAGTCGCTAAATTGGCATGTCGCGCTGTCAGAGAAAACATGTCCTGTTATTTACAGCCGCATCAATTGGGGTTTGGTACGCGGTTGGGCTGCGAGGCGGCTATACACGCTACGCGGGCGTTTGTGATGAACCAGGAAAACGAGGGGAGCATCTTGCTAAAGCTTGATATTCGTAACGCGTTCAATACATTGGAGAGGGACGTCCTGTTGAGAGAGGTTAAAGAACATATTCCCTCTCTATTTCCCTTTCTTCACCAGGTTTATAGCCATCCGTCTAATTTGTTTTTCGATGACAACCTCATTATTTCTCAGGTGGGAGCACAGCAGGGGGACCCTTTGGGGCCACTTGTTTTTAGCTTGGCAATTCACAAAGTGGTTACCGAGATTAAATCTCCATTGAACGTATGGTACCTGGATGAGGGCACTATCGGAGGTAAGCCGGAGGACGTGTTGCAGGACTTAGAGATCCTTATTCCTCGGTTTAGGGACCTGGGCCTGGAGGTGAACTCCTCGAAGTGTGAATTTTTTCCCTGCGGCGGTGGTGGTCGTACTCAATTGTCTCGTTTGGCGGCTGTTTTGCCGGGCCTCAGGGAACTGTCCTCATTGGATTTCACCCTATTAGGCTCTCCCATTTTCCTTTGTGCTGTTCCTGGAGCTATAGACTCCAGAACCCGTCTTCTTCTTACTACTCATGAACGTCTCGGAGACCTGTCCGCTCATGTTGCTATTGTCCTGCTGCGTACATGCTTCGCTCTCCCGAAAATTAATTACCTCCTGCGAACCACTCCTACTTGGCTTTGCCCCGAGGAAGTTTCATCGTTTGACAGAGCCCTGAAGTCGGTCGTGGAAAGCGTCCTTAATGTTTCCATGGATGAGAGACAGTGGAGTCAAGCGGGTCTTCCGATCCGGTGTGGTGGTCTGGGGGTGCGAAGTATGCGTGGTGTAGACCTTCCAGCTTTCCTAGCGTCTGCACACGGTGTTGCGAACCTTGTCACTGTTTTATTAGGATCTCATGGTGGTGGGGTGAGCATACCGTTTTTGGTGGATGCTACATCGGCTTGGTTGGATCTTAACTCGGGTGAAGCGTGTCCCGGGGCGGCACACATGCAGCGGTCGTGGGATGAGGTGGGGGTGAAGCGGATCCAGGGCGACTTATTGGAGGGATCTTCGGGAGCCGATATGGCTAGGCTGAGGGCTGTGTCGCGGTCTGAGGCGGGTGCTTGGTTGCACGCGCTGCCTTCGCCTTATTTGGGGACTTTGCTCGATGACAATTCTTTGCGAATCGCTGTTGCGCTACGTCTGGGCTGCAAGGCTTGCGAGCGCCATGTATGTACCTGCGGTTCTATGGTGGAAGCCGATGGCCACCACGCTTTGAGTTGTCGTCGATGCTCGGGCAGGTTTTCGCGTCACCATGCCCTCAACGACGTGGTCCGCAGGGCCCTCATTTCGGCAGGCATCCCATGTCTGCTTGAGCCTCCGGGTCTTAGCAGATCAGACGGAAAAAGGCCGGACGGATTGACTCTGGTGCCCTGGAGGAACGGTAGGTGCCTAATCTGGGACGCTACTTGTGTCAGCACTGTTGCCGCCAGCCATCTGAGTCGTACCATCTGCTCCCCGTCGGCCGCCGCGGAGGATGCCTGTTATAAGAAGAGGCAGAAATATGCGGCTTTAGAGCAGCAGTATTATTTCGTGCCGGTAGCGGTGGAGACCATGGGCAGCTGGGCCGCCGACACTCTGAGGTTTGTGGGTGAGCTGGGCCGTAGACTTGCCTTGCTAAGCGGTGATTCCCGTTCCGGCTCGTTCCTGGTGCAGAGACTGGCCATTGCCATACAACGCGGCAATGCTGCCAGCTTAATGGGCACCTTTCCACCGGAGGCGATCCGGGATGGGTTAAGCGGCGACCTCTGAGTGTCCTTTCCCTTTGACTATTGTATTGTTGATTTAATTGTTATTTTTATAATATTATTATTGTTTATTTTAAGCATATACTATTATATATATATATAGGATATTAATAATCATACTTCGTAATATAGAAAACTAAAACTCTTTTGGCAGGCTCTTATTTGTTTGAATATATTTCTAGTCAAATTAGTTTTCAAGGTTTCTTTATATTGGACTGTATTATTTACTGTATATGTAAAAGTTTTATGGTTTTGTTTTTCTATCTTTATATTCATTCTTATAATATAAATGCGAAATTAGATCTGTCTGTCTGTCTTGCTTTCACGGCCGCTGCACCGAACCGGTGTGAAATAGCGCTTGTGCTGTGTTTCACTAAGTGAGTGAGGATACCGGAGGCCCATACCCCCCCTCCCCCTCCCCTCCCCATCCCCCAAAGGCTAGCAACGCACTTGTGACACCTCTGGAGTTGCGGGTGTCTATGAGCGGTGATAAGCCTACTCATTTGCCACATATTCAATAAAAAAAAATTGAATTTAAAGAGGCTATCCCAAGTATTACTCACCATTGTATGACACGCAAGCTGTCATGTGTATTTATCGCGATTAGTTGCAGAAATGAATTATTAAGAGGGGTTAGGGAATCACTAATGGGTAACGTTATTTTGCAAACTGAATGCGTCATATGTCTCAGGAAATAGTGTCGATTTTTTAAATCGGCACTGTTATTGATCAGTGATGGATTATTAACTAAATAGTCCTTATAAAAATAGGTATTACAACTTTTTTATATTAATAACGCACTAGAAAATAATTAACAAATAAAACATTTAAGATTCTTTGCATTATTTAAATTTAGTTTTTTCTTTTTTTGTAGGCTAGCTAGTCAGCTATTTCTGCCAATGTCAAATATTTGAAGTTTCCAAATCTCAAGTCTTCGAGTCTTCGTCATGATGAAACGAAATGGGGATCGTTTTTCGAAAAAAATAAAAAACGATCGCCTTAAATATAGTTTTAAATAAAATTAGTTTTGTGACGTAAAACTTTTACAGGTCCACCTCGTGCCTGTGAACCGCAGAACTTGTCAAGCAATAATCACGATAAAACAACAGTAAACACTCCTTCTATTAACATTTTGAACCTTATGACATTGACATAAGTAACATTTTAAGAGTATGTATCTCTCCAGCTGGTTTTAGCATGTTCACGTTGACTTAAAATACGCCGTTGTTATAATTATTTAATTAGGAGCTAATTAAACTTCAAATAATGTTAATTAGTGGTGAGCATATGCGAAACTGAATCAACATAAAATTGTTGCTTGAACAAGTTGTTTGAAGAATAAACACAAATGATTTTTTGAGTAATTCAAGCTAGAGACTAGTATAATGATTTTCAGTTATTAATAAGTAATGTATTTGAAATTCAAATCTTGAAAGTAATCCATCTGAGGTCAGAATAAATTTCTACTGGAGAGGATTCGTTATGGGTTAAACCAGCTTTATTTAAAGGCTACTTTCTAAGGTATTAATAAATAATAGGGATATTGTTCGTAAGAAAACCCCTACTTTTATTATATACTACGTAAATGTAATTATGTAAATATTACTTACTACCTTTTTTAAACATTTTACTGCGTTTTTTTGTATTCTCTGAAATAGGTTTTTCTGGTTTTTTAAAGCTGGTTGGTTAAAAATATAAACATTCATAATGAACGTTTTATATTTTGATACACAAAGAAAACTACACCTCATTTAACATTTTTTATAAGATTGTAACGACCTCTGGTGTGGTGTAGACTGAAATATACTGTGATGGTTTTACCTAATGACACTAGATGGCGGTACTTATGAAAAAGGTTTTCATAAAAAATTGTTTTCGCGTGATATTAATAACGTAACAAATGAGTATATTGCGTATTGCATGTGCAATTTATAGTAAAGTTATGTTATATGTAAAATTATATACTCTATACCTACTACTAATTTGTTATGTAGTATGTACTCACGAAAGTCATAAAACATTTTTATTACGTTCTTGGATATTACGAAGGCGTTTCTTTCTTAAATGATAACTTAATTATGAGTAATTAATAAGTAATTATATTCCGTGATAGTGGGTGGCTAGTGTAAAAACTGCCCTAAAACACATACATAATATCAACGTAAGGTTTCGATAATAATAATTGTTATGATTACAACTTTGTAACTCATCTTTTGTGTCATACTCATCATGTAGGTAAACAATAAAATATTATTATATAATAATATTATATAAATAAAAATAACTATAACCTACACACTGAACTACATACATACAGAGAAGGTATATAGTAATTTGCGGTAATATAAGGTAATGACTTTATATTACTGCAAATAACTATGTATCTTGAAAGTTAAAACTCAAGAAGTAATTAATTGATGCCCGATCATGAATGTATATTTTTCAGAAGTCAATAATATAATATTAATAAAAAAATAATATTATGGGCAGAAGTTTGTCTTGTGTGAGAAGTGTGTTTTGTGTTAGAATCAAAATAGACTTATTTAATTTGAGAAGGACATCAAGGGACAAGGGATTATTAATTTCCATCAGCCTAAATAAGATTAATTAATATTTAAGTGATCCCGAATCTGAATTTCGAACAGATGGCAAATATTTTATAAAACAATGTTTTCTCAATGACAATAAAACTATTGTTAAAATAAGTTAGAATAGATCTCTTATCCTAAATGTAGGTACAATCTTTAACAATACAGAACGTACTTACAATTTTCTTTATAGTATGGGGGCGAGTTACTCCTTTCGCACATGTCACCTGCAATACTACGCTTGTGACTATAATACTAATCTTTGAAGTTCTCAGGTTTTCTCTAATAGGTAGAATATGCATGTATCATACATATAGAAGACTCTCATATTGCACACTATTCTGATCGATTTTAGGCTTCGTGCATCTAACTCCTGCCAGCGATCTAGCGCAAGTCGTCACTTCAGCTGGCCTGTGGGCGACCTTTAATACGTACCTACCACTTCAGTTTCATTTCAGATTGTAACTGATTATGTCTGTTACTCATAAAAAACATTTCCCCTCGAAAATTTCACCAACAAAACCTCAACTCATTCGTTACTCGTTTTACAGGGGAACATCTCGATACGTCACGAGAATGGTTTTGGCACGTGTCAATGCGCCCCTTGATGGTAGCGATAAAATGTTTGCTGTTTACACGAATCTTTCGTAGGGTGTGGTACGTGTGTGGGAGGGCTTATCAAAAAATTAATGAGCGCGGACTGACAAGAGATACAGACATTATAAGTGACAGTGATGTTTGCTGTTTGTTTTTCATTAGACTTTCTTCGCCTCCAAAATTTAAAGAGGTAAAAATTCAAGCAATGCACTAACAGTTATTGATCCTCTAAGCGGTACAATACGGTTTTATAAAGAAACAATAAAAAAAAACCTTTTTTTGAAGGTTTCTTTATGTGTTACCCCATAGATAATTTTGCGTCAGTAAGGGGTCGAGGCAGGAGTGAGTTGGTTTTATCTACGGCTTGCAATAAAATCTCAATTTTAACAAATATAAAAAATAAACTTCTCTAAAACTTTGTCATTTAAAGTTATCTGTTGACTACTAAAGAGAAACGATTCTACAGCAAATCTTGAGACATTTTTCTCGTTACACATATTTGATCAGATATGTGGTAGTACTATGTTGAAAATTTTTTTAGCATGCTCCTTCCTAAAAAGCCGGCAACGCACTTGTGACGCCTCTGGTGTTCCGGGTGTCCATGGGCGGCGGTAATCGCTTATCATCAGGCGATACGTCTGCTCGTTTGCCCCATATAAAATAAACAAAAAATAATTAGCAATCTGTATAATAGTTTCAATTATATTTTTAAATTACAATAGTGCTAATTTTGTTGTTGCGTTACCGAACTAACATTTACCCTAAAATTTACCTTTATTTTTTTTTGTATGTATCACATACGTTTTATTTTCACCGTTACATATCTAATATCAATCTTTAACATTTAGAACGTCGTTTGACAGCACGAAACTCATTTCTAGTGTTTAGAGAGTTTTAGAATAACAGAATTAGCACTAATATCAACAATAATGATTTTTATGTTTCTTGTAATCCGCTATAAATGACACCACTCCCTGTATTATAGCAAAGATCTTTTTCATTGATATCGCCCCAAGGGAATAAATCAGTTTGTTATTGATTGGTAGTTAGTAACGCCCCGGTTAATTCAGTTTCTTCCTCATTTGAGGGTTCACGTTACATTATGGTAATGTATGTGGGAGAATACTTATGTCAGATATTTTGTTGCAATTTATTATTATCGAGTTTCGTGTGTGTTATCGATGTTTGTAACGACAACCAACTGTGACGTAATAGTACAAAAATAATTGGGGTTTAATAATGTTATGTTTATTGTTTACCTATTAATAGCATAGCTTATATGAATATAAACGGTTCATTATGTGGATGTAATAATAGTTTGTGATTAATAGTCAACAGACAATGGGAAACGTTTCGGTCAAATGACTATTACCGAGAGGTGCAAAAGACATGTTCTGTACAACCCAAAAAAATATAAAAGGACATGTGTATATACATATATACAGTACATACTCATATATGCTAATATTATAAAGCTGAAGAGTTTGTTTCTTTGTTTGAACGCGTTAATCTCAGGAACTGCTGGTCCAACTTGACAAATTCCATCTGTGTTCGATAGTCCATTTATCGAGGAAGGCTATAAGCTATATATCAACACGCTAAGACCAATAGGAACGGAGCCCCAATGAAGAATGTTTAAAAAAACGGGGGAAAGTTATTACGCTACGGGCAATAGTAGACGTAACTTTTTTCATATAAATACTGAAATCACTATTAAAAATAAGAGATAGATTAAGCGAGGAAAACAGCTTTTATTTTCATACCTAACAAGTACCAAAGGATTTTTTTAAATTAAAGTTAGTGAAGACGTTTTTGAGGAGTTCGAACACGAACACAGTGATATTGTGTGCTATTTAGGAATCAACTTTTCAATTAACTGCACGGTTGGTCTAGTAGTTAAAGTAGTCGCCACGACGCTTTCTAATATGCCAAGTGTTGTCGGTTGAAATCCGACACAAGAGAACAGTGTGTTTGAAAGGAACATAGACTTTGAAAGGAGTATATTTCGAATACAGAAGTTATATTTGAAAAAAGAAACCATGATTGTGATTTTAGTAAAACATAGTGTCGTATTCATATAATATGTAAAATAGCTGACCCGTGTAAACAAACCAAATTTAGTATGTTTGTGCCTTGCCAAATAAGTTACAGAAAACAAGAAAAACATACTTTGTGTGATCCACAAATTCTTGTTCTAAGTCTGGGTGTTCTTTATGTCCGTATGTTTGTAAAGGCCCCCGTGACACCGGATACTTATTCCTAATGATGTCTTTAATGTCTTTAAAAAAAGAAAAAAGTGATATCTATGGACATCACTCCGATTGAGCTAGGCCAAATTCAAATGAATGAGTCTTTGTATCCTACTTAGCTACGAACTGATGATTACTCTATGACAATGATGTAATGTTATATTTACGTGTGTATGTATGTATGTATGTATATATATGTGTGTGTTTTCTTATTGGTATTAAATTATAATTTCTTCGAAAGACTAATTCTTTCTAATTTATAATTTGGTAAATGATTTCTAATCTAAAAAAATGCTTGACTAAAGAGAATTACTGTGTTTTGGTTTATAGTCGATTAACTATGTATACACTATGAGTGTATGAACTACATATTATACGAATACATTTCGTTCTCATTTCGAAATTAAGTTACAAAAACCTTTTACTACGAAACGTCTTAAAACAAGATCGTTATAACTTGAATATTAAATTCTAAGTATCAAGAGATTTTAATATTTATGTATTCTCTTTAACGTGAGACTGTAACCTCATAAAAACCTCACTGATTTAATAAACAAATAAATAAATATTTATTGGTCACTAATTTTAATACTAAACTTTTTTTTATTTAAATTCAATAATAATAGATTTTAAAAACTTGAATAGAGCTATTCTACGAAAATAGTATAGCAGAGTATTGAAAAATTAAAATTGTGGCATTTCATCAATGAAATGACATCTCGAATGACATCAAACAATATTCTTACAAACAAGAGTCCACACGAAGTAAATACCTACTCTAACAGTTCTACTATAAAAAAACAATAAACAAGTTATTTAAAGTTCATAGAAAAAATATCTTTAGGCATAAACAAGATTGACCTAAAACTAGTAAAACTAGTATAAAACAAGTTTCATTAATGACCAGCGTCTTGTCAACTATATCCTTCCTACAAATCCAGAAATACTCCTTGTGGTACGAGTTTTTTCTTAAATCTTTATACATCTATGCGATTTATTTTTAACATACTAGGTTTAATTCATTTTTTTTTTATTATTGAATAGTGGGCAAACGAGCAGACGTATCACCTGATGGTAAGCGATTACCGCCGCCCATGGACACCCACAGCACCAAAGGCGTCACAAGTGCGTTGCCGACCTTTGGGGGATGGGAAAGGGAATAGGGGGGAGGGGTTGGGGTATGGGCCTCCGGTATCCTCACTCACTCGGTGAAACACAGCGCAAACGCTATTTCACACCGGTTTTCTGTGAGGCCGTGGTATCACTCCGGTCGAGCCGACCCATTCATGCCGAAGCATAGCTCTCCCACGGACTAAATTCATATTACATAATTCCCATCTTAAAATCCTTTATGTTGATAAACTCAAGGCAATTTTTCTACAAAGTATTAACAAATGATATATAGTTTAAGCCGAGGCCCAACGTTTAATGTATTGCAGTATACAACTGCAAAACATTATACTAATCAGCGCGGGAATTTCTATGTCGCGATACAGGATTAGTAGTTACGATGGATGGCGATGTTGTGCACTATATTTCTTCAAATAACAAGAGTCACTAAAGAGTAGCTCTAGCTACTTTAGTTATTTTAATGTTAGTGTTTAGGCAAATGCAAAGAGTACTTTCTGAGAGGTTATTTTTATTTTTGATAAAACCTACCTTTTCTACTTACCAATAATAAACTTTCTGTTTAAAAATTATGGAAGTGATCAAATAAAAATAACATATTTAATGATTGTAAAATTTTTAATAATGATTTTTTATTCTTGACCTTTTCCAAAACAGGTTTAACAAGCTGAGCACTATAACATTCAATAACAACTTAAGTATCCATAATAGCATATTTTCAAGTCTCACTTTAAGTGCAAATTTAAATCAAATTTATGTTATCTGAATAGAAATAAGTAAAAAAATGTTTTACATTCGAAACTTCCACGCTATACTTCTATTGTAGTATACAATAGAAGTATATATATTAACCTAAATAATATTAAGATATTCTAAAAATTTGAGTATATATAGTCAGGTTTATCTAGATTCAAAGCAACCATAGTCCTAGTGTATACTACAGGTTTTAGAACACTGTTGAATGTTATGCATATTGATTTCTGACATTTGATTTTTAAGACTGCACGGTTGGCCGAGTGGTGTCAGCGGTCGCCATGCCGCTTGCTACTGCGCCAAGTGTCGTGGGTTCAAATCCCACGCGGTACCTACAACACTTTGTGTGATCCACGAATTGTTGTCCCGAGTCTGGATGTTCTTTGTGTCCGTTTCATGTATGTTTGTAAAGTCCCCCACGACACAGGATGTTTATTCCTAATGTGGGAGTTGTCTTTTTAAAAAAAAATAAAAAAAAAAAAAAATAATAAAAAAATAAAAAAGATCGTGAAACAAGCAATGAAAGAACTTTGTCATAAATAAACAGCAACGTTACGCGGTTCTCTTTTGTCTCTAAATAATCTGAAGACATTAATTGCCGCCATATGTTACTTCGATTCATAGTGTTGACAATTTTATAATCCTTCGCTCCGTGTGAAAAATAAAAACAATTAGGATTTAGTGTTACCAACGCAGTGTTTAGTAGCGATGACAGTTTAATCGCAATATAATTATTTCTAGACTACTATTTTCTTAATGAAATGTTGCAGGATTTTTGTTTAAATCTAAAAAGATTTTAAAACTTAACAATCTAAATATATAAAAATGTTATGTTGGTTTGTGTACGCTTCAAAAACTCAAAAAGTTCTGCACCAATCGAGCTGAAATTTTAGAATGATATATAATCCGCATCAAGGATGGTTTTTATCAAATTTTTGCATCAGTCATATATCTGCAACCGCGAAAAAACACGAATAAACTGACATAAACGTGGGCGGAGCCGCGGGCAACAGCTAGTAATCAATTAATACTAAATTGAAATTATAAATATTCTGCGTATTTTTTTTTATTTTTAATTAAGAAGTCATATCATGCGTTACTATTTTAGCTTTAATAGTAATCGTTAATTTTAAAATCTATAATTTTTATCTAAAGATATCATTCAGTCGAATCTAACGTCAAATCGCTCAGAGGAACGTGTCTAAAGAACTTCTCAATGTTTTCTACAATCTTTTTTAGAAAAGTTTTGAATATTGGATACCCAATATCTTTAATAACGTCATCGCTACTTGTGTTGATGATATCAGGAATTGCCCGACCTGTAATAAATAGCATTTAATTATACATTGGTTACTATATAACAGACATTGGTATCAATATATAGTATGACTAGGCATGGTGTCACTCATTCTACATTGTCACCTAATGCGTATATAATGCGTTGTACTAAGTTTTTTTTTATGGAATAGCGGATAAACGTGCAGACGTATGGCCGGATGGTAAACGATTACCGCCGCCCATGGACACCCGCAACACCAGAGGCGTTGCAAGTGCATTGTCGGCCTTTGGGGAATGAGAATTGGGATGGGGAAGGGGTGTTTGAATCTAATCATCATCTAAATCTGTCATTATCTATCTAAACTTATCATCTAAAATATTAAAATTGAACACACCTAAAACTTCATTCCCATTAAAGAGATTTTGCAGTTCTACAGTTGGTTTTTCCTTCAAGTCATAAGAATACTTATAACTTTTGACTGTCCAATGTTTTTTTCCATCACTGCCCTTAATTTCACCGATATCGCTTTCCACTGTAACTATAAACTGTCCTGCAAAATAGTAGTAGACATTATATTATGTATGTTTGGTTTTAGTTTTAAATCGGTCTGTTTCCAAGAGGTCCAACTTGAATGCACCAAAGTAATTTTTATTTCATTATTATTATTATATCATAATATCGTCATCCATATCTTAATATTGTAAATTAGATAGTAGCTCTGCCTGTTTGTCTGTTACGCTTTAACGGCTAAACTGCTGTACTATATTAAATGAAATTTGACAAGTAGACACTTAGAGTATCGAGAAAAAATATAGGGAACTGTTTACTGTGATAACCGACGTATACGCGAGCAGACTTAGGGACAAAAGCTAGTACACTATAATTATTTACACCACTTCACATGTGGTAAAGTGATGTGCACGCTATTTAAAATCTTTGCGGCAAAATGTGAATGTTTTCAACTTCTGTTAAACCCTTCTAGTATTTATATGAATAGGTAGTAGTGATCGAATTTCAACAAAAAGCTATTCACCAGATGCGGCAACTGTTATTCTCATGATCGTTTTTAATCCATTAACATAGCCTTAAACAATTCAACTTACCTCATAACCATTGCAACAGAGCAGTGGTTTGGATCATCCACACTATTGTTTTAAAATCGAAAGTAAATCTGTCTGTCTATTACGTGTTACGAGCAGCTAAACCATTGAGCTAATTGGAATAAAATTCAGCATAGAAATACTTTGATTTTTGATGAAGGACAATCACGTGGCTGCGGGATCGTACTTTATATAATCAAAAACCTTTCACCTTCTCTTTATGATTTACTCTAACATGATAACTAAAAAACGGTCTAGTTGAAGGGAAAGTAATTAATGCTACCCATAAACATCTGCACCTTAAAAGTCATAAATACGTTGTCGGCACTCGTTTTTGTGAATGTTTAAAGATCGTGTCGATCCATAAATGCCGCAAGCTAAAGACTGCATCACTACACTGCATCAGAATCAGACATAATATTCACATTCACGTGTATGTTAAGTCATCATCAACAACCCATATCGTCACACTGCTGGGTTCGGGTTTTCTCTCAGGGGGTTAAGGCCATACGTCCCTACGCTGGCCAAGTGCGGGTTGGGGACTGGCAAGACAACGTTGTGGCTACGTAATCTTAGCCGTTGGATGTTTTTAAGCCGCCTGGCTAACTAAGCTTCAAGACTGTTATACTATGATAACAACCGGGACCAACCGACCTCTTAATCATGTAGACGCTCATGGTAACATACCACCAGCGATCACCCATCCAGGTACTGACCGCGCTGTCGTTGCTTACCCTTGGTTATTATTTCTAATCACCGAGTGCAACTGGGCTATGAGCGCCTCGTATGTTAAGTACTACACGATAATATAAATGTATTTCGGACTTACTTAAAACAACGCGACCATCGCCTTTTCCTTCTACAGGTAAAAATAGTAGTTTTCCACTCATTTCATATTTCCCTCTTATGTCAACTGTGCATTGCAGTTTCATTTTCATTTTCGACTTTGAAACGTTCAGCCTAAAAAAATAAGTTATGACTTTAGCAAAACCATATCAACTTTGTTTACATTGAGGCGAGACAAGACGAAAGCGATACATCTATAGAAATTTTGACTATGCATTTGCATTAACTTAAAATCTGAGATAGGTAAATTGGAGAAATATTTCATGTATATTTTAGTTAATTTTTTTTTATAGAATAGGGGGCAAACGAGCAGACCTACCGCCTGATGGTAAGTTGTCACCCATTGGGTGTCCAACAACAGCAACACCAGAGGCGTCACAAAGATTCATGAGAAACGCACAATTGTGGATTGCCAACCATCTAAATGATGGGGATAAAACAGCTCACACGGCACGATGGCGGTAATTTACTTTCTCTAAAACTACAACTTACTTCGCTTTTTTGACAACACAATCTTTTAGTCCTATGGCCGAAATGTCTTGAAACTTCATACTCAATCCTTTTGAACTTGCATCTAAATTTTTTATGAACATTGGATCAAGAGTTTCAAATCCAAGTTCTTTTTGGCCAACTGCTAGAATTGGAATAGCATTTTGTGTGGCCTCCTTTAAGCATTTATTGTCACCTCCTTTGCATTTCTTAATAAAGGGCGCTGTCAAATATAAATAAATTAATGATTTATGAAAAATGTGTTATTGTTTGAAAGTTACATATGTGATTTTTATTCAAAGTCAAGGAATGTGGTTATTTCTGATCTTACTTTATTCAATTATCATATTAAGGGATACTGATGTGTGTATAGGACCATATATTGCACATGCACTTAAGCTAGTTTTACTAAAAGTAATTATTTTCTATATATCAGATTTAGTGCAATAGCAACTGATTGTCTAAAAATAAATAATAATTTATAACCATTTTTGTAAGGTTGCAAAAAAATTAAAATAAAATTCACTTGTTCTAAATGCATATTAAATTTAGGATAGTGTCTGAATGTTTTTTCATTTATTTTAGTGAGTTGAGTCTTAGATAGATCACCAATTCGTCCTAAAAGTACATTTAATAATGTTTTTTTTCATTTTATAAAAATAATATAATAACATACTTCTACCACTTTTTCAAAGACAGTGTATGCCTACAGTATTTATTTGTTCATTCATAATTTGAATTTGAAATAGTGTAGTAGCCACAACACAATAAATTATTGAAGACGTACCTGATGAAGTATTTGCTGAGTAAATAAAAAATATTAAATAAAGAAAACTCCGCATTTTAAAGGCTTAAGACACTCACGACTATTAGATACCGCATATTTCCGAGCCACTAAGATGATACCGCAAAACTTATACGTATATAGGACAGCGGTTTCTACTAAAGTGGAAAGATATAAAACAAGTTTATTTTTGTAGATCTGGTTCTTGACGTCCATGGATTAGTTGTCACGAAAATATTCACAGAATTTTTAACATAATTTCCACGCGCCCACCTATCTCGCCTATTTCCCAAAGGGATACGCAGACACCATTGATCTCTACTTACAACGATGCTGACATACAGTTTTGCTATATCCTCATTCAACTACAGCTGTCATGCTCGTTGATTCCTGGTGCTTTCACATGGCCCTTTTAATATATGCTGTATAGTCGAAGGATCTAGGGTCTCTCATGGTGCTTTCTTTTCAGTTCTGTCCATTTGAAAAGACATAGTTTTTGGACTTTTTGGGTTAGAATAGTTATTGTGTACCGTGGGAGAGCCACCTTTCGGCATGCATGGGCTGGTTCGACCGGAGTGATACTACGGTCTCACAGAAAACTGGTGTGAAACAGCGCCTGCGCTGTGTTCCATCGAGTGAGTGAGGATACCGGAGACCTATACTCCATCACCGCCCCCCATACCCCAAAGGCTGACACCGCACTTGTGACGCCTCTGGTGTTGCAAGTGTCCATAGGCGGCAGAAATGTTCTGGGCTCGGGTCTCCTCTCAGGAGAGAGTTAAGGCCATACATAATCGGTATTAACTTACCATCAGGTGATACGTCTGCTCGTTTGCTCCATATACCATAAAAAAATGTTTCTGAAAGTTGACCTATTAAGACAACGAACAATTGTGTATAGAAACGGCGTAACTAGGATAGCAAGGGTAGAAATGAGTATATATGAAGGACTTAGAAAATAGCGTCTCTGAATGAATAGTACGACAGTAAGTAATAGAAAATCTTTACATGGACGCGTCATGCGGAGAGATGATGAGAATGTGATGAAAAAAGTATTATGTGTGGGTACAAGAGAAGAGGAAGACCAAGGAAAATGGATGATCGTGTGAAATTAAAAGTGAGTTACTGGTGAAGCGACAAATATTGAAAAACAATGGAAGACCAGAACAAGTTGCGTGGACTTTAGAAAAAAATAGAATAAGGGCGGCAAACGATTCTGAAAACATAAAACGTTTATATTTTTGTGAATATTTTTGACCAACGACTAATGAATTTAGTTCCAGATTGCGTTTGTCTACAGGTCTAAGAGTTTCTTTTGTTACTCGACGAGAACGTCATTAATTTGATTAAGACACCTATTACTGTCAATTAAGTTATAATAATAGAGCATCGGAATTCTTTTTTTGTTTAGTAAATGTTAATTAAGTTACTGTTGGTAAAATTACAAAACAAACCTATTATTACTTGTAAAACAACTCCTATAAGTAAATAAAATCTAATCTAATCTGATCTAATTTTATGTGATTCTAGCGAAGCGCCTCAGCTTTGGGTATCGGATTTAAGAAAGCTCTAGGTTTTCAGAAAGCCAAGTGATGTTAATGTGAACAATTAGATTAAAATGCAAGTATTAGATTATTATGGATTTAAAACTGATTCAAAAACCAAAAAAGAGAGTTTATTTAGCGTTTAAAATCGTCTCCATAGAATTTTGAGTCCATATTGTAATATGGACTCAAAATTCTATTACTACTACTATATTACTGATTTTATGGGATAAAATAATTAATCGATACTATACAGCCGAAGAATTTTTGTTTGTTACCTTTTAAAATTTATTTGGTTTTGATAAGGGTATCTCATTGTCTGAGAGGCAATTTAACCAATAATTGCTAAATTATTTAATATATTTCACCACCAAAGATTCCTTTGTGATCAAGTCTACATTGAATAAGAAACGAAAAATTAAACAGTTAATGTACAAACCAAATACCCTTTTATTAATCACTATTGACTAATTACATATTATACCATCAGCTGTTTAAAAATATAAGTAACTCTTGGTGCATCATCTGCATCGTAAATCTATTTTTAGAGTTAATTATAAATAGAGTTAGAAAAAGTATCAGCTCAATCTAAAACTAAATCTTCCAAAGGCACTGCTTCTAAAAAGTTTTGAATTCTTCTCACAACTTTTCCGACTACAGCTTTGATGACAGGTTGTCCAATTTCTAGAACGACATCATTTCCATTGTTTGTAATAAGTTCATTTGCGGTTTGACCTGGAAATTCATTAATATTTAGGTTACAACTATGATGAATAAGAAACAATTTCGATTTAGTTGTAATATCCCATTTAAAATTATGATCTAGAGTATCAATATCCGAATTCCTTAAATAAATTTTACTCTGAATCAATACATACGTAACAGTTCGTTATCCGGGAACAAGTTTTCAAAATTGACATTTGATTTATCATTCAACGCGAAGGTATGTCTCCAAGATTTTACTCTCCAATGTTTTTTACCATCTTTGCCATCTTCCTTAATTATGTCTGCTTCAACATTTATCAATATTTTTTCTGAAAGTAAATGTATCCTATCAGAACCATTTATTACATTTTATCAACCAACTTATATTTGTTAGTGTACTTATTGGTTTTTGCTATGAATGATTGTTGTACTAAAGTTTTTAAACATTACGAATGAAAATAATTGTATACTATATTTATTCTGTAATTATCGAATGCTTTTTGTTTATTTATATGAATTAAGATATTTTTGTTAACTACCGGCAACTTTTGCGCTTAGTAATTTATTATTTCTATTCATTCACTCGCCATTCTACAAACTTTTTTTTCTATTATTATTTCGAATAGGTCATCGAAAACAAGAAAAGAAGATTATATATCAGATGAAATGAATTCATAAATGCCATATCGAAAAAAAAAGAAATACTTTTAAAAACTCACGATAAATGCATAATAACTAACCTTAGCATATTTCAAATCAGATTAAACGCTATTTTTATTTCTATTAACGCCTATTAATAGTGAGAATATATTGTTTCTGTTTGTGTGTAATTTCGCTAAAGAGAATAATATATATAGAATAATCCATAATACGTACTATTATGGATTTCATATATTCAAAAGAAACAGTCTATATATGTATAAATTCATTTACATAAATATATTAGTTTATTTCTCATTTTGTAAAGGTGTGCTTCTAATATATACTTACTAATAACCACGTGTAAATCACCATTGCCTTTAATAGGTACAACAAACAACTTTCCATCCATATCATATTTTCCTTCTAAATTACATGTGCACAAAAGTTCGACGACCAATAGCGACTTTTCAATGTCCCTCCTAGAACAATTAATACAATTTTAAATACGAGTATACAAGGAAATCGAAAAAATACAATGACGTTCATTAAATTTTTTAATAATTTAAATGTTTTAAAAAGTAGTATTTGAATCATAGAAACATTATGCGAGTCCTTTTCTTTCGTGCCGCAATGCATTGTGGTTGTATAAGACAATAAACAACGATTTATATTTCATGATGTGGTCTTTCGGTGTTTTTCACAACGCGTTTAGTGGTGTTTATTCGCTCAATGATCGTTTTGGTAATTCAGCATGTTATTTTAATGTCTTATTTGATATAATATTTTGTGAAAGTTATACTCACGATAACTTCTTCGATTCGCAATTTTTTAATCCTGTTAAAACAGCATCAGAAATGATTAATTTTAAATTTGAAGTTGTAGCGTCTACATGTTTCAAATTCAAAGGATCCAATTTTTGCACATTTAGTTCAGGAATTCCATCCGCAAATAATGGAATTGTCGTTCTCATTGTTTCCGTCAGGCATTTTGTATCATCATGTTTACATTTTGTGATAAAAGGAGCTGAGAAATAAAAAAGCTTATGGTTTTTACATGTCTAGATATAAACAGAAGCAAATAATAATTTTCAAGCAGTGACATGGTGATCTGCGCAAGACGGTTGGTAGTTGCTGGATGCGAGAAGCGAGGAGCGAACGTAGTGGCGTGTAATTGAAGTGGCCTATGTCCAGCAATGAACTCTGATAGGCTTACGAGATGATGATGTACATGATGTCATGGAGCATCGAAAAAACTGTGAATTATTATTTTTCAGTCAGAAGGTATCCATTCAAATTTAGTTTCTTTTCCTCCTAGCTTTTTTCCAAATAAGGTTGAGATCAGTTTTAAGTGAATGATTTTTCCGCGGATTAACTGCCATCAGATCTACACAACCCAATTGAGGTTCTGTAGTAAAACTGTTGTCGGATTTTTTAGGACACAGAAGTTTCTATGACAACTGACGGAACATGCTCTCCGTGGTACGGAACGGTCTCAACGTATTTAAAATGGTCACCCATGTAAAGAATGACCTGGCTAGGATCGTTTTACTTTGCAGTGTAATAAAGTTCTTAAATGTAATAACTATAATAATTAAACGATACCCAGGGATAATACATGAACTTGAAAGTTATGTAAGAATTTATAATAAAAACATCTTACCTAAATTGGAATCGGCTAGACAAGTATAAAATGAACAGAGAAATATGAATAAAAACATTTCGAAATTGTCAAATTTCGCAATGACTGACTTCACACAATAATTTTACTTTATGAAGCTAAATCCGTATGGCGACAGTTATATATTAATCCGAAGCACGCACTGCATATAAGGAGCAGATTCAAAATCAGAAATTGCAAAAACAATAAAATAAATCTATTTCAATAATATCAAATACGTGTCTTTAATATAATATAAATATGTAAATCTTTGAAAACGTATGCAAAGGTATATTAAATGCTCATGAACTTGAATCAGGAGTCAAAAGACGGTAAAACCAATTCTTACCATCATCTACTTTAGAAAATTGTTGGGTAAATATAAAAGAAGAAGTTGAAAAGATGCAAAGATAAATCTTAGAAATGGGGTCTTATACATGTGCATTTATTTAGGTATACCAACAGTACACATACGATACACTTTTTAAAAAAAATACACACAACTTTTACCATATGAGATAAAATAAAATACGCCCAACAAAATTGTGTTAGGAGTAAAGTAACATTTACAAAAAACAAAATTCTAAAGGAGCTTAATACTATTTAATTATAAATTACAATTACGCTACTTTTATTTATATAAAGTAATAAAAGAAATGAAAGATGAAGAAATTGAATTAACAAAAGTAAGATAGAATAGAATATTAAATTTGGTTAGTTTTGATAATATTATCAGCTATGGAGCGTATAAATTTATTAAGAGAAATATATGTCTATGTCTCTTCGTGAACAGATGCTATTGTATTCTCTACATATACGCGTCAGAGGTGCATTAAGACATGTATGGACCGAGCAATGCAAAAGTTCGAGTATTTCGAAGTATGTAGGTATACCAATAATAATATATATACATATATATATATATATATATAATACAAGATAATAATGGTTATGTTTAACAAATCATTTATGGAGCATTAGTTTGAAAAATTTACAGGAACCTGCCGTTATGATTTAATAGCACTACAGCTTGGGGTATTCTTCAAAGATGGGGTAACTTATTATTTTAGATTTTGATGGTAAACCTTTATTATATTTTAATAATATTATAGTTTTATAACTATTGTAAATCATTATCCAATTTAAAAGTAATTCTTGTAAATACATAATATATAGTAATTGTCGTCACGACATACATTAAGATAATTGTAAGCTATGAGACATTATAAGAACGCATTGTACCTAACATGTTTGATAATAATAGTATGTATTCCTACCATAACTTTAGTAACTTTAGTGTACAATAAAATAATATTTTTTTTAAATTAATTGTTAATGGTTGAATTTCATATTATATTTTCACCCTTCAAGGTTGTTTAAGGTACAGTATCCTAATATTTCGATACATTCTTAGCTTGCCTAACAGAATATTGCTTTCAGCTATAAGACCCTTTAGGCCATTACATTATGTAACACTGATACGGTGTACAATTAAAGAATTTTCTATCTATTTATCTAATACTAGCTGAACCCCGCGGTGCTACCCGCGGTACGATGATAACTGCGGGCAACGCCGCGAGGCGAAGCTATATCTTTATAAATAGTAGCCTATGTGTTATTCTGATGTATAAGCTATATTGTGGTAAAGTTTCATTCAAATCCATTCAGTAGTTTTTACGTGAAAGAGTAACAAACATCCATACATACATACATCCATACTTACAAACTTTCGCCTTTATAATAGTATATATAGTAGGATGTGTAGGCATAAATCTGAACTAAAGACTTAAAGATTTCAAAGAAAGGCAGGAAAAGATGCATACAGTTAAGAGACCTTTACAAGCCAGAATTTTTTTTTTCTCCTATGATAGGTAATGTATTATGTAAAGCATACAGCTAAATAAAGTTAGAAATGAATTTGTATAAAAAAACACAAAGCAGTCATAAGCACTGCCGACAGAAGTGAAAACTCATAACTATAATCAAACGGTTGTTTTAACTTACCTGAAATGAACACCTATGCTTTTTTTAATAGTGTGCAATAAAAAGAACTAAAATAAGTAGTAAATGGAAGTAAAGCTTTGATACTCCAATAGATGTCGCTGTTTTCAAAAAAATTGTAAACAATCTTTTTGATTTACAAAAGGTTTTGTGTAAGTAGAAAATCGTTATTTTACTTTATTGTAAATCACTTTCAGATACTGAAATATTAACTTTAAGTATATAAAATCATATTGAGAAAGGACCACTATCTAGAAAAACGAATGCTACCAAAGTATATCGGTAGATGGCGCTGTTAACAATAAACATCCGTCTTACGAATTTTTTCGATCAGGACACGTGACTTGACGCGAGTTTATGGTCACGTGAAATGACGCCCTGACGCGAGTTTATACATTTTTACCCATTCCAAAAAAGTACACAGCGCCGCTAAAGAAGTTTTCACTTCAAAAAAAGTATGAGCTAAATTATCTATTTAATAAACTAATCAGGTCAACACTCCACAATCCTATAATTTACAGTAAGTATAAAATCATAATTTTTTTCGAGTCTGAATAAAATTAGGGTTCCTTGAGCCTCTGCAGTAGCGAAGAGATCTCGTCTCTAAGGCAGCTCGCTATCACCTGTATCATGGAGAGTGTTCTGAGGAGCTCTTCTAACTGATATCCTCTTCTGGCGTTCTCTACAGGACAATAAGTGTTGGCCTTGGGATTTCACGCTTCAGAGTTGTCGTTGGGAGGTCCTAATAATAGCAGAGTGGCATACTTAATTAGATTACGATTAAATATGAGATTTGTATCTTTGTATTTGTATTATAGAATATTGATTAAGGAAGGTACTGACACACATAACATAAATATATGACACTTTTATTAACAAAGTGCTAACGATCCAAAGTCCATGTAGTCCATCCAAAGCTGTATATGTTACAATATATTAATGGAACGCAACCAATTTTAGTTCCTTTGTCTGCCGCATGTGGCGCTCTGTCTTTTTCACTGCAATGATTCTTCGATTAAAGTGTGTTAAGTTATATTTAAACAAATATATCTTTTATTACATTATCCACGCAAATTCCTACAGTATAAATTATTTCATAAAGATTACTTAGATACAATCACATATACGTGTATTCGTTGACTTACCTACTTTAATATTTAAGTATTCTGAATAACTTAAGCTTAACATAAAAAAACATTAACGAGCTCTATTAAATGATGAAAAAACTATCTTGATTTTTTTCATCATTTTATTTATTTTATACATGCACATGTTGGGTTTAAAATCTACATTAATTAACAATCACGATGGTCAAAGCTGGTGTAATTATATCTTTTGATATAATTATGAATAATTAAATAACCCTACATTTTTATGTAATTGGTACCAAACTAGGTTACATAACGACATATTTGATAGGTTTTATTACATTAAAAAGGTACGACTGAAATATTGTGTTACGTCAGTAATAATCTAAGTAAATAAAAATGAGTCACGAAATGTGTTGCTAAGCGCAAAACTCGAGAACCGCCCGACCGAATCGGATTTTTTTTTTAATCTTTTTGTTAAGACACAAGTAAATAGTAAAACCAACTTATTTATTTTTTCCATAGGACTATGATAGGCCAATAACTTTTGACAGAACGAAGTCTGTCGAGCAGTTACTGTTAAATAAAATAAAACGTAAAAGGCCTTAAAGCATTGAATATTTAAACCCATAGTACATACTTGTATCCAGACTGTAATCACCGTTTCCTTCTACGGGAAGGATAATCAGTTGACCTTTGATTTCGTAGAGACCATTTAATTGAAATCTCGGACAGAGAAGATCGATATGTAAAACATTTTCGTTACCATCTACAAATCTGGAAAAACAAAACATAAATATTAGTTCCATTCATTACATATTTATACACAAGGTTCTTAAATAAATAATATTACCAAATAAAAAAAAAATAATGTACCGCGATTGGATAAAAAATCGAAAAATTAAATCAATTATTTTCAAGGTATGTACACGAGTAATGTGTGACATTCATAAATCTAAATTTAAGGGCCACACTGTAGTTATGCCCCCCTGGATTACTTTTTAACCAGGAGAAAAGAAGAAGACAAGTTGTGGATAGATCAAGACACCTATGGTAAGTAAGATTACAAATTTGACGGGAGAAAAATCATATTTTATTAATAAAATCAAAATTTACAGTATACCTTTATATTTAGAAAAGGATATGTACAATTTCTTCGAGTAAAGAGGAAGTATGCAAAAACTAGATAGAATATCTGGAGTAAGCTTCAAACATACATGACGTAAATACACTCTTTGAATCATGATAGGTACTCGAATTTAATACGGCTGGTCATCATCATCAGCCTATAGCAGTCTCTCCTACTGCACGGTGCTTTGATCGATTTCGAGCTTCGCACACAAAGTTACTACTAGCTATGGTGCGCAAATTGTCGCTTCACCTGGCTGATCCCTAGGCGTCCTTGACTTGTCAAAATGCGGTCTCTACTCTTACAACTCCTTAGCCTCAATGGTTGCCGGTTCTTCTAATTTTTTTTATATGGTTGATGTAATGAAAATCTAGCATCACTTACTTTGCGGTTTGGACTTCACATGTTTTGTATCCAATAACTGTTGTGTTGAACATTTTAAACTTCAATATAGATAAGTTGCCATCAACAACATCTAGATATAAGGGATCCATGTCTTTAGCACCGATGTTTTCATTAGGTTTAGTTTTGTCTAGTATTAAGGGGTATGCCACTTTTACAGCATTCGTGACACAAACATCATTATCAATCTTACATAGATGTAAATTTATAGCTGTAAAATGGTTAAATTTTAACAATTGTAAATACATGAGCCATCAGAAACAACCTGCGATTAGAATACTGGATTAAATTAGTTTTGAATTATGACCTCGTCTGAAACGACTTGTTAACAAAAAAGTAGATTTGATTGGAATTTTAACGACCACGATAAATATTTACTATTGAAGTGAGTACAATTTGTAATCTTTTTTTAACGTCCTTCCTTCCATACATTCTTGAGATTTTGAATGATATTTATTTAAAACTAGCTTATCCCTGCATCCTCGACGGCGTCTCCTATTGCCCGTAGCGTGGTGTTATAAAACGTGTACAAATTTGATTACCACAAAAACGATTACAGTAAGCCAATCTCAAAAGATGGACATGTGCTATCTTAGACTTTTTTAGAACTTTTTAAGGGAAACAATTCCTTCAAAAATTGTTTTTGCGCACGCAATAAAAGCAGTCAAAATAAATAATGTGCCCCGTTTTTGCAATATACTTCATTGATACTCCGCTCTTTTTGATTGTAGCGTGTGATATGTAGCTTATAGCCTTCATCGATAACTTGTCTATCTAATAATGAAAGAATATTTCAAGTCGGACCAGTAATTACTGAGATTAGCGCGATTAGCTTCATAATATTAGTATCGATATGTAACCTACACTGTGAACCTTAGTAGAAAAACAAGAAAGTCTTACCTGATTGCGTAGATAACACATTAACAGAGTAGATAGAGATAGTACACAAAAAGAGTAGTAAATTCGAGAACATGGTAAACAAAGTAAAACTCCTACGACTGATCTTGCTCGCGGACGAATGTTGTTTCCTTGAGCCTCATACAACTTTATTTTTAAACACTTTATTACATAACTTTGTGTTTAATTTTTACCTCTTCGGTACCGAAGAGGTAAAAATTAACATTACTTGATATTGTATAACAATGTTTTTGTTGTAATATAAGACTAGTTACTTTGTATAATAATTGAGTTTCATATTTAAATTATTCTGTTACATATTGAGTTTTGTGAATATATTCTAAATCATACGAAGTATATAGTACGAAGAATAAGTACGAAGGTAGTAGAGCCACGCTAATTTTAGCATTAACCATTTTAGGTTGATCTTCTGTGCCAACAGAAAATCAACCATAAATGACAGCGCTCCTGTTGTCATGTTACTTTGGTGAGTGCGAGACCAGAGGCCCAACGATACAGAAGCATCACAAGGCCGCCATGATGTGGGTCACCATGCTGCATTGTTGCATTGTATGCATTCGCTATGAGTATGGTGACTACCACTCTTGAATTCGGCATTTGCTTTCCATCTGGCAGAGTAGAGCCACTTTGGAGAACTCATACATAAAAACAAAGTTTTTGTATTAATAAAAATAAGTTCGTAGTGCCTTGATGGCATAGTGGTATAGTTAGTCAATCTAATTGGTATACTACAAGCTCTGCCTCGAAAGAAACTAAATGGCGCTGTGTGTCAGATATTCGAAAAAATAAGTAAGATCTATTACCATCAAGGGAATAGTATTCTCATATAAAACCTCCTCCCCTCCTCCCCTCAACACATAGAATGTTTTTACATTCTAGGTAAATCCCCGGTAAAAAGTAAAACGTTGGTGAAACCTTTTATTCTTTGTAATGTTGACCTGTGGTAAAATCAATATGAGTAGGTACTAACAAATATGTCGGAGTTACTTATGTATTTCTAAGAGCCTATGCTTTCTTAATCTGCCATGAAGAAATAAAAATAAAATAAAACGTATTTTTATCTCTGTTATATTCATCCTAACTCCTCGATTCAAAAATATTAGTTTACCTTGATTATTCTCATTAACAATTACGTCCGTGCCCTGTTTTATCTTCCTTTACGAATAATAACGTTGGGTTTGCTTATACAAAATCCTTGTAAACAAAAAAATAACCGACTTAAAAAAACATGAAATTAAATCTTCTTGACTGGAAAACTACAAAACGTAAAATTGGCTTCAAATTGGCTGCTTTAATTATTATTAGATACCTAAAACCGGTTTCAAGTTGATGCCACGCCAATAATTATAAGAAATGTATTACAGTACTGGAAGAAAATTTAAGACGAAGTGAGGGTAAACCACACACGCTTAGTTTTCTATTAGGTAGTCTTTTAGAACTTTTCTCGTCTTCTAGCAATGTGTCCAGTTTACTATCATTTGCAATATTAAAACTAGGCAGTATTCTCTAATGTAACTTACAAATATGAGGAAGCTAACATTAAATTATTGCACACGGATCTTACCTTAATAATATTTTAATGTATCATATAGAAGTTCAACGGCCTCTGCTGTAATAATTAAAAAAACAATAATTTAAAAAAGGATGTTGGTCTATAATAAAATTAAAGTCTAGTTTTTGTTTACAAGGTCTCCAATAAACAGACACGTGAAATCTTGGTCTAAAATGGACAGCAGACTTGGTTTTTGTCGACTTGTATCAAATCCGTGAATGTGCTGCAAGATTCATCCGTTGAAGGACAATGACTGAATGAATGAATGAGTTATCTCCGTGGTGGTGGCGATTGTCTTTGTATTTATTTGGCTGCTAATATCACCGACAGTAACATTTTAAATCCCCAGATTTTACAGAAGATTGCGTTGAAAGTTATTTTAGTTTCAGATTACAATGACTTGCATGGGTTACAAATCAGTTGTTATTGTTGTCAATAAGATGGCGTAATATAATATTTTTCAAAATCATTCGCTTACGATTTTCTTGACCGGTCAATGAAATGTCGTTTTTTTACTAAATACATCCAATGAACTTATTTATACATATTGATTAAAATGCACTGAACTCATGTCCATTGCATTTTTCATCTTTTTCTTTTTGTGGGATAGGGAGAAAACGATCAGACGTATCACCTGATTTCCTTGAAGGTTTGAAGATAGAAGAAATTTGAAGGCGGGAATACCGAGGCTAATTTGGCCTTACCCTCTAAACAGCTACAAAACTGGAATTCACTCGAAATGTCAACACCAAGTATTTCAATACTGGCTGAGGAAAATGGGGAGTGTAGTTAAAATGAGGACACACGACCAGGTTTTTAGCGGTGACAAGCCAGTTTGTGTCTTTGTTGAGTTAAATGAATGAATCGCAGAGTTGATTTTAAATCTATTGGAAATAAATGGCTCTACAAGAATCTAGACTACCTGAAATTCTGGACGATAATATTTAGACTGTTTATTAGCCTAACCGAATGTCGGGCAATCATAATAGGTAGCATGCGTATAACAAAAATGGATACATACTCACTGAACGTCTTCATTCTTTCAGTTACTTCATTAAGTCTACGAAACTGAATGCAATAACTGAAACAATGAAGACAGTTTTCACTATAGGGTTGAGATGAATTACTGATCTAGGTTTCTTTTAGTATTTTACCTAAAAGAAATAGGTCAAAGGAGTTCTTTATAATCATTTATTCAATAACTACGGTGGATGTCTTAAAAATGGCTTCTTAATTATTCAAGGTTTTTTTGTCAAGTTAAATAAAAAACAGCTGTCCACATTTGTTCGGGTTTTAATGTATAATACTAAGTGAGACGAAATTTTGACTACTGTTGCAGTGTATTCCTGTTGCAGTTGCAAGGGGCAAGTTGTTAGCTGAGCCAATTTGCCGTGTCAATGTCAGAGTCAATATATAATTCACTAATGCCACAAATTCTCCTGGTAATTATCAATCTAATAAAGACGGTCTTATCTATTACAAACGAATAAAACGGTGATGAATTAGTTTTTACGTTTAGAATTTAATGAGAAATATGTATGAGTGATGCCGATAGCGACAATTCTGCAAATATTAGTATGTTATGGGTTTGAAAGTTATTAAAGAATTGAGAAAGAGAGTATTTTTATTCTGAGTTGTATAACAACTCAGAATAAAATAACATTAAGATTTTCGCACAGAGAACAAAAAAAAGGCCTTCCCCCAAGCTTCTTCTTCATAAGCTACCCGCATCAAACATCTTAACGTGATTATCACTGAATAGTCAGACTACCTTGCGGGGCTTAATAATAATCAAAAGCAAACAAAATGATAATCATAAAACATAAGAATATATTTCATCACCAAACTACTGAGTTCAAGTCATTTATAACATGTTAAGTGTAATTTATTTTCAGGTTGAAAATTAAGACTTAAGTGTTAGGTGAAAGGTAATTTACTCTCCTTCAGTGGTTTATGAATTCTAAGAGTGAATTAATAATAGTAGTTAAACGGTGTCGTTTTATTCATAAGCTAAATCTTCAAAAGGTACTGTTGCTACAAGGTTTTGAATTCTTCTTATTATTTTGCTGATAATGGCTTTGATGACGGGTCTTCCAATTTCGAGAATGACGTCATTTCCATTACTTTTAATAAGTTCAGTCACAGTTCGACCTGGAAATTAATTAACATGTAGGTTAAAATAATGTACTCCTAGCCGATTTCAGCGACGGCGACTAACAATGCAGGAGATATTATAGCGTACAAGTGTGTGCGCAAACACAGGTGTAGTCTCTGTTCCTTCTCTCTCTTTATACGATAGGACGACTATCCGACACGAGGAAAACAGGCACAGCACCCATGGCTACAGCGTGCTCTTCTGTGACATATACATTACAATATGTATATATCACCGTAAGATTTTAAAAACTGATTAATTATAATCTACCTAGCAAGATTGTAAACTGACGAAATAATGTCAACTTTCATACTGCTTATAATTTAATGTACTATTTTTCATTAGATTATATTGTATCGAATTAAACACAATCTGTCTTGCATCAAATTGTCAACTGTCACTGATTGGTCAGTCTTATAGTATGCCGTTCTATGGTCATAGAGTTAATAATAATAATAAGAAGGCTCAAGGCCCAACACCTTAAGAGGCTCACGTTAGAAGGCTGGATCAAGGGTCTGATACAGAAGGCAGTCCTTCTTGACACGGCACGCATAGTGAGGAGGTTCCTGTCTTTGGAGCCCTAACCACCGGTTTCTTGGTCCCTGTACCCAAAGTCTACTATTTTTTATATTTTTAAATATATGTTATTGTTTATCTTTTATATGTATTTAAAAATGTAATTAATATGTAGTTATATATAATGAAATAAAGAGAATAATAATAAATACCTTTGTCGTACATCAGCTTATATAGTTATAAGGTTAACTTAAAACTATTATAAAGTATGTACAAGTGGCGGCCTTATCGCCCCAAAGCAATATCTACCTAATAATCTAACAGGTAACACTGCCACAACAATTTTATGTAACTAATCTAAAGCTGTGAGGTATTTTCCACATTAAATCAATTTGCAATCACAAAAATACTTCACATATGGTAACAAACGAATTAACAAACAAACATGGCGGCGCGGGATATATGCTGTTCAACCAATCAGCGCGCGACATGCGATCCTTCGCTATTATATTACAATTTGATTGTTTCATTTCGCTAAATTATAATCTAATTAAAAACTTTAACGTAGTTAAAACTACGCTAAATTATCAGCAGTATGTTACGGATATCCATCTTTACAGCTAGGGCAGCTTACAATCTCCCGAGATATATTAAAATCGAACGGTTTTGACAATCTGACGGTAACATATTTAAGTAACGTATACAAATTGACTAAGATTCCTTATTAGAACTTATGATTTAGTAGTACTGTTGAATACCTAAGGCTTTATAATTGTTAAAAAACTTATAATGTGACATTAATAAAAACTAAACACATACGTAACAATTCGTTTTCCGGGAATAAGTTGTCAAAAATGACGTCTGATTTGTCATGTAACGTGAAGTCGTATCTCCAAGATTTTATCTTCCAGTGTTTTATACCCTCCTTATCATTTTCAAAATCTAAGTCTGCTTCCACCTTAAGTAATATTTTTCCTGGAAAAATTATATCCTTTGAAAACTAAGTTTTTTACTCACTTAATAAATACATTATTTACGATAAATATATCTATCCGTATCCATAATATGAAAACCATAGTACAACCGATTATTCTTAAATTCAACATACTAAGAGACAGTGATTTTGTGACTACATATAAATGTAAAATAAATCTTAACAAATTAAACTTAATCATAATATACTCCAATAATAACTACAGCGTACAGCCTAATCAACTTGGAGGCAAATTAAAGATAATCCTAACGTGTCTTTGTTATATTTTACATATTATGTTTGACGGCTCCGTCATAGACGGTCCCAAGCCCGGTTGGTTCGCGAAATGAGGAGGGTTGGCTAGTGAACGGAGTACACCCAAGACTATCAGAGAAAAGACAGCCGTAAAATACTCCAACGCCAAGCAGTAGGCGATGTTGAAATAACCTATAACTGTAACTTCCTCGGTGGCGTAGTGGTAGCGTAAGCGACTGCTGTGCTTGAGGTCTCGGGTTCGATTCCCGAGTCGGACCAAATGTTTGTATGATCTGAAAATATTTGTTTCGGAGTTTGGGTGTTTTCTATGTATAATAAGTATGTATTTACGAAAAAAAAGTATACTATGTATTTATATCAGTTGTCTAGTACCCATAACACAAGCTCTCCTTACTTGTGACTAGATGGCGTTTGTGTATTGGATGTTCGAAATATTTATATTTATTCGACTATGAAGGCTCCGGAGGCCATAGGGACGTAATATCCCCTAAACAATCCAACGTAGAAGGTTATTGGAACCCACTGCGATTACACTCACAACAGAACTACGTAGAAAAGGCCAATGACAGAAATACGGATACGTTGGACAACCCGGCTGACTCTCGGCGCTTGTCAATACCCGGGTTGAGGAGTGTGAAATATGCGACCGAAATAAAAATGGTGAAATACTCATTGATTTCTATGTAAGCAATGATCTGACCATAACTAAAACCTGTTTTAAACACCACAAGCGAAGGCTATGGCTAGGCTTGGTCCTATGGTCCTCTCCTGGTGACCGTTACCGCAACCAGATAGACTTCATCACGATCGTAAATAGATGGAAGTCATCTGTAACAAACGCCCGGACTTTCCCGGGTATGGATTGTGGCTCTGACTATCAACTGCTAGTGGTAGAGATACGAGTATATCTAAAGTCATGCGGCAAGAAAGCAAAATCCTTAACTAGACTTCCAGTACCGAAATATGACTTCTTTTAAAAGCACACAGTACCAGAGCTAGCAGAAATAATCCCTAATTGTAATTAGTATGTAGAAAGTAACGTCACTAGGGTTGTCATAAAAGATACTTCCTTTGAATGTCGAAGAGATTGGTACCGGATTGCGAAAAGACTACACTGTGCACTGTATTAAACCAAATCAATCCTGTGCACGTCTTTTACTTAAGCCTCTAAACACAATACTAAGCATACTCAGATCAGAAATTGAAGCCGCGATCCGGAAGCTAAAGAACAATAAAGCCCCAGGACCTGACAGAATCACAAAATCGGCAAAATCTGCAATGACCCAGTTGAGTAAAATTTGGAGGGACCGTAACATAACTTCCCAAACTAAAATATGCCTGGTCCGTAGCCTTGTCTTCTCCATTGCTCTGTACAGTGCAGAAATGTGGACTTTGAAAGCCGCAGACAGGCAGAAAATCTACGCTTCGAAATTTGGTGCTGGCGTCACATGCTGTAAGTACCATGGACGGCCCACCGTAGTAACTTAAGATAGAAAACACTCAACGTCTATCAACAACCTGCCTACAACGCATACTGCAGTACTTTGGCCATATTGCACGCAGGTACATCAGCAATTTAGAATGTCTAATGGTGACTGGTAAAATCGAAAGGAAAAGTCCTGGAGTTAGAAGTCCCAAATGATGGTCGGACCAAACATCGAAGGAACTAAAAATACCTGTCAGCGACGCACTCTACCAAGCTACAGAACGGGACTGATGGAGACAACTGGTTGACGGAATTGAACGCAGTCACGATCCCCAGCAGTGAGAGAACGACTAAAGTGAGAGAGAGAGAGCTTGATGGCTAGTCACTGGTGATATATGTAATTTACTCTATGGTTTGTAAGAAAAAAATATGTTATTTTTACTTTTTCCAGTAAGAATCTTCCATGCTTCTTCACGAATAAAATACTTACTAATAGCTACATGTAAATCTCCGTCGCCTTTGATGGGCACAATGAATAGCTTCCCATCAATGACATATTTTCCGTCTAAATTAACTGTACACATTGCTTCAATGAAAACTTGTGACTTTTTAATGTCTCTTCTGTAAAGTATAAATAATTTTAATAAAAAAAAATCATAATAGATTTAGAAAAAAAATATGATGAAGGCTTATTTAATACTCAAGGTGAATTAAGACAAGTTGAACTTTCCAGAAATATAAAAATTTCAAAACTATTCTTTTTTTTTGATGAAATTGATTCTTGTTTCTTTTGAATGTGATATAATAAGATATTCTACTTCGATACTATCACTAGCTTCATCAAAATGCGGATAACGACACGAAAAATTCCACTCGACAAGGTCATCTGCTTCTATGCCACGGAATATTGAACATTTCAAATAATATAATTGTACGTGATTTTATTTTGAAAATCTAAACTTTTATTCTTTCGTAAATATTTTTACAGAAAAGAAAATTTAGAATATAAATTATTGTTTGAGCGAAGAAACTTTTAAAAAGAAGTGTTCAAATTCAAGGAATGAAATGCGAGTGCTTTTGTTCGTTAATCATTAATATAATATTTAAAAATAAATTCACTGTTGTGGTCTTCTAACATAATTACCAAGAACACAATTTTGCTGCGTGGTCTTACTGTTAGCTTTTGCATAATCATCATAACACAAACTTTGCAATGTGGTTTCCATGATTATCGCAACACATTTTGAGCTGTTTTTAGCTGAGAGTTCGTTTTCAGTCTACTCGTATAAGTATATATTTTATAATCTTAGCATAGTTGTACTGTTATAGTTGTAGTGTTTTATATCAATATTTTTGTGAAAAGTAATACTTACGATATTTTTTTTGGTTCACAATTCTTTGCTCCTGTTAAAACTGCATCAGAAATGATTAACTTTAAATTAGAACTTGTAGCATCTATGTGTTTCAATTTTAAAGGTTCCATTTTTTGTACGTTTAGGTCAGGAATACCTTCAGCAAATAAAGGAATAGTTTTTCGTGCTTGTTCTATCATACATTTCGTATCGTAATGTCTACATCTTGTGATAAAAGGCACTGAAACAATTATTAATTTAATTGTGCTGGCATCCGTAGAGATTAATAAAATCGAATAATATGTTAACGCAGTGATATCAGTTCATACAGTGATATACTGTTGTGAAAAATGCATGCATTTTGAAGAGACAAAAAATTTGTTCACGATAGTAATAAAAAATTGCCATGGTCACTTTTACAATACACTTAAACACACCACACACAAACACTCAAACAAACACAATCACACAATCACAACACGCATACAGTTTTATACTACATACCTTTTGTCATCGTCTTATTTAATTTCACATCATGTTATCTCTCATTGAACTTTAATAAACAAAGTACTATATAATTTTTGTGAATGTTCTAAAATTAGATAGTTTTATTTGAAGGAGGAAGGCGTTGGTGTCTGTCACACAGGTTATACTAGCACAGACATCTTCGTTAACTCTATCTTAAATTTGTCATGTATAAATTAAGTTATATAACATTAGTGTATATAAAGATAGAAAATTTGTAACCTTGATTTTGTTTAATAAAGAATTATTATTATTATTTTACTTTTTCATTCAGACGACAGGCAAATAGTATCATTTCCAATTTCGTTACACTAAACTATAACAACTAAACTATACTCAAATATATATAAAATAATTTCAAAGTTAATGAGGTTCAAATAATAAATACGTTTTACCTTTACTTGAATTCACTACACTAATATAAAAAGAACAAAAAAATATGAAATACCACATATTGAAATTAGCAAATGACTGACTGTACACAGTATCTTTTATTTATGAAACTATATCCGTATTTACACATTTATATATTAATCCGAGAACAGGCACAGCACACAAGTGCAGTTTCTACATTTATACACTGAACACGATTTTAATTTATTATTTGAACTTGAACTCGCGGGCTGGGTCTCCGCAACTCTGTGATGTAGTTAGTCATGGACTATATATTAATATATGCTCTAGTTTACACTGGAACTTCAAGCGTTTCGTTTGTCTCTACAAGGTTGGGCACCTTACATGGCGACCTTCCCAGAACTCCACCAGACTCCGTATTTCAGAATAAATCGCGTGGAGTGCTTAGTTGACGTATTGTTGTTTTTTTTTACAGTACATACGGAGACTAGGTACACACCGCATGAATTAGTGTTTGGAAAGCGTTGTGCGGTACCAACAAATCTAGAAGGACATATAGTAGATCCTTTATATGCTTATGATAACTATCCCCTTGAGTTTAAAAATAGGCTCTAACTAGCACAAAGGGATGCACATAGTAATTTAGATAATAGTAAAATTAAAAGAAATTCTAGATACGATACTAATGCTAACCCCGTATACTATAAGAAGGGTGATTTATTGTTATTAAAAAACACATCGGATAATAAAATGGATCTTATATATTTAGGACCGTATATGGTAATCAATAACTTCAATTATAATGAAAAAAACTTTTTTTTTTCGCAGGGAATGATTTTCGCCTCATACCCTTCGTTCGTGGGAGAGGAAGGGCGTGTGTGGGACTCCCGGAGGACCGGTTTATCCACTAAGCCCCGCGGCGAGGTAGTCACCTCGGCAGTCGGGAGGAGCTCCAGGAATGCTTCGGCGGCTTTTGAAGTCCCCCTGCCATACCTCGCTGGTAGTCGTCAATAGGGCGGTCTTCAAATACTTGTTTGCATTTCTTACAAGTTTTTTAAAGGTTGCTATAAAGAAAGGATATTGAACTTCATAAGGAACTTCTTTCCATTGACTGCAAACTTTAGTACGATATCGGCTGAAAATGAACGTTATTCAAATTTAGTTATTTAAACACTGTTAAACTAAAAAGTATAAACAATGTAAAAAGTGATACAAACGGAATCTAAAGAATACAATTATCTATTTAATTTTAGGGATTTTTTTTATTTATAAAGGGAGAAAATATATTAGGATGAAAAACTCACATAAAATAAAACGAAACTGGGTTTATGTGCGTATCGATGAATATCTTGGGTAGGTATATCACATATATAAATGAGCTGAATTCAAAAAGTTAACGTACGGTTGTACGTTAACTTTTTGAATTCAGCTCATTTAGCTCATTTAGCAGCAAGACCAATATTTTCTTTTATTCACACTACACAATATAACAATAACATCTCATTCATTCTATCTTTTTATTAATGCGTATCTTTCGTTTCTTTAAAACAGAAATCAAATGTAAGATTTAGGCAAGAAAAAAGTTACCTAAATCTTGTTTTCCATTGAACAAGTTTCTAAAGTCATATGTAATCTTCCCCAAGGGTTCCTCATTGACCTTAAAATTCTTGATACTTTTATAAATCTTTCCATCTTTAGTAACTTTTTTCAACTCTTAGTCCACTGTTATATGTACTTATCTGTAATCACATGTAATCAACACACATACAAACAACAGTCCACACGCCCCACACCAAGTGCAGATATATATGTATTTCCTTAGCAAGGAGGTTTTTGCCTACTAGCTATACCGCGCAGACCAGACGGGTAGGTGTAGTGTTTATTTCCAGTTGTGGCGACTTCCACATATAACACAATAATAACCTACTACAGCGCCATCTACCGAAGATACATTGAACTACGAAATAACGCACTACACTTAGTAACTACAAATCCTGAATCGCGCAATAAATAGTTCTCGCGCCGATTATCATATATAAAACATTCCAACATCAACTGTTGGACAGTAGCCCGCCAGGCAAGATCACCTCGCCTGGTCGGAGGATCCTCCCTTTATGTTGGTGAGATATTTACACCCGTTCCCCCACACAGTATTCCTTCTCTTAGCAGTGAGGTTGTCCTGCGTAGTTTGATCATAGCTCATAAATAGAAGCATATAGGGTTTCGTGGTAGCGAGAAGGCTGATGAGTTAGCTAAAAAACAGCTAGAGAAAGTATTGATTATAATCTAAATTACTGTATACTGATCATCTTAGCAATGTTAAAGAAATGAGTTATGATAAATTTAAAGAATATTTTGATGAAAAAAAATAAAGAAAAGGGTACATAATTGGTTTAAAACAATTCAGCATCAGCCTTGGTTCATTAATAGCAAAGTAAACAAAAATACTATTGTTGTGGTGCATATACTCCGCTCAGGACACTGTCCGTCTAGGAAGTTTGGACATCTTATGAAGAAAGTAGATACACCGAACTGTGAGATATTAAGGGCTCTTGATCCAACACTTGCTGACGGAGTGTGTCAAGTATCGAACACAAAAGGAGGCGTTGGTGCGTAGATACGATTTAAATAGTTACGATATTGATATTTAATCAACATTTTAGTAAACCCAACCTTAAATGCTGCACTTGAATTATTTGGAATATTTACGCATCAAAAGCTCTGACTTGATATTAAATAAGATATAACATAGAATAAAGTACGATCAGACTAACATATTACCATGTAACGAAAGTCTTTAAATTAATAAAGATATAAAAAGACGGAACTGTTAAAGGCTCGAGGTAAACTCGTTTCTCAGGCTGTAGACTATCTCCGTACCAAATTTTATTTAAATCGGTTCAATATTTTAGGATTGATTGACACACATACGGAGTTATTTTGGCATTAATAAATAATTTTAAGTAAGTATGTTACGTTATGGGTCCAAAACAGGTGACAAACGTGCAAACGCATCACCTGATGGAAATCGATTACCGCCGCCCATAGACACCCGCAGCATCAAAAGCTATTTCACACCGGTTTTCAAATGCATTTGTTTCAGAGTTTGGGTGTTTTCTGAAGCCGAATGCGCTGGTACGGCCACATCAATAGAGGAAATGACGAACACTCGGTCAAAAAGACCGAGTCACGAAAGTCGGGTCACGAAGACCGCCCACGAGGAAGAGGAAGACCACCCGCTAACTGGTGGTCAAATATTCAGAAATAGATCCAGCAAGAGAATCTGAGCACACAGATAACCCAGAACAGAGTTCTGTGGCGCCGACGTATAAGAAGACCCGACTATAGCTGAATTTGGAAGAAGGGAAGTCAAAGAAGAAGCGCTAATTCTATAATCTAATGACGCCCATAGAAACGTACAACTCTTAGAGTCACATTGTATCCATCTAACTCCTTTATAGTGTTAATTTCAAATAAACCTTACCTACTCTGCTAAACTTTAACACTAACGAAACTAGGTAGGTACTTATCCTTCAATGCAACTCACAGGTATAAGGAAGTAATTAGTATAAATACAAAGATTTTAGAACATGACAATTATGTAAATACTAACCTCAAAAATACAAATTCAAAATGAACGATATATATACTACTTCCGTGATGTCTTAAATAATATATACTTTTTAAGCCCGCATGTTATAACAAGGGACTACAGAATCACACATACATAGTAATTCGTAGGCTTTTCCACCTACGTTAAATATTTTTTAAAATAAAAATATTGTTCTACAACATTAGTCTTTGAAAATTATTTTAACAATTTTAGAATTTTCTACAAATACCTATCGTGAGTGCGTTAAGTTATTTAAGTATCATATGTATTAATCTATCGAATGCGAGAAACGTGATAAAATTATCTACACTAATATTATAAAGAGGAAAGATTTGTATTTTTGTATGTAAGAATAAACTCAAAAAGTACTGGACCGATTTTAAAAATTCTTTCACCATTCGAAAGCTACATTATCCACGAGCAACATAGGCTATATTTTATTTTGGAAAAAATAGGGTTTCGTAAGATATTTGCGTTTTTCAAGAAACAAGGTGTAAAAAATCAACCAGAAAAGTTACTTATTTTACGATTTACAATAATATAGCTTATTGTTAAGAAATAAATATTATTGAGAGAGAGAGAGAGAGAGAGAATGATTACTTTGATGTATGTACAAAGATTTCTTTTTATATGTCATTCACCCGAGTAAAGTCACATAGTCAAACATGTGTCTCTATCCGTGGGAGAGCTATGCTTTGGCATGAATGGGTCGGCTCGACCGGAGTGATACCACGGCCTCACAGAAAACCGGTGTGAAATAGCGTTTGCGCTGTGTTTCACCGAGTGAGTGAGGATACCGGAGGCCCATACCCCAACCCCTCCCCCCATCCCCTTTCCCATCCCCCAAAGGTCGGCAACGCACTTGTGACGCCTTTGGTGTTGCGAGTGTCCATGGGCGGCGGTAATCGCTTACCATCAGGTGATACGTCTGCTCGTTTGCCAACTATTCAATAAAAAAAAAAAAAAAAAAAAAATACCTGCTGCCTTAAAGTCCGAATATATTGGTCTATACGAGCTGGATATAATTAAATGACAAGAATATTGAAGATTCAAGAAATATATAGTGGATTTGGCGTGAGAATTAATGATTGCAATTTTTACTTCAAATATTGCCGGCGGTGTGGTATGTCAATCATTTACAATAAGTTTTGCGGTGTTCATTCATGATATCGTCACCCAACACTCGTATCAGGTAGTACATAACATACATTAATAAATATTAATAATAAAGGTTAGTATTTTGTAATAATTAATTTTACAGTTAGTCTAATTGTGTTATGTGCGTGACCAGTTATTTCTTAACAATTATTATTCTACCGTAAATATTGATATTAATTTACAGAAATTAAATTAGAACCATACTTGGCTAAGTATAGTAATATAGATTTGTATATTACATTATTTAATTTAATTGTCTGAGTCAATATATTTATGTTAGGTGGGTATGTTAGGAAAAAACATATTTTTGTGAGTGTAGGTATTCATGATTAATTTAGTACTTTGATTGTTTGCCGTATTTAAAGTTTATTGTGTTGTATATTATTATATTAATTGTTATAGTTACATAACATTAACTTTATATAAAAACCGAAGTGTAAAAAATATATGAGAATTATAAATGTACTCGTAGGTAGCCAGTACATAGTGAATAAGGTCAGTGACCATTTATTTGTATCAATTTAATTGTAACTTGTTAATAGGTTTAGCGTTAATACATATTCAATTAGTTTCATTATTATTGTTTGTAAACTTGTATTATTATAAATTCCAGATTTACACCCAAATCTCAAAGATAAAGAAACGAGCTAGTTTGAAAGGCAGGCTTACTGCTTTTATCAATTATTTGGACACGTTAGATAGTAAATCGTTATCTAGTTCCAACATAACGGAACTACAGCTACGTATAGGTAAGATGGAATCGTTATACCAACAATATGATGAGGTACAGTTGCAGTTGGAATGTATTATGGAGGACATTAAAATACAGGTGTGTGAACGTACTGATTTTGAGTCCTCGTATTATAAAACAATGTCTAGGGCCCAGGAACTTATAAATAATCACAATAAAGATAGTGAATCTGTCTGTAGTAATAAAAGTAATTGTGGTAATAGTTATAAGCCGGTTAGGTTGCCAACTATTCAATTACCAAAGTTCAGTGGATCCTATACCAACTGGTTGGAGTTCCACGACACTTTTATGAGTCTTATCCATTCTAATGATGCTATCGACGAGATCAACAAATTTCACTACCTTCGAACTTCTCTGGAGGGAGCTGCTGCCGTGGTTATTCAATCTATTGAATTTTCAGCTTCTAATTACTCCGTGGCTTGGAGAGTATTATGTGAGCGTTACGACAATAAGAGATTATTAGTTAATAACCATGTTACGGCTATTTTTAATATGGAATCTCTCATAAAAGAATCGGCTATAAGTTTAAAGAAACTAATTGACCAAATGAATAAACACTTGCGTGAATTAGGTACCTTAGGTGAGCCTGTTGAATACTGGGATACTCTTTTAATTTACATTTTTACCCACATATTAGATTATAAAACATTTCGTGAGTGGGAGGTGTACAAAGGTCATATGGACAGAGATATCAGAGTTAGTTTCGATGCATTTTTACGATTCATACGTGAGCGTGCCGATTTACTTGAAAGTATATAATTATCTCGGAATAATCAGCCTCAATCAAGTAAGTTAGGGGTTAAGCTAAAGTCTATGGTTGCCGTACAAAACGCTAGTAATTCGAATTTAGACTTAGGTACAAAGGTCTGCCCCAAATGCAACGGTCACCATAGCTTAAGCGATTGTTTACAATTTCTCGCATTAAATAACGAAGCACGTTTTAAGTTGTTGCCTAATTACAAAGTTTGTTTTAATTGTTTTAGTTCGGGACATTTCGCGAACCGTTGTAAAAGACCTGGCTGCAAGCTATGCAAGCGCAGGCATAATACTCTGATACATATGGATGATTTTGAATCCTATAATAAAATTAGAAATATTCCAAACAATAAGAGTAGTGACTCATCCAATAACATGTTGCAACAATCGTCTTCAACGTCCTCGGTGACTGAGACGAATAATGTTGCTTTGTCGGCTAACGTCACATCTTCACACAACGCTGTGACACATGGTGTGTTATTGTCAACCGCATTAATAAAATTACATAATCGTAATGGTCAGGAACATGTGGTTCGTGCAGTTCTTGACAGCGGCAGTACATCGTGCTTTGTGACGGAAAAACTATGTCGACAGTTAAAGTTAGAGACTAAGCAGGTGGATAGGTCGTTGTTCGGGATTAATAATGAACCTTCTCATGTAAGTAAAACGTGTAATATTAATATTACGTCATTAAACAATAGTTTTAGTACTAAACTTTATTGTTTCGATATGCCAACAATAACTAGTGATGTGCCATGTAACGAAGTAGATATTTCTACTTTAAAAATACCCTCTCATATTTGTTTGGCCGACCCCACTTTTTACAAACCCGCTGACGTAGATATCTTAATTGGTGCTGATGTCTTCTGGGATTTATTGGGGTCACAGCAAATAAAGTTGGGTACTAGTAAGCCAATTTTGTGTGAAACCTGGCTAGGATGGATTATCTCTGGTCCATGTAGTCTTAATTCCGTTGCATTACTGTCTAACAAGATTGTATGTAGTTTTGTTAAAGTTAATACCTCTGCTGACGATGACTTCGACAAAATTCGAAGTGATTTATCTCGCTTTTGGCAATTAGAAGAGATAAATAAGAAGTCTTCTCATTACTCGCCAGAAGAGAAGTTGAGTGAAGAGCATTTTGTCAAAATACGACTCGATTGCTTGATGGTCGTTTTTGTGTTCGTAACCCTCTGAAAAGAGATCCTTCTACTATGGGAAATTCAATTAATAAAGCTTCTTATTGTTTACAATCTTTAGAACGCAGATTAAAGGGTAAACCTGAGTTTGGTAAACTATATTATGAGTTTATGTCTGAGTATGAATCATCCGGTCATATGATTGAATGCACGGAATCTGTAAGCCCTTCTGGTTATTATATTCCACATCATGGCGTATTACGTGAAAGCAGCACTACCACGAAACTTCGTGTGGTGTTTAATGCAAGTTGTCCCTCTTCTTCTGGCGTTTCATTTAATGATTTACAGATGGTCGGCCCTACTATTCAGAGTGATTTACTGTCAATTCTTCTTCGTTTCAGACAGCACAAGTATGTCTTGTCAGCGGATGTCGAGAAGATGTACAGATAAATAGTCGTCCATCCGTGTGACAGACATCTTCAAGAAATATTGTGGCGTGATAGGGAATCTGATCCTGTAAAATGTTACCAATTAAACACGGCTAGTGCGCCATTTTTAGCTTTTCGGTGCCTTCATCAATTGGGGCTTGATTGTAAAAATCAGAAGGTTGCTGATGTCATTAAAAATGACTTTTATGCTGATGATCTGTTATTTGGAGGTGATGATTTAGATGAGGTTAAGTTCATTCGTCAAGAAATCACTGATGTACTTGCTTCGGCTTGCATGCCACTCCGTAAATGGAAATCGAATGAACCTCAATTATTGTCTGAGGTCGCTAAGTCGTCACATAATTTAAATATAGGTTCTAACGTACCCGACAAGTTGCTCGGTCTAGGTTGGTATGCAACTTCAGATGAACTGTTATTTTCTATTAGTACAACTATGTCCTGCAATGGTAACACTAAGCGTGAATTACTTTCAGTGATTGCAAGGATCTTCGATCCATTAGGACTCTTGTCTTCATTTGTAATTACTATGAAAATGTTACTGCAGAGAATGTGCTTGGACAAATTATCTTGGGACGAGCCATTACCTACTGAGGTTAATGTTTAGTGGCAGTCCATTATTAAACCTTTGCCTCTTTTAAATGAGTTTCGTATTCCTCGAATGGTTGTATATCACTCATACAGGCAACTGGAGCTTCATATATTAACTGATGCTTCTGAGCGCGCATATGGCGCGTGTGTTTATGTTCGCAGTATCAATGATAAAGGTGAGTGCGTGGTTAGGTTACTTATGTCCAAACGCACACCACCTATTGATAATTTTTTATCTGATGATGAATTAAAGAAGGCTTTAAATATTTTGATCTACCATAGTCAACAAGAATCATTTCGCGAACATAAATTACTCTTAAACAAACAAAATGTATCTAAAGGGAGCGTCTTATTCAAATTCAACGTGTTTTTAGATGATAATAATTTAATACGTGTTAGAGGAAGTCTCGATAACTCAGATTTTTATAATAAACGGCATCCTATTGTTTTACAGTCCACTCATAACTTTACAAAATTATTATTCGATTTTGAGCACAAAAGGTTAATGCACGCAGGCCCACAGTTATTATTAGCATCGATTAGAGAAACCTATTGGCCTATAGGTGGTCGAAATTTGGCTAAGTTTGTTATCACAGTTGCGTTCTGTGCCAACGTATACAAGGCAAGGTCGTTACGCCATTGATGGGTAACCTGCCGCGGCAGCGTCTTCTTCCAGGTGGATATCCATTTGAAGGTACTGGCGTGGATTATGCGGGACCTATTTTTTTTTTTTTTTTTTTATTGAATAGAGGGCAAACGAGCAGACGCATCACCTGATGGTAAGCGATTATCGCCGCCCATGGACACCCGCAACACCAGAGGTGTCACAAGTGCGTTGCCGACCTTTGGGGGATGGGGAGAGGGAATGGGGGTAAGGGTTGGGGTATGGGCCTCCGGTATCCTCACTCACACGGTGAAACACAGCGCAAGCGCTATTTCACACCGGTTTTCTGTGAGTCCGTGGTATCACTCCGGTCGAGCCGGCCCATTCATGCCGAAGCGTGGCTCTCCCACGGAAACCTATTATGAGTGCCAGTCGTACAGGTCGTGGATGTAGACTCGTTAAGGTGTACATTGCAATTTTTATTTGTTTCACTACGAAAGCTGTTCATTTGGAGCTTGTCGGCGACCTGACTAGCCATAATTTTCTATTAGCCTTGTTTAGGTTTATTTCACGTCGGGGTAAACCTGCGCACATGTACTCTGACAACGGTACTACATTTGTTGGTGCGTATAACGAACTGTCTAAGTTTTTAAAGAGTAATACCCAATCTTTAAGTGAAACCATAGCTAATGATGGTATCAACTTTCACTTTATTCCCGCGTATACTCCTCATTTTGGCGGTCTCTGGGAGGCGGGTGTCAAATCGGTTAAATATCATTTACAGCGAGTGTTGGGACATTGTAACATGACTTATGAGGAACTTTATACCACACTGGCCCAAATTGAGGCAATCTTAAATTCACGTCCACTAACGCCGCTGTCCTCAGACCCTGCGGATTGTACGCCCTTGACACCAGGTCACTTCCTGATCGGCCGTCCACTGACTTCATTACCCCAGAAGAGCTATGTTAATCAATCTACTACCTATCTCAGCCGTTTTCAGCGCATTAAGCAGCTCCACCAGAACTTCTGGTCAAGGTGGAGTAAAGAGTACATTGCCGAGTTGCAGCAACGAACAAAGTGGCGTTCCGGCAAGGGTGGTTTGGAGTTGGACTCTTTGGTGGTGATTAGGGAAGATAATCTTCCACCCTTGAAATGGAGACTCGGAAGAGTTATTGGAGTTTATCCGGGATCCGATGGAGTAGTCCGTGCAGCAGACATTAAGACTTCTACTGGAATTCTACGGAGGGCCTTCAACAAGATATATCCATTGCCTATATGCTCAGGATTTTAATCTGGTTGAAAGATTAGACTTTCAACGGCCGTGGGCATGTTAAGAAATAAATATTATTGAGAGAGAGAGAATGATTACTTTGATGTATGTACAAAGATTTCTTTTTATATGTCATTCACCCGAGTAAAGTCACATAGTCAAATACCTGCTGCCTTTTATTTTCAATCGCCCTTAAAGTCCGAACACTTATACTCGTACATCAGAATAACACGTAGGCTATAATTTATAAAGATACTAGCTTCGCCTCGCGACGTTGCCTGTGATTATTGTCGTACCGCGGGTAGCACCGCGGGGTTCAGCTAGTATATTATATTTTAAGTGAAACCAATGTAACAATGTGGTAGGTATTTAATTTTTTATTCTTGCACTGATTATAACGATATCAATCTACATAGGTATATATCGTGATTTGTACTAATAGTAACTAATGCATTAAGTATGTTACAAAAATAATGACATTATATGTTTTTATTGCTGAGGTTTATATTCATCGATAGGTATTGTCCTTAGGTAGGTGTTAGCGTTCTTTACGATTTTTTTCATATTTGCCGTCAACACAGGATATTGGACTTCATTGGCAACTTGCTTCCAGTGCTTATTTACGAATTTAATTACATCTTCGGCTGTAAATAAATATTATTATTATAAACTGCTGTTACACGTGACGTTATACTTTTATTTTTCCGATAAAACTGATAGATAAAAAATTATAAATTGTTTAAAGTGCTTTCATCTGATAATACAACTGCATTCATGGCTACCTGCAATTCAAGAGACACATTGCCGTCCTTCTAACCCCACTTCCAAAATCAGAGTGTAATTCGGTAACATCATTCTCTATGTAGTGTCTAAAAATAAAGAGTGTTCAATCATCATCCTTATTCATCATCCCGTGGGTGTCATCAGAGCCGACTACGGGGGCAAACTAATCAGGAAAACATCACTGTAAAGCGAAATTGAAACTTACAACAACACCTGCTGCTGGCCAGCGTGGCTAAAACCCAAAGGTCTATGCTCAGCAGTTGACTGTCAAAGACTGTTGATATGATAATACTGTTATCTGGAAGGCCGTAGTATCACTCCGATAGCTCATTCTCGGTAAATGTGATCTCCTTTTAAAGGTGAATTTTAAACAAACCTCACTCTACTTGCAGGTAGGTAGGTAACTAAATTTCAAATGTTCTTAAGAAGACTAAGAGAACGTCTTAATCAGTTTATCTTATACTCCGGTATTAGTAACCTCTTTCTTAAAAAATTAAATATTGGAAGTTAAATAAATATTGTTAAGAAAAGAGTTACCTAAATCCTGTCTTCCATTGAACAAGTTTCTAAATTCGAATGTAACTTTTTCTAAGGCCTCAGCCTTCGTCTTGAAACTCTTGATACTTCTATAGCTTTTGCCATGTTTGGAAACTATTTTCAGTTCTAAATCCACGGTTAAAATATATTTTTCTGTAAAACAGTCAAAGGTGATTAAAAGTTTACCAAACACTGGATTCGGTAAATTTTAGTTAACAGTATACCTACATAGTGTAAAATGCAAAGTGTCAATTATAGTGTATTTTGTTATTCTTTCTTCCATATAAATAAAAATTATTCGCAGATAAGTATGTACGCGCATAACTTAGATTGAATACACTAAATTTGATAATTCTTTTTTTATGTGTTAGTTATTGCAAAGTTATTGACTGCCTCGGTGGCGCGAGTGGTAGCGAAAGCGACTGCTGTGCTTGAGGTCTCGTGTTCGATTCCCTGTTCGAACCAAATGTTGTTTGTATGATCTGCAAATATTTGTTTCGAAGTTTGGGTGTTTTCTATGTATAATATGTAAGTATTTACAAAAAAAAAGTTTATATGTATTTATATCAGTTGTCTAGTACCCATAACACAAGCTCTGCTTAGCTTGGGACTAGACGACGTTGTGTGTTAAATAGTCCGAAATATTTGTTTATTATTTAAATATTTATTTATTTATTGCAAGGACAAGGTTTGTATAAAAGTAACTTATAAGATAACCAAAATAATTCATTTTTATTTTGTCCGCGACTGTACACTACCTGTTGGGAAGCTGAGCCGGGTATAATTACCAAACAAGTTAATCAGAAATTTATATAATTATAATTTATAACGAGTATTTATGAAAGAAAAATATGGCGGTACGAAGTTCTTATTTTAAAATTGACAAATTTAAAGTAACAAAGTGGAATGTCTAATTATTTCTGATAAACTGTACCTTCATCGCTTACTTTTTTACTTTTTTTTTTTTTTTTTTTCATTGAATTGGAGGCAAACGAGCAGACGCATCACCTGATGGTAAGCGATTACCGCCGCCCATGGACACCTGCAACACCAAAAGCGTCACAAGTGCGTTGCCGACCTTTGGGGGATGGGGAGAGGGAATGGGGGAGGGGTTGGGGTATGGGCCTCCGGTATCCTCACTCACTCGGTGAAACACAGCGCAAGCGCTATTTCACACCGGTTTTCTGTGAGGCCGTGGTATCACTCCGGTCGAGCCGGCCCATTTATGCCGAAGCGCGGCTCTCCCACGGTGAAATTTACTTTTACATGTGTTATTTATCAACTAAATAAAACACGAAATATTGCTAACGAGAATTAACAATTTTGTTATAAAAAGGCCTCCAAAATTACTCTACTCTGCCCGATGGAAAGCATGAGCAGAATCCAAGAGTAATGGTAACTATACTCATTGCGAATGGAGATAATATAACAATGTGTCATGGCGACCCATACTGGCACCAGCAGCCTATTGATACGCTTCTGCATCATTAGGCATGGTCTCGCAGTCAGCAACGAAACACATGCTGTCATTTTAAGTGGGTTTTCTGAGAGAGGTAGTACCGCCCCGGTCAAACCGGCCCGTTTGGGCAGTTTTACTGAAATCAGCATGGTTCAACTGTCTATTAACTACCATACATTCTCTTTATAGTCAAAAGCATTAAAGTTATCTAAAAAATTTCACGTGTGTGTTAATATATATTATGTACTTGTATTATTGGTTTTCCTAAGCAAAGACAATTAATAAGCAATATTTACAAGTAAAAGGAGAAATATGTTTGCAATTTAATTTGCAATTTAATTTTAGTTACTTATTAAATTACACGAAACGCTCTTGAATTTGACTCAGATCTTGTTTAAATTGTTAATATTTGTTTAAAGCACGAATCTCTAAGACTAACTAGGAAATTTAAATAATTAATTATTTGTATTTATATACCATACTATCTGCATCTTGTAGAATATTTATCTAAAATTTTTACAGTTGTTAATTGGAACATCAATTTGGAAGTTCTAGGAATGAAGCAGTAACATTAAATGCAAGTGGAATTTAAAAAAAGGTTTGTTGGCTAAATTTTAAATATTTAATTATTATTAAATTCCTGTTTGTATATATTATTCTTATAAAAAATTGTGATTTGTAGGATTATTTAATATTTGTGTTGATAAAATAATTTATTTTAGACTATTTTTTACATTTACGAAAAGTTGGAGAATCAAAAATATTTAATATCATGATGACCTGAACTGACTTATGACAATGTTCAAAAAATGACCTGAATTCTGCGCAAGAGTAACTAAAATTATATTTATTTGCTTATCATAATATTAATGATGTTCATGATTTTTACAAGCAACCGAAGAACACTAGATACTCCTTTTGATTAAATAATATATTGAAACACTTATTAGCAGCAGTAGTATAGAGCAGCAATAGTAACTATGAGAAAAATGTAGGTCCATAAAACATACTTGTATCTATTACAAAGTCGCCGTGTCCTTCTACATGACGGGTAATCACTCGACCTTCGATTTCGTAAAGACCATTTATGTAAAATCTTGGGCAGAGAAGATCGACACGTAAAACATCTTCATTATTATCTACGAATCTGGAAAAACAAATTAAAGGTTTGACTTATAACTGTAGTTGTTAGTTATGCCTTTCTCATCATGGAATTTTACTAAAGTACACAATTTAATGGATTTGAATTTTTTACGACGAGCCGGTATTACTTTTCTATTATGTTAGCTGCCTAGCAGTAAACAAAATATATTATCCTAGTAACACTTACTTTGCGGTTCCGACTTCACAAGTTTTGAATCCAACGACTGTTGTATTGAATAACTTGAACTTTAACAGAGATAAGTCGCCTTTAATAATTTCTTGATATAACGGATCCATTTCTTCAGCACCGATGATTTCATTAGGTTCGAGTATCAAGGGGTATGCTGCTTTCACAGCTTTCGTTACACAAATATCATCATCAGCCTTACATATATGTAACTTTATGGCTGTGAAATCGTCGAAGGTTAAATATCTTACAATTTAGATTATATGAATAAATCATAAAATTATGTAATTTTTATTTAAATTCTTAGTGTAGGTATTTTAATTCTTAATTTTTGACACTAACCATTAGTGTCAAAAATTATTAATATAAAGTGTTTAAAATAAAAAAAATGTGGTTTAGTGATAACTTTAATCAAACATTAAGAGCAAGTTTAACAAACAGTTTAATAAAATGGAAAAAAGAAAAAAAACTTATCTATCAAAAACTGTTATATGGCAAATAAGTTTTTGAAAATTTATCAAGAACTGGTAAAACTGGCTCCTAAACTGTATTATTTAACTAAATGAATTCTCTATATAAATACATATTTATAGTCGTATATAATTTTTACAAATAAAATACGACTTGAACCATTTAATATAACTACTGGTATAGTTTTATCTAAAGGTAGTAATTTGTTCTACTAAGAACGAAGCAACACGTATAAGTTTATTTTTATATTACAATATTTTTAAGAAAGTTAGTGAGTAATCTAAATTGTGAAATATATATTTTAGTAATATTGAAAGTGTTATTACCTGGTTGCGTTGATAACGCATTGACGATGGTACACAACAATAGAAGTAAAATCGAGAACATGGCTAGCAATAAGTATACTTCAAATGATTTATCTTGCCCGCGGATGAATGCTAGTTTGATTAGTATCGTACAACTTTATATACCTATACTGTAGCTATAGATACATATTTTAAAAGCATTCAAACGGATATGAGACAGTGATGTGTTGTTTCGTTTGGAGTAGCTACAAAACTAGTTTCTTTACTACAAGTATTATATATTATAATATTAAATTGTTTTTTCTTTGGTTTCATGTCGAGTTGTGAGTACGCATAATAAGTATTAAATTGTAATAAAAAAGACAGCTAAGGCTAACGGTGGATTTAAAAAATCTGATTTTCGAATTAAGATGGACTCGTATGATCTACATATGTCAAGCATTAAATTGCCATAGGCTGAAGAGGCACTTTAACTATAGAGCTGGAGCTTATTTAACGACAGCAGCCGATTCGTTGAAACACCTATGAAATACCCGCCACGTATAAGCCGCACGGCCTTCAGTCCGTCGTCGTTCGGCGTTTTGCTTTGAGCACGAGCGAAACATTAATGCTACATAAAGTTTAAGTTATTATGGTCTCGTTTTTTTTAACGGTTACAACAAAGTATATATTAGTTTATTTTAAACATCATTTTCCTAGCCTTTACTATTCCCAATATTATTTGAATTCGACGATTAGCTAAACCGGTTTTACCTGAATTTCAGTTTTTCCACGGAGCAACTGGCATCGAATCTCCGCAACAGAAGTGTATTCAAAAATTGAACTAGCTGTCTATATATTTGAGGGCACTGAATTCCCAATAACGATTGCCATAGATGTTTATGACAATTGGGACCGACAGTTTAACTTGCTATCTGATTCACGGGCGTGAAACACCGCTAAACTTACATACTCCGGACTACTGTTAAGAATTTCTTGTTTGAAAAACCGAATAACACTGTAAACCCGATCCGGGAATCGAACCCGAGATTTCTTGATCGGCAGTCGCATACGCTAACCGCTAGATGAACGAAGAAGGGTAATTTATTTTAAATTAAATTGAATTAAATTAAGTAATAATAACCTCTATAGTACGGAATCAAAAATTAACGATATTAGGAAACCGCTTTGTTCTTTAAAAGAACAGGCACGTGTAATTTTTTTGCAAAATGTACACCGAAAATGTTTCGTTATCTTATATTTTTTTTGTTGATGATTTGGATAATACCTTCGGATCTCCGGCTCCTCGGGAACTGAGGAGCCAGGTGTATGGTAAGTCCACTAAAAATCACCCCGGCGGCCAGTTTGAGGTGCCCTGCTCTGGGGAGGACCCGGGCCAAGTTATTTCAGGCCTTCCCCATAAACGACACCGCGTCTATAGAGACTCTATCCTGGAGGAAGCCTGGGCTTCCTGGCTGAACCGTTATATGTTGTGGCCTGACCGCAATTTTACGACCAGGCCGACCCCCTATCGCTAACCGTGTCACTTAGGCAGCTAACAGAGGTTCCCACTCTCTAGCAGCTTGCGGTCTTGTCGGAGGCTGGTGTCGCCGGCGACGTCATCTACGCTCGGGACCGGCCCTCTCCCGATCTCGTTCAACGGTCTCTTTCTGGAGTATTACTGCCTCACAGAAAGAAACCACTGCATCCCAGCACTCCTCACCCACCAGAATGGCAGCAATAATGGCTGGCGGGGACAGGTACCGTCCGATTTGGCCGACTAGGACTTCGCCTTCAGACGCCTACGCGAAGCAGTCCTCCAGCCTATGCTGGGCGGAGTCCAAGTCGGCTGCACAGTGGTGGCATTGTGCCGTCTCCTCGCGTCCGATCTTATTCAGATAGTTAACGAAGCACTCATGCTCAGTGAGTATCTGCGTCAGTCGGTAGGTGACACGACTTCCCTTACTTCCTACTCAAGTTTCGAGGTTAGGCAGAACGGCACGAACAGTGCGTTAGTGCGCATTTTGTGGCTGTTCCAGTGGTGCACGCCACTGTGCCAGTGTCTGTCGGTGAGCGTTCCACCGCATTTCAAGCTCGTCCTGCTCTTCCCCGCTCTCACCCCGGCGGATGGCACGAATCTCGTCATAAACCTTCACGTCCATATCCGCCAGGATATCGAAAGGCGGGAAACGAGCCAGAACTGTCCGTTGCCACCTCCAACGAGGTGGTACGGTATCCTCGTATGATCCGGATGGCCGCTACCCACTTGATTAAGTTTGATTCGGCAGCGGGAGGGAGCCGACAGGCTTTTGGACCATATCGGCGCTCCATAGAGGGCCATGGATCGTATATCACAACCGTAGAGGCACCGAACTTCCTCCCGCATACCCCTAAATTAGGCAGTAGCATCCGCCACCCCGTAATTTATATTGCCTTAAAATGCATATGGTTAAAGATTGAAGGTATTGTTGGTCTTTAATGGGCTTGTTAAGAGTTTTTTTCTATTTAGTGATATTCTTTTATCAGGGTATCCCTTCTAAATGTTTAATTATTGGCTAAAAATTGTTGATGGCGTAAATGGAAAATTATAGAGGCTAAGTGAGCTCTGTTTTTTACTAGTAATAGCTGTGCAAGACGAAGCAGGCGTAATTTTTTTGCTTATCTATATATATAAAAATTAAACCCGTTTTCCGTTGTCACGACATAGCCTGAAAAGGGCTTGACCGATTTGGCTGATTTTTTTTTTGTAGTTTTCTAATACTCTGTACAAGGTTCTTACGGAAAAAAATATTAAGAAAATCTCTCAGAAAGATTGAAAAATATACATTTCATTTTGCATATTTTAATAAAAGCGCGTTACGAATGTCAACGTCATTCAATTTAAAACAAAAAAATATGTAGTAATCTGTCACACATCCATAACCACGCTAAAAATAATTTTATTAAGTTTTTGACAAAGTTCGTATTGTTTTAAAAGACTAAGAAGTTTTTGTTTGCTAATAAGAGCGCGCGTGATATTGAGCTCAGTGTTAACTTCAAAATGCCCAGTTGTTCAATAGCGATTTGTAAAAATATAAGTGAAATTATTGAACCCTACGGAATAAACACTATTATAAATATATATATTTTGTTTTTTATTTAATAAAATTAGTAAAGTCCTTCTCAGGGATGACGACACCAGGGAAATAGGTATTCATTTTTATATGGAGGATATTATCGATTCCAGTTCAAATTGAATAGGTACGAATACATAAGATAGGTCAGCTATACAAAATAAAGTAGTGCATCAAATTTACGCTAAGGCGGTACGAAGTTCGCCGGGTCAGCTAGTAGAAATATAAATTAATAACAATTGTTTTTAAATTGATTTGTACTATGTATCTGTATTTTTGACTGCTACGGTGGCGCAATGGTAGCGTATGTGACTGCTGTGCTTGAGGTCTCGGGTTCGAATCCCGGGTTAGACCAAATGTTTATATGATCTACAAATATTTGTTATATTTATTTATTAATTATTCATATGTACGAATAATCTCTTTATATTTTAAATATACCTGCTAAAGCGACTCTATTCTGCCTGAAAATCTGATAATAATTTCCACTCAAAGAGCATTTTTATAAAATTCTAATGTCAGCGGCTTCTCGTTATTTTAATCAACACATAAAGTAATCTTAGAATGAAGTTTTGGGTAAAGTTCAAAGACAAATTTAAGCTGAAACTTGAATTTTACTGACCTACAAATTCACATTATAAGTTTCTTCAACCAAGTGTCTCAAATATTTCTTTCTTTCAAATACAATAAAAAATGATGAAATCACGTGTCAGTTACAGAAGCAATAGAAACAGCAAGTTACACATACGTAAACAATAATCCAATGGCACGTCAGTGCCGTTGACAAGTTGAGCTTTAAAACTAAAAACAAAAGCCAAGGGTGTGCAATCCTTCCTCGTAGATACATTTTGCGTCATATTCTACTTATAAGTAATTCGACTGTGGTTCTTACCATTCTGGTTCCTATCACTCTGGTACTTGTTAAAAAAAATATTAATTAAATTTTCAGTGATGATAAAGGTACCAGCATTTATTTTGAAAATTCGGACAAGATCTTGATTTATGATTACGATTTTGAATATTAACACGCTCTTAAGCTTACACATTTAATGATGTACGATCAGCGCACTCTGGTCGAAACATTTGGCAGTTCAAATATATGTAGGTAGTCAGTGGGAAATCGTTTTTTTTATTTATGACCCTGACGAAATGACTACTCTGCCTCATGGAAAGCATAATCAGAATTCAAGAGAGGTGGTCACCATACTCATTACGAAATGCAGACAATGCAGCAATACAGCATGGTGACTGACCCCATGGTGGCCAAGTGATGCTTCTGCATCATTGAGCCTCGAGCCATACATTCACCAATGAAACACGACAACACGAACGCTGTTTTTCGTTGACTTTTTTGTAAAAAAACTTTACTTTCTATACAATGTTTACTGAGGCTGATATTCATCAACAGGTGTGGTTTTCAGGTATGCGTTAGCGTTCTTCACAATTTGTTTCGCATTTGCTATACATATATATTTGCTATGTATATATATACAGGATGAAATTGGACTTCATTAGCAATTTCCTTCCAGTGCTCGTTTACGAAGTTTAAGATGTCTTCGGCTAGATTTTATTATTACCATAAAAAATATTAGAAGAAACTGCTGTATCATGTGCGATTATGCCTATCTATTAAGATCTCAAACGCTAAGAGTGCGTGGGAGAGCTATGCTTCGGCATGAATGGGTCGGCTCGACCGGAGTGATACCACGGCCTCACAGAAGACCGGTGTGAAATAGCGTTTGCGCTGTGTTTCACCGAGTGAGTGAGGATACCGGAGGCCCATACCCCAACCCCTTCCCCTATCCCCTTTCCCATCCGCCAAAAGTCGGCAACGCACTTGTGACGCCTTTGGTGTTGCGGGTGTCCATGGGCGGCGGTAATCGCTTACCATCAGGTGATACGTCTGCTCGTTTGCCCACTATTCAATAAAAAAAAAAAATAAATAAATAAGAGAATTTGATTTGATTAAGCATTTAAACAATTATTTCAAGTTCTTTTGTAGAATGACTGGGGCCTGATACTCAAGAGCATAATAACTGCTTCAAGTTTTTACACTCATAGTAAGTTACTAACGACGCCCATAGAAATGTATAACTAAAGAGTCACATTGTATCCTTCCAACTCCTTAATTGTGTTAATTTCAAATAAAATTTACCTACTCTGCTAAACTTTAACACTAACGAAACTAGGTACTTATTCTTCAATGCAACTCGCAGGATAAAGGAAGTAATTAGTATAAATACAAAGATTTTAGAACATGAAAATTATGTAAATATTAACCTCGAAAATACGAATTGAAAAATGAACGATATACTACTTCCGTGGTGTCTCAAATAATATATACTTTTTAAGCCTCCATGTTGTAACAAGGAACTACGGAATCACACATACATATTAATTCGTAGCCTTTTCTAGCTACGTTAAATAATATTTAAAATAAAAATATTGTTCAACAACATTGGTCTTTGAAAATACTTCCAACAATTTCAAAATTTCCTACAAATAACTGATATTTTTTGTTCTTGGCTACTTAATACCTATAGTGATTGCGGTAATTTATTTAAGTATTATATGTATTAATCTATAGAATGCGAGAAACGTGGTAAAATTATATATAATTTTTAGGTGAAATCAATGTAACAATGTGGTGGGTATTTAATTTTTTATTCTTGCACTGATTATAGCGATATCAATCTACATAGGTATATATCGTGATTTGTACTAATAATTACTAATGAGTTTCAGGAAAACGTTAAAAATAAAAATAAATAAAAATGTTTTTATTATTTCTCATACATTGTCATACACTACATAAATTGAGGCCAACCCCAGTAAGTTATTGGAAATACTTGTATCGGGATTGTCTCACTTCTTCCCGTAATTTAAAAGTGCACAATGATGAGACCATAATTGTAACAGATAAACAATTCTCACGAGCACATAAGTGAACAATGTCCACTAAGTAGAAAGCATTATTACAACAAAATACTTATAAGAAATAGTGAATACAAATAGTAAAGAAAATAATGATACAGCTCTGTTTATTTCGGAATTCGTAGTATGTGTGTGTGTGTGTTCTTGTGTGTGTACCTGTGTGTGTGTATGTGTGTGTGTTAAGGATGTTACAAAAATATTGACATTGTATGCTTTTATTGCTGAGGTTGATATTCATCGATAGGTATTGTCATTAGATAGGTGTTAGCGTTTTTTACGATTTTTTTCATATCTGCCATCAACACAGGATTTTGTATTTCGTTGGCAACTTGCTTCCAGTTCTCATTTACGAATTTAATTACGTCTTCAGCTGGAAATAAATATTATTATTATAAACTGCTGTTACACGTGACTTTATACTTCCATTTTTCCAATAAAACTGATAAATAGTTGTTTAAAGTGCTTTCATCTGATGATACAACAGCATTCATGGCTACCTGCAATTCAAGTGACACATTCGCGTCCTTCTAGCCCCCACTTCCAAAATCAGAGTCTGTAATTCAGTAACATCATTCTCTATGTAGTGTCTAAAAATAAAGAGTGTTACCAATCACCATCCTTATTCATCATCCCGTGGGTGTCACCAGAGCCGACTACGGTGGCAAACTACTCAGGAAAACATTACTGTAAAGCGAAATTGAAACTTACAACAAACCCTGCTGCTGGCCAGCGTAGCCAAAACCTCCATGCTAGGAGAGGCCTATGCTCAGCAGTTGACTGTTAAAGGCTGTTGATATGATAATGCTGTTATATGGAAGGCCGTAGTATCACTCCGATAGCTCATTCCCGGTAAATGTGATCTCCTTCGAAAGGTGAATTTTAAACAAACCTCACTCTACTTGTAGGTAGGTAGGTAACTAAATTTCAAAAGTTCTTGAGGAGACTAAGAGAACGTCTTAATAATAAATTATTAAATCAGTTTATCTTATACTACGTTATTAGTAACCTCTTTCTTAAAAAAGAAGAAATATTGGAAGTTAAATAAATATTGATAAGAAAAGCGTTACCTAAATCCTGTCTTCCATTGAACAAGTTTCTAAATTCGAATGTAACTTTTTCTAATGCCTCAGCCTTGGCCTTGAAACTCTTGATGCTCTTGAAGCTCTTGAAACATAGCTTTTGCCTTGTTTGGTGACCATTTTCAGTTCTAAATCCACGGTTGTAATATATTTTTCTGTAAAACAATCAAAGGTGATTAAAAGTTTACCAAATACTGGGTTCAGTAAATTTTAGTTAACAGTTTACATAGTGTATAATGCAAAGTGTCAATTATAGTGCATTTTGTTAATCTATCTTCTATTTACATGTCGGAATATTCAATTATACGGGAGCTGATTTGACAACGAGACGCAAGCGGTGAAACGTCATCGCTTCGGCAGAGTCTAGATAAGTGTTCGTGCGAGTCGGACGGTACTCACTTACCGATCTACCGCCGCGTGGACAACAAGTCTAGGAACCTTACGGCTCGTTGTTCTCACTTTAAATTACCTACGTGTTAATAAACGTTGTTTAAACAAAACTACTTTGTTTTCTGCTCGAGTAACACCACACAGCCCACACAATATGTCTTCTGGAGAAGGCAACCTGACAAACACCCTTTACCGACATACATATGACCTGATTGTTAATTTTTTAATCCGATTGTAACTCTTATATTTATTTTAAATTCTAAATTCTAATTCCAAAATTTACAAATTTAAAGTAACAAAGTAGAATGTCTAATTATTTCTGATAAACTGTGCCTTCATAGCTTACTTTTTACTTTTATATGTGTTATTTATCAATTGAATAAAACACGAAATATTGCTAACGAGAACTACCAATTTTTTTTATATATGGGCCGCCAAAATTACTCTACTCTGCCCGATGGAAAGCATGAGCAGAATTCAAGAGTAGTGGTAACTATACTCATTGCGAATGCAGATAATGCAACAATGTAGCTTGGCGACCCATACTGGCACCAGCAGCCTATTGATATGCTTCTGCATCATTAGGCCTCTGGTCTCGCACTCAACAACGAAACACATGCTGTCATTTGCAAGTGGGTTTTCTGTAAGAGGGTAGTTCCGCCTAGGTCAAACCGGCCCGTTTGGGCAGTTTTCCTGAAACCAGCATGGTTCAACTGTCTATTAACTACCAGCCTTTCTCTTTATAGTCAGTTCAAAAGCATTAAAGTTAACTAAAAAATTTCATGTTATGTAGTAATATATAATCGTATTATGTATTTGTATTATTGGTTTTCCTAAGCAAAGACAGTAAATAAGTAATATTTACTAGTAAAAGGAGGAATATCCTTGCAGTTCAATTTTAGTTACTTATTAAATTACACGAAACGTTCTTCAATTTCACTCAGATGTTGTTTAAAAATTTAAATAATTATTTGTATTTTTATACCATGAAATCTGCAAGTATTTATTTAAAATTGTTGCAGTTGTTAATTGGATCATCAATAAGGAAGTTCTAGGAATGAAGCAGTAACATTAAATGCAGGTGAAATTTAAAAAAATAACAATTATAAATATTTAGTTATTATTAAATTCCTGTTCGTACATATTATTATTAAAATTTGTGATGTAAAGGAATATTTAGTATTTGTGTTGATAAAATAATACATTTCAGACAATTTTACATTTATGAAAAATTGGAGAATCAAAAATTTTAAATATCATTATGACCTGAACTGACTTCTGACAATATAAAAAAAAAATAGTTGTGTTATGCGCGAGAGTAACTAAAAGTATATTTATTTGCTTATCATAATATTAATGATGTTCATGATTCAAGCAAGCAACCGAATAGAACCGAAGAACGAACCGACTCTTTGTGATCAAATAATACATTGAGACACTGATTAGCAGCAGTAGTTGTAACTATTAGAAAAATGTAAGTCTATAAAACATACTTGTATCTATTACAAAGTCGCCGTGTTCTTCTACATGATGGGTAATCACTTGACCTTCCATTTCATACAGACCATTTAGATTAAGTCTTGGGCAGAGAAGATTGACACGTAAAACATCTTCATTATTATCTACGAATCTGAAAAAACAAATTAAAGGTTTGACTTATTACACAATTTAATGGATTTGAATTTTTTACGAGGAGCCGGTATTACTTTTCTATTATGTTAGTATGGCAGTAAAAAAAATATTATCCTAGTAACACTTACTTTGCGGTTCCGACTTCACAAGTTTTGAATCCAACGACTGTTGTATTGTGTTGAACTTGAATTTTAACAGATTTAAGTCGCCTTCAATAACTTCTTGATATAATGGATCTATTTCTTCAGCACCGATGATTTCATTAGGTTCGAGTATTAAGGGGTATGCTGCTTTTACAGCATTCGTTATACAAATATCATCATCAGTCTCACATAGATGTAAGCTTATAGCTGTGAAATTGTCAAAACATTTTACATGTTGTATATTAGTAAATTTTATAGAATACACATTTGTGTACTCTACCATAAATTATGTTCAACATTTTCAAACCTGACCACAGTGGCTGTTGTTTTTGCAGTGGAAGCTGTTCTTGGGTCCTAGGTCAGACCTTAGTCGACATATATACCGCGCTACGAGGTATAAATTAACTTAAACAAATATATACTCGCCTACGTGGTGGGTACAGCTGAAAATCAATCACGGTGGAGTTACAAGATACAATAAGAATTAAACTATTGCGCAGAATCTAGTCTAGAGTAACCTGTAACCTTCCGTGCTCTTTATTCTGCCCTCCAACACGGTGTCAGCGAGTCTTCACTTGGTCTTTTATCACAATGGTCTATTTTCACAAAGGTAATTCAAAAGGCCCTGTGTGCCAATATTCACACTACAATAGAAGGTTAATGTTCAAGGAATACACCAGAATTGCATTCAATTTAACAGTTCCTAGCATCCAAATCGGCGTTCCGCGTGGGAAACAAGACGGCCAATGCGACATATAATTACAATTTTACTCGAGTCGAAAACATACCGTGCTCACAAAACTGACTGCCAAAACAAGTTTCCAAATTTATGATGTTAAGATGGCCTTTCAGGCTACAAACTGTCTCAAACACATCAAAGTCAAATTACACGTGTGTTAATCACCACGTTCTTTTTAGAATCTCTGAGTGAACTGTTGAACAAGCTCAAACCGTTGAAGACGATTCGTCTTCACGTCCACAAAAGGATAGTCGGGCAGGGCAACAATTGGACAACCAATCAAAAAATGATCGGGCATGAGTGCTTCAAAATGATTAAGGCCTGAAGAGACCGGGCACAACGGACGCGAATTCAAAACGGCCTCAATTTTACTAAACGCCGTTGCAAGTTCCTCATAAGTCAAAACGGTTCAAAATACCATCAATTTATTACCAAATTTCATTTTAACTTGGCGCAAGTAAGGCTTACGCTTCCTTCAAATAATTATTCGAGCCCTTGTGACGAATCACATGGGCTGGAACAATTATTGGAAGGAATTTACTTAACCCATATCAGACGAGGCCGGGCCCTCACCTAGTTAAATCAATAGAAAACAATTATCGATTTAATGTTTCAACCGACAAACCAAAATTTTATTTATAAAACAAGCAAACAATTATTATTACTAGATCCAACAAAAAACAATAACCAAATTTATATTTGTGTTATACCAAGATAACCGAAAAGCAGGTGAAGTCGGGCCCTCGCCTAGTTAATACAACAAAAACAATCATCAATTTAGTCTCTAGTCTTTCAGCTACAGTTGGGCGTATCCAAGAGGAACTCAAGAGGCTGTGCCGACAAAACTTTATTTATTTATTAAAATCAATTTCATATACCAATGCCTCTATTCCATAATACATACACAATGACATAAATTGCTAATTCTTTTTTAATTGACTGTAGTGATTAAAGTTGTAGTTAAAGAGATTTGGTAGTGAAAGTAATTTCATGTCTGAAATGCACAAAAATTGCTTAGACCTAAGTTGTATTTAAAATCAAACATTTATTTTAAAATGGACGGTAACATACACATTCTCGATATAGCCCGGTAAAAATAGACATTGACCCTTGCATTCATTCCCAACAAGCTGAAAATTTGCAGGCAATTTCAAATGGCTTTTTCTCAGAAGTGGGCTTAGGGAAAAAAGGGTAAACGCAATTTCAGTAGATAATTACCTGATCTACAATTTTGTTTTTTTGTTTTACGTTTACGTAATTGGCCAAAAATCCAAAAAAAAATCGTTTCTGCGACCGTTTGCGAACCTCGAATAAATTAAATTTTTAAATTTAAATTAAATTATTTTTTTGTTTTTTGCACACACGGGATCAATGGGAACTTTTCCGGATTTCATTAGAGTGGTATTCCTCACTTGCTTGCATATTTTCAGATTGTTTGGAATTAATGCAAGGGTATTAGGTACTTATTTTTTTAGGTAATTTGACCGGGCTACTGGTATTGAGGAAGTATTGTTGATTGCCCATTTATTTCAATGATAACGAGATTGTTTGTTTGGTTAGTTGTTCGCAAAAATATATATATAAATATGTAGGAAATAGGCATTTAAAGAGAATTTTAGTAAAACAATTAAATGTAAAAAAAAAAAACTCTTTTAATTCTAGCTTTGAGGATGAAAGGTAAATTTATCGGGAGTCTAACTTAGATTTGAATAAATCTGTGAAGTCGTCTGAAGACCATCAGCTCTTTCCTAACCGATTATATTGGATTGTTGAGTCAGTTGAATGTAGAAACTTCTTTAATTTATAATATATTATTATAACTCGAATTTCTTTTTACACTTTTAGCTGGTTTTATTGATTTTGGTATAAGTGCTTGGCACTTCTCATTCTTATTATTGATTATATTTTTTTTACTTCTTTCTTTATAAATATAAATTAAACGCGAGCAAATGTGATTTTGGAATTTTAAGTTTAGAAACACTTCACCTACGTATAGTGACAACCTCCCATTAAATGCCTATAACCTTATGATTTTGACAGAGACACTATTCCTGGTTTCTGATGAGATAAAATTAATACCAGGCTGAGCATAAAGCCAGTAACACATTAGTATTAGAGTCAGTACATAAAGTAAGTTTTTAAACCTTGTACATTACAATATTTTTCATATAGTTAGACACGTTCCGTTTGATGTAAGGCCCAAATAAACATTAAAGTTTACATTTGAATATTATTTTAGTTAATCTTACCTGGTTGTGTAGATAACACATTTACGATGGTACATGAAAACATTAGCAAAGTCGAAAACATGGGTAACTAGGGATTAACTACCGACTACTTAACTAGCCCAAGAATGAATGAGGGTTTATAAGAATGATGTTATTTTATATGTCCTTAACAGTGTAGATATTATTTAGGTACCGAAGATTTCAACCAAAAATATACATTATGTGATTGTGTTGTTTTTTCATTATTGTTCTTTTGTTCTTAGTATTGTTATCCTATCTCATTTATAGTTTGTAGTAAGAAACGGAATAATTAATTAGAATAAAGGTTTTTGGACGACATCAATAGCGGCAACAGGTAGACGTTTGAAATGTATAGATACGGAACGGAACACTTCGTGCGCGAGTCCAGCTCGTACTTGGTCGATTTTTGTTTTATTTATTTTATCATCTTCTATTACCAGTAAACTTAATGTAGTAAAATGCATTTATTGTTTATTTATATTATTACTATTGTTTTACAAATCCACAAGGAAAAAAATATAACGAAAGAAAAATGCTCATACATTTCAAATACAATTTTAAAAATACAATCAAGTTCTTTTATTATATATGACATGTGCTTACCTTCTCAGGGAACAAAAAACTAAAAAAAATATCATTTTTAATTCCGTATTGTCGAGGTTAATAATTAGTAAACTTTCTAATCGTATTGTGAAATCTTACTATTTATATTAATTACTCCATCACATCCGTGAGTTGTATTGAAGGATAAGCTGCTAGTTTTATTAAAGCAAAATTTTACACACAAACAGGTATCACAATCTGTTAGTAGATAAAAGCATCACTAGGCCATTTTTTTTGTTTTTTTTTTTTTTATTGAATAGTGGGCAAACGAGCAGACCTATCTACCTATACCTATACCTGATGGTAAGCGATTACCGCCGCCCATGGACACCCGCAACACCAAAGGCGTCACAAGTGCGTTGCCGAGCTTTGGGGGATTGGAAAGGGGATGGGGGGAGGGGTGGGGGTATGGGCCTCCGGTATCCTCACTCACTCGGTGAAACACAGCGCAAACGCTATTTCACACCGGTTTTCTGTGAGTATCTGTATATCTGAGCCGACCCATTCATGCCGAAGCATAGCTCTCCCACGGTGTAGGTTACCATCCTGCATTGTTGCGCTGTATGCATTCGCAATGAGTATGATGACCACCACTCTTGGATTCTGCTTATGCTTCCCATCAGGTGGAGTAGAGCCACTTTAGTAAGCCCATACATAAAAAAAAACAAAATGTCAACATCTCTATTCATCCCGTGGGTGTCGTAAGAGCCGACTAAAGGAACAAGTAAATAAATAAATATTCCGGACATCTAACACACAACGCCATCTAGTCCCAAGCTAAGCAGAGCTTGTGTTATGGGTACTAGACAACTGATATAAATACTTAAGTATAGTTTTTTTTGTAAATACATACATATTATACATAGAAAACACCCAAACTCCGAAACAAATATTTGCAGATCTTACAAACCGACCTGACCCGGGAATCGAACCCGAGACCTTAAGCTTAGCAGTCGCATACGCTACCACTACGCCACCGAAGACAATCTTCTTGATTTAGTCTATTTTATTTTTTTTGCCGCCATCTCTGAAGTGAAACCATGGTATTATTGAATAGAACCAGAATAAAAAAAAAAAAAATTTATTACTCAATATGAAAAAGCAAAATTTATTGGTTGTGTTATTAGCCAACTTTTTAAAACATGAGAACTCATTAGTTGATGAAAATAAATGATGTCGGGCAGTCGCGTGTCAATTATTTTTATCTTGAGTTGAAGTTCGTTGTCCGTAGCACAAAAGAAATTAACACGAAAAGATTTTAGGACGATGATTTTTACGATTTTAAAATTTGAGTCTCCCCGCAAGACAACACTGATCGTCTTCAAAATGCTTTTAAAAGGGAATCACCACACTTGAGCAACGTGTGAAAGATATGAGACCATCATGTATGAGAGAAGTTCACTGAGAAAGTTATCAGTGTTTAGTTGTTTTTGGCAGACATGATTGTCGCTGATGTGTTTATTAATTTCCATTTTATTATTAACTACCCTTTGGTTGGGTAAATTGTTTGTCAATGGTAAAATGTAAAGTGGTTACAATGTTCGTTTTGTCTTTGTAAGAGAGGTAAGCCAAGCTTAGCCAAGATGCAAGTGGTTTATGCCGATTTTTTTCCTACAATCACTAACTCATTCCACATTGAGAAACGACATTCCCATACATTCGTCAGTTTGTAGAATGACAACTTGGCTGAAGGGACAGGAGTCATAAGCGCGATGATGACATCTAAAGAAGTATCTTAGTACTTTTCTTGAAGATAATATCGGTCAGCAAATAATGCAGACAACAATTTGTTCCATACATTTACAGAGCACCACCCATAGGGGAATGAATAGTCATTCCATGGATATCGTGAAAGGGGAATACATATAATACACATCGCCATCTAGTCCCAAACTAAGCAGAGCTTGTATCATGGGTACTAAACAACTGATAGAAATACTTATATACTTTTTTTTTTGTAAATACATACATATTATATATAGAAAACGCCCAAACTCCGAAACAAATATTTCCAGATAATGCACCAACATCACTAGAGAGAGAGGACCATTAAAGCTTTGGATGTATCTATTAGACGAAAAAAAAACAGATCTATGGACATACTTACCTACAGTACTAATTTACATATATAATATATATATTATAAAATAATATATATATACATAATTTACATTTACATACTTCTATATTAATGGTAAACAGTTAGTCTTCGATATTGTAGAGACCATACATATGAAATCTTGGGCAAAGAAGGTCGAAACGTAAAACATCTTCATTATTATCTACGAACCTGGACAAATAAAATAAAGTTTTAGCTTATATTTATCACTCCAATATGTTAGCACCGTAGAATAAAACTAAAGTGCACAATTTAATGGGTTTTATTGCGATGAACCTTAATTATTCATCTAAAATAAAAGCAGCCTAAGTTGCGCCTTATAATATTAGCTATTTGCAGTGAAAATCCCGTCAAAATCGGTTTAGCCGTTTTGGAGAAATGAAATAAACTTTTTAATTTTAAATATAATTAAAATAATTTAACTCATTAAAATAAACCAACTTACTTATTTCTGTGTTAGTATCGTTTAAGTCTGACTTATTTCTGTGTGTCTGTGATTACCCCCATTTATAAATGACCAGTGTAAGCTAGATGTGAAAAAATCTAATGAGTCGTTTAAAGGATAGTTGAGTGGATTTGTGTTGTTAAAAAAATGCAATAGTTATTTGTTAAACAAGAGTGCAAATTTGTTTTCAATCCTAAAATTGAATCTCGAGGGCAGCGAATGATTAAAAAATTAGAATCCTAAACGTTAGCGAGGGACAAAAAGAGCACGAATTTGCAACACGTAACTTATTATTATACTTCAGCGAGGAAATGACTAAATGCAAAAAAAGCATTTACAATCACAAGATACTTTTATTTTCAGTTTATTAGGTACTACATTATGATAGGTAAGTATTACAAATTAATCTTTGAATTATTTTAAATGATACTTAGATATAAGTATGAAAAATTGAAACTAACGTTTCTGCAGTTACTTAAGTTGAGCAAATAAAAATACACCAACAAGGTTCCGAGTCTGAGTTTTTAACAAATTAAAAAAGGTTGTATGATAAATTCGGCACCATGGAGGTAGAAGTAAATAGGTTTAATAATGTTTTGAATTCACAAACTCAGTGTACACGATGTTCTAAATTACGACGTGTCGCCTAATGGTAAGCAATTACGGCCACCCATGGACAGTGTACACTCAAACAACACCAGAGGCATCACAAGCACGTTGCCGGACTTTCAGTCAATTCAAAAAGTACGTTTTTAAGGCTTGCATATTAGGTACAATATTTTGAAATAGTGATCACTTTTATTGCCTTAGATTGATATTTCAACAATAATTAATTTAACCGAAAAAATTAAGTTAACCGCACCTGGTTGCATAGATAATACATTAACGCTAGTATATGTAAACTTAAAAAGGGATGTACTTACGATTACTTAATTAATATGCGAACGAGTAATGGTCCCATAAGCATGGAGCCACTTTATGTCTACCTACTCATATACTTAGATATTATTTAATGGATACCGAAAATTTTAATCATAAATATAAATTATTTGATTTTACTTAGATAATGTAATAATAATCTAAGTGATTGAGTTGTTATTTCGTTTTTGCTTCAACACTTATTAATTTGATCTTAGCATTGTTATACTGTTTCACTTAGACTTTGTAGTATTAACAACTTTTTATCCAAGTTTTCCGAAGGTTTATATCTTTTGCGCGTTTCTTATATGTTAGTTTGCAAATGGCACACCACCGGCAAACAGCACACTTTATTTTGTTTACCTGTTTTAGTACCAGATTCAGAAGAGCCAGATATGTATTGCCTGCCTCGGTGGTGCAGTGGTAGTGATTGCGACTGCTGTGCATGAGGTCACGGGTTCAAATCCTGGGTCGGACCAAATGTTTGTGAAATCTACAAATGTTTGTTTCGGAGTTTGGGTGCTTTCTGTGTGTAATTTTTTTTTTTTTTTTTTTTTTTTTATTGAATAGTGGGCAAACGAGCAGACGTATCACCTGATGGTAAGCGATTACCGCCGCCCATGGACACCCGCAACACCAAAGGCGTCACACGTGCGTTGCCGACTTTTGGGGGGATGGGAAAGGGGATGGGGGGAGGGGTTGGGGTATGGGCCTCCGGTATCCTCACTCACTCGGTGAAACACAGCGCAAGCGCTATTTCACACCGGTTTTCTGTGAGGCCGTGGTATCACTCCGGTCGAGCCGACCCATTCACGCCGAAGCATAGCTCTCCCACGGTAAAATATGTATATATTTACAAAAAAAAAGTATATATGCATTCATATCAGTTGTCTAGTACCATCATAACACAAGCTCGGCTTAGCTTGGGACTAGATGGCGTTGTGTGTTAGATGTCCAAAAAAAAAAGATTTTTTATGCACGTTAGTACAGTGCAGTTTTCTGTTTTTCTACTAATTTCAGTATCATTAACGATTTACAAGACGACGTCCCGTGAATGATGACTACCTTTGCCACAGCAAATTTATTACATTGTATGCTCCTGTATTCGATAACTAATCAGTAACATAAATAGATTCGATATAATCGAGACACATCATCATCAGCCTCACGTAATCCGCTGCAGGACTTATGCTCTACAATTGCACCTAAAAGTCGACTAAGGGAACAAACTGCACTGGTCAACGTCACTGCAAAGAATCAAACCCTATCTCAACCCGTCTGTCCAGCGCGGCATAGTCAACACCTGCTTTCTCAGGAGAGGCGTAGGTCCAGCAGTAGACTGTTAAATGCTGTTGATAATGATAATGAATTGCAAGCCACTTAGTTTGATCCTCGACTTTTCGTATCTAACTCGTCTCCAATTGAATTGTGTATTGTGTACCCTATGTTTACCGAGACACGGTCTCCACTCAAGAAAACGTTTACCCGGTCCAATTATGTCAAGACACAACTTACATATATTTTATTTCAAAGTTTTAACTGCCTACCTCGATTCAAAACGAAAACCGTAAATGTTCGGTTCACCTCTGATTAGACTACATTCGTTTTAAATAAATAATATTACACGTGCCAAACTTAGGAACAAACTTTTTATCTATATGGAAATAAAAAACTTATTAAAATAAAACACATTCGTTCCAGTGAGTGATCAATTTTAATTTTTCTGCTTCAAAGCTCAAATGACAAGGCTAAACAATACAAACTGATTCTAAGATAGTTTACCTACTCTTATAATCACAAAAATATTACATGCAAGTATTTGGCTAAGGCTGGTAGACGGCTTGGTAAAAGCTGTTTAGTTACTCTTGCAATTACCAGCTGTTTGACGTCAGTAGCATTACGAATCAGATGGCCTGGCTAGGTCTGGAAAAGCTTGGAATCCTATTGAAAACACAGAATTGTGATTTTCTAAGTAATTTTTCAGAAGTATATAACAAGTCAAAGTTAAACATGATTTAAAATTTTCTGTTTTCTTTGTGTTACGTACATTTAGATTTTCATAAATAATCAAATACTAAATTGTCAATAACACTGCCAATGAAACTGTATTTGTCAATAACAAAATTTTAAAACAATAGTAGTACATACATGGTTCAATGTGAGATGACTTTTATAAACTTAAGAATAAACATTGTGAAGTCTAAAGTTTCTTAAAATAATACGTCAATAAAATTGAGTCGCTTTATTAATTTTGAACCCTTTTATCTATTAATTAAATTATAAGTATTTTATCTAAAGATTGATTTTTTAGATATTTGTTCATATTTTTAATGACTTTTTTAACATTAACATTAAATATGGGTCCTTGAAGAAGCTTGGAGACTACTTTTGACTGATCATGAGCAAATTTGAGGGCAGCATCAGCTAAAAATAAAAAATAGTTGGTTATTAACTTTGCTTTTCTCAATGGGTTATGAATGCTAAAACATTTCTTAATTGTTTATGTATAGGATAGTTAACATAAGAAAATACGAACCAAAGAAGTCACAACAAAATAAATTATAAAAAACAAATTGCGCCAAAGCATTGTCTTGGTGCAACAGGATACGACTTCTAGGTCGTTTTCCCTTTGTTTTTCTGTGCGGAAATCCCCTCAGATTCTACCTCCTGGTGGCACATCGGACACGAACCTACTAAAACTGCAAGCCGGGCCGAAACCTCTCCCGGTTCCACTCCGCCATCTCCTTGGCAAGCATAAGTTGCTCGCAGAAAGAAGAAAGAAACGGTAGAATTCCACGCGTTCTTGCTCCGCAACATGTTACCGATCGAGAGAACTCCCACCCCGTTGACCGCCACGAGATCACGCCTCTTCTCCCATACATTCGATTTTAATATAGATAAACCAATTATAAAAACTGAAAAGCGACTGCTTAAAAGTAATGATCACTCAAGTAATAAACAGTTCATTACTTTTAAATAGTCGGCTTTGTGTTGTTTTATAATATACTACCTGTTGCCCGCGGCTCCGCCTGCGTTTATGTCGGTTTTTTCATGTTTTTTCGCGCTCGCGGATATGTGACTGATGTAAAAATTAGATAAAAACAATAATTGATGCGGATTATATATCATTCTAAAATTTCAGCTGGATCGGTGCAGAACTTTTTGAGTTTTTGAAGCGTACAGAAACCAACATAACATTTTTATATATATATGTTTCTTTTTATAAAATGTATTTTTAAATAATTTCAAATATTTTCGGCAATTTGACAAGCAACAAAGTTTAGTTTTCAAACTAAGTAAACTTTAAGCATGGCATGTTAAGGAAACGTAGAAATGCATTTTGCTAATGCAGTTATAACAACTTTTTGTGCAGATTTTTTTTTTGCCTTTGTGATATGATAAACAAATGAAAATTATTAAGATGATTCATTTAATAAACGGTATAAATCTGTCGTATATCTTATAACCATCCATTTTATATTTGTAGGGCTACAGGGTCTGTCATTCTCCTTTTCAGCTATTTGAGTGACTTCAATGTACATATACTTCAACGAAATAGAACTGAGACAAATGTTACTGAAAACTAGAGTTGATAAGCTTGAATTATATAAATTCTTTTCTTACCTAATTCTTTATTTTCTCCATTAAATAAATTCTTAAGGTCGGCAATCAATTCTCCTTTTAAATCACCATTTACTATAAAATTCTTGAAGCTTAAATAATTTTTGCCATCGCTGCTTTTAATAACTTTCGTCACAGTCTCAATGAAAATATGATAGTCCTCTGAAAAAAATAAGCAACAGGAAGTGGAATTACTTACTATTATTACTAATACTATTATTTTGGTATTGTATCTCAGGATATTTTTTTGTAAGAATAATGTATTATTTATACATATAAATACTTATTTAATACGGTTTCAGTGTTGGCAATACTGCGCCTGGAACGATTTAGAAAAAATACTAAATGGTGGAGTACGGGCAATTCGCTTCTTTTAAACTTTTTTATTTTTGAAGTGGTCAAAAACCTTGATTTAAATAGTACATGGTGACATTTTAAGCTTGATTCAAAACGTACTGGTTTACAATCGTTTTTATACCCTAAACAAAAATAGATCCTTTTTAAGAAAAAAATTAAACCAACTCCAAAAAACATCTGCCGAAAACTCCCTGTCAAAAAACACTAAAAAGCGTTAAATAAACTACATTGTATGCTATGTACTCAGAATTTGTTAAAAGTAGGTGCCAAGCTTAATAGGTTAATGCTATAGGTTTAAAGCAAGTATTAAAACTGAGAGAAGACTACAAAACAATTATTCTCCAAGTCCTAACTGTGAAGGAGTTGTATCCTCCATCATCGGCTCATTACCATCAGATGACGCCTACAACCACCAGACACTATATAAAACACGTAACATGTGCCTATAAATATGAGGGTTGCCCTTGTTTTTCTTGTAAATCCATCATCAGATCCCGATATGGTGACAATGGGACCACCTAGGAGCTATGCCAAACCCAATGCAAAAATAATTTTTAAATTCAGTTCAAAAATGACAATAATATCGACAAACATACATAAAAAACTTCCGATGAATTGATAACCGCCTCCTTTTTTTGAAGTGGGTTAAAAATTCATCCAAACATGCAATTATTAAGTCTGTAAATTCCTTTTTTAACCGACTTCACGAAGCAAACTATTGAATTCTGTGTATTTTTAAATAGGTGTTGTAAAAAATGCTAATACACAAATACAATAAAGTATTTAAAATATTTTGGATTTTAAAGTACAGACCGATTTGTCTGTAAATACTTTCGTTATAATGAATGTATGAATAACGTTGTGATTGTAACTCCACATTGGACAATACTTTGTGTGATTTGCAAGTTGTTGTTTTTTTTAATTATATAGGGGCAAACGAGCAGACGTATCGCCTGATGGTAATCGATTACCGCCGCCCACGGACACCTGCAACATCAGAGGCGTTACAAGTGCGTTGCCGGCCTTTTAGAAAGGAGTACGCTCTTTATTTTATATATGTGTGTTCTTAATGTCTAAATAATGTATGTTAGTAAGGTCTTCCGCGACATATAATTTATTCTTAATACGAGAGATGTCTTTTTGAAAAGAAAAATCTTTATTGATCTTACTTGTACTAAGTGTATAGTCGCCTTTTCCTTCAATCGGTACACTTACAAGTAATCCAGATATTTCGTAAATGCCATACATATACACGTAGGGGCAGATCAATTTGAAATGCATTGAATTTTCTTCCAAAGTGACACTGAAAATAGATTATTTTAATGGGGTATCCAAAATTTTTATTACAAAAGTGTTTCGAAATTAAGTAAAAGGTTATTTCTGTCTACGTGAGCAATAGGGTTTTTTTTTCATCGACATTAAAAGTACATAGGTCTGTTCATAACGTCTTTTCGTTCTTCCTCTATAAAGTTTTGAAACATGGTAACATTGAATAAGAAATAATGATGTGATCGTTATGATTGTATACAAATCACTCTTACTTATTTACGTATCAAATGAAATATCATGATGTGGTATCAAAAAAGAAATAAAACTCTTTTTTTTAATTATTTTCAGTGATTATAAATAAAATTAATCTTTAAAATTAGCTTGCAGTGTTTTTGTTTTTAAAAACCTTTATCTTAACTACTATTTTCGAACAAAGAATTTTGCGCATCAGGAAACTGTAAAAATGAAATAGGTACTTACTTAGTATCAACAACATTGCAATCCTTGAAACCGACTATAGTGCTATTAAATAACTTATATTTAATTATAGCTAGATTTCCTTCTATATATTCTTGTTTTATTGGATCAAGCCGCTCAATATTCATTGAAATGTCCCCATTAATGGCTATATGAAAAATATTGTTGGCAGTATTTGTGAAACATTCTGTGTCATATGTTTTACATGGTTTTACGTTTGCTGCTGAAAATTGACACATATAACCATTAGATTCACATTCTTTTAAAAAATATACTTAATAATATTATTAATCATTTGTTTATTTACATTTACAATATGAAACTGTGTTTTTAAATAATGAGTGTCGTGTCGTGGTGAAAACAAAAGAAAATTAACAAAAAATATTTTTACACAAACCAGGACAAGGATTTTTTTCTAATTTTGATTTAATGTTTATTCTCTATAACCAAAAATACTTACATTGAATTATCTGCGCCTTAGCAAAAACAATCAATACAAGAATTATTCCCTTAAACATGTTTTACGCAACCCTTCTCTGAACCTAGTAAAGTTGCCTTTGTTCGAAACTATTTATATATACCCCGAAGGACCGTATCGAAAACGAGTTTTATAGAAAAAAAAAAGAAGTAAATAGTGGTTATGTGTAACGATGTGTCAGTGGCCCTCGTGACCATGTACGTTTCGAGAGTAGTTATTAAAGCGCATTTTGTTCATGGATGAGTTATCCATTACTCGGATGGAATAGCATGAGTTCGGAATATATGATAGATTTTTGTTAAAATTAGTCCTAAACATAACAAGGAATAACATTACTATGCACTGGGTTGAAACTATGGATTTAATATTATTAAAAAAAAAGGTTCAAAACATATGTTTTGTTAAAAAAAACAGAAAACAAAAATTGTTACCGACTTTTCATTTCCATTATATGAATTATTTTAATTAATTAAACCGACAAACTTGCTTTAGATAGACAAAAGTTGCAAAAAGAAATTTGTGTAAGGTGAAATATTTTTTTTTAACTACTGTGGTGACTTCCACATACAACAAAACAGTAACCTACTACAGCGCCATCTACCGAAGATACACTGAACTACGAAGTAACGCACTACACGACGTAAATACCAATCCTGAATCACGCAATAGAAGTTTTCGCGCCGATTATCATATGTACAACATCCCAACATCAACTGTTAGGCAGTAGCTCGCCAGGCATGATCACCTCGCCTGGTCGGAGGATCATCCTCCCTTTGTGTTGGTGGAACATGATACCCGTTCCTCCACACTACTACATAAATAAAAAAATTTTTTTTTATATACACATAAAGAAAAGTTTTTTTTCTAGAATGTTTGCGATTTGAGTGCCCTAGTTATTAAGCAAAAGCCTTTAATATATATATATATATATATAGTTTAATACTCGTTCTCTGAATAAATATATTAAGTATCACCAGTCCTTTATCCTTAAGTGTTGCAAGAGGTGACTAAGGGAGAAAACTACTCATAAACACATCGCTGCAAATAGAAGGAAAACTTGAAACAAACAATATCAACCCGTCTGACCAGCGTGATGTAGGAAGCTTAATCCGTATTTTTAAGGACAGGCCTGTATCCAGTGTACAGTGGACTTTAAAGGCTGGCTGATGATTGATATGGTAAATCCTGTAAGGTTTTAAGGAAAACCAAGCTACGCATGGCATGGAGGCATTTAAATTAATATTATTTTATTTTCTGGCGGGTATAGTTAGTTTATTTTACGAATTTAATAAGAGCATTTTTAAATACAGAGTGTATTTGTATGTATGTTTCTTGTTGCATGTAAAAATGAAAGGAAATATAAAGTAAAGTCAAAAATCAATTTCAATATTAATTACTATGAAATGACAAAGGATCTCTAAAACAAGTAGTTAACATAAAACGCCCTTTTGGATTTAAAAATAAAAATAACAAAAAAACTGCTCTACATGCAGTTTCCGATAAGATCAAAAAGGAATGCCAAGTTGTGTTATTTTATAATATACACTATATCTTTTGCAAAACAGTTGCGGCAACTAAATATTATATACTATCGTATATAATCTGTCGCATTTATATTGATCTCTTATATGTATTCTGTTTACTTTAATGAGTTTATTTAAAAAAAAAATACTTTTGGTATTACATTGGTACCACATTTTAATAAATGTGGTGTAAGTGGTGTGGTACGGGTGTATTATCATTCATACACATGTGCCTACTTCTTGTTTATTTTTATTGCTATTTGTGTTATGTTGTGAATTTGTACTGCTTTGCTATGGAAGAGCGGAGCTTCCTAACACAGGCATTACTTGTTTAAAGGGAAGCTCCAAACACTGTTATGTAAACTCATGAACAATAAAGTGTTTTGTATTTTTGAATTTGCAGCAAATACTTGATACCTTGTCCTGCGTTAAAATGAATTGAAATGAAAAGAAAGAAAGCAAAACTAATAGGTGTGGAATAATGCACTATATAAAATCTAAATTGTATACATTCTACTGGATAAAGACGGAAAACTTGGTAGAAACCCAATACATGACTGCCTCGGTGCTTGAGGTCTCGGGTTCAAATCCTGAGTTGGACCATATGTTTGTATGATCTACACATATTTGATTTGAAGTTCGGATGTTTTCTATGTATAATATGTATGTATTTACAAAAAAAAAGCATATATGTATTCATATCAATTGTCTAGTGCCCATAACACAAGGGACCAGATGGCGTTGTGTATTAGATGTCCGAAACATACACCCGTTTCTAAGGAGATGCCTGTTAAGAGATGACTAATATATATATGCTTTATGTGTTAAGGATATTAATTTTACGACAGTTGGATTTAAAAAAAAAAATTCATGAACTGGAAACTTATATTATTAAATTAATGACATTTATTAACGCCATAAGGCAATAAATTAGACGCTTAACACAACTATAAAAAATATTTCTAATTAGTCTATAAATAATAAATAATGATCAATTCATAATTAGTTACAAAACCCATAAAGTATCAATTGGTACGGTCTTCAAGTATTTGTTCATATTTTTTATAACTTTCTTAAGGTAAGCATTCAAAATTGGGCCTTGAAATTGATTGGTGACTGGTTTCCATTGTTCGTTGGCAAATTTTAGAGCGGCGTCAGCTAAAAAGAAGAAATTGAAATACATTTAAATGTGAGGAAAAAATAACTGATTTACTTAAAGAGTAATACGTATTATAAAAATGATTAGCAAATAATTGCATTTAAATCTAGGGTCGTGACTATTGTCAATAGAGTGAATTATGGGGATAGAATGATGAATGGAGTAAAACGGTCTAACATTTTTTATGTACATACACTATATAATCATAATTGTGATTACAAACAATTACCGAGGGTATGCAACAACGGCGCGGTCAGTACCTGGATGGGTGACCACTGGTGGCATGTTACCATGAGCGTCGCCGTGATTCGGAGGTCATGTTAAGCAGTCGGTCCCGGTTGTTATCATAGAATAATAGTCGTGAAGCTTAGTTGGAGGCCTTTGGGCGGCTTAAAAACATCCAACGGCAAATATTACGTGGCCACAACGTTGTATTGCCTGTCCCCAACCCGCACTTGGCCAGCGTGGGGACGTATGGCCTTAACCCTCTCCTGAGAAGAGACCCGAACCCAGCAGTGTGACGTTATGGGTTGTTGATTGACTTTAATTTTATTAATTTGTATACATAGGTATAAACAACATTTATATTTCCAGTATGTAATAATAACTTTTTTTTTAAGTAAGATATGGTTTACAGATTCGATGTACTGTCTTATTTATATTCCTTAAATTAAGGCAATCGTTTAGTATTATTTCAATTTAAAACTTGAAAATTAAAGTTAAAATTGTAAATAACACCGAACCGTTCCTTAAAGTTTAGTAAGATTTATGAAAAAGACTGATAGGGTTTTATTAACAAAAAACGCTTACCTAATTCCTTGTTTTGCCCGTTAAATAAGTTTTTAAGATCAATAGACATTCCTCCTCTAACATCACCAGTAACTTTAAAAGTCTTAAAACTCAAGTATTTTCCTCCGTCTTGGGTTTTAAGTTTTGTTTCAGTGTCGATGTGAATATGGTAATCCTCTGAAAATATCAGCAGTATTTATGAATATACTTGAAATGAATATTGTACGGTTACGGTAACAATTTTAATTTCCAATCTACGAATCAAAGTCCAATCTTTTCTACCAATGTAATAGAGTAGTTAATTCTTAAGATTTAAATAAAGTGTTTGACAATCTAAAATACCTTAATATTTCTCACACATTGCCGTTTAAACCCAAACAATGCCGAAATTGAGTAAGACATACGAGATAGGTATTATTATGATGCACATATCATATCAGTATCCTATCAGTTTTACCACGGAGCGACTGGCATCAGACCTCCGCAACCCTGAGGGTGAACTGAATACAAAGACTGAATTAGTTTTCAGTATTTTTGAGGGCAATGACTTTATTATCCTATTATCTATTGTCATATGTGTTCATGACGAAATGAGAAATAATAAACGAATATAGTCTTAATATCTATGAAATAGAGAGAAATTTCATAGTCATTCCATAGTTGTTCATTGTGTCCTAAAGTAACAACAATATTCCTGAAAACAGTGCACTTAAAAAGACTCATATAATCCACTAGCTGACCCTCGCAACGTCGTTTACGTCTAGTGTTGGGCATTAATCAATTAATTTTTCAATTGACTATTTAGTTGACTAAAAAATAAATTGCAATTGAATTAATCGCAATTAAACGTTTAATCGTGTTTTACAATTAAATTATTTAAACTAATGTGCATCAATTGTAAAAAAACAATTAATATAATTGCAATTAACTTTTTAATTTAATTGATTGAAGCAATTAAAACTAACAATTAACTTTATGGTAAATTTTGTTGATATATAATTTTCCCCTCATACTCCTGGATCGCCTACTTCATCACATCGTGAAGTTGAGTTCTTCGATACCGCCATACTTCTCAGTCGAGGTGCCCCCCCCCCACCTATATTTTCAACCACTATTTTGGGGCTTATTTATCTAGCGTAGCACCTCCAATTCCTTCACCCCCACCCCCTAAGATCATCCCTTAAAGAAGGGACCCCCTCTATCTCCGAAACTATCCCTCGTAGACTTTTTTTTAGTCCCCCTGGCATCCCCTGAAGTTGTCCGGAATCATTACCCTTAATATTCGACTTACCCCTCACCCCTCTCTTAATTATACTTCACCCCCCTTAACCCAACTACATAACCAAATACCCTAACCCCCTTGTGTTTGGGCTCGTTGGAATCAGGAGAATCTGCCTGATCTTTTGGCTCCAAAAGAACTTTCACTTTCCATCACTGTGATACATGCCCCCCCCTCAACTTCCCTTTTCGTCAATTTTAATCCCAGGATCCGAAGTCAAGTCGGCTCTGCAGAACAGAAAAATATCAGAACGTATTTTATTTAGCAAGCCGTGCTTGTTCTAACCTATGCGTTGTTGTGTTTACAAAGTCGAGAGAGTATATATATATATATATATATATATATATATATAAAACTCGGGTATCCTGGGATTAAAATTGACGAAAAGAGAAGTTGAGGGGAGGGGATGTATCACAGTGATGGAAAGTGAAAGTTGTTAAGGAGCCAAAAGATCAAGCAAATTCGCCTGATTCCAACGAGCCCAAACACAAGGGGGTTAGGGTATTTGGTTATGAAGTTGGGTTAAGGGGGGTGAAGTATAATTAAGAGAGGGGTGGGGGGTAAGTCGAATATTAAGGGTACTGATTCCTGACAAGTATAGATGGTGCAAGGGGGGACTAAAAATGTCTCCGAGCAATAGTTTCGGAGATAGAGGGGTGTCTTACTTAAGGGGTGATTTTAGAGGGTAGGGGTGAGCAAGGGAAGTTTGTTAGTTTAGCGTGGTATCCAGCTGACGGGTTGAAGATATATGTGGTCTTGGTATGTGAGGAGGAGGAGGGGGGGATGAAGTTACTATCAGTGGGGGGGAAAGGTCAGAAAATGACCAGCCTGCTGGGGTGAAAGGGTTGGGGGTGCTGTGCTGGTTCGAATGAGTCCGAAGCACTAAGGTGCTGGGGTAGTTGGTTCAATAGTTAGGTTGAGGGGGGTGAAGTATAATTGAAAAAAAAGAGGGGAGGGGGAGGTCGAATATTAAGGGTAATGATTCCTGACAATTTCAGGGGACGCAAAGGGGGACTAAAAAAATGTCTCCGAGCGATAGTTTCGGAGATAGAGGGGGTGTCTTCCTTAAGGAATGATCTTAGGGGATGGGAGTGATCGGGGTAGTGGGGTGAATGCATTGGGAGTGCTACGCTAGACAAATAAATCCCAAAAAAGTGGTTGAAAATATAGGTAAAGGGGGGGGGGAAGTATTAGGGAGGGGCACCTCGACTGAGAAGTATGGCGGTATCGAAGAATTCGACTTCACGATGTGACAAAGACGAAGGCTTCGTTCCAATAACTAATGAGAAATATTATATGTATAAATATTTTCAATGTTATACACAGATTTTGTTTGTTTTAATTATGTATTTGCTATCGGCGCCGTCGTACCTAAGATGAGCCCTGTGAGTGTGAGCGAGACGGCAATATCTTAGTGATGCGCTCGCGCACACGCGCCGCGTGATTTCTCTTTCATATGAGGACGGGCAGTACCTTTCCTGTCCTATACTTATATATTTCGCCGCGATAATATTTGATTTTGTTTTGAATATATTGTCATACTCTAAACACTCCTTTATCTCCTCATACCTCATATTCAGTTACCGCAAAAGTAAATATAAGTTAACATAATAATGCAATAAGGTGTACGAATACGAAAACGAAAATAAGACAATTTATAATTTCTTTCATTAAAGTTTTTATAAAATATATTTAGTACTGTAAATGTAGTAAATATATTTAAATTCGTGAAATCCGCACATGCATGTGCACAATAATAAAAGTGATACTTAGTAAAAAAATTAATTGTTAATTTAATTTTTTTTTGTAAAATTGATCAATTGTTAATTGTATTAACACGATTAACAACTAATTAATTGTTAGTTGTACTTTTTCACAATTACAATTGATCAATTATTAGTTTTTATAGTGTCCTTTGACTGCCTCTGTGGCGCAGTGGTAGCGTATGCGACTGTTGTTCTTGAGGTCTCGGGTTCGATTCCCGGATCGGACCAAATGTTTGTATGACCTACAAATATTTGTTTCGAAGTTTGGGTGTTTTCTATGTATAATATGTATGTATTTACAAAAAAAAAGTATATATGTATTAATATCAGTTGTCTAGTATCCATAACACAAGCTCTGCTTAGCTTGGGACTAGATGGCGTTGTGTGTTAGATAGTCCGAAATATTTATGATTATGATTATGATTATGATTAATCAATTGTTAGTCATTAATTTTAATTGCAATTAAAATTTGCCCAACACTAGTATTGCCCGTAGCGTAATAATTTTCCGCCTTTTTTTAAACATTCTTCATTGGGGCTCTGCTCCTATTGGACTCAACGTGATGATATATACCCTATAGCCTTCTTCGATAAATGGACTATCCAACACTGAAATAATTTTTCAAATCGGACTAGCGGTTCTTGAAATTAGCGCGTTCAAATAAACAAACAAACTCTTCAGCTTTATAATATTAGTATAGATAATAGCCTTATTATATTGTGACTAAACTATGATTTTTAATGATCACTTAAATTTGTAGAAAATCGTTACAATTACAAAACAATAGTTATGTCCAATAAACTTACTGATTTCCAGATTATAATCTCCTTTTCCTTCAATAGGCACTATAATTAGATATCCCGATACTTTATAAATGCCATACAGATGTAGGTGAGGGCAAAGTAATTTGATTTGCGCTGAATTTTGTTCCAATCTAAATCTGGAATTTTAAACAAAGTCACCAACAATACAACATATACCAAATTTACTTAATGCGGTTATTTTACTTAAGTTTTTGCACTGCTTTAGATATGCACTGCTATTAAGTAATTTAATTTGCACTGGAATTTGTTCCAATGTTAGTCTGAAATTTAAAGCAATTCAAGCAACGTTATTAACAATACAACAGATAGCAATATGTTTAATGCACTGCAAAAAATTAAGCATGACCTAACATTCGACTTGTTTTGTAAACTTTTAGGGAACTGTTATATTAAACGTGTGTGTCCATATATTTGTTTGTCTATTTGTGGTATTACAACTTACTAGCTGACCCACGCAACCTCGTTTGCGTCTTATATTGCCCGTAGCGTAAAAAATGCCCCCGTTTTTGAAACATTCTTTATTGGTGCTCCGCTCCTTGTTAGTTTTTATAGTGTCCTTTCACGATTAATCAATTGTTAGTCATTAATTTTAATTGCAATGAAAATTTGCCCAACACTGAGTATTGCCCGTAGCGTAATAATTTTCCGCCGTTTTTTAAACATTCTTCATTGGGGCTCTGCTCCTATTGGTCTTAACGTGATGATATATACCCTATAGCCTTCCTCAATAAATAGACTATCCAACATCGAAAGAATTTTTCAAATTGGACCAGCGGTTCTTGAGATTAGCGCGTTCAAACAAACAAACAAACGCACAAACTCTTCAGCTTTATTATATTAGTATAGATTTACGAATATGTCAATTTTCGTTTATTTAATTTTGTTTTGAAAGTTACTTGACCCAGTGGAATAAAATTAATGATATTTTATTAGTTGACATTTAAAAGGTTGTTTGTAACAAAAAATAAATAACAAAATCGAAAAACAAAGCTTAACAATTAAATTATCATAACTAATAACAGTCTATCTCAGCTTATACGTCCTACTTCTGTCACCAATAGCATTCGCGCGTTGTATCTAATCTATTTATGAATACTTTTCTCATTGTGACTCTCAAGGCAAACATTTAAAAAGAATATCCAAGAGCTTGGTTAATTTTTAATCCAGAAAAAAGTAAAAAAAAATGTTACAAAACATCACACACACACTCAACAGATTTTAGTCGTCTACTACCGAATATACTTAGAAATGAGGTTTTGGCTTACTATTATCCCTTAGCCAGACTTATCAGTATACTGACAAACCCTATAGGGTTTTTTAAGTATTTCTTTTTTGTAATGCTGTAGTGCTATGTAGCTTGATAACTGCCTCGGTGGCGCAGTGGTAGCGTATGCGACTGCTGTGCTTGAGATCTCGGGTCGTCTCTTTGATTGCCGGATTGGACCAAATGTTTGTACGATCTAATAATATTTGTTTATGAGATTGGGTGTTTTCTATGAATGAAATGTATGTATTTACGAAAAAACTAAAAAAAAAGTAAATATGTATTTATATCAGTTGTCTAGTACCCATAACACAAGCTCTGCTTAGCTTGGGACTAGATGGCGTTGTGTTTTAGATGTCCTAAATATTTACTTATTTACTTGTTCCTTTAGTCGGCTCTTACGACACCCACGGGATGAATAAAGATGTTGACATTTTGTTTTTTTTTATGTATGGGCTTGCTAAAGTGGCTCTACCCCACCTGATGGGAAGCATAAGCAGAATCCAAGAGTGGTGGTCATCATACTCATTGCGAATGCATACAGCGCAACAATGCAGGATGGTAACCCACACCGTAATGGCCTAGTGATGTTGCCGCATCACTAGTCCATTGCTCTGGTATCGCACTTATCAACGAAAGACGACATCACAAAGTTGTAATTTTACGTTGATCTTCTGTGCGTGGGTAGTAACCATTCAGGTCGAGCCAACTCGTTTATGCTGAAATTAGCGTGGCTCTACTACCTTGTAAATTATAATACACTAGCTGACCCGGCGAATTATTAATATTGCACCGCCATATTAATATTGCCAACAGCAAGTATGTTACTTATGTACTTCACCGTTTTATACTTATACCCCTAAATTAGACTGGCAAAGAAAGCTTTTGGTACTAATGCCACACACACAAAACTACAACAGATCAATATTTAGAAAAATATACAGCGTCTGTTCAATAAATTTACTGTTTAAATGTAGGAAAAGTAAGCAAAGAATACTCTGAGGCTTTATAAGTTTACACTAATTATCACACTGCCTTTTGTTAATAGTTTACTATCATTTTGATCTAATATATGCTGTAGTTTGTACTTACTGGCTGTCAATAATATCGCATTTCTTAAGACCCACTAAAGTATTATTATACACGTCATAATTCATTGCACCAAATTTGCCTTCTATACGCTTTATTATCAATGGATCTAGGGGTTTTATATTAGCTGAAGCGTCACCATCAATAGCTGTCTTAAAAATATTATTCGCTACTTTCGTTATACAATTATTATCGTCTTTTCCACATAATCCTTTCTGAAAACCTGTAATTATATTTTTTCAATAAAAAATGAAATAACTACTTTATTTTGAACTAAATTACAGAGAATCTTTTAGATATTCAAACAATAATAGGATTTCCATTTGCTTGCATTTTAAAAGCATGAAATAAATACATAAGTCTTTTTATATCAACAACTTATAACAGTTTACTGCTGGACATAAGCCTCTCCCTAGAAAGGAGTGTGTTATTTTCGTTTAAAGGAATTCTACCACCGTCCTAAAAATATAATTGCTGACATTATAAATATGGAAACATTGTTATAGATTGAATTTAATTTTAATTCCATGTTTCGTTGATTTAATACATTAAAACAACATAAAACAAACAATGAAAAATACAAATCGTAATGAATAGAAATATATTGTATAATTATAAACATAAGGGAATCTGAGACACTGTGTTTACATCCTTCAGTATATCAAAGATTTAGATAGTAAACAACGTAACATATTTAGACTAAAATTCATAACATTATTAAATGTAAGGCTTTAAACCTCTATCACAGTACTTGGGCAATCTAAATACTTCATTAGAGAAATAACGTTATCTTAAAAAAACTTACTTGTATAAGGTTGCACTTGAATAAAAACACAAAACAACAATATGATGTGATGATACATGTTGAACACAACGAATCCTAGGAGAAAATAACATACATTTATAAATGGCGACTTTATATTCCACATAAGATGGTAAACGAGTTTAATAGATATACATATTTTAAACGGTATGCTTGTAACGGTAATCTTAGACAACATTTGAAAACCTAATATCCTTCTTTCTTACAAAAAGTGTGCTACTAGGTTAATGTAGTGTTGTGATAATATGAAGTTTTATCTAAGCATGCAAGAGGTGTGAAGATGTTAATATCAACTGATGCCGTATACCACCAATTTCAGGTGCAGACTGTCATAATAAGTAATATCTTTTTAATACAGGAATAATCCCGAACACACGCTCGCCTCTGTAACTCCTGTACACCAGGATCAACAGTAGTGACCCATGAACACACCGAGTTATGACACTCGGGCAGTCCCAGGAAATATTAAACTGTCTTGGAACCCGCAACGAAATTAATTAGAAGAAAACTGTAGGAGTTTGAAATATAGCGTGTCCACTAATGAAATCGGGAGACAAAATGGAGTCAAAATAGGCAGACACCTTTTTCAAGCCGGGAAGCACCAAGGATAAAATATCATGGGTCCCAAGTGAGCTATATTTGATTTCTATAGTATGTATCGCAGAAACGTCTAAACGCACGGAAATTCACCGCAGGTGACACAAGATCCCCATCGTTTACCGCCCTAGATGTCATTTGTAAGTTATTTGGCATTATATTACGTTCATTGTACCAAAGACTACATTACCAGAGGATATGATGAGCCGACTGTTCACAGCTAGAATCAGGTGTTGAGCATTGACACAATGGTGAATCGACTCATTTAAATGATGAGTGTAGTTTGCTCTTAAAGTTACCGTGGCCTATAAGAAATAAAGCGACACAGTGATCTACCTTGAGCCATGTCCTCGAAAACCATTCGCGAAAAGATGGAAAGAATTGGTATAGGTGGCGCCCATTAGATGATTCGTCCCATTGATATTGCCATGTATCCATGAGGTTGTTATAGACATTGGATTGCTGTTGAAACAATCTTATGATTTTATCACGGTCTTGTACGCCCAAAAAGTCGCATTCCATGTTTTATAGTATGGAATAGTACATGGCTGCATGTCTTTGCACCTCGAGATCGACCGGAAGGACACCCGTCAACACAGGTAAAGCCTCATTGCTAACCCTGCCTCAGTCCTATGTGCCTTCCCCAAGAAAATATTAAATGACAGACCCCATGTAGCAGTTGATATCCTCGTAAGTGCAAAGAAACTCTTTTTAGACTTTTCATTAACTGTTCTAATAAGTTCGATAAATGAAAAGGTTTTTTCTAAAACCAATCGCAAACAACAAACCGAGGTTTTATTTTTAATAGTAACACTTTCAAATTTAATACACTGTGGTGATACGAGGTTACCTTCCAGAAGTAGCTGTAAGGTTTTGTTTGGTGCAAAAGTTTCCGATTACGTGCACCCCAAAGAGATATTAAGTTCAAACATCTATTAGCTAGTCTCTCAAGCCCCGTTCTAATATCAGATTCTATCAATAATAAACCGTCGTCCGCATACGCGTTTAGGGTACATCCATCCAACATATACCAATATGTATTGTAAGAAAATCGTCGAAGCCTACATTCCACAAGTATGGACCAAATAAGTAATAATTATAGTCGCTTTGATTCTGCTATTCTATTCTATCAAAGACCTAAGTGGGGTGTTGTTCGGAGGTAGTTTCAAAGAAAAAATCTTTTCTCATAGCAATGTATCAAAACGAAATCAGCAGATTGCTAATACTTTCCGAAGAAGTTGTGCCAAGAAAAGAGCTACGTCAGTCGAATAAAAACGCTTTATAAATTTCAGCCTTAGTTTTTTACAAGTTATGTTTTTATTACCATAAATAATTTTTGGAACAGCGTTCCAGTAGTTTCAGCATGAATTTATAAAAATATAAAATATCTGTTAAACTACGCTAAATCCAAAAAGGAACAAATTTAATTTTAAACCGATTTAATCAGTTAAAAACAAACTTTGACTGAAAAAAATATTTTTATTTTATTCATAAACGCAAATAAATCCTACATTTCCTACGGAAGGGAAAATATGAGGAAAGGTAATTAAAATGCATCTGAACTCTTTGCAAAACTTTAATAATTTTAAAGTCGATACATAATATACTAGCTGAACCCCGCGGTGCTACCCGCGGTACGATTATAACTGCGGGCAACGCCGCGAGGCGAAGCTATATCTTTATAAATAGTAGCCTATGTGTTATTCTGATGTATAAGCTATATTGTGGTAAAGTTTCATTCAAATCCATTCAGTAGTTTTTACGTGAAAGAGTAACAAACATCCATACATACATACATCCATACTTACAAACTTTCGCCTTTATAATAGTAGTAGGATGTTCATCTGAACTCTTTGAAAGACTTCAATAATTTTTAAATTAATTACTGAATACATGCTCCAACGAAACCGACTTTAAGTATATCTTTAAGTTTTGAACAAATATATCAATGAATTTCTGCATTATTGTTGGGTGGGCAGAATCTTCCATTATTTTCCTATCTTCATTCGTAATCACATTGCCTTGGTAAGCTGTAATATTATAAATTATATTTAAAAAGAATTACTAGTACATAGGTCTTCACATTTAGTAGAGTTTGAAATTATTATCATTTGAATTATTCATCTAGGTAGTTTTAGATAATACAACAATATCATTCTTGATGTTTTTTTAAAACAAATCAAACTGATAGAAACATCTATCTCTTCAGTCGTTCCCTCACTGCTGAGAATCGTGACTCTGTTTAATTTCGTCGACCAGTTGTCTCCATTGGTACCGTTCTGCACCTTGGTGGAGTTTTTGGAGCCGCTGACAGGCATTTTTAGTCCCTCCAATATTTAGTCCGACCATTGTTTGGGACTTCTACCTTTAGATCTTTTCCCTTTGATCTTACCAGTCACCATTGGACGCTCTAAACTGCTGGTGTCGCTGCGTGCAATTTGGGCAAAGTATCGCTGAATCCGTTGTAGGCAGGTTGTGGATAGACGACAGAAACATACTTTATAATTTTTATTTTCTTTTCGTGGTTTTATTTTATAGTTAGCTTGAACTATATTCTCAAAAAGTTACGAAAACACATACAATATTTGGTGTGAGAGAAATGAATAGGTTTATATTGACTTAACAATATTGATCTTAGAAATTACGAATATTATTGTTTCACATTAAATTAAATGAAACTTATCGAGCAAATATTGCCTAAAATTGTGAAAATATTCTAACACCACTAACAGTTACTAAGCACAAATACTTTTAAACAGAATTGCTAGAAAATTTAAAAAAGAGATCATGATACTGCTCAGCAGCAAAAATAGAACAAAAAATCGTCTGAAGAACAGTTAAAAATAAAACAAAACTCTATAAATATAATGTCGGGCAATAACAACTGAACTACGAGAACTAATCACATATATAGGAATGATATAACCTTTAGACTTTTGAATCAGTTATTTATGTTAACGAATGAGTTTTTTTTTTTTTTTTTTTTAAAAAGACAACTCCCACATTAGGAATAAACATCCTGTGTCGTGGGGGACTTTACAAACATACATGAAACGGACACAAAGAACATCCAGACTCGGGACAACAATTCATGGATCACACAAAGTGTTGTAGGTACCGCGTGGGATTTGAACCCACGACACTTGGCGAAGTAGCAAGCGGCATGGCGACCGCTGACACCACTCGGCCAACTTGAGTTAGTTAAAAGTTTCAGAAGATTGTGACAAACAAATCTACATAATCTTCTAATCTATTTCATGTCGGATTTAGTGGTTAGTTTCTGTTGTTGTTTAGATCGTGGTTTTGTTTACCACTCAAGACTAAAGCATCTTGTGATTAGCACTAAATGATTCTAAATCTAAAATTTTAAAATATCTATGCGAATATGTGCACTAGTGTTCTGTCTACTTTGAGATCAGGTGACCGTGTGCGAGATGTCTGATGTTAATACATGAAATCGACACAAGCGGGCAGTAGATTTTGGTGTTTTCACCTAATTTACCTTGCTGTGGCGTCTGTTTGTGTCAATCTTTAATTTTTAACTGTAGCTTCAATTTAACGTTCATAAATGTCACTTAGTGTCTTAATTGAATGAATGACTTTGAATTTGATATATTTTACCGTACACTTACAGAAATTGTACCGAGATATCATTAACTAACAATCTTCTAATAGGTACTTCAATTTAATTTACTTACATTGTTTATTATCATCATTGAATTCATAATCCAGATTGCCTCTAGGGTCAAATTTTACTGTTGTTTCTTTAATAAAAATTTTTATTTCAGTCTTGTTAAAGGTTAATCCATAATGAAAAGAGAAAAGGACACCATAGTTATCTGAAAACAAACATGTTTATATTTATTCCATTAACATAATTCGCTTTAGTAATAGTTTCAGTAACATAAATGATTCTATAATCATACAATACATATGAACGGCAATTAACGTGATCACTTATTATATTACTAGCTGAACCCCGCGGTGCTACCCGCGGTACGAAAATAACCGCGGGCAAAGCCGCGAGGCGAAGCTATATCTTTATAAATTGTAGCCTAAGTGTTATTCTGATGTACAAGCTATATTATTGTCAAGTTTCATCAAAATACAATTATTGGTTTTTGCGTGAAGAGTAACAAACATCCATTCATCCATACTTACAAACTTTCGCGTTTGTAATACGAGTATTAGTAGGATAGGTGTAGTGTAGTAGGTGGCGCTGTGGTGTGTTTGTGTTTTAGCGTTGTCTATGAAAGTCGCCACACATGTATTTGACACCTTTGAATTGTTTGATAAAGAAAAAGTCTCCGCGGATAAAATAAAAGATCTTATAAATGGTTATCCTTTATTTGATCTTCCGAGTCTTTTCCCAAACTTTCCTTAAATAACGGCAGAAATTTGTCTGTTTGTTTTTTACCTGAAGTGACTGCTTTCAGACACCTCTACAACTCAAGCATTAGACAGTATCAAAGTCCTGTAGAAAGATTGTGGTCAGACTTTCTAGTACTTTGACTACTCGTCACGATTGCCGTAGGTGTATGGGAACTGAAATCAATATCTTAGCCTGCTCTTCAAGACAAGGAAGTGTCTTAATAAGTTAGGAATGGTCTAGGAATCTATAGAGTAACCTTCCTGGAGGGGTAATTTATATGGTTACCGCTAAGTACTTATTCACTAGCCCCCTTCTTATAATATTTTACTTGATCGTGTTAATTCCCAAAGAAATACATAATTATATATACTTACATAAGTTTTCTTTAAAATATCCCTTCTCTTCCAAAAACTTAGTATTTATTTCACCTTTGACTTCATACTGGCCTTCTACGATCAAATGTTTGCATACGAGGTTATATTGACCCGTCTTGTCAATAATATTAAATCTAGAATAAACAAAAAATAAAAACCAATTCTTGTTTATCTATGATCTTGTTTAGCAGAACTGGAAATCGAGCACACTGTTTTATTAGAAAGCAATGTCACTTTTCTATTTTTAGTAGCAAGCTTAATTAAGTTTACAAAAGAAACAAGTTTTAGAATAGATTAATAAATTTATTTGCGCTACAGTTTAGCTACGATTTGGCATCTCCTGAAATATATTAATCAGTTAGTAAAGAAAAATAAAATTAGTATGAGGTTTATCAAGATTTTTTTTCTCTTCACAGTATCTTGCGTAATTTACTCCCTTAACTGATTCTTACGATACCTACAGGATGAAAGAGATTGTGACATACCATACTATTCTTAAACCGCCACCGCTTGGATAAATCAGTTTATACAAATTTTTAATTATTTAAATATCTATTGTGTGAAATATAATTGAGTTATTTATAAATTATCATTAATAAATTACTGAATTGTTTTATGTGTTGAATACGTTTTGCCGAAAATCTTACTTCAAAAGTTCTGTATCACAGAGGCGCATTCCAGACAAGGTAACGTTATATTTTGTGTGCTTTAAATTGGCAGTATCTGCTTTAATAACAGCCACAAATAAAGGATCTGAAGATGGAACGCCTTCTATATACCCATTCACAAATTCTTCGTACTTCTTCGATGCGGCTAATGTTAAGCATTCATAATTTCCAAAGTCACAAACTCTTCTTGAACCTGAAATTTTAAGGATTTTCATTATTCAACAATATTTACGTAATTTCGACTTCAACTGGATTGTTAATTATTAGGCCAATACCTAATATATAAATAAAAAAACAGATATAACGATAAAACCATTTAACCCTCTGAATTTTAACATTGAAAACTTACTTCTATGTTTTACAGAATACTATAAATAAACCAGTTAGTAACCGGTTAAGTCGAGTGTAACGATGTGTTTTTCTTAATTAATAATTAGTTAGCTAACTCTGTAATAATAGAATACAAATTTTCTTATTATATATATGAAATAAATTGTTTTGTTTATTTTAACGAAAAAAGAAGACGTGAAAATGCGTCATTCAAATCAAATTTATTCAAATATAATGATGATTATCTTAAAAAATGTGTTGTTGCGTCGAAGTTATGTAATAATAAAATACTCTAATTTTACACAGTAGTATCTTCTGTGAAATGTACAATCTTCTATTAAATTTTACGAAAGTGTAAATATGGACTTAAGGACTATATCCACGGTTATTTTATTTTTACGCAATATTGTCGTCGTATCAAATATTTATAGTCAGAGTCCAGTTGAATTGAAACCTCTCCGTTGAATACGGTCCAGAGGGAAAAGGTGGTACTGGGGTGCCCCCGAATAAAGATGAATATTCCATATGAGGCCGAACCAGCGCCTTATAAAGCCGAGGGCCGGAGTGAAATATCGTCTCGATATATTGAGCACACTAAGCTTTTTCGAGGCCAATTTAGCCGCACCTCCAAATTGAACTTAATTTTTTTTTATTGAGTAGTGGGCAAACGAGCAGACGTATCACCTGATGGTAAGCGATTACCGCCGCCCATGGACACCCGCAACACCAAAGGCGTCACAAGTGCGTTGCCGACCTTTGGGGTATCCTATTTGGGGTATCCGGTATCCTCACTCAAACTTGTAGATAAATCAGTACAAAGGGCTTAATTCAATATATGGAGTTAGTTATATATCTATTGAACTATATAGTTGTGTGTTTTATTAACGTTGAATGAACAATTATCAAACCTCTCAGACCTATATTATTTTTTCTCTTGTAAGAAGGTAACTAAAATATTTCAGAGAATATAACAAAAAAAACACAAAAATACGAGTACGTAATATAATACTAGTTATGTGGGAAATTGAGTACAATTGTTTTAAATTTTATTGTATTAATTTAAGTTATTCAAACTACAATATATTTTAGATTTTTGAGTCCTCAATTGTGATTTAACTCTTTTATACCTTACATGAATGATTAATATCTCTACAGTTTATTTTTCTGCAGCTTTATGAACATGCTTGATAATTTACTATATTCTTTGTTCATCATTAACAGCCTTTATAATACTTTGGATATAGCCCTCTCCTTAGATGAGAAGTTTTGGTCAATAACACACTCGAACTTAACTTAGTCTTCGCTTTACAGTTACGTTGTATTGCAAACTTTGTATTCTTAGTTGCCTCTTACGACACCCAGTAGATATTGAATAGTCATTGTTATATTTAGTGGTTTAACCACATGAGATGTAATGATGAGTCAAAGAAGTAACTACTGAATTTTCTTTTTAAATCAAATAAATTATAAGGAAATTATTTAAAAATGAACTTACATAAAACATTGTGACAGCAAATCAGTAACAGAATGAACACACTACTAAGTTGCATTGTTGATGTTGTTGAGACACTGCTTGAAAATTATATGTCGACATTGAGTTTAACCTGTCAATTTATAGGTGGTCATTGTGTTAGCAAGAAAAAAAAAAATCCTCGATTCATTGTTTTTTCTGTAATTCGTAAAATACTGCTGTATTTTAGTGTTTTTTTTAATGTTAATTTTGTTGTGGTAAGATGAAAAAGTTTCGAGATAAAAAAATAAAGACATGAGCCAAAATACGATATTAACGATAAATAATGTGATAAACGATGTTGTGGATAATTTGCAAATTAATAATTATTATGCATATCTCATACAGGGTTTCAAATAGTTACAGGTCGTAACCTGTAACTACAGTAAGACTGTTGTGAAAACCTATTTACATATTTATCGATCGAATCGATTCTCGGGTCGGGCTTAAATTTGTTATTGGGTTTTTCTTCCAAGAAATCCCTTATAACAGTCAAAGTAGCGAAGTTAGTAATGTTTCACGCTCGTGCCTCAAAAAGTATGTTAAGCGGTCGGTCCCGGTTTTAATGAATACCCATTTTAATCGTTATTAATCAGTGTTCTCAAATATTCTTACAAATAGTTCAATCTACGAATTCAGTTCGCCCTTACGGTTGCGCAGATCGGATGCCAGTTGCCCCGTCCAAAAACTGATATTCAGTTAATACCAGTTGAACTAGTAGCCAAAAATGATTGGGAATAATAAAGGATAGGAAGATGATGATGTCATTCGTATGTGTATATATTTGGTAAATAAGTCAGAGATACAAAATACATAATGTAAGGAAGTGAACCGATGGATCATCCACTACCGATGAAAAGGACAGCTAAAATGCCACTTTTGCATTTATGTCTCTAATTTACCATATTATTATTCCAGGTTAGAACTAATTGCTCACAAAACAACTATGTCTATTTATTCTTAAAACTATACACTTTTCATATTCATAAATCTAAATGAGTCTTTACTTCACAAGGGTCAAACGTATAAATTGCATGTCGGACTATAACCATCTTGGCTATAAATCCTGCCTTAGATGTATAGTAAGAAATTCCGTCTAAATTCCGGGTATAATCTCATACATTTTGAATAATTACAAAAAGGATTACGTCGACACTAACGGGCTAATTAATGAGATGAAAAAGCAACTAAAATAAACATGAAAAATTAATACCTCGAAACAAACGATAACTAACTCTGTAAATATAAAAATTAATTAATATGTAATTAACGTTGTGTGTGCTTTTATTTTTTAACTGCCTCGGTGGTTTAGTGGTAGCGTATGCGACTGCTATGCTTGAGATCTCGGGTTCGATACCCGGGTCGGACCAAATATTTGTATCATTTGCAAATATTTGTTTCGGAGTATGGGTGTTTTCTATGTATAATACGTATGCATTTTCAAAAAAAAGTAGTTAAGTATTTATATCAGTTGTCTAATGGGTGTAATTAGTACCCATAACACAAGCTCTGCTTAGCTTGTGTGTGTTAGATGTTTGGAATATTTATATTTATTTATTTTACAAAGAAACTTAATATGAATGCAAAAAAAAATATGCACAGTATCCTGAAGTAATAAAAGACAAAAAAAAGTTGTAGTGGAACTAAGAGATGGCAGTTAGTTAGATATTTATAAATACTTTTTTCCCAATATACAAATAAAAGCATCGAAATATAAACTAGATTCAAATATCATCATCATCAGCCCATCTATGCCCAGCAGACCGCTAGACATAGACTTCCCCACGCCATCTTAATTGATTTTGGGATTCTCACATTCAGCTCCTGCCAAAAATCTCGAGTAAGTCGTCACTCCGCTTGGCCTTTAGGCATCCTACGTCCAAACTCTTCTTACGAAATGCATATTGAAATTGCTGTTGATAAACTTTAAAGCATAGTGTCTAATACATAACATACTGAGGTGAAGATCAAATACTATTAATACTCAATTATATACTTATGAAATAAAAACGATCAAGTATCATTTGTACTTAATTATCCACATGGACTTGTTTTATTTACAAACTCTGACAAAAACATAACCTAGCGTATAAAAAGTTAATAAAAGTGTTCCCAAAATCTAATAGTATTTATCTACAAGAAGTTTATCTATTGATGAAAACATGTAACTAATTAGAATGAAAATCATCACCAGAAACCTTTTAAACCGACTAGTTGTAAAAGAGAGTGTACTCCTTCCTAAAAGGCCGGCAACGCACTTGTAACGCCTCCGTTGTTGCGGGAGTCCATGGGCGGTGGTAATCGCTTACCACCAGGCGATACGTCTGCTCGTTTGCCCCCTATATAATAAAATAAATAAATAAATAAAATAAACGACGTACAGTGTAAATCAACCAATAATAAAATGCACCAAAAGTCAAGCGTTTTAAAAATTTGAGAGGAAATTAGTAGAAAGATCTTATTTTATAACTAAATTTCATTATTAAGTTATCACGATTTTCAAAATTATGATAAATTCCAAAAATAATAGGGTTAAATACTAGCAATAAATACCGGCCAATTATGACGGACGGATTTGCACACTAAGGATTCGGTCCCATTATCTAAATCACTGACAAAAATGAGCAAAATAATCACGATTTTTGTATAGGAGCCCGCGTTAAATAGGGTCATGTTTTTTTTATTTTAATTAAATTATTTATTTTAGCAGTGAATATACATATCTAAACATTCTTTGAATATTTCAAGCATTTACCTCTTGCCGTTATCAGTATCGAGCAAAAACGAGCAATAAAATCACGTTTGTTGTGTAGGAGCCCTTTAAATATTTATTTTAATTTGTTTTTAGTACTTGTATTGAACGATAAACAGCAAATACATCGTCTCTGAAAATTTCAACTGTCTAACTATCATGGTAAAACTTGGTGACATACGGACTACGAAATCTTAGTAATAGGGTCCTGTTTTACGCTTTGGGTACGGAAGGGGTACTTAATAAGGTTACGAATATTTTTTTCTTAAATCTTAAATCTTTATTATTCCCAAAATTAGTTGGGGTTAGTTACTAGCAATAAAGCTTATGAATGAATAGAAAATTGTATAGGTAAGTTTCATCATCTTCCTAGCATTCATTATTCCTAAGATTAATTGGGGATAACTACTAGTAATAAAACTTACGAATAAATAGAAAATTGTATTGGTATGTTTTATCACCTTCCTGGCCTTCGTTATTTCTATGATTAATTGGGGTTAGCAACTAGTAGTAAAGGTTGTGAATAAATTGATAACTGTATACGCATCATTCATCATGTTCCTAGCCTTTGATATTCCCAGATTAATTGGGATTCGCTACTAGTGATAAAGTTTACCCCAACTAAACTTCGAATTCAATAAATATGAGACCACATCACACTTCAAAAAGATCACAAAAACATCAACTTGGCTAACAGACAAAGACAACTTGAATAGGGTAAATATAAAGGTGAAAAAAAAATGTTTTTATCTCAAAATCGAACCCTTAAGAACTCTTTAAAACACTCCTGAAAACTTAATAGTTTATTTTCACTGATCACATCTTTTATTTATAGATATACTGGAAGCGATCACTTACATAATGTATTTTCATTTATGATTATATTATGTAAAATGTAATTAACATAAAAGTCAAAAATGATAATAAAATATAAATTAGGTTCTTTGTAACTTCAACTGCAAGACATTTTTTATGTTATTTACATTTTACATTTTTGTAATAAAGTTTGCATTTATACATTTTTGTAATACATTTTGCATTTGTTTAAGCCAGTCAAATCATACGGTCAAATACAAGTATGTCAATTTTATCTACTATAGTCTGAGAGTGTTTCAGCAAGTGTTTCACAACTTTATACTTATCTTTTGTCTTCCCTTTTCAAAACGGAATGACAGGAAAGGGAACTCATTTATTTATTTATAATTTTCTTTTTTCAAAAACTTAAAGTGGTATCAGTAGTTCCCAGTTGCATTCAAACAATATCACAGGTATTCAAGATAACCTAATAACTTTCTGATTTAGAATATTTTTGACTGATAAATACTGATAAACCAAAAACGAAATATAAAGGTAATCCATATCATATAAATTTCAAAATAAAATGTTAGGGATGATTAGAAAATAGAAATGCAGACAAAACAAAACATTTACATTTATTTTTCATTTTATACATTTTTTTTCCTAATGTTTGTGACTCAGTGTCGTAGTCGTAGCGTGTAGGCCGTCCAGTATGTTTTCCACGGGAACCACTTTCAAATATGTATTTATGTTTTTAATGTATAATTTTATGAACTGCTTCATTGCCGGTACTCGAGCAACTCCATCAAATAGCTCTAAATTATGTCCTGACAAGTTGCACAGAGTTAGAGCTGAAAACAAAACTATTATGCTTAGTAAAATATTCGAATTTGAACAAAATATGATATTGTGAAGTACTTAAATGGTTTATTGTCTTGATTTTTCTATTTTGATTATGATTTTTTTTTTTTTATACATGAGCTACCAAAATGACTCTGCCCTGCCTGATGGAAAGCACCAGCAGAATCCAAGAGTGGTGGTCACCATCCTCAATGCAAACAAGGACAGTGCAGCATGGCGACCAGCACTATGGCGGCCTAGTGAGATGCTTTTTTACGCCCCGCTTAAAGGACCCGGGATCATAGTGGGACGGAAACACGTGCGCTGGCAGTGAGTTCCAGGCTTTGACCGCTCGGCACAGGAAGGAAGAGCCGAATCGATGAGTGCGAGAGTGTATGTCTTCCACTCTGAAGCGGTGACTTCTGAGGCCAGCACGAGTTGTCCTGTAGAGAAAGGGAGAAGGGGGGACCAGTTGGAACAGCTCTTCAGAACACTCTCCATGGTAAAGGCGATAGAGGACTGCCATAGAGGCGATATCTCTACGCAACTGCAGAGGCTCAAGGGACTCGGTGGCCTGGGGACTGCTGACAATGCGAATGGCTCGCCGCTGCAACCGGTCGAGAGCGTCGAACAGATACTGCGCGGCTCCATCGCAAAGATGAGAACAGTACTCCACGCAGGAGCGAACCTGGGTCTTGTAAAGCAGACACAGATGCCCGGGCGAGAAGAACCGTCTCACCTTATTAAGGATACCTAACTTCCGCGAGGCCGCCTTAGTGACACTCTCAACGTACTCGCGCGGGTTGAGGTCGCAGCAGATGTCCATGCCCAGGACACCGAGCCTGCCTTTTATCTTAAAGTTATACCTAGGACCTACAAGACCACATTTCGATACTGTTAGCAGAAGTTATGGGGGTTGCTATAAAAGAGATCTCGAATTATATCGACCGGCGTACCAATTGGTAGAGTGCGAAAGCACAATACTAGTTGTTGTAGCGTACCTTGTGGGAGGTCTAAATCTAGCACCGGCCGAACGGGATTTCTGCCCGAGTGTTAACCCAAGCCTTCGACCATATGTCTTACAGTCTCGGGAAGGTCTTGGACGCTAACCAGGCGTCTGGATGCATCGTGTTGCTGGACAAGGTGGGCAAGCTATTTGATAGGATACTCTCTGCCTGTATCGTCCGGCACCTTTGCGAGGTGAGCCCGGTTCTGTCGGGCTCTCAATTCGGATCTGCAGGAGTCTGAGTCCTTAGATCACTTCTGTGGAACATGGGATACGACTAGGCCTTTCGACGTCGGCACCTCCCGGGCTGGGCGTAATTTGTTACGCCGATGACACTTGTCACAGTCCAGAGGGGACAGTGCACTGCAAGGAGGCGGCGCGCTACCATGGGTGTCTCTCTGGTGGTTGGGCGCATGGAGGACGACCTCCACTCGGACCCAATTCACCGCCGACCGTTGAACCTGGCAGTGAAGGCGTGCTTACCAGCGTCTCATGCCGCCATGAGTATGGCCGTAGATGGATGGGTTTTAACCGCCACTTGCTTCAGAAGCCAGCTGCAAGGAGGTGACGTACACGTATGCCGTATGTCGCCTAAATTAAGAGCAGAGTAGGTGGTGTTACGGCTCGTGCCGGTTTCCACACGTAAAAAAAGGTCTAAGTAAGGCAGTGAACGTCTTTCGGCTCGGTCTTCGGATGTGATAGCAAAAGTGTTAATATTAGTAATAGCATTATTAATGAGATACAATTGCATGTATACAATAATTATTATTAATATATATTGTTACCCAATTACTACTTACTCTATTAATGAGATTACATTACTTACGATTTTCATCATCACCGGTACATGTGTTCTTGAAATTATATTCCACTTTTCCTCTTGGATCTACTTCAAAATCATAGTCTTTGATACTAATATGTAATTTTCCCTTTTTGTCTAAATATTGATCGAATTCTAGAGTAAATAGAAAAGCGTAATCATCTGAAAAGAATCACGGTGATGTTAAATCTAGTTCTAAATTACCTTAGGCCGCTGAAAAAAAAGTTTTTTTAAATCATTACTATTATTTGTATACCTATTAAGTATGCTTTACATTAAGATTTAATAAGTATATAATAATAAATGGCAAGGCTTTAAGATGACTTTGACGTTGATTCCGTATTTAAGAGTAAAATTATACCGGAGAGGGACAAAATAGTCTGAAAGAGAACATCAAATGAGTGTATTCGTCCTGCCACATTTTTCGTATATTTGACTTGATAATTTTCAAGTGTTCTGTAAAGAAAACATGTAATAACAAAAACATTATTTAAAAAAAAAACTATTTTAAACCTCGTTTCTACTCAGTTTTAACGAACGACGAAGATTTGTTTGCTCTAATGCCTTAAATTCATTGAGTGATTTTCATTACTAGCTTCTTTAATGTTCTATAACCCGAAGCTGGTGACAACTTAAAAAAAACTATTTAGCTTTTGGTCTTGTTTTATTTTTTACTATTATTGACTTCACTTGCTGTTTTGGTACCAAGGCTTAGAAGGTACTTACAATAATTCTTATGGTAACCGCCTTTTCCTCTGGCAATCATTGAATGAATGTGACCGTTAACTTCATAGTGACCTTCTATACTTAAATATTTACATGCAATATTGTAAACAACCGTATAGTCATTTTTATTAAATCTGAAAATAAAAAAGAAGTATTAATACGCAGTAATAGTTTGTGTTTGTGACCCAGATACCGTGTGTAGTTTTAAATCTTGAGGTAAGAAAAGTCAATTTCAACACGATAGTATTGAGTTTAGGTATACATAAATATCTATACAAATATATAAAACTGAAGTGTCTGTTTGGAATTTCAAATTAACAGCTGTCAACTTACTTCACTGCGAAAAACAAATTGAATTTTTTTTCTGGCGATCAGCCTGCCTGTCCGTCTGTCTGTCAGTAAGTCCGTTTGTCTGTCAGTCTGTTTGTTCCAGCTAATGTCTGGAACAGCAGGACCGATTTTTGGTCTTGATGATGCGCGATGATTATAAGGAGAAGCTTAGTCTACTTTTTTAAACTAGCTTTGCCGTGGGTCTCAGCTAGTATAATTTATATGTATCTTACTTCATAAGTTCTGGGGTGCAGTTTCCAAGCCCAGAGACAGAAACATTAAATAGAGAGTATGACATCGTAGGAAAATGTCCTTCAATCATATCTACTAATAAAGGATCTGAAGATGGAACACCTTTGAGACAACCATTTACGATGTCGTTATACGTGCGTTTTGCAATATTGGTGAGGCAATCGGGGTCTTCAATGTCACAGAAAAGTTTCTTGCCATCTAAAAATATAAGTAAGTTCTATTAAAAAAGATTATTAAGATGACAGTATATGAACAAAAATTTGGTAATGTGTAAAACATTTGAAGTTTATTTTACACGAGAATATGATAATATATATAATAGCGTTGATACTGCATTTTTGATAGGACTTTACATTAGATATTATTTAATTTGAAAACAGGAAATCAGAATATTTATTTGCACTAGTTATTTAAGATCTGATGATGGATATTCATGACGTCATTAGGAACACATGTACCTATTAAATTTGTAAAACTGAAAATCTTCTTTGGCATGACTTGACTTGACCCTGACTCGTGTTTCTGTCTGAAATTGATTTCTCGAAACTTATACATTTGAAAAATAGCTAAAGTCTTGCGAGCAAGAATAGTGATATTGCGTGGAGAAATAGCCGCGTGGTGTCCGGCAGAATAGAATAGCACCAACCCATAACACATTAGTCGTGGTGTCGTACAATGAAAGAGAAGCTGAACATCAGAAGATTCCATAGATCAGAGAATGGGACAGCAGCGTTCTTTGGTATGCTTCATTCACTGCGATCGCCGACCCGCTTGCCCAGCGTGGCGATTAAGGCATTACCTCCCATGTGCTAAGAATCCCCGGGTAACGGACGGCTACCACATATACAACACATTGACCTTGGCTACGTATAATGGACGAACACTGAGGCTCGACGAACGTCTAGCCAAATTAGAGGTAGAGTTAGACAAAATACAATATCATGTTTTGTGGCTATCTGAAGTCCGAAGAGAGATAGAGGACACAGTAACGTTGGAATCGGATCATCTACTCTATTTCCGAGAAGGCGACAGTCTCGCCCAGGGCGGTTACGGATTTCTCGTCAAAAGGGCCCTCATTGGCAACATTGTGAAAATATCTAGTGGATGTAGAAGATTTCTATGGCCAGTTATATGCCTCGCAATCTCCGTTACCGGAACCCATCCCCAGGGCCCCCGAGCTACTTTAGTCCGGCATTATACCGACGAACTTCCCGACATCAGCATCAACGAAATTGAGCTAGCCCTGAAAGAACTAAAAATGGAAAAGCCCCGGGTTAGGACGGAGTTACAACTGAGTACTTAAGAGCAGGGGGAAATCCTATTCTTAAGCAACTGCAGCGTATATTCAACCCCGTTCTCCATGAAGGGAGAACTCCAAGAGCGTGGAGCAGGAGCATGGTAGTCTAATTTTTCAAGTAAGGATACAAGACCCTTCTCAAGAACTACCGTCTACAAGTTGTTTTCCAGGGTTATCGCAAATAGGCTGACGCGACAACTGGACGACTTCTAACCACCGGAGCAGATCGGGTTCTACGGAGAATTAGGTACCATAGACCACATGCACACTGTGAAGCAAATTATACAGAAGACCCAGGAGTATAATCAGCCGTTGTGTCTCGCTTTTGTGGACGATTAGAAAGCCTTTGACACTGTCGAGACCTGATCTGTTCTGGACTCCTTGCAGCGGTGCCAAGTTGATTTCCGATACATTGAGCTATGTCCGTCCAAGTACAGAATGGTCAAACAAGACAAATTCCTTTACATCCAGGAGTAAGACAGGGGGATGTGATATCGCCGAAACTGTTTGCAAATGCATACTTGAACGGGCGGGGCATCAATATAAACGGCGAATACATCTCGTACTTAAGGTTTGCCGATGATATCTTTGTCATGGCAGAATCGCTGCAGGAAGTTCAAGAGATGCTGCCCAGCCTAAATGAAGCCTCGCAACGAATTGGTCTCCGAATGAACCTGAGCAAGATGAAAGCCATGTTCCGGGACAAGTAATCATTGATGGCACACTTCTCGAAGTTGCGAAGGAATATATCTATCTTGGGCAACTTATGTAGTTAGGCAGACACAACTTCGAGAAAAAAGCCGATAGGAGGATTCAGTTGGATTGGATTGTTTAGGAAGCTAAATCACATATTTTCGTTGGATATACCACAGAACCTGAAAATGAAAGTCTTCTCCCAGTGCGTCCTCCCTGTAATGACGTACGATACCGAGACGTGGACACTGACTGTGGGGTTACTCCATAAGCTTAGGGTCGCTCAACGTGCCGTGGAGAGAGCTATGCTTAGAGTTTCTCTGAAGAACAAAATTCGCAACGAAGAAATTCGTCAGAGAACCAAGGTGACCGACATAGCTCTGAAAGTTAGTAGGTTGAAGTGGCAATGGGCTCGTCACATATGTCGCAAAACTGACAACCGCTGGAGTAAGTGCGTTCTGGAGTGGAGATCGCGACTTGGCAAACGTAGTGTGGGAAGCCCTCTGGCCAGATGGCGGGACAGTTTGACCGGAGTGATACCACGGCCTCACAGAAAACCGGTGTGAAACAGCCCTTACCCATCCCCAAAGGCCTAGTCAAAAGACCCAAAGGGCCAGGCGCGCCGCCTCTTGGAAATTCGACCGCAACAAATTACGCCCAGCCGACGACTTCAAGGCACCCAGTCGTACCCCACGTTCCACAGAAGTGGTCCGAGGGCCACTGCGGAACGCCGCACGACATGGGTCGCCAAATGTACTGATAACTAGTTCAACTTTCGAATTTAGGGTTGCGGAGGTCCGATGACAGTCGTTCCTTGAAAAAACTATGAATTCAGGTAAAAACCTGTATAATAGCAGTAGCCAACCTAATACAATATTGGGAATAATAAGGACTAGGAAAAGAAAGAAGACTTATGTTAAATCTTTGCATTTCTTTAAATCACGATTAAGAAGTTACTGATTTGCATATTAGGATGATGTGTAATTTAGCGCCATAAGTACTGGATTTATTAATAAATTTTTGACACAGGAAAATATATCTAAAACTAACCAACTAATAGCAGACTTTATTCGATTTAAACGCGAACGTGGTCAAATGATGTAACAGATCTTAAAAATTACAGTCAGTCAGTTTGATCAGTCCTTCACTTAAAAACAAGCAATCAATATGTAAAGAATTGCGATACTTACATGAAACGTTTTGTGAAAATAAAATACTAAGAATAAACAGTCCAGTTGCAAACATTGTAGAAGAATAATATAATAATTGCAAATATATTTATGATTCTTTAAAGTTTGGTAATTACCTGTATACGACTCGTTTCTTTGTTAAGATACTAATGAATTTTTTTATGTTGATGGTTCCGCAAAAATAAAACGTTGAATATTTAAAAAAAAAAAATTACTTATGTGACGCCGTTCAAAAGCATGTCCTTTAACGCATATTTTAAAAAATATGTCCTAGTTAGTGGTTATTTACGTTGTATATTAATAATGTAAGGCACAAAACGTTCAATTGATAATAAACAATAAAATGAAAAGGAGTTTGAAAAATAATAGACAATAATAATAATTGTTGAAATATGACCGCATCTTCATGTCATATGTTTTATCTATAATTGGTCATAGATCTCTAGCTAATCCATAAACAAATACTAGTTTTTAGTTTATAGGCCCAGACGTCAGGTTAGTTTTCGATTACGGACAGAATTTCATTTATTTTTTTGTGTGTAAAGTAAATAGTTACAACGTCAATCGGTCTGCGTCTCACGTTTTTCGGTCTACAGAATTCCCTTTTTCAGCAAAAAAACAAGAATTAAAACCAAATATGTCTTCAAGTGCCACGAAAATTATGCCACGTGGAGCTCTGCCGTCAAGATTTACCTGGATCACGAGTACCTATGGAAATGTATAGAAAACAATGAAAAAAAACCTAAAGGCGACAGGCGACGACACCAAAGCCAGGACGAAAATCATGTTATGTTAGTATTAAAACATTTAAAAGGTTGGTACTTGGGTTTTTTTTTTATTGAATAGTGGGCAAACACAACACCAAAGGCGTCACAAGTGCGTTGCTGACCTTTGGGGGATGGGAAAGGGGATGGGGGGAGGGGTTGGGGTATGGGCATCCGGTATCCTCACTCACTTCGGTTTATTTTTTATTTATTATAAAAATAGTACAATACTGCTGAACAATATGCAGGGCAGACATTTTGAAGATAAAAAGGTAAGATCTAATTACATATTATACTAATACGTTTACGAAGTAAAATATAAATATATAAAACATAAACCAATATTTAACACGCCTCCTTACATTTACATTTTATCTATCTTACATGACAATATTTTATTTATTTCTTAATTACAATATTTAAGTATTCCACTATTCTTATATACTTTTCTAATATTACTTATTGCAGTATTTATGAATGTCTTAAAATTTAATCATGTATCTATGATTGTAAACTAAATATTTTATTCTATTTTAAACTTAACATGTCTCTAAATTTAATTAATAAAACCTTTCCTAAAGCTTTTATCATTAAGTCTGCAACATTATCTTAAGTATTCATTTTCAAAATTTATATCTATCCTTGCTTTAAGCTCTCATCAACAAAATGATAATGCACTTCAATATGCTTTGAATTCTTGGTGATATTACCATATTTAGCAATAACTAAAGCTCCGGAGTTATCCTCAAACACTTTAACAGGTTCATTGACTCCTAAAAACATATCATTTAAAATTCAAAGTAAGAATTTACATTCTTACTGGGATTTTTATACAGTAACTGCCTCTGAAATATCTACATCATACACACTCAGCAAATGTGGAGGACTTAGTGTCACAACCTTGTTTCCTAGATTTCCAGAAAATTACATTTCCAAAAAATCTTATCATAAACTCAGCCATAGTCTGAAACGTACAAAGTGGAAGTCAAGCTGCCACCCTTTTGCCCCAATAAACCCGCAGTTTGGTTTGCACTGGTGAAGGCCCAATTTGATATTGCTGGGATCGTTGCGAACTCCACCAAGTACACAGCTTTATTGTTGATTTGATTGACCACAAAAATGTCGATGAAATCGAAGATCTACTTATGCGGCCACTGGAAAAGGGGAAACAGTATGAGACCCTTAAGTCCAAACTCATCAAACGACTACCTCTGTCTGAAGAGCAAAAGGTACATAAACTCCTCAGTGGGGAAGAAATGGGGTATAGGAAAACATCCCAATTGCTTTGTCATCTGAGATCTCTTGCAGGGGTATCACTTTTGATCAAAGTATTCTGAAACATCTTTGGTTGAGGCGTTTGTAACAAAATATCCAAGTAGTTTTAGCGTTCCAGACAGATTCGTCACTCGAGCAGTTGGCGAAGCTGGCTGACAAAATTAAAGAGCTCTCCGAACATGTTGTAAGCAATCCTATATGGACGCTAGATGTGTCCGTAAAAAGACCACGCGATGCATCAGCGACAGAATGGTGGAGCAGGGTTGCTGCAGACAATTTTTTCTTGCATTCCTCGGAATTTTTGAAGAAGCTCAGGTGACCATACCATGATTGCTCCAGTTTGTTTTTGATGTTATATGTTTGGTCAAACCGCTCTGGACGTAATTGTGGATTGGTTTGCAGAAAACCAGTTAACATTAAACTCAAAAAAACTAAAATTATAACGTTCTCGATATCTAATAGAACTCAGCCGGTGACAATTATTGGCGTAAAAGGCTCACATATGCTGTAAACCCCAAGCTTGTACCTGCTCTACGTTACAAAGAACATCTCATGTAAAATATTTAGGTGTACAAATCGATCAACATTTGAATTGGTATAAGATTTATCAGATCAATGATTACACATTGTTTATATGTAGGTATACGGTATAGGGCGGCGACCGCAAAACCTAAAGTTAAAGAGGGCTGAAAGGGCCAAAAAAAACAATGATACCCCACAGAGGACCAACCAATGCAAATGACGAGTAAGCGGTGAGTCAATGTCGTCTTTCCATTGGCAAGGCCCCATACTAATTTAATTAAGTATCAACATCTATAAGTCCTAAACTTTATAATAAACTAAATATACTACTTATCCTTATAAATCTAAACGTATATAATTGCAAAAAAGTAAATTCGTGGCTATAACAATAAAACTATGAGTATAGAAGCACTTCTTGCTACAAAATAAAAACACGAGCACTTTCTACGACCTTATATAATACACACACAGATGCACACCAAAACTACATACACATACAGAATTCAAGATATAATTATTTTCAACAGTTATAATAATAAATACATCGGAAACCCTACTCATAAACGCACACCCATACATTTGCATGCACCACGTATTAAGATGGTGTCAAATTATTTTTGTAAGCGTTATTTTCTTCTCGACACATGGTGGTGTACACATAAGGAGATCGTGGACCTCGACCGTAACAACGATGAACGGGGCGCCGATATAACGGAAAGGGTCCTCGAAAAGATCGAGGGGACCCAGGTCGAGGTCGAGAAAGCGACCGAAGGCTTTATAGTGCGTGCGCAGTCCCAGATCGAAGATCTGTTTGGGACTGTCGCAAAAGACATCGTGGTGGAGACGAAGACGCACATCGGCGCCGCCGTAACAGAGATGGCCTCCAGGTCCCAGAGCGTCCCGGACCCGAACCCCCTGACTTACGCCAGAGCCGCAGCAACCAGGCCCGGGCGCCGGCCGGCGCTTCACTCGGTGGCGGTGACCTCCAAAGACAGTCAGAAGACTGCCGACTGCGACTCGGAGGTGGAAATACTCAAAGCTAAGAAAAAGATCGAGAGCAGCGATGATGGGCTTGTGGTAGAGCCCATGAAGAATAAGGATCCATTGGTCATCCTTAAAGACGTCCACATGGACAGCGACGATAAAGACATGCTGAGGGCCCTTAACACCCAAAATGCAGATGTTTTCATGGGCCTACCACAAGAGGAGAGAGAGGCCGTCAGGGTCAAGTATCGAAAGAGGACACGAGATCCGGGGACCTCCCACATCAACGGATGACGTAGGTTGGAACCCTCTACCTGGACCTGCAAAGGGTCAGAGTGGAGGACCAATCTCCGCTCATCCAGTGCACGAAGTGCCTGGCATTCGGTCATGGCCGCAAGTTCTGCACTGAGAGTGTAGACAGATGCAGCCACTGCGGAGGCCCGCACTTGCGCGAGAAATGCGCCGACTACAGTGCGGGAGCCGTGCCCCGATGTTGCAACTGTTTGCACTCTGGGCTGCAGAACACCGGCCACAACGCCTTTAACACCGAATGCCCAACCCGTGCTAAATGGGACTACCTGGCGAGGGAGACAACTGCATATTCGTGACTCACTTACATACAGAACACATACTACACAAAGCATACACATACACACACTGATTTGGTAAATATATTATAAGCATATATGGACATATCACAACATGCACACAATCACTAGACACTAATTTACATTGATTCGACAGACATACACAAGACGGAAGCAATTCACAACAAAGATTGCAACAATACTATATATTGAAATATATATATATATATATATTGTTGATAGAACGTTGTAGCAAAGAAAGTGTGAACTGTGGAAGGCAAACACACATACAAAACACTGGACACGCACACAAAACACGTACACTACACACAGTATTGTTTCTTTCGTTTTAATCAAAAAATACTTAATAATTTATTAGGAAATAAGTAGACCATTAAAAATGGAATAAAAATTTAATATAACAAATAAATAAATGGATAAATAGTATATCAATAATAATGATTTTGCAATAATGTCTTTATTGAAATAAAATAGATAAATGTATAAATAGATAAGTAAATAAGTTGAATATAAATATAATCAATAAATAAATGAATAAATAGAATTTAAATAATAATGTCTTTATAATAATGTCTTTGCTTCAAATATAATAGATGAATGAATAAATTGTATATAAATATTGTTGCGCCATAACCAGATGAATCTAGTGTCCACTAGAAGAATCGAGAACTGTCGAGGACAACGCCATCTAGTGTCGGAAAGCGCGCAACTGTGTGCATTATGACGATTACTCGACGCTAGATGGCGCTACAAGCAGCTCTAGAGTAATCTATTTAGCCTAGAAATATCGATCGAATATTTTCGTAGTTTCGAGTAATTTTCACGGCCATATAAAAGCGGAACGTGTTGGCCGTAGGGACAGTATTGTTTCACGATACAGCGGATAAACATCGAAGAGATCTTCTAGTGCGACTAACCAGTGATTTAGTGATTTCTAATTGTAAAAAGTGTAGTTAATAAATATTGTGTTATTTTTGGTAATTAACCGACTACTTTAATTTATTTAATACCCAGCTCGTAACAATATAATAAATGAAAAAATTGATAAATGGAACATAAACATAACAGACAAGTAAATAATTTGAATATAAATATAATAAATAATAAAAAGAATATAAATATTATGAATATATAAATGGAATATTAATCTAATGAATAAAAAAAATGGTGCTAATAAAATAGAATGTATAAAATGACAAAGATAACTATCACAAAAATAAATATAACTATCACAAAAATAAATAAATAAAGATAACCAAAATACACAGATTAAGAAGGTCCTGTTGTTTTTATGGACGGGGAAAGGCTGCGAGGTCAAATCAGACCTCATACAAAAAAAAAAACATACACATAAGAGGAACACTGATTTCCAAGTTACAGGTGTAAACCTAGTTTGAGAACTAGGAGACTCACTTCTTGCAAGTACTTTAATTTCAGTATGTAAATTTTTCCTATGTAATTTCCTATGTAAATATATTTTAAGTAAAAGACGTAGCGTCTTTTGGTGATTTTTCCACAAGACCGAAGTAGATATTATTATGAAGAAAGGGGTTTTGCTATCTCTACAATTAGTTTAATGCTTCTCATATTTTAAATGTGAATCGTAGATTAATTTTAAAATTAAGTAATTTACATGAATAGTTAGTACTAATTGGATTAGTAATTAAAACATCAAAAAAGATGTTTGTCTCGTTTCTCACAGATCTAAGCAAGTCTATTGTTTTGAACGAATAATAATATTAACTATAACCTTAAAACTACCTAAATTTTTAGTGTCTTTTAAACCACCTGTAGGTTAGGTAATTTTTTGAATTGATAAAACTTTTGTTAGCTACAATATTTGACTAATTATTGTTATGAGTTTAGCTATTTTATGTAAAATCGGCACTAAATATTTTAGTAGAGTTACAGTTTATTTTAAATGAACTCAATCATCGACATCGACCGCATCTGGCCCGCACTGAACTTTTCACCAAGTTGAGGTTACCCAAAGATAGACGGTACTATATATATTATTAACATAAACTAGCTGACAAGGCGAACTTCGTATTACCATATTTATTTACGTGAATATTTTCTAAATTACCTAAAAATAACTTTTAGTAAACCCGTGTCAACTAAACGCAGGTCTGCAGTGTATAGAACCAAGCGGACTTATGGAATACTAGCTGAGCCCCGCAGTATTACCCGCGGTTATTGTCGTAACGCCGGCAACGCCGCGGGGCGAAGCTAGTGTAGAAAAAGTAGCCTAAGTTATTCCTTATATCATCAGCTACCTATCAGTAAAAGTCTCGTCCAAATCGGTCTGGCCGTTCCAGAGATTAGCCGGAACAAACAGACAGACAGACAAAAATTTTAAAAATATATATTTTGGTATGTGTACCGTATATATACATTCATTTGCATGTAGTAGAAAGCGGTTTAATATTACAAACAGACACTCCAATTTTATTTATTTGTATAGATGACACCTCCGGTTTCTCTTTAATTTTCTTCTATACAAACCATGTCCTGACAATAACAAATAAATAAAAAAGATATTACATTTGGTGCAGTCAATCGATAGTAATGGGTGTACGCATATAAGATGTCATATTACAGTTCAATGCTTTCTTTATTTTTAAACGATGTTACGTCATAAATCTGAAAAGAAAACTGATTTTTCATTTTACTTATGGAGTGCACTGGCGTGTCATCAATACCATAGTAGTATAGTTTAATAATAATAATAATAGTTTTTACTTTAAATTTGCCTCTGACAGGAACATTATCCACACTAAAACTTTATCTTTTCTCAAGAGAAAATATTTTAAAATACTTATATTTTACTTTATTTCTAATTATGTTAATATTCCCGGCTAAAAAGAAATCAGATATCAAAAGAAGGACGTCCCTTCTTATCAGTGTTGAGCACTGACTTGAAAGATTGAATATAAAATAGAATTTAGCAAAGTTTCCATTCGATGTTAAACGTATACAAATTTTAGGCGTTTCGCTCTATACGCGCTGTGGTGAGATAAAAGCAAAGTTTCGAAATGGATTGCAACCGAGTTTTATCAGATTGAGACCGATTTTGTTGAACGAAACACATTTTGGCAGCGGTATCTTTTTGCCTAAACTTTTCTCTTTATGTATAAGGTTTTTAAATTAATTAAGGTGATGGACAACCCTTGATACAAGATTTTGATTTTGATCTCACACTCTTTTATGTGTTAAAATATTTCATTAGAATTTAACTGAGAAATGTTTTTGGGTTCGCTCTAAAGTAGTATCAAGATTTTACAGTTAAATGAAAAGATTACATTCAACTCTGTACCATACTACCAGACCATGTAGGTACTCAACTTTTTATAAATTTTGGAAATTGTTACTTCGAATTATTCGAATTGTTAATTTTAAAAATACGTTCGACAATTAAAATCTCTAATAAATAAGACCGTTCAAGCTCGTGCGTATAGTATGAAGTCCATACCATGTTACGGATATCATGAGGTGTAAGTTCCTGAAATAAAAATAAATATAGGAATAATAACAAAACCTCTGTTTCAAACATATTATCAATATAATCTTTAAAAATAAAAATAATTCGCCAAATGTGTTGCTAAGCGCAAAACTCAACCAATTCGTTTTTTTTATAGATTTTCGAAAAAACGTTTTATTTTATTTTTCTATTGTCCACTGTCGCAGACAAGTCAATAACGTATTAAAGTATGAAGTCTGTCGGGGCAGCTAGTAGGAAAAAAAACATATAGAAACAAAGTGTAGCACACCGCCATCTGTACAACTGATATGGAAGTTTTAGACGCGAAAGCCTTCATTGATACAAAAAGTTGCTAAATTCTAAATACTATTGCAATATTTTTCGAAGTTCTTGTACTTCGTTTATAGTAAAGTTACAGAGATGCCCGTTATCAATCTTTGGAAACAATTTAAAGACAGAAATAAACTTTAGTAAGTACCTTATTATGTTTTGACTATAACAGGTTTTAGTAGATTTTGTGATTTGTATGTTCATACATAATGTGATATTTATAACATAAATATCTGTTGAGAGATTAGAAATACTTTATCTTAGATTATACATTTGTCATTGTTTTTCGGTGATACATAAATTTGATGACGTTAGAGTTGAGTTGAATTTTGTTAATTTGGCTAGATGAAGAGTAAAAGACTGTTTGTTAATTAAAATATATTATTGCCTCGTTGATCTATCTAGGGTTTATAGTATGAGACTATACCTGGGCCAGGCCAATAAATGTGTTATTATGTTTTTCTGATTATTAGTAATCAAGTCATGAAATAATAGCCCGGAATTTGAAAGTTGGTGTCTAAAAATGTATGCCACAGAGAGCACGCAAAACCGCCAATTCTGCACTTTATCATTCCCCGATCGTGTCAGATATCTGTCTCATCGGATTGTAAGAGTGAGGGAACAGACAGTGCACCTGTGTTTACGCACATCCTTGTACACTATCGGCTTGTATGGGGTACATCATCGTAAAGCAGAAGTTAAATCAATCATTCACTCCATAATTGGACATGTGCGACTACTAATCAGAATTCAATCAATCATAACTCCCTTCTACATGAAAATGTAAAATAAAATTTGCATCAAGAAACAAAGTGTAACAAAGTTAAAATATTACACTGTTTACCCAGTGAGACAGAAATCAGAACTAATATTTACTATCAGTAAAACTAAATGCATTAATTCGTTCCCATAGTTAACTTTTACGACTTATTTAGGATAAGCGTCTGATTTCCTCTTTGTTTTTCTTAAAGTCGAGACACTGAACAATTCCGCTAGTTTTTATATTTACTGGAACTGTTTCCTTATGTTTTATTATTGTAAGCAAACGGTATAATCAAATGTTATAACAAACTAATTATGTCATTTGCTTAAAGTAACGTCAAATAGTTGGGTTTGAAATTGGAACTAATACATCCTTTCCAATTACCATGTCCACTAATTATCTGTTTATTTACATTCTCACGATAGCTTGAGAACAAACTATACTAGAATTTGTCTAGTCACACTATAAATTTTCAATCAGAAAAATAACATCACGTGATCTATTTTTAAAATTTCGATCCGATTGCACTAGCTAAGCGTTAATTCACGCCACTCTACGTTTGCATATCTCATTTAAATTTTACCACAGCTAAAAACTTTTTAACTAATATTCAAGTGATAATTAGAGTTTTAAAATACATAATTCGGATCGGATCTATATGAATTTCTTTGCAGATAAAGCCTTTTGAACTTTCATTGTACTCATCCGTTTACTTTTTTGTTATATTACAGTGTGTTACATTGAGTATAACAATAAGTTAATACATATAAATTATACATTTTAACCTCTACTTTAAAATTAAATTAAAATATTATGAGGTAAACAGAATGAAAATATTTACATTATTTATCTAAAGTAACAAAAAAAAATCCACTTGATCGCCTCCTGGTAGCGTTCTAAGGGCCGTATTTCTACATAAAAACATATAAAAACATTTTATTCAGTACTAGCGGAAGGCGAAGCTAGTAGCTTTATAAGTTGTAGCCTATATATTGTTTTAATGTGTAAGCTATATTATAGTACATTTTCATCAAAATCCATTCAGTAGTTTTTGCGTGAAAGAGCAACAAACATTCGCGTTTATCATATTAGTAGGTTAAAACAGTCTCCCCTTCAATGTCTATCACTTTTTCTGGAAGTCTCTTAGAAGTTATCTAAACAATATTCGTACTTTTGACTTCTCTAGCAAAATTTATCACTCACAAAGAAGTATAAAAAAATCTGACGCTTGCAATTAATAGATAAAACATAAATAAATTGAACAAAAATAGACTTGAAGAATTATAAGATCAAATTTATTTGACTATGATCTCCAGCTGGTATTTACAATAATATTTTTCGATGAATTGAACAATAACGTATGGAATCCCATTAAATTTCGCTACAAAAAGTTTGCGTTTACTATATGATGTGTGGCCTGCGTCTGCGCATTGTCTGATAATCCTTGTGGGGTTGCGCAAAAAATGTGGGAACTACAATGTTGCAGTTTAGTGATGGGTTTGTTGTTGTATCGATAAATACACATACAACTTACAGGTACAGAATTATCATTAATATTTATAAGCCCAAGTCAATACTAAATTATAAGTTAAATTGGTAATTCATTCATAAATCTTTTATATACATTTTTAAACCAATATTATTTGCAAAATTATAAAGAATGGTAAATGCACAGTAAATTAGTGTAATATAGTTAATATTACACTAATTTAGTGTGCATTTCATTCAAACTGGGCACTAATTTTTAGGCAATGAAGCCAATAAATAAGAAAGTTCAACGATTTCCAAGTAGATCCCACATAGACGTCTTTATTAAAATCCTGTAATGGTGACTTTGTTCCAAAATTGAAAAATAAAATCTGAAATTATAACAAATATAAAATAATAATTGTTTAACCCAAGGTAGCCATTCCATTTAAAGTGGAAGCATTTAAGGTTTAGATCATCAGTGAATACAGTGGACCGCTGTACGCGGCTCTTGAATTTTTTGGTTAAGTAAAGACTGACTTACCTGAAAGATACAGCTGAAAATAAATCACGGTTAAGTTACAAGATATAACAAGAACTATTTCTACTGCGCAGTGACTAGTGTAAAATAACTTGTAACCTTCCGCAACCAGTCTCCGACATCACAAGACGTTTCAAGGGATTTTCATATGTCTTTATCACAAAAGTGATTTATTGACGTAAAGTGAAGGATAGTTCAACTTCTTGCCATTGATAAAAAAGCGTTAGTGAATTATATAGTTAGTTCAAAATAATAATTAAAGATAAATTATAGACATTGTTTTAAGTGTTTTTAAAACTCATAATCATTTTGCAGGATAAACTTTTTAAACTTCACAGGTGAGGTTCGATATATCGATACAATGTTTCATGTGGAAGTCACTATGAGCCGTCGATATTGGGCTGACTGAATAATGACGTGCCTACCTCCGCCTTCCATTCACAAACCACGTCGACAATAGCTAGCAAATAGCCATTATTAACATTGCAAGGGCCAAGTCTATTAATGCCGTAGACCGCGATGGGCTTTTATCGGACATGGACAAGGCGATTATTAGGGCTCGATATTGATAATAGACTTTGCTAGAATTTGGTAATTGATTTGCTAAAAGTACTTACAGTTATTTAATTATTTTAGGTATGGAGTATCCGCGTATTAATTAATATACTGAGTACGAGTTTTGGAAAATAGTTTGCATATAAATCCAATAATTTCTTAGTAATAAACAAATATTTTTGTTTCTAAGTCGAAACTCTTGATCTCGTTGGTAGACTGCATTGAAGCGCATTTTGTACTATGGGCAACGTTGATCTCATCTATCACGTCTTTATTGGGTTGAAAACCCAACTACATCTGCCATCCTAACGATAACCCGTTAAGACTATAATAATGCCATCGGTGTTGTGGACATATTCTAGTCTCATCACTCAGGTAATCGTCGCCCCACTTAGTTTATAAATTCATTTTCCAATTGGTTTTCTTTAAACGGTACCAAGTGAGTGCATTCTAGTTAAAATTTGTCTATAGCTATTTAAGTTAATTGTATTACTAGTAGGTACTCAGGTAGGTATATCAACAGATGAAAATACATACTTTTATATTTACAATTCCCATTCTTCACCCTTCTATACTTTTTGATAGTCAACTTAAATTTCTATGACAACAATTAACTTAAACTTGTCTATTGTAGTCTTTAAAATCGATTCCCAACGCGCGATCGATTCGACTCAACGTCCACAAATAAACTATCCCCTGAATAATGCCTATTATTTTTCCCCGTCGCAAAAACGTTTTTTTTCATACAATTGTGTAAGAATCACAACAAACTATAAATAAAACACGCCCATTTTACAATACACTGTCTGGATGCTCATCTTACAATTTGGTTTTATTGAATACTGCACGCAGAAGCAGGAGGCGTGTGTATGTGGTTTGTTGCTTGAATGAATTTTTATTACTAAAATATGCCGTGAAGCATTTTATTTTAATGTTTAATATTACGATACTGATACAAATTAAGCATACAAAGTTAATAACAATTCATTAAAAAAATATACATCTCTTATAATTATTTTAAAGGAATCATCTTGAGGCTGTTTCTGTAAATATGCATTCTACTTTTTTACTACAAAGCTTAAAATCGTTGTCTACGAGCGTAGAATATAACAGTTACTCTTATTTAAGCAGGTAGCTTCAATTTAACAATTTGTCAAAGAAACCGTCGCCAACTAAAAATAAAACTCATTACGTAAACATCTGGTTTGCTCAAGGGCCAAATTCTAAGCTGTGGTTGGGACCCAAAGCTTTTCATACTTCGATTAATCCGACGATAAGAGTCGCATAGACTTACAATGTGTACCTTAAAGATTCCAGATTGAAAGCCGATAAACACATTTGAGGTAGGAAAATGTTTTTTTAGTAAGTTACGAAGTTATCTGCAATCTCTTTGGTGTTTGTCGGGAGCACGTGTTTAGACTGGTTATTATATTTTTGCGGGCACGGGCGGCTGTCCTCACTTGTGTTACATTTTTGTGGTGATCTTATCATCGGCATGTCATCTGAGGTTAAGTACAGCATAGCATCGTAACAGTTTTATACGATTTCGTAACTAAATACAGTAAAGAGATAATAATATTATGCATTGATAAATGAAGATTGCACATGGTATAAAATAAAATGTAGAAAGAATAAGAATCTGTATTGTAACTTTATTCTTGCGAATTCTACTTAGTTTTTGCTCTATATTGCAGAAACTATATTACTAGGGGAACTGTACTACTGCAACACATAGTTCTAAAATAAATTACCCACCACATTGTGCCGGTCAATATATGACATATAACCCCTCAACATTAGGCTCCTTCCAACGTGTATTCTCAGAATGACGCATCAAGGTGCATCAACACAATAACATTACAACTCGGAGATGCTTAGATTAATTGCTAACAAGGACACGGACGTCGTGTGTGGCTGCTCTTTGATGCATCACTGATCAAAAACACGATAATAACCTAAAACTTGTGAGCGTTATAAAATTTCTTCAAATTACGTCACGATGCCATAACATACTAGTTCTTTGTTGTCCCATTATGCAGCTTGATTATCTAAATACCTTTGAAACAATAAAGGATTAGGGTAATTTTCAACTTTGCCTTTAAATTGTTCCTTGCGACTAAGATGAATAAAGTGTCACACGACTCCTTGGCTTTTAGCAGAGATAAATTGAAAGCACAAGTATTTATACACTAAAATAAGTGTAGGAATATTCTTAGCTATAAACAAGGTACTGGTGTGCAAGACTTCGATATCCTTTCTGAAAACATTGTACATGAAAATGAGTAACAACAGATTTATTATTTTCCCCTACAGTAACTAAGTAAATATGTATAATATTAATGACCTTTCTCGTATTTACGCAGGATGAACGGAGATTTCGCTAACATTATCAGAGTAAATAATGAATGATCCGTTTTGACGTGACATCTTCCTCGTTTCATGTGTTGTTTACGAGGTTATTGTATCTGAAAATACAATTTTTCGTTAAAAGGAGACGTTAGGCATTATTGTGTGGATCGTGCTGTTGACAGAGTATTTATACAAACAGCCCTGTCCGAGGCCTATTGTGGTAACGTTCTTTAATCTGCCGAAAACAATTTCAAGCGAATTGTTACGCTCAGTTATTGTGAACATTGTTTACTCTGCTCATTCGGCTGGTCGATTTTGGTATGTCGTTTGCTTACTTTCAGATTAATCCAAATTTGCACTTTTGATTTATTTCAAATATTAAGGAGTTATGGTGAATATGTCAACCTTGGATATTGCGAGTATATATTATGTGTAGGAAACTCTTTTTTTTAATTACACGTATGACTAGCTGACCCACGCCACCTCGTCTGTGTCTCATTGTGAGTGAGCCAACCTTCAAAGATAAACATTTACTGTCGCGGTCTTTTTTTAGAACTTTTAGATTGGAACAATTCTATCGTATATTATTTTTGAAAAGTTTTACCGTGTCGCAGTGAACGTAATAGAAACTCTCGCAACTTTCCTCCGTTTTTGAACATTTTCCATTGATACTCTGCTCCTATTAATAGTAGCGTGATGATATTTAATCTATTACTTGATTAATGGGCTATCTAACATAAACATATTTTTTAAAATCGGACCAGCATGTAGTTCATGAGATTTTTACATGTAACTAAATAAACAAACTCTTCAAGTTTTAAAATATTAGTTCAGATTACATATTAGGACGCCACTAACTCATTCCGTAATATCATAACAACGTTACTAACGATATCAAAGCTTACTTAAAACCTATGTAAACTATAAATTATAAAAAAAATATATACGACTGTTTAAATGTTACGAACTGAAGAAAAAAAACAATATCTTTATAAAAAAATGCATTGTTTTGTAAGCTTACTTATTTTATGATTTCGGACTTCAAAATTATTCTTGCTAGAAAATGATACTTCGGGCGCGTCAATATTTTTTTTGATATTTTGTGTTAGTTAACAGAAATATAAATATGATATGATACATATATTTATGAAATGCTCTTTTCACGAGCTTTCATTTATACCCATACTTAGGTTAGAAAAAAAATAGTCCCCCGTTTTTTGTCCAACAGTCATGATCACCTAGCCTGGTGGTCGGAAGATCCCCCCATTATTTTGGAGGGACATGATACCCGTTCTTCCACATATATGCTCGAAAAACATTACCCTCCTTCTGACGCAGTCGTGTTTACACAAATAACTAATTACATAATCAAACAAAATACACATTTTAAACCAAAACAAATTATTAGTCTGATTAAAACGGCCAGAGTTATGACAAACCTAAAGTCGATAAAAAAAAGAATTCGATCATACTTTTTAGAATATTAACTTTTATTAATTGTATGTATCCAGGTCAAAAGTTGTTTTCTGTAAAAGTGATTTTATTCAGTACTCGTTAAGGGCGCGATTAAATCATGACTGGGTGCAAACAAACATGTTTATGGTACATTTCAATTCAAATTTTACTCCAACTCAGGCGGTATAAGGTCGAAACATTAATTAAGGTTTATTGTTCCACTTTTAATATAAAAATTAAAAGATATTTATGTTAAAGGTTTCATACCGTAATTTTAAGTTTTCAGTAAAGCCGTAAAATTAACTTTATGATTACGAGTAGCGTTTATTTACGTAGATATCGTGGCAACCTTTAATGACACGAATGTTTGAGTATACCGAATTAAGTCGGTATTTGTTCTGGACAAGTACTTATAATATTTTGGATGGACTTGACGAGACTGACTGACTGTTTTAACAGGAGATACTAAATTAGTTTAAACTGTTCAAGACATCCAAAGGTAAGTTTTGTTGTATAAATGTGAGAAAACTCTAAGGGCCAGTTTCATTAGTTCTTGGCTAATTTTTAGGTAGTTTTTGCTAGATAACACTGTTTATTAAATAAGAGTAGGTGATATATTTGTATATCTGACATAAATAAATGTCTCTATCCAACATTTATTGACCCGTAATCGATAGTTATCTGGCATATTTTATCATCGAGTAGTAAAATTAGCCCCAACCCTCTTAATCATAATTAAACTAACAACCATATTACGAATTTTCATTTAGTGATTGATCAATGAATTGGTTAAAGAAAGGGCAGTAAAAAAGATCAGCAATAACCACTGAAAGTCAGCCCAAACGATCATATCATCATCACTATAAATATAACTTGTGAATTGATTTACAGAATAAATTCATCAGCCTGAACATTTATATGTCGTTTTATAAAGTAATACCTGTTATCCTATTGTAGCGATGATTCGTTTGGAACAAATTGTACAAATCAACGTGCTGCGTTATAAAATTTTGCGTTGTAGAATTTCTATAGAGACTCATATCATATTATATATTTCAAAACATTATAGGTCACTGCTTTGCAATTTTATTTCAAAGTACCATAAAACCAAAGGGAAATTTTTCATTACAATTTTGTATTAAAGATCTAAAAGAACAAATTATTTTTTCATGCAGCAGATACAACAATCTAGAAAACTAAACAATTAAACATCAGTCTATTGACTCCATCAATATCTTTAAGAGACGATCGATCTGCTTTCTTTCTTACACACGCACTTTGTACAGACATTTTACAAGCTTTTATTTTAGTTTCACCTGTCCCGATGGGCCAATTGGGCTGAAATTTGAAATATATCTTTAGTTCTGATGACAAGCAAAATATATACGGTATTATTATTAATCCAAAACGGCCGCCGTAACAAAATTGCAGCGTACCTACATATTTCTGTACAACCCACCTAATATGGATATCAATGCAAGGGTTTAAATTTTTTTTTAAATTAATTACTAGTTATATATTTCTTTATTTTTTAATCTATGGTGAAATCGTTTGTTCTTACAACTATAAATATAAGAAAAAATAATAGCCAAACAAATAAAGCCCTGCTGAATTAATACGAAACTTGATTTTCAATTCATTCATTTGATGAATATTTACATTTAACTATAAAATATACTAAACTTTAATTTTAAATCTTTCCAATTTAATCACATATATTTTTGTTTTTTAATTTCTTTTTACGTAACTAAAATTTGAAATCAAATCAATTTCTCCAACTATGTAAATATAAAAGTTTCTAACGTCAATAGTGATTTCTTTGCTCTTAGTTATTGCAGAAGTTATGATTGGTTTCTACGTAATCAAGTCTGATTGTTTAACTAGAGGGACTTTGATCGTAATTCAATAGCTAGTTTAATTTCAACATGATTAAAGAAACTTTCATGTAGTAAAAACGAGATCAAACATATAACTTTATTCGTCTTATGTTATTAACGAAAAGCAAAAAGCGATCGTCAAAAAGTAGAAATATATTTATTAAAATACAACATAAATACTTAATTTAAATGGTAAAAGGAAAGGCAATAAATAAGATCAGCAATAACCGCTGCAAACGGTTCATCATCATCGCTATCATTATAACTTGTGAACTGATTTGCAGAGTAACTTCATCAGTCTGAACATTTTTATGTCATCTTTTAAAGTGATACCTGCTATCCCATTGTACCTATGATTTGTCTATGTAGACCATTGTTTGACCAGTTTGAAAGACGTGACCCAAATATTGTCACAATGGACTGAGTGCCTGAGGGACAAAGAGCTACGTATAATTAATGACTGAGACCACGAAATGTCGGCGTCTTGCGACGGCTATGAGCAGATGAGGAACAGAGGTAGATGCAGAGACAATTGTTAAACAGCTTTTATAATTTATTTAGTGGATTAAAATGTTTTTAATTAAATTGTTATAAAGATCTATTGAAATCTAAGTAATGGAAGTAAATATGTAGACTAAATTTAAAAAAGTAATAATTCTGTTTTAACTAAAAATAAATATAATTAAAATTGAAGTACACAACATTCATAATTTAATCAATTCATTAATTTATAATCCATTGGCTTAGATACGGTCACATTTATCGCGCCGCCATAAAATAAAAGGACCCGCCTGCAGCGTACACCCACAAGCAAGTATGATTTGTCAGTTTACGCCGTTGTATGAAATAATATGTGTATTCGTATTTTACAACAATAACCACAATTGCTTGCGGATGCGCTGACACAATCTAAATGAATGGACTATACATTTCATATTTCACAACAACAGCCTTCAATATTCTACTCCTGGACATAGTGCTTAGAAAGAAGGTTTTTATTTAACATTTGTTTGAATATAACAAAACAACTTGAGACCATCTGCGCCCTGTTGTGTTACCCCCGGTTGATGTTGTAAAGGTACAACGGGAGAAGTGAAGTTAGTCTAAAATAAAAATACCCTAAGTAAGTTATTATATCATCAGCTATCTGTCACTGAAAGTCTCATCAAAATTGGTCAAGCCGTTCCAAAGATTAGCCGGAATAAACAGACAGAGATAAAAAAGTTAAAAGTAGATTTCATATGTATGTACCGTATATACTTTCAAATGCATTTGTGAAAAACTGTATATTTGTAACTAAAACCAGACAATTCAATTTTATTTCGACTGCACGTTTAGCCTAGTGGTTAAGCGGTCGCCACGCCGTTCTCTAATTCGTCAAGTGTTGTGGGTTCAAATCCCACATGGAACAACACTTTGTGTGATCCGCACATTATTGTTCTGAGTTTGGGTGTTCTTTGTGTCCGTTTCATGTATGTTTGTAAAGTCCTCCGCGCCACAGGAATTTAAAATTGTTTTAAAAAAAATATTTGTATAGATCTCTATTCCATCTCTGTTCCTGGTCGTCCTACAAAAGCTCATATCGTTAGATTAAGATAAAACTAAAACAATAATCCTTTTCATTCTTAGTCTTTTATTTCAACGCCTATGAATACATAGGCAATGTCTTTATATCTTCGAATGACGAAAGAAATCCGTGTGGGACGTTCTTTACAACTACCTTTGTGTTTCTATTGCGGTATAGCCATTAAACGAGAATAACTCACGGGCGATGTAGCAATGACTTTGTGATCTATTAAGATTTATAATATCTCTCTAAATTTATTACTCAAAGGATTAAGAGATAAGTCTTTTAAACACATCTTTTATTTCAACTGCTTAGCTTAACATTGTTCTAATTTCTTATTTGACAGTACAATATGCAAACATAATCGGGCAGTCATATTCCCCAGCGCCAGACCCCTTTGCTGTGAAAGAAAATTATTCTCATAAAAGTAAGACATAAAAACCTAAACCACCATCAAACATTCTGCATAGCATGAAGTCTTTTGATTTGCTATTTACCGGAGTTCTCAGTGCGGCTTCTTAATAAAGCAAAGGTGTTTAATTGGCTGACAAACTGCTCGCGAAGTAATTACGTCTTAGCTGGCAACGGTTCAAACAACGCGTCAATCTGGTTTTATAGGGATGCGATGGTAGGACGCTACTTATATAATATTTTAAGATAGTCTTTACCATGAATAGTATTGGTATGACGATAATTAACAATATCAACAGCTTTCAGTCAGTTTGCGTCCTTCCTGTCCATCAGTTTATGTCCAGCCAGTTACTAAGCTGGCTGGACAAATGCCTCTTCTTAGAAACGAGGATTTGTCTTACTAGACCACTTTGCCAAGTTTGTGTCAAGTGGTCCGGATGTGTTAATAACAGCAGTTCCCAGATGAGGAATCTTCTCAGGCGCAGAGTGGCCCACAGTGTGGTTTTAGTCGGTTCGACTCCGACACACCACCCCGCCGCAAGCCCCGATGGGGTGAAGGCCCGAGGGGTTTTTACATTTTAAAAAGAAAATATAAAGTGTTTGTGTCAAGTGTTCTTTTTTATTTATAGAATAGTTTACTCTCTTAGTCGGCTGCTACGACACTCATGTGATCCTGCCACTCTAATATTCTCAATTCGTCACGGATAACTACTTAGCGTAACTTAATAATGTTTCCTTGTTTCAGTTTTGCACCCTTGGTATTCAGTACAACATCTACCGATTTTTCATTCAGTATTCGCCACTTTGTTATAATCATATTACATCATTAACGGTCATAATCAGCCCATTGCTGTACATAGTCTTCTCCTTTGAGAGGTAAGGACGTTTTGGCCCACTATATTACAATGACCAGACGGGTTGTTAACTTTAAGTGTTCCTTCTCTTTGCTATACTGCTTGTCCTGCATAGTTTACGTCCTTAGTCACTTCTTACGACACCCGCGTAATAAATAGGAGTGGTGACACTTTATATTCTTAATCCATCACCTCGCGATTTTGTTACATTTTTTTTGGAATAATATTTGTAACTTTATTATTATTTTAAAATATTACCATACCTAATAGCATCCCTAAGCCAGGTAAATTTCGCGATCACTTTAACTGTCAAAGAATGACTTTGTACTGCGTCTTGCGGTTACCAGCTATTACAGTGAGCGCCGTAAGCAATTGCTTTTGCCGCTGACGATGAGTCTGCTTCAACATCAATTACTTTGGCAATCGGAAACATTTTAATTAAGAACTCCTTGTAATAGCTAGGTAATTAACAATGCTACCATTTCCTTGCATTTGGTTTCAACCAATGCATTGGTTAGTAATTAACTCCATGATAAATATATTCTGAGAGTACTAATTTTATGTAATAGAATAATCTACCTAACCTTACCTAACTACGAGTATTATTATAAATGCCAAAGTACCTAACTCACTCTGTCTGTTATACTTTCATGGTGAACTGATTTTTATAAAATTTGGTATTGAAATACTTTGATTACTGAGGAAGGACATAGGTGAATGTTTGGCGCGGAAACTGACTTACACGTGGAATTGAGGGAAAGACTAGTATTAGAAACGAAAATAGGAATATTTTTGGCGATTTCATATTAATTTGAAGTTAACGTATATTTTACCTACAATTATTGTTTATCTTAAAATCCTTAATAATATTTGATAATCAATCATTTCAATTGCATTTAACAGGTAAATAGATACTACCGTCAAGATCGGTATAAAAATACTTAACTTTAGAGTGAATTACGGCTAATAAGTACTAATATAAACTAAGTCAATGAGTAATTTAAAAAAAAATTAGATACTTAAATACATAATAAGTTATAAAATAATATTTATATACCTTTCATTTTGGTGACGCAGAAAGAGGCAAGTGTCAAAGTAAAACATTTTAAACTTTTTTAACCGTCTCGAGACACCTGTTGGGGGTAGCCTGACGCTAACACCTGCAACACCGGATGCACAAGAGCAACCTTGTAACCCTTTTCACGCTTTTTTGATGATCTCCGGAAGAATCTTGGTGGTCTTAAAAAGAAAGCAAAAGTATGAACTAGTAAAAAACACCTCAATTAATGTTTAAACTTGCTCACATTGTACACTTCTCTTTTTTGCTTAATGCAGTTGTTTTTTATTTAGTTAGGAGTGAACTTCAATAAAAATAAAACAAATGAAAATAGGTGATCTAAACGTGTAATACATCAACACGTTTAGATCACCTATTTTTCTTTAAATTATCAATGTTAAACATGATTTACTAGAACAAAAATTATGTATATGACGTAATAGTCACAACGATTGAAAAATATAGTTTTTTTATAATGAGTTTTAAAAGTGACTTCTTTATATTTGAAGAAAGAAAAAACCGATCAATTTAAATATTTATGTCACTTTCGAAAAAAGTCAAATTTGCATCCTAAATTTTTGGCTCTTTAAGCCCAACACCTGTTAACACTCATGAAAAAGTGTTATAAACCTTTCATAAAGGTGTTATAATTACCTATACGAAAATGAGAAAGCAGCTTTAATCAAGTAGTCTTATTAAATTATTACATTTTTATTTTGCGCCTTTTTCAATGCACAATGCATAAGCACAGGAACTACTGAATAATGTTGACGATATTTTTGAGCGGGTACCTGAGAGACTATCCCTATCAATCATACTTTATTTTCGTAATCAACATCGGCTTTATACGAAAATAACGTATAATCTAAACTTACCATACAATAATTGTACACTACTCAACGTACGAATGGCATATAATGGTCAGAGCATGAACTCCACTGTTAAATAAAAGTGGTTAAAGGATTATAAATAAGTAATATATTTTCCTATTACTTTTTCAGCCTTATTTATATACGCATAGCATAGCAGAGTCTTAGAAAATTATTTGAACATTTTGTAAACTATTAATATTAAATGTACCAATATTGTAGCGAGGAGTTCTGGTTTCGTCATTTCAACAGTAAAATAATTATATGAATGAATTATGCAACAAATTAGAATGCTTATTCTTTTTTACTTAACCTAAAAAATCCGCAGATATTTAGCTTCCAAAAGAGTACTGAGACTGGATTATATAATACTAGCTGACCCACATAACCTCGTTTGCGTCTTATATTGCCCGTAGCTTGAAAATTTCCCCCGTTTTTGAAACATTCTTCATTGGTGCTCCACTCCTATTAATAGAAGCGTGATGAAAAATAGCCTATAGCCTTCCTCGATAAATGGACTATCCAACACTGAAAGAATTTTTCAAATCGGATCAGCGGTTTCTGAGATTAGCGCGTTCAAACAAACAAACAAACTCTTCAGCTTTATTATTAGTATAGATATGTATCAAGGCAGGAGTAAACCGGTTTTAAAAGAGTTGGCGACGTGTAAAAGCTACGGTAAATGTTTTGCAATCTACGACCTGTATATTTATTAACAATAAGTTTAAATCATGCTTTTTTTATTTAAAAAAAACTAGATTTTGTGCAGTGCTTCGCCATTATACAAGATTTTTTTTCATTCGTTTCGAAAACTCTTTCTTGTAAATGAAAAGCACCTGTTCTATGTTTTTCTTTTGTATTTTTAACTTCATAGTGATCACTATTTTATAACAAACATAAATTTATATATTTAGAGAATATTTGTATTAATATTATAAATATTTCCTATCTTTCTTTACAGGTACGTTTATACAAACTAAAGGCGTGGGTTCCACATCTGCTTACACAGATTACACCTGTATTAAATCCCTTAATTAATTATGAAACCAACCTGCGACACATGATAACGGAAACGGTGGTTAGTTCACCATAAGATTTTATTACCGCACTAAAAAGGATTTCATTATATTTTAGGGGTTTCGGACAGGGGTTCAAGACAGGGTAATGTAAATTTTCGGTTTGATTACGTGTTAATGGAACTGAATTTTACTTTGTTATGCTCCGCGGTTTTATGATAAGGAAATTAGTTTATTAAAAGTTTGTGGGTTTTACATGTGAATAGGTAATTTTCACCTAACATTCAGGGGTGAAATAAAACACGCGAGAATCGTATGTTATGAACTTTCACTTGTTTTAAGGTGTAATTTTGCCACTGTGAATATATAAGTCTATGATTACTTGTGCCTTTAATAAAAAAGTGAGGCAAACGTTTTAAAATTCTTAAGAACAATCTTTAATATTTTGACTTCCTCGGTGGCGCAGTGGTAGCGGATGCGACTGCTGCTGTGCTTGAAGTCTCGGGTTTATTCCCGGGTTGGACCAAAAGTTTGCATGATCTAAAAATAATAGTTTGGGTGTTTTCTAATATGTATGTATTTACAAAAAAAAAACAAAATGTATATATATAAGTAGACAGACAATAAAACGAACAACTGTTGATAAAATTAAAATAGCCTCTGTCACCTAAGCCAATATTATAAATCTATAAACATTTCATTCATTAAAATAGGTTATGTAGTTTAGACGCTACGGTGGGATATATAAAGACTGCCGAAACTATTTCTTTCCTTACTTTTTTGGCTTTGCTGTAGTCGGGTCGGGGGATATATCAATACCAATGCCAGTTCAGTAATGTCTACTGTAGAAACTAGTCATTGATTAAACTTTAAACGTTTGGACTTATTATTTTAAATTTAATCCGTATTTAATCATCATCACCATCATCCCAGCCAAAAGACGTCCACACTGCTGCTGCTACTGCGGACACTGCTGGACATAGACGGTCCTATGTTAAATAAGTAATAAATTTTCATTGGTTGAATATCGTTCTAATTTTTTGTTTTTTTATTCTGATTTTGTTTTGGAACTTTTACACACAGCGTATGCTAGTTCATTCTAGTATTATAAACGCGAAAGTTTGCGAAGTTGTATGAGTATGTAAGTGAGTATGTTTTTCTTTCACGCAAAAACTACTGAATGGATTTTGATGAATCTTTATAATAATATAGCATAAACATCAGAATAACACATAGGCTACAATTTATAAAGATACTAGTTTCGCCTTGCGGCTTTGCCCGCGGTTATTGTCGTACCACGGGTAGCACTGCGGGGTTCAGGTAGTGTGCCTATAAAATAACCTATGATGTTTTATTTCAATATAAATAACACCAAAACACTATATTCGGTCCTATTTAGAAAAATACATACAGCAGCAGTAGCGAAAAATGTACGCTAGGCCATAAACAACAGTGTTTATAGTTTACGAAAGGTTTCCATAAACACCAATAAAGTCAGTTATCGGGTGTGCGGAGCTAACAAGCCAATATGGGCAAGATTAGTGGACAAAATGTTGCAAGGGTGCGGTCAGACTATACATTTATACTTTCTGTTTGTTGAGTTTATTCGCTTTTACGTTTTTATGTATTAATTGAGAACATGAGTATATATCATCCCTTCCCTTCCCCTTCCTCATCCCCCAAAGGCTGGATACGCACTTGTAACGCCTCTGGTGTTGCGGGTGTCTATGAGCGGTGGTAATCGCTTACCATCAGGCGATACATCTGCTCGTTTGCCCCCTATTCCATAAAAAAAAATATTGTTGGCGTGGCAATCACTTTGCTTACATTCCAATACCTGTATCTTAAAGTATAAAACAGATAAATTTTAATTTAAAAAATACTCTCCGTGTTTGTGAAAAATTGAGAATACTGAGTGTATTCTCGTAGTTTATCACCACCCCTATTAATTCCGTGGGTGTCGTAAGTTGTGACTAAGGGGGGTTTTTTTTCTATGTTTCAAGCACAGATCAAAGAAAAAAGCTCCTTTCTAAACCTTTGTATTGTAACTGCCTCGTTGGTCTTGCTGTTGACGTATGCGACTGCCGATCGAGAGGTCTCGGGTAATAACATTAATAACACTTTATACCCGACCCGGGATTCGATCCCGGGTCGGGTATAAAGTGTTATTAAGTTTTTCTGATTATAGAAATATTTAATAGCAGCTCGGAGTTTGGAAGTTAGGGTTTGTACCCTCGTACCTCGAAGAGCACGTAAAGCTGTCGGTCCTGCGCCTGATCTCTCCTCGTTCGTGTCGGTTAGCCGTTCCATCGGATTATGAGAGAGAGGGAACAGAGAGTGCACCTGTGTTCACGCACACACTTGTGCACTATAATATCTCCTGCGTAGTTGGCTGATTTTTGTTGAGACTGGCCGCCGTGGCCGTTATCGGCTAGGAAATTCATTAATTAAAATTAGTCGATAATAATAATATGCTGATAGGAATAAAAATACTTTAAGACAATATTTATTACAATTTCAAAATTTTTCAGTTACAAAATTATTCAGTAAAAGGTTTTATATCAATATCGTTGAAATTCAAAATGTTAATACTGCTGTGTCGCAAGCAACAGCAATCTGGTTTCAACTTGCGTTTTCTAATAAGTATCAAATGTTAACGTATAGGTGAATAATTACTATTTTGCTAATATTAGTAATCCTCGTTGGTATACTACCATAGTACCAAAACCATATTTTCATCTGTATTGAAGATCAGCGAATAGAAATAGACCTCTTGTGTCAACACCCTTAGCGGCTGTTGTCGTAATGAGCGTCGACGGTCGCCCGGTCGGTAGCTACATGACATGTATCACACTAATGTGAATTACTGTTATGATCATTGCAATAAAGGTATGTTTGTCTCTTTTGTTTTTGGACACGGAAACAAAATCTCGAATAAACTCCTCCTATATTTTTTATAACCTAAAGTATAAAGGATACAAATGTTTCTTTGTTTCTATACTTTTTTATATTTTACATTTTCATGCTTGAACTTGTAAATTAGCACGGGCAAAGATAATAATCAGAAATAGAAAATAAATGACTTCTTATTGTGGAAAATAATGGCGACGTGTTCAAAATTCACACTAAGGAAGGCCAAAGTTAGTACTAACTAAGCTAAATATTAGATTGTAAGTTAAAACAATCAATACATTATATAAATGACAGAAAATTAATACGCGACGAAGTTTATGAAACGCTCTACTAGAACGGCAGATGTCAACAATAAAGGCAAACTTCCGAAAGAGTTGGAAGGTTCGAAAGTAATATTGTGCTCCCGCGAGTACTGAGTCAATAATAAACAAAGGGGGCCTGATACACTTGTAAACTAATAACTTTGCCCCTAGACGTTCGTGACTGTATATTAATAAACAATAGATTTTGACAAATATACTCCTACAGGAAACAATCTGATATGATATTTGACAGGGGTGCTTTTAATGTAATTTTCTGTTATAGATCAAGTGTCAAAGAATTTCTCTTAACACATTTTATCCCTATATGTATAAAAAAGTATAAAGATAGCGTTACCAAAAAACAATCACCTATAATTACTCTAGCCAAGAGAAGTAAACAAGTAAGATTGAAGACGTTGGTTCATCCTGTAATTATCAAGTGAAATTATTCTTAAAGACACCTCAGTAATAAATTCTGGTCACGACAGGAGATACACTAAGACGTAAACAGATCGATATCAGTCCTATATTGAAACTGTTCCACTGTTAGTCACGGGTCACCTCCCATTATGAGAAGGGTCAAGACATCGTCCACTCCGTTGGGCTAGTGTGGTTCAGCAGATTTTATATACTAGGTATACTATAAATGTTGGAGGACAATATTTATGTAGGATATGTTCCTTCATCTTTTAACCAAGCAATTATTAATATGTTATTCTAATATATAATATGGTCATCAGATCGTCTCCGGAGTCTTAATGACACTGGTTTACCTGATTTAAGCTCTGACTACCAGCTCTAGTTAAGACTTGTTAAGTATATAGTGAGCAAAGCAGGTATTTATTATTTTAATTTACGTTTGAGACTGCCAAAATGACTCTAATGTACTTAAAGTGAGTTAAATAATAATAAAATACTATATTTTGGTATAGTAATAGGTACTAAGATGGATTTTCAGAAAATCCTTATAAAATTACCAATAAATACTATAATGTTCATGACAATGGATATAATAAATACGTAAGGAATTGCAGGAAACAATTAAATTAAAATCACTAGGAATAAAATTAATACATACCATACCTACTGTATTAAAACTAAAATGGGTGAAATTACTAAAGTAATCTTATTGTAAACTTATTCTCAATCAATATGGTGATAAACAGAGAACTTAAAATATTATTAAACTTGTCGCACCTATCATTCTTGTTAGATCTTCAATTAGTCAAAGTATTAGAAACATCCAAGTTCCAGGAATCTCATAAATTGTATTAAATTCTTGATATAATACTGAACAGAAATTAACTATGAAGTCCAATAATATTTCAAGAAATATTTGCTTAATTCATTGAAGCCAAAATAGCTTTTGCGTTTATTGATAACTATGGTTTTGCTTAGTGTAAATAAGATTATTTATTTAGTTAAAATTTCAACAACGTACTATAGATTATTGGAGTTTGAACTAAATAACTTGTAATGTGATGAAAATGAAACATTAATCTGTGTTAGTATTTTACGTTTGTTATGTTAGAAATCACTAGCACAGTATTGAAATCCGAATCTTTATAAAGCTAGCTCTTTATTGAACACCTGTCGCACAATATTTATAAATAGGAAGACTTAATATTGTCAAAAGTTTCTTGTGACTAAACAAACAATGGCGGGGTCCCAATAGGCGCGCCTGAATGAGCTAATTATTTACAATCCGACACGCAACCAGCATTTTGTTCCAAAAAACTGTTACGTGAAATCTCATTTCCTAAGTTCGCTTTGTGTGCGACTTAAAAAGAAAACAAAAGGGTTCTCCTGTGTGTTCTTTATCCTGATTGATAAACTATGCTTACTCAGTCGTTACGATTTTTTTAAAGTCAACGGCCGGTGTTGATTATCGAATATTGGAAATCATTATTTTTTAAACTAACCAGCGCGTGCTACCAGCGAATGTTCGATAATGATATAAAGGAATAATTTAAAAAAGCGCGTGTATTGTCGTCCCCAGTCGATGCGTCCTGTCGCGTGATCGGCTCGCGTGTCTCATGCCAGCCTCAAATTAAAACCCAACCGATAAGACACCGTGTACCTCACGACGACGGTCGCACGGCGCGTCTCTTTTAATTACGCACCCCACACAAAATTTATCTACCCCTTTAATAATTTACGTTTTTCAAACTATTACTCAGTCAATTTGCTTCAAATGTTTTAAAAATATTTGGCGTCTCTAATTAAATACGTAAATAGAACAGTCCAATAGTATGTACATAGATATTACATGTATATGTTTTGTGGTGAAAATAAACTCTTGCCTATTTTAATGTGTGTATACAGCATTGGATTGTGCATTTGCTTGAGATCTGTGTTCATTAAAATACTAGTGAATATTTTCTAAGCAAACCACATCCGACAGAATAAAATTAATGGTATCGATTAGTAATGGCGTCGACGTGGAGATCGCGTGCGGGTGATGCGAACGGCGACACCTTCTGGGAGCTGTCTGTGTCAATTTTAATTGGGCTAGTTGTTTTGCTCTTGTTGTGATACGGAACGTGATTGCTCCGCCTTATTTATGTGGGGTCACGGAATTTAATAAAATAGTTTCATTAATATATATTTCGCAGGCAATGACCGTGTGAAATACTAACTGTGAATTATTTATTCTTTAGATAATGCTAAGGATAGTAATTACGATATTGGTTTAGAAAACACCTGTTTTCATTAATTCTGCAGCTTATGACGTCCCGCATTCTGCATTTTAGCATAGCTACTGTTTAATTAAGATAACAAATCTATAATCTGATATGAATCTACAAAAAAACAGAAACCTAAATAATGAGAACAATTATTTCACATACCCTGGCTTAAAAGTTGATAAAGTTATTAGTTGTTCTGAACATTATTACTTAGGTAAATACCAAAATCTCTCAATTGACAAAAATCGTTGTGTCATCTACATTATTATTTTTACCTGATTACGGTGAAGCCTAAAGGAAGGGTTTTGGCAGTCTTTGTATGTTTGTAAATTCCACCGTAGCTCATAGCCTTCTGAAACGATTTTAATGAATGAGATGTCGACAGATTTGTAACTAAGGTCGGGTGAAAACTTTTTACGTAGTCGTTAGTAGCCCTTTAAATTATTTTATAATAATAATCTTTATTAGTTCAGACAGTGCCCACAGTGTCCTCGGGATACCAGTACTGCTTTACTGCTTTACCGTGGGGGAGCTATGCTTCGACATGAATGGGTCGGCTCGACCGGTGTGACACCACGGCCTCACAGAAAACCGGTGTGAAATAGCGTTTGCGTTGTGTTTCACCGAGTGAGTGAGGATACCGGAGGCCCATACCCCAACCCCTCCCCCCATCCCCTTTCCCATCCCCTTTCCCATCCCCTTTCCCATCCCCCAAAGGTCAGCAACGCACTTGTGACGCCTTTGGTGTTGCGGGTGTCCATGGGCGACGGTAATCGCTTACCATCAGGTGAAACGTCTGCTCGTTGGCCCACTATTCAAAAAAAAAAAACTGCTGTGCCGCACTCTTCTCAACAAGGAGGCAGTTTGCTTACGTAGTAGGATGGAAGCCATCAACTCTCGCTTCCATAAACATTGTAGAATCGCTACAGTAACGAGGGAACTTTAATGGGATCCTGGAGGCATTATTATACTGAACACGTAATGTGTTCAGAGACTTGGATATAGTTGACCCATAAGCTGCTAGTGTAGAAGGTCTGACAGTATGCTTTAAATAGAGTTATTTTGACGTCATCGCTACAGCGGGTAATCCTACGGGCCAACATGTTACCCTTAATTGCTATTATCGTACATTCCCAATCAATTCCTTTCTGATCATCAAAATCTCCCATAAGATAGTGTTTCCCTCTTCAGTTCAACTTCATTTAGTTTTAGAGGTGGCATTCTTGATAGACAACTACCGAACACACACATACTACGTATTCCGAAATAAACAGATCTGTATCATTATTTTCTTTATTATACACTATTTGTTATATATATATTTGTTGTAATAATACTTTCTACTTAGTAGACATTGTTCACTTATGTACTCATGGGAATCATTGATATAATAATATAAGTTAATTGTATGACGCAAACATTGTCTATCTGTTACAATCATGATCCCATCATAGTGTACTTATAAATTACGGGCAGAAACGAGACAACTCTGATACAAGTATTTCCAATAACTTACTGGGGTTTGATCAATTTATGTAGTGTATGACAATGTATGAGAAATAATAAAAATACTTTTTTTGAACTACCGATTGTTTTGTGTTTTTTCTAATTTATCGAGTATTTCAAAGGTGTAAATGAAATCAGCTTTTAAGATTGGAAATTTAGAAATCACGATCAACAGTCTTTGGTAGTTCATGCTCATGGACATGGCCTTAGAAAAGAAAGGTCCACTATACCATGTCAAGTTTTCATTGCTGTTGTTTAACATAGTATAGCTGATTCCTACGACACCCACTTAGAACTGGCTAATTGAACTATAAGTGCTGCCATTTCGATTCAGAAGAAATATATGAAAAGAAACAAGAAAGATAGCTCTGCATCGCCTTGAAGTCGACTGGCAGAAAATGCCTATGGCGTTAAGTCCGCCCTTGCCACTATTGTGCATAAAGATTTAAATAAATAAATAATCACAAATTTTGACAACAAAAAAAAACGACTTCAAGAACTGGACCAAATTGAAATGCAACCACACGCAAAGCACCAGCTTTTAAATAAAAAAAGGAAAGTCGAAAGTTATCAGGTAACAAACATTTAAAAAAATATACTCGAATTGAGAACCTCCTCCTTTTTGAAGTCGCTTAAAAATAAAGATAGCTGAATATTGAATACATACAAGGAACATATCTTAGTCTGAATTACCCTGCCGTTCATGGCTATGAGCTATCTAGGGATTTCGTTCTAGAAAGTTAACCGGATCATAACGCAAACTTTCTAGTCATAAGTTCCTAGTGAACCAAATAGATAGATTGCCTTTACTCGTTCCATTTTTCACTGGTTTTGATATTCATTTCAAAATTGTTGACCTACTTACGTAGAGCACTTTATTTTTAATATTTGTACTATTCAAATATTATATTTTTGAAATATTAACCACATGATATGTAGATATAGAGAATACTCTGCTGGAAGGTAAGGTATTTTGTAAACATTTCAAGATTATCATATTTTGCTCATATTTTTTGTTAGAATTTGCGGATCGGATATTCAAGCGTTTTTATTCGTTTATAAGTACATATTTTAGCGTATATTTACGAAATTAGTAGATTATTGAAAACTGTGCAAGACATACTAATCAATATCGTGTCGTGGGGGACTTTACAAACATACATGAAACGGATACAAATAACATCCAGACTCGGGACAACAATTCGTGGATCACACAAAGTGTTGTACCGCGTGGGATTTGAACCCACGACACTTGGCGCAGTAGCAAGCGGCGTGGCGACCGCTGAAACCACTCGTCCAACCGTGCAGTCTTTATGTTCGTATATTTAATGTTCTTAATTTTTATATTTTACTCCTTCTCGCTAAACTTCTTCCTGTCCTTTTTCGATCAAAGTGAATAATAGTTTTAAACTATTATCGTATTGTTTTTTTTTGCCGCATGTATGTCGATTATCGCTGCAAAGAGTAGTCTATGTCCTTCCTCAAGGATCAAAATATATCCATGCCAAATTTCATTAATAATCAGTGTAACGGTTCAACCTTGAAAGCGTAATAGACAGATTTACTTTAGAACTTAATAAATTAGTATGGAATATGGATAAATTATTAAACAACTTACTTACTTTATACATTACTAACTGACCCACGCAACCACGTTCACGTCTCCTACTGTCCGTAGCGTAATAATTTTGCCCTGTTTTTGTGACATTCTTCATTGGTACTCCGCTCCTATTGGCCTTGGCGTGATGATATATAGTCAATAGCCTTTCTCGACAAATGAGCTAAATAAAACGGATATTTTGTTTTAAATTGGAGTAGTTCCTGAGATTATCGCGTTCAAGCAAACTAACAAACTCTTCAGCTTTATATATTAGTATTATTTATACAGTAAAGGTAAAACGTACGTAAATATACAAAAAAATATTCTCGTTATGTTCCTTATATTAGATACTTAGACTAACATTACAAAAATATAACATTTTAAATATGACGGTAATATCACCTTATTTCATGGCGTGTGGTCCATTCAACGCTCGATTACGGAGACGCAAATTGAACTATTCATTACCGTGTCTCAAGACTCAATCTGCTATTGTCTGGGAACGTTATCTTAGTGTTAGGTGTAATGTTCCGTGTATTTACTGGCTTAATGGCACACTTATTAAGATATTTATAACACAGATTTTATTTAGCTGTTACGTTTTTCGTTTTGTTTTAATGTGTATGGTGCTGCATTTTACAAAAACAATATACAATTATTACAGACGCTACTAGTAACATTACAGGTTTTTATATCATAGGGGTAAATAAACTGCTCAGTGGTACATGAACACCATCAACTAAGGAAAACTACCAAGTCAAGACTCACAAATGTAATTTAATTTTGTTGCTTGTTTAATTTTTCCTGAGAATTCCCGAGTATCATAACTCAGTGTGTTCGCGGGTTACTGATGTACAGGAGTTACAATAGTAGGCGTGTGGGCTGGATTAGTCACAGGTGCATTGTCATTCTTTGAATCCCTTAGAAACAGGGGTTTGGGTAAAAAAATCCCTCAGTAACGAAGGGTTTTGAGAATCTTTCTTATTCTGTGAAAAGCAACGAAAATATTACTCAAAATTGATTTTCTGTGAGGCCGAGTTCTTATTCCGGTTGAGAAAGGCCCATAATACGGTCAAGCATGATATTACGCACATGGGACAGGGTTTATTTCAAGTTTTCCTGTTATTTTTGTAATAATGTTGTTCTGCATAGTTTGCGCTCTTAGTCTTACGACACCCTCGAGATGAATAGGGGTGGTGTACACTTCGTATTCTTGATACATCACTTCCTAAGTTTTGACATATCTTTTTATTACCATGTTATAACCATTCTATGATACCCTATTTAATTAAATTTTTCAGTAAGTCTCTTTGATGTTTATCGCAACTAAGTTTTCAATTGATGCCAAATTCTTAAGCGCCTTATTTAACCCTGTGAGCAAAATTTTTATTTGGTATGTATTTATCTACACTAATTTGTTTGTTTGTTTGTAATGAATAGGCTCAAAAACTACTGGACCGATTTTAAAAATTCTTTCACCATTCGAAAGCTACATTATCCACAAGTAACATAGGCTATATTTTATTTTGAAAAAAACGGGGTTCCGTAAGATATTTGGGTTTTTCGGACACAAGGTATAAAATGTTCTAATTAATCGTAGACCTATCTATGTAGAGTGAGGCACAACAATAATTTTTTTATTTAAAAATCTTGAATTTTTTTTTTGATTACATTTAAACGCGTTTATTTTACTCATGCTATCAATCCTTATTAAAATAAGTTATTTCATCACTAACTACAGTTTATGTAGATAATATTTGGTCTTGCATGATAAAAATTGGACGTTTGGTTCCCAACCATCGGTATATTTTGTTAACTGAAAATAATTTAACGCCAAATGTTGTTTATAGAGAAGCTCTACAATAATCGCTTTAGTTATCTATCCTAAAACAACGGGTTGCGCTCGGGGACTGCCGGCAGAAGTGAAAACTTAGTATTAATTACATTTAAATATTTTCCTCATTAACAACTTTAACATCCAGAGAAAGACAATCTGTGCAGCCTGCAGATAATTGACCTGGGTCATTTTGCTGACCGTGTCTTTCCTGGGTAGGCTTTTTGCAGCGGTAACCGACATCCACGCGGCCGGAGCCGCGGGCGACCGCTTGTAATTTATATACATTTACTAATGCGTTCGTAAATACTATAGTATACAATATGAACTCTTTATATTTTCTTGTTTTAGGGTCCCGTGATTTGAACAGGGAACTAACGTGCTATTTAATATTTTGTACAATATTCAAAATATTAAACATAGTGCTTGTTTTCCTTAGAGAGAAGTATCCAGTAAGTGAAATCTCCGCATGTATAAAGTACAAACCAATTTTTAAGTTGAAATGTATGAACTGATTCGTACCTATTTGTTTTATAGTGAACTGGCATGTGCCTGTGGCTCCATCCGCGTGTATGTCGGTAGAAGTAACTAGTAGTTTATATATTTCTTCAAGAACCAAAGTAATTACATGTTATACACTACATTGATATCGGTTCAGCGGTTCAACCGTGAAACCGTAACAGACAGAGTTATTTTTGAATATATGTTAAATATTAATGTGTTTTTTTTTATTTCAAAAATACAACTCCCGCATTAGCAATATACATCCTGAGTCGCGAGGAACTTTACAAACATACATAAATCGGACACAAGAAACACCCAGACTCAGAACAACAACGTCCCCACGTAAGATTTGAACCTACAACACTTGGCGCAGTAGAAAGCGGCGTGGCAATTGCTTTAACCACTAAGCCAACCGTGAAATAAAATTATTCTCTTCTGTTCCATTATCTAATTATTCTTATTTTTAATATAAAATGTGTTGTTTTTTTTAATGTGTCGTTAATGGAATGGGCTAATGAAATTAAGAACTATTCAATTCAAAAATATACAATACATTGATATTCTATACCAGCATCACACCGTATTCAAATCTCATGATCCTATTATCATTAAAGTAAGTATTTCCAATCATTGTTCAGTTAACTAAGCCAAAGCCGAGGATCAAACCAAGTGGCATTCAATTGAAGAAACCTATGTCTAACAGTGGACTACTAAAGGCTGATGATAATGTACTAAGACAAATAATAAAAAGTCGTTAATCATAAACCATTCCTTGTGATACCCAAATACGTAATGCACGTTTCTATTTCCCAAATGCTTACAAAACAGATTTTGTAATGTTTATGATTATTTTATTAGTCCATCTGTGCCGTTACATCGGTTAAAAGGAGTTTACACACCACTTTTACATTACCGGACGGATCGATGGGATTTTGGACATTTTTTGTATACTTTAAACATTATTTTTGATACCATTCTTGAAAGACACCAATTGTTGATGAAAATACACTAAATATTTTTTTATGGAATAGGAAGCAAACGAGCAGACGTAATCACCTGGTGGTAAGCGACTACCACCGCCCATGGACACCCGCAACACCAGAGGCGTCACATGTGCGTTGCCGGCTTTGGAGAATGGGGAGGGGAGAGGGGGAGGGGAAGGGGTATGGGCCTCTGGTGTCCTCACTCACTCGGTGAAACACAGCGCAAGCGCTATTTCACACCGATTTTCTGTGAGGTCGTGGTATCATTTGGGTCGAGCCGGCCCATTCATGCCGAAGCGTGGCTCTCCCACGGTATAGTCCTGAGTGTGGGTTACACAATTTTCTTTTACAAATTATAAGGTGTAAAAAATTTCCAATTATCTTTTACTGTTAAATGGGCTGTAGGTATCGATGGTGGTAGTTTTAACGGTCAGGATCACCAGTCTGCATGTTGTCCCCTATGTCGTGAAAAAGATACTTAATGTTAAAATTTAAATTTTATTTGTTAAGAAGGTAAACGGTTTCTGGATATTCTGACTTCAAGCGGGAGCGGATCCCTGAGTAATATCGCTTGGACAAAGTACGAAGAGTTCAAGAAGTCAGAGTTGGTAAAAAAAAAAAGGTAATTTTACTATTACACTAACATTGTAAATTTTCCAGTTGTAATAGATGGAGCAAACAACGAGTCGCCTCTTACCCTCAAGCTAGGTATAAACCTGTGTGATGAGTCGAGGAGGAGGTTATTAACCGAACGAGGATTTCTGTCGTGGCTAGAGAACAGGTACCGAATATTGTACTAGTTTATTATTTAATTTTTTTTCGCTTTTCATCAACAAGTTTACACAGTAAAAAGTGAAATATTTCTTAGTCAAACAAACGGTCTGGTTCAGTTTTCATATACATCATTTTTACTGTATTCTAGTTTTGACGGCGTTCTTTTAAATTTATCTACATTGAATAGGAGTCTTAAGAAATAATTATATTATAAGTAATAACGTCTAAGACTAATAAAATTATATGATTATAAACAAACTCCCGAGGAAGGGTCCTTTATAAGTATCTATAATTACAAAGTTTTGTCTGGACTCTTCCTAATTTGGTGGTTCTAATTTATTGATCATAAAATGCTCCTATACAAACTAAACGCTGCATTAATTACTAATTACAAGCACGCATTTGTTCCGCGTCTGGTTTATTTTAAAAAAGTATGCTATGAATACAAATAAAATTATGATGTTTTTGTGTATACAGTATCATACGGTTTAGATAGTTCTCTAGTGTCTTACGAAAAGTAGTAAGAAGCACGGTTGGTTGTGGTTTAAGCGGTCACTACGCTGTTTGCTACTAATCCAAGTGTCGTGGGTTCAAATCCCACGTGGGACATCACTTTGTGTGATCCACAAAGTGTTGACCTGAGTCTGGGTGTTCTTTGTGTCCGTTACATGTATGTTTGCAAAGTCCCCCGCGACACAGGATGTATATTCCTAATGCGGGCGTAGTCTTTAAAAAAAAAAAAATAGTGCAATCAATTGCATTTTGCTATCATATATAGCAGTATGATTTCTTGTATTTTGTAATCCTTTATTATTTGACGCTTTGATAGTGTTATAGTTTATAATCGGCAACGCCCTTGTGACTCTGGAGGTTCAGATATCAATAGACGAAGATTACCACTTACCTCATTACCATCAAAAGGACCTACGGCAACTTCCTCTGTACGGAGAAGCCTATACCTCTCTCTACCGAGGAGGTTACCTAGATGGACTATTGTTAAAGAGAAATCATCCGTTTCAAATTTTCCTTATAATTGCATTGCTGTTGTCCTGTGAAGTTTGCTCTCTTAACCGATTCTTACAACGTTCATGAGAATAATAGAGGTGGTTATACTCTGTATCTTTAATTCATCAACAGTGAACAACAACTCACTTTAATTATCTACAGAGTGTGTACAATTTACTTAACGAAATTAGATAGTACACTTTATTACTATTATGATTGCGTACATATGCAAAACAATAACTCTTCACGCATAACAAATGAAATAGAAACAGAAGATACAGAATCTGACATTCGTGAAGCAAAAAACATCTAACGAATAGAATAACCGTAACATGGCCATAGAACGTCCAACTAATGAGCGAATGAATAGCTCCAATAAAAGTTTAAAGAAATAATATGAATTCAATTGGTTTTTGTAATCATGCTGATTCAGCGTGAGATTTCGGACATAAATCAATTTGAATTCACTATTGAAACATTCACACAATTCGTGTCAATAATTGATAAAAGTTTTTGTTTTAATAACAGCTTTTTCTGTATAAAAAACTCACTTAATATCTTGAGCACGGAACTATTTATGTTTGTAGGTACCAAAGCATATTCAGGTTCAATGTAGGTCTTAAGTGTTTATAGGTAGATATTCAAAACTGACTTCAAGAACTGGACGAAATTCAAACGGGACCACACGGCAATCACCGGCTTTCAATAAAAAAAGAATCATCAACATCGCTTCACCCTGTCGTAAGTTCTGAGGTAACAAACATAAAAAATACAGTCGAATTGTAAAAAGTCGAAATATAACGCGTTTTAAATTATGTTTTGAAATTGATGTTTCTTTAAAATTATTATCTCACTCTAAGATGGACAATTTTTTTCTACTAATATCAATTAAAAATGTAAACTTAAATAAAAAAGCTATTAAATCATACGAGTGGAATGCAATATGTAGATAGATATTAGATAAACAAAAGAGTGGCCTATAACAACAACCTAAGAAGTTAAGAAGTAGGACGTACTCGTAGTTAGGTTAAATCTGAAGTGAAATATATGAAAATATAGGTCTTAATATACAAAATGATCAGTACGATAGTGTGAAATAGAAAGGAAACATTAATCGTACAACAGGAAGCTCGATTCTATCGCTGTCTGGACTCATCTAAAGAGAATTATGCTGAGAATGTCATTAAGGGATGCCCTTCACCTTACCTACAGCGTTGCTTGTCATTCAGTCCTGTCTTTCAACGCTCGCTTTTTTTGTCTAGTATAAAAATATAACTGCTCATTAGTACGGCATCAACAGCGTACGTTTATTTTGCTTGAAGGGTATTAATAGGAGCCTGGATATTGAGCGACTAAGTACAGAAATACTTCGAATAACATTGATTTTAAACACTACAATACTTTTCTAGGAAAAATAAAATATGTAGGTTATGTAGAATGGAAACTTTATTATTTAGTAGACAAGGTCTTAAATAAAGTATTATTATAGATAACCTAGCCTAGAAAAAAATGATTTGTCAACATTCTAATGAACACACATTGGTCAATTTAATATTATTGTTATTTATTTTTAAATTTCAAAATAACGTATCTGTTAAAAAATCTTTTAAATTGTTGGCATTTTAACTTCTATGATACGATTTTTGTCGCGCAATGATCTGATGTGCATTTTCAAATGACCTGTCGAATACTACAGGTTTTCTGTGCTATTATTACACTGATACGCTATAAATATTTCAAGTAGGTATAAAACAAGAAATTAAAAAGAGAGAATATCTCAGAAAAACATAAGCGATGAAACATTTTGTTAACAACTCAACATCACAACCTCAAACCTCGGTCAACAAATTAAGCCGGCTACACATTGCGTGACGCAACGGCCGTGATTAGAGCACGTGGTTCGGACGTGACATAGATGTAGACACGCCCTCGCGCAACCAACTTAAACGGGCCCAAGTCACAATTAGAACAATGATATTGTTGGTATATTTTATTTTGTGCTACTAAAATTACTCTACTCTGCCTGAAGGAGAGCATGAGTAGAATCCAAGAGTGGTGGTCACCATCCTCAATGCGAACGTGGACAGTGCAGCATGGTGACCCACACTAGTGCCTAGTGAGATTCTTTTTCACGCATGGAGGGGGAATAGGGGGACCAGTTGGAAGAGCTCTTCAGAACACTCCCCATGATACAGGCGATAGAAGACTATCATAGAGGCGATATCTTTTCGCAGCTGCGGAGAGAAACTCGGTGGCTTCGGGACTATCAATGATGTGGACTACTCGCCGCTGCAACCGATCGAGAGCCTCAAACAGATACTGCGCGTATACATCGCAAAGATGAGAGCAGTATTCTACGCACGGACGGACCCGGATCTTGTAAAGAAGACACAGATGCTCGGGCTAGAAGAACCGTCTCACTTTATTTAGTACGCCTAACTTCCACGAAGCCCATTTAATGACCCTCTCGATGTACTCACGCATGTTCATCTATACCCAGGGTACCGAGCTAATCTTGCAGTGGCAGTTGAGTGTTCCGAAAAGTGGGGAGAGGAAGGAAGGAGATTCTAAGACATATTTGGATTAAATAGGAATATTACATTCTAAAGGCCATAGACGCCATAGATAGATAAAGGGAAAATATAGACCCATGATTCCTTCAAAAAGTTGGCAGACATATTATTGCATTGTACAAGCGTTTTGTCGTTTGGGCAATGCAGAATTAAATTATTATGAGTATATTGCTCAGGAAATGTTGGTAAAAAGGGAAGAGAAAGAAAAGTCGCAAGACTTTATTTTCATGAATAAATAATAGTTTTACATAGTTTTGTTTTTTTTGGTATTGTGCTTCGAGCTATGGCATGAGCTTATTGCATAAATGTTTTGCATTATATATTTAAGTACTAACAATCACTTAGCATTAGAAATGTAGGTGTAGAAAAATACGAATAATGTATAAACAATTCTAGCAAAAACAATTTTAATTCTATGTTGAATGTTCCTAATGTTACAGTCCCGTTAAGTTACTTCGTGGTTCTGTAATGCATAAACTAGTGTACAAAAAAATAATTGGTTTAGATTTTCAATTGAATTCCGCTTCATGTAGATTTTTCAATTCACTAAATCAATTTTAAGAGCCGTGGTTTGTTCAAGAGGACATTGACTTTACAAAAAAATAGCACACGTTTAAGTTCCGATAGCAATTGCAATTTAATTGTTTGTTGAGAGGCTAAGACATAATTGAGCATAAAAGCTTGCAAAATGCACGTGATCACACACTAGCAGTAGATATGTTACAGTTAGTCTATGAAGTGTATTTATAGCTTACTCTAAACTCAACCCACTCACGTAGATCAAAAGAGATGAATGTGAGATATACCGTAGAATGACGGGACTTGACTGTTTAAATATACTTAATAAGCAAAGGGCGACTTGTTGTCAAATTACATATTTCAAGTCTTCCAAATAATAAGTTGTGATTGCTTATTGATACTTTTGTAGGCGAAACAGATAGTGAACAAGAACAAGACTGGTTTTGTTTGGTATTAATAAGCAGACATCGTATCCATGTGGTAACGATTTAAAAATACGGATTGTCACTACCCCCATGCACTCCGTGGGTGTCGTATAACACCTTCTTTCCAAAGGCGAGGCCTATGTCTCGCATTGTTCTTAAAGATGAAAACACGAGTACTACTTGACCGACGCTGACCAAACAGACACTTGAGAGAATATTAATGCATCAAAAATAAACAAGAACTCATGTTATTTCCGTAGTCAGGGTTGCACCGCAACGAGCTTTTAATCTGTTGATACAACGCACTGTATATCTAAATATTTGCTGTATTAATTAAATGACTTATATAATAGGTAGTTCAACAAATGCTTGGGATTATGCCAACGACTATATTCCACCCTCACATCGCTTGGGACCTGCATTACTACGCTCATACTTTTCAACTAGAATCTCTGCATTTAAGTTTTCCCTGGAGACAATTGTGAAAAAATCAAACAAAAGAAATCCACTACTGATATTCACTGCGGAGTAGTGTCTCTTCAGAAGTATAGATAATCTATTTTTTTTAAGTTTTTTTTATTTTATTATTACATAGGGGCAAACGAGCAGACGTATCGTCTGATGGTAAGCGATTACCGCCGCCCATGGACACCCGCAACACCAGAGCGTTACAAGTGTGTTCCCGGCCTTTTAAGAAGGAGTACGTTTTTTTCTTGAAGGTTTCAGGTCGTATTGGTCCGGGAATACCGCAGGCGACAGCTCATTCCACAGTTTCGAAGTTCGTTGTGAAGTGCAAATTAGACTAATGTTCTTCTATACTCCAATGAGGTTCCCTTTTATCTAGTTCAATATTCTACGTATATTTTGTCTGTTTACAATTAGCAATAATTATTTTTACCTTTTCAAATGCATGACTCATGGCTTCTGTTTATGCCACTATATTAAATTAAACGCAAACATAAAGTTTCAGGACTGTAAAAATAAGTAATGTACAAATAAGCTAATGATTTCATTTAATCTGCTCCGCATTTGCATAAATTTTACTACAACTATACCTTTACAGGAAATATTTTCAACCATTTAAATAAAGGGATCGAAATAAAGCCTGCACTTTATCAGCTTCATGAGTTTAAAAAGGAATTATCTTTTAATGAGGCTATTCTTTACTGCAACTATGAAAAGGCTATACAATACAGTAGATCACTATTCCTTAATTGAGACATGACTATAAAATGTATATTTTTTTATAAAAGCAATGACGACGCTTAAATTTAAGTAAGTGTAAGGTAATTAGCAAAGATATTACTGTGGGTTTGACAACAGGTTTTAAAGGATTTTAATGATAAATTTTTCCTCTCCCATCTTACTCAAAAAGGGGAAAAGGCAAAAAATATACTCATTTAATCAGATAGTCACGGCATGACTTTGAAGATCTTCCCGATGTGAATTGACGACATTATTAGTCTTCCCTCGTAACGAGTCATCGGAGGGCGTATTTCAATTTCGTCTAATGCAAATTTAATACGCTCCCCACGACCCCTGAAGGGTTCCAAATCGAGTTTCTTTGTTTTCCTCTACATGTTTGGCTCTTAGCAGAAAAAGTAACATTGTACGTTCGTTTTACTTAATTGTTATTTGTTGGTACCCTTGTCTTAAAGTGTAAACTATTAATATTGATTAATTAAACTCTATTGTAGAGACAGTCTTAATACTGTCATTCAAATTAATTCGAGGTGTGTGAGTGTTTGTTTTTTCATTGCAATTGATGGCGATACATTTTTTTGGCAATAATAATGATTATCAGTAGAAACATTTCTTTCAATATATTCAGGTCAGATATGATTTTTGAACGGTTTTCTAATGATAAGTAACGATAAGTGAGCTTTACAGCTAGAAGTCTTGATTTGAAAACCTTATATATGCCCTGAAATACCGGAAAATTCTGACATAAATATTTATATTTTGTAACAGTTATTTAAATATGACGTAACCTTGAAATTTATTCATAGTGCTTTTATGAGAACATTTATGAGTGACGATATAAAACAAACATTTTAAACTAATAATACCTTGTTGTATTTACTTTTAAACATATTACTATATTCACAAGTAATTCACATAAAGTTCGATATTTATAACGCATAAGGAAGTGCAATCTATGCGATAAAAGTCTAAAGTATTATAGTTATAAGCTTTGTACTAATTTTATATCAAATTATTCCTGAACCTTTTATTTCATGATATTTCATATAATGAAAAAATAAATATTTAGCATTAACTTCCCTCATTTACTTAGTACATTGAATTTATATAAATAAGAAATTAAAACATCATCATCATCGTCAATCATCAGCATCCCATAATGTCCCACTGCTGGGTTCGGATCTCTTCTCAGGAGAGGGTTAAGGCCATACGTCCTCACGCTGGGCGAGTGCAAAAATGTGAATACTATTTATTTATTTTTATTTAAAAAATAAATCCCTAAAACTCTGTTCATTTGTAAAAGTTACTCACGTCCTTGTCTACTTATATAAAGCCAGAAATATTTTTGAACAACATCTTGTTTATATATAATGTTTTTCATGAATACGAAAGCGACGGAAGCTGTGAATAATTTTTCGTATAAGACTGAAGAATTAAGATCGTAACAGTGGATTACTTTTTCTAATATAGTTTAATGAAAGACATCTTTGAAACATGAAGTAATTTAACTGCTAATCTACTAGTTAACCTAGAAAAGAAGAAAGAAAGTGTTTCTATCCTGAATATTTCTAGACTATTTTTTTGGGCTAGGTTTTATTTTTCGTCGGATATTATTATTATTATTATAAAATTATACTTAATATGTAAATAACTTCTACACTACAACAAAAAATACTTTATTAGTATCCGGCGAAGATAAAACGAACTTTTGAAATTACTGCAGGAATTCTTGCATCGCACAATTAAAATCCTTAAGGGCCGATTTTTCAATGGCCAGATAAAACTTATCGGAGAAATAAACTATAAGACGGCAAAAATAAGGACGCGTTACTACTGACACTTACTCTTACAAATAAAGGCTCGAAGTCTATGTTGGTGGAAATTGTATATATACCTATTTTACTTATATCATCTCATCTTCCTAGTCTTTATTATTCCTACGATTACTTGGGATTAGCTTCTAGTTCAATCAGTTTTGAGCTAGTAGCTGATTCTAGTATGAGTATCAGTTTTTCCAACTAGCGAATGGCATTGGACTTCTGCAACCCTGAGAGTGAACTGAATTCGAAGTTTGAACTAGTTGTCAGTATATTTGAGGGCACTGACTTTCTAGTAACGATCGGCAAAGATGTTCATAAGTTAACATAAATCTTAACGTGCTCTCTGAGGCACGGGTTTCAATCACGCTCCTTTTCATACTTCGGGCTGTAATTAAGAATACGTTGTAAGAAAAAGCCAACAACAGTTTAGGCCCGACCCGAAAATCGAACTCGAGACCTATGGCAACATAAAATGTTATTTGAGCAACAAAAAAAAATTAACACAATGAAGAATCGCCCGATCCCTATATGATTATGCAGAGAGAGTATAGCAGACAGTGGAGGTGTAGACTGATGCAATGTAAGGAGTTGACACTCTCTACTAAATCTAATCCTGAGTCATAAGTTCTAGACGCAATCGGAGCAACATATCACCACACACCATGCGGTGAAGCGATAGGTTCTCCGCCCTCACGATTAACTCGTGAATGGTTAAGAAATAGGTCTCTCTTCTCTTCAGATAATATTACTACAAAAGTTTTAATGACCTAAAAATTCATAAAAATATAAAAACGCATATCAATATTTTTCATAAATTTGCAAGCACCCATATGTATAATCGATTTTATAAATCAAATTTATTGAACAAACAACTCGTTCTGCCGTATCAAAGTGTTATTGAAACTATTCATCGATGTAACACACAACAGTTAATTTTTATTTAAATATCAGTATCCAATTGCTATGTTGTTTGCGTGTTTCATTTATCCAGTTAAGCTTTTATGCTTTATTCCCAACATGAACTTTATAATAACAATACAGTGTATTATGTTATTTTAGTAATTAACTGTAGCGATTTATATATATAGTACATTTTGGAGGTTATGAGAGCAGTGCAGTGGCATTAAACGATGGTCGTTTTTGTTAATGTATTTCTGAGTTAGTAGAGCTTCTTGTACTCCCTAAAATACTTTGGTATAACCACAAACCCTTCTTTGAATAATGACAAGTGTTTATATGTATACGGATAAGGCATTAATTATGTATAGCAAAAAAATATGCATAACAACTTAAAATGTTGTAAATGTAATTTTAATTTGAAAGATCACAAATATTGTTTACTAGAAGTATCTACAATCAAAAGGTATAGAAAATAAGACTACAATTTATAAAGCACTCTGAGTAATCGTTAATAGAAAATAATAAATGTCGTTTGAGAGGGTCTATTTTCACAAGTGACTTAGTATGTCTGTATATTGTGTGGAATCGTCTCGTGGGGTGTTTACCGGAAGATGGGGGCTATTTCATGCGACGCTCTTATGAGGCATGAGAATATGGAAAGACGAACCACAATATGGTTAATTTAATCTTCTATAGTTTTGTTATTAAAAACTCGTTGTTTATTGCACAACGAGATTGTTGGTCTAGTGACTGGTGACCCTCACTGCTAAGCCGGAGTTGTGGATTTGATTATCACTCAGAATATACAATTTTGCAATGGGTAAGCTAATTTGTTCTGTTTGTATGCTGCTGATCTCAAAATAGACATACCCTGTACTATGATAATCAGACTGCTGATAAATTACCGTGGCAGAGCCACGTTTCGGCATGCATGGGCTGGCTCGACCGGAGTGATACCACGGCCTCACAGAAAACCGGTGTGAAACAGCGCCTGCGCTGTGTTTCACCGAGTAAGTGAGGATACCGGAGGCCTATGTTCATTTAACCGCTTTTTACAAAATACATTTGGATGAACACATAGTATACGAGTATTTACCAAAACATATTTTTTTAAACTTTTCTGTTTGTCTGTTAGTTCCGGCTAATCTCTGGAACGACTGGACCGATTTTGACCGGACTTTTACTGGTAGATAGCTGATGTAATAAATATTTTTTTTAAAGACTAACTTTGCCCCGTGGTTTTTCTCGCTTTTGTAACGGTAGAACAATAACCGCGGGACACGGCGATTTATATTTCTAAATACATAAATATTGTAGATAAATTACACTCACTCTAGATTTTTCCTTGACGTTAGTAAATGTGGTTATAAGAAAACAATCTGGAGAGTGAGTGGATTTTGATTTTAGTTTTGTTTATAATTTTAATATTTTTAACGTTGATTTCATTTTTGATTTCCATGTTTTTAATTTAGATTTTAATGTTTCTATGTTAATTTCAATTTAAATGTTTTAATGTTAATTTTCTTTTATATGTCTTAATATCATTTAGTTTTAATTTTGATTGTCAATTATGTAATAGTTTATGTATTTCTATGCACGCTACGGACTTATTTTGCCTGAAATTAATTTATATTATTACTATCACTTATAATTCGTGATTTTTAGGTATCCATGAGTTATTTCTGTTAGTAAAGATTTCTTCACTAAATAAACGCATATCACATTTTTTAGCTTAGTATTACTATTTCTTAGATTCTTACGTATCTTTTTTATTTCACGCGAGGTATGCTTTTCGCTCTATCCCCTCCGTGGAGAGACGAAGGTCGTGTGTGGACCGGTCTACCCACTAAACCCCATGGTGGCATACCTCAGCAGACGAGCGGAGCTCCAGGATCGCATCGGTGGCTTCTGGAGTCACCCTGCCGTACCCTACTGACGCTGAGGTACTTCCCGGAGTCACCAGAGTCATCCCCAGGGCATGACGCCGTCACGCTTCGCAAGATTCTTATGTACCTACAATCGCTTTAAAAGTATATTTCATCTTCTATTGATTCAATTCGTTTCGTAAGATCCCTTATATTTCAACAAAGCGTTTATGTATTAGTGATTTCATCCTTATTATTAGACACTCTACACGTGTTCTTATATCAAACTAACAAACGAAGGTGTTCTACACAATCCCACCCGTACTTAACCCTCCGAATGCTTCGAATACGGATCTTATCTGCATTGTGGCTCTTATTGCGGTCGTATAATGATGTCAACACATTACGGGCGTGTCGCTCGAGGTACGGGTACAATAGACCCAAAATGTTTACTTACATATATATCCTGTAGTCTTGAACATAGATTAAAGTCCTATATGTATATATTGTGAATATACATATGATATATATATACCGTGTCATTAATAAACTTAAAATGTCTTTAAATTCATAGTTTGTTTCATTTAAAGTCTTACAGGGTTGCTTTACTGCTATGTTACTCGTATATCTAACATAGTATCAGATTTCATTATATTCGGCATGAATGGGCCGGCTCAACCGGTGTCATACCACGGCCTCACAGAAAACCGGTGTGAAACAGCGCTTGCGCTGTATTTCACCGAGTGAGTGAGAATACCGGAGGCCAACCATACATATCTCAACCCCTCACACCTATCCCCCTCTCCATTCCCCACCACATCCCTCAAAGGCCGACAATGCACTGGTGACGCCTCTGCTCAGAAGAAGAAACCTCGACTCAGAACAAGATTTTTTGATCACACTAGGTGTTGTCCCATGTACGATTTGAACCCACAACACTTGGCAAAGTAGAAAGCGGCGATCGTTTAGACCACTAGGCCATACATAATAATAATAATAAATAATAATAATAAACTTTATTCTCTTTCACAAATGTATAACTTAATAATAGGTACAAAAGTGGCTTGGCTTCCGGATTCCACCTTTGTGAAAGACTGGTGCCTGATGTAGGTTATAAAAATATAACCTGTGTTACAGGTCACCAGGCCCTCTGCACGGTAAGAAAAGGAAGGATGACAATAATAACCGTGTGAGAAAATTAACAATTAAGCAAATTACGACTAATACAATATTAAAAAGAAAACAAAGACAATAGACAAGATCTTTGACAGGCAAACAGTCTGCCTAAGATTAAACAAGAGATATGTGCATGCGCTAGTATGAGTGTGTGCCAGTGTGAGTGTTAATGTGTGTGCAAGTCGTTCAGATTTGTGGAGACAGTGTTGTGAGATAATTTTGCGCCATTAACATTGACTATAGAAGGGCAAAGTGTTAAGTGGATCAAGGGTAGGAGTAGGACTTCATTTGATGACGACCATAATATCCTCCGTTGCGTCATAATCTAGAGATTTCAGGTAGTGTTTTAGAGTTTGTAGACAGGCAAATTGGCTTCTAGGGTATATGTTAAGAATACTATTTATTTTATTGTAGATATATGGCCCTAGATAACAAAAGAATCTTTGAGTGAGCGAAGATTTGAAATTTAAGCGGGGACATACTTTACCCTTCCTCCGCCTGTCTTTGAGTAGGTTAATGTCAAACTGAAGTTGAGAGTGTTTTTTAAGAACAATTTGCAAAATAAATGTTTGTCGGACCGTAAGTAAGTCCCATTCTTGATACAAAGCTGCAGTTGGAAAACGTAAGGGGAGACCAGCAGCAACCTTGAGAATAGCACGCTGTGCTCGCTCAATCCCGATGATGTGAGTCCTGGCAGCACCACCCCACGAAGTTATACAATAATCAATTAGAGATTGGCATAATGCGTAATAAACCATCTTGATAGTCTTGCGATCTGCAGAGTGCCTCAAAGCCCTGAATATGTATATTAGTTTTCGTAATCTGGATACAAGGGCTTCTATGTGTAGTTTAAAGGTGAGATGCTGATCAACAATCACCCCAAGATATTTAAGACTCTCAACCCTCTCAAGAGATGGACAAGAGCAGTCAGAGGCCTCACAAGAACAGGCGTGTGCCGATATGGTTAAAGACAAAGGTGGGAGGAGATTCGCTCTATGTGCAAAGGCGATATATTTAGTTTTAGAGATGTTAAGCGTCAAGATATTATCCCTCAACCATTCACCAACTCTACCAAAACCCACTTGAGTCTTGGCAAACACCTCCTCCCAGCTGTCACCGCTAAATAACAGTGCAGTGTCGTCAGCAAAGGTGATAACTTTACCACCAATGCCAGGCAGTTGGCATAGGCCATTTATGTACACCAGAAAAAGGCCATACATGCAGTCATTGCAATTTATTTGTTCCTCTTTAATGTTTATTTCGAGATATGAGGAAGTTATCAATTATAGTTGAGGTTTACGAATTAAAAAACATGTATTTATATTTCAATGGAGTGTACAATGGATGTCCAAAAGAGCAGTTGGTATATATAAGTACTAACAAATTTATACATTTTAAACTTACCCCCACCGATTAACCAATCAACGCACAACTTAATCCAAATTGCCACCGATTCTTTTTAATTTATACTTTTCTGGAAAGGAATAAACAGTTGTATGGAAGTTTATCATATTTGAAGTCAGAAATATAAATTACCCATGCGAGCGAAAAACGTGGGCAATGGCAATTTCTTTATAAATGGTGATCTTATACAATCATTATTGTTTAGTTCACAAAAGATTTCATACTTTAACCTTTATAAGTTGTATAAAATATTTACAATAAATAATGACAGTCCATAGTATGTAACTGAACATTAGGTGAAATATGACTTTGTATAGCTATTATTTTTTTTATTTTTGTTTTTATTATATAGGGGGCAAACGAGCAGACGTATCGCCTGATGGTAAGCGATTACCGCCGCCCATGGACACCCGCAACACCAGAGGCGTCACAAGTGCGTTGCCGGCCTTTTAGGAAAGAGTACGCTCTTTTCTTGAAAGTTTGAAGGTCGTATTGGTCCGGGAACACCACAGGCGACAGCTCATTTCACAGTTTTGCTGTGCGTGGCAGAAAGTTAGTTAGTTAGTTAGTTATTAACCGATAAAACCTTTGTAAATATAACCTCAATCAATCGTTCACAAATCATATCATCATGTTAGTACAGGTTGAGCTATATTCACCTAAAGCTATCACAAACGTTTTGTCTAACATAATATTTCAAAAGAAATGTACAACGTTTCTGAATAGGATACTTTAAAAGTACTTACTTAACCATATTCACCGCACTACAACAATGCATCAACAAAAAAGTATATTTACTTTCACACTATGCAACAATCATAAAACTGAGATAAGTAAAGAATAAAAGTATTTCCAGGGCATGATTCATCACAACATTGTAAGCATTTCTTCAAAATATTTTCGGCATTTGAAGAAGTTTTAAAAGTGTTAATATGGGGTCGGTTAAGTATTTTACCTGAAGTTATGGTGTAATACCGGATGTCATTAATGGAGGGTTAAAAAACGTTATCAGTGAAGATGACAATAGCAAATATGAAGTTTTTAAATGACGGGAATTCGGGTTTTATAGACGCATGGCTGGCTTTTTTTTCTCGTATATGCTTTTAATTTTACCGACTTGGATACGATGAAATTGATAATAGTTATCAAAAACTTAAAAAGATATATAATTGTTCATTCGTTTGTTTTGTAGTACTGTTCTTTTCCTAAAATATTAACAAAACTTATAATTTTATATGCAACTAGCTGACCGACGCAACCTCGTTTGCGTCATTTATTGCCCGTAGCGAAAAATTTTCCCCCGTATAGGGTTGATTTTTACACCTTGTGTCCGAAAAACCCCAATATCTTACGGAACCCTATTTTTTCCAAAATAAAATATAGCCTATAGATTTACCATAGCATCTATTGATTACTTACTCAACCCAGTCGAAAGCTATCGACATCTGTTAGAATCATTTGGAGTTAACAGATAATTGTGACTGTCAAATAATAACAGACAAATAATTAGCAATAAATTAAAATTGCGACTATAATTTGAGATTTAAACTATCCTATCTCTCAAGTTGGATCGAACTGCACATGGTGTGCGAATTTTATTATAATCGGTTAAGTGGTTTAGGAGTCCATTGAGGACAAACATTGTGACACGAGATTTATATATATTAAGATTATATGTGACATTTGTGTTTTATGTTATGTAAGCAGTACCCAAATGCAAGTTACAAGTTCATATTGTCTGTGTTCTAACAGATTAAAATACGGAATACGGTATGACGGAGTAGAGTATGACCACCCCATTATAATAAATTTGAAACAAACATTATCCCAACCCATCTAGTCTGCATAGTAGGCCAAAACCTTATTTTCAGCAGTGGAATATTCAGGACTGTTGATTTTGGTGTCAAGTGAACACTTGAAAATATAAGAGAATTAGGTACCAAGTTGATAAAACTTAAAGCTAGGTACGTATACAAAGATAAAGAAAACAATGAAAAATAATCAATGTGTGACAGAATTCAATCAACAAACTTTAATACACGGTCTCAACAATAACGTGTTACTTGCTACATCATGTTGACATTTCGCTTGTCAAAACGGTAATATACTAGACAGTTGTGACGTCATGAGCAACCAAATCGTAAACAGTATATTACATGTGGTTACGCCTCAACCGTATTTGAGAAGGAATTCGCTTGCGGTCAAACAGACCACCTACGTGGCAAACGACGTCCCATTTTGTTAATGGTTCCATTATTGCGTCACCGTATGACACTTAAGTAGAAATGAGGATTAATTTTACGAGTTCATTTTGTTATAAACCTTGATTAAGATGCATTAGTTGAAATTCCTTGTAAATGTGAATGTACAGTATTATTTGTACTATTTTATTAATAAAATAAGTTAATCAGGTAAAAAGTAAGATAGTTCTATTATTTAACTCATGTTTATCTCATCATCATCAGGCTGATGAAAAATGTTTATATGACAAAGTTCGATTAAAAATAAAACACTGTCTGCTACTGTCATCTCTAAAGCAATGAATACAAATAAAGTCATATTAATTTCATTGTAAATATTTGAAAATTCGACTTCTCGCAAAGTGTAATAGGTACTGTAGTGACCTGTTGAAATTCAAACTCAATTCAATAAATAAATAAATATTCCGGACACCTTACACTCAACGCCATCTAGTCCCAAGCTAAGCAGAGCTTGTGTTATGGGTACTAAAACAACTGATATAAATTCATATTTACTTTTTTTGTAAATACATACATATTATACATAGAAAATACCCAAACTCCGAAACAAATATTTGTAGATCATACAAACATTTGGTACGACCCGGGAATCGAACCCGAGACCTCAATACGCTACCACTGCGCCACCGAGGCGGTCATATATATTAGGGTTCATCATTAGCAGAAACATTCTGGCGCTTTTTGCACGAACGTCATTTTATCTGCAGCAATTTGTGAAGTGACAATATTCTCCCGAACAGTCTCCACAATGATCTTTACTTATACAGGCTCCTGATTAAACAATATGAGTCTTGTCCAGTGAGGTAAAAAACAATAATAATATCGTCTTAGAATATTTAAATATTTAAAGTAATAATAATAATATATTTAATTCACAAATAAATATTTACAAAATTATCACATTAAATCACAAAATTTAAACAATAATATTCAAAGTATTATATATGGAACAATCAAAATGTGGAACGATGGCACCTGTACTAATGAATTTAAACATTGTATCACAGGTGCCAGCGCCCTTCACCATTCTTAGACAGTTCCCTAGTACATGTGATAGCAAATACAAACCAAACAGTTACTTATTTGGATTACAAATAATGTTACATTACAAAGTATCAAAGTTATCCCCGTATCAAAATATCGAGCATTAATTGCAGCTTTGATTTTTGTAAGCAAAATGAGTATGAATATTGTAGGTAATAATAAATAATATTTTAATAACCTGCAAAGTGAACCTGCGACTCTCGGTTTAGCATTCACTTCCACTTTCGTTGCGTCACAATGAAAATTATATATATAAGTTTCTATATTATTATCATGTTAGATACCATGCTTTTCAAAACCTTTAAAAAGTAAAACAAACAGTGATATAAAGAAAGAAATGTACAGAATAACACTCAACAAGACTTTTCCATTTTTCTCCCGCTGCTCCAACATACAGTTGCCGGCGATAAAAACATTAGGACACAATAAAACATTTGCGAATTTTTCAAATTTCGTTATGAGTGTCGGTGAAAATTCGAAAGCGCTTCTATAATGGCTTTTATGAGCTCGTGGACGTGATTTATGCAAATGATTTTGTATACGAAAATTCTAAAGTCTATTAAATATACTATGTAGATAGCGTCACTCTTATTTATACTGCGGGCTGTCTTTGGAAAGAGACGAAATATTAACATTATGAACTTTTCAAATGCTAACGCCATCTATCGGGAAATAGGGGTTAGGTTTCTGTCGTGCTTATTCTTAAGAACTTCCCAAGTCTTTGCAAAAAATAATAGCTATACAAATGCTTTGAATAAGATTGTTGCGTTATATTTTAGGATTTGCATATCAAAGCTACCGAGTTTTGCCCTGGATGTGGTAAATGAACGTGATATTGAAATTTCCATTAAGGGTAAAAATTCGAGACTTTATAATAAAGAACGCCATTGATATTATACGATTCCACATTAATATAAATGGTTGGCAAGCTGTGATAAAGCATTATTTTGATTTAGATGTATTTCATCTAAAATTAAAATGATTGGGTAGGTACTTTGTCAGTTTTGTTGTATTTCTAATATAAGTATCAAAAATCAAAGTAAACATTTTTAAAGTATGACTTGTCTGTTATTATTTTTTCTAAGTTATTCGCGCTAATAGAATAGGTACAATGCAAAATTAATAATCACGTTCATTGCAAATAATATTAAACTATATAAGAAAATGATGACCGATAAACCACTTTTATAAATAGAACAAGTTAAATTTAAAAAGTCTTTAATAAATCCACTAAAATCTTTAAATTTTTCAGTTAACGGTTACCTAATTAGCCTACTAATATATTTCAAATGTTAATTAACCGATAAAATATAATGTAAAAATATACCTGAAATATGTAATTTCTGTTTAAACCATTTACGGTATTGATAAAATAATGGACCATATAGTGTCTCGGATTTTTATCTCGTTTCAAATTAACTGAGACAGTTGAAATAAACAGAAGGTGTGTAATGTTTTATAATAATAGTGTCTTTAATAATTATTATGAGGCGACTGCAAAACCTATCTAACTTAACTAACTTACAAGTGGATGTAATGTTTGGTAAGGCATGAACAGTCAACTGTATAATATATTTCTTGATTACAAGCTGTTTCCAAGAATTATAATTAGTATTAAATAGTTTTAGATAATAATAAATAGAAGTTGTTATTTCTTAAAACATATATATTTTATATACCAGGAAACTGAAGTTTTAACGGTGCGCCAGTTGTTCATACTGTACACGCTGTTGAAACAGCACTCTTTGCTGACCTATAGTCGAACTGCCTCCAGTGGCAAACGAATATTTAGACCTATCCAACGCGCTAAGTTTTCAAAGAAATATTCCATGCGATTTTTTTGCTACATGGGCGGCTTCCTGTACAATAGGGTCAGCAGAGTTGTACCAATATTCCATCTTACAGGGGCGAGGTGTAAAAGAACGTTGATTGAATATTTGAAGAAGTTTAGTTACGACGACACTGAAGCAATGCTTTCAGTAACGGTGTAGGATATGGCACACACACACACGCACACACACACACGCACACACACACACACACACACACACACACACATACACATTCATACTAACAATCATGCGCACACAAATATATAAAAATAACATAAATATCTAACTTTAATCATTGAATGTTATAGTGCCCGGTTTTTGTAAAACAGAATATAAACATACGTAGGGGGGAGACCTGGTGTCCTGAAACACAAGCCTTAAGCTTAGCTTAGGCACCAGTCTTCCACAATATTGAAAAAGATTTATATGTTTCTGTATTGTTAATGCAATGTATACCTACTATATTGTGGCAAGAAATAAACTTTATTATTATTATTATTATTTTAAACAGAAACCATTACAAGAATATAACAAAAATTTGAGCAGTAGTCGTAAAATTATCTTAAAATTTCTACGATGGTGCTATCCAATACTAGATGGCGCTACATGTCCTCATAGAGAATAAGGAACTTACGCAGGGTGCGGGAGGCAGGGGGGAATAACTCGCGCGCCCCCACTGCTACTTCTACGAGTCAAGCGCTCCGCTTGACAGTCATAACGCAACCGCGCCGCGGAGAGGTCTTGCTACACCACGCGCCGGTCTATACTTCTCGCAATAAATATTTAATACACAAACTGATCTGAAACGTCAAACAACAAATAATAAGTGAAAAGTAAAACCAGTTACTGTCATAAAGGACTTAAACAATAATATACACTTTTGACTTATAGTGAAGTGAAATGCTAGGAAGTTTTTCTTCAGCGCTCAAGTGTACCACGTACTTTGTTTCGGAAATGGTGATATCGACCCACGGGGAGTGTTTATGAGACGTTTTGTAGTGAAATGAAAAATCTGTGATAATGTATACAGTCGTGACTGTATTTTGTGCTTTATTGCACATCGGCTCAACGGTGCTGCCCTACGGCTCGGACAAATGCGTTCGAGTTTCAGATCGAGCATCGGACAGTGGAGTACTGTGCAGGATACGAACACTTGATGGCGATGGAAGCAGTATCATATCAGTTTCATCGGACACCAATCGCTTGGCAATAGAGTGCAATCATCTATTGCTTTTTGAAAGCTCTTTAAGAGCACACTATTTTAATCCAGTATCCAGTCTCACTCAACTGTCCATAAGCAACTGCAAGTTACTACATCTACCTGATAATACATTTAATGAATTGAAGAAGCTTAAAAAGTTAAAACTGCAAACCAAGAACTTTGAATGGAGCCCTACTAAGAACTTAGAATTATCTCTAAACGCTTTTAACGGTTTGTCGGAACTGCAGTCGTTGGATCTTGCTCAGAATAACATAAAATTTGTACCTTCCGGCGTGTTCTGCGCCTTAGAAAATTTGAGTTCATTGAATTTGACTCATAATAGAATAAGGACAGTTGGACAACTTGGATTTGGGCAAGGCTGTGGATCAAATTTACACAATTTGGATTTAAGTAATAATGAAATCAAATCGCTACCAGAGAACTCCGAATTATTGAAATTGAGAAGTTTACAACATTTGTACTTACAACATAACAATATCTCTGACATATCAAGTGAAGCTTTTAATGGCCTTGTATCAATGAGGGTGTTTAACATATCACACAATCAGCTTCATACGCTCCCTGAAGGTCTATTTGCTAACGCAAAAGAATTAAGAGAAATATATTTAAACGATAATACTCTTTTTGAATTGGCTCGAGGCATATTTCATCGATTGGAACAGCTTATTGTACTAGACTTATCCAGTAACCAACTAACAAGCAATCATATTGACGACGGGACGTTTTTGGGATTAATTCGTTTGATAGTACTAAATTTATCAAATAATGCTTTGACGAGAATCGATGGAAAAACTTTTAAAGACTTATTCGTCTTACAAATTTTGAATCTCAAGAACAATACAATTGGCTATATAGAAGAAAACGCATTTTTACCGTTGTATAATTTACATACGCTAAATCTAGCTGAGAATCGCCTTCATACTATAGATGAAAATTTATTCAATGGCCTCTTTGTATTGAGTAAATTGACATTAAATAACAATTTACTGGTAAATATAGACCGAAAAGCTTTTAAAAATTGTTCTGATTTAAAGGAGTTAGATCTGAGTTCTAATCAGCTTATGGATGTGCCTGAAGCCCTATGGGAACTGTCTTTTCTTAAAACCCTCGACATTGGAGAAAATCAAATATCCCAGTTTCGAAATGGTTCGTTCAAAAATTTAAACCAATTAACGGGCCTACGATTAATAGACAATCAAATCGGCAACCTTTCCGTCGGAATGTTTTGGGACTTACAGAGCTTACAAGTGCTCAATATTGCTAAGAACAAGATCCAGTCAATCGAGAGAGGAACATTTAGCAGAAATACGCAACTAGAGGCTATACGGCTCGACGGGAATTTCTTGTCCGACATCAACGGCGTCTTCTCAACGCTCGCAAGCCTTTTGTGGCTCAATTTATCGGAAAATCATCTAGTGTGGTTTGATTATGCGTTTGTGCCTAGCAATTTAAAGTGGTTAGACATTCACGGCAATTTTATTGAACACTTGGGTAACTATTACAAGTTGCAAGATGAAATCCGTATAAAGACATTGGACGTTAGTCATAATCGTATAGTGGAAATTTCGCCTATGGCGATCCCTAATAGTGTAGAACTGTTATTTATTAATAATAACTTTTTAAATAGTATTCATGTGAACACGTTTTTCGATAAAAAGAACTTAACGCGGGTGGATATGTACGCTAATGAAATTGTACGGTTGGAACTTAATAGTTTAAGACTATCTACAGTGCCGGGCAATAGGACTTTACCTGAGTTTTATATTGGTGGCAACCCATTTCAATGTGATTGTGCTATGGAATGGTTACCAATCATTAACAATATGACCGCAATGAGGCAATATCCTCGTGTGATGGACTTAGAAAACGTTTTATGTAAAATGACGAACACTCGAAGTGGAACTCATGTGCCCCTAAGTAATTTAAAGACAACAGACTTTCTTTGTAAGTATGAGACTCATTGTTTTGCCATCTGTCACTGCTGCGACTATGATGCGTGTGATTGTGAAATGACCTGCCCTCAAAATTGCACTTGTTACCACGACCCTCTGTGGAATACGAACGTTGTAGACTGTTCCGGCCAATCTTCAATTGAAATACCACAAAAAATACCTATGGATGCTACGGAAGTATTTTTGGATGGAAATAATATAAAAGAATTACAAAATCATGTGTTTATTGGGCGACAGAAAATGAGATCATTATACGTGAACAATAGTAATGTTGACAGCATTCAGAACAGAACTTTTGCCGGATTGAACGCTCTTCAAATACTTCACTTAGGCAACAATAAGCTCAAGGAATTAAAAGGATATGAATTTCATCAACTTAGTAATTTAAAAGAGTTGTTCTTACAAAACAATCTCATTAGTCACATTGCTAACATATCATTTCTTTCACTAAAATCTTTAGAAGTTTTACGCCTAGACGGCAATAGATTGGTTGATTTTGGTGTGTGGACTTTTAATAATAACCCTCATTTAAAAGCTTTATCACTCGGCAACAACCTATGGTCATGCAAATGTCGTTATTTACAAGAATTGACTGCATATTTGGCGGAGAATGCGCAAAAAATTATTGACATAACCGACGTATGGTGTTGGAATGGCGATGCAAAGCCGCCACAGAAAAAAGAACTCAATTTAAACGGTACAGCCTGCAGCGATTATTATGCCGATAATTCAGTCATCGGAAATATGCTTGTGTCAAACTACGTTCCCATGATGGTCTCGACGCTTACTGGCTTTATGTTAATTTTATTAGCCCTTGTTATACTCTTTCTATTTAGAGACTCACTTAGAGTATGGCTATATACAAATTGTGGCATAAGAGTGTTCTCTTTTTCGGGATCTTTTGAAGAAAGTCAAAAATTATACGATGCATATGTTTGCTACAGCCCAAAAGATGAAGAATCTATTGTTCAAGCTTTGGCTAATGAGTTAGAACGAGAAAACGGGCATCCATCATATAGACTCTGTCTCCATTATAGAGATATACCACACCACGGCGGTCAATATATGCAATGTGCACCGCCTGTTATCGAGACCGCAGAAGCATCGAAACGAATCATCATCGTGCTAACAAGAAATTTTATGCAAACAGAATGGTCTCAATACGAATTCCGACAAGGGTTGCACGAAGCGTTAAAGGGATGTATTTATAAACTAGTACTAATAGAAGAATATTCAGTTGTGGCGGATGCCATGTGTAACCCCGACATGCGTCCCTACCTAAAAACAGGGTCGCGACTGACATGGGGTGAAAAAAGATTTTGGAAACGGTTGAGGTATATGATGCCTGACACATCTCCAAATAATAAAGCACGAAGTTTAAATACTTACACGTTAGATTCTTCTGTGCCTCACCGTGGTCCTCGAAGCTTGCCTTTTCCTGAAAGGTCACCTGTGCTATGTTCCGCTCAAGGTGCGAGTGCTCCACCTGAATACAGTAGTGAGGTGAGGCAGTCGCCATTAGCTGTCAGACAGACACAAGCAATGGCTTATGGGCCGGATGGAAGGCCTATCTCAGATCACATTTACTCGTCAATAGACTCAGATTACTCGTCGCTGGAGCACGGTATGGCCCCGGGCAGGCGGCGAGACATGCGGCAATGGCCGCCGCCACCGCCTCTCGTGGACACGGGTAATGCCGTGCAAGCCTACCTAGTCTAGAGGGCACTAGCCCACTTTCCAGTCAACATTGTAAATATGTATGTAGTTATTAGTAGTGCGCTGTAAATACTGTAATTATTAGAATGTAAGTGCTATACCAAATGTATGTAAGTGAACTATTATTGCCTGTTCGTTATCATGTGTATAGATATTAAAATTTTAAAGACTGCTGTAGTATATGACTGTAAATAGCAAAACAAGTGATCATTCTATATTATTATCAGTAATATGGTTATTTATACAAATAAAATAAAGTGAAGAAGATTTATAATTTGCTACTTTTATTTCGAACTCCTTAAAACTGTAACCAAATATTTCATGTTTTTTAGGTGTATAAACCATAGGGTCAATAATGATAATAATTATATCCTGTTTTATAGGTGAAAATAATTTCAAATACACAAATTAACTAAAAATGCAATTCGATCACGATAGTGCAAATTCTTTCTTTCTTTTCTTTCTTTCTTTTAAAAAAGACAACTCCCACATTAGGAATAAACATCCTGTGTCGTGGGGGACTTTACAAACATACATGAAACGGACACAAAGAACATCCAGACTCGGGACAACAATTCGTGGATCACACAAAGTGTTGTAGGTACCGCGTGGGATTTGAACCCACGACACTTGGCGCAGTAGCAAGCGGCATGGCGACCGCTGACACCACTCGGCCAACCGTGCAGTCAAATTAAATTTACATATTTATGAAAATGAAATGTCTGTGGTCGTAAAGCATATCAACATTTATCAATACAACATATCAAAATTAATAAATGTGTTACACAAATGTAAGTATAAATATTTGTATAAGTATAACAGTTAAAATTTCATTTTGGAAAACTTCAGCTGTAGCTTGAAGTTGAAACTTATCGTTAAACAAAATTTAATATGGTAGATCTAAGCATTTAAACTTTTGATTTAATGAAAGATTATAATAAAAATAATCAAAATATAGTTTAAATCAGATATAGATTTACCGATATAAATATTTTAGTTTGATAGGTCTCAAATCACAAATGTGAATGTTTAGGTATAAGATAAAATCATTACCATAGCTTTATATATAGGCTATACTGTTTTAGGCATATTAGCTCTGTCCTGTGGGCCTCTCTTTAGAAAGGGAATTTAGCTCAAATATACCACGCTGTCCAAACGGGTAATTAGTACAATGTGAATTATTAACAGCCTTTTATTGTATAACTTGTATTTAAAGTTAAAGATAGCTAAATAGAGTTTCTTTACTTTTTCACATAAACACTACAAAGGGCTTTTGTATTTAAAGGTAAACAAAAATTACCTGCTCATTCTACTTTTTTTTAAGTAAAGCGAATGACAGTTCTCGGAATTAAACAAGGAACAACTTAACAAATATTTGGGATAGCAAAAATGTTTGTGCCATGTGGAATTTGTGCGAGTAAAACTTGGTGTAGCGTCGACAATATCATCTTGTTCATTTTGTAACTATAACAAGAGATAAGTAAAAAAATATTAATTTATTTACAACTTTATCCACTTATGTACATCGGCGGACTTAATGCCCGAGGCATTCTCTGGCAGAAAACCTTTGAGAAGTGTAGAGATCTGTAACTGTTGAGGTTGTAGTTGTCTAGGATAAGATACAATTGACATAAACGAAGAATTACAATATGTAAACACATAGACACGTCGCGATATGTGTTCTGTATCAAAATATATTTTAATCATAGTAAAATATTACATTAGTTATCCGTACATAGTTTGTTTCCACGTCATTTTAGATAAGAATAATCTTCAGCAAAGTAATGTTTATCTCTTTATGAAATATCTTTTGTAAATGATTGTGTAAGTGAAATACATAATGTAATTTGTTAACTTAATTTCCAACATAAATGAGGCTGAACTGAGTTTATACACTAAACGTTTTGAATAGAGGCTATTTTTTCATATATTTATTTGAAAGAAGAAATATCGTAGTAGGTGAGTCTATTTACAAAAATAAAAACTACAGAGAGGTGTTTCACTAAAATTGTGACGTCAAAGTAATGGTCATTTTTAAATTAAAGTTTGTCATAAAGTTTCTTTCAAGCATATAAATAAATAAAAATTTCGAACATGTTATACACAACGCCATCTAGTCCCAAGCTAGGCAGAGCTTGTGTTATGGGTACTAGACAACTGATATAAATACATATACACTTTTTTTTGTAAATACACACATATTATGTATAGAAAACACCTGTACTTCGAAACAAATATTTGTAGATCAGGCAAACACTTGGTCCGACTCAGGATTTGAACCCGAGACCTCAAGCACAGCAGTCGCATTCACTACCACTGCGCCACCGAGGCAGTCAAAATATAATTTATACATTCTCAGTGACAACGGTGAACACACGCTACTGTAGTGTACTGTAGGGGAATATAAATCTAGGAACGGTATATTATAGATATGAAGCATACCTCTTATATTTTACCCGACTACGGTGATGCCGAAAGTAAGGGTTATGTTTTTGGCAGTCTACGAATCGATAATTGTGAAAAAATCTAAACTATTGAATGGATTTTAATATTTAATAGGATGGTAATAATGACGAAGTTGACAATGTTTTAACAAAGGGCAATAGTCGCTAGTTTCAAACATAACTAGAGTAACTGTCTGAGGGCTGGTATTCATTTGTTTGGATGTAAAACTGATTACTTGAGATTCAATCTACTGGTTTAACTGTCACAACCAAAATTAGTTATTGTCGGGCTTGTTAGCTTAGTACTAGTGTGACTGATCGCGATTGCTAAGGGAGCTATGGCTTTGACTCTCACCCGGCAAAAGTATTTGTCTGATGAGCACTTAATTTATTCTATACTAGCTGACCTAGCTAGGTTGCTAGAACCTCGTTCGCGTCTTCTATTGCCCGTAGCGTGAAAACTTTTCCCCGTTTTTGAAACATTCTTCATTAGTGCTCCGCTCCTATTAGTATTAACGTGATGATATATAACCTATATCCTTCCTCGATAAATGGACTATACAACACTGTAATAATTTCTCAAATAGGACCAGCGGTTCCAGGGATTAGCGCGTTCAAACAAACTAATAAACTCTTCAGCTTTATAATATTAGTATATATTTGAGTATTAGACCTTGTATGTTACTATTTAAGGAATGTTTGATCAGATCATGTGTGAGATGTGTAAGGTAATTATTATCATAGAAACTTAGATATCACTATCAATAGTAGGTATTAATAAACACGGTTTTTCATTAATCACTAAAATAGTCCTTCTGAACTTATTCTCGCTTTCACACCTCTGTCTCTTTCTCATGCAATTTTTTTTTCTATAGTAACCTTAGTGACTCCCAGTTGGTTCTAACGGTAAATTTCACCAGTTCAAACGTGTGTTGCAGTGAATAACCGCCATATTCGGTTACAGGGCCTCCCGATTGTTCAGTATGTTACGATATAACACGAGCAAGTCGTGCCTGTTCATGTTCTAGCTTGTACTAACATATTTGGGCACTATATCTCGTTGCTATTCCGCAAAAGGAAACCTTACATGAATTGTTTTATGTGACTAAATGGCAAATCAATGCTACAGTTTAATTGGTATAGCTTTTGGAGTGTTGTACCTACACATTTTACACTTGTCATAACTTATAAAATATACTTTCACATAGACAAATGGCATTATCACAATTTTAGGTTTTAAAATATACATAACACGTGTGAAAAAACAATATCGTAAAGGCTACAGATCTATTAAAAAGTTTTCTAAAAATATAATAAAAAAAAGGTTAAAAATGGAAATAAAGTGCGAAAGAGTGTAAATAAACGGAATACTTGACTAATAAACTAACAACTACTTTTCTGATTGGTCCTTCTGTTTACAAAGCGTAAGAGAACATGAAAATGTATGAACTCCATGTTATTATTCTTAATTCCCTGATGCCAAATAACGAAAGGTAAACTACAGTCAGCGCCAAGGTAATATACACCTTGGAAGAGACATCTTAGAGATGAAAATCTCGTAAAGTTAATTATTATACGTATCAGAGTCCTTTGAGAATTCAATGAGTAGAATTAATGTCACAGGTATGTTGTGTGCCACTGAGATATTTTAAGGGTTCTGTACCTCAAAAGGAACAAACGGATCTCTTTTAGAATCACTTCGTAGTCTGTCTGTCTGTCAAGACCCTTTTTCTCAGGAACGCGTGGAGGTATCAAGCTAAAATTCATATCAAATACTCTAATATCCACTGTTCTTTGGAGCTGTTAAAAAAAATTAACATCTAAGTAAACGCAATCAAAAGATACAGATGTTTATGCTGCAAATTTTCAACACTTGCAAGGGAATCAAAACCTACAGGGTACTTCACGTGAATTTAGAATCTTGAAATTTGGTACGAAGTAACGTTCTATAGTACAGATAAAGGAAAAATTGTGAGGAGCGTAATTTTTTTAGTTATACATCATATATTATACTTATGGGTTTGTACGGAACCCTCGGTGCGAGAGTCCGACTCGCACTTGATCGATTTTGTTACTTACATTTTACGTCATACATACACTTATAGTACAAATTTCTAGGCCTTATATTGCTTCATACGACCGTAGGCAAGCTATTATTATTCTACTGAGGCACGTGAGCTATTAGCATATAGATGCTCTTGGAGATTCACTGCTACTAGATGATAGAGTATGGTAGTCTATAATATTTTCTATAGATTTTTTATTTTATCATTCGTTTGTAAACCGTTAACCTTCACATATATAAAATTCATCAAAAAGGTGAAAAGTAATTTTTTCAAGCAGACGAAGTAGTAAACATTCTGTAACTTATAAACACTTATCATTAATTTAGGCTGGAAACAAAATCGCCTTAGCCCTGAAAGTAAAACTAAAATATTATTCTTAATTTTTACTTTTGGTTTGAAAAAAACGAGATCACATCACCGTCACCGAAATTAATTTATTTTAAAGTAAGAAACTTGGATCTTCTCTCATTTAAAAATATAAATGCAAGATAAAATAATTAATTTCGTATGTTTATAAAGGTATGTGTGGCTTTAAAGATATGAATAAACAGTAAATACACCAATCTGTATAATAATCATTTTAGGATATACATAAATATAACGTAATTTTAAAAGTAAGTATGACAATACTCTATTCATGAAATATTGCGTTATCAAAACCAGTGGAGCTATCATATATACGAGTAGTAACGAAATTCTGGCACAATGAAATAGTAAGTTGGTCTCTAAACTGAAGTTTAGTTTATAAAAGTACAATATTTGCAGTCTGTATTAAGTTTCAGTATGTATTTTGACCTGTCATGATACAAAATACTGTTTAATAAGAGTTCAATTTACATTAAAAAGTTATAAAAAGAATAAGACATTCAAAACAATTGTAAAACAATCTCTTGTATTATAAAATTTGAAACATAAAGGATAATGTACTCCACAAATACCATTTAATTCTAAACTATCGTAAATTCAATATAAATGGGCTAACTAAAACCAATTTCTATACCAACAAATAATTATCAAAATTGAATAAAACAGCTTCAAATTATCTTGGCAAACACAGCACAATAACATACAAGCACGCCAAACCATACTGACATATTTTATTGTTAGTGTATTATTTACCATAATCGGAAATTCACTTTGGCGTAGGTCCAATAAGCTTCCTGTATTTGGATTTGGTATCAAAAATGTTTTGGGTAATGTACATACACAATAATAAAAATCACTAAATTGTGAAGCGGTTGCAACATTGATATAAAATTTGTATATCAATGGGTTGCAACGCAAATATCTGCGTAATCGATTTTTCGATATTTATTTAAAAGAAGTTATATCGTCTGACTGCGAGTTTACACCGAACTAATTAGGTTAACAATATTGACGTCAAAAACACCCACTTTACTACTTAATTAACTCATAATATAAAAAAAATTGGTTTTTTGTTCAACAAAATGTATGTAAAACCTATCCGACGAATGAAAAGGTTAAATTTTCTTTTAAGTTGAAGTACAAAGTACTTTTTTGTCAGTTATATTATTAAAAGCTTTTAAATATTATGTACTGCCTATACTCCCACTCCATACAACAAAGCCGATAAACGTGCCAATAGCGAATGGTGGAAAAGTAAAAAAAATCTAAACGGTATATTTATTGTTTTATGTACAAATGTACCTTCATAGGAAATGAAACCTTGAGAACTTTTAATTATAAAATTCGTTAACTTGTAAATGTTTTTGAAACTATTTCAAAAATATGAATAATTAACTCATAATTTTCATGTGATATGAATGAATCAATAACATGATGAAAATCGTTAGGCTTTTACGTTAGAAGTTACACATTTTTACGATCAGTATTAGGTACATTATTCAATATTCAGATAATTAACAATCGTAATATAATTAAGATACTATAAATTTAGGATGACCTTGAAACAAATCGGTTATAGTTCAAACTCTAGTCATTACATTGTGAATATAGAAGCATCCTTGAATATATTTTGTTCAGTCTCAGTAATCGCACGATTTTCATAATGAACTTTATTTAAAAAATAGCATAAAAACTTTCAAATTATTATCAGTCCGCTGTCGCTTTAATCTTCGGCTACTTGCATTCAGGTCTTTTTAGCCATCGCGTCCCATCCACACTCCAGCTGATTGTGAATATCCTACCCTACAGTAGGACGATAGTAGATCCTATTCTACCTATTGCACAAATCTAACTCACATCCGTTTCATCCCAACAAAGCCATTAATAAATATACACATAGATATCTCATCACACATTATTTAACCTGGTTTATGAACCAAATTCAAGAAATTAGCTTTTTATGACTTACAGTTTAGGATATAATATTAGAGTATATCATAATATACTCTAATATTATATTTTATATCATTATCTTTAATTTCATAAATTATTTATCTAGCTATACCTATGTCCTTCCTCGAGAATTAAAATAACTCCATGCCAAATTTCATTGTAATCGGTGCAACGGTTTGGCCATGAAAGCGTAAGAGACAAGCAGGTAGAGTTTTTTTTTTTTTTTATTGAATAGTGGGCAAACGGGTGGGTAAGCGATTGCCACTGCCCATGAACACCCGCAACACCAGAGACGTCACAAGTGCGTTGCTGACCTTTGGAGGATTGGGGGGGCGTTACTTTTGAATTTATAATATTAAGTATGAATTTAACTGTTTACTTATTACATATTATATAGTTCTCATGCAATATACTAAATCCAATTGAAATCCAGTTTGTATACTGTTTACCGTAATCGGAAATTCACTTTGGCATGTGTCCAGTGAGCGGTGTATCAACTCGATATACAACCGGTACAAGATTAGTATCCATTACGAATGAATAATTGTCTGTACAAGTGCTTTTGTGAGTGGTGTGTTAATGGCGATAAAAAATTAAGGAAACGAGATGCTTTTGTATGGTATTATATTTACTGTTATATTTATGAGTCTACATTTTTGGATTAAGCTTCATGAATATTTAATTCACAATTTGTGTCTATTCATTGTTTGTTGAATAAATCGTTTTATTTCTGATACGGATTTCCTTTTTACAAAATTGTTTTGGTGATCATTAAAATGAGCATCAAATGTATTTTATAAGTATTTTACTATTCGCTTTTTTATGAGTATTTTAATATATTTGTTGTCTATGTACTAGTGATTTTATCAAAATGAAATTATTATTAATTTTTTATTGAATAATGGGCAAACGAAACGACGTATCACCTGATGGTAAGCGATTACTGCCGCCCATGGACACCCGCAACACCAGAGGCGTCACAAGTGCCTTGCCGGCCTTTGAGGGATGGGGGAGGGGTTGGGGTATAGGCCTCCGGTATCCTCACTCACTCGGTGAAACACATTGCAAGAACTATTTCACACCGGTTTTCTGTGTGGCCGAGGTATCACTCCGGTCGAGCCGGCCCATTCATGCTGAAGCGTGGCTCTCCCACGGTGAATATACATATTACTTACTTCATTGTGCTTTTATTACGGAGATACGGATGACTTCTGGTTCCGCAGGCAGAATTTCTAACCACTACAATATAACTTAATGAATTAAAGTCACTCAGTGTCAGTGTCAGCGTCAATGTAGTGTTTGTTTTAATATTAATATCGATTTTATATAATTTCATAATCAATATATTCTATGGTTTGGTAATCTTCATACTTAATGAGTAAAATTATTCATGATACAAAAATAAATGTAGTTTGAAAGTTAAGAACACACCCTCGTAACACAAAAATGTACTACCATGTTACTATATTTTTTAGTAAGAGATAGGAATCTCGTGTTACATTTTTGATTAATAATGGTTTTTTTACGTTTATTAAGCAACTAATAACATAATAGCTTATTTTTAGTACCAAGATATTATTTCCAAGATAAACATCACCATAAAACTCACAAGATTTACGCTCATGACGCGCCAGAAGGGCCATCAACGGTCACAACTCTAAACAATTGAGGCGCAATAACCTAATTCTTAGTCAAATCAGATACAATATGAGCTAATATGGCATTAAACATTCAAGTCCAGAAGTTTATACTAAGCCGCCTAACAAAGGTGACGGCGGTCACGATCCTTAACGGATGTCGCGTCCGGTGCCACGGGCTTATAGAAAAAATAATAGTTATTGGTGATGTATGATAGTAAAATGCTATGACTGCTATAAGTATTACTTTGTGGAAGTGATTTACGGTGGTGTTTGTGAGGTTTTATGATGACGTCACAAGTAACCATATAAATTTCAGAAGTTATAATGACTTTTGGAAGTCTTTCTTTGAGTAAGTTTGTTCTAGAATTAGAAAAAGTTACAGCATTTTAGAATTTTTGTGGCCATGTTTCATTACTAAGTAGGTAGCCTTTTATTCATTAATAACTCGATTTCAAAGAACTCTGCTAACCCAATGAATGCCAAAAATATCTTTCTCTTTGTGTCTGTTGGTAGTAAAATAACCTCTTATTGTGTATTTTAAATCAATAATCACTTTTATTTTATTTTAACTAGGTATATTATCCATGAAAGACTAACGCTACTGTTCTCTTGTTTATAAATCCCAATACACATAAATAGTTATAAAAGTAGAGTTCACCTGCTGCACTCAATATTAAAACTCTGCTTAAATACAGCGAAACATTTCATACAGGTAGCTCACTAGATCAACTGAAGCGTAGTGTGTGCAGAAGGGTAAACAGAGAATTATTTTCATTCCGCATACTACGTCTTTTTTATTATAGAAATCAATGCAATACACAGGTACCTTTGGGACTACTGATAGTTCGAAGTGGATTACCTACTCCTTGGGTGTATACCCATGGGTTTAAGTATTACGTAAGTAAACATAAAAAGACTCCAAGATGTGTTAATTAAAACATTCATTAACTCGAGCATTCCTTGTTATTAAGTAGTTGACTGCAATAAAAGATGATTGGCATAATCAACAGTGTCAACTGTCTGTTGTCGGGAACTTACAATATAACTAAATTCTTCAAGTTATACTAAATGTCACTAATCTAAAATAAAAAAAATAAACTAAAATAAGTGTTGTAATCTAGTCAGCATTGGTCAAGTTACTCTACTTAGTTCATGTTTGTTACTTTATTGTGCGTTTTCAAATCCTAAATTAAACACTTGGAGACAAAAATTTGGTAATAACCCCTAATTTTTAATTTTCATTTTAAATTAATTTTCATTTTTTGAATTTAAATTCAATAAATTAGTTTATCCTTTTCAAATTTGGATTAATTTGTAGCAAAAGCATTCTTATTTGTAACCTGTAGTAATTAATGTACGGATCAAATTTTGTATTTATTCTCATATTAAAAACTATTTTTTATTAGAAATGTATTCGCTTTGTATTCTCTCTGTCAGGTGTACACAGAATGCAAAGTGAAATGCTGGGAAATAATTATTCGGGCTCATTGATTGTAGTCCATTACGATTGACAGAACGTGTAAGGCACATCTTGTATAGTGTGTAAGCCAAAAGAAAAGTGCTACCAGGATCGGAAACTAGAACTGCGATTACCAAACTAAGAATCTCGCCTAGATTATACGATTTCCACACAGAATTGAACCGTTTTACAATCGATAGAGTGGTCCATTACTGGAATGCTGCTATGTTTTGCTATATTATCATAATGGAACTTGTTATTCTGAATTCTTGCTTATAGTCTTCCTTAAGAATTATAATTGTCATTACAGCTTGACATTAAATAAATTAATATGCCTGGAAATTATAATATCACGTTTTAAGGCCTTAAAATTAGATCAACGAAACCAAAGTGTATCTCAGTCTTAGAATAAGTGTAGATATAAACATATTTATTTTGTTTTATATTTTTATTCTGCAAATTTTTTTTTGTCTTCTTTTTCCAATAAGCCCGTTGTGTCCCACTGCTGGACAAAGGCCTCCCCTGCAACAAGCCACTTCTCTCTATTTAAAGCCAGTTCCGGCCAGTCTCTGCGATAGGCGTCAAGATCGTCGCGCCATCTTTTACGGGGTCTGCCTCGTCGTCGGCGTCCACCCTGAAGCACCCAGTGTTCGACGACCTTGGCCCACCGGTCCGGATTCATCCGATATACGTGTCCGGCCCAATCCCATTTCAATCTGGCAGTCTTCTTGCCCACATCCGCGACTTTAGTTTTTGATTGCAGCTCCGTGTTTCTAATACGATCCTGTCGCTTCACACCCAACATGCTACGTTCTATTGCTATTTTTTTTTCTTTATTAAATATTTAATTGTTTATTACTTTTAGAAAAATGTAGAACAATGAAAGAAGGCAGAAAAGATTAACACAAGATCTATTTGTCCGATTTAACCTAAAGAATGTCTGCTGCAATAAATATATATGTAATTCTATAACGGTTATCAAATAACACTTTTGAATAAAGTTTCTGCGCAGTCATTTATGCGTGATCGAAAGACCCCATCACTAGTTACAATAAAAAATAATTTACAAATAATATTTTATTTGTTTTCGTGTGTAAAGATACTTTGCAATTGGTACTATTATAAACTGCAGACTTCTGGTCGTTACATAAATATTGTTTATATGTAACTCGACACATGACCATTAAACTACAATAAAGAGTTAAACAATAATACTCGTTCTGTTGTTTAGAATAAAGTTCAAAACGGAAATGAGTGCTAGTTATATTTTGTTAACCAAACCTACAATCATTCTTGATTTATAAGACGTAAAACGTGCACTAATAAAAATGTATAAAATAGTAGAATGCCTTTGTTTCTGTCGTATGAAAATATGGAAGCACGTCTCAAAGTTTATTGTCATCTCCTTTGTAGTGTTTAAGACCTCGATTTATTTTCATACACAATAGTATAGGCTATAAAGAATATAAAACATCAGTAAGCGATTCCCGATATAAATTCAATAAATTTTAAGTAGAGTACTAAAGTTAGCATCAGTTAATGGTACTTTTAAAGATACCTACATACCTATCATCTTTTTTGATATTGTTGCAGCCAATAATGCCTTTACAATTTTCTATATACATCCCTAAGAGTACTCGACTCTTCGAATTTGTTACTTCATGTACCATATAAGGTCTATGTACAGCAATGGACTCTTTATCTCTTTAAGACTGTTTATGTTGATGATACTCGTATTAGAGCTTCATCTTCCTATCCTTTCACATTCCCAAGATTATTTGGGGTCGACTACTAGTTCAATCGGCTTTACCTGAATATCAGTTTTTCCACGGAGCGACTGATATCGAACCGCCGCAACCCCGTTTTGAGTGTGAACTAAATTTGAAGATTGAACTAGTTGTCAGTATATTTAAGGACACTCACTTCCAAATAAAAATTGCATAGGTGTTCATGACAACTGGGACCGACGGTTTAACGTGCTCTCCGAGGCATGAGTTGGAAACAATGCCATCTTCCATGTTCCGTGTTGCTATTAAGAATTTCTAGTAAGAAAAACCCAACAGCAGACCGACCCGTGAATCGAAACAGAGATCTCTAGATCTACAATCGCTTATGCTAACCACTAGACCAATGAGACTGTCGATGATACTAGTTTATATCTGAAAAACAAAACTGACTGTAGCAATACTATACAGGCTATGTATTCTGGAACTTTCTCCTAATATATTATAATACACACAATTGACTTACAATCATATATTTAAAAATATTAGTAACTAGTTCCTGCCTGAGGCTTAATTCTCGTAAATCTCGATTAATGTACACCCATGCGTATGTACAGAACACAATATACCATGTGCCGAATTTAGTTCAGCCTGCAGCTATTTAAGCGTGCGAATGAAATGTATTCGTTCACACACAAACATGGACACACTCGCACGTAGTATAAAATTAGTTAATGCTTAAGCAAATAAGGACCTTTCGTGAAAACAAATTCGATCCCAGAGTAATTATTGGCTATTGCCACGTTATAGTAAACTTAATGGAAAACACGCGTTTGCCTCAGGTCTATACGTTATTGAATATTACTGGCGTTACGCACCAGTTTTGTGCAGTGACTAAATGTAGGGATCAAACCACGAATAGTAACAAAAATACTTAAAATATGTTATTTGATGGAAATTGTTATAAAAATAGTTTTAACTTGTAACTTTTAAGTTGCTTAGCCATGAACACATTTATCTTAGTCTAATATAGGTATGATTTTGTCCGTCCTCAAAAATATGCACATACTATGAAACTGGTAATTTATTTTCCTATAAGCGCGCTTGATATTGTAAACCATATTAATACATTGGGCTTTGGTCATCTAACTAAACATTCATACCTACAGACTTTCTGTTACAGCTTATTGACCTTTGTGTGTTTTAGCTAACATTTACACATAATTCTCACCTGCTTCAAATACCCCATTCACAATCATAAAACGCCGTACCTACCTACTTTCTCTCTGCGGTTTCTGAAATGTAAACCATGCGATATAAACGTTGGTAAAACTGTTACGCTTCAGTAGGACCATTCACATAATGTCGTTACTTTCCCTCTATTCAATAAAGTGGCTCTCATTACTGAACTTTCCATCATATTTGAATTTTTTCGATACGCGGTATGACTAAATTATGTCACGCTATTATTTCAATATTTTGTTGTTAGCGGATAGGAAGCGAATCGTGATTTCTACTATAATTTTGTTGTTAGACAAGATTTAACATTTTAAAGTCTATTACGTGGATCAAACAAACTTAACTGAAAGCTAACCATTCGTTTGCACTGTTTAAATATTTCATCTCTAACTTCTTAGTTTTTATTACAGTCAAGCATGGTTGATACAGAACACACAACTACAACACTTGAAGTAATATAAGTAAAAAGTCAGAAGAAAAACAAAAGCATTAAAAACTTTAATAAAGTGAACTGAAATTAAAATGTAACTGAACTATTTCTATAATCGTTTTTAAACTACATATTTGAGTTTTATCATTTAACTTACGCTAATGAGGTTAGAACTCAAAATTGGTGACTGCAGCTTTTAATTTATCTTTTCGTATTAGTTTATGTACCAATATATGGTTTGGTTTTTTTATGTTATGTTCCAGTGGTTCGAGATGGCTAGAACCTTAGTTATTTTAAGAACAAAACAAAACAGAAAAGCGTGGGATTAAACTTTCATTCACACGATATTTAAGAAAAGTGTCATTGTGTGTCATGTGTATGTTTTACTTTGAGTTTGTTTTTGTCTCCAAACATTAAAAAACGCATTAATTCACTAAAGTGAAAGTTTTATCGACATTTTCATACTACTAAAACGAGTGATTAATTTAAGAAAGTTATCTATAAGACCGTGATGTTCTTAATTCTCTGAACCGCAAAAACTAATCAGTATTATGTTTGCTGAATTATTTTTATGAAATAGATCAATTTCGGACTTAGTATGACCTGGGTAACTATCACCTATTTTTTACTTCATAGTTGTATCAAGAACCATTATTTAGCGCTCAAACAAAATAAAACATGACAGTGGTATACACTTTTTCAGAACTTTTTTAAGGTACTTTGATAAAATGAAATAGAATGATTATCACTCGTCACATTTTTGACACAAAGGCTTCATTGGAGCGTGAAATACATTTCAATTCCAATACTCGTACGTTCCATACACGCATCGTATAATTCTAAATCAACTTGAACATCCCAAAGACCAGTCTTTTTGCCACGTCAACATCTAAGTAAAACAATTGACCATAAAATCGTCCGTACGTGTCCCTCACAAAAAGAGAAAGCCCCTCTACGGCCCATTCTAATGTCCCGTTTCTAAGAACATTATGTCTTATTTAAGAGATACGACAAAAAATAAAATAGCTCGCGCCGTGAAAGAATAAGGCGAAATGGGCCATAAACGCTGGTCCGTCGTATCTAAAGACAAAAGTCGTAGAGCTACCGGCGTAGAAATATTTGGGATGTTGTAAAATGCGTTTCTTACTTTATTGCGACATTGTTACATATAACGTTTTTTCTCATTCAGTGAGTTTTGACAGTGGGACAATGGTAATATTAGCTTCTGTTTTATAATGACGAGTTTGGTGACAAAAGCTTTAAAATATTTTTGGATTGTCCTCCTGGCGCCTTTGTTTTCGAATTACATGTATACAAAGGGTCTAACTTAAATGTTGTAAGGAGCAAATTTATTTTAGAATTTGATGTTTCTATTTCTGGAGAATTGTACAACCATTTTTTAAGTTACTTCCAAAAACGGAGAACGTCCTTAGTTTCTCGATTTTTTTAAGTATGACCTAATTTGTAAACCTATTAAGTGTTTTTTAGTATTTTTAAGCTTTACTTTTTAGAGTATCGTTTTCTACTTCTTATTATCATTAACTGAGGATTCTTCTTGAGAAATCGAAGAAATCTTATTAATTAAAGGGGTATGCTATGAAGATTTAAGATAATAGAAAACCGGACCGGAGATTCTTGTAGTACCGTACAAAAATATGACATTTTAGTTTTATTTTTAGGTTTAATAAAGTTATGAAGAATCGAATAAGTAAGTATGTATCATCATCATCATCTATGGATCGAACTAAGTGGCGTGCTATTGGAGAGGCCTATGTCCAGCAGTGGACTGCGATAGGCTGATGATGAAGTATGTATAAAGTAGTTGAAATGTGATCAACCCCATTCCTGTACTAAAGGCCTCAATGGTAATACGCGGTTGTAACTAGTGTACTACTTCAAACATATAATTACATCGACAGGAGAATTACAATTCTAACATTTTGTATTTCTATGCTATAATTATATTATCTAGCTTAGATCAAAAATACCTACATACCCTCCGTATTAATTTATATTACAATCAGTAACAACAAATATTTTTTTGCATTGTTATGTATGCTTCATATTATACTCGTACTAGCTGTTACGAAGGGTTGTGGCGCCAAAGTATTTAATTTTCAAGACTTGAAAGATAACGCCTTGGATTATGGGACAAAAAAGTCGTAAAGGGTTATTTAATAAGTTTTTTAGGTATGTCGGTATTACACATGCAGAATCAGCAGACCAGAAAGCATGTTCATGAATGTGTCGGATAGGGGCTGCCAAAACCGCGATTTAGTAATTAATAATATCTGTGATCCGGGTGATTCTTAAAGAGGAAAAAGAAGTACTTTGTGTTTTATTCTAATTAGACTTACAAAGACTAAGTTGTAATACTTCAATTTGTTTATTTAGGGTTCCGTACCTCAGAAGGACAAAACGAAACCTTTACAGGATCACTTTGTTGTACGTCTGTCTGTCTGTCAGGACCATTTTTCTCAGGAACGCGTGTAGAGAGGTATCAAGCTGAAATTCATATCATACTCAGGTCTATTGTCCTATGGAACTGTGAAAAAATCAAAAATATTTTATGTTAAGGTTATAAGTTTAGGGAACACATTTTAAGTTACCTATAAGTTTGTACGGGACCCTCGGTGCGTGAGTCCGACTTGCAACTAGGCCGGTATTATTTTAAACAAATTGCATTACAGTGTAAAAAATGAAATAATTTAAATAAAATGAACAAAATAATTCAATGTTTCGAGTGTACAGTATTGAAATAAAAGACGGTTGTGTAACAATCAACTTTGTTATAAATAGAACAAAAACAAAAGCGCAGGTAAACAAACAACACAATTGAATTGTACCAAAAATGTTTCATTGCAACAATCAATAACAATTTAAAATACCGCTGTTTTTGTTGCCGCATAATTTTATTGCTTGGTAGCATACATCGTGACGTCCCGTTTATTCCAAACAGATACGAACCCTTCGAACTATTCGGTAGCTGTCGGTAGACATCAAATAAAATTTAATTTGCCCATTGTTTGCTAGGGTTGCGTTTGGTGGTAACAAACAAAATTACATGTAATAAAATTTACACGGTGTGATATATTGATACAATACTAAGACGCTTTTGGAATACTTGAATATAGAGTTCTAGTAACAGTTGCCCCATATTTTGGCTTCCATTTTCTCGTCGAAATTTATACTATGATCTAGTGTTTTAATATCAGCACATCTTGCTGTAGTGGTGTAATAGTTTGAATAGAAAAGTACCAAAATAAGATAAGGTACCTTAAGTGACACCTTCATTTAATTAACTTATTACTGTGTTAAAAATTAAAACTCCTGTGTCGTCAGTTAATATATGAGTGAAATGTACCTTGTTATAACTATCCCTAGAATTATTTCTACAGTGCACTGAATTAAATATTGTCTAAACTGAAAAAAATCGATTAATCATTGATAATTTTCAGATTTCACAAGCGGACAGTTCTGCGCCCCAAGAACGAGCATTTAAACATTAATTTACTTAAATAATTCCAAGCCAATGTGATGATGAAAATTCACATTGATTTTCTTATTGAGCACATATTGCAATGAAAGTAATTCTAACGAACACGTATTTACGACTATTCATTGCTAGTTTATTTGAAAAGTTTTGCAGCGATTGTGTCCCAGTTTTGTCGTAAATCATTTCAGTACTCCTGTTGCTTGGCTTGGTTGCTACCAAACTTTGCCTGTTCGTTTTATGATTCTTTTGTTTAAAACTTTTATTGGCCCTGGCCGTTCCGAAAACTAATTTATTCAGGAGCCTGAACCATCAACCTTGAAACTTGTGCCTATTTGGAATTGTCCCGTCGCGCTTTTTACTTTTTACGATTTTTCCTGTTGTGTCAGTGTATTTGGTAAATACATCTTTCATTTAAGTTTCATGTTTACCTTACTTAACAAGCTTTTCTTTTCTGAATAACATAGTTTACTAAACGTGTGTTGTCTAAGGAAATCATATATAATTCTTATCACAAAATAAAAATGAGAATTTCTTGTGAGAAATATGCCCTGTTATTTTCGCAATCATACTTTTACAAGGAATTTAATTAAAACACTGTTAAATATGTATACTTTATCTTCGGCGTGAAAATGTATAAAACTTTTAAATAATGCATATTTTACAACGAGTTCAAACACCATTTCAAACACATTTTATCTCAATGAATACTGTCTAAAACCTATTACCAAGTTGCATAATAGCTCTAAATTTGTTATCACTTGATATAGTGGTGCTAATAAAATTTTATGTCACACTTTCTATAATAACCGTAACGGTTAGATAAAGAGTGTTCAAAGGGAATGGCTTTATTTAACTTTGACACTGTCAAGTTTAAAAACAGAATACCAGAACTTTGAGTAACTCCGTTAGACGCTTACGACAAATATACTCAGTGATATAAAACTATATGGAGCCAAACACACTTACAAAAAGCAATTAAATACACATGGAAAAAATACTTTTAATATCTTAAAAGCTACGACTTGTTAATATATTTTAGTTCCTATCTATTCAAAGTACACTTCATAAGTTTAAATTAGTAATAGTAATTACATAATTAGGTATATCTGAGTTAAAAATTTCCACAATTCAGAAATCCTTTGGACGATTAAAACAAATCGATGATATTCGAATATTCTATGTGAAAACATGAAAATTAATTTAATTGTTTATTGTTCATCGCAAAAAAAATAGTTTAGCAATCCCATAGAATTCGAGATACAAATTACACCCACAGAAATAGATAATGCACACATCCATGTTAAACTTATTGTTTTTGTGGTTTGAAAACCCTCATTGTTATTGATCTAAACTCCTTTTTTTCTTTATTTGCTTTACTGTCTACTCGATTTAGAAAAAAAAACGTTATACACCACTTTTTAGCGCATAGATATTTTGTCAATGCATGTAGGTACACTATTATTTATTTATTAAAACTTCCTGCAAACATGTTGCACAAGGCGGACTTAATGCCACAGGCATTTTCTTCCAGACAAACCTTTGGGTGTTGCGAAGTTATTTGTGGCAGGTGTGTGTTTATACGACACGAGAGACTAAATAAAATTATTTTATGAAATACAATGATTCGTACAGATAAATAGGTACTAGATATACATACATTGAATATAATTTATACATATACAATATAAATATAAAAAAATAAATAAAAGTAAATATATATATAATATATATATTACATATATAATAGACACTTTTAAGTGTTATTCTGATGCCTCCGTCAGCAGGTCCCTAAAGTGCTTACGTACTTTGAATTTAAAAGATAATCGGCTAGTAGCCGTCCTGATTTATTTTTTATTAGAAGTATCTATTTCAAACTTTATGAGAAGACGTTTAATAAATTCTTCCCTATTTACATTAAGAGTAAAATGTTTAACTGTGTACTTATAACAAGAAACCCAAAACCCGCATTGGCTGAGCGAACTTAAACTACGTTTCCTTACCTATATAGGGACCAACATCGCTACATGTCGATGTCGGTATTAAAATAACCGAGCACCAAACTGTACCTACAACAGATTTCTTAAAACATACCTAATGAGTTTTTAAAGTTATTAAGGCAAATTACTATTGAAACGATGCGGTACTATAAGATGTGTAATAAGTTATAGTGATGTGGGCGTACAGTTCAAGCCTTCTAAAAGGCTTCTGTATTGCAGCCGATTAGCCTCATGATTTATTGACGTGAGTTTTTGCCGTCTTGATTGATCTCCCGCGCTTTTGATGGGTCTGGAACTCTGGAATGATTTGTAGGTCCTTATGTATAAAAGTTGAAGTAAACTGTCGTTTTTATTAAATTGGTGTTAAGTTATGCATGCTAATATGTGGGTTTTTAAAGATAAAAGTCAGATGTTTTAGTTGCCACCACGCCTCAATGATGTTATTAAATATTATCGTTTTGTGTTTACATTTAAGCATTCTTTCTAAACTCTAGTGAATTGACTAACAAATCAACATGAATTTCTTGAAAACAGTATTAGTTTAACAGTCAAACTCCCATACGAATGCAAAAACCAAATTACATAATTTTAATACTTCAAATAAGATAAAGTTGATTTCAATAAATTTATTTTCACCAAAATATCTACATATAAAACACATAAACCCAATTCTTGAACTAATATATGTAATTTTATTCAATATATGTATCAAGAAAAGTCAAAACCACGATGTGATATTCAATATAGCTATATTTATTTTCGTCATTCACTGTATTGGGAACTGTATACAAAAAAAATATTATCTACGATCGTTTAGGCCGAGCGGTACCAACAAAATGGTTCTTTAATGTGAAAAAATTATAAAACTCTTTTTATTTGAAGGTTCTGGTTATGACTGACTTAATTACCGGTTTACTATGATTTATTATATAATGCAAGAATAATTTTTGAAGCAGTCCAATGACGTATGACTGCTCTCTCTCAGGAACAGGTTGGATCGCCCCTGGCATTACGGATGGCCATAGAACAAGTAAACTATTCGACGTGAATGCTACCTAACATTTACATTGACGTTTTCTCGGGAATTCTTGAGAGATTAATAATTTTAAGGCTGGAATAAAGTATATATGACAATATATTTACCGATTTTATGAAAAAAAATAAAAGAAGATTTTTGTAAATGAAAAAAATCAATACTCACAGATGATATAATATGACATGTTGCATTTTTCTACAGTCAAATCGAGTATGTCAAGAAATTATAATTTTGAATGCACATAATTTTTACATTATTTATGGTAGTTCTGACCCAATTTATTCTACTGTTTCATGTTATTTTTATGAACAGATCACGATTTTAAAACATTGATAACATAAAACTCATCTTGATTTATTGGTTTGTGTCTTTGCATAACAATAGGGAAAATGCATGTTATTTTTATTTCTTAATTTGATTATTAACTTCTCTATAACATAGAATAAAATATAATTAGGCTTGAAAATAATCAATCTAAATCTAAATAATCTGTTCTGCTGCTGCAGCTGTTCAAACGCCGCCATTTTGCGCGCGCTTTTGACACGAGCAATGACGTCATTAGCCGTGGCTTGTGTTTGTTTACTATTCAGCTTTTCAGTTACTTTATACTTATTTAAAGTTTTAATTGCTATACAAATCATGGAAGCAGTAAAAAAATCTTCTTACAAGTTTTGTATGGTACCGGAGTGCAAAAACACTTAGGAACAATTTTAATCACAAATGTTTATGATTTTATGTAAGAATCATTTAAACATTTATGAATAAAAATCTATTTTAAAGACTAAAATATACCAAGTCATATGATAAATACCTTGCAAATTTCACTATTTTTATCTCTGCGGTTATAAAATTTAGATCTTATGTAAAATATACTGACATCCTAAATGGATCTATTTTCGGGTTTCTGTTATCGTCCTAAATACATTATAATTTTTTTCACAAACTCCACTAACATAGTATGGATTTCACATTTGGTTTCGGAAGTGACCATCGACGTCACATTTGGTTTCGACCAATAGTGACATATTTTGAAAGTTTCAATTTCCCTCACTTAAATTTTACTTTTATTTAATATTTTCTAGGTTTAAATAATCATTAAATAAAAAAATACCCTTTTAGGTATATTGTAAAGACAATAAAGAATATAGAAAAAACATTTGTGACAAATTATAATATTATGCATATTGTCGTATTAGTTCATTAAATAATGTTAAACTTGTGCTTGCTTTGCCACGTCTATTTCCTTAATCTATGCGCTGCGTTGCATGCTTCGCCTCTCTACTCCGCTCTCCATTGGTTATAAATAATACTATAATGACAAGGAATTACCGTGTTCTAGCGCACTACATGCTAGGAGTTCCCGTTCTTATACTGGTTCATTACACTCAAGGTCTATACCTACTTACCTACAGTTTTATAATGCTAGGAATTATTGACGAAGAGAAATTACAGAGAAATTACTTAACTTTAGTGTTCAATTGATCCGTTTAGAAATGGAATTCGAAAATTATCTTGTTTCAACATTCTAATTTTTTTCTTTGATATATTGATTGGCCTGTTGCTATAGAAATGAGTGACGTAACTAAGTCAGAGAGAGCAAGTAAATTAAATCTAAGTTAAAGTTCGTGTGTTCAAGAGGACAAAGTGTGATGAGCACGGTAACTTATTCCGTGTCTAGGTATAACTTATCTACATACTAGCCATCAAAAGTTTTTGGCTTGTCTCAATTCAATAGAAAAAGTAAATAATGTTGTTTTTTTCTTTACTAAGAACCTTCATTACTGCACTAGATTAACGAAGATTAAAAAAAAGATTTGGACGAGCGGTTATCGCATTTTGCGCTTAACAACAAAGATATATATATAAGTACTAGCTATTATTGACGTACCGCGGGAAACGCAGCGAGGTAAAGCAAATCTAAAAACAAGTAGCCCTACTGACCAGTGAAAGTCCCGTCAAAATCGATCCAGCCGTTCCAGAGATTAGCCGGAATAAACAAACAAAGAATTAAAAAAATAAATTTTGGCATATGTACCGTGTAATACATATGCATTAAGTAAAATGCGATTATTTTAATATTACAAACAGACACTCCAATTTTATTTATCTGTATAGTTGTATTGATCAGGAGACAGATTACCATAGCAAAGGACCTACATAAAATCAGTTATTATTATCATTATTAATCATGTTCAAATATGTGAACGACGTGATAGTGTTTCTTTCAACAATGAATTTCATAGCTTAGCAAGTCATAACAACGTACCAGCAAAAATTACGATAGAGTTTAGTGTCTAAGTTTTTATAGTTTACATCCTACTTAAATAAAATTAGCGCAAAGTTTTATGAAAGTAACTAAGTTGCATTATGAGTTTATAACGTAGTAGAGTATAGCTATCACCTACTGAATAATTAATTACTAGGTGTTTTGAATGTGAGGTTAGTATTAATTTATGGATCCATGAACTTTAATACATTGTATTGTAATAGTGTAGTATTTTATAGACCTTTATATTAATTATAATAAGTAATAGATACTCTTAAAAATATCTAGATACTAGCTGACCCATGCAACCTCGTTTGCGTCTTATATTGCCCGTAGCGTAAAATTTTTCCCTCGTTTTTAAAACATTCTTCATTGGTGCTCCGCTCCTATTAGTAGTAAAGTGATGATATATAGCCTATAGCCTTCCTCAATAAATGAACTATCCAACACTGAAAGAATTTTTCAAATCGGACCAGCGGCTCCTGAGATTAGCGCGTATTAGTATAGATAATAAATTGTATTGTCTGTCTTTGTATTTTCCACCATTGGTAGGTAATATGCTCTTAGTAATTTTTTATAAAGTTAAACGTTGATTTTAACTTTTAGCAAAGATATTAAAAATAAGGATGTAGAAAACAGAATATTACAGGATAATGCGTTCTATGTATCCATACTCATATATATCATCATCAACAACCCATAACGTCCCACTGCTGGGGTCCAGTTTCCTCTCGGGAGAGGGTTAAGGCCATACGAGCCCACGCTGGCCAAGTGCGTGTTGGGGACTGCCAAGACAACGTTGTGGCTACGTAATCTTACCGTTGGATTTTTTTAATCCGCCTAAAGGCCTCCAACTCCCTCGGTAATTGTTTCCTCTCACTCATATATATATATTACTTATATATTACTATATGTTCATACTGGTTATGTCTATTATACATTTGAAAGTAAATCTATCTATTACGCTTTCACGTCTTAACCGTTGAACCGATTTGAATAAATTTATATATATGCGGAAGAAGGACGTGGACTACTTTTTGTAGCGATAACCGACACTATAAAAACTAGTGTGTTTGAATACTGAAAATATTGTTTATATTGTATAACGAACATGTAGAAAATTTTATATAAATGAAAGGACAGGTAGGTACATACTACCAAAGTGACTCATTCATTTCCGCAAACATATCACTCACCAAGGTCAAATTACGATCATAAATTTATTTAATTATGGATAACAACACAACTTTACCCACAGTAGGAAAAAAATGTTCCTGATTGTTTCAAAATCTCGTAATTTTTAACTAAGATTGTAAAAGCTAATGTGATATGATAGTGGTCATGAGAATAAACCCCTAAACTGGTTTTAACAATCCTGACGCCAATGGAAAGGTACATTATCAGCAAACATTATACGTTATTTTTGTAGCGATAGCGATAGGTGCTTGCCTAACTTAGACCGCCCGTGTGTATGTTACACACGGGCGGTCTAAGTTAGGCAAGCACCTTAATATACAAAAAGTTCGATAAACAAGAAGAGAAATCTTTTTGTAATAGATTAGATTTTACCCATTGTTGTTTTTATGAGGACTAATTGTAACTCCTGTACACCAGGATCAACATTAGTGACCCACGAAAACACCGAGTTATGAAACTCGAGAAGTCCCAGGAAAAATACTGTCTTGGAACCCGCAACGAAATTATTCAGAAGAAAACTGGAGGAGTTGGAAATATGTATCCATTGTTACATCTAGATGTTTTGATCGGTATGACTTGTTTGGTATACAAAAAGTTATGATGCTTAATATAATTTCTGCGACAGTTAAATTCTTCCAATAATTGAGACAATCAGTGACGATGTTGCTATTACTTGAGCATTATCCGTGCGTCATACTGTGGAGATATACCGCAATCATTGTCCATTTCTTGTAGCTCCTCGTATTACATAACGTCAGAGATCTGCTTGGCAGTACTACCACACAAGTGGTGATTATTTATCGAGCCGCAGGTTAAACATTAAAACAATGTTCTTATAGGAACACGCATCGTTAATTACAAACAAACATAAGGCTTATGACGGTAGTGCTTCAGTAAGTCTTTTTGTTTTAAAGTATAAATTTATTTATGTTTTGATTTACATGTTTGAGTGGCATTTATATCTTTTTTTATAATATATGATTTATAAATCGTGTATCCTGTAATGTAAGAATACTAAATGATGTATTTACTTTAGTTTTATCCAATACAATGTTATTTGGAACAGATAGTTTCAATGTATAATTCGTATTCTTTGTCTGTGTGGTGATTTGATATAGTATAATAGTCACCACCCATGTTAATCCTGGTGATATTAGAGTAGACTAGGGGCTAAACTACGCAGAGCATACCAAAGCAGCAGTACTGCAAAGAGAAGGTAAATTTAAAACAAACTCCGTCTGGTTAGCGTGGTAAAGTATGCCAAAAACTTCTATCCAAACAAAAGCCTATGGTCAAAGGTTCACTTTTGAAGCCTGTTATTGTGATGATGTATTTTATATAACTCGATGCTTAAATTCATATTCGTTCGTTTTTCGTTCTACAATAGAAACTGTAGAATAATAAATAAATAAATAAATATTCCGAACATCTAGCACACAACGCCATCTAGTCCCAAGCTAAGCAGAGCTTGTGTTATGGGTACTAGACAACTGATATAAATACTTATATACTTTTTTTTGTAAATACATATTATACATAGAAAACACCCAAACTCCGAAACAGATATTTGCAGATCATACAAACATTTGGTCCAACCCGGGCATCGAACCAGAGACCTCAAGCTTAGCAGTCGCATACGCTACCACTACGCCACCGAGGCAATAATAATTTTATTTATTTTAGAGCAAAGTGAAGGCTTATTTGCAGTATTTGAGTCAAATACTTAAGATTATCTAAGTACAATGCAGCTAGTAAAACTCGTAAAATAAAAAAAAACAAGACAATTTTGGTATTATTTATTAAAGTACCAAAAATTTTACATTACCAATTTATTAACCGAAATAATCATCAAATGGATTTTCTCTGCGGGGTTATAGATGTTAGTAGTCGTATCAACGATAACAACAAAATAACAAAAGAACACTTGGAAACATATTCCACTTTTCCATTACCATAAAATTTAACATACCTATCTTGAACTGATTGAAAAGAAAGAGAAGCCATCGGTAGGCGACACTTGATCCCATAAAAGTGTAATAGGATACTAAGAAAACTATCAGTCCGTAACTAGAAATAAACTAGTAACCAAGACAGTTAATGTAAAGTCATCACATATTTGTTTGAGGTTGTATAACAAAGTTAAATAGTGTATTATAAAACAGCGTTTAACAATGTGCGTTTAGTTTGCAATTTTCAATTGTATTTAAAGGGTATTTTTGAAATTGATAAAATTATACAGTATATTTTGACATCACGTATGTTTTTCTTGTAGTGTGTTCTTAACCCAAGTTAATAAGGTATTAAAATAAAATACATTTACATATTTATCTATAATATAACAATCTTTCATTAAATACACGATGCTTATTGTCATGTACTTAATTTTAAAGGAGTGTAATCGCGGCTACGGCATAAATCTTGGGTAACAGTGAAATCGCTTCATCATACGGTTTCTAGTTTAATGAAGATTGCAAAGTTTACGCTAGATGAATATGCGAAGAATTGAAAACTAAATGTTTTAATTATTTCTGAAATGTATCAGAAACAATCAGAGTATCCAAATTGTTTTGTTTTTGTTTAGTTTATCCTAGAACTCTTTGTTTTCTTGAACTCAAATAACTTATTTCACTTTGTAACCTGTTGTTTGTGAACGTCAAAAGTTGACGTCGAACGCAGTTTTGTACTTGGAAGTAAATTGGTAACTAATTAAATTCTTTACAAGACTTTGTGCATCTATAATAATATAAAATATTTGAAAAAAAAACAAAACCAGTAACTATTCATTATTGCTGTGTAATATAGTCCAATGGTCATTTTAGTTGTAGATAAAATTTTGAAGGGCATTTGCAATGAAATACGTATTCCTAATCAAACCATTCATAGCATTTTAATCACCGAGCTGCTTTGAAGATAACATCAAGATGTAGAACAAATTGTTAGACTTTTAGATACGAACTATCGATGGAAGACCGATTTATATGTGATCCTTGTAAAGTTTCACCACAACAAACTATCATTGAACATGCGATCTGTAAATACATTTGCTGACTAGTCTAGGAATTATCACGTTTTATTTGTAACTGGTGATCCTTCTAATATCAAAGTTGATCTCAATTCCTTAAGTTATTTGTAACAATACAGCTACAGAATAAAAAACATGTTGATAATACCATTGATAATAATAATAATATACTAATTCGTACAAACATCGGCCAAGAAATTAAGAAGAAAAAGATAGTGATGTGTTTTGTAATTAACGAGTTTCTGTTTAAAAAAAAAAATATTCATAAATAAAACAAATTTAAATCAATGGGACTCAGAAATAAAGTATAAGTGTTTAGCATTGAAGCTTTTGACATCTAAAGACGTTGAAGGACGCCAATGTTAAATAATTAAAATCTATTTTAGTAGCTATTATCGGTATCAAATTCGTAAGAGTATAGAAATAAATTTTAAAAGTTATACGATATTTGTTAACAACGCGATCATACTATTCTAAACAAATATTTTAACAATTATTTATTAATAAACCTATAATCAAAGTTTAACGCATAATATGTACCTATTTCGTATAGGTATCCTAGTTTCGAAAAGAGAAATGTAGTCGAGTTAAGATATACTTCAAAGTAAGAGCCCACAGAACAAACATTTCTTATACACATGTAAGTGGGATCTAGGGCGGATACTACCCGTTACTTGGAATGGACTAACATGTAAAATGTGTGTGCAAATTGCATAGGTCCACAACTCAACATCATAACGGCTTGGGTATACAATGACCGCGACAATCCGGAAGGCGATTGTGTAGATACAAGTGTTCTAATGGAGGTGTAAGATATTTGAAACGCGTGCTATTGTACTAGGTGTCAGTTTTAGTTAGTAGTCAAAGGTGGTAATTGAATAGTTAGTTAGTAATAAATTATGAAATAAGAGACAAAAGAAACACATTTTTTTGTAGCAGGCTTAAGATCATTTTATTATGGAATAATTTAATTTAATTTAATTATGGAACGAGGTTCGAAATATAAAGACGAAACGAAAATATCTGGCTTGCTTTCTATAAGAGAGAGAGTGAGACAGACAGAGAAACATGCGAACGCCGCACGGCTACAATAGCTTACTATAGCAAAAAGTGACGTTACAACTTTTCGTCTTAATTTTTTCCGTCTAGCCCCCTTTTGCAACGCGCGATAAGGAACTTCGTTCTAAAATTCGTGACATTTGATGTCAGTCAATTCGATTACTTTTTAGTGTAGTTTGTATTGAAACTGTAATTTATGCATAATTTTAAATTCGAAAGTGACTGTCTGTCTCTTAGGGAAACTATTATTTGGTCTCACCAAATTTATTACATGGGAATAGCTATCAAAATGTTATGTTTAATATATAGATAACAACTTTTTCTACAACATTTCAGCCACAGGCATTAGTGTGACTGTGTGAGTGTACGTCTAAATTATAAGAACAAAATAGGTACTCAGCCAGATTAGTGTTGCCCTATAGGTCTCTAGTTAAAAGTGTTTAGATTAATCTTTAAAAGCGAATAGTGCTTAAATATTATATTACTTTGTGTATTATACAATAAGTATTATAGAATTAACCTCTTTCTTGTTTTAATAAGGAGTACAAATTACATAAATTGCAGCGATTTATTTCTTATTTTCTTCTGTTCAAACAAATACTGAAATTTCTCTCTAAATACAAATAACAAAATGAAATAAACTATGTTTTAAAAAATACTATAATTTTAAGACTGACGTGACTGCCGATCAAGAGGTCTCGGGTTCGAATCCCGGGTCGGGTCTAAAGTGTTATTGAGTTTTTCTGATTATAGAAAACCTTAACAGCTCGGAGTTAGGAAACTGGGATCTTAACTCCGTGCCTCGGAGAGCACGTATAGCTGTCGGTCCTGCGCCTGATCTCTCCCCAATCGTGTTGGTTAACCGTCTCATCGGATTATGAGAGATAGGGAACAGAGAGTGCACCTGTGTTTGCGCACACACTTGTGCACTATAATATCTCCTGTGTAGTTGGCTGGTCATCGTTGAGGCTGGCCGCCATGGCCGGTATCGGCTAGGAGCACATTAAGATACTTATAGGTTTTAATTCTGCATATAAACTAAAATACGTTTACGCTGTTACAGAACCTTGTCCATGTATAATTCTTTTTGGGGGTGACTGTACAAAGGGGGGTCTCGTATATAGAACAAACATTGTTTTACAAACCAATTTAGTTGCGACAAGCTTTGGCCCGTTCCAATACTGTATGCAATAGCAATTCATTTTGTTGTACGTAATCGAATGTCTATTGTCGTGGTTATTGTCGTATTGCATGTACAACTATATTACTTCGCTATGACTGCGAGTATAATCGTGCAAAGATTATAAAATATGAGGCAACTTTTAGAGGTTATTATTAATATCACGTTGCAAAATAACTTTCATTGATTTACTTATCTGTGTGAAATTGTGAAGTTTTCTAAAAATCTGTTTCGTCGTTAGGACAAAGGTTTAAGACGCAAACTAACAGATATGGATTTGAAGGTGTTTGCGTAAACGAGTTTTGGAATTAATCACTTTATAGGTATTCATAAATGTGGCATTTATACTGCGCCTGTCCTTAGTGTTGTGGGTTTGATTTTTATACGGGGCAATACTTCGTCCCACAATTTGTTTAATGATCCACAATTTTTTGTTCTGTCCGGAGTTACCTTTAAAAAAGATTCGAGTAATGACGAAAACTAATAATTCAGAGGTTATTTTCAAGGTAATTTAAATAAAAACAGAATACGGCTTTAATGCATATTTGGCTTTTTTATGTTATAGGAGGCCAACCATCATACGTATAGCCTGATGGTAAGCGATTACCGCTGCCCATGGACACCCGGAACACCAGAGGTATCACGAGTGCGTTGCGTTCATTTATCCATAATGAACCTTAAATATGTCCGCTCATTTCTATAACACTCGCTCGTTGTACAATTAAGCTGTTAAACTTTTCTAGGTATACAATAGACACAGTTCCAAGAAAATACTAAAGTTATTTGATAGGCTGTTATATGAGTCAGTATTTTTAGAAGGTAATCTATACCTTGAATATTGTATGTGAATACAGTGTTAGTAATTCAGATTGATTAATAACAATAACTAGTACTAGCTGACCCACGCAACCTCGTTTGCGTATTCAATTGCCTGTAGCGTGAAAATTTTCCCCGTTTTTGAAACATTCTTCATTGGTACTCCGCTCCTATTAGTGTTAGCGTAATTATATAACCTATAGCCTTCCTCGATAAATGGACTATCCAACACTGAAATAATTTTTCAAATCGGACCAGCGGTTCCTGAGATTAGCGCGTTCAAACAAACAAACAAACTCTTCAGCTTTGGTAATAGTATAGATTAGTTTAGAATGAGTAAAAAAATAGGAAACGATTTTTATAACATTGCACAAAAGCACACTGTTTTAAATAACTCATAAAGATACGATATCAATACGTGAGCTCATGTTTACAATGTAAGCGATTAATGGAATTGGTAAGGCCACACTGTGGCATCGTTGCCAAATGTGATGGCATGCGACAATATTGCTTACTGATAAACCAAACAAATGTCTTATTTTGATTACCAGACTTATATCCAGACCTCCCAAGTAGGATAACAATAGATCGAGTGTTTTATGTCCTAAAAATAATAAAAGATATTAATTTAGTATATAGGTCAGTCGTTGCATGGATCTATTGTTATTTTGGATTAAAATAGGTTAGTCATATGTTATCCCCTCTGTGTCTAATAGTTATTTAGTCATTTGGTTCATATCAACAATTGCTTTTTATAATAAGTATCTCCTTCGAAAGAAGGTTTAGGTCTACTATACCACGCTGGCCTCTTACGGTACCCATGGGATGAATTAGGGTGGTGTCACTCTGTTTATCCGAATAATAATTCACACACGCGCTACATTTATGCGCTACGTTGGAACACAAACATACATAGACTAACCCTTTCTTTAAACTTTACAGAAGTCAGGTAAAAAGTCAAAATATATTTTATTTTTTGCATAGCAAAGAAGCAGTCCAGAAATAAAATTTTCGTTTCTAGATCTACCAGGTTACGATAAAGTAAAAAAAACATAGTATCTACTTACTTGCAAAAGTCTTTCGTTATCTAGGTATGTACAGTAATAAACTGCCGTACTAAGCATAACTTTAAATTTTATCATTTTTGACAAAATTGTATTCATTAATCAGACAGACAGGACGACAAAATTATATTGCTATAATATTAATAGATTACTTTATACACTATAATTAAACAAATAACATTAATTAACTAGCATTTTAAGTTGCTTTATTTTTATAATACCAGTAACATATTATGTGGTTCTTATCAGATCGAAAGTAAAAGCAAAAAAATGATGAGAATTCCTAACCACACAAACTTAAAGATAACTTGGTATCATTGCTACCAGTCCAGCCTTTAATTAAGTTATTCCAGATTTAATCCCACAACCTCCCATAATTCTTATCGTTCAAACTTGAAAGCACGCTTACATTATAATTATAACTTTGACTTTATCGTAATAAAGTGATCATTTAAGTACAGTACCACTAATCAATAACCCCCTGGCACAAATAGGGTTGTCTCCTTAAAGTTATAAAACAAACATTGATTCAATAATATTAGTTATATTTATAATAAATTATAAATATTCATAATGTGTGAATATCAATTTTATCTACTAAAATAACCATTATAGAATAATCATATATCTTCTGTGTCTACTGATTTTGTAAAACTTTTGATTTAAGAATCTAAATTTACATACATACTTATGAAATACAACATTGCATGCAACTCATAATATTCAACTTCTAATACAAATGGTTCTAATCCTTCTTGGATATGAAATGGAATGTAAATTTGGCAACCCTAAGCCACTACTCTAGTAGATTGCAAACATAGACTACAGCCAATTCCGTTTAATCATAATAGGCAATTCAGTGTAATGCCTTCATCGGGCACCTGCGTCAGTCTTTGGTGGTCCTTCGTACCGGGAGTTTCTTTGTTATCAGATCCTTTACAGTAGTCACATTAGTTCCGCATGCATATTACTCACACGGTCTATATTGATTTGGTAGAATAGTTTAAATGAAACGCAGTTTATGCTTGTACTTTGTTAACGGTGATATAAGAAACTATTGGCAATTGTATAACTGGATATTGTAACTATATACATTTACAATAAAGATTTGCCTTGATATTTTATAAGAATCATTAACTTAAAAAATATTATCATAATTATACATTTTAAGACAAGACTTTAATTCAATTATACAAATAGGCCTAAAATCATTAACATTGACTTAAATTTACTATTGTGTTTACATTTTGCTTGCTGTAAACAACAAATATGAGTAAATTATTATACAAAAACGGACAGTACTAATCTAATATCATGTTCGTAAGCATGTTATGTAGTAGACTTCGTTTTTGTATAATAATATATTTAATTAAAACATAATAAAAACTATCATGTGATCATCCGAAATCGGAGAAACATCTACGTGATAGATGACGTCACAGTTCCGTGGGGTACAGACACACATCACGGTCGGTAGCCGCGCTTGGGTGGTGCGCGACGGCACGCGAACGATGCGCGAGAAGCGTCGAGTTGGGCCCGCCCTCCTGCGCGGGCGCACGGCATAGAGTACGTAATTATGAAGAGACAACAAAGTTTTTTGTACAGCACGCTATTACAAACTATTAAAAATAAACTTCATAATTTTATTACCATAACACAATTGCAAGACGAAAAAATTAACAGTTTAAAAGATATTGTGTCCGATGCATGGATTTTACGTTTTATAAAGCTGCCATATTAGAAGTTATTATTGTGTATTCTACTACCAACATTTATGATGTAAGATTAAGAATTAAGAATGCCCGAGCAATTTATATAGTAGTTCGAAAAAAAATGAAGTAAAAACGATAACATTAACGGAGTGAATAAAAAGTGAAAGCAAATTATCGAGGGTTTACCTACATGTTACTTAAAGGATGTTTACTTTTGACACTCTGTGCGTAAACTACATTCTATGGTTGCTCATCGCACACAAGCCTCACACGTCCCCCACTACTTGCGCAGACGCAAGAGCTTCATCTACATAATTACTCCAAGCTCATTGGTGACTATTAACCTCATGATAATTCATGAGTTCGGTGCGGTGTGTTTAATTAATACCGTATCATGTGGGCTGTCAGATAAAACATAATGAAACTTGATATTCCTTTTTATAAAAAAAAGAATACTTTGGGTAAACATGTTCAACAGAGGTGAATGAAATTGTTGTAATAAAAACACGTCTACACACAGTAGGGACTCATCGTCACGGTGTTGTTTAAGTGTTTTGTTTAAGGGATTTGCTGCCTATTATCAATAATAATACTGCCTTTGAAGATTTACAAATTAATTGAGATTTTATATTAAAAATAGAAGTATGTATAATCTATATAAATAGTTATCTATATCTATAAATAATTATCTTTTTCTTTGCCTAAGCTTTTTCTTTTAGATTTAAAATTTAGGGTTTGAAGACCTACACTTAACATTACTTATATAATATACAGTCGACTCTCGTTAATTCGTAACTTGAGGGACTCTTAAAATATTACGAATTATTGAGTGTTTAAAATATCAAATGGTTCGAAATATGTGAGGGAAAATAAATAAAACTTCGAATTATTAAGTGTTGATCAATTATTATTTTTTAACTGCTATTCTATAACAATGTCAAAAGTTTAGAGGTACATTCGTGTACATACATATGTATTCATAATGTGAATTAATTAATCTTTCGAAAGAACTCTGTTATAGTCAAACTCATCATAACAAAAACAAAGGCTCGTGTACGTTGAAACAAGTTTGAACTTACAATCTTTCCGCCTCTTTCTCTCTGCAACTCTGAATTGTCGAGTGTTAGACGCTTATGAGTTCGAATTAACGCGTCGTTTTGTTATATAACAATGATTTTTTCGATCGAATTACGCAGTGCATAAAAATGTATTGATTTAGTTCGAAATATAAAGAGATTTTGTAGGGAACTCGTGATAACTTTGAATTATAGAGAGGTTTGAATTAACGAGAGTCGACTGTATAAGTAAATAAAGTAATAACACCAAATATATTTAATATAGCTTTCTAGCACTTTAGACGATATGCCCGAAAGAAGAAGCAGATTTGAATCTACTTAAGAAGAATAAAGCTTAGAAAAAAATAACTGTATTTAAAAATGATTTCTATAGAGTAATTAAACAAGTAAGATGAATGTAATGAAATGTAATGAAGATGGCAGTGTCCGTTCGATCAATTATACATTCATTGCAACGTATTCACATGCTATGTGGTTCATCACAAAGTGCACAACGTTTGTTTTGTGCATTATCATACTTGTCCCAGAATGTTTGACGGACACACAACTGTATGTTAACTTAAGACTCTTCTGTACTATAAGCGTGAAATATCCGGTTTAAAGTAGACATTGTAGATGAGATTCTTTTATTTCTGAGGAATCAATCTTTTAAATTGTATATTGTACTTCAAAAATCAAAGCATTTCCGTGAAGAATTTCATAGAAATCTTTGGATTCATCTTTGGAGAAATTGGAGTCTTAGACGGCAGAATAAAAATACATATTTCAGTATTACAACTCCACGTAAACAAATTTCAGTATGACCGAATGCTTGAAGACATGATATTATTATTATGGCGTAATAAAGTTATGGATTGTCGTTGTGTGTGTCGGTGTGTTTAGTGTTTAATATACTTTCATACCTGAGGTTTTAGAAACTGAATATGCATTGCAAACAAAAATCCTATTCATTTGAATGCACATACGAGTACTATCCACTGTGTAGTAGCATCTGAAGCAAGCAATTGAAAAAGAAAGTTACAATAAATAGCGTCACGCGTAAACACATTTTACTAGTGCTTAATTTAAACTTTTTGTCTTTATTTACAAATCGAAGAACCATAGCTAATCACTCTTGACATTTCAAATACGATTGTAACATCTTTTTCTTCACAATATTGATTACTAAAACATCTGAACAATCTGTACGAAATTTAAACGGTCTGTAATTTGATTGTTCCGTGGCAAATCTAATCGCTGCGAACAGTCGTTATTTTCCATGTCACCGATTGCTAGCCGATTGTGTAATATAAATTGGAGCTTAAAGTCCCACTGTATAACGAACCTAAAATTAATTCTTCACAGGAAAGAGATGAAACGTATATCAACACACGCAACTAAAAATTGTTTTACCATTAGTTAATACACCAACATGATTCTTATCTTCTTACGAATAGGGTTCTAAGTTATAGTTAATATCAGACAGTTGTGTGTTATGGTATCACAGGTATGAAGGACTTTTGTTGAGTTTTCTGTTTTAATATAAAACTTAAATAATCTTTATACTGCGAGTATAATAACAGTATAAATTGGGTGCGAACAACATTTTTTGTATGTTTATTAATAGTTTTTGGGTTGTTTATATAACATTTTGTGAGGTCCTCGTGAAATTGTGGCGGTTATTAACTTAGGCTCTGGCAAAAAGTGTTTGCCGAAACTAATTAGGAAGGTTAAAGAACCTTTCCGCAAAGAAATGGCGACTAATAATACGTGTTGGCTGTATTTTATGAATGGGTACAAGCCATTAAAAGTAAATTAGATTATTTATGTCCTCTTCTCATCTTCTTTGTGATTTTTCTCTGCGTAATGTTTTTTCTTAGTAAGCATTATTTTGGATGATTTGTTTTTTTGCTATTCTTAATACGTAAAATCGGAGATTACAACAGGTTATGCGTCCGTGTGTCAATCGGTTTCCGCGGTAAATAGTAGCCTATGTACCTCCACAAGAATCAAGATATCTCCATGCCAAATTTCATTGAAATCGGTGCCGTGGTTTAAGCCTAAAAGTGTAACAGACAGAGTAACTTTTGAAATTGTTAATATTAGTATTGATGTGCAATTTTTAATTAGCATTTTTTAATGATTTTGTCGCTGATAGTCACGTTACGTAATAATATAGTTTATAGGGTTCCGAACAGATACCTGAAACGTCAACATTAACAAAGAAAAGTAAATGTGCAAAATTATACATTTTTATTTATTTTTAAAGAGATTAAGAAGTTTATAGCAATTTGCTCACGAGGTAGCTAAACTCATAGAAATGTAACACCAATTTAAACAGATACTTTGTAATTATAAGATACTAATGACGATAGTTAATATTTCAGTATCAAATAACATACACCTGTGTAAAGTTATGGCAAGTATAAATACAATAATATAATATATGCTTGCAACCCTATTAACCAATATTGCTGATTCTGAAAATATTTTCTCGGTATTGTTTAACACTGTGGGTGGTTATGGACCACCATCGAGTGTTTTGCATAACGTTGTCGACTAAAACATTACTATATTAAAAGACAGTTACTCAATTCAATTGCACAAAATGGTGTAAAATAGCCAAAACAGTTTAGAAAGTTAGTAGTAAACCTAAATAAAGTTTAACTCTTATATTTATTCTCAGTTAAAATACATAGAAAGTCTTGTATCAGTATAATTGGTGCTCAAAAGGTGAGCTCAGAGTATTGGTGCCTTTGTCGGCACACAAAACGGCACAGGTTGTAATTTGATAAAGTCGGACCGCCTACAACACGGACCTTTCTTTAAGGGTTGCCCACGCAACCAATATAGTTGGAGGTAAAAAACAACTTGTGTGGATATGGTATTTTCTTAACAGGCAAAAGTACCAGTTTTTCGACAGCATAGCATGGCTAGACATGATGCTGCAATAAAATAATCTCTCTTTTTAAAAAAATATTTTTAAATAAAGTAACAACTGAAAAAAAACACTGATAGGGTACCGAAATATAAATTAGTCACAGAATAACACAGGCGACTGTAGTCGTAAAAAGTGAATCATAGTTCAGGATTTTATTATTTTTAAAAGGGTTGCTTTCCATATCTACTGTAAGCTTTTTGTATATTTTAGTACGGTTTTATTTATAACTATTGAGATTTATTGATACTAGTCTGACTTATAACAATACTGTGTTAAAACAAATACACACGAAAATGTGAACACGCTACACCTGCTCAAAACACCTGTGCTCAAGTTCTTCCTAACTCTTTGCTTTATTTAAAAAAAAAGTCAACGTTCACGGATAAAAATTATATAGGTTTAATTAAATCGACATTAATCCAGGACTATTTTGGGATAGAGTCGCGTTTGACGTCGTAGCTCTGTTATTATGTCGTTACCTTAAGTTTTTGGGAAGACGAGACGAGAATTTGTCCGGAATTTTACCTTTGTGGTTACGATGTTATGATAAGAACATGGTGTGCAGGCTTATTGGGGTAATTTGATAGTGGAATTCCTTAATGTCGGTCAAGTGCACCAAAGACAGTATCATCTTGATAATTTTGTTACAAACTACATATTATTTAATCCATATACATAGATGTTTGTGTACGGATTAATAACAACACTTTAATCTTATAATTAATAAGTTTATCTTACATCTTGTTATCACTATCTTCATCGTCTACAAATAATATTAATAAACAATGTCCTTATTGAAAATCACTCAAAATTCAATAACTGTTTTATCAAAATTGAAATCCTTATCTTACGATTATTCACAATTTTAAGCAAATTAAACTTAAATAAGAAAACAGTTTAAGATTTTATATGAAAATATAAAGAGAGGAATCTCGAGTTGTCGGGTTGTTGATGATGTCCGCAGCTAGCAACGATTTTCAAAATAACATCACACACCTTATTTATACTAATAATAAACGCTGTTTTAAATTATAAGATTTTTTTTTATATTGGCCACAATATTGTCATCAACACAAACAAAATGTTTTGCTAAACAAATCCGACCTTTGTCACAACCAGTTAGTAGCTTTCAAAAGGGGTATTAATATTAGAATAATTTATTACCACAATTATTCTGTTCTTAATCCGACCCATTTTTATCATAGGACATTGTACTATAAACATATGTATTAAAATCTGTAGGTCTAGAGAAATATTTATACTTTGCATAACAATAAACGGTTCAATAATAGTCAGTTTACATTTAATCTATATACGTTATTGTGTTTGCATGACTTATTAAAAATGAGACCCAGATAATTTATAGAGCTGCAAATTACTTTCGAAGTTAAAAGTGTCTAAGGAACTGAGAGATGGTAGATTTATGTTTTATTTCATACTTCGTTTACTGGGTTTTCATCTTATTCTGGGGACCGGTTTGACTAATATTCATCATCTTCCTAGCCTTTATTATTCCCAATATTTGGGGTCGGCTACCAGTTCAACCGGTTTTACCTGAATATCAGTTTTTACACAGAGCGACTGGCATCTGACCTCCGCAACCCTGAGGGCGAACTGAATTCGAAGGTTGAACTAGTTGTCGGTATATTTGAGGGCACTGACTTCCCAATAACGATTGCCATAGATGTTCATGACAACCGGGAGCGACGGCTTAACGTGCTCTCCGAAGCACGGGCGGGAAACACCGCCATCTTCCATACTCCGAGCTGCTACTAGGAATTTCTTGTAGGAAAAACCCAACAGCAGTCCGACCCGGGAATTGAACCCGAGACCTCTTGATTTGCAGTCGCTTACGCTAACCACTTGACTAATATTGAAGTAGGTATTAATTTTATTTATTAAATTAGAATACATAACACAGATCCGGATCAATAACACATAAATTATCAATAAGGCAAATTTTTGTTTCCCTTTACTTCAACAAAAAAAATCTTTATTAAATATAATTTTACTGTCAAGTCTTACAATGTAAAAATACTCAATTTCAAATTAAATAAGCGGTTAATACCATACCTCTTTTGACTAAATTGTTGTTGTCAACTCTAAAGCGAATATGCTTGCGGTCACTCGTAGCATATTGCGGTATAGACCACCATTCGCTAACGGACATCTACCAGCTGTTGGGTATGATGCATGCATGCAGTTTGTATTGAAGTTACATATTCCAACGACAGAACATGTAAAGTTATCAAAACAACCACGAAAATTTAGATATTGGTTTAGCTTAAGCTGTATTTATTCACCTAGCTTTCTAGTATTCGGGCTGAAATTTACATAATCCTAATACTGATAATTAAGAGCTTAAACTTATGGTGTTGATATTTTATTAGTGATGTAACATTAGAACGGCAGTTTTCTGATCTGTATCAGGTCAATTTTTTATGTACTCGTATATGTCATTAAGAGATCAAAACAAGAAAAAAAGAGACAAATTAATCTCAGGGTCAGGGCGCGCCTTATCTCCGTGTGTTTCTCAGACAAACACTAAATTGTTCGTAATCGTTAAGAAAACAAAGCTGGGAATGCAACCTTCCCTTGAAAAAAAGAGAAGTCTTGGGAATCAAAGACCCATTAACAAATCAGTCAACGCAGGTAAAAGGAACTTATTGGAACCATCCCAAAATTAGACCCATTATTTTAATAATAGAGTAAACAAATTAACTGAATTTATTTTCGGCCTATTTCGTTAAAATGGCAATTAAGTATGACAAGGCTTATTTTTCTTTGAAATTTGAATTCCTTGGTATACCTACCTACTTTTTTTGTTAAATCTTATTTTTGAAGTGAAAAAAAGAGTTTATCAAAATAGTATTTGATGAAAAGACTGTAGTGATATAAGCATTCCTTGAAACATACGCAGACGGTACGCTATATTAGCAAATAGATCATCTGATGGAATAAGGGTATCTCCACTCATGGACACACTTTTATCATCAACATTCAATTATTATTTTTTAAAGACAACTCTCGTGCTATGAATAATTCCAGTGTCGCGGGGGACTTTACAAACATACATGGAACGGACACAAAGAACAACCTGACTTAGGACAACAATTTGTTGATCACACAAAGTGTTATTCCATGTGGGATTTGAACCCACAACACTTGGTGAAGTAGGGAACACCGTGGCAACCGCTTAACCACTAGGCCAAATGTCCAGTTAAAGTCCACTGCTGCATGTAGGCCGTTTATTGGCAAGGAGCCTTTGGACTATCATATCATGCTGTCATATACGTTCATAGACTTGTAAAATGACTCTATTTCATAACCAGTGATTAATATAAAAGTTTTTTTTTTATAAAAAGATCTTTTATCACTTGTTTATAAAAAAACAACGTTAAGCCCTTTCATTTGACACCCATATTGGGCGGGTAATTAGCGAAGCCTATATCCAGTAGCAGACTGTGATAGGCTGATGATGATGATTGGGTGATGTTAAGGTGGCCCTTTTAGATTAATAATAACATTGAATATATATAATTGCATTATCATCAAAACTAAAGGTATATTTCAAATTTCAGCTCAATCTGATATCGGGAATTGGATCAAATTTAACTTGCAAGATTTGATTACAGACAAACATCGGGACAGGTGAAACTAAATAAAAATAATAAACGCCTAGATTTATAATTCTTATAAAAAAAATATCATATAAATATACCTAATTATACTGCTGTACTATACAATAATACTTATACATTTTTTAGAAATCTAGTGCACTGTAAATAAATGTTGTTTCGACGTAAATTAATTAGCTTTCCTGCGCTATAAGCTATAATTATGTGCTACTTCCACCTTTTAAACGTTGTTCACGAAACACAATGACTAAGCCAATAAATTTTGTCACTGCTAAAACAAAAAGACAGTAAAAGAGACAGGAGGATTACTCTCCCCTGGTCTTTCCATAATCTTTCCCTGACAGCCTTCAGTCAAGGTGAACCGTCTTCACACAGGATTACCCACGTCATTGATGTGGAAAGTGATATAAAGCTTTGGATCTCACTTTAATTACCTGCGCTTTTTATGGATTATTTGGGCTTTAATTGTTTGGCTAAACGATTAGATAATTATTAGATTGAGAACAAATGAATTCAAATCCATAATGATTGAATCACTGCCTACTTAAACGAGTTTAGATCTAATGCTTAAAATAATTTAAAGTATCTACAAGAAGAAAGAAGCAGGGTATTTTTGTAACATTAATATGAGTATGAAGTAAAAAGATAGGAAGACAATCTGCGAAAAGAATGGAGAAAAACGGCCCTAGACCGAAACAAGTGGAGGGAATTAGAGGAGGCCTATGTCAGAAGACAACCTGACCTGGTTACTGATAATGCTGGTTGATTAGATATCATTTTATTTTAAGTTATTATTACATACACCATCAACTAGATTTAAATTAAAAAAAATATATATGTAAAAATAAATAATAATAAAACGCAGGTAAGACTCTTCTGTTCCTATAGGTTATATTTCTAAAAATGAGTGTATTGTGTTTTTTTATTGATCGGTATAATTATTCAAAGAAGAATACTCTTAAGCTTTATTTCATTAATGTTACTATCTAAAAATTACCGCAAAATAATCTAGACAATCTACAGGTTGTAATGAATTTCCGCACGGAATCTAAATCAAAATAGTCTCTTTACAATTCACTCATAACTCGTCCGCTGCAAAATATGAGGTGCAAATATGAACGCCTTATTTAGTAATGTCGGAAACAAACTAGTTCCCGGTAGCCTGAGAAACTCCTTGTTGCACACCTTCAGCTATCTAAATCATAAAGATTCATTCTGAACATTGCAGCTATCTGATGAACGAGTGTGGTTCAAGCTGCCTACTGCGGGGTTAACATATCGTTGTATCGTACTTAACGGATCCTCTAAGATTGCAGATCTTCTCTCTCTCACTTTCTGCTGTAGTTAAAGTGAGATAAATAGCAACATGATTAGTTGAACGATACTTGATAGGCTCGCGGCATCCGATCTCAACAGCATAAAAACCAGGCGACGTCCACGCTACACGCACGCAGTCAGCTTTGATTACACAACATAACACACACACACGCCTCTGCTATGGGATTAACGTCAGACAACCCGTTTCCTGTTACCTGCTATAGCAAATAGCAAACGTCGCTCAATAATTTACAATTTATTTTACATTTAAAAATCATAACATCGCAATTGTCAATTATGTATTTTTAATTTTTAAAGACTGTATTAATCATACGATTATTAGTAACGAAAAATTTCGGAGGTCTCGATTTTCTAAATGTAAAATTCTTTCTAACAAAACTGAACACTGAAAGTAATCTACGAGTTTAAAACAAACAATTAGTTCGGCTTACTAAAAAGACCAAAAAAGTGAAGCAATCAAATCGTTGCAGCTACTGTGCGGCAAAAAACTTTAGTCTGGGATGTGCACGGTCGATGTAACGGTGAGGGCCGCAGCGATGGTACGTAATAAGATAGTCGATGAGAACTTGGCAGATTTTTTCATGAACTCCAACGACTTTCACTATTTGACAATGGGGGCTAAAATGTACGAAAACATTTTCAGTTCTATGTTAGCATCATACATTTCAATATAATCTAATAGATAATATATGTACTTTTATTTAATATTATAAAAGCTACAAAAACAAGATCTAATCTATCACACAAGTCGACTAAAATTCATGATCATGATCGAAAACCATGCAAGCTTTGAATGCGTTACTAATTGTAAGCAAGGTGACACAATTTTCTAAAAGAAGTTTTGTAGAAGTGCTATGGACTATGGGTTTTCATAAATAACGCATAAGAAAGATTTGAACAATAAATAGTATTAATTCGTTTCGCCCAAACCAGCTGCGCTAAGAAGCGCGTTAAATCGCGCAATTTGATACGCGCCTCCATCAACTCAGCCTTCGTCAAAAGGTAGGCTAACAAAGTTGAGCAGATGTGATCTTCCAAACAAGACACTAACAAATGGCAGTTGTAAAGACTTAAAAAAGATAATGTATGGAAATAAAATATCTAATAGACTATGATTTCAGAACAGAATTTTCACTTTTTTACTGATGCTGAATGTGAATGTTATAACGGTATCCTACAATATTGACATTATGTTGGCAAATTATATCAGCGATCAGTACAATTTTATTATAGCAGTGAATAAAATAATAATATTAAGTTTACTTTGCCTAAAGGAAAGCATGAGCAGAATTCAAGAGTAGTGGTAATCATACTAACTGAGAATGCAGATAATGCAATAATGCAGCATGGTAACCCTAACTATGGCAGGCTATTGACATGCTTCTGTATCATTGGAATTGATACTACTGTTAAATAGATTTAAGAATGTAATCTTAATTACTGTCGACAGCACTAAGAATGGAATTCCAAGTCACATCTTTGAAAAAAAGAAGTCCAGGAGTCCAGTTTATTCAAGTTATCGCTACACGATCGATATCAGGGACATATCAAAAAGTGAAACTCGCCCGATAAAGAGCGTGCCGCGAATACTTTGTTCCCTAAAACATTCTGATGCAAACAAAGAAACAGACCTGCATCATTATGGCCTATTGTAACGAATTTAAAATTTTCCAAATGCGAATTCGTCAAACGTAAAACAATTCGATACGCGTTTGAATTTGTTGTTTGGGCCGGTTTCAATTCAATTCCTTCGACGTCGTCCGAACCGCTCGCGTGAATTGGGTCGCGTAAACGGGTCCGCCCTTTTGGGACCAAAATGTTATTTTTTTCACACAGATTGCGCGTTCTTTGATCTCCAAAATGTGTGCGTTAAGCATTTCCTTCGCTTTGTGCTAGCGCTGTGTGTGTCTTATACAGACTACGCCTTTCAACAACGGCACCCAGCGGGATGTAAAAATCAAGGAACAACAAATCGCAATGATTACTCTTTTGTTTTCTTTGACGCACAGGAAGGGTCAAATTTAAATTCAATAATAAAAAATCGAAGTTTTCTAGATCATAACATCACACTTAATTCTAACAACTTTTTAATAAGGTATTATAATTCATACTTTCTTCACAACTTAATTTTAGGCACCCCGTGTTTTTATTGTTACACAGATACAGATAATACAGAGAGTTAGAAAACCACCAAATTTACAATATTTTTAGTATACATTCAATCCATTAGATAATTTAATAATTAGTACCTGAATGACCAAGATTTTTAAAAACATACTGAATTGAAAAAAAAAATACTACATAAATAAATAAATTTGAAAATCGTTGAAACTATTTTTGAGATTCAGATTTAATATACGTAAACCAGAATTGCTCGTTTAAAGGTAATATACGTGTAACATTTTATATTTGCCCGATTATATTATTCTAATATTAGGTCTTTACCTATGAAATTGCCGTTTTGTATACAATAAGTGAAAGTACTTATTTTTTCAAACTTTTTTATTTCTGTTATTCGAAGTAATTACCCATGCAATCGACGCATCTTTGCCAACGCATTGGCAGTTTATTGATGCCCTTCTTGTAAAAATCAGCTGGACGGGAGGCAACAAACTCTTCAAAGGCATTTTGTACTGCCTCTCGGGAATTGAATTTTTTACCCACTAAAAAGTTGTCTAAATTTTGGAAAAAGTAATAGTCGGTAGGTGCAAGGTCTGGTGAGTATGGTGAATGAGGGAGAGCTTCCAACCCCAGCTCTTGCAGCTTGGAGACTGTCTGTTGCGCAGTATGGGGTCGCGCGATGTCGTGAAGGAGCAGTGGGGACGACCGATTGACCAAAGCTGGTTGCAGATGTGCAAGCTTCTCCATCATTCTCTCCAGTTCTTCACAGTACACATCTGCATTAATGCTCATGCCGTTTTGTAAAAAGCTGTGGTGAATCACACCCGCACTAGACCACCAAACAGTGACCATCACCTTTTTAGGGGTCATTTTTGGTTTAGGGCATTGCTTTGGTGCTGAACCAGGGTTTAACCAACTTGCTGAGCGCTTTCGATTGTCGAACAGAATCCATTTTTCGTCGCACGTAACTATTCGTTTAAAAATTCCTTCATTTCTTTGCCTGTTGAGCAGCGAAAGGCAGGTCTCGACGCGTACGTTGCGCTGGCGATCGTTAAGGTCGTGGGGCACCCATCTATCAAGCTTTTTTACCTTGCCAATTTGTCGCAAATGGATCAATATTGTTTTGATGCTTACATTAAAAGCTGCTGCTAGCTCAGCTGTAGATTGAGTTTCGTCAGCTTCCACAATCGCCTTTAATTCATTATTGTTAACCAAAGTCTCCGGACGACCACGAGCTTCATTTTTCAAGTCAAAATTTCCAGAACGGAATTGGGAAAACCAATAAAGGGTTGTGCGTTCGTTTGTACAGTTCTCTCCGTAAACGTTTTTGATGTTACGTGCCGTTTGTGTCGCGTTGGTGCCACGACGGAACTCATATTCCATAATTACACGAATTTTTAAAGTATCCATTATGACGAAAAATGTTCAAATGAAAATACAATTAATGAAAATACAACGCTAATCAAAAAACAAAAGACTGAGTTTGTAAATAGAATGTCATGGTTTTATAACAAAATTAATTTGAATTTAGAATACAGAGCCATTACAAACTTTTTTTTATTTGAAATGACCAGTACTGAAGAAACGCAATTTCATAGGTAAAGACCTATTATTTATGCTACTAAATTGCAATCACATGATAGACCTGTATATGTTTGTTAATTGTTGTATATATTTGGTTGTATTCTCTGGGACTTCGATCAAGAACCTTCTTCTTTTCTATGGTAATTATAAGTATGCTTAGTTTAGATCGAAATTTCTTACAAGGTCTAGAATTTATCTTCAAAGAAGTAAATATTTGCTACCTTAAGGGTATCGGCACTCCAAAGATTCAGCCCGCTTTTTGTTAGATGATAATATTAGCAATAACACCAATAAAAATGGCTACGGCACTACCAAGAGCTAGAAGTACAATGGTTCGGTAACCCAACCAAGTTCTGGTCAGATTATTTATCTATGAAGGTTAATGTACCACCTAGCGTATACTGTAAATACAGAAAATCTAATGTCAGGCGTACTTACCTTATCAGAAGTGAGAAGTGTGTCAAGAACTCGGAAACTCATTCGTGACACAGTTCAGTGTTATGAACATTACTTCATCCATACCGGGGGGAGTTTAGCACCTCGTAAACTGTAGGATCCATTACGCGGAGGCGCTCGAGATTATTCTCGTCTTACTTTATGAGCTGGCGTTGAGCATGGCCCAATATTTTTCAATGGTTCTTCTTTTATTATACAAGTTTTGCAAGTGAATTGTGTGTTTGAAATATTTAGTTTGTGACGTTCGTGCAAAGTGCAGATCGACCATTCATTTTACTTACGAGTGTGCCGAACTCTACTTCATTTAAACAATAATACGTTACCTAGCCCCTCCCTAGTAATTTATTTTTAATCTTCTGTGTTAATGACAAAACACTTGTTGAATGTTAAGCTTGTCTCACAATAAAATACTATTCATACCATTAATATACCAAAGCACCTTAAAATGCCTAAACGTATGTAGATGGGTATACTAGGACAAGATGAGTTTTTGTTCCATTCTTCATAATTTATGTTAATGTAATTATATTTTTATTACTTACTTTAATGATGAAATGTTAGCTATAACATTTTATCTATGTGACATATTTTCTAGGTACATTACAGTCGTGAACAACAACAAAATATTATACTTCACAATTATAAAGTGAGTTATGATCATAAAAACACTTATATGCTTGGGTCCCACGTACTCCGGTGGGGTCCAAAGAAAGCGCACACTATTTTATTATAGGTAGTGAATGGACGTTGAACGACCAAAATATATACCATTGTTCGCTCTAAAGTTGTGCCTTTTTGCCCAAGTGACGGTACACCGTCACTAATTTGAATCAGATTTAAAAAAAAACATAAAATAAGCTTGTATTTCAAAAGGCAGCTTAGTAGTTACCGACAGCACGCATCCTGAGCTTGCTAATATCTTGTCTCCATGGGGTTAACTTGTTTAAGAGATACGACAAAAGATGCACCGTTACAGATGTCAAAAGTTAATAAATTAACGGCGACACCCTTTTATTTGTATCTTTTGTCTTCAACAAAGTTGCTTTGTCTATTTAGAACATAATAATGGAAGTGTTTAACGTCAGAGCTTTTGTTACTTAAAAAAAATAAGAATTCGAGTGATGAATAGATCGCGTGGCGCGCACGACAAGACATTGAACCATGATTTTCTTCGCACATTAGTTAAATAGTAGAACATAAAGGTTTTGGAACGTGTAGTTATTTTACTAAATACAAAAGACACAAATAATGATTGTTCACGCTAGGATACCTAATGAATTACCGCTTACATGACAACGTAAGTCAAAAGTTTTGATCGGGTTTTGAACCTAAGTAAGACTAAACATTCTAAATATTTAGTAAACTTAATAGATTTAGAATGACTTGAACATATTAAATATTTCGATACTAATGAAAATGTAGCAACAGAAGTTAAGCAATCATCTGTATCAAATATACTAATGGGTAATACTACTCCAATTAATCGATTGATGGCAAGTACCAACAAATATGGAGATTACTTGATAATTTTGATTGGTATCGACTAGATATAGGTAAATTAAACTAACCGGTATGATACTAAGTTATTATGTAAACATGAGATGCGGCGAAAGATCTTAGTTTTAATGAAACTGGTCTGAGAGAGGAAATGCGTGCAGTAAATGATAAAGATTTACATACTGACGCGGTGGCGACTGCAATCTAGATGACATACTCAATATTTAATTTTGTTAAATAATAGTTTTATACGATTATTCCTTATTTATTTTAATTTAATTTAGAATTTCTGTCTCTTTATAATAGCCAAAATCATGAATCGGCAATTACTTATAGCTTCCCAACCATTCATCATAAAGCTAGATTGAAAGATGAATTGCTTAAGCTGTGAGACCTATTAATTTTAACCTACTTTAAGAAACTAAAGTGCTACACAGTAAAAAACTATAAAAATAAATACCTACTCACATCAATTTGAATGTAAAATCACGTATGAATTTATTTATATATTACGTATCGTGTACTCGACAGTCACTCCTGTCGAGTACACGATACGTAATTTTCATAATGTTGTTAATTCTTGTATTTTATTCTAGCTGAAATATTTAATATTATATACAAATACAATCATAATTAAGATGCCAGTACGTCTATAATACAGATAAATGAAGCAACATTTATCTGTAACGATCGACGATCGCATTAAAAGTTTATTCATTAGAGACGATTTCCAAGGGTTTGAAAATGAAGAATCAAGAGGATTTATAAACACACATTTAATTAATAGATAGTTGCTTATTCTCAAAGCATCTAGAAATTATATATAGTTTCTCAGATTTAGAATCAATGAAATAAATTTAAATTTAACAGTTGTTTCTATACCATACCCATCGTGTTTGAAATACTTTTAACGTTAAAATTTATGTTGTAAAACTGAGCATGAGGTATAATATTCTAATGACTAAACTGTTATACAGAAACAGAACACCCTGATGACTAATTATATTTCAATAAAATATTTAGGTGAGTTCGAAGAACAAAGTAATAAATAACAACAATCATAAAAGTTAAAAAACAAATTTTAATGAAATAAAGATTAACAATCAAAAGTCTATTAATGATTAATCAAGGATTTCGATCTTTAGTTTAGTCGCATTTGAATTCCTAATATATTTAAATCATGGGAATGAATGGGCATTCTCAGAATATCTACTAAATTATGTCTCCATATAGACACGAAAAGTTTAAATTATATTCTGACTTAGGAGCATAAAATTCCGTCACTAATCGGGAACCAATAAATTTCATATGCAAATTTCGCGCTTTTTGAAATCACCGTTCTCAGAACAATTTGAAGAAAAAAATACGCGATCGAGACAATCGTTTTAGTCATGCGGAGAATTCAACACGACGTAACTCCAAACTCTAACAGAAAATAGGTTACCTGAATATTTACATTCCCATGTCTCAGATATTTTTGGTAAAAATTTAAATAAATTTAAGCGAGATGAATGTTATACCAACACAAAAGATAAAACTGAAATGCTGCAAAAGCTATCTAAGGATTCTTTGGAACGTGTTAATGAGTTTCTGGACAAAGGATAGAGACAAGCCTTATACTTCTTGCAACGATAATATTTTAACACGTCTCGTTAAACTGCAGATTAGATGGGTAGACGGATAAAGAAAGTCCACACAATTTTTTGCAATGCATTCACAACGCCTGTAACAATTGACTTAAAAAAAAATTTCTTAGGAAATTTTAAATTTCTCATTTTTTATCTGTGTAATCCGTTAGATTTTTTGCTTTGCGCTTTTTCACTATCCCTTTACTTTGAAGTAAAGATAGATATATATATATATTTCGGACATCTGACAGCGCCATCTAGTTTCAAACAAGCAGAGATTGTACAATCAAAACTAGATTGATTGATGGAATACTATTTTTTTTTGTAAATACATTCCTACAAATTATACATAGAAAACACCCAAACTTCGCCACAAATATTTGCAGATTTTACAAACATTAATTGGTCCAACCCGGGAGTCGAACCCGATACCTCATGCACAGAAGTTTCCTAAGCTTCCACTGCCCAACGAGGCAGTTAAAGTCAGTCAGCAGTCAGCCATATTCAAGATCACCTAAAATATCTATTTTGGAACGTTTTCTGTGCATATAATAAGTATATACCTATGACAACATCATGGTAATAAAAAAATTCAAGACAGCGTAAACAAAAAATTCCGGTACCGGGAATCGAACCCGAGCCTCCTGGGTGAGAGCCAGGTATCCTAGCCACTAGACCATACCGGATCTGTATGACATATCTTAAACAAACATCCTCTTATAAACAACGGAGACCACTTAGTTCAGTAAACAAATGTTATTTTTATTGGCGGTCGCCAAAGTCGGCATCGAAGTTAAATTTAAACAACTTCTTCGACGATAGCAAGAACAACAGTGTATTATAAAATAAAATTAACGCTGTGTTCATTTCCATTACGTCTGAGATAAAGAGCTTAGTTATCATAATTATGAGTGGTCCGTTGTGCGAGGTGCAATGTTGGCCCACCCACCGTGTTGTTGTTACTATTGTATTCGAATTTTACCTAACGTACTGTAGTGAACGGTAGCAACTGTGTGACTTGATTACTTGGGATGAATGATTTTGTTTTAATAGATTTCTGGTTCACACTTTATTTTCTACGTTGTTGATGCTTTAGGTTAGGACCACGAGAGTGAACTACCAATCTTTTTTTTTTATTATATAGGGGGCAAACGAGCAGACGTATCACCTGATGGTAAGCGATTACCGCCGCCCATGGACACCCGCAACACCAGAGGCGTCACAAGTGCGTTGCCGGCCTTTTAGGAAGGAGTACGCTCTTTTCTTGAAGGTTTGAAGGTCGTATTGGTTCGGGAACACCGCAGGCGACAGCTCATTCCACAGTTTTGCTGTGCGTAGCAGAAAATTTCGGGAAAATCGCACAGTTGTGGACTGCCAACCATCTAGATGATAAATAATATAATAATCTTAATCTATAATCTTTCTTTGTTATCGTAAATTTAAAATAGAAAATGGTTAAATTAAAATAAGTACTTAGAAATTAGGAATACTGATTTCTAATACAAATAAAAAGTTATAGTTTGTTAGGTCCCTTGTCACGTGTAACTAAATTATGTTTTTAGGTATTATTGTGTTGCATTATATGAGTATTTAGGTATATAGTGCTAAAGACTTTATTAATTGTTTACAACTATAAGCAAAAACATCAAGAATAAGTTTTCTATTTTCACTAATAGTCTTACAGTGCCACCTGTTGACGTATTTTGGAACCATACGTAATAAAATGAATATGTTTTACTGGAAATTATTTATGCTTATTGAATTAACACATAGCACTGTATAATACGACTTAATTTACTAATTTTACCAACTATAATTAACTTACAAATCTCATACACGATCGTCTGATCCTTAATAACAAATCACATTTATTTATGGCAACCGGACTACTGATAAAACATAATTTTTGTTTCTAAATACATTCACAATAAATATTCCAGACATCTAACACACAACGCCATATAGTCCCAAGTTAAGCAGAGCTTGTGTTATGGGTACTAGACAACTGATATAAATACATATATACTTTTTTTTTGTAAATACATGCATATTATACATGTAAAACACACATTTAGTCCGACCCAGGATTTGAACCCGAGACCTCAGCACAGCAGGCGCATTCATTACCACTGTATCACCGAGGGATTCATAGATAAGTTACACCTAGATACAGCAATAAATTATTTCTCTGAGTGGGAATCGAACCCACTAATTCTAGTTTAGCTGTTAGAACCACTAACCACGAAATCAACAGGCCTAGACAAAGGGGAAAATTTAAGTAGGGCACTTAAATTTGCCCTACTTAAATTTTCCCCTTTGTCGCGTGCCATACGAATTTTTATAGATACGAAAATAGACATTTATAATTTATATACTTACTTACTCATTACTTTAATAAATATAAGTATTATTTACTTTTAAAATTTTAGTTTTTTAACTTTTATAATTAGTTTTATGGTTGCAATATTGCCTTGGGAATTTATCTTGTTACAATGTGATAAAAGTTTTTAAACAAATGTTACGTCAGTCTTACCCTTTTACGTTCAGGTAAAATGAAAAGGCGCTACTTGTAAATAAAAGGCGTAAATCGTTAGTCAATAAACTGGAAACACAGACATATTTTTTGACATAATCTGACAAAGGCCTTAAGGATTAAATCTTCTACTGAGTAACTTTTACCCATTTCTACCACAATCACAAAAAGTATAACCCTTTCCACTTACAAATTACTGTTCTGCTAGATTTGCAAGCGGCGCCTCCCTCTTGTTTGCCGGTAATCGCGGTAAATATTAGCCTATGTCATTTTACAAGAATTAAAGTATCTCCATTTTTATGGGATAGGGGGGCAAACGAGCAAATTTCAAACAATAAATTTGGTGCAGTCGTGAAAGCGAAAAAAACCTACTGACAAACAGAATCACTTTCGAAATGTCAAATTATTATTGATAATCTCCTACGTTATTTATTATTTCATTAACTATAAAATCAGTCCACTCATGATAGCCTTCATGAGAGATCTGCAGAAGGGCTTATTAAATTTTATTAGTTCTAATGTATTACTCATAGCAATAAGCAAACATATGTCGGTACTTAAGAAACCAGACGGTGTCAATCAATTGAAGCTCACTAACATTAAGCATATGTTATAACCGTGAATAACCAGATTATAGGGTAGCTGCTACCATAGACGAGGGCATTGGATGAACTTTTGAAAGTTATTTTCGAGTTTTGAATCAATAATACATGGTATTCTAAAAAATTATAATAATGCATTTGTTACGGAATAATGGCTAACTTATATCATACTAGATTTTTCCTGCGGCCCCACCTGCATGTATGTCGGTTATCAAGGTAAATAGTAGCATACTTCACGTGTTATTCTGATATATAAGCTGTATAGCTGTAAACCTTTATCTAAGTCCATTCAGTAGTTATTGCGTGTCTATCCAGATAAATTTTCGCATTCATAATACTATATACTACGATATGATAGTACAGAACAGTAAGGCATGAAAATTGTTCAAAATGTATTTTTTATTTAATTTATGAACCTGCCAAAGTGACTCTGCTTTGCCTGATGGATAGCATGAGCAGAATATACATAACCACACTTATTGCGAATGAAGACAACGCATTAATATAGCATGGTGATTCTTACTATGGCGGTCAATTTTGTTTATAAATGATGTTAAAATTACATTACTATAAACAAGATTTGTTAGTAAGTGCAAAATTTGAGTTAAAATAATAATTATCATTATCTTAACAAGTAGCCGAAGTTTTATTGCTCCTTTGAGCGAATAATAAGTGACTTCAAAACAATGGTAATATCGACAAGATTAGGTGACCTATAATATTACGACCTATTTATCAAAGTCGAATTAGTAGGTGACATGAAAGCTCAAAACATATGGCGTATTAGAACGAGCTTCGTAATCTCAAACGAGACGTATCATTATTTTGAAATTGAGTGTTAAGTAAATTATATAAATTCACGCCGTGTTGGAAACATATGTCGCTTGATTTGCCTTTTCGGGGGTGTAAATTTTGGATAATCACATTCAAATTGCCAGTGACTTCTGGGAAAATAAGTATTTCTTGATTACTTTCACATATAGTTACTACATACATACATAATAGTTTATATAAGGCGTATTTAAGGGGTTTTTTTTTATTAGATTAAATAAAGCATGTGCTTCCATCATTATTGAACACATAGTAAGTATTTTGTGCTGTTACTTTTAACATGTATCTCATAATTCCCATTTCTCTTGAACTAAAAAGTAAGTAACAAATTAATAAAACTTGTCCAGTTATTCTCAAGACGGTTAGGACCTGGTAGCATTTGCTTTTTAATTTTATAATGAAAATATATATTTTACTTACTTCAAGTACTTTAATACATAAACTAACAATCACAGATTGAAATATGAAGAAGAGGATGACAAGCATTATTGGCAATTCATACTCACATGTGTGAAGGTTTATTCAATTTCAAATCGATCTTCATACGTTCCAAGAACCCTAAACCTATATGATTTCTTACTAGAGCAATACAAGGAAACATTAAATTATTTGTTTCTTCCAACAAATGTCGTAAACTGTATTATTCGATATCCACTAGAAAACTTCGAAACAATGAAATAACCGATTTAAACATTGACATTCCTTCACTTGTTTTGTTGTAAAAACAAATAATGTGACCAGCGTTCGTTCAAAACTTAAACATTTAATTACTGGACCTCACAGCATTATACACTTATTCGCGTTGAGATATCCACGTTAATAAATCAAGAGGATATCGTGTAATGGACACCGCCGACGTTCCTGAGGAGACATAAATTTGTTTTTGTTTTCTTTTTAGTAAATCATTTTGTAGAGGAGAGGCAAGTTGAATAATAATAGGTAAGCAATATTGTCTTAGAATCTTTTTCCTAGTCTTTATTATTCCCAAGATTATTTAAGGTCGGCTACTAGTTCCACCGGTTTTACCCGAATATCAGTTTTTCAAGGTTGATCTACTTCTCAGTTTATTTGGTCCGGATGTCTAAATAACAGTAGTTCACGGATCCCTCCTATCTCAGATGCAGAGTGTCCTATCGCGAGGTTTTAGTCAGTCCGATTCCGACACACCACCCCGCTGCTTCGCTCTGTGGGTTATTAATAATCATCAACAACCCATAATGTCCCACTGCTGGGCTCGGGTCTCCTCTCAGGAGAGCGTTAAGGCCATACGTCCCCACACTGGCCAAGTGCGGGATGGGGACTGGCAAAACAAAGTTGTACCTACGTAATCTTGCCGTTGGATGTTTTAAGCCGCCCAAAGGCGTCCAACCAAGCTTCATGACTGCTATCCCATGACAACAACCAGGACCGACTGCTTAACGTGACCACCGAATCTCGGAGACGCTCATGGTAACATGCCACCAGCGGTCATCCGTCCAGGTATTGACCGCGCTATCGTTACTTACCCTCCGTAATTGTTTCTAATCACCGAGTGCAACTGGGCTATGAGCCCCCCACTTCCTTAGTTTCCTCTTATAACACCCATGGGGTACTCCATATAACACTCAGTATTCTAAAATCTTCACCTCATACAAAGTACATAATATATACTTGAAATAAACTTGTACTTTTAGAACTTGCACTAATAATATACTTGTAGAATCAAATAAATTCAACAAGAAAAGTTTATTAAAATACTAAAATGTAAAATATTATTACAAACATTCAAGATTATAAGAACATTGAAATATTTTCAGGTCAAAACATTATCAATGTTAGGTCAAGGTCCGGCTAGTTTTGTTTTAAGCACTAACATTTAATCTGCTTTTGTAATCTAGCACAAGGGACGTAAACCGAGCGATGGTAATCTAAGAAAAAAAATGTTTTATTGCGTGAAGGTGCTTAATTCAAGGTTTGCTATAATTCAACATGTTGTATCATAATGTTGACTTAAAGCATAGTTTTATTTTAGATTTATTTTGGTACAAAGTAACGATATATTTAAGTAAAGAAATTCAGAGGTGCGGTTAAAATGTAATTGGAGGCTTGAAAGCTTACCTTACTTTCGCTAAGCTATGCCTATTATGCTAAATCTGTGAAATTTAGGGAGTAAAACAATACATATTCTTAAAATCTATTAAGAGCAGATAATCAAAATATGTTTAATTTTAATTTAAGTGGTGAAAACATTTTTTTCATAAAAAAATATAAATACATTCAGATCTGATACTTCTCTCAGAATATTGAAACGTGTTGGGTGTACACGTTGTAATCATGTGTAGTCTCGCCTTTGGTTATTATCAAAATAGATATTACCTACAGAGAATGTTAAAACTGTCAACAGAGGTAGAACAAAATTCGTAATAAAATAAACATACCATATAAAATATAAGAAATCAGTTGCAACATCAGCTCGGCGTTCAGTACTTAATTAGACCTTGTAATTTTGTATGTTTTTACTTTGTAAAAGCGTGCAAACTAATAGACAGGTTACTTGATGGAAAGTCATAATTTTGAGCATCTCTATGCCAGGTTTGATTAAAATCATCATCAATTTAAGCCATAAAAGCGTAACAAACCGACAAATCGAATTACTTTCGCATTATATTATAAGTAGAGATTAGTCAAATAGCCAAAATAGAAAAGACATTCTTATAATACATATGGACATCTTAATTATCACATAAAATGTAACTCATCATAGATTTATGATGTTTAGGTATTGTCATTATTTCATAATATTTATTTCGAATACATTTTTAACTTTACAAAGTAAATTTCCTGTTAGTTACCTACTAGCAATAAATTTGTTTTGTGAAGTGTGTGTGGTGTGATATCTGATATTTTTGCCTTTTGTAATACTTATGTTTTCGATTAAATTATGTTTATTTAGAAATATATTTCTTATGGATTATTAGAATAATTTTGTTGCTATTCAAAACACAGATTTTTATTTTTAAGTATGAAATTTTAACTTCTTTATTGATTTAAAAAATTACTATAGTAACTAGATAGGATAAGTATTTTAAACAGTTCTTGAAAAAACCGTACACAGTATCAAGTACTTATAAGGCACATCAAAAAGGATTTTATAGACACCCTCTGACCTTCTTAATAACTTAAATAGTCCAAAACAATAGACTTACAACACAAGAGTATACTCAACGTCTGCTTTATTCATCTTTCTATAGAATGCCAGCATCTTTAACTCTAAGAAGATTCCACTTCAGCTACAAAGCCAGTTTATTGTTTAAACACAAAGACGAGGTTCAAGGCTTAATAATGCTTTAAAATGACGACAAGGCCAATGTCACATCAAATCGTTTCAAATATTAAATTATGAAACTGAAAGAAAAGCTTAACAACTTTTGTTCTTTGAACAAAACTCCACTTGTGCATGTAATCAATTAATTAATCAATAAATAAACTGTACCTGGTTGTTGTATTGTAATGGGTATTTACGTATTATAGTCCAGTCATTTAAGCTTAAATTAGGTAAGAATCTCGGAATTCGAGATACCCAGCTGTAAGTCTGTAAATACTTGTATATTGACACCCTAAAAGTTGTCTCAAAACCTACATATGGTAGGGTGTAAGCAACTATTAAATTTCAAGGACAAAGGTCACAAAAATCGTTTTTTTGCGCTTTTTTTGGAAATATCTCATTTCCTATGGGTTTTTTGCTATTTGTATTTATTATCAATATTGTAGAATACAAAATTCTCTACAAATTTTGTTTAAAAAAAATTTTATACAATTTTTTTTTTTTTTTTTTTATATCATGTTCAAACTTGGTTAGGACATGATTTGGAACCCCAGGTATGGGGTTGGGCGATGCGAAATGATTTTCTGGAGCCTATCATGACAATTTTAACACCTGCTCCAGAAGATTTGCTAAATACAATTTTCTGCAACTGTAAAAGTGGTTGTGGTTCGCGATGCGGATGCAGGAAAGCGGGCTTGCAATGCTCTTTAGCTTGTGGCCAATGTAATGGGCAAGCTTGTCTCAATGCTCTACCATACCAGAGCGACATTAACGAAGATGGAACCTTTGATCCCGAAATCATGGAAGAACTTGAGACAAATGTCGTTGAAGACGATAATGAAGACCAGTTTGAAATTTACCAGCAGGCAGAAGACGACGATGAAGAGGAAGAAGATGATTAAAATTATAAATTGTAGTTTTCGTACCCTTTATTCCATTTTTTTACTTTCAATAAAAAAAATGTATTCAATGATATTTTTTAATAAAAAGATTAATTCATAATTTATTTGTTTTTTTTATCATGTAAGAAGTTATTAATATTAATTAGGTTAAAATTCAAATATAATTCTTATATTTTCATTAACAATTCTGCAATTACATAGGCAGGTAAGTGTTGTTAAATAAATTATTACTGAATAAAAAGTGGATAAGTTAGGAAAAAAATGATAAAATATAATATAATAGTTAATAAAAATTGACGAATATTTATAATCATTGATTTATCGATAGTTCATCAACTTTATATGGCGCGTTTTCGACCGGAGGCACCGGTTGACCTGAAGTGATGCGGTGACCGCGCGCTCTCCGCCCTCTATCTCGAAAACGGTTCACCGTATAAAAAAAAATTAACAAAATTTGTAGAGAATTTTGTATTCTACAATATTGATAATAAATACAAATAGCAAAAACCCATAGGAAATGAGATATTTCCAAAAAAGCGCAAGAAACCGATTTTTGTGACCTTAGGACCTTGAAATTTAATAGTTGCTTACACCCTACCTTATGTAGGTTTTGAGACAACTTTTAGGGTGTCAATATACAAGTATTTACAGACTTACAGCTGGGTATCTTGAATTCCGAGGTGAACTTACTATAATGACTGGACTATTAATAGACAATTGATAAAACTTCAAAAACTTTTATTTGTTTTGTCGACATCAGTATATGCCCCAAGTCCTATAAACAAATGTAAAATAAATGGTATCTTATTCAGCAAGAAACGTGGTTATTTTTCTGCCATCATATTGCGTTGTCATTGAGGCCATGGCCTCAGTAGTGACAAGGTAGTGTTACACCGGTATACCAATAACTAAGGTAACGTGGTTCAAACACGCGAACACTTGAAGTCAATTTCGTGTTTCGAGAACCACGGCTGGCTGGTTATGTTTATGAGCTTGTTCGAACCCGTTTATCTATGCAACGTACTACTTCCTCTAATGCACGTTTTGTTTGATCACATTTATTGTGCCGAGACTGCTACCCATTATTTAACGAAGCTTTACATCGTACTACTGTCTCATTAGAGAATGTATTCGGAGCAGTACATTCTCTTTGCATCTAATCTATACTCAGTAATTCTCTGATAACGATTTGAATTGGCTAAAAGGCTACACACTATGATCATTTCTCTCTATTGCAGAAACAAGATTAATCTTGACATTGAGGTTTTAAGAGTTAATTAGCATTTACCGTGGGAGAGCTATGCTTCGGCATGAATGGGTCGGCTCGACCGGAGTGATACCACGGCCTCACAGAAAACCGGTGTGAAATAGCGTTTGCGCTGTGTTTCACCGAGTGAGTGAGGATACCGGAGGCCCATACCCCAACCCCTCCCCGCATCCCCTTTCCCATCCCCCAAAGGTCGGCAACGCACTTGTGACGCCTTTGGTGTTGCGGGTGTCCATGGGCGGCGGTAATCGCTTACCATCAGGTGATACGTCTGCTCGTTTGCCCACTATTCAATAAAAAAAAAAGAAAAAAAAAGCATCCTTAAGGAATAAAATCTATGTTCGAACACGCTTCTACATTTCTAAAAAACTGAACATCAATACATTGGAACAAAAAAATATAAACCAATAAACAAAATAAACGCCGAAGTCAGGCTATTTAATGTCTTTATAAGTGCTGTCTGACATAAAGTTAATGAAACGGACATTTTATTGATCTACCTGCGATGTGACACAAATTCCACTGCCTCTAACCCTACATTAGGTTTTTCTTCAAATTATTTCCTTCTTTGTCTATCACTTGACTTTGAAGCAGGAGTGAAAGGGTAGCATTCGTAACGTTTATTAAATAAGGGACATATAATTTTGTCTATATCAGTCCCCTGTATTAGCCCTATACCTTTTGATAATCCAGTGAAATTTTATAGTTAATCCATCAGGATATAAAAAATCAATTTTAAGGTGTCTGTCTCTTAAGTTAAAAACATAAACTTGAATTTAGATAGATTTACTTTCAGAAAATTAATTTGTCCATCGAAAATTTATATGTAAATTTAAGTCAATCCAAGCAGAAGTTCATCAGCTATATATAGGTGTTAAGGTCACATACAAATTGAATAATTGATTTGATCTTTTCTAATATTGATACTTTCTGTCAAAAGGTCTTTGCATTATTAATATGGTTATATGATACTCGTATTTATTATAGGTAATAATTATGTACCATTAACCTGCTATTGCTAACCTAACATTGTTTGTAGACAAATAGTTGGATTTTGAAAATAGGTATTTTGTAAACATCTGGTTCATTAGAGGTTACAACACTTTTTTGACAGAAGTCTCTCTCAGTGGCTTATTTTGAAAATGCATATTATAATTAGGTATATCCGACTTAATTGAAAGCTTAACTTATTAAGGTCTGGTGATTAGTAATCCTGCCTGCTAAGTCAGAGGTCATACGTTCCATTCCCATCCATGACAAACAATTATAATATCGAAGATGGTCATTGTTTGTTCTAAATCTTGTTGTAATTACAATTTAATGTGAATATTGCCATAGCATAGGCTGAGATGTGTGAAGTATCAAATTGTTGTAAAGAAAAAGAAAGCTTTTGTTATTTTCTAATACCAACCAAAAGAACTCGGATCGGGTCCGAGTGGATATCGTCCTCCCGGGCCTTCTCCGCCGCCTCCTTCTGCGAAATTACGTCTTCGCAGAAGGTCGCAACCGCGGTAAAACTACTGTCGCTACCGGCCATAGAGTGTATGACGGCCGGCAGCGACAGATCTCCTCCGATGACTGCAGTGAGGGCCCGGCGCTGCGCCGCCCAGGATTGTTTAACATACGTAAGCCAAGGATAGAACCAAGTGGCGAGCAATTGGATAGCTTTATATCGAGTAGTAGACTGTGATAGGCCGATTATGACTATGATGGTGATGTGTAACATACTTAGTTTATAAGAATACTGGTATTATTGATTAAGTACATTAAGTTGTTGCTTATTTTTTATCAAAACAAACGCTTGTTCATTTCTGTTTCTCTTTCCTAGTAGAATAAAGCCTATATCAAGCAGTGGAATAATAAGGACTGTTAATGATGCTGATAGCTGTATATTATTGCATTCTTCAAGATCTGATACCGTATTGTTAGATCTAATATTTAAGAACTTTTATTTTAATGCCTTACCGTGCCTCGGAGAGCCGTCGGTCCTGCGCCTGATCTCTTCCCGGTAGTGTCGGATAAACGTCCCATCGCATTATGAGAGTACGGGAATAGAGAGTGCACCTGTGTTCGACCTGGCGGAAATGGGCTTGGAGGAGAATATCTTTAATAGATACTATTAGTCCATCAGCACTAATAGTATCTATTGGCACTAACAATGGCTACATACAGTTGAATATACTCTTGATAGATGGTTAGAATTTAAATAGTTTGAGGTTTATTATTAGTAACTATTCGACAATAGCTAAAATAACAGAATTTTGTACTTGTAAAACCCCACCAATCATATTTATTGGAAAACAATTTAGATTCTAGTCACAGATGGTGTGAGAATTATTATGTCACCCTTATATGACATTTCCATAATTTTATCACAATTTATATCGAGATCAACAAGCCATCGCCACCCGCATACCAGACAATTGATGCAATCATCGCCAATGAGATTTTGGGGTGCGTAAAACGGAACTGTAATTGCATCGGCCACAACCAAATTATTGTTATAGTAACTATTCAATGATAATTTCATTTCAAAGTCTGCGGGTAAAATTTTCAATACGATAACTTATAGTTAAATAGGTAATCCCTTCGTACATTTATGTTGTTTATTTTGACCATAGGTGTGTTAATGTTAGTCTTATTGTTTTTTTAATGATAGCATTACGATTTTTAACCTCTCGAAAGGAATATATTTTTGTTTAATGAATAACAAACGTGTACATAAAGAAATAACACTACTGTATACAACATCATAACATTAAAAATATGACAACCTTTATTACTTTTGCAAAAAAATGCTATTAAAATAAACTATTTCCTGCAATAATAATTATACTGAATAATATAAATATACAGTCAAGGCAATAAAACATTGATTTGTTTTCGTTAGACGGTCATATCCTTGATAAATAAGCTTTATTCGTGTGTAAAGATAAGTAATCTTCATTCAACGACAGACACATAAATCAAAAAGCCGTGAAAAGGTCGTAGACTGGTCGACGATAAACAGTTAGATGACGGCATTATAGGACTTGTATTTGAAACACAAACGGTTTTAATGTTACGACAGTCATTATAAAGGTACCTACAAATTAAAATTTACAGACCCAAGTTCTCATAATGCGTTTAAAGAAGTTTATAAATTAGAATGCTCAAAATAAAATGGTTTTCTTGGTCTCTGATTAACAAGACGTGACGGGGGGAGTTCCAACTACGACATTTTATTTGTTGCTAGCCACGAAATACACGTAACAGTCTCATAAGATTTATTTTCAAACATTCCGTAATCTTTCCTCTTGTGGGCGTAGACGCATTTGTACGAAACAAGGAATGGTGAGATATTCACCCTAGTTGTTTTTTGGTTTAAACATCTTCGATAAGCATGGGTCGGACCTCCATATTCGTTGATAAGGGAAAATATGTTAATTCAGTCGGTATGAGAGAACCGATATGACCTACTAAGTAATTGGGTTCGAAATACGCTGGCGTGTTTTGAATTTGAACTCCAAGAGCTTCAAAGATCAGTTCAATGTTTACAAATTGCCCGAAGAAAAAAACTCGTTTGATTCGATTGAGATATTCGTTTTGATTAGGTTCAATTTAAATAAGAATCTGTTTTGAGATGGGATGAATGAAAATTTGGTTGAGAATATTTATTAAACAATTCATCAAATAATAAAGACGATTTTTTTCAGAGTACAATAGTATATCCTAAACATGTATGTTTTTATTTTCGAAAGTAAAGAAAAACATTGTTGAGGGAAGTAAGTAAAATTGAATTTACTAGGAAATATCCCTAATCTCACAATATGGCGCTACTAAACTTTCCATCTTTTATGAAATATTACAGATTAGGTCGACGGTTGTTTCATAAAATCTATGTTTAATTAAAAATTAAGCAAACGGCAATTAATTTCGTCAGCCTCCTTTCTCGGTTACAATTGTGTACAAATTAAACGTTTTGAGTCCGAATGTAGGTTGATAAATTCGCCTTAAGCTTTTTAAAAATATATATAAGTTCATGCGAGATGTTGAAGTGATTTTTATGTATTTCGTCTTGGAAGTTATTTCAGAACTTTTTTATTATTATTACTTTTTTCTCATTCGCGCTTCGCAGCGCTATAAAGTACTCGTGCCCTTTTTAAAATAGAAAAGAAGTATCAGGGCTCCTACACAGGAGGACTCCTAGGTACTAGACACTCCTAGGTGGCCTGAGGTACGTCTTGGTTCCAGGGATTTTCTTCTGATGGTGCACCTGGTTCCCCGGTTTCTAGTACCTGAGACGGTGTGTGGTTTTTAGTCGGTTCGAGTCCAACACAGGCACCAGTTATCCGAGGGGCTACCCTCACAAAAAAAGGGGACAAGTCAGTCAAACTTACAAATTAATAAAAAATTACTTCACGACTTTCGTTAAATATATAAATCAGATGAAATGTGGACAATTAAAAGTTGCATCCAATAAATTAATTTCAGCTTTAATAAAGTTAAAATAGACCAATTCACGAGTGCTCCGGGCAGTATTATTTTGTTTGTCAGCATATCGATCTTAAATAATTAAAGGAAAATTTATAGATGTCTACGAAGGGGACGTGATTTAGAGACAATGCCGATTGGTTGTATCCAGAGCATGTTTAATTTACAAGGATCGGGTCTGTTTCGTTTACATCTATTAATATCATCAATTCATTATTTTAGTAATAGAATTTTGGTGACAATTTATAAATGAAAATTATATGTTAATATATAATTTGTATTTATTGTTACATTTTAAGCATCATACGTTAAAAAATTACTAAGAAATAATATATATATATAGCAGAACATTGGTGAAAACTCATCTCAGGTCAAAATAGTGCAAAGCTTTCTGTACACACAAATTACTATATTCAGGATATTAAAAACACTTAAAATTAACCACTCACTTCTTAACATGATATATACCTAACTGTGTGTGTAAAATAATTAAATATTTTATTCAATAGATAGAGTATTGTATAAAATATTTAGTTATTTTTTATAAATAGTATACCTAAATATGTAAAGTACTAGTAACATAATGGTTCCAAATTAAGAGCGGTTTCATCATTAAATAAATTATTTAATTAAATAAGTATTTCAGGTGTTTATTTTCCATCTAAATTTATATTTATACAAATATTTATTAACTGTAAGATTAAAAAATTAAAAAAAAAATTTAATCGATTGAGTTCAAAATTTGATATGAAATAAAAATCGATTCAAAGATTGATTGATGGAAGATTTTGTCAATTTCTCGCGTCAGTTTATATTTCTCCTATATTAACTGACGTGAAAAGTTATCAGTACAACCACAATGTATCACCAGGAATCGTGGCGGCGTACATTTAGTACTTTTATATTTTACTAGCTAATCCACGCAACCTCGATTGCGTCTTATATTGCCCGTAGCGTGAAAATTTTCCCCCGTTTATTAAACATTCTTCATTGGAGCTCCGCTCCTATTAGTAGTAGCGTGATGATATATAGCCAACAGCCTTTCTCGATAAATGGATTATCCAACACCGAAATAATTTTTCAAATGGACCAGCGGTTCCTGAGATTAGCGCGTTCAAAGAAACAAACTCTTCAGCTTTATTATTAGTTTAGATTACAAGATCAAGTACGAATTTGTTGACCAAACAACCTCAGAGGATACAAGCTGATTTAACACTATCGTTCGTAATAATTTACACTAGCGCAATTCATTGGTCCGGATTGAAATTTTACTACCTACCTTTTAACATCGCTTATGCACGAGAAGAGTTCAGACGGTGTGAAAAAACGAAACTCATTCCCGATTGCGCTTCAAGAATTGAAATCTCTCATTGGGCATTGGGATTTTTTTCCCAAAATAGTAAACTTAGATCTTATTATGCTAGATCATATAACCATTGCATTCATTGTTGCATAATAAGGTGGAAACTTAATCTCTTAAAAAAGTATGATATCTTTATTTTGGATTTAAGATAGCATTGATTCTTTATTATTTTTGTGACTATAATACGAAGAGACCAATAATTCATTGTTTTCATTTTGAGGAATATTTAATTAAAACATATTTAATTAAAAATACAAGCTTCATCTTAGTTTTCTAGGTAAACATGTGATCCAAACTCATTGCTTTCGAGTGAGTCGTTTTGTTTGAGCATAACTTGTATTGATTTCTAGATAACTATTAAGCATCAGTACGCTTGATTGATTAATTATATTAATTGTTCAGTTATTTATCCACTGATATATGGAACAGCAATTAATATAATCAATAATTATTGTCATATTAAATTTCGCAAGCAATTCGGTCATAGATTATATATTTGTTGATTCTGAAAATTTGGTTTTCCTGGTGTAGCATGGTTTTGGTCAAAATCAGATTATTTTAAAACTCCTGCAAGTTTGTTAAGGTTTTTATAAAGTAAAGTTTGAAAACACGAGTGTAATAGTAGAAACGTTAGTCCACACTCTTAATTTCTTCAACTAAAACGTCTTGCCATACTTTCGAGTACTCAGACTAAAGTTCAAAAGATTCGTGCAAAAATATTTGAAAGCAAAGTTCTGGTAGTTTACCAAAAGTACGTTTTACTCTGCTTAGGTTTTATCCTTAACTATATTCATCGTATAGCAAATATAAATTGTGATTTATTAATACCATACAAGGAATAAACTATTAAACTAAAAATTATAAACGGAAATAAAAAGGGAATAAAAGTGTTTTAAAACCTCTCCAATTTTAAAAATACATTTCAATAATAAAAACAATTGGCAATTATATTACGCCAGGTATAAAAAATAATGTCTTAAACCAGGGGTTGATAAAGTAATTTCAAATTAAACAGCTTTTACCAAAGTTTGAACCTACTTGAAACTAACTTATGTTGTTTCTTAAAAACGGATATAGGTTAGTGTTTGTAATAATTTATAAGCAAAGTTTCTTCGAGAGCGTGGAATCCTTTGGAACTAGCAATATTAGGAACTTTGTTCATAAACTAATATAGTATTAATCTACAGGTTTATTTATAGGAGTAGTTTTGTAAGTTCTAAATAATGTATTAGGTTATTATTTGACATTGATTTTTGACTTTGAAGAAACTTGTATAGATTTTTTATAGCTGTTTGCTTTAACTCAGATTATCCAATTTGACTACGAGTACCTCGGTGGCACAGTAGTAGATCTCGGGTTCGATTATCGGGTTTGAGAAAATGTTTGTATGATCTGAAAATATTTGTTTCGGAGTTTGGGTGTTTTTTATTTATGTATTTCTATGTAATATGTGTAACTATAAATTTTATCCTTTCAAATAGATGAAGTCTTTTAAATTCCATGTTCAAGATTTTGAATTGAAACGTTTATTTTTCCTTATAGAAGTATAATAAGGTTTTATTAGCTAAGTATATTCTTATGTTTCTTATGCACAGACACTAAATATACTTCCCTAGCTAACCCCCGTAACCTCATCTGCATCTCCTATTGCCTGTACAGACATGAATACGTACATGTACACAGCATGAATTTACAACTTGAATTAATTTGTTTACCATAAAAAAAGTTAAACATGTGAAGTGAGTTGACCTTAAAAGATAGACATATGCTGTCACGGCATTTTATACATCCTTTAAAGATAAACAGTATTCTTTAACACATTTTATTTTGCGAAATTTTGACTGGTTATGCAGAGCAATAGAAGCTTTCAAAAGAAATCGATTTCTCTCCTTTTTCCAATACTAATCGTTGTTACTCCGTTCTTTGAACGTGATGATATGTAACCCATAGTCTTCCTCTATGAATGGACTACCTTAAAAATTTTTTTTTCAAATCGGAACATTACTTCTTTAGATTATCACGTTCATCGAAACAAAAAAAGGTTTAGCTTTATAATATTAGTAAATATAGATAACAAGACCTAAATCCTACATGAGGTGATACTGCTTTTATTTTTCATTCAGTTTGCGGATTTGTCGGGTCGACGCGAGTTAGCCGTAATAAATATAAAAGTTATAGCTTGCAGGAGCCTTAACCCTTCGCTTAAAGCTTACCACAAGCGGATTACGGTCATTACTCATTCCTACCGTCTAGAGTGCCCCAGGCAGGAATCGAAGAGAGACGGTGAATGTAAATGTGTACATTTTTTTCTTCTGGGATACTTATTCATGTTGAGAGACCCATTTTAGCCATTGATACATTTAACGTGTAAAAAACTTAAGAACTTTTTGTGTAATTATATTTAGGGCCATAATTTTCGAAGTTCTTTTCGATCACATATTAAAATTCTTACATTCTTTGTGCTCCTGCATACCATATTGTAATTAGTTTGATGCATGTAGATATGGGGTAATGATAATTTGGAATAAATTATATGCTTAGATTGTACTCGTACAAATTACATTCTTAAATTTTAAATGTCTTTTAGGAGTATGAAAGGGTAAGAAATATAGATATATATTTATTCTAATGAGTAATGAGAATATTTGTATTATTTATATAAAACAAGGCCGTGGCTATGACATGTCGGTTATTACGGTAAAGTGAGCTAATGTACTCAAGATTCAAGTTGTCTCCTGTACTCGTACACTTAACATTCTTAAATTTTAAATGTCTTTTAGGAGTATGAAAGGATAACAAATATAGATATATTTTCATTCTAATGAGCAATGAGAATATTTGTATTATGTATATAAAACAAGGCCGTGGCTATGACATGTCGGTTATTACGGTAAAGTGTAGCCAATGTACTCAAGATTCAAGTTGTCTTCTTGATAAATTGCATTGAAATGTGAAAGCCTAACAGACAGACAGAGCTACTTACTCATTATAGATTATTATATATATTTGTGTGCCATCATAGATTATTAAAACGGAACAGGTTTCGTTTTAAAGCGTAAACTACAAAATGTTTGGGTCTAAAGACCTGATGCAAGTAATTGCTGTTAAGATCATTAAAGAAATCAAACAATTGAGGACACTAGCACCAAAGGTATCGTACAAACTAGCATGTAAATTATTGTATATAGTTCCTTCATCTCAGGAGCTAATTATGGAATTTGTTTGTCCGTCTTTCTGAGTGAAGAACTCCACTTTTCCTTTCTAAAAACACCTTCCGGATGTCAATTTTGTTGTCGTTCGTTGCAGTAAATTTTCTAAGGGTGAAATGTAAGTTTTATAATGTATTAATTTGTATAATTATAAATTTTTAAGGTTTAAATTCTGTCTTAAACTTATTGTTTGACACATTACATTTAATTCCCGGGTCGGATTGTTTGATGATTCTAATATGAATGTTAGGTTTGGAGTTATCTCAAAATTAACTATCGAAAATGACCTCATGGATAGATTAATGGACTTAATCGATATTTGACTGCCTCGTTGGTGCAGTGATAGCGAATGCGACTGCTGTGCATGAGGTCTCGGGTTCGACTCCCGGGTCGGATTAAACGTTTGTATGATATGCAAATATGAGTTTGGGTGTTTTCTGTGTATAATATATCTTTACGAAAAATAAGTATAAATATATTAATATCAGTTGTCCAGTACCCTATCCAGTATTGTAACTAGATGACGTTGTGTGTTAGAAGGCCGAAAACATTTATTTATTCAAAAACATTTATTTCATATAAATATTAGTTTTGATTTTAGTTTGAGAATGTAATGATCTTCACAAAAAATAATGTACAACTTACATCATCATGAACAACCACCTTTAACAGTCCACAACTTATCACAAGTCTTCGCCAAACGAGTTGGCAAAGGGTTTAATTGTTCAAGTTTGCCTTCACTTTACAGTTCTCTTGTCCAGTTGCTTTTAGTTTACTCCCTTGGTCGATTCTTACGATACCCGTGAAATGAACAGGGCTGGTGATTTTTCATATTGTCAATCTTAATCAAATAATGCATAACAATGTCCAATGACATTCAAATACCAATTTATTTATTAACATAAAAACTGAGTAGTTTATTACGCGTGTTATTTTATTGTATGTTTTTTTTTGTCGAATAGTGGGCAAACGAACAGACGTATCACCTGATGGTTAGAGATTACCGCTGCCCATGGAAATTCGCAAGACCAGAGGCGTCACAAGGGGTATGGGGAGGGGGATGGGAGAGGTGTAGGGGTATGGACCCCCGGTATCCTCACTCACTCGGTAAAATAAAGTGCAGGCGCTGTTTCACTCCGGTTTTCTGTGAAGCCGTGGTTTTAAAGGGTTATAGAGATGTAAAATTAATAACTGATAAATCGTGTAAAGTATTAGTTCTATTCGTACCTCTTTAAGCATGAAATATTTAGGTTCTCTTACAAGCCAATATAGTTGGCATATGGGTCAAATCAAATCTATTTTATTTAGGTAAAAAACTAGTACATATATTGGTAACAAGGTTTTCTCAGAAAAGTGCGAGCATGTTTTTCACATTTCTTCAGAAAATATTTCAAAGGTTTATTGATTACATGAACCATGTTCCACTTTTATATCACCCCTAAAAGCGTATAAAACGAAATGTGCGAGTAAAAAGGTTTACTTGGCCTTTGATTGTTTGCTATACGTTTCGGTAAAAAAGTTTGCGGGTGGGATACTTCAAATGATCCTTTGCCCGCTATATGATTTATTTATTTCTATTGTGTTGGTCGTAATATTGGATAACAAGAAATACCTATCGCTAGTTTTACTTTACTCCTTATTTATAGTAATTCATGTGTTTTGTTTCCAAAAACCTATCAGTTCAGATTGATGATAAATTATATACCTTTAACTATTCTTAATTTGCTGGTATTAATTAAAAAAAAAATTATAAAAGAAATAATATCAAGATCGTTTTAAAACTATTCATAATTCTGAAAGTACACGGGGTTTTGTAATTATTTCCTTGCCAATGTTATTTTTTTTTATTTTTTTAGCTTTCATTTTCGAGTTCCCTTTAAATTACGACTACCTATCATGTTTTCGTCGAGATATGATTTAAAGGATCTTAAAATTTACAAGAAAATGCTAAATTAGTAACATATCCTTTTTGTTGGCACTCGAGATTAAATATCTTTATATCATGCGGTATATTAATATGATTCAATGTTTTATTTGCATATAATGATACACTTATATATAATATAAAACCTTTCACTACGTTTACATCCGAAGGTAATGTAAAAACACATTCCATTTGTGTGGCATTAGAAGGAACAAAGGTATGACAGTGAAAAATTTATGATATTTATCTTCAACAGAAGGGTTAACAAAAGATTATTATTTACAGTGTCTTTATGCCGAAAATAGCCGTAAACAATTGGCAACTTTGACAGACATGACGAAATGACACAAAGGATTACGTGTCTCGATGTTTTATTAAGTAACAATTTTCAACTCTATTGCCGTGGCATAAAATCTACTTAAAAGCAGGAATACACAATAAAGCTTGTCATTCTCGCAAGTCTTGTATTTTTAGGTGCACCCCGCTACTTCTGAATAAACACTAGCTTTTGTGATGTTCGGTTTTTAGAGGTACCCAATCTTGAATATAATTTTGTACATCGAACTTAAATAAACAACTTATTCAACCCATTGCAAATTGTCTTTTGTTAAAATTCGATTGACAGTTTCTTATACCATTTTACAAATCTATTTTTTGCGTCTTGAATAAATAAGGCATGGAAATTATTTTTGCTGTATGTTGAATCGTTTATTAAATTGTAAGATTACAAATAATTTTATGTTTACGTATGAATCAAAATTCGAATTCTAAACGTCATGTAGGTACTCAATGTACCTAGAGGGTCGTTCAACAATGCATCTTATAACCTTGCAGTAAAACAACTAACAATACATCCTTTACTTGTTGGTATAAGGTCTAAATTCATCTAAAACTTTATATAAATGATCCTGAGCGTGGTAAGATAGAATAGTAACCATGTTTTTCTTATGTTTGTCTTTGAAGAAGATTACAAACATGCGCGCACATGGCAAGCTCTTCAATCGATGGTTCCCTCTCGTCGTGACATCAGAACTATTTGTCTTTGAAATAACTTGGTGACTTTCTAGAGACAGTCTCACTGTGCGATGAGTTATTGCTTTATTCCCCTTGAAATAAGTCGATGTCTGCAAGTCACGACAGTGTTCATGTATCATGTAAACTTGAAAGAATACCTGAACTAGGTTTCTATAATATTGTTCATTTAAAAAAAAATCGCCATTTATATAATCAGGAAATATTTTATTAATATAACATTTTTAAACTTACATGGCTGTCTATTACTTCTCACCAATATTTACTGTACTTAAACACATCGCTAAATTAAATTGCATCTAAAAAATAAATGGTTGTAAAATTCGCGCCTTGGGCACTGGCCGCTGAGACTCCGAGACCCAGTTATTAAAATGACCACACTATGTCATTATTCTTGGAACAAAAAAAGGAGTGAATCGTAACAGCGCGCCACATATCATTGGGGGAACTGGCACTTATGCGCGTAGTTTCTATCGTAAATCAAAGATATTAAACAGAATGGCGGAACCTCTTTTGAGTTTATATTATAAATCATAGAGGCGCAACGAAACCTCTGGCTGTTCAATAGGTTCTTTGCCAACAATATCTGTTTAAATTATATACAAAAACAATAATGAAATATTATGATAGTTAATTGATAACGTCCGGTGTCGTCATTTCACGCCAATTAAATCATGAATGACGCCTCACGAACGTATGCTTTTATTTGTAGGTAGCATGTATGTAGGTATAGCTAATTCACCGGACCAAATCAATAAATCTAGAATGATAATTAAATAAATTGAATTGAATTTAAAAAAGTAATAAACGTAGTAGTAAGTAAGCCTACGGAATTTGCAATAACACCTAAAATATAATAATAATATATAAAATCACAAAGTGTTTAAAAAAAAATATTGTAGGGTCAAAAAGGAGAATTTGTATTATTTTAAATGAAAGCTTCTAATAATAAGGAAATTTAACACTATTTAGTAAATTAAATCTGTAAATATATATAGAACATTTAATTCGAGGGTTATGTAATGCCGACGAAGTGATCTCATGAACACTACGCCTTTGATCAATAAATATAATGACACCAATCAAATAATCTACTTAAACTAGAGCTTTAGAGAGAGAAAGTTTCTTCATATTATAAAAATCTGAATAACTATTAAGCATCATTAGCATTGTTTGTGTGAGGTCGAAGCCCCACAATCGATATTTATCACCATCTAAATATACACAATGTCTATAACTTCTTACTACATTGCAAGTCGCGTGCTAAGTTGAAATAGAAGGGTGTCAATTACAATCAGCCAGTTATAAATTAGACGTTAAAACGTACCAACAAATAGTTCGTCAAAAAATAAAAGCAATTGCTCCTTGGTAAGTAAAGTTATCACCTGCTTACCGAAATATTGGCACAACTTTCAGTGAAGGCATGTAAGTAAGATATTCCAATTCGTTGATAAATGATCCAGTTAAGGTGAACGCTTGGCGGTGAAAAACGTTCGACAATAATGTTTAAGTGGTGTGGAAAAAAAATAGAAATATGTGTACCAATATCAATTTGAAAGGTTGCAGTTTTTGTAGAAAATTTACTGTTTACCAAATTAATAATGTTTACATGCATATTTACTACAATACTCAGGATAGGACTGTTCGAAACACATAAGGAACATCACCATTTAGTTTTAGATCATAAAACACTACCATTATTAAGCTGATTTCGTATGTATTTTAAACAATAAGATATTTCTAATCATCTGATCAACTCTCACTTTTGTGTATCATTTCTTGCTTCAAATTGCTTTCTTATTGCCCGTCACCACAAAGATCCACATAAAGATAGATTTTTCAATCTTTAGAATTACTTTCTACGTCACGTTCAGCCAACAAAAGGTGATAGTATTGACTTTGTTTGGGCCAGATTTATCGTTACGTGAAAAGAGTTATATAAAGATATTATAACTAATATCACTGTCGAATGTCGAATCATTCGATATAAAGGTGTTTTGTAGAAACTTTTAGAGTTTCCTTGTTAGGATCGTGACGAGATTAACTTAGATACGAAGTTGCTCTGTTGTTGCATTTGGTTTGTTGACGGCTATCATTTCTGTTTAAAGACAACAATAACTGTCCGGCATTCCACAAATGTTTCTCTTTCTATTTCCGTAAATGCCGTTAGTTCTGTTTTTTTTTAAGTCTTGACAGGGTAAGTTCTCTATACAGTTTCACTTTTTTTGGAATTATTATTGAGGCAACGTTGCCATATAGAACAGTATTGTTTACAATATCTAATACAGTAATGTTGTATTTTTGCTAGTACGTGGGGTAGCTATATGTCTATAACACATGTACATAGAGACGTGAAAAATGGTCAAAAAATTGTTAAGTGAGTATTTAACTTAGAAAAATTAAAAACAACAAACTTCAATAAAAGTTATTAATTGTTTAATAACCAAATAACCTTGGTATTTGGTTCGTTTTATTATTTTTTAGTTTGTCCTAGTAAAGTCCTACAAATCAACCTAAGCTTCATTTATAAATGTAACAGTCTCTCGATATGGTAAAATTGAAAATATGTAAACGAGCTTGGTATTCAATGTGTCGTGAAGAAAAACACGATGCTGTCATTTTTAACGTGCGATAGATGGTGTGGTGGGAACGCTAACACAGATAAATCGGTCGGAAGGCACCTCGCTACATTGCCTTCCTTAACGACCTCTGCTACGGAATCAGTTTAGGGTTAAAGGTGATTTTCTTCGCTTTTGTGAGTATGTGTATGTGTGTATGTTATGCGGTTTCAAAGGAAGTTAAGGCATCGAGGGATGATACGATTTTTTCAACGAATATCTTTGAAGATGTACAAGCTTTTGATGAATCGGTTTTGTGAAGAAGTCTTTTATAGTATTTGAGAGGAAAAGTTTTTTCCTTTATATGAATGAAACTTCTTTGGTAAGAAAATTACATATATAATGCAAAATAATTGGTAAGTTACTTAAAAGACTAGTTTTGTTAGTAAAGTTATTTATTCAACTGTTATCATTAATAATTTTCCATTAAATATTACTAAGCTACTTTGCTCGATAAAGTAAGGAAATAGCCATTATAGTAAATTTGTCCAATCGATGTGACTTTTTGTGTGTGAATGTTGATGCCCCTGTCGTATTATCTCTTTAATCACAAACTGAATATATGTACATATGACTACGTAAATCGGGTATTTCGAGTTACTGCAGTTTCAGTCCCTTCCGAGACTTGCAATATAGGTTATCTTGGCTCACTCATCATATAACATTTTTGATGCTCCTTACTCCTCCTTAACACATCATTTTTTTATTCTAGATAAAGTACCTACTTGATGATATTTTTTTAAACTATTAAATAATAAGATGCTTAATTTGATGTAGAAAGTCATTGAGACTTGTATCAAATATGTTAACATCTCTCTTATCTACATACATAAATGGATATGTTTAATAATATTGATGAAGAGATTCAAAGAGCCTGTGTTCATTGTCACTATAATTATATCTTTATCAATATTTCCTTTAACTATACCTCAAATATTTTCGATTGGACTTAGGTTAGGTATCAACTACTCTCATAATATTCTTTATGTTAAGTTTAGTCGTATATACGATCAGTTATATGGCCAACTAAATTTCGACATAATAGTAAAATCCCTAATATTTTATTAATAGAAGTCTTCTATTATCTCTTAATTTTTATCTAAAAGAAGACCATATTTGCGCCTTTACAGCAATCAGAAAGGAAAAAATTTTTTTATTTACTATTCTCATTATTTTTGTGTCTGGTTTGATAAACTTGAAGTTCAACTTTTCCGCTGTACCATCGGTCGTTTTTAGTCAGGTTTGTAACATTAGATGTATTATTTTAACTATTAAGTATAAAGCGGTCTAACAGATACATCTTTACTGTGTTCCAACAGGCATAAATTACGAAGACGGAACATTTTTAAAACCGATTACGTCACCACAATCAGCGAGTCGGCGCATAAATAACCGATCACCGTAGTTATAAAGTTGTCAAGCGCACATTATGTATAAGATGCAACAATAGGAACATGAGGGCGTTGCTTAGGGTTGTTATAACTCCGTTACCTAGATTAATGTGCGTGCCACATCGAATGTGAAGAAAGATCTTTGTGGGAACTGACTTTGGATATAGAGTAACTGACTGACTGACCTACCGAATGAAAAGCATACTTCTCTGTTCTTCGAAATATAATCTGACTTGTAAATATTATGGGAAAGGTTTGATTTGTTTTAAGACTAGAAGACTGTGCTCAATAACGCATGACAAATGATTTATTTCCATAAATGTTTGTTTTTCTTGCTTGAAATTTACATTTATAGATGAAGTGAATTTACAATTCACTCAGTGTCTATCTATCAACACCTGTTTGTTAAATGAAAAAAAGTTACAAAAACTAAAACTGTATAATTTATATAGTCTACGAACCGCGTGCCATTATTTTAAATCTATTAAAATCTCATTCCTTAAAATCCGCTCAGCAGTTAACGGCGTTACGGTGGAACATACGAACAACCATTGACTTTTGAAACTATGTCTTCCTTTTGGCTTCACCGTAGTCGGGTAAAAAGGAGTGACGTTTAAATACTTGTGTCGGCGGTCACTAAAAGTTGAAAGTGTAAAATATATAATGATTTTTTTTCTAACGAAGCATGGTGAAATACATTATGACAAGTTTGTACAAATTCTTGTACTTGTTGATTACAAAATTAAAATACAAGATAATATTCCATCAAGTATTTTGGTAAACACATCGTTGACTGAACTATCTAGCAGTATGCTGCATCATACCGTCACGCTTGCTGTCGTCCTTTTGTCTCTGACACTCCCTCACTATTTGATTTATAGATCTGTGCGTTGACTGCTTGTCTCTACCAAGGCTTATTAATGAATTTATTTAAACGCTAATGAACGAGTTACGTTCGGGACAAGTGAAACCAATTTATCTGTACCCAAAGTGAAATGTTATTTTTGGATAATAATTGTACTTCCAAATACTTTCCGTCAGTTCAAAACTTTAAAGTTGGTTAGAAATTTTAAAGTAAAGTTAGTACCGTTAAATTCATTTAATCCGAGTTTTGGATGATCTTTACAATTTTAGCAATCCGTTTCGATCAATTTCGTTTGAGATAACAGTAAAGTTAATTTTATTGTAAAGCATTTGAGAGAAGTTTGATTTTCATATGAAAATTAAGTAATAGCCATAATTTGTTTAAATCAATTGGAATTTGTTCATCATATTTAATAGAAAATATGTTGTGTGAGGTTATTTTTATTTTTGTCTAAAAAGGGAATAATTATTGTATTCTTATTCAACTTTTTCTTCTTCTTGAGTCAAGGTTATACAATAAATAAATAAATATTCCAGACATCCAACACACAACGCCATCTAGTTCCAAACTAAGCAGAGCTTGTGTGATACTTAAATACTTTTTTTTTGTAAATACATACATACAACACATAGAAAACACCCAAACTCCGAAACAATAATAAATATAAATAAATAAATAAATATTTCGGACATCTAACACACAACGCCATCTAGTCCCAAGCTAAGCAGAGCTTGTGTTATGGGTTACTAGACAACTGATATGAATACATATATACTTTTTTTTTTGTAAATACATACATATTATACATAGAAAACACCCAAACTCCGAAACAAATATTTGTAGATCACACAAACACTTGGTCCGACCCAGGATTTGAACCCGAGACCTCAAGCACAGCAGTCGCATTCACTACCACTGCGCCACCGAGGCAGTCAAAATAAACAAACACCTCATTAAAAAGTACGAAGAAATTTGACTTATGGTATAAACATAACATATAATTAAATCCCTCACAAAGAAACTTTACCACAGCTTAAACAGCCTACAGTTTCAATGACAAACGCGCTTCATCAATTTTAAACACACGGTTCAACTTCGTACTGCAACGGAGCTCATTCAAAAGGCTCGAGCTTTTTACTAATGCTTTCAGAGCCTTAATTAACATCCTCTCTAGTGAATAGGCAAGAGTACTTAATTCAAACGAGGACCTAGCTAGGCTGCGTAGTCTCGATGTTGCCAGTCAAAAGTTTCACTTGAATGATTTTTTTTGTAGGTATACGTAAATTGTTTTTTATTTTACATTTCATTATTACTTTCATAGATTATTGAATTCGTTTGTACTAGTATTGTACTTAAGCGCTTTAATTTAAGATTTATTAAATACATGGTACATTATTTTTTCTCTCCTCTTGAGTTCTGAGAAAATTTACAAATCATCATCATTTAGCCCTCTCCTTAGAGAGGAGGGTTTAGTTCACAACGCTGATCAGACGGGTTGGTATGGGGTGTTTTTCAAGTTTTCCTTCTCTTTGTAGAGATGTTGTCTTCTGTTGTCATTGTTTGCGTCCTTGGTCGTCACTTACGACAACCTTGGGATGAATAGTGGAGGTGATCACCGTATTCTTATTCTATCACAGCACGGAAACTATTTGTAACAACTTACAAATAGTACTGTAGATTTAAAGGAACATTGCACAATCTAATACCAGATTATATGTCGTACTACAAGATTAAATTCAGAGCTTCAGTAAGGAACTTTATATTTAAAGCATACCATAGCTATCTTAATACATGTGTGAGAATGCGAGGCAAATTCAATTCTTGGCGCGGAACCATCCACCCGGCGAAGATTTAGGGTTCATTTTAGTCGGTGTAAGTTATTTGCTCATGAACATCTGGAGCGACCAATTTTAGATTGAAATTGTTACCTCGTACAATGAAATTGAAAACTTCGTTCAGCCCTTGCCTTATTCGGAAGAATGTGACTAGTATTTATTTTAATACTGAACTGTTAGCATACGTGAATTCTGTAATGTATTCGGTGGTAGAATGAAATTTAATTTCATTTGGATTAATTCCATATTACACTAAGATGTAAAATGATATTACCTTGTGATTATTCCCACGCTATGTGGTATGTAAAATAACAACTTACGCTCTTTTTACACGCATGTAACAATATTTTGATAGTCATTGCTATTTTCTATTCGCAACATGTTTTGCCACTTCGCAGCTCATGCGTATATTTCTGTAAATGCACTAAATTGCATCATTAAAGCAGTAAAAGGGAAACATCAAAGAGTATATTCGGAGAAGCCGCTATTAAACATAGTTGCTCTCGAATGTATTTTATTATTTTTTACCATCACCTTCGGTACTTCCTTATTGAAGCGTTTCTCTAGATTAATTAAAAATTGAATAGGACTCTAATAGTCACATTGTGATAATTTGAATAGCTCTTAATGAATTTCCATTCTTCAAAGTGGGTCGGGGTAGGGAAGTCGCGTAATTGGTGGAAAGTCGGGATCGGTGACCGCGGCCTGTTTCAGGACGCTGCATCAATTTTAGGTTTATTGTTTCTATAATTGCTCGAGGGAAATCCGCACTGGGTTGAACTTACTCCACTTAAAACTTTACCCTCGGATACAACTCTGCAATATTGGCTCTCGTTCTGTTTCGTTTGTGTTCGGCAGCATTTTTATTTAAACGAATCTGATTGGTTTTTCAGTTTAAATAAAATATTTGCCATAACGTTTAATTAAATTGTCTTGAAATAAAAATAAACTCGTGTTTCCAACCACTAGATTGCAAAGAGTAAGCAAGTCTTTCCGATGTCAGGGTGTCTGATTCTACAATAAAATTCCAAGCAAATATCAATAATTAAGTATTACCAAATTTAAGACCTTAACAAAACAAAAACTGGGTGAAAAGGCTTATTACACAGTTTTGGATTATTTAGATGACAAATTTGCTTAGGATTCATCAATCCTGGACCGAGCCTCATCAGGCTCACTCCAGTTTTTAACTACGTATGTGTGAAAGTGATAGACATTTAAATTTTTATTGTTTTATAATTGTATGTTGTTTTTCAACTTGATATACGAACTGAATTCTTTTATGTATGTAAATGTGAGTGTTGTCTAGGCTTGTAATATAAGTTCATATTTAGTATCTTTCTGGTGGTTTTGAGTGTTTCCCCGGCCTACCCAAATATCTTGCTGGCGGTAGTGTCGCACTTCAGGTCGTTAATCTTGACTTATGCCGGTTAGGTAACACGATGGTTGTTGCTCGTATGTCGTCTGTATGGACAGGCCGACTCACTCTATCGTCCTTTCTTTAAAAGGCCGACCTAGATTACATACTGTACTCGCATAGATTTTTATTATTTTATAATTAATCAATGTTCACAGACTTAAAAAAAAGACACCTCTGTGGTTTGTTTTGGCATTACTTCTCAGAGTGAGACTTAGGAAATGCCGGCCTCTAGCTAGAACGCTGTAAAATAAATATAATTTATCACATACAATTTTACGTGAGAAGAGTAAATTTTTATTTAGTTTCAAATAACTTCGATCATTAAAATATTCTACAAGAATATAACCAGGATAAGAAAAGACTGGAAGCCTTTGAAATGTGGTGCTGGAAAAGAATGGAAGCAATCAGATGGATGGACAAAAATTATGAACGAAGAAGTTCTAGAAAGAATGAAAGAGAAATTAGAAGAGGCAAGATGGGTGGCCACCTTATACGTACGATCACTTTATAAGTAATATCGTTCAAGGAAAAATAGAAGGAAAGAGAAGAAGAGGAAGACCGAGACACAGTTATATAGATCAGCTTACATATTAGGAGGTCAAGGTCAACGGCTCCAGATAGGGAGAGCTGGATAAAGCTGCATCGACAAGAGCGTTGCTGTTAAGTTAATGATGATGATAATTTTGTACATGAATTTTTAGGTTATGATAGTATTAATAGACACGCAAAAAATTATATGACATTTATTATCAGGTTTTTTGACTTGAATACTTTTTCAATACCATTAATAACAATTTTCGTCATTAAAATATAATAGTTAAGTTAAAAAATTTAACGTTATGAGGAAAGATTATATAGTACATAATTTGAATTAAATATAATTTGTAGCATAAATTCATTTTCAAAACTATGTAATACGAAATTTGTTCAGACAATATTTTTCCAAAGAAATATCCAAAACAAATTATGCGGCTATTATTTTCGATAAATATATAATATATGATTATTCATTAATAAATGTAGAAAAGTTTTAAATATTTTAGAAGATAAATTATAAACTTTGAACTTTATAATTCTTCGCTAAGGAAATAATCGGAACGGCCCTCTAAGCATCAGTGGTTAATTTGAGAGAAATTTCTATCGTTACAGTGACTAATGTGTTCATACACGTTACTATGCGTTTGATTACTGTTACAACATTTAACTGAACAGGCACGCTATCAGAAATTTCTACATTAAGACGGAACGGCGATAAATCGTGTCCACTTAATATCTGACCATGATCATTCATTACCGAAGGCATTACCTTAATATATTTTGGTCGAATCGACTTCTCAGTAGATTTCCCTCGGTCTAGAGATTAGGGACACCCACGTGTTTTATCAATAATCCATTATGCGTACAGCAAACAATGAGGAGTGTTATCAGAAGCGGTGGTATCGAACGCCGGCATGATGAATAGCCTCCAATGTACATTAGAAAATGTCAATAAATAAAAAGCTAATATCTTTATGCCCATCTCTGTTTTGTAAGAAGTACGAGATGAAATATACTGAACCTATAAGCTTACTGTGGAAATTTGTATATGTGTGTACTTGGATTTCAAATGTATAAATTATTATTTCTTTTTACTTATTTATCCATTTCAAGGATGCCTGGCTAGTTTTAAACTTAACGTGTGTCTTTTATCAAGGGGTGAAAAAGCAAACTTTCACGCCGAGGTCAGGAGCTACACTGTAAATATACCTAGTTTATGAAAGATATGAAGAATTTAATGAACATTGGAATTACAGCAGTAAATAATAGGAAATCAGATGGGATAGAAAGCCAAGAAGAAGTATACATATATTATAGTACAACTGTAGAAAACAACTTCTAAATTACCAATCTATGTGAAAAAGGTGAAGTAATAACCGTGAATGAGAAAATATCATTATAATTTCATTCTACATACTCGACCTCGTTGCGTGTTCAGCATATGGTTTTCATCAGCAAAAGCAGATAACATTATGAAGTAACTGTATGCAGGAACATTAAACATATTATTGGATACTTGTGTTGTAGTATGGCCTGGCTTTCGTTAATCTAACTGTCCTGCAATAATTGAATCTTGTCGACCTAATTGAACTAATTCAAAATTCAATCACTGACAGTTATTAAATTGAATGTACCTGCATACAGTATCTTTGAAAAATATTTTTAGTGAGGAATATCACTTCTAATGAACAGTAGTTCTTCTTCATCCTAGCCTTTATTATTCCTAAGAATAATTGGGGTTGGCTACTAGTTCAACCGGTTTTACCTAAATACGTCTGCTACTGACATCGGACCTCTGTAACCTTGAGGGTGAACTGAATTCAAAGGTTGAACTAGTTGTCAGTATATTTGTAGGCATTTACTTCCTAATATTAATTCTAATTCTATTCGGCAAACGGATTCAAAGATGAAGGAGCTCGTCAGCATTTGGACTCAACCATTATCTTTGCACAGTTTGTAATACTGACTATAGTAAAATTGAATACTGCACCTAGACCTAATCACGTAAATATATATAATAATGAGAAATCTTTAAACAGTAGTTCCTTTAACATAACTTGTTTAAACGATTATGAAGTACATACGAAGTTCTAAACAAAACCGTTGAATGGGACCGGTAGCCAGCGATAAGTAGAGTTATGCTCTCAAGTTCAATACAAACCACCGCGTCCATTTGTACCCGCTCAATTTGCTTCTACAAACTAGTCGATCTGTTTTCATTTACACTATTGGACGATACGTGTTTAAAATGTTTGCTGTTCAGCTGGTTATTGTTTGTGAATGCTTCTAATTTTGTAAGTAAATTTAGTGTGGTGTAATTTTGGCTTGTTTGACATTTCATGTATGAAATTGAGTGTGACCGCCTAGTTCTAAATTATTCTGAGTTACCAACTACTATCTAGATATATATTAGGATGGTTTGTTTATGGATACATTAATAAATTTGGATAAATATTATTTATTTCTTTTCAGACTAATATAAATATTAATATTTAACGAATGGAGACTACTTAACTTTCTGTTTGAGTTCATCATGAGCTATCATCATAACGTAGACGTCATGTGTTAAATTGTATTTGAATAGTCCATACTTTTCAACTTTATTTTTATTTGTCCAGTGCGATTCTGTAATGGTTTTCTTCTAACTTTATGACGTTGGGTTTTCTATCTGAATTCCTGTTTAACGTTAATATTATTTTTAGTACGAAGAATACACAATCTCAATATATTTCTCTCTTCTTTAAATCAGAAATGTGCTGTGTACATTTCTCTCATAGGGAAATAGCTCGCAACCTTATTGTACTTGTAATCTTTTATCATCATTAACAGCAGCTTTTAGCGATTCACAGATGGACATAGGCTACATAGGGACATACTCCTTTCTAAGGAGAGCCTTAGAAAGGAGTATTGGCCTACTATTCTACGGGGGCCAGACAGGTAGGTATAGAACTTATTTCAAGTTTTCCTTCTCTTTGCAGTGATGTTGTCCTAAGTAGTTTGCGCTGTTTGTGATGATACTCCGTATTCTTAATCTCCTTTCTGAACTAAATAACATCTGCCATAAATTCAGTTAATTGAGTTAAAATTCAGACTTTAGCAAATAATAATCATATGTTGCCTATATTTTTTCCTGTATAATTCAACAACCTAATATCATATAATTAAGACTCTTTATTCTATCTCGGCCAGAAGTGAGTGATTCAGAATAATTTAAAACTTAAACTTAAATTACTGTACCACAGTCCGCGTAATGATCATTAACCCTATCATTACTATTTTACAACTCAATTACAGAAGCACCAAACTAACCGAATTGACCGAACTTTTTGACCGGAAACAGAGAATTTCAACCCGAACAACGATATGAGGCTACATCTATATTTGATCTGGCCTTCAAATTAGATGAAACTACTAATTTTGAAGAGACCCGTAAGATTTAATTTATTTTAGTTGCTTGCTAGTAAGACCGGATGTGTTTTGGATTGGTGGTTCTTGCTTTTGAAGTAAGCCAAATTAAATTTTGCCGAGAACAAGTTCTAAATTAATTCCGGTAACACTAAGCGTGTTCTGAACTCTTGTGGTACTATCATTGTTATTACAGCAGTTAAAACTTCTGATTGCTTAAGAAACATTTGTAAATTTAATAATTTCACACTGGAATTAATGTTTATGTAAGCTTTGTAATCATACCGCAAATTTTATGAAAATATTATCTATAGCTAATGCAATGAATTTTAAATCAGGTTTAGATTGGTTTAGTGATTCAATCAACATCAAAATCCTTTAAAAAATCACTACGGGACATGACCTTGCCTTACTGATACTTTAAATTTTAAGGAACGACATATGAACCTCTTAACCGCGATAACCGACACGCGGGCGGTTCCACGTGCAAAAACTAGTACTTTTTAAAAAAGCGTAATTACTCGGTATTATAAATGAAATGTATAAAATATCGGTTTCAACGTAATATGTCCAATGCGTTTGGTAGCCAATAATGTGATTCCATTAGCCTTTAATAATGTTACCAAACAGTGAGTTAACAGGAAAATACGCGATATAAACTAATATTAATTTTGATTACAATAGCACGATTTATTTTTATTTTTTTCTAACTGTAAAAAGTATTGAGTAAATTTATTGTTTTTATTAAAGCGCTTTATTATTTGTTTAATAAAAAGAAGACAGCATCATGAACATATATCCAGTGTCGCGGTGGGCATCCATACCTGAAACGGACATAAAGAACACTAAGACTCATAACAACCATTTGTAGATCACACAAAGTGTTGTCCCATGTGGGGTTTGAACCTACAACATTCAGCGCAGTAGAAAACTGCTTGGTACCGCTTAAATTCTAAGCTAACAATGCAGTCGAAAGTGCGTTACTTAATAGAAAACTTACGTAAAGTCACTACCGTAACCAGAAAACACTTTGTTATTTTATTATTTGTCTTTCGACACCTTCAAATACAGACTTCAATAAACTAAAAATTTAATTAAAACAGGATGCATAAAAAACAATTTACACAGACTTGCTTCGGTCCGTTGGTTCAGTGGACAATGTTTTGACTTCATTTTAATCGTCCACTTAATTAAGCATATCGCCCTGTGTAAACAAAAAATGAGCTATAAAACTCTACGGTATATTAGGACATCCGTTGATAGAAGTAATTAAAATGTGAATTTTATAGATATTTTTGTATACAGAAAAAACTGTTTGAATTAAGATTTTAAAATTTTTATTTGTGTTTTATATAATAAAACTTTTTTGGTTAATTGATTATATTTAAAAGCTTTAATCTTTAGAACTTCCACTTGGGTTCGTAAAATATTTTTATATTCGTTAAGAATTGTTATAAAGTAATACCATCAAGTTGAAACTCTTAAAAGTCCAAACAGTGAACATAAGTATTGATAAAACTTATGAGAATTGCTTGTGGTAAAAGGTTTTAGGGGTTTTTAGTTACTTGATTTTAAGTTGTAAAACTGAGTACTTTTGCCTACTAGGATTTGAACACGATACCTTTGAAGTTAAGTTACCTAGAACCATAAATTGAATCAAAATAAAGCGAAGAAATGTTCTAAATGGAATAAAATACCTCTACAGGAAAACGGGCGTTGAAAATCAGTAAGCATAAGTACTAATGAAACAGAATACCACTTTTGGACTCAATGCTTTTATCTACCTTCTGTTTGACTGTAATAGCAAACCCAGCTAACCTAACTCGCATTTTGGTTCCATACAAACTGGTATGTGTCTACATACAAGTACGTCTAAATTCGGGAATCAATTGGCAAATACTTTTATGGCTTTCCTCAGTTTTAAACTCACAGTCAACTGCTTTTTTTTATACCCGCTAAAGTGACTCTACTCTGCCTGATGGAACTAGTGATGCTTCTGCATTATTAGGCCTTCGGTCTCCCACTCACCAACGAAACACGATAGCACGAATGATGTCATTTTAGGTTGAACTTCTGTGCGAGGGTAGTACCAGTAGTTAAGTAACTCAGATTATTTTTATAATCTCTGTTATTTGACTTTAAATATAAGTAAGATTTTAGAACATTGTAAGATATTAGTTGCACCCGCCAAAAACACGACGTAGGTATTTTAGTTAACTACAACTCGTACGCGTGTAGGGATTACAATCACCTTTAGAAGATAACTTCAATGTCGTTATCAATAAAAATCTCCACATGAAGAATGGTATAAGCAGAGGCACGGCATTTAGATTGTATCCCTTCCCTTGAAACTAATCTGTACTTACCTTCACAATGAAAGGGTTGAATAATGGAGAACTTTTTACTCACTTTTTTTACCTCAGGGAACGGCATCATATGACAGATTGGTCCTGTCGTGGATAAAAAAACTGTCGTAGGAACATTCTCAGAACTATTGTTAAGAATTCTATTGATATTACTTTTAGGGTTTATAAATTAAATTTTTGTGTGTGTATAAAGTGCGTCGTGGTTTTACTAATACGGAGCGTACGTTTATAAGTAAATAATTGAAGTATTAGTATAGAAGTATTTTTTTAAACATTTGTCCGTTATTCGATTATAGGATTATTTTATTTTTTTTTTGGAATTTTAAAATCATTAGGTATTTAATAATCAGTTAAATTAAAAAAGATAAAGCACATCCAAGCCTTAAAATGATATAGTCTATTAATAGTAAAATAGTATAGTATTAATAGTTAGTTTAATATTTTACATAGTACACTAGTATAGTGTTGCTCTTAGTAGTAAAACTATAAGTATAAAATTGATAAAATACAAAAATAATAAAATAAATTTCACTTTTGAGGTAAATTATGACCCACGAAACTTGCAAAATAATTATATGAAAGTAAATCTTACCTGTCCCTAAAAGGTTCTATATTAAACATAAGTGTACCCTTATTTTGTCAGGTACACTGCATTAAATAATCATTAACTTATACAAAATGGTAGTCGATATCATTGTTTATTGTGTGGAAACGAACTTCGTGATTCAAAAAAGTTTAACTAGTTTAAATGGAATGACATGGCATACCTTGTTTGAATATGCGTACCACACACGGTTCAGTAAACCAAACGCACCTCCTATAAACATCAAATGGCTTATGATACGGCTATAGCTAATTTAGGTAGCATTGTGAACCTCAAAAGAGGTGAGCTTGAATAAGATTATCACGAGACTAAAATCCGTTGGGAGTCATTGGTCATAAATCATATCCCATAAAACGAAACTGACAATAACCTCTTTTCTCAGCAGCGCTTCCTAGAGATTAATGATGCCGTAGAAATTTTGACTCTAAAGTTATCAAGACACAGTTCATTTTCTAATTTAGTTTTTTTTGTTGTTTCTGATGATGTTAGAAGTGATAGTTAAAATGACAAGCGAACTTAATATTGCGTTTGATCAGATCAATTGTTAGTATTATGTTTACTGTCGATTTTTAGAAAGCCGAAGACGCTTAATAAGCGTAAGTATTTTGGGGTTGGAGGACAAACATCAATCACTTTGCACGTCACTTAATTTTCGTCTAATCCACCAATATTAAATGCGTGGATGATCAATGGGAAATTATTTATAATGAGCTACAACTACACGTCACTTTTCGGTAAATACTTTTACGCTCCATTCAAAACAAAAATACCCTAATAACGTCTATTATGCATGTTAAAGTATGGATATGATGCATATAGTTGTATATATATATTTCAGTGATATCAAAATTAATAGTAATCGTTGAAAATAATTATATTTCTACATAATGTATCATACTTTGAAAATTACTTGAAGAAAATAAATAAAAATACATACAAACACACATCACTTTATCGTAATAGAACTAGATAAAACGCGACGAACTCAAATTAAAAATAACGGCTTTCACAAATGCTATTTCAACACAATGAGACGCCATATCAAACCGATGTTTGATAACATCCTTCGAACTCTTTTTATTTTGATTGCATTCTGTGTCCAACAGAATTGGAATTCGTGTACGTTATTGTGACCGGGGGAATTAGATCCACCGCATTCAAAACTGAGACTATCCTATTGAGACCTCTCGGAAGGGAACTGGATCTGATAAGGCAGATCGTCGATAGGGACCCTTTTTCTTTGCGCGACACCTTTGTCATGACAAAGGGGCTGTTTGGCCTGAACTGTGGCATGTGAATAGGCTTGCAATATCGCGTCCTGGCTCGAAGCTCGCATCCCGCAAGATCGGCCGCAGATACTCAACTCTCTAAAGATTTATTAATCTTTCTCGTTCACTGGAACAATGAGCGCTTTTGGTAGGCACCTGGTGTTTTTTTCTCGACACTGAAGTATGCTCAAACCTCGTACTCAGTTTTTGTTTGACGCTCAAGTGATGTAAGTGGAGACCCGAAAGCGATTGTGGCTACTTTAAGTGGGGCCTCAGCTCTGAGCTAAAAATATCCAACCAATTTACTGTCAATCTTCAAAGTGTATAGTTAATTTAATTGATATTCTAATTAATTAGTGAATGACTAAAGGTAAACATTTAAATAACGAGTTTTGTTGAATGTAAAATAATATTTATATTTCTACAAATTTTTGTTGAGGTTAATAACTGACTAATTGTTACCTGAAATATAAAATTATTAACAAGGCAATCAAGGTTTTATGTTTAGGAAGTTTTAACTGTTACGCAGTTAAGGTGTTAAGAAATATTTTATTACATCTGATTGATCAAAAACCGCCTTGATTTGAGTTTTAATTAATTTGATTTTTTATCTTTTGGGTATCGTATTGCATCATGGTATCACAATATTATTTACTTCTTCGAAAATGACGCATATACCACACCAAAACTTATCGCCGAGATGTCATCTGATCAAGTTACGTTTAATTTGTCTAGATCGCGTGCGGGGGGGACAACAGTAATAAATAATGTTTTTATCTTGACACCAGAAGGCTCTAGGCAGAAATTCTTACACGTTCGTTCCCTGAGTCAACGCTTATTTAATGCGAGTTCTTTTACATTATGAAAGTGCATGCAATTGATATCATGATACGATAATGCTAACTACGACAGTGCAAAACAATGAGTTTTTTATAAAAAGGCTAAAATTACTTCATAACCATATTGTTCGTATTTTAAATAACCATAGATAAAAACACTATTAAATGAATAGAATCAATAAAAATAATTTAACCAAGTATTGAAATATTGTGTTTTGAAAATGAATGAACTCATCATTGGGATTCAATACACAATATATTGGTAACAAAGAGAATGATAAACTACGAAACAGCACCAATTTTTAGAGTATATTGTGTAAAAGTTTGGAGGAGTCTGCAATGTGCATTTAATAGCAACAGCAACATCTGCAGAGGTCGTCGATCTTGATAAGGCACCCACATTTTGGCAAATATATCACAGCAGGACGCCGTCACAATATTTTAGTATCTATGATTGTATCAGTGGCAGTCTACCAACCGTTTTTACTTAAGAACTTCTATTTTGATATAGTCATTGTGACTTTTAGTGTAGATGATTTAGATGTATTGAATAGACATAAATTTTAAACCAAATAGTAAGTGTTAACTTGTTATTGTGTAAATATTATAAATGTAATAAAAATACAGAGCTTAAGTTAGGCACTCAAATCCAATTAATGTCTACTCATAGAATAGATTATATGAACATAATCGTTCAACTCTATACAATGTCGAAGTTTGTGTTTTTTCCAACAAGTGAGTGTAAATTTGAAATCAAAACATTTGATTTCTATTCTTATTTATTCTCCATAAAAGATTGATAGTTTTAAAGTATTTTTATCGTGGGAAAGCCACGCTTCGGCATGCATGGGCCGGCTCGACCGGAGTGATACCACGGCCTCACAGAAAACCAGTGTGAAATAGCGCTTGCGCTGTGTTTCACCGAGTGAGTGAGGATACCGGAGGCCCATATCCCAACCCCTTCCCCATCCCCCTAAGGCCGGCCACGCATCAGTGACGCCCCCGGTGTTGCGGGTCTCCATGGGCGGCGGTAATCGCTTACCATGAGGCGATAAGTGCGCTCGTTTGCCACCTACTCCAAAAAAAAAAAAGAAAAAGTACAGTCACACAGTGTTTTATTAATATCTGTTGTAACACATAAGGTACAGGTGTTAAGAACTCTCATATAATAATGAAACGTAATACGCTTATTGAGTCCATGTTTCCTGTAGAAAAATACTCTATATTACATCTATAACTAAATGACAATAAAATTGTCCTTACACAAGTCTCAATCCAGCCACCGTAACTCCGCATTGCACAAATAAAAACTACCTATAAATTATGTAACTCGAAACTTGCTGTGTTTTGATCACTCCTCTTGTTCCCACATATTGTACTAAGGGATGTGATTCTTGAAATTTAATAGAAAAAACGTGTAACTACGTCCCAAAACCTCATTTCTTTGTACCATAAACCGCCCTTTTTGAAATTTATTGTTGTAGAATGATATGATGTCTTTATGTCGTGGTTCTATTGTGATTCACTTATCTGATCGTCTCCTGTATTCACTATTATGGGGACGATTGTGGATTCTAAGTTTTTAATACGTGTACACAAAGTCATTGTATAAATAGCTAGAGTAATAATAAATATCTATTACCTAACGACGTGACTGTGTAAGCATAAAATATTAATAGGAAGTGTCGTTCATTAATTGGAGAAAAAATTTGTTAAGGTGATGCTGTGTCTATTTTGTTGACGGATATTACTAAAATCAATGTTTTCATGCTGTGAATATACTGTCATATCAAGTAGATAAAATAAAATGCTTGAGCTTTAAATAAAATTTTAGAAAGTCATCATTAATTTATTAATAAAAATATTTTATGATTTTAGACCCGGTATATACGGTAAGAAATTAAATATTGTGATAACCTAATATTATCGTATTTTATATACCTATATATTTTATGTATTTCTATACTAATATTATAAAGAGGAAAGATTTGTACCTATTTTTGTATGTTTGTATGTTTGTAATGAATAGGCTCAAAAACTACTGGACCGATTTTAAAAATTCTTTCACCATTCGAAAGCTACATTATCCACGAGTAACATAGGCTATATTTTATTTTGGAAAAAAATAGGGTTCCGTAAGATATTTGGGTTTTTCGGACACAAGGTGTAAAAATCAACCAGAAAAGTTACTTATTTTGCGAAAATTTTCATGCTACGGGCTATATAAGACGCAAACGAGGTTGCGTGGGTCAGCTATGTTTTATGTACAACGTGTATTTAGTATCAGCATTGCACCCGTGCGAAGCCGGGGCGGGTCGCTAGTATGAAATAAATTATGTTTGAATTGTTGCATAAATACCGGTTCTTCCTTTCAATAGTTGTTTTATTGAATAGGGAGCAAACGAACAGACGTGTCGCTTGATGGTAAGCGATTACTGCCGCCTATGGAGATGAAAAAATATTTGATGATGTTCTCCTAGCCAATTACAGCCACGGCGGCCAGTCTCAACGGAGACCAGTCAACTACGCAGGAGATATTATAGAGCACAAACGTGTGCGCAAACACAAGTGCACTCTCTGTTCCCTCTCTCTCATAATCCAATGGGACGGTTAACTGACACGGTCGTGGAGAGATCAGGCGCAGGACCGACAGCTTTACGAGCTCTCTGAGGCACGGGGGTTCAAACCCCAACTGTGAAGCTCCGGGCTGTTATTAAGTATTTCTATAATCAGAAAAACTCAATCAATAACACTTTTGGGCTGACCCAGGATACTTCAACCGTTAGACCAATGAGGCAGTTAATGATTATTTATTATTTAAAAAAGTTGAAAAACTATTTATTATTTTTATAAATATTTAATTGCGTATATATTTGTTTTGTCTTTCTTTGTAAGTTTCAAACAGCTTTAAGTAATGCAAAGATAAACGATAAATACTAAAAATCATCATCACAGCCTCTTGCTTGTCCGTCTTCGGACGTAGGCCTCCTCTCCCAATTTCCATTCTTCGCGATCCCGTGCCATCGCCATCCAGTTCACTCCCGCTCGTTCCCGTACATCGTCGACCCATCTTTTTGGCGGTCTCCCGCTGCCTCGAGTGTTTGCTCGGGGTCTCCACTCAAGCACTCTTCGAGCCCACCGGCTGTACTCCAGTCTAGCAATGTGTCCTGCCCATCTCCATTTCCGGCGTTCTATTTCTTGTACGACATCTACGACTTAGTCTTTTCTCTAATCCACTCGTTTCTCTTTCTGTGCATCAGAGTTATGCCCAGCATCGACCTCTCCATTGCTCTCTGCGCTACTCGTAGTTTCTCAGCAGACTTTTCGTATACTAAAAATAATGATATGGAAATTGTATGTTAGTTTCTCTAGAACACGTGAAAATTAATATATTCCAACAAAACAATGAAATATTACAAAAACCATGTTAAAGATTGTAAAAATATGTCACTAAAGTCTAAGTGGTGTTTATTTTTATAAGGTGAAAAAAAAGTGAAAAAAATCACAAATCTAAAAAGAAAACTTAGTAAGTAAAGAAGAACAACAGTTCTTTCTACATTTAAGAAAAATAACTTTGTGAACTGTATAGGTACTGTTCTGTCCTATCGAGAATACTTACCACTTAAACTGAAAGTAAGAAAGATTTGTTTTTCGGGTACAGTCTCATGAAACTTGTGATCGAGATGAAACTCCGACAAATGTAACACAGGTTACGTGACTTGAAGCTAAATCGTTAGTAGAAGTTTAACCACTTTTTTGTACGAAATGCTCCAACAAATTTACGTTTTAATGCAGTGTTTCTTAGATATAAGCTAAGCTTACGTTTTAAAATAAATTTATAAATAAATAAATATTTCGGATATCTGACACACAAGGCTATCATCTAGTCTCAAAGTAAGCAGAGCTTATAGTATGGGTACTAGACAACTGATATAAATACATATATTTATTACACTACACTCTTATCATCATTACATCCAAACACCGAAACAAATATTTGCAGATCAACAAACATTTTGGTCCTACCAAGGAATCGAACCCGATACCTCAAGCAGAGCAGTCGCCGTCTATCACTGCGCCACCGAGGGAGTCAATTTAATCTGTTTTTTCACGTCCCTGTATAATATTTTTACTTTACGTAGGTCTGTATACTCGTATCTTTGCACTTAGAAGTAACAAATTGAAGAACCATCAATTCTAATAATTAGAATAAAAGATTAGTCTGTAATGAAATTTGTGACGGGAATAATAATTTACCTTAAAGATTAAATAACAATAAATTGCTAAAATATATATTTTTTAATAATATGTGTAATTTCTTGAATAGTATATAAGACTGCATGGTTCGTCTAGTGGTTTAAGTAGTCACCACGCATCTTTTTCTTGTGCCAAGTGTAGTGGGTTCAAATCTCAACTATTTGTGGGTCACACAAAGAGTTCGGACAACAATTTGTGTGATCCACAAATTGCTGTTCTGAATCTGAGTGTTCTTTAAGTCCGTTTCATGTATGTTTGTAAAGTCCCCCGCGACGGTAGGATGTTTATTCCTAATGCGGTAGTTGTCTTTTAAAAAGGAGAAGAAAAAAAGAAAAGTATAAGGGTAGCTCAACTATGAGCAGGTACAGCCTATCAGGCAGCAATGTTTATTCGATTGAAGGAACCTTGTAAAGGTTTGTTTTAAAAACTGTAACACCTGAGCACGATCGTCTACCACACCTCGGCACCGTGTTGACTTGCGGTTGACGCAAATCTCTCGATTAGTATTCTGCGGTGGCAGTCCTTGCCATCAGTTTATCGACTTTTCTGTTTCCAAACCATAAACTTAATTTATCTTTAATCCCTTTTTTATTATCACCTATCTTCACTGACAATATAAACAAAACCATTGGCGGCAACGACTTCTAACTATCTTGACATTCTTTTACTGTATTATTTTTTTATGGAATTGGGGGTAAACAAGCAGTTGCATCGCCTGATGGTAAGCGGTTACCGCCACCCATGGACACCTGCAATACCAGAGGCGCCACAATTGCCGGTCTTTGGGGGATAGGGAGCGCAAGCGCTATTTCACACTGGTTTTCTGTGAGGTTGTGGTATCACTCCGGTCGAGCCTGCCCATTCATGCCGAAGCATGGCTCTCCCACGTTGAAAATCCAAGGCGTTTACAGTTCATATGACTATATCGCCCTTAAATACTTTTGTTTCTGAAAGGTCTCATGCAACTGTATAAAAGATATATGTGATGGATATTACCATAAGTGTCGCATTACTGTCTTGCCAAGCTCTGTTTCAACATACTCATAGCTTGGCTTTGTTACCAGCACTGTTCACAACTCTTAAACTCTAGTATGCTGTTTCAAAAAGTTTATGGCAAACCAATTTCGACTTTATGTGTGCTGTAGTAAGTTATAGGAAGTAAAGTTTTAAGTTAGTTCAGTTTCGATGCAGATAGAAATGAACGGATTTGAATAATGGAAACCTGTCTTGTGGAGGCTCGAGAGATGACATGGCATAATAGGTACACTATCGTAACTGGTGTGTTGTATGGTTGATAATCTTCATAGGCTAGGTTAGTATGGCAACATTAGAAAACTATAATATATTAAAGTATGTGCTTTCTTTTAAGACTTACACAGGGCTTCAGTATATTTTGTACAGGTAAGGACACCAGTGCATGCTACTGAAGAGATATAAAGATAAGGTGCTTTTTTTACTTGATTACTTAAAGTTATTTGCTTGTGTTTTCTTTTTTATGATTGGCCATTTGAGTGAGTGGTCAGTTTATACCAGAAAACAATAAAAAAAAATCTGATTCAACATAAAACAATAAACTTACGGAAAATATCTAGTATAATTTCCTACCAATCTTACGTTACATAATAATAATAATAAATATGGCGGACATCTAACACGTCTACATAGCTCTGAAAGTTTATAGGATGAAGTGGCAATGGGCTGGTTACATAGGTCGCAGAACAGACAACCGCTGGAGTAAGCGTGTTTTAGAATGGAGACCGCGTCTTGGCAAACATAGTATGCGACGCCCTCTGGCCAGATGGCGGGACGACTTACGTAAGAGGGCTGCAAGGACTGGATGCAAAAAGCAACAGACCGGGCTCTGTGGTGTTCCTTGGGAGAGGCTTATGTCCAGCAGTGGACTACAACGGGCTGATGATGATGAATCTTATGTTACAAAATACACCACAATTCACGTACCTACATATTTTCAACCCTAGAAATTGTATTATTTTTGAGGGACATATTAAACCACTTTAAAATAAACTTTAATTTATTTTCTAACTATTAATGAAAGCTTTTTGTCGTATCCATATTAACTTTACCGCTGTTCCTCATATCCCAGGAGCCTACAAGTTACAAATTATTCCTCCCACATACTTGTGTAAGTGCACCTGAATCAATCAAAACTCCATGTCCCGCCTTTTGTGTGTGCACATCATGTCTATTGATATCGCGTTTATGGTCACTGGCTGCGACAAACAATGTATTCGACTATGGAATGCGAATGAGATAGCGTGCCAATTGGGTACACCTGTCATATGTGTGTACTTTTGATGTATAATCTGTGAATTTCTCAGTTAAGAACATGATATTCGTTGGAATTATTAATGATTGTATTCGTGAATTTACTTTTAGTATGCCTGATAGCAGTATCAGTTTCGGGAATACTTTCGTTCCCGAAACTTGAAAGATTTGTGCCTGGAACTTCATTGTTTTCAAAGTATGAGCGAGGTTACCGAAGCCAGCTAAGGGAGGAAAAAACTCTCTCCCAAAAAATGGCAACGCACTCGCATATCTTAAGTAGCAGGTGTCCATGGGCGACAGTAGCCACTTAATCACTTATCATAAAGTGACCCGTCTACTGGTTCGTTCCTTACTTTATAAAAAAGTTACAATACTGTCGGAAGCGGCTCCGGAGCATAAACAAAATAACTTTTACGCACAAGGAACAGCGAGTGACATAAAAAAAGCATTGTACTTAAATAAGTAGAGTAGAGTAGTTAGAGAAGATATTATCTATATTTTTATTAAGGTACATTAATAGATACGTGATTGGTAACTGCAAAATAAAACTCAAGCAATACTAAAAAGAGATCTGATTGCATAATAGTCGCCTATTTTCATATTTGGTAATGTCGTTCGTTCCAATATCAAATGTTGGGGAATTTTAGAGTAAAGCTGAGATATAGGAGTAAGAAACGAGTTGATCTTATACTCGTATTATGTCGTAGTTGTAATGAAACACAGGTTGTCAAACCAGTTATTTTTACATAACTACTTGTCGTCTATCCCTAAATTTATGTTAATAATAATATTAATTTCTTTATTTATTCGTTTTTTAAGTACTCTTTATAACATTAGTCAGGTTTAAATAATAAATTTAGTAGACCCTAGCATTTTTTTTACAAATAGTCGTGTTTATACCGCTGTCATATATAAAATAAATAACATTATTAAAACACTCAAGGTGTAGTATGGCGTTGTACTTTCTACATTTTATGTAAACAGTGGTAAAGTGCAAATGAGCTAAAGCAATTTATTTCTTTGCTACTTTGACAGTTGCCAACCCGAGTCACTAGAAATTTATTTAGCGTACTCAAAACTTTGCTGAAGACGTAAAATTGTGAAGTTTGGTCGCATTAAGTGCGACTTTGAAAGATTTAGTTCCGACTGAAACTAAATGAATGAACGAATTATCAAACATTTATATAAAATCCAAACTAACATATAAACCACTTACCCACTATACATCTGAGAAGTAAGTTAATGAGAAAACCAAATATTTTAGTGACTTAGAATGGTATAAAAGCTTTTGAACCATATTTTAAAGTAAGTTAGAAAAGGGTAGTAAGGCATTAGAAAATATAAATTATTGTTAAGCTTTTCAATTCAAGACGAACGATTGTATGGTAAAACTCGTTACACACAGTTATTGAAAATAAGTTCGTCAATCAAATGTCATTCTTCGTCTTAAAGAACCTCATGAAAAAATTTAATATCAGAATGATTAACATTGATATTTCATCTATTTTGACATCCTTGTTTTAAAATGGTGATAAATATATCAAGCAATAAAAGTAACACGTAATTAAAATTTGTCTTCACATATTTTATTCATAACATTCCCATGTGAAATATGGAGTGAGCGTTAAAAATATCAAAGCGACATTTGGAGGGTGACAGAAGTTAGAAAAACTTAGAGGACCGTCAGTGACGTGACGGGGGTTTGACAACCCTATTTCTGTAAGTCTCAAATGAAAATGCATGAATTTTTAATGTTCTTTATTACTATTTTTAAAATCGTTTCAAAGTGTAATTATCTTTGAAGTTTTGACAAAAGAAGTCAAAGGTTTAAAGACGCTATTGTTTTTTGGCTGGCAACGATTATCTTGTTTTACTAGATTTAGAGACTTTTTGGTCGTTTAACTTATATAATTATAATTAATTCAGATATTTTTCTTCCATTATCTTCATCCATATTTTATGTCGTTATGTGATTACGTAAAATCTAGTTTAATATATGCAATAAATACTAAAAAAAATGCTTTTGGACAAGCACATTTAACTACATTGAAACAAAAGCGGAAACTATACAAAGAATAGGTATATCGATATTGATCTAACGGACTTTATGCAAATAAAGCATCAGCTGCAGAACTTAACAATCCATTGACAAATACAAGCGACATAGAGAAAGGGTTATTTATTAAAATAGATACAACGATAGATAAGTGTGCGTTTGGCACCATGTCTTCAATGAAAACAAATAAATACACTTTTTAATCAACTTAAAAAAGAAGGAGGTTCTCAACTCGACTATAATTTTTTTTTGTGTGTGTAACCGCATAACTTCTTACTGGGTGTACCGATTTTGGTGACTTTTTCAATTTTTGGCAGTTGATACTTACTGTATGGTCTAAATTTAATTTCAATGAGATCTGAATAATTACAAGCTAGACACCATTATACTATAGCATATATATTTTTTAAACATCTTAATACAGAATATATTATACATCGTACCTACTCCAAACATCACGCAAATACATTAATCAGTTTTAAATCATCATCATGAAGTGGTGTTATGTAGCTTCAGTGGACTAGAGCACTGCTTTGAAATCAGAATTAATGAAAATGTGGCGCGCTAGGCAAGTACAATTTATTAATTACAATTTAATAGAGGAAAATAAACAAATGTTTGACAACAATAATAATCCCAAACTAATGATAAACATACATTTATATGTATAGGTATATTACACACAGATACAGAACAATTAATAGTGCTCATCACTTATATAATTACCCTGGATGGGAATCTAACCCACGACCTCTCTAGCTTAGCAGACAGAATCACCAAACAACTAAACCAGCATGCATGCATGAATAATAATTAAATAAGAGTGCCAATTCACAACTATATTTGTATTGTAACTTACTTTCATCGTTGTTTTTAAAGTGTTCAAGCTTATCTTCAGTTGGAGCTCTTTAGCTTCAATGGAGGACCTTCAGAAATCATATTATTAGTCATAGTAAATAATATGAGCTTTTACCATTAGATTTGCATACAGATACCATCTAGACTAAGACCAATTTATTCTGTTCCTATACAAAGCTATTGTTTTAGTGGATTGGATAGTATTGTCTCATCGATTGGGCCTATTTATGGCTTGAAGACGCCACACAGGGCACAGTATATGTTTAAAAAGTCGGCGACTTTGCTTTTGAATAGTTTCATTTAGATTACTAAAATTTTAAATACATGAACTTACGTTTTACTAAATACATATAGAAGTTTATTTAGTTATCACATAAAATTAACTACTCACATGATTTTTTTAAATTATTTCAATCTGTCAGTTTGCTCCGACTAATCTCTGGACCAACTATACTCATTTTGACGAGACTTTTAACAGAATGTTGTAAGGAGTAACTAAAGCTACTTTTATGTAAAAAGAAAATATGGTTACGCGGCGTTGAATTCCAGTGGGTAATACGCAGCTAATGTTACATATCTACCAAATTTGTAGCAGCAAATTCGCATTATTTTGCTCAGCGTAATCGGTAGATATATGATTAAATGGAGAATGTCTTTTGATTAACCCGGGTCTCATAGTGATGGCAACAGGCAATTATATATTTTGCTTTTACATATTTACTAGCTGACCCAACAAACGTTGCTTTGCCATAAAAAGGAATATATATTTTAGGGGTGGGTCAATAAAAATCGCAATGGAAAAATAGGGGTTGATCGTAGAGAGTTGAAAATTCAGGGTTGTATGTATTTTCTAATGCTGGATCATAAAAAAATAAAAAATTATCTAAAAAAAAAATTTTGGGGTGGACTACCCTTAACATTTCGGGGGAAGAAAAATAGACGTTGGATGACTCTCAGACCTACTTTAAATGCTCACAAAATTTCATGAAAATCGGTCCAGCCGTTTTGGAGGAGTATGGTAAGTAACATTGTGACACGAGAATTTTTATATATAAGATTTCTTCATCATCACCATCAGCTTATTGCAAACCACTCCTGGATATAGGCTTTTCCCTGTTTCTTTTTTATTATTGATATTAATTAGAAAATCCGCTCTCAGTTTAGAACTTGGTCTATTCCTAGAACAAAACAAATAATTGTTTTGTGTGTCTGTGTAACATGTGAGTATTCGACGCATGGTAGGTGTGGGAGGGTCCTCAAGATTTGTAGTTGTCAACTGAAATAAAGGAACCCAGTAATAGTATCTTTACACAAGTAGGAAGCAAGTTTATCTGTGGGAAGAGCCTGTTCCTAAGCCATTGTTAGAGACACATTTACATTCTTAATTCTAGTGATTAAGACTTTTTCTTTCCGAAATTCGTTGTATTTTTTTAGATGTTCGTAGATCCAATTGGCTAAGATGTAAAGTGGGGTCAGCGGCAGTGTATTTTCGTAGGTACCTCCTGCTCCATGTACTATTTTAAACCAATATTTTAGCATTTTCTTAATATGTTTAACTAGTTGAGCCTAGCAGTGCGGCAACGCCGCGGTGCGAAGCTAGTTTTGAAAGAATAGCCTAAGTTATTCCTTGTACCATCAGCTAGCTACCTACCGACCAGTGAAAGTCCTGTTAAAATCGGTCTAGGCGTTCCAGAGCCGGAACAAACAGACAGACAGATAAAAAAAGTAAAAAAATATTTTGGTATATGTACCGTGTATACATACACATGCATTAAGTAAAAAGCGGTTTTTTAATATTACAAACAGATACTCCAATTTTATTTATTTTATGTATGTATTGTATGTATCGATTTACTCCTCTAAGGTTGAGGATGACTATTGACAGTGAATATTTTTTTATTATTTGATGGTATTATTTGTGAAAAAGGCTTTCGAGTTAAATATATATATATCACAGATTCTATTATTATTTAATATATTAAATTCTCGTGTCACGGTGTGTGTAATTGAACTACTCCAAAACGGCTTGACAAATTTTCGTGAATCTTAGCGTGCATATCGGCTAGGGTGAAGAATCGGACAACATATATTTTTCATGCCCCTAAATGTTAAGGGTGGTCTACTATGTTTTTTTTTTTGGACAAAGTTTTTGTTTTTTTTATTTTTTTATGATACAGCATACAAAAATACATACAACGCAAAATTTTCACCCCTCTACTATCAACTCCTATTATTTATTTCTTAATTAAAAACTTTAAGTTACTTTTATTCAACTAAAAAAATGATTCCTAGAAATAATATATATGGCAAAACAACGTTGGCCGGGTCAACTAGTTAAACTATAATATTTTGATGTGCTGTAGAAACGGTTTCTGCTTAGGATAATTCATTTCACAAATGTAATATCCATAGAATTAGTACACACTACTCAGGATCGAGTATCACTTACCGTGGGAGAGCTATGCTTCGGCATGAATGGGTCAGCTCGACCGGAGTGATACCACGGCCTCACAGAAAACCGGTGTGAAATAGCGTTTGCGCTGTGTTTCACCGAGTGAGTGAGGATACCGGAGGCCCATTCCCCAACCCCTACCCCCATCCCCTTTCCCATCCTCCAAAGGTCGGCAACGCACTTGTGACGCCTTTGATGTTGCGAGTGTCCATGGGCGGCGGTAATCGCTTACCATCAGGTGAAACGTCTGCTCGTTTGCCAACTATTCAATAAAAAAAAAAAAGAAAATGAAGCTTCAAGTTTACGTAAAACAATATGTTAGTTTCGTCCATTAAAAATCACATGATTCAAATACTCGAACATCAAACACATTCTATTAAATTAAGTGATATATAATTAAATAAACAAATAAAGATTCTCAAATTCAATAACAATTATGTACAAACTATAGAATATTCAAATATAATTAATGGAACACATCATGGCCATAATTAATAATTGAACACACTTTAATAAGTAGTTTTGTCAGAAAGGCGTCGATATACCAGTTCGTAAATTTTCGTGTCAAAAAATTATTTCTAATTTGATACTGTTTGAATGGGCATATCTAACATTATACACATATGATCTTAAAGTGATTAATCTTAACCCTTAACTATCCAGAATGCTTTTGTGACGTAACTGACCAGAAGTGTCCAACAGACTCATTTTATAAATGTAAGGTGTGATGAAAGAAAAGAAAGATATTTTGAATGAAAAAGACAGTATAATGTATTCAGTAATGTATATTTACACCTATTTACTTACAGATATTACAAATACCTTTTTTTCAGAATGTTCAGAGCAGACATTGCGAATGCATTTATCACAATACTGTTTAGAAGCCCTTGATAATTTCGAAGGGCAAATATAACAACGCTTCTTCCTTTTCGCAGCAGGTTCAGATGATTGAGTAGCTTCCTGATTTGACCCTGCCACGTCTTGCATGGCTGCTTACTTGCTGGTAACTTGTTAGTCCTTTCGTGCTTCGTCTCCGTATATGAGGTGTTAACTCGGTTGCGATTTCACGTAAAAATAGTTTTCAAAGTGTATTTTTTTTACGTGAGTTCCAATCAGGATGTATATTTTTCCATATAATAAGCGATGCAATGCTAACAACATCTATAATATTTTGAAGAAATGCAATTGGCCACCTATTTGTTTTACGCCGAACTGTATACTCATGAACCATCTGGTCCAGCATATCGACACCTCCCTTGGTGGAGTTGTAGTACAAGTTTATTTCAGATTTGTTGTTTTTGTTCACATCTTCTTCCTTTCCATGATGCATCGTAGACAAAAAAATTACAGCACGATTCTTTTTTGGTACATAAGAGACCAATGTCATATTTTTATAAAATCCAAATACATAAGACTCAATATCGCTGGTTTTCTTGGGTTGAAAATTAGGAGGTATACACGTCTTGTTTTTTCTCAATGTTCCAACTATTGTAAGACAATTTTGTGCCAAAGATTTTGCGACATCAATACTCATGAAATAATTATCAAAAGTAACATTTCTGTTACTTCGGAAGTATGGTTCACATAACTGGTTGACTACATTGTACGCTAAATTTTCCGCCCTGTTTTGTCCTTCTTTTCCGAGATATGGTATACCAAATAGGGGGTAACTAGTTTTGCTGTCACAGATCCACCAAATTTTCATACCATACTTATCAGGTTTGCTGGGTAGGTACTGTTTGAATGATACGCGTCCTCGAAAAGCTACAAGCTGCTCGTCAATAGTGAGATTTTCTCCAGGCAAATAAAACTTTTTCAGGTTTTGATTTACGTATTCCCATAATTCTCTAATAGGTGCAAGTTTATCTTTTGACTTTCTCAGGAAGCTAGTATTTTTATCATCGAATCTTAAGAATCGTAATAAAGAAGCAAATCTATTTTTTCCCATTGTAGCTCGATATATTGGATTGCCAAAGATAGGGTCCCAGTATTCTCTAAAATCCACACCGCCCTGTTTATTGACGCCTATAGTCAATAAAAGACCTAGAAATGCTTGCATTTCGATTTTATCTATTGATTTCAATCGATTTTGTAAAACTCTAAGCCCTTCAGTATTGGTATATTTTACTATTATTTCTAATACTTTATCGTCGAAAAAAAAGGTTGAAACTGTCTCTCGGATCTATTATAGCTTGCCCTGGAGGAAGAATCACCTTATGAATACCACCGCGAATTATGTTGTGTAGAGGCGTTCGGCTTTGCCTGTCAGGTTCTGATTTCCAAGTTGTTCCATCTTTTCCTTTATAATTGTCAATTGAGACGTATTCTTGTAATGGTACATCATCACTCTCACTCCATAATTGTTCATCATCGTTTTTCACTGATACGTGATACGATTACAAAGACTACGATTATAACACAAACAAAGGTCTAGCAGCCGCTATTGCCCTCCCGATACCATAAGATTATAAGTAAATGTAAATAAAAACAATTTACCTTCACACTCGAATCAAACAAAATGTTATTGTGTCTGTTGGACACTTCTGGATTGATGAAGTACTATTTTCGTTTATTAACCAAAAATAATAAATTATTCATGTTACAAATATTTTCATTGCACTTTTAGATTCGTAAAACATTGGCGATAAATTAGATAAAAGGCCGATTCATAAAAATAAATACTTTAGTTTTTATGAAAACATAAACGCAAAATTGTGTCCGCAAGACACTTGTGGGTTGTTAAGGGTTAAGATAAATAAATATTCGGACGCAAAATTATTGCTTACTATGTTAAATACCGCTATACTAAAATATGGTATATTGTAGGTTTTGAGCGTCTGTGTGTTATTTATCCTACTACTATTATAAAGGCGAAAGTTTGTAAGTATGGATGTATGTATGTATGGATGTTTGTTACTCTTTCACGTAAAAACTACGGAATGGATTTGAATGAAACTTTACCACAATATAGCTTATACATCAGAATAACACATAGGCTACTATTTATAAAGATATAGCTTTGCCTCGCGGCGTTGCCCGCAGTTATCATCGTACCGCGGGTAGCACCGCGGGGTTCAGCTAGTATTTGTATAAAAATGATATATTATGTATTTAATATCGTGTTTGGCACTTTTTGACATGAACATGCCTTTTTTTTTATTGGAATACACATATAAGGATAGGCATTCTTATTTGGTAAGTCATATATCGTGTTATATCTTAAAGTCCTACTACTATTATAAAGGCGAAAGTTTGTAAGTATGGATGTATGTATGTATGGATGTTTGTTACTCTTTCACGTAAAAACTACGGAATGGATTTGAATGAAACTTTACCACAATATAGCTTATACATCAGAATAACACATAGGCTACTATTTATAAAGATATAGCTTCGCCTCGCGGCGTTGCCCGCAGTTATCATCGTACCGCGGGTAGCACCGCGGGGTTCAGCTAGTATTTGTATAAAAATGATATATTATGTATTTAATATCGTGTTTGGCACTTTTTGACATGAACATGCTTATATTTTTATTGGAATACACATATAAGGATAGGCATTCTTATTTGGTAAGTCATATATCGTGTTATATCTTAAAGAAAATAAATGAGTTAAAACAAAAACTCTTTGATTATAATTAAAGAGTTTTTATGTATACTTATTTCTTTTCTTTTATTATAAAAAAATAAATATACATTTCGGACATCTAACACACAACGCCATCTAGTCCCAAGCTAAGCAGAGCTTTGTGTTATGGGTACTAGACAACTGATATAAATACTTATATACTTTTTTTGTAAATACATACATATTATACATAGAAAACACCCAAACTCCGAAACAAATATTTGCAGATCATACAAACATTTAATATACGTAAAATTATGGGTGATTTAACATTATTGTTTTAAATGTTACTCTAAAGTAATCTAATGGTGAGATTATGCGTGTTTTTTAAATGTGAAGTAATTTTCTTAGGGATCCGTATTCCTAACAGGGAACCCTCAGAATTTTGGTAAACCCTCCATATGCGTAGAAACTACCTACTAAGCCCTTACTTCGTTAAAGCAGTAAAATATTTTCTTGGAAACAAAAATTAGGGTGGACAGATCTATACACGTCATCACATTAAAATCTTTAACAGTTCAAGTTGGACGTAAGCCTCTTTATTCACGTAAAATGAGAATGTTTTGTTCTCTCAGTTATCTGAAAATGAGGTTTATAGTTAAAATAATTATTATTATGTTACTTTTTGCCTTTGAATGAAGGACCTCATGTTTTTGGATTACTAAAAGTAATGTAGTAGTAACGCCAAAGAATCACTTCTTGTTTAGATTTGTTATTTAAAGATCAATAGTCACCTAACTCACAACATTTACCTACTATACTACTAATAATAAATCTGAAGAGTTTGTTTGCTGGTTTGAACGCGCTAATCTCAGGAACCGCTGGTCCGATTTAAAAGATTCTTTCAGTGTTAGATAACCCATTTATCAAGGAAGGATAAAAGTTGTATATTATCACGCTACTACTAATACGAGCGGAGCACCAATGAAGAATGTTTCAAAAACGATTAAAAAAATTCACGCTATGGGCAATATAAGAAGCAAATGAGGTTGCGTGGGTCAGCTAGTATAAACTAGTAGTAGTAGTAAACTATAAAATCATTACAAAAGACATAGATAAAATTTAACTCGCTTAAAATAGAGAATGAGAAACTACGGAACCTCACTTTGCGCGTGTTCCAATGTGTGTCAATGACCAATTAAGTGCGCTTTTTATGATTACTTGCACACGACAGGATATATATAATAATTAGTTTATCCTTTTAAAATTCAAATAAAAATTTAGTAGCTTTCATTAATTACCTGCTAGCTAGTTAAGCATACTTTCCTTAATAAATTACGTAACACGGCGCTAACACTTCCTATTTAAATCAGCTTATATTTCTTTTAATCAGCTTATATATATTTATTATTTAAGTATTATTAATTAAACGCAGCATTATTTTCCTTTTAACCATACAGGTTAATGTAGGCCTGCAGTAAAATTTTAAACACCATCATTTAATTAACAAATCATTACAAAGCGGCAAAGTACTTAGGCTGTACCTTTGCTATTTCATTACTGCTAATAGTTTTTGTCTGATGAATTGTTTTTAGGAGTTGTCTAGTTTATAGTGTCATATAATTACTTTAAAATATACAATTTGCGGCGAATGTTGAGTAAGCGTCTTTGTTAAAACCATGTCGCTTTTTTATTTTTTTAAATAGTTTTAAGCGAAATCTTGTCTCATTCTTATTGTATATTGCACTAGCTGACCCACGCAACCTCGTTTGCGTCTTATATTGCCCGTAGCGTGAAAATTTCCCCCCGTTTTTGAAACATTCTTCATTGGTGCTCCGCTCCTATTAGTAGTAGCGTAATGATACATAGCATATAGCTTTTCTCGATAAACGGACTATCCAACACTGAAAGAATTTTTCAAATCGGACCAGCGGTTCCTGAGATTAGCGCGTTCAAACAAACAAAGAAATAAACAAACAAATAAACTCTTCAGCTTTATTGTTAGTATAGATATAGATACGTTGATGTAAGCGATACCGGAGGCCCAATGGCGCAGAAGCATCTCAATATCAACCATAGTGTGAGTTGTGTGAGTTTATCATGCTGCATTGTTGCACTATCTGCAATGCCAATGAGTATAATAGTGACCATTAATCTTGGATACTTATGCTTTCCACCAGGCAGAGTAGAGTCACTTTGTCAGATCCATATATAAAAAAAACTTAAAAATGATACGGTCTCCTCACGCTTACAACACGTTTTGCAATGTATGGGCTGAAATGGTAATGAAGTTTGTGTAACTTAATCAAATATTTTATAGTCTTGTTCTTACCATAATTTTATTCTTACATAAATTCCAGTTATGTCGTCATAAATAAATACTCGATGGACATGAGATGAAGTTGTAAGATCAGCAGGGAAGCCGTAAACAGGTATAGTGTAAGACCAGAAAAGTGACGTGGGAGTAGTCACCTGCAGTCATTGAAATAATGCTTATTATGTCGTTGTTTTTGATACAAAGCTTCCATTTAGGAAATCTGATACTATATGGAGTAATGGCTTGATTATTAAAGAAGCAAGTTACCGAGCATTTGATTTTCGGTTTATAATTCAGTTACATAACGCTTTTGTTTATAGGAGTGGGGGTTTATACTCTCTATTACGTAAAATATTTACGTACTATAAATAACATACATCTATATTTATTGTACAAAATGTTTTCGTACATTTTCTTTCAGACTACCGACACACAACGCCATCTTGTTTCAAACTAAGCACAGCTTGCACTATGACATCTAGATTGACTGATAGAATACTAATATACTTTAATGTGAATACCTGCATATTAACTATATTTACATCGTACAATCATTTGATTCGACCTAGAAATCAAACCGAAGACCTCAAGTACAGCATTCGCTTACGCTACCACTGCGCCACCTAGTTTAGAGTTTTAGATACTGCACTCCAATATTTATTTTTTACAAACTTTCTCCAATTCCATCATTTATTTCATGTCAACAAGACGTTATCTAAAATTTTACACTTGACGCAGTAAGTTTCCATCCCTGCGCCAATATCTTCTAACGTATCTATCAAAGAAAGCGGCTTACCTGTCTAGGGGTAATTTCGCCGTCCACTGGTTTCTGGTAAAGGAAACAGTAAGCCCGTACTAAGTCTTTGTACAACCTCCGAAGCTTGTAATACTGTGGATACATATTATATTGTTTGTATAGGTTTACTTATTGGAATTGGGAATGTTTGGTTAAGATAGTGATTTTGGACGCCGAGTACTTGCTGAGTTTCCATTATTAAATATATTGGCGAACGTTTATTCCTTCATAACTTCAGTAATATTGCTTGCGAACATAATAGTAAAAACGGTATAAGGAAATGTAAGGCGAAAACTTAATTCTCCGTTCAAGAAAATGAGATAGAAAATCGTAGTGTAGAAATAAGTAAGTAGAAACGTGTTTTAACTTCACAATTGAGATCAAGATTACAAAATTCTTTATTCTTTTTTGAAATGAACATTTTGTTTCTTGGATTAATTCTTAAAAATCAAGAAAACAAAATGTGAAGAATCACGTCTTAATATGTTACTTTAAAGTAATAAAACTGTATAGTTGTGTGTTTTATTCCAAGCACAGTATTCAATTATTCTATTTACTTACAAACTCGTTGTTTTTAAAGTCTATCTATATTTATACATTATGCGTCATATGGATCATAGTACGGCGCACGTTTACAGACACGATTTAAATTACAAATGATAACACCTCGTGTCATCATATATAGTCACTTTCATGTTTCAGGTAATCACAGATTATACTGTAACTAAATAAAACAATAGAAATAAACAATTCCCTATTAATATTTCACTGCCTATAAAAAACGAAGTTTCTTAGTTCCAAAAACTTCCTTTCGTAAAAAATTATTAAATATTTTGGACATCTAACACACAACGCCATCTAGTCCCAAACTAAGCAGAGCTTGTGTTATGAGTACAAGACAACTGTAATAAATTCATAAATACTTTTTTCGTAAATACATATATAGAAAAACACTCAAACTCCGAAACAAATATTTGTGGAATATGGAATGGAACCCGAGATCTCGAGAACAGCAGTGGCTAACGCGATTACTACGCCACCGACGCAGTCTACTCATCTACATATAATACGAGTACATGGAAAATTCCGAAATGAACCACTTATGAACTTAACTGTGATATTGACTGCATGGGTAGCGTGTTGGTTCAAACGGTCAAGCCCTAATAACAGAAAACTTGCAATACACTTTGCTTTTATTTCACTTTTACCAAATTGCGAGTAGCATTCTATTGCGTCAATAAATCTAACTTATTCAACAACAGAATAAAATACACATTATGCTAATTCAACGTGCTGAACTTTTTTAGTTTCGTGTTAAAGGTGTTGTCGAATAGAGGCGATTCTAGTAGGAATTCACTCCCAATAGAGATAATTTTGACAAAGAAACCGGACAAGTGCGCAATGTGTCACGTTGTTTATTTCTACCCGTTTTCGAGTAAGAACTTCCTCTGAGTGGTTGTTATTCTATTTTGTGTTTTGTACGAAACTTTCTATGTAAATTCACATTTTATAAGTCGACTATTACACTTACGGTTAATTATACCGTAATAGCTTTTTTTCTTTTAGGAATTCATTAAAAATACCCGATGTTCTAATTTTTAAAACCTCTAAAGTTTCTAAGAGATATAAATATGTAACTATTCTTTATACTATGGAAAAGGACAAACAAATAATATCAGAGCTTTTGATCAAAACAACAATATTGATTTTATTACTCTGATACGAAACAGCTTTCTACTAATAACAGTATTTAAGTTAAGCCGTATTCGGACGAAGAGACAGACAGACTTCATTAACTAATGAGAACACACTGATTTAGGATCGAACATTCTTTAAGTAGTGTTTTAATAAAAATAGAAATTAGATGTGCCGTTACAAATAGTTCAAATGTTTTTATCGTCGGCGCCCAATTCAACAATATCATCATCAACACACATGCGATAGTAATTATAACACTCATGATAACATCTAAAATAGCACCGGGTGTTATGAATATAGGATGATAGATTCTGTTTGCAACAATACATTATGACTCTCGTTTTCTCAGCGCCGATTAAAACAATTTAGTAAGAGTATTGTTAGGTATAATAGGCAAACCCGCTTCGATGTCCCGTGGTGAATTGTAATGAGGTAAAACATTAGGACGGAGAACAAATGGAGCTATCATATTTCTATCAACATGTGGTTTGTCAAAAAATATTTCGCTATGCTATTAAAAATACTCTATTATCGTTTTTTGTTCATAAGTGGCATACTAAAATGATTAAGGTAAGCTGAACCTTAGATTGTTCAAAAGGAATTCAAACTCACAAACGTGCCTCCCAATGTTTGTAGGACCACATGCATCAATGAAATCTGATCTTTTAAAAAACTAAGCTACCATACAATGTTTTAGCTTAGGTATAAACATGCGACAACGAAAATCAACAGTCCTCTTAAAGTAAATATGTCATAAAGAAAACAATGGTTGAACACGGTTCGTATTAAAAATAATCTCATATATTTAAACCGACACTTGAAAATGTGCGTCTCACTGCGCGCGGTAGGCAGCTTCAGCATGTATAAAATGGTAGTTATTATGTTTAGACTCGCCCACACGGAGGCACGAACGTGTTCAAACGTAGAAAAAAGTAAAGAATTTTTAAATATACGGGAAAATCGTCACACAGAATCCTTGAGTCCACCGTTGAGTGATTCGAGGGGAAATCGAAATGCCACTGAAACCGAAAGTCTTGACAAATCTTTCTTGAAAATTAACGATTTATAAAAAAAGAATCCCTCGAGGTTACCTCACCTCCCTTAGAGGACATTTGAAAAAGTAATCTATTCCGATAAGCCTACAAGGAGTCTGTTCATTTTTATTTCGTTCATTCCCTGGGGCTTAGAGCATCTTACAATAACAGTCCAAGTAATAAACAATTGGCAAATTATTCATTCAGTCCAGATGCTTCATTTATATCTGTAAATGTACTTGTTTATTTACACACACCTACATTTTAATTTTATGTTAAAAATGTAGTGGCTATAGTTTTTCTCAAGTCTTCGTATAGAATACTCAAATATTATTTGACTTCTAAAAATTGGTCAGAAATCTTGTAACTTGCACCAAGCCCACAGAGGCATGACGATGCATTCGCCTCCCACTGCAGCCTTAATCTTCCTATGATGCGATCGCGATAACGTTTGTGTGGCGACTGTAGAGCACAAAGGTAAAAGGCTAGGAGCGTACAGGTGGAGAATTGTCTGTTCAAAATATGCTTAATACCTTTATAACTTTTTTATGTATGGGCCTGCCAAAATAACTCTACTCTGCCTGATGGAAATTATAAGCAGAAACCAAGAGTGGTGGTCACCATACCCATTGTTCATGCATATAATACAAAAATGCAGCATGGTGACCCACCCTAGTGATGTTTCTGCATCATTGGACCTCCGGTCTCGCACTCGCCATCGAAACACGACAGCATGTACGCTGTCATTTTACGTTGTTCTTTTGCGCGAGGGTAGTACTCGTATTCCACCTGTCACAGTTTGTGCTGAAATCAGCGTGTCTCTACTACCTGTAAGTTAACTAAAGTAACTTCTAGAGATACTATGACTAATGCAAATTTATAAAAACTGGTATTACTTCTGAAGATCAAGCTAAATCCTTTATACACACATTTTTTTATCGCTGTTATTTATTTTTCCAAATTAAACATTTACCTAGACTTCGTTTCTTTGTACATATATTTGTTTTAGTTTAATTGTAATTTGATAGAAATCCCATAAGCCCTTATTTTTTGAGCAAATATATAGCTCAATTAGGCAATAAAATCTTAAGAAACTACCGTAGGGTTACAATAGTATTTGTGGAATAGCATTGTACGTAACTGTGACCATAACCAACATACCAATAATGCAAAACATGTTTTTTTTCTTATTAGATAAGTAATCTCAATTCATGAAATCGTAATTCAGTACTGAAGCATATCCTAATACATGCATTTAAGGTTTTAATAGATTCAAATCCAAAACCTTAAATTTAACGTAAATAAAATCAGATTACACTTAACAAATGATCCAAAACGAGGACACATTTTTAACTTTATGTATTTTTTATTCGATATCCTGTTAATTTTTTGTATAACGGTCTCAAAGTTAACATTCACATAAAAAACTTGTCCCAAAAGATCTCTCTGGACATAAAATACCGTATTATAAAACAAACGGAAGCATTACAACCCCCTTTTAAATATTTAAATGTTCCGAACAACAGAAGTTAAAATTCATTGGATTCCGAAACCCACCCTCTGTCGTCAAATACAGGCATAATGCTTCATTTAATAACAAATTAGATCTCGCCACGTTAATAAAATGTCGAATGCTTGAATCTGTTTAAAGGGACTGGAGATCCTTTTGTTTACTTATAATACGATTCAAAAGATTCCTTAATTTACAAAGAACCACATAAATCTTGGTTGTGTGTAATAAAAAAGATAAAACATGTGTGAAGTCCAGACCAGTGTTAAAAGAATTTAGGTTCGGCACACGGCTTTGTGTTTAACAATTTAATTGGCCGGATGGACTATTTGTGTTACAAAGAATGCATTTGTCTGTCTACACTGATATACAAATATGCATATATGTATAATAGCGCTGTTTTGATCCATTTCGGTTTTTTATGCTAACTTTTTAAGTAATGACTTTCGATATAATAAGATTAAAATTGGACCAAAATGTATAATCGGGTAATCAATATTCTTATTTTATATCTTTTGTTTTATAAATACATATAGGTATCTAAATATTATTGTAAATTTTAGATCTTCGGATTGTCTTTCTACAATACCAGCAATATAAGACTGTGCATGTTATTGTTTTAGTAAAGGTAAGACAGAGTTCAAATAATAACAGACATATTATTATGTTTATGATTTCTGTTTCTGCATAGTTGAAGATTCGTTACAATCATATATTATAAGACAAGCCAATAATACATATTTTGTAACAGATTTTGTATCTAACTTTAATAACCTGACAGCGATTCATTATAATCACAGTTTATTATTATAATTACACTGTTAAGTCCTTAGAAAGTACTTTTAATTACTAATAACTATGGAGTCGTTAGCGTTTGCTTGTAGCATCATAAAGGAAATACTCAAGATTTATATTTGGAGGTGAGGTCTGAAAGCCGCCGCTTTGCTTGGCATTCTTGCGGATACGACTTCCAAACCTTCAAAGATTATCTCTTTAGCCAAGATGCGAGCGTTGTGAGTAGATTCTATTTCAACAATTACTAACGCCTCGATTTGATAAAATTTTGTTTAAACGAAGCAACTTAGCGTTGAGGTGACGTAATTCCCATACATTTTTTGATTTTCTAAAAGCGATTACGTATGCAGAATATGATCTTCAAAGGCCAGCTGCGTGCTTGTGACTTTTGAGTTAAAGGCGTTCACACACATCGTTCGGAAGTCACTTTCTATGAGTAGAAAAAAATCCTACTAATATTATAAATGCAAAAGTTGTTAAGTATATAAGTGAGTATGTTTGCTGCGTTTTCACGCAAAAAAAAATAAAGTTTACAATAATATAGCTAAGTATAAAGATATAGCTTCGCCTCGCGGCGTTGCCGGCGTGGTTCAGCTAGTACTTTTGTAAACGAAAAAACATAGCCGCTAGGCATTTCATTACAATAATATAATTGAATGGATAAGTATATTACTCTAAATTAGAATATAAAAATCATTCCAATAAATAAACGAGCCTCTTTAGTCAAAACAATAGAAATTTAACCTCACAACATCACGATAGGGAAAGGTCTCCGTAATAACTTTCACCAGATTTTAGCCACCTATGATAATATATAATATACTGCCGCCCTTTTGCCATATAAATAAAATTTATCTGTTTTATTGTGCCAAAAATATATGGCATGACTTTTTCAGTTCCTATAAAACTTTATAGGAATAATTGACTGACTATATCGCCGTTGTGCCTTTCTGATTCTGTAGGCTATCAGATCACCATCCTATGACAAGGAAAAGCTATTACGTAATATTAAATAAACTAACAAGTTATTGTGGTTACAACATTATATTCGGTTTCTGTGTATCTTTTACTAATATCTTTATTTGTTTTTGTATAAATATGAGCCTGACTGTGAGTGACTCTGCCTGATGGAATAATGAGCGGAATCCAGGAGCAGTGGTCACCATATTCATTGCGAATGCATAAACCGACTGCATGGTTGGCCTAGTGGTTTAAGCGGTCACTACGCCGCCTGCTACTGCGCCAAGAGCCGCGGGTTCAAATCCCACGTGGGACATCACTTTGTGTGGTCCACAAAATGTTGTCCTGAGTCTGGGTGTTCTTTGTGTTCGTTACATGTATGTTTGTAAAGTCCTCCGCGACACAGGATGTATATTACTAATGCGGGAGTTGTCTTTTTTTAAAGAAAAAAAAGAAAAAACTTAAATAAATGCAGCATCGTAAACAGGACAAAACCAATGCTGTCATTTTTGGTTGGTTGGTTGGTTGGTTTTCTGTGAGAGTCGTTTTTAACCTTTTAATTAATGCTATGTATTATCCAGATTAAAAGTATTATGATATCTATCTATGTTCATTAGTTTATGGATTTAACGTTGTAGGTTAGATTATGTATTATATAAGCATTTTAAACGAAGCATTAAGCTCTTTCATCATTATATTTATAGATTTTGTTTTAAATTCAAATAAAAGTAACGTAATTTGTTATAAAATAATAAGGAAAAAAAGTTGTGCGACATTATTTAAGACTTTATTGTTCTTGATAGGATTGCCCGATGGCGTCTATATTTAGAAATCTATCGACATTTAGTCATTTGTGTTTTAAATATAATTAATTAATTAATATAATCTGTAACTAAGTCAGCTTGTAATGCTAACTATAAGATTTATATTTAGGAAGTACGTGGATTTTACAAAAGTGGGTCTTGGCATTGCTTTATTGCTGTGTCAGTGACTTTAATTATTACCCCTGTTATCAGGCTGGCAATCTGAGAGGGAACGACGTCTACTTCCTTCAAGCAAGCTTACCGTATGTATTTCAATATGTTGTTTGAAAAAGTATATTGCTTCAGTATAAAATATATATCGCATCTACGATTGGGCTTCAACTTTTGTGTACAACTTGTACAACAGAATAAAAAATAGATCAATATATATCATAAACCGATTTTTAAAACAAATTCTGTAAAAAAATTGTAATCAGTAAATACATAACAGGTAGGTATCAGAGACATGCATTTAATATGTACTTACTTTTTAAACTATAATTAATAACAATAATAAATATTTTTTAACACGGACATCTAACACACAACGCCATCTGCGTTGTGTGTTAGATGTCCGTCCCAATATAAGTCCCAAGCTAAGCAGAGCTTATGTTAGGGGTACTAGACAACTGATATATTCATATCAGTTGTCGTATATACTTCTTTTTTTGTAAATACATGCAAATTATACATAGAAAACACCCAAACTCCGAACCAAATATTTGTAGATTACACAAAAACTTGGTCCGACCCAGGATTTGAACCCGAGACCTCAAGCACAGCAGTCGCATTAACTACCACTGCGCTACCGAGGCAGTTTATATTAAGGAATCAATCAAATTCGTCCAGCCTAAAAAAATACGCTTTTGATCACAAAACTATTTCTTCCTTAACGCTCTTCTTTATCTTTTTTCAACTATGGTATTCTAAGAAGTGCTAGCGTTAGTTCTTATCTCTTATTTTACACAATCATTTTAAAGTTGCTTCCAAATTCAAAATGAATTTTAATCTTGTACTGCGATGTGATAAAAAAATGGAATCGCATAATGTTTCTGGCTTTCAGAATCGTTATCAGGACATCTTGTATAAGATATCTTGTTTTATTAATACCTTGCGTAAGGTTTATGAGGAGCGAGATTTTCATGCCATGAATATTAATGATGGGGGTGCGTTTTGTGGGATAGTTTGAAGATAAGATGGGAGACATTTAAATGGAGGTAATGTTTTGAATGAAGAACATAAAGGGACGGTTAATCGCAATAATCTCATGATTGAATGTGCCTTCATTAGGCTTCGAGTTTAAACACATGTCCATTAAAATTATTAACATACGAAAAATCTACTTAAATTTAGCTAAGGGCCTATACTAAATTTTGAAATAAATAAAAACAAGTACTTCGTTGTAGGAAGTCATTCTAGAAATAAACTACTAGAAACTAAATAAAGTCGGCCAAGTGCTAGATGGACTCGCGTACCATTATAGAATCAAACTAAGTAATAAAAACTCATATTATTCACTCAAAGAATTTCAGCTGAAATTAATAGCAGTAAAGGTACAAGATACGATAATAAGAACTATTTCTACTGCGCAGTGATTAGCCTCAAGTAACCTGTCAACCTTCCATAATATGTCTCCTGTGGGATCCACGATGTTTCAGTGAAGTTAATTAGTAGTTTTTATTGCAAGGGTTTATTTCACAATGTTTTTCACAATATCCCGTGCGTCAGCAGCTTACGCGATCAATAAGGAGTTCAATATTCACACAGAATTCAATCAATTTAATAGTTTCTTAGATACAGCGGCTTCACTTTGAAAATCATTAGACCATACGGTCCACAATTTCAACTCAACGTCGTAGCCATAGTAGGCTTAAAAATCGACAATAAACCGAGTTATTCCAAATTTATGTGTTGAGAGTGCGTTTATTCGTCAAAAATTTGAGACTATCTCAATCACAATTTTCAAAAACCAAAACCAATTAAACACGCGCGCGCCATATGCAACATTTTTCACTAGACGGCGCCACACTTTCGCTTCTTTGACATAAAGTGAAATAACAGTTCAACTTCATGGCATAGACACAAAAAAGAGTTACTCGATTAACGACTCGGAACGAAACACTTAAATATATATATATATATATATTTGCATGAGAACTACAATTACACGTATCGTCGTATCACAGGTTGACACGATCCTATCAAATCAGGTCATCTACTTGATATTTGTACTTACTCGTATGTTCAAAGCTTACATAGATCTACTCATTAGGGCCCTTAAAAATCTTTAACCATATCTAAATCTAATTATTTACGAATTAACGCACCACACGACCACTAATGTTAATTGCTCTGTTAATGTTCACAAAAACATGATTGTTATTATACTAAGCTTTTATACAGGTTGCTAAGAAAGTTCTTTTTACATACTCACGATCAATATCTAAGTAGTTGGTCACCCACGAGGTCGTTTTGTCTATAATTAATTTACTAACGTCCTACAATCACGTCATTACTAAATCATTTAAAGGTGTATTATACAGTTTTAAAAATAATAAATTTATTCTAGTTTCTATCCATCATTGGGCAAGTAGGCCAGTAAGTGGTAATACCACAAATTATGGTAATACCGTTTCAGACCACAAATAGCAGTTATGTGGGTTTAAAAGTTTGAAAGGGGAATTTGAATAGACAGGCAATTGTTGTTGAAGATAAACACTGCTACACAAATATTTTTGATAAAACTTTACATGGGTATATTATTTTTATACTGTTTTTGTCGTCCTTTTTTTGTATGAATAGACGATGTTAGTCCGATCCGATGAGAGTCTAGCTGATTCGAAATATTTTTGCAGTCGGCATTCCGAGTCACTCTCTGTTGGATGCGGTCAGAAGCGGGAGGACTAGGTACTGGGGTGCCTCTGCCGTAAGTTGTGAATAGAGTGCTCCATATGAGGCCGAACCTGCACTTTAATAAGCAGTGGGTAAAAGTAAAATATCATCTGGATCTATTGAGCACACCAAGTTTCTACGAGGCCAGTTTGGCCTTGTCCACCAAACGACCAAGGGCAGTTTTTTACCGGTGAAGCCGCAAACTTGTCTTTGTAGGGCTAAGTTAAGTCTATCCCAAAGTGAGACTTTTTTCAAAAAGGTCTCATATGCTAAGATTGCTGCAAAAAGTTTTAATCAAGTAAGCAAGACTAATGATCAAGTTAATCCGTTTGTTATCAATAGTAACTCCAACTTGAAACGTTGGTTGAAACGTATACGAATAAACAACTTGCAGTTAAAGTTGTATTTTTAATTTAATTTAATATTGAACCAGTATATTAAAATATTCATTTAATTAAAATTAGTCCGGTCAATTTAGACCAAAAAATGATAGTGAAGCTACATAAATTCCCAACAAGCTGAAAATTTGTAAAATTGTTCAAAACATAATTATAAACAATACCTGAAAGTTCCCCATCATTTCCGTGTGAGGAAAAAAAAATATTCAAGGTCAAAGATCAAAAAAATGAGATTTTCACGATTTTCAGCAAAATGGTAAGTTTTATCGTAAAAGTACCTTAGACAAAATTGTAGATCATAAAATTATCTAAAGATATGGATCAATACTTTTTTCCTACGAGCCACCGTTTCTGAGGTATAACGATTCAAAAAGTTATAAAAGTTGTTATCGTCATAATATGCATGAGTACGCCACGTATCTCTAGAGTTGTTATATATATTTTTTTACTCGAGTTTTTTCTCGGTTTTTACCCAAATTCCTGCTCTGTAACCTTCAGAGAAGAGGAGGTTAGGATTCCTTGGAATTTAAGAATACAGTGTCCACTAAAACTTTTGTAAGTATTGTGCATGAATGTATTGCTGCTTGTTTTTGTAAACAACTTTTCTAGACGTTTTATGAAACCTACTCCTTGTGCTTTAGCTTTGAAATAACAAAACATTAACTCGTGAATTTCGTCTTTGGACCAGTTTCTTGGTGCATGTTGAGTATCTTGTGAACTTCTCGTGGTCGATTCCGATGTGCTGGCAGAACCAATGGGAACGTCCCTTTTCTGCAAAGTGTCATTGGCATCTCAGTTCAGGTCAGCTGTGGCATTTTCGAGTTCCCCGACTCCAGGCCGCCTTTTCAGTAGGGAGTCACTGAGACATCGGGAGCATCAACATTCATATGATTAGTGGATAATCATCATGATATTTTGAATCAAACCTAGTACGAAAAAACAATGAATAAAACAGAAGAACGATTGAGAGTCCTAGACGCAGCTGCAGCTATTTTTTTATATAATTCATATACCCTCCACCAAGTCGCATGTTTGAAGATTTAAATAATGAAATCCCAGAATCGTTGACATTTCTTGTGGAACGAATGATTAAAAAAAATAAACGATCAAATTTAGATCATTTAAAATTAATATGCACAAATATTTGCCATTGTATCATGACTGCTATTCGACCAAGGTCTTTAAGTCTAAATTACAATTAGGCCTCGCAGTTTTTTTTCATCGAAGGTTCGAATCTAAACGACTTATACAAATCTTTTCGGCTTTTGGTTTATGTGCTTCTTATAATGATAGAATAATGTACGAGGTAGTAGCAGTTTTCCATCGTCCTCCTCATGTCCTGATCACAACTGACCCGTGGAGTAGGAGAAGTAGGCCTACTGGGGAAATCACGTTAAAAAAAACGCGCTAAGTACCCTACCTCATAGGTGGCGTGGAAACGTGTGCATATTATAACATTAACAACTTTTGTAACTTTTTGAATCGTTATATCTCAGAAACGGTGACTCGTAGGAAAATGTATTGATCCATTTCTTATAGATAATTTTATGATCTACAATTTTGTCCAAGGTACTTTTATGATAAAACTTACCGTTTTGCTGAAAATCGTGAAAATTTCATTTTTTTGACCTTTGACCTTGAATATTTTTTTTTCCTCACACGGGAATGATGGGGAACTTTCTGGGATTGTTTATAATTATGTTTTGAACAACTTTACTAATTTTCAGCTTGTTGGGAATTTATGTACCATCAAATGTCTAAATTGACCGGACTAAATGGTACGTATACATTTTGTTCAGAGCCAACATAACTCTTGAAAAGTTTGATACTTCAAATAATCTGAATCAATATCTCGACTCCAAAACAAATACGCCTTCAAAACAGAAACATGAAGATAAACTGTTTGCGGAACATTCGAAATCATTCGTTGAGTGTTTCGATCAAATCGTTTTGATATCATAAATACAGTGCCGAAAATCGTATTCGCTGACTGAATATTAATTTCACGTTATCTCATCCCATTCCCCAACGCTCCTCAAACTATACAATTTATACATCTTTTTACAAATAAAAAAGTAATTTTGTAACTACATGAATACCAGGTATTGTCAATAATTTTACCGTTTTAGATTATCTTTGTGAGGCTTAAGAAAGTTATCATAACTCTGGTTATCTTAAGGGCTTGGCTATGACCATAAACTGGTGGAACTGCGAGAAACATGTAATTTAACAATTCAGGTAATTATTACATTTTAGTTGAAGACTAGCTGCCTTTTTATTTAGTCATTTTCATAGTTGTCAGCTGATTTTCTTTACAATGAGCAAGATTCTTTACGTAGAAATGTAGGTACAAAGTTTTGTATACTAGGTAACATTACTTGTGGTTTTTTTTATATTTTGTAGTATGGATGTTAAAATACTAATGATCTCATGATTAAAATGCTGTTTTCATTTATTTGGTTAAAATATTTTTAAATATCAATCTGAAATCAAAACCATTATATTTTCAATATTTTGAGAAAAATAATTTTAATATTCGACAATAACGAAAAATCAATATTTACATACAAGCGTCCAAAAATTCCTCTGCATCATCGCCTACTGATAGCGTTCCCAAAGACTGGTAGCGTTGCCACGTTGAATGGTAATGCTAATTCTCTTCTAATCGCGAAAGATTCTTATTGGTAATTTTATTCTCGTATAAGATTTTAGGAACTTTTACCGAATATAAATATTTAACTGTCATATTATATTTATAGGACAAGGTGCTATCAGCTCCTACAAAGTTGTGATTTCATTATTAACTACTTTAAAATCTTCACTTTTTTTTCGAAGATTTGCTACCAAACTATCTAACAAGATTTAGTTGTTCTTATTAGAAACCTAAGCAAAAAGTGTTTGTCAGTTGGATTTTTGTTAAGTGAGAAAGTTATTTACGTTAATTAATAAAAAATAATATGATTACATGTATTATGATAATAAAAAATAATCTATTGCATTCTAAAATTCATTTAACTGAACTAATTAATATTCATCGTTCTATTGTTAAGCGGTACAATGCAGTTCATATCGACGGAAGCACGCTTAACACTGTGCCAAAACAAAAGTCACTAGGAGTACCCACATACATCACCGGATCCCGGTAGGAGGCAAATAGCCCGTACTGCTAAATCGCCCGGCGTAACGCGCAATATCAATGCCTGCAGCATCATTGGTAGAACGCTCGATTGCGCGCACGCGTTGTTCAGCCTTGCGTGCAGTTGCCAAAGATTCGAGAAAGGTACAAAAGAATGGCAAATGCATAAGATATCCTAGTATTTAAAGGTCTAGTTAAACTTTGATATTTCACGAATTCGTTTGGTGTGGTATTTGAAAGGCGCGATGCTTTAAATTTGCATACTATGGAAACTGTAACCTTACAAAGAAATACAAAATTTGGTTACGAGTATTATTTAGCACACATAAACTCATTGATTTTATTTTAAACACGCTGTAAGAATTATTTTGGGATATACGTTACCTATAGTCGTTCCAATCGTTTATTTAACTTTTGACAGATCACGCACATAAAGTTTTGTAATAATTTTTGATACAATGTACTACAGGGAATACTGTACTTCATGGACGGGCTCCGCCCACTTAGAGATGTGTAATTCGTAATTAAAAACCACAGACTATAAAAACGGTTTCGAAATAAATCGATTATCGATTATATCGCAAGACATACTCTCTTGTTTGTCCTTTGAGTACTTTATTTTTTGACATTTTGATAGTGACGAAGGGAGGAACGATACGCTTAACTCAACCAAACGTGAGAATTCACAAATAAATCAAAATGGAGGTATATAAATTCTCAACTCGACGTATGAAAATGTGGATTAACACTGACATCAAAATGGCGTCGCGCGTCGGCTCCGCGTCCGGTGTTGGTATTCGATAAAAGTACGAAATTATCTATAAAATAATGAGTGTGTTAAATCGATTAAAACTTCTTCATGCATAAAATCGATTGATAAAAGAAATCGAATCGGTAACAGGTCAGGGTATCACTATTTGATTAGGTATTAGAACTGTCAAAAGTTAAATAAACGATTGGAACGACTATAGTTTAATTTATTTACTGTACAAGGTATTTTTACATTTTCAGCACACATTTTGGTTAAATGAAGCAGAGAAAATTAGAAAAAGTGACCTATTCCATATGGACTACAACTGAATTCAATGGTTTCTTTTTAGATTTTACGTCTTTAAGAACATTCAAACGGTTTGCTGCGTATTAAGTCTGACGATGTCTACTATCTGTTTTTAGCTTTCTTTAATCTTTGTTGTCCAGTATTATCGTAAATTTTTCAATTCACCACTATTTCCTGAGCTGGCCCCTGCTTTTGTAAATATTATGTTTGGTTCAATGAAGACCAGACAAAGGAAGTTAAAGTACATTGGTTTTTATTTTAAGTTTGATAAATACGTCTGAGTGATCTATTTACTTCAATGCTTATTTCTGGTAAATTGCGGTATAGAAAGCGGTATCACAAAAAAACTATTTATGAAAATGTGTTAATACTCGTAAATCCATAGTCTTATAATTGATTAAAGTTCAATGTGCTGAAAATTAAAGCACGAAATCTCTTAAACAATACATAGTTAGAAAATTACTTAAGTTTTTACAGAGAAAGAGATTCCGTTCGGCTTTCTTTTATTTCCCGTCTCTTTGTTTAGATTTCCGTCACGGGACTAAGAAAAATAGCGAGTCAAACAAAAAGTTTTACCATCGCCAAAGGGCTATTCAAGCGTAAACCTTCAAAAACAGATAACGGGAGTCTCAAAATATCCGGTGTCTTTGAGCCGAGATACATAGATATGGTTCAATCGGCACTGGTCAATGAATGTTATTTGATTATCCATATCGGTATTTATTCAATGTACTTTTTTGGCTTTTGCCCATGGCTCCACCTGCTTATATGTCGATTATCGCTACAGAAATATCCTATGTCTTTCACCGAAATTCACCCAAATCTGTTCAGCGGCTTAGCCGTGAAAGTGTAACAGATAGACAGATATCTTTGAATATATACGAGTACTGTAGTATGTGTAAGTAAAATCATTAGCTACAAATAAATACAAAGTTCATCGTAAACACACACTCCAGTGCAAAATTTATATCTGTTTGTATCTCTCTGGCTGAGATATATTGTAGATATAGTGCAGTTCCTTAACAAGCTGCTTTTTTGTTCGGCCTAATAACCGCAAGCTTCGTTTTGTTTCACTTGACCTACTTAGCGGGGTCTTTGGACAAACATGTAGGTACTTCTGCAGTGAAGTTTTGCTATGACAAAACAAATTTTAGTTGGTGAATATTGTAACAGGTTTTATAGTAGTTTTGTCTCATTGTTAAAATTATTAGTTGTTAATGTCTCTTTCAGAGCCACCAACTCCTGCGTGTTATTTGGAAAGAAAGTTAAATGAGAACGAGCAAGAGTATAACAGAGTTAAAATAACTAAAAATATCCTAAAACGATATATTTAAATCGTTTACTACAGTGTTTGTTAGTAGCTATTAGACGCGGAATACCCTGGTTGGAATAACTTACAATGAAAAACAAAATAATGCCAGTGGAATAAGCGGTTTTTATGCGATTACCTCCAGTTCATTTGAGGCATCCGATTTCATTAGCGACGTTCTTTAGTACTGTACTAGTAGAGTACTGTTTTTTAAATATATTTATTTAAAAAAAAAAGAATTAGTAATACTAATATTCAATCGAATAGAAATGATTACTTGTTTACCTTTTATACTTTTCTACTAAGCAATACATAAAAATATAGAGTTTTTATTATTTTTATGATGAAATGGCAACTAGCCGGATCACTCGGATCAGCTATATCTGCCAATGTCAAGTATTTATCGTCTTCAATTATCAAGTCTTAAAGTCGTCGTCGTGATGAAATTAATGATAAAAAATATATAAAATGTGGATGACATGAAATGGGGACCGTCTTTCGAAAAAACAAAAAACGATCTCCAAAAATATAGAGTCAAAATCCTAATTATTGGCAATATTGACATGATAAATCAAGCAACAATTTCTAAGAATTACAGATACATGTTCTAAGAAATATTGATAGGTAAGAATAGTAACCATTTAGTCGACAAGTATCGGTATTTATACTACAAGTTATCGAATAAAATTATTTGTAATTGCTAAAGTTGCAAAATGTCTTGTCCAATTAAAGGTACCAATTTTTTACGCCATATTCCCTCCACTGGGCATCTTCGTTTTTTTGCTGCGAATGGCCATTGGGTTGTCGGAGTTTTTATCGGGAGACGACGACGAATTTTTTGCTGAGTCCGAGCTCATCTTGAAACGTCAAGTACCCATATATTTCGGTAGCTCTTGTTCGTGCTCGCTCTAATTGATCGAATTCGTTTGTAGTAAGCTTCATTTTTATCCGAACCTCTTTATTTATAAAACGTGGCCATTGCTGAAAGTTTTTCTCAGCAAAAAATATAAGGAAACAGGTTTTTTTTTTACCGCGACTAAAGTAAATGTAAAAGTTGCAAATATATATTTTGAAGTATTCATATTGTATTTTTTTACTTGACAAAGAACGGGACAACGAACTGAATCGTTTCTACATTTTGTTCTTTGCTACTAAATTTTTACGACTGACAATCAAAACTAAAAGCTCTCACACGTTTTTACTATCCGAGTTCTTTTATTGTCACCCAACATATCAACTGCTTCTGAACGTAGTTTAGTCGTTATGTAAGCAAAGTATTAAAATTTAGATTTAGAAATGATATTATCATGACCGTTTATTTCATTCCTAATGAGAAAAATTAAATAAAAATACTGCTGTCAGATATACAGACTTGGCGAAAAAAAAATCAAGAAGAGCCACATAAGATTATAAAAAGATGTGCAGATAAGCGAGCCCAATCATCGCGGCAGCACGGGAGGCGTTACCCGACACGTAACCTGTAACGACTATAAATCGAACCAAGTCAAACATACAAAAGTCGGTTGCATTGATTCGAATCGAATCATTCAATTAAAACGCCTCAGTACGAACACCGAAACGTCGATTGAGATCAATATCGCAGTTTTAATAAAACAGATGGGGAACAAGCCTCCATATACGGACTTGCTTATTTTTTTCAAACGAGGAAAAAGTGGGAGCCCCTCGAAAAAGCAAGCTATGATAATAGAAACAACGGGAGCGCCATTCTAAAGGGTTATTCGTGTTTTTATTTGCGCCCATATAGAGGTCTTTTTAGAATGCGTTAAAAGAAAACGATTCCAAATCTCCGAAAGAGTGCGTGGGTGAAAAGATAATATGAGCACTCTGTCGCATAACATTTATGTTTAGACATTTGTACATAACGATACTTGCTATAGATGCTATTGATATTTGAATAAGACATCTGGCCTATATTGCTGAACGCGTCTGTTGATATCGAACCTTCATAGCTCACGATGTGATTCTTTATTGCTTTGATTAGTTTATCCTTTTAAAAGGTTTATAAAATGTGATATACATATAAAAATTCAAGCCATAAGTTTTGTGTATTTCTATAATATATTTCAAATAGATATAATTAACATAATGGTGCTAACAAAATTGTGATATTTTAAATAAATTAATTAAATTAATTAATAAATTAAATTAATTAAAGTAAATTGTGGTATTCTCACTAGTCACTTGACTAAAATATTTGATATTTCATCGTGTCCAACAGGGTACTTGACTTAATATTTAACATTTAAACGTTCAATTTTGAATTTCTCTCTAAACTACATAATTATCAAGACTTCCCCAGGACAACTTAACTCACAGTTTATTTATAACCTATCTTCATACATCCTATAGTATAAATGTGAATGTAAGTTTGTTTGTTACGCTTTCACGCGAAATCTACTTAACCGATCATCATGAAACCTTGGTGTACATAGTTTTAGAGGTATTAGAAGTAACATAGAATACTTTCAATTAAATGCCAGTGAAGTTGCGGGCGAAAGAAAGAAGTACGATAAATATTCGAAATAAAAATAAATGTTACCACAATTTTGTATTCAAAATAAATCTGCGTCGGAGAGCACAAAAAATAATATCATCATTGCCTACATTCAAAATAGGATGTAGAGAATCAAATAAATAAAAATATAATGTTATAGTAACTTGATACTTGTGACATTTTGTATCTTAATTCGTTTACAATCAGGAGAATGGGTAGCTCCGTTATTTTTTATAAGAAAGTCAACCTAATTGGTGAGTTAGGATCACGCTAGGTAGCGTGACTGACCATGGTGACAGTTTGAATTCTTAATTACGATAATTATAGTCATTGGCGCACCTACTTAAATGATATTGGTGTTTGGCTTTGGTTTGTTAAAAAAACCTCCTAAGACCTAAAAGATTGATAAGAGGTCGTTGTTATTTATTCATACGAACCCGTGATAATAATATGAACGTAAAATTATATAACTCTTTGTATGTATGTTACCCTCAACAAATGTACATGACATCAAATTGCCATTTCTTTATTCTTATCTCCTATGAAATTATCTGTCCAAAGATTGAAAGAAATGCCACCCATTATATATATCTACCGTTAATATTCAACTATACCGTATGATTGTTGTGTATGTACATGGCTATGTAAGTAACAAGTCTGTATATTCTCACCTAACCTATATTCATGATTTTTGTCACAAATAAATAGGAATATATCGACTATTTAATAGAAAGAAAAAAGTTGTTAATTATCGTATTACAGGTTTTTCTCCGGCAATCGAGCTTTAACAATGCCTCTACGAAATAATTAATGTTACAGTGCTACCAGACTAAGAGATACAATTAATATATACAATCATATACACACAATATATACTTAGATTACAATATCCCTTGTGAAATTTACTTCACTGTGATTTTAATGATTATTTTTTGTTACTACATCAACTCTACACAACACTATGTTAACACCACATTCACTACTTTATAAATTAAAAATAAAATAGTCTTAACATAGCTTGACCTTCTCGAAGTCACAGTCGCAGCTATCGCGTACTTAAAACCAACATTTAAGGATTTTAATTCCCCAGTCAGCCATTCTAAATAACATCACGCACATTAGTCGATTCTACCCAAAGATTATAAAAATGGATGTGCGAGATAAAGAATGCATAAATACCAGTTTTGAAAATGCTCTTACTGGAATACGATAACATCTCTTAAGCTTTTTATACTAAAAAGGGGTGTGAGTAAAAAAAGACATAAAGTAGGGTCCTTGCGCCGTTGACGGCCACAACGAGTTTTATTACATACGACATGTTGACGAATAGGGCGTACAATGCTACGGTTTATATCATAGACTAGAATTTGAAATGGAAAATATAAACATATACTTGCATAAATAAGATAGACCCTGCGAGGTCTTCGTGGTGTACTTTTTATCACTGTGTTGTGTATTGGAAAGAATAAAAAAAAAAGTAAAAAACTTATCGTTTTCTTTGAACTTGATGAAATGAAAAGAAAATTTAAAAAATGTAATTAATTGAAACATATTATAATAAGGTTTCAACTTTGTATAAAATATGCTTGAAATAATTAAATAATATCGTAGAAAAACATTTCAATACTAAACATTTACTATGTTTCGTTGCAAACTGTTTACAAGAAGTAACAGTCAGGCATTAAAAATAATGCACGAATGGTCTGTAATGTTTTTGATCTTTGACGACCTGGGCACGGCACTGCCACAATATTGCGTGACAAAATAATACTGCACGCACGCTGTCAAATGATAACTCCACGTCTATCAATTTCCAGAGCAATGGAACACTATGGTGTGCTTATAGTTTATAATAGCATTCGCAGATAAGCAACACAATTGTATTAAGTATTCATCAAATGACTAATAAGGTCACTGTTTAGTTTTTTGTTAGATTAGGTACATGTTTTACCTATTCTATGTTACCCTTTTTGCTAGATAAGTAATACCTACTTAAGACATAATCACCTTCTCATATAAATAACTATAGGTATAATACTGTAATTTCAAAAAGTATATTAAAAAATTAAAAGTTATTTATTTTGGTTTCTGTGGTAGGATTCACGTTTCGATTTGTAATTACGTGATTATTGGTTTACCTTCCCAAAAAATTTAGACAACAAGTTGGGGTATCTTAAATTCTTGCTTATATTTTATTATCAGTTTAAAATTTCCCGTACATTATCTGTACATATATCTAAAGTTCTGTGTGTACTCGTATATTATAATTGACTAAACGTGCTAATATGCATATTAGCACGTTTATATAATATGCATATTAGCACGTTTAGTAGGTATGTATATATAACTGAATAAGCCTTTCCTAGTAATAAAATCCTATTAGTTTATATTTTAATTTCGTTGGGAGTGGGAGAATGTCATTAAAATATTTTATCAAACAAGTTATTTTGTTTCTAAAGCTTTTGTTTTATTAGCATGGTAAGGAATCAGAATATTTGTACTCGACGCTGTTAAAGTTGAGAAAAAAACAAAGTGAGTAGAGTAGGAATATAGTTTAGATCACTAAGGATTTCACAGCTTTCCTAAAAGAAAACAAGATTGGTAGCTCCGTCGGTGCAATATGTTTTCATCATCGTTATTAATGTAAACAAATTAAAAGTTGTTCCTCTAGCGCAATTTTTCTTTCTTCCCCTTAAATTAACTACAGCGAACAACACTCAGACCAGATTTAAAATTAGAATTATATTAATTCTAAATTCCGAACAGGGAGGCCTGTTTTGACTCTAAATAGTAGAATACCCGTCGAGTAATTGCCAGGTGTCAATTTCAAGTTTCTAGCTTCTATTATATTTACAATATATCTGGATCTACAATATATATGTAGATTTCTAGAGATGTTCGCTGCATAGTGATTTAGAGTTGTCTAAAGATGCAATATGACATGATAGACTTCCAGTTGGCGAGGGTTGTGAAATTGTGGATCCGAGTTATATCGTGATTATTGCCTAGAGCAGCAACGTGTCAAATTCCACTACTTTATTTTACAAATAGGTCATAAACACCGAGGGGTCAGCGAACTGGAAATAAAAACAGAAAATTTATCACCGAAGAGAATAAGTGCATTGAAAAGGAAAATAAATTTTCGTTCCAAGTATTGTGGAAAAAAAATAAGCAAAAGAGCGCATAAGAAAGCATAAACAGTCTCTACTAGTTACAAACAAAATTCTATTTCCTGTGTTCATAGCGTAAAAGGAAAACAAAGTGTTCTGCCTTATCGTATATAAGTTTTGGTTTTAAGACTTTGGTACGATCCACATTATTCAAGTAAGTCCTTCACTTGTAAACTTCAGTCTAATGTTCAGAGTTGTTATCTTAAGCAAAGCTAGCTACTACCAATATGGTTACTTCGAAAACTCGTATGCTTTGTGCTCTATTTCATCCTTAAGAAGTTAGCTTGTTATAGTAGTAACTAGTTTAATTGGAATTAAAAGTTTTACTATATATTGTTGAAGTACTGCATTGCATCAAATTACTTGTATTGCACTTAAAAATAAATATACAAAGGATAGGCATTCGTTTTTTGGTGTGCCATATTATAATATATACTATATCTTTTATAAAGATATCCTGATTCATTGATTCATGAACATAGAGTCCAATCCATTGGCACTATATATTTAAATTTTTTGGGAGCTAATGATTTTGATGTTTTAAGCACCTACTATGAAAGGCTTTATAAATTTCATACCATTAGCACTATTAACAGTCTTCAATAGTCCACGTCTAGTTTTAGTCATTCGATTAAGGCCTTTTATATTTCGCTGGTCAGATAGGGTGATACAGCACACATTTGAAATTTTCGTATAAAACTTACTTTAGCGTCTTTGGAGTTAAATTTAATTTAACTTATTTTACTCTAAAGAAGGTAAGACAAGGGATAAACGATTATATGATAAGTGAAATATGAAAACGATAATAATGGCAACTAAATTTTGTTCTGTGCAGTAAATATTTTATTAATAAAATAATTAACCTATTTTTTTGGAAAAGGAAAGAAATAACGTTCACCGATTACTGCTTATTAATCTATTTTGTTTTGGAGAATGAAGAAAATTTAACCTATATGTAATAAAATCACTGTTTGTTTTGATTCCACAAACGATTTTCCTTAATTCTGAAACCTAATTAGATCACTATTTATGTATTTATGTATAATTATTATCTTCATGGTCAGGATTGTGACATTGTGCTTATTCTGAGATTATATCAATCATGATTGGCTTGGACAGAATAACAGCGGCTGGCATGCCCTGCATCGTCATCCATATGCTGAGTCCAAGACCATTTTGTCTTTCCAGTCACTGTTTAAACTTTTAATAATTATAAGCAACTGTGTTATATAAAGTCAAATGAAGTTTTTCTTATTCTTATTCTTATTCTTATTAATAATATATCCAGTAAGTCGGAAATTTAATTGTTACAAAAGCCTGCCAAGTAATATTTTATTCCAAGATGGTAAATCTGTGTTGTTAATTTCATACGGCCCTTGAGGGTCGCTTCTCTTAATTTGTTTAGGGGAGGTTCCAGGTTCACGTGTTAATGAAAAAAGTGTTTTGCATTTAGATGAGAAAACAACAATTTCTAATGGTACGTTTGTTGTATTTAAGATTAAAAAGCAATTTTAGCTGTAAAGCTTACATAAATATTATTGTATCAGAAAAAAAGTACCTGTAGGAATATATTGATTGTTGATTATATGTAGGAGAATCCATGTAAAGCTCGACTAGAAGCTGAGAAAAATACCTTTTGCCCAAAAATATGATGAGCGTATCAGTATAACTAATTGACAACAATAAATAAATATACCTCTTTATACGCGCGGGATGATTTTCAAGCCATACCCTCCAGAGGTGATATGAGAAGAAACTTCGGAGAACCGGTCTATCAACTAAACTCCGTGGCAGCCTGATTCAGCAGTCAGGAGGAGCTCAAGGACCGCTTCAATCAACGGATTATGGAGTCCCCTCTGGCGTACCCCACGACTGAGGTACTTCCCGGGTGACCAGAGTAACCAGGCCAAAGTAGTGTAGCGCACCCTGTGGCATGATCGAACTAACTTGAGGAAAATAGCTAGCAGAATATGGATAGGAACTATCTGAAATCGGGGTGGTTGGTGCCCTTTGAGAAGATTATATACTATATTATATAGATACTCAGTATTATATATATACTCAGTAGGTATTTAGCAGTGTACATACATGTTAGAATTAGGCATTCAGATCCTTAAGACATAAAATAATGATGTTTTCAGTCTGTCTAAACTGTTTGATAAAGAAACAAATCTCAACGGCTACCAAGTTCTGGGTTTTAAGATTTTATATTCAATTCAATTTCAGAATGACAAAAGGTTTTCAAACCAAACACAATTTAAATTTTCCTGTCTGCAGGGGTTGTCTAACTTTAAAAAGAAGTTATCGCGATCTTAAAATAAAAAGATTAAAATATTAAAAAAAGGTGTTTTGAAAGAATGTTAACCTTATTTTGAAATACAGATTATCCACAGAGTTACATTTCTTTGCGAATTATGATAAAGTAATGGGTCTCTGAGTTACTACCAAGATTAATTGTTATCAGGTTAATCAAATAAAACAAATACGTTGTTAAATTTAATGAGTGACAAAATAGACTGTTTAAAAAAAAACAACACAATAGTTATTATATTAATCTTTAACATGCATTTTTCTTGTCATACAATGATTTATACTTTTCGTACTATTCGTATTATTATTTTTTCTATGAAGATATGCTATATAAACGATAAGGATACAACCCCATTGCAATAGTTACAGTGATGAATTTAATTATTTAAAATCTGACAAATTAGTTTTTTTCAGCAGTATTTACGTAGTAAAGAAAAAAAATGAAATCAAAAATAACAAGAAAATTACTATTATCGACAACAGGCACTATTCATGTAAGAAAGAAACGTAAATTGCAATACTATTTAGATGTTTATAGAAAATTCAACGTCAAAACCAAGTTTAATGAGAAATCTATAATGCTGTAGATCTTTAAAAACAATACAATGGTATCTCTTTAATCTAAAATATCACTCAGAAAATATATTACGTGTATTTGGAAGTAAAACAACAAGCTGAAATGAAATGAATTAACCTAAAAAACCTTCATTTACTTGAAAAAGTAACCACTTAGCAATTTCATTAATGAGGTTTTTGTTAAATCTAGAAAGAGCAACAGTCTTTATTATCATTACTTTATAACAATTTCTCAAGAAACACTTTAGTTATTGTTTTATAACTTTTTGTTATGTAATTTCAATGAATTATGGCATTTTTGTTATTCAGGAGGAATTAGAGGGCAAACGAGTAGACGTATCACCTGATGTTAAGCGATTAATGCCGCCCATGGACACTCGCAACACCAGAAGCGTCACCAGTGCGTTGCCGACCTTTTAAAAAGGAATACACTCTTTTCTTCGGTCATATTGGTCCAGGAATAACCGCAGGCGACAGTTCATTCTACAGTTTTGTTGTGCGAGGTAGAAAGTTTCTAGAAAACCACACAGTTGTGGACTGCCAGCAATCTAAGTGATGGGGATGAAACTATTGTCGCGTAAGACGATGGCGAAAAGGTGCGGTATGAATCAGTCTGAACAATTCATCGGAGTAACCTTCATAGTAAATGCGGTAGAAGATCTACAGCGAACCCACATCTTTACGCAGTGCCAAAGAGTTCAGACGAATTGAAACTTCTTGACAGTCGACAATTCAAGTCGCACTCCGTTGAATGCGGTCCAGAGGGAGGACACTTTGATTCTTGAGGAAGGACATGGGTTACTTTTTACCGTGATAATCGATAGACACGAAGGCGAAACCGCAGGCAATAGCTAGTGATATTAATAATTTTTTTTAGGTACCTAGTCTAAAAAAAAAATATGTATTTTCTATTCCAAATTTTAGGAGAAGAGTCATCATAACTGTTAGCTCTAAAGAGTATCACCACTCTCTCTGATTCGATTAAGGCAAATGCATTAGTCTTAATATAAAAGTAACTGATGATATTAGAATATATAAAAGTCAATATTATGAGAACCACTTCTATCGCTTTTATAGATTCTAACCCCATCCGTATACTCTCTGATAGTGCTTCAGTCCTCCAATCCTTAAACAGAAGTTACATCACCTCGGGACTAATACTTGAATGCCATAATGCACTGGAACGCGTCTCGGTACTCAACCGGAACACAGTGATACTGCAGTGGATAAAGGGACATAGTGGATCACTTGGTAACGATGCGGCTGATGAACTGGCTAGGAGAGGATCTAGCACAGTATCTACGGACCTGAACCAATTGTGCCAATCCCGTTCAACCAGCTTCGCAGATGGTTGCAAGACTCCACTCGCACACAAGCCGAGAACTGGTGGACCGCAGCACCAGGCTGCAGACAAGCTAAAGAGGCCATGCCTACTCTAAACAGCAAACTGACTAGACGCTTACTGGGTCTGGACAGAGGAAATCTGCGCCTGGTGGTGGGGACCATCACCGGACACTGGTCATTAAACAAACACTATCACACAATAGGCATCACAGACAGCCCTCTATGCAGAGCGTGCATGGAGGCTGTGGAAACAGTGGCACACGTGCTACTCGAGTGCACGGGCGTCGCGCAGATCCGCGATAGAACCCTTGAATCACCAAGGTCTCTCACGGATGCCCTGAGAGGACTGGGAAGTCTGATCTGCTTCTGGAAGGAAGTGGGCTGGTTAGAATGACGGCCGCTATGGCCCACGTACAATGATCCACTCTAAGGACTAAGTGCGGAAACCATTCCGAATAACATAGAACATAGATTCTAACCCATTTTGTGTAGTAACCTTTTTTAAAGATGTTATGATGAATAAATTATTTAAAGATGAACACAAATTTATATATTTTGAAATCTAAAACCAATGCCAAGAAAACCGTCAAGTTATGTTATGCCTTTATTGCAAAAATGTGACAAAGAATATACACATGTGGTAGCAGGTAGTGCGCTTTTGCGGTTTCATTGCGTGCAGGAAATTCATGAATGGAACGGGTGTGCTCACGAGATCGTTTAGCGTAAGGCTTTTTGCATTCCCACGCTCACAGTGACCATTGAAGGGTTAAAGATTGACGTGACTTTGATTTTTTGTGATTGGTTCGTTTGTGATTTACGACGCGACGTTTATGACATAAGCACGCACGCACATGCACAAACACACATATTCACACTTACAAATTATCTCTATTTCTTTTATTTATAATATTCTTCATAGATACTGTTATTGTTGTATAAGTTATGTATACATAATTTAATTATGTTCATCCGGGATGGAGAGGCCAGGAGACCTGTAACACAAGTTTACTTAGTATGGGCTCCTGTCTCCTATCCAGCGCTTGTATTTGTAATTTTGTATACCTATACTGTATTTTGTGGGAGAAATTAAATAAATTTTACCCTACTTGACTGTAAACAAGGAAAACTTTATATAAAAACGACTTAGTTTATAAGTTTGAGTATTGATTTATTAAAGTTGTCGGGAGTAATCTCTGAATCTAATGAATCGATTTAGAAAATTATTTTACCAATATAAAGCCACATAATTTTTGAGTATCCTAGGCAATATATTAACTCGAAAAGCTGGCCAAGTGTGAGTCGGACTCGCGTTCAAAGATCTGTACCATAATCTAACTAACAAAAACAAGCAAAATAATCACGTTTGTACTAGGTACAGCCTGGTGACAGACGTATAGCGAAGTCTTAGTAATATGGTCCCGTTTTATCCTTTGGATACGGAACCCTAAATTAATTACAGCGATATTCGATATATATGCGGGCGGAGCCGCGTGCAAAAGTTAGCAGTTAGTATTCCTAAATTTATTATTCTTAATCAGGTAATTTTTACACATTTATTCATAATTGTATATTGTGTTTCAATGTTTTTCTAAGTTCATTTAGATTTTTTTTGTAAAATACTATTTTAATTGTAAGTATATAGGAATAAAACTTTCTCACCATACAACGGAATTTCTGGTTAGAAGGATTCTGATGTGTGATGACCGATAAACAATTATTAACAGGTGCACAGGAAGGCCAACAGATGGCTTACGTCTCTACTTCACTGTTGTGATTTGTTCATAAGTTTACAGAATTCTTTTTTGCCTCGGAAAACTATTTAGTTTTAAATTTACTACAGAGATCAGAGTAAGGTACTTTATCATTAAGTGCGTTATTAGATTTGGTGTCTATATTTATTTATTAATTATTTTATACATTTATTTTTTTTTTTTAAATAAGGCTGACAAGAAATAGATAAAACTTTTGCATAATTACTATTTGTCGAATTCAATATTTTGTCCTTGCACCTACCGCATCATATTTCTGCAACACCTGAAGGTTGACCGGTAGATAACGCCTAATTGCATTAAATCCGCCTACGTACTTCATGTACACTAAGTTAATTAGCCTCGTCATATAAAATTATTCAAACGTATTAGCATCCGTTCTATGGGAAGTCATATGTCCATGAGTGGACTGTTAAAAGCTGTTCATGAAACACGAAAAATTGTGTATTTAAATATTATCTATATATCTATGTTTATCTATCTATACTATATACATATAAATTCTTATAACATAAATTGTCAGGTTTGTATTTAAAAGGTTATAAGCCCTAACATTTAAATAAATCATATCAAATATCGATTCAGTTCATTCATCATGTTTGTTTGTAATCAAATCTTGTAAGTTAAATTTGATCCACTTCCCGATTTTCGATTGAGCTGAAATTAGAAACATACAGATGTTTCGATGACCATGTTAATATATATAATTGGTATTATTATTAATCCAAAATGGTCTTAACAACCCACCCTTAAGGCTTCAGATTATTTTATTTATTAACAAAAATGAAAGATAGTTTTAAAAAAAAAATTAAATAATCACTTGTTGACATTTTATAAAAAACATTGCATAAAATGAAATTAACCTGTTTACCGTATTATATTGTAGAACTGTTTTGATTTACCTCATCTGATTTCTGATTTACCTTTAATGTGTATTCGTTGTATAACAGTAAATATTTACCATCAATATGGTTAGCATTTGCATTAAGCTATGTACACGATCCTATTGAACGACATATAACAAAAATCTTTTAGATAGAGGCAATAATCTTTATTGACTATAAATTTCAAAATATTACGAAATCATAAAACTTCAGCGGCCGCTTTCAATCCTATTTTTAGAGTCACTAAATCTTTTATGAATTATAACAAAAGTTCCGTATTAGGAAAATCGTCACGCTTCAATAATAAAACTCATACAAACATCACTTTTATTGCTAAGCGGTAAAATACACAAATCGCCAAAAAATCTATGCATACTTGCTATAAATTGTAAGGACAGGGGGCCAATAAAGAAAACGGTATATTAGGTTCTGAAAATAAGGGCTGTGCCACAAATGTAGTACGTTCCGCCTGACTTTTATCGGTCATAAAACGGGATAATGTGTCGGTATAAGCGTATTTCGGAATGGTACAAATTTAGACAGGAGGCGCCGCGCGGCCCAGTACTCGATATTAGCCAATATGTAGCCACACTCAAAGCGAGTGCTTGAAAGACATTTACACTCTCAGACTGCAATACCATGACTACTTTATATTGACTGCTGGAAAATTGAAAACGTTGAAGTTGAACTTAAGTATGTGTATAGTTTACATAACAACGCACGCCAGCACACTTTACCTAAGTGTGTCTGTGAGTGCTCGAGAAAGCCTATCATCATCTTCGGGATGCTCATGGGAACCGTATAATCAGCATGAACGAACATTATTACATTAGTGTTGTTTTTGTATGTACCTCATAACCTGTTGATCTGACTCACTGCACTTTTAATTTAACTATAATGTAATAAATTCTTTTAATTAATGATCATTCTCTTAAAGTTTAAGAATTGGAAATCCTCATTGGACATAATATTTCATTTTGATTCGATTGCGTCAAAAAGGCAAATGAATTAAATTGTTTACTTTTGGCGTGTCTGCATTTATGAGCACTGACTTTTCAGGTAAGCAATATTGAAAAATAATGCAGATACGAGTAATGCACATTCTCTGTACTACTTTTAAAAATATCCATGAAAGTAATTGAAGCTTAGGTTTCATGAATTTATTTGTAATCTGAATGTAACTGAACTAATAAAACTAATCATTGTAATGGTGAACTTAATTGTAAACCAAAGTATTGTATTCTATAATTTACTTTTGGGGGTTTATAATTAGATCATTATTTCATTAACAGAATCACGTAATCCGTTTACTAGTAGTAACTATTTAATGATTCAAAGATTCAATTCTTGTTCTTATCGCTGAATTAATTGCAAGATGTCAAACTGTATATTCATACCAACTAAATACGTTTCGTATTTATGAGCGATTTAAAGACAGTAAAGTGCTTTTCCCAAGATTTATATAATTGTGTTTATCTATGTCATTTTATGTCTCGTTTATCAAAGTAAATGTGAAAAAGGTTCATTTGCCGACTTTCAAATTAGTTGTTTAGATGAGACTTTTTATCTCTGCATTGTATGATTTAGTAGAATTAAATTAGCCATGTTACGTTTGTGTAGCCTCGTTTTAAGGAAACATAACACCTACTTATCAATTTCTACAACTATTTAGAAATTAAAATAACACGTGGAATTTATATGGTACTTTCATTTACAAAATGTTTATTTCAATATTTCTTGTACTCATGTAGTAGTTGATAAATATTTAATTGAGGTTCAAGTGAAATAAATAAAGTATGTCTTTGATTATCGACTAAAGTTTAGTCAGCGAACAATATCGATCAAAACGTAGTTTGGATATTCCGTTTTTGGCAATCAACTTTGCATCGTTATCTATACAGCATTTTTATTTTTTAATATCTCTTGTCATAATACCGTTAACAGATTTTTTAAATAAAAGTAGCTTTGCTCTCTTTACAACATTGGATATCATGTTTGTAAAGTCATCCCACAGAATAACCGGATTAAGCAAACAGACAGACCGAAAGACAAAAATATAAAAATTACGTATTTGATGTACATTGGTGATGAATTTTAAAATACAAATAGAAACTTCCATTTCAATTATTGGTATGGATAGATAAATTCTTCTGACTCTAGTCATGATTACAAACTTTCAATTTCAAACTGATAAAATGCAGTTGCGTAACAGATTGTCGCCCAATTAATACTAAAATTTCATCAACCGCATAACCATAAATCTCTTCAAGTAATAAAATTGCTACAAATTTACCTCATTTACAATGTACAAACGTACATGTTGGATATCACAAGATAGGGCAATATATACAGGTTGTCACAACACTTCACACCTCACCTGTCGATTCAACAAATAGGTGACGATGGGATACAATTCATTTGGCACTTACCGGCGTTGGTGGCACAGAGAAGATGGATTATTTACAGCCACAGTAAAACTGTTTTGGAATTCAGATCTAGTAATTAAAAAACATATCTGTAAAACTTCTACATGGATACCTTAGAATATATACACATATTCTTGGAGATATTAGAAGTAACATAAATACGTTTTAGTAAATGCGAATGAACCGTTAAAGGAAGTAATGTTTACAAATTATGGGTAGCTGAGCATATTTATTTATAAAAACAAACAATATTCATTGAACAAAATCTACTTTTCTACATACGGTATTTACCGTATATAGTACATATTTGCAAATTTATTGATGTTTGCAGCATTGTACAAATATGTCAATGATAACAATACAAAGCGACTCTACAAAGCGAACAATGTGTCTAGTGGAGTCCCAGGAACAAAGCGATGGTTCTTGTGTATTTGTTCCAGGATCTAGATATCGCTATTTGATACACCTAAGAATATTTTCCACTATTAATGAAAGGTATCAACTAGGTAATGGTAAATAGCAATTTAACTTGACAATATTTTATTCAATGCTTATAGATTTTATCAGTCTTAATTATAATTTTTCATCATCAGATGTGACTACTCGTATTTTTGAAGTGAAAACTTCATAGCGGCGCTGTGTACTTTTTTGAAATGGGTAAAAATGTATAAACTCGCGTCAGGTCACGTTACCTGATCGAAAATTCGTAAGACGGATGGAGAGAGGATGTATAAACTCGCGTCAGGTCACGTGACCTGATCGAAAATTCGTAAGACGGATGGAGAGAGGACAGGCAGCGCAGGGCGCTTGCGCGAATGTTCGTGTGTGTATGTAATATAAATTGTCATGTTTGTGTACGATAGCGCAATAAATGAATATTGTATTCCACCACATAAATAATAGTACTTTTATACTGATAATGAAAGCAATTCGTACAAAATTATTCTCTAACCATTCCAAAATATCAAAAATGCACAACGTTAATATTCAAGTTTTCACTTCTGCCGGCACTCCCGGAGTGCAACCCGTCTTTTTTTATATATTTATCGGATTAAAGTATCTTCATATCAAATGGACCTACTTATGCAACAAGGAACCAATCCAGTAACATGCCAAAATCTTAATGAGAACCCTATTTATAAGGACATAAGGATAATTCTTTTATTTAGCATACGTATGGATTGGTTCCTTATTGCATAAGTAGGTCCAAATTATATTGAAATCGGTGCAGTAGTTTAGTCGTAAGAGTGTTAGAGACAAACATAGTTACTTTCGAATTTATAATATTGGTGTGAATTTACTTCGTTTAGTTACTTCTCCCCTGTACTGTAAGAAGATTACGAGGTATCAGTAAAATCTATTTCTGATTTACAATTCTTTAACTTTAGTAAAATACATTACAATGTTGAATGTGGAAATGGGTAATCTACCAGGGACTGTATGAATCTCACTTTGATATTAGAGCTGTGTAAGAAAGTCGCTATGTGCAGCCTCAGAAAATCGGATACTCTAAGTAAAACTGCACAGAAGCTTGCTTTAGCACTTAAGTAACTCCGTAAGGAATATCGCACTATTTATTCGTAGTTGTTTATTGATATTTTCGGGTTTGGCCCAAATGGGAATCCTGAACTAACGATTTTCTTCAAATATTCTGTTTTTTTTTATCTATACAGATAAATGAAATTGGAGTATTTGTTTGTAATATTTTTATAACCGCTTTTTACTAAATGCATTGGTATGTATACATAGTACATAAACCAAAACTTTTTTTTTCACTGTCTGTTTATTCCGACTAATCTATGGAACGGCTAGACCGATTTTGTCGGGACTTTCGCTGGCGGATAGCTGATGTAATACGCAGAAACTTGCGTTACTTTTTTGACTAGCTGTGCCCCGTGTTGTTGTAAAGTTACACCAATTATCACGGGTAACACTGAGGGACCCGGCTAGTAAAACATATCGTTTGAAATATTTAACATCTTACAAAACTTGCAGAAACCAATCATTCTAAAGGGTATGAAAATGCTGTTCCAGGAGTTTCTTTTCTACGATAGCTCCAACTCAATCCCCAGCTACTAGTATTCGAGACGGGCATTCGGTAGCCGAGGAATTTTCCGTACATGCACAAAAATGGATTGCTTCCTGAAACAATTGATAATATAATATTACTGTTTACAAATTGTAGTCTTAAGTAAATGTAGTAGTATTTTTCTTTACCACATTTAATAAATAATAATGCTTTACAGAGACCTCAAAAAAATAAATAGTTTCTAAGAAACGGTGACTCAATATACAATGCTTCGAGACACTGGAACATTCTTCCTCGTATCTCGCACCTGGTGAACCAGTTCACCATCACAAACACGTTAGTATTTAAACTATATCCTTTAATTGCGTTTTTGCAGCCACTAGATATGGTAGCAGATGAAGTTTCGAGCTATAGAAAGTTCTGCTTAGTGTAAGATATTGTGTCAAAACTTCATGTATTCAACATATACTTCTACAAGTTAAATAATAATAGTAATGAGTAGTATATTGAGAGAGAAAATAGTTCATAAACGGGTGGTGGTATCAATAAATTTCTTCGTAACAAATAATTTGACTAAAAAACTAAACATAGTCATCAGGACATAACTTAATGACCTTAACGACTCTCTACTCGATTTTCAACTCTACTAACTCGCTTACCTACCTGACTTCCTCCTTCCAGTTCCTGGGTTCCAAACAAGACCGAACCCCCCATTCCACGAATAATGTCCTTCTGCCTCTCCCACACTTAATTTCATTCATTCATCTCGTTTATTCTTCCTTCCTAATTTAGTCTGTCCTTCTCTGGAATACTCTGCCCAAGTAAATCAGAATTGTACCCAGTCTTGTTTCATCTTAGGTTAAGGTACGTGTTCTCCTTATCCAAAACCTAGCAGAATCATCACAAATTTGATACTATCTTGGTATTTATGCATATAAATATTTTATGAATATGTGTGTGTATTTAGTATGAATGCTTAGATATATTGTATTTTTTTTTGTAATTTTAATATTACTTATCAAAGTGTGGTGCACCCTAACATTCATTTCCGCACCACCTTAAGGTAAATTGGTATATAACGGTGTGGTACAGTATTATCCGCCATTGTTCATCTCATGCATAAAGCTGTTAAATCATAACTCCAAATTTTCCCTTATCATCTACTATTCGAATGACAAATGATGGTAAATTATAATTATTTATTTGTCTTTCACATATATTTTTAAACATCGGACTTCGAATAATTCTTGTTGTTCTTTTATAACTTGCTATATCCTTTACTTTACTATGTTACATTGTGGAACCAACGAGGAAGTAATTTCATTACATTCTTTTTTAAAAATGAATGATAATATACCACCTAATAAGGGTGATGCATCTTATAAAGAAATGTGATGTAAATCTTACTTGATTTAAGTGTGATCATAAGAGAAATCCCCTATTATTGTTATAAATAGATGAAGGTCCTTTTAAAAATAAAAGATAACAACGCAAGCCAACAGTACTGATAGTAATCAGAACAAATATACACTCGGTCTGAAAGCACCCATAAAACCAGCATTACAAACGTTAGATGTTTTAATGTCGTCATATTTTCCACTATGTTTTGCGACAGTCGTTAAATGTTGATATTAGGTATTTCAAATGCTGGTTGTAATTTGTGAAGCAGGACATAAAATTACGTTAAAGGCCGTATTGATTGTACACTAGCATTGTGGGGGTTAATTTATTGGTTCGTTTATGATGCCTATTCTGAATATAGTAGATAGTTTTATTGCCAGACGATCGACGAGTACAGATAAATGAAATGCAAAAGCATTCTTGGAGGTTATAAGTGGATAAGGATAGTAGAATATCAGAACTCATAAACAATTACGTAATCGTAAACCTAATTATTTATTATTTAGGATTCGATGTTGGATTTTGAAGGGGAATTTTGAAAGAGGAATAGAGCAGAGCTATAAAGAGATGAAGGATCACTTGATGTTTAATTACTATTATCGCTTATGGACATATGTAATTTAGAATACACAGCTGTGTTGACACTCTACTTTAATGATACTCGTGACGCATATGTGTATGAATTAAGAATACGGAGGGTCACTACCAATATTCATCCCTTGGGTATCGTAAAAGGTGGACTATCGTAGTACAGTAGACCAAAACCTCCATTCTAAGGAGACGTCTATGTTCATCAATGGAATATTAATAAACGCGATGCGTTTTTAATTTTATTTATTTTACCGTGGGAGAGCCACGATTCGGCATGAATGGGCCGGCTCGACCGGAGTGATACCACGGCTTCACAGAAAACCGTGTGAAACAGCGCTCGCGCTGTGTTTCACCGAGTGAGTGAGGATACCGGAGGCCAATACCCCTAGCCCTCCCCCCATACCCCTCCACATCCTCCAAAGGCCGGCAACGCACTTGTGACGCCTCTGGTGTTGCGGGTGTCCATGGGCGGTAATCGCTTACCATCATGCTATAGGTCTGCTCGTTTGCCCCTATTCCATTTTTTTTTCTAAACGTTTGGATAGTCAGTTTCCCTCCTCTCCAGACCATTTTTGTTAAATTGATATAATTTGATCCCTCATGGCCCCTGTTCTTGTTTTAGTTTTATCTCAACCAGATGGATTTGAAATTAGAGCACCTATCTATTTCTACATACCAACTTAAGTTATGAAGTCTTAACCTGAAGATTTATGTAACTAAGATTAAACGTAGCAAATTCTCAACTATAACCTGGAATGGTCTAACTTGAAAACAGTTTTGGAAAATCTTAGTTCTTTGCCCACTGGACCGTTGGCTCGATCAACGCTTTTGGCAATTTGTAGATGTTATAAATAGTAAAATATAAACTTTTGTTATTTTATAACTACACAACAAGTAATTAGGACGTACTATCTTTAAAGTTCATTACTATTTCGATTTTAATATATCTTGTTATTAATATTGTCTATGATATTAATCTATGATAGTGGTGTGTGATGTTTAATTCGGAATGGCACTACCTCTACTCAGCCTGTGAGTTTCGTGAGAGCCGACTAAAGCCGAGGGAAAATTACACAGCACAACAGCCACTGCAAAGAGAAGGTAAACTTGTCATAAACTTTATACTGACCCGTCTTACCAGCGTTGTATAATGGGCAAAAATCTCCTTCCTAAGGAGATACCTATCTTCAGTTGTGGATGATGAAAAACTATTGATATAACGGTGATGAGGGTATGGACCTTTTAGTAAAAGCCAGTATTATCTTTCTATTGCTTTTAATTTTATGATAGCATTTAGGTATAATTTAGTATTTTCTTAATTGCCTCGTTTTTCTCTATCTTCAGACGTAGGCTTCTCTCAAATAACTTGAGTAATAAACACCTACATAGTCAACTATAATTTTGTCTCATCAAATTATATTTTGAAAGTTGTGGGAGTTTAATTAATGTCTATTTACTCCTTCGGCAATACAATTCGAGAAAATTGTATGTATGTATAATGTAGATATTTTATAAACTTACAAGAAATTAGTTACATTTCCATCAGCAAAATCGAAAGGCTTTTATATCAAGTAGGCTATTTAAAGCACTTTTGAAACGTTACATTAATTACTCTAATTGCTTGGTTCCAAAATGTCATTCCTCCATAGGAATGTAATTTTTCCTCTATGGTTCCTCTAATAAACTCCATAAAACCAGTAAGAAATTCCACCCAGATGTGTGTGATAAGTGGTTACAAAACTCTGTCATTTTTTTATCACATCTTTTTAATATTAATATTTTATCACATCAATAACCTTTAATACTCTACTGCTGGTCATAGGCGTTTACTTGTAAACAACATTTTGGCTTACTATACGACGCTGGTCAGACGAGTTTACAATTAATGGATTTGTGGCAATTTACCTTCTATTTGCAGAGCTTTTATCCTGCATAGTTTGCTCCTTTAACTGGCTTTTACTATACTCATTGGGACTGTGACACTTCCTAAGAACTCTTAATTCGTCACCTTACGGATGTTTGTCCTGATGGATGGTATGAGTAGAATCCAAGAGTCATCATACTCGTAGTGAATGGAGATTATGCAACAATGCAGCTTGGGACCCACTCTATGGCGACCTTGCACTTACCATCGGAACACGACATCACAAATGCTGTCGTTTTAGGTTGGTCTCCTATGAGAGGGTAGTACCGCCGCAGCTGAGCCAGCCTATTCGTGCAGTACTCTATTACCTTGATTATTATTTATTAATATAAATAAATAATATTTTTGCCTGTTTCCATTAAAAAAAAATAATGGAAAAATATAGTTTGTGTGCTAACCCTATCAAAACAAATAAAGACATTCATAATTAAGTCTAAGTTAAATATATTGCATTTGACCTCAAAATGTTATTAGCTTTAAGAATGATGAAGGTCGGAAAAGGGTAATCCCAAGAGAAACAATAGAAGGGACTGAGTTCCTAAAGTTCTCCGAACGCGGTAACCCTGATTACAATAATTTAGTAGGTACTACGTTTAGGTATGGTATTGGAAACTTCATTTAATACAATATTATGATAGGGCTGAAACCGAAGTGATAAACATTATTGTTAATGGTAGAAAAAAAGGAACAAGAATTTGAAGTGTTAAGTTTGCACAAACAAATGTAAACAGCCACGGATGCACAACCCATATTGAACTTAAATATCCTTTATTTTTACAGCGATACAAACATTCTTAAAAATGTTTTACCGTGGCAGTAGTCACTTGTGTATTTTTAGACAATTTGGTTAATATAGTCGTATTGTTCTGCATACGTAAACTTAACGATAATGTAGATTGATGACTAAACTACTTCAAATATGATACCCCGATTGCTTTATTTTCTCTATGCTTTATTTGTTTTATTTCTTTTTATCGTATTTTGTAACATTTACATTACTAAGATGAAATAGGCAAAGTTATACACACCAAAACAACTAAATTATTCGTAATTAACTATATAAAAAGTAAACCACATAAAGCTTTCTAAACTCTGAAATACAATATATTTTACGGGCAAAACAAATTGTAAAAATGGATAAACTGTAACGACCGTGTACAAACTCGATACATGGTATTATTATCTGAGACAATGGACGCCTGATTGGTTTAGTTACAAGGAATAGACTGCCGAACCCTGCTCCGTGAATCGAACGTGACCGTACTGCCGGATCAATTCACATTTTTTTTAACCCTGCCCCTATTAGTGACTAAAGTTACAGCACAAATGGTGATTTTTGTATTTCAGTTTATCAAAAATTGACAAAATATCAAAAATGAACATTAATGTTTTTTTTTCAATACAAATCTAGACGCGAACATTAACACAAATCTACTAAGATGTTATGACATTTCTTTTCTCTTCATTGCAGGTGCGTACCAACTAAATATTAAAAATTGATTATAAATTTTCCACTTGTATTCATACTGTGTATAAAAGCAGGACCCTCATTAATCATTTCTGAACCTCATCAAATAATAGGGAATATTTATGCAAGCGACTGTATCAAGACAAAGATCTTTCGTACCATCCCAAATAGTATTAAAAGCAATTATGAAACACGCACACATATTTCTCTTCTTATCGTTAAGATGCGTATCTGCACGCGAGGCGTGAGACTCTTTATAGAAAATAAATTTTAATTGGTGCACACAACTAAGTTTTATAAAACATGTTACGACTTAATCGTCTCAGGATTGGCGGTTAATGAGCGTAAAGATTGTAAACGTATTAACAACGTGGGTAGTCTAAGCCCTGAATTGGGTTTGATGATTCCCTTAAAATGTTTTCAAAATCAACAGGAAATCTTCGAAGCAATTAAAATAATTGTACCACGCAATTTATCAGTCCGCAATCGAAAATACACCGTTAGGGTTGTGGCATTTTATTAATATATAGTTTTAATGATGGTTAAATGTGTGTGTACAAAATACATTCTTGTAAAGTCAATAAATTATTAATGATCGCCATTGTAACATGTAACACTACAAAATAATCTTGAAAACAAAGCAATGCCGAAGATATGATTATAAATCTAAATACTATGAAGTTAATGAATTGTATCAGATATATGATATGAACGATGAGGTCATTTATTTGAAATTTAATCGAATAATTGATTATAAGACTAGAACAATAAAGTGATTAGTTTAACAAAAAGTAAGACAATGAGTTATTATTCAACGGAAAGGCATCTATTGTTGGACTTTAGATAGTATAAGAACGGCTATCTGACAGCTCGGGTCATTGACCAGTCATTCGAATCATTTGTTTATACGATCATCGAACGTAGATATTAATCTCTTAACGATGAACAGTCAGATTTTTCAAACAGATATTTAAAGGTTACTTCCTAAATTATATTTACAATTTGTCACTTTGTATAAACTTTGATAATCTGAAGCACAGTCGTTAAAGTTGGTTTGAGTTGAATTGTTCTCTATCATTGTCATGAAGCCTTATCTTTATAACTGCTATTAAGACATAAAATCTCGACAACAGACAATAAAACCTTTTCCGATCAGGTAATTATTCAAATGAATAAACAACGTCGATTAAAGTTTAAAAAAAAGTTTGATTAAAAGTAATAAACGTAATGCAGCATTATAGAGTCGTGTTTTATGTACTTCACGCTTTATTAGATACTAGCTGAACTAGCTGTGTTACCCGTGGATATTGTCATACAGCGGGGCGAAGCTAGTCTGGCTAGCTAAACTAGCTAGTACCGTCAAAATCGGTCTAGCCATTCCAGAGATGAGCCGGAACAAACAGACAGACAGCCAGAGAAAAATTGTAAAAAATATTATTAATATTTATTTGGTAATGTACCGTGTATACATATATATGCATTTAGTAAAAAGTTTTTTAGTTCATAGAGGGCAAACAAGCAGACGTATCACCTGATGGTAAGCGATTACCGCTGCCCATGGACACCCCCAACACCTGAAACGTCACAAGCACGTTGCTGGCTTTTGGGGGATGGGGAGAGGGATGGGAAGAGGGATGAGGGGGGAGGGGTTGAGTATATCGGTATCCTCACTCACGCGCTGAAACACACACACTGTTCACACTGGTTTTCTGTGAGGTCGTGGTTATTTTAATATTATAAACAGACACTCCAATTTTATTTATTTCTATAGATGTATGGATTGGGCAACATACTTAAAAACAATTATGGTACTATGTAAAAATAGTTTGTGCGGTAAACCATCAAAAGGTTGATTTGTCTACCTTATATTTCGGTCGTCAGATAAACCATAATTCATTCACATCTTTTAGTTCGATCAGGACTACATAAGTTCTTCGAGTTATAACAAAATCGGTTTACAGATGAAAACACAGTAAATAAATATTTATATTCCGGACATCTAACACACAACGCCATCTAGTCCCAAGCTAAGCAGAGCTTGTGTTATGGGTACTAGACAATTGATATAAATACTTATATACGTTTTTTTTTGTTTTTTTTATAAATAGAAGCCACCCAAACTCCGAAACAAATAACTATTTGCAGATCATACAAACATTTGGTCCGACCCGAAAATCGAACCCGAGACCTCAAGCTTAGCAGTCGCATACGCTACCACTACGCCGCCGAGGCAGACAGACAGTAGCTAAACAATCATTTTAGCCATATATTTCTATCTTTCCTGATAAAATTTTGTTATCAAAATGTAATTAGTTTAATATCTCAATTTTACTCTATTGAATGATAAAATTAATTTTGAAATCAGACTTGTTCAGAAGAATCAGAAGGTATACTTGGAAACGGCTAAAAACAAATAATATGCGGGCTAACGAGATCATGTCCTCCGTTTATTCATCGGCACAACTATATCATATCTGTGTTTTTTAAGTTAAGCTTATAAGGCAGAAACACATTTAACGTGGATTTAAGAACGCACATGTCCTTCTTCGCCAAGCAAACGAGAAAAATATATCAGTATTTTGTCCCACACTTAATAAGTTCTTGGACGCTAAGCGGATTATTTCTCGGGCAGCGGATGGCAATAAATTGTGGAATCTTTATAATTTTTAGTTGCCAGCCGATTCCTTAACGTCATAAATTGAATATCGTTAAATATGCAGCGATTTCAAATGTGTGCTTAAGTAGGCATTATTTGAGAAGATAAAGTCGTTAACTTTAGATGGTTGGCCCGCGTTTACGTAAGTAGGTACTGCAGTGGATAGTCATGTCGTATAACTTTACTGCTTATACTGAAATAATCCCTAAAGTACGATTAGTGATACTGAGTTAGGTTATATTATAACAAAGTGAGATTCAGTGCTTTTCAAATCCTTACAAGTACTTATTAAAATATGTGTTATTCAAAATGAAGCTTATTATGATTGAGCGATAAGTTACAGTTTCATAACATAATGTAAGTTGTAGTTTAACGAAACCATATAAGTATTTCTTTATTCTTACATCATCTTTATTATGTATTAATGTTATATATATGGACAGTGATTTATATATTTTTCCGACTACAGCAAAGTCCAAAGGATGGGTATTATGTTGGCAGTCGATGAATGTTTGTATGTTCCAATAGCGCCTAAGCCACTGAACTGATTTTAATGAATGAGGTGTCAACACATTTATAAAAATGCCCCGGGTGACATAGACAATATAAATGTTAGAAAAAAGTAGGTAGTCGGGTTATAGTTTTTACAGTTCTTGTTCTAAAATTGTTATGGATTTACCGTAGGAGAGCCACGCTTCGGCATGAATGCGCTGGCTCGATCGGAGAGAGTGAAACCACGGCCTCACAGAAAATCGTTGTGAAATAGCGCTTGCGCTGTGTTTCACCGAGTGAGTGAGGATACCGGAGGCCTATACCTCAACCCTTCTCCGCATTCTCCTCCCCAGCCCCCAAACGTCGGCGACGCACTTGTGACGCATCTGGTGCTGCGGGTGTCCTTGGGCGGCGGTAACCGCTTACTATCAGGTGATACATCCGTTCGTTTACCCCCTATTCCATAAAAAAGGTGTCTATGACTATTTGACTGCCTCGGTGGCGCAGTTGTATTGAATGCGACTGCTGTGCTTGAGGTCTCGGGTTCAAATGCTGGGTCGGACCAAGTGTTTGTGTGATCTACAAATATTTGTTTCGGAGTTTGGGTGTTTTCTATGTATCACATGTATGTATTTACAAAAAAAAGTATATGTGTATTCATATCAGTTGTCTAGTACCCATAACACAAGCTCTGCTTAGCTTGGGACTAGGTGGCGTTGTGTGTTAGATGTCCGAAATATTTATTTATTTCAGACTTTTCATTTAAAATTAAATTAAGTGAAATTCAAATTATCGATATCAAATTTATGTAGGTATGATCACATCATAAAATATTGTTACATCACAACATAATTTTGTCCAACAAAAAACGATATATTTGCTACTGACACATCATAACTATTAACAAAAGTATTTAAATGTGTTATATTTCGTGAGTCACTCATTGAAAAAATACCACACAGTTAAAATATTTATATTTCACTAGCGTCACATCACCTCTTACTAAAAAAATATTAGTGAGCGATTGACAGGAAGTGGAACTCTATCGACATTTCGAAATCAAATTGTTATTGGTATCATGTAGTGTGAGTTTGTACAGCTATAAACCCCATGTCTTCTCTAATAGTTGTAAAATCTGTTATGTTCGTCTACATTCGTTTCCCGCAGAGCTCAGCTTCGCGCCAGCATACGAAACCGACTTTATAGCTTAATCTCTTGCACGCTATATCAATAAATAAACGGTAACGAAACAAAGTATCTAAAACGTAAACAAAAACTGCTGACTTAATTTAGTTATAATTTTATTTGACGTGTGGGCTTAGGAGATGAAAGTTGATTTTATTTCTATTAATACTAAGCATGGAATTTTTATATTTATTACATCTGTGGAATTAGAGAATGGCAACAAAACAAGCAATGTTGATTGTTACGAAATTTTATGACATTAATTTAGCTGTTTAACCAAAACGTCAATACAATATTTTATCATAAGACTTTTGGTTATGTTTCTTTTTATGGAATAGGGGCAAACGAGCAGGCGTATCGCCTGATGGTAAGCGATTACCGCCTTCCATGGACACCCACAAAACAAGTGCGTTGACGGCCTTTGGGGGAAAGGGAAGGGGGATGGGGTAAGGGATGGGGTATGGGCCTCCGATATCCTCACTCACTCTGTGAAATACCACGCAGGCGCTGTTTCACACCGGTTTTCTGTGAGGCCGTTGTATCACTCCGGTCGAGGCGGCGCATTCATGCCGAAGCGTGGCTCTCCCACGGTTAATATTTATAATGCGAACTGAGTTAACTCTTTATGATTTATATGATTTCTAACATATTTTTTAAATATAGGCAAATATTTAAGCCAAGATTAAAGGGAGGAAAGTTTTCAGAAACAGAATACATTTTCCTTTGAAATATATTGTTACATATCATCACATCTTTTCTATAAAAGTCCTATAAATCGGGATTAACCATTCCCAAACTTTGTAGTAACACCTTCAAAAGCATCTGAATTCCTATTAAAACTAAAATTAATCCTTCACGTTTCTTAAAACACATCAAGTACGACTGATGGCCCAAAAAGTACACTGTGACAGCACAGTCGACAACTTACAAATGCAAACATTTGTTCTATCCATTTCAAATCGTAGTCATACTATTGTAGACGTAGAGTAGAAGACAGTAAGGTTTAAATTGAATTCTAATTTGTAGTTGCCAGCAAAGTAAATTTGGTTTAGTTAAAGATGTCACTCATTCAAAGTTTAACGATCAAACTAATAGCGTTTTTAAAGCAGTTCCCGAAATCCTTGAAACGTGACTCAAGCGTCAACAAATTTAAAAATGAATCTGTCGGCTTATTTAATAATACCTTTGATGGGTTACTTTGAACTCATGATATGTCGCTTACAATTTGTTCTTCTGTTTACAGTAATTTAGCTTTATTGAACCAGTTCATTCTTTTTGTGGACTTGTTACTTAATAGTATAAAAATACGTGAGTATAAAAATAAATTGAAATTCAATGCAATTGTTTTATATTTCGTAAAATGACGTAAATTATACTTTTTTGAAATATGTTGTTAGATAATTATTTCCTTGCAGATATTATGTGTAGTATAAATTACTACTTAGGTATTACTAGAATAAAATACAAATCCTTCATATTGTTAAAGTAAAATTGAGATATTAAAAGACAGAAATAAAATATACGTTCTAATTAATCGACCTCGACTGTTATAAAACACGAAACATCTATTGTCATTTGGTTTAAGTAATAAGATATTATAATTCCTTAGGATTTCATAGACCATAAAATAAATCCAGCTAAATAGGTTAGTGAAATGATATAGTTAAAATGGTATTAAAGTAATAATAATATAACGGTGGCGTAGTGGTACGCGTATGCGACTGCTAAGCTTGAGGTCTCGGGTTCAAATCCTGGGTCGGACCAAATGTTTGTGGAATCTACATATATTTGTTTCGGAGTTTGGGTGTTTTCTATGTATAATATGTATGTATTAACAAATAAACAGTATGTATAAGTATTTATATCAGTTGTCTAGTACCCATAACACAAGCACTGCTTAGCTTAGGACTAGATGGCGTTGTGTGTTAGATGTCCGAAATATTTATTTATTTATTTATAAATGTTTCCGATTATCTTACACACGACAACATACAATTTCAAAGTAAGCAGAGCTTGTACCACAAAAGTTAGGTTAACTGAAAGAATTGTTTTATACTTTTGTTGTTAATATATATATATATTTATGTCAAAATAGCAATTATATAGATATACTTATACTACTAAACAATTGTTTGTAGATCCTGAGATCTCAGCACAGCAGTGGTATTCAGTACCACTGCACTATCGAGGCAATGCAATAGTGTGTTAAGTATAAAAAAGAAATAATAAAGATAAAACAGAGACGTGTCTGTACATTTTGACTAGTACACTTTACTCGTATTGGAGAAAGCAACAAAGCAATTTCCCGCAAGCATATTTAGCGAACACATTACGGGCGGTATTATAACTTCATTAGAAACCGACCATGTTCAACGAACCGTACATCTGACCACAACTGAATTCACATAATTACATGTTATTTATTTTTATAACGATTTGTGAAATACGTTATTAAGTTTTGTTTTTGCAAGTTTTCTTATGAGATTGCTTACAGCTATAAATTTTTAAGTTATTGAGTTATAAATACATTTTGTACTGCAGCTGAGTTAGCTAAAGACTGTATAGTATAAATATTATATATACTATACAGTCTTTATGTATATATTATTATGTGTCTATACTTTCTGACTGCCTCTGTGGCGCAGTGGTAGCGTATGCGACTGCTGTTCTTGTGGTCCCGGGTACGATTCCCAGGTCGGACCAAATGTTTGTATGATCTACAAATATTTGTTTTGGAGTTTGGGTGTTTTCTATGATGTATATCTATAATATGTACGTATTTACAAAAAAAAAGTATATATGTTCATATTTATATCAGTTGTCTAGTACCCATAACATAAGTTCTGCTTAGCTTGGGACTAGATGGCGTTGTGTGTTTAGACATCGGAAATACTAAAAAAGAATGTACTATCACTAGTGATTTAACTATACTATTTATATTAATTAAATAAATAAGAATAAATATAATACAGATAACATCAAAAAATATATAATATGTATGTTATATTTCACTTTTAAAAGAAATGGTACAGAATTAGTTGCCAGTTAGAACGATGGAAATGCTTTGTGATTTTGATAAATAGTAAATACAAGTTTATTTTGGATAGATTGAAATAGGACTCACTGCGAATGGAAAACTTTTAATGAAGTTGAAAGCATCATTCCACTTATCGTATACTAAAATTAAATGTTTGGATAAAGTAGCCACTCTTCACTGTTGGCGCATTTTATATGATTGAATTCAAAAACTTTATTTTACTTTTTTGTCTCTAAATATTTGTATGCCTTCGAAGAAAATCGATGTTCAGCAGTCGCATTCACTACTACTGCGCCATCGAGGCAATATAAATTAAATTCTACGTTAATACATATACGTTTTAAAACATTCTGTTTTTAAGTTGATATTAACTATGGATATTTTAGTATACACCGGACTCAAAACTAAATTTAAGATTACAATTCCTATAATATACCTACTAGTCTTTACATTTATTGATAAAGTTAATATTGAATCTAATACAAGTTCTTGAAATGTTACCAACTTAACAACAATTAAGTAACATAAGTAAGACCATGTAGTGCAGGTCGCATTAAATCTTCCGAAAGATGAAAGACCCAGAAGCCGCCAACACCACACTGTTTATTGAGATAGGACTGAATGAGAATTTTATAGTTTTTAAAAAGTTTGCAAAAATGATTAATAAGGTAAGAGATCTTCAATAATACTTTATCAACTTTTCTAATTATAGATTCTCCACCAAAAAAAAATGGAACTCGAAGTTCAAAGAGCTACTGTTTTTTTGTTAGTGGGAAATAGATAAGATTCTCCTATAGCGTTTTCCCGAAGGCCTGGAAAGATTCAAATTTTATTCCCATCCCTAAAAAGAAGAACCCCGGATCATTCTCCGATTACCGCCCCATTTCTATCCTCCCATTCCTATCCAAGGTCCTCGAGCGTTTAATTCACACTCAATTTTCGAATTTCCTTTCGACAAACCTGCTCTTAAATCCTTTCCAGTCTGGTTTTCGATCCGGCCATAGCACCACCACTACTCTAGTTCACATTACGGAGAACATCAGATATGCTAATGAAAACGGTGAGCTCACAGTCCTTACACTTCTTGACTTCAGTAATGCCTTTAACACCGTCGACTTTGACATACTGCTGTGTATATTACGCTCTATTAACATATCTCCAACTGCGATTGACAACACTGTCTCTACTTGGTGTAGCACTTGCACTGGTGTACCTCAGGGCGGCGTGCTATCTCCTTTACTTTTCTACATTTTTATCAACACTATCACTAGTAATTTGACTTCGTCCTACCACCTTTACGCGGATGATCTCCAGATCCTTACCACAGCACCACTGACTGATCTAACTACTGCAATTAATACAAGAAATACTGACCTGGAAAAAATCAGTAAGTGGAGCATTTCCCACGGCCTGAAGATAAACCCAACCAAGACCCAGGTCATTGTCGTTGGAAGTCCAAGAATGATATCCAAAATTGATTGGACTTCACTGCCTCAGGTCTCTTGTGAGGGCACACCTATCCCGTATAGTGATAAGGTGAAGAACTTGGGAATCTATATCGACAGTACCTTTTCCTGGGGTCCTCAGCTGCAGGAGCTGAGTCACAAAATGTTTGCTGCTGCAGGGTCCTTGCGCAGACTACGCAATTTCCTACCTATCTCTACCAAGATTGCCCTTACACAATCCCTTCTTTTCCCCATCCTTGGTTATGCTGATGCCAGTTATTTAGATCTTACTGAAGACCAATTCAATAAGCTTGAGAGACTCCAAAACCTCTGTATAAGATTCATATTCGGTTTATGGAAATATGATCACGTCTCCTATTATCGTAAAAAGCTTAAGTGGTTACCCATACGCCTTCGCCGGAATGCACACCTTCTTTCTCTTCTGTATAACATTATTTTTAATCCTCTTACCCCACGCTACCTCAAATCACGGTTCACTTTTTTACACGTCTCACATCCCAAAAGTAATTTGGCCGTCGGAGAACCTGAAACTGAAAATGCCTGGCCATTCTACTAAATTTCTCGACCACTCCTTTTGTGTCCAAGCAGTTTGGTTGTGGAATGCCCTACCAGTCTCAATTAGACGAGCACAAACATTAACTGCTTTCAAGAGACTCGTAAAGGAGCATTACCTGGGAGACATCAACGTCCCTTAACATGCATTTTTTTTTTTTTATATATTCAATTGGGTCACACTACTGCATTTAAGTATGAAATTAACTGTATATTTATCTTTATTTATTCTTCGTCTTTTCTACTCTTACACCGGACACTACCCAACACTTTCTCTTACTCATGTTTTCTCTCCATCCAATGGTTGCCTGTAAGAGATTGCCTCCGGGCGATAAGGCCGCCAATTGTACTTCCCTAATTTTAAGCTTATCTTGTAATGCATCTGATGTACAATAAAGTGATATATTATTATTATTATTATACTTCAAGGATATTTAACTGAGCTTGAAAATTGCGTCAGTTATAGAAGGATAATACTAGATACAAAATAACTTACTGTTCCCGGGTCTATTTCATGCGCAAATACTCTCTCTCTCTCTCTACTCGAAAATACTCAACTGCCTCACTACCCTACCGTTATAGTCCAAATTTTTTTCTAATAAGACATTACAATGTTATAACTTCTTTTACCGATTCTAGTTGAAATTTATCTAAAGAGCAATTGATATAATTATAGCAATGGCGTACATATAAGCACACAATAGATTGGTTCCGTATAACACAATTATAATTATTACTTATTACAATTATGACATACTGTCATTCGTACTACGTATCAGTAATAATAAATCAAATCAAAAACAAGCAAAGCAAGCCATATTTTGATTATTTTTGTCCATGTCTATAGATTCCTAGATAATTCCTATTGACGATTCGGATCATAAATATTTCACTTCGATTCGTGGCGCTACAGTCAAATTTTAGATTACTCATTTAATTTTTAGATGATTTTAGTACTTGATGCTTATTTAAGGGAATCCATTATTGGTCTAGATATAGTATCGCATTAATATCTGGTAAAAGGGTGTTGAAGTCTTAATTGTACTTATATTTCTATTAAAAATCTTTTTTTTTTTACAAACTCAGTCGGATCTACTCCATTGTTTTCTCAAAAATATTAATCAGAATGTTGATTTAGATGAGATCAAAGCATTTGATTCTAAAGCAAATCATAGAGCCGTCATGAGTCCTGACACCAAAAACTAGTTAAATTATTAAGGTGATCAAAATGTTTGGGCTTAAGAGCATTTGTAAAATTGATTATTTAGTAGTCAGAATTGTAAACTGCTTCACGTCAGGATATTTGAGCAAGGGTTGACCTTGTCGTTTAACTGTCAGGACATAATAATAGTATGATCTTGGGTTACCTACTATTATCATCTTTTAATCTACGCAGTTACAACACGGATAGCTGAATTCCTCTATCATCAACATTGGGGTATAACTAGTAATAACTACTCGTACGTGATACGTGACGCTTTGGTTGATTGCGTACCTCATAAAGTAACAACAAGTAACGAATTACTTAAAAAAAACTGAGTGCGTCAATATCTATCGTCTTTATTTAATTCATTGAAGAACTAAAAATATAGAAAGAACTGAAACGAAAAGATTTTTTTTATGCAGGTACCCAATGTCACTCTCACGACTAAGACGATTTTATTAGCACCACTCACATAAAATATGACAAGCCGTTTAGGCTCTAGGGTGTACCAAAAAAATATACATACATACACTCGAAAAACATAACCTTCCTTCTTTCGAAATCGGGTAATAAAAGCCTTTTTTGATCTTGAAAAATGCTGTTTTTGTAATACCGTTGGAAATTACTGTAAACCATTCGTTACCGTTAAAAATTATAACATCAAAATATTCGCGCCAATTAATCAAAATATTCCTCTCATTTATGCATCCACCGTGTCTGAACGATAAATAGTTGCCATACCATATATATAAATTAAAAATGAGAGCGCTATAATTGCATTTGGCTGCCTACAAGTCACAGAATGAACTGGAATAAAACTTTTTTGAACACTCATTCCATTCAGATTTATTTAAATGTATAAAATTGCAACTCAATTTTTTCTCGTTTATTCCATCAATTTCCGTTTTTGTTATTTTCTGTTGATACCAAATTAATTTGCTCTTTTTATTTTATGAAAACAATTTTGAAAAAATTAACAAAATTTTAGCAATCGCTGATTAAGTTATTAACAACTAACTCCGTTCGCGTATATGTCTGTTATCGTGGTAAATAATTGCTTGTCCATTCCGGAGAATTAAAGTATATTCATTGTAAACTTCATCAAAATTGGTTTAGCGAAGTTATAGAAAACACTTGAGTCCATTTGCAAAATTGGAACCTTCGTTAGGTTAAATTGGTTGGAGAAAATGGTTGTATAAAAACTATTCCGACATAAAATTTACTTTCCAATTAAACCATTCAAAATCAGTGTTATAGCTTAGAAAGTGTTTAAAACTTTTATGTTGGACCATCACATTTTACTGTCTATGAAATGGTGCATTTAATTTTAAAACTGTAATTCTTCACTGTTATCGATTAAATTAAAATTGAATGCTGTAGGCATTCATTTTGGGAAACCAACAGTAATTACGTCTGCCGTGAATTGTTGGACGTATGGATTTGTTTATTTTATGATCTGTTTTAGCTTTTAATATTATTTTTTGACGTGACAACGTCTAATAAATCGATGTACGCCGGCTGCTCGCGCGAAAAAGGATGACTCATTGTCGCGTTACGCTCATTGTACGCTTGCGCAAATGATTAAATTTTATTTATAAAAGTATGCATCAACATCTTATTATGACGTTGTCACTTTAAACTATAGTCCGTTAACCGACTTTAGAGATAACCAATTTTTCTTTATCAATATTCTTTCGACGGATATAAGAGTAGAGGACGATCAAAGAAAAATGGATGGATTGTGTAAAAGAGAATTTGGCCAGAAAGCAGAAAGAGTAAACAGTGAACTGACGAGTGACAGAAGAGAGTGGAGGAAAAAAACTCATTCCACCGACCCCAAATAAATTTGGGAAAAGGGTAGGAAGATGATGTTTTTTATTTTCCATAGCACAAGCTTAAGTTTTAATCTGAAATTGTGCTGATTTTGATAAAATAACCGTTAATACGTTTTATATCTAAATGTGTTTACAGTAATAAAACTGAATATCATGACAGTCATAATCATACGCGATAGAAACCAATTTATACATTACGTCATTAGCGATTTGAGGGTTTTCAATATTTATCTATGCATAAAACCCGTTACTCAAACTTCATCAACGTCTATAGAAAAGTTAAAATTACTCGATTCCTGTACATTAAACCCATCAAGATTACTAGTAAATCAAATGTTAAACCGGCAAACGTGTACAAATCTATCATTTGATCGTGTACTGCTAGCTGGGAACTTCATTTCACAACGTAATCCGTTCAATTCAAGAGTTAGATGTGAACTTTACTGGCGAGCAAATGAAGTAAATTGGATTTGATTTCCGACTTCGGCTACCGTTTGTGATTCCACAGTCACGAATCTTTCTATCAGCGATTTGGAGTGTACTCTCATACGTGCGCTAGGGTGCGTCCTGATACTATGGATTTAATTTAAACTTTTAGAAAGTTACAACTTTTTTTACTTATTTCTATTTCATTTCGTTTCTAAGAAAATTCTTGCATAAAGAATCAAAACAAGCAAGAAAAAGATATAAAAACTATAACCGAATTACGTAAAAACTTTGATAAATTTAAAGTCTATCTTCACATCTAACATACAATCTAAAATACCGTGGGAGAGCTATGCTTCGGCGTGAATGGGTCGGCTCGACCGGAGTGATACCACGGCCTCACAGAAAACCGGTGTGAAATAGCGCTTGCGCTGTGTTTCACCGAGTGAGTGAGGATACCGGAGGCCCATACCCCAACCCCTCCCCCCATCCCCTTTTCCATCCCCCCAAAGGTCGGCAACGCACTTGTGACGCCTTTGGTGTTGCGGGTGTCCATGGGCGGCGGTAATCGCTTATCATCAGGTGATACGTCAGCTCGTTTGCCCACTATTCAATAAAAAAAAAAAAAAAAAAAAACAAATTTAGTTTGGAACTACATATGTCCAAAATATTTACTTATTTATTTCATCTCTAATGTTATTACATCTTAATGATTTCAAGCCAATACTGTAAGAACCTGGATGTATTAAAATCAATGGCACAAAGTAAAATGCGTTTGATAGTTCTAAGAAAGTCGTGCTAATAAAACTGGACCTTAAACTGCAACTTTACTGTCTTGCATTAGCAGTGTACTGGTGTAGTATTACCGGTTGAACATTAAACACGGGCTCAATGAGTGCATTGATGCACCCAACACGATAAAACGGATCGTGAACGTCGGATTTGCAGTAGATGCGATCACATCATAGCGTTCATCGTGCAAGCGAGACCGGCACCTTAATTACACTGATTTAAATTAATCGAATCATTGGTATTGGGTTAATGTATTCGAATAATTTTGGTAATCTTAAACGGTTTGAGTATTTAAATACTGATGAATTATCTCGCTGTTAAAATAAACAAACTGTATTAGACTAAATTATTTTGCGATTGTGTATTAATTAAGTTAATTTATGTGTTCAGCCATTCAAGTCCATAACTCTTAACAATCTGATTTGTTATGAAAATACTTTTGCTCGTAAATACCTACCTGTGAAAAATAACATAGCATAGTTTTATTTCTTTTTTTTTTTTTTTTGTAAAAAGACAATTCCCACATTAGGAATAAACATCCTGTGTCGTGGGGGACTTTACAAACATACATGAAACGGACACAAGGAACATCCAGACTCGGGACAGTAATTTGTGGATCACACAAAGTGTTGTACCGCGTGGGATTTGAACCCAAGACACTTGGCGCAGTAGCAAGCGGCATGGCAACCGCTGAAACTACTCGGCCAACCGTGCAGTCGAATATCATAATCAATCAGTTTTTAGAAGTACATTTATAATCCTCAATAATTTTTAATAAAAAAATTCATTTTAATTGTGTTTAGTAATGTAATGAAAACAGTACCATGGGAAAGCCGTGGGCCGGCTCGACCGGAGTGATACCATGGCCTCACAGAAAACATATGTGAAACAGCACTTGCGCTGTGTTTCACCGAGTAAGTGAAGATACCGGAAACCGGACTCCCTTCATCTTTCTCCTCATTACCAAAGGCCGGGTGTCCGTGGGGGGTGGTAATCGCTTATCATCAAGCGATACGTTTCCTCGTTTGGCCCTACTGAGTAAAAAAAAACTTGAATGAGACAAACTTGTGATTATCTAAGAAGTTATCTATATTGGATGCTAGATAGCAAACTAGAAACATTAGTAATCGCACTCACAATTACAACCACATCAGCTGTAACTGCTATAAAATCATTGAAACTGATGCTTCTTTGCCTCTTGCACACATACAATTTACTTTTTACAACAATTTTTCACTTTCCTTTTCACAATTTGATCTGAAAGTTATTAAAAGAAATGGTAAAAGAGAAAATATAGTTATAAACCAATATATTATATTCCCTAGATCTAGCACAAATATGTCTGACTGTGTCCAGGATCTACGAGTAAATACGAGTAACAGAATAATGAAGAGATTCTTAATCTTAATACATTCAGTTAACATTAACCTCTAAAATCATATTTTCTATCTCAAAATTATTACTAATATTATGAATTCGAAAGTAAATCTGTCTATCTCTTACACTTCCATGCCTAAACCCCTTAACCGATTTGAATGAAATTTGGTATAAAGATAGACTGAACCTTGGAAAAGGACGCGATCACATACACACGCGGGCAGAGTCGCGGGTATAACCCGGTACATTATTTATATTATTTTAACCAAAATATTTTACAGTAATTATTATCCTGTATAAAGAAATAAATAAATGAATAAATATATCGGAGATCTAACACACAACGCCATCTAGACCCAAGCTAAGCAAAGCTTGTGTTTTTTTTTGTTGTAAATACATACTCATTATACGTAGAAAACACCTAAAGATTTCGTTTTAATTAACAAAGCAATTTTCAACTTCTTTGCAAAGTTTATTTTTTTATCCATCAACCCTAAAGTTATTAAACAAATGTCCTAAAAAATATATAGAAATGTAATTACAAACCTAATTAAACATTAAGTGTACAGAATGGAAATCGTTTTAGGTGAACAAGATAGCAGTTAAAGCCTTCAGTCACGTCGAGCTTGCAATTAAGCCGTCGTTCCTTAGTCTTTCATTTGGCTATCACGGGCTCTTAACCTGAATATATCACTAGTTGTAGTAATTAAAGGATAGGGAACGACTTTCATACTAATAATATGCGTGATATAGTGAACGAACGAATGAATGAGATACATTTTAATTTAATTGCAGTCATGCACGGTTGGCCTAGTGGTTTAAGCGGTCGCGAAGCCGCTTTCTTCTACGCCTGGTGGCAGTGCTGTTGTGGGTTTAAATCCTACATATACAAAGCTTTATGTGATTCACAAATTGTATTTCTAAGTCTGGGTGTTCTTTGTGTCCGTTTCGTGTATGTTTGTTAAATCCCCCGCGACACAGGATACATATACCTAATACGAGAGTTGTTTAAAAAAATGTTATGTAATTTTCCCAAGATGATGATTTTTCGGGTGAGGGGCTACCCTAGTGGACGTCGTTTGACTGAACTGTGCTTATGTAGTTTTGCATAGAATTGAATTACTAAATCGTTATAAAATAAAATATAAAAAAATATCAAAGGACTAAGAAAAGAGGTCATATACAATTCTAGATAAAATATAGCTTGCTAAAGAAATATCAGATTTACAAAAATCTGTAAATAAAATGATACTTAATATTACATTCATATGATATCTTTATTACTTACAGTTAAATTTTGAGTAGCTACTTAAAGTAATATCGTAAAAGGATTTCATTCAAAATATTTTAAATTATATTTTATTGAAAAACTCATTGGTAACGTATTTAAAAAGTATTGTATTATAATGGAATGCCTTCGATTGATAAACGGAAAGGAGATTCATGTATAAATATCTAAATTAAATGCATTTTTTATATTGCCTTCACAGAATGGTACTAAAATCCTGGCTGAAATCGTGGGCAAAAATGCTTCACTTACTATCTTATTACTAACCACTTTTACTAGTAATACTAATTGCCTTAAGAAATGAAATCATACTTATACCCACATATTATTATAACCAAACATAATGTATCTTTTTTTTTTTTTTTACAAAATGACAACTACCGCATTAGGAATATACATCCTGTGTCGCGGGGGACTTTACAAACATACATGTAACGGACACAAAGAACACCCAGACTCAGGACAACATTTTGTGGATTACACAAAGTGATGTCCCACTTGGGATTTGAACCCACGGCACTTGGCGCAGTAGCAAGCGGCGTAGTGACCACTTAAACCACTAGGCCAATCGTGCAGTCAGGTGCAGTAACTGCATTAAATTTTATCACAATAAGACAATTGTGGCCATCTTCATTTATTTCCAACTGCGGGGCTTAGATAGATTATTAGACTCTAATTGGTATTACAGAGATAAATTTATCTAAGTATACAAGAAGAACGTTATATATAATGTATATTAAAATTGATTACAAATACGACGTGAGTGAATAAAATTGAAATACATATAATAAACTTAAATCATAACATCTCCTTCAATTTTCTTACAGTCGGTCTTATCGATAGGCGGAAAAACTTCTTGCTAGTGATAGTTTATTTAACAGTCTTGAGTCGGACTTGCTGATTAGATCTTAAAGTAGTTCAAGGCCTCTATAATATAAAATCCTAAACTTCTTCTGTTAAGTGAATGTACATGTGTTTAATTATATAAAGTATTGAATTTATAGATGGGTAAGCCTGGTATATCGTTGAAATCAAAACATTTATAAACTACAATTTTCCCGTGAAACAAAACAAAATTGACAATCGAATTAGCATGAAAACAGATAAGCTCGAATATAAACAGTAAAAGTGGTACATAAATTATGTCGTCAGAACAATAAAGCCGTGTGTCCGCAGCTTTATTCTAAGAGGGTGGACAGACAATAGCTTTCCGGGCAAGTGCGTACTCCGCATTACGTTGTTATGGGCCCTTAACAAATTGTAGGCCCTTTATCGACGAGAAAATTCATGTATATTCTTACTTCTTCTTTATACACAATTGGTTTTATGATGAAATTATTTAAAGAATGATAATTTCTTGAAGTGGTCCTGTATAATCCATGTAAGTGCCTAATTTTTTCATAAGATATTTTTATAATATAAAATGAAGTGCTTCCTTAAATATTTTAAATTACTCAAACGATTTTAATACACTTTTCAGTAATAGATAAAGTGTTTCAAGGGTAAGGTTTATAGTAGACATAATCTGAGAATTCCAAAGATTTGCGTGCTTAGCCGGGCTGGGTCGCTCAAATCTCAACAGCCAACAGCAAACTCTCCAGGTCAAAGTTATATTTCTTAATCAATGAAAATATCTTAAGCTTAGAAAAAACCGGCTCAGTAGAGCACTAAAATAATAAATTAGAAACAGAACTGAAGTGGTACATTTTTATATTTTTGAATAAAAATGCTGTTAGAATATACCATTACATGAGTCGGTTTTTTTTAAATAGTTCACGAAAAATGAACCTCTGTGAATCTTAGGAAACGCCGGTCTATTTTAGTTTTGAAGTACGACTTGCAAAAACAACTGAAATAGATTCAACCAACAAAAATAAATGTTTCAATTGAAATATTATACAAACGTAACTCTTAAAAAAATTAACCAATTTTAACTTTTTTAAATATAAATTTATTTTTCGTGTAACTAGTGATAGGAAACGCTTTGCATACCTCTCTCTGTCATCGAAGTTATTAAAATTGAGATAATTACAATTAAGAAACCGCCTCCTTTTTTGAAGTCGGAAAAAAATTGTTCATTGTCCTTATTTTTGAATGTTTTTATACAAGGTAATCTTCAATAAATCGACAAGCTACATTTAAAAGATTAAGTTAAAAAGTTAAGCGGCAAATACTTAGTTCCTTAAATAAAGATACATTATGTATAAAAGATGATATCTTCAAACCTTTTATAGTAACGAATAACTTTTATAGTTACTTAATTATAACAAAAGATAGGTACCCACAAAATTAGTATTCCATTATTTAGAGTTATAATTTTCAAAAGTGTTTGATTAAACCTGCCCAGTAGACTGTGAAATCTTGTCAAGTGTACATCGTACGAAAAAATATATACATTAGTATAGTTAATAGGAGAAGACAGGCGTGTGATTCTTGTGGACCGTTTCTGTTTTTAAATTTAAAACTTGGTTCCACCAAAACGAACATTCACTGTACACGTGTTTCGTACACGTGGTGCTCGATGCTTTGTGTGAAAAGTACAATATAAGGTTTTACTTATAAGTTTCAATGAGCATTTAGACTTATAAGTGCACCATGTAAAGATTTTCTACTATTTGATATTGTCCTGAAATAAAATAGGTAACTTTAAAACTAAATTAATTTTATTTGAGAAAAGCCATATTCTTAGTGAAACCACAAACTGAGAACTTTATATTATTTGTACACTGTACCGTTTTACAGGGTAGACATACAAATATCAGATATAATATGTATAAAGGGTGACCTTATTACCCAGAACAATGCAACAATATTAGGTATAAAAAAATATATTTACTAAAATTAAATAAATTAACTGTGTGTCCGATATTTCATTACTTTACACTTAATGAAAACCACCTTTAACACAAGCATTTGCCCCAAATGGGTAGCAGTTGTACGTATTCAATTTCATAGTGGTTTTTGTGCTTTTCGTAGGGCGCGTTAGGTAAATTAACGGACGCGTCCGAACACACCACTACGATGATTAGTGTCAACTATAGTATTCTGTCCGTTTCTCTTTAGCTTATAGGATTATATGTGAAGCGTGTACGAGTTTATTTAGCACGATGTGATGTGAGAACTTGTAATTGCTAATATAAGTTTGTGTTTCAAATTTTTATGAAAAGTGAATAATGATAGAGTAGTAAAATTATGTTGTTGTAAAACTAGCTTTTGCCTGCGTCTTCGCCCGCGTATATGTCGGTTATCGGTAGCGGTAATTCTTTAGACTGATATAACTTATTTTTTTTATGAACCGATTGAAATGAAACAAATTCTAAATACTTAGTGGAGGAAACTGCAAGGTATTAATGAAAATTTAATTTAAATCGGTAAAGTCGTTTTTGAGATTAGCACAAACGTCCAGACATACAGACAAAAATTCGAAATATCATTGTTTTGTATTCTATTGCGTTCATAAAGCCCCCAATAGTAGTTTTACTCACAAATATTCCATTTTTTTTTTAATCATTGAATAGTTGGCAAACGAGCAGACGTATCACCTGATGGTAAGCGATTACCGCCGCCCATGGACACTCGCAACACCAAAGGCGTCACAAGTGCGTTGCCGACTTTTGGGGGATGGGAAAGGGGATGGGGGAGGGGTTGGGGTATGGGCCTCCGGTATCCCCACTCACTCGGTGAAACACAGCGCAAACGCTATTTCACACCGGTTTTCTGTGAGGCCGTGGTAGCACTCCGGTCGAGCCGACCCATTCATGCCGAAGCATAGCTCTCCCACGGATAGCTCTCATGTACAAAGAGCCACCAGTTACGATTATGTTATTAGTGCATTCATATGAAAAACTTTATAATAAAGAAAATGATTAAAAGATTATTCATAAAGAAAACTAAATAATCATAATATAAGTATTTTCTTTTGTTTATAACATTAAAAGAGTCTCAAAACAAAAAAAAATGGTAAAAAAATTACAACCCTAATAACTTTTTTTCCTTTGTATTTTTTTTAACATCTCAATTAAAACAAATAGATACGAGTAGTACAATTAAACATCATCTACATCAATTAACAAGATACAAGTCTGTCTGTATGTCTATCTATTCCTTTATTTTCTCTTTGACCGTTTTAAAAGTAGTTAATTAGTGATGACCTTAAGCTTTATGTATTTGATTTAATATAAAAGAAAATTTTGCTTCAGAGAAAGCTTTGATCATCTTAAAACTACATAAAAGAAATCTGAGTTTCAGATTCTAAACTTTTTAATTAGGTATATTAGTACGAGTAATAAACCTTAAATTATATTTTAGAAGAACTTATTACTAACTTCAGTGTCAAATACAGCGTGTATCGTCTTTCAATTGTTCATTATACAAGCTTCAACTAGTTATTAGGCATTGAATCGTACTAATTTTGTAGCTCTCAGTAACGACACTTGATTTTTAAGCATGCTTGTGTTGTTTATTACAAATAAAATTCAACACCAGAGAAAACACTTCAAAAGTGTATTTATTTTTTATAAAATAATTCAAGTACTAGAAATTTATTCTGTTTTACGAAGGAATTTACATGCAAACATAAAACGGACACAAAGTACATCATACAAATTGTTGCTACATGGAATCGAACCTAGAACACTCAGCGCCGTGGGAAGCAATGAAACTACGGCAGCAGTGATCACTTAAACGAATACGCCATCTGTGAAGTCAATATTGATCTACAATTCATATAACATATATCTATACATACGCAGTAGTATGATTTCACAATAGTTTACGCTTAATATATAAACAGGTATATATATGTATTCTTACCAAACATTTCGAAATATATATCGATCCCAAAGAAAATAAAATCTTTTAGAACAACGACAGAGCATCAAAAAATACCTACAAGAACTTTTGTCCATCCAAGATTAGATTAACCTACATTTTATTTATTCAATCTATCTTCTTCTTAATTGTACAAGCCAAAGAAATGGTCTATAAATTTCAGGGGAAGAGCCTAGAGTTATTTAGTGGGCAATTTCTTACCAGAAAATTAGTAGAATTACTTTAGACAATACAATCTACTTTAACATCTCTTTATTGCCCTAAATATCACGGAAGTTTACGTGGCTCCACTTGCTTTTTATTAAGTCCATATGGTCTTTGACATTAACAATAAGTTTAATGATGGTTTTTGTTTTAGTTGAAGAAGTCAGTTAACGTTTATAGAGCACAAAAATACATTCAAATAGACTTGTTAAATATCTTTATTTATAGTTGAAGTTTAAATAGCACAATACCGAGGGAGAGCTATGCTTCGGCATGAATGGGTCGGCTCGACCGGAGTGATACCACGGCCTCACAGAAAACCGGTGTGAAATAGCGCTTGCGCTGTGTTTCACCGAGTGAGTGAGGATACCGGAGGCCCATACCCCAACCCCTCTCCCCATCCCCTTTCCTATCCCCCAAAGGTCGGCAACGCACTTGTGACGCCTTTGGTGTTGCGGGTGTCCATGGGCGGCGGTAATCGCTTACCATCAGGTGATACGTCTGCTCGTTTGCCCACTATTCAATAAAAAAAAAAAGAAAAATAAAGAACAAAAACAAAGTATGAAACATATCTAGTATGATTGTTTGACTCAATTTTTTAAGCCCTTTAGCCCAAATACAATAAATAAATCTAACTATTCTTATTTTTAAACCTATGCGTAACATACAAATATAAATAATAAGAATGTGCACCAAATTCAGATAAACATACATTCACAATGATAGAAAAATAAATTTGATCGGTTTGAGTTTAACTTTTTAAAATTAAAAATTTTTCTTCTCAAGTTTTTTTTAAAGTACCATCTTTAGGTTTAGACATATTCTGCTACGTCCTCAATTTCAAAGCATATTGAAGGCATTTCTTACAAAATATCTTTAAGCGTTACAAATAACGACCGCATATGAAAATCGGCTTATGGATGTTTTTTAACTATAAATCCACGACACGATGTCTATCAGAACTGATGTCTTGCGCAACTATTACAAATGAATCGATTCCCTTCATCTCTGTTTAGTAATCCGATTATACTAAATATGTGGAAGTGTACTGGGAATGTCGACCTATGAAATTATATTTTACATTTGACGGTGCGTTTGGTTATAGTAGGTCCTAAGTAAACAGTATTTTATCACCGTAGCATGTTTTTAGAAATTTTACTATTTTGTATTGTATTACTTATTAGCTTCTAGGTTATGATGAGTTGAAATAAACTGCATTTTTTAATTTCTTATTTTTTTTAGTAGAATAACAATTGAGTTGAGAACCTCCTCCTTGTTTTGCCATTAGTTTGAACTTGTAATAGAAACGAATTAAATTACTATAAACTTTTCTATAAAGTTAAATAGAAAAGATTGCTTCAAACTCCACATTCAACTACTCGTATAAATATTGTGTCTTCCTCAATGAATATATAATTACTGATTATTTCCTCCGATCAAAATAGAATAATAACTTAGTTTTAGATTTAATACTTTCATCAGAGTATGTTATAGGTACCTACAGCAAAAATATTGTTTTCCGTAAAAACACGTCATCTTTAATAATAACGTAAAAACTGAATAAATAATTCTTGTTAATTAGCATTAAACAGTTTTTCTACTAAGCTCCTTATCTTATAACATATATAGTTTATTAAGTAGTGATGTTGACCAAAGATTTTAACTAAAATATGTTATAGAACGGCATACCAAACCCACCAATGTCCCAATTATGATAACTGTCAGTATCAAATTTCATGGTGAGATTTAGTTACAAATTCCCAGTTATGAAAGGCGTTATTCCATTGCTTCAAGACACTTGAGTCTCCAATTTGTGGTTACAATTATTATTGATCTCAAGAAAAAAATAGGATTGACATCTGGTCTAATACGGCTGATGACGTTTCTGAGTCGGCGCCCGCAACAAACCGGTATATAATTAAAATAATTTTGACAACCCATTTCTTTCGTAGATTATTGTAATGTGGATAAGAAGTTATTTCACTGTCAGTCTTACAAGCATTAGAATTAATATTCTATTACTCAATCAGATTATAATTATAAGCTGTCAAAGAACTTTCCAGACCGTTTTTGTAACTTGTGTATAATCCATGTTAAATTTAAATGAAAAATTATGTTGCTATAAAGTATATGCATTTCGTAAATGGAGACCAGTACTAATTTTTAAACATTCATGAGGTTGAAAAACCGCATATGCGTCACTAAATTCTCGCCCTATTAAGCGTTGTCACAATTAATGATAAATGTGATTTATTATTATCCAAAGTGAATAGACAGATACCTAATTAGTCGGTACTTAAGCTTTCTAACGCTGTGATACTTATAATATTTGTGAGGTCTATGGTATTTGTTCCATCAGAGGCTAATTGGTTTAGTGTTTGGTGATCTTAGGCTAATCTAGGGGTTTGATTTATACCCAGAATAAATGATTATGCGATGAGCATAATGATTTCTAAAGTACTTGGCCATGTTTTAGTTCCATTTTTAAAGTTAGTGTACAGATAGGTATCCAGTTATACTTTCTGCAAGTAGTAAAGCATAATGTACCATCAAATTAACCTCTGGGTAATTGAATAGAATAACATCCTCCGCTAATAGTTTCGTTTTAATTTATGAAAGTATATTTAGTTTATAACTTCACATAAGAGTTTAAATCAATGGAATTCAGTTAAAATGATACCGTATCTGAGAAGTGTTCCGAAAAGAAGTCTAGATTTATATTAATGTTGTGGTTTTCAGGCTACGATAGTGTTAATTTTAAAATTAATTATTCGCAAATCGTGTGTACCTAGCCATAAATTCAGATTTAATAAAGGTAGGTGACAAATTAGCTTATAGTTCATGGGTATGCAAATTGAATTACCTTGCTGTCATACAACCTAACCTGAATACAGCTGTGATTACGGGGCTGTATGAAACTAACGAAAGCTTTGGAATATTCATAATTGTATCTGTATTGTATTCTTCTACCTTTATAGAATAAAATAAAATAAATAAATATATTCAAATGTTCGCAAGAATTAAAATAGATAAGTTTTCGACGGTACATTTATTTTTCCTGAGTTGTTCTGTGTTAAAAACACTCAAAGAGACGAGACGTGCAAGAGACGAGACGTGCAAGATGTTCGAGCGAGTGCTCGCCGCGCGTCTCGTCAAGCACCTGGAGGGGGCGGGGCCCGATTTGAGCGACGGTCAGTTCGGCTTCCGTCGCGGGAAGTCGACCCTAGACGCCGTTTCCCGACTGCGGGGCAGCGTCGACGAGGCGATCGCCGGGGGTGGGGTGTTGTTGGCTGTGTCGCTTGACATAGCCAACGCCTTCAACACCCTCCCCTGGGAGACAATCGCGGAGGCCCTGAGGTACCACTACGTACCGTGGTACCTCAGGCGAATCCTTGCGGACTACTTCGTGGACCGGTTCATTACGTACCCGGGCCGAGACGGAGTGGTCCGCAAGGCGATGGGGTGTGGTGTTCCACAGGGGTCGGTGCTTGGGCCGCTCCTGTGGAACATCGGGTACGACTGGGTCCTGCGCGGTGCCACTCTTCGGGGAGTCGGCGTACTTTGTTACGCCGACGATACCTTAGTGACCGCGCGGGGCCCCACGTTCCGCGACGCCGCCGTCCTCGCGACGGCAGGCGTCGCCCACGTGGTGCGCCGAATCGGGGCGCTCGGCCTTCAGGTCGCCCTTGAGAAGTCCGAGGCCCTCTTCTTCCATGGGCCTCGGCAGGCGCCGCCTCGAGATGCCACGATCGTGGTGGGGGGCACCTCCATCGCCGTCGGGCGCAGCCTCAAGTATCTGGGGCTGGTTCTCGACGGTCGTTGGGGGTTCGCGGAGCATTTCCGGCAGCTAGCGCCAAAGGTGCTAGCGTTTGCCGGAATGCTCTCGCAGCTGCTCCCCAACGTAGGAGGACCGGGGTCTGCCTGCCGCCGTCTCTATGACGGTGTGGTGCGCTCGAAGGCGCTCTATGGAGCGCCTATCTGGGCGGAGGCCCTCTGCGCGGCCAATGTCACCCTGCTGCGTCGACCGCAGCGGGCCATCGCGCAGAGGGCCGCACGGGCGTACCGCACCGTCTCCTACGAGACGGCGTGCGTCCTGGCGGGCAGCATCCCTTGGGATCTCGAGGCCGGCGTCCTCAAAAGGGTGTACGAGGAGGGTGCCCTGATTCGGCGAGCTGGTGGTAGCCCGCCTCCGGAGGAGATCGAGCGCTGGAGACAGGAGGCTCGCGACGATCTCTTCCGGACGTGGGCTGCCCGAATGGGGGAAAGTCCGACGGCGTTCGTTAGGGCCGCTCGGCCCGTCCTGCGACAGTTTGTGGAGGCGGGTCATGGGGCTCCCACGTATCACCTCACCCAACTTCTCACGGGTCACGGCTGTTTCGCCAAGTACCTGTGGGAGGTGGTGGGGGTGGAAACGGAGCCCCGGTGCCGCAATTGCACCAGCGGCGACCCCGACACGGCCCATCATACCCGGGCCGTGTGCGAAGCATGGGACGAGCAGAGAGCGGCCCTGACGAGCGTCATCGGCACGGATCTCTAGCTGCCGGCCATCGTGGAAGCCATGGCCGGCAGCGAGCGGTGTTGGGCCGCCATCGCCTCGTTTGCAAGCGAGGTGATGGCGGCCAAGAGAGAGGCCCTGCGGGAGCGGGAGCGAGCTGGGCTCACTCAACCGCCCCGCAGGCCACCAGCGAGGGGTCGCCGGCGAACCTTGTTCGCTCGCGGCCCCAACTGAGAGTTGCCACGGGCGGTGGGTCGGGGGACCTGCCGCCCCTAGCCACGTGGCGGATGCGCCCTTGTTGTTCCGGGGGCGCATACCAACTCTAAAGTGAGGGGGGCCCCAACGATCTGGCCCCCCGAGGCGAGCCTGCAAGGGCGCTCCTAGCCGAGTCGCGGTGAGCACTCAAAAGTATCTCGCGGCTCGGTACTAGGCGAAGAGGAACACGTGGGGTTTAGTGGGTAGTCTGGCCCCCTCTCCGGAGGCCAGGAGTCCCACACGAAGCGGACCCATCGCCCCCGCGGTGGGCGAGTGAAGTGCCTAAATGCATTCCCCACGTTAAAAAAAAAAAAAAAACACAAAGAATTGTTAAATGCGAATCTAAGAAATAGATAATCCATTTGCGAAATCTTGAAAGATATTTAAAATAATTGTGTTGGACATAGTAATACTCACATATATTTGCGAATATAAACCTAATATATTCCAACGATGAGTGAAAATCAACTTCAATTAGCTCAATGTACTAGAAATAGCTAATAATAATATCATGTGATGCTCTAAAAGTGGTTTTTGGCAAATTCGGTTAATAATGGAAATAATTTGTTATTTAATAAAATTTAATTACAGTTGACTCTAAGATGTCAAATTATTATGTACAGCTATTGTTTTAACTACCAATATTTGTATATGGGACCCTATTACTAAGACTTCGCTGTCCGTCCGTCTCTCATCAGGTTGTACTCGTATCTAATGAACCGTGATAGTAAAATAGTTGAAATTGACAGAGATGATGTATTTCTGTTGCCACTATAACAACAAATACTAAAAAGCAGAATAAAATAAATATTTAAAGGGGCTCCTATGTAACAAACGTTATTTTTTTGCTCTTTTTTTGCTCGATATTGATAACGGCAATAAATGTGACCGCTGCAATCGACCCGGGACAGGTGACAACCCGGTGCGACCGGGGGTGTCATCTACAGCGGGTCGGTGTTCCGCCTCTTACTATGTAGAGTATGTAGAACGGTGTGAGGCGTGACAGGGTCCTGCCCTGGGAGTGATCACGTCTGGTTACTCCGGTATGTACCTCAGCCATGGGGTACGGCAAGGAGAACTCCAGAAGCCGCCGATGCGTTCCTGAAGCTTCTCCCGACTGCCGAGGTAGGCTACCGCGGAGTTTAGTGGGTAGACTGGTTTTCCGGGAGTACCACACACGCTCTTCGTCTCCCCACGAAGGGTATGGTGCGATAAGCATTCCAAGCGTAAAAAAGGTAGGCGCTTGAAATATTCACAGAAACAAAACAAATATTAAAGCATGTACTCGTATCTTCGCCTGCATAATTCATATTGGTCTAAGCGTGATGATAACTATCCTATGTTAGGCACGAAAGCAAAACACAATTTTTATCGGTTAAAATACCTATCGGTTACATAGTTTTTATAAGAATTATAAATGATAGATTAGTTAATAAGCCAGTTATTTTAAAGCAAAGCAAATATATTATGGCTGAAAACACAATTTATGTTTATAGTTTGTGATGTCTCAAATCACTAAATACTTTAAAGCCTTTAAGCTAAGAAAATTAATAATAACAGCAAATACTATTTTGAATTATTCGTATAATTTCAAGTTATGATGAAACAGTTTATTGGTTTTCAATCAAGAACATTTATTAATTTGTTTTCAAGTTTAGTACTGTAATTTTATTATATATAATACCTAGAAAACAAATTAGAAACTAAATTTGGAGTCGCCGTTGACATTGCTAGAAGGCAAAACTAGTCAAGTTAATTTGAACTAAAAAGTCGAATAAGTACAAGATTTCTTTTGATAATTAATCTATACTAATTTTATAAAGAGGAAAGGTTTGTATGTAATTATGTTTGTAACGAATTGGCTCAAAAAGTACTGGACGGATTTTAAAAATTCTTTTCCCCTTTTGAATGCTACATTATCACTGATTAATATAGGTTATTTTAATTGTAAGGAAAATAAAAAATATATATAAAAATAACAATATGTAAACTAATAACTGAAGGTAACACCGCGAGGTTTAGCTAGTTATAATATAAATACTCTAGCTAGTTTGTATTATTATAATATTTTAATGATATAATTAACTCACTTCTTCATAAATGGTTTAAGTTTAAAGTTAAAATAACACAGAATCATTGCTTAAAGTTAAATGAAGTTTTGAATATATTTTCAACTTCATATTTACAATCTCAAAGTTTAAAATAATACAGCATCGTTCTTTGAAGTCTAAAAACGTTTATGAATAAGATTGTAAATATGTAGTTCACCTTCTAAAGTATTAAAATTATATAACTACTAAAATGATCTCCATAATATATTTCTACATCGTCATTTTAGTAATATATAAAAACTTAACTAAAGAAATAATATAATATCCCTATAAATATTACATGATAACAGAACTATAGCAGAATATTTATCTAATACATTTGTATTGTACTACACACTGGCCATATTGTATTTTCGCAACAATTTATGTGTGTACATATTTCCTTACCACTGAATAGGTTATTGGTAATTTATAATATTGAAATATGGTGACCTGTAAATAATGGCATAGAATTGCTGTCCGATTGCGATCTTTACCAAAGAAACTGCTTTCATTGTATAGTTTAATTTAGAAAATTATTGCTTTACTTGCTTTTGTGATTGAAGATATGCTTAGATACTGAATTATAAGTAATCCTTTGTGATTATTTGATTAAATTACATAGACAGTAGATAAGAGTAAGTCTTATCTTGCTTAAAATTATTATAGTTAAACTTGTTATATATTACAAATTATATAGAAATTAAATTGTAAGTTATTGATAATAATAAATTTAAAAAGAAAATCACGTAAAAAAAGTACAGAATGGTGGGCGCATGTAAATAGTTGCAAGAAAATCCCAAAACGTTTTAGAATTTTAATTTTGAAAAGTTTTGTCCGAACCGGGAATCGAACCCGAGACCTCAAGCTTGGCTGTCGCATACGCTACCACTACGCCACCAAGGCAGTCAATGTGAAATGTGTACTAGTTAATAATATGAAGATCAAGTTGAAGTATTATAATTAATTGATTAGTCTGAAAGTAATGTGTGCAGGTAGTAGGTAGGTATATCCATATTACTTACCTATAAACTACGAATTTGAAAACTTTTTGAAATTTATTTGTATTTTGTTAAGCTGTAAATTAATACACAGACACTAAGGTAATGTTGTACTAGTAAAACTAAGAGTGTTTTATAACTTACATTGTTGTACATGTTATTATATTTTCAGTTTTCAGAAGCGAATTGATATCAGTATTGGTATTGTCAATAGTAGTTGTATAGAAAAAAAACCTTAGAATAGACGATTTAAGATTGGCGCAGATAGTAGATCATATAGTACGGACAAACGACGTTAGAAGTTAAAAATCAACCTTTGGTATGGTGCGAAAAGCATTCCCAGCGAAAAGAAAAAAAAGTTTAAAGCAAATGGGCATAGTGTTAATCTAGATTTAGTCAAAGTTAAACTCTTCAGCGTTTTAAGACTATGTTGTTTATTTACGAGAATTGTTCATCAGAAATTCAAGCAACTTTGTAACTAACTGCCAAGAAAATAAAACAAAATGTTGATAAAATGTTTTGCGAGAGCAAGTTTTAGCATCGGGCGGCAGTTTGAAACATCATACTACCATAAATTATAGTTCACATAGCAATATACTAACGATATCGGATAAGGCTATTATTTCTTTACAATCAATCATTACCATTTAATAGCTAGGATGTTACACAGTCTCACAATAATCCAATATCTTATAAGAACACAGATAAAGTCACATCAAAGTTCGCTATAAACTACACATGATGTTTACGACAAACTATAAACTGATCTCATAGTTTTAAGTTCAGCATCTCGGCTCACAAATTGCGTTTTATTAGGCAACGAACCGTTTACGACAGTTGATATATGGGGAGTGAATAAATGTACAAAGTTTAAGGAAACGATCGTTGATCATTTTGTTTGGGTGTTACTTTGTCGTCCATCCGCACCCGGATGTACCAAGTGAACCAATGCTAGGATGTTTCCATGAATGTCTTGACATATTGAGACTTGTTTATGAGACATATAATACATTAATATGTATCTATTATATATCGGATGACACATTTACAAAACAAAACTTCAATTATTTAATAAACATAGACTTATTACAAGTGACAAACCAAATATAAATATTTGTTTTCAGATAATAAAATCGATGGTATGCTCTAATTTGAAAATAATGATTTTATTTCTATCATAACCAATCTCAGTCATCATTAAAATCCTTAAAGTGAAAAAAAAAGCTACAAGCTAACGATTCGATAGTAATTTTTAAATCAGTTTGAAGTCAAACCATTGAAATAACTTATTCAAATATGGAAGTCAAATATAGGTTGGTCAAACTTTTCATCAAATATTATCATCATGCGGGCCAAACGGGCAACATATCTTTGCGACCGCCGCGATAAATTATATACCAAGGGTCTATAGTACCCCATTACGTAGGTAATGCGCACTAATGCATCTCATTCTCTATTTGACAAATTATAGACCGCTGCGTGGTAGTAATCTTTAGAAAAAAAATAATAGTGGTGAGAGTGTGTCGTGAGTGGACATCATCTCATTAAGTGACGGACATCTGATATTTGCAATAGGTGAAAGTTACCATCTTGAGTTACATTTCATCTTGAGTTACATTTGAAATAATAGTTTGAAAAAATTATACTGGCAAAGCAGTGACACATTATATAACTAGTATTATTGTTGACTATGCCCACGTTGAGCATTTAGAGTGGGGTGCAATAACAGAGGCCTACATCCAGTGGTGGACTGCAATGGGCTGATGAGAATGATAAGCAGGAGCTTGATGTTAACAGCCCACTATCATGTCACCACATCAGGAGTGACAAGTGAACCAACACTTTGACTGTATTAGCAGTCAAAGTGTTGGTTCACTTGACCCGTTACAGATAGACGAAATATAATTCGATGTAATCATTCCAGTTAAGACCTTTGCTAAAACGTTGAGCTTATGTCATTTTAGTCTTCAAGAAGTGTGCGTAAATCGATTTGAATTGGTTTAACTATGCATTACTTGTTTATTAAACTCACTTTCGATAGTAAACTAAACACTTAACAAAACTGATGATTATAAATTGTTATTACCTCTCATCTAAATATATTATTAATAATTTTTGCTTGTGTATTTATAGAACACTTTATATTCCATCTCAAAATCTAAAATTTTGTCATAACAATATTATAAATATTGAGTTATAATAAAGACACGTGTAGGGAATGAAATATCTTTTTTTAGAATTGAAAACACTTAGAAAAGCATATTTTGCTGTTTTCAGTACTCGTTTCGTATCTGATAATATGCAGTAGGCGATACTTTATAAATAGACTAAGAATGAACGAGCATGTTTTCCACAATATTCAAATAAAAATATTTTTCCTTTTTCATCTCTGCACTCAATAAAACCGGAAAGACAATTCAAATAATTATTTTAGACTTCTAAAGAATATTACCCACGTGGATTCTCATATATTATCTGTATAAACAGTGACCTACATTATGAATGGAACTGTTTATATGTAAAGGAGAAAGGATTTAAATAAAAATGTAATATTTCGACTTAATACCACAATGTCTCATTATGTTGTCCATTTCTATTTGTAATCATAATGAGTTCGCTTAGAAAGCATTCATAAAGTACAGTCCATCACAGCAAGTACAATACTGTACCGATTATTTTATATTTATAAGCCTAAAATGTCGTGTTACAAAAGTACACAATATCATTAATAACAAAGGTTTTATATATGGAAAAACAAACATGAATAACCCTCAATGTTATTTTGGTAGAATAAGAGATCAAAGAATGCTTTTGGAATATTTTTTAAGCAACAATATTATGTATTATGTTGTGTTATTTAATTGTTTGTTTTAGTTAAGTGAAAATAAAATAACGTTATATAGTGACGGTTATATCTTTTTATTTACATTGGATATGATTTTTTTCAGCCTATTGTGATATGTTTCTACTTTTGCAATGAAAGTAAATGTTTATTTCTGATATTTATTTTAATCAACAACTGGTACTTATTGCTGGATATAACCTTCGAGATTTTAGCCTTATAAGGCTATATCTATTTATATATATATATGCTATAGCATTTCCTCACCATCTGGTGTTCATTTTACACGAAAAATAATCCTTTTACATATAGCTAATATTGAAACGAAATCTGGTTTTATTAAACTGTGGAAAACCGCATCTAAAATCAGTTAAAAACTTGCTCCGATATTATCAAAGCAAAAAGGAATTGTTTTGATAAGATTTTAATTGCCTGATCCTCCTTCATTTTTACAGCAAAAACACAGAAATATAGCTCGTTCACGACTTTGGATGTTTACATAATTAATTGCAAATATTGAAGTATAATACATATAACGCGACTTTACTTTAAATTTATACTTAAATCTCAACAATGAACCATTGATATTTCTATTAGCAATCAAATTTACTTTAATTGCTTTAAAATAAACGAGGTCTGCAAGTGTACTACACCCATTAGCATACAAACAGTACTACCGAAGATATACCGAGATAAATTGTCAAGATAACGTGCGGTGAAAGAACTACAGGTTGGCGTAATTACTAGTCGGCCGCTTCTAGGTGTAAAAGACCGCGTAAATCGCTTCGCGCGGATAAAATTCCCCGTCATCATCGTTGAGCTATTATTACTGGAGATGACATCGAAAACTTGCATTTTGTTCAAGGCTACAAAGTATGCTTGTTATTCTCTAGTATCTAAATAGCCATCGTACAGTTTATAAAGTTTTGCCTCGCTATCTTTAATGAGTATTTATTTTCCATTTCACAAATTATAGGAGTAGGAGCAATATAGTAGATATATTATATTCCAGAACCTTCCTTTATTCTTCTTTCCTTGAAAGCAGAATAGTGGCAGTTTCCCACTTATTATCAAGTAGCTACAGTATTCAACTTTACCCAGTACTTGCCGCCTTATACTACAGGTATCTATGCAGAAGAATTACAAGGGTTTTAGGTTATATGAAAAAATAATAGTGATGGGGTGAGCAATAAATCAAGAAGATCAGGGACGCGTACAACTGTCTCAATTTGACTGATGACCAGAAAGACTGCATCTCCTAACGAGTCACTTCTTTCTAGCCTTCTGTTAAACCTAACTGAAGCATGTCATACCTTATAATCTTATTATCTTGTAAGGTTTAAATCGCATGTAGAACATACCAGGCACCTTGTGAAATTGACAAATCAGTTTTTGGATTTAGAAAACCTAGACTAGATTTACATTTTGAAGTATCTTTAAAACATATTTCACTCGGTTTAAAGGAGTTTAGTTATATGATACTTTTTGTAGAAATATAACAAGATGGTGATGCTTATTGTAAATGACGTGTAGTTTTCCTTATTTGTAAACTAGGTGTGTCCTACGGTTTTACCTAGTTGTTACTCGAGGCTGTTGTTCTACCTTTACAACAATTACCACGGGATGAAAGTAGTCTAAAATAAAAGTATCTTTACTCACTTCTTATATCATTAGCTATCTGCTTTTAGAAATCCTGTCAAAGTTGAAACAGCCATTCTAGAGATTAGCTGGAACAAAGAGGCTGGCAGACGATCCGACAAAAATTTTATATTGATTTTATTCGTATTATTACTCGTATTAAAATGTCTATTCTAGTACTTTAGGAATAAGTTTATTGCTGGTAGTTCGCATTGTGGAGAGCTGTCATAATTTTATGCGGTTTAGCTGTGCGGTTAAATGTTATTATTGCACAAAATTAATTTTATTATCTCTATAACAACTAAAATTAATATGTGCGAACATTACCTTCACTTAGGTTGTAAATTTCAAAAACTACATGATAACTCAAAATTGTATTCATAGTTAGAAGAGCAAAACATTAATTCATTTATGAACTTAACATGAAAAGGTAAAGAAAATATAACCCGACCACGTAATAAAACCTTTTAACAAAATTAACATAGCCATGATATCTCATTCATTAAAATCGGTCCAGCCCCCCTAGCAAAGTTGCAAGCGTTATTCTTTATTTTTATTGGCTAATCTTAGATAAATGTTTGTAGAAAGAAAAACGCTTGAAATTTGGCTGGAGGTGCTGTAGTTTAGTTGCTAGGATGGAATATACAAATATACTTACATAGGATGCCAACACTTTCCTTGGGCCATAGTCGAATAAAAAATAAACCAAAATTACTCGTTTATTCAAACTTGAGTTAACAATGTAGGTAGTTCAGTGAACTTTTTTCCGAATTCATATGCATACATTAACGTCAATTAGAGAAGCGAGTAAATAATAATTGAATAACACAAATAATAAATACATAAAAAAGAATGGTCTGCTTAGAGTTAACCGTTTTCAATAAAATTAACTATTACAAATTTAAGGAAAACTAAAAAGACTAGAAAAAAAAATTACACTTGTGTGTAAAATAAAAACATAAACAACACATTTGACAACGTAATAAATAATAGAAGTAAATTTATTTACAAGGTTAAGAACATTGACATAAAGTCATCAACATAGAGATTAGTCAGTATAAACATAATGATTTCTAGTTGTAAGCCTAAGTTACCAAACACATGTATCTTGTAACTTTACCACTAGAATTGAAACGAAACAGCTGCATCAGCTTCAACGACCATAATATGTTGACTTTACGATTTTTACAGACGTACAACAAACATTAGAAAGAGCAATCAAAATAAAATTATATTTATTTCAAGTGATAGTCGTGGATTTTGTTCCGGTCTTAATGGCCGCCCGGCAGGTGGCAGCGCCTTCACTCCCCATGAAAAAGGTATAATGCAACGTGTGATTTGTGAATATGGCCTGGTTCCGTACCGTTATTGACGTTTCCTTTTGAGTTATAAATCATATAAAAAATTGTAATCTTTATTTAGTCAAACAGAAGTAACTTAAATAGGATCCTTAAAGCATTATTAGATGGTGTTCAGAGACTTCTGGAAACAGTTGCCCGTGTCGAAGGTCTGACAGTATGCTTTGAATAGAGTTATTTAGAGTATTAAACATTGTTGTTGAGTTGAGTGAGGTTAAAGCGAAATGATTTTGTTCAAACTGAATGACATTATTATACCTTACGCTGACGAAGAATAATATAAACATATTATTCACAACAATTATAAATAATATTCTGAACAAAGAAAAAAAAGATCCTTTTCATTTTACCTTTTCTGAGGTCAAGGTTAGCTTATTGGGTAAATATGAAACCAGCAATATCAAATGAACGGTAAAAAAGGGCCAAATTAATATAAAAATATAACCAAAAATGCGACGGTTTCGCCTTGTTCACCAAAAAATATAATAAGTAGATATATCAACCGAAGGATACAAGATAAAATTTTGTTAATAAGTTAAGTTGCAAAAACGCACGTAGTAAAATCAATCACCATGGAATAGTAAAGTTATAGTTTTGTTCGAGATTCATGAACAAGTGTGTCAAACTGATTTAATCTCAAGTTTTTATGTAGGCATTGCTAATATCTATAATTTTTTACTACACTACTACATTGTGTCTTTCATTAATACTAGCATAAACCCACTTTATTACTAAAACCCTGGTAATCCAGTCACACATAAATAATTCACTAATAATAAGACAACAAATCCAGTAAAAGACCTAGTAATTTACTGATCATATACATTTCAAAAATAAAGCCCAGCTTAACAGTTAGTTATTCACAAACGTGAAGGCATGTATTCGACCAATTTATTTATAAACAGAACCATGGAACCCTAATAAAGTAGTCGATTCACTCTACGTCGAAGCCAAGTGTTGACCGATTTGACATCAACTTCAGTGACACCTGTGTAATTTGTTTCAACTACAGCTGCCGAAATAATATATGCACCAATCTTTGCACGGATATTAGCACTCTAATGTCAGAAAAATATATTTTGCAGTTACTGCCTGCCGTAAAGACGTCGTGCTTTACATATTATTCTTTTGTAAGAAAACAAAAATATGTGTTGCAAGATTTGTATTGGAACGAAGTTCCTTATGGCGCGTTGTGTAAGGGCTAGACGGAAAAATTGTCACGACACAATTTGTTGACACGACACAATTTGTTGTCACGACACGACGACGACACACACAGATATTTTCGTTTCGTCTTTCTATTTCGAACTTCGTTCCATCCGGGTGTCCCTTGACACCTCTCAAGTTTTTATGCCATAGACACTTATGAACATAGCAATCGTAATTACGAGAAAACTATTATGTTGGAACTATAAGTAGTGGTGATTACTTTTGTAACAAATGGTGATGATGCTGATGTTTATTTAACATTAAAATATGTCATTTGTATGTTAAGTATTACGATGGTCATTAAATTTACGAGGTATTTTAAGTAACTGTTTAGTCTTTTAATAGAATTGTAACGTTTGATTATTTGTTTTAATTGCTCACTCTGCCTTTTATTCAAGTAAAAGTAAGTTTTTAAGTGTTCACCTATTTACAAATTAGTTCTCACTGTGTCTTAGGTCCTTCCAAATAAATGACACTGACAACGTTGGTACTTATTAAAAAGTATAACAGACCGTGACTACTGTATTTCATAATACGCCAAAGCGAAAGAGTAAAAGTATTTCAATTTCCTTTTAAACATTAAACAATTATAAATATGTATCTGTTCAATTAAACGTATTATAAATCAAATATTTAACAAAATTTACGTACTTGTATGTGAAATACCCAAATACAGTTAGTTCGTAAAAATCATCAAAGTTTCATAATCGCTATAAAAACATTCCAGTTTACCTAGGCCTCTACTTTCTCGATAACATGAAGTTATCTATTGGTATCTGTTTAATGTATAACGGTTCGTTTTAGACTGGTGTCGTTATGACAACCATAACATTCAATCAGTCAAGTTCATTATGAACAAACGGCCGGCGCTAATACCTCGAACGTCATAGTTGCTTGTTTATACAAAATTTATAATTAACTTCAGAAATTATGAGCCTATTTACCATATTTAAATTTTTACGTTTTAAATTAACGAATTTTAGTAAAGATAGTTATTGTGAATTCGTGATGTATAGTTCTATTTATATACCTACTGAAAAGGTAATTATTATATAGACTTTGAATATCGAATTATTATATGTCATCATTTTCTTTTGAAACTTTAATCGATACTTAGTTGGTACCTTAGAACTGTTACTAATTTTTGATCAAATAGACTATTCATTCGCTGACGATCTGTGTGAATAACGGCTATTTGTCATCGTTATTACTCATGCTAGTTATCTAAAATATAGCAATATAGACATAAATAAAAAAAACCTTTAGTAGCATAATAAGTTATTTTTTTAAATAGCAAAAAGTACTGAGTAACTTGAAAATTAACCAAAGATTACAATTTTTCGAAATAGGGTTTCCACCCTCACAAAAAACACCACCGAAACTCGTTATGAAAATTAGACAAAACATTACCAAAACATAACAAATTAAGTTAAAATACTTCTTAATATTCCACTAGCATCTACAAGAATGAATAGAAAATGAATGAATTGGGCATCATTAGAATCCCTTCACTACGTGGCGGTACAAAAATATGTCATAATTTGTGTTACCAATTGCGAGAGTCACGCCCTAAATTGAACTCCCCTTTGGCTCAAAGCTCGAAAATAATGACACATTCACGGCAGTTTGCAAAATTTATGTTTTCCTTTATTCTACTTTAATGGTTATTACTAGTTTTTTTTCGTTATCGTTACCACTACGCCTCTAAAATAAATTGTACAAACTTTTTCGTAATTTTTATTCTTAGTTTTAGAACAAAGTACATAGGTAAGTAATTACTTATTTTTTTATGTCTATCTAAACTTTACTAGAAAAATAAAAAATATAATTAACGAAAACACCGCGTTTATTTGCATAGTCAATTAGGACTTAATCTATACTAATATTATAAAGAGGAAAACTTTGTTTGTATGTTTGTTTGTAATGAATAGGCTCTAAAACTACTGGATTGATTTTAAAAATTCTTTCACCATTCGAAGGCTATATTATCCACGAGTAACATAGGCTATATTTTATTTTGGAAAAAAATAGGGTTCCGTAAGATATTGGGGTTTTTCGGACACAAGGTGTAAAAAATCAACCCTATACGGGAGAAAATTTTTCGCTACGGGCAATAAAAGACGCAAACGAGGTTGCGTCGGTCAGCTAGTGTTATATAAATCCGTTTATCCACCTATTTAAAACTAGTGATTTAAATAGGCGGACAAACGGACTTAAACGCTATAAAGCTATTTCTTAAGTTTATTTCTTTCCAAAAAAACAAGTTGCTCAATACATAGAAACAACCCTCTTAAATTTTATGTAATTATGCATAATAAATTGGATTTAAACGATTTTGTTGAAGGACGATTTATTTGTCCGCTAATATAAAAGCAAACTCATAAATATTTGCATTTTTGATTTGCCTAATGTTGTGTTGAATGGCGTATCTAATAAATAATGTTAAATAACTCATACTGTTTGTTATTAATATAACTATATACCCATGACGAAATAATTTAAGATCTATCTCAAATAAGAAGTTCATCTATACTAATATTATAAAGAGGAAAACTTTGTTTGTATGTTTGTTTGTTTGTTTGTTTGTAATGAATAGGCTCAAAAACTACTGGACCGATTTTAAAAATTCTTTCACCATTCGAAAGCTACATTATCCACGAGTAACATAGGCTATATTTTATTTTGGAAAAAAATAGGGTTCCGTAAGATATTTGGGTTTTTCGGACACAGGGTGTAAAAATCAATCAGAAAAGTTACTTATTTTGCGAAAATTTTCATGCTACGGGCTATATAAGACGCAAACGAGGTTGCGTGGGTCAGCTAGTTTGTAATATATCTGCTGTTATTATCCGATTTGACTTACATCATTGAATCGAACGTAATTATAAAATAATTTTATTTTGACATCATATTTATATCTGTAATTGGTGGATTAAGAATACGGAGTGTCACAAACCCTATTAATCCCATAGGTGTAGAAAGACCTAAGGGATCAAGTAATACAGGACAACACCATGGCAAAGAGAAGAAAAACTTAAAACTTATAGGTTTATAAAGCCATCTGGCTAGTCAACTTCCTTTCTGCAACGAATTAACAAATATTGATAATAATGATAATGTATAATCGTTTTTATAAATTAACGTCTATCTTGACAAATAAGTAAATACGTAATACAAAATTTTAACAAAAAATACCGACTTCAAGACCAGACGGGAAGCCCCAGCTTTCGAATAAAAAAAGAATCATCGAAATCAGTTAGCGTGACATTGAGTTCTTCTTCAATTTGTCGCACAGATACTTAATGCAAATTGAAGACTTATAATTATAGTTTTCTCGTGACTGACATTGTCAGAACTAGACCAAATTAAAATTTGAATACCACGGTAAGTATCAGCTTTCAATTAAAAAAAATGATCAAAATCGGTTAACCCAGTCAAAAGTTTTGAGGTAACTAACATAAAAAGAACCCAGTCAAAAGTTTTGAGGTAACTAACATAAAAAAGATACAGTCGAATAGGTAACCTCTTCTTATTTTTGAAATAGTTTAAAAGAGTTCAATAAACCCTAGATTACAGAAATAGCTACTATTAGAAACAATTTACTCAAATATAGATAGCTAGCAAAGCAAAACATCGTAGATTTATTTGCCTCGACTCAGATGTTGCAAAATTATCTCTCATCGCTTGTGTATTAATAATAATGACACGGTATTGAAATATGAACGTGTAGCTGTCTAATGGGGTCTGTCTTTAAAGTTGCATATCGTACACATATATCATACATAGGGTATCGCAAATACAGATAACAGACAAGATTTCTCTTCCTTGCCTTGCCCATGGTTGCCTGTAAGATATTGCCTTGGAGCGATAAGGCCGCCACTCGTACATACTTTATAATAGTTTTCAGTGTACCATGTAATTATATAAGCTGGTGTACCATAAAGAGATTTATTATTATTATTTCTACAACCATTTATCATTAGTAAAAACGGTGAAAACAAAATGTCACAACAGTCTATTTTGTTTTCATCTAGATAATTTTACAATAAAGTGTAGATTCCCAAAGTCGTAAATATAACTCAGTTATACATTTCAGTCTTCTTGTGAATGCCATAATATATGCATACATAGAAATCAGAAGAAAAAATATGCATATAATATTACACACATACATGTAGGTATTTAGGTATAAAAACAAACGAAATAAGATGATAAAATATTTGTTTGCTTTATTTATTAAAAAAGGTTCAAATACAAAAGAGAATTTCAATCAAGTAATTGCTAAAACTGAATCCAGTTTACAGTGCCCCAGGTAACATGTAGATATTAAACAAATTGGAAAAAATAATGTAGCCCTTTCGGATTTTACTACTGATTGACAATCACCCTTGCTCATGGATTCAACTCATATTTCCCATGAGCCTCAGGCTGTGTCATGGTAATCCCCCTTCTAAACAGTAAACATATGCCCGTAATGTCTGCCTGTCTAATTCTGTCCTTTTTTAATTTCTAAGGTTTGAGTAGGACAGGTATAAAACCAGGTAGTTTATAGAAATACGTAGAATGCGGGGGCTGACCGTACAAACATATTCCCTTGTCTCCCCATATAAAGAGAAGTCAACCCTAAAGTTCTAGGCTCCCCTAATAAGCTGCCGCGTCTCACCTTAGAGCAGAGGGTTGTCGCTCAAAACAAAGATTAAGTCAAATAAGATATGATATTAATAATCGTAGTAAATTGACGAATTATTGTTGGTAAGGGCAGTCAAAATATTTATAGTATATTCAGTTGCAAATATATTATAATTTACTGCCTCGGTGACACAGTGGTGGCGTATGCGACTGCTGTGCTTGAGGTCTCGGGTTCGATTCCCAGGTCTTACCAAATGCTTGTATGATCTGCAAATATTTATTTTGGAGTTTGGGTGTTTTTTTTATGTATAACATGTATGTATTTACAAAAAAAAGTATATAAGTATTTCTGTCAGTTGTTTGGTACCCAAAATACAAGATCTGCTTAGTTTGGGTTTAGATGGCGTTGTGTATTAAATGTCCGAGATAATTGTTATTATTTATTTATTATATAAGAAGGACTAACTTATTTAGTATCTCTTTAATGGTCACTTAAATCTATATATAAATTGTTTATTTCACTTAAAGTCAAGTAAAAATACACTATTTTAAGTTAGTTAAATTAAAACATTGAGATTTAGAACGAAAATGGTTGGTTTATTTTTTATGTCACTAGGCGGTGTTAACAATTGTTAGTGTGACAATGAAGTTAAATTACAGTATTCGGTTTTTCTCACATTCTTAATTCAGTTTTGACGATCACCAATTCGGCATTATTAAAGTAGTCATTATAAAACATCATACAATAGAACATTCATTATTACAAAAGATCTGTGTTATTTTTTGGTAGGTTTTTTTTCTGTACTGGCTGTAAAAATATTAATAAATTAATAAAACTTGGAGAACTCGAAACACTTTCCAGAATAAAATAGCGAATAATGTTTAATACAAATACACCCTTTGATACTATTACTTTATTTAGAAATGTATGATTAAAATTCTAATTATAAAGAAATTTGACACTTTTCAAGCGTCATTCTCTCGTCACTCTGTCAGATTCGAAGTGGGGAACTCGTTGTATCTGTACGATTTAATCTTTGGCACATATGAGAGGTCACGTGATTAATGAGCGTAGGGTGTAGAGACGGACGATAAACGGGGCACCATCTAATCATCAACAAGTTGCAAATTAATATAGCACTACACCCTTGATATTTATGAATACATTCTTGAGTAACTATACCGTATGTAACTTATGATTAAAGGCGATTACGTAACTATTTACGTTCTGTTAATGACGTGTGATGTAAATATGAAGCTGAAAACTGAAGATGATTCCTCAAAGATTGTTTATAGAAAATCATGCAGTAGAAATACGAAACTTATAACATGACAAAAGGTGACATTTTGAGCTCAACAGATTATTAAACTAATCATAATTAAATTTATTCATAAAGCACATATTTAGCTGACTGCAAAAACTGTAGTAGGTACAGAAGAAAGTAGAGCCCGGGCTAAACTACCCTTACATAGAAGACCAGCCTAAAATAACAAAATTAGTGCTGTCGTGTTCTTTTGTATGCGAGACCGGAGACCCAATGATGCAGTAGTCTCTCATTAGACCACCATAGTGTGGGTCACCATGCTGCATTGTTGCATTCGCAATGAGCATGGTGACTACTACTCTTGGCTTCTGTTCATGCTTTCCATCAGGCAGAGTACAGTCACTTTGGTAAGCCAATATTTAATATAACAAAAGCTGTAGAATATAGTGCGCACTTCTTTTATTTTTCACATTTTTATTTGTTTAAAACTAATAGTCACATTGTAACACACTTTATTTATTTTAATCGGTGCCTTTTATCTATTCATTAACGTGTTGAAATTATCTAGAAGGATCTAACCCATTTAATATCACTTTTTTGTACCTCGCTCGTTAGAATATATAACGCTATCTATCTCATCAGTGTGACTCAGTCCGTCAGCTTATTCTTGAATACAATGTAACAAGTCGAAACATGTGAGATAACATCGGCAGAATCAGTATATGCCGGTAGGTATCCATACTTATGTGTTTCTGCGGCACTGTAAGACAAATCTTATAACAATCTTTGATACCCATCGAAAATCATTTTTTTGTCTAGTTAGAAATAACGTGATGTCCAAAAAGATGTCAGGGCAGATCATAAAGTCGTCGTAGGAACACAAAAGAAGCACGGGAATTTTTAAAGCTTGGAAACGTAGCAAACAATCTCATTTTAGACTTACAATATAGATTTAGTAGGTTAGGTAGGTATAATGTAAAGTCGCACCAAAAATTAAATTTGCATAAAAAATCAAAAACACGTAAAATCTGTTAAAATGTAATATCAACAAATTGAGTCAAAAAATTTCATACTTAAAACTGGTCCAGTGTAAAACCTTTTAACCGTAAAAACAGTAAATGCTCTGGTGGCAATTAAAATATATCTCGAACAGCGCCTATTAAGAAAAAAATATTGACGTGCAAAACAGAATGCACCGGCGGAACAGTGCAGTAAAAACGAATGCCCGCGTAAAGTGCCGGTGAAGGTGCGCGAGCGCTGTACGTTTGACGTTAAAATGCTCTCGCGGTTCCCGAGTTAATGTAACGAGCTTAAAGGAAACCGGAGGATTTCTAAGTAAAGTTAACAATCTGTGGTGCTTAACCAGATATATTTACAACATTTATTTACACTTGTGATGCAGACGCTATGGTATTAAATTTCAATTAACGAACTGTTTAAAAACAGAACTTCGAACTCCATACGTAAATTGATATGAGTGTTTTTTTTTATTACAAATAGCCAGTTACAACCGACTTACCACACTTTTTTCATTTTAAAAGTCGTTTCAATATTCTCAAGTTAATTTAAAATTGACGTTTATTATTTTTTCGTAGCTTTTTAATGACGTAATATTTAATTTTTTTATAGTTTCTAAATATTATTTAAGTTTAGTTTTCCTAAATGCAAAGTTATGCAAATGGCATAGAAAACGTTAAAACCTTTGAAGAGTATGCCTTCATCACGACATCCTGTGACATAAAACATTCTCTTACATAATCAACACTAATATATGCGAACAGAAAAGTATCTATCCTCGGCTTTGAATAATACAACCAGAAAAGAGACCACACAAATGCTACGGAACCATTAGTTTGCTAGGAAGTAAACTGTGGTGAAGGATGGTAATTTTAACTTTTCTAATAAATATTTATAAATATAAGTCTTGATTTTTTAATTCATTCGTTTTGTAATATATTTTAAATCTGACTGAGTTCAACTAACCATAAATTCACAATTTAAAACTTGACACGTTTACACCTAATTCAATATTGAAATAATTCAATGGCTAGCCGCCTATCTATATATATATACTTACATATTTCACACATGTCTATCTGAACCCAAACAAGGCAAATCTGTATCTGGTATGGTAGCTAGACTGCTGATAAACGTACTTATATATTTCTAAATACAAGCATATTATAGATATATAAACAAAAAAACCCACCAGCCACCAGCACCAGCTTTCAAATAAAACAAGAATCATCAAAATCGGTTCATCCAGTCGAAAGTTCTGAGATAACAAACTTAAAAAATACAGTCGAATTGAGAACCTCCTCCTTTTTTGAAGTCGGCTAACTTTTGCCATGCGTTAACGTGGCTTGACTGCACGTAGTGGTCGCCACGCTACTGTTTTCTACTACACTGAGTGTTGTGGGTTCAAACCTAACATAGGACAACATTATATGTGATCTACAAATTCTTGCTCTGAGTCTAGGTGTTCCTTGTATCCGTTTTATATAGGTTCATAAAAGCCCCTACGACGCTTGATTTATTAATAATGCGGTAGTTGTATTAAAAATAAAAAACAAATTGTCTAATAACTAATTTATAGAAATTTTTACTTTTTACATAATTTTTAATTATAATCGAACACAAAAATGATTCAAGGCTATACAGAAGAATAAAAATGGATGTAAAGAAATATGGATGCATGGTATCCTGGTTCGATTTATAACGTTCATTAATATTTACAGAAAGAAAAAACATATTGAAAGAAATTTCTAAAGCAATAAGAGAATAAAAGACAATCTTTTCTAAATAAAATTCTCGATGGCTGTCGTCCCGATTAAGTTTCGTACTTTATCTCTTTAGCTATACTGTGACAGATTTACTGAATAAGTACAGATAGAACAGAGAAATAATGTTACAGTTTGAATAATCGAGATTACGTAATTTTTCTCTTGCCTCCAGGCAGCATTGAAACAGTATTGGTATAAGAGCATTTTCAATCGAAGAAATTTCTAGAAGTAATTTTCAAGACTCATCATATCAAGGCGATATTGGATTTTGATATGAATTTATTGAAAACGCCTGACCAATGTCAAATCGGCTCTCTAGCGATATCAAAAAATTATATCAGACCTTTATCGACAGAATACAGCCGAATGCGCAATTCCAATGAATGACGGCTAATGACAAATTAATGAAACTTTTAACAAACCATATCTTTCTTAATTTGAACGTAGCCGTCAAGATTAAAGTAACTATAGATTTAAAATGAAGGATGTGGAGTGTCAATATTTCAAGACTAAAGTATAATAATATACATTAAAATTATCTATAATATTTGATTCAGGAACTTTACTAACAATAATCACAAAATTTAACAAAAAAACCGACTTCAAGAACTGGATAAAATAGAAATGGGACCACACGGGAAGCACAAACATTTAAATTAATAAAAAGAATTATCAAAATCGTTTCACCTAGTCGAAAGATTTGAGTTAACACACATAAAAAATACAGTCGAATTAATAAACTCCTCTTTTTTGCAGTCGGTTAAAAACAGAGGGATTACGAATAAAGTGATTATAAATTATGTACTGATGAGAAAAGCAACACAAATAAATGATTTTAACAAAAGAATACCCGTTTCCTCAAACAATTATCACTTCCATATTAGAAAAATCTCATAAACTGATGTTTGTAACAGTTAACACGTGTCCCTGTAACAACAAAACATTGTACCGTATCGTATTAGCTATCAGAACGGACACGAGTTCTCTTGAAAATGTGAGGGGCTACAGCATCACGGCCTAACAATATTTCACGGCGTGTATGTCACGCATGTATATTTCATTGTATGTTACAACAGTGAGATCTCGTCGTGGGAAATCAAACGCTTGTAGCCGTATTGAGCATAGGTGAGTATGTTCTGTAATTATTATTATGCATCATTTATTGGCCTATTTTGCGCATGCAAATGGAATACATGAACGTGTTAATTATGAACTAAATTAGGTGACGTGTTTGTGAAGACGAGTTAAACTGTATGCGCTTACTCTTTGTGATTGAGGTCCGTTATTGCAATGTTAGGAAATAAAAGCTCTTTTTAATTATCGTACTTTAAGTACACGTTCATACTATTGTGACATTCTTTATGGGCATCCATGCCAAAACCATGCCATCCATGTCAATAATAAACAAATGTCTACCTACCAAAAGTAATTGAAATTGAACAGCAAATTATTATGTACATTTTACAAAAGTGTATATTATAATATTAAGGTATGATATACTATAATTACTTCATTCCAAAGCAGTGCAACGTTTTAAGTGCCTTGTACCATGAATAGGTTTAATATACTACTACTAGCTGAACCCTGCGATGTTTCCCGCAGTTATTGACGTACCGGGGATAACGCCGCGCGTAAAAAATGTAGTCTATGTTACTCCTTATACCATCAGCTACCTATCAGTGAAAGTCCCATCAAAATCGGTCTATCTATATATATATATATATATATCAGAGATTAGCCGGAACAAACCGACAGACAGACAGACCGATAGACTAGACTAGATAGTTTTTTTTAATAATGGAATATGAATCGTGTAAACATTCATATGTACTTGGTAAAAAGCGTTCATTTTAATATTACAAACAGACAATCCAATTTTATTAACTTGTTTAGATGAAACCGCCATTTTTCAGTTTTGAACTGAATACCAAAGTTCTCCACCACATAGGAAGGATTAAGGAGCTCCACGATTTCCAACCGGTTAGGATAAATGGTTCGACATTATGAAAGATCAATAATGTCTAAAACTGCTAAACTATTGTGTGTCTGTCAGTATGTTATCACACAAAGATAGATTGCTTTTGAAAAGAAACCATACAGTTGTAAAGATACAATCCATTTCTAAGATAGAAATGTAAATTACAGTTTGCGTTTAGACATCAGAAGACAATATTTAAAGGCAGTGTAACGCAACCTATTTGTCAATTACCTGTCAAATATTATATGTATTAGCAAATCGGTGGCTGCGAGATTAACGACGTGTCAATAATCAAGTTTGCCATAGGAATTAGTAAATGATTACCGAAATTCATTATTGTTGTGTACGTTTCATTTTAATGTTTTAAACAAAGTAAAATGACTTTAAAAAAAAGTGCGTGCGTACAAAGTATACATGTCAGAAATGAAACTTCTTTGGCAAACTAATTATTAATAAAAAGAATTAAAAAGAATTGTTAAAATGCTTTTATTTTATATTGTTTAAAAAATAATATAGTGAAATCTGATATGATGAATATTAAATTAAAATTACCTTTTTCTCATTCTGTCTCAATCGCTCTCTCCCTCTCTTCGACAAAAACGCTGCACATCTTCGTGACGCTAGATATGGACAAATGACTACTGTTAAAAGTTTAGTAGATGTCGCTATAGTTTTCAAAATTTGTCCATATGCATTTTTTTAATTTTCTGGACTCCTCCTCCATATAAATATTAACTGTTCCCAATATCATACTCCTCCGATTGCATGATTGTCATGAAAATGGGTACAAAGTTTTTGCTTCACGTATTACTGAATAGTGTATAATGGGCGAAAAGACTTTTTTTAAGATTAATTCAAAAGCAATAAGCTTTGTGTATATTTGTGTTGATCTAAATCCTTTTCCTCAAAAATGTGTATATGTTCTAAGTTAAAATTAACATTAAAATTTACCTAATATAATTTATCTAATATAAAAAAATACAGGATTTCCCTACAGATTACAAGAATTAATTATCTCAGACAAGAAATACTAGTAGGTAAATACAAATAATAGCGACTAATATATATTTTTTTAATAATTATGAAAACTTAGACCAAACCAATTTTTTACCAACTCCTATCGACTAAATACCTCTGACAAAGCCTTTTAAAAGAGTCTATGATAGTATAACTTTCCTCTTTCTGACACGATCAGCCAACCCTAAGGGTTTTGGGGAAATGTCAGCAAACAGAATCAATTTCCTGCCATTCAAATAGTTTTACGATAAGTATATTGCAGTAACATAGTGTAAGTTATACATATTTAACCGTGGGAGAGCTATGCTTCGGCATGAATGGGCCGGCTCGACTGGAGTTATACCACGGCCTCACAGAAGACCGGTGTGAAATAGCGTTTGCGCTGTGTTTCACCGAGTGAGTGAGAATACCGGAGGCCCATACCCCAACCCTTCCCCCCATCCCCTTTCCCATCCCCCAAAGGTCAGCAACGCACTTGTGACGCCTTTGGTGTTGCGAGTGTCCATGGGCGGTGGTAATCGCTTACCATCAGGTGATACGTCTGCTCGTTTGCCAACTATTCAATAAAAAAAAAAAAACTTGAATATTAAAACAAGCTATCAATGAATTAATATATTATGTATACGAAATGAGTCTCTTAAGTTTTGTGGAATTAAAGGGTCCAGATTCTCTGCATTCCTCGCAGTCTAATGAATTAGTGTTCATAATGAATTTTAGTTCTAATTGTCCTCCAAGTTTAACTAGCTAAGTAGATATTAAATAAATGAAAGTTAACATCATATTTTCATTGATTTTGTAATTATAAATAAAGATTTTATTAAAATTTCTTTACCTTGAACTTAAATATTATTTAAGGTCACAGAGGTCAATGGAATCGTAAACATAATAACAATCATCACAACTTTTTTGGCATCAAAAAGCAATTTAAACTAATCCACTATTGCGTGGGCTGTTGCCTATCTAAGTCATAAAATCTATTCATTTAATTGACTAGCACTGTTATGGAATAAAAGTAATTTAAAGGAAAAATCCTAGAGACGAAATATATGTCAAGTAATACTTTAGAAATTAATATCCAGCCCAATAAACATTGAGTCGGAGAACGCTTGGGAAAAAAATGTAATAAAATTATGTGTCACGTGAATCGTGATGGAAATGGGTGGTTCCTGTTCAAAACGCCAACTTTTCTTTGATATTACTTTATTTGGTTACGTATATGTGGGCGAGGATATGTAAAGAGGCTTATTGGGATAAGCTTTCGGGTGGATACCATCCTCAGAAGAAGTGAATAATAATAATATCTTCTTTTTTATTATTTGTGTCCCAAAACATGTGACCAGTCTCAAATATGGGTCTGGTTGGATTTGTGCATTGTTGCACCGTTGAACTGTCTCCACTAAAAGTTAAGAGTTACCAGTTTTTCTTGATATTTACATCTACTTTCGCTTAACATAACAATGTTTGTATTAACAGTTACAGTTTTGAAAGAACCTTTTATGTTCTGTTTTGTCTAGAATTTAATCTAAACATTTTTTTTTATTTTAACGAAATACTTGATTATACAATCAGGTTTCTTAATTATGTTCTTATGCTTGTTAATATAAAAAAACACAAAAATGTTATATTCCGCATACAATATTATCCAATAACTCGTTATTATTAGATATCAAATGACAGTTTACTTAAAAATTTAGATAGAATAAGTAGGAAATCAAGATGAGCAAACATAATTCTACATTTGTATGCAAAGTGAGAAATTTGAAAAGCATTATTCATGAGCATTATAATTAAAATTGATAATAGTTCTTGATGTATCAAATATTTGATTTTCTTACATTAATATTTTCATGTTATATTTATTTTTTAGCAGTTACATTGGAGAGCAGGAATAAAAAAGAGTTTATACGAATCTGAACGTAGATCTAAGAATAGTTTATATTTTATTAGACTTTTATCAACTTCTACAAGTAGATTAAGGATGCTGAGTATCACGTGGTAACGTAAGTGCCAAAAGGAAACAAACTACAAACAATGACAGCACTGCAAAGAGAAGGAACACTTGAAATAAACCCTATATCAAACTTACTGGTTAATATGGCATCCTAGGCCTAAACCTATTTGCTAAGATAGGCCTACGTGCAATAAAGAACTATTACAGATTATTTAAGAGTTACATTTTTTATACACATATTACCCGAATATAATCAAAAGCGAACACGCGAAAAAGATTAAATTGAAAAAGATAAAACACAGCTTATGGTTTTACCTATGTTTGATTTAGATGACGGAACTCCCGAAACTAGGCGAATTGCCTTTGTGATTTTAGAGAGACAATAAACAACGCAGTATTTTGAACATTGTTTTATTTATGTTATGCACAATCCTCATTTGATTTGCAAATTAATACCCCAACGCACTTACAGTTTGTTAAATGGCTGGGAGCGTAAACAGCTGACGTCTCTCACAAAGGGATTAATATATAACCATGGGTAGTTTCATTCATTACGATTGGTTTGTGGTTATCGTTATATTCTATGTCATCTTAAATATTACCTATTCAATTAGTACAAAATAAACTAAGTGTAAACTATGTACAAAATAAGTTATTATTACAGTACTAATTTTAATAAATATTTGCAACTTCGAACACACAAAGCCATCTAGTCCCAAGCTAAGTTGAGCTTGTGTTGTGGGTTGTGGGTACTAGACAACTGATATTAATACATGTATATATTTCTTTAAATACATTTATACTATGCATGGAAAACACCCAATCTCCGAACAAATATTTGTAGATTACAAGTATATAAACATTTGGTCCGACTTAGGAATCAAAATCGAGATCTCAAACACAACAGTCGCATACGTTACCGAAGTAGTTACGTTATAATGTAGAGGTCTAAACGAACTAAAACTAATTCTGGCTTATGAATAATCGCACTGACTGGATTGAATCGCACTTGCGTATAAGTCACGTAAATGTTCATATTTTTAGTGTAGTACGCCTATTATAGACCTAAAAAAAACATAGTATCATGTTGTCATATATAAATTTGATTCTAGGCACCTATATTTGAAATTTATTTCAGTTCACTCAAATATAGATAGCGTGAAAACGTTATCAACTAAAACATAAATAACTCCAGAATTTGACATAATCTGGCCATTTTAACGTAAGCCCGACGCGATCAGCCACACATTGCACATCGACAGTTCAGTTGACAAATGTTCGCTGATTAATATAATTGTGTTGCTATTGCCATATATTATACGTTTGTCTCAGTCGTTGGTACTTTACGACATTTACTTTGTTACATTGATTTACTGCTCTGAAATTGAAGTGGAGTATCGTGCGGTAATTGTATTGCAACATGGTGTTACTACTTCATTTGTATGTTATGTTGTCTAATATCTACTTATGTTTACTCTTGAGTTTTCACAAATTAAATCAATGATGTCATGATGTCGAAAATACTTATTTTCTTGGAGCTTACTAGCTCTTTGAAAAATTATACATAAAAAACAACTTCACATTTCAAATTAACGACTCTATTCATTGAACCGTTTACGTGAATCAAGGTCAATCAATAGGAAAGCGTAAATGATGAATATATTTGTCGTTTATTTTATCTGCATATCCATTGATTTAATAATCCAATACCCTTTCGCCCTAACCATATTTATTTCATAAAACAGCGTTTAACATCATTTCATGTATTCGTTACTCAAATTAGATACCCATAAAACAATTACAAATTTATCAAAGTTCAATATCTCCATCTTTAATTGAAAACCGGTTTAGAACATTTGCTTACTAAAAATCCATATAATTGACCGCAACGATTCTGATTGAGCCTACAGAAAAAATAACCTTGATTCAGTACACGATAGATTATCAACGGCAATTAGATATAGTATACAATTCAATGGATAATAACACTATGTTACCCGTTTTGTTTGTTGTTGGACCACTTATAATTGTATTAATATATTTTGCTAAATGTATACCGGTAATTGTTAAACTTCAAAGGATATTTCTAGAATGCTTTATCAAGGTATACTTTCGTGTTGATGGTCAATTTCTGCCAATTCGTTCCTTCAATAAAGTGTATAAAATTTTTAACTATGGTATATTTTTGTTTATCCTTGAAACAATTTATAGTGATTCTTTCTATGGTCATTGTAATTCGAAATGGTATAAATACTTATCAAAGGCGGAAACTACAAATATCAATAAAGTAACGAACTTTGAATACCAAAGATTCTTTAAGTTGTGTGTATTTATAATCATTTGTTTGAAGATAGATACATATTTTATAGACAATTGAACTTGTAAATAGTGTTACTTATATGAGATTCAGAACCAATAGGTGATAAGTATATAAGGATCATCATCAAATGGACTTTGGTCAAGAGTTTACGTCTGAAATACCTTACCTTCAGGGTAAACTGAGACAAAATTTGACATTTACTTCTATCTTACTTCAAGAGCTATCTCCAAGTACTTTAAAACTTTTGTGAAAGCTTCCCACTTCAGATACACGCTCCTTAGAACACCATCATTTTGATTCAAGTAAGTACTCCTTGGCTGACCCCTTATGATCTGCAAATTTTGCTTATATTTAGTTGATCTACTAAACATTACAAAATCTAATATTCAATAAGTAACAGAATAATAGCCAATTCAGAAACAAAAACAAGTAACAAACAAGTGTTCAAACAATACAACAGAAGTTCACGCCAAATGAGCATTATGATAACAAAAATGTACAATACAACGTAATTACACCCACAATGAACTGTCATAGCGATTCAAGCAATGACAATCGGTAGGGTGACAGCACCTATATTTGGCTATTACAGACAGTTCGCAAATTATAAGCGGAAGCGATTTTTGTAAAGTTTTTGTCTTAAGCTCTAACTATAAGTTTTATTATGAATTGAACAAAAATAAATTATGTTTTTATCAAGTCTCAGTGTTTCGTAACTTTAATTTATATTAGCTGAACCCCACGGTGCTAACCGTGGTACGACAAATAATGCGGGCAACGCCGCGAAGTCTAGATAGTATATCTATAAATTATAGCCTTTGTATTATTCTGATGTATAAGCTATATTATTGTAAAGTTTCATTAAAATCCATTCAGTAGTTTTTGTGTGAAAGAGCAACAAATATACTCACTTACATACTCACAAACTTTCGCGTTTATATTTTAGTAGGATACTAGGTTGATACGGCATTGAAAGTCGTCGGAGAGATTATTTTCACTGAATTTTGATACTTACATTCTACATAGGTATGAATTTTGGATAATAACGTAACTCGTAACCTTACTTCTGCTTTCATGTATCAAAACCTGATTATCAAGCTATGCTTATTGTGGATATAGTTATCTATTTATCTGTGTTATTTGGCTTCCAATGTGATAATTATTATTGCTAACCATTATATTACTATTATAAAAATAGTTTGTACCGAGTTCTTGAATCACTTAATTTTATAATAGTTGTGTTTGCATTCTAAATTATAACGATTCTTTGATCGATTTATTGTTTAATTCGATTGATTCATTTTAACACCGTTAGATACTTAACTATCATATTAGTATTCAGGTAACACCTATACCCGATAATTTATTTTTAACAAATTTTTGTTGATTGGTTATTGAAATATTTAACTGTAATTTATAATTCACATAATGATTCCAAAAAATGCACTAAAAAGTGGTTATGACATCATAGTAAAAGTACCAAATTCGCTATGTTTCATAGAATGTGGCACCAAGTTTCGGAAATTAGTAAGCGAAGCTACGTAACTTGAGCCGGCGTACATATGGTATTTATTCCATTTCATTCATCCAATAAGGGTTGATATAATTTATGTCATATTTCCTAAATGTTCGCGACATATTCAAGTTCAATGTTGACATTTACATTTAACAATACAGTGTGTTTCATTGTTTCTTGATATTTTGTATTCAAATCAAATGTCGGTAAAATGCCACTCGATTAGCAATTAATGCAAAATGTCAGCGATTCATTATGAAAAATCTTCTCGATAGTATAAAAACCTTTGTATATTATACTGATTGATAATTTCTTATTGATAATAATAGTATTTAATCGACGTGGTCAATCATTGTGAACCCTACCTTGCTATTAATTAGAAAATTTAAATACACCCACATCCAATCAAAAGTTATGAAACTAATCATTACTAGTTTCTGTTATGTTGCGAAATTACGTTGTAAGCGAGATTATTTCATTGATGTTATTCCTAATTATATTTTTTTTTTAAAGTTATGATATTTAGTTGAGATTCCTAACTATATAGCCTTTCCAATCACATAAAGGGTACGAAAACGAGGCCTCTTCGACCGCCTGAAGTCACAACTTAGCCGTGGGAGAGCTATGCTTCGGCATGAATGGGTCGGCTCGACCGGAGTGATACCACGGCCTCACAGAAAACCGGTGTGAAATAGCGCTTGCGCTGTGTTTCACCGAGTGAGTGAGGATACCGGAGGCCCATACCCCAACCCCTCCCCCCATCCCCTTTCCCATCCGCCAAAGGTCGGCAACGCACTTGTGATGCCTTTGGTGTTGCAGGTGTCCATGGGCGGCGGTAATCGCTTACCATCAGGTGATACGTCTGCTCGTTAGCCAACTATTCAATAATAAAAAAAAAAAAACAACTGTTTCTCCATCTATCCCTAATTTGTAACCTAATTGTTTACCTTATATTTATTAACCTTCTGTCTTAACTATGTTTAAAAACCGATAATGCCTCTTGGAGAGTTGATCTCAGGGCGGTGGCCAACCCTAAAAGAAACTAGTCAGAACCATTTGTAAGACTGAAAATAGTCTAGGAAGAATATGACGAAATATAATTTAATAACGGTGTTTTAACTAAAATTTATGATCGTTAAGCAATATAACAATTATGAGTACAACTCTAAATAAAATAACTAATTACTACTGAGTCCTGAGTCCCTAATAATGTTGCTTTGAACCATTGGCGTATTTGACAAATGTATAGATGGCGTGATGCAATCATCCTGTAGGTGATGCCCCAACCAGCTCTGAGCGTAGGTTAATCATTTTATTCAACAGTATACAGTTACTCTGAATTATTATTGACATACCAACTGTCAGGGGTCGCTGTCGAATCGAACGTGTGAGTGAAAAATCAATACGAATCGTAACCATAAACCACTGATGTAGGCAATGCGTATAACAATAGTTTAGGTGTTTTTTTTTATGTCACAATCAAATCAATAATCACCAAATTTGAATAGTGAACTAGTACAAATGTAGAATTAACGATAGATGAAAATATAAAATTCTATCAAACCAACCCCTTACTTTACTTTCAGGTAACGATGTGATATTTTTTGCCCTTCATAAATAAATATGTAATTTATAAGTTAAATACTTTGTTACTGTTTATTTTTTCAAAATAACTTGAAGTTCATCTTTAGCAAGAAAGCAACTTTTAAACAGCGAGAAAAAGGGTTTTTTGAATCTAATAAAAAGCTGTTTCATACTGACCATGTAAATCCCCAAAAATAAGAGAAACGTTATTTCTACTTTAAAAATAGCATCAGCAGAGACACCATTAGATATTTAATTAATTTTGATGCTCATTTTATTAACTTTACTTTTTATGCAAATATTTACATCAAAAATATCGGATATCTTATTAAATTTCTTAGAATGAAAAACAGTTTTATTGACGGCAGCCGTCTTCTTCAATTTGTTACCACCAAAATAAGATTGATAAAAGCACCAATTAATTTAGAATTGGAATTTGACCTCACCCATCTGTAACTCTATATACTGTAAGAATGGTTTAGGCCTTTGAATACAAAGGTCTCAATATCATTTGGAGAAATCTCTCTACACTACCAAACATGTAGTAGTTAAGGCAACAGTATAATTAATGCATTCATTAGGAGTATCGTTTGATACACCAGCGAAAAGCATGATGTTTCCACAAATAATATCAGAAGTTTAGTTGAAATCAACTCCATGAAATGAAATCAATTTCAGAATTAGTGCGCATCGTCGATCAAGATATCGAATACCGTTCTTCATTAAGTCGATTTTATCGACAGCAATTTTTAATAATTGGTACTCGACTCAGATTTTTGACGGGACGATTAAGATTCTTAACTCGCGTAGATATATCTCGTTGTTCCGCAAATTTCTTTACTGATTGCAGAGAAATTATGTCAGTGAAATTAATTGTCCGAGCTTTCAAAGTTTTAAATAACTTAAATTTAATGGCATATCGATTTATTGCGTCACGGTTTTATTTTCTAATCTACACAAAATAGTATTGAATCTGTAGATAGATATAGATGTTTGTACCATAAACATTACAAATACTGTATAATTTAAAAATAAACAATAGTGTTCTCAAACAATATTCCTGATCATTCAATATCTATTCTGCTTATCTGATTCACACTAACAATCGCACTCATTCGAAAGACTTTGCATTTTATTGTTTTAAAGTCAACTATGGCCATTATTGAGCGCGCTGTGAGATTTTATCTAAAGCTAAATGTTTCGTGAATAAAACTGGTCGCGCTCGTTCAAATCGGATCTCGATCGCACGGACGAAGTATCGATCGAGTATCGATAGAACCCGTGATCGTATCGGCAGACGATATTGCGTAATTATAGGGTAGTTTAACGGTTATTTTATTCGGCGAAACTTTTTATTTTATGCATGATATAGGTACAATCGAGTTGCAGCTTCTTTTAGTTTTTTAACATTGGTAACTTTAGACATTGACTTTAAATATTTTATCACAATGGTAACAAATTTTAGGAGGACTGTCAATAGATTTAAAATACGTTCAGTACCATTATAGATTTATGTTAAATACTTAAACTTAAAGTGCTAGATGGACAGATGAACTGGTGAAGGTAGCAGGACAAAATTGGATACCCTTGGCTAGACATAAAGAACGTTGGAAGACCTTGGTGGAGGCTTTTACCCGAAGGGGGTCCATATAAGCTACGACAAAATAATTATCTTAATTTAATGACCAAAATTAATTCATTTAATCTGATCATAATGCAATTGAAATTATTTAAAAAGATTTTAATTTATTAATAGATTAGAATGTATTGTAGTAGGCTAAATGGAATTAAATAAAGCTTTATTATTATTATTACATAAACTTAAAAAGTAATTATGGAATTTTTTTTTATGTATAAATACAAAATTAGATTGAGAAAATATTCTTGTGTTCATTAAGGCTTATTCAGTTGAATGCTAGTAATTAAAAATACATCAATTACGAAGAGAGCGCCTTTATATGCACAATTTTGTGTCTTCGTATCTGGATGTCGCTAATTTTCCTTCGCCATGTGTGCTTTCACACGATGCTTAACAAAATATTATGGGTACACACATTTCATTTAGTACTAAAAATTTTAATAACCAATTTACATATTATTGATATATATATAACTAGCTGATCCACGCAACCTCGTTTGCGTCTCATATAGCCCGTAGCATGAAAATTTTCGCAAAATAATGTAACAATATGTAACTTTCGAACGGTGAAAGAATTTTTAAAATCGGTCCAGTAGTTTTTGAGCCTATTCATTACAAACAAACATACAAACAAAGTTTTCCTCTTTATAATATTATTTTCCTCTTTATAATATTAGTGTAGATGAGTTACAATAAGCGGTATCTTTATCAAAAATGTCAAGGGCTAAATTATTTAATACGTTTACTTAACTTATTATAAGGTACTTAAATTCATAAACATTGACAGTATCCTTTTATGTTCTGTAAAGTTTAAATCTTGTTTAAATTACTGTACGATTGGTCTAGTAGTTTTTTAGTTGACTTAAAATAGACATCATTTGCTGACGACCCAGTTAGACTATCATACAGAATTTCGATATTCGATATATCCACACATACATACATTACTACCAATTAGAGTTCGTGTGCCACTGTCCTAACTTCGAAGTGTCGTGTAAGGGTTGAGGCGGACGGATAGGGAATGTGCCTCGCATTTCAAACGGTCCCATTAACTGGCATCGCTTTGAAATGCAAATTCGATTTTTTTTTCTTCATAAAATCTTTCATTGAATATTTCAAGCTGCGCCTTGTGGGTGAATTTATTTTCTTCCTTCAAATGCGGAAACGAAATAAAAGAATCAACAATTTGGATTTTCTCTTTATTGTGAACATTTTGTTACGATTTAATTTAAATCTGAAGTTTAATATTAATAGTCTAGTAAAATAATTAATAACCACATGTTGATAATATCCCAATCTAATTTTATATTCAAACCCGTTCTGAAAGTGTACGCGAACATGAATAGGGTGAAGGCACCAATGATCGGCCATTGTGTAAGCGAACGCCCCTAGCTCCATGTTGTCACATAATGTCAGTATCGGAAGGGCTCAAAGTGTCACCCCTGCCAGACGAGTGCACTTGCTACACGTTATCCAGATATGTTGTGAATTTGACTCGGTACTTTGAATGACGACTAATTCCTTTGTTAACGCGCTGGCATATGGGCGACATGACAAGAGCGGTTTAGTATGGATTGCCAATATTGAGAGCGGCCGCACTTCTGTTAAGCCTTAATTACTCAGATTTAGTTTTACTGCATGAGAAAGGATTTTGATTCGTGACTAATATTATGAATTAACATTGGACCCGTAACAAAAAACATGACAAACAAAAACGTTCAAACAGTATCTACTATCTATCAATGTCTTAACAGGGAAAAATGATCTTAGTTACTTATTCAAAATCACAAGATAAATTGACTTTGATGAATGAAAATATTCAGGATTGTGATATTACAATAAAGTTTGAGAGTAAAATAGTAAACAAAACACACCTAGCCATTAACAGGGGAGTGCGAATAATATAACGTTTTTGACGGCCCACGTTTGGTGCTACCCTAATTTGTTATTGCTGTCATTCGTTCGGTGAACTTGCGGCTGCTTTATGCTAATAAATGCATGCTCGCCTTGACAATTGATATAACGACTGCGAAATAAGTAAAAGTTATTAACTCCATATTGATTACTCAGAAACAGTTGTTGTAACTTTTTTTTTTTTTATTGAATAGTGGGCAAACGAGCAGACGCATCACCTGATGGTAAACGATTACCGCCGCTCATGGACATACGCAACACCAAAAGCGTCACAAGTGCGTTGCCGACTTTTGGGGGATAGGGAGAGGGAATGGGGGGAGGGGTTTGAGTATGGACCTCCAGTATCCTCACTCACTCGGTGAAACACAGCGTAAGCGCTATTTCACCCATTCATGCCGAAGCGTGGCTCTCCCACGGAAAGTGATAATCTACATTACACATCTAAGTGTTTTCTGTCTGTGTCTACATTGCGGATTTTCTCGATTGTTTAACGGCTGGTGTATGTTTATATCTTGTATTTAGTAATGGATTTTGCTATAAAGTCAAAATTAAAAAAATTAAATGGGTGAATGTTCTAAAATTTTTAAATATAATATTGATCTGAATGTTTAGCTAGCTAGTCTAGTGGTTAGCGATTCTGCCTATACCTGGATGCACTGTTATGGATTCGAAGTCCATTACTATACTTATTAATTGACGAGTTCTTTGTTTCACGCATAAATGTAATTTATTTGTAATATATATGTTATATTTAGGATAGGCGAAATGCTGATGATGATGATGATGATTTAGAAATACTCGTGGGTGGTTGAAAACACTATCCTTACTTATTACATTTGTAAGTGCTCTAAAATCATCAGCAAAATGTTGGCGTTCAATAACGTAATTAAATTTTTATATACGACTAGCTGACCCAGGCGACCTCGTTTGCGTCTTATATTGCCCGTAGCGTGAAAATTTTCCCCCGTTTTTGAAACATTCTTCATTAGTACTCCGCTCCTATAAGTAGTAGCGTGATGATATATAGCTTATGGCGTTCCTCGATAAATGGACTATCCAACACCGAAAGAGTTTTTCAAATGAGGACCAGCGGTTCCTGAGATTAACGCGTTAAAACAAACAAACAAACTCTTCAGCTTTATTATATTAATATAGATAAGTATAATAATAAGATCGTATAATATATGTTTTTAATGTTTAAAAACATTCTCATAAAACATATATTATACGAAAAATATATAAATGTTAAGATCATTTAAGAGAAAGTCGAAATTGCTTTTTTTGTATGTTTTTATTATATTTTTTTTACATATAAATGATTTAAGTACTGACCAATAAGTTCTCATTTGTTACTAACAATTTGCAACCATTTGCCAACATAATGTTCTCGATAAGAATGCACTCGGGAAAACAATATTAATCTCAGTCTGATTCATCTTTTATCGCTTAAACTTGGATGTATGTAGTACTGGAGAGTTATAAATCAAACCCTAAGTACCATTGGGCAGAGATCACAGTGTTTTTATTTATAGACTTAAGTTCTTTGAAGGATTCATAAATCAAATGGCAACGTATGATTTTTGCGACTACATAAATCAGAAAGCGTAACACAAAGTAAAGAATTTGTTGGGTCGAATACAGCTCGGGCACGTTTGCTGATCAACAAATAAAATTTATGACACACTTATTTTAGGCCGTCCAAGGAATTCTTAGTCAAATATAAAGTTCATTTAAGTGATGTCATATCATATTCTAATTTGACTTTTGCAATAGTATATATATGCGCGGCACGAATGGGCAAGCTCGACCAGAGTGATACCACGGCCTCACAAAAAACCGGTTTGAAATAACACTTGCGCTATCTTTTACCGAGTGAATCAGGATACCGGAGGTTGTTTCACATTTTGAAGGTACCACAACATCCAAAAAATTCATCAGTCACATTCGCCTTCAAACGAACGTACTAACATCCAATTATTTTGCTTGAAACTATAATTGAATAAGTTTTAACTATGTGACGTAATATGAATCCAATTAATTTGGTCATTACTTATTTTTATGACTGTCTCTGAGGCGCAGTAGTAGCGTATGCAACTGCTGTGATTATTGGTCTTGTACGGGACACCTTAACACAAAGTCTGCTTAGCTTGGGACTAAATGGCGTTGTGTGTAAGATGACTGAAATATTTATTGCAACTTTATCTTACTATGCACACAGCTCTACACCACTTAGTAACGTGATATAACGGAATCAATATTGCTCTTGTACCGTGCAAAGATGTAATAAACGCATGAAAAGTGAATAGTAGAAGACCATTTGTCGTATACGTTATGTAATCTTATTTACATAAAGTAACTCTATCACATCAACTTAAAGTTGAATATTGTTTGACAGTTTAGTTGGTTTTGGCGTAATGATATAAAGTACAAGATGAAATTAATGATGTCAGTATTGAAAATCGTTTGTTTATCCTCTAAAATATTTAGTGTAACAGAAAGTCTCCTTAGGTCATATTTTATAGTGTCCTTACCGGGACGTGTCCTTATCGGGACGTGTCCTTAACTTTCGTAAGACGTGAATATAGTGATATAGCTTACTAAAGCTATCCTCTAGAAAGTTTTACGAGTTAGTGTGTGTATTAATTAAAGTCAATACATGCACGTAATTTGTACAACGATCTTATTAATTGCTTGCTTCATGTTTTTTTTATGCATTGTGATTAATTGTTGTGAGTTTTATGTATAGGAATAAGAGGAGATATTTATTTTACAAATCCTTTACTAACTCGTCTGTTTAGTGTCGTATGTAATAGGCTCCTTACCGAGGAGGGGCTCAATAATAGCTGGTTTAGCTGTGGATTATAAAATACCGTGATGTAAGGAATTATAAGCAAAAAATGTCCATTCATTATACAGGTACAAACGTAAAATAATTAATCATTTTAACATTTGAAACTTTTATAATTAAAAGTTTGATTCATGTAAAACAACGAACTAATTAAAGTAACTTACTGTTCTGTCCAGAACATTTAGCGTTTTTGAGCTGTAAACGATATTTTCTATGATGAAAATTTATATTCTGCGTCATCCAAACTTACTATATCAGAATCTGTGCCTCAAAGCCAGCTACCGCTCTAGACAAACAGAAAGGGTATAATTAAAACTTAACATTTACTGAATTCCAATTTTAAAAATGTCTATATCTATCTACACTTTAAACAAATGAATAAAATTGGAGTGTCTGTTTGTAAAATTAAAATAACCGCTTTTTGCATATACCAAAATAACGTTTTATACAATGTTTGTCTGTCTCTCTGTTCGTCTGTCTGTTTGTTCCGGCTAATCTCTGGAACGGCTAGATAGATTTTGATGGGACTTTCACTGGTAAGTAGTTAATTATATAAGTAATAACTTAGGCTAGTTTTTTTAAACTAGTTTTGCCCCGCGGCGTTACCTGCGGTACTACATTAACCGGGGGGTTCAGCTAGTATTTAATAGAATCACATCATTGGAACCAAAAATTATGTGAATACGAACTATAACGTAGATATATTTCTTTACCTTCTGGTGTATATGGAAATATACACCAAAAAGTTGTACAATTTTTTTTTAGGTGCGTTGCCGGCCGGGGGATCCCCATCCCCCAAAGGCCGGCAATCCAAAAGAGGGATGAGGGGAGGGATTGGGATATGGGCCTCCGGTATCCAGACTCACTCATTGAAACACAGCGCAAACGCTATTTTATACCAGTTTTCTGTGAGGCCGTGGTATCACTCTGGTCGAACCGGCCCATGCATGCCGAAGCGTGGCTCTCCCAGGGTATAAATAAATCACTTTAATTTACACAAAAATATGTGAGTGTGATGCGAATATGTACTTTTTTTCAACAAAAGTTAAAATTCTAAAGTAGAATTATTTTATTTTTATACATTTGCAATATCTATATATCTATAAAGTATAAATACTTATACATATATCATACTGGTGTTCAAGATTGCCTCACTTCAAATTTAAAACATTTTCATGAAAGTAATAAGTAAAAGCGTTATATTTCGTTCAACTAATTAGTACCTAGATATAAATAAAATCAGTTTTAATGAATTTATAACCATAAAATTGTTAATTAATGTTACAATTAATATTGTGACACTTATCTGATTAACTTTACGAGTAAAATATTAAATAGTTACGAAGTTATTTAGAATATTATGTTAAAGACATGTGTCTCCAAAATAATATGCGTTCAAACTATTTCTGTGATCAATATGCATGATAAATGTTTAATGATGACAGATATAAATCTAGATTATGGTTATGTCTTTATTATAAAACAAAATGAGCTTAATGTAGTAACATCGTTGCGCCTTTAATACTCCGATCGCCCATACACGATTATTTAAATTTTATTATCAATTAGTTAGTCATTTTATTATTAATAATTATTTTATTTTAAAAGTTCGGTCCCTCAAAAGGAAATAACGGAACCCTTATAGGATCACTGTGTTGTCCGTCTGTGTGCCTGTCAAGATACTTTTTCTTTGGAACACGTGAAGACATCAAGCTGAAATTCATACCAAATACTCAGGTCTTTTGTCCCTTAGAGTTGAGCAAAAATCAAACTTCTACTTCCCGTGAACTCAGAATCTTGGAATTTGGTACGAAATAACGTCTTACATGGCACAGATAAAGAAAAAGTTGTGAAAATCACAATTTTTTTGTTACATCATATAATATACCTACAGGTTTGTACGGAACCGTCGGTGCACGAGTCCGACTCACACTTGACCAGTTTTTTTATCCTATGTTACAAATAAAAAGAATAAAATATTTCAATTTCGTGCATTTATCTTTAGACACATGAAACTCACTTAATTAAAACAGGTTAATACCATAGAAATATTAACAGAACCTGTTCGACTATCAAGAGAATAAATCATTATGAAAAAGTGTGCACTTTTCAACGTTTTCGTGAATCAGTAATACTGGCTCTAAATCAGGTGGGGACTGTCTGCATTTGCATATGAGTGGGGCGACAAAGAACAAAGGCATAAGTTTTTTATTTCTTTTTAGACCGATACGCTATCGGCAAAGGCTGCGGTGTACACTATCTGTGCTCTGTAAATCATTTAGGACTGGAGGGTTTGGTACCTTTTTTATTAAAAGTGATTTATAACCTTAATGATGTTATAAATAAAGTTGCAGACATCTGCCAGGAGTTAGGTGATCTATATAAAATTATTTTTAGAATAAAATACAAACAAGATATTTATTTTTGTTTAATACATTTTTAAATCAAGTTACATATTATATTTTTACTTAACTACTTCTTGATTATTGCTATTAACTTTGAAAATGCCGAACTGCCATGTTTTACTGTATGGCCCTGCCAATGACTCTGCCTGATGGAAAGCATAAGTAGAATTCAAGAGTGGTGGTCACCATACTCATTGCGGACAATGCATCAATGCAGCATGGTGACCAACACCATGGCGGTCTACTGATGTTCCTGCATTATTGGGCCTCCAGTCGATCAACTTTTATTTTAACCATAAGGGCAAAATTAGCAAAAAAAAGTTCTTAATGGGTGCTTACGACACTAAAAACATCAGTTACTAAGATTTCATGTTTTAGCCCCAACGGTTGAACAACATTGCAACAAACCTATTAAGTAATGGTAAACATTCTAAAGTTTATTAATTAATTACTAGTTGAACCCAGCAATGCTACCCGCGGTACAACAATAACCGCGGGCAACGCCGCGATGCTAAGCTAGTATTTTTATAAATTGTAGCCTATGTGTTATTCTGATGTATAAGCTATATTATTCTTAAGTTTCATCAAAATCTATTCAGTAGTTTTTGCGTGAAATAGCAACGAACATACTCACAAACTTTCCCGTTTATAATAGTAGTAGGATTATGAGACAACTCCTGCATCAGGAATATAAGTAAAACCTGTGTCGCGGGGTCTCTACAAACATACATAAAGAACATTTAGATTCAGAACAACAATTTGTAGATCAGATCTCACAAAGTGTGGTCTCATTTGGGATTTGAACACACAATACTTGTCGTAGTAGAAAGCGGTGCCACCGCTTTAACCACAGGGTCAATCGTGCAGTCATATTTATATAAATGAATTACTTTTAAGTTACATAGACAGGAAATAGATTATGATAAATTTAACTTGCAATAATAACAATAATAAAAATTAATCTAACCTGCATTTAAAGTTCCAAGAAGAGGTTCTTATGGTCGTATGCACATTATAGCGTTTATAGTATTAAAGCTTTATGTCATGCTTGATACCTTAGTCCGTCCGGAATAGATTTAATTGTAATATAAACCAATATGGATTCAATTTCAACGAGTAGATAAATGATGGTAGAAAATGGTGTAAATTGTATTGGGTGACACTATCTTGCGTTTAAAATGAAGTAAATACACATAACTGACTTGTTTGTATCTTATATAAAAAAATACACATATAAGGTTTATAGTAGGTATATTGTATAGTTAATTACACATTGATATCAATGATATAAGATTCATGTGAGTTCGTATACCAGTTTGGTTAATTTTGTTCTTTTTTTTAAGTTCTCTAGCTAAATATTTTTATTTTCATTAAGAGTGGTGTCTGGGGATTGAACCTGCAATAGGTTTTTGCATGTAAAAGATCCGGTCCAGTTCGCATTTATACTGGACATCGCAGTAATAGTTTTTCGGGTTAATAAATAGCCTAAGGCCTAAGGCAACGCACTTGTAACGCCTCTGGTGTTGCGGGTGTCCATGGGCGGCGGTAATCGGTTACCATCAGACGATACGTCCGCTCGTTTGACCGCTATATAATATTAAAAAAAGGTTTTTTATTTTTATCTTTAAATTATTTTTAAACTCAGTTTAGTACACCTAGAAATTATACCCTACAAACTCACTAACTCACACTACACAAAATTTACGTCTTTGTAATACTAGTATAGATTTCTAATATCTTATTTTATTAATATGGATTATGGAATATTTATATGCTAAAGTAAAGATGTGAAATGTCCTTGAGGAGAGACTGCGATTAGGCAAACAATGGACCGTTGATATATAGAAAGTGGCTGGTGGCGGATGGATGCGCACTGCCCAAGACCGGGATAGTTGGCGCTCCTTGGGGGAGACGTTCAGCAGTGGACGGCAAATCGTTGAAATGAAAGTAAAGATATGAAATGTAGTTGGTTGCATATTATAAATTAGTTTTAGCGTTGTTATTATATAACATTTAACTTACAATAATCACAGTGATAGAAATAAGGTGCCAAAGGCGATCCGTCTGGTTTTTTTGTACTTAAAATGTCATTGACCTGCTATATATCCAAGCCCTATTATTAAAGTTTAAGTTTAAATCAGTTTTCTGGTCATTGTCAAAGGATATGGTAAGGTCATAACAAGTTAACGACCAAATCGATGTTAGTTTTAAAAGTATTTAAGAAGTTAACTACAGGATTAACGTCAACCTTTCTAAAATGTATTGTTAAAAATAAAATTTTAGAAGATTTATCTAAAAGCTGTTGTATGCAAAACATGTATAGTATTTTAAATAAATCTAATTAAAATAATATTAACTGGCAATAAATCAGACTTAAATGTACGTCTGGGTTGCCTACTTACGAAGATTTAATGTGTTTTTTGTACTGGCGCATGCCAATAGTCGCATAGTGAATAACTAAACGGTTACTGGTTTAAAAAAGATTTGGTTTTAAACAGTCCGTCCACGTGTAATGATTACTGATAGAATTTTAAATTAAAGTTCGAAATTTTTCGATGAAGACAAGTCCAAGCTAAACGGTACATAAGATTCGAGCATTTTTTAAATTAAACTCATATGTGAACTTGTCTCAAAAATCCTTATAGGGATTTGTTAGAAAACATTTTTAGACTTCTAAATATTCATAAATTGTATTAAGATTAATTAAAGTATTTTAAAAAATAAAACCGAGGATCGAATGTTCTTAAAACAATCGATAGGTAAGAAATTGATTGAAATACTCGTAATTATATGTCTCTTAAGTAATCTCTTAAAGTAATCCATACTATAGCATTTTTACATATACTCGTATTTTGTAAAATCTTTATCAAGAAAACAAACGAATCAACGCTCAAAAGTATTATTGCAATAGTATTTTCATTTAGTATATTGAAACAAAAGTAGATATTTTGTCCAATCACTGAAATGCAGAGGTTATATCAGGGAACAACCTCCGACTCTAAGTTGTCACACTAATAGAAATGTCACAGCACTAAACATCGGTCTCCTCATCCACTCAATATTTTCGGAGAACAATTACTTGGAAGATAAAATATTTTTATTCTAAAGGAAGAAGATGGTGTATGTTGGTTCCCTTAGTTCATAAATAATCCCTAACATTATAAATTCGATTACTACCGCTATGAATTTACTCCAACGAAAGCAGTTAGTTACCACTTCAATTAAAAATTTTGTTCTCTGAACTACGGTTTCAATCAAAAACAGTATAAAAATTATAATTAAGTAACTGTGACAAAAAAACATCTGAAAATAAAAAAAAAGTTACGCAATATTTTACAGAGGACAAAATATAAACTATATGCATGCAAAAATAAATCACACAAACATATATGGGGCTGTAGTGTCCACAATTGCGACCGCGATTTCGTGACGCAATTAATAACCGTCAGATATTACTCCGCAGTTTTTACTTCGTCAATAATAAATAATCCAAAAAAATATAAGCTTATTTACATTACCTTTTTAATAAAAGTATTAAGGTCTATGAATCAATGAGTCACATATGTACGACTGCTATGTGTTCACATATGTATTCTGTTTTTTTATGGATTAGGGTGTTAACGAGCAGACGTTTCGCCCATGGACACTCGCAACGCAGGCATCACAAGTGCATTGCCAGCCTTTGAGAGATGGGGAGGGTGATGGAGGGACGGGCTGGGGCCTCCGGTAGCCTCACTTACTCGGTGAAACACAGCGCAAGCGCTATTTCAAATCGGTTTTCTGTGAGGCCGTGTTATCACTCCCGTCGTCGTCGTCCATTCATATCTAAGCGTGGCTCTCCCACGGAATCTCTGTTGTTAATATTTCTTTATGATTTTTATACGTTTACACATATTACCTAATAATTAAAATATTTTAATAATTTCTTGATACCTGCTGTACTATGTAGAAGTATAAGAAGCCTTAGAACTTATTTTTTTAAAAATGTTTACAAGTTACGAAACTTCATATTTTGGTTACTTAACGTTTCAACCGTTTCCTCAGTATCAGTCATCGTGACGGTTATACTCGAAATATATTCTTCGGGGCGACAAAGATTTCATTGTGATCTATTCAATGCAGCTCGATATAATTACTTGTAGGTACCGTACTTCAACCACCCCACACTTGTGACGATCGTTGAATGTGGTGTATCAATTATTGACGAAAGCAGTTGCTACTGATGGTATTCTGGCCTTCACATTAATCTGTGAAGAGCGTAAAACTATTTTTAGAATAGGGCATGTCGCTGAAGTAAAGGCAACGTATATATTAGTGTGTGTATTTTGGTCTATTTCTTGTTTGAATTAACTATTGAGAATCAACAGTATCTCGAATTACTCATCTAATACAAAACGGGTTTAACAACTAGTAAACTAGGTACGTGTGACAAATACTGTTAAAAAAGGTTATATCATTAAATTAATAAAATAGTTTTATCACAGAACTGTTCTGTGAGTTTTAATAAATAATAATAAAATAGTTCCGAACAAACTGTGTTTTATTACAACAATTTATTATACCTGCTAAGGACTGACCCAATAGGATCGTTGAAAAACGATCCTGTACATACATAAAGCAGTATTATTTGTTCCAACATCACACCTTAGCAGTCGTGACACTATTGCCCCACTTTCTTAACAGATTCTACGTTCATGTCACCCTTACCTACCTCGCACCAACTTACATTCAACTATGTTACCGATTCGTGTTGCACCCAACACTTTTAATTTTAAAATCATCTATATAATTTAAACTGGCTCTTATTTTTAAAGAAATAAAGTTGAATATAAAGCAAATGAAACGAAAATATATTACTGTAACGTTCGTCTGAGGAAGTGATCCGTCAAAAGCGGCGACATAATCAACGCGTGCTACATTATAATGAGGCTTTTAAAGTTTTACTGTTTATATTTAACTTTGTTATGATTTGAGGTTCCTCGTTTCATCACCATTTTATTGTTATATAGACCTTATTTTGCTTTTTTTCTTTTGTGTCGTGCAGCCATAGTTTGTTTGTGACTTATTGTTGGTGTACCACAAGGCTACAAGATTTACCTGTTTTAGTATGATTGATGTTATTCTCAAACTAAGTAGGAGACATGTTATAGATATCCTAAAATAATATCGTACAGTCACGAGGTGATTCTTTTTGATTAATAGATATGTCTATTTTATACATAACTAGTTGACCCGGCAAACTTCGTTCCGCTTAACAGTAAATGTATGAGTGCAGCAGATCATGTTTTTTTAAAGATATTTTTATTGCTGCATACTATATTATAATACTTATTATCCTATCCCGGACGAAGTGAAAATGATTGAGGCCAGTGGAACTGATTTAATATTTATTACCTTACTTTTATATAATATATATTCACACAATGTACATACTCAAGGAGCTTGCAGAAGAGAGAGAGACAGTGTTCCCAACACCATCAACATAAATGTACCCATTCTAATATGAAAAAAAATTCAAAACCTTTTAAATCATAAAAATTGATTCAGCCTTTCTTAAGTTCTTAGTAGTGTAACTAACACGACTTTGTTCTATATATTTAGAATAATCTGAATATATAGAACAAAGTTATCGCGTTTAAACGCGAATACATAACCAGCATACTGACTTATAATTTTTTATTTGAATATTGCCGACTAGCTCTTTCTTTCTTGATGAGATTTTTAAAAAAAAAAAATATTACCCACAAATAAGCACTTTAGTATACTCCTAATTTGTATTCAACTATCCAAGAAGATATTAATATATGTCTAAAAGGTCACAAAAATATTACTTGGACTATTACTATAATAAAAAGAAAGATAGCGTGAGTAAGAAAACGTGGGGTGACGTCTGGGATTAAGGGCAGTTTCTTCGTCCAGGTGTATTATCTTAAGGAAATTTTACGTGGAGGCCCTAGGTCTAACGATTATTTGTGTGTGTGGGCACTTGATACTTTACTGGCATATGCAAGATTAGCAGTGACTCCGTACTTCAGTGATAGATAGTACTGAATTACGTTTTGTCTATGTATGTCTAAATCGCCTCATCAGCTATTAAGATAAGCTATTTTTAAATATTTATACCCATCACATAAATAAGTATATCTTATTAAAACGAAATAACAATTTATTGCACTTCAAGATAAGATTTTTATAAAATCCAGTCCAATAATAAAGACCTTACAAGATTTCTTCCAACAAACGCCATAACGATACAGTTGCGGTCGGTAATATGGAATTGAATCTGATACGACTGGCAACAATTAAAATGCAAATAAGGATGGCAACGCCGCGCCTGAGACCGCGTAATGGGGAAAAAAATCCGTAATGTAAAAGTATATATAATTTGAAGAAAACGATTTTAACGATTAAATATAATAACATATATATACATATAACAACAGTAAATTGACAATCAATACTTAACAGTTTTGACAGACAAGGTAAAGCTTATAAGTATGTTTTTGGATTTTGATAACATTAATTAAGATTTTATTTTTAAATCGTACTATATCTCAGTTTTTTTAAAGTTTAATATCGTCTTAACAGAATTAGATTATAGAGATATAAAATCAAATTCTTGACAACTGCTTCACCAGAAAAGCAAAAACATGTAACAAATACAGAAAATCTGAAGAATTCAGAAACAGAAGCTTGAGATTGAATATCAAAAATTTTTATTAGGGGCAGGCAGCATTTTGTTGGTTTTGAACTACAAAACAACAGCTAAACAAGGATTTGAGTTAACAGTTATGATAAGCTTCAAAACTGTTTTTAAAACGAGATTTCTTAAAAGTATCATAGAACTTGCTACTGTGAATTACACCATCGTTTAGATAAGACGACAGTTGCCATTTCTTATGAACCACAAAATGGACGCGTAACACGATAGCTATAAAAGCGGTTGTCTATGGTTATCTATTTAATTATGAACATTTGAATTTGGTAAATTTAGATTCTTTACGCTAATAAAGATTTCTTTTTGGAATTAAGTTCATTATATATTAGCGATTATCAAATACTTTTAAAATGTGATTGAGATAAAAGAAGGCTAATGCTAAGATACGACTGTGAAATAACCGTTTAAGATGGTCAATTCAAAGAAGATTTAATAATAAAACCTGGACGGTAAAGTCTTCTTCATCATACATTAGTATGTAAAAATAATTTATTTAAATAAAATAGTAATAATGTTTTCATTATTTTCTACAGTTTTGGTATATAAAAGTAGTTTACGAGATAAATTAGACATGAGGTCTGATGTAGTTTTAGTTTTAATATATTCTTTTGAACTGATAATGTATCAAATATATTATAATAAATGTAATATTATACTATTTTTTCTTACGCACCTACCACATCATATTTTCACATTACCTTAAGGTTGACTGGCAGAGAATGCCCTATGGCATTAAGTCCGCCTTTGTGCAAAATGTGCATCAAGTATAATAAATAAATAATGGCAAAGATGTAACTCTATTATTTTATTAATCTGTATTAGAAATATGTAATGTCTCAGTAAAATAATGCCTATTTGACCAGAAGGTGACTACCACAGCCAATGAACACCTACAACTTAAAAGTCATAATTGAGTTATCGCTCTTTCGAGTACATATTTTTATTTTGCTTTTCAACGAGTCAGAGAGGTAACTAGAATCCAACTTCACCTCTCTCTTCAATTCTAAGGTCCTCATGAAATTCTTAATACTTTTAAGTTCCATATTCGGTTCTAAATTTCATGGGTGCTGTCGCTTCCGCAGTCACTTCCAATCTGATGACATGCCTGCTCATTTGGCCTCCCACCAAGCCTTTTTATTTTCAGGTTAATTTCAGATCAGCCTCTCTTACGTTGCTGGTGAATTTTAAACAACTTTCAGCCTACGACCATCTTGAAATTAGAGGCATCAAACAATAAATCATAAAACAGGTACTCGGAATCTGTAATGAGAGTTTCCAACTGATTTCTTATCAACTAGTCCCTTAACCATTGAAACGGTCGAACAATATCTCATCATCATTTAATTAATGCAACTCCATTCTGGGTTATCAACATTCATAACTCAAGTCACCTACATGAGGAGAATTGCCAAACTATAAATTTCACGTTACTTCAATATGTTCAAATTTATCTGCTCTACTGGATGTTTGTCAAGCGTTTCTAAAAGAATTCTTTTACTCTTTGACAAAATTAAATATTATTTGCATCAATTTGTGCGGGACATCGGTATGTACCACGAATCACATCGCCCACGCTCACTGATCTTAATTATCCGATTGTATGCCTACACTCGTGTCAATTAATTGCAGGTACCATTCCATTTGCTTTTATTGTCGCTTATTTGTTAATAAAAACTTTTTGTGCTTTGTTTCAAGGTGGCACTCCTTTGTTGTTTAAAAATCCGAGCAACTTTCATTGTATAGTGGCCGTATCAAAAGCTTTTGAATAAAATGTTACCACTTCGTTTGTTTAATTTTGTACTTTGTGTCTCAATTGCTCTATAATTATGTTCTTATCTTATTATGTGCTAATATTAGAATCTATACTAATATTATAAAGCTGAAGAGCTTGTTTGTTAGAACGCGCTAATCTCAGGAACCGCTGGTACGATTTGAAAAATTCTTTCAGTGTTGGATAGTCTATTTATCGGGGATGGCTATAGGCTATATTATGTATATTATTATATATACGCTTATATTAATAGGAGCATAGCACCAATGAAGAATGGTTAAAAAACGGGGGAAAATTTTCACGCTACGGGCAATAGAAGACGCAAAAGAGGTTGCGTGGGTCAGCTAGTATTAGAATACATATGCAAGAGAGTTAAATAGAATTAATTTTTGTATCTCAAAATTCGGCTATAACTATTTCTAAAGAATTACTGTTATAACAGGTACTAGTTATACTAAAATGATTATTAATAGGTGACTTCGTAGTCATTATGCAATTCCTTTAAAATTATATCAAGACCTGAGATGTGAATTTGAATATAATGTTTGCCAAAACCTTTACAAACGTTACTCCAATTACAAATCGCTATTCAAAGTTCAAGATCAGTCGAATGGTTGGAAAGAGTTACCTAATGACACGGTATCGGGCTGCGAAGGGCGCCATTCAAATTCAATCACAGTCTTCGAAACAATTTGTAACAAATGTCAAGATCATAAAGGATCCCACTTTAGTCCGTGCGAACGTCTGACTGAAGGGAGAATCGTGACTAGCTGATCGATTTAAGATTTAACAATTTTGAAAAAGCACATTGGTATTTAGATTTTGGAAATGTTGTATAGTTAAAAAATAGTTTTCTTTAACATTTTTGAAATTGATTAACTGGAAACAAATTATAGTATGTACATCAATAAACTAATAAGAAAACACTACGTAGTGAAAAATGTTACAAGTAGACATATTATCAAACGCTAAGTATGGTGAAGGCAACAGAAATATTTTATATACAATTTTTTAGATTGTATCTCATCGTCACCCAACAACCCATAAAGTCCCAATACTGGGCTCGGTCTCCTCTCAGGAGAGGGTTAAGGCCATACGTACCCACACGGGTGGGGGTGTGCGGGTTGGGAACTGACAAAACAAAGTTGTGACCACGTAATCTTTGCCGTTGGATGTTCTTAAGCCGCCCAAAGGCCTCCAACTAAGCTTCACGACTGTTATCCTATGATAACAACCTGACCAACTGATTAACGTGACCTTCGAATCGTGGAGACGCTCATGGTAACATGCCACCAGCGGTTACCCATCCATGTACTGACTGCGCCGTCGTTGCTTACACTCGGTAATTGTTTCTAATCACCGAGTGCAACTAGGCTATGGACGTTCAAAAATATATCTATTTAATAACATAGTGTGAATAATGCGAGTGAGTTGGAGTGTGAATAACATCTAGGCGACAGGTAAAGGGATGGAGAACATGTTAATGTTTTACACAATTGAGTGAAAAATAAAGACTAACTTATGTAGTACAAAGTGTCAACATGGCGGGGGCGTTATGGTGGGCAAGACGAAATTACAACTCTTGCAGACAAAGATGATAACAGCCTTAAAATGGTAGTTTAGTTTTAAAATATAATCTAATAACAAATAAGTCAATGTCTGAAAAAAACTAAAAAAATAAACATCACGCCATAGTCAATACTAAACCTTCTATTTACTTTGCCTACTTAAAGTCTGAATCAAAACCTTAATGTTATGGTGTACGACCCGAAGCATTGAAAGAAGAATATTGATATACCCAGTATTTATACGCATAAAAAATATTTAATGTATAAAAAACAGAGCATAAATTGGTAACTTATGAGATTTAATCTTTAATTACGTAATTAATTTATTTATAAAATATTGTATTCAGGATTATTATCCTTCACTGTCCATGTGGTGCCAGATTAAGAGTATGGAGTGTCACAACTCCTATTTACCCTGTAAGAGTCAATGAAGGGAGAAAATAACGCAGGATAAAATCACTGCAAAGGGAAGGAAAACTTGAAATAAACCTTGTACCAACCCTCTTTCCAAGGTTTGACCTAAGTCTTGCTAGTGGTCTGTTAAAGGGTGTTGATGTGATGTGATATTGATATCACTCGTAAATGTGGATTAAAAATTAATTTTAATCTTAAAACTGTGATTGACACTTTTGGTTCCGAAATATTAATATATCTCTTCTTTATTCCCAACTAAAAAGATTTCTCATTATGTCTTACATATATTATGGAATAATAAAATTCTTGCATATTTGCAGACTGTGACTCCATTTTTATCCCGCAGATGCAGCACTTCTGAGTTCTCGGTAATTGGTTGACCTTATCTAAGTCATTACATCTCGACTCTTCCCTTTTTTGCCAGCTTTATTTCTCTCTCTTCGACCGCCACTTTCGTTTGTTTTTGATTCAATTACTTTTAATGCTCCTTGATCATAATCTTAAGGAATAGCAACGTTGGAATATTCTTAGTGCTTAATCTTTTTGGGAACGTTGAGAACTTGCCTAATGATCTAATTCAGTTTCGAAATAATTCTTCAAATCTAACTTATATCTAATGTGTGTTGTAACTATCGCTCATTCTTTTTCAGCTACTACTAAAACTATTTTATTAACAAGTAAAAGATTTTACAAAAACAAACTTTGTCCTCGAAAACCTTAATCGCAATCTAGATACATTATTCTTTACTCAGCCTTGTTTATGCGGCTTTAATACGTTATTCTTAAGGACGCGATATAACTCATCCAGTATCGTTGGTCTGATCGGTATTTCACTAAATGAACGCGTCTCAAACGATATTTATAGTGACGGTGGACATAATTTAATAAACAAAGCAGGGCCAAGCCGACATTTTAATGCCACCCCGGGCATAGGATCTGATAATGTATCATAACTGGTTTTCAGTCTCGGTAGATAGCATTGTAAGGAACAAGTCCCACTTTGTTACAAGCTCCCGGTAAAATGCACAGAGCTTCCAATCGTTAAGCGTAAACTCTATCTGCATCGGCCCTATTAATAATATTATACACCAGAATATCTGATACGCATTGAGTGCATATTTTACATGTAAGCCTGATGTCAATATTCTGTATTGAAGATATTGTCTTTGTAACTGTAGGCAATTCTGGTGTGAACATAAAGTTTTGTTCTTACTTTATAAAAGTATTTTTTATTATTCGTAGTAATCGGCACCAAACAAGTTTACGAAATACTTACGTAACAACAATTATAGAAACAGGATATTTTGAATAGCTACTTGGACGCATGACAAATGACTGGCATGTCTCATATCAAGAGATGTAAATCGTACTCAGACGAACGAGAAAGTATAAACATTTACATTTGAGACCGCCAACAAAAACGGATCGTGCTTCAATTTTGGTCTTATCTAAAGTTACCTTTGTTTCCTTGACAGGTGCATTAGTGTGCTATCACACAACAATTAAATGCATCGATGTTGCTGCATCACGATGAGTGGGTATACGAGACTCATATCATGAACACCGCCTAGCGTTTCTGCTATCTCAAATTTTCGATCGTTCATGTCGATATGATTGAGGAATTTCTTTGTTTCGATATACTGTTTACTGTCTGCCTTAAGATGTCTTACGAAACTTAATTTATTTTAAAGATACTGGTTTGTCTAATCACCAAAATTCCTTTATTTATTATTTTGTCTGATCGGAAATCTCGGTCTATAAAATTTTATTACGCACATTGAGACATATCAGCAAATACAATTGGTACTCGTTAATAGGCCTAAAATGAAATAAATAATATGAACATTTAATTTTCTCTGTATTTTAAATGTTTATGAGATCCGTGTTAGCCCACATCCACTGCTTAAAAAAGAAGTCACTGATAACGAACTGTTGCTACTTGAGCATGTAGCACAGAAGTAGAATTAAGTGTAGATAATAATCTTGCTTCGGTGGAATATTGACAAGAAACTTTATATCTCTTCTAAAAAATAGACGTTGCCGTAGATACTTTCTTAGAAAAACTGCTCTTTGCAATAATTTCGTATGAATGGAAACTTGTATGATTAAGACAAGTTTTTAAGTAGCAGCATCATCCTAGTCTTTATTATTCCTAAGATTATTTGGGGTCGACTACTAGTTCAACCGGTTATACCCGAATGTCAATTTTCGCACGGAGATTACCCAACAATGATCGCAATGTTCATGACAACTAGGACGGACGATTTAACGTACTCTCCAAGGTACGGAGCGCGAAACATCGTCTAACTTCCATACTTCGGATTGTTAAAAATAATTCTTGTAAAAAAACCCAATACTTGTCTCGACCCGGAAATCGAACCCGAGACCTCTTGCTATTGTCCGAGCTATCAAATACGCTAACATGCACGCATAACAAAGTAACAAGAGAGCATATCAACGTGTAAACACATAAAGTTAACAACAAATAACCATCACGTATGCTACCCTTATTTGAGCCACACCTAAATCATTATTAGTTTAGTCATGTACTGCTTCATATAAAGCACCACAAGTTTAGTGTCATGCTAACACGTAGAGTGAAATTTACTGTAACTGAGCCATCTTTAACTTACAATCACAGAAAAATAATAATCTAAATGTAATACAAAATAAATCCTCGTAAAGAGCGAATAAAATGTATGAGCATACATTATTTATATTACATTTGTTACTTAAAGTAATACCAAAAGTTATATTAATAAGTAAAATATGGTGAGATTGTTCTATATAATCTGTATGTCTTAGAGATCTAAATAAGATCACTAAAATCATTGTAGGAATTTGTAAGAAATATGGAATATATACCACGGTCTAGTGGACACAAACATAAAAACTGACCCCCTTTAGGAACAACTATCAAATCTTGTTTCTTCTTCATTACAAAATAAACTAAATATAACTAAAATGAGTTGATCTATCATTAATGGTTAAATCATTATTAACCAATAATTACAAGAGGCCAATGTAAAGTATGTTAACTGGCTTATGATTACAAACGAGTAAAAATTATCCAAAGATATTCTTATAGAGCAATTTAGACCGATATCTGAAGGCAAACAGTCGATTGGACGAGTATGTTCGCCCGAGGGCCATGAATTCTTCGTTATTCCGGGAGAAATTTGACTATTAAAAGAACATATTTTCACGCACCCAATATTTAGAGTGTGAGTGTCTTAAAAAGCAGTTTTATTACTTTTAAATGGCAGGTAACAGTTCGTTTTAGAAAAGTCGTAAAATGTTACTATCAAACGCAACTGTCTAATACGAGAGCTATACTTAGTGAGTGGGCCGGCCACAAATTCTTTGATGGCTTTTGTCAAAAGTTGGACATAAAATCTAGTATCTGTGACTCAGTGAAAGATTTTATATATTTAGATACTTCACGTCTATTGACCACAACGTAATAATTTTTATCGGTTTGTTTGATTTACGTTATCAGATTTTATACTATAAGTATAAAATAGCAGTAGAAATGGTTGAAAAACAAAGTATATTTCAAATTTCTATTTGTACAAATAAATAGATGGCGTGGGTAACGATTTCTTATCGGTAAAATTCTTTTAATGTTTAGCTGTTAAGTATTACAGTAAATGAAGTAGAAGATGAGAAGAAAAATGAAGTTCTACGAAACCTAACTAATATCAAACCGAAAGCATGCTTTAGTATAAGATTCTATCATTTCAAAATGTAACTGAGACCAGTAATTGTTGAATATTTTTTTTTTGTAGCGGGCATACGAGCAAACTTATCGGCAACACCAGAGGCGTCATAAGTGCGTCGCCGGCCTTTGGGGGATGGCGGTTGTGGTATGGGCCTCCGTTATCCTCACTCACTCAATGAAACACAGCGCGGATGGGGAGACGAATGGGGGGAGGGGATGGGGTATGGGTCTCCGGTATCCTCACTCACTCGGAGAAACGCAGCGCAGACGTTGTTTCACACCCGTTTTCTGTGAGGCCGTGGTATCACTCTGTTCGAGCCGATCCATGCATGCCGAAGCGTGACTTAATATATCTTTTTCTAAACTGTAGGAGATATTGACTAATTTTATTTTTGAGTTCTACAAAGCAATTTCCAAAAAATATCAATATCATGAGCATATATTTACACAGAACGACGTAGAGAGCTTTCGTGGATCACAATATGGCGATAGTATCCGTTATGTGAATGGTAAACAAAATATCGAACCTTGCACCAATACATTGCTCGGGACTGACCTTATTTAGAATAAGACACACATTGGTGTAACTGACTAAGTACGAAATTGTAATTAACTGTAATATTTTTGGGCAACAAATATTTTTCATTCAATGTGTATTATAGTAAACCACTAATAAAGTATTATCTATATATTCATATATCCATTTGTGAATGCTTTAAAATTTAAATGGTTATTACAATCATAATTGTTACCATGAATACTTACCATTAAATTTCCATTAAAATATTATTTTTTATTTCATTGTAACTTCAAGAATTTTTTTTGGCAGAACAAGTGAAAATTGAAAGAAAATCTACGTTTCATACTTTCAACATATTACTTAACCAATTAATTACTTGTGCCGTTTGAGAGAAACTACTATAAAATTTAATCTAATCTAATGTTCAGCGTAGGCATCTTGTTGTAAACTACAATAGATGTAACACTGAGTAGTTCTTTATTTATTAAATATGGAACAAAGAAATTACCTAAATATTCCTAAGCTCCAATTTTATAAACGGCATACATGTCTACGAATACTCAAATAATGAACAAATAACAGGAACATTTTTTTATACAATCTCATTCCTGTCAATTTCTAACTTACGCGTTTTCTCTCCACACCCGGACCATTAAAGGTCAGCACAAGTGAGCTATAAATAAGGTATTTAACCCAATGTGTGTGGGCAAGCCTTAGCCGGCACGGCCATGGGAAAGCGTTCGGTTATTACAATCGCTACTATTTATTTGGTAGTACCTCAACTATTGGGGAGGACATGTATTCATGTTGAATACAATGTTGGTCGTGCATCGTTTTGAATTTATTTAAACCTTTAGAAATAACGTTCTTGGGAGGTCTTGTTTGATTATAATTAAAATAATTCAAGCAAAACTCTCTTACCCCTTCTTAATTATGAGTATTTTGTATTGCGACGCATTAATCTGTTAGTATGTTTCAGTAAAAAGTATTTAAGTTATTTTCATTTAATAAAATCGAAAGCTTATCACTCTAACATTTTGTATTATTGCTAGCATTGATTCTAGTACAGTATTAAAATTATGAAGCTAATAAAATAAATAAAGCATTGAAGCCTTAAATAGTGGACTGGATTTTTAATGTATACATTGAATAACCTCTCTAAAATAGGCCAAAACATCAGCATTTTTATGTCATTTTATTAGTTTTTAATTAAATATATTATTGAAATGCTCTCACGGATTTATCAAAATATTACATTTTAAAATTTAGATTGAATTTAACGCACCTATTAGTGTCTTATTAGCTCATATAGATTTATCTTTTTATTTAAAAAGTAATAAAATTCTTATCTAATGTGAAGATTTGATTAAGACGTTATCTCTACTTTTGTAACTTTTCAGTGTAAAATGTATTTAATGTCATAAAACTGTCATACGTATTTAAAGCGTTATTTTCTCTGGATAAAGTCGTAAGTTTAACACCTTATGTACTGCATAATCTTGAGATATTTCTTACTATGAATTTTGCTACAAGCAGTCAATTTAATCTATGCAAATCAGGTATTTACATATTAACACAAACGATCTTCCCATTTTCTTATAAAACTCTGTTAGTAAACCTATCAAGGCGGGTATTATGTACTATAAGGAGGAAATAAAAGAAAAGTAAGTGATGTAATAATTGTTTGAAGCCAAAAAATTTCGTACACTTTACACATTTAAAAAGTTAATAATAATAATAGTGAAATAAGTACAAGTGAGTTTAATTCCTTAATGTATTTCAACAAGTTCCATCAAGTTCCGATAATTGAGACTTCACCGTGGGAGAACCACGCTTCGGTATGCATGGGCCGGCTCGACCGGAGTGATACCACGGTCTCACAGAAAACCGGTATGAAACAGCGCCTGCGGTTTGTTTCACTTAGTGAATGAGGATAACGGAGGCCCATACCCCAAATCCTCCCCCATCCCCCTTCTCATCACCCAAAGGCCGGCAACGCACTTGTGACGCCTCTGGTGTTGCGTCCATGGGCGGCGGTAACCGCTTACCATCAGGCGATACGTCTATTCGTTTGCCCCTATTCCATAAAAAAAAGAAAGACAATATAAATTACTTAAAAAGAATTAATAGGTGAAATATTCGTTTAACAAACACTTAATTTTTAATGTATTATCCTTTGTACACGTCATGCTTGTATTTATATTTGGTACTTTACAAATTCTAATATATAAAATTCTCCAGTCGCGGTGTTTGTGGTTAAACTCCTCCGAAACGGCTTGACCGATTTTCATGACATTTTGTGTGCATATTAGGTAGTTCTGAGAATCGGACATCTATTTTTTATCCCCCTAAATGTTAAGGGTAGTCCATCCCTATTTTTTTTTAATTATTAGGAAATTTTTTATTTTTTTTATGACACAGCATTAGATCCTGTGATACTGTGAGAGAATACATACGACCCTGAATTTTCAACCCTCTACGATCAACCTCAATTTTTCCATCGCAATTTTTATTGACCCACCCCTAAAATATACTTTCCTTTATATAAATAAATAATAAATAAATAAATATTCCGGACATCTAACACACAACGCCATCTAGTCCCAAGCTAAGCAGAGCTTGTGTTATGGGTACTAGACAACTGATATAAATACTTATATACTTTTTTTTTGTAAATACATACATATTATACATAGAAAACACCCAAACTCCGAAACAAATATTTGCAGGTCATACAAACATTTGGTCCGACCCGGGAATCGAACCCAAGACCTCTTGCTTAGCAGTCGCATACGCTACCACTACGCCACCGAGGCAGTTAATATGGCGAAGCAACGTTTGTCGGGTCAGCTAGTATTGATATAATCTAAACAACTCAAAATTCTCGAAGTCAGTCACGGCTATAGCCTACTTAAAACCAACATTTAAAGAGCCTAAATAACATCACGCACATAATTCCACATTACCTAGGAATTAACTTAAATTTAAGTATAGTGAGTTTATTATTACTATGACTATTATTACTTTTAAAACGAGAAAATGATACAGATGAGAGACGAGAAATCGTTTTACACCGATGTGTCTTTAAGTACCATCTGTTCTTTAAGTGCCATCTTCAATCACCTCAGTAACTGAAGATGTAAAATCAATTTTAGATATCACGTCTATAAGACTGCTTAGTCGAGGTTAAACTCTAAAGGTAGCGATATATTGCAAACAAATGTAATACCTTCAATAATTAGGTATTTATTGACGACGTTACAAGGTAACCTTCAAAGAAGTAATGTGCAATCTCCCGGTAGCGCCAAGTGATATTTGGTGACAGAGGATATTGCATATTACGCCGTAAATATGACCGTTTTTTATAACATAAATCAGATTAAAGAATATAACAGTGATTGTTCATAATTGCGCTGCAGGCGTACAAGTAAATACATGTATAGGAATTTTAAAATACATTTGTACTACCGGGACTAGTTGTCATGTATTACAATTTTCATAACAGAATACAGGTAGTAGAGTCTTGTGGATCGACCAACAAATTACTATATTTATGTCTCCCATTAAAGGTACTTCCTCTGTAGGGGTTTTTAAAATTACGTACATGTGTTCTTCAGTTCTTCTCGTACTACATACAGGAAACGGCTAGAAGCCCACCCCAATATCCTTGCACGACAACTCACAATATCCAGTTATGTTAAGCGCCTTAAAAGAAGATATATATTTAACTCCCTCGGTGGCGCAGTGGTAGTGAATGCGACTGCTGTGCTTGAGGTCTCGGGTTCAAATCCTGGGTCGGACCAAATGTTTGTGTGATCTACAAATATTTGTTTCGGAGTTTGGGTGTTTTCTATGTATAATATGTATGTATTTACAAAAAAAAACAGTATATATGTATTTATATCAGTTGTCTAGTACTCATAACACAAGCTCTGCTTAGCTTGGGACTAGATGGCGTTGTGTGTTAGATGTCCAGAATATGTATTTATTTATATTCTATATATAGAGAGAAGAGTTAATTATGAGTAGATGTTCTCGCTGGAGGCCACACTCTAAAAGAGAGAATCATGCAGCACATCTGCTAAAAGTGAATGTACTGACTGCAGAAAAAAAAATTTTTTTTCGTAACAAGATTATTTTATAAAAATACACTAATAGACGACATTATTTTATGGGGCAATGTTTATACCTGGCCTTCGTATTAATACTTATTTAAACTTTGGGTAAGAAGGTCGTATAATAAAAAATACGACGTACTACTGTAGTACGACTAATATAGTAATCCAACTGCAATAACGGAAATTGTAAAGGTTATTTTGAAGTCTATTAAAGACAGAGTCATTCATCATTGATGACAAATTGTGATTTATATTCTTAATGTCATTCAATCATTTGTAAAATATAAGAAGCAACACATACGTTATACATTGGAATCTTTAGATGTCAAATTATTATTTCATTAATATCACCGTTAATCTTCACACCAGTCCGTTTGATAATTGTGATGATGGTTAACACTCCTTCTTTTGTATCGAAGCCGATTCATTATTCATAAAAGCGTGGTTTAACGGTATAATTTGAAAATAAATACCATTTAAATAAAAGGTTTTGACAACATGTATTACAATGGTGAATATTAGCTGACACAAATGTTCTTGAGTTATTAATGCGTGGGTTTTTAGACAATTTCTTTCGCTTAAGCCTAGTGATAAATATTTTTTTATGATCTGACATTTTTCACTGTTTGACTATAATGAATGTGAAGAGATGGAGTTAGTAAGGTGCTTGCGGCCAAATAACTATGAGCCAATGAATTTATGTTACTCTCGTCAGTGTGTTAAGTCGGCCTTGTTTACCATAAGGGCTACTTCGAGTGTCTATATTGGAAAGTGTAAAAAATACAATAACTTCTTAGTTATAAGTTTATTTAAGTCGTGAAAGATTTATGTAAGTTATTAAAGTAATACCTACGTTGTGTTTTTCTTTTCTGCACAATAATGTCTTTCGTCTATTTATTTAATTACTAAACCAGATAAAGTGTGTTTACAATTTTTATGAAAAACCTCCCAAGTGTAAGTCGGACTCACGCACAAAGGGTTTGGCAAAAATCACGTTTGTGGTATGGGGGCCCTCTTTAATATTTATTATATTCTATTTATCAGTATTTGTTGTTATAGCGGCAACAGAAATACATCATCTGTTAAAAATTTCAACTGTCTAACTATCACGGTTCATGAGATACAGCCTGGTGAACGAATCGACAGACAGACGGACAGCAAAGTCTTAGTAATAGAGTCCCGTTTTACCTCTTGGGAACGGAACCCTAAAAATACATCTGGTAATAAGCAATTGATAGTTCTCGTTAAAAATAAAGTCATATATTTATTTTAAAATATATTACTATTTTACTCATTGATTTATCTCATGGAGACAGTTTTTATTGATCAATATCAGCCAACCATCTGTATACAAAAATGCAGAACCAGGAAATAAATTATACCTTTAAATACGAGCCTAATAAAACCATATCAAACTAACCCGATAAATATTTGCTCCAAAAACTATAAAGAATGGAAAATATGAATCAAGATAACGCTAATACACGAACTTGCTTTAGATCAACCGCACAAATTCGACTGACACACGCGACTTCTGTGTATAAGAAACCGTTTTAAATAGCTACTAGACGAGTTTTGAAATTTGAACTATCGTTGCTTTAAAGGCTTTCTATATTCATTCGTTCGTAAATAAAATTTATACTTAGTTCTTAAAGATTTAGTTAGCAGCGGACTTAAATAGCTTACATAATAATGTCTTCGAATTGAACGTTGTCTTTAGACTTCTTTTTTTTTAACGTGGTAGAAAAAAAATTTAAAAAAAAACAAAAGATACCAGAATTTTTGTCTAGCGACAGGATGAAAACGATCAAGTAAGAAAGTTTCGTGAACCAAGTTATAAATATTAAATTTCAATAGTACTAAAATATATATTATTATTTTTATTCTTTCGATCGTTATGATAATCAGTTAACACTCCTAATAATATTTGGTAAACCATACGATTATAAAAAGCTACAAATGATTTTTATTATATTTTACACAGTTTTACAGTATAATTTACTTGTTACTCTCGAGTTTTAATTAAGTACTTTGGTTTATTTTTTTTTTAAGTTAAGGGATGCCTTATACGCCCAACTATCTATTTAAACAATATTTATGCTTTTCGTGGCAACCTATAATTAAAGCAGCACCAATGTTTGTACATTACTGTTATGTGCCTCTTAGCTTTTAAGGTGTATATTCTTGTTCGTTGTCCAAATAAAATAAAATAAAAATAAAAAATAAAATAAAATAAAGTACCTGAATATGACGTCATATTTTAATATTCGAATTTTTAAAGGAAAATATGTACTGATTATTACATACTATTCTACGGAGTTAGATATTCTTTAATCAAAATTCGTACTGTCATAAGCAAGCGCACTACCTGCAAAAGTCGCAAATGCAAGGCAATCCTTATTTAAGTTCAGTCGAGCGTGGGTCGACATAAATGGTAGTGCAACGAACATGTTGTACCTATATGAGACACTGCATCATTTGCAATTACATGTTATTGTGCCTTTGTACTATTTTAATGTCCGTCGGTACGCCCTGAGTAAGAATGTGGTATTGTAAGCAAAATAGTTCTCCGTTTGTTTCTGTCAATTTGAGTATCCAGGGATGAGTAACAATGCATAATAGGTATAATTGGATCATGAAAAGTACAAACTTGGACAATGTAATTGTCAAGACTTGAATGAGATTGCTTTAACTACGTTCAATGTTATTTAATTTGAAATGTAAAGGTACCACCAAACCTTTTTTATCTTCTAGTACAAGCCAGTGATGAATATGATGTATTAGATACATGTATCAATCAGAACTTGAAAATGTTTAATTAATTTTATAATTTACATCGATTTAAAATATGAGAGGTATAACTGATAAAAATACCTGGCAAAATAAATTGGTGGGAGAGCCGCGCTTCGGCATGAATGGGCCGGCTCGACCGGAGTGATACCACGGCCTCACAGAAAACCGGTGTGAAATAGCGCTTGTGCTGTGTTTCACCGAGTAAGTGAGGATACCGGAGGCCCATAGTTTCAGTGGTTACTAACTACTTCGGAAAATTGAAAATATCCTTATTCATATTCTAGAATTTTATTCTACTGTATGTACATTTTATAAGAACACTAGCAGACCCGGCAAACGTTGTTTTGCCATAATAAAAATAAGGGTTGGGTCACCCTTATCATATGCATACACAATTTCATAAACATCGGGCAAGCCGTTTCAGAGGAGTTTAATAAAAAACACCGCGACCCGAGAATTTTATATATTAGATGAAAAATTATGTAGAACAAAGAAAGATCAGTTATCAAGCTGAACTTTTTTGTGTAGTTCCTTTATTCTAGAAACTTGTTTAAAATTAAACCCTTAGACTCGATTAACACTAAAATTTTAGCAAATTTATGGTCTATCATTAAGGCTTCATTAAAGTATCAACATATAGAAAACTTTTGATTGTTGATCTTTTAAGGGAGGCTTGATACATACACATTCAATTTTGTCTTCTGTCCATTAACCATTTAAAAGGCCTACAGAGTAAGCGTCCATTAGGCTGCAAAAACATAGATAGATTGCTTTGTGTGAAGTAATCTCATACGCAAACGTTCGTTAATCCTTTACACAAGCAAACATGCAGCATTAAGCAAATCCTTCAAGTAATCCACTACGAAAAGCCGTCAAGTCTCTGTCAACACTCGACAAACGCGATTTCCTTGGCAAGCGTCGAAGTTCTTCACGTATTTACATTTTCACACATAAAGTAAATTCCTCGCATCTAGAAGTTTGAGTGCGGAGAAATGAAAATAGCGATTCATCACAAGTTTTAATCTGTTCTAGAGTTTGGCCTACTTGCGGTCTTGTAAGTGGTAAACGGGCGACTAAAACGCTGCAATTTTTTATTGAGCAAAGCTACACGGTAACTACAAAGCTGGAACCTATATTTACAACAGTAATTTATTCATTATGACTACATGTAATAGCTGGATTTACTGCTTTCACCAGAAGCATCATCGTTAGCTATCGTATTGTATTTGATTATGATCACTAGCCAATCCACTAATAAATTCTTGACTAAATAGGTGTTTTAAACCTTTTGCAATGTAGCTATTTCTTCTTAAATAATGTCAAATTAATATAATACACTAAAAATGTAATGCATACGTTTATAATTTTGACACAGTAATTATTAGATGAGACACGACTATCAACATATAATAGAGTAATTATGGTAGTAGAGTCATGCTGATTTAAGCACGAACGGGGTGACTCAACTGGAGTGGTACTGCCCTCTCACAGAAGACCAACCCAAGATAAAAGTGTTTGTTCGTGCGTTTGAGACTGGAGGCACTATGACACAGAAACATCTTAATAGGCAGCCATAGTGTGGGTTATTGTATATACATGCTGCATTGTTCCATTGTCTGTATTTGCAATGAGTCTAGTGACCACAGCTTTTGGATTCTACTCATACTTTCCATCACACAGAGTAGTCAGTTTGTCTCATATATATATACGTTAAAAGTAAAATTATGCACGTGATATTGATAACTCATTAATAGAGAATATTAATTAAGTCAATCTAAAAAGGATAAAGAGATTCGGTCAAAACAAAATATATACCGTATACCGTGGGAGAGTTATGCTATACCGTGGGAGAGTTATGTTTCGGCATGAATGGGTCGGCTCGACCGGAGTGATACCACGGCCTCACAGAAAACCGGTGTGAAATAGCGTTTGCGCTGTGTTTCACCGAGTGAGTGAGGATACCGGAAGCCCATACCCAACCCCTCCCCCCATCCCCTTTCCCATCCCCCAAAGGTCGGCAACGCACTTGTGATGCCTTTGGTGTTGCGGGTGTCCATGGGCGGCGGTAATCGCTTACCATCAGGTGATACGTCTGCTCGTTTGCCCACTATTCAATAAAAAAAAAACAAAAACTGATAAATTTTGCAGTAATTAAAAAAAATTGTGGCGACATTGCCGTGATGTAGAAAATAAAAATTAAAACAATATTGTATTCATTTCCCAAAGTACCTAAATCATAATACTGTAATGGGATCTACTAAATAAAACGGGCCCACACGATACTAAGACGCGTAGGCGATATATGCCGGCAGTTTATCATTACTTGTTGCGTTAGTACAATTTTGAAACCGTTTGTGTCAATTAGTGCAATTTCATTTTCTTGCACAAATGGGTATAATTAAAATGAATTACGATTTAGAAAGTCTTTCAAATAAATTAGAAATCCCATAGTCTGACCTATTTTAAGTGACTACAAATACTAGTAAAATAAACATTCACTAGTCACCCTAACTTTGTCCACACTACAACGTAAGATTGGTAACTTTTGCCCTCCAAAATCAGCAAATAAATCCATGAAATATTAATGCTAAAGTAACTCTGTCAGTCTCGCTTGCACGACTAAACTACTGCACCGATTTCAATTAAATTTGACATGGAGTTACTTTAATTCCTAAGGCAGTACATAAGCTTCTTTTTATCGCGATAACCGACATGTACGCGAGCGGAGCCGCGACCAAAAGCAAGTAGCATTATAATTATATAACAATAACTACTAACACCCACGTCTTTTTAATCCCAAACTAGACAAAACTGTAACTATTTTACACAGATCACTGATAAACATACTTATTACTTAAACATATTATAGACGTATTACACTCAGGACCGTTCTCACCGTGGGAGAGCCGCGCTTCGGCATAAATGGGCCGGCTCGACCGGAGTGATACCACGGCCTCACAGAAAACCGGTGTGAAATAGCGCTTGCGCTGTGTTTCACCGAGTGAGTGAGGATACCGGAGGCCCATACCCCAACCCCTCCCCCATTCCCTCCCCCCATCCCCCAAAGGTCGGCAACGCACTTGTGACGCTTTTGGTGTTGCAGGTGTCCATGGGCGGCGGTAATCGCTTACCATCAGGTGATGCGTCTGCTCGTTTGCCTCCAATTCAATAAAAAAAAAAAAAAAAAAAAAAAGGACCCAGACACACAATAAATGATCTTGCTCATAACACAATTCTTTATACTGGGTGGTGATCAAATCCACAACTTCTGGCTTAGCAGTCAGGATCTCTATCCACTAAATCAACAATCCCGTACCTAATATTTATTAATACAAACATTAACGTTACGTTTTAATGTTGTAATGGAACTAAATAGAATGTTAACAAAAATATATTTAAAAAGATAAATATTCTAACTGTCCGTCTACACCAAACAAAATTGACTCTATATTTAACAGTCATGTACTTATCTAGAAATTTCATCAGAATATAATTTTAATAGTATTATTATAATACAGATGAATTGCGCTACTGAAAAGTAATGTCTAAAAAAAAAATTGTTTCAATATGAGTCAGAATATTGTTAGTTGAAACAATGTAAAGACAATCAAATGATTCAATTTTGCCACGAACCACCCCTTCTTTCGCGTGCATTATTACCTAGTTTTGTACTAGGTTTTGTACTAGGTACTTAATTATAGTAATATAGAAAATTACCATAAGATCACATTGAATTATATAAGGCGAGAGGCGTTCATAGCCCAGTTGCCCTCGGTGATTATAAACAATCACTGAGGGTAAGCAACGACGGCGCGGTCAGTACCTGGGTAGGTGACCACTGGTGGCATGTTACCATTAGTGTCTCCGTGATTCGGAGGTCACGTCAAGCAGTCGGTTCCGGTTGTTATCGTAGGATAACAGTCGTGAAGCTTAGTTGGAGGGAGGTTCTCGTTTCAGATTCACATAACCTCTTATTTAATTAACTTTAAAACAATTATCTACAATTTAAAATGCCTCTTAATGCATCGTGAGCTTTAAATTCGAATGCCAGCTGCTGATATTAACGCGTTAAACCAAAGAATGAAATATATATTAGTCGAGCTTATTTTATTTATAATCTCTCTAGTTTTACAATGACCGCAAGTAAGTGCCGTTCAGTCAGAGCTGCATAAAAAGTAGAGTATTAATATTTATAATTCCATTGCGTGACGACAAACAGCACGCGACACGCGTTCTGATTTATACTTTCGAGGTTAAAACGCTTGGCTTTTGTTTTCGTGAACGTGTCACCTAATTAGAACTGTAATTCTACTGATAAAAAGTTGAAATGAAATAGTACATTTGTGATTGATTTTGTTTGTTATCTGTCAGCATAATTCTTTGTTGCTTTCTTCCAGTTATGTCCATTGAGATATAAATCTTCTTTCTACAACATTGTTTGTTTGCCAAGAAATTATATATTACTTAAACATTTATAGATTTGAATTATTCAAGATAGTGGGTAGTGTTAGTTTATTGGAATAACCGTTAATGTTTTATTTGATAACAACGCCTTTGGTTACTTCCAGTTCAATTTCATCGTTCATCATTACATTTTTAACCAACTTCAAAAAAGGAGGAGGTTTCTCAATTGCATCGTATTTTTTTATTTATGTTTGTTCGCGGACAATTTTGTCGTTTATGAACCGATTTTGATTTTTCTTCTTTTGTTGGAAAGGAGATGTTCCAACGATGGTACCATAATAAGAAAACTACAATCTGATTATTGTATCCCAGATAAATCGAGAGCAACTTTCGAATTTCATGGGGGTTACTAGTGCATTTGTTTTTTTTTAAGTATTTTAATGCACTACAATTAAATGTAGGTCAATTTGATGATGGAGCTAAAATTCCTTCACGATTAACAGCAGTTACCTTGCGTTTGGGTATCTTAAAGTTTTGTTTCTCCAAACAACAACTCCATTCGTCTCTCTTATTTTGGTCTGAGAACACAAAGGATGGCACTGAGATACTTGTGGCTCTAATTGCCAACGACAAGGGTGTGGATAGTCACTTACCATTAGATGATTTATCAGCTCGTAATCATGGTTTTCTCGTTGTCAATCACAGAAAAGATAATATGAGTATGGCGTAGTGGTTTAAGCGGTCATCTCGCCACTACGTGTTTTGGGTTCAGGCCCACAAGGGACTACACTCTGTGTAATCTACAAATTGCTGTTCTGAGTCTGAGTGTTCTTTGTGTTCGTTTCATTTTATTTTTATTATTACAAATATTATTACAAACAAGTTAGTTTTTACCTCCTTTATACTCTTAAGTATAAAGGGTATCTAAAGTATCTAGTCAGTCGCGGAAGCATATGAGAGATCGTAATGTTAAGTTTTTGTAGCAAATGAAGATTTAGTATGGTTTATATTATCACTAACCAATTTATGTAAATATTACAAATCTAAAATTTTTCGGCGCTTTTTTAATGACGTTATGTTGAAATGAATTAGTTAGTTCGTGTAACTGGATACTTTCTTTGACAGGTTAAATTTATATTCCAAGTGGTATATAAATCTTTTTTTGCACGCGTTCAATTCTATTGGAATGAACTTCATAGTGCGGATGCCAGACTACACAGCAGTAATCTAAAAACAAACCTAACAAGACTCTCGTATAATCTTATGACGGTAGTTTTATTTTTAGAATTCTTAGTGTTTCGCATTCGTATAGTGATTTAGAGATAATATGGTCATAAGGTTCCCTAAAATCAAGTTGTTTATCAAGAATAACACCTAGGTCCTTAACACATTCGACTTCTTGAATACGTTGACCCGATACTGTATAAACTCCAGCCAAATCAGTATTACGGTTACGAGTGAAGCGAATATAACAGCATTTGTCGACATTCAGTACCGTTTGTTTTTCTTGTACCAGAAAACCAAACTTCCTGCAATAATTTGGGTAATATTTAATTATGGGTACTAGAAAACTGATATAAATACATCTATACTCGTTTTTTAGTAAATGAATACATATTATATATAGAAAACAGCCAAGCTGCAAAAAAAATATTTGCAGACCATACTAGCAGAACACTCGCATACCGCTACCACTGCACCATCAAGTCAGTCAAATAAAAGTCAAAAATATGTAAAAAAATCATGATGTCATATAAATCTTGTGATCTAAAACTGTTGTTTTGGAAAATCTTTATTCAATTTCAAGTGATAATATTTTACGCACACGATTAGGAATAATGTTATAAAATATCAGTTGAAGTTCAGCCCATAGAGAAAACAACAAAGTTATTAATTGGACTCTTATATCGCCATAATAAATAAGACTGTTTAGTTTTGAAAATAAACCTTGCCAATGAATATATCGCCTCAAGGCACAACTGCACTGCAGATAGGGCACCATGCTGGTATGATCACTGGAGAACACTCTGAGACATAATAGTTACTCTGTTGATATTATAATTGCTTTGTTACATGCTAAAGTTTTATGATTTTAAAATTAGCTACAGAATTTTAACAGGTAATAAAAAAAGTATTAAATGTATATCAAAACACCCGTTGCCTGTATAAAAATACAATCATATTTTTGCACATATATTATTTGAAACTTATTTACATATGACTGCACGTTTGGCCTAGTGGTTAAGCGGTCGCCACGCCGTTCCCTACTTCGCCAAGTGTTGTGGGTCGTTTCATGTATGTTTATAAAGTCCCCCACGACACAGGAATTATTCCTAGTGCGGGAGATGTCTTTTAAAACAAAAAATATTTACACTTATTTCTTACTTCTTCTAGAGAGAACTTTGTTCAGCAGTGGACAGTGATAGGTTGGTTTGAAATGAGAAGGAGAGAAAACACATACAAACCTAAACCTGAACCTTAGCCAAACTGGTAAATTAGCATAACAAACTTAAATAAAGTGATAAATAGACACAATCAATTAGATTATATACTTTTTGAAACATTTATATATTCTAAGCATTAAAAAAAATATGACAATTATTTTATACACAATTGGCTTACAATAATCTACAATACCACACACCTCAATACCATGAACCAACATTCGATATATTTCGAAATCACACATTTCATATCATTCGATTATGTGCCGTAAAATGTTTCATTCGATATCGTATAAATAATGTGATGGCCCTATTCAAAATTTTATAACTTGTTTACTGTAAATCAGCTGTTAGAATTAAATCAGTATTTTATTACATACAATCTGTCTGTCGAACGGGAATGCGACCACATAATAGCCATGTTAACGTCTTGACTGCACCTCACATACGTTTATGTCTTATGTATTGCGATGTTATCTGCACTGATTATAACTTGCCAGTTGTTATGCGCAATGTTAATTACTGAGATGCTCAGATGTGGTGTTTTAATGGTTTGTTCGCTGTATATTTTTATTATTTCTTGCGTTTTGCAATACCTTCAACTAGTATTTTCAAAATACCAAAAAAATGTAGCAAGTATGATAATGGAACAAAATTGAAGATTCTTTTATTTGTATGAATAATTTTGATAATTTGTAAAAATGTTAGTCACGTTTGAAAGTTTCTCTTTGTTCCGGTTGGATTATTTATTGAGAACTAATGTATACTTGTATAGTGATTTGTGCTTTGAAGTAACTGATACAGTTACTAAAATATAAGTATTATTATTTTATATTCCTATCATCTTCGGAGGGGCACTTTACGGATAATATAATATGTTTGTTCTATGTTATTCTGAGATGTGCGGCTTATTTTTTTCTGACGTCTTCTACAAATAACGTCAATATTTTAGTCAATATAGTCAAAAATGTAACAAATTACTTACAAAAAAACTTTCACCACTTCAATTGGTAAAAACCGTATCAAAATATGTGTTTGAGTTTATCGCGGACAGACACACGCGGCGGTGGACTTTCTTTTGTAATATGTAGTAAGACCGAAAATAATTTTAAGTTAGTCCACCTTTTCAATAAATAAATAATTCCTGTTCATGTATAACCTGTGTGTGTGTGTAAAAAAATGTGTTAAAGATTTCGTATAAAAGTGACGGGTACCATGAACCATAGAAAAAAAGGAATAATTTTCTTTAAATTAATAGAAAAACAATGATAAAGTGGATTTACTGTTTATAGTCAAGAATCATTAAGGTCGAACTGGTTTCTTAATACGAGTAAATTGACAGTAAATTATATCAGATAAATAATATGGCTCTTAAACATCTGCTTAAGTAATATAAATTTGTTTTAACGTTATTAAAAATGTTCCTTTTTAATATTGATAGCCCATTACTAGTATGCGATGTATCGTTTCTTTGTAACGTAACACCGCTGCGTCAAGTTCTAATTGAGGCTGTCAGTCAGTATAAAGCGGGATATAACAATACTGAAGCTCCATAAACATCCATTTGATCGTCCCCTGGGTATACTCTACTCTCTAACTTTCGATTAAATGTTTACTGTTTTGAATAAAATATGTATGAGAATTACTCAATGGAAATTTATAATGGAACAAGAATGAGGAAAATTTGACATAGATACAGTAGTAGGACAAAAAAATATATGATTGTAGTAGCTTGATTAAATTCTTAGATAACCTTTATGCCTTATGGTACAAAAGCATTTCACATTTCACGTTGCATTGTCTGCATTCGCAATGCGTATAGTGACTACCACACTTGGATTCTGTTCAGTAGCCTGAACTTGGCTTCTGGTAGGTTCGTACATAAAAAAATGTGAAAAAAACTATGCACAACATATATGATGAATGAAATGACAATTCATGCACCGTTCACAGCTTTGTAAAACACTAAAAATTTTTTTAATTTAATAGTGTGCAAACGAGCAGACGTATTAACTGATGGTAAGTGATGACCGCCGCCCACGGACACCCGCAACACCAAAAGTGTCACAAGTGCGTTGCCGACCATTGGAGGATGGGGAGAGGGAATGGAAAGGAGGGATAGGGGTATGGGCCTCCGGTATCCTCACTCACTCGGTGAAACACAGCGCGAGCGCTATTTCACGCCGGTTTTCTGTGAGGCCGTGGTATCACTCCGGTCGAGCCGGCCCATTCATGAATATATAGATCATTAAGTAAGCTTAAGTGACAAATAATAAAAAAAACAGTTAACTAAGGTATAATTGTAACTGACACAAAACCGAAGTAGGTATAAGATCTAATTTTCTTTTCTAATTAGGTCTAGATTTAAAATATGGTAACACTATTTTCTTTACATTAAACAAGTCTATTTTTGTGAGAATCCATTGAAATGGTTTTATATGTTTGCATTCAGTTTTACTTATCTTACTCTATATTTTTCTATGAACAAAAAAACTGTAATGGCAAATCAATGGTTACTGCATATTACGAACGCCAGTGATATTCTCCGGAGACTTTTTCGATTTGCTATAAATCCCGGGTTTAATTGTCCGCGAAATAAAGGGATTAAGCGAAGAAGATTAAATAGACAAATTCTGTTCAATACATTATTTCTACTCATCATCAACATTTTCGAAGCTTATTCTGTTCTATATCACTTTGATTAGAAACATTTGATAATTGCTGATTAAGTAAATGTGTACCTAAGTAAATGTTGGCAATCAATTGAAACATAAAAGCTGTACCTTAATTTATTATTAATCAGCTAAATTATTACTTGATTGAATAGGTATATCATCGATTTGATAAAACTTGGAGTTAAAGAGTGAGATTGTTTTTTACTTTTTTGATTTGATTTGCTATTGTAACATCTGTATCAGTTTTTCTTAACTGTAATAATTACTACGCGTAATCAATATATTTCGGGTGTATTTTATTTAACCTTTTATTTTCTTGACTCGTCACACACATTTTTTTTTCTTTTCTTTTATATCCTTCAACTTAGCGATCTGTTTGTTTTAAACAATAATCTAATAGTTTGTCAGGTTTCTCTCGTAAAGTATGCCACAACTGAGCTCCACATAAAGTGATGCTACTCTCATCAACTATCAGCGAATCTTATCGCGAGATCCGGTATACTTTTTCTCTTGGAGCGAGAACATTTTTAACTGCCCTCTGCCCTCAACTCAGCAGCCAGTGTGTAAAAACTACACCTATAACTTATAACTTTTTTGGAATATAAATTAGTATTCTGGAAGCACTTCGAAGTCTTTGAAAATCCATTTTCTCTGTCTCAGCCTGTATCTGCAAGGGTAACAATCAGTCAAACTCGCGACTTTCCGGTCAACTACCCTCATGGCGATCTGAGAATGCTACTCACTCAGTTACACAAAATATATGATCTCCCTCATAGATATTTAAAATTATCCAAGTAACCATTTCCAAACTTTTATTGTAATAACATAACGACATTAAAACATTATGTGTACACTTGCGATATTCAGTAGCTTCGTGCAATCGATCTCAATAATAGAGCCGGATGAATTAATACGTATTTTCCGTTACAGTCACTTATAATTTTTGTATGATAATACCGGATGGCGACGGATGTTGTAATCGTCCAAATCATTATGGAAATAATTTTGTATGTAATCAGGACACAACGGAAGCGAGTGGATTACGTGTAAATCCTTTTATGAGGAATGCTCATTATATACAAATGAATTGATTAAGTGTTGTCACGTATCGTGTTTATTGTGAACTGAGGATAGTAGTAGTAATTAAAAATTCGCATAGAATTTATAGTAAAATCATCTGATTACTGCACTTAAAAATCAAGAAATTAGCTTTTTAAGAAAATTAACAAAAATATCTACTCTACTAGTTATATTGACTTAGCTTTAACTTTTCTTATACTTTATAAAGTCCGCGATTAGGCATACGCTGTGTAGAGCGTCCTGTGGCACTATGAACTGACGATTTGAAGAAGATGTGGACTGGACTGGGCTCCTTGTGGGAATCCTTCGTTCCTTAGTGGATGGCGATAAGTTAACACAATAAATGCAATGTACTAGAGAATGATACTTATAATAAGAGAAGATTTACGAACATGCCATTGAACAAGACACTCTCAGACTGAATAACTAAGCTGCGAATAACGAATAAAATTACCGTCCACGATGTTGTAATAAATTCCATAGAGACAAACACTATAAGGATGTTCAAATTGTACTTATTGACTAGATAATTAAATACGTAAAAAATATTTCTATGTATTGGTCTTTTTCGAAAAAAAAGGGATTTCAGATAATTGACACCTTTTTCTCGCATTTTTATTTACATCTCAAGATAACTTAAAACAAAATTTTAAAGGTCAGGTAAAATCAGCGTCTCAACCCAAAATAGGCGGAATGAAATAGTTTGTACTTCTATTTTATGATCCAGACTGCAAATTTATTATAATTTTGAAAAAGCGATGCGATTCATCCTGCACATTAAAAGATCCTGATTCAAAGTCACGATTAAATAGTCAGTCGGTTAGTCAGTAATTAGTGGACCAAGAAGATTATAATGCTGATGCTGTGATGCCTAAAATAAAACTATATAAATTGGATCGTAAATACCTTTCTTGATTGCCCCATTATCAAGTTCTATAAAACCTGAGGAAACATCGCGAGGCATTATCGCAAAAATATTTTATGTTTGCTATAAACCATTTAACTTCTGTTTACGTGTTTTGAAAGCTAAAGCTAATAAGACTATTAAAATTATACGGGTGAGCCACAACAGGACGTCCACACAAAGATACAACGATTCGGAGGTATGTTTTCAAACACCGGGATCGTATAATTTTATAATACTTGTCAACAATATTGAGTATGCTGTTAAAATATATGTTACTATTAAGTCTCAACCTTATGGTGTTGTTAAAAGGTTCATTTCTAAAAATATTTCACTACACATATCGCAAATTTTAAATTGTTAACGATTGCATGCAATCGACAGTGGCTTGACCATTTTTGTTTGGTCAATAATTTAATCCAAACAGAACTTACTCCGACACGTACTTATAAAAAAATATTTTGTGTTTATTATCGTAGTAAAATTTTATGTTAAGGTTATTTGAATACATACAATCGAAAAAGGATTTTGAGTATCGTGTTATCAATGGATCTATTTTATCTAATCACCTATAAAATATGCTTATTCCATGTTACGAGTTCAAAGCCCGTAAAAGCAGATCGATTTGTCGTTTCGTTCGCTTTTATGATAAAATGTGATAATAACTGGTTTATTGATGTCATAAATATAAATAAATAGGAGACTTTAATGTGTACATTTGAGGGTTGCTATAATTCGTGCTTAAATCATCTTTGTAATATGCAATTTTAAGATTAGGTTAATACTTACCAGCTTCCTACGACATTTATTTCCATCCTTTGTAGTCAACTGGACTGAATTTATTCAAATAATTAACACATTTAATCATAAATTGATTAAGTATAAAGAGTATAAACAAATCTATAATAATATAATGATTATTATAGATTTGTTGTTGCATTGTTAGTACTTATATAAAATTTCTTTTCTTAAGGAATATAAAAGAAAGAAGTTCTCTCGATTCTCATAATATCTGCCTTTATTGCCATTACACAAAGCATTTTTATAGTATTTAAATAACTAAGATGATACATAATAAAAACAATGGCTATAGAAAATCTTAAACAAAGTTATGTCTCAGCTTTGTGTAGTTTTACATATTTTTGTAGCAGTAAATTAAATCTCTTTAACACCTATTCAAGTTGTTCGATTTTCTAATATATTTTTTTATTAAGCACTGTCATTTACGATAGTTACGTGTTATTTTATCAAAGACGTTATGACTTGCAAAAAGAAAGAAAACGCATAGGTAGTAACATGTATTTGCATCAATTTGAAGATGTTCATAGACGACACAAGGCAACAGATATAATGCAGTGTGTAGCCGCGTGAAGTGCGTATAGTATGCTACAACGCACTTAACGTTACTTAATTTTTATTTATTTGTTTAAAAATAAATAAACAAAAATATCCTAATATCCTTTTGTAAAAATTGTATTGCATATACATGTGTAAATTTTCAACGAATCATCAAATCACATTACTATTTTAAACAATTTAAATACAATCATTAAAGCTGACTAAATTAAATGTTACTGCAAAATATAAGTAATATTTTACGCATTTAGTTTTTTTTGGTATTTTATAACACCACTAGCTTCTCCGCGCGGCTCCGATCGCGTATACTTTGATTAGCTAGCTAGCTAATCAAAGTATCTCCATTCCATATTTTAGTGAAATCGGTACAACGGTTTAGCAGTAAAAACTTAATAGATAGACAGAAAGAAAACAGAAAGTAACTATACTTTTGAATTTATACTATTAGTATGGATTAACTTAATAAAACTATGTACCTTATACTATCTGTCAAATAAAATACTATGATTTATTTACATTTGGTTAAAACAGACGAAAAGTATGTTTAAATACAATGAATACACTACAATTCGAAATTCAATTCAGTCATGACCACACGGCTTTTATCATGTTCACAGAAAATTTAATTTTTTGACTAATTCGCATTGAAATACCTATTCATATTTTTTTAAAAGTAAACCTTGCAGTATTTAAATTTCACATTTCTATGTTCGTCCAAAAATTTTATTAAAATGATTGAATAATTGATTGATTGATTGAAGATGATAAATAATAATAGTTTTATAAAAACTAAAAATAACGCTTATTTAGTGCAAGGACACTACCAGTTTAAAAAAAAACAAATAATTGCTAACCACGATTATCCTTGTAAGATAACGGCTCCTACTATTTAAAATATTGAATTGTCATCTGTCACGATAGGTATGCCAAATTTCGAGTTAATACGACGTTTTGAAGGGGATCGAAACCATATTAAAAGTTTCCGTTTAATACATACGAATGAACGTAATAAAAGCATGTTAAAAATAAATCTATTCTCATCAACTTAAAATTAAGTAAAAATGTGATCATTACACAATTTAAGAATAGAATAAAAATCTTAATTTTAAAGAAACTTCTATACTTTACTTTAAATATTAAATTTTAATTACTAATCTTTGTTCCTAAATATACTCCAATTCAAATATTTTTTACCGATACCTATCCTTTCCTTTAAAATATGCAGGAGCAAAATTTTGATCTTCATTTAAAAAGCATTTATAAAAGGCATTGTTAGGCTTCATCAAGAATTAGCATATTAGATTTGATGCTTTCAAAGTTCTCAACAATATTTTATAAGCATCACTAATTTGTCCTTTTGAATGGCCTGCCAAAACATCTCAATTAGTAAGGCATGGCGTATGGCAAACTTTTAAAGCTGATTTTATGACTATGTTTATGCTCTTTACTGTATTAAAGCATAATTATTCCATCCGCTTTGCATGTATGTTAAACTCTTAATTGCTTTTTCGCTTCGGTTTATAAAGGCTAATAAATGTTGAAACTGTCTATTTCAACTGTTTTGTGCTTTGTTGAGCATTATCCCAGCAATTTATGTAAACTTATTAGTATTTTGTTTCTATGGAGAACACATAAGAAGCAACTCAAGATATCTTTTCACACCAGATTGAGTGACGTTCTAAAGAAGTCAGGTTTTTATTTTATGAAATAGGGGCCAAACGAACAGACATATCGCCTGGTGATAAGCGATTACCGCCGCCCATTAGCGGTGTCACAAGTGCGTGGCCGGCCTTTTAAGGAAATGTACGCTCTTTTCTTGAAGGTTTTAAGGTTGTATTGGTTCGAAAATACTGCAGGCGATAGTTCATTCCACAGGCTTTATTTTATGAAATTTTAAGGTTCGATGCATACATAAAATCACACACGTTTCCCCGAAGGCGTAGGCTAGGCAGAGGTATATTACGAGTAAAAGCCCAGTTTTTGCCAGTGTTTTGGTCGCCCGCTGTACGAGGCGAGGTTATTGCCGAATATCGAAATGATTTACTTGCGCTAGCCGCGTGTATATTTTGAATAAGTTTTATTTGAATAGTACAATAGTTAAAACATGTATGTCAAGAATGTAATTGTTGGTTTTGAAACGAAATGATCTAAAAGAGTCCAATAGAACGTTTCAATTAGTTCCGAAACATTCAAATTGTTATCTTTGTTTATTTTATGACCAATTTTAAGTACTGTACTGCAAAGTAAAAGAAAGTTTTTTATGAGAATGAATGCCATTATAAATTATTGCCAGATTTGCCCGCAAAGGAGAAAGTAATGTGGTCACAGACCAATGTGACCACAAAGCACTTCTTTGCACCAACTGTTGTAAATGACCATTTGACCAGTGCAGAGCAACATAGTAATGGCCAGGCTATTACCTGGGGAACAATTTACAATGTCCCATAATTCTGAATGTGGTCGCTTCTAATTTTCTTTAAGTGGAGTTACTTGCGGTAAAGGAATCCTATTTGCGAATAAAATGTTTGGGGTTGTTTTCAAATGTTAATAACAATAATAGTAAGGTGCGACATTCTGTTACAATAATAATAATAATATGATCTTTATTAGAACTGAAAATCAATATACAAATTAACTTCTGTACGAAAATAGCCAAATTAGTTATAAACTGTGTCGTGGCTATTATCGCCCAACTCCAGTAAAGTACAGACACAAGCGTTCTGCATTCGTAATGGCAGATTAAAAATTATTAGGTAAGTTATGCACTACAAAATAACTACCATAATGTGTATGTCTGAAAGTGTGTGTGTGTGTGTGTGTGTGTGTGTGTGTGTGTGTGTGTGTGTGTGCGTGCGTGTGTGTATGCGTGTGTGTGTGCGTGTGCGTGTGCGTGTGCGTGTGCGTGTGCGTGTGTATCGCCTGATGGTAAGCGATTACTGCCGCCCATAGACACCTGCAACACCAGAGGCATTACAAGTGCGTTGCCGGCCTTTTAAGATGGAATACGCTCTTTTCTTGAAGGTTTGAAAGTCGTATTGGTCCGAGAACACCACAGGTGACAGTTCATTTCACAGTTTTGTTGTGCGAGGCAGAAAGTTTCGGAAATAACGCAGGCACGCCTAGACGTGTAGGTGGTCGTGGCTATCTACAAAGGTGCATACACCTAGCATGAGGTATTTTCCAGCATTACCCCAGGACCTTGCAGGAATACAGTAGATAATAATTAAATGGGCTAGACGTACAAAGAACCGAAAAATCAGCCAAACTTCTCAGGTTTATGAATACATGGATTAGCTTGCGCACTCTGGTTACCAGTGAGTCTATTTGACAACTTCAGGACAATGTGCTGTGAATGTAAACGCCTGTCTATATCTACTGCCATGCTGCATGTCAGCTGCCACGGTCTGTAGTTATTAACACTACCTCTGTCCCCGCCATTAAGGATGGGGTGACCACGGGCTTTCTTAATAACTGCAGCGAATACTCCTGAATAATAGAATATGGTAAATGTTCTTGTACATAAATTTGCATTAAAAATAATATGTCCATTAAACTATTGTTTAGGTACAAATTGGGGCATTGATGATAAAAAAATCTTTGAGGCAATCTGTAGATGGACAAATCGACTTCAAACAGACAAGCTTATTATAATTTTTGTGTGAAAAAGTTGAAAAAATGATAAATGGAAATAATGTAGCAGATAGGTCATAATTATATAGAGTAATTAGTACGTGTAAACTTGCTGTAGATAATTAACACAGTTTACATAAATCATCATCTTCAGCCAATCGAAAAAACGAAGACCTCCCAAAGAGAATGAAGAAGGAACGATAGAATCGAATAAAAACAACTCTTATCATTAATATATACCTAACTGTAAAACTTAAATATTTCAACATCTTATACCTTATCATACTGATATAAAAACATTGTGAAATAAAAAGCATTACGGTGTACATATTCAAGGTATTTGATGTTTCAATTCGTACTCTCTTACCAACAGTTAATGGGTTTATTTTGTTACTGCGCGGTGTTAAATGAAATTTATTGCTCAAAACCTTTATATTAGGGAAAGTTTACAAATGCTAGTAGATAGAAAGTTTTTTTAGAAGTGGAATTTAATTGTAACTACCTTATAGGTACTCATTCTAAAATTAAAGTTAGGTTCCAGTGTTTTAAAAATACTCACTTCTTCAAATATTGGCGAAGGCCTTTCTATCAGCTATACAATAGTATTTAGTAATATTGGACGTATAAAAATGTTAGCAGCAGAGTTTTAATGATGGAGTTAACTTTATAGTCCTATAGGCAGAAAGATATGTCAAAGCATCCGTTTGAAAGATTTTATTTCAATATTTAAAGGCGACTTCAACTGGTGTTGCGGGTGTCCATGGGCGGCGGTAATTGCTTACCATCAGGCGATACGTATCCCCGTTTGCCCGCTATATAATAAAAAAAAATACTTTTAGTGTTACTCAAACCTTGAAACAAACAAACTCCAATCCTTAGCAGGAGACAATTTCGTTATGTTAAGGTTCTCCTAATAAATAAATAAGTAATAAATAATAATAAATAAATAAATCATAATCTAAAAATTTATAACATAGGTACATTAAACTAATACAATAAAAAAACAGGCCAAGTTTGAGTTGGACTCGCGCACCTCGGGTTCCGTACAAACCTGTAGTTATATAAAAGTTTTTTTCTCACAGCTTAAAGGCAATTTGACCTGAGTTTTTGATATAAACTTCAACTTAATACCACTACGCGATCATTAGGAAAAGTAATGTAACGAAAAATTTAAGGTTTTCGATTTTTTTTTCTTTTATGTGTGCTATAAAACGTTACTTCATGCCGATTTTTAAGATTCTAGGTCGACTAGAAGTATCCTTTAGGTTTTAATTTCCTTGCGAGTTTCAAAATATGCCGCTTAAATTGCTGTTTCTTGTGATTGCGTTGATATAGTAGTTTGATTTTGTTACAGCTTAAAGGTATTATGAACCCAAATATTTTATATGTATTTCGAATTAGTAGCTGTACGCGTTCATGAGGAAAAGATGGAAAGTTTAAATTATTAAAAATATTTTTATTATATCATGTAACTAAAAATTTATATTTTTCGCAATTTCTCCTTTATCTGTGCTTTAAGACGTTGCTTCGTACCAAACTTCAAGAATCTGAATTCACGGGAATTCACCCTGTAGGTTCTGATTTCCTGCGAATAGCTCTATCTTTTGATTTTGTCAGTATTTGATATGAGTTTCAGCTTGATACCTTCACGCGTTTCTAAGAAAAAAGACAGACAGACAGACGGACAATAAAATTATCCTATAAGCGTTCCGATTTTTCCTTTTAGTATACGGAACCCTAAAAACGTCGAATGATCGCAAGATGAATGTATAAAACATTGAATGCTATAAAAAACAGCTTTAATCTTAATAACGCTTCATTAGAATGTATAATGACTTCATATAATTAGTATAAAAACGTTAAACTGATCTTTTTATTTTCATATCATTATGTTTTGCCATATAATCTAAAAAAAAAGCTAACTAATCGATCACGAATTAAATTTGATACATAAAGACCTAACAAAAAACCAAAGCATGCGTTCTGACCGTCAGAAGTGTGCGATGTTACGTAACGTTTCGCTGTTTCATGGTAAACTAAACATCCGTAAAGTTTAAAGTCATGGGCATTCATGGTCAATGAACGCCAATAATCTTTTAATACTTTTAAAGTTGAAAGTTTTTGTGTAATAAGCGATTAGCGAGCAGCGATTTTTAATGTTATTTCTTTTTAATGTCAATATTTTTAACTAATTTGCGAAATACCATAAACTTTTTTAATGATTAGAATTTTAATGATAGGGAAATTTATGTAAAAGAATATTGATAGTTCACGTTGATTTCTAATAGATTCATCGTTAGGTTTTTTTCTTCATAATTATACTTCGTCAAATTTATCGTTTAATACAAATAAGTAACGGAAAAAAAACGAAAACATATTTAGCTATTGGTCTAGTCGCTAACGATTTTGACTGGTGTTGTGAGTTCCAGCTCAGTTCAAAACAAATAACTGTAGGATGAGTGCAATAATTTATCCTGTATCTGGATATAATATACCTGTAATATATGTTAGTTAGGTATATACAATGTATATGTAGACACTGCTTTGTTTGAGATCGATATACAGTCGTATTTGAATTGTGTCTTAAAAAATTTATTACGCGAACCGTTGTGTATATACTTATTTATACATATTAAATTAAAGTTCGAAATATAGACCGTAACTAGCAAAAGTTCCATGAAAATCTTTGGATTATAAAAGTATTTTAACCAGTTCATCGTTTAAACCTTATGTATCGAGTAAAAGAGAAGCAGTGATACGGCTCTCGCATCATCGGTCAATTACAAAAAGGTAATCCCGGGGAGGCACTTAATGAATCATTATGGCCAGCGGCGTTTCAACCAACGTGATGTGTGCACAATTTATAGTCCAGCTTTTAACTGTTCATAATATATTTTATTTCTTTATTCAGCTTCGGTATCACCAATGGCAATATATGTGACACTTTTGGAGTAGTCTCTTGGGTGGAATGACGAAGGTTTATTCAACATGAATACAAATACGTGCATACTTGGGTTGGATTTGGTTGGTTTACGATTTGTTTTATTGCTTATGAGAAAATACACTTAAATGAAATTCCTGCTATACATCTGATAAAAGGAAAAATTAACTGTTATTCGTTAGTCTCACTAAAAAGCGAGGAACGCTGGATTATTTTAACTTATTTCTGTCTTAAACGGTGTAATTAGAAAAAAAAATATAACTTGGTTATCGTCAATATGGTTAGTCCATAATAATATAAAAAGCCAAATTCCACGCGTACGAAGTAGCGAGTTCGCCTTGTGTTTCGCGTTTATTTAATATTTTGAAAACTTGAGAATAAATGTTCCATACTATAACTACGAAGCCGCCCCGAGCTAGATCGACGTTTGAGCGTCTCGGAGTCAAAGGCGACTCGCGTCAACATCAGTCATAGGGACCCAGTATGACCTTGGCTTTCTGTCGGCGTGAAACGTTGTAAGTTGCTTAGCGTCCCTTACACTCTACGTTCGGTTAGACAATGATCAAACGGTCAGATTAGAAACTTTATAGTTAACCTAATAAGATATCAAAATAAACAATATTAATAAAAACTATTATCATGCAATTTTGTAAATATATCACCTTATGAGATGATTCAGTTAAATATTATTAATTCTAATTTTTTTATGTAATAGGTGGCAAACGAGCAGGCGTATCGCCTGATGGTAAGCGATTACCGCCGCCCATGGACACCTGCAACACCAGAGACGTCACAAGTGCGTTGCCGACCTTTGGGGAAAGGGGAGGAGGAATGACTGAATGTGACAAAAATAAATATTTCAAATTTATTATACATTATTCTATAGCTTGAAGACAATAAGATAGTTAAATAGATAGAGCATTGAAAACCCAGAAAAAAAAACTCATTATCGTTTGATAATTCATTGATAAAATGCAAACATTAATAAGATATTCTCGAAGCTGGCTAGCTTTATAACGCTAATAATTATAATAACAAAATTTTGGTAACGTGATTTTGTATGTCTTTAATTAATCAATATATTCATTATTTAGAAACAAATAAAATACAAAATCAACGCATACTCATTACGCTTATTTAGGTATATTATAGCCCACACGATTTTCATGTGCAAGCCTCCATTGCGCTGTCTGTAGGATAGACATACATTTAACAGAGGACTATTATGAACTCTTGATTGATGGATTGCTTCACGCCCAGCCTTCAAATTAAGCAGATTAAACCTATCAGAAGTATTAATATATATTGAACCATAACTTCAATATTTAGAAGAAACAATCTAATACTAATTACATCAACAGTTTGGATTGTTTGTTAGTTTATTAGTGTTGAAAATATAGCATATCAATAAGAAATTGATTGTCAGTTTTTTTTTGGACACCTGACATATAACGCCAAAGTTCCAAACTAAGTAGAGCTTTTATTGTAGGTAGTAGACATCTAATATTAATACTTGTTTTGTAAAAACGTACATTTTATACATAGAAAACAACCAAACTCCAAAACAAATATTTGCAGATCATACAAACATTTGGGCCAACCCGGTAATTGAACGATCTCAAGCACAGCAGTTACATATGGTACCACTGCGCCACCATGTCAATATTTATATGATGTATAATGGTACTGGGAACAACGAGCGGACGAGTTACATCACCAGTCTATTAAGTGACTATTTCCGCATGTGGACCTGTAACTAAAGAGGTGGTTGAGCCTCCAGTAGAGAGACTAAATACTCGTATAATAAGGTAGCCCATAACAACATAAACATGAATGAATACGACAGTAGCGCCATCTCGGAAACGTAACTTCCGGGGCGTTTATCAAAGAGTGAATGACTTTTTATTTTATATAAAATAAAGTAAATAAATATTAAATTCAGACTGCCTCGGTGGCGTAGTGGTAGCGTATGGTCTCAGGTTCGATTCCCGGGTCGGACCAAATGTTTGTATGATCTGCAAATATTTGTTTCGGAGTTTGGGTGTTTTCTATGCGTAATACATATTACTATTTACAAAAAAAAAAGTATATAAGTATTTATATCAGTTATCGAGTACCCATAACACAAGCTCTGCTTATCTTGGGACTAGATGGCGTTGTGTGTTAGATGTCCGGAATATTTATTAAATAATAAATAAATTTGAAAAGACAATAAATAATATTTTTAGAGGCATTTGTTACAAGCAGAAATATGGAAAATGGTTTCCACAACACAAATTAAGTGTCCAGTCCCAAACTGTGTGGAAGAAAATAAATTGGTTTTAGCAAAACAAATAGAAAATGTAGAAGAACTTAACTCTAAAAATATTTAATAAGATTTGATAATTGAAGCTGTACATTTTGTCTCGGTTAGTAAAAATCTAAATTACTAAATTACTCGCTTGCAAGATTTAATAATATTTTTTATTGACGAAATACCAGCAAACTCTTGGCTTTTTGGTTCAGTAAACTGGTCTTGAAACACATTCTAGAATTAAACTCAACCTCCATTTAAACTTAGACTGCCTCGGTGGATTAGTGGTAGCGTATGTGACTGCTGTGCTATGAGGTCTCGGGTTCAATTCCCAGGTCGGACTAAATGTTTCCGAGTTGGAGTATTTTCTATGTATAATATGTATGAATTTACAAAAAATTATGTCCAATATCCAAAATTTTCATGTTTGATCTAATGTCCAGGCCCCTTTAGGAAAACATAAAATTTACACTGATCAATTTTTTAAGCAACATTGACAAGTTTCACTAAGCCCCTAAGCCCTTGTTACACATTTCTGCGACGGCAAGCGCTGTGATCGTTTCTTGTTTATGGGTACTAGACAACTGATGTACAAAATACTTAATCTTATACAATGATATTCAAATTTCATTGGCTAATGAATTAAACAAAAAAACTGAAACCTTAATTAATAACATTCTTCAAATAGATGATCTTTATTAAATATCAATTTTATATTGATCTTACCGGCGCGAGCGTCACGATCTAGGGAATTCAACATTCATATTTGAACGTTCATAAAATATAAATATCGATACTAAATTACCTAAACCACGATTTTTATATTTATAAAATATAAAAGTAATAAAGTTGAAATGATATATCAAATTGAGATGAACTAAATTGAACCATCTTGAATATAGATGATTCATTTTGAAAGAATATTTAATGTAATATTATAATGACCTTAAAAACGGTGGGTTATTTGAGAAAAAAATTACGAATAACTGTGTAATTCAGATGTTAGGATTAAAACTTTTCCATATTTTAATGATATAGTCAATAGTGTTATCGTAGAATGAGTCGTAAGGAGGTATCGACAGAGGTACCAAGTTACAATAAGTTTTGAAATTCGCCAAGAGCACATCAAGATGTATAAAACTACCAATTTACAAAACTCCCGTGGGAGAGCTACGCTTCTGCAAGCATGGGCCGGCTCGATCGGAGTGACACCACGGCCTCACAGAAAATCGGTGTGAAACAGCTCCACCGAGTGAGTGAGGAAACCGGAGGCCCTACCCCAACACCTTCCCCCATCCCCTTCCTCATCCCCCAAAGGCCGGCATCGCATTTGTAACGCCTCTGGTGTTGCGGGTGTCCCTGGGCGGCGGTAATCGCTTACCATCAGGCGATACGTATGCTAGTTTGCGTCCAATTCCATAAAAAAAAAACTTCCGAAAAACTTTATAAGTAACCCATTTTTTTGCACCAAATACATACTATCCATAAATAATATGTATGAATATAATAATTAATGACTTGCACTTAAGCTTTGTAAAATACTTTAATTGCTCCATTATCTTTGATAAACAGCAACACAAATCATATAATATATACGTTTGAACGTTTTAAATAGCAAAGCGCAGGTACTGGATCCTCGTACAGTTAATAATTCATTACGTTTTCAAAGAAGCCAGGGCAAAGTCAAAGAGCTATTTAAAAAAAGTGAAGAAATGTGAGATTGAAACTCGGCTAGGGGAGATTTGATTTTATGTTGATCCTGAAGTTATTTATACAATAATACTGTAGGTATATTAAAACATTTTTATAATTGAGAGTAGTTTTAGTCATATCATGGCAGAGTTATGCTTTGGGACAAATAAACCAACTTGATCATATTAATCGACTTTATAGAAAACTGAAGTTATGTTTCGTCGCTTCTCACCGAGTGAAAAAAGTATTCTTAGTCAATAAGCACTAAATAGTTAACCTGATTTATTGATCTGATAATAGCTCAAATTAAAATAAACAAGATATAATGTCTGCCTCGACTGCTGTGCCTGAGATCTCGGTTTTGATTCCCGGGTCTGATACTAGTAGTACGGGTAGTCTAATACGCATAGTACAAGCTCTGCTTAGTTTGGGACTGATGGCGTTGTGTGTTAGATGTTCAAAAATATTAATTATAGTGAGTTTCCCAAATTGCTGATAAAGTCTCTGATAGACTAATCTAACTAATCAGTCAAATGCAGATTTCGGTTTCACAAGCCTTGGATATAGCGACATATATTTCAGATAAATATCTATTTATCAACAACTTAGTGAAACTGTTCGCTAATGTCTTAATTTATGAACTAATGTCCTTAACATTATAGTTCGATTTTTGTGACAAATGGCTACGAAACCCGCGAAGTAGCTTTGAACAAGCGTATTTATTTTCTATCACCTATCTTTTAATTCTAATGTATGTATGTATGTACGTATGTCTAATGTAATACTATAAAGTATAATGCATTATGTAACTGAAGTTGGATAACGTAACTGTCCAAATAGCAGTAAAACTGTTTGTCTTGAACACAGAAAATTTACTTCTATCTAAAGTGGAATGGCATAATGAAATGTGTACGCCATCTAAATCAATCATAACATCAATGAAATTTCTATGGGCTTGACGTGCAGTAGTAAAACGATAAGAGAGAGATGTGTTCTAAGAATCATAAAGCGGTTTTGACGTTTCAATTGAGCACTGAACGCGGAACTCCTAAAAGCGTCAGAATTCTGCTACCGTCTGAATAAAACTAGACTCTAGGGCTACTGTAATTCAGTGTAATCGTTCTAAGAAAGCTATTTTGTGAAAATATTTACGATGCAAACCACGAAGTAAACGGCTTTCCAACAATTTTGTCGTTTAATTTTCAACTTTATGATTATGAGCTATGAGACTAAGCTGTATGACTCTGTTGTGATATTTAGTTTTCTTTTGTCTACTCCAGGATACAAGCAAATCAATACCATGAATATTCTAAAGTCATATGAAAATGATTAACGAGGCTACTTCATAATCCTACTACTATTATAAAGGCGAAAGTTTGTAAGTATGGATGTATGTATGTATGGATGTTTGTTACTCTTTCACGTAAAAACTACTGAATGGATTTGAATGAAACTTTACCACAATATAGCTTATACATCAGAATAACACATAGGCTACTATTTATAAAGATATAGCTTCGCCTCGCGGCGTTGCCCGCAGTTATCATCGTACCGCGGGTAGCACCGCGGGGTTCAGCTAGTATAAAACTAAATGTTTTCATAACCATTAGATAATGAAGAAAAGTGTTAAGTAAGTTTTATTATTCGGATTGGTTATTGAAAAGTATTTAATATTAATATTCACTAAAATGGTGATGCGTAAAAATGAATATTTCTGGGTATATGTAATCTAAGAGAAATGTCCACAATAAGGCAGATGGCAACACCTTATAGTTTTGACCATAAAGAAAACCTACAGGCACCCAAAATACGAGATTAACTTAATTTGGGGACCTGTGCGCTACGATCACAATTTGCCATTGTCAAGAATTATTGTATGTTTGCCTAAAATTATTATTGTTGAAACTATGTGCATGTTCAAATATATAGTTCAGTTTTCTCTTTATGTATATTTCTGACGGCCCATTGTACTTGCTTTGACAATATCTAATGTTGTACTATTTATAGAAATAAAAACATTTTTATTATATTATTTTGAAAACTATACGTATATGTTAATCTTTTTCTAATTTAGCTTACCCAATATTTAGTATTCAGGGTTTTGAATAGAGTCTTTTAGTTATTCAATTGAATGGTTAAACACATGGTTATGTATAAAATAATATGTTTTTTATTTACTTATTTTATTTATAGTTAATCGACATTGATAAGCAACAAACAAAGTCTAGATTTCAAGTCAGTGTGTTTAAGTTTGCCTCTTTGCTGTCCCACTTTATTTTTATCTATACTAATATTATAAAGAGGAAAACTTTGTTTGTTTGTATGTTTGTTTGTAATGAATAGGCTCTAAAACTACTGGACCGATTTTAAAAATTCTTTCACCATTCGAAGGCTACATTATCCACGAGTAACATAGGCTATATTTTATTTTGGAAAAAAATAGGTTTCCGTAAGATATTGGGGTTTTTCGGACACAAGGTGTAAAAAATCAACCCTATACGGGAGAAAATTTTTCGCTACGGGCAATAAAAGACGCAAACGAGTTTGCGTCGGTCAGCTAGTTCAATATAAATTTGATGTTTCAATATTATGTTAGAAGTTTCGTTTAGCTAATAGTTTTACCTCATATTGTTTTATCGTATCGTATCGTTTTTATCAATTGCCCACATTAAGTCATTTCAAATGAATGACGCACAGCAGACCATTTTTAGTGCTCACTTGAATTTCGTTCTAATATCCTACAAAATACACCTCAATTTGAGAACTTATTACTATAATACTCATTGAATGATGTTCAGTAACAGCGTTTTATGATGTTTAGCCTGAAGGATTGAATAGACGTAACAAAACCATTATTTTTGATACTTAATTCATAAGCGTTTATTTTCATATTTGTATGGTCCCGAGATCAAATACCAAAGGTTTCCGGTTTAAGAACGTATCGAAAATTATATGGTAGAAAAAAAAACATTCCTGTTTTAGATATAAAACTATTATTAAAAGATTAAAACGTTTAAGTAAATAGTACAGTTTAAGTAAATAACATAGGATAAATAATTGGAGTATTATTATGAAGATATTATATTCGAATTAGGTAACGTTTATCTTGACGATTGGAGCACACAGGCTTACTAAGTAATAGCCTTTCGAGTTGTGATTCCCTGTTTAATGGAGTGTATATTTATTTTCACCCGACTACTACAGAGCCAAAAGGAATAATATTGAAAAAACTATACAAATAAATAAAATGTAAGTGTCTATTTGCAATTTTCAATTAACGCCTTTTCAGTGGCGCTGCGCAAACGTAGTTGCTGTGTCCGGTGGTGGCAATCAGATACAGTCACCGGTCGCTACTTCTGGCCACAATTCGTTGCTTGTTTTCCGTCAGTCTCACAATGAACGTCGTGGATGGCTTGTGTCGCACACAGGAGATGCACACCGAACTCCGACTGCAACCCTGCAACTCTCCATTTGCGCAGCTCAGTGCAATTATAAGGAAATGTGTTAATGTTGCTTGTGTCGTACATTATTTGATCGTCATGAGTATGTGTTAAGTGGAAGCAACTGGATACTAAAAATGTTTACGTATGCGCAGGGCGTGGTTGATTTCATACTGGTTTAATAAAAATCAAATATCGGTAGCTTGTATCTGACACAGGACTCAAATAAAATATGAAAGAACATACAGTACTTACACATACTTTTGTAGATAACTGATAATACTCGTAGGTATAAGAAACAATTAACCTACTTTTTCTTCAGTGTCACTCACGGTTATTGTTGTAAATGTAGGTTACAGCATCAACATCGTTCCCACAACGCGGGTCCCAGCGCAAGACGGCTGGCAGGAGCTGGATGCGAGAAGCCGAGAATCGAACTAAGTGGTGTGCAGTTGGAGAGACCTATGACCATCAGTGAACTGCGGTAGGGTGATGATAATGATGATGATAGTCATATATTCAAAGTCGGGTATCTTAAACACCGATCCTCACTAAGATCTTTAACAGAATGCTACAAAGATCAATGAATAGTTTATTTTTTATGTATGGCCTACCAAAATGATTCTACTCTGCCTGATGGACGCAGATAATGCAACAATGCAGCATGGTGATACATCTGCATCATTGGTACATGTACCAAAATGTAATAAATTTTTGTATGTCTATACGTCTGTTTGTTCCGGTTAATCTTTGGACCGGCTGGACCAACTTTGACAGGACTTTCACTGGTAGATAGCTGATGTTATAAGGAGTAACTTAGGCTGCTTTTTAGACTACACTAGTATTTTTTGTACCGTGGGTAACACCGCGGGGCTCAGCTAGTTTGTACATAAAAAATGTTAGCCCTAAATTTATCCACCTGTTACCTATTGATGACTTAACTTACGAGTTTCAGACATTCATGAACGACTAAAGTCGTTCATACCATAAAAGAAATATTAAATCTAAAAAAATAATATAATGTAATGATATAATGTAAATAGCAATATTATAAAACTCCAATAAATATTGCCCAATACTTAGTGTAGTATTTAAGTGACATTGAAAAATAAAAGCCGTAAGTTTAACATATAATATCACTTACATTAAAAGTTTATTCAGTTTATTTTAATTCTACAATGGATTTTGATTACAGCCCTGTGTGGGTCGCTCTAAAAATAAAACGCTAGGACCAAACATATGTCATTTGTCAGCGTTTCGCTCACATGACGTGAAGTAATTTACGATATCCTTCGAAGTTACTCTTTAGTGGCATCAATTTAAAATAGCGCTACAATTATAAGTAATTAATTGTGACAATTTCAATTTTACAGGCCCAATGGTCCAGTAGTTGGTAACTCTGAGTACTAAGCTAGAAGATACATAAATATAAATGTTTAATGAGCTCTATCGTTTGTTCTACATCTGGGTGTAATTTATCTGTGAAATGTATTTAAAGATATTTAAATATCGTTTGATCATCTCTCTACTCTTTTCACAACTTTATTTGGAGCCGGTGCAATGAGTTTTCCTTCTTCATTCTTCTCTATCACTCGCTCACACAGTTCACTGCTTACTACTGGCCATTTCCTCTTTTATGCAATCCATCATTTTTTTCTTTGGTCGTACTCTATTCTTATATCCGTTGACTTCCATACTCAACACTTTCTTAACTACATTTTGCTCATCACTACTCATCACATGTTCATACCAGCTTAACCTGTTGCTTCTCAACTTTTCACTCACTGGTGCTGCTTTCAGGCTTTCTCTAATGTACTCGTAGTAATAACTACGAGTGCATTGGATGGATATGGATGGATACTAGAATGGATAAGGTGAAGAATACTTCACCTTATTCATTCTAGTCACACCATACATGCTTCTCTACATGCCCATTTCAGTTACGTGCAGGCATTTCGTCAACACTTAGATCTATAGTAACTATAGCGATAGATAATAGTTCAAGTTACCTGCCACTACATCCATCCTGTAATACAGTAATATAATTAATAAAACTATTAGTTTTAACGAGAATTATGAGAGAAGAAAATGTTAAACTCTTTTTGAAAAGAGGCGACGGTCGTTATTATTAAAAACTTAAGAAGAAGCTTTGAACGATTCGTATTAAGATTCCAAGTTAACGCTGTGCAGTCGTTATTCATATGACATATAGCGTTCAAAATTAGGTCGGATTAGTGATTTCATGGTAGTTGGTTGCATTTTGAAGGGGACCTGGTAACTCGGGGAATATAGTAAAAACAGAACGACAGTACTAACTACAGTTTGATAATTAAAAACATCAGTCAATGATTTATTCATAAAAGTGTTTGGTACTTTTTTATTTAGGTGGCAATTTTTTTTTTGCTGTTACCTAATTGGTTATGGGCGGTGTAATTTGTTTATTTAATTGTAATAAACTACCTTGATGCACGGTAAATCTGAAATGAGATTGTGATTGCATCAATCGTAAGCAATTTTGTAACTTTCTTAATAAATTTATAAAAAAAAAACAAAATCTGTGTAGGTATGTGATTTTTATGAGGCCGTGACGGTCTGTCAGTCGGTTGGTGAGTACGAGGTCATACCGACCCGTGTGTCAATATATGCTGGACATAGGTCTCTCATTAAAAAGGTTTTGGTCTATTATACCACGCTGACCAGATAGGTTGGTATAGTTTGTTACAAATGTTCTTTCTCTCTGCAGTGATGTTGTCCTCCTTAGTTTACTCCCTTAGCCACCTCTGACGACACCCATGGTATGAACAGCGGCGGTGACCAATCTATAACTACACGGACCCCGCGTCTATACACAATATTTGTACATAAAACCTATGCCAAAATTATCATCATCTATAAAGGCTTACCTTTACAGATGATGATAATAGAAATAGTTCATTAGTTGATATAGGCCCCTATATCATAACTATCAATGTTAAATAACATTGGAGAACTAATAACAATTCACGAATTCCTCATACAACTATTTAATGATACATCAAATGATACAGTGATGCCATATAATATGTACTAGTAAAATATATTTTAAATAAGAATAACGGGAATTCCAGTTTATTTTACTTAACTCGTTACCAAATAAAGAACAGCTTGAAGCGAAACAGTGTGAGTTGAATGGAAATTGACTGTATTTATTCCAGACGTTACAGTAAGCACACTAATATAAACGAGTTACGTAATAATAAGTCGTTACGATATTGAGACCTATATTCGGTACTCCTCCGAGTATCGTGCTCATAACAGATAACTTGTAATCTTTGTACTATAGTTAACAATCACATCGGACGGTCGGCGCGGCGTAAATTGTCCCCGCGAGGTTTATACCGAACACGCATTTAGAAAAATCACTCTTAGCTTGCGGCTCTGTACACGGTTGTACCGACCCAGTTACTTTGTGTAAATTATACTAAATAATTGAAGAAATAAAATGGACCAAATTCTTATCTTCATTTTACTAATCAATAGTGTTATTATGCTTTCCATTGATCACAAAAACTAATAATCATGTCGGCGAAGTAAAAGAAGAGGACATAAATATATATGTATTATAGTGATAAAACATTAGATACTATGTCATCTATGGGGGTATTTTGGGCTTGTACTCGACGCTCTATGGGACTTCGGATACCACTTCCGAAGTCTGGTCCCAAAGGTGGTCGGTGCAGCGCGTGCACCGTTGTTTTATGGGGCCTCAGAATGGGCGAGAGTCCTGAAGGCCAGCAATATTGCGCTATTACGACGACTGTAACGAGAGCTGGCCATCAGGATCATATGGTGATACCACACGATGGTCTTTGAGGCGGCAAGTCTCCTAGCCGGAAGTTGAAAAAAAAGGTACCATTTATCACTCAGGGAAGTCAGTGCCCTTAAATATACTAACAAATAACTCAATCTTCGAATTCAGTTCGCTCTCAGGGATGCGGAGGTCCTATACGAGTCACTCCGTAGGAAAACTAATATTCAGGTAAAACCGGTTGAACTTCTAGCTCACCTCAAAATGTTGAAAATAATAAAGGCTAAAAAGAAGCTGTATTATTTGTATCAAAGGAAGGGAAGACTTACAATTTGTGTTATGACAGTATGCAAGTTTCTAAGACAATCAGCTAAAAGCTGTTAAAGTGCAATGAAATATGAATGTACATCTGTAATAAAGGCCGGGCATATAGTTTATTTACCTTTTTGTTTTCCTAGATTAGTGATCGTAATTGCTAAGTTATAAAACGTAGGTTCGATTCTCACTTAGGAGAAATCATTGAGTGATGTGCACAATAATTTTATTATGTGTCTGGTATAGGACTGACTTTGCCTAGCTTGGGATGAGATTTGTGGTATGGAGGAACGCATGCCTCCAGTTAGACGAGGTGATCATGCCTAGCGAAGCAGAGCCCAACGGTTAATGTTGCAAAGATGTATTTATGTTTATCTGGAATTTCTATACCGTGCTAAAGACTTAGAAGTCACTACGTAGTTTGATGTGTCGTGTTGTGTGAATATATTTTTGTTTGAGCTGTAGTTGGAAGTCGCCATATGTGGAGGAGAGAAGTTATAATAAATTATATTACTTGTAAGATAAGTATCAGAAAATCTCTTAAATAAAATTCAAAAGCATCAAGAATCCTTAAAAGTCCCCCAATGTGAACGCGCCCAAAAGTATAAGCTGCTTCCATGAAACACATACTCCTTAACACTTTACAACTCCCCGCTATTAATAAAACAGGTGTACGATATGAATTTTTATGAGCCATTAAATTTAATAAACGACAATAGTTTCAGTACTTTTTGAAGGGAGGATAAACGATAACTTAGCAACTTCTTTTTACAATACGTAACGGAATGAAAACCAAAGAAACTTTACTACTCAGGGACCCCATGGTTTCCTCCCTATCTTCATTTTATTATGTGAAGTAGTCATTTTCCAATTCGTCTTTAACGTCCCGTTAAAGTTTTAATGAAACATTGGCTTGCAGAAATTAACAATATAAATATTAAATTTATGAACCTCTAAATTTCATTTCAATTTTAGGTAATAATATTCTGGTTAAATTTTGAATCAAATTCGCTTAAATGTAAAATTTAATTTCAGAAGGTGCCAAAAGACCAAATATACCAAGCTAGCATTAAGTTTATTGTTTATAAATTTAGCGAAACATTTCAGTTCTTAATCCTATATACCATAGATAGAAAGAGATGATCCTATGCAATTTAAACCTTTTTCAGGATACCAATCTGATTAGTAATCGTCTTGTGGGACCCAAGGGATATACTAAAATGAAAATTTTACTCAATTTAATCTTCTCAAAAAACATAGGTATGAAGATGAAGGTTTATCTTAAATTATACGTAAAATTAATAATAATAATAATGTTCGTGCGGTTTAGTAAGAAAGACATTTGGTTTGTTCGTCCATGAGGATGACGTTAAATGAAACAGTGCTTACTGCTATAGGCCCAGTTATAGGTAGCGAACTCATGTAATGGTCGTAGAACAGAAACCTGATAAAATACACAATAATAATGAGTTGTTTGAAGTCGGAAATACTTTTTTAAAGGAATTCAAGATCGATCTGAAAATGTCGCTTTTTACAGATCAGTCGTATGTGAGAAAATGTTTCTTATAGCAAACAGTGGTGGAGCTAATTACCCTAGTGATGGGAATGAATATTTTGTCGTATTGAACAAAGGTGGAAAACAAAGCCGATATAAGTCCAAACAATTCTTCGGAACATTCCACATACAAGAGTTATAAGATTAAGATGACGTAATACATATAAACAGGTTTATGCTACTATATTGCTATGAGCTAAGTTTAAAAAACAACCTAACTTTTATTGATGTAATCGTAAATTATCAATAGAAACGTAATTTTCATTATTTTAAAGGATTAGAAATAAAATAATGTAGTAAAAGTTTATGAAATATGTTCAAAAGTACATTCTAACTTGAATGATACCTATAACTTTCGTATTAATCGCGGCTTGAGTCATAACACGATTGTATTCCATGTAATCATTCTTAAATTGTTTAATAAAATTTTAAGATAATGTTAGAGTTATAATACACCTACGCCTAGACCTCCCGAGAGAAGATGTAATGAAATATCCGAACAGAATATTAATTTTTGTTTCCAAATTAAAGTATACTAAAAAAAATACATAATTTAATCCTTTTGTTAACATTAATGACGAATGAGTTCGATACTTAAACAAACTTAATATGTATCAGTAAATTTTGCTTAGTTAATATTTTCCATTATCAAAAGCCTGTAGCAGCTACTGATGGACATGAAAATCTACGTAGAAAGGAAGATTAAACCAACTATACTACATTGACAATGTTATTTTGTCTATAAAACTTAGGAAAGAAATTTATAGTAAAATAAAAGGCCTGTGTTAAAACAATACAAACAAAAGAATATGAATAACAACAAAAATCCGCCTCTTAATGAGCTGCAACAATAACTCAGGCGTTGTGTAAAAACACCGTAAAGTCTAAAGAAAGTGTGTTGTAAAGACATAATTGGCCGTTCTCATAAACAATGGTATGGATGCTAGAACCTCTGGCAACGTACAAATGAAGCATGCTCTCACGTATAAATCCACCAATTTTCCTAGAACCCAGAGTGTGCCTTAAACACACGCGTTTTTAGTCGGACGTGAGAAACGAAAAAGGTCCAAACAATTTGGTAGGTGGTAGCGGTTCTTTATCAACAAATTGCCATGTATGATATAAACACGTTGGAAATTCTGTTCCGCATTAAAAGACCGCCATGGAATGGAAACGTGGTTAATGTGTTTGAACGGTGCATAGTGTTGAACAATCCATATTTATAGAAATGAATAAAATAAGAGTAAATAATAATTGATACTGGATTTAAGTTTTAAAAGGTACCGTTGTCAGCTAAAACTAAGCGAGATATTAGGGCATCATTTTCTAGTTATTTTATTATCCGGCGTCAATGGGCTTGTTTGTCCCTTGCACCGTGAAAAAGTCGAATTTTGGAACAGTCCTGAAATATAAAAAAAATTCGATGTGGCTTACCAATTTGTATTAGGGTTATAATCTAATTATTTACTTACTTTTACTATTACGAATACCAGCAATGATTTTCTTACTCTTCATCGGCAATATACAAACACTGTGTCATTTATAATATTATTGAACAATACATAAGACTAAAGGCTGTTAATATTGTGTGTGCTATGTGATACAACTGTGTATAGGTTTGTATAAAATAAATTTACATATTAAATCTCTTTGATATATTGGTTAGTTTTTTATTCTCATACACATTTCAACAAAATGCGCCTACTTCTTGCTTTCGCTACATCTCCCAATGGTTGACTGGTTGGTAATGCAGTAGCCATTAATTACGCAAATACAGAAAATGTGCTTGAAGTATAAATGAATAAATAAGCATAAATATATATCTAAGAAAACTTCAAATAGAATATTACATTATTATTCCAAATTTTTATTTAATCCTCAAGGACCGTATTTATCTTTAAGTCAAACTATGCTCTAGCTAGAAGTTACAGGAGTTGTAACTATCATAGCCACCACCTAATGCTCCAAAATGTCACTCTTGAAGAAGGTTCACTACTTTTTAGGACAGTTTTATATCCTCTATTACTCTTAATAAAAGTTTCGTGATAAAAACTGCGTACTGTACGACTCAAACAAGAATAGGAATTTCAATGACCTCTATGTGTCAAATGCCCCTTAAATAGTGCGGTCTGCAACGAAACCTTATTTGCGTATCAATAATATTTTTTCAAGGTTTTTAAAGGTGTTTAAAATAATGTCTTTTCAAGGATCATTTGACGGATAGAGGTCATTGACTTTCCTGTTCTTAATTGAGTCGCTTGAACCTAGTGTTCGTGTGTTATGACAATATACTGTATCCGACTAACTGTGAGACTTTTATTTGTATTAACAACATAAGTTGTATTTATTATTATTCTTAAATTAATCATTGTTTTATCTCGAAATGTGTTTAAAATTCTATTACTTCAATTTAAAAAATGGAATGAAACATGAGTTATGAGTACAGGTTTATTTATATATATTGTATTGTGTATTATGTATGCACAAGTTTACGCATATAGTGTACATTTTCATTGATTACATAAGCTCTATGCATCTCCCTACATGTAAAAAGAGACAATAATCCACAGGTACTTTAATTCTTCAGGAAAGGATTCTTTTTACCGTGATAGCCAATTTACACGCGAACCTCGGCCAAAACCTAGTTATATTTTAAAATATTTTTTTAATAAAGTGGTATATCTTTAAAACTGATGTTTCTATATTCTTTGGTAGAACTAAGTTAGTTAGACGTCTCCCAGAGGCCTCATACTGTATCAGTTTAATCTGCAAGAGTAAAATATAGCGCACATGTATATTAATATTTCATGTTTACTGAATGCTTTGTTCTAAATTTTAATCATTGTGTCAACGTATTGTTATTTTTAACACCTGTATTTTTTGAGCATATGTTTTTTTAATTACTTAGCAATTTTACTGATTGACTTGAACCCCAACAAGTAATCTGTGGAAATCTTAGTGAGTAGTATATTTACGATGTGTAGTTTTTACAACCCTATATACATTTAATTTACTACCTACTCTTTGTGTTCCCAAATTGAAGAAATAAATGACATTTTACATATAGCTTTTTTTATTTAAAACTCCTACATAAAGAATATTTCTGTACCACGGGTGGACTTTACAAACTTACATAAAACGGATACAAAGAACACTAAAACTAAGAACAACAATTTAAAGACTGACTGCCTCGGTGGCTTACTGGTAGCGTATGCGACTGCTGAGCTTGAGGTCTCGGGTTCGATTCCCGGGTCGGACCAAATGTTTGTATGATCTGCAAATATTTGTTTCGGAGTTTGGGTGTTTTATATGTATAATATGAATGTATTTACAAAAAAAATAATATAAGTATTTATATCAGTTGTCTAGTACCCATGGGATGGCGTTGTGTGTTAGATGTCTGGAATATATATTTTATTTTTTTAAGACTACACATGTAACCTCCCATGTGAGGTTTGAACCCATAACACTCAACACAGAAGAAAACGTCGAGCTGATCACCTAAACCACTGCGCCATCCTTGCAGTTCCACATCTTTGAATATTTTATAGACATACTTGTCCACTAGACGACAATAAACTTACATCGCTTAAAGATATTTATTATAAAGAGTGGACGCCAAGAGGTTGAAACTTAGCTATAATTAAATAAACATTACGAGTAAAACAGCACTGAAGATAGGGCAAAGTTGTTTTCATTTTTGTTATTGTAATTAGTAAAGCCCCTTATACAGAGAGAAGACAGAATAAGACGGCATTAAACTGTTTTGCCTTTTACCTATAATTATACTTGTAAGTTTTATGACAAAGGAAATAAATAGCTTTTAAACAAGAAAATCTATTTTACTCATTTTAAAATAAGTAACTTTAAAACATTTCAATTATTATTTCAATTTAAGTAACGAGCCATAATTACTATTTAAAAGTTCATTACTTTTAACTGTAACTATAAAAATTGGTTGACTATAAATTTATTCAATAACATAAAGATGGTATTCTAGGGGACAACGATATTGTTTATACCATGTTATATTACCTATTGGTAAGTTTAAGAGTGTACTTAATAGTCAATAAGAGTTTATAATTATCACAATACTTAATTGAAAAGTTTAAAGTCGAGTGCTCATATTAGACATTAATTAATGAAATTACCTTTGCAATGGCCTTAGTTATAATGGCGGGTTTTATTACGTCATAGGATATGGGCAGTTGGATAGTTGATAAAATCATTCCAAGAATAATTGCATACAACAGACATTAGATTGTTTTACAATTTTAATTTTTATCCTTATCATTGATAATGATGAATAATATTTTTTGTAAGTCTTTTAGAGATATTTTACATGTCTGACTTTACAGCTAGACGGACAAGAGATAAAATACAAAAACAAAGTACGTAGAACAAAGAGAAAAATTAAAACAATGAAGCTAACTGATCCATACTTATCTGTTCTATACTAATAATAAAGCTAAAGAGTTTTTTTGTTTGTTTGAACGCGCTAATCTCAGGAACCGCTGATCCGATTTGAAAAATTATTTCAGTATTGGATAGTCCATTTATTGAGGAATTCTAGATATTATCACGCTACTACTAATAGGAGCTGAGAACCAATAAATAATGTTTAAAAAACGGGGGAAAATTTTCACGCTCCGGGCAAGACTGCACGGTTGGCCGAGTGGTGCCAGCGGTCGCCATGCCCCTTGCTACTGCGCCAAGTGTCGTGGGTTCAAATCCCACGCGGTACCTACAACACTTTGTGTGATCCACGAATTGTTGTCCCGAGTCTGGATGTTCTTTGTGTCCGTTTCATGTATGTTTGTAAAGTCCCCCACGACACAGGATGTTTATTCCTAATGTGGGAGTTGTCTTTTTAAGAAAAAAAAAAAAAAAAAATATAAGACGCAAACGAGGTTGCGTAGGTCAGCTAGTATTATATATTTGAAATTAATACTGTCTGTGTGTGTGACTGTTTGTTATGCTTTCACAGCTATACCGCTTCGCTGATTTTAATGAAATTTTGCATGGAGATACTTTGATTTTGAGGAACGACATAGGGTACTATTTACAAAACAGGCGGACGAACAAAATTACTTTCATATTCATAATATAGTTATAGATGTTTAAATCTTTAACATTATTGTTCAGTACTATATAATTTATGACTTTATAAATTACTAGCTGAACCCTGCGGTCCTACCCGCGGTACGACAATAATCGCGGGCAACGCTGCTTGGCGAAGCTAGTATCTCTAAAAATTGTAGCATATGTGTTATTCTAATGTATAATCTAATATAGATTGTAAAGTGTCATCAAAATCCATTCAACAGTTTTTGCGTATAATTGCAACAAACATATTCACTTACATACTCACAAACTTTCGCGCTTATAATATCGATATAAGTAGTTATAAAAATGTAGATTAGAAGTAGTTGGTCATGTTATTAAGAAAATTAAAATTTGTTATTATCAATCGATCAAAGTGTGGGTTTGTCATATGTCAATCGTTACATATCCTTGACATAATTTAATACTTTACACGATTATAATTGTTATTAGAATGATATAAGAATAAAGCGTATGCGTCAGTTTTCCTACTAACGATGCCACTTCATCTCTAAGCTTTCGATCCATTGTTCACTTGACAAGGTTCGCGATAATATTGAAATACCGCACATGAATAGAGCGTCCATTCATTTATCTTTATATCGCCGCAAGACGCTACACATGGACAATTATAATAGCCAACAATATAATAATGACAATTAATCCTTTTCAATCTTAATACGAGGATCGAACCAAGTTCCGTGTAATTGGAGAAGCCTATGTACAAGTAGTGGACTGCGATATGCTGATGATGATTATAGACCCAAATATTATTTTTGAAGTGAAAACTTCTTTAGCGGCGCTGTGTACTTTTTTGGAATGGGTAAAAATGTATAAACTCGCGTCAGGTCACGTGACCTGATCGAAAATTCGTAAGACGGATGGAGAGAGGACAGGCGGCGCAGGGCGCTTGCGCGAATGTTCGTGTGTGTATGTAATATAAATTGTCATGTTTGTGTACGATAGCGCAATAAATGAATATTGTATACCACCACATAAATAATAGTACTTTTATACTGATAATGAAAGCTATTCGTACAAAATCATTCTCTAACCATTCCAAAATATCAAAAATGCACAACGTTAATATTCAAGTTTTCCCTTCTGCCGGCACTCCCGGAGTGCAACCCGTCGATTTTTTATGTAATAAAAATCTTAAAATTGAAAATCAAGAGTACGAAATGCGAGTACGACAAGAACTCGTATCTCATTTATAAATATTATGAGGATTACAACGATTCAGATCTTTCTAAGTTGACACAACAATAACCTTTATACTTTATACATGTAATATATTACGAATTATGGACATTAAGTTTGTCTATACTTCATGATATACCTAGTTTACCTTTCAATGGTATGATTTGATTCTAACTACTGCAAACCATTATTTACAAAGTCGTTTCCTTAACATCGACGCCAGGAACAAAAAAGTTATAGAACTCCATACTTCACTGTGTTTCTCTTGTTCATTTTGTTTCAAAAGTCTTAACAGTCGTCGAATGTTTCAAACAGAAAGTGTATTCGACACGCTGGCAGAATATCCGGCGTGGGGGGAGCCGAGGCGCTAACTTGTGGCGGCATTGAGGTTGGGGTTTTTTGCCCAGTAACATAATTGCAGCCATATTATGGAGCGAGAGCGCGTAGAACTTTGTCGTCTCTTTCTGCGAGCAAGTTATTCTTGCGAAGGAGATTGCGGAGCAGGACCGGGAAAGGTTTAGAACTCTCCCGGTCCGCCAGGGCCAGGAACGGGCCCAGTACTGAAGACGGCTCAGGCTTTGGAGTTCGCCGAACGATCTGCGTCCTCCATAAGCACTAGTAGGAAAGGAATACCGGGGTTTCTGAACATCTATAAACCTAAGGTAGACTGAGGTACGCCGGGGTTCCAGGGATTTCCTTTTGAGGGTACACCTAATTCCCGACTTCTAGTACATGAGACGTCGTGCAGTTTTAGTCGGTTCGAGTCCTAAATAGCCACCAGTCGGAGGTATCCGGGGGGATTTCCGCACAAAAAAAGGATTATTGTCTCTTTTTACATGCTATTAATGACTGAAGAATAAGGTAAGGAGGTTACTAAATTATTTTAAAACAATATTTATATGCAAACTGTTCGTTCAAATACTTTCTAATCACTACAGCCGTAAGTGTCAAACTTATATAAAAAATTCTTGCAAGCATATGATTAGCTTATTGTGTTCGAGCTACCGTTGTAGACTTTGACAAGGACTACGTAATAAGTACCCTACCTATATATAATTACAGTACATTTGGATGTGTCAATTTCATTATATCAAATAGCTATCGATTAGGTAACTGATTGGCATTCCATTGTCAGTTAAATGATATTTATTGAAATATTCAATTTTAGTATACGTAATGTGGTTTAAATTATGTATTGATAAATTATAAATGATTGTAGAGCAACTGTATTCAAATATTAAATCGATACACTGAATTTATTTCGTGTGATGTAAATTTTATTTAGAAGTTGCAATCTAAAGACTAAACGAAATTAAAGACTCTTTTCTCCAAAAAAATATTAAAAAACTATAACCCAAATACGTAAAAACTTTTACTATTTCTTTAAGGCATATACCTGATTTGTTATCTCAAATCTATTGACTCCTCTTTTGTTAAAATCGATTCAATAGCTTAGACGCTGCGGTGTAACATACAAACATACCTTCATAGACTGTTTAAAATATTACCCCTACCCCTAACTTCACCGTAGCCGCCGACATCACCGTATTTTAAGAAATATACGGAGTCCCTGGAAAAAGTCGTGCGAGATCTCCAGTATAAATCTCGATCTTCCACTGTTGAAGTCCGAAATATACCACTACAGCCCAATGAGTCGACTACAGATCTTACAAAAATTGTTATAAATATTGGCAATATTGTTAATTTCCCAATACCGTCAACAAGTATCAGAGATGTTTACCGTGTCCCAGGCAACTCGCCCAACAAGGCGATTGTAGCTGAGTTTACGAGTGTACAAGTCAAGACCGAACTGATCTCTTGTGTTCGGGGTTTTAATAATAAAAATGCAAATAAGGATGGTAAGCTTAACTCGCAGCTTTTGGGGCTTCCAGGACAAAAACAACCCATTTTCGTGGATGAGCACTTGAATCTATCTGCAAAGAAACTTTTTTATTTGGCTAGGCAGTTCGCAAAGCAGTATGAGTATAAGTTTTGCTGGTCTACAAACGGCAACATCTTCCTGCGCAAGCAACTGGGACATAAACAAATACTTATCAAGTCTGAAGCTACCCTACAGGAGCTGCAAAAAAACAAATGACTGTCATTTATATTAATAACAATGGTTTACTTATATCGTCGATTCGTAACTTGTTTGTATTATGTTTTTCTATTCATACTGCATGATATTTCTTTCTATTTAATATTTTATGTGACAAAATTTATTAAAACTCAAGGAATTATGCAACACACACTAACACATCTCCAAACCACACACACACATATTTCTTATCATACAAACAACATTACACTTACTCACACCATACCACATATCCCTAATGTTTTAATTGCAATCAACTCTGTTTTAAAAGTCAGCAATTCGTTCGATCTTGTCTTTATTTTTACTGTACTGACATTGAATATGACTCATTTCACAAATGGCTGAGTTAATTAAAAATATTAATACTGACCTAGACGACATTGAGGTCGCGAAGGCCTATTCATGTATCCCGGAAGATTGCAATAGGTTTTTTGTTACTCTAAAGGGATCTACTACTATTCTTCATATAAATATTCGTAGCATAAAAAAGAATTTTAATGAATTATTAGCATTGCTCTCATTAATTAAAGTGAATTGCGATGTGATTATATTAAGTGAATGTTGGCTAAAAAAAACTAGCGACTTACCCGTATTAGAGGGTTACAGTTCTCACCACACAAAGCAAACAAGAAACCAAAATGATGGTGTAGTTCTATTTATTAAAAATCATATTCGATGCAAAGTTGATGAACCTGATTTTATAAATGGAAACTGTCTTACCTGCCAAATTAATAATGAATTAGCAATAATTGCAATCTACCGATCTCCTTCATATAGCACAAAGCATGAATTAGAGCTCTTCCTACATAGTCTGGACAACGTATATATCTCCCTTAACAAACACAAAAACGTATGCCTCATTGGTGACGTCAACATAGATATCGTACCTTCCAATATAGATGCATGTTCAGCAAATTATTTAAACCTCAACGCAACTCATGGCCTATTACCAGCTCATTCTCTTCCAACTAGAATAAAATCCTGTATTGATCACGTTATCTTAAGAACTAATAAAGCTGCAACTGTACTTATCTTAGACTCTCATATTACTGATCACCTTCCGCTACTTGTAAAAATCGATGACACCAAACTGGGTAAACCAACTGTTCCTTCATACAAAGTTCCTATAATAGACTATCTTAGTATCAAAACAGATATAGAACACCAAGACTTTTCCCAGGTTTTAAGTACAGACGACCCTAACGTTGCTTCCACCGCCCTGATAAGCACACTTCAAAATATTATTAAAGTACACACTAAAGTAATTCAAGCTCCTAAAATAAATAGAAACCTAAAACCGTGGATCACTCCCGGTTTATTGAGGTGTATTCGTCACCGCGACAAACTCCACAAAAATTCACGAGAATCGCCTACAAATATGATCCTACAAACAACTTATAAAAGATACCGTAATTTTTGCAATGACCTTCTTAGAAAACTTAAAACATTACATGATAAACATGAGCTAAATAAAACAAAACATAATCCTAAAGCACTTTGGAATAAAATAAAAGACATCACAAATACAAAAAAGATATGTCTAGCACCTACAGAATTGTTGTACACTAAGTCTGATCCAAAGGCGGCAATTAACAATGTATGCCACTACTTTGCTACAATCGGAGCTGAGCTGTCTTTAAAAATTCCTGCAAATTCGCAACAGCACATCAAACAAAACATCTTCAAAAATTCCTTTGTTATTCTTGAGGTGGATGAATCAGAGGTGGAATCCACCATCATGAACCTTAAACAAGGTAGTGCAACTGGTTGGGATGGAATACCGTCTGCCCTGTTGAGAGTTTGTCACAACACTCTCGTTCCTGTGATAACGCACATCATTAATGTTTCCATTAGGAAAGGAGTTTTCCCAGAGCCTTTTAGGAAGGCCATAGTTCATCCTATACACAAGAGCGGGGCCAGAGACTGTGTTAGCAATTATAGACCCATATCGGTACTCTCGGCTCTCTCTAAGGTAATGGAGAAGCTAATTAATGGTAGACTAGTAAATTACCTTAACAAATACAACATTATAGCACCCAACCAATATGGATTTAAAAAAGGTATCTCTACCGAAAACGCAGTTACTGATCTAACGCAGTATGTATCAAAAAAATTAGACGAGCAAAAAAAATGTGCCAGTATTTTCTTGGATCTACAGAAGGCGTTTGACACAGTCTCTGTGCCTATCCTTCTCTACAAGTTAGAGGCCATTGGTATTCGTGGAAATGCTCTTGAACTCTTCAAGGATTACCTCCAAAGCCGAAAAATGGCCGTTAAAATCAACTCGTGCCTAAGTGACGAAGAATTTGTTACATACGGTGTCCCGCAAGGCAGTGTGCTAGGACCTACACTTTTCCAAATCTACATAAATGATCTATGTACGCTGCCTTTACAAAAGTCACAAATTTTTACCTATGCTGACGACACCGCGGTAGTGGTATATGGTGATTCTTGGAGCGAGGTAGGGAATATTGCAGATGAGTCCTTAAGAACCATAACGAACTGGCTTCAACTTAACCTACTCACCCTTAACGTCGCAAAAACTAACTTTATCCCCTTCTTTATCAATTATAGGAATAAAGCCCCACCAGAATTTGTAATCACGCCCCATACGTGCTTCGATCCAAGTTCTTGCTCATGTAAGACGCTTACCCGTGTTGATCACACGAAGTACCTGGGTGTAGTGATTGATGACGGACTGAAATGGTATAAGCAAATTGATAACACTGCTTCAAAAGTTAGAAGATTAATATATATTTTTAAATCTCTGAGACGTTGCGCAGACACTGACGTATTAAAAATGGTTTATCTTACACTGTGTCAGTCCGTTATCGGCTACTGCATACTTGTATGGGGAGGAGCTGCTAAAACCAAGCTTATTGTACTGGAGCGGGCACAGAGGACAGTTCTAAAAGTGATGCTTGAAAGACCATACAGATTCCCAACTACTAGACTGTATAAGGACTGCAAATTGCTTACTGTGAGACAGCTCTTTATCCTTCGTGCAACTCTAAAAAAACACAAAGAATTACCCCCACCAGACCCCATAAAGCGTAAAGCAAAAAACATATGTCCGGCAGTACGCCATAGAACTGCATTTGCCAGTCGCCAGTTTTACGTTCTAGGTACAGTAATTTACAGAAAAATATGTAAAGCTATTCAGATAGCTGGGTTAAATCACTTTGATGCTAAAAATAAAGTACAGAGTTGGCTACAGGATCAGGACTACGCCCAAACAGAGGACCTACTATACTACCAGCAGTAGCATAACACAATGTCAAACACCTTAAAATACCATCATCCAAGCGATAATACACTGCTACAGATACTTCCGCATATACACCCAAATGTACCCCAAATATACACACTTATATAGTTTCACAGGCCCACACATATATATCATCACATACACACCTATTACATTCATATACACACTCACATGCACTCCTCCACACATACATACCACCATATATACACACTCACATACATATCATAAATCCGACGTACATAACCACTCACTTATATTCAGTCCATCCCATATTCTTTAAATCGGAATCTAAATTCCTTAGTGTTCTTCTTTATTGATGTAAACCTAGTTACTTAGTAATCTGTTATGTCAACGACTGCCATTATTAATGATAAGGCACAACATGAAAATGTTTTTGTATCACAATGACAGCAGGACACTGACTCCTGAGTCACAGGATTACCTAGTTTAGGAGTCAGGGTTTATATTACTCGCATTACCTTAAGTTAACCAAGACATATGTAATAATTTTAATCAAACCAAAGGTTTTTGTATCAATAAAGATTTTTATTATTTTATTATTATTTATTATTATTTAGTACTAACTGCCGAAATTAATAAACCAATATTCAATATTTCGTTAAATCCATCTTTTTTTCTTTTATTGTTACTTTTTAGTGCCCACTATGTCCAAAGTACGTTAGAAAGTTTTTACCAGATGTTACAAAGGAGTAAGAAAATAACTACTTCGGAAAATATTCAAGACTATGTATGAATGTCGAGATTTTATTACAATTATGTGGACAAAACAACGTAATGACGAAACGTAATAGTCTGTTATTGCACAGATGTCGATTCGCTGGACAAAACCGGAATAAGCAAATTACCTGTATAATAGTAGCTAGCCTATAATTAGTGGGATATTTTCTCGAATCACCCAACTGTAGGGCAGTAGGTACTGTCGTTGTGAAAATTGTTTAATGTTTCTTAATTTCACTTTTATTTTAAAACAACTTTGTATTAATCAATTTTAGGTTATTTACATGTATTTGTAGAAATGAGTTACTTTTTTTTATAACCAATACGATTTTCAAACCTTCAAGAAAAGAGCGTACTCCCTTTTAAAAGGCAAAGCACTTGTGACGCTTCTGGTGTTGCGGGTGTCCATGGGCGGCGGTAATCGCTTACCATCAGGCGATGTGACTGCTCGTTTGCCCCCTATACTATAAGAAAAGAATGATGATATATTATAGCAAAACTGAAATGTAAGTAAACAATCTTTTACTTACATATCAGATTGACTTCAATTAATAAAGAAAAAAATATTTTAAAATGCCTATATTTAACTTGCATTGCCGCTTTTAATAGATAGTCGCCATACCGTCATAATAAGCATAGATTTTTGTCAAATAATTTACTTAATATTTATATTTCTGTACAATGTATTTGTCGACTGTACCCGATGTGCTATCCGTTTTACGATTTTGTGCATAACAAAAATACTATGCAATTAAAAACTTGTGTCTCTGCGCTATAAAAAGGGTTCGGCAAATTAACCTATGAAAAGTGTGTGAATGGTTAGAGGGGTGCAATATAATTACATATCAAGACAGTAAACATTACGTACATGTAACACGGACTAGCGTAAGTTTGTATATAGCAGAAAATTTGCTTATTACGCCTATATAATACTTTGTAATCTATGAGATTAATGTAGTTTTGTAACACACATATTTAATTATCTTTGGTATGATAACTTGGCCTCGTTGGTCTAGCGGCTAGTGCGACTGCTGATCAAGAGGTCCTGGGTTCGATTCTCGGGTCAGACTGCTGTAAGATTTTTCTTACATGAAATTCTTAAGAGCAGCCCAGAGTATGGAATATGGCGGTGTTACCCGCCTGTTCCTCGGAGAGCACGTTAAGCCGTCGGTCCTGGTTGTCATAAAAATCTATGACAATCGTTATTGGGACGTCAATGACCTATACGGACAACTAGTCCATCTTTCGAAATCCGTTCACGCTCAGGGTTCAGGGTTGTGGAGGTCCGATGCTAGTAGCTCCGTGGAAAACTGATATTCAGGTAGAACCGGTTGTACTAGTAGCCGATCCTAATTAATCTTGGAAATAATAAAGGCTAGGAAGATAGTATGAAAATTGATGTGATTTGTTGGTAACAAAAAATATGCAAATGTATGCATGTACGAATATATGCTGTGGAAAGCCTAGTGCGAGGCCTTTTTCCAGCAGTAGACGTGTTTGAACTGAGATGATGATGATATAAATGTGGTCTGCACGGCTATGTACAAAAAATAACTCACATTAAATTTGTACGTAAACATAAGTAAAGTAATGAATGAAATAACGCTAATAAAGGGCAAAGAGTTTTCTACAAACTTTACGCCAGTCGCAACTTAATCGGTAATAAAATTTTATTACACAGGTGTTTATTCTAGGCCCGGTGACAACAACGTTTTTGATTGTGTGGGGGAAATGGTGATTTAGTAAATGACATATTAATGACACGTTCTGAGAATGACGTGCTAAATACGTCTGCGATTTTATTAGGGTGTTTTGCTTGAATTATTAAGGGGCAAAAACTGTGAAGGATGAAAATATACTACGACCGCCGACTGACTGTTGGAAAGGTAGTTAGTTCAAGTTTTTATTTTTAACTAAATTTAGACAACAGCTTTTCTTGCATAAGAGGTACTTTCCAATTCCTAAAATTTAAAAATAGGGTTAACCAGAATTAACGCCTTCTCTTATTTCGTTGGCCAAAATTTTATTTTGACAAATATGAGTTGCGTAATAGCGTTGAGAGATTTTATTCCCATACATATTTTAGTTTTGACATTTCGTTTTTTGTTTTTTCCTATCATTCACGGGCCCGATTTCCTATCATCCAAATTTTATATATTTTTATCATTAATTTCATCACGACGACGACTTGAAGACTCGAAGACTTATAATTGAAGACTATAAATACTTGATATTGACAGAAATAGCTGATCCGAGTGATCCGGCTGGTTGCCATTTCATCAAAAGAAGAAGAAGAAGTATTTTACTTTTCTATTAACGTTTTCGTTTGCATTATGTAGTCTTGACTAAGGAGGCGGAATAGAAAGAACATTATAAATCAAAAGAAGAAAGAATGTTATCATTTTCTCCAAACTTATCACAAGCCTAGAAGATGTAGAAATTACGATATTGTTGAAAAATCAGGTATGCATTGAAGACTAGCTGCCCTGACGGTTTGTTTAGCGACCACAATGCGCCACGCTAACGAGTCCCACGTCTGAATAAAACATCGGCAGACTATCGGTTTGAATATGAGGCGACAGCGATTATGTACATAACATGATTAGGATGGAATATTCGAAAATCTTGGTATAAAATTCTATCAATTAACAGGTATATTGTAAAACAGCGTAATGATTTACAAGAAGAGTAAATATTTATTTTCCCGTCCTAAACCTTATTTCATGTTAGTTTTAACCGGAATAATTTGTAAACCAGCATATAAATAAACAAGAAGACTAAAGGAAGACCCCTTCCCTCTTTTGTGTAACACCTTACATATTTACTTTGTAATCTATGAGATATATATATCTTCTTGGTACATATTTTTTAAGTTAATTTATAATATACATCGCTCTAACAAAGGGGGGTAAAGTTGTTTTTACAGTCATTCTAAAGAAGAGAAAGAGTCATAATTTATTTAGGTCAATCAAAACAAACATGTAAAATCAAAACAAAGGTTGAGCCTCAGAAATCCTTTAGTAGTTGATTTAATTTAATTATCTCTTCTTTATTATCTTTTAAATTAAATAACTAGGTTAATTTATAGTTCACTATTTGTTTTTGTGAATATTAAAGATACGACATTACATGTGTGGGATGAAAGTAACAAAAGATCGGTATCGGTTGTTTTTAGGATATAAGTGCTGTCCACTAATAGAAGCCCCATGGTTTTACAATGGAATTGAGACATCATACTAAATTTCAATCATCATTAATAAAAATATATTACGTAGTAGTGATAATATTAATTGCTTGTTTAATAATAATGTATTAATATATATTTTTTAACATAAATTTTACTTATTTTGGTAGAAAAAAGTTAAAAGTTTTGTAAAAAGTTGTTTTAACACACAGATCACTCCCTCCCTCCCTTGGAGGTGATCTGTGTTTTAACATTTAAGTTGTCTTTATTCAAATCAATCTAATAACTTTAACAAAACTAAATTTTAATTATATAAGTCCAATTTCACATGTTACAACAAATGGAAAGAATATTTTGATGAACAGTCTAGGATAAAAGGAATTTGGTACAATACTATTCAGTCCGAACCTCCTCATATACCGTGGTTCGGTAACTTAGAAATAAGTAGATCGTGTGTTACAATAGCACATAGATTACGATCTAGACACATTCCATCAAAAAAATTTGAATATCTAATGCGTAGATCTACCTCACCAAATTGTGAGATGTGTAATATTGTGGACGATGTTCAACATTTGTTGATGGAATGTGTCAAGAATCAATCAAAAAGGAATACAGTGATGAAGCAGTTACACCTGAATCGTTTGGATGTCGGTGTAGTTCAAAGTGTTTTGGCTACACCGACATCAAAAAAGCTATGAAATTGTATAGTCTAGCATTTAATATATAAATTGATATTTGTTTAACTTAAGGCCTTATGGGGCTGGCATACCCTAATAGGGTAAAAGCCCCTTAAAATAAAGAGAAAAAAAAAAAAAAAAGAAAAAAAAAGTCCAATTTCGCAAACATAGTCTTACTTCATAGCATAGGTCTATCCACCTTACCATGAAACACATCTATGACGATCTTGTAATGTCCTTTTTGTTGTTATGCTATTTTTTATGCCATTCTTCTATCTAAGACGTTACCTTCCTATCTTTCTTCTGTTTTACCTTAGATACCACTTGTAGATATTAGGAATGATTTATTCAAATCGCTAGCGCTTTTTATATGCCCCATACATTAAACGGCAACGTTACACTTTACACAATGAACTCGGTTTGACTGTAACCTAAATATCGGATTGTGCCACAAGCACTACGAAAATGTCGTTACTTATTCTGTTGAATAAAATATAGTTACCTTACGGTGAGAACTTCTAATAATGATGTTATCGTGTAAGTGACTTATGCAAGCTTTCAAACATTCGCATTACTAGTTCCTTGCGCATAGCGGAATAAACAATAATGACAGTCTGTGGTGGCTATCATATAAAGAAGAATAAATTGATAATTTCACTAACTCAGACGTATTTTAAGTATTCGTAAGACGTATTAGTAAGGTACATCTTGTAGTATTAAATGCTGATTGGATTGAAAATTAAAATCGTATTGAATAAGTAGTTGTAGTCATATTAAAACTATAGCCCAAAGGTACCATTAAATACCGACTTACTAGTTTCATAGTTTGTGAAAAACTAAAATGATTCTTACTTTCTACGAATCATGCACAATTATGGATACCAGTTGTCACAAAGAAGATAAAAAAAAATCAAGAAGAAGTAAAGATTGTGGAAGAGAAATAAACAACGAACCTGTAGAATTTATCATGTTTGTACTGTAGGACAAAACAAAGAATATTTCTAGTAATTCATATAATTGCAAGCCAGATGAACATTGCACTAGTAGACTAGTTCACATTTCCCATGACGAGAATATCCTTAAAACTAGAGCGTACAAAGTATTCTGATATAGCTCTCGAGGTCATCAACAACGAGGTTATTATACAGATAATTGTCACCTTGAAATCGTGACATTGCCACTTCCTTAGATCTAATTTTGAGGCAAATATCTCATGACGCTAATAAAAATTCAGTATATTAAAAAAAAACCTTCCTGGTATTTGTTACAACAGGTTTTTAAATTAAACTAAAGTACGTTTACAACGAATTTTATTCTTATGAAGTAGTGCAACTCTATATATGTTAATCTACTAAAGTAGCAAGAACCACCGGACTTACAAATTAATTTAATAAAAAGCTACATTCCATTTAAATAACATTTTTTTTATTGACTAGGTGGCGAACCAGCAGACGTACTGCCTGATGGTAAGCGATTCCCACTGCCTATGGACATTCGCAACACCAGTGGCCCCATATGTGCGTTGCGGCCTTTGGGGGATGGGGTAGGGGATGGGGTATAGGCCTCTGGTGTCCTCACTCACTCAGTTAAACACAGCGCAAGCGCTATTTCACACTGGTTTTCTGTAAGGCCGTGGTATCACGCCGGTCGAGCCGGCCCATTCATGCCGAAGTGTGGCTCTTCCACGTGAAATATCTATTATTTGGGTCTGCTAAAGTAAAAAGCACTTTATATATATATATATATATATATATATATATATATATATATATATATATATATAGGTATATATGAATGCTCATGCTTTTCATTGAGTAGAGACTCAACGTAAAGGAAACCATGAGTAAAATTCTAGAATAGTGGTCACTATACTCATTGAGAATGCAATGGCGGTCTATTGATATGTTACTGTATCATTAGGCGTCCGTTCTGGCACTCACCAATATACCACGACAGCCTTAATGATCTCATTACAGGTTCGATCGAGCCTGCTGAAATTAGCGTAGTTTTATCACCTATTTTTATATTAAACACAAATAGTAAATTATACCTACTCAGAAGAAAACATACCAATTTGATTTAACACATTTAAATCCATCAATATTTATAAACACGCGGTAGAAATAATAACAGACAGACTGTACGTTAATTTACTCAAACTCCAAAGGAAATTGAAGCGCATTCTTAGTATAGCAATTACGATGTACATTTTATGAGCTATTTTTAACACGACACCTGGCTTCAAGTGGCTTCCACTGACAAACAAGTTGGGTTGGTAGGTATTCGATGACTACGATATTAATGATCTAGTGACACTTACTTTGTTAAGACAAGTTAGGCCTAACGGGAGGAATCCGACACTGTTTAGAATATATTTTCTATCTAATTGTATTTTCTTATAATACAGGTATAAAAAAATTATTACTCATCATCATCACAGTCATCAACAGCATTTAACAATCCACTGCTAGACAAAGGACTCTGTTTATGGCCAGAGTGTTGAAAGAAAGAAAGAAATATTTATTTGTTAGAATATAGTATAAAAGATGTTATCATTATACAGTATACATTATAATACGTTCCTTATATTCTACCATTTCTGGTGTACAAATTTTAAATCTTATAAACTAATCTTGTATAGGGTGTGTTTCAACTTTTCCTTCTCTTAATAGTGAAATAAACAATACTTTGTGAGGAAAATACACTGATCTAAGAGAGCCAGTAGTCTGTCTATTAATGACAATGACAAGAGACAATAAACTACGAGGAGACGTGGGTCTTTCTTTGGTTGACGTATGTGACTGCCGATTCAAACCTGAGACCTCTTAGGTCTCAAGTTCGAATCCCGGGTCGGGCCAAAAGTGTTATTGAAATTTTCTGATTATAGAAATACTTCATAACAGCTCGGAGTTAGGAAGTCGTTTCTATTTGTCTCAATTTTTTTTTGTCTTAGCTATGTACTTAAAAGGTGTTTTTTCAGTGTTTATTCAAACCCAGAAAATATTAAATAAAAAGTGAAAATTGAGGGAGGGAAATTCAAACTTACAAAACGCGTCACTATTGGTCGAAACGAAATGTGACGTCCATGGTCAATTCATCGAAATTATCTGCCTCGAAATCCTACTGTGTTAATAGTGTTTTTGAGAAATATTAACATCTTCCATGATTTTTAAAGTAATTAAAACTATAAACTAGTATAAAGTAACTGAAACACTGAATAGTAAACAAAAATGAAATGACAATGACGTCATTGACCGTATTAAGAGCGCGCGCAAAATGGCGGCGTTTCAATAGCTCAAATTTAGATAGCATTTTAAATTTCACTTTGAAAATTAGTGTAACAATTTTCAAGCCCATTTATATTTTTTCTTTATTATAGAGACGAAAAAACATTCCCTGTTATGGGTAGATAAATTCAGTAGTGCACAATGTTCAGTAATCTGCCAAGCACCTGCAATCCTAATATGGCAAAACAAGTAACCATGATTATATAATGTATAAAACATGAACATTAAAGAATTCTTTACTGAACTAATTTACTTGAGCATTTTTATATCAGATGGTACCGTGATGACAATGAAAGAAGAGATAAGCAAGTAATGATTCTTGTTTGTATTGACTTTTTCATTGCAAATCAAAGTTTTGTTGACGAAAAAAACTGGAACTCGATAAAATTAAAACTTAACAAAATTAATATAGCATATGTCACCCGGGTCATGATAAATATTTACTCTTTCTCTCTTCTATTCTCTAAATTAAAACCACACTCACTAAAATCGGTTCAATAGTTTAGGCGCAACGGTCCAACAGAATCATACCTACCCTTCTATTTGATTTTACCGAAGTTAGGTAAAAATAGTCTTCATTCAAACAATTAATCGTAACTCAGTTATCTCGGTGCGCTAGTCGTCGACGACATAAAATAGTTAAAGTTTTCGCCAGTTATAGATTTATCGCCATGTATTAATTCTAAATAGTTCTTAAATATAGAAATTTATTCGCAACCATGTTGACTTATGAATATTTCAAAGTAAAGAATTTTTATGCTTCAGTTCTGCTCGAGTTCTAGGTAGGAAATCGTGATTGAATTAGATTCAGATAGCTTATATTACCATAATAAGGAATCAGTAGAAATTTCCAGAATAAATGCAATTTTTGTTACGATTGGAAAAACGTAGTTTTTATAAAGAATCTGGTAAAACGAAAAAGCTATCGGTAATTACCTATAATAGAGACAATTTAGTGTACGCGTGGCTTGGGTTCTACATCTTAAGTATTTTTAGGTGATAGCAAAATATTAAAGAAAAAAAGTATAAACAAAAAATCAATTTAAGTAAACTGGCCGCGTAATATTACAAAACTACATCATAGTTTTATCGTTTATACAACATTGTAAAAATAACTGCAAGTTGTATTACCATTATAAAAAGACCCTTGGAGGTCTTTCAATTCAATAAATTTCTGTCTCCAGCCAGTAACTTAGTGGCTATAATATTTTTCTTGAGGACCTTTAATTGTGGTGGCAACATTGTTTTCACGTTTTTATAGTCCTTGATGGCAGCTGATCAATAATGTTACTTTTTTGCAATTATTACACAATATCAAAGATTAAACTGACTTTGTAATACTTATATGTTTTACCTTTATGGTAATTGTGCTTTAACTATATAAATAATGATTATATATAAATATAAAGAGATCACAAGTAATTAATCACCATTATCATCATGAGCCGGTTGCAGTCCACTAGACGATAAACGTATGCAGATGACGACTTGCTTAAGAGGGCTGGCAGCGACTGGATACAAAAAGCAATAGACTCGGCTTTGTGGTGTTCCTTGGGAGAAGCCTATGTCCACTAATAATTACTATGTATAAATTTAAAATATTAACCAATTAATTGTTAAAAAGTCCACTATTACTCGTATAATTCTTGTCCTTAGCCGAAATGTATTCACTGCTGTAAATAGATCTCCAAGTTTTGCCACAACAATAACTCGAAAGAAATATAATTCAATTCAAATCCAAGATTCGTATAAACAATACCATTTTTTTCGGAGATCAATTTCTATATTCAAGCTTGTAAATTACTTTTTATCCGAGAATGAAGTCGGCTAGCTATTCTAAGTTAGTCAAGAAACATAGAAACCTCCTATAACGTTCGTAGGCTTCCAAAATTGATCTTTATCTCATACTCCCTCACGGTCCGAGATAATGCTTCTATATATATTTCTTATTAGCCTGTAAACCTCCTTAGGACCTTAAAGCACGCAGAGGCTTTACCGAATTGAACACTCTTGCACCACTCTGTGCAAAAGTGTTCAATTCAGTAAAGCCGGCTCAAATATATCGAAGGATGGATCTACCAAGACTCTGAAATTATTTTTACATTTATTTATTTAATCTCCATTTTTCATTTGAAGAAATAAATTAATGTAACAAAGCGGTAAGGTTGTTTGTGACACACAAATCAGAAATATACCATGTATTAAATTACTTGAGCATTTTTATATCAGACGGCACCATGATTACAATGAAAGAAGAAATAAGCAACTAATGAGCAATTATTTTTTTCTTGTATGCTTTGACTTCTTCATTGCAAATGAAAGATATGTTGACGAAAAAAAACTGTAACTCAATAAAATTAAAACTTAATAAAACTGATATAGCATATAATAATAATAATTATTATTTATTTCAAACACGAGGTTCATAGGTAAATTACATCAATAGATAGAAAAAGAAAGAAAAAGGAAAAATAAAAGAATACAAATACAAATAAAACAAACTAGACATATAAACATATGTCACTCGGGTCATGATAAATCTATTAATACCTCACTCACTAAAATCAGTTAAGCGGTAAGGGTGTTTGTGACACACAAAACTGAAATATATGACATATTAAATTATTCCTATGTATTAAAACATATAAATCCTAAAATAACTATTGTCGAAATCAATATAAGTTTTTTTTACTCACAAAAGACAAAGGTAGCTACGTAATCATAGACCTGTGTTCACTCAAAGACCTGTCCCATCTACATTATTGATGCACGATCAACAAGTTCTATATTGAGACTGGTAATATTTTTTGTAAGACCTTTTTACTGGCTACTGTCGCGCGCCCTGTCGAGCAATTATTTCAGAACTAGAACTTATTTTAAAAGTTGTTTGTAATTAACAGGTTGTCACAGCATCTGCTCGGCTTATATTAAGTGGAATTCATTTAAAAATAATATTTTCGTGATATTCTTAGAACCGAGTTTAACTATAAATGTTGGACAGTAGAGGAAATTAGATTTAGAAATACATGTTAAGTTATATGTTTACATAATTTTTATCATCTGCGAATATATCTCAATTATTGTCAATAATCATAATCAATAATATTTCATGTTATATTATTAACTACCTTTTTGCGCGGCTCCGCCCGCCTGTATATCGGTTAATATAATTCCTCCGTGTCTCGAAGAGAACAATTTACATTTATTTAAAATATTCAAAGCACTTAAAATATTTTGTATCTAACAGAGCAAGAAAGCATGAATTAATGTTGTAGTTCAACTTAATTTTCTATGCTTGCTTGAAATTACCTAGCAATTAGCCGGACGAAGGATTAAAATTCAGAAACTTGCTTCTTCTTAGGTCATACTCTGTAAAATGTACAAAAACTGAAGTGTAATATACTTAGATAAACTGAAACTACAAGTATTTAGACACAATGTACCTGCTCTATATAGAAAATATTTTCTTAACTTTTCTTTACTTCAAAAAGGGGTAATGTTACGTTGTAGTACTAGATAATGGACGGACTAGTAAATAATCTTTAATACTTTACGGTCTTACAGTTTTTAAAATACGTATTCTTTTTTCTGATATGAGGGAATACCATAATACTAGGTGATATCAGATGAGACTACTATGTGCTCGTTTGTTTATTATGCTTCCATGCGAAAAGTGCTTAACCGAATTTAGAAATTCTCTCACCATTAGAAATAATAATTGCCAGAGAGTATTTTTTTACCGCGATAACCGATATATACGCAGGCGGAGTATCAGACAAAAACTACCATGTGTATAAAAATCCTTTAGTTTGTAAAAAATGCAATACTTTTTACCCTTGACCGTGATAAAATATTTTTTCGTTAGTGGACTTGCAATATCGGCATCGACCACTAGTCCTATACGATAAATTTCGAACAGGTATCGTACTATCATTTCTCGATTCAATCTCGAAATATAAATTTCGTTAAATAACTCCCGGTGTTACATAGATAGAAAGTTAGTTTAATATTTTGAGTAAATAGAATGAAATTGTGTATGTACAACAATACGTTTGGCCTAGTGGTGAAGCGGTCGCCACGCCGTTTCCTACTTCGCTAAATGTTGTGGGTTCAAATCCCACATGGATTAAAACTTTGTCTGATCCACAAATTGTTGTTCTAAGTCATGGTATTCTTTGTGTCTGTTTCATGTATATTTTTGAAGTCCCCCGTGACACAGGAATTATTCCTCGTGCGGGAGTTGTCATCTGTATACAATGTTTAAATAAATAAAAAAAGACCAGAAAAGGAACCGTTGTTTATACTACTTTCATATTTTTTTATTTGAAAGACATACTTTATCATCATCGTCTCAGCCAAAAGACGTCGACTGCTGGACATAGGTCTTCTCCAAGATTTTAGATATCGTTCTGTCCTGTGTTGCCCACATCCATCGACATCCCGAGCCCTCTAGAAGGTCGCCGAGTCAACTAGTAAGGCCCTACCAACGCTGTGCTTATCATTTTTTTTAAGCTTGACTACTAATCTATTAATTTAATGTAATTGAATCAAAATAGTTGTAAGATAGGATTGCCTGGGATAAGTTTTTGCTACAAAAGACTACTGAAAAACCTACGTTTTCAAACCGACATCTACGATTCAAATTTAAAATATTTCTTAGAATAGCAATTGCACAGATGCAGTTATTTAATGATCTACTAATCCTTCAAATTATTCTCCGTAATCACTTTTAATCTTTATTGTCAACGTGATTAATGATGGGAATGTATGCAGTAGCGCTATTTGTACTGATTGCAGTCGAGGCAATGGCGTAAACGAATTTCGTGAATTATTCTCGCTGAATGTGGTGACAGACCAAATCGTAGTCGCGTACCGAATGGACGAATTCGTCGCACCTGTGTCCGAGTAAACGATTCATTTAAATCTCTAATATTCTGAAATATTAAACTTACTTGCAACCATATAAAAATGCATAGTCAACGTATTACAGGGATATAATTTAGTTGATAAACTTTCGCTACACCGTAAAAATGTCACATATGAATAGCAGAAAATTTTACTTATTAAATTTGAATTTGCACAGAGTTACATTCGAGAACATTACAAACAAAAATAAAAAAATTGAAAACTGTTTCTGGCGTTTCGAAATAGAAATGGCTGTAATGCCCGACAAAATTCATAAATGTGCGGAAAGAGCAGTTTGTGACATGCTTTTATAGGTTTTTTATTTTAAAGTTAGTGTTTGTCTCTCTACACGACTAAATGTTAACGTTAATTCAATTTGTAATCTTTCAGGTTAAATAATATCAACATCATATTACTATATTCAAAACTATTTTAGTGTGTGTCTAACTAAAGTGAAGGTCGTAACTAATATAACTTTAGATAATGGGAATGGAAGATTTAATAATAGCAAACTGACCATTTAATCTGTGATAATAGGCTCTTAAGTAGGAGTACCCAGTAGGTAAGTGGTCTCCACCAACTCTATTGTTAGTCTAATGCCTACTACAGAAAGATAATTTTTTCAAGGGATTACTTAACACGGAAATGCGTAAACGTCACGGGACAGTATTTTCCACGACACGTAAATGCAATGACATTACTGCACATCGCGATAGAAATTTTAAAATCGTAATGGAAGCAAAAAACTGAACGTCATATTTGGACTTTCAATTTTCCTCAATAAATCAATAGTTTTATTTTCCGCGGGGAATGCTTTTCGCATACCATACCCTTCATGGGGAGACGAAGGGCGTGTTTGGGACTCCTAGAAGACTGGTCTACCCACTAAATCCCGCGGCGGCCTACCTCGGCAGTCGAGAGGAGCTCCAGGAACGCGTCGGTGCCTTCTGGAGTCCCCCTGCCGTACCCCATGACTGAGGTACATCCCGAAGTAACCAGAGTCACCCCCGGGTCGGGACGCTGTCACGTCTCACACCGTTTTACACGGTGAGAGGCGGAACACCGACCCGCCTAAGACGACAACCGCGGTGTCACCTTCCCGGGTCTTTTGCAGCGGCAACATCTCTCCTAGATGTGACCGCAGCGACCTTTAGACGACGATTGGGGAGCTAGCGGCCTCTACCGCGTCCCCTTAGTCGCCTCCTTCGAGCGGGATCGGCTCTTTCCCAAACACGCTCTGCTGACTCCTTCTGGAGCATAACGTTCTCACAGAAGGAGAGGCACTCGCGGACTCAACGGTCGGACTCCCACGCAGGACAGTCCTCCAGTGTGTGCTGAGCGGAGTCCCGTTCGGACCCGCAGTGGTGGCATTGTGGTGTGGCCTCCCGTCGTATTCGATTACCGATACCGACCGGGCACGGTTGCTTCTGTGAGTATCTGAGTCAATTGGTATGTGACACAGTCGGTCCTTGCTATCCATCGCAGCTTGACAGAATGGCACCGACAGCGCGTTGGCTAGCAGAGCCCTGTATTTTTTTTTTTTTTTTTTTAGAGGAATATGACAGGCGATACAGGCGCGTCAAAACCGGAGACAACTCTGGTGCACAGTTCTTAAGAACCACCGCTGGGATACCGTCGGGTCCACTGGCTTTCCGAACGTCGAGAGACCGAAGCTCTGAGCGGACATCACTCAGCCGGATGCGAATGTCCCGCATTGTTGCATCGCAGGCCGGAATGGTAGGTGGGTGCATGCCGCGGTCTTCGACTCGGGAGTTAGCCGCAAAGAGATCTACAAGCAGTTTCGCTTTCTCCTGCGGCTGATGGGCAAGTGATCCGTCGGGATATTTAAGCGGTGGTAGCGTGGGCGGGCAGAAGTTGGACTGCACGGCTTTAGCCAATCGCCAGAACTTTCGGCTACCCGTAGGGTATGCGACGAGTTCGTGGCCAAGCCGCGCGATGCGCTGGGCATCCGCTGTGATGTAAGCCTTCTTGCATTCCCTAGTGGCTTTGTTGAACGCTGCTTTTAGTCGATCCACGTCGGGGTGGCCGTGAGCGCGGGCCCTGGTCCATGCGCGGTAGGCTGATTGCTTTAGGGCAACAGCATGGGCGCATTCGCGATTGAACCAACGACGGGTCGTTGCGCCGGCGACCTCACTGTAGGGAATGTAGTATTCCATTCCGACAGTGATCTCGCCGGCCACAGCGGCCGCACATTGCGACAGATCACTGTATTTAAAGCAGCGTTGTGCCCACGGGATAGATGCGAAGTAGTCCCACATTCCATCCCAGTCTGCAGACGAGTAGTGCCATAACCGTCTTTTTGCTGCCACTGCTCGTGGGGGGGCAATAAGAGGCACAGTGGTGGACACCAGGCAGTGGTCGGAGGATCCCAGAGGGGCGAGCACCGATACACTGTACTGCTCTGGGTGACTCGTCAGCAGAAGGTCCAGCAAGGAAGGCGCTTGACTCAGTATGTCTGGTATCCTGGTGGGCTGGAGTACCAACTGGGTGAGGTCATGCGTGAGAGCGAATGCGTGGACAGTCCGACCCGCGTGGTCAGTTCTGGAAGATCCCAACCAGGACTCATGGTGGGCGTTAAAGTCTCCCAGAAACACCAGTTCGGCGGTCGGGAACTGTTCCTGCGCTTTATCCACTGCCTGACTGAGATGTTCGAAGAGCTTAGTTGTCTCGTATTCTCCAGAATGGGATCGGTATAGGCACACATAGATTCGGCTCGTGGAGCCAGTATCCACGTGTAGCCATATAGTGGAGAGGGATGGGTCTTCAAGGCAACGTAATCGGCGACAACAAACATCCGCCCTGACGAAAAGACACACTCCAGCCTTAGCGACGAAGCGCTCCTCAAGCACGTAGCCGGGGTAGAGAAGATATGTCGTGTCGGCAGGGCGGCATATTTGTGTCTCCGTTAGGAAAAGCATGGCCGGCCGAGCGGTCTCAAGATGTTGGTGGACGGCGTTGAGGTTTGCATGGAGTCCACGGATGTTAGTGAACTCCACCTCAAAAAGCGGGTTGGTGGGAGAATGGCGTGCCGCTGTTGAACGTTTATATTTTTTTTTCCTTACTGCCATGATAAAAAGAGAGGGGGAGAAGTGGGAGCGTAAAAGGTGCGACAGTCATCGTGGCAGTGTAATACTGAAACTCGGAATGCTGTGTCGCCATACAATAGTGAGGCCTGACGGTGACCGAACCGTCGGACGGAAGGGCCCCCGTACTCTCCCGGAAGTGGTCGCCTGGTCCCACCGTCCGGTCACCAACCGGCACGACGAGCCACTCCGTGGATTATGCGCGACCTGACGAGGCAGCCTCCCAGGGTGGTTAGCCGTGGTTGGGCCCCTCTCTATGCCGCGGGCGGCCAGTGGCACCACCGTTTCTACGGGTCTCCCTGGCCGACGGTTCGATCCACGTCACCCTCAACATGACTTTACGAACATTCCACTGCTCACACACTTACCACGATAACTGTCACCCCTGCATCATTGGGCCTCCGGTCTCGCACTCACCAGCGAAATACGACAGTACTGAATCCGTCATTTTAGGCTGGTCTTCTGTGCGAGGGTAGTACCTCCCCAGTCGAGCCGACCCATTCATGCTGAAATCAGCATAGCTCTACTACCTTTGAAGCCGTGCCTGCCAAGCCCGTAGAGCTCGCGCGTGTGCGTTCCGCTGTAGCACAGTAAATCGATACCTAAGAAGACAAATAGAACGTTCTAAGTTGAATAACATAAATAAATGTATTGTATTCTAATCAAATCACCATCAGCTAATAGATAAACAATGTCACGACAATGTCTCCTGACATTACAAAAAGGTATCACGTTTAGTTATACAATAGATTCAATTGTGTTAAAAGTGATAGAATTGTTGTGGAAAATACAGAGGTATTGCAACATAGTGTTAGCACAATAGCACAAGCTGCTTTTATGAATACTCTGTCCGAAATATATTTGTAAAGTTGAACGCACAGTAAAAAAATCATTTTGCGATTTTAAGTTTTTCTATGAGAATTAACTCTACTATGGAACTATGGAATTGTGGTCAAACGAGCAGACGTATAGCCTGTTGGAAAACGATTATTTCCGCCCATAGACACCCGCAACTACAGAGTCACAAGTGCGTTGCCGGCCTTTGGGGGATGAGGGAAGGAGTTGGGGTATGGGTCTCAGGTATCCTCACTCACTCCGTGAATCACACCGCAAGCGCTATTTCACACCGGTTTTCTATGAGGCCGTGGTATCACTTCGGTCGAGCCGGCCCTTTCATGCCAAAGCGTGGCTCTCCCACGAATTAGACTTGTCTGAATTGCTTCTTTATGTAGTGCGTAAAAATCATCCCACAGTGTGTCACTATGATGCATTTTATGCATTTGAAATGAGGATGGTGACAACCACTCTTGGATTCCATTTATCATTTTCATCAGGCAGAGAAGAATCATTTTGGCAGGTCCATTACCAGTGATTACTTTGATAACAAAGTCCACCGCAGCTTAAATTCTTTTACATTTGTGAATACAACGTTGCACATTATTTTTCAAAGTTTTTTTTTTATGTACAATGTATTGGTGTACGCCCCCTCAATATTCAAAAGTACTCAAAAAGCATTTTCTATTGTAGTGTACTATGGTTATAAGATAGACATTTTCAAGGAGGACTACACTCGTGGTACATTTTGATCAAAATAAAAGTAAATAAGTAAGTATGTTGAGCGATAAATATACGATATATCTGTGGTAAAAAGGTCTTGTGCTGCTCGACCGGAGTGATGCAACGGCCTCACGGAAAACCGGTGTGAAATAGCGCTTGCGCTGTGTTTCACCGAGTGAGTGAGGATACCGGAGGCCCATATCCCAACCCCTTCCGCATCCCTCTCCCCATCCCCTAAAGGCCAGCAACGCATCTGCGACGCCCTCGGTGTTGTCGGGTGTCCATGGGCGGTGGTAATCACTTGTCATCAAATGTCATGTCATGAAATGATACACGGAGTCGAGACGTGGACACTTACCATCGGACTGGTCCACAAGTTTAAAGTAGCTCAGCGTGCGACGCTGGATTTCTCTCTGTACCATAAAATCTATAACAGGGTTCCATAATTAGACTGAGAACTAGAGCTTCCAAAATCGTATGAAAAATCAGTACGCTGAAGTGGAATTTGGCGTGACATGTTCCCAGACGAACCGATGGTCGCTGGAGCCGAAATGTGTTAGAGTGGAGACTGCGATTAGGCAAATGTAGTGGTGGGCGCCCTGCGGCACGATGGACCGATTATAAAAAAAAAAGTGGCTGGTGGCGTATGGATGCGGACTGTCCAAGACCGGGATGATTGGCGCTCCTTGGGGAGACATGATACTACTATACGTTATTAGATAATAACCCTACCAAAAAAATTTAAAACCACTAGTATTTTCAAGAATTCGGTTAAATTTCTTTAAATAAAAACTAACACGAGAACTTTCAACGTTCTCCTATTTCGAAGTTGGTCTATTAAAAATACAGTCGCATTTAGATAATATAAAACTATTACATTTCAGTACAGACAAAACAAAAGCCAGTGCGACATAACTCCCATTACTTCCACGTTATGGTAAGGCATATTAATATTAACGACATCTAATAATAGATACTTGTTCTTATAATTCAGGATACACCGGCTCATATAAATTCTTAAACTCCCGCACGCGGTGCAAGTGTAGACAATATATGAGGATAATATTTTATAAAGTTTTACAGCAATATTGAAACACTCTTTAGGTCTCTTAATATCTTTGTAAGACTTTACTAAGCGAAGAGTAGAGTAAGAGTATTCTAAATTGTTTGAGTGGCTCTCTTCTTAACATTAATTGTATAACGTGTACTTTAGTACACTTAATTCAAGTCACTGCTTATTAGATTAGTCTTATTCATAAAGTTAAATAAGTTACATTAAACTATTATTAGTGAACACTTTTAAATTATTTATTTTATACACTTTTGTCTACAAATGCCTCCCTGATTAGCTAAGGTCTGTAGTTAGTTCTGTATATGCCCTCTTATTTTTCTTAAAGAGATTGATACTCGCGGTTCTCATCTATTCCCAGATGTTGCATATATAAAAACGACTTTCTACTGAGGCCAAGACTTATTCTAACAATGTTTCCCATCATGATAAGTTGTATAAATAATTCTTAAATATTGAAATCTTTATGACAAAGTAAGTATTTAAAAAAAATATTTTACTGAAAAATCAATATTTGCCAAATTCATCTTCAAGAAAGATCATGGGATAACACTTAACCCACCACCTCATTTGACACCTTCCCGGGTTATTATATTATATGACAAAAGTAATAAAAGGTTAAAACTATAATTTTGCCTGTAATGAGTCAATATCGGCTCCAACACTTAACACTTAAAACACAATATTTCCTCAACTTTCTAACAATATTGGGTCAGACAACGTGCCGGAGTGATAAAGTTCCGTGCTCCGTTGTAATAAATGCCAAACAAGCTTAGCCGAACTTGGCTAACTCAACGAATTTTGGGTGAAAGTGCATTCGTTTATAAACTGCAAAGAAGTTTTAATTGCACTAGATTGCAGCGATACTACACGATGGTGAACTGGCGCATGTGATGTGAGTGACTGTATAACGAGTTGTTTGCGACAAATGTGTAAGCTTTCACTAACTTCATAGAAGAGTGCAGTTTATTTGTTCCAGAATATATAATTGTGTTCTTAACTAAACATTATACAAAACAGTGTGTGAAATAAATGACCCAAACCAGTTTATTTTACAATTTTAAATAATTTATTTTACAGTAATTGTTTTTAAATTATATGGGAACTGCTTTGAGTTTCTCCCTCTGCCACACGATGGACCAGACACCCGCACGGTGAATCCATGGAGTGCTAAGAAGTTTGTCTCTCTTCCAAAAATTTTAGAAATTTACCAATTTTTTTTCATCCTAGTCATATCTCTAATCATGAAAAGCATGTGTCATAGGTTTTCAAACTATGACAATCGCAGTTTTGTATCCGAGATTAATTCTAACTTCTTTGTCCTATTCGTTTTTTTTATCTCAAACCGTAAGAGGATCTTAATTATTATGACCATTAACATTAATTTAAGGTATTCATTAAACTATTGAAGTAACGGGACAGGACAACAATCAATTTAAATTTCAAATTTATTACTCTCTCTCATTTCGACAAGTAACAAATTATTATCGTTGTAACATAAGGGGTTGTGTATAATAAAATATTTCCAAACTGTTATGGTATTAATAAATTAATGATTTCCGACCACTTCGCAACCTCATAATGGAATTATTGAAAAATGAGAATTTTAACGCGCACGCTTCATTACGATTCACGTCATGCGAAATTCGCATAAATTTCACCTCAAATTCCAATATTGCTGTCAAGTCACCGTTACTTCATTTTATCAATTTTAACCACTTTTAACTGCTTTATACTGAAAACAATAACACGCGTAAAGAAATATTTTGAATCCTGCTTACCTATATCAAATTTCTAGTATGAATATATCAACATAAATACGTCCCCACGCTGGCCAAGTTCGGGTTGGGGACTGGCAACACAACGTTGTGGCTACGTTATCTTGCCGTTGGATGTTTTTAAGCCGCCCAATGATCTCCAACTAAGCTTCACGACTATACTTCCTATGATAAAAATGGTTACCGACTGCTTAAAGTGACCTTGTTGGTGTAAATAATTATATTAGTATTTATTATTTTATTGCATTTTGAACTTTTTTTTTTTTTTTTTCTCTCTGCGACCACGATATGTGCACACATTGCTTTTACTCCTTGATGTGTAAGTGATTGCAACCTTATATGCTATGGACTGGTTTTTATTATTTTATTAGACAAGAAATTGATTTCCCTAACTTTAATATTTCTTTAGACCGCTTTCTAGCCTTTGTGTTTTGGTTGCCTTGACTTGCACATATAAGTATTGTTGTCAAAAACAAACAAATTTGGTATAAATTATTTGAAAAGATGGTGTACATGAGTTTCTCACCAGCTCTTCTCATGAATGCAATACCCATCGGAGCTGGTACTTGGATTGATTTCAATTTAAACCTTTGAGTTGAATCGAAATCAATCTAAGCTCCGGTAATTCAAATCATTGATTACTTGAGTTACTTCCTTTTATCACTGATCAATTCAGTACTTGAGGTTTTTTTTTAAATTTGTATTAATAATGTTTGATGTTTGTATTTTTGACGTGTTCAAGTGCCTTTTGGGGCCTATGGAAATAAATGATTTGACTTTGACTTTGACTTTGACCTTCGAATCACGGAGACGCTCATGGTAATATGCCACCAGCGTTCATCCATCCGGGTTTTGACCACGCCGTCGTTGTTTACCCTCGGTAATTGTTTCTAATCATCGAGTGCAACTGGGCTATGAGAGTATGAATAACTATAAATACATTTATCCAAATGATGTGAGGTAGTGTTAAATTTATACATATTAAAAAAAAAATGAGTTGTCAAAAGGTGAAATTAAATACTTTAGGATAAACTCTTTCAGTCAACCTTCAGATGATGTGAACATGTAAAGCGGTGCAAAGATAAAATACTGAATTTGTCATAATTAATTAATACGTAGGGAGGAGCTGGATATAGAGAAAGCTATGGATTTGGACGAAGAATATTTCTGATCATATAATATTCCTGCATCCGTTCGATACGAACGGATCACGGACTGAACTTTATTGTACTTATAACATAACATTATAAATAATTCGTTTGTACAGTATCTTGGTAACCTGATTAATCTGTATACTTAACTATAATACTCATTCTATCAATCTTAAGTAATTAGGATGTAATTTGGTCGAATAAATAAAATTTGAAGAGACAAAAGATTTACTAACTGTCACAAATTGCCAAAATTTAGTAGTAGTATCAATGTCATATGCTACATATTAAATTATTTGTTTAAATTCTAAAATCATCCATTTCAATCAAAACAATTAATTTTAAAATTGGACTCTAATTTATTTATTCTTGATACAAAACCTGCGTCTCAAATAATATTAAACTAGTTTGATAAAACGTTTAAGTTTAAAATCAATTAGTGTTTTAAAATATCAAATAACATGTCAAGTGACATTGTCGCGAGATTTTTGCAGCGCCATCTAGTGCAAAGTAGTTTAACTACTTAAAACCTGTCGCTTTTGAGTTGAACAATCATAGTTATTGCCACAGTCAGTGTGCATAAACATGATGTGTATTTTAGACAGTATTAGATGCAAAAAAGTAGACGGATCTTCTGATGACAAACATTCCGCTCTTAGGCGGTCCGCATTCATCCGCTGCCAGTCATTTTCCTCAAGTTACTTCAATAACATGTGGCATGGCACTCTACACAACGTTTGTCTAAAATTTGTCTTCGTTAAAGTCTACGTCTAAAAGTTAAAATACATGATCGGCTCCGGCGACCATCAATCCGCCTGGAAACACGACCACCCTACTGCCACTTTAGCGTGCGATATCGGTTACTCCAAATCTTTGCCGAATTGCTTGCATTAAGTCAACACTTAAATTGTTTAACAACAAGTAAAAATATATGAGATAAAACAATCGTTGTAGTAATAGTCATTTGGCAAAACTTAACAAAAACTACCAAGTTCCATAATAAAGTTATTCTCGTGTGAATTATTCTACGGTTCATTCTTAAAACATTAATAAAAACAATTTGTTTTAATAAATCTCTTTCTCAGCAACGCATTGAGCAACATATAATTTTCGAAACATTTAGAAACTCATTCCATTTACCAAACACATTTCCCACATTTTAGTTTCCCAAAGCAATCTCAGTAACATCCTTGCTGAACTGCCTGCGGAATTGCAGCAAGACAAATGCGAAGTAGGCTTGTACCGGTAACCGCTCCAGTTCTCAGGCTTTGTCGCCGAGCGCCTTTGTGACTTGACTACATCTGGATCATGAAGCTACCGACACTTGTGTATAAGTTATGCGATGTAGCTGTGTAAACATGTTTACGAAATGAGATTCTAGATTTCCTTGGAGATCTTGGTTCAAGAATTTAATTTCAGCCCGTTTTTTAGTGCTTTTGATAAGGAATGAACTAGTTTTGTTTGATTATCTTTGTAAGTTTAGATAGGGTAGAACTCATTTTTTACGATTAATAGTATGTTATATCTATATGTAAAGAATAAAACTGGTAGCTACACTTTGAAAGAAAGCAACAAGTAGATCAATCACAGTTATTTTTAACCATACTAGTTTATCATTGACCGGTACTATTTTTATTAATAAAAGTACACCTGTATAAATTTTTATAGTATTTTTTTATGATAATACATTTTATTATTTCCTCTTTATCAAAAATAATGTTACAAAAAGATCAAATATACCGAGTAGAATAGAAAGTTATATAAAGATAGCATAATTAAGAGAGCTGATAACTTTGATGAAAAGATAATGTAACTTGACTATAGATAAAATAGAATGAACATGAGGAGGATCTAATCAAACTATATAAGATTAAAAAGAACTATTACCAGAACAATCGTAAGATAAAAAACAAATAATTAACATATTAAAATTTTACCTCATATCATAATATACTATTAGCTTTTACAATAAATCTTATTAACTAATATTAGCTTTATAATTAAAGCATTTATCAAGCCGTCGTCATTCATAGATCAAAAACAGCGCAGTACAAATATCCAGCATAAAATATGCTTATGACCTTGCTTTCCAATAACTACCGATACACTTTTAATGAGCCCGTATTATCTAAGGTTTGCATTCGATCGCTAAGATAAAGTTGTTGAATTTTGTTCCTAATTACTGGTCGACTACTTGAGGGTGACTGATAAAATCTTCCATTCGGCTTTTGTCGTATCTCACTCGGTCTATTTGTTTGCGCTTATCAGATGGCATTGCGCAACAGATTCCTTTGTTGTTATGTAACGTTGAGTCCAATTAAGTTCGCGTTTCTTCGGTTTAACATTTGTTTCTGCTGTTTAACTAATTGCATATTTGAGTTTAGACCAAAAGGTTTATGAATTCAATTTTCTTAGAAGTTTAAGTTTAGTACGAGTATTTACTAATTTATTGATAGGACTTGGAAATATCGATAGGATTTCAAGCTTTTTATATAGTTGTTTTCCGTTTCCTTTCCTTTACATACATACACATAAAGATAATGAAATATTGTATGATGAGGTAACACTTACCGCACGTTATATGTAGTATAAATATTACAACTATTCATTATAAAAGAGCATTCTTGCCATCAAATTGCCAAGAAAAATAGGCGATTTATCACTTGGTATGTGTGGGTTGCAAAAGTTAAAGCCAGTAGTAGCTGTATAGCATAAGTAACCTGTTTTTCTTCATTAACTGTAACAACTTTCGCAGAAAGATAAAGAAACGCTTCTAGCCTACGTGGTTCTTAATGTAACAGGTAAATGTAATAATGGTGTCCAAAATTATTTTTGTATGTAAGAATTATACTGAATACACTTTTACGACCTTCGTTTTGGAGAAACAACTGTTTATGAATATATATAATTTTTTATCGAGTACTAAACATTTTTGTAAAATAAACTAAATATTTATGGGAAAGCAGAACATGTTCGTCCAATTTAAAGATTATCTTTATATTTAGAGATACCTGTGAAAGTATATATGAGTGTGCACGAATGACTAATGTGCAGGACGACCCCATCAGTTTATTTGCTCTAGATTATAACTAACTAGGTCCCAGATTGAGTTGAAAACCAAATGTTCTCACTGCAGTCTAGTTTGTGAATGTATAAATTTTGTTTTAGTAAGATGAAATCACATCATATAATAATATTAATATAAAAGTAGGAAGGATATTTTAAACTTCAACTAAAATGCAGGACACGATCAAAGGTATATTTCAAGGCATTTTATAAATTAGAAATTATTCTACCTTTCATAAAATTTTAGGATGGATATATTATACAGTTTGTTATAATTATTATGAAAAGACTCTTTAGACACTATATAGGTACTTCTACACATCTTTATATCCATGTCTATTTACATGTGGCTAAAATAAATGAATATAAAATAAAAAATAAAATTACTTCAATAAGTTTTGAAAGAGACTAGATGCCGTTGTGTGTGTTAGATGTCAGAAATATTTATTTATTTACATTTCGAAAAAAAAAATCCATAAGAAAAGCAAATCTGTTACTAAAAATGACAACTACGAAACTATAGCCACATTACTCACTCCGAACCTGTTTCGTGTATAACATTTCAATACAATTCGTCACAGCGTAGAGACAGGAGACCTTAAATTTTATTCATACACTATTAAATTTCACCTCTAGGCAAGACTTGTCAGAGATATTACAATAAGAAATATTTCACGGTATAAGTTGACCTTTTAAATAAAACGGTTACAAAAGTCACACTTACTGTCCTCCGATTGTAGTCTGATGAAATAATGACATATTTTAGCTTACGCACTATATAATTATGTATCTTTACATTGCCTACCAACTGTGTGAAAAGATAATGAAAACAATTAAACAACAAAATAGATGGTCTTTTTAAATTTTATAGACGATTTTTAGATTCTTAAAATATGGATAAGATCTTATTTATATGAATTGGGTTTCGTCCGTATAGGTATGAAATTGAGAATGAGAGAAATCTGTTCCCAAATATCAATAGGATAATAGTTGTTAATCAATAGGATATAAAATGCAACGTTAAGGACAGTAAATTCAATTCATCTGACATTAAAAAAGGTTTAAGTATTTTTAGTTTATGAACAGGCTTTAATCATACCTATGAAATATATTTAAAACGATGAAAGCAATAACTATGATAATAACAGTACTTGCATTAGAACTTAATCATAAGATGCATTTAGTACCTAATGTAACTAAAAACTTGGTTTAATAGTAATATTCCGGATAATTAGTTGATTAGTGTATTATTAGCCACGGTTATAATGTCGAACAAAGTCAGTTGAATTTTTTTTACATTTATACAACAATTTAATAATTTTAGTCGTTCTAGAGGTAATAAGACGTTTGCTAAACGATGTGACATAGAGGTATTTAATAAAAGGGAATCAGTATTCATATATAATGGGCTGTGGCCCATATAATCATGCTATTCAACTACGGGAAAACCCAATTGCGCAATGTAAGGTGAACAGTTTGCTGCCTTGTGCTTTGCAGGTTCGCAGTTATGCTTGCAAATAAAAATATTTTATTTAGGAAGATACAGAATAATACAGAGGTTGATTCTAATTATAAAATGGTAAAGATGCATTATCTATTAAAATAAAATTTCAAAAGTTTTTTAGTTGAGGATTTCTTGTGGAATGTTGTTGTTAAAGAGTATTGAACTCACGTTAAGCGCGCTGTTATGGTTTTCGAACACTGATTTGATATTTGATGATAACCCTTAGGTCAAGGATGATACGTTTTAAATGACTTCAATGTATCGATATAAATCTACTAGTTACGATGATTTAAATAATAGTCAGGAAACATCTTCGATAGGCGAAGCTTAAATTGTGCTTGTGTCCTGTCAGTTGTGGTCGTTTTTGTATACAATACTAGTAATTAATAAAAGTAGTTGCTAAATAACTAAGATTATCTTGATAACAAAACATTTTAAGAGTTATCTTAGTTTTTCATACATTTAATTATGAATACATAACTATCATTTATAAAACGCACTTTTAAGGCTCTGGTTAATAGTTCTTATCCAAGTTTATTTAGTCTTAACGCCAAACGGATGTAATTGCTCTTGATTTTGCATAATTAATATAAGTACATTTATAGACTATGCGATATTTTGGCTTAGTATCTTAATAACAAATCAGAATTAGTCAGAGCGTTTTGTGGTTACATTCAAATGTTTCTAAGAATGCGTATGATATCAAGGTAAATTTTTATTACGCGATCGTTAAGAGGCAAAAAGTTGATGGTCTAGTTATAGAGGATATGATTCATATATTGAATCAAATACCAGTTCTATTAGGACATCGTTGATATAATTTTAAAGATAACATTGTCTTTTGTTGGACTAGATGGAGGTATACAAAAAAAAAATTGTATCATACCATTCTTTCATTTCTGAAATCAGCATGTGCTTGTAACTAGGCTTTACCCGCGTATATGTTAGTTATCGTGACAAACAGTTACCAATGTTCTTCTCCAAGGGTCAATCTATCTCTATACCGAGTTTTATATTAGCGGTTAACAGAGTTTCTTTGTAATTCATAACATTACTATGGATAAATCAGTATTTAAAATAAACAACGCTTTAAATTAATAGACAGAGCTTAAAACATAAATTTAATTTGTTTAATGTAATTCTCTTTTGTAAATAGTAAAACAAGTATTTATAGCTAACACCGCATAAATCTGAGTTTGTTAAACTAACAATACTTCAGCGGACTTCGAGGCATGGCTACGATAACTGTCGTACAAGCTCTTATTCGAGATGTGGACAACAAAGCTATAAATCGAAGGCTTGCAAGCGGAAGACATTTAGCTTTTGAAAATATCAGATGGTTTGTGTATTATGCCGATTACGTGGGACGAAAAGCGTATGGAATATTACGACAATGCGCTAGTGGTCAAGAGCATAATTTTATTACCAAAGCAATTATAGTATGCATATTGATAGTCTTGGGACTAAAAATGAAATAATGTAGTTGTGACTACAAACTTTCTATTGCCAAAAAACAAGTTTACAGAATTTACTGCTATACTTTTAGGTTTTTAATGATCGGGTTTTATTCGTTACCTTTTGTTCTTAAATTGTCAGTACTGCTTCAAGAAGTCTGTAAGAAGAAATGTTTTGATGTATATCGATGGATAGCGGCGGTGTTTACTCACACAGTTGTATGTAAAACGTAAACTACTGATGCTAAAGCCAACAGATTTGTTTCTAAAAATCTATTGATTAAAACTAGCACTAAATGTGTGATAGCACCTAGGGTATTAAAAATCAATAAAGGTACTACGAGTATTTTGATAACACGTCGCTTAGTATTGATCTTTTATTCCTTAAATTATTTTTTTTTGAAAAATCGACAATACTTTCGCCAAGATAAATATTATGAGTTCATAATATTTTTAAATAAATATTTTTCAATAAAAATCATAGACTAGAAAAGTCATCTTGTTTTAATGTTCATTGTTATTGACAGTACCTAATATTAGAAAACCATTCATTACACCAGACTATCTTCAATCTAACGTCAATACATTACAGACGCCAACAAAGGAACTAATCCATAAATTGCAGGACAACATGGCTGTCACACAAAGGACGTACTTAGCTGTGTCTGGAGATGTTGTAGTGCTTTAGTCTGTATTTAAGATAAATACTACATGGTAGTGATTGATTAAATCGTCTACAGTACCTAAACTATCCCAATTCCACTGCTTGTCACCAGATCACCTTAAATGAATTTGACTAAAACTAAGTACCTAGTACTAGTCAAATTCATTTAAGGTGATTAAGTAATTACAGTTTTCCATCGTCTATATCCCTTATTTAAAGTGTTCGTGGAATTAGTTTAGTTTGGGAGAGCCACACTTTGGCATGAATGGGCCGGCTCGACCGGAGTGATACCACAGCCTCACGGAAAACCGGTGTGAAATAGCGCTTGCGCTGTGTTTCACCGAGTGAGGATACCGGAGGCCTATACCCCAACCCCTCCCTCCATCCCCCTCCCCATTCCCCAAAGGCCGGCAAAGCACTTGTGACGCCTCTGGTGTTGCAGGTGTCCATAGGCTGCGGTAATCGCTTACCATCAAGCGATTCCTATGCAAGTTCACCCGCTATTAAACACAAAAACATTTTTTTTATTCAATAAGAAATAGGAAGGTGGCATGTTTTATTACTGGATTACACTTTGTATTAAAACAATTATTATTTCTAACTATCTCCCTGAATGAAAGGCAATTAAAGAATACAATGCAATTATAACTGTGATATTAAACTGAGGGATTCTTTTGTGTTTTAATTTAAATACAGATTAAACTCAAAAACGAGATAGTTCATTTACTTTACATCAAATTAATAATTAAACACATATCATATGCATTATGAAATAAAGTAACAGACAAATAAAAAGCTCACTTATTACCGGTCGGTCCCAACTGAGGTATTATTTGGTGTGATTAATTAAAAGTCATAATTAATGAAAGAGCAATATCGTGTGCAAGGTGTGCCGTTATCATAACGCGTCAAAATAACTGTGTTCAGGGAAATTGTTCTGTAATAGTTCACATGCATTCTTAGTGGCCGAGTGTACCGTAAAATCAGTTGAACAACTTTCACATAGGGAAAGCTAGTCGTTGTTTTAAAGTACTGTGGACATTGGTGATGATTTTATTAAAACAAAAAACCATTAATAATATTGGTAACTATATTTATTTTGCCAAATAAACGGTTAAATAATAATAATAACTCTTGTACATCAGATACTAAATAAATGACTTAATGGTAATGTCAGTACAATTGGCTGCTCTATCGCTCAACATGCACTCTCTTCCAGGCAACCGTGGGATGGGATATAGGGGATATAGGGGTGGTGTCTGGTGTAATCGAGAGAAGTTGGGGAAGGGAAAATAAAGCGGCGGAAATATATATGAATGACTAATATTATAAAGAGTACCAGTTACATATTGTGTCGATGATGACACAAATTAAAATATATTATATGAAATAAATATAGTAAGTGAATTTCATTGATATTATACACATACTGAATTTAATATTGTGACCTAATTGACAACAATAACAGTTGAATTTGGAATATTGATATTAATTGGAAACTTTGTCGTTCATGGTCAGGGAATGGAATCGCCAATGCATTTTACATTACGTTTCCATGTGTAAATTGTATTTTTAGACATAACAGAATGAGGAGGACACAAAATCTTAAGACAAAAACAAACAGATTTCAAAACATTCCAAAACATGCTTCTTTCAAATATAAATAAAACGATCCTTCAACAAACTTATAATTCAATCTAACTCCTTAAACATTAAAGAACGGATTAGAAGAATTGCGGTTACAAAATAATACGTAGTACAAAAGTAAGCAACAGCTTTAACTTTAAATTGTCCCAAAGTTTCAAAATATCTCAGAAACATATAAGATAAAGATTAAGATGTACAAACTAGATAGTTTTGTATGTAGTTTAAATTTGAGTTTACTGAAAGAAGGCTTCTGTGTTTCCCACGTACATATCTAGTATAATACGTATTCTTGACATTAAGTATTTTGACAAGTTGGCAGTTTTTAATTAAAGAGATGCTAAAACTTAATTAGGTATATTTCAAAACTTTTTTGTCATAAGAAAAGTCGAAAAGTATAAAATTTTCATAAGTTTAAAAGTATATTCAAGTTGCGATCACGTTTGTAAGGTATAATAGACATGATGCAGTCAAAATATCGTTGAAAATACACTTCAATAGTTCACGCAATTAAAAGTAACTGTACTATCTATTTCTTGTCGTCGTCATTACGCTACCGTTATCAGTCCTAATTAAACTCTGCGCTGTGTTTGACCGAGTGAGCGAGGATACCGGAGGCTTATACCCAACCCCTTCCCCCTCCCCATCATTCAACACACTTGTGACGCCTCTGGTGTCCATGGGCGGCGGTAATCGTTTACCATCAGACGAGTTCAAACTTAGGGGGCTTGTTAGTAACTACTGAAGTTCCTGTACCTTCAGGTATTACTTCATTATTATATAAGCTTTGAAAATTTTAGGTATACCTTAAGTTGTTTAAACAAAAGACACATAATTTTAATAAAAACAACTTTTGACATACAATTTAACACCAAAATTTGTTTTGACAAATATTTGGTTATTGTAAAGTGAGTCTATTCATAATTGTATTTGATCAGGATTTCTTTCTAAATTAGTACAATTTATATTCTTAATTAGTAGACATTTGTATTTTCAATAGTCTAGACAGGTGGTATGTGTTGAGTATGTATTGAGCAACAATTATAATATTTCATAAATGTTACCAAGTATTTGATAAATATTTTATTAGCCAACGACTAACTTAAGATAATTATTTGATATTCTTGTCAGTCATAACTAAAATACTATCGATAATTGGTTCAATATATCAGTTACGATCTTATTTCGATATCTGATCCTTTCTGTTTCGCAAATCTTGATTAGCCAAGAGAACGACATATTTTATTGGAGCACTATTACAACATCTATTGGGTTTGGTATTCAATGACATTACAAGTAGATGATATATATAAGTACAGTTGACATTTTGTTAAACAGCTGCGTATTTGCATAAATATCTGAACGGCTCAAACAGTTGTTCGAAGGCAATCGTGCCAAGCGGATTTGTATAATGAAATAACATGTTTAGATATGCTCAATATCTTATTTAGGATGGGATTAATAGAGGTATTTACATATTGAATGGTTTGGAAGATTACACATCAGATAGTGGTACTTTCTTAATGTCTCTTACTTGGGTTGCATTTTAGCTTTAGCCCACGGCACCGCTCGTATGTGTCTCGGTTATCACGATAGACACATGTTGTCTATGTCGTTCGTTTTGTCGTTTTAACGGATGGACAAACGTAATTACTTTTGAATTTATAATAGGTATTAGTATGGATATAACTAATGTAACATATTATAATGTAAAAAAAATATTAAAAGGGACTTCTATACAAAAATCGTGAGTTTTTTGCCGTTTTTATAAATGAATAAAATAAATATTTCGGACATCTAACACACAACGCCATCTAGTCCCAAGCTAAGCAGAGCTTATGTTATGGGTACTAGACAACTGATATGAATACTTTTTTTTTTGTAAATACATACACATTATACGGAGAAAACACCCAAACTCCGAAACAAATATTTGTAGATTACACAAACATTTGGTCCGACCCAGGATTTGAACCCGAGACCTCAAACATTCACTACCACTGCGCCACCGAGGCAGTAGATTTTTATAGATATCGGTAGGCGAGTCCGATTTGCACTTGACCGACTATGCTTTTTTTCATATTTCCTACTCGAAGAATACCTCACACATATTTCCTTTAACATATTTACCGTTAACCTTTTATTAAAGCTAAAAAATGTCTAAATATGAAAAAAAATACATTGAAACAAATTTCCACTCATCATATTTTAAAAATAAGTAAATTATAACAATATTATAATATTTTATTTTTACCCAGTAAAAGAAACAAATAAAAGAAAACGGTATGCAAATAGCCCAACTCGAAAGCCCATCACATGAAACTTTTTATTAATTGCTTAATTCAAGTCGGACTTACTTTAAGTTTTAACGAGTTTATATGAATTAAGCAGCCAGATTTGGTTATGAATTTTAAAGAAAATAAAATCTTTTACTTAGCTGCTGCGAACTGTTTTCAAAGTAGTCACAATTCAGAACTTATTTATCTTAAAAATATAATAAGTTTTATGGTTGAGTCCTTTAAATTGCCATTCATTCTTTGGAAAATATTTACAATCAGTGATTTTTTTTACATTTACATTTTGTGTTTTGTTTTTACATTTGTAAATGGTTAGCAATACCTTACCGGTATGGTGTAACTCGTATTGGTCTTGTTTGTCTGCAAATTGAATTACGTAATATTGTAACAGTGCATCTTACGTAAGAGGGCTAGCAGTGACTGTATGCAGAAAGCAACAGACCGGGCTCTGTGCTGGGAGAGGTCTATGTCCAGCAGTGGACTGCAACGGCCTGATGATGACCATGACGATGATGGTGAAGAATATAGTTTATTAAATTTCAGACAACTTGAAATTGTAATAAGTATAGAGTTGTTTTCTAAGTACGTGAGGATGAACGAGTATTATGCCGGTGTAGGAAAGAGCCTCCTTGCTTCAAGGTTATCTAGTAATTAGGTACTTCATAATTTAATGCGTCTTCGATAGATTCAAAATTCAGTATATTTTCACGTCGTAACATCTTGTAAAGGTTTGTTGGGAGCTATGGGATGGTTATACGCTTAATTGCCTTACAGAAAACAAATTAGTATCGATAGGCCTATAACTAAACGAGATTTATCGAGTTTAAAAAAAATGTGTATAATTAATAAATAAATAAATATTTCGGACAATTGAATACACAACGCCGTCTAGTCCTAAGCTAAGCAGAACTTGTGTTGTAGGTACTAGACAACTGATATAAATACATCTATCCTTTTTTTTGTAAAGACTTACACATTATACATAGAAAACACCCAAACTTCAAAACAAATATTTGCACAAAAATTTGGTCCGACCCGGGAATCGAACCCGAGACCTCAAGCAAAACAGTCGCTTACGATACCACTTGCGCCAACAAGGTAGTCAATTATTCAGTATGTTTGTTAAAAGTATTATTGTACTAAATTTGTATGTGTATATATATAACAAACTAGCTGACCCGGCGAACTTCGTACCGCCTTAGCGTAAATTTGATGCACTACTTTATTTTGTGTAGCTGACCTATCTTATGTATGCGTACCTATTCAATTTGAACTGGAATCGATTAGTGCGGTTATGTCTGTGGTGTCATAGATCACCACAGAGCTTTTTGTTTTAAATTGAATGACGTTGACATTCGTAACGCGCTTTTATTAAAATATGCAAAATTAAATGTATATTTTTCAATCTTTCTGAGAGATTTTCTTAATATTTTTTTCCGTAAGAACCTTGTACAGAGTATTACAAAACTACAAAAAAAAAATCAGCCAAATCGGTCAAACCGTTTTCATGCTATGTCGTGACAACGGAAAACGGGTTTAATTTTTATATATATAGATGAAATAATGGCTTACCGTGGGAGAGCTGCGCTGAATGGGTCGGCTCGACCGGAGTGATACCACGGCCTCACAGAAAACCGGTGTGAAATAGCGTTTTCGCTGTGTTTCACCCAGTGAGTGAGGATACCGGAGGCCCATATCCCAACCCCTCCCCCCATCCCCTTTCCCATCCCCCAAAGGTCGGCAACGCACTTGTGACGCCTTTGGTGTTGCGGGTGTCCATGGGCGGCGGTAATCGCTTACCATCAGGTGATACGTCTGTTCGTTTGCCCACTATTCAATAAAAAAAAAAAAATGCAGTTCAGAAACACACTGACTTACACATCATATTATCGAAATATTTTATTTACCTGGTTATACTTTTTGTTTACTTCTTGTCAATTTTTTATAATAACTGGCAAAACGATTCCGTACTGCATGATCTTGATAACCATTTATTTAGTTTTTTTAATATTATATATATATAGACTTGTTTCATAATAAAAGTTAAGTACGAATTTTAAAACAAAGTATTAACTATATCCATTTTATAATCACCATAATTTCAATAACCTTTAAATTAAATATTTTAACTAAAATGTTTTACTCATAATTAATTATTTTGCGTTCTTATGTATTTTAAAATTGATTAATAGGTACATGGACCACGAAACTAAAGCCTAAGGTGTATAACCTTGCTCTATATTATATAACATAGCTATAATAATTAAAGCTTGACGGAGTTTGTTTTTATAATCTTGGTTAATTAATCTTGGCTGTTTCAATATATTGCATACATACAAGTCAAATATGTTTCATTACATAACAGCGTTTTATAAATTAACCTAGTAATTACGTGACAAACATACCAACAATAACGTTAAAACAAAAAGCTATTTTTTTAATGTTTTAACCTGTTTTGGAAACAACATAAACATAGTTAACGGTTGCAATCAAAACACATTCACATGGTGTTCTTATCTTACAGATTTTTTATTTCTCTTCGAACCTGTTCCGTGGCCGAGATTAACAATAGCTGTCCACTTTTTTATTGCTACTTGTATCTAGGAACAAGGCAGAAGCATACAGCGTTTTACTCTGTGTAACATAAAAATATAGTTTTTACTAAATTATGTAAGTGCTACTTGTATGAGACTATTATTATCTGTGAATGATGTTGTTATTTTTGGAAAGTTAATTCAATAACAGTATAATTTTCAAAAGAAAACCTTTACCTGTACCGTGTTTGTAACGAACGGAACGGGTTTGAATGGGATCGGTTGGGGATACTTTGCAGACACACTGAACTACAGAGCAATACAACATGAAGAAACTACTAAACCTGAATCGCACAATAGTAGTTCTCACGCCGATAATGATATATACAACATCCCAACATCAACTGTTGGGCAGTGGCCCGCCAGGCATGATCACCTCGCCTTGTCGGAGAATCCTCTCTGAGTGTTGGAGGGATATGATACCCGTTCCTCCACAGATATATAGATAGAAAACTCTTTATTTGCACGCCGTATTACATATTTAAAATGAGTACAGAAAATGACAAATATATATAAAATAAAATAAAAATAAAATAAAATATGTATAATGTACAAAGGATGGCCTTATTGCCAAAGACCATCTCTTCCATCGGTACTACTCTCTCACAGAAGACCGACCTGTCGTGTTTCGTTGGTGAGTGCAAAACCGGAGGCTCTATGATGCAACACCATCTCAATTGGCCGCCACAGTGGCCTATTGCATACTGCTGCATTGATGCGTTTGCAATGACTACTCTTGATATCTACTCATGGGTACCATCAGGAAGAGTAGAGATACATTAGTAGGCCTATAAATAAAAAAGAAAAAAAATGTTAAAACAGGTAACCATATGTATTAAAAAATGTATTTAAATTTAGATGAAGTTGATTCTTATGAAAAAGAAAGAACAATAATCCGTTTCTTCTTTTTTCTGGAGAATATCCCTACATATAAAACGTTGAGTCGAAAAAACAATTAGCTTAGGTGGCAGATTGTTTTTTGTAGAGACGTTATTGGTGGCGTTCATATCCGAATAGTTCTGTTAATTATTTTGCAATACTTTGATCATCGTGAAGTTCAAAATAATTGAGGCGAATTTGTATTTTCAACAAACAGTCAAAATTGCATCTATATTAGTTATGATACTACTGTACACTATCTGTCAATTAATGAATTCTTCATACCAGAGAATAAACACTCAAAATCAACAAGAAACTCTTTAAATTCTTATCAATTGTACCCCAAACCAGACTAAAAAGCCGTCCACAAACATTTGGTAGTGTAGTGTAGTGTGTGTCTTTATGTCCTCCCAAATGTCTCAAGCTTAGTAACACTGCGGCATGTCATAACGACTTAAAATATCCATAAGACCTCCTCCAGACTGGTATCCATGTCCGTGACAACATTTGCTGTGGGAAAGTCATTTTGAGCCGGACATTTTGACGAATTTTATAGCGAATTTAAAGCTTTAAACTCATTTAACGCTGATTCACAATGTAAATGACACATAATACACAGTTCTATAGAATTTATGTTAATCGTTATATTAGGAAAAGCTTTCTATGTGATTCATTTAAATATACATTTTATATATAAAAACTGTTTATCACACATATTTGGTGTCAGATGAGTCGTTTGTTTAAATATTGTCACCATTGATATAAATTACATGTATATCGTTGTCACTAAGACATATGCATAACCAAAATTCAAAGTTTTGATATTAAACAGCGAGCTCGTTATATATAAAATAAAATTTTGATTATATTTTAAGTTATGACTTAGTCCTGTTATTGAAAAAAAAATATTAAGATGTAGTTACGAATATTTAACACCTAATTAATAATTTAATTGTACACTTGCTTCATTTCTTTTTATATTATACCTACGTAAAATTACTTTTACGAAGGAGGAAGTACTTACAAATATTGAACATTACAGAGGTCGGTTGTAAATTTCCTCATTTTCTTTCAACAACCTGAACATAGCGACTCTTGATTTTTCTTAATAAATGTTTTAAAAAAAATATCATTAATTTGATGAAAGTAGTATTTAATTCTCTTTATTACATTTGTATACACGTATTAATTACATTTTTAAATATACATATAAAACAAATATATTTAAAAATATAAAAAAATAGTAGACCACCGACTTCGGGTACAGCGACCAAGAAACCGGTGGTTAGGGTCCCAAAGACAGGAACCTCCTCACTATACGTGCCGTATCAAGAAGGACTGCCTTCTGTATCAGATCCTTGATCCAGCCTTCTAACATGAGCCTCTTAAGGTGTTGGTCGAGGCTCTTGGCTATTAATCCGTGAGCAGATACGACTATCGGAACAATTATTACCGAATTCACATTCCACATCTCGTGAGATACATTCAAATATTTTATTTGTTTATTTTTAAAGTAGTATTTATTTATTATTACGGTTAAAAAATACAGATTATTGATTGTTTTCTTGTTCGGAATAAATAGTTTATTCGACGAGCAGGGAAATTGCAGAATTTGGAATGTAAAGATGGTTAGAATTTGAGATTAACTTGCTAAGAAGATCGAGTTGAACTCAATCTAGGATTATGAAAGTACCTTATGATTTTCCTTTAATATTTAACATTGAGAACGTGATATTAAAGTTCGACGGTGGTTAATTTAGTGTTACCTTAGTGCTTACACGTGTCGAAGTAAGTTTAGTGTATTAATTATTAGAAATTTGTAATTCTTTCAGAAATACTCTTCTCCTTAGAGATATTCTTTTATGAATTGTAATTTAAAAGAACCAACAAATGACTGAAAAGTCTTATTAAAAATGAAACATATGATTTAAACCTAAGGGTAAGTGTAAAGTAGGTGTGTAAAGTAAACTAATATTTGTTTATCTTTCTTTGTTTAAATTCTATATTGATTTTCATCAGATGATACAAAAGCTTATTGATAAGGTTAGGTACTACAAAATTACTGTGCTAGTTATGACATAATAAAATCAATTAGGTTTTTTATATTAAAAAATGAAATCAGATAAAGCATTTGTATGATTATTATAATAGTAATAATTTATTGCAACAAAGTATGGATACAATTCAAGTGCAAGCCCTGATTCCCAAACTAGCGTGAGCTGTATGTTGGGAATCTGTGCCTTCCCAAAAAAATAATGATACAATAAACGTTTACAAGAGGAACACATGAAATATACTTAAAAAAATGATTTGTTAATTTTGCACGTGCTTGTGTCTTTATGCGTGGTGTGTGTGTACCAACAGTGTGTGTGTGTGTTTGTGTGTATGTTTGTGTGTGTGTGTGTATTTCCAAGTTCGTCAAAACTATGAGCTAGGTTGTGTCTGAAAACAAATCTTCTACATCATCGTAGCCAAAACTCATAAGCCATATTTTGATTTTCTTTATAACTTGATAATTTGGTGTCTGTTTATTATTTTTTAACATTCTAATTTAGAAGTAAAAAGTTATTTTATGATAGCGCTATTATAGCTCAATACATTTTGATAGTTTGATTTTGTAATTCTTAAATATATACTAATACTACTAACAAATAGTTTATCATCTATAGTTCTCATAAAATGACATACAACTTTCATGAAACCTATAATCATATATTTAGCCATGCTACATGCATTCCATATTTATATTATGATTATAGTCTGTAGTTATTGCTTGTACTACATAAGGTACTACAAAAACATTGGGAACCATAACAACTACTAAACTATAAAAACAAAATTAAAAGGCCAAAAGAATTATCCATCCAGTAAAATTGTATATCATTTGTAGCTCTCATATTACATGTACGAAGCTTAAAGGACCGCAAGTGACACAGTCGATTTGTTGCGTAAACTGGGGCTAGCCTAAGGCAGCATTCATTAGTGGGCCAATTACGTTCTTCAAAATGTCGGATGATTACAGAGAGTCTGCGCAGGAGGCTGGACGTCCAACAGATGCCGTTCGCTCTTTGTTTCAAAGGCCGTCTTGAACCAGAAATTTTGACAGGCTCTTGAAATACGAGCTTGAAACGGGGACATCATGGGACAGATGGTATTCAAACGAACGAAACTCTGGCGATTATGTCACCTATCTATTCTTAAATCAAAGTATATGCAGATACCATGGTTATTTAATTCATGTCACTAATAATTCAAATAACTGATTTTTTATAGATGTCCGGTGCTATGTTTTACTTAGCTGTTGTAGCTCCCTATAACGATTTTTGTATAATTTTACTATTTAACACATATCAATTAATCAAATCTATGTTTCTGCGCATAGTGTAGGTACAAATAATAATAAATAATAATAAATAAATATTTCGGACATCTAACACACAACGCCATCTAGTCCCAAGCTAAGCAGAGCTTGTGTTATGAGTACTAGACAACTGATATAAATACTTATATATATATATTTTTTGTAAATACATACACATTATACATAGAAAACACCCAAACTTCGAAACAAACATTTGCAGATCGGACAAATATTTGTGGTCCGACCCGGGAATCGAACCCGAGACCTCAAGCTTAGCAGTCGCATACGCTACCACTACGCTACCGAGACAGTTTAGGTACAAAGAAACTCAAAGTTTCAAAAGTTTGAACAAACTTGCTCTTATTGACTGATTTATATTGTAACCGTTATTGATTTACCTAATGGTTACTTATTGAATAACGAAGGCATGTAACTGAAAAAACCCAGTAAATAGTGTAACTATAACTAAAATTTTAAAATATACAATCAATCTTTCTGTGAAGAACGAAACGGAACGTGTGTGAAGAACGAGTGGTATTTGCCACAACTCAAAATCTGATAATAAAAATTAAGCTGTCATGAACTAACTCTAATATAATTACAGAACACGAATATTAATAACTGACCTTTCGAAAGTGTTACGAGAAACGAAATGTAATTAAAAAAACAATTAATTAATAATCTACACATGACAGAATGACAAAAGCAAATTAAGAAGATTGAATTTACGAACATCATTGACCCAGTAATGAGTTCCTACCGATCGTAACTCAAACAATTAATAAAATATGATAATTAATTTTATATAACTTCGTTCAGTAGCAACGCAATCAATATTGAGTAACTATGAAATCAAGGCTATGATTATAAGAAACGTTGCTATTACAAAGGAACCAGCAATTTTGTCCTCATCAAGTTGGAATTAATAATAGAGAAACATTGTTCATAATGCCTTTAATGAGGTTTCTACTAAGTATGGGGGACTTAACTTTTATATTATTTAGTACTTATGATGTGATACAGCAGATGGACTTAGGTAACATCATAAAATTTTGTTTTGAAGATACATATGTAAGGCACCCTCTTTTCTCTTTCATTGCAAAAATTAACAGAATATTTCTATTTATTTATGAGCCTACCAGTGACTTGATGGAAAGAATGATTAAAATCCGAAAATAGTAGCTGACAGCCCTCTCAAGCTGCTTCTGCATCATTGGGCCTCCGATCTAGGACTCACCGACGTCATATGACTTCACGAATGCTGTTGTGGAAGGCTAGTACCAACCTGGTTGAGCCCGCTCGTTAGTGCTGAAATCAACGTGGCTCTACCACCTGGAAAAACATTTCGGAATTGAGTATCCTTGTTTTAGAATCAATTCATGGTCAAGTGTAATTAATTGAGCAAACTATTTAAGACAAAATTAGTGCAAAGAGAAAAAGAACTTAAAACAAACCATATGCTTAGCTGTCTAGCCAGCGTGATTTAGTAGTTCAAAACCGCCTTGCTGAAGAAAGACCCATGATCCAGTAGTAGACCGTTAAAAACTATTGATGTGATGATAAGATATGAGAATAATTTTTACCTTGGCTTTGATCAGCTGTAATTATTGTTTTATGAATGTTCGTGGTTTTACATAACATCCATATTAAGAGCAAGTAATTGTGGATTCCATACATTATTTCATCGTGTGGTTATGGAAGCTTATTCAAAGTACAATAATCGGTGCAAAGTGTGGTTAGACAAACACTTACAAATTTTAATGATTATAATAATTTTATTTTTATTTATATATATTTGTATAATCCACCGTAGAGCCTACACTATTTTCGATTTATAATCGAAGTGACTTAGCTTCCCTGTAAATTAAAAAAAATAGAGTAAAAAAAGAGTGTTATGTTAAAATATAAGGTTAACTTTTTCATAGTGTGAATGCATTTAGTACTTTTAGAGAGTTTATCGGCTGCAGACAAAAACTATTTATTTAAAATCAGTTTATAATAGTTTTGAAAAAGATAATCTCCAAAACTATAAAAAATGAAACAATAAAAATGGCTTTCTGTTCTAAGTAAACACCACAAAAGAATCTAAAAAAGATGTCGGGAGACATTGTAATACAAAATATTTGAAATTTTTTGAAATAAATCGAAATTAAAGGATGCCTGCCTGAAGTAAGTATTCAAGACTAACTTAATAAAACAAGTTTCGCAACTTGAACACAAAGAACCATAGTTTAGCTCTTAAATACTTAAAAGCGCATACTAAAGCTATTTTCTCCTTTAAACTGTTTTCATAATGAAATTGTATTCACGTTTCCTTGTGAAGCGGCTTTTTATTTTTTGTGTATTTTTTAATGAACGGTTTTTAATTCATTTTACATATTGTTTTACTTTTTGAAGTCTATATTCTTCCGATCATCAGATATGTTTTACTTTTCTGTGTGTATATACTTTTTTCTGTTACTAACTTCTTATTCAATAAGATCTTTTATTTAAGCATAACTTAAGAAGTTATGTAAGAAAAAAATGGCCTATTTATTTCACATAATTCTCATGTCACGTCACAAACTATTTAATTTGCACTTTTTTTGAAATGTATTTTACTGACGTGCCTAATTTTGTATAGTTAACTTCACGCCTAGACCAATAGGAGTTGGGCATGATTGAAAAGAAATACAGATGAAATTGTGTGGGTCAGCTGCACTGTTGCTGTCAGCTGAATAAAAGTATTTTTTAAATAACTCCTTTAATGTCACAAAATCTCAATAAATTAATTAATATAATAAAATATTTCACGGTAGTTATATATAAGATATAATATAAGATATAATATAAATTTAATGAATTTCATAATTTCCTTAATTCATTTCTATGAAGCTTTGATTTTTTTCTTTTAGCCTTAATGGCCATGGATCACACAGTGACTTAAGTCCAGATACGAAACTCTTAAAAACTGAATAATTGAATTCTTTCGCCACTTGGGAAATAGTAGTTGTACATATACGTAAAATATTGACTATGAGAATATTGATTTATCTAACGTTTAGCCCACATCTGGTTGAACTAAATTATTAAGCAATGGAGTCCAAAAGCAGGGGTTAACCTACCAACTATAAACTTTAGTATGCACTACAGGACTTAGTTGCAAAGTTAGTGTAAATGTTTGCTTGCTTAGATCCTGTGGCTTTGTAATACATACAGTCTATTAATTAGCACTCGTCTTCTACTATGCGGTTCATTGTATAGCGGTCGTTTCTTATAGTAAATCAAATTAGCACTATTCCTTTACATATTACAAACTGGGTACGGTAGGTCATTGGTATTTGTCTGTACATATCCCTTCAGTATATAGTTATAACTATATACTTTAAAAATAATTTGCTCATCTAAGGTAAAGAAGAAATTGCTTAAGATATTTTAACTTAAGTTTAGTGAATGAAATGTTGTAGTAAAACTCTACGAGTATACCGATACTAGAAATAAATAATAATAAATAAATATTTCGGCCATCTAACACACAACGCCATCTAGTCCCAAGCTTTAGCCAAGCCCAACATTTGGTCCGACCTGAGGCCTCAAGCACAGCAGTCGCATAAGCTTCCACTACGCCACCGAGGAAGATCAAGTGTTATTATAATTAATTATTTTCAGTTAAGCCTCAAGTGTTTATCCGAAAATCATGACAACTATATAAATCTATATAAGAGTGCAGAAAAGAAATATAAAATTTCCATTTGTAAAACACATACAGCATTCCGAGAAAACACATCAGAACTAATTGATCATATTTTTATCTGAAAAATAAATTATTTTAAGCTTCCCATCCCCATAATTATTGAGAAAATAAATAACATATAAACTATCTTTAGTATGGTGAAGTAGCATACATGCATGAGCCAGCTTTCTTAACTTGTCAGTTCTTGTGGCTCAAAACCTAAAAATATTTAGTATTTTCATCCTGTTACACTGTGTTTATTAAGTAATTTAAAAAATAATAGACTGAGTTCGAAGATTAAAAACAAATGAAACACTTTTATCCATATAGTATAGAGAGTAGTATATGAATTATCTTCCACAACTAAGCCGCTTAAACAATCACTGTTCTTCAAAATCACATCTTCAATAACACCGCTTAGTCTAATACGACACTGTCCCTGTTTGGTCACGGCAAGCACAAAAGCCATTACCAAAGATAACACATTTTTGTTAACAGATTTCGTTTACCAATAAAACTTTCCTATAATATTGACTATTGACTTCTGATATTGTACAAACAGATGCAGTGACTACTAAATCGTGTCAACATACATTAATGTTCGGTTATCTTGTTTGATTTTTACACGTCTGGTGTTAGGGGATCGCTGTTAACGTGTTTAGTTTAAGTTTGACTAACATTGTTTTAAAATCTGTTGACTGGTTTGTGATGATATCACACATAAAACTATTAAACACAAAGGTTTTTATCATGAAGCCGTTATAAGTAGTCGTTTTTTTTGTTTAGTAAGGTTATAAAATTGATTTTGTTACGTATTTCTTTATGGAAAGAGTCCGCTCATGATCGCAAGGTATACTGTCTGCTGACCTCCAAACTTCATATTGAAGATGACATATCATGATGATGATGATAAAACATAGTAGACACAGTAACGTCGAATTTGGTTCGTAACCTCAGAAAAATAAATAATGGAATATATTTTTACAACATAATAAATATAAAAAATTATCTATTAACAATTCTGCACGGTGTCAGACGAAAGTCTGATACTAATATTCAATTAGACCCAAGTGATATCAATAGATAAATAAAAAGTACAATAACAAACTGGAACATTTATTATACGAAAACAACAAGAACACATAATATTTTTATCTGCACCCAGAAATCCTCCGAAACAGTTAGCTTATTGCCAACATTAAAAAATCCTGTGTCATAGTGGCTATCATAATACCATCCAAACGAGTGTTATAACGTTGTAATAAATTTTATAATGCAATTCCTTTTTCAAAAAAAGATTTGATATTGTCAGGCACGCGCCTTTTACTACCACAGCGGCGTATTTAAAAAAAGAACTGTTATTCGAAATGACGCCGTATTACGCCATTTTGTTCGATATTAGTATACGAGTACACCACCCTATGGTTTCAGAACTTTATATAGAGGATTCATATCATGGGTGTAGACAAAGTCTTGTATGCAACTGTACATAATTAGGTATTAAAACACTCATGTGATACTATTATCACACTCAGCGAACTAAATAGTCTCAACTATATCTAAGTAATACAGCTGCTTAATAGCAATTTAGTTAGTTTTAAATCTCTCAAACCACTAACATCATCACCAAAACATTATTAAACCACTCAAACATTCAATATATTTGCCTGCGAACTGAGAAATACTACTCGGCATTACCGTAAAACTGTTATAGCGTAAGTAATAACCGTCTTTTGTAATTTATACAGGGTAATATAATAACTAAGGCAACAGCCTACGCCGAGTGAAATCGAATCTGCTTATTATTTACTACCACTGAAAACAAGTTAATTGAATAATAATATATTAGATAATATCTCAGTTCGCTTAATCGTATTTACATTTCACCACAAAAGCCTTTACGTATTCCTTTATATACAATCTTTATTAAAGCTTTAAGACTGTAATGAATAATAGAAATATTCATACTTAAAAATAATTGAAAATTAAAGAAATATTTATTTATTGGTTTAACAGCTGTGATTATACTAAAACATTTGTATAAAATAAAGTACAGAACAAGTTTTAATCTAAGTATACAACTTATTAAGGTAAACACCTGTATCACCTGATGGTAAGCGATTACCGCCGCTCGTGGACACCCGTAACACCAAAGGTGTCAAAAGTACGTCGTCCGCTTTAGGAGATGGGGGGGGATTGGGAAGGCGGCGGATGGGAGTTGTATGGGCATCCGTTATCCTCACTCACTCGGTGAAACACAGCGCAAGCGCTATGTCACTTCGGTTTTCTGTGAGGCAATGGTATCACTCCGGTCGAGTCGGCATGTGAGTCGTCATGAATGCCGAAGAGTGGTTCTCCCACGGTTAACTTAATTATATTATTTTCACTATTAAAACATGAAATATTTATATTTTATGATGACGGGGCACTTGATGACGCAGGGCAACAAAACTGCAAAAAGAAGGAAATCTTGAAATAAACCCGAAACACTATTATATTCAGCATGGTATTATTGGCCAAAACATCATGTCAATGGAGAGACCTGTGTCCATAAGTGGATTGTTGAAAACCGTTAATGTGATGTTTTGAATAACAAAAAATAAGACGACACTATATCTAAGCCAAGGTAATGTGTATCTATACTCTTTCCGATATAGTTTATCTTGATGATTCCGTATGTTTGAGCAATTTTAGGTTCGATTACTCGATTAATTTACGTATTTAGAAATTATAACTACGATTAATATATCGAAAGGTATCAGGCACTCCTCGGGTGTACAAAGTTACACACGTAGTTCTGTTCCGTAGAGTAAAAAATCTTTGTGCATTTGCTCATGTCTTGTCGTGAAAAAACACACTAAACACACTATACTATAAACATGTCAATAGCATTCTCAACAGCTTGTACAGTCGGTAATACACTTCAAACTTTCCATAGTACATATTTTTAACATAACTCTGAACAACATGCTAACCAAGTATTCCTTTGTACAAAAGCAATAATTCCCTTGTCTTACTCATAGCGCTCACAATAGATCGAACGACTGGTAGTAAGTTGGCAGCACTACTGTAAAATATTAGAATTCATTGCGCCTTGCAGCACAGAAATACAATAGGCAATATATGCGTACAGAAAATAATAATAATAGTTTGGATTTTATTATCGCATTGATTATGATGTTACTAGCCTTCAGTATTGTCTGTCTGTCCTTTCTATACAGTATTTTAACGTTCATCTAAATGTTAGAATGGTGTTCATTCCGAACAATTCATAAACAAAAGTGTGCTCTTCTATTATTACTGTTTATTAACTATTAAAGAACCTTATAATTTTGATGTGGAATATCGTAATATGTAAATTGATAATACATTTAATTAACTTAAATCCCTTAGACCTAATAAATCCAACCCCATTTTAAAAATCCTATTCTATCTATTTATTTATTTATTTATCGATAAAGTACCTCGTTGTTTTAGTCTCTAGTATAGTAAAACGAGGGCTTTATATTTTTTTATGTGAAAATGTTTTACTACCTTAATTCGGCCTAATTACTTATGAATATACTGACTAATCACAAAGATTAGTCAATAAATGAGTAGGCAAACAAAATAAAGTATGTGTACAAAAGCGACAAACTGTTATACATTTTTATTATTATATAGTGTGAAAAGCATTCACATGCTTTTCAGGGCATACAATCCGTGGTTGAAATGACTCCCGGCGAACTAGTCTACTCACTAAACCCCGCTGCATCTTGCTTCGGCAGTCTTGAAGAGGTCTAGTAATGCATCAGAGGCTTTAGGAGTTCCCCCGCCGTACCTCACGACTGAGGTACAAGGCAGATTAATCTGAGTATGCATATTATTAGCCTAGAATGCTCAAACTTGGGCAATAGTCAATTGTGGTTAGAGGTACGTGACTTTGACTTGTTCATATTATTGCTTGTATTTCTCATTCCATCTTTCCATCCTACCCCTATTCCTGTTTTTTTATCTACTTTTTAATAATACACTTTCAATTTTCTCACCTTTATCCTGTACATATGCGCTCTAGTGCTATAAATTTTTTTGCACCTTCCAATTTTTGTATGTAGAATTCCCACAAACTGAAGTGCAGTTAAAATTTTTTTTACTCAAAAATATCTGCTGTAACAACCCGCAGATGAGTCAACAGAAAGTTTCATAATTAGGTACTTGCTCTCTTCATGTTACCTGGACATAGCACAGTTAGTTTCTCATTATTAACCGATATTGCATAGTATTCGTTTTAGTAGTCGGTAAACCACTTCAGTGATCAGGTTCTATCAGCGTATCAGCGAGTATAAGAATGTATAGAGATGTTAATACACAAATATAATCTTTTACTTTTTATATATTCGTTTAAATAAAATAAAACGGTAGCAAAATGTATGTAATAATTACTTACGCGTTATTTGTGAAATCATAAGAGTTTTTGTTTTTAATGTTATTTTTTTGAACAAAGATTTTAGAAAATTTATTTGACTTTCATCTTAACTAATATTTCAAACATATTCATCATTCTTTAAATAAATATTTCGGACATTTAACACACAACGCCATCTAGTCCCAAACTAAGCAGAGCTTGTACTATGGGTACTAGACAACTGATATTAATACATATACACTTTTTTTGTAAATACATACATATTATACATAGACAACACCCAAACTCCGAAATAAATATTTGCAGATCTTACAAACATTTGGTCCAACCCGGGAATCGATCGAATCGGAAATCGGGCAGCTTTATTACTAAAAACAATCTCTAAGAATTATTTACCTTTGATTGGACAAATGATGGTTGGATGGATACACATATTTTATTGAAATTTAAGACTCTCATAATCACTTAATTTTTAATTGTAACACACAAAATAACAAATTTAACTAGTTATAATAAATCAGTAGTTAATTTAGTGCTGTTTAAAACCATTTTCATTATTAGCAGAATGTTTAAATTGTGCAAACCAAAAGTCATGATCAAAAAGATTACTAGAAAAAGTTTTTTTAAACATGCGCCTGCTAAAGTGACTCTACTCTGTCTGAAGGAAAGCATAAGCAGAATCCAATAACGGTGGTGACGAATACAGACAATGCAACAATTCAGCATGGTGACCCACATCATATCGGCCTATTGATGCTTGTGCACGGTGACAGCACGAATGCTGGCATTTTAGGTTGACTTTTCTGTGTGAGAGTAGTACCACCTCGGTCGAGCTGGCCCGTTCGTGCTGAAATCACTCTACTTCCTCTATATAGGTTCTGACTCTATGCGCCTATAATATTTACTGTTACATTTCAACAAATAAGGTTGTTTGATTTATTTCATGTACACAATACAAATATTTAACACACATGATATTAACAGCTCCATATTATATTCCGGATCATTAAAATGCGCAGTAGAGGAATGCAAACCTGACTTAGTTTAACATCCGATATCGATACCAGATTTAAAGATATTTTCTATTATGTTAAGAAATTTGTAACTACTTAACATTGAAAAACACAACTAAAATATGTCACATTATACAAAAATATTTGTAAATTGAAACATGTTTTAGTTCCCTAATAAATTCAAAAGAAGAATATCAATTACTTAAGTTTTTTGTTGTTTACCTAGTATGTTATTATTATTATTATTATTTTTTTAAAAGACTACTCCCACATTAGGAATAAACATCCTGTGTCGTGGGGGACTTTACAAACATACATGAAACGGACACAAAGAACATCCAGACTCGGGACAACAATTCGTGGATCACACAAAGTGTTGTAGGTACCGCGTGGGATTTGAACACACGACACTTGGCCAACCGAACTAAAGAAAAAATCTTGAGAACGACATTACTTATGAAAAGTGCTGTTTAACTTTTTATTTAAATTTCAATTTAAAATAAATTTTGTATTTTCGTAAGAAACAAAATCCTTTTTTGTTCGAATTACTACTTTAGTACAAACTTCTAAATATATTTCTGAGTTATTCGTGGTAAGAAAATGACAAATCGAAACCCGGTAATGGAAAGATGTATCATTGTGGAAATGTTACTGCAGCGCCCACGCTACTAGACCAGTTGCTTGTGAGAAAGCTTAAGCCATAAATTTTATGTCTAATTAACTACAATAGTGACTAATATGTACCTTGTAAGATATAAAATTCTGCGGTTTTATTTTTAATAGGTCTAGTCCAGGCTATTGCGGAACTTGGCTGACTCATGTTGCTTTATTTGGGTTGCTGCGACAAACACCTGTGTAATATGTTTCAATTATAATTCTGTTGGGTTAGATCGTGTTAAGATGTATACAACTCTAAAGAATTTTAAAATTAAGAATATAATATTTATACCATGACAAACTTTATAAAGATTTTTTGAATAAATTGTATGAAGAACCTTTTTTTCGCTTAAGGAGTATTTTTTTATTTTCGTTTAATATCCTAATCAATAGTTCCGTTTGTTAATCAAATTTAGTAAGTAAAAAGTATGAAAGTGATATAAATAAAGAAACACACAACAAGACAATTATTACTGTTGTTATATTTTTAATCCGCAATTAAATCGGGCCAGTTATTAAACTCTCCCAATTAAACATTAAACTTTCATTACCATTAATGTCAATATCGAACGTGAACTACAGCGTGGACCAGTCCTAAAGATGACTAATTTGAAATCCGGTGTATATATTTAACATGTCACCTTAATCTCATTTAAGTCCGCTATCAAGTCGTTATCGAAACTTCAATCTGTGACAACTAATTTAGTAAGAAGTGTGAGTAATGGAGCATAACCTTCTCAAACTTTCTAAAAGTTGAAGAACATACTCTTGAAGGATATTTTTTAAATTTATCTGTGCAAATTGTGTTCCGAGAAAACTATTTTTTTTTGGATAACTAGATACGCAATATAGACCGATATCAAACACATAATGTACTTAGTAATGAATATATAAATTATATCACGATAACCTAAGAGTTTGCAAATAAAATGCCTTCTATAAAGAAAGAATGAGTTAATAATCAGCTGTTATGTAAACTAAACTTACAGAACATTTAAATCTATGTGAAGTGTCAAAAATACACTACAATAATAATAATTATAGTCGTTCCAATACTTTATTTAACTTTTGACAGATCACGCACATAAAGTTTTGTAATAATTTTTGATACAATGTACTACAGATAATACTGTACTTTATGGGCGGGCTCCGCCTACTTAGGGATGTGTCATTCGTAATTAATGACCACAGACTATAAAAACGGTTTTGAAATAAATCGATTATCGATTATATTAATAAAACATACAATAAAATTATTGTGATTATATTTTATATCAAATCACGTAAAAAGCTTTATTATTTTGCATTAAAATGCCCTAAATGTCTCTGTTTCAATGCATAAATAATTTGCGTAATGAAAACAGTTCCATCGTACTCGTACCTAGTAATGGGATCGAATGTATTCGCCGCAAATTAATGAATCTAAAATAATTGTTTAGACTTACTATAGCTGGTTCAAATAAAAACTACCTGCGGTACCTACTTGTAATGAACAGGTAAAAAATGTTGAAATTCGTAGTAATTTACGGATTAAAAATAAAACAACCAAAAGAGGTACTGTAATACTAATTTTAATTATAAAGAATCGTCTTCTTCGTATGACCAGGAATCATCATCACTTGAGTTCTCAGTAATATTGATTATCATTTCTTGGATAGATAAATTGTCGAATGCAACATCCCGATCCCAATCCGACATTATCACCTTCTTTGTTTTTTCTACAACATTCGCCCAGTTTTCTGGAGTTACTTTTTCACACGCATTTTTCAGTAAATTCAGCATTTTTCTTGCGGTGAAAGGAGGAGTTGTATTGTTCCTCGCAGCATATCCTTTAACTTGTGCCCAGATCATTTCAATTGCATTATATTGGCAGTGATATGGGGGAATTCTGAGGACGGTATGCCCATGCTCTGCTGCCATTTCATCTATGACGTATCGTTTTGGCAGCTTCTTTGTTTTTAATATCTTTACTAACTCTACTTTTAGTAGGGACTCATTAACCTCTTCGCCATTGTCACGGAGCCAGTTTATAATTTCATGTTTTTGTTGGCCTGTGTTGGTATTTTATTAATTTGACGAGAGTGATAAGGTGCATTATCAATATAGCATTTCTCTGAACCACTTTTCATACACGTTCGAATTCATCTCCTCATGATAATCTCCTGTTTTCTGGGATTTAAAAGCTAATAGAGCGCCTGGCACAAATCCTTTTACTGTTCCTGCATGACAAATAATCAGTCGTTCGCCTTTTCCCATTGGTACTGTAGAAGTGGAGCCAACGGTGTTGTCAGTCCAAGTTTTTGACAGCGTATGATTCGCATTGAGCCAAGTTTCATCTGTGAAAACAACATTCGACCAATCTTCTATTTTTTTTGCTTGTCTTAAAAAATCGCATCTATACAAAGCAATATCATTGCGTTCCATTAAAATTTTTCTTTGTCACATTTTTGGAATAACATTCCAATGTCTTTCAATACCTTTGTCAGAGAAGATTTTTGACCACGGAACAAACCACTATTTCGAAGAGATTGTGTTAGTTTTTTTAATGTTGGAATCTCTTTTCTTTGGTAATAGTCGTATATATGACGACGAATAGCATCAGCGTCAAAATTGTCAACGGCTGTAACTTTACTAGGCGGACGTTTTTTCTTAGGTGTAGATAGCTTATTCTGTTCCATGCCACTGCTGCCGTAGCCTTCTTTTGTTATTTTTGCCACTGTTGGAGCACTAATACCTAATGCTGCTGCAACACGGTCTCTAACTTGAGTCACTGGTATAAGAGGCCCACCATTACGGCTTTCCTTTTCAAAGTATTCACGAAGTCGCAAGACAAACTCTCTTGTTTGTCCTTTGAGTACTTTCTTTTTTGGCATTTTGACAGTAACGAAGGCAGGAACGATACGCTCAACTCAACCAAACGTGAGAATTCACAAATAAATCAATACGGAGGAATATAAATACTCAACTATATTGAAGGTTACTCATTGAAATACTGTAGATTATTTTAAAATAGACATAGAGAGATTTAATAAAGATCATCAATAGTTTAACAAATACAATATTAACCACTGAATTACAACACAATACAATAATACATTTTGAAAATTCAGTTCCTTTTATATATTTTTTCATGACATAGAACCGTCATATTTGAACAACATTCTTTTAATCCATTTCTTCTTTATTTTGACAAAGGAGGTCGCACATTGAAACACATAGAAATATGAAGTACGAAATTATCTATAAAATAATGAGTTTGTTAAATCGATTAAAACTTCTTAATGCATAAAATCGATCGATGAAAGAAATCGAATAGGTAACGGGTCAGGGTATCACTATTTGATTAAGTATTAGAGCTGTCAAAAGTTAAATAAACTATTGGAACGACTATAGAAAGCAACCTGGTAATGACACAAATTAAGTTATTTTAATTTACAACTCTGAAGATGCGTATTCCAAAAATCTTAACTTTAGACTACTACAGCTCTAAAATTCAAGTACTTAAATGCATATCTATCCTTCATTGCATCTTCCCCTTATTTTTTTTTTTATTTTTTTTATGCGGAAACCCCCTCGGATACCACCTACTGGTGGCATGTCGGACTCGAACCGACCAAAACCGCACGTCGTCTCGGGTACTAGATGCCGAGGAACCAGGTGCACCCTAGAAAGGAAAACCCTGGAACCCCGACGTACCTCGGGCCACCTACGCTTTGTAGATGGCCCCCTACTGTGTGAGAACCCCAATGTTCCCTTTAATGTCCCCCAGGGCGCGCACGCTCCACAGCGCCCGCGCTATCACCCGGGCCTGCTTCTGCTAGGGTGACACATGGCCTCATGTGTCACACTCAGGCTTGCGCTTATGGAGGACGGAGATCGTTCTGCGATCTCCGGCGCCTGAGTAGCGAGAGTTATTTTCTATGACATTATATAAGAAAAATGATGAACAAATTTATTTTAGGAAATCGTATACTTACACATTCTTAGCAATATTTTATACGGCACTGTTTTTTTTTTCAATGATTTAATAATATGATGACGAATTCATCTACTAGGTTATACCCTGAAACTACTATTACGAAAGTAAAATAAACAAGCAACACAGCACAAATACAACAGCCGCACCTTAACAACACACTTGAGCCTATTATTGACCTACTGCTGGGCAAAAGGCCACTCTTATTGATGTTATTATCACAACGGGACGTAATCGCTAGCTACACTATCTACCTAACTTTGTAACTACAGTACAGAGCTGACTAACTAGAGGGTTTGCGCTAAGCTAAAATTGTATAACAAGTAGGTACATTATGATTGTTTACGTATTCAGCATAGTATGGTATTACCAACTGAATTCAAATAAAGTAAATTAATTAATTTTTTGACATCACATACCATCAATAAAAGCCACAATCTAGTTCTGGATACCGAGTTATTTTAATAAAGGAGTTTTTAGACTTCTGCCTCGTTGGCCGTTAGTATAAGGATTGTTTCCAGTTTTCATTCACTTTGCAGGTATATACCTGCAAAGGGAATGAAAATGAAAATGTCCTGGTTAATTAGGAGAGAAAAGTCAGCTCTTATTACTATCACCATAGGATGAATAGGGGTTGTGACACTCTGGTTACCACACCGATACAACTTTAATTACACTTTATTTTTTTAATAGATTAGTCTATTAGAGACCAGCCTGAAACAATTGCTTAAAGATTAAACTTAACTTGTAGTGTTATTGGGTTTAAATTTGCCGACTAAATATAAATTTAGCTCTACTTATGTAGTAGTTAACTACAAAGAATTTATTGACTTCTAATTATACCCTCCGCAACTTAAGATTGAAATTTAATTCATGCAGGAAACCTTAATTCACTACATAAAATAAAAATAGCATATACCGCATGAAAGTCGTAAATATATCCAGCTGTTAAAGGAATAAGTCAAATATAAAACTTGAAGTTTTTTGAATTAGTCCTGCAAATATTAAATGTGTGTCAAACAATTATATTTAGAAAATTTGTATAGATAAAATAGGTTGAATATAAATTAATCTCTTTGAATCCTCTCATATTTTTTTTTGTAATACAGTAAAGTTTGAATACAAAGGAAAACTAATTTAACAAGTTCTTCTAGACCAAAAGCGTCAGGTCCAGTATAAGCATTATAACCCTTCATTGCTCGGCTACTAATAAACCGTAGAGGCTTAAAGTTTTAATTAAAAAGCCCGGTAATTAGACACGGTCTCTGAATATGTTAATTAATCCAGGGGTTAATTCGTCAAAACAGTGCCATTGTTTCTGGAACCATAAAAATGCATTCGTTACTTGAAACATTTGTATGGAGATTCTTTTGAAAAGTTAAGATACGTCAATTATTTCTTTTAAAAGCTTACTAATTTTGATATATCTTTGTTATGTGATAGTTTTGAAGTAATTGACAAATTTTATTATTTTATACGTGGAGAAAGATCTTTGTACTTCTTTTTATAATAATTATGTGAACGGAGAAATATGAGGTTTTTTTTTTTTTTTTTTTTATTGTATAGGGGGCAAACGAGCAGACGTATCACCTGATGGTAAGCGATTACCGCCGCCCATGGACACCCGCAACACCAGAGGCGTCACAAGTGCGTTGCCGGCCTTTTAGGAAGGAGTACGAGTAATTCCGATTGAATTTCGATCTCTGAACGACACACTCTTGACTAGTTATCGTAATTAGTTAGAAGTTATGTCTCCAGTGGGCTAAGCCACTAAATTATATTTTGAAATTCTTGCATGACACAAGACCTAGCAAGGAAAACTTTCTGCTGACTACTTAAATATTTTTGTTTCACAATATCCTTCCGTGACTGGTATATTGATCGTTGTCTAAATTTACTTTCCCATTTTCAAGGATACTGAAAAAACACAATATATTCCATCCTGAAAATATAACTTTGAGGAGGAATAGAAAAATAACTTTACTTAGAGAAATACAAAAGCCGAACTGGCATACGCTGTGTGTAAAAGTTCCTATGCAGAAAAAAAAAACAAAAGCCGATTTCACTTCAATACAGTTTCATATACACTATACACCTTTAATGTAGTTGTACTCCTGTAGGTTAGTTTCAACAATTGTGACCTTCAAAAACATCCAACGTAAATACCTATTCGAAGAATTCTTTGGAAACCTACAAGAATCAATTGTTTTGGAACCTGCAAAATATTCAATTATGTAAGAGAAAGATATATTGTATACCCTAAGTGTGATTTGATTGATTCTGGACGAAAGAACTATCCAAAATTCAATTTAGTTGATACATAATCCATGTGCACTGTCGTTTCGGGCACATATTCTGTTGTATGAGATCAAAATAACGCTAATTTTATCAGTACGCTCCCAAAGCTTACATCAGGTGGTAATAGTTTCATTGCGCAAATAAAAGTAATCGAAATGGAAATATTATCAATGTATAAAGTTACTAAAAGTTCATACTGATTGTGTAGAATTAAAATCACAAAGACTGGTATAGAACGATACTGTTTGTTATTCCAGGGCTGGTCCATGTGTACCTTACGGTCTACATAAAGCACATACAAGATACGGTTGAAAGGACCTGTTATTGAATTTCACATTGTTGTTTATTATTTTTGGTCGTTTGAGCGAAATATTAAGGCGTTTACGGAGCCGATCGATTACTCACCGGACTTGGTAATTAAGAACCTTCATAAAGCAACTAAGAACAATGCGGTTACTGTTGCAGCTTTCTGTTTGTAAATCTTTTGTATGTATTTTAACCCCAATTAAAGAAGTTTGGGAGCGGAATTTTAGAGGCTGAAATAAATGATTTTCATATTTATTATTGTGGGGCTTGACGGGCCTATTAGTCAAGTCTTTCGAATTAAACTTAGTGATTGGTCCGCACGTATAATATACAAAAGATTTTTATAGACATTCTAAAATATCCTTTCTACAAAGTCCTTATTTTTAAATTACCATTTAGCACTATAAAATCAAATTAAAACTGCAATTTGTATAACAATGAAATTATTCGTTGTAATTTTTTTATTACTCAATATGGCATTAAATTAGTGATGTTTTTATTATATTACATCTATTAACAATTAATTAACGTTATTGTTAAGTTAAAAGTTATCAAAGATATTATCATCAAAAGGTAGGGATTCAATTTTTAAATAAGAATTGTACTAAATAAAATGAACACAAAACTGCATTTAAAACAAATATATTTCTTCTCGCATACTTATTTAAGAAAAAAGATAAGTGTCCGATAGTGTCTCTTAACCAAAATCTCCTCTAATCATCTGAGTAGTTAGCGTTACTAGTGGTACGCGTAGGTGTATCTGATCTAATTAATTCGACATTGATTGATACTAATGTACTCTTAACGCTGGTTCAGTGAGTAATTGATTGTCACAACATGATGTATACGGTTATAAAAATCAATATTTTGTGGCCCATTCTTGTTTGGCGGCATAGTTAATTAGAGGATTGGGAATAAACTGTTTAGTAATACTTGTAGTACGAGATCTGTAAAACTATATTCAAAGTTTTTTATTTATCGTTTTTTTTAATGAATACTTAATGAATTACACATTTATCTTTTACATCAAATAACGTTTATTACGAAAAGCCTTTACACGTCAAGAGACATCTGTCCTGAGAAATGAATTTTATATGTGTAATAATAAAGGAGTTGTGATGAATTTATTTATTTAATTAATTTATCGGCGATTTATTATTTTCTTTAAATCTGTGTTTTGGAGTCCTATTTACGTAGTAATGTTCTTTACTGTCCAGCTCGAATGTACAACCATTTTTGATTGAACATGCGAGGATTGATTTTTTAAGGTTTTCTATTTATATCCTCAAAAAACCTCTAAGACTCTTGTCTATTAAGAATTCTTTTAATAACTGTAATTGATATTCACGTAGACTTTGCAAGTAATAAATAAATTGCGACCTTTTTAGACTACGTCTTCCTGACGTTATGGCGTCACAAATTCGATCTTAACGATTTAAGACACTTTTGCAATATTGTATAGCTAATTGTAAATAGATTATATAAACATATAACAAAGCTAGGTTCAGGTGGAGGGTTTACGAAATGGTCTGTTCCCTTCTAATTCTGGTTAAACAAAAAAACCGGTTTAAACTGAATTATTGTCAAGTTATTTTTGGACCTAAAGTAAGAATAATGTGCTTTGTTTTGGACACATTTTCCATTATTACTTAATTGTTTATTTTGTTGTAAATAAGTTATAAATTTTGTTTTGGTACATTTGTTAAACATCTAATAAAGTTGAAATAAAATATTAACGCCTACATTTATTACTAATTAGTTTGCATCTAAATTCGTCTAAAATTTATTAGTTATTAGTTACCTAAGTATTTTTTTATATAAGGGGTAAACCTTTCTGTGCTTTTAAAAACAGCTTTTGTAATGTAAACGAGCAGGCTATCGTCTGATGGTAAGTGATTACCGCCGCCGATAGACACCCGCAACACGAGAGACGTCACAAATGCGTTGAAGGCCTTTGGGGGATAGGGAGAGGTGAAGGGGAGGGGTTGTTGTATGGGCCTCCGGTACCTTTACTCACTTGGTGAAACACAGCGCAGACGCTGGTTTCTGTGAGGCCATGGTATCACTCCGGTCTCCGGTTTAAGCATTAGCTGACCATCACCAATTTAACTACGCTTGATTTTTTTAACCTAAAGCTAATATAATATAAAAAGAAATAGTTGCATTTAGCTGCATACCACTCATGCATGCGACCTGTCATTACACGAAAATAAATACCAAAGGTAGTATAGGAAGTATAAAAAAAATCGAGTAGTCCTTTATTTAATCTAAGTTATTTAAGTCAATCACCTTGGTAATCTATGAAGCTATGTAAACATACCTTATACTATGTACAACGACATCTAGTTTCAAACTAAGCAGACTACGTACCTATACAGGATAAGGTTATAAATTAGAAACTACTTTTTAAATAAATTAAATTAAATATTGGAAACCATATGTAAAGTACTGGAGCTAGATGCGAGAAACCGAGGATTGAAACAAGTGTATTGCAATTATTTCTTTTTATATTTCGAATCGGACGGACGACCTGGTTAAGAGCGCGGGGACTCGTTGGATGCGGGCCACTACCGACCGGTCAATATGGAATTCAATGGGGGAGGCCTATGTTCAGCAGTGGACTTCTTGTGGCTGAGATGATGATGATGATATTTCGAATATCTAGCACAACGCCATCTAGTCCCAAGCTAAGTGGAGCTTGTTTTATGGGTGCTAGACAACTGATATGAATACCTATATACTTTTTTTTTGTAAATACACACATATTATCCACAGAAAAAACCCAAACTCCGAAACAAATATTTGTAGATCACACAAACACTTGGTGCGCCCCAGGATTTGAACCCGAGACCTCAAGCACAGCAGTCGCATTTACTACGACTGCGCCACCGAGGCAGCCTCATCATCATCTCATCAATTGGAGATACCTATGTTCAACGGTGGACTGTGATAGGCTGATGATTATGATGATGATGTAAAATATTATTTATTTAACAGACATAGTCACCAAACTGTCTAGATTCAAATACCTTCTAAGAATGAAAACAGTAAGGTCACACAAACGACTTCTTGTGTCGTGCATGTCGGGTACGTCACTGTCACAATTTAAGGAACTGAATACCTTTTACGTGTGGAAGCTGTAAGGTCGCACGATCACGTTCAATGCCCGCTTCGTGTGTCGACCACGTTTAGGTGTAGCTTTTATACCCAGTTCGAAGTGCGAACATTGTGTTGCTAAGTGTTTTCTTACTTTTTGTTTATTTATTTGAAGAACTCGTAATAAAGTGGTGTGATGTTATAAAGTTAAGCAGTTCCAGCCGTGTTAGTCTATGGATACGTAACTATTGTTTACACAACGTAAAATATAAGCCTCAAAAAAGACTATCGGCAATCTACTCGTATCTACAGAACTCAATATCGTATACAATAGGTATGCTGACAGAAGCTCCACGTAAAAAATCGAACTTAAAAATTCTAACTTCTACTAAGTTTAAAAAAAAAAAAAAAAAAAAAAAAAAAAAAAAAAAAAGTTAGAATTTTTAAGTTCGATTTTTTACGACTTCGATCGATAAAAATCGTCTTCAGTCTTGTAACAACCAGTAATTTTACTATGCTGTACCATATGCTATATTCTTTTTGTATTAAAATTTGTAAACATAAATGTAAATTCAAACTATATTTGTAATGTAATTTACGAATTTCATAATAATGACATACTTTAGTTCAAAACACTTTCGTCATTTATATTACATAGCAGTTGCATTTACAGAATTCAAATTATAGCACTGCATTCCAATAACAGATACCTTATTGTATAAAGATATCGAGAATAACATTATAAGATCATGTTGAAAGCACACTAATTTATATTTAGTTTAAAATTTGTTAACTCATTCACAGTAAATAATAGTATGAATTAAATTAAAAAAATTAATATATTCAGTAGGGAATTGAAACACACTAGTTGATCATTGTATACGTTACTTTGTACACTGAAAAATTCTTTATAGTTCAATATTTAAAGTTAAATTTTAAGCGCATGTATTACTTGTATGTGACCTTTTTAAAATAAAGTACAGTATAAAAAATATTTTATTTCGCTTTAATTTATACCCGTCTGCGAAAGAAGGAGGGTTATATTTTTCGAATGTTTGTTTATATATGTATGTATGTATGTATATATACGCCTCTTGTAACGCCTCTGGTGTTGCGGGTGTCCATGGGCGGCGGTAATCGTTTACCATCAGGCGATACGTCTGCTCGTTTGCCCCTATATAATAAACAATAAAAAAAATGTGAATTGAATTATTTAATTTTTTGATTAAAGTAAGTACTAAAACCAAGTGCAATATTTTCAAAGTCGCATTATAAGCGCCTAAACAATTCGATAATTCTTGATATTTTGAGACGTTTGAAAACACAATAAATAACAATAACCTGCACTGATTTTGTTGAAATTTATTAAGTATAAGATTATTTTAACAAACAGATTTATATGACATACTTAAAAAACCCCTTATTAAAAGTAAATGGCAAATATTAAGTTTTGAAATCTCAATTTTGGATAGCTCTATAGATAGTGACCGCTTACATTAAAATCTAATTACGAGTTTAATAAATTTCTTTCGGGGTCTGGTCTTCAACATTATCTTTAAAGACAAAATTAGAAGAAGCCAATTTGATGAAATGAGTACCTACCAACAATTTCCGGACCGCGTCGAAAAATTACGTTTCTTATATAAAACACTAAAAATCTTGAGAGCCTCGCCAAACTCAAGTTTAATTTCTTTTTAAAAGATTTTGCCGCGCGGACTTTATCGAATATAGCGGCCGAAAAGTGAAAATGAAACAATTATGCAAATCGGCAACAAAATAAAACTCATTTTATTAATAATCAAATAACGGGAGTTCGCATTCGAAAATGAAATAAAATTTCGTAAATGGTGGCATTAATTGTCGGACTGAGTGGGTGGGGGATGTCCCTGCGCCCCCCTCCTTCTGGCCTCTATCAAACAGAAGTTATCTCAAAGGGGAGAAGTTTTAATAAAATTCCGAATGCCTCGGGCACTTAGATACAGAAAGATATACGCCATATCTCTTAGTTATAAAAGTGGTAACTTAACTTGAAAGAATCTTTCGCTCGAATGAACGTCTTTGAGTGACTTCAATATTCAAGTTTTATCATATCCACAGAGATTTGTTCAATATTCGATCAAATTAGAGTGATTTTTGACATTGTTGTATATTTGTGGTTAAATAAGTGTTGATAGTAAGATGCTACTCAATGCACTGAATACTAACAGACTCATCTGTAGACATGCAGAACAGATCTTGTGTATTTTTGTGAGGATTAATTAGAACGCCAAATATTTCAGTGAGCCGAACCTCATCATAACCTATTCCTATTTTATTTTATAGGGACCGGTGTCCCTAAACTCTGTGATAATAATTATTATTTTAATAAAATCAATACTTTTATATATGACTTAACAGCTGTCTGTCTCCATGGTAACCAGTATATTTCGACGTTTCTAAATACACCTCCGCGGTCGAGTGTTAAGACATTTTACAACCGGCCTTTTATGCAGGTGCGAGTAAAGACGCCACACATATATAACCCTTATTATAACTTTTTCGTAGAACCTCACAAGATTTCTACACCACCCAAAATATGAATGGAAGAGTATACCCATGGTACTGAATCCGCCGTTATACTAAAACGCATAAAGTTAAAAAAAATAATATAAAAGTGACTATGATATTTCTTTTAACGTAAGATTAAGTTCTACATAAGTTTTACTTGTCTGCATCTAGCTGTTTACGGCACTAGTTTGCACGCAATGCAACAATGAGCATAATAATTGTCAGACTCGTCATGAGATAATTTGCCGTGAAAATACGAGTAATAGAACGCTTCTACCGTGCCAGTGAGCTATTATACGTTGTTGTAAAAATGCTTCCGTTGACACCATATTATTAGCATGTCCAATGTGTACTAATATGAATTCACTAAGTTATTGCCAAGTCCCACTTGCAAGACACAAATATACGAGCAGATCTACCATTTACCTTTTTGTTATTACACATTGAAATTTTAACAGTTTAGTTTTTTATTAAGGTGGAAACTAAAAAATTATTAAAAACTTTTTTTAAATCGTTTTGCAATAATCATAATTAACTTTAGCTTAGATTACTGGTGTGTCATTAAAGTTGTTTGCAATCAACTAATTTTAACGTAAAGTTTTCTTAAACCATATCATGAAAGATTTCACAATACCAAACAGTTCTCACTATGATTCAGAATCTAAAACTACATACCTATCCCTATTTATATACAAAGATGGTTATGCCATGACAGTACCTACTGAACACAAATAAAACTAATTTCGTCAAATTCATAAAGCGTGTATTCATTAATGTGATTAAAGACGATCCTAATTAATATCTTATTTACTCTGAAACATGAAAATTACGAGTTCAAAGTGGCTGTAAGAAATTTCGTTAGACTCAATTAAAACATTAACAGGACTAGGTACATACTTGGGTATTAGGAGGTGCGTATACAAAGGGATACTGACTATTTCATACGATCTGTTGACGCTGATATGTATGTACCTAAAAACCTATATTTTAAGGTTAATGTATGCTATACTTTACCTGATAAAAACCATGAACAGAACCGAAGAGTAGTGGTACTCATTGCAAATGCAGATAATGCAACAATGTAGCATGGTAACCCACACAATGGCAGCCTATTAAGTAGCTTCTGCATCAATGGGCCTCCGGTCTCGCACTAACAAGCGAAAAATGATAGCACAAATGCTGTCATTTTTGGTTGTTTCTGCTGTCATTCTGGCAAACGCGTATGTTTACTCAATTTATAAAAGCTTTTTTATATTACCGTTATACATATTATACGGCATTTTGTCGGGATTGTAGGTTAACGTTAAGTGGTAGCATTCCGTCATTAGTATCATGAAATTATTAAGCATTTAAATTCCTTTCAGTGTGATATTTGCCTTATTCAGAATGCTATTTATGGGTGTTCTAAAGCTTAATTAAAGCGTTTGATGTTCAATCTCTTACGGGAATCTTGGTAATTGCTCTCCGGTTAGTAGAAGGGTAAATTTTTGCTTGTTTACGCAAATATTTTGTTACAAGGAGTCTGTGAAATATGGTCAGACGTATCTTAATTAACTAAATACTGATCGATTTACTAAATATTAATTTAATAACGTATTCGTAACTATTTATGAAATTTAACAGATAGAAATTTATTGTAATTAACTTGGAGAATAATGCCCATATTTTTCGTTTAAATTAGTTGCTTTCTTTTATTGGCTTTTTCTGTACCTAAATATGTTTACGTGGGTATTACCGACCGACAGCTCGATCTAAGTGATACCACGGCCTCATAGAAAACCGGTGTGAAATAGCGCTTGCACTGTTTTTCACCGAGTGAGTGAGGATACCGGAGACTCATACCCCAAGGCCCGGCAACGCACCTATGACGCCTATTGCATAATAAAAAATATATAAAATAAATAGCGCTCCTACCACGAAAGCTTTTATACTATATTGGCGTTTATTATTTTAGTAGGTAGGTACTTCAAATTATACTATTTAATCGACTAAGATACTAAAATGGGATTTTAAAGTTACTTACAGATATATATTTTTTATCAAGATTTAGAATCTAGAGAAACTTGTGCTACTTTATACTTAAGAACTCTTTTGCTTCTGAAAAATAGTGGAACCACTTTATCATTTTGTGACAATTTCACTTCCTCAAGAGGTTTACCAATCTGTACATATAACATTCGTGTACAAATCTACAATAGTTTTACCACACTATAGTACATTATTCTTTGAGGCTTATAAGAAAATAAATTTTTATTTTATTTAGTCAGTCTAGCAACAACATTCGACTTCGAGGAATCATTAAAAATATAAGCTATAATAGTTGTAACGCTTCTTTCGACATACGACACGATATTCGTATTCCACAGTCCTAAGACATTAATAAACCAGCCAATAACTAACGTGATCTATATTATTCATAAGCATTTCAATTGGATAAATAATAATAAAAAAGTGATCGAATTGATTTCAATGTTGTTTTAAGGAATAGGAAATTATATTTTAATGCTATGTACATTTCACTTTAGTGGATTTACAAGAACGACTCGACGCCTCTCATGAAAACGTGACGTGTATGAATTAGGGAGCTCCCGTGTGTTAAGAAACCATGATGTTCAAGATTCAGAAGAGGTACAGAGATGCTGAGGCAAGTTGATAATTATATATTTAATATATTATAAGCAAAAATTACAAAAACCCCAATACAAGCACTACATTCAGGAATCATACGCCAAAAATGTCTTACATCATTTTGGAAACGAGTTGATACTCTTACATTGCTGGACTGATATTAACCAAAGATAGCTAAGAACAACCGCAAGAAAACAGGAATTAAAATGAAAAATAACCTCATCGAAATCGGTCCATCCGTTTGAGTCCTACGATGCCACAGTCATACAGACAGACAGACATCGACGTCAAACTTATAATAGCCTTTTTTTTGCTTTGGGAGTTAAATAGAGTGCGACTGCTCGGCGTTTAATGCCCGGGTCCTATATTTAACGAATCGTCATCGTGTAAAAATTTTCTACAACCGACTACGAGTCGTAAATACCGTTCCTCAATTTATTTTTTATAGGAACGATTTTAGCTTACGCCCCGTATAATATACTACTATTCGTCCCTAGAACGGATCATTTTTCAAATATAGGAACTGGGCATAATTGATTTAATCGTTAACCACACGCTTTCAACTGCCTTGAGTGTTGTGGGTTTTATGTCCACATAAGACTCCACTTTGTGTGACCCATAATTTGTTCTTGAGTCTGGGTGATCTTTGTGTCCGTCTCATGTATGTTTGTAAAATCCCCCGTGATGCATAATATAATCTTAGTATGGGCGTTTTTTTTTTAAACTAGAAAACTAGTAGGCTTGAGTTTGTTTGCTTGATTTCTACTTACAAATAATTTATAATCGGGTATTTATCGATATAATAATACAGAAAAATAAACATATTGATTAATATTGACAAAGCAAGTTATTGTTACGTGACCGTCTGTGTGTGAAAGTAAGCACTAATTTACATACAACTAGTCTTTGCCCATGGCTCAGTCCGTGTTTATGCCGGTTATCGTAAAATAAATATAGCAGTAACCTTTCTCAAGAATTTTTTATATTGTATGTTATATTTTATTGTTTTTTTTTATTATTGTTACAAATATAGGTTTTTATCTTTAAAATAAATTACCTTTACACTTAATTTAATATCAACCACATATAATTAAATTAACCTGACATTATAAAGTTCGTTTAACACATACATGACTCCAATTAAAGCAAATTTCATTATTTTTATATATCCTGTAGATGCTTTCATGTTTATTACGTGTACTGTAATCTTAAACTGCCAGTATTACCTCTTTCCCGAACATATCATTCATCCTCTTACATCGCTCGTCGTCGTCGCAACCACGATAGTTAAAACAAATTACACAAACACAAAGAAAATATAAATTTAGGTCGTACATATTTTATTACTATTTTATTTTAGCCACACTTACCTTTCAGCTTAAGGCATTCCTCATCTGTCCCTTATATTATTTATCAGTTAAACACTTTTTCTTTATTTTTTTAAACATTAAATTACAATAATACAAACCCTTACCTAAACACAAGCAAGTCGCCGCTAGTTGAGTACATAGATTCAGAGATATTTTACAATAGGTGATTCACATACTGCTATTAAACAAGCCAATAAGTCGCATTTACCCTTCCTATTAGAAATATCAATATTAATAAAATTTTATCAATAATTTCTAGTGGAAACCAATTGCAATTTATTTCTCCAGGCAATTTTTAACTATCTCGGTTGGGATCGGCTTTAAATCTACTACGATACGGATTAACTTCGAATTTATTTACTGTGGGAAGACTGTTGTAGGGCTTTTTAGACCTCAAAGTACTCGTAACGACTTCCACCGATATTTGTATGGCAACCACGATCAAAGGCTTAATATCAAAATCATTGTGCCAATAGTCATATCTGCTCACATATTGATTGCCAAGAGCCTCGACCAACAACTTAAGAGGCTAACGTTACACGGCTGGATCAAGAGCCTGATGCAGAAGGCACTCCTTTTTGGCTCGTATTGTCAGGAGGTTCCTTTTTTGAGCCCTAACCACCGGTTTGTTTGACCCTGTACCCGAAGTCGGCGGTCTACTATTTTTATATTTTTAAATGTAGGTATTTGTTCTTCTTCTTCTTCTTCTTAATAAATGGCAAACTGTGCCGATGTCGACAATTCTGCCAATGTCAAGTGCGATGGAAATACGTGGGTTTTATGCAAAAAAAAAACAATAGAGAAAATAATAAATTTGTAGAACCAGCAGTAGACGTAGGTATTTGTTGTTGTATGTATATTTAAAAATGTTGTAATAATGGTTTTAATAAAGAGAAAAATAATAATATGTGTTAACCCACTCGGTTACCACTGATCCGCTATCCCCTTTACTAATTGCTATTTATGTATCTCAAAAATCAATTTACATGACACTTCTAGTTTTAATACGTCTTTTAACATACGCCATGAAAATTGTAGGGAGGTGTATCCTCATTTTGGAGTCATTACACGAAATAGTATCACCGTATAAAGTCCCAAGGGGGGAGGGAGTGAGTTTGTGGCTCCTCTTTGTTTATACACACCCATATATATTTTAGTTAATTAAGTTTTTGTGCGGTTGCGGATTAGTGACTTCAGAGGGGAGTAAAATTGGCGAAGCTAATCGTAATATAGTGTGGAAATGTGGGGTTAAAAGCGTTAATGAAATGAAATATACTTACGTGATACGTAAAAAATTCCAGGCAGAATTAACTTTCCCATTTAATTTGAAAACACAAAAATTATACGTATTTGATTCTATAAAAATTAAGACAATTTCTGGTCAGGTGCTTATATATTTCATGGATTTTTAGTATACACGTAAATAAATAATATTATATATTAATTAGTAACGGTATTGTGAAATGAGAATAATCTTGGTTTACATGCTGTACGTCAGCAGTTGATCGTCGGATAATTTAACGGTATGTAACTCCCATTGATTTATATAATTCCTCTTCGAATTAATTGACAGGAAGGTTCAAAAGTTGAAGCTTATATATTTTTTTTCACTTTATTTGTTACAAAATAAACAACATTAAGAATTATTTATGCTATCCAATCTACTTTATCTTAATGCCACTAAATTAATATACTATACTGAATAAATGACTTAAATATTTTCACTAACTTCGTGCTTTCTACATTCGAGGCATGCACGCATTTCTAATATCACGGTTATATGAATATTTGTCTCAATGAAAAAGGAATTATGAGAGAAACACAACCCCCTTTATGGGTCACAGGGAAATTTATATTCCGCACCCATTCGAGGAATTTTTCATATCCGCAGTAAATTGTTATAATATTTTAAAATATTACACAGTCAGCCGCTAGAGATGTTAATGTTTAAATAGAGTTAAACCTTTACATAAACGCTTAGAAATATAAATTATTGTTTTGATTTCTGTTAGAAATGTTAGTAAGTCTTACGTATATTTACAACACCAAGTGTCTCAATCGCCTTGTCTTCTTTATTTTTTTTTATTTGTATTGAAGAACTCTTCAAAGTTAATTGAGAAAAAGAATCTTCAAGAATGCCAATTCCATCCTTGAGAGTGTGTAATATGTATTGAGTGTGTATTGACAATGCTGTATTCAATGATTCATACTTATTCGAATGCTAGTTATATTTGAACGGGCGCATATTTCATTTACAAGAAAATAATAAATGGAATGAAAATGCAAGGAAATCCTCCACTTACTGCTTACTGGTAGCGTACCCAGAAGCCTGGTATCATGGCTACGTTGAATTGAAATGGATAATAGAAGTATTTAGATAGTTATTGTTTATTTTTTATGTGATATACGGCAAGGGAGCAGACGTATCGCCTGAAGCGTCACAAGTGCCTTGTCGGCGTTTGGGGGATGGGGAGAGGGATGGGGGAGGGTTTGGTGTATGGACCTCCGGTTTCCTCACTCACTCGGTGAAACACAGCGTAGGCGCTTTTTTACACCGGTGGCCGCGGTATCACTCCGGTCAAGCCGGCCCATGCATGCCGAAGTGTGGCTCTCCTACGGAAATATTTCATTTTTTACCTTATTGACCAACAAACAAATTGTCTATCTAAATAAACCAAGTTTTCAATCAAGAACTCCAAAACTTATAGTTTAAAATTTATACGTATTACCAAATTATCAGATCACAGTTTAGATTAACATTCAGACAGAATACCAAAACAATTCTTATTCACAGATACTTCCCTTTGCTTAATAAATAGCCGTAATTATTCTTTCTGGCATCTGTCTTGTTGAGGAATAGTCGGAGCCGGGGGCTAAGGCTGCTTTAGAAATGATAGTTATCGTAGTCAAAAACGAAGACACCAATCAACATGAAATGTGATGGCAAATGTATTCGAGAATACTTATTCTTCTTCATCCCTAAAATTAAACAAGAATTATGAAATTGTATATCTACACCTATACAAATATATAAAATTGAAGTGTCCATTTGTAATATTAAATTAACAGTTTTTTACTTAATGCATATAAAAATAAATACGGTATCTAAATAAAAAAAATGGCTCTCTTTCTGTCTGTTTGTTCTGGCTAATCTCTGGAATAGCTGGACCACGAGTACCTTGTATATAATATAGAAGCGGCCCATGGCTAGCAGAGGAGTGTTGAAAATACTTACATTTATGCTTATATCCTGGAAGAGATAGGAAGAGCCGTAATAGGAGCAAATACATTTTTCAATTTTGCCTCTCCGTCATAATTAGGGCCTATTACGGTCTACTAGAGAACATGAAATTAGAAGTTGATGTTGATGATGAGAAAACAAGAAGATGTCATAAGTAGATTGACTCGATCAGAGTAATAGAAGTTCGCAAAAATAGAAGACAGTACCGGAGAAAAACAGCTGAAACTATACTTTTTATACTTGAAAGATCTAAACACTAACATTTATTAAATTGGTTCTACTATTAAGCCTCAACACTTATTGAATACCTTTGTTAAATGAACTTTTTTTTTAAATCATTTGCCATCATCCATACCAATATAATTAACTCGAACGTAACTCTATCGAACAATTGATTTCAAAGAAATTTGGCATAGAGATACCTTGATTCTTTAGAAAGCCCATAGAGTAACTACTCTTTGGCGCAGGGCATAGTTAGTCAGGATATAAAAAATAACAATAATTTATCCTTGATAACTACAGTATCGTTCGTATAAAAGTATGCCAGTTTCTGGTACAGGTATGACCGGATGCACCTGACGATATTTAAACCTGTCATCCATGCAATTTACATTTCATATCTTTTTTCCGAGATTAAAATCTGTTTGACTGCTATTTTTAAAACTGGTTTAAGTTTTATGGATTTCGAACTCATAACTGTAATTGTTTTTACGTTGTCATTTAACACTATCTGTGTTTAGATATATTTTAGTCTGGAACAGAAGGACAGCAATTTCTTGCACTCAAGTCTGTAAATATTATTTTTGCAAATGTGTAATTGGTTTCCTTGTTCAATATTGTCGGTTTCTGACCTAATTCTCATCTTATATCATCATCATTATCAGCCTATCGCAGTTCACCACTTGACAGGCTACTATAATCGCATGCCACTCGGTTCAACACTCGTCCTCTCGCATCCAGCTCCTGCCATTCATCTTGCGTAGATCGTGCCATCATTAATAAAAGTTGAACAATTATCAATACACACAACGTATAAGTTCTTTGACAAAATGTAAAAATACATGACTAAGTTAAATACTCAACGCCAGCCAAAAATAGTTTTTGAATTCACTAATAAAACTAAAAATCATAGAAAATGCGAAACTCTGCATAATTTTCCCATTATAAAATATACCATGGAGATTTCATAAATTATTCCATTACACCTTTCGTTTGTAAAGTAATCCTCATTTTTTTTCAATTTTATATGAACCTTGTTAAAATAAAAAGTCTGCCTAGAAAGTAACATGAGCTGAAGCAATTTTAAAGCATTTCGTAGTGACAATAACCTCATAAATTAATCGATATGCGAATTGCATTTGCCACGAGCCCCTCGACCCCACACGATCAATTTCAATCAAAAAGTAGAAAGTAAAAATACGCTGCTACTTGAAACCCTTCATTAAAATATCTAAACTTCTATCATTACCGTTTGTCCATTGACCCAGAAGCTTAATAAGCAGTTACAAATATACGAGTCCTTGACTACGTAGCAGTTTAGAGCAAGATATAATAAGCGACAACTTGTAATCTTAACTTACATCAGTGTTACGACATAATGGAAACAATAGAACAGCTGTCGAAATAACTATATGTTTGAGATGATTTGCCGATTTGGTAACCATAACCGAATTGTGAATATGTCGACAAATGTTACATGATGCAATAAAAATAAGGCAACGAATCACTTTAAATTATTCCAGTCGATTTGCAAAACTAAATAATAGTCGTACCGCTGAAGTAAATGTGTTACTAAATACACTGTATAGATGACATGATGACTTTAATAGAATCATAATGATTTTTTAATTGATATTACAACAAACGAGTATATTTATTGATAACTTAAAATTTTGTAATCAATTTCTGCCTACTATATCACTCAAGTAACTTAAGTAACTGCTTTAAGTTCTCGATTAATATTTCCAATTCGCAAAATGTCTATAGTGATTCATATCTCACATTCAGATCGCTTAGAACTTGGCTAATAATTTTATTCAAAGGTGCAAGGTCTTGTGTAACATCTGTGATTACTCGATCATTAACTCGACACAAATTACTGTTTCTACTTGTCAAATATTATCGAGTAATCGATACCTTTTTGGACAGACTTCAATTATATTAAGATACGGAGAATTTTTGACAATAGAATGAGAGATGATAACAAATTTTTGATTTAAAATCCATTTCATTCATCTATTGTGTACCGTTGATGTGTGGTCGATTGTTATCGAATAAAATTATTTTTGTAGGCATTACGTAAGGATTGTAATGAAGAATAATGTCATGTAATAAAATTGGTAATATTTAAATGTATGAAAACATTCAATAGTTAATCTTAGATCATAAGACACAATTACATGAACTATCATTGCATTCTTTGATAAATTTCTTTCCAATTATAGATTCATTTCATTTTTGACCTTCAATTTTAGTGACAGTAAACTTTTATCGGACGTATCATCGAACGTGTCGATGGACATAATGTCTATCTGTTTGTATTATTTAGCTATTTCAAGCATTCGAAAGAGATTTAGGAAATATTTTTGAATTATATTAAATTCAATGTAAAAGCAATTTTGAAGGTAATGCCAAACAAGGCAAAGCTCAACAAAATAAATTACTAAAGTATATTATTCCAGTACAACCATTAGTTAAATAATAAATTTGACGTACAAATTGCAACACTATAAATTTCTCTTTTCCGTTTCAAGAGTGTATCCTGAGGGGAAGCGTGAGGAATAGTATTACCTTATATGAAATAATCAAAAGAACTCACATTGTTTTAAATATACGAATATTCATCACGAGTTGAGGATATCTTGGATTTGGTCGAGTTTGGACGTTATGTTGCTTTCTGTTTCTTGACAGGTCTGGCTTAAATCAACCCCAGCTTATTGAAACTCTGTTAGACATTACAATGTGCATAGCGTGAGCTTTTAATAAAATATGATTTCGTGCAATGCAAATTGTCAGATTGGCTGAAAATACGACTTTGGGAATCACTTGGATTTGTTTGAATGATTGAAGTTCATTTATTTTCTTCTAAATATGAAGATATATTAAAAAGTTGTGATTCAGTGCATTAGTAGTACTTATAATATTTTAGACCCTACTTGGATAATAGAATTTTGTCCCATATGTTTGAAAATATTTATTATTTTATTATCGGACCAGTGTGATTAACTGGCAATAATTCCTTAAGTAGACTGAGGAATAAACGATATTATCATAGAATTTCAGATCAGGTCAAATCAGAAAAAATGCTTTATGATAGCAGGAATTATAACTGAATGAATTCATCTTTTCATCGGAGATGTTCAAATAGCTAAAGGTTTAAGCGAGGTCAAAACTAAGTTACGAAACTATGTGTATACACAACAAAGCAAATCATGCAGTAGAACAGGTGAAATATGCTACAAAGACTTGTGACGAAGATTGTTTGAAGTTCTCTTGTCTAACATTTAGGGACGTTAGATGTCGGTTTACGCCATAAAAGCAATATCACTCCACCTACTTATATAGCTTACTTCGCTAACATTTCTAGCACAAATTGTTAGCTAGATAGCTTAAAGGTTATTATTTGAATAATTCAATTTCTATACAAACAGATTATTACAAAAATAAGTTAGTAGCTTACTTGTATATCATTGTTAAATTGTAATGTTGTTAAACAAAATTTACTCTAGTATTATATTTTTTTATATCGTTATATCCATTTAGTCACATATATGTAACTATTACAAAATGTTACACAAAATAGAAATCACCAATAAGAATGAATGTACAATGAAACCGCAAACAAAGCAAAGTGCAAATTTGTCACCCATTTAGTGTGTAAATTCAGATTTCTTACTTGGAACGATAATTATGCCTGAAAACCTAATTTATCAGAGAACATCATTAAGCTTTAATTTATTTTAAAACCATTAAAGATGTGATATGGATACTACATCAATACTTAAAAAAAACTCGTTTCACCTAAAGATATCCTTTAATGATCGAAGGTCTCCCTCAAAAAGTGGCAATAGTTGCGCTCTTTGAGGAAGGGGTCTAGATAAAAAAATCCTGCAAATTTAATTTAAAAAAAAAGATATTGTTTGAAAAGCCTTTAGAGTTATCAAACAGTCTTTTTCCTATAATAGACTATAATGTATTATTTCTATTTCATTCAAGTACATCATGCATTCATAATACTCATGCGTCACATTATGACCCATATTATTAAGACGAAAACTAAATAACATCTACACACAGTAAAAAACAAAAATCAAGGTAAATACTGTACACGCAACATTATACCAATATTGATAAGACGAATCAATATTCCCACCATCGTGGGCTTGGTAACATTTTTTGCAGCTAAATCTTAAACTTGCAGACATGCTTACTGATTTCTGTGTAATGTATCCATTTAAAATATTTACAGAAAATAAAACTATAAATCAAAGATATAAAGATTAAATTGGTTTGTGGCTATTTCGATCTTAAAGTCGAATATTCTTGAGCTATAAAATAAGCCCGCGAACAGAGAGTTATCCGATCCACGATTTTTTGGACGCGTTTCGAACGAAAATTAAGGGACCATTACGGCATTCACTGACCTGCCAGTTTAATCAAACTTTCTACTTTTTATGAAATAAAATGCGAATCTTTCACATAGTCAGTATTGGGTCTTTGAATATTGAATCACGTGCACTGAATTACGTAATCTTAACTTTATGAATCCATATTCTTTATAGTACATTCAATAGTTACAAACTTGTGATGAAACAAAAACCATCCAGCTAAACCAATTAGGAGTTTGAGCAGAATCGGTGCTGTTGAAAACATTGCGGCTTCGAGAAAGTTAGCTGAAAATAAAATTGCTTCAAGGATTGTAGGTTTCTCTTGATGTTTTCATCTATTTATTTTGGGAGCCGGACATTTATTATTTTCTGCACTGACCAAATAAGCCGGTAGGTTTGAAAAAAGTTAAACAGTTTTCACCTTAATAATTATAGGCATTACACCAATCTAATTTGAACTTGAAGTTACATTCATCGGAAATTACATTATGTGAAGTTACAAACGCAAACGCTTAATACTGATTTGAAAAATAAATTGTTTATTCAATGAATTGTTCTACAGGATCATGTAAATCGAAATTGAAAACTTCCCATCTCTTTTTTATTGTTTAAAAAAAGAAAATAATGGAAAAGTTGAATGGAAAGCCTTCCTCTTCAACCTCCGGCTATCCAATTAGACGCACTTTCAAGTGAAACTCAAAAAACGTACAATAGAACCCTCGATATCGCACGTTCAAAATTCACAAGGTATGGGCCCAGTTCGAGCGTGGTTTGAAGAACAATGATCTTTGTTATCGAGTTTCAAGGTGAGACACACATAAAAAGTACTACAAGTGCTATTTTTTATTCAAAATTTATAGAATATACATTTGCCAGTTGAAGTTTTTTTAAACGACTAAAAATTTCAATTTTTAGTTCGCATTATTTACTAGTTCAATTTTGAATGTGTGTGCCGAACTTTGCTAATTTCATTAACAAGCACATAGAAATATTTTTATTTCAACACGACTTTCTACTAAGGCAGCATTTGAAAGATTTTTTATACAGTTAACATTTTACGATAAACACGAGAAATTGCACTGATTTTTATTTATAAATAATCTAATAAATTCCATGAAAATCAATACAATCAAAATATATAATCGTAATAAATCGGTTACGAAAATCGCTATAATTAGGCCCAATCCCGGGATGCACACTCGCACGAACTGTTGCTTGGCTTGAAATACAGTACCAATTAAAGTTGACACCCGACGCCTCTGTACGGTTGCACCTCCGACGTTTGATTGGTTCTCACGTGTATACCTACATATTTGTTTTGTTTATTCTTTTTACCACCTTGTCTTCAACGCACCATTTTAGTTCATTAAATTTTATGATAGCTAAGAATACATCTCTGTATAATTGTGCCATTAATAAGTTATAGTGTGGACGACAGCAAACCTGTGTATCAATGACTCCCAATGACTTTGGTGGGTCTAGAGACTTTGCAGTTGATACATAAATAGTTAACACATTAAATGAAAATAACTTGAACCACGAAAAAGAGCTTATACCTTATTGCTTTAAATTACGGAGGAAAATTTATGCTATTTTTTAGTTTTGAAGATATTTTAAAGTTTTATAGAAATACTCGTTACTACGAGTATTTAATAGACTAGCACTATCTAATATTTATGATATGAGATATTTGTTATAATAAACTACTAGTGGTGTACTGTAACTGACTTTGAACATAAACACGTTTATAAGTGTGGCATAGCTATAATCTAAATCCATAAAGCTGTTTCTTAGCGAAGGTATAAGTAATAAAATATTTAGTATACATTTAAGTTTTATTAAAAGGTAATAAATTAACTAAAGTTTTAACTAAGATATACTGATAGTATTATTTACTACTTCTATCTTTTCGCAAATAACACTTATATAGAAGATAAAGTCTGCGTTATCTCATACACAGAAAACTCCAACGCAAGTCTTTTACTACCAATGACTAATAAACTCCAGAAGTCATAGTTTTTAAAGATATATCTTCCAAAAGTATGTCCAGTTGATGTTGGGACGTTTTATATATGAGAACTTCTACTGCGCGATTCAGGATTTGTAGTTACTCAGTGTAGTGCGTTCCTTCGTAGTTCAGTGTATCTTCGGTAGATTGCGCTGTAGTAGGTTACTGTTGTGTTGTATGTGGATGTCGCCACAACAAGTTTTTTTTTTAAGTACTTAACTATTAGGTCTTTACCTATGAAATTGCCGTTTTGTATGCAATAAGTGAAAGTACTTATTTTTTCAAACTTTTTATTTCTGTTATTCGAAGTAATCACCCATGCAATCGACGCATCTTTGCCAACGCATTGGCAGTTTATTGATGCCCTTCTTGTAAAAATCAGCTGGACGGTAGGCAACAAACTCTTCAAAGGCATTTTAAACTGCCTCTCGGGAATTGAATTTTTTACCCACTAAAAAGTTGTCTAAATTTTGGAAAAAGTAATAGTCGGTAGGTGCAAGGTCTGGTGAGTATGGCGGATGAGGGAGAGCTTCCAACCCCAGCTCTTGCAGCTCGGAGACTGACTGGGGTCGCGCGTTGTCGTGAAGGAGCAGTGGAGACAACGGATTGACCAAAGCTGGTTGCAGATGTGCAAGCTTCTCCATCATTCTCTCCAGTTCTTCACAGTACACATCTGCATTAATGCTCATGCCGTTTTGTAAAAAGCTGTGGTGAATCACACCCGCACTAGACCACCAAACAGTGACCATCACCTTTTTAGGGGTCATTTTTGGTTTAGGGCATTGCTTTGGTGCTGAACCAGGGTCTAACCAACTTGCTGAGCGCTTTTGATTGTCGAACAGAATCCATTTTTCGTCGTACGTAACTATTCGTTTCAAATTTTTTTCATTTCTTTGCCTGTTGAGCAGCGAAAGGCAGGTCTCGACGCGTACGTTGCGCTGGCGATCGTTAAGGTCGTGGGGCACCCATCTATCAAGCTTTTTTACCTTGCCAATTTGTCGCAAATGGATCAATATTGTTTTGATGCTTACATTAAAAGCTGCTGCTAGCTCAGCTGTAGATTGAGTTTCGTCAGCTTCCACAATCGCCTTTAATTCATTATTTTTAACCAAAGTCTCCGGACGACCACGAGCTTCATTTTTCAAGTCAAAATTTCCAGAACGGAACCGGAAAAACCAATAAAGGGTTGTGCGTTCGATTGTACAGTTCTCTCCGTAAACGTTTTTGATGTTACGTGCCGTTTGTCTCGCGTTGGTGCCACGACGGAACTTATATTCCATAATTACACGAATTTTTAAAGTATCCATTATGACGAAAAATGTTCAAATGTAATGAAAATACAACGCTAATCAAAAAACAAAAGACTGAGTTTGTAAATAGATGGTCATGGTTTTAAAACAAAATTAATTTGAATTTAGAATACAGAGCCATTACAAACTTTTTTTTATTTGAAATGACCAGTACTGAAGAAACGCAATTTCATAGGTAAAGACCTATTATTTAATTTAGAACTTGTATGATATTCTCACTTTTTTGCAACAAATCATTAAAGCTCATATTTAAAAAATGTGTTTTTGATTAACCATATAAGATGTGAATAAAGTAATGAAGTACCTTAGGTATTCAAAATGTTCGTACAATTGCAATACGCTAAATGCAAATGGTGCAAAGCAATACAATGTTAATAGGCTTCTTCAATTCTCAGATATCACTTATCTACTAATGAGCTAATTATTTAATACGAAATTATATTATACTTGGTTTACGAATTTGGACAAATAAATTAACATTTAACAAAGTTCGTAGCTGGCTAACAATTTGCCTGTCTGTGCCAAGTAATCAAACAGTACAACTAATATGGTCACATGAACTTTTAAACGCGTTACGAAACAGTAATGACTTTCAAATGTAATACAATACGATACAATACAATACAATATTAATACATATTATTATTTATTGAGTAACGAGATTTATGATTTTGATATGAGCAAGTGAATGTATGAATATAAATAATAATAATAATAAATATTCCAGAAATCTAACACTCTACGCCATCTAGTCCTAAGCTAAGCAGAGCTTGTGTTATGGGTACTAGACAACTGACATAAATACTTATTTACTTTTTTTTTGTAAATACATACAAATTATTCATAGAAAACACCCAAACTCCGAAACAAATATTTGCAGATGATACAAACATTTGATCCGACCCGGGAATCGAACCTGAGACCTCAAACTTAGCAGTCGCATACGCTACCACTAGGCCACCGAGGCAGAATTTATAGTTACCTCCGCGCGTCATATATAACACTCACATGTTAGGCAAAAAGAAAGAAATGCATCGTTCCATTTCGACCCGGAAAGTATATTAATTAAAACAATAATTAGCTGGCATAATTATGTTTGTAGATGTCTTGTGACCCGAATTCTACCACAGTGCAATACTAATAATTACATAATGCACATAGAGTTATTTGCATTAAGTTTCTACAACACGTGTGAGATTTCTGAGGATGGAAAATATAAACAAAATATTTTAGGTAGTACTCAAAACTTTATTTGAAAGCATTGTGGGAAAACTTGATGAATTTATTTTCGTATGTAAATAGCATGATTATTACAGTCAAGTGTATGTCTACATGCATTTATCAGAATGTATGCAACATCTTGACAAGCTTCGTGTTTAGATGCAATATTTTTCACTCATATGGGTAATAACTGCATTCTGCCACCACTAGTAGCAAAATTGCTTTGTTTTCTTTCCTTTAACATATATCTTGTGTTGTGGTATTTTGTATTCCGTGAAGTGACACACGAGAATGAAAAATATACAATGCAAATACATTCGGGAACCATTGCTAGGTAACTCAAACATATTTTCACTTCAGTGATCGACTCCTCTGTTTCAGGAATAAAAGCTACTAAAATCACAAAGTGAAAAATCATGAAGAAGTGTTTGAGTTTATAATATAATAAAAAGTATGTAGTTTTTTTGTTTGGCTGCCGTGGAAGAGTAGTGGTTGTGTATTTTACTGATGTGCTTGAGGTCTAGGCTCTAATTCCCGGGTCGGACCAAATGTTTCAACAATCTGCGTATATTTGTTTCGTAGTTTGGATGTTACCTATGTACAATATGTATGTATTTGCAAAAATACTGGACTGGATAGATTTGCGGCAGATGTCCGAAACATTATTGTACAAATTATATGCTTTGTCTCTGATGATTTTAAAAGGCGAACCACGAATACATTGCACTGTTAACTAACATTCTACGTAAAGACTTGTTTCGTTTAAAGTGATAGACATTTTAGCTCAAAGCTGTCAAACCAAACCAAATTAGGAGACTATTATAGTGCTGATTTCTATAAATTTACATAGAACTCAAGGATTTGCTACTTGCCTTGTATCGAATTAGAAATAATTGAATTCCAACCTTCCCGAACGTCATAATATTGTTAGTGCACACCAAACCAATACCGTAATATAAGAAATAAAAGCATATACTGTTTTCCAAAATATATTATCATTTCTCTACTATCTAGACAGTCTACTTCATTCAATTCGATAACGAATTTCAAAGAATACCTTAACTTCGAAAATATAAAACAAACCAATTTCAGTATCTAACTGCGTCAAATAATAAGATACTTCTATGTTTATATTGAAAACTAAGGGTGCTTTACCCTTAGGGTGGCGCGTCGCGTCATAAAGAACGCTTTCATGCAAAGTGGATTTGTAAAAGTTTTCGCAAGAAATAATATTTGAATTTGTAATAACGTCATGGTGTATGTTTAGAAGATGGATGTTGTCTAGCACTAGCATGCAAGGTAGAGTGATACGGGCAACGCGGTATGGCAAACTGTGAGTTAAGTTTATTTATTTTTTTACTTATTGCACTCTGTAATTGTATACATAATATGTATACAATTACAGAGTTACTATATATTATATTATAATACTTTAAAGAGTTCATATGAATACTCAAGTGAAGTGTCTTATGGTCAAATAGTTTTTATGGTTATGAAATGCGGTTAAATTTATAACTGTACATTTTTGACTGATGCACAGCACACACAATATTACTAGGCTAACCGTGCAGTCTGGTGTTTCCATTGATGAGATGTAAAAGTTCAAACTGATGTAAAGATAAAAGCTATTGTTGTTTCTATATCGTATTAAATTTATCACACAGGGTGCAGTAGTTTTAAAATTTTTGAAGCGTACAGAAACTAATTTAACATGTTTATATAGATTGGCACACATTTCTACTGATTGATAAAGAAATTTTATTTAAATCATTGTAATTAGTGCTATTGTAAATAATAATAAATAAATATTTCGGACATATAACACACAACGCCATCTAGTCCCAAGCTAAGCAGAGCTTGTGTTATGACTACTAGACAACTGATATGAATACATATATTTTTTTGTAAATACATACATATTATACATAGAAAACGCCCAAACTTCGAAACAAATGTTTGTAGATCACACAAATACTTGGTCCGACCCAGGATTTGAACCCGAGACCTCAAGCATAGCAGTCGCGTTCACTACCACTATGGTGCTATTGAGTCACAACTGCATCATATTTTTTTATCAGGTTTTTGTTTTACCTTAAACGCTTACAAACACTAGAACATTTTCGAAAACTTTAGATTGCAAGTGTGTGTTATCTCTTTTGTTGTATCAGTTTACTTTGTATGAAATTGCTTACTTAATCTAGAATATATTATCACATAAATGTTTATGGTATTAATAAGGAAGGGAATAAAGTAATATGTGTGTGAGAATCTTTTTCAAAACATTATAGAATATAAAATTCAAAAAGCATCTTTCATATTTTTATCCTCTTTTCTCTTATTCTTTGGTGGTAAGCAAGCATATCTACAGTTCACCTTGCATATGATATTATTAATAACAGCAAAACATGTTTTCAAATATTTTCACACATTATGATAATTAAAAAACGTCTAGCCTAGAATTCTGAGCTTCTGTTGGTAATTATTTCACTTCATAATTTCATACAAACTGAAACGGGGTAGCGAAGTTGCATCAAGGAGACAACATATTTTTTTACATCTGTCGCTACTGTCATTAAACGAAATTTGTTTCTTCGTCAGTAGTTTAATAATAAAATAGAAATAAATTCTTATAATTTAAATTCTAGTAAATAAAATATGCCTTTTGAAAGTTAGCGTGGCTTTTTAACACTAAAATACAAAAATCAAAACTAATCTAAACTTCTAAGATTAATCTTCTTTATGTAAACTTTTTAGACTTCAAATTAAAAAGAAACCTTCAAACATATTTCGTCTTTACTATATTATGTACTAGCTGACCCACGCAACCCCGTTTGCGTCTTATATTACCCGTGGCGTGAAAATTTTCCCCCGTTTTTGAAACATTCTTCACTGGTGCTCCGCTCCCATTAGTAGTAGCGTGATGATATATAGCCTATAGCCTACCTCGATAAATGGACTATCCAACACCGAAAGAATTTTTAATCGCGAGAATAGCCGGAACAAACATGCAGATAGACAGACAGACAGACAAAAATTTTAAAAATATATATTTTGGTATGTGTACCGTATATACATTCATGTGCATGTAGTAGTAAGCGGTTATTTTAATATTACAAACAGACACTCCAATTTTATTTATTTGTATGTAAAGTGTAAAGTAAGTCTAAGTTACTCTTCATTATATAAGCTACCTGCCAGTGAAAGTCTCGATAAAATCGGTCCAGCCATTCCCGAGATTAGCTAGCACAAACAGACCGATAGACAGATAGACCGACAAACATACAGACATACAAAAATTATAAAAAAAATATTTTGGTATATGTACCGTGCATACATAATGCATTCAGTAAAACATGGTTATTTTAATATAACAGACACTCAATTTTATTTATTTGAATGTATAGATGGTATGGACGAACTTTTCTGTGCAGATAATCACACACCCATACATACACGCATACACACACGTAACATACACACATTTACCGAGCAGCAATACGGTCAATGTCCAACGAACTGTACTGAGATGATTTATTGATCGAATTTTTACCACTGTTTTAATACATCTTTTAAATTTGCAGATATATGTCTCTATTGTATGATAGCAATAGGTAAAGTGGGTGTCTTCGAATTTAGGATTCATAAAATTTTATCTCCAAGGTATCATAAAGATGTCACCGACTTCTCCTGGTCGTAATAAATTTAAGTGTATTTGAATTGAGAAAAAACGTGAATAAAGTTTAAGTGCGCAATAGTGTTTTATTGCGAAATACAGAATGGTATAAACTATATCATATTTAATTGTTCATTGAAGACTGCTTTACTCTGATAACGAATAGCAAAGTTTTATCATTATCGATTGAGTACCTGTTTACTTGCAGCGTGAAAGTTTAAAAATAAAACAATTTTCATAGTCAACAAAGCCTTCTTAACTTAAAAAAATTTGCATTTATAAAACTACTAGCTTTTAGCCGCAGCTCCATCCAGTGTGTATGTCGGTTATAACGATAAAGAGTAACCTACGTCCTTTGTAAAGAATCAAAGTATGTCAATGCCAAATTTCATTGTGATCGGTGCAGCAAATTAACCTCGAAATTATAACAGACGGACAGAAAAATTGAGTTTATCAAATTTATAATATTATGTATAGATTTGTCTATTTAGTTAAGACTGCTTCAATTAGAAAACGTATAGCAAAGTTTTATTATTATCGATTGAGTAAATTCAGTGTTAAAGCTTAAAAAACAAAACCCTTTTCCTTAGAATTATTAAATACTAGCCCCGCGGTGCTACCCGCGGTACGACAATAACCGCGGGCAACGCCGCGAGGCGAAACTACTATCTTTGTAAATTGTAGCTTATGTGTTATTCTGATGTATAAGCTATATTATTGCAAAATTTCATCAAAATCCATTCAGTAACACAAAATTTGCTTGTGAATTTGAATATTACAAGTTTGTTGTTTAATATGCTATTAATTGATTTCGATAACAAGAGCGGCACACCTCTTTAACTTAAGAGGAGGAGTTTAACGAAGAATGAATTTTATTATAGAAGTTCTAAGACTAGCTTATGTAGGTATTATTTAGCTATTTCGTATTAATTGGTATTAAGAATAGGCTGAAATGATCCAAAAACAATATTTAAATAAAAAAATCTGTATAATGCTTATACTACACTACTGTAAAACTTTGAATGCAAAACGCCTAATACGAGTATAATCAGAAAACAATAAACAAATCCTGTTTATGTTTTCTTCTTTAAGATTTAACTCTTAGAAAGGCATTCTAGAAGAATTCTGGCTACTTATTTTGGTGTATGTAGAAATATCGTACTGAATGTAATTTTTCTGAAATACGACCTTCAAACCTTTATGGAGTGTCCCTCCAACACAAAGGGAGGATCCTCTGAGCAGGCGAGGTGATCATGCCTGTCGGGCCACTGCCCAACAGTTGATGTTGGGATGTTGTATATATGATAATCGGCGCGAGAACTATTTATTGCGCGATTCAGTATTTGTAGTTACCCCGTGTAGTGCGTTACTTCGTAGTTCAGTGTATCTTCGGTAAATGGCGCTGTAGTAGGTTATTGTTGTGTTATATGTGGAAGCCGCCATACCTTCTACAAAAGAGCGTACTCCTTCTTAAAAGGTCGCACGCACTTGTGACGCCTCTGGTGTTGCCTGATAGCACGATTACCATGGAACGATTACTGCTGCCCATGGGGTGTCCATGGGCAGCGGTAATCCTTTACCATCAGGCGATACGTCTGTTTGTTTACATCTAACCAAAAAAAAAAGATTGAGTTGATAGTATATACGAAGTTTTAAATCAAAAGCAAATAAATCAACTGCAGATCAATTGGCTTCTTTCTAAAAATAGCATGGACAATAAACTTTTTCCAAAGTTACAGTCACGTATACAATAGTGTAAAAAACAATCAATCTGGACTTTAAACATCTTCGCAAATGCGAAGTTGGTATTCGTGAGAACACAAGTCATTATATAACTATTCGCATTCGCATTACCGAGCTGATCGTCTAATCCACACACTGCTCTCGAATGTGCACTAATTAAAACTGGAGGTCATACTGTACAGATGTGACAAGATACAATCGACGGTACTGTGGTACGTGACGCCGACTATCTCGCCACTGGTTTAATTGAACACGGACGAGGCGGTTGACCGGTGTTCGGGTGGGCCAGGCAAACTGGGATATGGACTGAGTTAAAATACGATAAACTAGTTGTATTGAATCTTAACCTACCATACTGTTAGGAAGTTTACTTTATTGATATTATCATAATAACCTTCGATGCCTTAAAATATAAGGCTTTTGAATCGGATCTATTATTTTTGTTTCTTTATTTAGAACTGTCTTATTGATGAATTTATTTTTATTTTAAAGAAAATATTTCTCATTTAGTTAGGTAATTAGGAATTCAGACCGTCCCCAGTCCTATTAATCTCATGGACGTTGCAATAGGCCACTGAAGGAATAAACTACGAAGGACAGCTCTGAGAAAAGAAGGAAAACTTAAAAAAATCTTAAAGCCAACGTAGTATATAACTAGTAGGCTAGAGAGGCTTATGTCCTACAGCGGACCGTAAAAATCTGTTGATGTGATGTGTTTTCAAATTTAGGTTTATTCAAAATAATAATTATTTTAAATGAGTATGTTAAAGTAATAGCTTTATTGTAGCATTCTAATGAAGATAGTCATCTCTGATTCAATTTGCATGTTAAAATATAAAAATCTAAGTTGCGTAGAAAATACACGGTAAATACAATTTTGGCCTTGGGAGAGCTATGCTTCGGCATGAATGGGTCGGCTCGACCGGAGTGATACCACGGCCTCACAGAAAACCGGTGTGAAATAGCGTTTGCGCTGTGTTTCACCGAGTGAGTGAGGATACCGGAGGCCCATACCCCAACCCCTTCCCCCATCCCCTTTCCCATCCCCCAAAGGTCGGCAACGCACTTGCGACGCCTTTGGTGTTGCGGGTGTCCATGGGCGTCGGTAATCGCTTACCATCAGGTGATACGTCCGCTAGTTTGCCCACTATTTAATAAAAAAAAAAAAAAAAAACACGGAATGTGACTAATTTGTATGACTCATTATGATTTCTCATCAAACCTTTTTACCACTGCTTTTTTCCAATTAAAATTAGGTTATACTACATAAAACCTGACTCATACACAAGTTATCATAATTGAATGCAATATCAATACAACGATAACACAAAATCGCGAACTTCGTGGCCACACAGTTAACACATTCGAATATACGTCTAAAGTTCTACAAGTCGTTATCAAATCAACATTTTATAAAAAGTAAGCCGTGTCATTACGTAATAAATAGGAAACACGTGTTACTTTGTGGAGTAGAATTTATTAATTAGATGTAGATTTGGTATAGCAGATTAATTAATATTATGACAAAGTTACATTACACCATTGAGGTATACCTACAGAGACGCAAACTTGACATGTAGCTTTGAAACCATTAGTCATTTGAAAGTAGAATTAAGCATGTCTCACTTACACGCGTTACCGGAACAATAACGTCGCTATGATTAGACCGAGACAAAGTATAAACATCACAATGGAGGACTAGTGTTAACTAGTCTAGGAAAATTTACCCTTGAAAACCGAGATAAAAAAAAATTGTGTTCATATTTTTGAATGGAATGATTAATAAAATAGCTGTACATTTTTGGTTTAAATAATTTATATAAAAAATAAAATCAAACACCGCTGTGAAGCATCAGTTATGTAAATAATTATTGTCTTTTAGATTATTTTTTCTAAGTTTGAGTAAACAAGTTGCTTTCATGAAATAATTTTATGTTTACGTATTCATAAATAATAGTATTATAAATGTATAGCTTCAACGTATGAAGCAATAAAATTTCGTATACGTACGAGTATATTAATTGATACGTTCATGAAATTTCACGACCACAATTAATTTGCTAATTATATTATCAATTATCAAAAGTATGACTGTGATGACTAAATCCTAAGCTACTTTTTGTGTTGATATTTTATTTATTTATTTATACAGCTTCATTGAACACCACTAAAAAAATGAAAAATTTACAGACATAACTACGTGAAAAACTACAATATAACAATAGGCGGTACCTTAAAGGACCGGTACCTTAAGGTACCGTAAGGATATTGTGTAATTTGATTTTGGGTAGTTTAAAGTGTACCTAAGTTTGAAATAATCCAAATATCACGGTTCATAAGATACAGAACAGACGGATTGCGAATTCTTAGTAAAAGGGTCCCGTTTTACTCTTTGGGTACTTGTCCATAAAAAAGTGTAAAGCATTATTTTTTTTTTATTTTTTTTTATGTCTTAGCTGCCAAAATGACTCTGCTCTGCCTGATGGAAAGCACGAGCAGAATCCAGGAGTGGTGGTCACCATCCTCACTGTTAATAGGGACAATGCAGCATGGCGACCCATACTATGGCGGCCTAGTGAGATGCTTCTTCACGCTCCGCTTAAAGGACCCGGGTTCATACTGGGAGGGAAACACGTACGCAGGTAGTGAGTTCCAGGTTTTGACCGCTCGGCACAGGAAGGAAGAACCGAAGCGGTGAGTACGAGAGCGCATGTCTACCACTCTGAAGCGGTGACTTCCAAGGCTTCCAATTATTTTATTTCATAATTTTGTGGCACTTTAAAATATAGTATCCGATATTACCTATCGACTATCGATTACTTCAGTCACGTCTGTGTTACAAACGAAAGTGTCTGATTGTCTCTTAGTTCAATCAATTTTATAGCACACAATCACTGCTCTTGGCATTATAATGGTAATGCAAAACTTACATAATAATGTACAAGTTAGTTATCGAACGAATAGCGTTAGGTTGGAGCCGCTAGCAGTTGCTGAGTTACTTCCCTGTTTGGAGTTTATTTTTTTTCTTAAGTAATATTTAATTCAGCTTGAGCTAAACCTATTCACTTACAAAAACAACGAGATAGCAACCCGATACAAATTCTTGACTAGTACCTAGGTTGTACCGAAAATTGATAGCTTTCAATACAAACCTCCTTTGTGAAAATCACCTATGTGTAGTTTTTTAACATGTTTAAAGATTATCTGTCAATCCTCTTTTGTTTGGAACAATGGACGTCTCGCAAAAAGCTTTTCGTGCCGACCACAAACTACAGTAACCCATGAAAACATGAGAGATACAGGCTGAACTAAACATTGGATCACAGGCAGCTTCCACCATCCTGAATTTAAGAAGACCTTAAAGTTAGGAAGCTTGTTTCGCGATGGATACTTCGTTCTCTCACCGATGAACAAAATGCCGTCGTATTGATTAGTGTAAATTTATGTTAGAAAAGTTCGAAGGAGGAACTTCGCAAAACGTATCCTACATTCTTACAGCTGACGAATCATGGATATATCGCTACGATCCTAATACGAAGCAGCAATTCACGCAATGGGTGTTTAAAGACGACTATTTGCCCACAAAAGTTGTTCGCGGTCGAAACAAAAATATAAATAGCGCTTGCACTGTTTTTTTCACCGAGTGAGTGAGGATACCGGTGGCCCATACCCCATCCCGCAAAGGTCGGCAACACACTTATGACGCCTCTGGTGTTGCGGGTGTCCATGGGCGGCGGTAATCGCGAAGTATAGCGAAGTTTGTCTACCTCAAGCTTTTAGGAAGTTGAATAGCGAGCGCCCAAGGAACGGCGTCCGTGGCATTATTTTTACTAAGATAACGCACCCGCTCATACAGTTATTAGAACTATGTACTATTTGACAACTTGGGGGGTACAAATGTTACCCCATCCTCCATACAGTCCAGATTTAGCACCATGCGATTTTCTTTTATTTCCCACGGTAAAAAATGCTTCGTGAGCGAAAATTTAGCACTTTAGACGAGGCCGTCGAAAAATCTACCTCCTGCAATATACGATTTTTAAATGTTTTGAAAGCTGGTTCACTCGAATGCACAAGTGCATTAGGATTGGAGGGGAATATTTTCAAAAGTTGTAACTAAACTTTTTGTATACTCTACCTATTTTTCATTTCACTAACCATTTTTGGAACAGCCCACGTATATAAGTAAAACCTCTTTTATATCACACGCACTTCGTTTGTAAAAAAAAAGTCTAAATCATAAACATATTCCATAGATAATAAATAGCCTGTCAAAGCAAAATGGCACAGACAGCGCATGAGTTGTGATTCTTGATAATAAAATAATTGGACTCTAACAACTTAAAACTGACCAGTGTAATATGAAATACCTCTCTTCTCTAAATCTCTCACATCAAACATTCAAAAGCATTTGTTTTTAATATATTGTGTAGGGGTCATTTTAAAGTAGCCATTCAAAAAATACGGGTCAACATAACTATAGGTTGCGTACGTAGCTTTTTAATTACTTTCCGTCAGTGGTGAGCACAATCATCAATCAAAAAGTCAAAAAGATTGATGATTCGGTATGTAAAATCAATTCAATAGTGATGATGTGTTTTACCGCTTAATTTGACACTAAATATACTCGATGAGGACAACTAAACGACGTCTCGTAAACACCTAAGCTGGTCGTAATTCGATTCTTTATTTTTCATTCGTTATTTGAATAAGCTTTTAAAAGCGATAATGTGACAGTCCATCAGTCGAAACAATTCTAGCTTATCAACAGTCAAATCGCGACTGTCGGTCTGAATGGCCAATGGCACAATGAAGCCCTAAATAACGTCTGCGGACGTCGGTGCGGCGCCTCAGACGACGTCCGAGACCGCGCCGTTCGTATTCCGCGCGAGTGACGGACAATGCCACCGCTCTGACTGCCCTGCCACCGACATTCATTCAAGCAGCGTACGGCGGGTAGAAGCGACCGCATCCGCATTTACGGGTTATTCGAGTGAGAAAAGATAAAGCTTTTTATGGTAAATTGAAATGTTTCTCTATTAGAATTATTCGCTAAATTTTCAACGAGTTTGTTAAAGTGTGGATTTATTAAACACAGTGCACTTTGAATCATTAGTATTCATTTATATTACACTACCTAAGACCAAGTGATGTTCATTTTTTCTAGTGTTTAGAATTTGGAAGATCTCTTTCGTTTCGTTAATAATTAACTACCACATAATGTTTAAAGTATCAACATATTATAAGACACGGTATTTAATAATTAAACGTCCGCTCCGTAACTCAATAAGTAACGAGGGATTTTGTTTGGTAACATGTGACGTTATTGTACGCGTTTTAACGTCACTTTAATTGACGTGACTGACATGGAAAATGTTGTGTTTGGTATCATAGCGTGCTATTAAAATAGGCTGTCGTTGTACTACTTCGTAATTTCTGTGAGTTTTGTATAGATCATTATTTTATAGATGATTTTTGGGATAAAGTAACATATATCATTACTATTATTCCGGTTCTACTAATTTGAATACAATTCCCCTTATCAATTTCATTTATTAGTGAGAAGATTATACTTATACTAATATAATAAATTATAAAATAACTCTGTCTGTCTGTCCGTTACGCTTTAAGGCCTAAACCACTAAACAGATTTGGATAAATATCGGTATAATGATAAATTCAAATAACGAAAAGAAAAGGCTTCTTTTGTCGCGATAATCAACACAAACGCGGGCGGAGTTTCGGATAAAAGATTGTGTATGTGTTGTGATTAAGATAAAAATCATCTGTATTTTACACCTTTCAAATTACTGCAAGTTTAAAAAAATATATTGAAAAGAGTATATTCTGAGTGTAGGTATTTGTGATCTTAAGTATGTGTAATCAAAAAAATCTTTGAAGGGTAAACTATTCAGATTCAAGAGCTCTTCATACTAAAAGTGAAACTATGAAACTAAAACTGAAATACCCAATATACAATCAAATACTTAGTGGAAACATTTGTTAAGCAATGCTGGACGCTGCAATAGGCGAAGTGCTGTTAACAAGAAAATGTCAAGCAACAAAGCAACTGCGCTGAGACACGTCAGGGTCCCGTGATTGCACTGCGCTGTCTCGACACCCTGAGATATTAGACTTGCACTGTCTCGGTGCGGTTGTTCTCTTTCTCAGATGTTAAGCTATGGAAGTGACATTAATGTTTCACTTTCCATTTTTATTTGATTTTAGGAACAACATCAGTAAACCGAAACAATTAAAAAAAAAATGTTTTATAATGTTCGGCTTAATGTAATTTTATAGTTGGAACTTCTGTAGTTAGTGAATGGCATTAAATTCTATCTCATATAGGCAAGTAAAGAAATAAAAACTACAAAGAATAATGTTTTAGATAAAATGACCCTTCAGCTGTTTAACCGTTAGAGTTGGTAGGCCAGGTAGGTATCTATGTACTTCCTCTTTCTATAATATCTCGTACTTATGAAGCTGCCTCTAACGGAGCTGATTAAAAAAATATAAGTTACTTCAAAGTTGAGAAAATTATTTTGCCGTTTCTGCTTTTTAAAAATAAGGCGTCGCGCGTCACCACGAACATTTATATTCTACATGTGTTACAACAAAGTTTAATCGAGTTTTAATTTTAACATTAAAGTTTTATCTTTCCATGTATTTATAAAATATTTATGTATTGCCTAGTGAGTGTTCAGCTTAATGTAATTTTTAATTAAGGTTATTATTATGAATTCAACTGTTATTTTAAGAAAAACAGCATGTAATTTGATTGCATACAAAAATTTCTTCAATGACTCTGATTGGTGAATTTTGAGGTTGATATAAATTTGTTGTATCTAGGCAATTTGTGTCCGTGTTGAAACTTTTGAGTTCGAGATTGTTTCCCGTCTCCTTCAAGCAGGTTATTAATGTAGTTTTAAAATGTGCACTTTAAATGACATTATCACGAGTTAACCGAGCTTAAACCTTTTCTTTGCGACTCTTACATATTAATTTTATGGTAGTCCTGAAGAATGAAAAGATTATATGAAAATAAGTTAGGTTTGGTTTATCGTATATTATATTACAGTGATATTTTGACTTTTCGACTTCCTCTTTTCTAACAAACACTATAGGCGTCCCAAGTGCGTTGCCGACCTTTGGGGGATAGGGAAGGGTATGGAGGGAGAGGTTGGAGTATGGGCCTCCGGTATCCATACTCACTCGGTGAAAAACAGCGCTAGCGCTATTTCACACCGGTTTTCTGTGAGGTCGTGGTATCACTCCAGTCGAGCCGGCCCATTCATGCCGAAGCATGGCTCTCCCACGATGTAAAGTCCTCACTTATGTAGCGATAAAAATAACTTATTCAGTTGAATGTGTGGACCTATAACAGTTGTTAAAAAATCATATTTATATTCATTATTGGCTCAAAGTTGAAATAGAATCAAATAAGGACAAGTTATTCTACTGTCAATTTTCAAAGTAGCTGTGAACCAAAACTTCTTGCTTTGAAAGCTGAAAAAACTATCTACATTTGTAAAATAGTTTTTATTAACCTTCGAAACAATATAAAAAATAAGAAATAAAATGTAACGAACAGGAAACCCATTCGTTACGCAGTGGACGTCGGTGTCGTACGTTTTTCTTCAAAATTTTCCCTTCCCTAAAGCGAAATTTATGTGCAAATATTTTGAAAGACTATACATTAGTTAATGAATGCAGCTCCTGGCAATGTGTACGTAACGTCTCCTGCGTCCTTATTCTGCAAATTGGTTCTAGTTTAAATATGTTATGAATACTTAATAAATGCATATTGAATTCAGTTTTATCTTTATTTTTCCTGTTTTATCAGAAACTTTGATTTAAACTTTTTTCTTAATATAATTTTTAAATATGAAATCATTTCTACGTTTGACCTGATTGAATAAAACAGTTAAAATTATAATTGAAATTATTCCGCGAATGACATAGCTGTGTAAATAAGAATATTTATTACAGAGCTCTAAAAGTTACTTTTGAGTTTTAATATAATATGTTTTTGCTCTTATCTTAAACAACTATATTAGTCCTAAAATATATTTCCGATATCTTTTTTCTAAACATTTTTAAATCAATCTTTAAAGCCTTAACATTCGACGATAAGCAAAACAAATATTTACAACAATATCGTTTTCCTCGAGATAAGATTTAGTTACATCTCCAGACAGTGTATACTGCCAGAATAAGGGTACAGTTATAATGGATGGCATTAAGACAGTCACTTGACGCACCCCTGCAATACCATTATAGAGCCTTCTTTCTCCCTCTCGGCATAACGATAATTCGTTTATATAATACCTATCCTTGTGTAATAAACGACTATGAATTTTTACTTCATTTATTATTTTAACCATTTTAAAGTAAGTAAATTTGCATTGCCTTAGTGTATTAGTTTGTTTATATAGCGGGTGATGAAGTTAGAGGGATGTTGTTAGGGTGATGTTATATTAGAGGGATCTGTATAGACTCTAAATAGGGTACATAATTATCGTGAATCTATTTGAATACTATAAAGTGTAATCTGTTTTTATTGATTCTACTTAATCATTTAGTTCTATAAGCATCTACAAAAATTTAAATGAGGATTTGGTTCAAAACAATATTACGTTTAATAGATACCTTTGAAACAGAATACAATTATTATTATTTTAGTTATATATTGCCTATTTTCTAGTTAGTTAAATACCTTGAGATACGAAGAACAACCAATTTACAGAATATTATTTAAAACTAACATTCGTAGAATCTTACATTTTCTTGCCAGACTTACTTTTATTTAAAAATACAATGGCATGGCAGACATGTGATATGATACAAGATGTTCCATTTTCAATTAGTGCAAACTACTTATTTTTTGTATTACCTACATAAGTAAGGTAATTTTTATTTCATTCCAAGACATTTTAAATGCTAACAAAACAAACTAAAACGCCAAGAATTCTTATAACCTAAACATTCCTTAGGTCAGTTAAGTATTTAGAGAAATAAACGAACAGTCGAGGAAAAGGTAAAATTAAAAACAATGGAATTCCATACAGTCGTGTTACGGTGTAATCATATTTTTACTTTTTCTCCTTAAACTAGGGTATTTTTAACGAGGTTCGCATGTTAATGAATGTATTTAACAGTGTTATATATTTTCTCACATTTTCCTCATTACTTTCAGTGTGGTTGTGACCTGAAATGTTGAAACGAATGTTGTGTACTATAGTTGTTTAACTAAATTCTGCTAGTTAAACTGTAATTTTTTAGACCGGCAAGATCATATGTTTTACACTATCCCCTATACTGTTAAAATATGATATGTATCTGTATTTGCAATTAAAACGTTTGTATGCTAGTTCTGGTGTCCTTTCCAACAATAGCCAATCCTTCTTCGAGCTACTGCAACTCATGGTATTTCTTCGCTACTTCACCCTATCTATTTTATCTCTACCACATTTTACCTTTTTGAGAAATAATAAAGAACTTGACTTGACTTTCGAATTTATAATATTGGTATGGATTTTTGCAGTCCACTGCTGGATATAGGCCTCTAATATTGAAAGTCATACGGATCGATTTTGGACTACTTGCATCCAGGTTCTGCACTCTTGCGCAAATCGTGGCTCCACTTTACGCGGCCTCCACTCTTAATCTCTTCTACTCCAAATGGATACCTTTCTGTAAAGAATAGATACACAGTTTCAGGATGATCGATTGAAAGTTTAATGAAAAATTTACTACAGAAATACACAAGCAATGTAATATAATATGTGAATGTATATTGATAGATATTTTCAAGAGAACATGAATTTATAAATGCGAGCAGCAAACAATGTGTAAAGACATTCTGAGCGTTCGAATCGCCGGTATGCTCGACGAAACAATAAGCGTCATGACATATTTTTGTAATCCAGATTAGGTAAAAGAAGAATAACGGCAGAGCCCGTTCAAGTTGAAATGTAAACAGTACTAAATGTGGCTTTCACGGATAGTCATTTTTTAATTTTTTTACTGGCCAGTTTAATGATAAGCTCATTAGCGCTTTTCAACAAGTCTACACTTATAAAGTATTATTTTATGTTGTGGATTTTGAATCTGATTATAGACTGAGTTAGTTAAGTAGCAATATGTCCATGACTTTGAAACGAAAAGTTTCAAGGTCGGCTTGAAACGAAAAGACTTCGAACAATGTGTTCTGCCAGTATTCACGTATGGAGCAGAGACCAAGACCCTATCTGAAAAATCTGCACAAAAATTCCGCGTTGCGCAGAGAGCAATGGAAAGAGCTATGCTCAGTATTTCTTTACGCGACTGGAAGATAAATATTTGGATTAGATCTAAGACCAAAGTTAGGGACGTCGTTGAGGTGATTACTGAGCGGAAGTGAAGACGAGCAGGACATATTGCACGAATGAGTTGCGAAAGGTGGACTCAAAGGCTGTTGGAGTGGCGGATGAGATGGAAGGACGACATCACGGGACATGCAGGTCAAGATTTGATGTCGGTGGCTCAAGACCGTCAGAGGTGGAAGAGTCTGGAAGAAGTCTACGTCTAAAACTGTTTAGAAAAAGGCTGAGATAAATAGATAGTATCGCATTGATTAAAACTCATTTGAGTAACTAATTAATATGGTCCTTCACTAACCTATTTATAGAGGGTTAACTAAAAGAATATTGTTAATACATGTTATAACTTAAGGCAAAGTTAATTTCTTTATACATTTTATCACTATAACATTTTGCTAATTTTAAAGTACATTTAACAATTAGTGAATTAGAATAGAATTAGATAGAAAAAATATTCAAAACATTAATTTTAAGAGATAATTACATTGCAATGTAACCATTTAGGGCAGGTTTAAAAAAAATGGTTTTACTTCGTTTCTTCTTCTCTCTTTTCAAAAATTGTGGTACAATACGAAAACTTTGAAGCAAAACAAAGAAGATGTCGAATCTTATTTACGTATTAATTTAAAGAATACTCAACTAGGTATGACCGATGAAAATCCTTCCTCAGAGTTGAATGTTCATAACCGACGCAACAGTGTCATTTGTCAATTTGTGTGACGTCATTCACGCGAATGAAACCATAAAATATATTAATAGCACTTACAAAAGTTGTTATTCTAATAAGCAATTTTCCGATAAAGAAGTTCGTTCACCGATAAACACTGTACTGAAATAATAAATTTGCTTAAACTATACTTTCAGAAGTCGTGCCATCACAATGGCCGTCACAAATCATTCAGGCCGTTCAACCTGATACAATAAATTTCGTCACCTCGTTACTGAGAACTATGCACTCGCATGATCGGACGACATTATTGGGGCTGCACAGAAATCGTGTTATATTATGAGCTTTGCTTACTGTTATTGTCGAAGAAACACGCAACATCGTCTGCTTCGCCTTTTAATGAAATATTTTATATAGAGTTTAATGTTTGATATAATTGACTTTATGGCTTTGTAGAAAAATAGTTTTAAGTCCAACTGTTTAGTTTATGTTATTATTAGATTGCGTTATATTAGTTCATGTGAAAATTACAGGAGTTCATTAATATTTTCTATTTGCTGCCAAGGTTACTGTATATTTTACTAAAAAAACAACAGACACATATTACACTGAGCTTTCTTACAAAGATTTATCTCACATGGAGAAAAAATTTAATTTTATAAATACTATCTGTATGGAAAATGGTTATATTAACAGTCTACAAGGAAAAATCTAAGCATCTTTTGTTGGTCTAAAAATAAGCAAGAGTTGCCCGAAAAAAGAAATTAACTGAAAAAATGTAAATGTAAGTATTTGCATGAAAACTAATAAAGATAAAAATCTGGCAAATTATAGTTCATTTAGTTGAAGTAGATAACATTTAAAGGAGTTAAATTTATTTTTAACAAGTAACTTTCCCATTCAGAAATAATAATGTACGTTACAGTGGTTTTCCGTCATAAATTATGAAGCATATTATCATCACGTTACTGCAAATAATGCGTTATCCTTTCACATTCTGACGGGGCTAATGACGTTGAAAAATAAGCCAGGCTTAGCCGATGCAAGCGTTACACGGGTTAATATAGTGGGGTGCGGTTCTGATATATAGCGCGTCATATTTTCAACATTATTACGTAAAAGTAACGGTGACTTTTTATTTTCAAAAAAGGTAGGTACTTACTGTTCCGTGTTTTGAATTTCGAAGGGAGGAAGTACTTAGATGCATGGCTTGGCAATTTATAACAAATTTTTGACGTTCCTAATATGCATAATCTTTTTCTATACTTTGGGTATTGTGAAAGCAGAGTTTATAAAATTAGGGTCTAATGGATCTTTCATCTGCTTAAGGTTTCAGGGGAAATTTTTGTAGCAAAATTATCCATTGAAAAATATTTTATAGTGATAGATAGTGTGATACCTACACGATATTCAAAGAATCAGCCAAGTCCAGGTCGGACTCGTAGGAAGGGTCCCGTACTTTTACCTATACATTTCAAGCGTCTACCTGTTGTCGTTTTTAATGTTGAGCTAAAACTAGCAAAAAAACACGTTTATATAGAACGCTTACTATTAGGGATAGTTTTCTCTCGACCAAAACGTTTTCGCACGTTTCGTTGAACGCAGCGTGAGTACGCAACGTACAAAAGGGAAGAAGCTTGTGGCGCCACGTAGGTGTGCAAATTTCAGTCGTGCGTCGGAGCCGAACCCACATTTTTTGTAATCTGGAAAGAACACATACACCTACCATTACTAACTAACGTAATTAGTATTTAAATTGCCATTGTGGTGAAGCATGTGAAAATCCAAATATACCTATTTATACATATTTAGATATATATAAATAGGTATATTACCTATTTATTAAACCTATTTAACATTAACATAACATAAGCTTAGCTATTTAACATCGTTTTAAAATAATCCTATTTCTTAGTTTTCTGGTTATTTTTTTGAGTTTCATGTTCGTTTTCTTTTATCAGAAAAGGATTTTACTTTTATTTATGTACAAAAAATATTTTTATGGACCTTTAGTATACTATCAAAGTATTTAGAACCCGTACTAAGTGTATTTATGCATATGCAGGTATCCACAGGTCCGGCTTAACTACTCGTTATTTAGTATATCATATACATTATTACTACGGTAAGTGTTTACGAAAATGTGTGGAAATATTTTATTTATAACTGTGATATTTTAAAAGCACACTGTTTGCATTTATAATGAAGTGAAATTTTATTTTTAAGTAAATATCTGGCAGTGTAATTATGATCTACTTATCGCACGCTATATAAAATATGAATATTTTAAACAAAGTTCTGATATGTATCAGTGTTGAAATAAATTAATGTTTTATACTTTAAACACATTCGTTTATTTTTTAGTTCGGGAGTCGTGCTAGTTACTAATTATATGCTTTAGGTAAAAATTAAGAAAATAATTATGGTAACACAACATCTAATATTTCTATTTATGGTATATTCTAGTACTTAATAATTTTTGTTTTATTTTCCTTAAGCCAATATCAAATCATATGTAACAAAAACTTTTTAATTCTAATAAACTTTTTTTTTTATTTCTATCAGAGTCAAGTTCACAATTAAAAAATTATAGATATGACTCTGCCAACCAAAGTATTGATTATCAAATTGTATGCAGTACCACTTTTATTTAACTTTCATTTTATCAAAGTCTGCGTACTCTGATAGTTACTAATGCTTTCCATTAATTTTCTATGGCAAAAATCAGACCTTTGTGAATTGTTTCATTAACTAAAATTGAGGTAATATCTGCACTCCAGGAACAACTTTTCGATAAGGCACCATGCCGGCGTCATGCCTAGTCGCACTGCCGCCAGACTTGCCGTTTATAACAACCTGGTATTCACAACTGAAGTGATGTTCTGCAGCCTGTGCCGGCGGTATACCGACTATTGATTAGTAATCCGTGTTTCATTATGGCAAAAAAAATATTCTTTCTAAAGCAGGCTTTATCAATTTGAACACTTTGCAGATAATATCATTTCCGCACTAAGTAAGGTCCATTTTCTTTCTGACATATTAACCTAAAACATTTTAAAGTATACATATTCAGCTTTCAATAAACATAACGTGAATTTCATCGTATCTATAAAAATCGTAGTACAAAAGTGCATTCACAAGTTGGATGCATTATCAGCGCTTGTTCTTGCAGTTTCGATCTTCACTCCGACTAGATAAGTGATCCGGTGGCACTATTCTTTTTGTATATCATCCATATGCTTTTTACTTTTAATAGTAAAAGTACCAAACCCGATTTTCTGACTTAACATTTTTTTTTAGGAGAACTATGTGATTTGAATGCGGATATCTGAAACTTTTAAGAACTTTAACTTTAGATAGCCCCAACATTTTGGAAAATACTCACATACATTTTGTCAAGTGAAATATTCGATTAGCATCAGGTGATCAATGATGTTGAAATAAAAGTAATCAACTATTTCTGAACCGAACGCTTTTATGATTTTATAGATTTATTACCAAAGTATATTAGGTCGTGCGCACAGGCACTAAAGAGAAAGAAAGTAGTGATGTGCACGTCATTGCTAGTCAACAAATTATACTCGTTGCGCTGTAGGATGGTGCGGGTGACATTTGCCTGTACGACATTGACATCTATCAGTACCACATAACTAAGGGATGTGACGTTATGCAATTCATTTTTATCGCTGACTATACTCGCACCATAAATCTAGTTCTCTTTAATATTGTTATGAAAATGAGTGTGTTATTCAGTTGTGCAGTGAAACTGTTATTTGTTTGTTGAGTTCGTTGTTATTACCATGTCTAAGCATACAAAAATAAACTATTTTGGGTAGTCAGGCCAGGGAGGTTGTTGTTCGTTAATAATATCCGTCACAGATTCAGATGATGAATTGAGTGACAATTCAGATGTTCCTGACTCTGATATGAGTTGGATGAATAAAATGTATTTTTTCTTAGCAACCTTTTAAGCAACCTTACCATATAAATGTTCTGTTGTATTAGGTCTTTACCTATGAAATTGCCGTTTTGTATGCAATAAGTGAAAGTACTTATTTTTTCAAACTTTTTTATTTCTGTTATTCGAAGTAATCACCCATGCAATCGACGCATTATTGATGCCCTTCTTGTAAAAATCAGCTAGACGGGAGGCAACAAACTCTTCAAAGGCATTTTATACTGCCTCTCGGGAATTGAATTTTTTACCCACTAAAAAGTTGTCTAAATTTTGGAAAAAGTAATAGTCGGTAGGTGCAAGGTCTGGTGAGTATGGCGGATGAGGGAAAGCTTCCAACCCCAGCTCTTGCAGCTTGGAGACTGTCTGTTGCGCAGTATGGGGTCGCGGGTTGTCGTGAAGGAGCAGTGGGGATGACCGATTGACCAAAGCTGGTTGCAGATGTGCAAGTTTCTCCATCATTCTCTCCAGTATTTCACAGTACACATCTGCATTAATGCTCATGCCGTTTTGTAAAAAGCTGTGGTGAATCACACCCTCACTAGACTACCAAACAGTGACCATCACCTTTTTAGGGGTCATTTTTGGTTTAGGGCATTGCTTTGGTGCTGAACCAGGGTCTAACCAACTTACTGAGCGCTTTCGATTGTCGAACAGAATCCATTTTTCGTCGCACGTAGCTATTCATTCCAAAATTCCTTCATTTCTTTGCCTGTTGAGCAGCGAAAGGCAGGTCTCGACGCGTACGTTGCGCTGGCGATCGTTAAGGTCGTGGGGCACCCATCTATCAAGCTTTTTTACCTTGCCAATTTGTCGCAAATGGATCAATATTGTTTTGATGCTTACATTAAAAGCTGCTGCTAGCTCAGCTGTAGATTGAGTTTCGTCAGCTTCCACAATCGCCTTTAATTCATTATTGTTAACCAAAGTCTCCGGACGACCACGAGCTTCATTTTTCAAGTCAAAATTTCCAGAACGGAACCGGGAAAACCAGTAAAGGGTTGTGCGTGCGTTTGTACAGTTCTCTCCGTAAACGTTTTTGATGTTACGTGCCGTTTGTGTCGCGTTGGTGCCACGACGGAACTCATATTCCATAATTACACGAATTTTTAAAGTATCCATTATGACGAAAAATGTTCAAATGTAATGAAAATACAACGCTAATCAAAAAACAAAAGACTGAGTTTGTAAATACAATGTCATGGTTTTAAAACAAAATTAATTTGAATTTAGAATACAGAGCCATTACAAACTTTTTTTTATTTGAAATGACCAGTACTGAAGAAACGCAATTTCATAGGTAAAGACCTATTATAATTATAGACCAATTTTAACAATAAAAATGACCGTTTTTTATTATGAAAAATATCGACTATCCATCGTAGCAGTACATCCCATCACTAAATACTTCTATGGCGTTACGTCATACGCATAACACTGCTTAATTTTTCATTAAATTTGATTTTATTTGTAGATTTGAACATTCTGGTTTGGTTTAATTTAATTTACTACAGTTATTAATGATTTAATATATTGCGAATGTGGTACAGCTGAAATACTCAGTCATAATTTATAAATCGCGGCAACTTTCAAGAGTGAAACAAAGTGTTACTGAAAGTGTCACCCGCACCAAGCTACAGCGCACAGAGTATAGTCGAAGTTATGGATGAGATATTGATGGTCCTGTATGTTCAATTACAACAATTCGTCTGCCTGTTTGAACTGATACCTTAAAAAATAGGAACCTCTGCATACTGTAAAAGCCTTTAAATAGGTTCTAAAAAGTAACATTAGTAGAAGAAGTAGCAATAGTCTTAGTTTATCTAACGGCCTCATCAAGTGAAAATTTTATGAATTTAATAAAGTTTCTGTATCTATAGTATCTACATAATGGTTAAGAAAACTAAATAAAATATTGTTTTTAAACAGAATACGGCTGCAGATAAAACACGATTTTGCGGATTTCGCTACTTACTGTCGTAAAGGACACTAGAGAACTGCTAAGTTTAGTCTTCACTAAAAGAAACATCGACATGGAACTTATAGCTACTAAAATAAGAACGTATATATATACTTAATGTTATTGTATCTTTTTAGATTTATAATCTTTCCTTTTGTTACTAAATAATGTCTTTTTAAAACTTAGGTACTAGCATTTGAGTAGCAGTTTGGAGAATGTTGAAGTTTAACACTGAAGCAGTTTACGATCTGAAGATGAAAAACAGAATTTATTACGGAGCTATGTATATACTATTGTGTATTATATAATATGTATATATACTGCGATACTTTTCTACAATAATAAGTTGACCACATCAAACCAAGACTCAGCGTCGATGTTACGTCCAACGACAGTTTGGGAGCGTCGAAAGCGTAGAAATTAATGACGCTAATAAAATAAATGTGCGACATTCGTTTACACGTCCCTCTGTTTATGTCTCATTTAAGACGACATATACTTTTACAACGGACTCGTAAAACGACCCATGTGGCGTGCTTTATCAAGCGAGACTTTAAGAAGCAATTCTTACGCACCGCCCTAATGACTCGGAAATGACCGACAAAGTGAATTCTCTTTTTAACGTTACGATTTCATTTTTATTCCACGTGTAGATTGGTTCTGAAGATCTCGAATATCAAAGTCGATTTAAAGTTTTGAATATTCTTTGGTAGAAATAGGCGGAACCACTCAAATGGTTTAAATTTAATCTTAATGGGTATATTTTTGTCATTTATGACTTTATAAACTCTTATTTTATAGATAGAGCTCACCTGTAGATATAGAAAAGGTAACATTTTGAAAATATATAAGATTAAGAAAAGTAATTCTGAGCTTATTACGAAGATCGTAGCAAATAATTAAATTTAATCAAGCGTTAATATTTTTGAAGTTTTAGACATAGTATAAATGAATGTAGGTTTTTAGATTTGAAGGTTTTAAATTGCAAAATTAATACAAACGTTGAACAGAAATCGTATATATAGCAGCTGAACTCTGTCTAGGACCAATATAAATATTTTACAGTCGATTGTGACTATTATTGTGAATATACCTACTATATTTTAAATGCATAAAGTTAAACAGAACTGCATCATCATAATTTTATCTCATTTTTATTATCACCAAAGCATCCATTCATCCATACCCGAAAAGTGACTGGGACAATAATATATTTTCACTGATCTTTTTTCAGCGACTAACATAATACAATTAGTGCGATTAAGCAGTGTCACGTTCGTATTGACGAGCGAAGAGTTGAATATATAGTGAAGAAACTCTCATTAAAAAAATCGCCAGTCTTAGTCTATAGAAATACCTATAAATAATGCATTTTTTTGTGAAAATCAGAGAATGCTGTAAATTAGTTTGTAAGTTTCTGAGAATATTTATTATTCAATACTTAACCCTTTTATATAACGTAAATCTGTGTATTAGATAGCGGTCAAACAAAAGTTTAAAATAGTTAAACATCGACAAATTTGTCACGATTAATCTGATTAGGGTCCACTTAAATAGAAGTTATATAATTAGAAAGTTGCTTAACAAAATACATTTTATCACTCGCAAAACATTTAGAACGAAGTACACAAAATAAAGTTTGAAAGTGAATGTAAAAGTTCTATCTCAAAAATTAATATCTGAGTATTACAGCAGATTACACATAATTTACGCCTCATTTATAGATTTGGTTAATATCATTCTAACACATTATGCAAAAGGAAACAAATTAGAGAAAGAAAAAATGAAACTTACAATTTATGTTGGTTGAATGTGAAACGACAAACGATGCAATAAATTACGTCGGCGTGCTTTGTGTTTCGTAACCGAGTGATTTTTTTAACAAAAACACAAACTAATGGTGTTTAGAGTATCTCCGAAATAAACTCACACTATTGTAACACTAGAACCAAACTGTTTCTTTTTACCATGCAACTCTTCTTTTCTCTGAAATCAATAAATTTGAATTATTTCTGTATTTAAAATCATTTTTTTAGAACTTTTCCTATTTTTGGAATGATCATACTACTCATAGTCACTCATAGTACTATTATATTATATTTATTATTAGCCGAGTTAGCACATGTTCTAACAGAAATAGAAACTCAAACCAATTGTACTCACTTGGAGCCCTAATGTAGCACTTATTGTGATGAGTAGAAAGGAAGAGCGAATAAACGAAGTACGTAACCATTATTGACATTATTTTTGATGTTACTGTCACGAGCAAGAGAATGGCTTCTTTGCAGATTAGTGCTCACTGAGACGAAAATGTTGAAATGAGTTTGCGACTTTAAATCGGGCTTATGGACGCCTACCATCTTAATAAAGTAGGTGCTCAAAGTATAAAAAAATTAAATGGTTTTAATGTTTTAATTACGACTGGTATTACTTTAATATCCTGTTCATAATCGTTAAAAATTTGAGTTAAACATTAACAGAGATAGTAGAAATCTCAAAGACGGAGGCGAATTAAATGTCCACATTTTGTACCGTAATTTTGGTACCCATTATATAACAGGAGAAAAAGCTGTTACCGTCAACCGAGGTCTTCATATTTCTAAGTATACATCTAAAATATTTTGAAAATACTTAACATTTATATAAGAGTCACCTACACATGATTATGTTCATCATACAGTATTTGTACAAAAATAGTACTTCGCTATAAAATATATCGAATTAAAGATTAACAATTTAAGGGCGCATAAAGGTTGTTGACATGTTTTTGATCATTTAGTATTTATATTTAGTACCTCATTATCATCATGGGGTGCCATCTTCAAAATGAAGGTTGGAGGTCAGCAGACGGTATCCGTCGCGATCATGAGCAGCCTGTTTCAAATGGTGATATTTATCTAGTCCAATCCAGGTCCTGACGTCATCTATCCACTTCCTTCTTGGTCGACCTGGTGCCTACCTCCCAGGTATTTTTTCCTCTAAAAGAAGCCTCAGAAACCATGTTGAGTGTCCCTTTGTATGTGTCCAAAGAATGCCACTTTCCTGTTTATTATATTAGACATCAGTTCCTTCTGCATTTGGCTCTATTCATCACTTTAATGTTGGATGTAAAGCTAGACCACGGTATTTTGAACATCCTTCTCAATGTCCACATCTCGAAGGCTTCCAGTCGGTTACAGGTGTCTTTCCTTAGGACACACATCCATATAGCAGTGTGGTCCAAACATATGCATTTGCATATGCATGCATTTCATAACGCGGTGCCTCAAAGGAAATGAGATTTTTAGATCGCATAGAACCTTGGACATTTTAAAATATTAGAAACCTATTATTTATTACCTCACCTACCTACTTAATACAGCAACACTTTAAAGCACGGTACATACTACAACGTCGTATAATTGGTTCGTATTCTTTATTGATTGTAACATACCTTACACGGTCAACGGCTCCACAAAAACTGGCACAAAAAATAGGGATCCAGTTCAAAATCAATCCCACGTCGTGAACCAATTTCACTATTACTTACCACATATTACGACACCAATAAAGGCTTGAATTATGCAATACAAAGTAACAAAAAGGTTTACTTAGCATAGGAAACAATGAAGTCTACTCTTTAACAGCCGATCGTGCTGTGTAAATCTTAAGGGTGTATCACACGAGCGATTAGTACCTGAGATACTTCCTGATTTGTTTGTATGTTTTAATTTTTTTTTGTATTGGCATTTGTATGTATATTGTTATTTGTATTGTATATATTATTATTTATTATTATTAATTAAAAGCCATGATAACACATATTATAGGATACCTAAATGACATACTGATTTATAACTAAATTTGAATCTAAAGATACGTTACAAGAATTCATTGCATTCTAAGCAATTTTTGCTTACGAAAGAATCTGAAATTACTTTGAGATCATTATTATTTAAATATTATTTTTATGGCCTTATCACGAACTGATCACAATTCAATAAATTAACTTAAAAAGCATGCTTTATTTAATCATAAGTCGAACTAAACATAAAAAAAAATATTTTGGAATAAATAAGTAGGCAGTTTTGTATATGATTTTAAGGAATAAAATAATGAACCAAAAAATTCATTTTATGCCTATGTTAGTATTATTTTATTACTATAATAGTATTGTTGTAAAAAACTTTTAGCATTGTACTTTGTACCATATTTTTCATACCATTTTTGGACGTACCGTACCAGTCTAATATTTTGTGGAGTTCATTTATCGACTTTAATTAGTTTTTTAAACTATTTTTATTTTCAAAAATTTTACATGTTACCATCCCGATTGTTTATGTGGTAGTTCTTTATAAACTATATGTTTGTTTATCGAAGCATCTAATCGCATGCGCGAGCTTCGAGTTGATATTGCACGATGCTACCTGTAAAAAGTATTGCGAAATATACTATTGTTCCAATACGATTACGTTGCATGATAAAATTTAATGTTTTGTTCGTATGATTATTTGCATACAATTTCCCAGTGCTTGGATATTTTATTGCTGTTGCGTATTTGAATGTTTTGATAGTCATCTCTGAAATAGTTTTACATTGATATGTTAATTTTTAATAGTTGCAAAATATTTTGAACTTTATAGGCATTCGCATGGATACCTGAACGTTATTACTCAACTTAGGTAGACACCTGTGTACATTACTTAATATAACTGTCAGACTTGATATTTTTATTAATCATCATAATAATAAATACGACGATAATAAAAAGAAAAGTTGTTCAATCAACTTAAATATTTGTAAATACAAAGATTGAAGCGATGTCGAGGGCTTTGCAGTTATAATAGAGTGGCTGCGAATAAACTAATTTTTTTTTTTTAAAGACAACTCCCATATTAGGAATAAACATCCTGTGTCGTGGGGGACTTTACAAACATACATGAAACGGACACAAAGAACATCCAGACTCGGGACAACAATTCGTGGATCACACAAAGTGTTGTACCGCGTGGGATTTGAACCCAAGACACTTGGCGCTGTAGCAAGCGGCATGGCGACCGCTGAAACCACTCGACCAACCGTGCCAAACTAAATATGCTTCTTTTAAAAATAAGTTGGTATTTGAAGTAAATTCGCAGCCAGCTCTATTATAACTGCGAAGCCCTCGACATCGCTTCAATCTTTGTATTTACAAATATTTAAGTTGATTGAACAACATTTTTTTTTATTATCGTCGTAACTATTATTAAACAGAAAAATAAAAATAATACTATAAACACGAAAACAGGAATTTTTGAAAGTCCGTCCTCGGGGTGCAGTAACATTTTGACAAAACAATGCGGAACCCGTACAATGAACAAAATAAACACTTATAATGACACCCCATTAACACTTACCGATGCATATTTACGGAGGGGAATAAGTTTGTGTATGACAAACTAAATTATATCCACTAACACACAGTTCTTGATTGACAACAACACGTTGACACCAATTTTTTAAACCATTTATTTGTATGATTAAAAAATAACAAATTTAAATTTCTTAGTAGAGTTTTAGGATACTTATGTTAGTAATAAAATTAAGTACATTATTGCGCTTAATTTTATTGAATACTTATCTTCCTAGCCTTTATTATTCACAAGATTATTTAAATTCTTGTAACTAAACCGGCTTTACCTGAATACGAAGCGACTGGCATCGGACCTCCGCAACTCTGATGGTGCACTGAATTCGAAAATAAGAATAGTTGTCAGTATATTTGAGAGCACTGACTCTCCAATACTAATTGCTATATATGTTCATGACAACCGGGACCGACGGCTTAACGTGCTAACGGTAAAAGCACCGCCATCTTCCTTACTCCGGCCGCTATTAAGAATTTCATGTAAGAAAATCCCAACAGTAGTCGGACCCGGGAATCGAACCCGAGACCTCTTGATTTACAGTCGCTTACGCTATTCACTAGATCTATTGAATAAATTGTATAAATATTTAATAGTTGCCAAAGTTACCATAGAAATGGAAACGAGCAAACAAAACAACGATACGCTACGCTATAACGCTAAAAATCCTAATAAATATTTTTAAAGGGTTATGAAACCTAGGTTCCTAACTTTTAAGTAATTAAAAAGAGAGAATTAGTCTGTCAGTTATTGCGTTTATAATGGGTTATACGTGTTCTCTCTCAAACAAAATAATAAACTTAAAAAAACTTTATTATCTGTATTTTTTTATACAAGAACTTTTTTATAAGTACATCCATATAATTGAATGTTTACTACATTGCGTGACTGTGTGTATTAAGTTATTAGTTCACCGCAACGAGAACTTGGCTCAGCTCTCCGACACTTCCAAAATTACAATAACTAAACTCTATCTCACTGATATAAGACTTATAATACAACAAAGTTTATTCGTGTTGTTACACGTGTTGTTACTATTAATGAGATAATTTCTCCTGGGATACGCTAGAAAATGGAATAAATATGGCGACCGAATTGCAAATGTACTTACATATGTTAAGAAGATAGCTTCTAACAATCTTTTAGTGTTTGGTACTACAACATATTTTAACTGACTTTTACTTTATTCTTTCCATAATAAAATGAAAGACAAAATATTTAATGGTTACAGTTATGCGTTATCTGTGAATCAAGTTTGTAACAATCGTACACATAACAAAGATAGTCTCTTTGATGGAAAATATTTATAACATAAGTATAAGTGTTCGCAGAACAATTAAAACAACAAAGAAATTACTGATGTGCCGCGTGTGTATGTAGCCATGTATAAAGAGATCCGCGGGAATGTCTGCAAACAAAAGAGCATCAGATACTTTTGTTTGGCTCATACAAACATGCATTCTTGACGTGAGAAAAAATTTGATGACGGAAATAACATGTAGTGACATCAGATCTTACAACGGGACATTGAATGCATGTAGATGCGTTATGCACATACTTGTCATAAACTTTTAATTATTTGCGTGAGATTGTTAGAATGTTATCTACTTAATTACACACAATCATATACATTAGGATTAATACGTGAGTAGATTTGCTGAAGAATCTGTTTCTTTATCGTCATCAATAGTCTTTGATAGTCCACAGCTGGACATAGGTAGACATTATGAAGGAGTGTTTTGTTTACTTTACCACGCTGGGTAGACATGTTAGAAGACATATTTGTTTTAAAAAATACAACTCTCATGTTAGGAATATACATTCCGTGTCGCGGGGGACTTTACAAACATACATGAAACGGATACAAAGAACACCCAAACTCAGAACAACAATTTGAGGATTACACAAAGTATTGTTCCATGTGAGATTTGAACCCACAACACTTGGAATAGTAGACAACGGCATGGCAATCCCTTAAGTCACTAGGCCAATCGTGTAATCGTGTCGTAAACCAACTTTTAAGTTAGTATGCGATTAAGACACGCTCACAAGGAATAGAGGTATTGAAATTCCGTATTCTTAATTTGTCATCACATCGACTATATATATTTGGAGACTTAACTAGAGTCTTTGTTAAAAATAAAGTGTCCTAACGCGGTCACACCGTCGCGTTAAGACAACCTCCTGTTCAAGTCGTACACTGTATTATTACTAACACTCAATTCCGAGAAAATATATATTTTAGTAAAACCGCTGTACATTAATAAATAAATAATGTGTAACTTATTAAATTTTTACACTTTGAGAATTTAACAGTTTAGAATTTATTTTTCTTTCAAAGCAGTAAACCAATTTTTTTTTCTACCAACTGTATCCCGCTTTGCTTTGCAGTGGGATATTATATAGTTGTAAAAATAAATAAAAACTATATCGGAAGTGGTTGAATATAGTGCCGAAATTTAAAAGTAATCGGTGTAGAAATTTTTGTGTCATAAAGCGTACGTATATAAAAATAATAATAAGCTGAATTCAATTACTTAAATGTCATAATGAGACACAAAGTAGCTAAATAAAATAACGTTAAAAATAATATGTCTGAATAAAGTATCTATCGAAAAGTTTTCTTTAAGATGATGTCTAGACAGTTATGTAAGTACAAAAATATTCTTACAGAAATAAAGGTAATCTAATGTACTTGGAGAAAAGAAAAAAGGAAGATATAAGTTTTGGGTTCGGTAGTACAAGTGTTTTTCATTAAATATTTTGACGAATAAAGAATATGACATGACATTTCACAATTTCATTTTATACTCGGATCATGAAAACGGGCGTAAAATATACTTTTGAATATTCTTCATACACCTTCCTAAAAAGAAAAACATAATAAAAACCGTTGTTACTAAATTTGAATAATGTATTCGCTCAATGCTATCGTATTTCACACTTCCATTAGTACCCCCCATTTCGCTTGTTCCTACTTATTTGGTTCGACCACATCTCTGTTACAATGTAATAAAGTTCAAAATAGCTTGCATATTTAACGATTATGACGTATATATCAAAATAATTATTTTCAGTCAGGTGTTGGAGGGTTATTAGACTGTCTGCAGTATTTGTTCCCTAATGCAGTTGATCCGTGGTTTGGGGTTGATTAGGGAGTTTGGTGTTCGATATCGGATACAAATTAGATTTGTCATAATATCGCTGTAAATAAAATTGATATAGGAAATGACTCCGATATTTCATTACTAACAGAAATGGTTATTGTTATTTAAGGTAAATATTTGTATGTCTATGAAATATTTTATGTTTAGAATAAGTAATCTTGAGGTAATGAGGTAATTCTTGAGGAAATGTAGGTTCTTAAGTAATCTTAGGGTAGTGACATAACAGGGTAATATTATTACATTTTAATTTATCACACCCTAAAATATACTAATATTATAAAGCTGAAGAGTTTGTTTGTTTGATTGTTTGTTTGAACGCGCTAATCTCAGAACCCGTAGATCCGAGTTGAAAAATTATTTCGGTGTTGGATAGTCCATTTATCGAGGAAGGCTATAGGCTATAAATCATCATGCTAAGACCAATAGGAGCGGAGCCCCAATGAAGAAATTTTAAAAAACGGGAGAAAATTATTACGCTACGGGCAACGTAGACGTAAACGAGGTTGCGAGGGTCAGCTAGTATAATATAATGCTGAAGGATTTGTTTCTTTGGTTGAACGTGCTAATCTCCAGACGTACTGGTTCGATTTCAAAAAATATTTAAGTGGTTTTTTTATAGAATATTGGACAAACTAGCAGAAGTGTCACCTAATGGTAAGCGATTATCGCCGCCCATGGACACCCGCAACACCAGAGGCGTCACAAGTGCGTTGCCGGCCTTTGGGAGATGGGAAGGGGGACGAGAGGGGAATGGGAGGTTCATCCAGAGTCCAGTTTTCTGCAAAGCCGTGGTATCACTCCGGTCGAGCCGGCCCATTTATGTCGAAGCATGGCTCGTCCAGCTCAGTTATCGAGGAAGGCTATTGGCTATACGTCGTCATGCCATATAGCCGAGCGCTGCGTAAATGGTTAAAGTTTCAAAAAAAGTTCAATAAAATCCGCGACAACATATGTCCACATCTTTTAAGGTTGGCTAATTGTAATTTTTTTTATGGTAAACAAATTTGTTTCATGCTCTAACAATATCTTGTATGGACAATAGGACACGCAGATCTTTCGATTATATACCCTTAGCTAGGACCAATAAAATAACAAGTTTTAATGACACACTTAAACAACAAAATAATAACTTTAAAAATTATGCGTTTATAAATCATATAAAACCACTTATCTGATGAATATGAGACTTAGGATCTTAACTTAATTAAAAAAAACATACATTGTCTTCTTAAAATAGTAATTCTTTTTTTATTAGACACATTTCACACATGACTTATTGATCTCAAACTAGGCAGGACCTGTACCATGGAAAACAAACTTATATGTATTTCTCAAAATATATGTATCACAGTCAAATTATAGCCGACCACAACAAAATAATGACCATTCTTATCGAACAATATTTGTCCTGGGTGGGAATGGAATTCACAATTTAACAGTCAGAGTCTCTAACTACTTGACCAATAGGCCAGTCAAAAAAATTACATATAAATTTTATCATATCACATTGTACCCTTTGTTGTATTTTTTTACCTTCACAAAACTACATATTAAAAGATCTAACCCAACAATAATGGAACAAGAAAGCATCCGTACCGAATTCTAAGAGATCTGCTTACCGAAGCGTCTGACAAGTGACATCACAATTAATTTCCAACCCTTTTCATATTCCCTTTCACGGTAAATGGCGCGTGGAAAAACTTCTCAAGTCATCGGGTTATGTTGCAGTTTATCATAATATATTGTGGTACTATTTGTATACTTTGATACTCCTCGGAAAATATGACGTCAGTAGGGATTATATCCAGGGATTGTTATGGCAATCATTTTACATCTTATTGTTATTTTAATGTGGTTCTAACACTGCTATGGTTTTCACTACATTTTAAATCACTTACTTTACGTTATTTTGAGTTGAGTATTGTGCTATTTTGTTCGTTAATCTTTCAAACATCATTCTCATTATAATTATTCGCTTAAATTAGAAAAGGGGTAACAAGATCATGCTGGTTCTTTATTTTATTTATTTATTCAAAAACTTTATGCACAAATGTATAATGGCGGACTTAACGCCACAGGCATTCTCTACCAGTCTACCGTCGGGTGGTGCGGAAACGAATTAGAAGGTGCACTACACTTCGGATTGTAAAATGGATATTAAAAACTTAAAATTAAGAAACAAGAGATTTTTTTTTTTTTTTAAATATTGATGAATAAATGCTTTTAATTTTTTGTGAACTATTAGACCTTCTCTTTTTAGATGTTTTGTTATGCCGTTATTTTAAAGTTATTACCTTTCAATGGGCTAATTGACACAACTCGACGTTTTGTAAAATGATAGTATGTTTCATTCTGTTGACACACTCGTTCTTCGACAGCGCCCCTGCTAAAAAACATAGCAGCACAACACAATTTAATTGGTAGCCATCGGTGCGAGCACAACCTTTGCATAAGCCAGGCGAGTGCTGGCCAGCATTATTTTTGCACGTACTCAATTTCTCGCCTCACTGGGTGTCCCACAGAATAGATATTAATTTACATGAATAAATAAAATTTACATTAAAAGCGTCCAAGACGGGAAGGCGCAAAGAAAACTGTTACTTGAGTGCACCAAGATTTCCTTGCGTCATATTCTTAAAGAATGCGTAAACATGAATGAGTAAGTTTTTATTTATCTTTGTGTCTTTCAATGTTTATGTAAAACAATTTATTGTAGGTATTTTGACAGTGATAGGCATCAAAATGAAAATTAATTTCAACATAGAAATGTGATGGTGTTCTTATTTCAAACCACGTCAAGTTGTCTAAAGAAGAATTTACAACATGTCTGGGCAACTATTTAAGTAAGTCAGCAAATAAGTTTTCTAGTTTTTTAGTTTGAAATAAGACAATGGGGAACAATGTTTAGCCAGTAACTTTCGTCTTCGAACATTTTAATTAACGAATTAATAAAAAAACATGACACAAGAAAGAAAAAAATGTATATAAATTGAATAGCATCTCATACTACTCAACTAGACAGACCAATAATTAGATAAGAGACAGTCACCTTTTTATTACAAGAACTTTCATAAATATTTCAGATTGATAGAGTCAGAGACATTTCGTTGATTTGTATTTTATGTTAACAACGACATCATCGCCATCAACAGCTCTTCCTTATTACACTGCATAGAGTTTCGGTCAAGCATACCACGCTGAGCTAACCAGGCGGGTTGTGTAGGCCTTAATTCAAGTTTTCCTTTTCTTTGTATCACTATACGGTATGCTTGTTGAAACAATACGTTTCTCGCTCATCTAGGACCATAATTTTACTACGCGGGACAATTTATAAGTTTAATGACCTTTAGTGTAGAAACAGCTTGAGATATATATTGAACCGTCTTGTCAAAATGTAAGAAATTTCACAATTCCGTCTGTACCATGTAAAAATCGTATTTGTTTTAGCTAAACGATTGACAGATCCTTATTTTTTCCACCTTTAAACCACATATAAACTAACTTCCACGTTGTTTTTTAATTTGTATGTTTAAAATTGGTAACAAAATTTAGTTTCTATAAAAATACTTTCTTTGTAATCTGACCGTATATTGCGTAAAAAAAATTTGTGAATCTTATACAAATGCTTTTTATATAAATCTATAATAATGTTGCTAAAACTATTTCAGAAAGAAACAATAAATACGAATATGAATTGCCTAAGTCTAATATCAAATACCAAAGCAATTAATTGAAATTACTCTAGAGTTGTAGAAAATTATTAAACTATGTTCATAAATACTTAAAATAATTCGAACATTAAGAATTGTTATACCTGAGTTTTCAATTTTGAAGTGAATTTAAATATAAGAATAAGATATTTAAAATTTTATACTTCAAGAGGTGTACTGATGATGATGGGATGATGTCAAATATAAATTTATATTTGAGATCTTACGAACTATAATTGGTCCAGCCGTTACAGAGATTAACCGACAAACCAACAGACAAACTAAAATAGTAGAAAATTTTATTTTAGTGTATATACCTTATGTGTGCATTTAGTGAAAAGTGGTTATTTTAATATTACAAGTTAGTCACTCCAATTTTATCTATTTGTAGATAGATTCGTTAGTAAATGAGTAACTCATCGAAAGAAAATTGTATTAGTTAGTAAATAGTTGTATACATACCTATCAAAATACTGAGTTTTCACTGTAATAGGTGAATTAACGTCACAAACTATCAAACATTTAATACGTAAGTAATTTTCGCTTGTAACTTAAACAATGTCGTAATGTGACAGAGTCGAAGAGTTTCAATTTGTCATAAAATTTATCGCCGAGCCTCCGCCAACCGCACAAAGAGATTGGAAAAATTGTTCCCAGCAATTCCCTTATTACACGTCCGAAGAGCAGGATCGGGCGCATTACGCCTTTGACCTGAACCTAGCTCGCATACGGGTATATTGAATATAAAGACGAAGCTACTATGATTTCGAATAAATGCAAGTTCTACTATTCATTGTTTCGTGTTTTCTATTTCAATAATGATGTTACGGTTATAATAAAAAGTTAAATCAGTAAATTATCTCACATTTTAACAACAAAACAACAACTTCAAGAAATGGACAAAACTGAAATGGGAGCTCACGGGAAGCACCAGCTTTCAAATAAAAAAAATAGTCATCAAAATCGTTTCACCCAGTCGAAAGTTATGAGGTAACAAACATAAAAAAAAAAAAGACGAATTGAGAACCTCCTCCTTTTTTGAAGTCGGTTAATTAAAGATGAGTGGTTATTATTTGTACCTACACAAATAATGATGGTATATACATTTCGCCTGCTTTCTTGTGACTAAAGTTTTAACAGATACGATTATATAGTTTTTAATGTATATCTAAATATGTCTCAACTCGATAAGGTAGGTAAGCATCACAAAGAGTGTTTTTATAAAACAAATTTGGGAAAAATATATTTTTCAATAATTCAGGTCAAGTTCATTTTTCCGAAAATAAAACCAAAGATATTATGACTGAAAAATATATTTTTCAATAATTCAGGGCAAAAATATTTATTCGAAAATAAAACCAAAGATATTATGCCTATGTGCTAGCCACGCATATGAGAATTAATCAACTTAATAGCAATGAAATACGTTATAGAATGAAAATTTCCTTTACTACTTTGACAGTCATATATATATATATATATATACAGTTATATATAGCTACCTACAAATACACTTACGTTCTAGATGACTATAATATTTTAAAATTGAAAGGGAGGACGATATGCTACTATTTGAGTTGATACCTACACGCTTTTTGTCAAAATTTTATGTAATAACAAACAATTTAATGCATACGTCACATGACTTACAATTGGTATTTTTATCGTCTTCGTAACGTGCTCTACTCAAATAAATTAAAACCTATTTTATCTACTAGACTAAAGCTAAAACATTTACCTGATACAAAATCCTTACTTCGCCGATCGTTCCGTGTTTTACAGCGGCAATAAAAGTTCCCAGGATATACGAAGGAAATGAGGGTTGGGAGTCTGCAGAGGTCTGATACGTAGTGGTTCGTATAAGGTAATCTCTTGTGGTCGCGAATTGCTTTCCAAAATGACACTACTACGATGTAATGGAGATTGATTCTTAGTTTTGAGAATATGGACAGTAGTTTGGTCGGTTTATAGATTTGGCTACGCTGAATTGGTAGGTTTATGTTTAAGAATAAAAAACCGGCCAAGTGCGAGTCGCACTCGCTCACCGAGGGCTCCGTACAAATTTGTAGGTATATTATATGACGTGACAAAAATTTATGCTTTTCGCAATTTTTTCGTTATCTGTGCTTGACTTTGCTTCGTATCCAATTTCAAGATTCTGAGTGCACGGGAAGTATTCTGTAGGATTCGATTCCCTAGCGAGAGTCGAAATATTTATTTTTATTTTATCGGGGCAAACTAGCAAGCGTATTGATTATAGTAAGCGATTGCCTCCGCACATGGACACCCGCAACACCAGAGGCGTAACAAGTGCGTTGTTGGTCTTTTAAGAATGAGTACGCTCTTTTCTTTAAGGGTTTAGTTTTGTTCAATTGAGGCCCGGAGCCCTAAAAATGAGATCGGTTTCAATCGGTTAAAATATAAATAAGTTTTGAGTCAATATTAAACAATGACAATTAATAGATTGATATTTTGACATAATAGGAATTTCGAAATAGGCAGTAAAGGATGTGTGTAGATATATGTCTAGAATTTTTTTTTTCATTTAAGTTTTTAACATTCAAATCATAGGTAAATAAAATAATAAACAGGTTTGGATTGGCTTCTTGGGTGGTATAAGTGAATGAACTTCTGGTATAATGCACCATGCATTAACCTTTGATTAAACGGAATGCCTGCCTAAATGGGACTTTTCTATTATTCGGTCGGCGCATACCTAAGCTAGGCTAGTAATGTGAACTCCTCTTACCTAATTCACACTAAGAAAAGCACGAGTTCAATGAACTCATCAACACTCTTCCCGTAACTAATGTGAAATGATTCTTCCTAAAAACATTTTATCTATATACCGCTCTTTTATTTTATTTAGCTCTTCTACTTCATAAGTAATATCAATGTTATGTAATCCGAAAACATACGGACGAATAAAACCAATTTTTAAAGGTCTAACTCCTAAAGGATTTGTGACCCACTTACAGGGGTCGAGTTTTCTTTATAAGGTTTCGTATTCCGTCTATCTATGTGATAGATCGCCTTCTCAGACGTCCAATGTTCAATAAGCTTGAATAATTTGTCCAAAAAAATTTACGAATAAATACCCCTAAAGCCTTAGAACAAAGAGAGCCGATCCAATTTCATTCAACGGCCTTTTAATTAAAAAAAGAATTTGGTAATCAGTCGAGATAAAGTTTGTTTACATTAACGCAGGCTGTCCTTAAATAAAGAGATAATGTTAACGACGACGAATTAATATTGATGCAAGTTATTTGGTTAAACTAAGAGGACTCTAATTGAATTATCCTAAATTTTAATTGTACAGATATGTTAAATTAAGTTTTTCATTTATCTGTTGTTTAAATGATTCTCCCGATCCCGAACCGATCTAAAACGACAGCATTCGTGCTATAGTGTATCGTTGGTGAGTGCGTGATCGGAGGTCCTATGATGCAAAAACACCTCAATAGGCTGGCATACTGTGGGTCACCATACAGCATTATTGCGTTGTCTGTTTCAGCAATGACCAGGTGATCATTACTTTTGGATTCTGCTAATGATTTCTACCAGGCAGAGTACAGTTACTTTGGCAGGCCCATAAATAGGTTCTGAAATTAAGAATATAATGATTATGGTTATTTCATTGAACGTGTATTTCTACTGCGAATGAATGCAATGAATTCCTGGTATTATAGTAAGTAGTGATGAAAAATATGCAAACCTAACTATCAAACATAATTTCCCAATAAAAGCTTTCCTAAAAAATACATCAGACAATGGTTCAAAAATATGGTAATGTAATACGCTGCGCCTAGCATAATATTAAATCCCAAATAATAGAATCGACTAGAAATAACCAGGTTTTCAACATCGTATTTTCCGTATTAAGTATTTTGTTGAAAGCCCTTTCCTTGTTCAACCCCTCTTTATACTGTATCCGATATCATCCCCTCAAAATTATGAAAGTGTATAAACATTTTCACGCCCCTATCAGCTCGCCCTCTGATTTCCACATTTCCCGTCTGCAAGTTATTATTATCAAATCAAGCTATAGATACCTGGTTAGATAACGGTATGCGGTAGCATGACTACGCACTCCCCTAAGTTAATGGAAATATAAGACTTATATCGAGATTTTCAATCATTGTTTTACGATACTATAATTTTGAAGGGAGGAGTGTTTTTTAAGTATAATTCTGTTTGTTTGCCAAATACTAGACAACGCCTGTTTAAGGTAAATTGAAATATCAAGAACAAAACTGTTAATATTTCTAAGCCAAATTTATGAGCGCGTATTGCCTATTTCAAAGTAAATTTTTCTTCTTTAATTTTTTATTGAATAGGCGGCAAACGAGCCGACGTATCGCCTGATGGTAAGCGATTACCGCTGCCCATGGACACTCGCAACGCCAGAGGCATCACAAGTGCATTGCCGGCCTTTGAGGGATGGGGAGGGGGATGGAGGGACGGGCGGGGGTATGGGCCTCCGGTAGCCTCACTCACTCGCTGAAACACAGCGCAAGCGCTATTTTAAACCGATGTTTGGTGAGGCCGTGGTATCATTCCGGTTGCGCCGGTCCATTTATGCCAAAGCGTGGCTCTCCCACTATATCTACATAAATAAAAATGAATTACTAAATGTGTTGCTTAGCGCAAAACTCGAGAACCGCTCGACTAATTCGGTTTTTATTTCAGTAAGACACAAGGATGGTATTTATGGAGAGAGAAAAGATAAAAATTAGGAGGAAAATAGTAAAAACAACATATTTTTTTCTGTTAGACTGCGACAATAACTTTTGACAGAATTAACTCTATCGGGGCAACTATGTTGTAGAAATTAAATTAACTGACAAAGTACTTAGGTACTACACTAAAATCTTTAAGTTCGGTGTCTATAGCACTAAAAGATAGAGTTTGAAGTATTTATAATTACTAAAAGATATGTGTTAGTACGACATTTATGTGTAAGTAAATGAAGGATCGAGCTTACTCGGTATTTTTTTTGGTAAATTTCTATAAATGAATTCTAGCTAGATCGATTTCATGAAAGTCGTTTTTATTATATCTGTTATTTTCGTCAGTTTCACTCCTCATTTCTCATCAACGCCACCACAATGTGTGACAAAGTACAGCTAGTCGTTTATAAATACCAATTGAATGTTACTATCGAAAGTTCTTATTATACTGTTAGGTTTATAAAGTTCTGCCTAATGTTCCAGTAATTCCAAATTTAACTTTTTATGATATAAGTTCTTTCATTTTATTTAGTAAATTAAAGTCATTATGCTCATTCACTTAATATTCTCACATTTTTTACAAAACTACACAAAACGCAAACAGTAAATTTCATGCCGATACTTAAAAGATTAGGAAAATAAAACTGAACAAAACAGCGTCGAACGTGTCCTTAAATTAATTAGTGAAGGATAAAACTAACACAAGAAACACAAATTGTCAGCAGCATTACCATCAAAACTCATTTTGTGTACGTGATAACAAAGAACGTCGGTGGATATGCTTCGATTTGCATAATCTGTGCATCAAATTCCGTTAATTTTCTTTTAATGCGACGGCAGCTGCATGAGATGCAAACACGGACTCTCGCGTTAATCGCGTCTTGTTTAACGTGAATTTCAGTAAAGTGGTAAGGGATTAACGTTTTACATATTTATGCTTTAGTCCTTTAAGTTACAAAAACTAATGCTAATAACGTATAAATCCTTAACGTCAGGCTACTTGTACTATTAATTTAATTTGCAGTAAAACTAACTCAAACTGATATTGGTTGGAAAAGTTCATAATTAGTTACACAAAAGTAATTTGAATCTTATCACAAATCTATTATGGTTTCGCTGTATAAGACGGCTCAATTTCCGTGTTTCGTGGAGCTAAACTGTGTACGGTCATGTATATGGATTATTCGCCGCTCTGAAATTTTATGTTCAGGAAAATGGAATTGCAACTTTTGAAACATATTCTTACGCTTCATTTCAGTCCAGAGTAGACAAAAACGATAGCACTCCATACAGCTAAGCACCATTTTCATATTCATCATGACTTTTATTGACTTTTTACTTTGATGCCCTCTTATCCCTTATCAGGGACATAGGGCTCTCAGAAGGAACCTCAATTTCTCCCGGTCCTGTGCGGCAAACTCGAGATCGTTCCAGCTGTAATCGATAGTTGCAGTCTCTCTATTGACTAATCGCATCCAAGTATTTCGCGTTTTCTTTCGCTGTTCGCTCGTACTTGACTTTTATTGAAGTTTATTATTTCCGTATTGTACTGTCAGTCCGTTCAATGTATGTCCTTCGAAGCCTATGCAGCACTTACTGGAGACTCAAAAACTTATTTATTAATCCGATTATTCTATCAACATCCTTGTCTTTATTCTTCTTACTACACCGTCATTCAACTTGCACTATTTTCTAACTTTAGGTAGTGCAAGTATTTACATAAATTAAGTGTTTTTTTACAAATATTAAGATTACGAATATAAATTATGCCATTTTGTAGATTGATTTCTTCAATTACAATTAAAAGATTTCGCTTTTAAATTGTTTCATAGAATTTTCAAGGAGTGTATCGGTGAGAACGCATCAAGGTTTATGATATATTGATATATATATATATATATATATATATATATATATGTATAACTGCATACAATATACACTGAAGAGGTGAGGTGGAGGATCACACACGAAGCTCGATGAAGCGTCTAGACAAGGTTTCTGCTTGAATGCTCTTTATATGCGTATTTGTATATTGTGTCTAATCAAGAATTGGGAATATTTTTAGGTTTAAATAAAACATTACTAAATCTCACATTCCTAAGACTTTAAAAACGAAAAGTAACGTAAAATACACCCTTTAAACAAAGGGTGTATTTTTCACTATTACTTATATGAAGCACACAGTTCTCTTGTAACAAATACATCGCGTAACAATGTCATACGTGCATTCTTTTGCCTACAGGATGAAACGACTTTTATTGTCCACAAATGGTGCCCATTACATTGATGTCTAAGTTTCTAACATGCAGAAATGTTTATTTACTTCAAAATTAGATAGTTACAAGTATTATTAATATAAGTAGGTAGGTTCCCTTTTAAAATATAGTTACGGGATTCTGTCACGGAATTGGGTTTGCTTTTTTATGCTTATACGTCTTACTTACTCATTCGATTCGTATGAAATTTTACAAAGAGTATATTTCTAGTACACATATATTATCTCGAAAGAAACTTAAATTTACTTTCAAAAACTAAAGGTAGGAAGTGGTTTAAGCTAAATAAAAGATACGCAAAAGTTGTCTATAAAAGTATGTCAGCAAGATCAGCACAGAGCAAACACTGTTTCTGATATACCATACAAAGAAACTTTGAGTAAATAGATATAGCGTACATAAGCTGTTAGATACTACGTTTGGATGTTAATATTCATTACGATACACCCCTGGGGAATTGACAGTGTTGTCCCAACCTGATCGGACAAGGATGTGTGAAATGTTCAGAGTGGACTCGAAGATACCCGAATACCTTTAGAATACGAATTATAATTAGTACAATATTTTAGGATATTTAATTATTTTTTAAATATTCCGCACTAGGAATACATTTCGTCGCTATGGACACACATGTACATGGAACAAACACAAATGATACCTGGAGTTACTCAAATAAAGATTAAATATTAAGTAATATTATTTTGTTTTATTAAAGTTTTAACTAAATAAACAAGAAAACATGTAAAAAACAATAAAATACAAAAAACCTACGTCAACAACTGGACCAAATTGAAATGGAAGCACCAGCTTTGAAATAAAAACAGATTCATCAAAATCGGTTCACTCGCTCGGTCGGAAGTCGGTCAATAACAATCCATTTCCATATAAGAATTTAATAACCATACTTTAAAACGAAACACTCTTAAAAAATATTCAAAGCATATCATAACGTGTAAAAGCTATAAAGATTTAATTACGTTCCAGATTAATAGGATAACAAACACTTTGTATCACATACTTTCATAATAGAGTGAGCACCTCTACTTTGTACTGCAGAACCAATATTTACATGCCTCTAGAGAGGATGGCGCGTATTGACGAAATTCATCACAGACAACCAGTTTCGTAACTATAATTTCTCATCAGTAACAGGAGACGTCTTTTGAACAACTTATGCATATAAATGTACGTAGAACTTCTAGTTTGAGAGGGAATGATATACTCTTGTTCTTTGAAATTCGATCAAAGTTTTCGATGAAGATTATGAGTGTTATAGTTACGTCAAGTAATTTGTGTTTGATTCAAACAACTTTTTATGGAATATTGGGCAAACGAACAGGTCTATTGCCTGATGGTAAGCGATTACCGCCGCCTATGGATATGCCCAACACCAGAGGCGTCACAAGTGCGTTGCTGGTCTTTGGGGGAACGGATGGTTAGGATATGGACTTCCGGTATCTTCACTCGCTCGGTGAAACTTAGCGCAAGCGCTGTTTCACACCGGTTTTCTTTAAGGCCGTGATATCACTCCGTTCTAGCCAGCCCATTCATGTCTGTGTTTCACCGAGTGAGTGAGGATACCTGAGGTCCATATACCCAATCCCTTTTTCCATCACCCTCCCCATCTCCCAAAGGCCGGCAACGCACTAGTGACGCCTCTGGTGTAGCGGGTATTCATGGTGGCGCTAATCGCTTACCATCAGGTCTGATACGTCTGCTCGTTTGCCCAAAATATCAAAAAAAAAAAAAAAAACTTGCGCGCTTTTCAAGAAACCTCACTTCTGCTTCACTTAATTCAGAAACCAAATCATTTCAGACAGTCCACTTGAGGAACCTCACAAGAACGCAGCTATTCTTAATTATACGTCTGCTCTTAAAACCGTACTCCCAGTTGCCAAGAAAATACACTAACTATAGACAGACATCTTAATCACAGTATCTAGACTAAATTGTAGCTTGCAGAATTAGAAAGATTTAAATTGAACATTCGAAGTTTCGACTAAGAATTAGCTTTCTTGGTATCCAATAGATAATAACAACGATTCAAACAGTTAGGTATGTAGCTTTGAATTAATATTCATTACAGTCTGGGATAAACCTTAGTGGTGGAGCGTCGTAAGCTTCGCGTTTCGACGCTTCAGTACTCTGTCAAAACGTGGTATGTGATATTTGACATTGAATAATTAGCATTTTGAATAATTAAGTATTTGATGATATTTAATACAGGGTCATTAACCTGATTACATTGTACGCAAAAGTTTATGTACACAAAGACTGTGGCTGGTGATGATTCCTTTAAATTTTGTCCATACTAATATTATTAATTCGAAAATAACTGTTTGTCTATCTATCTCTCTTAACACTGCTAAACCGCTACAATAATTTTAATGAAATTCGACATACAGATACTTTGATCCTTGAGGAAAGAAATATGTACTAGTTACCGCAATAACCGACATACACGTAAGCAGAACCGCAGACACAAGGTAGTGTCTTTATAAAAGGCCTTGGCGACTGATGATTAACAATGTTAATTAGTACATATAACAGCTAAATTGGTATGAGACTAGTAAAAGTTCTCGACCACACAGATTTTTTTTGATAAAAATCAAAATATTATTAATAAATTATCAATTATTTAATAAAAATTTTATTTGTAAATTATATCAAATAAAAATCATTAATATAATTTATTAATATACGTCACCACAAATAATAAATTAACTTTTTTATTAGGTAATGAATCACCAATCACAAATTATTTAAAACTTGTATACAACACAATATTAACGAAACAAGTAGCACAAAATAGAAATATATGAGAATTACAAATATTTAACGATTTTTTAATTATTTTTAGTCAGTACACGGAATGTTTAGTAAATACAGTGATTACAAGTAGTCTACAAACTTTATCATTACAATCCTACAAGATATTTAATCATTATTTCTCACCTCTTAAAAATATTTTATGTCTACTATTATTATATTCATCAGTAACTTTGCAAGAGGCAAACTTTTTAATGGTGTTAATTTGTTAAAATTTTTAACGACGTGAATTCTGACGGGTATGAAAAAATTACGATCAGGAATTGACGTGTTCAACGTGCAAAAGTAAAAGCTTCATTAAAAATAACTTTGTTCGTAAAATAACATTTTTACGAAAACGATCGGCAGGCACGTAAAAATCTTTTGATTGAGGTTTTGTATGGATAGAGATGTGACGGTTTTCGAACAAAAATGATTTATTTAATGAAGTAATTAGGTCGGAGTGAATAATTATTTATGTTTTACGAGATTACTGAATATTACATTACAAATGTTCATTACTTTGATTAGTAGAGGCATCAACCGTGTGTGTGTGTACTCGTATGTTGTTAATTACCCAACTGTGTAAGAAGGAGGGTTATGTTTTTCGAGTGTATGTAGGTATGCATGTATGTATATTTCTTGGGCACGCCCTAGAACCTAAACCACTTTCGTCGTTCATCTTAGTCGTGAGAGTGACACTAGGAACACGAAATTAAAAAAAAACAATAATAAAAATTCTATTATTTTCAGTTATTTCTATCTTTATAGTTTTCAATGAATTTAATAAAGATTGCAGTTATTTTCGCAGTCGGCTCTTTTTTAAAGTTATTAAATGTTTTTTCATACTGATCTCTTAAAGCCATCAATTTTTAGTAACAACTTAAAGGGGTGACAACAATGATATGAGTATATTCGATGATCTGATGTATCATAATAAGCAACAAAATTAGGAGGACGTTAAAAAGATAATTATTATTGTAAACAAAATTATAGGTAGCTTTTAGTGAATACAAATAAATAACAAGGATTTAAAAAAACAGTTCAGTAGTTTTAAACTTTATAATCTACGAAAGAAGCATCACTAAGCCGCCTTGGTGTGGGTCGTCATACTGCATTGTTGCATTGTCTGCAGTCGCAATGAATACGGTGACCATTACTCTTGAATTCTGCTTATGATTTCCATCAGGGAGAGTAGAGTCATTTTGGCCGGGTCAAGAAATAGTCGCCGTTAAGACATTTATATGACTAATAAAAATGTGACGAATTTGTGCATAAAATGTGAAAGCATCACACAAATTCACTTTGCATTATCCATTTTACGACTAAAGTTATATATTATTATTGTTCGCAATTAAGTTTTAGGGTTACGTTAATGTCCTGCACTAGCTTTTACCCGCCGGCACATCCACATGTATGCCGTATATCGCAGTAATTATTTTTCAGATTAATATAATATGTAATGTAGCTTTCTATGAATAAAATAATTTTCAAAATCGGTTTAGTAGTCTCCAGATAAGTCTCCCTACAATTTCACAAGCTAACATCTTTATAATATTAGTATCGATTAGACTTTAACATAGAAAGGAAACTTAAAAAATCATCTACCGCGTTATTCGTAACACGCCTGGAGATGAGCACTCGGCTCTTGTAATAACACGATATGGGGACGAATAATATGAGATGTCTTTTTGCTGAGGCTTATCTGTGCGCTGTTCCGTAAGTGTATTTTATTTAAATTGTCTCTTTATTACGTCTGTACGAGTTTATGGAATACAGTAATTGTTTATCAAAAGAAAAGAAAAAAGTAAATTAAAAATGTGTGTTCTCTATTTTAAGATTCATACCGGTTTTACGTATTAGGCAATGGAAAATTTTCTCACTTGTTTTATGGAATTGGAGGCAAACGAACAGACGTATCGCCTGATGGCAACACCAGAGGCATTACAAGTGCGTTGCTGGCCTTTGTTGAATGGGAAGGGGGATGGAGAAAAGGGTTGGTATCCGGTATCCTCACACACTCGGTGAAACAAAGCGCAAGCGCTTCATACCGATTTGCTGTAAGACCCTGGTATCACTCCGGTTGAGCCGACCCATTCATGACAAAGGGTGGCTCTCCCAATGTTAATGTAAGTTTTTTCCCTTTTGTGTAATTTTAGAGTGTGGTTTTTAGTTTTGCTAGTAAGTACCCTTGCCATTGGAGGGACTAGATGCTGAGGATAAATTGACTTCTAAGCTTACAATATTTTTACGTGGTTAAATGTAAGCTTTTAATAATATGACACCGTCTCATACCAGTCACATAAATATAATCAAATAACATTTTATTTAAAATACCAACATTTTAAACTAATATGATTACGTACATTATTATTTACAATCCAAACCTAATTGAAATAATATATACCTAATAATGGTTTGTTTATACACGCATCAATGAAAATATTTTTTCCAGCAAAATTCATAATTCCTCAACCAAACGGTAAAGTGCATTCAGCGCCCGGAAGCGCAGGCAATTGCACTCTTCAAACTCATAAAACTTCAGTGAACAATATTCAGTACTCCAATTACGGCAATAGCATTTGAGTGGTCTGGAAGGATATTGCAAAAAAGCTTGGTACGGGGGCAAGCGCGTGGCGTCACGAGCCGTTGCAACAGAACCTAATAGGAAATGCGATCGTTGTCTTTAATCGAATCGATGTGCTCTGGAACGGTGCAGAGCTGGGAAAATGTAGAATTAGAGGACTGGAAATATTTTTTTCTACGTAAGTTGAGTTGCCATTAAGAATGTACGTGTTTGCAAAACATTGTATAACACGTTGAGACAACATGCATTTTTCGGAGAATTTTTATTTAATACTTACTTTCTTTAGAAATATATAAAAAAAAGATATTTTTTTTTTGCGGGTAGGTGTTGAAAAGTTCAAACGCGTTTGTAAAAGCTCCTCATATATTTAAATTGTTTTTAACTTATTCTTCACTTAATATTTAATTATTGTGTACTCACCGGATACTTACAAGTGGTCTGCATTTAATATGTGTTAATTTGCGCTCACAAGCCACCTACCAGTGTTATCACACATCTTTATAAACCGCTCCAAATCAATCTTAAATAATATACGTTACGCTACTGCTACTTACTATTGAAATGTCCCAGCTTGCTGAAATTCAATCGGCTCAGAACACCCTTGAAGAAAGTTTTAGTAAAAGGATGGCCCAGTTGGAGGCACAGCTGCACTCCGGAGGCACCTCTAAGGACACTGTAGCCCGAGTTTCCGAGGAATTTAGGACATTCCGGGAGCTCATGTTCAACATGTTGGGATTGCTACGGAAACAAATTGATGAGTGTGCCAGGATGGTGGACATCATAGAGACCCGTCATCGTCGCAAGGCACTGATCTTCATAGGTATACCTGAAGCTGTCCAGGAGGATTGTAGTCAGACTCTGTTAAGTGTTCTGAACCAGAAAATGAACCTTAAAAGTGTGACTGCGCCTAACATCATGGTCTGTCACCGCTTGGGTACTCCTTCGAAAGAACGTCGTCGCCCGGTGCTCGTCAGGTTCTCTTCTGCGGAGGTTCGTGCTGCGGTCTGGAAGGTGAAGACATCGCTGAAGGGATCCGGTTTTGCAGTGAGGGAGTTTTTGACTAAAACCCGACAGACGGCATTTGGTTTGGCACGGCAGCATTTTGGTGTGTCGGCCTGCTGGACACAGGACGGCACAATTATTATCAGACCTGCCGATAACACTCGCCATAAAATAACATCCCCGGAAGAGTTGAAGCCACTTATAGCCAAGTATCCCAAGGTGACATACACGCCCAAATCGAACTCCAGTACTGTTACGAAAGGACCCCGGAGACAATAGGTACAAGCGCTAAATAATATCAATATCTAATGTTTACATTGATAAAAGTGATAAAAGTTTGTTATTATAATTTACTCAGTGACAGTATGTTGGAATATCTGTCAAGTGTCAAAACAATGCTAGTTTCGTTCGCCACCCAGTTTGGGTGCGTTCTGAATTTTGTTATAAATTAATAGTGTTTGTACTTTTGTCTTACTGTTTTCCGTTTCTTAAAGTTTTCCCCTTTTTTTTTTTCTCTCTCTCGTTTTATTTGATTGTGGTGATTTAATTTCATATTTAAGCATTTATAGACACTCAATAATTTTTTTTTTCTTTATTATTGTCATATGTTTTCTCAATTCTCAACAATCTTGTATTTGTGTGCCTGCTGGTGGGTGGTGTGGAAATATGTTCTGTAGTCCCCGTTCACTTATTATATTATTGCTAAAAGTAATTTAAGTAGATTTATAACTTTTAATATTTCTATAGTTTTTTATATATTTTTTTTATTTGTATATATATATATATATATATATTTTTTTAGTTTTATGTAAATATATTATGTTGGTACACTGATACACTGATGACTGATGATGAAGGTGTAGTATATTTCTCTGCCGACGACTCTTCAGAGGGTGACAGTTTCACTTCTTCGACAGGGACTTTGGGTGATCAATTGCGGCAAACATTTACTACTCAATCTCGTCCTCTCCTTAACGTTTGCCACATAAACGCGCAGAGTATCCCCAGTCACTATAATGAATTAACCGACACTTTCTTAGGCAATGACGTTCATGCCATCCTGATATCGGAAACCTGGCTCAAGCCTCACCTTCCCTCCACCTCCTACCCTCTGCCCGGTTTCGTCCTTATCCGCAACGACCGTTTGGATAAAAGAGGTGGTGGCGTTGCCATCTACCTCCGTAGTATTTTCCCCTTTAAAATTCTATCCTCCTCCTCTACTAATACTTCCCCAAACGCAGAATATCTCTTCCTAGAGGTTTGTGTCAGGGGAGTGAGCGTTATTCTCGGTGTGGTTTACTGCCCTCCCACTGTCAACTACTTCTCCAGTCTGGAAACAGTTCTGGAATCTTTAGGGTCGGAATACTCACATCACATCATCATGGGAGACTTGAACACAGACCTCCTAGACCTAAACTCCTCTCGTACGCGTAAGCTCCTTCAGATCGTCCAATCAACCAGCCTCCATGTCCTCCCTCTTCAAGCCACTCATCACAACTTTCAACACCAGGATACCTGGCTTGACCTAATACTCATCTCCTCACCAAACCTTATCTCTTCCCACGGTCAATTCCCTGCTCCCGGTTTTTCCCACCACGATTTGATCTTCCTATCCTATACCCTGAAACCTCCTAAAACAGTTCCCAAAATTCTAAAGATACGTAGTTTCCGGTGCATGGATTTAGAAAAATTAAATGCAGATGCAGCAAAGATAGATTGGACGACCGTAGCGGCAACTAACGATGTAAACAAAAAGGTCGATGTATTTAATGATAATATTGTGCAACTGTACGACGTCCACGCTCCTATTAAGTCAGTGAAAATAAAACGTGCCCCGGCACCATGGATGACCGAGGAAGTTCGCTCAGCGATGAGGCGGAGGGATCAATCTTTTCTCAAATACAGGAGAGATCGATGTGAAGACAGGTGGAATCATTATAAGGCTGTCAGGAATCGCTGTAACCAGGTGATACGAAACGCTAAACGCCGACATATTCTACAAAACTTAGAGTCCTCTTCTTCTTCCAGTATCTGGAAGTTTCTTAGTACTATAGGTATTGGTAAGAAACAACATCCCGAGTTTAAGAACACAATTTGTTTGAATGATATAAATCGTTATTTCTCCTTCACGTCCACCCTGGATCTTCAAACCAAGTGTCAAACGTTAAACTACATATCTGGTCTTACCAGTCCCAATATCGACTCATTTGAATTTTCTCCGGTGTCTTCTGTGGATATCAAAAAGATTATATTATCCATCCGTTCTAATGCTGTTGGTTATGATGGCATTAGCCGTCGCATGATAACTACAATCCTCAACTATACTCTCTCAACAATTACCCACATAATTAATTTCTCTCTCGACTCAGGAACCTTCCCTTCTTCCTGGCGCAACGCTTACATTATCCCCCTTCCTAAGAAAAATGATCCTACACTACCTGAACACTTTCGACCTATCTCCATTCTCCCTTTTCTATCTAAAGTGCTCGAAGCCTGTGTATATAAGCAGCTTTCAGAATTTGTATTCAAACACAAACTGCTAAGCCCTCTACAATCTGGCTTCAGGCCTGGTCACAGCACTGTCACCGCCCTCCTTAAAGTGACTGGCGACATTAGGAAGGGCATGGAAGACACCAAAGTTACAGTCTTAGTTTTGGTAGACTTCTCTAATGCCTTCAACACAGTCAGTCACGAAATCCTACTATAAATCCTCACATATCTTAAGATCTCCCCAGATGCACTGGAATGGTTCTCCACTTATCTTCAAGGACGCCAGCAATGTGTTCGTGTCCAAGACTCGACTTCGAGTTGGTGCGACCTTTACACTGGCGTCCCACAAGGCGGAATTTTATCTCCTCTATTGTTTTCTCTATTTATCAACCTCCTAACTCAACATCTTCAGTGTACGTATCACCTGTATGCCGATGATCTGCAGCTTTATTCACAGGAAAGAGTCGAGAACATAACGCGAGCCATTGATAACATCAACAGGGATCTAGATTGCATAACATCGTGGTCGATGCGGTTCGGATTATCAATAAACCCTACCAAATGTCAGGCAATCGTGGTAGGCAGCAAAATTATGATTCGCAGACTGGATACGGCTTCTCTCCCGCCGATCGTCCTCAACGGCTCGGTTATCCCTTGGAGCCCTGTGGTCAAGGATCTGGGCCTGCTCATCGACTCAACGCTCGATTGGCGAGCTCAGGTCACTCAAGTGAGTCAAAAAGTCACTGGAAGCCTACGCACATTATACCGTCTGAAGAATTTCCTACCTCCTAAAACGAAAATCTCTCTCATGCAATCCCTAATTATCCCAATTATTGACTATGGTGATGTGTGTTATTTCGACCTGAATGCAGACCTCCTCAATAAACTAGACCGTCTTCTCAATAACTGCATTCGATTCATATTTAATCTCCGCAAGTACGACCACGTGTCTGCTCTGCGTTCCCAATTAAAATGGTTACCAATCCGTCTGCGCCGCAATCAACGAGCTTTGACCTCCCTTTTTTCTTTCCTCAACTCCCCCTTTTCACCCACTTATCTCAATCCCTATTTGCGTTTCCTGTCTTCAAATCACAACAGAAATCTTCGTTCAACCGATAATCTGCTTCTCTTGTGTCCTTTTCACAACTCCGACTTTGTGAACGCTTCGTTCTTCGTGCAGGCGGTTCTGCTCTGGAATACGCTCCCACTTGAAGTCAGGATGTCCACAAATCGGTACATATTTAAAAAGAATGTGCATGATCACCTTCTTGAGATGTCAGAGTCATCGCACCAATAGTATACCGCTTTAAATAGTATTCCATCCACAGTGTGATATTTGTGTTTGTGCCTTTATGTATGTATTTGTGTATATGTTTGTGTATATATGTATTTGTGTACATGTTTTTGTATATATGTATTTATGTATATGTTTGTGTATGTATGTCATGTATATGTGTATATGCATTAGGCCTATGTCAATTGCGTTATTTTTAAGAATTATAACCTCGATGCACCTACTTACCTATATCTCCACACCCCCTTAAGGTTGGCTGGTAGAGAATGCCTAAGGCATTAAGTCCGCCGATGTACATAAGTGCATGAAGTTTTAAATAAATAAATAAATAAATATTTACCTCAACAATTCAAAATTCCACTAAACAATGTGTGTAAACAGTAATACTTTTCCATACTTTGTTAACCCGAATGCAATTTCATAGTGAGGTTCCGGATTGTTTAATCTTTGAATCTGCGGATACTGGAATCTACGGTATTATAGTATATACTTACTTATATATCAACAGCAGCCTTTAACTGCTGAATATAGACTGGGCAGTTGACCCTACTTATGTTACCAACAGACAGAGTAGAGTCATTTTGGCAGCTAATTTATGAAAAAAGTTATACTGGGCAGTGGATCCTACTTTTGTTTACAACAGGCAAAGACCTAAGTAGAGTCATTTGGCAGCTAATTTATGAAAGAAGTTATACTGGGCAGTGGATCTTACTTATGTTTACAACAGGCAAAAACCTAAGTAGAGTAATTTTGTCAGCTAATTTATGAAAGAAGTTATACTGGGCAGTGGATCCTACTTATGTTTACAATAGGCAAAGACCTAAGTAGAGTCATTTTGGCAGCTAATTTATGAAAGAAGTTATACTGGGCAGTAGATCCTACTTATGTTCACAACAGGCAAAGACCTAAGTAAAGTCATTTTGGCAGCTAATTTATGAAAGCAGTTATACTGGGCAGTGGATCCTACTTATGTTTACAACAGGCTAAGACCTAAGCAGAGTCATTTTGGTAGTCAATTTATAAAAAAAAATGTTATACGTATTTATGTTGTTATAATTGTTACAATATTGTTATTCTTACTTTTACGTAAATTGTTACATACTTGATACATGTAAAATTACTTGGGAAATATATTCCCAAGTAATTTTTATTTATTCCTAAAACGATCTGAACAATGGCTTTTTAGACTGAAAATGACTATATGATGTATCATGCTGTTTCTAAAATCCACGACAGTAATGTATAAAACAAAATGATTGATGGTCGATAAAGGATATTGCAGACAAAGTACACGATAATCGAATTAGGTGTGAGCCAAATATTGTTAAAAGATTAGCAGTTAAAAGTAGCATAAATAACAATTCATTAATTTCTTAGATTTTTAGATAGAGAGATAAAAAATGATAAATGTGTGCTACCTAAACATATAAAGCAAGATTTGTTCATACGTTATTTGCAGTAGGTGGGATGTAACAACATATTATTAGAATTTCTCAGAAAAAACCTACTTTGTAGTGATTTATATTTGTCAAAGAATTCTGTAGAATCGTACAGGATAATAAATTCGAACCTTTCATGTTATTTTTGCAAAACACCTTAAGCTTCCTACCAATAAGCGCATTGTCGCAAAACCACAGAGTATAACTTATTTTATTTTTATTTGTCGACGTCACCTAATAAGACTGGCAAACAGGCAGTTCAAGAGATGTGAAGTTGCGTGGGCCAGCAAGTGTATATGTGTATAAGTGTATGACAGGTAAGGAAAAATGGACTAAATTAGTAACCGAATGGTACTCAAGGAGTGGCAAAAGAAATAGAGGCAGGCAAAGCAAAAGATGGGAAGATGATATCAAAAAAATAGTTGGTCCGAAGTGGACCCGCCTAGCAAGAGACAGGATTACATGGAAATCTTTAGAGGAGGCCTTTGTCGACAGACAAGCTGTTTCACATAAACCGGTTACCGAGAAAATAAACTCAATCCAAGTTAAAAAATTTAGAAATTAAGCAGGTTTGTATATGTTAATAAGCAAAAGGAACAGCAATAAAGGCTATTTTATTTTTATTTATTTTATTTATTTACAAAATGATTGCCGAAATTAAATCACTCTTTAACGTATGGTACCTGGATGATGGCACTATCGGGGGTAAACCGAAGGACGTGTTAAAGGACTTAGAAATCCTTGTTCCTCGCTTCAAGGACCTAGGTCTGGAGGTGATCTCTCTCACTCTCTCGACGGCGTTGGTGCTTGTACTCACTTGTTTCGTTTGGCGGCTGTTTTACCGGGCTTCAGGGAACTGTCCTCATCCGATTCACGATCGATCACCCTGTTAGGCTCTCTCATGGGCATTTTTTTGTGCTGTTCCTTGGGCTATAGCCTCCAGAATGCATCTTCTTCTTCGTGGGAGAGATATACTTTGGCTTGAATGGGTCGGCTCGACCGGAGTGATACCACGGCCTCACAGAAAACCGGTGTGAAATAGCGTTTGCGCTGTGTTTCACCGAGTGAGTGAGGTTACCGGAGGCCCATACCCCAACGCGTCCCCCATCCCCTTTCCCATCCCCCAAAGGTCGGCAACGCACTTGTGACGCCTTTGGTGTTGCGGGTGTCCATGGGCGGCGGTAATCGCTTACCATCAGGTGATACGTCTGATCGTTTGCCCACTATTCAATAAAAAAAAACCACTCATGAACGTCTGAAAGACCTGTTATATTTGCCCCCCGATTTAGCCGATAAAGAGTAACAGACAGACATACAGTTACATTCAAATTCATATTTAATTTTTCCTACATGTTTTTCCATATTGGATATGGATGCCCAAACCATTGTTTTGTACTACAGAAAGGGAGTTTTACTGTACGTAAATGTTTTTACTAATGTAAAAATTGAGTGTTTTTTCCAATCTCTGGTTTTTCAAAGACTATCATTTTCCCACTTTTATCCCTCCGTCGGATACACCTGCGATGATCCGTTATAAAATTGTAATACCGCTAATGGCTTTCGCATGTCCTTATTTATGCAGTGCCATATAAACGTGTCGTTATTTATAAAGATGTGTTTCATTGTTTAACTTTTATATAGTAAGTAAACGTTTTAGTAATTACTTGAATTTCCTTTAAATCAGTATTTCGTAGGTTTGAGATTATGATTGGCCTTCAATTTGACGTCACCCTAAGACTGTTTTATATCTATTTTCCTATGTGCTGTGCTTCTGTGGTGCAGTGATATACGTCTGCTGTGCTTGAGGTGTCGGGTTTGATTTTCAGTTTGGACCAAATCTTTGTGCGTATAAACATGGGTTTTACATCGTCTATCGTTATAAAGATGTATTCATTTATTTAAATAAAAATCTATAGACCATCCAGACTTTTTACGTAAACATAAAATATATATACTTATTCTAGTGCCACGTTGTTGCTCACGATGAACTCCGGAACTATATAAGCGATTTTCACGTTTTTTTAATGTGTGTGTTTGCTGGCGTTAGGTACGCCAAGATAGGATACTTAACATCTTTTTTTTTACTTGCTTGCATTTAATGATATTTACTTCCACTGAGCTTGTAGTTAAAATATTTATAACTTTTTTCTATGCAACCGATCACACAATATATTAAAATACAATTCCAGTGTGAATTACGTTCAAAAGTGAATTTAATTTGCTTCATAAAATATAGTCGTAAACGATGTTCATTGTGTCCACTGCATTCAGCGACACGCAATCAATCACACTTATTAGCAATCGTTGACGGTGGCAGTCGAAGTACTTGAATAAGTTCCATATTCACTTGGGAACGTGTTTGAGATAGCACACACTGCACATGGGCGAGACGCTCTGGTAATATGTAAAACTTCATGGAAGGGCATCATAAAATCGAAAAAAATGTCGTATGAGATAAAAGAAGAAACTAAAAAACAATTCAGGTATTTGTAAATGATATTCACATTTATTCAACATAAATGGTTTATTGTGAAAACCAGCAAAGTGCTGTCATATGCTATGTAAAGATATAGTTTTTCTAAATTTTCTTGTAATTTAATAATTTCAGACCTACTGAAATTATAATGTTTTTGGTATAGTCAGCTTTTAGAACACCTTAACTTAAAATTAAGTTTACGTCTATTAGATAGTTTTGGCGTATTTCGGTTAAGGTGTTTTTCTAGTAAGAAGAAATAGTATGGGATGTGTAACTGGTCCAGTTGCAGAATAAGCGAATGACAATAAATAGAATCGTCATATTTATTCAAATTGCCAATACTCATAAAACTTATTGATATTCATAAACACTGGAAGGCTCTAAAGTGTAGATCAATATGCCGAAGACTGTAAGCTGTCTGTACTACGCCGGTCGAATCCTTTGTGCTCCAGATTACGTTATTTAGGCAACCATTGACATGTAAATTCGTTTAGGCTATTAAATTTGCATTCTAATTAAAACAAGACACCCGGCATTGGCTTATTTTGTAAATAGGTACTTGCTGCTTGTTAATAAGGACTGTATAGGTAGGTACTTCAAGTTCTTCTAGATTCATGATTGTTGGGCTTGAATGTAAATAGAAACAAAATACATTATGCAATAGCATTATAACGCAAACAACATTCGTTTTTCTTCAAAAAATTATTATTATTTTCTTTTTTTTATATTTCGGACATCTAACACACAACGCCATCTAGTCCCAAGCTAAGCAGAGCTTGTGTTATGGGTACTAGACAACTGATATGAATACATATATACTTTTTTTTTGTAAATACATACATATTATACATAGAAAACACCCAATATTCGAAACAAATATTTGTAGATCACACAAACACTTGGTCCGACCCAGGATTTGAACCCGAGACCTCAAGCACAGCAGTCGCATTCTCTACCACTGCGCTACCGAGGCAGTTGTGTAAACCTCTTGACCATTTTTATCGTGTCAAAATTCTTACAGCTAACTAGGAAATGGTATGTCGTGGAATCGATTAAGACTAAACAGTATTTCGTCACAAGGCTGGGTACCCGAACACCTTAAGAAAAAGTATCTAAATATTTCTGAAGACCTTCGCCAGGTTGTCAGAAGTTGAAGACATCTAGAAGTAAATATGTCTGTGCTCAAAGTAAGACTATAAAAATATCGGAACTTGGTCATGTCTATTTACTATTATTTATCTGTTTAGGTATAATTTTAGTAAGTTCTAATTTCGAGTGTTAAGCTTAATTAAGAATTCAAAATTTCGTCAACGTCAGATGTAAATGTTTTGAGAAACCAGACACTAATTATGTTTCGTTCAAAAATATTATAAAACTTTATAGTGAACTTTGTACGAATCACAAACGTACACAATATTATGTCAAGCTGTCTACAATAACATGGTAACGACAGTTCTGCGTTCACGAAGCGCGCCTTTCCTAACTTTACGTGAATATAAATTGTACAAGTACTACTTTCACGAACTATTACATAATACGCCAGCTCATAACATTTTCGTCCAATTATTTTAAATTGTCTGTTTTAAGAATAAACTATGTTTACAACGTACTTCGCTTATTCGACTTATGACAGATACTTTAAGCGAAGTTATTTCAGGACTTCTTACTCACTAAAAGAACTAAAGAACTAATGTGTTGAATATTTTTAGTTTTGTTAGTCATATCTCAATAAAATATTTTTGTACAACGTGTGACAATGAATTGTTTTGTTTTATAAGAGCTAAGCTACGCCAAATAATTTTATTCCCGCTGACCGGTCCCGTCGCGAGACCCAACGCGTGATAATGCATTATTTATACGCCCTTAGACGACCAAAACGAATGCAGATACTAACGAAAAATAAGATACGGAGGCACAGTCGCCTTTTGTCTCAACGACAAACGTGCCTTGTGAATAAATAACACAAATAAAAAATCTTATAAATATTGAACAACAGTATATTTCACACTTAACCGAGAGCTACAGTAACTGAGATATATTATGACATGGTTTTATGTCGATGCAGGGTTTTTTGGTGGTTCATGTTTTTACGAATCTTTGTTTGTAAACGATTCGGGACAATGCATCGGTTTTTATTAGTATTTTTTACAATGTTCGTATGCCTTAAACATCCAAGTTTGGTGATGCTGAAAAACTCTTCTGGGAGGTAAGTTTTAAAATTTAAGTGACGTCTGGCTACAATGTCATACATTAGTGATTACTTTTTGCGAAATGAGAATACGTTTGTGGAATTTTTTTCACAAGCCAAATACGAAACGAACTGGTTAAAAATTGTTCAACATTGTTAACTTTTTGTTCGAATACTGCTGGTAAAAGAATGAAGAAAGATAAATAAAAACTGACGTTTTAGTTTGAAGCTTGTTCGTGTAGATTTGTTTAGTTTCAATCAATATTTCATCGTCATTGGCAGCCGGTCACCGCGTAACGTCAGAGCTGGCAAACATAGAAAACGAAATCAGTAGAGATTTCATCCATGCATTTTGACTTTTATTATTACTTCACTATTACTTACAGAAACTCAACTATATACGGTAGCGCCTATTGGAATAGGGGACAAACGAGCAGACGTATCGCATAATGGTAAGCGATTACCGCCGCCCATGGACACTCGCAACACCAGAGGCGTTACAAGTGCGTTGCCGGCCTTTGGGGGAAGGGGAGGGGGATGGGGGAAGTGGTTAGGGTATGAGCCACCTATTTACAATGGGTATGTACGACTGTAGAGATTCAATTCCCGGGTTGTATAAATTTTTCGTATGATCTGCAAATATTAGTTTTAGAGTGTGGGTATACCCATAGTAAATATTGTACATCATAAATAATAATTATGTAGTTACAAAATGCAAAGTATTTATATCAGTTGTACCCACAGTGAAATAACAACATTTATATAAAATATATTATTGTACAAGATATATTCTTTTACGTTTCTGCCTATATTGGGACTTGATGATGAAGTTGTGCATTATATTTATAACAATTTGCCAATATATTTGTAAAAATATCTATAAAATATTTTCTACTTTTATTTCCTTAAATTTATAGGGTTACTAACAAAATATTTCGAAATATAAGTAGCATATATATTATCTATCATTTATTATTCTCGTGTCACATTGTTGCTCACGATGAGCTCCAAATGTATCTAATCGTTTTTACGTATTTTTTAAATATTTTACTGGCGTGCCTAATATAGGATAGTTAACATCACGCTTAGATTAATAGGAGCCGAGTATGACTAAAAAGAGATGCAGTCGAAGATGCGTGGGTCCGTCATTAAATAATCGTCTGAACAATTGTTTTCCTTTTTAAGTTGGTTAAAAACATGTTACTCCAACTTTGTTTTTTAATCTTTTTTCTATATTTATTTTTTTATGTTGATGTTATAATCATAATAACTTAATATTGGTGTTTTATCGCACTCGAATTCAAAGTTAAAAATCAATTTAGTTGGTAAATTTGAGTTTCGAAAACAGTCATTAATTTTTCTATTTCTCATTAGTTTTTTTTTGGTGTCGCTCATCTCTCAAAATGGATACCTTGAAATATCGCTTTTTTACAATGGCACCAGTGCTGCAGAAATGGCTCTAAGGATTAACGCTTTATGGTTTTGCAAAAGAAAACACTGTACGTTTTTAGTCCCAACGGTTTCGTTCCGGAAATTTCGAACTTCATAACAAACCCCGTGGAAGGCCGGAGACCAAAGTGGATAATAAAGAATTACAGGCTATTAAATTTGGATAAAATCTTATCAGAAAAAAAAAAACTACGATGTGGCAGTTCAAACCGCCGCCCGTCATAGAGTTTATTAGTTCTCGCCCATAGTTTTTTTAGAAAAGGAATCAATGAACTACCTATGCGATTTCAAAAGTGCATAGATAACAATGGTATATACTTTGATTAATTTAAATATATTTAACAGAAAAACGAGACTTAAAAAATTGTGGGTTAGGTATCTCCAAAGTTTTCCTTTCGTGTACAGTAAGCATATGAATAGTTAATATAGGGGTGCAGAACTGCCGGCGTGCAATACCGTTTATAAAGCGTTAATATATAAATCAAAACGCTGTTCACGGTTTCAGCGATATGGAGTAGGTTTAAATTTTGTAGTTACGTACACGTTTAATTTGACTGTACAGTTAGCCTAGTGGTTTAAGCGGCCGCCATACCGTTAGTTTTATAGGTTCCTATACCACATGGGATAAGCCTTTGTGTGATCCGCAAATTTTTATTCTGAGTCTGGATGTTCTTTGTGTTCGTTTCATGTTTGTTCAGGCTGTATATTCCTATTTTGTCTTTTGATAAAAATACAATATATTAGAATATACTAGATTTCATGTTCAAATTTGTATTAGACTAAACTAATAGATTAAAGGTTATTGTAAATACTCATAAAAGATTTTGAAAAGATAAATAAATCTATATTTTGAAACATTGTAGAAAACCTAACTTAGAACATTTAACTTATCAATTATGGATCGATATCAGAATTATTAAGTCCCGTAATTCTTTGTTAAGAAATTATAGTTTTTGAAAACGGTTTTTATAAGATATCTTTTGGCACAGTGCACCTTTTGTCATAGGCCTCCTCCAGTGACTTCCACTGTTCTCTATCTTTTGCAATCCTTTTTGTGGTACAGTTCGCCCAGGATTATCTTTCCCTCTCTGGGATACCAATCTGCCACCTCTCCGCTCCATTTCTTCGTTGTAACCCGTACCCTGTGACTTATTCATCACCACTTTTGCTAACGACGCGGGTTAGCATATCAATGACAGATATTCATACTTAGAGATAGTCAATTAAAATAAAAATATTGGCCACCTTTTTTTTTGGCCGTAACAAAGAATAATTATGTATTACAACATTGAATAGACAGTATTACGTGAACTGGTTCATGGCAACAAATTACTTGGGTCAGTTTATATAGCTACACATTTAAGGCTATGAAGTTATGTAAATGGTGAAGAAATATAGGTACATTTTAACAGGATGATTTAATCTGTGAAAGGGAAAATTTAGGAAATTGATTTTTATATCGTTTAATACTTTTTATTCAACTGTTTTTAGTATCATTTATTGTTTTTACTATTACAATTTGATTTTCTTTTTTGCATTGATGTGTGAGCCTGCGAATTACTCTACTCTGACTGATGGAAAGTTTTTTTTTTTCTTTTTTAATTATATAGGGGGCAAACGAGCAGACGTATCGCCTGATGGTAAGCGATTACCGCCGCCCATGGACACCCGCAACACCAGAGGCGTTACAAGTGCGGTGCCGGCCTTTTATGAGCATGATTCGACAGCACGAACGCTGTCATATTAGGTTGGTGTTCTATGAGAGGGTAGTGCCGCCCCGCTTGAGTCGGCCCGTTCCTGTTATAATCAGCCTGGCTCTACTACCGTGAAAAAGTAATGCATCGGCGGACTTCATATGCCTAAGGTATTCTCTACGAGTCGATCGATTGGGCGATGCGAGGAAGGATAAGGTATTTATGGACTTAAGTACTAAGTGTTTAAACTTTGAAATGTAATATATAGAACACATTTTTACATGCATCCATCAATAGGTACACATATAATATATATAATAATACTACATACATCCATCTTCATACATTTTATTACAGTAAAAAAGCAAATAAAAATACTTTATATAAAATATTAAGTATCAAAAACTTCACAACGTATGGAAATGTTACAAGATGTGGATTTTGAACAATTTGAGCGAAACTTACTCAAAATGTCTGACAGTTCAAAAATCACATAATGACTATAGTGATTGCCATTTTTTTCCTATGGTAGTAGTTTCAAAGTAAAAATAGTTCAAACTATCTAGTTATTTGATCTTATGATATCTAGTTATTTTTATGTTAGTTAACTATCTATCTATCAAGTTTCAAATTCAATATATTCAGCAACTGTCTATAACGGTTTCCTTAATCCTTTGTATAGATAGAGTATCTAGCTTGTATTCAGATGAAAATTACTCACACTTCCACTATTACACCAAAGTCATTTGCACGACTTATAGTATTAGGTAACTAGGTTTGTTCGCGTCCAACAAATAAACTTAAATCCCCCAACTCCGTTTAACCCTCCACATACCCACGAATTTACAAGTTACCCTTAATTTCTGATATCGTGGGTACTACGGTCCCAGCGTTTTGAGAATTACTGGTATAATCTACGCACGATTGGCCATTATCTCGGTATCCAGTTCTTGGTACAATTGGAGTTTTTGATCCTGCCATAAACCGGGTAAGGACTTAGTTGTTAATTAAGGCCTTAGAAAGGACGCCACCTTTGTTATGTGAATCGATAGCACTTTGTTACACTGCTGACATTGTTCGTGTTTTGTCCCGGGCTTGTCATAAAATTGTAATGTTATTGATTTCGACGATGAGGTTTTGTGTATCCAATCTAAAAGTTTAGTGAGGGAAAAAAATAACAGTGTTTTTATGTATGTTATACTTTAATCCACTATGGACGAATACACGTTCAAACATATATGTGAGTGCTTTTATCTTAAATGTTAAATAAATACCTTGGTTGCATACACGTAGAGATTATCGAAACGATCGAAATATTTAGAACTAAAATTATATGGATAATTTTGTTTTAATTTTTTTGTTTAAAGAGGAAAGACATTAAGGAGTTATGCGTTGAGAATTACCATCAATGCCTGGGAAGTATTGGTTGGGAAGTTGGTTACTTTATCTCAAATATATTATTCACCGAGATGCTGTTTTTGAATCCACTCAACGACACTTGCAATTCTAATTATTTCGAGTGTCATCAGTTTTACTAAAACATAATATTAGCAGAGTAATAATTAAGCTTAGTGTATTTCACAGTGTGTCGTCAGTTCCGTGGAAATATATTAATTAATTCGTAATCGTAATACACGAACAAACTGCATGAATGTATGATAAAAGCCTATTCATTTTGCTAGTATTCACCAAATAGTTTCTATTAACAAAACTGGAACGTTATGTTTGCATGCTGCAATTCAAATATAGACTCCGGGTTTACTGTTTCTGTACCTGTTTACGTTGCAGTCAATTACCATAATTAAATACAAACAACATTGCAGCGGTGACAACTCAAACACTGAGGGTATCACTTAAAACAGTACGCAAATAACATATATCAAATATAGTGCTTACAATCAAATATAGGACAACAATTTGAAAGCTCCATGCATTTGAATCGAAATAATTATTTTTGATGACAGTTTGTTTAGTTTAGATAGTTTTGAGTTGCCAGAGTCTGCTTAAACTCATTTACGTTATTTACTACTAGGTTGGTAAAAATTAATCGAGTTAAAAAAAAGTTATTTGGTTTGTTGTTACACTTTTATGTATTTAAGGAGCTTTTTCATACAATTATGTATTATTAATTAAATAAAACGGATTATCTACGTACACATTATCGGCTCCTGCTGACACATATCTGATATTTTTGATCATAAATATTACGTCTACCATTTATTCTAAAATTCACAAGTTACATCAAAAAGTAATATAAATATTTAATTGAAACTTGTCTCTTACACAAAAAATATTTCTAATTACACTATCTATACCTAATATCTGTATAATATTTGAGAAAAATCATCAATCCAAATTGACTAACACTTTTTCTTCAAGTATCCAAATATCAACTCAAATTAGATGAAATAAGGTAAGAGCTTAAGCAAACTGTCATAATTAAAGAACAGCAACAATTTATTGTAATATAAAAATTCATAGCAACGAAAGTTGGAAAATTTGCACGAACCTAACAAAATTTTAACCTACGTAGTTACACCTTGGTAATGAGTAAATAAATTAAGTCTGTAAATAAAACAGCGATATCGAAATGTGATGCCATTAATGTTTTACCAAGTTTTAATGAACGTACGAATGGAATCGGTTAAATAACCCCTCAGCTAATATTTATATTCAATCCTACGTCTTCAGACGATTCTGAGTTTTAGTTGCTGTATTTGTTTATGTTAATTCTGAAAGCAATAAGATAAGCAATATTTTGTTAGTAAAATTGCTAGGAGCGCTGGAGGCAATGTTGGAAATTGTCCTAATTTGTTTCGCATTAAACTTGATATTTATATACGATTGAAATTTTTGAAGAAGCACTATCAAATTTAACACTGATTGTATAAACAAGTACTGTGATTATTTAAAGCTAGTGTCCCGTTTTCATAGCCAACCTGTATGAATATAAATGCATGGCGAATAGCTTTGTGGTTCAAGTATTGGTATTTCATATTAGATTTTAAGTTTAAATTTATTTACCTATATATTATACAACTAAAACATATACCTGTCAAATATGGTTTTCAGTTGACGCGACACGGGAGTTGACAAAAATAAAAGAAAAAAAAGATAATATAATTGTCTCATCAGTACTCAGTACAAAATGAAGTGGTAAAGTTATTGACAAATATTAAGTAAGAAGTGAAAACTACTTTAGGCACGTTGAGCTCTTTTTGGGTGAACAAAAATCAGAGAACTCGCGTCGTCGTCGCCGAAAGCTTTCCATGAGCTATATTTCTTTTACTTCTTTTTGTCGCGCTTTTTATTAAAAGAGCAAAGAGGTTCATTTCAGGTGAGCTTAAACAACTATTTGTTTATAGTTTTGAGTTTTTACTTTTGTCGGCAGTACTCATGACTGCTTTGTGATATTTTTAAATCTTAGTCTTTTATTTAGTTAAAGCGATTTCCTATTTCTAAAAGTATTTTACGTGCATAACGTACATAGTTAGATCACATAAATTTTAAGTGAATATTGATATTTAAAATTAGTTAAACTAATTTTTTGTGATATTTAACGTAGTTTAGAGAGTTTTTGAACAACAGAATTAGAACCAATAACTTTCAGAGCAACAGACTGGAAGTAAACAGTTGCTATACCAAAAAAAAGTATTTTATTGTTCACCGAAAGCTGCAGTTGCTGCTGCAGAATTTAACAGAAAATATGTGTAACACTTTACATCGTTCGTATGTTCCTGGTGTCCTACTGAACCGATTCTGTTTAATCAACGCCTCCGGAATGGAACTATTGGAACTATTCGAAGTGATTGAAGCGAGAACCCGGCTGACGAGCAATCTTCAACTAATATCCTTTGCGAGAACTCAATTACAATACGCTAGCGCCTTTAATTTCCTCATGTAGACAGTGTCACTTTAGTGTTTTAAACAATGAACGGTACTACTTGTTTTCGAAATTTCAAATTGAAAGTGAGTTCGTACCGTTAATATAAATTTGTACTCAACAGACATATTCATGTGGTATGGTATGTACGAGTATATAATAGTTTAAGAATATAGAGTGTCATCACCCCTATTCAGCCCGTGGGTGTCGCAAAAGCCGACTTAACTACAGAAGACAAAAGCATAGATAGATAAACAGCACCTTAATTATATTATTAAATATATTTATAACTTTTATATTCAATAGATTTTTCAAATCTTTACTGACCCTATTCTTAAACAAAGTTGATTCGTCAATAATTATCTTTATCAATGTTCTCATTGATATTTTATTAAATATCATGTCATGCAATGTGTTCTTCCCTTTGTCTCTTGATCAGTTTATAATTAAATTAAGTCTAGAAATTCCCAAATTATACTTTTTAAATATTTTTTTTAATACTAAAAATATCTGTAATTAGTGATCAATGATCAATGAAAAGTGATCAGTTTATTTTTTCAATTATTACAATATTTTCAGAAAGAATGGTAAATATTTTTTTCTTTGAAATCTAAAGTAATCTAGAACACACAATACCTCATTTATCTACATCTAGCCTGAACTATTCGAAACCTATTAACAATAGAACGTTTATAGTTATCTTTGCATCTCTTACCGATATCGATTCTAAATATCAACCGTTTGGGAGGTTTACTGCTGACGGATTCAGGGTGATTACTTTTAGGTTATTCCATTTTTCATTACTTGAATCCTATTCCTATCAAAAGTTGTCGCGTTACTGTACTGCTTCTGTATTAAGTGTGAGAGAGAGAGAGAGTGCGTAACAACAGTAATATTCGTAGCATCTTTAGGAATCATAGCCGATAGATACGACTCGGCCATAATGAAACACCTACTAAATTAAACCAAAGTATATAGTAACAATTATAGGTTTAGATAGATTTATTAATAACAATAAGGGGTTTGAATAACTATAGATTATTCATCACCTTCATCAGCCTATCCCAGTCCATTGCTGGACATAAGCCTCTCCAATTTCACGCCACAGTAAAGATTATTATAGGTATATCAATATTTTTTCTAAGAAATACGCGGATAATCTTTGACGAAAAATTCAAATATGCAAAACGAAGTATTAAAGAATTGCAAAGTTTAAAAAATAAATCACGGGGATACTGTCGATGAATCTAATATATTCAAGTATAAATAAGTATTATAACTATATTAATTTATTTACTATGAATTTGTGACTTAATTCGTATTAGAAACAAATTTAAACCAGTTTGGAAAATAAAATACAAGGAATCACCTTCTGTCAACTTTTCCGAGACTTTACTGTTTTTGAGATTATTGTAACTTTTGTTATGGAATTTTTGATGAACATTTCTAGCTTCAGGATAAAATACTCACTAGTCAGTAAAAAATGAAAGTATAAATTTTAATGACTAAAATATTGTTAAAAATGCTCTAACGTTGCAATAGCAATATATATTTCATTAGGTTTATTTTTCAACATATTTATCATTCTTCAACGAGCTTCAAGCTGTATAACAAGTAAACCTATATACTTTCAATAAACTGACTCCAGCTCGTATAAAGCCGATCGGGCGATTTGAATAGAACACGCTATGGGCCGTTGTCGCGGCGCCAAATGGGATTGTATCGGCAATAGGCCTCAGGTGCCGATTAGAGCAGATCTCTGACTAGATAGAGGCACGCAACTCCAACCCAACTCCGCGATACTATTTAACTTTGGATTGTGCTAGGTTCAAGTTAAATTGTTATAGGTATATTATAGATGTAAATCTATTGAGTTGCTAGAATGTACAGGCGCTATAATGTTTTGTTGTTCAGGAATTTTATAATTACGTATATTATATTTTTAAATTCAAATTCACTTATGATTATGAATATCGTACTTCTCCTACCTTCTTACAAACGATTGACAAACCTTATTATACGGTCCTGTAACGGTAGTAGAATGGAAATATAAATCTTGTCATTAGTAGTAATGATTGTCTTTATGTAAAATATAATATGTGTATGTATTTATGGAAGAATTATATAATAGCTCTATTATGAACTTTAAAAGTTCTACTAGTAGGTATCTAACCTTTAATTACAAACGGAATAACTAATAATTAATTCATTCTAAACTTCTTAGAGATGCGAATGTGGGTTGTCCGAAAGTCAATCTACTGATTCTTGTACGGTCGGTTTATCTACTTGTAACGTTTCTATTTGTTGTAAATCAATAAATTTTAATGAAGCTATGTCTGCAGAACGACAATTATTGCTTTCTACTATTCCTGTATCATGTAATCTAAAATTTTTTTCTATGGAGATAGACAATTACCAAACTTGTAATCTTTGAAGCTCTACATAACAAAAAGTGCTTGATGATTTGATTGTGGCATGGAAAGATTTTCTGCTACTTATAATATTTTCATGACAGTACACTTTTACATAACTATTAAACGTACTAATTAAAAAAATTGGAAAACTATACTAATGCATAAAATAATGAAGTAATATAACTATTTTGTTATTGATTATATTATATTTAAGACTTTCATCGACGAAAGTAAGCTAGTTTGTATGTAGACAAAAAATGAGAAAAAATTGTATGCAAAACATTTACTAGAATATTATTATTGAATTGAAAGAGTATCAGAAGCATATTTTCAAAACACGATCACAGATAAAATTAACTACGTGCTAGGCTCGAATAATGTGCATTTTAATTACACTTCCTTGCCAAGGAATTATGCAAAAGAGAAGTCGTTATTCTTAATGGTACGGATAAAATCCTAAACGATTATATATTTTACTTTTGTGCGTCTTCAGATGTTAGATAGCAATGTAAAGTCGTTCAGCTTTCTTTAATTGATTACTTAAAGTTACATCGTGAAAATTTCCTTTAAGATAATTTCAAAGATTATATTTACTTTAAAACTAACATTTTTAATGGAGTATAAGTATATAATATTTTACGAAATAATGAAGCTATATTAAAAGTAATATTTTAAAAAGTCAGTTTATTTGGATTTAATTATAACTATTCCTAATAAACCGTGGCAAGTCTCTTCAAAATACAACACTGGTTGGATGTGTATCGAAAAATGAAATATAGTTATTAGTAAAAATTTTTTAGACTTCAAACAAAATACCTCATAAATAAACAGAAGAAAAAGTTTAAAAGCGATATCGATCCAAATAATAGGACGAGATAACGCGGGTAGCGTTAGCGAAACGCCATTGGTAGTCGCGACACGTCCAACAGCAGCCGGTGACACAGCCTCTAGATATAAAGAAAAAATAATATACGAACAACTTTCACAAAAGTGGGTGAAGTCATTTATCAAGCTAGCGCTAAGAACTCTCGACAGGGAGAACTTTTGATACAGGATACGTTGGCGCTAGACATTAATAATAAGGATATCATAGTACTCGGAGTGTTTTTAGGATGTCTTCAACGTGTTTTATCACTTAAGCTTGAAAACTTTCCTCTTAACGTCACGGAGTTTTTGCTCCACTGTCGTCTCAACATCGACCTAGATAAAAAAACTTATTTTTATTTTACCGATTTAGGACGGCATAAAATAGATCTCAAATTTTCTGCCTTATCTGTTTTTTTTTAAATACACAACATTATGTGTGATGATTGAACAATGAGACGATAGTTTTAAATGTGTAATCACTAATCAACAACCAAGTCTAACAATGTTGCGTATTCAGATCTAACTTAATAATAGTATCAAAGCTAATGTATTGAGAACAAACAACTTTGGTATCTTTATTCTCGGTGGCTGCCTCCAAACTCGAGCCGTATTCTGTACGTAACTAACTTCCAGTTAGACCCGTAAACGACTTTACGTGTCGAACAAGGAAATCAAATTATCAACTCCTACCAACTTCGCACCTCTTTCAGTCCGTACGAGATACCGGAATTTGTTGCTTGAAAACGGTCGCCCTTCACTATTTGAAAATTCTATACGTTGCCTTAGACAAAAATATGTGTAAGGGCACAAAGTGTCAAACAAGCTTTATTGGGTATCTTTACCAAAGAATGTGTGCTGGGAATTCAATAAGTGACAGCGAAAGGAATTAAGGGTCCCTATGGTAACTTATCCTGCACTTTTATCCAACAGATACTTTTATATTTTTGTTATCACTCACTAAAGTTACATACATTTTTTGACTTATAAAGTTATAACATTGACTCATCAAATTTTATGAACCTTAATTCAACATTATAAAAATGAAAGAGTTAAACTACAGCAGTAGCAGCCCGTAGTTTTCTTTATAAACTATCTAATGAATTATTGGTCATTCAAAGAAAGACACGGCTCTGCATCTATTATCATAATTCCTTAGACGCAGCGCTGGATTTCTTTTTAACCTGTGGTGGCTCGATTAAGAAAACATTACATAATTGTGCGAGAGCTCTCGGGCGCGCAAGTGGCGCCATGCGAGGGAACGTGAAACTATGCGGGGTGTAGAGGGTGCGCGGGGAGAGGCATAGAGGGGCGGCTATGAACACCACCACTCTAGTCGAACTGACGACGAACCCATCGTTTCGCCAGTCGCACATGAACCACAATGAGGTCGGCACGCGTTCGCGTCGCCTCCGACACCGAACGTACGTGCGCCGCGATGTAAACATTAACCTGTGAAGTGCTACATTAATAAAGTTTTTATGACGTACTGACTTAAATTCAGTGAACGTTTCCAGTTACTACTCCTGTGAAATAAGTACAGACAAATGTGTGTAAAAAATGTTTCAATTGCTGACTCTTTTGTTTGTGACTTTGAGCGTTAATGCGGCTTATGCTCCAAGAGGTGTGAATAATTGCAACCGCTCATCTAAAGGTGATGAAGGCACCTTATGTCGGGTGCGAATACTTGAAGCTGATGGATCCAGTTTAGCATCTGCACCCTCTGAAAATGCGAAACGATTTACCGTCGAATGTAATCAGCTACTTCTCTTTGAAAGTTATCTCGAAGCAAACTATTTTCAAAGGTTGTCATCTCTTACTGAACTAACAGTACGAAACTGTAAACTGTTAAGGATACCTGGTAACGCGTTCGAAGGTTTACGTGAACTCAAAAAGCTGGCGATAAGATCTAAGAACTATGATTGGAGTCCTAATAAGAATTTAGAACTCGCCCTTGGAACTTTTAATGGTTTACGAGAGTTGCAAGTACTTGATCTTGGTGAAAATAATTTAAAAATAATACCTCAAGATGTATTTTGCCCTTTGGAAAACTTGCAAGTGTTGAATGTTACTCAAAATAAAATCAAAAGCGTTGATCGTCTGGGATTTGGAAAAAACTGCGGATCCGGTTTGCGGAGTCTAGATTTAAGCTACAATGAGCTTAAGTCCCTTTCCGAAGAGTCAGAAATTACAGGATTAAAACGTCTTCAAGAATTAAGACTTCAATATAACAATATTACAGACATTTCAGGGGAAACATTTAATGGTCTTATTTCACTTCGAATATTAAATGTTTCCTATAATAACCTACAGTTTATACCAGAGGGTACGTTTGCAAGCACGAAGGAGTTGCGAGAGGTATATTTAAATAATAACTTGTTATATGAGCTAGCCAGAGGCGTATTCCACCGATTAGAACAGTTGCTTGTCTTAGATTTATCGAATAATCAACTCTCAAGCACTTACGTAGACGGTGGTACGTTTATTGGCCTTATACGCTTAGTCATACTGAATTTATCCAATAATGCATTGACTAGGATAGATGGAAAGACTTTCAAAGATTTATTCTTTTTGCAGATATTAGATTTAAGGAATAATTCGATAGGTTACATTGAGGAGAACACTTTTCTTCCTTTGTATAATTTGCATACATTAAATTTAGCTGAAAATCGTTTGCATACTATAGATGATCTCCTGTTCAATGGATTGTTTGTACTTAGTAAATTAAACTTAAATAATAATTTACTGATAAATGTAGATCCCAAGGCGTTTAAAAATTGTTCTGATCTTAAAGAATTAGATTTAAGTTCAAATCAATTAACGGAAGTTCCAGCTGCCATCTGGGAATTATCTTTATTGAAAACTATAGATCTTGGTGAAAATCAAATATCAGATATCAAGAACGGTACTTTCAAAAATTTAGATCAACTAACTGGTTTACGATTGATTGACAATCAAATTGGTAACCTTACAGTAGGTATGTTTTTTGATTTACCCAGCTTGCAGGTATTAAACTTGGCTAAGAATAAAGTTCAAGCCGTGGAAAGAGGTACATTTATAAATAATAAACAACTGGAAGCTATTCGATTAGATGGTAATTTTATATCTGATATTAATGGAGTTTTTGCAACCTTACTTAGTTTATTGTGGTTAAACTTATCTGACAATCACTTGGTTTGGTTTGATTATGCTTTTATACCTAGCAACCTTAAATGGCTCGATGTGCACGGCAACTTTATTGAACATTTAGGTAATTATTATAAACTAAAGGATGAAATTCATATAAAGACATTAGACGTCAGCCATAATCGAATAATAGATATTTCACCACTAGCAATTCCAAATAGTGTAGAGTTACTGTTTATAAACAATAATCACATAAACAGTATTCAAGTGAATACGTTTATGGAGAAACGTAATCTCACTAGAGTTGATATCTACGCAAATGAGATATCTCATTTAGATATAAACAGCCTCCGGTTGTTCCCAGTTCCCTTGAACAAGTCGTTGCCTGAGTTTTACATTGGAGGAAATCCGTTTAACTGTGATTGCTCTATGGAATGGTTGCCTTTGATAAACAATATGACTGCGATGAGACAACATCCAAGAATAATGGATCTTGAGAATGTATTATGCAAAATGACACATTCTAGAGGTGTAACCCATATTCCATTAAGCAATTTAAAGTCTACGGATTTTTTATGTACGTACGAGACCCATTGTTTTACTCTGTGCCGATGTTGTGATTATGTAGCGTGTGATTGCCAAATGACTTGCCCCTATAATTGTTCTTGTTATCATGATCCAACTTGGAATAAGAATGTAGTAGACTGTTCAGGCCAACGTGCCGTAGAAATACCAGAGAAAATACCTATGGATGCAACCGAGGTGTATTTAGATGGTAATGATTTCAAAGAATTACAAAATTATGCATTCATTGGGCGAAAAAATATGAGATCCTTGTATGTTAATTCAAGTGAAATAGAACATATACAAAATAGAACATTTGCCGGTTTATCATCTCTCATTTCGCTGCATCTCGCTAATAATAAACTTAAATATTTAAATGGTTATGAATTTGAACATTTGACGCAACTTAACGAACTTTTCCTACAAGACAATTTTATTAGTCATATAGCTAACACAACATTTTTAACTTTAAACTCATTGAAAATTTTAAGGTTAGACGGCAATAGGTTAATAGACTTTAATGTTTGGACTCTGAATATTAATAAAAATCTAAATGCACTCGCATTAGGTAATAATATGTGGTCGTGTAAATGTCGTTATTTACAAAAATTCACATCGTACATATCAGATAACGCTGGTAAAGTCATTGACATATCCGATGTGTGGTGTTGGAATACTGATCCAAAATCTACACAAAAGAAAGAGCTAAATTTGAATGGTACAATATGTAGCGACTACTATGCTGGAGATTCTGTTATAGATAATATGTTGGTTTCAAATTACATGCCTATGATGGTGACTACGCTCTCCGGATTCATGTTAATTATGCTAGTCATCCTTGTGATTTTCTTATTCAGAGACACGATTCGCATATGGCTTTATACAAGCTGCGGTATAAGATTATTCCCATTTACCGGAGCGTACGACGACACTGATAAATTATACGATGCTTATATTTGCTACAGTCCAAAGGATGATGATTTTGTTATTCAAACGTTAGGCGCTGAGTTGGAAAATGGAAGCCCCTCATATCATCTTTGTTTACACTACAGAGATATACCTCAACATAATGTGGCATACATGCAATGTACATTACCCCTACCAGAGGCTGCGGAGGCATCGAAACGCATTATTATCGTCCTAACAAGAAACTTTATAGAAACTGAGTGGTCACGTTTTGAATTTCGCCAAGCATTGTATGAAATCTTGAAGCCACGAATTTATACTTTAATTGTAATAGAGGAAAGTTCAGTTTTACCCGAAGCTGAATGTGATCCTGATTTAAGGCCATATTTAAAGACGAGTTCTAGGATAAAATGGGGCCAAAATAAATTCTGGGAAAAGTTGCGTTATGCAATGCCAGATCAAAAATATAAATCTAAATCATCTACTTTCAGAAATAATATTAATTCCTATACAATGAGGAGCGGTATGCAAAATGGGACAATGAGATCCTTTTCTTTCACTGAAAAAATTAGAGGATCAGCAGATGGTGTAAGTACTACACCTGAATTTGTTGATAATCGCCCACAACAAATTCAAACTGGCCCGTACGGGCCTGATGGAAGGCCACCTTCAGATCATATATATTCTTCTATAGATTCAGATTATTCATCTTTGGAACTAGGTGCAAACAATCCGAACAGAAGGCGAGAGTTCAGGCATTGGCCGCCGCCGCCACCATTAATCGATACGCAATCTTCAGGTCAGGCCTATCTTGTCTAGTCTTTGCTTCTCATTAAATTCATGTAAAATCTTTTAGTCAAAGCTTCGTGTGAATATATGTATTAATCGTAACGCGCGCTTTACCAAATAATTTAAAATTTTAATGTATTTTTGTAATTTCTCGCCGTTACAAAGGGCGTTTCGTAATGTTGGTGTAAATACATTCTATAAGACTGCTGTAGAAATTACTATGTGAATTTGTATATAAATTGTAAATAAATGTCCATATAAGTCACGAGTATACTATTTATGTATTTTAATAAAGCCATTGTGATAATTTTTGCTATAAACCTTTTATTTTATTTCTATTTCCTTATTTTAATCTATAAATCAAAATTTTCAGGAATTTTTATTTGTATTATATAACCTATTCTAAACTCTATTGAAAACTATTCTCTCTATTTTAAAAGAATAAGTTATTGCATAACCCATTTTTAATGACACAATATTTTTTCGAGTACCTAAAATTTATTAATTCCTTGGGTCTACGGGATTTTAAAATAACAACTATCTTAAATACTGTAACAAAATAATAATCAACTCATGTAATTACACAAATGACAGAAACAATATCAAATATCATAAATTACTTAGTTTGTTTATCACGCTTTCTCCTTATGCTATCATCACGCAATCTAGATGAACTGAAAAAAAAACTAAGAGGCTCATTTAGATAAAAGTACTGTTACCAAGAGATGTATTGTTCATTGTATTCAAACATTCTTACTTAAATAAAGAGTATTATTTTTAGCAAAATGGACTGCCTTATAGGCGTCTAGAGATCTCGCCGGACGCGTACCTGAAACCAAATCTGACAAAACCTGTAGCACGTGACATGAATTTGGCGGTCACCCCAACCATATAATAATCGCACAGAATCACCGGGTGAATTCAAAAATATTTTTATATAATCTTAAGGAAGCTTGACTTTGCCCATAATTTAGTAAACGATATTCTCTTGGTTCAAAACACAATTCTAAGATGAATTTCTTTTATGTTGATATCAAATCAAACATTCCATCATTCCATGCTATTTAGCATCATTATAAAATAAAATTAATGAAGACTTTGAATCTCCAGTTTGATAAAACAATGTTAATATTAAAACTAAAATGTTTCCCAAAGTTTCAGGTAAATACAAACTCTCATAATGAATATATGCGTGCAATAATCACCTTGAAGCGTAACCAACAAAATCTCATATATATAAAATCAATATGAAAGTATATATATACTAGGCCTACTTTCGAAACAAAGGGTCGTTTTAGATATCCGAATTTGTTTTTGTATGTCCCTGCCAAAATGACTCTTGGACTCTGCCTGATGGAAAGCACAAGCAGAATCCAAGAGTGTTTGTCGTCATATTCGTCAGATGTCAGAAGTCATTCATGGAATGTTAATAAAAAAATAAATATTTCGGTCATCTTACACACAATACCATCTAGTCCCAAGCTGTGTTAGTGTTAAGGGTATTAGACTACTGATGTAAATACATATATACTTTTTCTTTGAAAATGCATACATATTATACATAGAAAACACCCAAACTCCGAAACAAACATTTGCAGAACATACAAACATTTGACACGACCCGGAAATCGAACCCGAGACTTCAAGCACAGCAGTCGCATACGCTGGGAGCGTATGTGACTACTGTGCTTGAAGTCTGCGCTATCGATACAGTATACAGTTATATTACAGCAATACAATATATAAAGTCATGGGTTCTACATCAACAATGGTTCTAAAGATGTTTTCATTTATTTGAATACCTAAAAAAATCTGCAGACCGCCTAGACTCTTTACCTAAACATATAATATATATACTTATTCTTGTGTCACGTTGTTGCTCATGATGTACGCCGCCGACGCCGGAACTATGTAACCGATTTTCACGGTATTTTTAATTTGTGTTTACTGGCGTAATTAAGATAAAATAACATCACGTCTAAACCAATAAACGGAGCCGAGCATGATTGAAAAGACGTAGACGAAGTCGGATGGGTCAGCTAGTATTACATAAAGAACAAAATTAATCATGTATATAAACATGCGGAGCGTATTCAGGTGACTTTAAAATGAATGACCAAATATTTGATTTGAATGTAACTGAAGGACATTTATGGACGATGGCCTACCATATTTTGTAGAAAGGGGACATACATATTTTTTTTATTTTAATTACCATTAACTGCAATAGGAATATAACTTCCTGTATTGCGGGGACTTTATAACATTCATGAAATGGACACAGACCGACTCGGAACAACAGTTTGTGGAACTCAGGTGGAATTGAAACTGCAAGACAGCGCAGCAAGAAGCAGTAAGTTGACCGGGTAACCACTATGCCATTCGTACAGTTGAAATAATTTTAAACAAACTTTAATTGAAAGCAATTTAGACTCGAATATCCATAGTATACGAATATGGTCCATAATAAATTTTATACTACTTTGCGCACATTTCTCTCAAATATTATACACACTATATGATATTAATTACGATTCTTTTTAATATTCTCGTAAAGATGTTTCAACTTAACTAGGTCAAAGCAAATTTAAATATGGAAGATGTAATATTACTAAGTTGCCGACCCATCTTCTGTCCCTATGTCACCTAATTAAAATGTATTAAGGCATGCCTCTCAAGGTTTAGCTGTTAGAGCTTGAAATTATTTACATTTTAATACAAGGAATATTTTTTTATTAAAATTATCGTCATATTTTTATCCATACAGCTTACAGTCTACAGCATCACAGAGTAGAGAGTCTACAGTGAGTAATACCAAAACAGTAAGTATTTTCAGTTTGAATATCATGACAGCAGTATTTTAAAATCTTGTCTAGCAAAATACCTGCTGTAAATGGTTGCGTGTGGTATTCAAAATATTACAGATGCGTATAATATCTGGAATGTTTTAAGAATCACTTCATATTGTAGTAAGCATATATATTTTTATTGATTAATTCTTATAGTGTTCTTTCTAAACTTCATAAAAGGATAGTAGTCATGACTGTATTAAGTAAGCCGAATTACCTTTCCTTTTATAGTATTTTCTTCAGTTTCATGCCCTACTGAATTATTAAGAGTTTTAACCTCTTTGACTTCAGGATAGTTAAGTAGAATCAAAATATGAAAATCATCCAGGGGTCACTTTGGCTACCTTGAGACACAATCAATTAGTATGGGTAACAATCAAATAAGCGTTAATAAACAGTGCGATGGAACTACGAAAATTTCAAGAATAATTTACCCTGCAGTTCAATAACTAAAAATTAAAATTTAACTAAAAAAATATGATCAAAACTATTCATATGTCAAATATAAACGCTTTGATTATATACAAACAACTGAATCAAGACACTCTAAAGCAATGCTGGATTAACACAAATGGCTCTAATTGAAGTCAATGCTGCTGGATCAAGACTTGAATATTAGTCCCACAATTGGCGTAATGGATACGTGACGTTTAGACAGATGTTCGAACAGTCTATTACAAGTAGCCCCCCGACTATGACATTTGATTGAATAACGTTTCATTTCTCAATAAACAGTTTTGCGTAATTTTTGTTAGATTCTTCAATAGCTATTGTTACCTACTATTCATTTGATAAATTCTATAACAAATAAATAAACAAGATATATTTTACTATTGCAAACATAAAAGCAATAGTGGCAAAAAAATATGATTTTTCTTTTGACAAATATTGAAAAAAAAAACACGGAAGATGTCCAGTTATGCAAATAACTACATATCATAGTGGCTAGCACTTGTTATCATTATCATAACACTATATTTTAGCCTTAAACTGGCCACTAGACCAGTGTATATTCTTGAAATGATTTACGCTTCAACTCTAGGACATATTGACTGTATACGTACGGATCCTCGACCACGGCCTTTTCAAGGTACTGCAGCCTTAGTATCGATTTACATCTACCCAAACAGTCATTTCCCTAGATCCTTTAACACTAATTTACGACTCACTCAATTCAGCCGTGGCTAGGTGGGCAACTAGTTATTCAGTGAGTAATTTAATTAGACAGGTTAAATGTTATGTAGTTTAGGCTATTTGATACCAATACCAGTTACCAGATCCAGCCTAGTTGATACCACGACATACACCAAGATACGCCAAGTTCTAGATAAAGCAAGGACGGCACTTACATTAATTTTGTCACGTGTTTTTCTTCAGACATGATTAAAGGCTATGTCTTTATTATGTATGTACCTACTTGTCAAAGTGGCTCTATTCTGCCTGATGTAGTATAAGCAGTTCTAAGAGCAATCGTCACCACACTCATGGCGAATGCAGACAATGCAGCATGGTGACTCTTTGCCATGGCGTCTAGTGATGCTTCCGCATTATTTGGGCTACGGTCTTGCACTCACCTCATGCGTTTTCTTATTTTTTTTTAATTTTAAAACTTCTATGATATTTCAAAAAAAACCGATAAAAATCAGTCGGTAAACCAGGGTAAGAGCATTTTTAAAGAAGACTCTGACTTGGTGAAACTGTTAATTTTAACTACTTTCTTGCAAACATATATATTGCAGAACAGCGCTATGCTATGTATTCGGATGAATCGCCTGGTGATATTGACGAGGGAAGATCAATATCTAGTCGATTACACCAATTCTAGAAAGTTAATTAAACATCGTTAAACTTACGGTATTGTTAAAGTAACCTTTCTAAGTCACGTGATATGATTCATATGTAGTATTACTATTATTCGATTCGATCGAATTCGATAACATTTTAATGAAACATAATTTAATTTCTAAGCACTAACTGTGACGTGCAACTACTGTGCCTTGATAGCGGATTGAGAACCGCAATTTGATTACTTAGCGGTGTCCTCGAATGTGATTAGCTGGACATACATTAAATTGGTTAGCCGATATGAGAACTGGCGTTAGGACGCTTAAGAGATTAAAAGGATGAACGCTATTTGATGTCTCCTATGTCTTCTTGTATAATAATTAAACAACTGCAATTGCTAATTTTATATACAAAATTCTTTCATTCTCTTTAATACATCAAAAACATCAGTCGTTTTCTAAAATTTTACAGCATGATTATACTTCTTTTTATTTAAGAACCCATAAAGTCCAGCTGAGCTCGGGTCTGCTCTCAGGAGGTGGTTTAAGCCATACGTTCCCACGTTAACCGAGTGCGGGTCGGGTACTGGCTATGACTATACTATTCTATAGTAAACAGGATTTACCTTTATACCCAATAATGGTAAGGATTTTATCATTTTGCCTTAGGTCATAAATTAAAATTTATTGTTATCTCCTTTTTCATAACATATATCAAACATTTTACGCTAAGATTTTTGTTTGACCAACCTAAAACTCAAAATTTAATTTAAATATCTAACTGTTACTTTCTGTGAAGAGAATTTCGCAACAACTATAATATACTCCAAACTACAATAATTATTCATTCATAAAGTCGTGTACGGCGTCCTATTTTTTGATGTGAAAATAACTGTGGGAGAATAGCCGAAGCAGAACGACTACGTGTCATTTGTCATAAATGATAGAGGCTATTAACACCCATTCGTTCACTTATATCATCAATTAAACTATTCACACCCACGGTTTCTTCATTAGCGCTTTATTTGCCTATAAAGTTAGCAAATTACGTGGATGGTGCAATTAAGTGCGTAATTGCTACTGTTTTCTTTTAAGACAGTACACTTTCTAATAAATGTGAAGAAAATGGATTCGCTTAGTAAGAAAGTCTAGAAAGCCCAAAAAAATGTTGTAGTGTAGAGGAATTGTCGATTTACCTGAACAGCTCAACTAGTATTATTAAACTTGTAAATTATATACCGTTTTCATCATAATTTTCTGTTTTAATCTATTCCTTTCAAGTATTTTGAATGTACCCTCAAAAAACTTAGCTTCAGTTAGTAGACTTGCTATTACGTAAGTGGATCTAAATCACAGTCATGTAAATCTGAGCTTTCAATATAAATTTGCATACCTGCCTTTGCCTGTTTTTAAAAGCATAATGTAATTTGTGTGTTTGTAAAAACTAATTTCATTTTCCCTTATAATTTTGTCATATATATCTTACCATTACCGAGAAAGAAAGATTATATAGGTATTCTATTTGTAATTTTTTTGTAACCATGATAAAAGTAGCTGAACCCCGCGGTGCTACCCGCGGTACGACAATAGCCACGGGCAACGCCGCGAGGCGAAGCAATTATTTTTGTAAATAGTAGTCTATGTGTTATTTTAATTTATAAGCTATGTTACTGTAAAGTTTCATCAAAATCCATTCAGTAGTTTTTGCGACAAAGTGCAACAAACATACTCACATACTCACAAACTTTTGAGTTTATAATATTAGTGGGATACATACCGTTTAAAAGTCAAATACTAGCACTAAAAGGAATTTAAAAACGTTTTTAGAATGCATGATTGTATAATGTTTAAAACTTAGGCTTCATCATCGTAAAACTAAAATGTACCAAAAATACCATACACCGGATATCTAACTACATTGTCTTCTGTGCACCAGCAGCATTATACCAAAAATAAAACCTTTTTGAATGCTCATAAAACACATGGAACGTTATGACTCATTGTTGACTCCCTATTGACATAAATACAGTAGTCATAATAAAACGGTCTTAGAATCGTGACATAAATTCTCCTAAGTACCTTCAAGCTTTGTTGTATTTTTTGTGCCATAAATATCACGCAAAATGTTTACTTTGTCTTATTGTTAACTTTTATTACTCCTTGTGTTAGAGATAATAGTTTGTTGATTGACAGCCGTTTGAATGTTCCTTAAGTTTCGAATGATTATAACAAAAGCGTTAAATTCTTCTAAGTATGTACTTTCAAGTTTTGTTAGTGTCTTTGTTCGGAACGTGCACGAGATATCACATGGAATATTTAACTTACTTTAAGATCCTTTTCATTCTGGAAACGTTTAAGATTTTCACTAAGAACTTGAATAAGATAATTTGTGTTATAAAGCATTTTGTGTATACCACATTTTCTGGAATCCTATGTTTTTTAGACAACACAGTAATTTAGGACAACAAGAGAGTTAACTCTATTATGTTGTAATTATTAGCTTTGGTGGCTAATTAAAATCACGCTTGTTCAATTTTAGATGAAAATCAAATTTACGAAGTAACGCAAGTATGTAGGCACATATATAGTTTATACCTGTATATACATATTTACAGGTATGAAAGTATCTAATTTAGTATAACACAATTAACAGTTCTACATATAAATCTTTTTAAGTAAGTCAATAATAATTCCGCCTCTTTCCGCCATCGTCCTACGCGACAAAAATTTCATCTCCATCATCTAGATGGTTGGCAGTCCACAACTGTGCGCTTTTCCCGAAACTTTCTGCCTCTCACAATAAAACTGTGGAATGAACTGTCGCCTGCGGTGTTACCGGACCAATACAACCTTCAAACCTTCAAGAAAAGAGCGTACTCCTTCTTAAAAGCCGGCAACGCACTTGTAACGCTTCTGGTGTTGCGGGTGTCCATGGGCGGCGGTAATCACTTATCATCAGGCGATACGTCTGCTCGTTTGCCCCCTATAGAATAAAAAAAAACAAAAAACAATTCAATTCCAATCAAAGTATAACACAAACTTACCTTGATCTGTAATACATTCAATCTACCCAATTAGGTTCAGCAAAGCGATCGATTTAATGACGAACCTATAAAGTATCAAGCGGCCTGACAACACATTTTATTGTTCATCCACTTCATGTGCAATAAACAACATCTCTAATGACCACATTACTTATAATCAATCTGCAAAACATCGTGACCTTTAACTAACATCAACTAATACAATTTCCTGTTAGAGTGGCTCCAGACTAGTAAAAGTTTTTAGGATATATTTATATCTAATAAATTTATGAAACATTTGAAAATTATTTGCTTTTTTTGAATAAAACAACTTATTATTAATAAAAGCAGTGCGTTGTACCCGTAATGACACTAGCCATTGGACTAGTACAAACTGGACTGGTCAAAACAGTAACTGTAATGGTTCGTGCGACCCTGGATTATTTTCTGTTCGATAGCTAGATACAGATGTTATTAAACAAAAAACTAGAGTAACCAACGTCCCATGGAGAATCAGTACACTGAAGTGTGCCGGTCATGTCTTCAGATGAACCGATGGTCACTGGAATCGAAATGTTCTAGAGTAGAAACCGCGATAAGACAAAGGTAGTGTAGGGTGCCCGGCGACACAATGATCTAATGATTTGATTTGATTCTTTTTTTCACGTTTTCCATCAGGGAGAGCAGTCATTTTTGCAGCTAAAACGTAAATAAAAATTGAAAGAAATGGCTAGCAACGGATGGACAAGGACTGCCCAAGACCGGAATAGTTAGCTCTCCTTGTGGGAGTCCTTCGTTAAGCAGTTGACGGTAATAGACTGATTTGTTTAATAAAATAAAGTAATCTTTGAACAGTAATAATAAAGATGAAATAAATGAAATATTAATAACGTTTACATAAACGTTGATGCAGTAATTAATGAGCAATTTTTTTTATTAATCTATGAGCCTGCTAAAGTGGCTCTACTCTGCCTGATAGAAAGCATTAACAGAATCCAAGAGAGATGGTTACCATATTTATTGCGAAAGCAAACAATGCAGCATGGTGACCCACACCATGGCGGCCAAGAGATATTTCTGCATCATTGGGCCTCCAATCTCGCACTCTAATAACTACGTCAAAATGAAGTCGTAATACTACTGAGAAAATCTCTAGTGGATAGTGAATTACGATGGAGTGTTATGAATGACTTTAGGAATGCAATTTGTTGAGCAACTGTGATTTAATAAAATATTCATACGGAACTTTTTCGCTATAAGAAAAAAATTAGCTTGGAATAAAACAATAAACTTTGAACATCTCAACATCGATCTTTTTTAAATTATAAGAACATTGTCATACTATGACTTTTTAAACAAAATTGTTCATTTCTTTAGAAAATTTTTAGATATGGGTAATGGGTATATCTCACAGATATTCAGAGATGTAATAGATACAAATGTTAACTTGTAACATTTTGTCCATCTTATTTGACTGCCTCTGTGGCGCAGTGGTTGCGTATGCGACTGCTGTTTTTGAGATCTCGGGTTCGATTCCCGGGTCTATAAATGTCTGTATGTATTGTATTGTACAAATATTTGTTTCGGAGTTTGGGTGTTTTCTATGTACGAGTATACTCGTATATCGCTTACCACCAGGCGATACGTCTACTCATCTACCATCTATCTATTCAATAAAAAATAAATTAGTTGAACGTCACAATCGTTACATGAGATGGGATAAGTCTTTACAAGAGATATTTTTTTTTGTATCTGGTTGTAATTTATCGTATTAGTGAACTAGAGTTTCAGGTTATGTCAAGTTGGAGAAAATATATATCAAGTTGTAATGTAAGTACTCATTTACTTTTTTTTGTGAATCATAAGAATACAAATAAATTATCGTAAATAATATTTCATTATGTTATTACTGCGTACAATAAAAGCCGGTCTGTCAAATTCCTTACAATAGGCATTACGCTACAATCAATCAAGGCAAACATAATCCGCATTTAAACTTATGTGTAGTGGAACCACTAACGATGTCTCTATGATGTCATAGCGGCATGTGGAAATAATTACCTTTATGGGTGTTTGGTTACATACGCGAATTACGTGCCTTCTTCAATTATACAAGTATCATTCCGAGTGGATGTCGAGATAGATTTAATCCTATGTGATGAAAATTAACGATGTTACAGACTACTTCAGGAACAATGAAGTTTACACTTGCCTTAACTATTCAATTCACGCGATAATAACATCTATACAAATCTTATTACAAATAAATAAAAGTTGAAGTGTCTGTTTGTAATATTAAAACAACTACTTTTTACTAAATGCATATGTAAGAATACACGGTACATCTACCAAAATAATATTTATTACAATTTTTGTATATCTGCTTGTCTGTTTGTACCAGTTAATCTCTGTAAGGGCTGGACCGATTATGAAGAAACATTCATTAGCAGATAATAAGGAGTAACTTAGACTACTTATTAGACTAGGTTCGCCTCAAGGTTGTTGTTATATCGAGGGTAACATCGTGGGGCTCAGCCACTGTTTCAATGAAACGTAACATAAGACATTTTATTGCGAACATAATGATTTAGAAGAGAGGAGAGGCTAATTCAGAAGGAATCAGGATCGAAAATCTAAAACAAAGAGTAACTTGGACTTTTTTTATTGAGGGAAATAAACAGTGACACAATTTATAATTATAAAATAATAGACACATGACAGTAATAATTGTGAGACCAGCGACATTTACCACATATCAACAACAATCAGTGAGTGCAAGTAACAAGTTGTGCTTAATAGTTAAATATGGTCCAAAACCAATGTAATCATATTTTAGACAGTTTTTGCAACATTTAGAAAGTAAACGTGATGTCAAGCGTATCTCCTGTGTTATTCAAAAAGAAATTGACGTATTCGAATTGTTCCTTAAGAACGTGAGCCATGACGTCTTTGTCGTCCCGTTAGTTTTCGTCAGTGATCTGTATATGTAAGTGATTTGTATAAATATATGCGAAAACACAATTCTGGCAATATATCCACAATGGTTAAATCTTTTAACGGACGTCACCCAACGCCAATATCTCCATCATCTTAACGCCATTATTTATAATTTAAATTTGAAAATAAGAAATGTTTTGTATAAGTATACAATAAAATAAGAATACAAAACTCGTACTTGACTACCTGTAAAATGCATTAATATCAGTATTAAATATAAAAATAACTTTAAATTGTACCATTCCATATTACGAACGACTTAACTGATTGATATCTAGGGAATTACCTATCTTAACCATCTACTGAGAGGAGACCCGTGTCCAGCAGTGGAACATTATGGGTTGTTGATGAAGAAGTTGACATTTAAGAAAATTATTCCTCTTCTTAAAAAGAGTTTGTATTGATTCTGAATATCTACAACTTCGTAAATAACAAAGTAAATAATTTATCAATTTTGAGAACCCAGTACACGAAATATAAAACCTTCCTATTCAAATGCTACGCGTAGCCTACTTAACTTTCATTATAGTTCAAAAAGAGTTAATTAAGGGCACTGTCTAATCTAAAATAAATGCAAACTGGTTTCTCTTTTATAGTTGTACTTACTATTTAAACTTTCACTTTAACCAGCGTGACTATTACAGTTAACGATGTTGCATTATCAAAAGCCATTGAAACAGTTGAACCATTAACTTAAACACTGGAAGATATTTCTTAGAATACAACTACAAATTGATTAATAGCTCTAATTTATCAAATAATTCTGGCAAAGACGTCCAAAGACGAATATAATTCAGCGTTTATATCACAATGCCATTGAACGTTCTCGTTGAATCTGATTGATTACAATGAGATAATGGGAATTTCAAAACGCGTGGTCTAAGAAACGTTGTTACTACTAACTGTAATTACCGTATCAACAAAAGCATGTGTGAATGATATTAGTTTCATGTATGAGATACGCTGTAATCATAACAGGAGTTTCAGTTCCAGTAATGCATTCTGATTTGAATATGACGAGACACCCTTACTGACAACAGTCTTTGGCGATGAGATTAATTTAGGTAATACTAAACATTTTCGAGTAGACGATGTTATATGTCTTATACTCGTATTTGCATATTACGTTAGAATTTTTCTGTTTTACTGTGAAAATGCTGAGCACATACACAACGCATTTAAAATATTTTAGGTTAAAAAAAAGTTAGTCAAACCTGAAAACATTACTGCTATTAACAACTTAATTTCAGTAATTGAGGATTGGTGGATGGTGGATGATAGAATGACATCAGTGATGACCGATCACTGATGTCCCTCTATCAAGTCAAGTTAAGGTTTCAGCCAAGTCTTGACTGACTGAAAACTTAGAAGAAATACAACATAACTTAACATAACTTTAAGACTTTAAAAAAAACGACGGGAGTGCCGGCAGAAGTGAAAACTTGAATATTAACGTTGTGCATTTTTGATATTTTGGAATGGTTAGAGAATAATTTTGTACGAATTGCTTTCATTATCAGTATAAAAGTACTATTATTTATGTGGTGGAATACAATATTCATTTATTGCGCTATCGTACACAAACATGACAATTTATATTACATAAAAAATTTAACACTTCAGAACTATTACAATTATTTTACATTAAAAAGTTTATCTCTTAGGAAAATCAACTTCCATCCATAATTTCAACGACTTTTTCATCATCATCATTACCAGAACCATCATCGCTAATCTCTAAAACTGATACGGTAGGTTTATGATAGCTGAAGTAAGAAACGAATGGTCACGTGACCTGAAGCGAGTTTATACGTCCTCTCTCCATCCGTCTTACGATTTTTCGATCAGGTCACGTGACCTGACGCGAGTTTATACATTTTTACCCATTCCAAAAAAGTACACAGCGCCTCTAAAGAAGTTTTCACTTCAATAAAATAAATTTAAAAATGAAAATAATGTCATTTCTGGAATATTGTAAATAACTATGCTAATAAATGCGTCTGTTTTATTCATAATTATATTCCTGGTATAAAACATTGCGTCTGTTTTTTAACCTACCTGAACTTAATTTAATCTTCCAAATCTTCATTGTTGCTTACGAAATCCCTGTTCGATTTATTACGTATTCATTCATTAGTCCAAAGTTAAAGTTCAATAACAGCTTTTAATTAAACAATGAGCCAACACTTCATTAAATTGTCACTCAAGACAGTTCTTTTCGTAATACATTTGAGTACTTGAATGTGTTACGTAATAACATTTTGACATCACTGTGACTTATTGACTTTTGGAGGCGTGTAGACGATACAAACGGATAGATACCCACTTATGAACTCTGAATGAATATTCAATTTTCAATAGGTGGTTAGATTCAATATACTTACGTCTTTACGTCCTAAGTGTGTTTCACAAATATGCCTGAATATTTTTCAAAACAAGACAATTCACTTGAGGTATTACGCCATCGTTTTTATCATTTTAATTCGGATACATTGCCAGTAATACTTTTTGTGCTCATAAAGTATTACTTGCAAGCAGTGAACTGGTTTATCACATACTCAGTGTATCCTCGGTGGTGCAGTGATAGCGTACGCAGCTGCTGTGCATGAGGTTTCGGGATCGAATTCTGGGTGAACGAAATGTTTTCAACTCCTGCATTAGGAATATACATCCTGTGTCGCGGGGGACTTTACAAACATACATGTAACGGACTTGAACCCACTGCACTTGGTGTAGTAGCAAGCGGCGTAGTGACCGCTTAAACCACTAGGCCAACCGTGCAGTTTGTATAATGTTTGTATCTGCAAATATTTGTTTCAGAGTTTAAGTGCTTTCTATGTATATAATATTTTTACAAAAATCATATTTATCAGTTGTCTAGTACCCATAACACAAGCTCTGCTTAGTTTGGGACTAGATGGCGTTGTGTTAGATGTCCGAAATATTTCTTATTCTTTCTTTCTTTCTTATCTCTTCAAAGGGCGGCGATGCGGCAGTTTGAGGGTAGTAGCAGGCTTCAGAACTTCACCAGATCACATGACAGTTTTGAATGTCTTGTGCCTGCCATGCCTATTATTTCGATATGATATACTCAGTGCATTTGCCTATTTGCTTGCTTTATATTATATACTAACTGAACCTCGCGGTGTTACCTGCAGTTATTAGTTTACATATTATTATTTTAGTTTTTTTTTTCTTACTATTAAAATAGCCTATACTAATAAGTGATAATGTAGCATTCAAATGGTGAAATAATTTTTAAAATCCGTCCAGTACTTTTTGAGCCAATTCGTTACAAACATACTTACATACAAACCTTTCCTCTTTATAATATTAGTATAGATTATTTATACTATTCTTAAGAGGCCCTGAGGCGGACGGATTGTCAAATCAGTACGTTTTTAACTAAAACTGTACTATTTTAACTACTAAAGGGTACTGAACTTACTAATTCAATAAAAAAATTAAATTCTTAAAATAGAATCATACGAAGCTAAACATACTTTTCCTCTCAATGACGTCAAACACACCATTTCCATAATCAACTCACGAACGGGTAACATTATAACCTAAAACAGCCGTAAACACCGTCGCATGTTTTTATTAAAATTCCTTTAATAATTTCACCTCGTTCAACTCTCAAGTAGGTCATGGGACTTGCACATAGTTGGCGGCAGCACCACAGGCTTGCTGGTCACTGGCCCAACAAATGTATGTGGAGAGATAGAAAATAGTTTTAAAGAGAACTCCATCGGTATTCATTGCGGACGGTGTGCGGGAAGCTGCCCTACTTCGGATTTCAATTATCCACCTCAACCATTTGTTTTCTGAACGTAAAACAAAACAAAACAAACATCGAATCATTGAATGTGTGACCAGCCAAAGCGCATATTTCGAATTGCTTTTATTTGCCTGTGTCTGAGCCTTGGACGAGATAAACGTAAGTATTTTTTTCCATCTATGTCTAATAACTGTTATGTCCAAAATTGTAGGATTGTCGATTCATATTTTATGTATATCCCAGATACACACATTTGGTAGTAAAGTTTATTGGTGTAGGTCTGTATATGTAACACCAAGTCCGTTGTTTATGATGGATTCCATTCTAGTTTGAGACAATTATCGATGACTTCGTTTTTATTCAAATCTTCCTTGGACTTTTTAAATATTTTTAACTCATGTTAATATGTACCATTAATACACAAAATGAGGTAAAGTGAAAATTTTCTATGTGAGTTAGTTAGTCAGTCAGATTTGTAAATCAGTAATTAGACTTAATCTTAACGCTTTGTACCTGACAACACAAAAAGTATGAAATAGAGTGTAGGTCGTTCCTGTCCAAATTCAGCGGTGAAGTTATTATTTATACGTTACGAAAGCAACATCATGTCCTAATACAATGACGTACATACATTACACAAACTGCCCACTCATATATTTATGTACTAGTAGGTGTATATTAGGTCTTTACCTATGAAATTGCCGTTTTGTATGCAATAAGTGAAAGTACTTATTTTTCAAACTTTTTTATTTCTGTTATTCGAAGTAATCACCCATGCAATCGACGCATCTTTGCCAACGCATTAGCAGTTTATTGATGCCCTTCTTGTAAAAATCAGCTGGACGGGAGGCAACAAACTCTTCAATGGCATTTTGTACTGCCTCTCGGGAATTGAATTTTTTACCCACTAAAAAGTTGTCTAAATTTTGGAAAAAGTAATAGTCGGTAGGTGCAAGGTCTGGTGAGTATGGCGGATGAGGGAGAGCTTCCAACCCCAGCTCTTGCAGCTTGGAGACTGTCTGTTGCGCAGTATGGGGTCGCGCGTTGTCGTGAAGGAGCAGTGGCGACGACCGATTGACCAAAGCTGGTTGCAGATGTGCAAGCTTCTCCATCATTCTCTCCAGTTCTTCACAGTACACATCTGCATTATTGCTCATGCCGTTTTGTAAAAAGCTGTGGTGAATCACACCCGCACTAGACCACCAAACAGTGACCATCACCTTTTTAGGGGTCATTTTTGGTTTAGGGCATTGCTTTGGTGCTGAACCAGGGTCTAACCAACTTGCTGAGCGCTTTCGATTGTCGAACAGAATCCATTTTTCGTTGCACGTAACTATTCGTTTCAAAATTCCTTCATTTCTTTGCCTGTTGAGCAGTGAAAGGCAGGTCTCGACGCGTACATGCGCTGGCGATCGTTAAGGTCGTGGGGCACCCATCTATCAAGCTTTTTTACCTTGCCAATTTGTCGCAAATGGATCAATATTGTTTTGATGCTTACATTAAAAGCTGCTGCTAGCTCAGCTGTAGATTGAATTTCGTCAGCTTCCACAATCGCCTTTAATTCATTATTGTTAACCAAAGTCTCCGGACGACCACGAGCTTCATTTCTCGGACCGGAACCGGGAAAACCAATAAAGGGTTGTGCGTTCGTTTGTACAGTTCTCTCCGTAAACGTTTTTGATGTTACGTGCCGTTTGGATCGCGTTGGTGCCACGACGGAACTCATATTCCATAATTACACGAATTTTTAAAGTATCCATTATGACGAAAAATGTTCAAATGTAATGAAAATACAACGCTAATCAAAAAACAAAAGACTGAGTTTGTAAATAGAATGTCATGGTTTTAAAACAAAATTAATTTGAATATAGAATACAGAGCCATTACAAACTTTTTTTTATTTGAAATGACCAGTACTGAAGAAACGCAATTTCATAGGTACATACTTAGACACCTACTGAAAACTTAAGAAAGAACTAGGTGGGTAGCTAAATTAATAGGAGATGTTCAAATTCATTATCAATAAACAATAATATATATATATATATATAAGAAGGTATGGCAACACTTGCTCCCGAAAATTGAACAACCACCCCAATAAAACTAAAAAACTCAGAGGGATGATAATTTATGAATAGGTATATCAGCTTTAAATTCTGCACCCGTTTTATTTCTTATTTTTGGAGGTCGTAGGATTTTAGTCAATCTGGTTAGCTAAAAATGTATTTTATCAAACAAGCAAATTCAAGAAGATGAAAGTATTTGTTCTCGTTGTAAAAGTCTTTACTCTTTTTATACTAGATACCTGAAACTTCTTAAAGTAGTAATTTGTAAGTGAAACACGTTAGGTTAGAACCGTTTTAGCAACAGAACAGAATAAAAGGAGTCTGAAGGACAACTCAAAACTATGTGAATATTTTTATTTCAGAGAGACCAATTTTAGTATTTTTATCACCGAGATAGTTTGAGTTGATCACAAGATTAATCTTTTGAGCTTTTGACTGCAGGTTGGTCTAGTGGTTTAAACAGTGATCTCGCCGCTTTTTACTGTGCCAAATGTTAGGGGTTCAAATCCCACACGGGACAACACTGTGTGATTCACAAATCGTTGTTCTGAGTCTGGATCCTCTTTGTGTCCATTCCATGAATATTTGTAAAGTCCCTGCGACACAGAACGTGTATTTCTAATGCTCCTGCATAGTCTTAAAAAAATATCATAAATTTGGACTTTTTGTTCAAAAATTACACACATTTCACATAGTGTGTAGACCGTATCTAGTTGAGCCTTTATGTAAATATTCACAGTATAGTTTCATTCTTTCTGCTGTCAGTTTAACAATATTACAATACCATACGTTATCCATTCAAAGCATTCTCCTCTTAGCTGCTAAGATAACATTATTCTCATAAAATTGGTGCATTTTTGTTTACATATCGTGTCCATTCATTGTCCATTCTAGGGTGTTAAAATACTATTTGTCAACTAATCGTATCTCCATCCCGATCAATTCTTCTTCAAAGAAATCTGCGTACTTTTTTTCTAATAATTCTAGACGGCGAAGCTGTACGCTCAATTGTCAAACTTGTTTATACAACTTTGAACACACTTGGAATAACAATCCTTTGTTGACGGTTCTTTTGAGCCTCGCCGTGACAAACTCAAAGGATTTTCTCCAAAGCGTGTCCACTTGAGATGAGAACATCTGTTATATTAAATTAAATGTCTTCCGTTGGTGGGTCTAAATATAAATTTATAATGTCAGATGGAAAGGTGTGCGGTATAATTTGCAGTGTGTGGCGTGTTGTTGTGTCTTTATTATTGGACTGCATAACCAACACAGAACTTTAAAATTTTTTATTTACACTGTTCATTTAAGAAATGTCTGTTAAAATAGCTATTAAATTACTTTTGTTTTGAAACATAGTATCAAATTTATATTAAATTAAAAAAAAATGTGATCCAACGTCTATGAATATCTAGTTCCAAAGTGGCCTAAAAAAATATGTTTTTAATACATAGGTATATTATAGAGCCTTATATTAACAGGTTTTCTATGGTCAATTACCTAGTCTTATAAAACTCTTAATACGTATTCTGAATAAAGTATTTTCTCAGGAAGAAATGCGATCACTTTGTAACTAAAGTTGTCAAAAACAACCAATCAACCAACTCTCCTACCAACTGACCTGTGGAATAACATACATAAATTTAACCATCATAATCATATTTGATGCCTAAAAGTGTAAAATGGAAAGATTTACTTACCTTTGAAAATTTTTCACCGACGTCTTCCAAACGACTAATTACACAACACAACACACGACGAAAATTAGTATCTAATTAAAGAAAATGCTTGAGTGTTCCTTTCAAGAGTCTACACAAGCATTCATTAGTAAATAAGTCGTGTCATTTTACTTTGAACAAGCAGCGAACACTCGAAAACGGTTAATATGTGGTAAGGAACCGAGAACGCACGCGGTATCACAACCAACAAAATGAAATTTCGCACAAATGAAAATTAGACGGTGAAATAATGTTCCCATTTAAGGTGTTCAACAAACCGTGAACGAAAATAATATTAGCTTCCAAGGAAAGCAGAATGAAAACAATATTATAGTAATTAAGAGCAAACTACCAGAAAATTTTGTCGCAAGATAATATTTTAGGTACGACAATGTCATAAAATAAATACTGGGTCTCAGAAAGACAGTTCCATTAAATGAAATAAAACTCTTCATTAAATTCGCGATTTATGCCTTCGCGGCTTTTATTCATTGCATAATAAATTTAAGCTCTATGGAGATTTTACAGCTGAGTCTCGGAGATTTACTCCGGAAATACGTCGATTCCAAATCATATCCCGAAAGTATTAAACTTGAAAATTTAAATTTAATTTTATAAATCCACGCGTAGCAATTAAATTAAGTATAACATTCAAATAATTTTTAGAATTAAATGGTACATTGAATGTCTTATGTGAGATTTCTAGAAAATTGTATTCATATTTTTGTTCGTTTTCTATTCAACACATTTGTATATTAAAGATATTCAAGTTTTCAATTGTAATCAACATGTTAATGAACTACTTATAGTATATTCGCATTTATAAACCGACTTCAAAAAAAGGAGGAGGTTCTCAATTCGACTTTTTTATATTACCTTAAGCTGGGTGAACCGATTTTGATCATTCTTTTAATTTGAAAATTCCCGTGTGGTCCCATTTCAACTTGGTCCACTTCTTGAAGTAAGTTTTTTTTGTTAAAATTTTGTATTATTTTATAGTACAAAATAAGAATAATTATAATACTTACTACTTCCAAGTATTACAGCAATAAGTGTTAGAAATGACTATAATGGCATTGACACTAAAGCTCCCTGCGATATACCTGGCTAAGATTCTGCAATTTTAGCGGGGGATATTGCATAGGATAACGCTAGAAAGCTTGAAGAAAAACACAATATATATCTGTATGTTTGCTGTATGGACTTTGCCTTCGTACAAAATTCAGAAAACATAACCTACTAATGTCTTGTTTATTATTTATGTTTGTCGGTATTCATACTTTTATACATGGATGATATTTGTATGCCTGATGCCGAAACCTGATGAACGTACTTTGAATACAATTGAAGTAACGTCATCTGACATTTTAAACGCATAATAAATATACTGATGATGCCATGAACTTTAAAGGCTAAATTATACGACTTCTACCCCAGTCCTAGAATGGTTGAAGTATCTACTTTCGCATTTATTTTGCTTAGGTTTATGCAACGATGTATTTTTATTCCTTGTTGATTGCATTTTTACATTACTTATTAAAAACGATGAGATATTTCATCATATTTATATTCCTTACTAGCTACGCCCCGCGGTATTACCCGCGGTTTACGTTACTTTTAAACCCATTTAATTTGTATTTGTTCTAAAATAAAATTAGTCTAAGTTACTCTTTATAACATAGGTCCAGCTGTTTCAGGAATGAAAAAATAAATAGGTGCATATGTATGTATACTAACTGACCCGGTAAAGTTTGTTTTGCCATAAAAATAAAAAAAAAGGTGTGGGGCGGGTTTTCATTTAGGGATATATTAATTTGTTGCTGTACTTTTTTTTTATTTGCTTTGTCCGCGCTTTTTCTTTTCACGTCATTTTGTTAAAACCTTAGGTTAAAAATAATTTAAAGATTATTCTGTAATACTGACCTATCATTATATAGTACCTAATAAATGTTAATACCTAAACTGCAATAAAAGTATCTTGTGATTGTAAATACTTTTTTGCATTTAGTCATTTCCTCGCTGAGGTGGGATGAAAAGTTACGTGTTGCACTCGAGTGCAAAGATTTTTCCCCTCGTGCTCTTTTGATTCCCTCGTTAACGCTCAGGATTCTAATTTGAACCTTTCGCTTACTCGGTTTTCAAAACTTTGCACTCTTGTATAACAAATAACTATTACTTCACCAATATTGTTGACTCTAAGATCATCTCATTACCATAGTCATCGTCAAAGCATTTCATTCATTATGGTAAAACAAACACAATAATAACAGGTGTGCTTAACCAACGAAGAGTAAGAACTATAAAGGTTTCGTCACACTAATGCTATTAAAATGCTATATAATTAAATATATTATTAACATTTTACATATTATAGACGTTCAGAATATCACTCATTTACATTCGTTTTACTAAATGATGTTAGTTTTCCAAAGTGTATTAAACAGGTATTTCTGATAATTATTTTATGTATTAGATGGCACCTGGCTTTTACTGTTTCGTGTCTATTTGATGTGTTGTTTTTAAGTGTAAATATAATTTATGGTTATTAATAACTTGTTTTATTTGGCATATTATTGATAAATAGAGACTAAAATAAATTTGATTCCCACATTACTAATAGAACAGCTAGTAATCGATACTTTGTCAGCACATCTAATATGTTCTTTGTACTGTCAAGGTATTGATTAAATACTTAATTAAATCGATTGTCAAGATAATAATAATTATATTGTCAATACGTCATAATTGACATCATACTGTCAGTATCACGTAGTATTAATACACTACTTGATACTATTTAAACCTCGTGGTGTTACCTGCGGATGTTGATGTCCCTTTACAGTCCCCGCGGGTGACACCGCAGTGCAGAGTTAGTCTATAATAAATGTAGCCACATCAAAATTGGTTCGGAGATTAACCGGAACAAGTAGACAGACAGAAGAGATTAAGAAATGTAATTGAAAAACTGTTAATTTGAAATAATAAACTGATATTTAAATTTTAATAATTTGTACAGATATAAAATTTAATGTTTCAGCAATAACACTTAAAGTATTTCATACCCTTTATACTGATTATCAAACATTGATCACTGATAATATTTCAACCAAAAACAAAACTAATTAGCAACAAAATAATGAAGCCACACGATCGCAATCAAAAGTTTTATCTCACCATATACACCCCCGCCTTAAAATAATATGAAACCTGTCCACACTTTATAATTTATTACCGTCTTCCTCAGTTCCAGGTAGAGAGAGTGTCAAACAAAAAACGTTGACAATGGGCAAATAAAGGACATCTTATTGTGTGATGTCCCAATTTTACGTCATACTTGGACTTCATAATCTTTAGTTAATATTTGCTTCTATAACAGGTGGAAGTTTATATGGCTTTAAATAGTTCAGTTATGAAGCATTACTTCGATTCACACATTATAGGCGATGTGTTTTAACCGTATTTATGTATGTTTGTGTGTGTGTGTGTGTGTGTGTGTGACAATTGACAATATAGCTTTTGGTATTTATTCTATTAAACCGTCTAGTGTATTACTATTTCAAGTATTGAATATCTAAAAGCTTCAAACTGTGCTTAGTTGAAAATCGTTACAAATTGGGGCTTTGTAAGGTAGAGTATCTTTTAAATAACTAGCACTTAACCTTTAACGGGATATTCAGCTAACGTAAATTGTTTGTCGCTATGATGAAATTTCTTAGAGAGAAATTTAATTTCATTGTGCAATAAATTATTATTATTGTATTAATGACCTTATAGCTAAATGTAACAGTTTTAAGCTTTGTGTCAACCGCATTAAATAATGCTTACCCACACAAAACACTATCACACGAAACTATTTAAACCATCCTTACCTTCATTTTATAGACGACTATTTAATTACTAGCCTCTCAAATCCGGGTAAAGTTACGAAGTACAATGAAGATAAAAGTATTATTATCCGAATTTTAATAACACATTTCAAGTAGTTTCTCATCACTAGACAAAAAAATAAGCAATGACAAAATAACTTTATTGATAATAACTTCGTCAAAAGCTAAAATTTTCTCCAAAACAATGAAGACGTTAGTCACTAAAAGTATGTGGTTATCGTGTGAAAAATCATTTCTAATGCTTCCATCTGTGTTGCATCTAAACCATATAATTTAATACTTTCTACTTACTTAAACGCTACATTCACATAAATAATTACACGCTCTACGCTTATCTGACGAAAGTTTGACAGCTCAATGTGGGTTTGGCAAAACATTACTATGTTCCACGGACAGGAACAAAGCTACCGATGAGAAGGAAGCCACCGTTTATAACAGACTACGTAATGAGACGGGCGTTGTGAGTTTTGAAATTTCCTTGTCGAATGAACTTATACAATAAATAAATAACTTAGATCTTTTGTGAGCAATGCGAATACCATCTTAAGAAAATAGATAAACAATATTACACAAACATAGTATAAACTCTATCAACATAGACGTAACAATATTTGTAATACTACTACAATTAAATTTGTTATTGTCTTATCATTATTTTGTTACATAATGTTAACTTTGTGATGTATGTATGTTCACTATAATAAATTAAGTTTGCTGAAAACCCAATAAAAAAATACCATTAAATGAAAAAAATTAAATCAGTTTATTGTAGTCCATTACAGTTAAATTGTACATTCTTAATGAAAACCACACCATCAAAATAATCAAAAAGGTAAAAAGAAAAGAATATGCACTAGAGTCAGCATATTTAGTGTAGAAGCGAAATTACTTCGCCTCTATTCTTATAGCAAATTGCTTTATTCCAGCAAAATCAAACTGTTGTAGAAACCATATATATTCGTATTCAAGTAGAAAACACTACTGACTTATATAAATTATTACCATTTTGCGATTTACGAGTGCCCTAGTAGGAAATCATCCATCACTATATCTACATTTTATTTACATGAAATGACTTGACTCAAGGTATTACGCTTGTCAAATGAACTAAATAAAGTTAAGTCGATTATTATACATGTAAATGTAAATAGTTTCTTCTAGCTCACAAATCAGTGGGCGTGAACCGTAAACTAAAAACGTCATTAGAATTGTCGGCGAGAACAAATACCAAGAAATGCCTACCACCGCCTAAATATGCGTATTTTCTATTGCTTATGTAAATTAAATTCATAATAAATATTTTGATTCCACCTTAACGAGTAGTTCAACTTGTATCGCTCGTTGGAATCTCGTTAAAGCTGAATATAAACTTGTATTAACATAATATTGTTATTTATTGCAGAACCCTTTATTATTCTATGTTAATTTGCTAAATAAGTTGCTCGATTTACATCTACGGCAATGGGAACCGACGAAGATGTTGTCATCTTAAGCTAACTTCAAAGTTCATGTAAACATTGGAAACGTACTTACGATAATATTCACCAACCATGGTTAGAACTGCTTTGATAAGTACATTTTTAATTTCTGGTTTTATCTATGAAAATAATTGTTTGATGAACAAAATCTAGGCTAAATAGTTACCAGCTAGGGTCGAATCTATCTAAAATTCAAGAGCTCTCCCGTTTAGTTTAGAATATAAATTCGATTTATCATTAAGGCTTAATACTATACAAGTGATATATTAATTAGGACTGATATGTTATGCCAATTGAATTTAGACACCCTATTTACGACAACATCTTGAGAAAGTTGAAGCTATGTAGCTCGGTATTTTATAAACAAAATTATAAGATTATGTTGTACGCCATGTATATAATATCATCGGCAAATGGATTCACCTTAAACTTGGACCAGCATATTAGCTGGAAGCAATAACTCTTTCCCTGGAGAACAATAACAGTTGCACGAAACTGCAGTTCGCGATGCCTTGGGGGTGAGATATGATTTCCAACTTTTGAATATCGTAAACGCAATAAATTATTACTAAAAACAAAATATATGGAAATAAGAAATTATTGATGTATAAAACATTTATTTAATATTAGTTCAGTAAGAATGAACTGTTTGCTTGTATTATTTTAGCTTAGCTATGACCTTAAAGAATAAAATTCCAAATATATTCACCATATAACAGAAAGCGCGTGTTTGCTAATAATTGTTTACAAAATTCATGATCTGTTTTTAAATTATAATGAAAAAAATATGATTAAAAAATTATAAAAGATTTTACTCAGTGGTTGAGTAACTAAAACACTAAAAAATCGCATGACATTAAAGAAATATTTATCTATCTAATACCTTTAAACTTTAGAAGAATTGCTAATTCTTCTATATTTACGTATATATAATGTAAATCCCAAAAACGCCTCCTACAATTTTTATGAAATTTACTGCAGGGGGTTTAGGGGTCGCAGAACGATCTCCGTCCTCCATAAGCGCAAGCCTAAGGGTGAGGGAGGGCTAGCAGAAGCAGGCCCGGGTGACGGCGGACGCTGCAGTACGCCCTGGGGGACAGTAGCGGGAACATTGGGCTTCCCACACAGGAGGGGGCCATCTACAAAGCGTAAGTGGCCCGAGGTACGTCGGGGTTCCAGGGTTTTCCTTTCTAGGGTGCAGCTGGTTCCCCGGTATCTACTACCCGACACGGCGTGCGGTTTTAGTCGGTTTGAGTCCGACATGCCACCAGGAGGTTGTATCCGAGGGGAAAAAAAAGGGTGGTTTCAGGGTGATAAATGTATCTTATATTTCGAAAATTTAGCGAAAGAAAAATATGGAGTAATGCTTGGTCATCCAGACACTATAATTTAAGCATACATATGATAAGAGTTAATATTGGTTACAAAATATAAAAAATCTTCATGTTTAAAATACAGAGTTTCATGATTTATAAAATATTTCATATGCAAAAGAGATGCAAAAAATCTGTTGGTAATATTTTCGCATCATTCGAAATAAAAACTTGAATTCGAAATATCACGTAAGTGCTTGATATAAAAGTAAGGACCATTCTTTGATTGACATTGGAGCTTGTTATTTCTCAAAATAGCTGTAGAATGTTTTCTTATTTTGAAATTTATAAAGTAAGAAATTTAAAATAAAAATGGTATCGTTATTTTAACAGTAAAGTGGATATACGCGCCGCGGTTTGCTTGCGTAATCATAGTTTTGTTTAAAGTAAAAAAAATGCTTCGTGGGCGAAAATTTACAGACGTGGCCGTCGAAGAATTTCAGCGGTTATTTTTCGACTTCCCGCAAGACACGTTTTTTAAATCCTTTTGATTTTTATGCAAGTTATTAAAGACTAAAAAGAGGACAATATGAAGACAATTTTATTTTATATTCTTATATTTTATTTGTCATTATACCAGTTAAGTTACAGAAAACAAAACACACTAGCTCATATTACTACACAACAACTGTTAAATTAATCCGAAACATTCTCGTCTTCTATGTTATCCTCAATCGATTTATAGTGTTATTTAATTTATTTATACTAAAGTATTTGTTTATAACTATTAATATACAAAATCGGACATATTGCCTTCGATTTTTGTTTTATTTTAGGAGCCAGAGGCAAAACTATTTCTATTCTTGATTTTGATAAAAATTCGTTCATCATTACCACCATCATTATTACTATTTTTAATATTTCATGTTTATGTATGCCATCTTATACAAAGCAGTACATACGACGAAGCAAACATTAATATTTCATTCCAAATATAACGGGTCACAATGAAAACAAAACTTGGGTATTTCGAATGACTTTATAAGAAACAAACATAAACCCAGAAGTCGTAGGGCGGTGTTTGTCCAATATAATGGGCCCAATGTTTGCGCTAGGTGATTGATGCCGGCCTCCACGGGTTAATGGATCGATATCCGACTAACGTCCAACTTATCCTTAGATCCTTGGTGTAGTTTCTGTTTGTTTTACTTCACCCGTGTTCGTGTATGCAATGTACGTGTTAACGATCGCTAGTTATCCCTGATTGATGTTTAAAGAGAGATTAAAATGTGTTTTGCAGATGGAAGACGATACATTTGAATATTAAAAACAATTTTTTTGATGCCATTTAAAATAGTTCAGGACACATTTTTATTTATTTTTTACTTTTATTCATTTTTGTGTACTATACATAATTATAGGTAGATGAATGTTAGCAACACAAATGTTTGTATGATCTGCAAACATTTGTTTTGGAGTTTGGGATTTTTATATGTATGACGGCGCATCACTTATTTTATTTGGAACATAAGTGTCGGTAGTTAGACACTGACGCAACACCGAGCATCAAAGCGTGCAACCGATGACAATAGGGATGGAAATCATTGCCACTTTAAAAATAATAATCACGCGTTAGAATTATTGATGGTAGTCGATTATTTTATGTGATTAGTTGGCAGGTAACAGTGACTTTGATCCCATCCCTAAAGAACTGTGGGTAGTTATAAAATGGAACGCAGCCGGAGTGCAAGCATTATCGTTTAGCATCTCGCAGTAGCATCATATGTTCGGTGGAGTGTCGTACCTAAATTGTAACTTGTATACCATTATTAATATTTACAAAAAAAAAATTAATAAATATTTATATCACTTGTCTAGTACCCATAACACAAACTCTGCTTAGCTTGAGGATAGATGGCGGTGTGTTAGATGTCCGGAATATTTATGTATTATTTATTTATTATACATAGAAAATACTCAGACTCCGTAAAATAAATATTTAAGATCATACAAACATTTGGTCTGACCCGGGAAACCAACCCGAGATCTCAAGCATAGCAGTAGCATACGCTACCTCTGCGCCTCCTTGGCAGTAAAAAATAGCATTCCTGTAGTTGAATGACAAATCAGAGAAGTTGTTTCTCTGTTGGAGTAATTTTCTTATGGAACACTATTGTTACTAATAGAAAATGAAAATATATTAAAGATTTACAAATATTTGGATTAATTAGATCAAAATATTGTATTGAAATTACTTAGATTGAAAATCTTCAATCAAATCGAAATGAACATTAACATTTTAAACTTCGTTGATTCAGAATTGATTTGTTTCTTCATGAAATTGCTTTTGCACTTGCTGGAGTTACAGAAAACTCAATACAATACTCAATCAATTAGAAGTTGATTCATTAAAATTCGCCAACTCACTTAATTGTACAAACTGGTTCTAACGTGAAATAATTTCAATTATTCTTAAAAGTTCTAAGTTAGGGAAAATCTTCTTAAAATTTATAATGAATTTTCAATATTATAAAACAATAGTGTTTGGAAAGTTGTGTTTAACTCTATTATTTTTTATTTTTTTTGATTAATCTTAATAAGCTTGAAAATTTGAATATTTTTAACCTACATACAAAATCTGTTCATTTTGGTTGTGTACCGACATTTATCAATTTTAAGCGTATGTCTGTTGCTATTACTGATGATATTACATGAAAAAAAAAACGGCAAAAAACACGTTTTTGTATAGGAGTCCCCTAAATATTTATTTTAATTTAATTATAAATTTTTAAATTGAATATATAATTAATTTTTTTGTGAATTTTTCAGGTGTATAGAACGCAAAAAAAAACAGTCTGTTTTTAGATTTTTGTTGTTATGGTGGCTTTAACTGTCGTATCTATCACAGTTCATGATAGACAGGCAGACGGAAAGTGCCGTTTTAGTAGTAGATTTCCGTGGTCACCTTTTGAGTAGTCTGATTCTATAACATTAAAAACTATTTTCGTCCACTGAACGATGCATATAAACCAGTAAACATTATGTACATACAAATGAGCATCATTGCCTTTAGCACGTGACCTTATCTCAATAAAATGTACCATAAATATAACTTTGGTTGTTATCGTATGATAGCCGATGCCTACGCACTCTGGGAGGCAATGGAGACGTCTGGATGGCGATGTAATGACCACTACGCTTTTATCTACAATCTGAGACTGTTTCTTATACTATCTACGGATAGAATTCCGAGATACGTGCAATGACGTGCATATTTATAGCCTTTTATCCAATACTGAGGTGATTTCGAATTCGTTATCTAATAATAGTTCTGATTTTGATCAGTCATCGTCCTTTAAGAAAATTATTGCTAAATTCAAAATATCTTTTTGTCAATTTTTATATTTTGGTTTGGAATATCGCAATGTGTAATCTTACTAAAGGTTTTGAATTTTTTTGGTGGGTCGTCTGACTGACGCCATACTTCCTTCGTTTTATTGATTTCAACCGAGATAAAAAAGAAAGTATACGGTGTGAATTCTATTGATTACGACTAAATGCTAGTATTCGCTAGTATTTAGAATTTATAAGATTTCGCAAGTCTCGTATAGGGATAGGATTAAAGTGGCAGTACCTGGAAGAACACAGAGTTGCGGGCAAAATGGTCAAGGAGTTTATTACAAAAATAATTTGATACATATTTAAGTGTGAAACAGAATTGTATATTTATTTAAAGGAGATAAGAAAATATTTAAATATTTTTGTTACTGGTCAAAACCTTAAATACGTCAGTGGTTGAAAAATTTTGAATCAAATAAATAGTGTTTTACATTGAAGAAAGAAAATACGTTTATTAGCTACAAGAGCATATTTTTTAATTATTAGAAAATAACATAGTCCGGTTTTACTACGTAGCAAAGTCGCAGTTTCATAGTCAAATTCATCAGAAAATTATCTACTATTGGCTGTCCCATGTATGTATACCTATTCTTAATTGTGAGAATATAAAATGGTGTTGTTCTGTACATAACACCACATCTGTCATACAGATTGGTGATTTGGTGTGTTAGTAAAGTTTAAGTTTAACTTATCGCTTGAACTACGCTTTAGATTACGCTTGTCTGGGTACATTATATTTGTTGTCAAAGTTCATTTTCAGAATTTTAACTAATTAGTTCAAGGTGTGTTGAAAGAAAATAAGAAGAAACTTCTGCCTTAAAACTCATTCAGAAATATTTTGAACTTTTTCAATCAAGGCAAAGTACCTGAAGTTTATTACTATACGTAATATACAATACAGATTTACATTACAACCTTTATGAAAAATATAGATTGTGTTTCCTACGGAGCTGCTGATATAACAATTGTCACTACTAAGATGTTTGAATGTACAAAAAAAAATGACAAGACAAGATTAGATATTATTGTTGATGATAAATACAAAAGTATTATTACAAAATTTAGATAAAGATTTTAAACCATACGAATTCTACACACAAACTAAATTCTAAAACAACCATAGAAAAGCAAAAGAACAAAACGTCACAGTTAATTTGTATCTGCTACGAAGCATCAAAATTAAAGAGTCAACGTCAACAGTACATTGATCCCAAACGGAGCGGCGTCGGACCGCATCCGGCAAATAATTAAAACTTTTACAAGAACCAGTGAAATGTGGAAGAAAGAAATAAATTTTCTACCCGAACGCACACTTTCGTTTTTATCCTTGAAGCTTCTGATTTATACCCAAAACTTATTTGCCGGCTGCCTAAACAAATATTACGCTATATTTGACTTTATCCCTTTATTAATAACTGCCAAAATCCCATAACTTCAAACTTTATAAAAAGCAGATTGAAACGTTTTAATATTGGTATGGAAATATTCTGTTTTTGCCATATACAAGTAATATATCCCTACTGGTCCAATTTTCTTTTCAAATAGTTTTACGACATGTCCCCTTAGCCCCTTTTTATAATCTATTATTTTTATCTCTATTAAGGAATATCTTTCAAAATATATTTATAATTAATTTAATGTTATTAAATGTGAATAAAGATATGTAAGTGTATTTATTAAGGCTCAAATTTTCTTGAACAAACCATGGGCGAGATTAGAGTCCAGAGGAAATTGCGGAGGAATTACGGTGGCTGGTCTTAGTCGATCTTAGTCAAAGAGAAGTCGAGGTTTAAATAGAAATCGTTTGATCTATAAAATATGCTTGGCAAGCAATTTTGATGAATCGTGAAATTTTCGAGCATCATTTCTTGGGTATTTTATTAATATGTAAGAGCGTAACGTAATTATTTATATGGATTCTCGCAATTAAACTCACTTGTACTTAACTTTATTCCACTATTTAATGGACTTAAATTTCTTTAACGAGTTTCACTCTATGATATTATAATTTTTTTTAAATTTGAGGGCAAAACTTATTTTATTTAATACTGGAATAAGTATAAATAAGTTTCATTCCAAAAAAAATATTTTAACAAGTGCATATTATACGATCGATTGCCATCCAGAGTATTAATTGTATTTTTTATTAATTTATTTATTTACAAATATGCACTATCCTTACAGGCTTTGCTGTTAAGGAACTTCATTGAGAAAAGTCAATGTTTTCATAATATTGTAAGAGTAAGCACTATTTTAATACCTACGTATTAACTTTAGTAGGTACCTATTTAAATAATACAATTTAAGCTGTTTTGCGTTTTGAATAGGTTTTACTAGCAAAGTTTGAATTTTCAGTGTTTTACTGACTGTAGATTGTCTTATTTTTTAAATCGAAAAATGTAAATAATAGTAAATAAATAAATAAATATGCCAGACATCTAATGCACAACGTCTCCTAGTCCCAAGCTAAGCAGAGCTTGTGTTAGGGGTACTAGGCAACTGATACAAATATTTAAATACTTTTTTTTGAAAATAGACACATAATATACATAGAAAACACCCAAACTCCGAAACAAATATTTGCAGATCATACAAACATTTGGTTCGACCCGGGAATCGAACCCGACACCTCAAGCTTAGCAGTCGCATACTAATGTATTTAAATTTTCTTAAAAACTTGACTTCATAAAAATATTTTTTATTGTTTGATAATCGTAATTATACGAATACAATAGAATATCGGTTTAAGAGCAACGAAACGCTCAATCACAGATTGTAACACTGCAATAAACAAGTAACTTATTTGTGACCACTAAATTTTATTATACCAGTCTATAAACTTAAATTCCTGTGGTGCATGGGAATCAGTGACGTTTCTAGAATTTAATTTTTAAGTTCAATTTATGTTGTTATTAAGTAAGCATACATTTTATTATATCGGTCTTATATAAATTTTTATACATACATGCGTACTGTATTGGTTTGTTATGAAATTTATGTAGTGTGGTTTTCTTCCTACACTGAGCTTATATTATTATGAAAATTAGGTTTTACATTACAAATGAAGAAAAAAACAAATTAAATGCATTTGCGGTTGTGCAATAAAGAAATTCATGGTACATTAACATTACAAACAACATAAAGGTGCGTACATACAGGATTACGGCCGAGTATCGAGTTACGTCCATAATTGGTCGGACCTTCACCGTTGAACGTATGGCTAATGCAACAATTTACGCATCGGCTAATCTGCAAATTGGTGCTGCTTTGTCGGCAGGCTGGCCATGTCGTCGGCCTGTTGTGTCTGTAACCGGCTTTACATCGGGTTGTATATGTTGGCGAGTGTAGCGGAGTTAGTTTTTGGTCCTATGTCTACTTTCATAACTTTGGTTTAATTTCACCCCACCTATCAAGTTAGTCTCCTTGTAAATATATTAAAAGTATATAAACAGACACTTCAAGGCGATTCTAGACCAATAAATCAAGATGCAATTCAACTTTTTTTAGTGATCATATCAATGATAGTCATCTCAACCTTTTTAATTTTGATGACTTGCTATTCGCACAAATGAACAATAGTCCCATTTTTTTTCACTGACGCTTTTAAACAGATTTTAAATCTAATCCGATATTTTCCTGAACTGATGTGACATACCTACTGTGCGAGAGCCACACTTCGGCACGAATGGGCCGACTCGACCGGAGTGGTACCGCGGCCTCAAAGAAAACAGGTGTAAAAGAGCGCTTGCGCTGTGTTTCACCGAGTTAGTGACGATACCGGAGGCCCGGTTAAATTAGTAGCTGTCATAAATAATCTTGGAAATGATAAAGGCTGGGAAGGAGAAATTTATTAATTTGTTTGATTCAATAGATACAGATAATAGATTAATAAATACAGTCTCGACAGTATAATAATCACAAATTATAACAAAAACACAACTGACTTCAAGAACTGAACCAAATTAAATGGGACCAGACGGAAAGCACCAGCTTTCAAATAAAAAAATTTACATGAAAATCGGTTCACTCAGTCGAAAGTTACAAGATAACAAACATAAAAAAAACAGTCGAATCGATAACCTCCTCTTTTTTTGAAGTCGGTTAAAAATACAGTAAAGCTGTCATCCATGTCATACAGAGCTTCGTTAGGGCATAAAGTAAAAAAAATAAAAGTAACGATTTATAATTAGATACAAAGTTACAAACCAAATTGATACATGAAATTAAAATTGGAACTAAAATTAAAATTTATTATAACGGAGGAGAGAAAATTTGAATACATTGAGGCTTTCATGAAAAATATCCAACTGTGAGCATACTGATTGATAATTTACCAAAAGACGCATATCATACATGTATTTCCATGTGTATCGTTACCAATTTTTTTTAAACTTTAATTTGTAATAGTTCCAGTACTAATACTCATGTTAATTGATAGATGAATATAGTTACTTAGTAGTTAATATCATATATCTAAAAGGTACGGAAATATTTTCTCAGTAACAGCATTGTTATTCCTATACAGTGACAGACACCGTTTAGTACTACAAATATTGATTGACTTTTCAAAGCTCACGGCACGCGTTACTAGCAATACTGTGCCATCATTGTACGCTAGCTTACGCTACAAGGGAGGTCTATGTCTAAACAATAGTCTGTGAACCGCTTTATTCTACCTTTATGCTCAAGACTAAATATTTCGTTGTATTATAGACAATAAGTGTGCTTTTCCATTGTATGTTCTTCTGTTGCAATTCGTTCCGTTATGAACATTGTTATTGTTATCGATTTCTTTGTGCTTTCTATTTTGCAAAGAGTGTCAATTATATAATATTTTTTAAAAGTTTGTGTAGTATTGGATAATCTATTGTAAATATAAAATCGGGCTTGAAATCTGTTGTATGTAACTTTATAGAAAGTTTAAAACTTTATTTATTTCTCTCTTCTTCCTAGCCTTTATTAATCCCAAGATTAGAGGTCAGCTAATAGTTCCACCTGTTTTACCTGAATATCAGTTTTCCACGAAGTGACCGGCATCAGACTTCCGCAACCCTGAGGGTGAACTTGTATTCGAAGGTGAAACTAGCGCCTCAGTATATTTAAGGGCACTGACTCGATTACTAAGTTTCATTCATGGCAACCGGGACAGACGGCTTAACGTGCTCTCCGAGGCACTTGAAACTTTATTTATGTATTTATTAATTAAAAATAAATAACATTAATGTACGGCCTGCACTGGTTCTTCTAGAAACATATGTCGATACATAATATATCTCAACATATTTATGAATAGTTGAAGTGGTTTTAGAAATACTTTGCCTGCTAGATTATCCACTCGATAAATATGAAGGGGGATGTATACACGGTAAAGATATTAATTTCAAATTATTTCTTATACGTATTTTTTTGTATTCATATTGGCTGTCAGAGCAACCAAGAATATAGGTAATGGATAAGCCATAGGTGTTACAAGTAATTAAAAAAACAGTTTTAATATTTCAATATGAAAGTATGGCTGAAGTCAGTTAAATACATAGTTATCCGCTAGTCCCCATACTAAACGATAACCTTATATCAACCGGCTACGGGCCATAGCACCGTTTCATATGGTCCACCTCGATTGATAATTAATTTCACGCCATGTTCGTGCTGTTGTACTATATTTATGTTTACTAATTAGAGCAGGATTAAAATAAATATTATCTTCTCAATCTCTAGCTTCTAATGAACTGTAAACTCACATCATCAAAATATAATTTTTAAAATTTCACTTTAAAAAGACTCTGATTTTGTAAATTCATAAATATAATTTAAATTTTAAAAATGTATGTTTCATTGTATATTAAGTACACAAGAACTTACTCTGTTCGAAATATTTAAACAATTTACTCTCGGAAAAAAAAGGCTGCTCTGTTGAAACTAAACACTTAAAATAACAGTATCCTGCGCTTGAGGTTCCTTAATCTCTGTCAAAACTCAATTAAAACACGTTTAGAATAGCACATGGTGAGATAAACATCAAACTATAGAAATTCGAGAATTTCAAACCTCTATTTTGACAACAAAAAGGGCATAATCGATTTTTGTGAACACAAAAGAAGCATTCTATTTGACAAGTCGACTGTACAAACGTTGTTTGTGGTAGAGATTATTTCGGTTGAAATGAATGAAAGCAAAACACGATCCTGTGAATATGTTGGTCGGTAATTGAAATACGAACAACGCCCTCAAGGGCGATTTTTTAATTTTTTTACCCGAGATTTGATAGGTTCGAGTGTCGTTACGTCTCAAGAAATGGATTAAATATATTTTATAAATAAAACAGGGAAGAAATTTTCTATGTAGGCGAAACTTAAGAATACACTACACTGCTCTACAAAAGTAAGAAAAATAAGATGCTGTTTTATAAAGGAAACTCCTGCCTCGGGTTATTTTACTGTACCATTTTATGCTCGAGAAATATTTAATTAAGGTATGGATGGGAACGGAAAAGTGTATTCACTATCTTGAATCAATATACATAATTATGCATAAATCATAAATAAATGGCACAAAACCTATTATAATCTGACGTATTTTGTATTTCAAGTGAATCTTTTTGATTAGTAAACTTAGAGTTGATCAGATTATTTAGGGTATGAAAGGTGTATTGCAGAGGTAGAACTGTGTGGTTGTATTGGTTGTTATTAGATCACTCTTTGGGCTTGGATATTATATGATGTTTAAACCAAGTAAGAAATATCATAATTTAGTTAGAACACAATCTTAATGACGAATGACATTCCAACAAATGTCATACTATCATGCGTGCTGTTATTTTACGATTACTACCTCGTTGGTGCAATGGTAGTGTATGCGACTGTTGTGCATGAGGTCTCGGGTTAAATTTCTGGGTCGCACCTAATTTTTATATGATCTTCAAACATTTGTTTCGAACTTTGGGTGTTTTCTATGTATGTATTTACAGAAAAAAAAATGTATGTATGTAAATAACAATATCACTTGCCTAGTACCCATGATACAAACTCTGCTTAGTTTGGGACTAGATGGCGTTTTTACTTTACACATTACCTTACTGAGGTATAAATTCATTTATTTAAATGAATTGACAATGTTGTGTGGTCTAATTTAATATTTTTTATTTACATATTAAAATGAAATTCTGTCAAATTCCAATAACGTTACGTTATTACAGTTATATTTTGAATATTAAATGTTTAGGTACTCATTAACTAATAAGTAAGAACATACAAAAACATGCCCATACATTAAAAATTAACTAACTATTAGTTACAATACAGATATTGGCCGCACATCATTAAATCCCTACAATATATTGAAATCTCAAACAACGCACAAGGTGTTTTTAACTTTTAAGGGTATAAGCTACTTAAAAAAAGCAAGGAAACAATCCTTTCCACAATAGATCATAAAACACGTAACCCTTATTGATTAATAGAGGAAGATTCAACTAAAACAGACAGGAAACGTATGGTAATAGAAAAACCCACCCGCAGGCATTCGTCATTACGGCTGTTGTTCGAAGGGTCCAGTACAAAATAATGATTAATTATTATAATTTAGTCCATGTCATCACTAGCCCCACCCGACAGTTTAATCTTCCAGGTGCTGTTTATCTGATTGTATCGTGAAAGGGTTTAAATTGGTAGCTAGTAGCTCCAAAACGTTTGGACAACAATGACTTTTGGATGTAAGTGAAAACATAATTGGTATTTACGGATGACGCGGTGAAAACACTTATTGTGTACACGCAACATGTTTAGTATATTTATAGTCTTAAAAAATGATGAAGCATTAAAACAATATATAATAGATAGTAATAATATAATTAAAATTTATGCTTCAAACACAATTTATACATTAACGTTACACAATATTTATATAATATACATGCATCGCAGATATATAACAGCACGTTTTGTCACCTGTATTTTTGTGTCTTATTGCAAACAGAAACAGTCTCTTGCTCCAACAAAAAATTATAAGTTTAATCAATTAAATACGGCTATTATTATTTATAAGCTCACTAGCTGAACCCGTGTACCGCGAGTAACGTAGTGGTGCCAAGCTATTCCAAAATAGTAGCCTAAGTTACTCCTTATATCATCAGCTACATATCAGTGAAAGTCCCTGCAAAATCGGTTCAGTCGTTCCAGAGATTAGCCGAAACAAACGAGACAGGCAGACAGACATACGGACAGACAGACAGTAGCGCGGCCTCCTTCTTTAAGGTCGGCAACGCACTTGTGACGCCTTTGGTGTTCCGGGTGTCCGTGGGCGGTAGTAATCACTTACCATCAGGCGATACGTCTGATGCAGCTAATTTGTAAGCATGAATTAATATAAAGAGATCGCTGCACACCGCTAGGGGTTATCTTGTTACCTTGTGTTACTATAGTAAGCCCTAAAATTTACAGAAAGTGCAAGAGCAGTAACAGTCCATACGATTATTTGTAAATCACACAAATAATTGCCACTAGAGTTGATATTAGTTAACGAGCATTTACTTAAACCTGTCTACCATCCACACGGTTAATTTTTGAAATACTGCTGTTTTTTGTGTGATTGGGATAAATATCGGCGGAATTCTGATTGGTTAAAGATTGTACGCCAAAAAACGAAACGTTGAAACATCTCTTGAATTTGTTAGCAGTGACAACGGCCACCTGACGACGCAATGAAGCGTCACACAAAAACTGTGCAACCTAACGCTCAACAATGGGATGGATAGGTAGATGTAACAAAGCACAGACGTACATCAAACAACAAAAACACTGCTCTCGACGGCCGTACGAGCGAGTGAACACTATCATTTACGCAACGATTTGTCATCGAGATTCGGGGGTAGGGGCGGGGCATTTTAGCTACGTTCCTACTAACAGTTCTCGAAGAAAAGACATGACAACTAGAATATGTGAAGATAGACTGTTGTAAGTCTAAGTATAACGAAATACTCGAGTTGTGTAACGCACGTCAAGTTAACCTGTATGATTGAAGGAGTAATTTGTATACTTTTGATCTTCTGGCGCTCCCAATACTATCCTGTATGACGAATCATATATAAAAGTTAAAATACTTAAGACCAAAAAAATAAAGATCTAAATATTTTATTTTGTTACCATAGTAATTGTCAGTAAATAGTTTTTATACCTACAACAATAGTACCCATGTGCTGTTTATCCTTCTATCAAAGATTCATTTAAAAATAATTCATTGCCGTGGTACATAAACTAAATGATTCCATTGACTTTACGTAATATTTTTAGGTTCTGATCAACATTCTCATATATAAAAATATTTTACTTTGTGTTCTATTTTATTTACTTAGTGTTACTAATAAATATAAGCTAAGACAGAGGTCGTGGGTAGATTCCTACTCCGAGAAAAATGTTATATGTTGAGCACTATAACTTTTTAAGAATTCTATAAGTATGTTTATCTGTGATTTGGGTACCATAGTAAGGACCCTGTTAAGTTTGGAATCAGACTGTCATATCAGATGTGTAAAGTTGTCATCTTTGCTAAATTGAAAATAGTACGATTCCATCTTGTTTGCTTTGCTACATTGCTAGATTGGGCTGCAGAATCGAAAACCGCACCAGTGGTATTATCCCGGAAACTGGATTAACGGTTGTCAACTTGATGAACGATGTGCGTAAGTTACACGACAATGGAATGTGGGCATCCGTCCCATTTGGGTCGCTACGTCCGATACGCATCGCGTACATTAATTAATTATAAATCGCTTTTGAGCTTTAAAAATTACAGCATATTGAAAGAATTTAGTGTCAGCGGGGTGCATTCTCACCCTGTGGCCTGTTTCACTATTGTTAGTTCAAAGGTACTGTATTATACGCCTTTTGTTAACATTATGTTTTGTTACGCCTGTCCGTCACGATTTTGTACTTTAAAAATAAAATTATATGTTAACTTTAACATTTATTATTGTCTACAATGTCCTAGATAATTTGCGTTCAAATTGCTCAAAACATCTGACATTATAATTTTTACCTATATACAAGTACATTTCATAAAATTGGGCTATAAAACCTTTTACTATATACTGTATCTTAAAATATGTAACTAAGTAAAAAGGTTATATTAGGAGACATAACTTTCTGTTTCGCACAACACAACTGTGGAATGAACAACAATAACATGATATAATTAATAGGTGCATAGTTGATTCGTTACTTATAGTCATTATAAGAAATTTAAGCAAGGGGTCCATCTATACCTATTTTTAATTCAAATATGAAACATAAGCACTATGTTTTGCGCGCACGGTTGGTCTAGTGGCTTAAGCGGTCACTACGCCGCTTGCTACTGCACCAAGTGTCGTGGGTTCAAATCCCACGTGGAACATCACTTTGTGTAATGCAGTCCCGAGTCTGGGTGTTCTTTGTGTCCGTTACATACAGTATGTTTGTAAAGTCCCCTGCTACACATTATGTATATTCCTAATGCGGGAGAGACATCTCTAAATCACGGTTCAAGAATATAACTACAATTAATTGAATTCTTTTTATCTCAAATATAGCTGCAACTTCACTTCATAATGCACTTGCAAAATAAAAAATACTTCTATAGGTAATTTTTCATTCACAAGACATTCAAACAATTAAATTTATATCGTGAGACTAGCTTAAGTTGTTTGTTTATTACGCTGTATTCATATTAAACATTACAAATCATAAAAAACTCTACTGCCTATAAACCTGCAAGGCTGCAATAAACATCTATGTTACGGGTACATTACCCAAAGCTAATATGTTGGAATATTCTTAAGACCCGCTCCCCCTTCTACGATTTATTGTTTAATCACAAGCACTCAGCCACCGTAGTATTGCGACGGTAAATTGTGGAAGCCCATGGAACTAAAGGAGTACTAGAAAGGTTACATAATATGGCCAAATTACGGTCCTTTAGTATTATGTAATATAAAAGTAAGGCATATCAAAATATATGTTTTATGTTTAAGCGTTCGAAATTAATTTATCTAGAGTTTAAGGAACATAATATTTTTTCAGTAGTTCCAAAACGGACCCTCTACCCGTTTGTTGACCCTGGATTGATGTATACGTTGATGAATGCAGCAAAAAATAAGACACCATCTTTTCTATAATGTTATATTTAGAAAATATTAATTCTTGCTTATTTTTGCTATTTTTTTAGGGTTCCTTACCTCAAAAGGTATAAAAGGAACCCTTATAGGATCAGTTTGTTGTCCGTCTGTATATCTGTAGACTCTTTTTTTCAGGAACGCGTAGAGGTTTCAAGCTGAAAACTAATATAAAATACTCAGGTCTACTGTCCCTTGGAGCTGTGAATGAATCAAACTGCTAAACCGATGAATTCAAAAGATACAGCCGTTAATATTGTAAATTGAATTTTTTTATAAAGCAACTTCTCATAGCACAGATAAAGAAAAAAAAATGCGAAAAGCATACATTTTTAGTTACATTATTTAACATACCTATACGTACGTACCTATATGTACGGAACCCTTAGTGCGCGAGTCCGGCTCGCATTTGGCCAGATTTTTTTGTAGTAGAATCAAATTGGCGTAATGAAAACCGATTCAACGCGAGAATAGAATAATAGATACTAAACAGATTTAGAACCAATAAAAACAACTGAAATGACAATAGTTTTTAAAAAATCTCGAAATAACACACCTCGTATAAATGTTAGTAGGGTTTTTGCAGAAGCCATCAGAACAGAGATTAACGGAATAATTAGAAAGTAGGATTGAAAAAGTTGGTTTTATTTTCAAGAGCATATATATACAAGAACATCTCTCATTAAGTCTCATGACAAGTTTCTACATCTTTGTAATGGACGGGACACGCAATATTGCAATTCGATGTGACGTAATAAACGCTACATGTGTGTTTACTTTGGTTTACTTCCTAACAATTTTCAAGCTTTAATAAAAAACTTCACAATCATTCCTATTAAAAATGGTTAATCGGTGACACTGTGAGGTCCTGAATTTTTTGATCGCACCTTTGATAAAATTTTTGAACCCATCGTTTGTACATCTATGAATTCCTTTAAACAAAAAATTCTGACACATGAAATTCATAATCCACAGTCGTCACATTAATCCTATTACACTGACGGGTGTCGTAGGCCGAGGAAGGACATCTAAATGAAGCGACTTAAAATATTCTCTGTCCATTTTTTTCACAGTTGCTTAAGAATGTCATTGTGCCTGAGTGCGTAAAATTAAAAAGTAGTATAGATTAATTATTTCGTTTTCATTTTAATATTTCTTAGCCATATTTTTGTGAGTAAACACTTGTCTAAGTTTTTTAAGGTTTGAAAAACTAATTTAAATAAAATTATTATATTAAAATTATTGCAAATCGCAGCCATTATGATAATCAAACTTATCTTTAACTTAACTTAAAGCCTTGAAGGCTTAAAACAAACAAGTTTAGTTTAAATTAACTTTACACTTTTTATCTAACAAATACCTTGATATATTAATTGAGTATATTAACTATTTTACCAGACTGATAAAAGGGATTACACATAGAAGGATTTTCTTTTTAGGCTTAGTGCCTGGTAACTTATTTATATTTAACCAAGTGATACATAAGTGCCTTTATTAAAGATAGTTAAACTAAATCTCATACCATATCCACGTAATCGATGGTAATTACAACTAACTATACCACTAATACTATCAATTGTTTACAATGTCAATTTTAAGTGACTTTTAAAAGGTCAGGAAGGCCCTTAGTAACGTAACTACTGGACAATTACTAATTACAGACGATTACTGAATATATTTTCTACTCAAATAATTATAATTGTCTTTAACAAAAGGTAGAAAGTACTAATTATGAACACAGTCATTGTCTTCGTTGTAATTTGAACAATGACGTCACGACGTTTCGTTATTGCCTGTCTTGTTCAACAATCAAAACTGTGGTATAGTGGTTGCAGTTTTAAATTCACCCTAACCAACTTAGCACGCAAGTATTTTGCTTAGGTTAAAAGGAAAATTATATGCATGATTTTATCGTTCATAACAATTTTTAATACAAAATTTATTTAAGTTAAATAATAAATTTTCGAACATCTAACACAGAACGCCATCTAGTCCCCAACTACACAGAGCTTGTAACTATTATGGGTACTAGACAACTGATCTAGATACATATTATTAGATACTGTTTTTGTAGATAAAGACAATATATACATACATACAAAATACCCAAACTCCGAAATAAACATTTGCAGAACATGCAAACATTTGGTCCCACCCGGGAATCGAACCCGAGACCTCAAGCATAGCAGTCGCGTACACTACCACTGCGCCACCGAAGCAGTTGCAATATTGTAAGTGCAATATTAGAAATATTTTACTTCATGAAAAATTTTTTGAATTCGTTTTGTTAAAACGTCGTCGAAGGTTTTGTTAAAACAAAAAATCTTCAAACGAATTCAACATTTTGAAAGTCGGAATACAAAATAGTAAGATTGTTTTGTCTTTTCACAACCGTTCAAGTAGCACAATGGAATCCTCCTGAGCGAAACAATTCCTGCTAGCTGCATTTAATACACCATGCTGGACTTCTGGAAGCGTGCCATATTTGACACTGCATTGTAGAAAACAGTAGCAAACTTTTATTGTCATGCTATTGAGACGGATTTGTCACGTTTTTGTTACCTGAGTAGCTGAGGGTTGACTCCTTAATGACCAATAAATCGATGTGTGACAGTGAATTATTTGTGTCTCCATTGATGGAATATTGATGACGTGAACAGTCCTTGCTTTGTAGAATAACAAAGACACCGTGTGTAAAAAAAACCATTACGAATACTAATTAAAAGGATTTTTTAATAAAGTTGTAAACAAAAACCCTTCTTAAGATTTAACATTTAAAATCAAAGGACTTATATTTAAATTAAAATATAAACTCCAGGATGAAACAAGTTAAACCTTGCTAATTACTTGGCTCAATTAAGATATTATAATAAAAAACCCTTTAGAACGGACGGACAATAAAGATACGGTATACACGTATACAACAGACATCTCAATATAAAGAGTTTAAGTAACATATTAACATAAACATCGAATCGATTGCGTTCCAAACATCTCGCCGGTCACAGTTTGAATACATTAAGGCCGCGTTCTTTTTTATTACTTCAATAATTTAGGAATTAAACTTTTCTTGCTCTCTTTATTTGTCTTTTTTTTTCGCTCGTTCCGAGGCTGTTTTCTAGTCGCTCCCTGCGGATGCTCATTCAAAATGGACGCGCACGGGATTACCCGTTGGTCCTTTGGCTATAAAAATTGATAACATTATTTTCTTACAAGCTCTTCATTAAAGATTGAAATAAAATGTTCTTGGTTTTATAAAGTCCCATTCGCTTTTTTACCGTAACTTAAATCAGTCTCTCTTGAATTTAAAACTAGATTATGAAAAGAAAAAAACTCTCTTTAAAGTAAAAACTAATTTTAAACACTAGACGTACTTTATTAACATGAGATCGTATCTTCAAAAAGTAAAATTAAAAGTCCATTGTCTTTCTTCGGTTCGTGGTCACACAGGACGACAATCGTTAATGACCCCTTAACATTTTGTTCACACCATCCATTAATACTAAAACACCTGCAATTAAAAACGAAACACCGCCTCTAATTCCCTTGCATTCTTACTTAAAATGTTACAACTTTGCTGCATTCAAACATCTGATAAGAAGACTGCCAAATGAAAAATAAAAGGAAAAATGTTGCCATATTAGAACAGTAGCTTCGAGAATATATCGACAAAATATGTCTATTTCGTTTCGGTGCTGTGATATCGGGATATTTATCAGGTGTATCTAATGATCGGTCACTTTATAATAGGTTGTGAGTGTCAAGTTAATGAGAATATATTCGGACGGGGTATACTATAAATTAGAGAGGTCTCGAATAAAACGGCATATTAATTGGACATTAGTATATGTCAACACCTCGGAGGCTTTGGTTCAGTGTGGCCGGCGGCTGCAAATGTACTTGAAAGTATCTTACAAGTTATTTCGATACTATAAAATTACGTTGGTGTCAATTTAACGTAACCTGGGGGCGCTCTGGTAATACGACCTAAATTTTAATTCGTTTATTATCCTTTTGAAGAAGTTTTTACAAAAAAAAACTGGTTGGGAAGGATGCTTTGTTTAAAGATATTAAATTACGAATTGTTTACTATCAGTATTGCAGGTGGCAATAATATGACTGCAAAATTTTAGATTAGTTTAGCAAACAAGACACTTAAATTTTTTTTTACCGAAGTCATAATGGATACATTTAACATGAAAGCATTTTATTTCAAGTAGCTTTTTCCGATTTCTGTGATTTTGGTGAGATTTTTCAGATCAGAATCTGTAACTAACAGCAAGTACATTACGTATTGTTGACGGCAGGTGTCCCTATCACAATGGCGTTAGTTTGTCACTTAAGGGTCATGTACTTTAAGATAGTGAATAAGGTTAAGTCTGAATATAACGACAGTTATGATAATTCTGATTGCGCTACTTACACGGTAGTTATTTACATTTTATTTCAAAGATGTTGTCTAATCACACATTAACGCACACCTATAAATGACATACAGTTGTTGGGCCTACATATCTATGAGACAAACTTCTTAGCACTCCATGGATTCACCGTGCGGGTGCCGGGTCCATCGTGTGGCAGAGGGAGAAACTCAAAGCAGTTCCCAGGACTTACGACCTAGGTGTAGGTTTAAGGAGGCCCCCTTTAAGATACGCATCAACGGTCACCTTCACTGCTCGAGTTTCCCGCCCTACCTAGCCAAATTTGTCTGTTAGTGCAGCCTTGGATACTCGTTCTAAAATAGAACTTACTGCAGATCTCGACAGGCCAAGGTCTTTCAAAAGGTTATAGAGAGATTTAGCTGGTATACCTCTCGCTCCCACTTCTACCGCGTATAAATTAACCACATAGCCATTTTTGTTAAGTTCAGTTGTTAGGTCGTAGTATTTATTTAATTTTATTCTATGGTCTTTAGGAATATTAGTTTCCCACGGAACAGTAAGCTCTACTAATATTATGTGTTTAATTTGTCTAGAGAAAAGGAATATGTCCGGTCTGGATGACGAAACACCAACATCCTCTGGGATTTTATAGTGCTTATCATACGTATCCATCAAAATAGTCCAGTCAGGTGCAGTACCTAGGATTGAGAAAGGCTTGCTTTTAGATTTGGTAGTTGAGCCATCCTTTATAAAGTTAATTTCTCGTTTATTTGTAGTCAATCCTTTTTGGGCTCTAGCTACTGAAAGACTTACTGCTTCACGTATGATTTCTAGTACTCTATCATGTCGGCGTGAGTAATAACCCCTATCAAGCAGCACCCTGCAACCTACCAGTAAGTGCCTAGCAGTACCTACTGCCTCACCACACGTATAGCAAGATTTTTCAGATGCTTTCCCCCATCTCACTAGGTTACTTTGGTCTGGGAGGGTCATTTGGAAGGCATTCAGATAGAATTTTAATAGGGCAGGAGACCAATCATATAGCAAGGTGCGCCATTTCAGGGCTAACGGGATGCAGAAGATAGTTAACCATTCACTTTGCATTTCTAGATTCATTGCATGCACTTTATATTTATCATTTTCATCTTGTTGTATAAAGGATTTTATTATTTCTCGGTCTCCCTTCCTCTTTGCGAAACCCAGCCCGACTTTATTAAACTGTGCACCAGCCATAAATTGTTTATGGAATTGAAGTCTTGACTCAAGCTCTGTAACATATTTATCTTTTGGGAGTGATGAGACTATTTCACCCTGGGATTGTCCCAAGACATGCATTTTGGTCACTCTGAGGTGTTTATAGAGTTCAGATGGCTTCTTTAATTTCATCCCAAAACTGTTTTGATCCCTAAATAGAGTTGAGGGGTCAGCTGAGTGTGCAATTCCGAGCCATGACTTCAATATCTTTTTGACATTTGCATCTAGTTTTACCAGGAGGCTTTTACTGATGTCATATACAAGGAAAGGCCAAGTCAGACGCGACGTAAGATAATTGTCGTATATCCAAACTTTTTTAATATTGTTTAATGGTTGTTGGTCTACCTTATTCAAGTCACTAAGAAAATTTTCGACAGTTACCTCTAAGGATGGTGTACGTCCTTTGTAATCAATCCTTCTACCTAGAAATTTGAAAGGCACTGCTTCAGCAATCGTGGTTACACATTGTCCTCCTATTGAGAGTCCCGGATCATATGAGGTATATTTGGTATTCCGTCTACCCAGACATAAACAGTGGCATTTACTTGGTTTTGCCCTCAGTCCGTCAGTCCATGTACAAAACTCATCCACTTCAATTAATAACTTCTGACATTGTTTTGGATTACGTGTCAGTATGGCAAGGTCGTCTGCAAAGGCTAAGATGGACTCTGTGTATTTGTTGTTTATTTTAAACCGATAGCCCCATTTTTTCTCATGACTTATTAACTTATCTATAAGAATATTTATAATTATATTAAAAGCTATTGGTGACAAGCAGCAGCCTTGGAACAACCCTACATTATAATGCAATGTTTCTGTGTGTTCCTTGTCTGCTGCTATGGCAAATTGTAGTTCAGAATAATAAGATGTGATTATGTCGATAACCACAGTAGGAAAGTTATACCACTTCAGGGCGAAGATCATTAGTTCATGCTGTACAGAACCAAATGCGTTTTCAAGGTCTATCCAACAGACCGTAATTTGCCTCTCATGCATTCTGGCATCTTTCAAACTTTCCGCTAATAATGTGTTATGTTCCAGGCAGCCAGAAATACCGGGCAAGAACCCTTTCTGGTGGTTTGGCCTGAAATACCTATTGCTGATCATAAATTTTGTCATTTTTGTTTGTAGTACGCTAAAGAAAATTTTGGAAATTGTATTGGTTAGTGCTATCGGTCTAGTATCTTTTGGATGAGTTACTTCGTCTTTTTTTGGAATGAGGACAAAAACTGCTTTGCCAAATGATGTTGGTATTTGCTTCTTTGACCAGATTTTACAAAATACGTTTAAAAGATGTTTACGAACCGATGGACATTTTTTGTACACTATATAAGGAATACCGTCAGGTCCTGGAGCTGACTTGGATGTTTTCTTTTTAATTTGATGGTCAACTTCCTCTAGGGTAGGTGGACAACTTTCAAAATTGACAAGAGGATAATGAGGTTTTTGGATGTTTGGATCCTCATACCGTCTCCCGCGCTTTGGCACTTGGTAAGTGCTTTTAAAGTGGTCGTAAATCTGTTGGTTGCTCAAGAGAAGCTTACCTTTTTGTTCATTGAAAATGTTTTTCGAGTATTGAAAAGGGTTTTTATCAAAATCTACTTCGTGTTTAGCTCTGTTAAAATTATCGCGATTTTTTGTGATTTGTAGCGATATTCCTTGAATTAATTTAAGGATCGATCTTAATGCCCTAGACAGTTGGTGACTTAGATGGTTATCGCCCATGGCCTTGGCTTTTCGAAGTTGTTTTATTAACTCTCTTTTCTTTCTCCGCATTTTCGATTTAAAAGTGTTTTCTTTATCTTTTTGCGCATAAAAATTTGGTGGTGGGTAGCGCTCACAAAAGTATGTATATATCGTGTCCTGAAAAGTTTCTACTTGGCTGTTCAAGTCTTGCTTAGATCCCGGGTGTTCTAGCAGGATTGCCAAGTTTTCATCATGCACTTTCCAGGTGGAGTTTTTTAGACTAGGAATGCTAAGACGTGTCCTGATGGCAATGGACTCCTGGTGATTTTCACACGATGGCTCACCTTGGGATGTATGAGGGTTAACTCTATCCGCAGTGTTTATTGAAGTACTGACCGACGGCTGTCGTGCTTCAACTTTATCATGCGTTTTTAAATGTTTGAGATACCAGGCTCGTCTTTAGTAAGTTTTCCCGCACTTAGGGCATTTCAGTTCCGTATTATCGCCGGGGTCGTCATTTCTATCTATCGGTGGACAGATCTTCCGCCCCCCCTCTCGGACTGTCCCAGGGGTATTACTCTTTTTTGGACTTTTAGCTTTTAGGTTTCCCGGGTTAGGCTTGCTAGGCCATTGCCCTCGACTGTCTTTCCAGCAGCATAATAATATGTCTCACGTATATATTAAACCTTTCTGCCAACGTGTTGACGAATCTAAAAAACCAGACAGTTTATTACAAACATGCAAATTAAAATGCTTCTCTTCCAACAAAAGTTTTAATAACAACAACAAAACAACCTTCGCACTTAAAAACACAATATCTGAAACTGCATAATATGTGCTTTTACTTTTTGTAGGACAAAAAATTATGGAGAGAAATGGCAATATAGTAAGCATATAATATAAACATTTTGATTATTACTTATTTAAATAAAAAAGACAAGACAACAAGTATAATCAATATAATTAAATAAATACAGTCCGAATATAAGATCTTCTATATTTATTGAATCAAAACTTTACAAATAAACGTTTAATATATAACTAGAATGAAAAAATATCATTATGTAACTATTAATTTAGAAAATATTAATAAGTAATAAAAAATGTATTGATCATTTGTGGAATCCGATTCCAATGTCAACTCAAGTAGGTTTAATAACGAAACTAAACTGTATTTTACCAAACTCTTGTTTAGAGACATACAATTGTAATTCGTTAAAAGTGCGTTGCCGGCCTTTTAAGAGGAAGTACGCTCTTTTCTTGGATGTTTGAAGGTCGTATTGGTCCGGGGAATACCGCAACTTTTAGTTCAAGTTCAAGTTAGTTCATTCCACAGTTTGGTTGTTCAAGGCAGAAAGTGTCTGGAAAATCGCACATTTGTGAACTGTCAACCATCCAGATGAAGGGGATGAAACTCATATCGCGTAGGACTATGGCGTAAAAAGGCGACAGGGATCAGTCCGAACAATTTCTCGGAGCACTCCCCATAGTAAATGAATATGTACATATGTATATCATAACATATGATAATATTCAATTAATGCCTATATAACATAAGTCACACTATTTCACTTCCACTTAAGCAGCCATCATTTACAACAAGAGCAGAAACACTAAAAATAAGTAAATATTATTCAATGTCGCTTTAGAGGAAGACATTACTTTTGTCTTAGCAAATTGAATTCCACAAAATCTTCTCGAGTAGATTGACTGACCACAAATTGGGGATTCGTTGTCAAGCGAGATAACATCGGAGGAATCTCATTTCAGTAGAACAGTTGTGCCAGTTCAGAGTTGCCTTTATATGGCGCTTTCAACTTCTGTGCTGGAATCTTTGGAGATTTTAAATAGTTTCCAGTTTAGTAATTTAGACCACTATCCAAATACTGACAGTAAATTCTGTTATAAATATAACTAAGAACTATAAACAAACATACTTATAGTTCGTATTTGGTAAATAAAACTATTACGATTATAGCTATTGCAACAGAAATCAATATTAGTTTAATATTTCTAATAAGAGTTCATGTCGTCGAAAGATTGAATCAACCGCAAACTGTAAAGGCTCCAGCCGGCGGCGAACGGAAAATTAAAAAGCAAAGCGGGGGACCGCTTCCTAGCCATTCTTTTTAATTCTCGACGTCGCAATGGACGGTGTGGAATCATTAAAATTTCCACCGTACCAGCCACCCTTGCAGATTTATTTGATATAGCATGATAAAGTTAACAGACTTATAGAATTAACAATGAGTCCAGTTAATCATTTAAAAACAGTTTCTTTTATTATTATGAACCGCATGAATTTAAGCTTTATAAATAATTTCAAATATATTAAAATAACTTATCCTCTTTTTAAAATAAACTGATTACTTTTGACTTTGATTGATTTTTTATATAGGTAAGCAATGGCCAATTTATAAACATATCGTATAAGCATTCATAGAAAGAAAATTACATGTTTATTGAAAGAAAACCTTTTGTATATTTTCAACAAGGATATATAAATAATAATATTCAATATACATCTAAGTACACCAAAAAGTTTAAAGGAGCTGCACGTTACCCGTGCAGATAATTATATAAACAAAAAATGTTATCTGCCATTCATATTAAAATATCCTCTTTAGATTAGTAAACCTTATTATTCAAATCCCAAAACTTCATTCCAAATTGGATTCCAAACTTAGCCGCTTTATTAAAGTTAAAAAAAGATTTCAAGTCCATAATCACTTAGAAGAGTTAGTGACAAATCCTTATTTGCGATGCGTTGAAAAAAATAAAACGAAATATTATTTAAACGTCGAACAAAATTATGACATTAGGAGTAAGAGAGCTGGATTACTGGTCATAAATTATGATTAATCCGCTTAGCATAATGTGAAGTATAAGGAGTTGGTTGTGTAGGTAGGTAATAACACACAATAGTAATAAACTGTCTGTTATTAGTAAAGCAAACGTGGGTTTTTCAAATGTTCGAATTATTTTAATAATGAAATTTTAAATATTGTAACCATTGCACTTTTATATGTCTCTTGTGGAGTAATCAGCCAAAATGGTCGAATGATAGCTATTACATGAGGAAATACATCAGTCAGCAGCTGCTTGGCTATTTGTGAAAAATTTTATTCAGAAAACGATTAGATGTTTATAGTTTCACTGCTATACCTTCGTGTTTAAAATTTAAAAAATTACATTTTGTATGTAGATATAAACATAATTAAAGAAACAGTAAGTGTCAAAATATCCTGGAGGACCTGTAATAACATGGTCTGGAACATCTTCATAGCACAGCGCCTGAGACGGGGCGGACTCACTTTCAGAGAAAACACCATAGATATCAAATCGTATGGTCAGCGTGGTACATGTAAGTAAGGCAAAATCTCGTTTCTGAGAATAGTCTAGTGAACTTCTAAGGCGGTTGATCTGAAGTGATGTGACATAATTGGTGTCCCCAGCGAGCTAGCAATCCAATAGGATGCCCAAACCCATCATAATAAGAACAATAATATACATTTTGAAATGTGATTATTCTAATCCCAAAATTGCATACGCAAAGCATTTTTGAAAACCTGTAATACGAGTCTATTACATAGAATTACACATGTGGCTGATTTAAGAAATACATTTTATTAGTGAACAGAAGTACTGCTACCTTTTATTATTGTAGGTAATTAAACCGGCTTCTCGTATACTTAGTGCAAACATTACCTTCATCCATACTAAGCCATAGTTATTAACCACCATTAGTGATGCGAAAGGTTTGCGCGTAGGTAAATTGAACAAATGCATCGAATTCTTCTAAGTTAGTGCTTTCTCAGTTTACATAAATTACCAATTACCCGGCGATTAGTTTCAGCTAAAATCTATGTTTAACTATAAGCAAAATATTTTAAAACCAATAAAGACATGATATATTAGTCGAAAATTTTTAAGCTACAGCTTAAGAATATGCTTGCCACTCTCTTGCCGACGTACATAACATGGGTCAACAGGGGATGGTCTCGATGATCTTCTCAGACCTCTAATATCTTCAACTTATAAGTAGATTTTAGTAACATTCATAAACTTAAATTTATTTTAGCCATATTTTTAATTCGATTTGACTATTTCGTCATTGAACGATGCACGTTGGAACGCATAGCGTTCGATTTCCTCGGAGTCTTTAGCCTCGGAGAGCACATGAAGCCGTCGGTCCCGGTTGTCATGAACGTCAATGGCAATCGCTATTAGGAAGTCAGTGTCATGAAATATACTGACAACTAGTTTCAACCTTCGAATTCAGTTCACCCTTATAGTTGCGGAGGTCAGATACCAGTCTCTGTGTAAAAACTGAAATTCAGGTAAAACCGGTTGAACTAGTAGCCGACCCCAAATAGTCTTGGGATTAATAAAGACTAGAGAGATGATGATGTATTTTAAAATGTTTGAAAGCTTTATGGTGATGAATTAGGTAGAAAATGAGTCACCATCACTATTCATTTTACAGGTATCGTACGAGCTGACTAATGGAGCAAATTACCCAACAAAACAGTACTGCAAAGGTAAAGAAAAGTTGACACAAACCTAATATCTACCCGTCTGGTCAGAGAAGTTAGTGGTAAATGTAAGTAAATAAGGCAAAACCTCGTTTCTCAGCATAGTCTAGTGAACTACTAAGACTGTTGATCTGAAGTGATGTGACATAACTAAAGCTACATCATGTATCAACTAAAGGAGTTACGTCACTAAAATATCGACATATAATAGGTTTTTCTTTTCGGGTAGGTGATAAAAAAGTTGACACACATAGAAAAGATCTCTAAAGTTATTTAATTGATTTAAATAGCAAAACTTTAATATTTTTGTGAAAGGATACAACTAATCTTATATTTAGTGCAAGTACAGTTTACACACTGTTTATTTGCATGAATTAAGCCAGATATCTTAATCACCTGCCAGCACCACAAGTTGTGGCTTTGCAACAGTATTTCAACTGCATTTGGATCAACAATAACCATGTCTCAACTGGCAGAAATACAGGAAGCGCAGAACAATCTAGAGGAGAGTTTTTCAAAGAGGATGGCTCAGCTTGAAGTACAACTGAGATCTGGTGGAAACAGTAAGGAGACAGTTTCAAGGGTGTCCGAGGAATTCAAAACGTTTCGTGAGCTGATATTTTCCATGCTGGGTATTCTTCGGAAGCAAATAGGAGAGTGCGTTAAGATGGTTGATGCAATGGAGACTCGCCATCGACACAAATCCCTCATCTTTCTAGGAGTACCGGAAGCTTTTAAAGAGGACTGCAGTGCAACCCTCATTAATATAATGAATAACAAGATGGGTCTTCATGATATTTCACAGCTCAACATAAGGCACTGTCATCGTATCGGGACTCCCTCTAAGGAACACCGTCGCCCCATACTAGTGAGATTCACCACTGCAGAAACTAGATCTACAGTCTGGAAGGCTAAGACATCATTGAAGGGTTCCGGCTTCTCGGTAAGAGAGTTTCTTACAAAAATTCGTCAAAAAGCATTTACCATGGCCCGACAACACTTCGGTATGTCTTCTTGTTGGACACAGGACGGAGTGATAGTCATCAAAGCTCGCGATAACAACCGTTTTAAAATAACATCCACTGATGAACTCAAACCATTAATTTTAAAATTTCCAAAGAGTTCCATAAGCGACACCGGCAAAGCGAGCTCGGGCACCAATGAGAAAAGTTCGCGTAGACGTTGATCAATATGTAACGCCGTTATCCCTTTGCATGTACCACCTAATATTTTTGTGATTACATTGTTGTTTCCATGTTTATTATGTATTTTAAGTTTACTTTCAGCTAATATTACCTGTGTTGAATTATTGTTGTGATTATAAAGTGACAGTGACAGATATGTCAAATCGACATCTCGATGTGCTTGTGTTTCACATCGGGTGCGTTTCGTTTCATGTCACATTTAGTGGAACACAATTTATTTCTTTTTTCTTGTTTTTAGTTACTTTGTTGCCAAATTTATTGTGATTTTATTATCTTTCATTTTGTATCATTCTTGTGAGCTGGCGGGTGGTGTAGAAATACGCAACAATTTCATTAAGGTTATATACATTTTCAAACTTTTTACTTATTTATTAATTGTTTATATTTATACATATATATTTTTATATTTTATTTAATCCATTTATTTATTTATTTTTTGTTCTGATTTTATTCTGTATGGGTACACGGTACGGCTGTAATAATGTCTGATGAAAGTGAGGAATATTTTTCTGCCAACGACTCCTCTGAGAATGATTCACTACCTGACACTTTGGGTGACCGACTGAGGCAGTCATTTGACAACCAATCTCGTCCTCTATTTAATGTGTGTCATGTGAATGCTCAGAGCGTCCCCAGTCACTTCAATGAATTGATTGAAACTTTCAGTGACAATAATGTGCATGCCATTCTTATTTCGGAAACTTGGTTTAAGCCACATTTAGCTTCCACCTCTTACCCTCTCACTGGTTTCGTACTGATTAGGAACGACCGAATTGAGTCGAGAAGAGGTGGTGGGGTAGCTATTTACCTCCGTGGCTGTCTACCCTTCAAGATCCTTGCCACTTCCGCTTCCGATCTTTCCACTACCGCGGAATACCTCTTCCTTGAGGTTTGTGTTAAAGGATCTCTTATTTTGCTAGGGATTGTTTACTGCCCCCCTGCTGTTAATTATTTCTCCAGTCTGGAAACAGTTCTGGAATCTATAGGGTCGAAATACTCACACCACGTTATCATGGGCGATTTTAACACCGATCTCCTAGCTCATAACTCAACCCGTACTCGCAATCTCCTCCATATTATCCAATCCACCAGCCTCCATGTCCTCCCTCTTCAAGCAACTCATCACAACGTGGAACACCAGGATACATGGCTTGACCTAATGCTCACCTCTGCTCCAAACCTTATTTATTCCCATGGTCAACATCCTGCACCTGGATTCTCCCACCATGACTTAATCTTCCTTTCCTATCTTTTAAAACCCCATAAATCCCCTCCCAAAACCTTGCATATTCGTAGTTTTAGACGAATGAACTTAGAAAAACTGTGTGAAGATGCGTCTGCATTGAATTGGAATAATTTGACAGTAGCCACAGACATCGACGATAAGGTCAATATTTTTAACAACACGGTTCTTAACCTGTACGATACTCACGCACCGGTTAGAAAAATCAAGTTGAAGCGCTCACCGGCTCCATGGATGACGGAGGAAATCCGAATGGTCATGAGACGAAGAGATCGTTGTTACAACAGGTACAGGAGAGACCGATGCGAGGAGAGGTGGAATCTGTTCAAGGCCGCTAGAAATCGATGCAACCAGGTGATACGTAACGCTAAACGCCGCCACATAATTCAAAATTTAGAAATCTCATCACCTTCCAATGTCTGGAAGTTCCTTGGAACACTAGGCATTGGCAAACAACAACGTCCTGAGTTCGGGATGACAATTGATCTTGATGATATTAACCGTCATTTCTCAACTACGCCTCAGCTGGATCATCAAACCATGAGTCAAACCTTGAGCTACATAGCTAGTTTAGGCCATCCTAATGTTGAATCTTTTGACTTTTCTCCCGTGTCTTCTGGGGACATCAAAAGGGTCATCCTATCCATTCGCTCCAATGCTGTGGGGTGCGATGGCATTAGCCGTCGTATGATTGTAACCATCCTGGATCATATTCTTCCCGCAATATCACACATTGTTAACTTTTCACTCGACTCCGGAACCTTTCCTACACTTTGGCGCCAGGCCTTTATCATCCCTTTACCCAAAAGACCAAATCCTTCTCTCCCTGAACACTTTCGACCAATTTCCATACTACCTTTCCTTTCTAAAGTACTCGAGGCTTGTGTACATAAGCAGGTCTCAAAGTTTATTTATCACCATAAGCTTCTTAGTCCTCTACAATCTGGGTTCAGACCCGGCCACAGCACCACCACCGCTCTCCTCAAAGTGACAGGCGATATTAGGGAGGGTATGGAGGACACCAAAGTCACAGTGCTGGCTTTGATTGACTTCTCAAATGCCTTCAATACCGTCTGTCATGACGTCCTACTGGCCATCCTTTCTTACCTTATGATCTCCTCAGAAGCTCTGGAATGGTTCTCCTCCTATCTTCAGGGACGACAACAGTGTGTTCACATTGATGACATGTCATCGAGTTGGTGTGATCTTCTCTCTGGCGTCCCTCAAGGCGGTATATTATCTCCCTTACTGTTCTCAATGTTCATTGATCTCGTTACTCACCACCTTCAGTGTACGTATCACCTGTACGCAGATGACTTACAAGTGTACACGCAGTCAAGGGTGGAGGACATATCACACGCCATCGACAAGATTAACAAGGACTTGCAATTTATACAGAGCTGGTCGACAAGGTTTGGTCTGGCGGTAAATCCAACCAAATGCCAGGTGATCGTCGTGGGAAGTAAACAAATGTTACGCAAATTGGATTTATCGGTCATCCCACCAGTTACCTACAATAATGTATCCATACCTTTGAGTGAAGTCGTGAAGAACCTGGGATTGCATATCGACTCGACCCTTGATTGGCGGTCACAAGTTACACACGTTAGCCAGAAAGTAACCACATGTCTCCGCGCTTTATATCGCTTAAAAAACTTCCTTCCCGCTAAAACTAAGGCTACGCTTATGCAGTCCTTAATTGTCCCCTTGATCGACTATGGTGATGTGTGTTATTTCGACCTGAATGCAGACCTTCTCAATAAACTAGACCGACTTCTCAATAACTGCATTCGATTCATTTTTAATCTTCGCAAGTATGACCACGTGTCTGCTTTACGTTCCCAATTGCAATGGCTCCCAATTCGCCAGCGCCGCAATTTGCGAGCGCTGACTTCTCTTTTTTCTTTCCTCATCTCTCCATCGTTACCTGAGTACCTTGCACCTCACCTTCGTTTTTTATGCTTCAACCACGACCGAAATCTTCGTTCCACAAACAATATGCTCCTTCAGTGCCCCTCTCACACCTCTGACTTTATCCATTCTTCCTTCTATGTGCAGTCTGTTCTTCTCTGGAATGCGCTCCCCACCGAAGTCAGGATGTCTACAAACCGTATTACGTTCAAGGCGAAAGTACGTGCGCTTCTCTGGAATGAATTGGCAGCACAAACACATCCTTAGCACCTGACTGTGTATCATATAGGTACCTATGTATAGTATTATATGTATGTATGTAATATTTGTATTGTATGTTTATTTGTGTAGTATATGTAGCGGTAAATTTATGTATATCATTTATATTTAATGTAGGTTTATATCTTTTTACTAAATTTATTTTCTTTGCACCTACCAGTTCTTATTTCTACATCACCTGAAGGTTGACTGGGAGAGAATGCCTCAAGGCATTAAGTCCGCCTTTGTACAACATGTGCAATAAGTTTAAATAAATAAATAAATAATAATATAGAAATGTTAAATCTATTTCATAGCTTATTTATTTTATATATAAACTACTCCTATTATATTATTATAGGCTGGGAAACACGAAACATGTTATTTCTTTGTGTGGGTGTTTAATACCAATATATTGTTATCATATATCACTCCGGTAGCTTATTGGGTATGTTTTTTGAAATTATAGAAGTATCTATGTTGATAAGAAATATTATGCAACACATTTGTTATTTTTTTTCTAATTTATCCTTGTTTAATGGAAAGAATATGGTCACATTTAGTTTATAAAAAGTACTTTTTTTAATAAAAACATAACATGTATACCAAAGTTATACGTTTTTACCTTTTATTTTGATCTCATGTTACAATAATTTCGTATTAAACTTCAGTGATATTCATAGTAAATATAAATATACAAAAGTTACAAAGACAATATTAATATTCTGTAAAATTGACAATCATATTCTCTGGCATCAGGATCTTCTTTATTTAGGAATGATTGCCAGAAATAATTGAGTATATTGAAGATTAAAATTAAAAGGCAACTAGAATCTATTGTACGTGTAAGTAGGTACTTCCCTGCACTGACTTCAACTTTGAAAATCTATTTGGGCACTATCCAGGAGATAGTAACAACAATGTTTGGCATTAGTGGTTGATATTTGGCTATAATAACTGTAATAGACATCGGTGCCATCTGTTTGGCAGCTGTACTTTGGCCCAATTCGCTCATAACACGTGTTAGTACGTTATGAGAACTCAGAAGCATGGTTTTAATGGTGATATCAAAGTGTAACGAGGCTATTCATGTCTAATTTGATAGTAGTTATGAGTCATAAGAAAGAATTGTTTACTTTATTTAGGTTTGATGTTAATTTCATTATAGTCTTTGTTAATCCGTACATGGAAAAGCAGTAGTAATGAATATAATATTTACGTATTTCTTTTACTATGACGTGTCATAGATGCCAGGTAATCAGTAGAGTAGAACTTAAAAGGAAATATGTCCTGATATAATCGATTAGTTTCAGTTTTAATAGAAACAGATGGTTAACTTTATTAATAGAATCCGTACATAATAAGAATTTTTTATTATTATCATTGTTTATTATGACCTTTGAATGCCGTGTAATACTAATCACCTATATAATGGATTGATGTTCACTTTTAAACTCTTTGACGTGTATGTGAGCTAGTATCTCTAGCACTATGTAGAACTTGTATATGACGTCACGTTTAAACACTCTATGTATAATGGAACACATCGTTTATTTATTAGTCATAAGAAAATTGATCACATGTATCTAATAAGGTTGGAACTACCGCCAGGTAATGAATTAGGAGATAGTGACGTCATTGATAATTTGAGTCACAAAGTCGTAGATGAACTCAGATGATTGCAAAAGTTAGTGTGAATTTAGATTACAACGACATACAAAAATTGCTTCTTCAATTTTCTTGTAGCTTATCTTTCAATTAATTATTGTTTCAATCGCGAGAAACTATTAAATTCAGATAACACAGGTTTTTTTCCGGAGTGCTGGGAGGTGTTTTATGTCTTGTAGTGGACATCACACAGCTGAGATGATGATGATTATATTGAATCGGATATAGCTTGCCGTAGGACTTGAAAATCAAGATTAGGAAACCGTGATTCCTTTAATATTAGTACTAATTTAATTACTAAACATCCATTTAGACAGTAAAAGTATTTCAATATATATTTGCCTAATTATTAGTGTTGAATTTTAAACTCAGTTGGTATTGAGAAGCAAGTTTATAAGAATAAGTTATGCGTTATAATACTTGTACTATAGTGCACTAATAGTTTATAGTCATTATACTACAATTATGCATAAATCGTACCGCGGAACACAATACCTTGTCTAAATGATTTATTATTTTAACACTCGCATCTTTGCAATGAACGGTGAAGGGATTTAATAACATAAATGCTGACACATTTTTCTCAATAATTTATGTGAATAAAGACACACGCGACGAAGTCGGCTCATAATTTATACCGATGTTCGCTAGCGGACAAACTTCGGGACAATAAAGCACTATCCAACGACATTAATTACAAGTTATCGTAAAACATGGAGTGCGCCGTGCCGTCGTACTGCATGTTTCCTGCAATAAACAGAGTCGCACAGAGTTAGGTGTGCTCGACAAATGTGTCATATTTACACGAGTGAAAAACAACACATTTTGATGGCATTAAGATCTTTGTTGCGAACTCTATAAACTAAAATATGTTGTCGATTTTCTCGAAGGTATAAACGTTATAAATCTTGAGAACAAAGGGTCAAAACTTCAGTATGATACGTTCTCTTACTTCAAATACGAAGTTCAGAGAATTTGATGACACAACAAGAATATTGAAACTCTCTGAGAACTTATGGCTTCGACGAACGTTAGATTTTTATGATGTCAAAATACCAATTCATAGCATATAAAATGTCAAAACTCTTATACTTGGAAACAAATAAAATCAATTAAAACTTTATTACTGTCTATGTATTTTATCGTAATTTAAACTACTTGTAATCCTGATGTAATATTATTAAACTTATAAAGTGGTTGAAGGTCTTTTTAATTGTTTATTGTTTACTTAGGTAGTTAGTGGGATAAAATTGCTAATTTCTAGAAGGTTTTACTTGATTCATAATAAATCCAATCAAATGGTTTATTGACCAATTTGGTTAACGCATCCTAAATCATTATTTTAATAATTTATGACAATAATTAAAAAAACAATAACAATATTTACGTACAAGCGTCAAAAAACTCCTCTACACCTTCGCCTACTGGTAACGTTCCTAAAGGACTGGCAGCATTGCCACATTTAATGGCAATGCTGATTCTATTCTTTATAGCTTATTATGTAGAATTGCATTTAGCTTTTTACTTTTAACTTAATAAATATCATACTATACAAATCACTAGAATATTCACCGTGGGAGAGCCATGCTTCGGCATGAATGGGCCGGCTTGACCGGAGTAGTACCACGGCCTCACAGAAAACCAGTGTGAAATAGCGCTTGCGCTGTGTTTCACCGAGTGAGTGAGGACACCGGAGGCCTACACCCTTCCTCCCCCTCCCCTTTTTTCCCTAAAAGCCGGCAACGCACTTGTGACGCCACTAGTGTTGCGGGTGTCTATGGGCGGCGGTAATCGCTTACCATCAGGCGATACGTCTGCTCGTTTGCCCTCTATTCAATACAAAAAAAAAATACAAACTAGTAAGCAACTTCAAAAACTATGTTCCTACGATTTTTAAAATGAACTTTTTTATTATCGAACCAAACTCTAATACTTTTCTTATCTTTAAGGATTTCTTTCTACTCAGGTAAGTTTTGGCAACGTGTGACGGCGTGCTGATTTAGTCGGTTCGAGTCCAACATGCCACCAGGAGGTGGTATCCAAGGGGATTTCCGCACAAGGAAAAAAATAATAAAAAAAGGTGACTTTTGTTAAAATTAAATAAACTACATGTTACAGAGTGGCAATGAGGATTTATTTCAAGAACATGATACTGTATCTCAGTTTAGTTTGCAACCAGTTCTAGGTAGAGCATAATAAATAAGTCGCAAGGCGGACTTTCATAGCTGAACATACAAAGGAGTCGATATCAGTAATTATGAATAGTTACAAGACACGCTATAGGCATACTGAGTTATAGTGCCTTATGGCCTGTACACGTAAATCTCAGCAAATGTCTTTTCATTTATTATTAATTTTATTTCTATACTGTACTGTGTTTATGTTTTATTATCCATAAGACATTATTTATTGTAATCTTAGTTGCTATTCTTGTGTCGATTATATACAACATGTACGAGTATATATGTAACCCGAAAATATAACATACAAAACTATCTAATATTAACCAAAAAAAATAATTATATTTTACTCATTTTTTTTTATATTCTCATTACTATTTAAACATTCTCTGGACGTTCACAAATACTTCAAAGCATTAATTAATCATGCCGGTCCAGCCATTTACGAGTTTTATATTACGAAAAACGAACAGCAATTCATTTTATATTTAGAAAGATAAGGTTACCTGTATTTTGTACTACAATGCGTTTTAAATAAGAATAGGATTGAAAATCCGCCATCTTGCCCTATATTTTACAATTAAAAAACTTTATTACAGTAACAATGCCATTGGAAATTTGTAAAAAATTGTTTTAATTGTAAATTCTCGTTTTTTTTGTATTGTTATAATTATGAAACGTATAGTAATTATATAATTTATAGTAAAAAACTTAATAAAGCGGTTTTATTAAACAATTATTTTTAAGCATTTTTTTTTTTTTTGTAAAGAGACAACTCCCGCACTAGGAACAATTCCTGTGTCGCGGGGGACTTTATAAACATACATGAAACGGACACAAACAAACCCTGACTTAGAACAACAATTTGTGGATCACACAAAGTGGTATTCCACGTGGGATTTGCACCCACGACACTTGGCGAAGTAGAGCGACCGCTTAGCCACTAGGCCAAACGTGCAGTGCCGGTGCAAACGATTTTGTCAGTAACTGTTTTTTATTAATGCATTTTAATAATATATATTTCCTAAAATACTATATTAACGGATTATAAATATCTTAAAACATCATAAATATAGTGAAAGCAATGATAAACGATTTATCTAATCCATATGTGTTCGAAACAAGTCAAGAATAACATATAAATAGTTAAACACCGATAAACAATTATATCTTCTACCGTATAATATCGTTATCCATAAATAGCTCTAATTTTGAACGCTCACGGCTAGGTGTCGCCTCTGTTGATAAATTGACTATTAATCTCGGATTATGTCTGCTGTTGTTTTGGTTTTAGTTCCCGATCTACTTGGGCTATCCATACATATAATTTTAGTCGTGTAGATTTATGCCATAATGTTATTTTTTAATTCAATTAATTTACTGGAAATTATATCCTGTAGTGGAGTGTTTTATGTAAAGGCTGTTGATACTGATTTATTACAAACTATGAAAATACGGTTTTATTATTTTTTTACTTTTTAGGGTTCCGTACCCCAAAAGGAAAAACTGAACCCTTATAGGATCACTTTGTTGTGCGACTGTCTTTCTGTTAAGACCCCTTTTCTCAGGAAAGCGTGGAGTTATCAAGCTGAAATTCATATAAAATAGTCAGGTCAGATGAATTAGAATACTAAAAACAAAGATAAACTTACAATACATTTTCTCCTCTAATAGTTCCTTCATACCATCGCCTACTGATTCCCAAAACAATGTTTATAGTGAGTTACTTTTGGTTAATATCGTACACCTAATATTATGTAAATATCTCTGTATTTTTACGTGTATGAAAAAGGAAAATAAAAGTAATTGGCCAAAACTGAATAGAATGAATTGCGTTTACAATTTTTTATTTTCAGTCTAAATAATATACCTCACACAAAATATTGATAACCGTTTTACGATAGAATATGTTAAAATGAATTGTCAATATTTTTTGCAAGTGCTAAAAGGAATTTATACAAAATACTGTACAAATGTGTAAAGACTTTTTTGGATATTCCCTGCGGAGGCATACGAATTTATTCAGTGACAGCACTTCCCATTTATTATGGAGGTTTTGTATTTTAGTATATTTAGACATCGACTCCTATACCTTTTTTCTATTCACTGACAGTTTTAGCAATTTTAACCTTTTACTTTTTGTACATTTAACTTTAGGTACAATACGAGTATAATAGCGTAAGAAACAGGAGCGATTTTAGTGCCTGAAGCGTTCAAAATATTATGGTAGTCGTAGACAATACCATAATATATTGAACATTTATACCGTGAGAGAGCCAGGCTCCGGCATGCATGGGCTGGCTCGACCGGAGTCATACCACGGCCTCACAGAAAATCTATGTGATACAGCGCTTGCATTGTGTTTCACTAAGTGAGTCAGAATACCGGAGGCCCATACCCTAACTCCTACCCCCATCCCATTCCCCATAGGCGGGCAACGCACTTGCGACGCCTCTGGTGTTACGAGTGTATACGTCTGTACGTGTCTTTCCGAGGGATACGTCTGCTCGTTTGCCTGCAATAAAAAGGAGCAGTTTTAATGCCTGAAGCGTTCAATCTAATATGGTAGTGGTAGATAATCTACAGTTACTTATTAAACATTATAATGAGAGGTGACGATAACGAGAACGAACAATACTGTATAGTAAGACTAAAAGGTACATCGTCATGGGGTGCCAATCTCAAAATGAAGTTTGGAGGTCAGCAGACGGTATCCCTCGCGGTGAGCGGCCTCTTTTAGTTGGTGATATTTTTCCAGACCAGTCCAGGACCTGATGTCATCTATCCTCTCCTTCTTGGTCAACCTGGTGTCTTCCTGCCAGATATTTTTCCCTCTAAAAGAAGCCTCAGTAACTCATGTTGAGTGGCCCTCGTAAAAAAAGGTACGTGATGTTAAAATCATAAAGTTACATATAAGTTAGATATTAGTATTCTTAAATATATACAAAAATTAGCTAAATCCCGCGGTGTTATATTCGTGGCTATTGGTGTTACATTACAACTGCGAGTAACACAGCGGGGCAAAGCTAGCCTCAAAACAACAGAGACAAATAGACAAAAATTAAAAAAAAAAATGGTAAATGTACTGTGTACACATACAAATGCATTTCGTAAAAAGTGGTGGTTTTAATATTACACAAAGACACTCCAATTTTATTTATTTTTATAGATATGTAAGAGGAAAACAAAGTTAATGGCAAATTGAATAAAACTTGCCACTAAACTACTAACAGTATTACTGAATGGTAAGACGGCAGAGAAACATTAACTTTATCATTAAAAAACGAGCTACTATATTTAGCATCTATGACTACATAATTCTTCTCATTAATAAGAAATAAGTTTCAAAGCTTTTTAATAAGATGTTTGAGCCCAAAATATTTTGAGTACGAGTTTAAGAATAACACAGGTATAAAAACAGTACACGATGTACAAAGAAAACAAAACGATAAGAAAAAAATAAAATAATTTTTGATATTATAATGCAAAATGTTGATACAACAAAAACTGTCCGACATTTTTTTGCATAATGCGATCCAAATTACAAGTTACGCTTAAATAAATGAAAATCTGATTGCATTCGCGGTGGCTGGAGATAATTGAAAAAATGTCTCTTGAATTGTTTGCAACGGGTCTCAGGGCTCGTAATAAGATGGGTTTATATCCTCTGTTATTTCTGTCGGGCCTGGGTAGCTGTAGGGATCATTATCGTGATTACTTTTTTAAAACTTAAGCCTATGTTTATATGAACCCTCAAACATATAAGCTTTTGCAATAAAAGCAAGTTACAAACAAATTACATATTAACTTATTCTTTGAAATAATATGTAATGGACTTTAAGAATTCAAGGATTTGAAAAATAAGACTCGTGTTCCAATCTGTTAGATATTGTTAAGCTGCATAAAATCAGAACTTCCTACACCAACACGTTTATCTCGGTAGTTGCGATAAAATGTAGCCTACGTCCTTCCTCAAGAATCTTGGTATGCCAAATTTTATTAAAATCGGTTGTAGGGGAACGAGTTCCTCCAACACAAAGGGAGGATCCTCCGACCAGGCGAGGTGATCATGCCTGGCGGGCCACTTCCCAACAGTTGATGTTGGGATGTTGTACATATGATAATCGGCGCGAGAACTATTTATTGTGCGATTCAGGATTGGTGGTTACTCCGTGTAGTGGTTCGTAGTTCAGTGTATCTTCGTTAGATGGCGCTGTAGTAGGTTACTGTTGTGTTGTATGTGGAAGTCGCCACATCGGTGTAACAGTTTAACCGTTAAAGCGTGACAACCTGGCATATAGAGTCACTTTCGAATATATAATATTAAGTATGGATGTCACTTATGTCACAAATTTACTTACAAATTAGGGGTAAACATCTGTCTACTGCACTTATATTTTTTCATAACACACGTGCAACTCAAAATTTTATTCGTCGCAAAAGCGCAATATTTTCTCTTCTATTAATAACGTCAGAGAGATCGCGATTCTTTTTTGGCAAATATATGTGTCTATAAATATACAGGGGTTTGTGAGTAGATTTAAAAAAAGCTGTTCCCGGGTCGGTTTGTTGTTGAGTTTTTCTTACAATAGCGGCACGGAGTATGGTAGGTGGCGGTATTTCCTGCCTCTCTTCGTGCCTCGGAGAGCACGCTAAGCTGTCGGTCAGGGACATCATGAACATCTATGGCAATCGTTTTTGGGAACCCAGTACCCTCAAATATACTGACAACTAGTTCAATTTTGGAATTTAGTTCACCCTCAGGATTGCGGAGGTGCGATGCCAGTCGCTCCGTGGAAAAACTAATATTCAGGTAAAACCTGTTGAACTAGTAATAGACGACCCTAAATAATCTTGGGAATAATAAAGGCTAGGAAGATAATTATGTACACAATAATATCTGTAGAACATTTTATTTTGAATCTAAATATATATTATACTAGCTGACCCACGCAACCTCGTTTGCGTCTTATATTGCCTGTGGCGTGAAAATTTTCCCCCGTTTTTGAAACATTCTTCATTGGTGCTCCGCTCCTATTAGTGGTAGCGTGATGATATATAGCCTATAGCCTTCCTCGATAAATGGACTATGCAACACCGAAAGAATTTTTCAAATCGGACCTGTGGTTCCTGAGATCAGCTGGAACAAACAGACAGACAAAAATTTTAAAAATACATATATATTTTGGTATGTGTACCGTATATATATTCATATGCATGTAGTAGAAAGCGGTTATTTTAATATTACAAACAGACACTCCAATTTTTTTTATTTGTATGGATTCTAAATATATTTATATTATATAAGAAAAATAGAAAGGACTAGCTACTGCCACTAGACAGGACATTTGTTTCTTATATTATTTGATACGTTTATTCATATTCTGAACCCAATTTGATATTAAATACAAGCTATCTTTTTCGAACGTTGTGCATTTTCCAAAGTTTTATTACTTCTTTCATCTCATGATTTCTCTGAATTGAATACAAATTTCAAATCTTATAAAACTATGTATTTACTTTAATTTGTATTCAATATTGATGTTGTCAAGTTAATTGCTGTTTCGGACTTGAGTGGTGCTTACCTTTAATCTTTCAAGTCCCCTACAATATTTTGAATCAAATTGTTACAAGTATTTTCGTCTTAACTTAATAGATAGGAAAAGTTCATATTAATTATAATTTAAGACTGCAAATATTTGTTGTAAATACAGATAAATGTTTCTTCTTATTTCGAGTCTATTTTCATTAATTACGTGGATATCAAGATAAATTGCTCTTGAAATATCATAGACAATTAAGAAAACTTTGTGTCTAACTTTGCAACTCTGGTAATTCATCCAATCTAATAGTTCAACTGCAATAGATACATCAGACAATCTAACTTTAAGCTCTTTGATTAATAAATAAAAACTAAACTACATTTAACAATTTAAGTGTTCGTTTTATATCAATTAGTTGAGAAAATAAAAAAATAAAGTTGTGTTTAAAAAAATCACCGCGATAAACGATAATATACGATTAGAATCGCAGCAAAAAAGTAGTCTAAAATAATACTGTACAATTCAATAGTTAATATCTTATCAGAACTCTTCATTCCTGTAATTTTTATAGAGTATCAAAGATTTGTCTTAACTTTAGATTTAATCTGGTTCAGGGTATGCGTCTCGGAAATTTAAATAATATAACAATATATTATAACTTTACATTTACTCAATTCACTATTAAAAATCCTGAAAATTGTTCCCATCACGTAATATGTCTGTACTTTTATAGTACATCTGCATCCTGTTTCTACAAATGAGTATAAATAGTATTGCGAATTAGAGGGACTAAAAAACTATTTATTTTATTGAATGTTTTATAATCTCGTTTGCTTTGACATTAGATTGGTTAAAAAAAACTTGACGAAAAGTATTTAATTTAAACACCACTTACGCAGTCTTGAGCGGTGTCTTACGAAGAAAGTAATATTAATATTTTCATTTTATTTACATTTAGATCATTTAAGCAATTTACATTAAATATATTAATTTTTACAGAAAAAAATTTACAACGTGTTCTTGAAACTAAAGTAATTAATATTCAATCTACCGTTTTAATTTTCATCGTTTTGAAAATATTAATTGACATTACTTTATTGTGAAGTGTGGGACGCCCTCTGGCCATAAGGCGGGACGATTTGCGTAAGAGGAGCCGGGCGCTGGATGCAAAAAGCAATAGACCGGGGATTATGGTATGCCTTGGGAAAGGCCTATGTCGAACAATAATAATTTAGTATGTCCAGCAATAAACTACAGTGGGCTAATAGTGATGATAACGATTGCCTTATTAATAAATATTTATTTCAACTTTCTGAATTTTCAATCGTGTTCCGTAACCGATTCCAGATATACCTTCTACTACGAGCAACTAACAATTTATGAAATAAAGTGTTGTGGATTCAAACTGCACATGATACAACACTTTGTGTGATCCACAAATTGTTGTTCTGAATCTGGGGTTCTTTGTGTCCATTTCAGGTATGTTTGTAGAATCCCCCGCGACTCGATCGTGTTTATTTCTAATGCTTGAGTTGGTTTTAAAAAAAAAACAAAAGAAAATACCTACCAAAAACATACAAGTTTTAGTGATTAAAACAGTTTCAACTGAACCGCTATTTGTTTTAAGCAACAACAGATTTCAAACAGTAAAAGTACGATGTTAGATCTAACCCTCACGGGTGCAACAGAATTGAACGCGATAAAAGCAACTGCAAATAACGATGCCCCAGATACAACAAGTGCATTCACATTGGCGATACTAACGTCTTCTATTGTCATCTAACTGGCGGCCATTTGCAACAATTAGCTATAGCTGAGCGGACTTAACGAGCCAATTGTACGGAACTGGTAGGTACTAATAATATAATGAATATTGTTGATCAACAAAATGTTTATCTGCTGAATGTAACAATTACAGATAATCGTTTTCCTTGTTGTCTGGTTCGGTTTTAGAGAATTTGTCTTTGTTTTAAGTTATAGTAATACGTCAGTGCATTGTCTTTAACTGTGATAAGTTTGGGGAGAGAATGAAAAGAACAATGGTCAATGGTAAGAAATTATTCATTGACCTTGAACAATTTACATACCAAAAATACTAGTAAATCATGTCGACAAGTTAGTAGTAGCTAGTATGAACTGTGAGACGGTCTAGTGCCGAGCCTTTAATCCAAAGACTAATTTGCTTAAATTGGCTACAAGTTCAACCAACTTTACCCGAATATCAGTTTTTCCCCTTAACGACTCGCATCGGACCTCCGCCACTCTGAAGGTGAACTGGATTCGAAGTTTAAATTAGTTGTCAGCATATTTGAGGGCACTGACTTCCCCATTACGATTGTCATAGGTGTTCATGATTACCGGGACCGATGACTCAATGTGCTCTGGCAACACCACTGTCTTCCATACTCCGGGATACTTTTAAGAATTCCTTGTAAGAAAAATCTAACAGCAGTCCAATCTCTTAATCGGCAGTCATTTAGACTAACCCTTGAACTAACAAAACGTTTCATAACTCTCCTTTACCATTTTTATACGCGTGACATAAACGTAGACAATAACGTAAGCGTAACGTTTTAAAAAAATAGAACAAGTTTCATATAAATTCATTCCTATAGTTTCACTTCCACTTCACTAATTGACACTACTTTGTATAAATTCCACGTTCCTAATTCTCAATGTATACTGATCCAGGGTTCTAACTCTTCATTGCTATACTGTTGTCGATCCAGAGTGCCATTAAAATGTCCCGAACCAAATTAAACGCGTCAACGATACAACACGTTTATCGTTCCGATCTCGTATCTAGATCGTCGTCAAGATAAAATTAGTTTTCATTAGAGTTAATTAGAAAGGGTTATGTTTATGAGGTTTTTGCTTTTGCGTTATACCGATGTAAGGCCTCTTTTTGTTTGTTATTAATTTCTTATATGCTTGTGAAAATTATTAAAGTTGTTGGTACTTTTTTCACGTTATTTGAGGCGACGTGTTACGAAAACAGTTATATGTCAATCAGGAAAAATCGTCAACCTGCCTAGTAATATATAGTGACAAATAGACAAGCAAGAAAATCAGTGGTATATGTATACTGAACGATGATTTATTCATTTTCCAAAAGCTTTGGAAATCCCAAGTAGTTGCGTGGTACAAAACTGTGTTCGGAATACCTACAATGACACGTAAAAATTAGCCAAGTGCAAGTCGGAGTCACGCATCGAGGTTTCCGTACAAACCTGTAGGTGTATTATATGATAAAACCAAAAATGTATACTTTTCGCAAATTTTCCTGTATCTGTTCTATAAGTCGTTGCTTCGTACCAAATTTCAAGATTCTGAATTCACGGGAAGTACCCTGTAGGTTTTGATTCTCTTGCGAGTGTCGAAAACTTGCAGCATAAACGGCTGGATCTTTTGATTGCATTGGCTTAGAAGTTTGATTTTTCAAAGCTCCAAGGGACCTGAGTATTTGATAATTTCAGCTTGATACCTCCACGCGTTCCTGAAAAGAGTCTTGACAGACCGACGGACAACAAAGTGATCCTATAAAGGTTCCGTTTTTTTCTTTTGAGGTACGGATCCTTAAAAAACCGCAAATTAAAAATGTCATATTAGAATAAATTACATATTAAATTCAATGTCACTTAATGTATAGGATAAAATCCAGATAGCTTTAAGTGAAAGGCTTTCGTCACAAGTTGACCTCACTATGTATTATCTATATATATCTATCTATATAACAAAATTATCATTCTTTTTTATTATTTATATTATTTTTATAGTTTTTACTGTTAAAAATATTTGTCTAAACACTAGGTAGCTAAACAACTAAAACTCTAAGTTTCAGTACTTAATAACTAAATAGATTAGTACAACATAGAAATACTCAATATTACTCATACATATATATAGATATAATACAATCTGATTACAAACTGTATTAGATCTTCTACTTTAATTTGTTTTTCAAAACTTTTAAATATTTGTGTAGTTTATTTACGAAAAAAGTAATATCGTTTGTTTCATATTATCTAACTTTATGATTACTTTTTAGATTACATGGATATTTATTAGTTTATGTATGGATGTTTGGTTTATGTATTTCTAAAATACAATAATCTTACAGTAATCTTGTTATTTGTGCCTTCAGTACTAAGTAGAAATCATATTATTATAAATACATTCAGCTAAATATATTCAGTTATATATGTACATCTACATTAAATTTGACTGCAGGGTCGCCTACTGGTTTAAGTGGTCGCCACGCTGCTTTCCATAGCGCCAAGTATTGTGGGTTCAAAACCCCTCATGGGATAACACTTTGTGTGATTCATAAATTGTTGTTCTAAGTCTGAGCGTTCTTTGCGTCCGTTTCATGTGTGTTTGTAAAGCCACAGAATGTATATGCCTAAAACTAGTAAAAAAATGGGTGATATTTTTAGGTATACAAGGCCAAAACATCTCTTTTAAGGAGAGGTTTATGTACATCGGTGAACGGCATAGGCCAGTGATATGACGATATTTTAAATTAGTACCTATTTACTTTATTACTACTGCAATGGAACATCGTAAAAACAGAAATGTAATACGAAATACATAGTGAGTTACAACATGAACTATATACTCTACCATGTTCAAACGAGGTTCGATTGTCTAACAAAAATATGTATTTTTATCTAAAGTAAATGACATAAATTGTCTTATTTATACAATATTCTATTGTTTTTTTTTTATAAATTGTTTTTGGTATTTAAGACACACAGAAAAACTGAAATGGGTTTTAAGTTCAGAAATAAACTAAATCTTAAAAGTGAAAAAAATTGTATGAAAATTATGTAGAAAGAACCTGTTCTTCACAATTTTACAAGTATTTTTCCATAGATACAAACTTTAAATACATTCATAAACAATATATAAACAAAATACTCATTCCATCTGTTTTAAACATCGCTACAAATACGCTATCCGACCATAATTCTTACTGCATCAAAATATTTCACAGCAGCTTAACTATTTATAGGTCTATTAAGAACTGTAACTGTTTGATGACATTAATTAGAACCACTCTAATCGTTAACCCCTTTTCTCTGTAGAGGCGGAAGGGTAAAGAATCGAATTCATTATTCCTTTCAGTCGAGTCTATTTCAATTTTCTTAACTGCTTTTAGAATTCGTCAATTCAGAGTTTACACCGTTTTGTTCGAGGATTGTTTTACGAAGTTATTTGTTCTTACATCATTTTGTGTAATTCCATTTCTTTCTTTTGTTTTATACCCTTGTTGGATTTTCCTTATAACATGTACTTTATTCAAATTCCTTTTTCAACTGTGAATTAATTCTTCTTGCTAAAAATGTCTTTACTTTTGGACATTTGACAGTTAATCTAAATAATTTAAGTCCAACCACAGAAAACCAACATAGTTCTGACAATAATAAAAAGAAAAGTTAATTACATTCCAAAATTAAGGAAATAATATGATAAAACTTCAAAAGTCAGTTTATACAATTTCTTTTTAGTTTAACTCTGGAATTTTCAAAACGATATCCTTATTTTTAGGCCACCATGTTGGCCTCGATAGACAAGCGTCCTCAACTCTCGTAATTAATCTAATTTAATTAAGTTTATGCAATAAGGTTAGGTTAGATTTTTAAATTTAATTAGTCTTAATATGCAAATACTTGATATAAATCGAAATACCGATAGAAAATGCACTTCGGTAGTTATTTTATTAGGGTTTAGATAAACTTTATTTCAAGTAATTTTTATATAGTGTGCAAAATATAAGATAACTCAGGTCTCAGGATTGTTAAAATAATTAACAAGTTGCTTTATCTACATCGCAGTTAACACACACTTAATTAACTTTCAGTTAACAACGTTGTCAAGTATATCATGTCGTTCTTATCTCGATGCGCCATTAGGGGCTATTATTTGTTGTGAAAGACGACCGAAGAGACGAAGGAACGAACAAGTATTATATAGCGTGCAAAGAAAACAATTTAATGGTATATTCCGTGGTGGTCGGCAACTCACTTAACCGTAACCTGAGAGTAAAGCTGTTAGGGTTATGTTTGGTGAAACTAAATATTACCAGCAGAAGCTCTTACGTTCCAGTTTATTATTTGTTCAGAGTCCACAAATACACAAGTTTTGCTACCAGAATGTTCAAATTATTGATTGTCATAAAAATGTAGAACAGTGCGTTGACCAGTCAATATAATTTACACATGGTTCTAAACCACTGGAATTTTCATTAGTGACTAAAATAAATTTGTTAGTGTACATTAGTATAGTTCAAATGCTATACTTACGAATTTCAAGCCATCATAAAGTTATTTGAACATGTAGTTACATAGTCCCAAGAACCGGCAACTATTTCAAAATCAAAAGATGGTAAGTCGTTTTATCAAAGTGGTAGGGCGGTTTTAGAAGTAGTATGAAACAAAGATTGACAAAAAAAATACCATTGTGTGGTCGTATACATATCTCAGAATGTTAATTAATAATATTTTTAGAAACATTCCTACCACTAATTCAATAAAATCTTTTATGATTAATTCTATTTCGTAATACAGAAAACCCCAATCTTATTTAAAATCAAATTTATTTTTCATTTACCACTAAATTATATTAGGGAATTGGGTTTGACAATTTCAGGACTATAATTTTATTTTCCCGCACTTAATGTTCCTTAATCAAATTTCAACGGCTTTCTGTTCATAGTCACGTGACTAGTTAGCCACGTGACTTCTCACATTAGTGATAAACAAACCACATTAATTACTGATTCTATTAGATTATATTCGTTAATCTCTAATTCTAAAACTATTTCCATAATGATATACATAATTTAGAATGAAATAATCTATGGCCAGAAATATTGTATGCTCATTTGGATTACGTTATGTTTTTATCGGGGTACTGGGAGTACCAGGGTCAGAAATCAGAATGGTATTGAATTATCATTTGAATATGATAAATGGGGTGCCGCTTAAATCCGGGGTGCAGACAATCACTGTGAAATTGTTTTGGGGTACGTTTGATTAGATAAAGTGAATTATTGCTTCGATCTTTGATACATAGAAAACGAATGGGTATTGTTATCGCAACTGTTCGAACATTTATCTTGAATAATAAAAATATTGATCCTGATAGTTGCATCTTACTCAAAATTGTGTGTTGTAGGGTGTTATTTATGATATAAATTTTCATTTATAAGTCCAAACACCAGACCTAAAATTTTACAATAAATTTTAAATTTAGGATATTAGGGAAACAGTGGGGCAACTTAAAAGCAATTTGTCTCTAAATAGCTCGTCGCGGTAGGCTCGTAAACTCGCAACAGCTGCGAAGACTCAACCGGAGCAAACAATTAAAATATCCGACTAATGGAGTCAGAAGAATCCTAAACATGTTAATGAATATGTCGCGTTGTCCTCTATTAGTTCGCACATCGATTTTTTTCAAAAAACACCTCATTTATTATATTTGATAGGTGAACATCCTTGTCAGTCTTTAATTACCTACCAAGAAAAGTTTTAAATTTGGTTGGATTCTTAAAATATCTTAACAGGAATAAAAAAAATACCAAAAAATATCGATTCCAGAAATGGATCAAATTGAAATGGTGATTCCATTTTAATTTGGTCTAGGAAAGAACGAACGAGAACGGTTTACGGGAAGCACCAGCTTTCAAATAAAAAAAATCATCGTAATCGGTTCACCCTGTCGAAAGTTTTGAGGTAACAAAAAATAAAAAAAACAGTCGAATTGAGAACCTTCTTCCTTTTTGAAAACGGATAAAATACTAGTCTATGCCTACTAATCATTTAAAAAAGCTAATGGTGTAGCGCAAACAAAATTAATGGCGGTCTTCATGTTACCGAAATGTTGACCCCAAAAACGTCGCATAATCCACCACAAATTCACGTCACTTGGCAGTGCAACAATATTATTATACGATACCCTTCCACAATAACCTATCTGACGACCACGTGTTGATTTTGGCGAAAACGAGGGTCCTATAGACTTCAACGACAATAATAGAAATATGCAAATAACAGTGGACAGCAGAGATGATATTCAAACAAGATTACGAGTGTAAACGTTGACAGACGAAATGTGAATGTTCATAAATCTAGAGCGGCCCTGGGTAAAGCAAACATTAGAAAAGGGTTACGAGATTTTATACATTTAAAGTACTCAGGATTTATATTACTTTAGGCAGGGAGATATAATATATATGTAGATAAAGGATTTATTATTTGGTTTAGTTGCGTAAATTATGGCTCTCTATTCATATTTTTTCCTAATATCAAAATATTACGTATTGCCTACACGAAAGGCACATTGGTTTAAGAAGTCACCTGAGTACTACACGACACCGAATATTTTATCGTCCTAGTCTTTATATAATCAACATTTGTTTTTTGTTAATATTACCCACAAACGGCTAACATAAGTGTGGGTATTCTTTGTGTTTATTTTTTGCATGTTTACTAAAACCTTCATCATCATCATCAACAACCCATAGTGTCCCACTGCTACACTCGGGTCTCTTCTCAGAAGAGGGCGAAGGCCATACGTCCCCACACTGGCCGAGTGCGCATAATATAAACTCTTGCAATAAAAGAATTAGGAACAATTTCTGAATTCCTGAGTCGGTATGTGGTATTTGCCATTTGTAAAAGTAAAATTATGACAACTTAAATATAATTCAAAGTATTACCATGATTAAAAATATAAAATTCAGGATAGCACACCGATGCACGCAATCTGCAAGAAGCGGATTATTTATTATATGCCGTTAGTACTTAACCTGGGTAAAAGAAAATTAATTGCAGGCTCTAATTAAAAGGTATGATGTTTCCAAGTAATTATTTATATTCAGTTATAAATTTTTTCATTTAATTTAAAGAAATATTGTAGGATAGCATTAATTTAGTATTTTAACGGCTAAAGCTAGAAAAAATATTGATATAGAAGTGTTAAAATAGAAAATAAAGGGAAAAGTAGTTTTGGAAGTGCTTTGCTGGGACACATACGGGTCAAGTTTGAAACGAGTGTATTGTTAAACAAGTTTTTCGTTTTCATTCACTGAGTAAGTAAGGTTCTCAGAGCTCAAACTTCCTTTTGTCCGTATTCTTGGTGTAAGGGCTCGAAGCGACAACCAACTTGCATTTCCTGAGTTCTAGGTCTTTATGGACGGCGGCAGTCACTTACTATTAAGTTATCCTTCTGCTTGTTTGTCCCCAATGCCTCAAAACTATAGATTTTCGATCTAGTGACGACAATAACTGAACAAGTCATATGTTGAACACTGTTCACACTGAAAAATTTTGTAGTTGAGTAATTCATTGCCCGTTGTTATTAGAAACCTCTGATTATTAAGTCTTAAAGGTACAATAAGATTAATGAAAATCAGCCTTACATCGTCTTAAACATAAAACATTACTGATATAAACAAACAGCTAAACCTAATGAAATTTAATACGAGAACATTGACTTATAACAAAGGTAATTTTATTCAAAACTCATTGCTACATTACTGATACAAATAATTTTCGGACTTAATACTTGGAACCAGGGCATGTAAATACAGGACACATACCTATATAGAAATAATGTGAATATCCTCGTACGAGCTTTGGCGCAAATGTATCTATAAGCCGTCCAGAGAGCAGAATCTCTTAATTTACGCCCCAAAGGATTTGCTAAAGCCAAACATTGTTCGCTAATTCTAACGAGACACATATGCTCTTTGTCCCACGGGGATCTCTAAACTTAACGAGTGACACTTTGAGTATGTATGAAATATTCAATGAAGTTTCCTTTTTTAACCGGTGTTACTATTTTTTACAGTAAAATTAAATTCTCTGAGAACAATTGGTATTTTTTAACAAGGTCAATAAAACTTACATAATTCTTATTTGTAGATATAGCTTGTTTATAAATTACCTATACTAATATTATAAATGTGAAAGTAACCCTGTCTGTCGCGCTTACACGCCAAAACTAATGAAGCGATTTAAATTAAGTTTGGTACTTAGATAGTCTAGAGGCTGAGAAAGGACATAAGCCACTATTTTAGCAAAAACTGACATATACGTGTAAGGAAAATGCTAGTATATAATAATTTCATAGTTGAGTTTTGCTATTTAAGAATACCGTTTGAAAGATAATTAGAAAATATTAAATTAATAGATTAAAAATATTTTTGATAAATTCCTGAGCCGATTGAACGAGTGTGGCGTGATTATGATAAACCTTTACATTTATATTTATTATTGAGATTGCGACTAACGATAAGATGTAATAAATTCAATCAGAGCGATATGCATAAAATAAAAATAGTAAGCCCGCAGGGCACATTAGCACGTGGCCGAATCACACCCCGATGTCGCTCCAAAAATCCTATAACCACGTATCAAACAAACGCATCTGCCAAAAATTCATTTTTTTTCCAAGGTTGAAAATTCAGACAAAATTGAACCTAATACATTTAAGAATAAGGTTGCTAAAATTTCAAATAATGACATGCTTAAATTTGCCAATAGGGTGAGCTAATCTGTCAGCTGAGCCACTGAAGATCGTTTAAAAGCTGCACCCCTCCATGATATTGTTTATTTAGGATGGCGATTCGCGGTGAAAGGCCCGTTTTTGAGGCGTGCACTAATGCGATTGTCCGAGCCACGAAGTGCTATGAAGAGCAGGATGATATGCTGATAGCACTCTAAAGTGGTCATTGTGGTAATGAAGGGAGGTATAGAGATATTAATTTGATAAAACGAGCACAAAAAGGTTTATGAAGTTATAAATGAAAAGTTGAGCCGTTATGGGATATGGTTTTGAATTTTTGTCGTGTATTTAGATTTTGTCAAGTAACTAGATTTTTTATTATCTTGTCTTGTAATTATGATATTTATAAAAAGTCTAGTAATAATACTAATAGTAATTTCAACATTTTTAGTTTTACTGTTCTAATCTATTATTATTATAAAATCTTTGTCATTGATCTGATAGGCGTATTTCTCAACAATGTCATTGTCATATCTTGGTAGAGAATTTTCGATTCAACTAAATAACAGTGTACGTGAACTAATTGCGTTTGACCTTTACCGGGTGTTAAGATCTCAAAGCTATTATAGTTTGAGCTGAAGCTAACGGGATATTGCTTATGCAAATGTGCATGGAAAGGTATTAAAGTATAATAGGTGTTTTACTTTATCAAAATTTATTTAATTTTATTGTACTACATATTTGGACTAAATTGATTTAACATTGGTGTTTGAAGATTAACTTTCGGATTATAATGAATTGTTCTGTTCCATAACAATTTTCGTTGTTGTAGTATATAAAACAATTAAACTAGCAATAAATATTATATAATTACATAAAGATTTCGAACAAAACTTTTGTGCTTTTTATCAATTATCCTAGATAAGAATGCATCAAATGAAATCAAATTTAGCTGCCAAGATCATTATTCGTAAGATTTAGCACTTGGCCAACAGAAGCTCAATATATTATAAACTATTTTTGTTTTTTTGATGATGAATGGCAACTAGCCGGATCACTCGGATCAGCTATTTCTGCCAATGACAAGTATTTATAGTCTTCAATTATCAAGTCTTCAAGTCTTTAAGTCGTCGTCGTGATGAAATTGATGATAAAAAATATATAAAATGTGGATGACATGAAATGGGGACCGTCTTCCGAAAAAACAAAAAACGATCTCCTATTATAAACTATAATCTGAATTATTCATAATTCAATCTACTCAAATGAAATTTAGTTGCATTGTTTCAAAGTTTTCTTTTTTAAATACTTATTTTTAAGGTACAAAGAAGGTAGAGTACATATCAATCAAAAACGAATACTATTTCGGAACATTTTTAAACTTAGCTACACTAAAAATGTCAAATTACCAAAATTATACTGAAAGAGGTTATTAATAACTTAGAAATATGCGATTAAGAAAAATAAATATAAGGCAATCTAATACATATGCTTTCGGATATGTATAATTTCAGCCCGGGTCTAATCTAGTCCGAGGTAGGCAATCACAGGACTCTCCCCAAGAGCGGACAAAAGCACAATTAAGTACAGCAGGGACCGATAACAAAAGACCGGAGAGCGCACAATTTGTTGCAGACCATCTTTATCTGGCCCACTATTGACCCTTTACCCTAATTCATAGAGTATTCAACCCTCTTTGTGTGACCGTGTCTAAATTTGTTTCATACAATAATTTTGTCATACTGCAGTCTTACACAATCTTTACTTCTATGAAATTTTAGTATGTGGTACGGAGATGAGTGAGCTACAATAGGTTCTATAGTGGATATATATTCTTTGATGTGAACAAACATGTGGTGTGAGTTTGCGTATTATCACGCTTTAGTGACATTTTGAGAGTGATTCGCGTATCTTAATTTGTGGGGTGCTCTCGCATCGGTAATGGTAGGTCGTTAGTTTCAGAATACCCGTAATAGGCTCAAATATCATTAATTTATAAAATTTCATTTACATTTAAATTGGCTCCTTTAGTTAATCCCGTAGATCAGAAGTAAGTTTATAAGAATGTACCTATTTCAAATAAATTTATTATACAAAGGAATGTAATTATGTGACGCAACTTAAAATGTAAATAACATAATCTATGTTTAATTCATAATAGCAATCACATAATATGATACCAATAATAATCAGTAATTTATTACGGATATAATCTATTCGATTTATTTTCCAGTAGACTAGAGTTTAGGTTGGCTTTAAAATATTTGTCATCGAGAAATAAAGTCGTTAAAATTTACATGATGTTACGTTCCGGCGCAGCGCATGTACGAAGTTATTTAGGTGTTTTTTGAACATGCTGTCCACAGTGTCACCGAAGCGTTCACTCCACACCTTTGCATTTGTTCCATCACCACTCATTTCACATCAACGCATACACTAATTAGTTGACACCCGATACTGACGGTAGAAACACGTTTCTAGCTCCCATTGGAAACTCCGGACGAAGAGAGAAGAAACCAGGTGTGAAATTGACTCACTTTCACTTAATTTTTTAAGAATGCTATAGCAGTCAAAGGTATTTATTAGAACATTGAATGATATTCAGATTTTTAGTAGTAAAATTAAGTAGGTTATCATATTGTAAATACCTATTCGAATATTAAAAAAAATGAAACAAAATTACGTTAATTCTTGAATGCATAGCAACAGTTCTAAGGCAAGGTTATTTAAAGCACAAAAGCGCTGTACAAGAGCGATGTGAAATTTGCATAGAACTGATAGATGCCAAAGCTATTCAAAAAAATAAAAATTCTTACAATGCCTTGCTTATACATTATTTTATGAAACTGCCATGTTTATAAGACGTAATGTAAATACATGCATATCATACATAGAAAACACCCAAATACCGAAAAAAATATTTGTAGATCATACAAAAGTTTGGGCCGACCCGGGAATCGAACCTGAGACCTCAAGAACAGCAGTCGCATAAGCCACCACTGTGCCACAGAGGCAGTCAATAACATTAGTCAATTCTCTAAAGTTGATAGTCTACGTAGATCTGACTCAACACACTTAGTAGCAGGTAGAACTGCTTTACACTGTAAGAATATTTTCGCTATGGCACCAAGAATCTACAATAAATTGCACAAAACGCATAAGACTTGTTGAAAGTGTAAATCTCTTCAGAAAGGAATTTTATTCCGATTTTAAATGACATGACCTTTTGAATAATATGTTTTAATTTATAATATTTAATTTCTTTGATTACATTTAATTTAAATTATATTATTAAATTTCATTTTCATAAATAAACACATTTGTACGCCAATAACAGGCAGATCGTAGAGTAACCACATTTATTATGTAACATCTTGTACACCTGTAATCACAAATAAAGATTGAAATGATTTGAACAGTAGCCAAAAGGATCGGCAAAATTCCAAAAAACGAATAACAATACTTACCTGGTAGATATAAAATACCTTGGATTACAATACAAAATGTTCGAATTTAATCTTACAATGAACGGTTATATGATAAAACTAACTTCTGAAATGAAACTAACCCGCTTCTACCAGAACATTAATGAATTGTGACAAAAAATTAACAAAACAGTCGTTACTATAAACAAACCTGTGGCTAACAACTTTTATCAGTTCTAATTATACAAACTTGTAGGTACACATACACAAATTAATAAAAGTTTGAACATAACAGAGAAAAGGCCACAGAATTCTTGTTGTAAGGTACACAACAGAATAGAACACAAAGCATCGCTCGTAATAGTGTCGCAATCACAAACTTCGCCCTTTTGTTGGATTCTGTTCGGAACGCGACCGAATGTACTAATTAGTGTCCCCGGACTTATTTGCTGAGTGCAATAGAAAGTTCTTGAATAGACCTGGTTGACCTGTGGTTGCTGGCAGCGTGTTGAAACGTTCACCTTACCATTGTCTGTAGTTTGGACAGTGGTTTTCCTTTGTTTTGTTTCTTTACATTATGTTTCTTGTATAGCTTAAGTCAACACATAGTTAGGTGTAGAGTGTTTAATTGACAATGTTAAATATTTGAAATTTAGTATTTTGTTATAAGTTTTTCTCGATGTAACCAAGCTAGTGCAAGTTAAAAACTTATGAATGAAAGTTACCTATATGATTTTTTATGACTATGAAATGGGCACATGTAACGAAAACTTAACAACGACATGTTATTGTAAAGTTGTTGACAGTGACTCAAGAAATTTTATCATGTAGTAGAATGCTAATTATTTGAAAGTAACACAAATTCTGCTTTATTATTTTGCTGAACTAGCTTCAGTCATAGCACTATTCTTTCTGAATCAATATTCAATTTTAGTAGCTAGACAGAATTTAACGTTAATTACGATTTCTTCTTGAATTCTGTAAATATAAAATTTCGTTTTCTTCTAAGTTTAAGTGAGTTAACTTGTAATGATGATATAACTCGTCATTTTCATGGTTTTTCTGTTTAATGGTTTTTTGCTGCCAAAATAAGTCTACTGCCAAAATCCAACAGTGGTGGACACCATCCTCGATGCGAATAAGGACAAAATGACACAATTTGTTAAACTCAAACTAAAATCATTTATTTCCATAGGCCCCAAAAGGCACTTGAACACGTCAAAAATACAAACATCAAAATATAAAACAAAACTCAAGTAATCAATTCAGTGATAAAAGGTACTAATACTAAATGCACTGAAATGATTTGAATTACCGGAGCTTAGGTTGATTTCGATTCAACTCAAAGGTTTAAATTGAAATCATCCAAGTACCAGCTCCGATGGGTATTGCATTCATGAGAAGAGCTGGTGAGAAACTCATGTGCACCATCTTTTCAAATAATTCATACAAAGTTTGTTTGTTTTTGTAAACAGTACTTCTATGTGCAAGTTAAGGCAACCAAAACACAAAGGCTAGAAAGCGGTCTAAAGAGATATTAAAGCTAGGAAAATCATTTTTTTTGTCTAATAAAATAATAAAAAAAAAAAAAATAGCATATAAGGTTGCAATCACTTACACATCAAGGAGTAAAAGCAATTTGTGCATACATACTGGTTCCAGGAAAAAAAAAACGTTCAAAATGTAATAAAATAATAAATACTAATTATTTACGCTCCAACAATATAAACACAGATTGCCTTAACTTAACAAAATTAGTTAGTTAGTTATCTTATGTCTAATAGGGCATCTCTTTCAATTTAAATAATTCCTATACTAGTTAGGCTTAAATAAAACTGGTCTTTTATAAATAAAGTGCGGAATACTACAGCAAGGACATGCATAAGCGTTAAATATTCCTACCGATCAATAGTATTAAAAATAAGTTCAACTTTTCCTTCCAAAGTTTTGCATATTCTACTAGTTTAAGTTGCAAAGACTCAGTAATAATAGTGTGGAATATGCTACGGGTATAAGCTATCGTCGGATTATTGCTTGAAATCGATCGAGTGGCAAAATGACACACTTTGCATGTATAACGAGTTTTCAAAGCTTTAATGTGAATGATTGGTTTGATAAACTGCATTGTACATATGTGCAGCGATGGAATACGATCAAAAATAGAACTTAGATAACATTTCTAAATACGCTAAATAATAACTACTCCGAATAAAATAATAAGAATTGTATATCTTTTATCTGTGTTTATAAAAGTAGAGGCATCTATCCATCTAATAAAACGCGCAAATATGAGTGACGTAAGTTCAGTGATCTCCGATATAAAACATCTGTTAAGTCAATATGTAATATTTTGTTTACTTAATATTATTAGGCATGTTAAATACAACAGTTTGACATCATAGTAAAACTATGGTTCAGTTCTATTTAGACTAATCGATATTTCTATCGGCTTGCTTTTGTTCTCATTATAACACATCCGGAGCCTTCAATGACCCACTGCTGGTCATAAATATATATTCTTAAAGATTTTGATCTACTGTACCACGCTGGTCAAATTATCTCTGACAGTGCATCCTTGCTTCAAGCCCTGCAAAACAACAATTTGACCACTGCCCTTATCAAGGAATGACATGACAATCTCCTGTCTTTTGCAACTGCAAATAAAATTACCAATACTGAAGAAAGACATAAAACCGAATGGAAAAACCATGAAGGATGCAAGGTAACTAAAAGCTGCAGTTCCGGTATCATCAAAAAGACTAGCCCGCAACCAGATCAGACAGAAAAGGTAGAATACCAGGTCATAGGTATTCTAATGGACACTGTCCCCTAAACAAGCATATATTCACTATAGGTACAATAGACGGCACTCTGTGTAGGGGAAGTAACGTCGTGTGTGTGGCAGATCAACGAGCAGACATTACTTCCGGAAACATGTAGTAACCTGAAAAGGCTTATAAGGTAACGATCTAGAATGGTTGGAGTAAGAAGATGACAAAACCCAAGTACAATGGCCCAATCAAGAGGCTAAGCGCGGAAACAGCCCAGGAAAATCAAATTAAATCGTAGCTACTCTGGCCAGACGAGTTGGTATAGGGTTTGTTTCAAGATTTCCTTCTCTTTAAATTGCTCCTGTCTTGCATAGTGTGGTCCTGTAGTCGCTTCTTATAACACACGTGGGATATATAGGGTGTTTATTCTTTCTACGTCGCCACACGGATTTTGTTATGCTTTCATTCGCCAAAATACATTAAGTAGCGAATATAGTTATACAAATTCTCATATTTATTTACAATTTACAAGCTTCGCTCGCATTTACTAAAAAGTATCCTATGTTACTTCTAATATCTCCCAGAGTATGTGTACAAAGTTTCATGATGATCGGTTAAGTACTTTTTGCGTGAAAGCGTAACAAACAATGTAACTTTCACCTTTATAATTTTAGTGTGATTAGGAATTAGGATAATCTGCCTTAATGTCATAATAAACAAGAAATAAACACATAATTGAAATTTTACATACTGAGCTTCATTTAAAAACTTTTTATAATTTTTAAGCAAAATACTTATTATGTGCTTTTGAAACGAACTAAGTGGGTAGAAGAAACATCAACTTATAGTCTGGCTCCGTCTAAACACCACGAAACTTGAGTGCCCGTTATTTTTAATGAGAAATAAACTCCAAGCTCTGGTTAGACCGTTCTGCTAACGAAGTCTGCTCCCGAATATCCCACATCGTTCCGCTAGTATGTAATAAAAGGCTCTAATTAAGGACTATATAGAAAAGGTTTCTTATTTTGAACGACTATTTTTGTGCAAAGAACTTGGTCTTGGAGGTTAATGTTGTATTAATGAAAGTTTAAAAAAATACAGTAGGATGATAACTGTAAAGTCCTGTAACGGTATTAAGGAGATAAGGTATTTTATTTGGGTTTTATTAGAGTAACTGTTTCTTTGGTCCAGCGGTTGATGTATGAGACTGCCAATTAAGAGGTTTCAGGTTCAGAACCCGTGGCGGGCCAACAGTGTTACTGAGTTTTCCCATCATCTCATCTGTATCTGACTATCTGATCAAAGTAGGTAATATTTCATTTCATGAGTTTTCGGTAACAGCTTCGAAAACAGGTACTAAATATAAACATGTTACAATACCTATGTTCTATGTGTATTCAGTAAAACAAAGATTATATAATAACTAAATACAATGTACCACGGTCACAGTTGAACATAGTTGTTAATTAAAGGTTGTCCTATGCAGCGCAGTTCACAGTTTTCTATCAGAAACTTTTAGTTGTAACCCATTTTATCTAAAGCGTGGTCAAAGTACTAATTTATTGTTAAAATTTTCACTAACTTTATTTTATGAACAAGAATTGTTTTAATTTAATGTAATCGTTGTTAGTCTATTTGCTACTTTTATTATTAATGTGTAATATTGTAATTATTACTTATAATATTGACTCTTATTTTTAAGGTAATATTTTTACACCCTTTTTTATTCGTTATTTTTTTAGTTTAATTAAAACCGGACTAGACCAGGTGTCGCTTTGAGTTCTCATCTAGCTGAGAAATTTAGATTGTATCTTGAAAAAAAATACGAAATTGCTGACGAGTATTTCAAAATACAGAGAGTATGTTGATCGAGTGTTTAGTTGATACAAATGTAATCAGAATATCTTTCAGAAGTTAATTATATTAAGCATTTGAGTAATTTACTGCAGAGTAATGTTTAAATATCTAATATAGCGACTTCTTTGAATCCTCATAAAAATGAGATTGAGATTTATTTATGTTTTAAAGTAATTTGAACTTATTTGATATTCGACTCAATTTTAATCTAGTTAAGTTTTATTAAAATGAAATACGTTTTTATTTTGCAGATTTTGAATGGTCATGAATATTAAACTTCATTTCGAAAAAATCTATGTTAAATATCTTGTATACCTTGATTTCGGTTTATTCTTTCTTTTTCTATTAAAAATAGTTTAATCACATCCGATTAGCATGGAAATTGATTTATATATAAATAAACCGATAAATATCTGAGGTTAAGTTAAGTCTGTTCTTCTCTGGAATGCGCTCCCCACCGAAGTCAGGATGTCTACAAACCGTATTACGTTCAAGGCGAAAGTACGTGCGCTTCTCTGGAATGAATTGGCAGCACAAACACATCCTTAGCACCTGACTGTGTATCATATAGGTACCTATGTATAGTATTATATGTATGTATGTAATATTTGTATTGTATGTTTATTTGTGTAGTATATGTAGCGGTAAATTTATGTATATCATTTATATTTAATGTAGGTTTATATCTTTTTACTAAATTTATTTTCTTTGCACCTACCAGTTCTTATTTCTACATCACCTGAAGGTTGACTGGGAGAGAATGCCTCAAGGCATTAGGTCCGCCTTTGTACAACATGTGCAATAAGTTGAAATAAATAAAAAATAAATATAATTCATTAATATTTTCGTCCGTCTGTTTGTTCTGTCTAATCGTTGGAACTGCAAGACCGATTTTGTTTTTTTTTTATTAAATAGTTGGCAAACGAGCAGACGTATCACCTGATGGTAAGCGATTACCGCCGCCCATGGACACCCGCAACACCAGAGGTGTCATAAGTGCGTTGCCGACCTTTGGGGCCCCTGCCTCTCCCTCAAACCCCTTCCCCTGAAGGGGTTTGGGGGAGGGGTTGGGGTATGGGCCTCCGGTATCCTTAGTCATTCGTTGAAACACAGCGCAAGCGCTATTTCACACCGGTTTTCTGTGAGGACGTGGTATCACTCCGGTCGAGCCGGCCCATTCATGCCAAAGCGTGGCTCTCTCACGAAAAATACTCGTATGTAATACATAAATTAGGACTCACTGGCGGATGGGTGATGTTACAAGGAGTTACTTAAGGTACTTTTGTTTTAAACTAGCTGATCGTCATGGTTATAGCTTCTTTGCCCATATCTCGAATTTTTTTAACATCATAAATTGTATAAATTAAATTGTAAAGTAATTCATACAGAGTATCATGTGGGACGCATTACGAGAGCAATTAATTGTATATTAATGAGGTAGACAGTCGTTTGAATAAACGCTCTAAAGTAGAATTTAATTGGTGATTCAGTAGCACGCAACAATTGAAATGAATGTAGGTTAGTTCTCTTGGTCTGTTTCCTTAATTGATGTAATGGCTTTTTCTTTAGCGACGTACAGACTATGTATTTTAAAATGAAATACACTTTGCTCTGGATTTTGAAGTGTATATTGTTTTACGTTAAAGTAAAAGTGACGAATGATAGAATAGTATGATGGACCATTTTGCAGATACAAAGGGAAAGTATAGTGTAGATAAATATATTGAAATTGATTACCTTTTTATATACTTAAGATAGGTTAGTTGACTGCATCACAAATATATACCTACGTCTCCTTCCTTAAAACGAATATAACAAAACATCTCCGAAAATTTAATTATTACAGCTTTTCATTTCTATTAGTAATTTTAATCAAATAAACATTGAAATTTATTGCTGCATTGAGTAGTGACACAGAAACAGTGACGACACAAGTTTGTATTTACTACATTTTTAATAGAAAGTTATCCTCTTAACAAATGATGAAAGTAACTAATTTGACCAAGGTGTCGTACCCTATTACATACAAAATAACGTCCTAGTAATATATCCATACCTTTATATATCTGATTCCTGAGAAAGGCTATAAGATAATCTTTACCGCGATAGCTAGTAGTTTACAAATTATCAATAATCCTATCATCATCATTAACAGTCTTTAACAGTCCACTGCAGGATACAGGTCTCTCAAATGAACCTAAATTGAATAGATAATATTAATTAGTAAAAGGACAGGAACGACTGACTTTTGGGTATATTCAACTTAGAAAAAATTTGTAAAATTTCATCAAGATCTGTTTAAAGTACCGGTTTGAAGACTTCACGATTGGCCTAGTGGTTAAAACGGTGGCTACGCCCGCCGTTTTCACTACAGTAAGTGTTGTGGATTTAAATCCCACACGGGGCAACACTTTCTGTGAACCATAAAATGATGTACTGAGTCTGGGTGTTCTTTGTGTACGTTTCTTTGTTTATGTTTGTGAAATTCCCCGCGAAAAAAATATAAAGTAAAATCCTCATAGAAATTCTAACTCATATTTTCCGAACATTATTCATTACTTTAAACATTACTCCCCATCGTATAAAGATCAATACAATAAAGTATATCGCAATAAACTGAATATCAGATAGCATCCTGACATAGTTCGCTTTTTCTAAACACGTGAGTATTATCAAGTATTCATACTAAATAACTTATCTACTCTGATGCGTCTATCCAGCCAGTTGACAGGCATTGTTAGTTGCATCAGAAAAAAGGGAAAAATCTCGCTAATACAAAATGTTTTCATTCTCCCTCATAACAGAACATTTTGCAATGCTATTTAATTTATTTACATTCTCCTAACTGTAATAGATCAGTTGGATAAAATCCTGACAGAGTATAAAATAAAGTCGCTTTCGCCGTCTGTTGGTTTAGATGTTTTAAGTTACTCAACGGGTTTTAATGCAGTTTTCAGCAATAGATGAGTTAATAAGACGGTTTATATGTGTTAAACATGCATATTATAGTTGAGTAAATCCGAGAATTTTAAAGACTTTTGTGTAAAGACCGGATCGCTAGTGATGTGTATGAATATAAATTATAGTCACATTCAAAAAGTTATCTAGCAAAAGTCATAGACTAGTTACTAAAATTTATCATATTCAAACAAATTAAAAGAAAATCAGAAACAAAAGCAATTTGCATTTGAGCATTAACATTAACTATAATTATTACCAAGATTATTCGGGGTCGGCTACTAATTAAATTGGTTTTATTTAAATATCAATTTTTCTACGAAGCGATTGATAGGTATCACCCTTTTTCTTCTTGAGCGGCTTCTGACTATTTTAAGTTCGAGGAATTGAAGGAACGAGCTGCTTATGCATTTAAAATGCACAGACGCAAAATGTAAAAATGTGGAATATTTGATCCATGCTGCCTGATAATCAATAACTATCGCTAACGTTTGAGAAAGAAAAATTACTCATGGATAATTCCAGTTCCAAAATAACAAGTTAACTTTTTGTCGGTCCTCAGATTCAGAGAGAAAAGCAACAAAAATTAATTAACTCCTGTTTTCTGTGAGGCCGTTGTATCACTCCGTTCAACTTCGCCTTTATTGCCCTTCTATGACGATCTTCAGTGTTAACTAGTTCTCTACAATCTAGTTCTTCTGCCTCGCGTACCTTGAACCCAATCTTTATACTACCTCCTTTAAACTATGTTTGCACATGTCCTTCAAACATTTAACCCTGAAGTATTATGTGATATGTATTAAATCTCTAACTAATTTCTATCACCCTGCTACACAACATCAAAAATGTAGAAAAATATGTTCGTTGAATGAAATATTCAAATCCTATTCAAATGTTTTCTAACTGACATATAGATATGATTTAGTATAGTCCGGCCACTCAGAGAATGCGTTTCTGACACTTGTAAATTCGCCATGAGTAGTGATGTACCACGAATAACATTAATAATATTTGGTAACAGTATTTATAGAATTAATTATGCATAGTTATTCAATTTATATATATTTTATTACATTTCAAACACAATATTAACAAAATTATTGATGGATGAATTAAATTTAATCGTAATTTCTAATGGAAACCAAGGGAAAGAAAATAAAAATACTGTATTTATTGGAAAATATATATTATGAAATACATAGTTTTAAGATTTCAATAATGTCAAATCAAAATTTAATAGTAGTTTTTGACTCAAATGCCAATAAACCATTTTCCATACTTCGCACGATCAGCGTGGCATATTATGAGACGTGCTCTTATACCGATTGGCACACTCGACTTCGACGCTTGAGTGTCATCTGTCCAAGAACAAGAATGCGCGTGATTGGTGTTCAGCCATGTCTCGTCAATGAAAACGACATTGTCCCAATTATCAATTTTTTTGCTTCTCTTAGAAAAGTAATTCTTTTTAATATTACGTCATTTCTTTCTAAAAGATTTTTCTTTTGTCTGTTTTCTTATATTGAAATCCAATATCTTTTAAAATATTGGATAAAGCAGTTTTTCCTACCCTAAACAAATCAGCTGCTTTCAAAAATGCTAGAAGCGTCGACCTATTAAAGTATTCATTCCTGGCATATTAACTAAAGATTCCTTATTGCATCGGCGTCAAATCTATCTATGTCTGTTATAGGTTTAGTTCTGCGTTTCTTTTTAGGTGTTCTTAAAATATTTTCTTTCATGCCAGATGAGCCGAACTTTTTTTTATTATTAATATTTGTTATCGTCCGTTTGCTTAGTCCAAGTGCGTGAGAGATACGCTCTTGTCTTTCCAACTCAAAGTAACTTTGAAGCTTGATTTTTAGTTTACGGGTTTCACTTTTCAATGGATGACCGCGTTTCGACATTATTGTTAAGCACCAAAAGTACAAAACAGTAAAATTCTAAACAAATTAGCGCAGAGGTACAAATAAACAACAATAACAATCACGAGAAAACCCCCCACAACGAGAAAACTGGAAAACGTAGTCTATGCGCGCAAAAAGACAAGAGACGACGACCGTTTGTGTTTGTCACAAAAATGACGGTCCTCACAACGCTATTTTGGGTTGCCATTTTTTTAACAGAAATATAAAGGGATAAAAATAGTTTTCCATTTATTTTTAATTCATCTGACTGATATCACGACAATTATTTTCTTAAGTTTGGTTTGGTCGTACCTATTTCGTATTATAAACTATATTAAATATGTATTAAGTACATTATACACACTCTCAAATAATTTCTCCGATATCCCCAGGAACTTTAATGTCGTTCGTATAAATGTCCAAAGCATTTCGGCACATTTCCCTGAAATAGTGCCAACATTCGACTGTACGACATCCTTACATACTTTGTAACTCAACTCTTGTCATACTGTTTTTTTGTGTATTCAATAAAGATAAAAAAATAAAATATTATAAAATTAGAACGTTTTATTTAACAATATATCGACCGACAGAATATATTACGATTACAAAAATAATCAGTTACAATAACCTATTATTTTGTCTCATCACAAAAACAAACTGTTGACATAACCTTGAAACAGCGCAGTTTGACGTCGTTAGACTTTTAAAAATTATTGGTCTTAAATTAATTTATTAATTAATTGTTAATAACTTTAGCCCAAAATAAAACGTTTATTGTATATTGGCATGATTACTCAATTTTGAATGTTATTACTCATTATTAAGGTTAATAAAAGATATTTAAAATTTTGCCATAAATTGTACGCCAGTTCAAAGTTACATCGCCCATTGGACCACGACCTGTCAGAAACGCATTCTCTCAGTGGCCAAACTATAATAACCGTCAGATTACATGGAAATATGTAATTTTAAAACATATTATCGTTCCTTATACGAAATATCATAGACAGGTCTAAATAGATACTTTATAGCAGTAAATAGGTATATTTTGATATGATAATACAATTCTCCAGAATATCTTGGTCAGAGATAATCTGTAGGCGGTTGTGTGATTTTAACTTTTTATGTATTGACATTGCCACCGGATTGCATTAAAATCAATTCCGTAGGCGGAATAAAGTTTCTGGTTAATATGAAGGTAATTGGCAAACCCGTCTAATTTATGTAAGTTCCCATTTAAAAGAATATATTCCACTGACTATACAGTTATCTTAGAGGTTTAAGCGATCGCCAGTTAACTTTTTAATTTAGTAAGAACTTTGATGTTATGCTAATACAAAAGTTAAATATTCCACTAACAAAAATATCGCTCATACATTTAAACTTTCTTTGCCTTGACTTACTTACGTCACAGGCTAAAATATTATGTAATTAATTTTAGTTGTTTCTACTTCAGTAAAGGGCTAATTTAGATTATAACCGGGAAATTATAAGCAGGCTTTGCTAAATCATTACAGGTACTCCTCTTCTTCTTCCTAGCCTTATCCCAAGATTATTTGGGGTCGGCTAATAGTTCCACACCTGTTTGACCACAGTTTTTACACGAAGCGACCGGCATCAGACCTCCGCAACCCTGAGGCGAACTGTATTCGAAGGTTGAAACTAGCGTCAGTATATTTGAGAGCACTGACTCGATTACCAAGTTTCATGGCAACCGGGACCGACGGCTTAACGTACTCTCCGAGGCACGGGCATATAGGTACATTGTAATCAAATATAAACTACATATATACACATACACTCACTCCAAATATTTCAGAGGAAAAGTTCGAGCTCTCTAATCAGACCAGCACCAACATTTTTATAACAAGACACATATGCTATTATTTTTCTTTTTTCACATAGTTCCGCTAGACTACAATGTTGTTAATTCTTGAGTTTTAAGTACTTTTTATATTTTTTTCTTAGTTCTTGACAGGTAACACCCACAACTTTTAAACCAAGAAATTTGCGAAACAATAGCCAGACATCTCTTACACGTAAATTATTGTGAACAATATATGACGAACGAAATGAACTGTCAGAGACTCGTGATGGACTGCACATTTGTATAATTGGAAGTTGCACCATAGTGGCGAGGCTATATTTAAATATGTGGTTTTGAGGCTGTAAAAATCATTAAGAACAAAATACATTTTCGGTAATTTTGAGATCCATACATATATTTAGAGGGAGAGATGGTTACTAATTCTATTTTTTTTTAGAATATTTTCGATGTAATATCATTTTCATTCATGAATCAGCATTAGAGACGTCGCTTAAAGCGAGATTTTTAATTATCCATCTAATAAGAGCAGATTAGTTAGAGATGTACTCTCCATCTAAATATTATGTATTATTTTGAACACTATTCAAATATAAAATAAATGAGATAAATAATCTCTGATGTCGGAAGATCGCCACTTACCACCAAGCTTTGTATTTCTTTGTCAAGTTACTATTTTAGAACAGCACATTTAATAATCATCATAATACTTAAACATCCCACTTTATTCAAAAAGTGTATAAATACGTAGAAGCGTATTTAAGTTTCACATTTTGCTGGCATATGAAACATATTTATCTGTACTTAATACATTAACTTTACAATTACATTCTAAGGAAAAGTTATAAATGCTTTAGTTTCAAACTTCAAGAGCTATGTCCCTAATACAATTTTCTTAGCACATGGTTTCTTTGATTGTGGCTTCATAAGTGTTCTTATTGGTTTTTAGAATAATAGCATATTGGGCATATATATGTATTGGGCACAGCGTTGAGCGGCTCATTACTAATATTAATTAATTTATTTATTTCTTTATTGTATACTTAAAATTTAAAACATAACAACAGATGAGTTACAATATTATAGAAGTTACAATTGGCGGTCTTATCGCTCACGGCGATTTCTTCCAGACAACCTTAGGATGGATTTTAGGTATTTAAGATTTTCAGGCAGTTAATCCAACAGTAAGACACCATCTCGTAAATATTCTAAATTTCTTAAAATAATAAATAAATATAAAACAACAAAATACATACGTACACATATATACACATATACATACATACATACATACACACATACATACATAGACTACAAAATTTACTACGTATAATCAAACCAAGAGCATTCATAAGGACAGATAATAATCTTTCACCAGGTTTTTAAAAACAGGCAAGGTTTTCGCCTTTCGGATAGTCTCCGGCAAGCTGTTCCAAAGTCTTACTGCTTGCACAGTAAAAGACTTGTCTGCAAAGTGGGTGGTGAGTTGTGACATTTTTAGTATTAAATTCTCCGATGATCTGAGGTCCCTACAATGTGTATTGTGCATGAACTGAAAACGTTCTGAACGTAAACGTTCTGAAAATTAATATTAACAGTCATAATAAAACATATTATTTACATCAATTCAGGTTAATTATTTTGTTTTGTTAATTTAAAGACAGTATATATAAACTTTTTAAAGATTTACAAACGCGATACTAAATAACTCTTTCCTTTACTATTGTGTCCAATAGGCGAGTCCTTGTATTTTGAGCTTAATTGTTCCACTAAGCTCAAAATATAAGGCCTACAAACTACCACGAAACAAACAAGCAACCAATTTTAGACAAAACTTTTTAAGTTTCCAAATTATTTTCTATATGCCTCAAGTAGTCACATAACTATCATTTTTACTTTATTAGCCTTTGAAAGCTTGCTTTAAATGTGTGTTAAGTCTAACATTATATTTTTTCATTGTACCTTTAAATTTTTTCAGACAAAGAACCATTGGGTAAGGTTGAAATTTAAAATGAATACGTCATTAAATCTATGCTTTGCTGCTTTATGGAAGAATGGGTATAGAAATATTCTGCTTTACGCTCCGCTGTTGCAAGTTTGCAAGCAATTCTTGGCTCACAAGTGTCCTTGTATTGACATCTAACGGGCTATTGTCTGGACTTCGCGACCAACCGTCTAGCTGTCAACGCGAACCTACTTGAAAATGTTCACAAACAACCTTTGCAATTGCATTAAATATTATTCTTTGCAGTTTTATAGATAGAAAAAATATTATGAAAGAAAACCTACAAACATTAATTATTTTATCTATATATATATATATATATATTATATATATAAAGGCTTTTATGGTTGCTCTACAATGAAACTGCATTACTTTGCATTGTTGCAAATCAGTATGTTTCTGTTTAGTGAGTTACCTTCTAGCGCTCGCAAGCAAGCGATAAAGTATTATTTTTGTCAATCAGGATCCAAGTTGTCTTGAATAGAACAATAAAATTATAAAACCTGGATAAAAGAAATAATACCATTTTATTAGTTACGTCAGGTACTTCACTAGACAGTCACCTTTTAAAGATTCGCAGGCCCTACCAGTAAAAAGCAAACAAATATTTACTGAACTAATTAATATTCATCATCATGAAACCGCTGAGGTCTCTGGTGAGAGTAACAAACGAAGGGCAGCCTTTTGTGTTATATCAGCAAAAAATAACAGTCACAGGGTTTTTTTTTTATTTATATTTTTCAAATTCGTCACATGTTGGCCGACTGGATGAAGTGTTACGGCCTGTATTAATAATTTATTTATTTATTTATTTTTTATTTATTTATTTTTGAAGAAGGCTTACAGACTAATAAACATAATTATGAATAATACAAATGTGTAATCAAGTTGCTAACAACAAGCCTCCATATATAGGTGAGAACATATTACACTGGTCAAAGTGCCAGGTCATGGACTTACATTTTCTTACACGTATATATATAATTTTACACATTATTTTATAAATACAAAAAAAAATAATAATAGTACTTTCATTTATTCAAATAATAAAACTCATAATGTTAGTAATTTTATAAATTAGTAACTAGGCTGTAGTTCCAGTAAAGAGTCTGCAGCACTGGTTAACAATCGCGGAGTCCAGTCAGCTGGAGATCATTTTTACAATGCTGTTGATGCTTTCCCGCACACTGCGTACAACGAATGCCAATCTCTTACGCATTACAGTATAAAAGTAGTCAACGCGTACTTCTGCAAACATTCCTGAAGCAATTACATTACAATTAAGATTACTGAAAATAATAGTGTCGAAAAATGTTCATGTGCCACCTAGATAGACCCTGCGAAGTCTTCGTGGTGCAGTTTTTATCACTGTGTCTGTGAATGTATGTGTATTGGAAACAATAAAAAAAAAGTTTAGAATCGTGGCAATCCCATCAGCACCCTAAATGCGTTGTTATACTGGACTCGAAGGGCTTTAAATGTAAAATTAGCCGGCAGAATATAACCACCACCAGCGGTGTCGTTGTATCCAAAGCATATAACGACGTACTATATGCACTACTGCACTGAATAACTTATGACTATAATTTTAACCTAACTCGAACAGAGGGTAAACCTACGATTAAATGTATGAGTATGTCTTACAATTAGGGATCCCTATAATTAAGGAGAATTGAAATATTGCGTAATTATTTCAAGTTCCCTAATTCAGGAGAGGGGAACTCCAAGCTAGACTTTTGATAACGTGATAGAGCTATTGGACACAACTGGGTCTGTTCGATCGAAATGTTACAGCCTAGCACAAAATCAGTGTTGAGCAATTATTTTAATTCTCCCTGATTCAGTGTAGAGTTGTAGCGAGAGAGAGTCTAAAGGTGACATCTTAATTGCGACTCTTGCATTACATTGCGATTCGTCACCTTCTTTGCTCCTATAATATTAATATGTAGTTCATTTATTTCTCTTAATCATTATCGTAATTAAAATTAATTATTATTATTATTACCATACAGGTTGATACACTCTCGGTCCTTTGTTCCCACAAACTTTGACCGATGTCTGTAGTAGGAAAACCTTATGTCACAGATCACCTCTTGCACGTATGACATAAAAAACCGGCAGATTCTCGAACATTGCTTTTCACTATAAATACGTTGTATTATTATAAAGTATTCGTATATATAAGATTATGTGTGACTAATCAAAGTAGTAAGCGATATATCGAGCTTTTTCCTTATGTGTCATTACCTCCACAAGTACGGATAAATTCGAAACGGAAAGGAAATATTTATAGTGCGAGAGTTGTCTTTTTAAATAATGAAAAAATAATGATAAAATCTCAGGTTCATAACATTCAAAATGAACTGACAATATTAATATTTTTGTGCCTATACATACCTACGTAATATATATTGCTAATATTGCAACATGGTATCTAAATAACTCATCAAGCATTGTTTTAGTGCTGGAAATATTTAATAAATTGAAAACGCTTAGGTATATTTCACCTAGACGATAAAACCGAAGCGAAACATAAAGTCATTGGACCTCCAAGGTGACCTCCGTATTACTGTTCACTTTTTTCTAATTTCATAAGCTAGTCTTATCTCTCTATTGTCTATTTGTAACAATTTAAGTCCCGCTATCTCAAATTGACAGGCACTAATATAAGATTTAGTTGGCTTACTCTTGTTTGTTCTCTTGGTGCGTTCATTCATTTCTTTAATGTATTTCTGTCAAGCACTAATTATGTGATGGTATCACAGATATAATAAACTTAACACTGTGTTTATTTTACAGCCAATAATGCGAATCTTTACATGTATTGTTTCTATTTTATAACTCACATTTACGTTTCATATTACAAGTACACTATTTACAAAACCATTGCCTGCTAAATATTAAGCTCCAGATTTTTTAATTCGTCTGAGTCATTTGAACTTCTTAATATGATTAAGTTATAAAATCAGTTTTATCTACCGTTTTATTTTCATATAGCTACATCCCTGCCAAATTTTATTTTAATTGATCAACTAGTTATGTAGATTTCAAAAGCAAATACATTTTGTTTCTAAATAGGTTATATAATGTCATATTACTGGGAATTTAATATATACACAACTGAAATGTACAACTGTTCAAATCTCATCCTAACTTTTGTTGGAAATGTATTATCAACGTAGTAATAACATTATTACATAAGTTATCATTATTTGCATTACCGAACAGAGGGCATACCAAAAAATTTAATTTAGAAATTTGATATTACTCATTTTTACTACAATAAATTCTGTCCGTCCATCTCATTACTGCCGACCCGACTATAATAAAAGCGGCTTATTTGCAATTTTTACGACACGAACCTCCATTGTTGAAAGTATATAACAAGATATGGAGCCCTTTTGTGTGATAGAGGCAATACTTCAATTTTATAGTTCATAGTTCATACGAGCCCACGTCGAAGTATAGGGAAAAGGGATAAAAATTTGATGATTTACAATAGTCATATAAACTGGATAATCGGTGGTTAGCACTTAAGGCTTAGCTTTAAATGTTGCTCTGAGGTAAGTAGGGCCCGGGAAATAGAAATCGTACGTTGCGTAAGTTTTAATACTTAAGAAAAAAATATCACTGTGTAGCCAGTACATTTAAGTGACTTAAGATGGTCTTCTCTTATCTGGATCGAACTTAAACATCATAGTTGTGATCGTCTGTTGCTCAGGCGTTCAAAACCTCCAGAGATTCTCGGAGAATTCTTACTTACGGTTCTGCATTCCTTGTAGTAGACTCATTTCTGATACCCTTGTGATTTAATTTGGTTTTATTTTATAATATAACTCTCTCTGAACCGCGAAGATACAACAAAAATATATATTATATGTAATAGATAATAAACGTACGCATTTGATGTTTGTATTTTTGACGTGTTCAAGTGCCTTTTGGGGCCTATGGAAATAAATTATTTGACTTTGACTTTGACTTGACATAAAGTAAGTATATTAGAAAGTAATACACGTAACACTAGCATAAATAAATAAAGATACGTTTTAAAAATTAAACTAAATAACAATTAGAATAATTTTGAAATTTTAATAGTTACAATTACAACGATAGTACCTCAATATTACCTTTAGTCTCTGTCCTTTAGGATATCAAAACATTTATTTAAAAAGGTATAACTTACTGTAAAGCGTTCTCGCTTTCATTCAAGTCACAGAATATTTATGCCCGGACGACGTCATCTCAAAGAACCTGTTCGAATATTTATGTTGGCGGCCTTTTTACTTTTGCTATGTCATCTCCTTATTAGTTAGGGCCTGAATTATAGCGCTTGAACTTACTCGTGTAGATCTTTAAATCATAATGTGTAGTTCCAATAACTGGTATACGTACGTACGTAATATATTATATAAATCGTAAACTTAAAAAAAAAATACGAACACCTAACAAGAAAATGAGATATTTATTCTTGATTATTGTAAAATCTCCGGTCTTTGTATTTATTTTCTCATTCTCTTTGAATGCCCTACATAATTAATGAATTTCTTTTTCTTTTATTTTTAATATTAGATCAAAATTCATTCTTTAATAAATAAATAAATAAATATTTCGGACATCTAACACACAACGCCATCTAGTCCCAAGCTAAGCAGAGCTTGTGTTATGGGTACTTTTTTTTTGTAAATACATACATATTATACATAGAAAACACCCAAACTTCGAAACAAATATTTGTAGATCATACAAACATTTGGTCCGGAATCGAACCCGAGACCTCAAGAACAGCATTCGCATACGCTACCACTACGCCACAGAGGCAGTCAAATAATAATAATGTTTTTGTTATCTTTTTAAATGTATAGAAATAATTATATCCACTTAAATATTTGAAATAATTTAAACCTAATAACACTGTCGTTAAAGTTTATTATATAGTTGGACTGGATTATTTGATGCAATTACTATTTCGCTCGGTGTCGGAGACTTCCTAGCTAAGCCGCTTCGACTTTGCTCTGGTGTGTATCTTTGATATTGGATTTCTCGGGGTTATGACAGACCAGACTACGAACGTATGTTGCTAAAGCACACCTAAATCTTATAAGGGATGTCTGGAATATGTGCATACTGATGAGCTTCTTTCGAAGATGTTGTAGAATCACATTAGCATATAGCGGGTTTAATTTTTCTTTTATATCTATATAGTATTAGGTATTTGCATCTTTCTCAGAACCATTTTCCCAAATCAGGTTGGGGTTGAATAGAAGTCTACTACAATACTCTCTCTGCAATCCGCAACCCAAGTTTTAGGTGATATCGAAGATCTATAGAAAGTACAAGTACCATTTCTCCTAGCCTTAAATGAAACACTTCTTTAAATAGGTAAGAAGTGGTATAGGAAAGAACTAACCTTATACACAAGCATAATATCTTATAGTTCAGCAAAAACCAATATTTCGACCGCTAATAGAACTACAAATCAGCAACCCACATGGGAGATAATCAAAGTACTTAGCTGAGCTTCTCGGCGTATTCAATATCCTGTCAACATTTCTTGTAATGTCTTATGTCGTCTTGAGTCGAGTCACATCTCATAGTTGACATAGCAACTAGTCAGACCACAACTCCCTGTATGTTACCGGAGACTGTGGAAATTGGATTTGTTTAGTGTTTGTACACTAAGAGTTAACAATTAGCGTATCTCAAATAATACATTACTGCCAAGTTCTTATGAACAATTAGTAATAAATGAATATTTCCGCACATTTAACGCACAACTCCATCTTGTCCTAAACTAAGCAGATCTTATATTATGGATACTAGATGACTGATATAAATACATAAATACTTTTTTGTAAATACATACATATTATACACAAAAATTACCCAAACTCCAAAACCAATATTTGCAGATTATAGAAACATTTGGTCCGACACAGGAATCAAACCCAAGACCTCATGCGCGTACGCTCCCACTGCACCAACTTGGCAGTCAAATTAGAATGTATTGATAAATAATGAGGTAAATAATAAAGAATAAACTTGAAACTTTGTGGGCACCCTCTGGCCAGATGGTGAGACGATTTGCGTAAGAAGGCCGTCAATGACTGGATATAAAAAGCAGCTGACCGAGCTCTGTGGTGTACCTTGGGAGAAGCCTATTTCCAGCAGTGGACTGCCACTGGCTGATGATGATGGAACTACACTTTACTGTTAACATTTTTGCCAGTGTTCTTAATAGCTATTAGCTCTGTCTTTATATTTAAGTAAAATATAATTAAATATCTTAGACAATCTTACAAGTAGATAAAGATATCTTACATTCATGATTTACCCACTTAACAGACCAGTATTTTACTTAATAGCTACGAATTTAGAAGCAGTCTCGATATAGGGTTGCAACTAGTTAGATATAGAAGTGTACAATTATGAATGTTTTATAAATTTTAAATATGGAACGTTGCCGAAAGAAAGCTCTTCATTTTGTTGCTACATAAGTTATATTTTATTTTTTGACAAATCCAGTTACTTTTTTAAGTTATTTTTGAATTACGCCACCGTGTGATGTGACGAGTTACTTTTTATTATAAATTAGCTCATCCGTGCAACTTCGTCTGCATGTCTCTAAAGAAATAAAGTTTTCCCGTTTTCTCAACATTTTCCCTTGATGCTCGGCTCCTATCGGTTGTAGCGTGATATTATAACATATAGCCTTCCTCGATAAGTAGTATAGCTACTATCTATTAAAAAAGATTTAGCGAAATAAGTTAACCCATTCACACGTGATGTTGTAACCAAGAGAAATATGTTTAGTAAGTAAGGATATTAATGTTAATAAACGTTAAGTTAAAATTATTACACCCTGCTAGAAATTAAGTAAATAAGAACAAATACGAGTATAGATTAGCGTAGAGTACCGGGAATCCCACCATAAAGTAAGAAAGGTTGTATGTAAGAAAGACATAGGATGAGGAATGCAAAGTACGAGAAGTAGCAAGTGATAGAACTGGAATGAAAGAAATATAATAGAACAGGCTCCAAATCAACATTGGAGGTGCAAGTTATTAAAAAACAAAACCAAGAGAAATAGGAATTATTTATATACATGTAAATAAATAATATGTAAAAATGTTGATTTTTTTAAAATTTAAACGGTTTTATTGAAAATAACGAACCAAAACCAAAAAAATATTCGTCGGTAGTTCCCAAGTTCTAGTCTTCATACCCCTCTCCCTCACTAATCTAAATCATTGATCATATTATGATAAAATTAAATCGTTTTAGTGCATTATGTTCAATAAAACGTTTTTTTTTTTTCAAATTTTCAGTTTTTAATTTAATTACATTGTACTTTTCATTCTATTAAATTCATCGAGTCCTTTCAGTTAATACCCATATAGTAATAGTCGTGTCAAAATGTGTAAACCGCCATTTTGTAGCAGCGCCCATATTGGATTTACAATAAAATTTATTTGATTGTATTGTCCCCAAAACTGAAAGTGTGCACCAAATTTCAGATCAATCTGTCAACAAGAAGCGAGTCAAATCTCAATTACTAGATTTGACCCAAACAAACAATCAGAGCAATTTAAATAAAATCGTTTATAAAAAGATTTACAATATTTAATAGTTCAGTTTTATTAAATGTACATGCTAAATATAATCTCGTTGAAAACTTTAATAACTTTAAATGTCTGTCCTAAATAATAAACTATAACGAAGTAAGATGTTCATTAAAACTTTTACTTGCTTTATATAAACTTGCTTAATTTGAGACTACAAAAAGTATCGCATACCTATTCAACATAATTTAAATTCAAGTAACATTAGGTAACATTCAAATTAAAACTTCTGGGAAAATATTTATATAGTAACAAAAGTAATAAAAAGTTTTGTTTTTTATGGAAAAATTAAATTTTGAATGTCTATTGAACTAATATTAAAAACACCGAGTACACACGAATAGTGCACATGAAGTAACCCACATGTTACTAAATAGTGTTTGGTCAAAATAATGTCATTAACCGTAGCTTTAAAATAATTATTAATTCAGTAACTTTACAGTAATCTTTTCGGTAACTGTAAATTTAGGATCAACGTGCTAATACGACCAAAGGCAATATTATTAATAATTTATGCTTAAGAAAAGATAATCGAATGGAACATCCTTTGGGTGGGTGAAATGTAAGGAAACTTCTAAGATATTGCGACTTTAGTAGTTCTAATAATAGTTAGGTTTGTAATAAGGAAAGCAATCTCAGTTCATACGTATTATGTTTTACAGATTGAACATCACGCTTGTGATTTCTAAGTCCAAGTGTTTATGAATGACGGTAGCCACTTTTCATCACGTGATCTTGCTGTTTATCCCTCCTATGTCTTAAAAAAGCCTCTTTCAATAAAGCGTAATTAAAACCCAACATCAAAAAGGCGGTTTTATTTACTGACTCCGGTTCTAAATTACAAGACGAGTTCCGTGTACAAAATTGGGTACATTGAGCAAAAAAAATCAAGATCTATTCACGAATTACTCAAATTAGTCATCGCTACGAGCGATCTCATTTCCAGAGTCTCTCATTATAATGTTGTTAGGAACATTCGACTTTGAACATAATAATTTATATTAGCATTTAATTTTACGGGCCAACGGTCGCAGTGTCGATGTTGATGTGTTCCCAAACGTTTGGCTTACAAATTACTATCTTTTGTTTCACCGTTATATTTGAAACAATTTAAAGTTTTGAACCCTTTATGATTGTATCGTGTGACTTTTAATTTTTAACAAAATTGCTTTTTAATTGAATATAATAATGTATAAAGAGAACCACAATTAAAGTTCAACCATAAAATAGTTTGCATTGTATGTTGCTAGAAGATTGCAAATTATGAAATCTAGTGACATTGTAAGAGCATCGTCGGTAATTTTTAATAAGAATACAATCCTTGTAGTAGCAATCAAAAACTATAATTTACGATTGTGGGAATTCAAATTTAAAAAATACTTTATAATCTACAGATTGTCAGAATCACGAACTCAAATAACTGCTCCTCTTTTAAAACTGTCGAGAACAAACTCGTGTTCGAGTAGTGTTAAAGGATTTGTGCGTAGGGTAAGGATGCTAAACAAGTCTTCGCTTTATTAAATTAATAACATTTGGATATATCAAAATTAAAAATAATATATTTAAACTAATATTTGAGTTTGGGTAGATATACTTATACTAAAAGTATAATTTTTTTATATATTTAACAACTTTTTTAACTATTTAATATTTCTAAAGTGTTTAGTGAGGGAAATTTAATAACCCTTGGTAAAAAAAAATATTTTTTTCTTTTCGGACATCTAACACAACGTCATCTAGTCCTAAGCAGAGCTTGTGTTATGGGAACTAGACAACTGATATAAATACATATAAACCTTTTTGTTGTAAATTCATACATAGAAAACACCCAAACTCCGAAACAAATATTTGTAGATCACACAAACATTTAGTCTGATCCAGGATTTGAACCCGAGACTTCAAGCACACCAGTCACATTCACTACCACTGCGCCACCGAGGTAGTATATGTTTAATTTATAAATCTACTATCTAACGTATTTATTACTTATTCACGTGAAGAAGATAATGTGCGTATGCGTTTTTTACACACACTATTTATCAAAATTACTGAGGTAAACGGTCTTCATCAGTATTTAGGTATCATACTTATGATTCATATAAATTCGGTGAAGATATCACGCATTATAGTAATAAGCAAAATTGTTTCACTAAATACACCCTTCTATAAGACCACTGTAATCAAATACCGCTTAGGTTGAATTCGCTCGGCGAATCGACCTTCGCCATTTCTGACCAAACTTAATAATGTATGACTAAGAGACTCCGTACATTTTACCTGTACATCTTGTTAAACGGTTATTACACTTAATCGAGAGGGGTGTAAGCACAAACCATTATAAAAAGATACTTAATTTATATCATAAAGAATTTAGATTCATAAAACGCTTGATGACATAATGGGATAGGTAATTTCGGGTCTCGATGCAAACGCTCGCATGTGAAGATCAGCGAAGCTCGTCTCATGAATAAATAATAAGGAATCACAATTTAGGGTCCCATTAAGTAATTATACCGTTGTTATCATTACGATGTTTTCAAAATGCTTTTAATTTTTTATTAGATCAAATTATCTTGAAGACCCAAGGTGTCCGAACGACGTCAAACGGTCGCCTATTAAATATCAATCAACTTACTTATTCGTTTTAACGTTAAATATATGTATAAGTGATTCAGTAAACATTTCAAAATACCCTCAGAAATTATTAAAACTTTTTAATTTTATACTTATTTCCTGTTTTAGCAATGTGCCTATAAAACATTTTTTACAAGGCTGTTTTAAGGCACAAAAATATTATTGTTAGTAAAGCAAAACTGCCAAGTGCTCTTGTAGCCGACCCTTCATTATAATTAAAGCTCAACTTCGTTTCAAGCAAATTATACCATAATTGTAAGTAATCCAAACAAAAGAAGGTAACAAGATTAAAGCGTCTAATCTTATTAATCTATTATAATAAAGGATTCTTTCCCAAGACCCCAAAGATTGTAATAAAATTAATTAAACAGAATTTACATAAATTTTAGACCTTTCACAAAAGATGGTAGATGTAATGATAGTATTTTTGTTCAATATGTTTGGTGAATGTCTTAAATAAGTATTTTTCCCTACCAACAAGAATGGGGCATCGAAATAACCGCTTTCCGGTTAAATTGATGAACGTTTTGGAACATTTACTTGATCACAGTTTTTAACGTACCATCGTTTAGGAAATCGCGTCGTAAATGAGGGTTTCTTTACTTCTATTACTATGTTTTTTTTTCATTATTTTGATATAATGACTGGTTTGAGCTTTGCTGTGATGGTAAGGTCACCTTTACATTAATTTATTTACCTATACTTTTTAGTTTTATAAATATATATTTCACGGTATTCAACAAGTGTTGAAGACGAGGACATATAATGCAATCGAGAAACTATGGACTTACCAATGTACTGTCTAAAACTTAACTTGCTCCAAGCATTAGAAACGCAAATTAAAAAAAAAAACAAAGTAATGGCGAGTCATATTTAATAAATGTTGTATAAAAAATGAAGATCTATTGATAAGTCAAACTAATTACTAGCTCTTGTGGTGATTGAATTAATAACACTGGACACAGTTGGTGATTTGACAACCGACGTAAAGTGTGCAAAGTAGGTGGTGGGGGTCCACAAATCGATCGCAGTGCGCATCATGGCTAGAAAAGGAAGTGTCAGCAGACCAAATGTCCCTGCTGCATATTTAACTTCAATATAAAGAATATACGTAAAATACGATATTTTATTGATATTATTTGTTTGTTCACATACACTCCGTAAAGATAACCAGCCATTCGACATTTCTAAGTCTGCTGTAACTGTAGCCGTTAGTTAGCGCTGTCATCGCGCACATCAAAGAAATAAATGCTCATTAACTGATAAAAAATGGCGTTTATAAAAGAAACAAAGATCTATCAGTGATTCAAACTATGACTACTGGGAATAATGAATAACACTAGATGCAGTTAGTGTGTCAAAACCGAAATCGTTTTAACTCTTCAATAGTGGCTGAAAAATAGTTATTGTCATATTCAGACACATACATGACACATATATGTAAGTTTTATTGTTCAATCCTTCAAAAACATGAAAATGATACATCGCTAGTATTGTTGTCCCGTTTACAACTAGTCGTAGCAAATGAGGAAAAAAGCTAGCGACGACCTTTTTTCGCCGCTGAAGGTAACAAACATTAGTTTATGGATAAAGATACTAAGTATTAGTCCATTTATTTACTTGTAAAAAAAAAATATCCCTAGAACTCCAAGGAGTGGGTTATTTACTAGTAGCTGGTAAAGCGGTAACTGGACGAGCAATATAATCTATTGGTGGAAATGAATAAAATACCTATAAAATAAATCACATTAATTGTATAATTTTGTGTTGTTTTTATCAAAATTTTGAACATTTACTTGAAATGAAGTCTATGGACGTCAATCTGAATAAAAAAATATTCAAGCTCTCAGTTTAGTATCAAATAAATCTGTCACATGTTGGTTATTCGCAATTCACATGAGACGACAAAAAATATTGAATCTCTGAATCAAAATGATATACTGATGTGTCAAATTTTCCTTTATTTTCTATTCAATCCTATCTGTGTATTGTTGAGCACAATAATGTGAAAATCGTATATCGTTGACACGATAATGATGTCCGTGGATCCAGGATTTTGTCCCCTCGCGTATCCAACCTTCACGTTGACCCATGCAGAAATTTTAACGACCACCTTATCCTGTTATTTTAAGTAGTGACACGTGCCTTTAACGATATGGGGCCTAGAAGTTTTGTGAGGAAAGTATCTTCTGCATTCCGTATTTAAGATGAACACTGTCCTCGGTAAAAGTTTTTTAAGTTGTAATTACTTGCGGCATAAATAATAAAATGAAAACAAGGCTGTGTTTGTGCATGATATTGAATACTTTCGGAGGCAATATCCTGTACAGCAATTTTATACATCAAACCACAGCTCGTGTGTTTTCGTGTATCGAAAAAATGACAGTATAGGCACTGAAACTTGTTTGTTTTTTTATGTTTTTTGTAGTAAAATTTTTGAGAAAATTATTTATTAATATCATATATGAATCTTTCATATATTTTTAAACGTGTTTTGTTTCTAAACATCATCTAGTATCGATATATATATATGTGTTTATATGTATATGAAAACGAAAATCTTTCCTTACCATCTCTCATCCAATTTTATTGTTTGTAATTAAAAAAACAATAGTATTAAACTGTGATGACTAGTATAACTTATTTACATTGACATGCAAAAGATTTGTGTGAGGGAAAAGTGGACCCATGTCAAATGGAGTCATTAATTACATTAAAGCAAATCCGCAACGCATCGATCATTATAGAGCTGTGCTGAATTAAGGCGAGCCTAAAGGGAATGTTCGAGTATCGTGGGCGATAGTCCGCTTCGCTCAGGATAAAATTATAATCCTTTTAAGTAATGAATTTGTACAGAAAGTAGAGTGTTAGTATTTTAGACATTTTAAGTTTTAAAGGTGTACTATGATATGTATACAAATCTTGAAAGTAATTTTATTTCGGTAGAGCATATGTTATCGTAACTGTTCCTGTTTTAATAATAGATAATACTTATTTTTTTATGGAATAGGGGGCAAACGACCAGATTTATCACCCGATGGCAAGCGACTACCGCCGCCCATGGACACCCGCAACACCAGAGGTGTCACAAGTGCGTTGCCGGCCTTTGGGGGATGGGGAAGGGGATAGAAGGGGATGGGGTGGGTATAGGCCTTCGGTATTCTCACTCACTCGGTGAAACACAGCGCAAGCACATATTTCACACCGATTTTCTGTGAGGCCGTGGTATCACTCCGGTCGAGTCGACCCATTGCGTAGCGTGGCTCTCCGACGCTTTATATATTACTTATAAAACGCACACATTGCTTTTAAAAAATCATACTAATAGAAAGCAAGTTTCTATCTACTAAAGTTTCCGATTTCATTGAAACTTGGCAATGGCTTAGAGATACTTTGATTCTTTAGGAGGAAAGACACAGGTTTTTCACCGCGAGAAACTTCAAACACGAGGGCTACTACTGCTACTATTAATATTATTTTACGTATTTCTCTATTAAAACATTATTATATATAATGTTCATGAAAAAGCGTATTTTTCAATGTATGAACATTTGAATATTAATTAACAAGTAAAGTACAAAAACATTGGAAAATTATTTAATGAAGGTACGCTAAATTTAAAAAGAAAGTTATACTAAAAAATTGAAAGCGCACCTCTTAATCATAACACCACTTAATAAACTGAATGTTCTACAGACAGAAGGGATACCTATCATTTACATAACACACTTCAAAGATTCCCCATCAAATTATTTAGATCTTACCCTACGTATTAATCATATCTGAAGACATATACACCTAGTACAAAACATACTTTAATAACACATATTCAGATGATGTCGTTTAATTTAGAATAATCAGTGTCAAATATATATCATCGTTATCATAGGGTGCCAATCTCAAAATTAAGTTTGGAGGTCAGCAGACGGTATCCCTCACGATCATGAACAGGCTCTTTTAGTTGGTGATATTTTAGACTAGAAGATATATACCTTTTTTTTATTATTATATAGGGGGCAAACGAGCAGACGTATCGCCTGGTGATAAGCCATTACCGCCGCCCATGGACACCCGCAACACCGAAGGCGTTACAAGTGCGTTGCCTGCCTTTTAGGAAGGAGTACGCTCTTTTCTTGAAGGTTTGAAGGATGTATTGGTCCGGGAACACCGCAGGCGACAGCTCATTCCACAGTTTTGCTGCGCGCGGCAGAAAGTTTCGGGAAAATCGCACAGTTGTGGACTGCCAACCATCAAGATGATGGGGATGAAATTACATTACATTACCTCTTTAAAATAATGCCTTATAGATCTGCAAATACTTCGTCAGTGACAATTATATATTTAACGTGAGTTTTAACTGTAACAAAGTATTATTTTAGTTTTGCAAGGTCAGATTCTTAAACACTAATATTAGTAACAAGTAACTCGATATTTTTCGTCATCGTCACATTTCTAAGGCTTCCTATAACAACCTTGCATTGTAATAATACTTTCTTGTCCTACTTTGGTTACAAACCGTCTCATAACAGAACTCCTATTTTAACTAATTGTAAAAGAAGGCAAGGTCAACTCATTAACAGGTACCTTTTACAGAATACTTGGCTGTATCACGCTCAGTAACAAAAGCGTAGTACTTTGCATCAGTTGATCTCTTTACAGAATATTCATGTCAGAATTCAGAGCTGTCGTATACTTTCTATAAGTAATTATTTATCCCTTGTATTGTCTACGGCTTTTGTTGCCTCTAAATAGGATATTGACACTATTTCATTGGTTTGAATTTTTGTTCTAAAATTTTTTTAAAAGTATCCTAATTTATTCCTTATAATATTAGCACCAGTGAAAGTCCCGACAAAATTGGTACACAAATTTGATTTTTTTATTTTCTGGTGTAAGTATCTATATACTTCCATATTTCATTTGAGTGAAAAGCTGTTGATTTGAAATTACAAACAGATACGTAAATTTTATTTATTTTTATAAATGTTTTAAAAAGAAAACTAAGTAAATATTGCCAGGTATTTCATAATTCCAAAGTTTTTTTAGAAGTAGTGCGGTTTTTGTAATAGAACAAATTATTTCATATTTTATATAGAACTAGCTGTTGCCCGCGGCTCCGCCCGCGTTTGTGTCGGTTTTTTCGTGTTTTTTCGCGGTCGCGGATATGTGACTGATGCAAAATTAGATAAAAAAGAGAAGAGATAAAATTTGATGCGGATTATATATATCATTCTAAAATTTCAGCTCAATCGGTGCAGAACTTTTTGAGTTTTCAAACCAACACAACATTTTTAAATATATACTCGTAGATATGCGTTTCTATACAAAAAGCTACATATTGTTTTTTTTTAAGAATTTTCAGAGACCATGAAATATTTTAACATGGCGCATCTACACATTTAAGCTCTATATCAGAGCTAAGGGTTCGCTTATCAATCTACATCATGATCCTTCATTATTAAGAGTGATGGTTGCAGACCCACTGTTGATTTGTCTAAGGTAACAGGGGTAGTACGAATACTGAATATTCATTAAATGCAGTGCTCGATCAATTTTGGCATGTGGTGTAGTATGACGTTTAGAAAAATATCTAAAATAGACTTTTTATTATGTAGTTATGTATTACTAAAATGTGTTGTAAAACTTTTTTTTTTTAAATATATGATTTATCACAACTTTAGTGGGTATACCTTTTTCCCTTCTGTTGTTTAGTCCTAATGTTTAATATTGATTTAATTGATATCTAAATATCTAATTGATTGCTCATGCGGTCGTTGAAACGTGTTGATAAACATCAAATATATTTAAAAAAATCTATGGCCATGCCAAACTTAATGACCTTTCATGGCACATTGAAATACAGCCAAATAAGATACGACACATTTAGCTCTATACAGAATAGATTTTTCTCTGATTTGCCATATTTACATGCTTTAATATAAGCCAATACTTTTAAGGCAGTGTTAAAGGTGAAGCAGCTCATTGGTTTTCTTTTTTTCTTCGAGTTTTGAAAACATATTTTCTACTTTTTTTCACCTACAATTGTAGTGCCGTAATACGGCATTATAAGAAGAATTAGAAGGAGATTTCTAGTTGTAAAAGACGATATTTAATATTTTAAATTGCTCTTAATTTTTTTATGCCCTTATTAAATAAAATTAATAATTAAGTGGTAAATACAAAAAAGTTTTTTAGAAATCATTCTTGTACCCTTCAAGATGTTATATTTAAATTATCTCACAAATCTAGTTAACATCCTACCTTTGTAAAGGCTAACTGTCTTAATGTTTCGATTCCCAGCGTTTAAACATAGTGGACACATAAAGAATGTCCAACGATTGGTAACACTTCCTACCCGCCCAGATTGTTTACATTATAAGCTCACAAAGGACCTCTTACACTTTTCTTTACGAGCATTCCGTGTTACAATCCAACGGGCATTTTAAGTGACAATTTATGTGACAATGTACCACTATATATTAGAATCAGACCCAAGGTATGGTTAAAATACAAGAAGTGAACTAACGAGAGCGTATAGAAATGGTGCGCAGTAAGTTTTAAGATTCCCAGTCGATTGGTAATCTGCTATTGTACGTATATGTATATAGGACCTAATGTTATTTAAAATTGTTGTTAAATAGATTATTGTTACGCAGTCTTCTAGTTTCAACTTTTCTTTTTTTTGAATTATATTTCATGCTTTCTTTAATTACTAAATGCTAAAATCATAATGTTCAGCTATATAACCTTGTATATATAAATTTATAGAATTAAGTAGGGGAAGCAGGAAAATAGAATTAACTAAATAAAAATATTTATTTATTCGAAAAATCAAAATCTATTTTAAAACGTTCAAAAAGATTCTGATGTACTGTATACATTTAATATTGTTTATAAGTATGTGTTTCTAATTTTAATTATAAGAACTAAAGTATACATAATATAAAATCGGCCACGTACTGAAATAAACACAAACACTACAACGGCCAAGAAACAAATGTGCCTCTCAGACAAAACAAATTAAGACAATTTCAAATTAACAGAGACTGCAAAGTCTAAAATATGTGAGCTCAGAAATGTAGAAATACAACGGTCCCATGTAGCGAGAGATTCGCGACCTAACTGCTGTGAAGATAGGTACTAATATCGTACAGTAGTCTTATTTCATTTTCCTTATACAGAAGAAGAAATTATGAGGAAGAATTCGCGAAATCTTCCAGTATATCAATTTTAAACTAGAGTAGATTTTTATTGTTTAAACTGTACCAGATAGTGACGTGGTAGTTACGCGTGCACACGGATAGCTTTCGAAAGTTGAAGCACCCCTTTTACTCGAGCTAAGACCCCTTAGGCCCCTACCTAGCAAAGCGGGGTCCCTAATGAGTCGCCGGAGCACTAGAGTTGTAGGTCGTCTTGTGTTGAAACTTGGTTCCCCTGCACTACACAGTTGCTTGATGCGGAAAACGTGTAAGTTTTTTTTTCGTTTTGTTTTATAGAAATGTTACCAGGAAATAAGGTTATTTATTTTATTATAATAGAGAAGATGATATTTATCTCATTACTAGCTGAGCCCCGCGGTGCTACCCCGGCACGACAATAACCGCGGGCAACGTCGCGAGGCGGGGCTACTATTTTTATAAATTGTAGCCTATAAAACCTCTAGCTCATCAATTACATGCTTAAACAATGAAAATACACGTCTTATCAGCGAACTTTACCGTGTTTCTTAGGAAAGTGGAACGCAACATAGATTCTCTTACCCTGTTATTGTAAAATTTCATCAAAATCCATTCAATTGTTTTTGCGTACAAATAGCAACAAATATACTCACATATATACTTACAAACTTTCGCGTTTATAATCTATTCTAATATTATAAAGCTGAAGAATTTGTTTGTTTGTTAGTTTAAACGTACTAATCTCAGGAACCGCTGGTCCGATTTAAAAAATCTTTCAGTGTTAGACAGCTCGTTTATCCAGAAAGACTATTAGCTATATATCATCACGCTAAGACCAATAGGAGCGGAGCATCAATGAAGAATGTTACAAAAACAAGGGAAAATTATTACGCTACGGGCAATGGCAGACGTAAACGAGGTTGCGTGGGTCTGCTAGTATTTTAAAGTAGGATTACGAATTTTAGCTTAAAGAAAGTAGTGTTTGGTTTTTTCGTTGGGGCTGTGGCATTTTCATTTATTTGCGTTATAAAAGTCATTGTTATTTTTTTAGAGACTTTAAAAAATTACCTATCTAAATTACAAAAAAAAAATTACATGTAAGTACCTTATACACCTTATACATGCAATTACAAACAAACGCTTCAATTTTATTAATTGTATAGATTATAACTGCACATTAGTAAGAATAAGTTGTGAGTAGATACATCCCCATTCTAATATTAATCCGACTGTGCATATAAATCCAGCAAAACGATGTAACACGTATTTTTATAAATTTCATGAAAAGTTTTTTTTCAGTTCATTTTTCAAGAAAGAAAGACTCAACAATATTTAGATAGTTGATCTTAAAATTCCGAGCTCTTTTTAAAGTGTTTATAAATGCTACATAATTACATCAACTAATTTATTCATTAATAACAAAATGTAATATTTATACTCATAATTATGATTAAATTGTTTAAAATTGACTCTCCAATAATTAAGCGCTGAATATTCAAATTAACATGATCTATTTTAATACAGACCTATGTATTAATTTAATTTATTGATGTATCGGATGGCAGCCGGACGGAAAGAGACTGGATCCCACGACACAGGGAATCCTAGTGTGGGATCTAGGGATCAAACCATGTACCTGTATACATTGAAACAATAAAGAAATTAATATTATTATTATTATTAATGGACTATGAATAATCTTAATTAATAAAACACGAATACCCTTAAGTTCAATAAACTGTTCATAGAGAATGAAATTACAAACACTGAAATACAATCATAACGTTGCATCTTAGAATGACAATAGTACGTTACCAAACTAGTTCATACCCGTGGCTACTCTTTCTAAATTTCGATTAAATTTTTAGTTATTTTTCTTTGACCTGTAGGTATAGATAGTTATTTATTTTTAATATAATATAAATGTTAGGAACGAAATCGAAAACTGAATTGAACTAAAATTTAGGGTCGAACAAGTAGTATCAAAAAACTTCTAGTGTTTCGACATTGCCTGTTCGACCCCTATTAGGTTCTCCCAACAGGGGTTCTTTAATTATTGTTGAAGTATAATGACGCGTCAGCTGTTACTGAGGTGTCAGAACCCAATATATAATTACTTGTAATTAATTTTTGTTACAATAAAGATTTATTATTATTAATTAACTCGATTCGTATTTTACAAAATAAAAGAATATTATTTGTAAATCTTTGTATACATACGTATGTCATGTGTTTTTATCATTGCCCAGCGATCAAAATTTGCTCATTTTTTAGATGTCTTCACTTCTCCTCCGTATAAATTTTAATTTTAAACTCTTCATTCGTAATTTTATCATCAAATGTGAACGCAGATAACCATTCATCGGTAAGTTTCTTGCATTAAAGGAAAGACTGAATAAAGATTTAGCATTGACTTTGTTATATAACAATGGAGCAAATGTTATAGTGTTAAACATTATATGTTATTATATGTTAAACATTCTATACGAGCCTGTTTATGAGTAATAGCCGAAGAAACAAAATCATATTTTATGAACGGACATTGAAACGTTTATTAAAATAGAGGTATTTAATGTTATACGAAAAAAAATTATTGAAAATGATTTGACGATAGCCAGTAGCTACGTTAATCATTAATGTGACGGTAAATATCATCCTTTTTAAGTTCAATGAAGAGAAACTCATTTGACTGAATAGTTAACTTTTGTGTTTTATAAAGAAATAAACAGTCATACAGACATACAATCTTAAATATATATAAGTTGTTTTATATTCATGGTGATGTTCATTACGGATTCATTACTAGACGAACGTAGGTGTCGATAGATATTTGATACAGATCGGTGCGGGGGCGATATGTCTTCATTGTCATGGTGAATGGGTAAATGACCTGTGGTCGAATGTACCAGTGTTTGACTTTTCATTTGGACTCAATTTGTTTGTATCAAATAGTGTAGGTGTGTGAATCTTTTATTGCTATAATTCTGGCAGTACAATGCAGGAGAGCATTCGTATATCTAATTAATGTAGCCTATTATTATTTAAATTGTCTGTTCTATCGGCACTTGTGAATGGAGTTTGGAAAATTTATTTAGATCACTTAAATTTTTGAAATACATTTCAAATTAGTCAAGGTAATATACAGTTCAATGATATCATTATTTATTTGCAATTAATATTCTAACTAAATAATTGAAATAGGTATGATAGAAATAGCTTGATTTACTTTGTCGAACTATATCAAGGGTTGAAGCAACCTTTGATATCATACATTACTTGTGTTTCAACTATAATATATCTCTAAAACTTCTGATAAACTTTCTTCTATGATAAAGATGATTCTAAAGTGTGTAGTGTTATCTTTGTCACGTTAGGTCGTAATTACCTAACCGTATATTTATTTATTACAGTCATAACTTTTAAATATTAATCACTTGAAATTCTAATCCAATCGTTCATTACTTGTACACATAATTATAACTTCCATATTTTAGTGACCACCACATCATGAAATATATCGTAAAATTCTGCGAGTATTGTCCTCCCTCCATGTACCTATATAAATCGGTATGTAAATACTGACCCAAATATCTAAAACATTATTTAGTCCGTCATAACCGAGCCAATAAACGAGCAAGGCGATAAGGCAGTCATCATTGCAGCCGATAGAGCGTGGCCATCAAACGCGCCGTATTCAAAAGTCGTTAAATTCAGCCGTGTCCACACATCCTCCCGTACCTAATTGAGACATTTTACTCGAAAGGATGTGATTATGGGCGAACATAAAACTCTGTATTATTTTGGTATGTTACGAACCCCAATGCTGAACTTTAAAAATAGAAATTTGAGGGTTATAAATTTTGCGGCCGCTGTGCGCATGCGCCTTTTGTTTGTTTATAGAATAAACATCATCATCTAAATGGATTTAAGTTACCTAGCTGTTTTTAGAACTGCTTAAGAATTAAAAATCTAATTAATCGAGTATTTAAAGTCGTTCAACTTCTATATGATGCCAATGAGACTTACGTATCTTTCCGAACAATTTTTTTACGGTACAGAGGTCCAACTATAAAAAGTTTAAAGTTATTGATTAAAAAAGGAGTTTAGTGAGTAAAGCTTAGTGTTCCGAGTAGTAACATCGTTAAAAAAACGTTAAAGGAACATACTTCTCATTTTTAAGTTATAATATATGCTTTAAGGTTCGTACTATGACAAACGTCATAATTGTCGTAAACTCCTTGCATACACGCTAATTTTTTTTTTTACGGAATAATGGGCAAAAGAGCTTACGTATCGGCTGATGGTAAGCGATTACCGCCGCCCATGGACCCCCCAACACCAGAGGCGTCACAAGTACCAGCCTTTGGGGGATAGGGAGAGAGATGGGGGAGGGGTTGGGGTATGGGCCTCCGGTTTCCTCATTCACTCGGTAAAACCTAGGACAAGCGCAGTTTCATATTGGTTTTTTGTGAGGCCGTGGTATCACTCCGGTCGAGCCGGCCCATGCATGGCAAAGCGTGGCTCTCTGATGTGTGATAACTGTGATAACTTTCCAATGTAATTCTAACGTTGTTGACCAAAATTTCAAAGTTTTAATATTGCATCCATCATTTTGATTGAACACACCCTTAGCTTCATATCTATCTATGGTCAACAGGGCCTTGAACCTACTAGATTGATATAGGTAATGACAACGCCTCAGTCAGTTAAATTTTAAATTTTTGGAACAAGCATATATAATAACGTGCACTGTGGTTTTCCACTATTTAATAAGTAATGAATACTATCGGTACTTACGTAAATATTCAACTATTTTATAAATAACACTGGCATGAAAGACGTCTCAATAGGCAATAAGTGTTTATTAGTATTCTAATGATGGCTTTTATATGTATTGGTCTGACGAAGTGACTATACTCTGTCTGTTGAAATGAATATGAAAATACTGTTCAGCATACTCATTGCAGGCAAATGCAGGCAATGCAACAATGCAGCATGGTGACCCACACTCGGTGCCCTCTTGAGATGTTTCGGCATCATTCATGTTATGTAAATTTAATAAAATAATGAAATGTTTTACAAATATACACTTGAAGTAAAATTTTACGAATAAATTATGATAAATAAAATAAATAAAGAAATAAATATTTTCGGACATCTTACACACAGCGCCATCTAGTCCCAAGCTAAGCAGAGCTTGTGTTATGGGTACTAGACCACTGATATAAATAAATATATACTTTTTTTTGTAAAAACATACATATTACTTATACATAAAAACAACCAAACTCCTCGGTCCGACCCGGGAATCGAACCCGAGACGCGTACACTACCACTGCGCCACATAAACGATTGTGTTTCAAAACGTTTAATTTAATGTAAAGCGATTCTTCTTATTTTCATAGAAATAAATCTCATTTCACATTTACCTGAATTAGCAATAATAATTTTAATCTTAAAATGAGTTTCTATATAAATATGATAAGTTTCAATGGTTGAAAGAGTAGTGATTAGTCCTCAGAATAAATTACACAACAAAAATATTCTGTATTTAAAATAATGAATTTATTTATTTGTCATTTCTTCTGTTTTAAGTAAAGTTCTGAGTAAAAAGTAGATCTGTATTTATTTTAAACGGCTTTCATTAGTAACACGGTACTGCAGACAATGTCGCTTAACTCAATGATACAAAATGGGTACGAAATAAGTAGCAGTTTCGGGAACAAATGGTAGGAGATCGTAATCTTTACGTGATTGATTCCGTTGTCTGTGTACCTTTTAGGGGTCATTTTCTGAACAATCAAACGATTTTATCTATTGAAAACATATAGCGATGTTTGTTTCAAATGGTAATGAGATATGGTGACTATTAGGTTGGCTTATATGCTTATCTAATTGGTTTTCTCAATAACAATCAACTCAAAGTAGAAGTTTGGCAAGAACGGATTTTATAAAATGCTTTACGGGAGTTCCCTTCGGATAGAGTTTGAATATTATAGTTTTGTTTCAAAACTAATATGTATTTACAAATAATTTAAGTTGAATGAAATTACGCAGAATTATGTAATATCTCTTATAAAATATAAAATTAATAGTACCTTAAATTGATTTATGTTTGGAAGCTTTAATCTTTTATCTTCGCTTAAATTTAATCCGGAGAATGTCAAAGTGGAACGCTTGGAGACATTCCCAAAATGATCAAACGGTATATGACACCGCTAAGACATAAGTTCGGCCTAATTCACACCGGAGCGAGTGACTTGGAAGCCTTTGAAACTCGAGATCCGCTCAAAACCAAGTTTAATGAGAAACTATCTGTGTAACAGGAGTCTCACTTTTTATTTTTAATTAAACGTTTATTGCCAGTAGCTGGAGCTCATCCTCTTGACGTATGCTAGTGTAATTGCGGCTTTCATTAGTGGTAGTTTGCAACTCATATTCGCACGTTTTCGCGCGGGAATTCAGTTAAATTTTAAAGATGTTTTTCCATATTTCCGGCGGCCAACATGGATGAATTTCCCTAAAAGGATTCCACTAAACGGTTATGTTGAATTAAGAACTTTCGTTTGATATTTATATAAAGAGTTACAGTGCTAATTATAAGACTTCATATACAGGTCTTACGATTTATGAGATTACATTAAGTTTTATAATTTACTATGAGTAAGTAAAGTTATTTCACACCTTTCCAGTGAAATAGGCGTGGCTGTATTGACAAAATGTGCTTGTGAAAATCAAACACAAGCGTTAAATATTTGTTTTTGGTATTCAACAAAAACCCTATCTTTTTAAAAGTTAGCAATTTTGACAATTCTTATTAAAACAAATGTAATGTGTCATCACACATTATACTCTATCCAATATTTTGTGTTAAGATAACAACGATAGTGCTGAATACCTATTTAATTCTTCAAAATTTTCTATGAAATAGAGTGTGTATATAAACGCACCACCGGGTTGTATTTTATTTTAAAAACTCTAATCAAAATAATTATGGGGAATGAAATAACACACAAAGACTCAAACGATACAGAAACATTTGAAAACTCCTTATTTAAACCTTTAATTATAAAGACGTGTATTTACAAATCTGAAAGTTCGCCAAATGAAAACCGCGTCAAATGGCGAGTAATTTTACCTGCATCCAAAAACAACGTGCAGAGAGTACAATTGGACAATATCGGGCTTGGTAGGCTGAAGAGACTTGATTGGACAGGTCCACTCATACACAAATGCACAGCCATTCCAGAGTTTTGTCCCCAACGTACATTGTTAGCGCATTAACTAGTTAATGGACAGCTTTTATTTCTGTTTTATTTTTGGAAATACAAGCGAGGGGTTGATAATTTTGTTACACAGTAGTGTAATATCACTTTGTTATGAGTTTTTGCATTCAAGTGACAGTTATGTTTTAACTTTTTACTACTGCATTAAAGTTATATGTTTAACGTAGATTAGTTTTTAAGAGTCTTGACAACTTTTATCTCAGAGAATCATTTTGTATGTGGCCTCACAGAAACCCGGTGTTAAAAAATTCTTCCATTGCTTCTTATCTCATCTAGACTCAAGTCTCCTGATTGTACATGATTCTAACAAAAATGAGAAAAATATGAATATTTTTAGAATAATTGAAGTTGAATCCGTTTTTCCTTAATATCACCTGCTAGTCAACATGTTTAATATGGATTTAAACTCAATAAGGTTTCGATTAAAAATTATAGATTTTGAAAACGATGATGATGAGGACCAACTGTTTACAGAATTTATAGTTTATATAATACTAGCTGACCCACGCAACCTCGTTTGCGTCTTTAATTACCCGTGAAATTTTACCCTGTTTTTGAAACATTCTTCATTGGTGATCCGGTCGCATAGGCTATCCAACACTGTAACAATTTTTCAAATCGGACCAAAGGTTCCTGAAATTAGCGCGTTCAAACAAACAAACAAATACACTCTTCAGCTTTATTATTAGTATAGATGACATACACTTTATTTAAACTATTTTCCTTAACACAAAAATTGGAAAATTTCATTACACCCATTTTGTAGTAGTGTTGCAACATATAAAATTTTGGACAGTATCAGCGTATCAGCGTCAGCGCTGTAGCGTGTTTTGGATCTAACCCGATGAATGCGACGAGGGTCGCCTGACATCTAGCGGAAGACACTCTCACTCTACCGTGGACGGTACGACATTCATTAGTTTAATTAATTTAATTTTAAGCTTATACTTGATATGTGTAATAATAGTTGGCGAATAAACTATCAACAATACAGTCCACTGCCATTTTTATTTACGTTTACCTCGATCCTAAACAGTTCTGTTAAATAGTGAATTCGTAAAATTAACAACAAAATAAATAACTATTTAAATTGGCAACCGTAACGGTGTAACAGCACCCGTTTCAAGGGGCAAGATGTTTTTGCACCCATTTAGTTCGAGTAGCGTATTGGTACGGCACGCGTTTGACACGTGCAACGTTATGTCCGGGTCTTTATCTCGGCTTGAAATGCGCGTTTACGACTCAACGCTCTCCTGATGAGCTTCTGATTGGATTACGACTAAGATTCAACAAACTTAAGGACACTATGCTAAAATGATTGTGTAACGAATTTTCTATTCCAATTTGACTTCAACTAAAAATATTTTTATACTTATTTTAATGCGTTCCTTTTCATATATCTGGATGTGGTATATATTTTACCTTAGGTTATATAGTAATGACCAAGATTATTTAAATTTTCTAAATCTATACATTGAGACTGTAAAAATGTAAATTTTAGCTTTTTACAATTTGCAATTCTTTTACTTCAGTCTAATCATTTTTAAAAAGATACAGAGACAACTCAAGTTTTCAAAGAAAACCGAACTATCGTATCTTCCAAATATGCTAACGAACAAATTTATAACATTGGCATAAAATCTGATCAAGAATGAACTCTCATTTCCTCTTTGCTTGTATTTTATTAGAAACGTGATTCAAAGGGCCTGCAAAATTAAATTTGTAAAACTAGGGGAGTCTCCCTTTAGTCAGCATTCGGATTTGTGTATCAGCACTCTAAGGATTTAATGTCTGTTTAACAGTATTTAGTAAATGATTGCAATAGATGATCATGTTAAGCCTTTTATATAAGAATATCGATAAAATGATATCTGGAATATCATTTGCTGGACGGACAAACCTACTAGTAGACTGTAAAAGAGAAAGGAAAACGTGAAACAAATACCTATACCTAAATCAGTATTTATAATTTCACAAGTTACTTTCACCTAAAAATTTAAATATGCGGATACTAATAATAAATAATAAATATTTCGGACATCTAACACACAACGCCATCTAGTCCCAAGCTAAGCAGAGCTTGTGTTATGGGTACTAGACAACTGATATAAATACTTATATACTTTTTTTTTTGTAAATACATACATATTATACATAGAAAACACCCAAACTCCGAAACAAATATTTGCAGATCATACAAACATTTGGTCCGACCTGGAATCGAACCTGAGACTTCAAACAAGTCGCATACGCTAGCATTACGCCACCGAGACAGTCAATATATATATATAAAAATATAAGTATATTTATATTCTAATTTATCTTATGGTATAATAGAGACAGATATAATTTTAAAAACTTAATTAAAAATAATACTCAATATGCTAATGAGTCTACTACGACAAACAGTAATAATACTGGGCCATTAGTACGATACACAAACTATAATTCCCTACACTGCATGTATCAAATGTTAATAAAACAATTAAAAATCTAATCAAGCTATGATTTAAAGGTGAACACATGCCGTTAAATACAACAAAAATGTCTTCATTTGGTGGTTTTGATATTAGTATTATTGCATACGATTGAGTTGGAAATTAATAAGCATTATTTGTTACTGAGCTAACTGAGATTTGACTCAGTTCAGACAAGCGGTTCAAACGCTGAGTGTATTATTCCGTTGAGTGCTTTGTTGCCACCTCGCAACAAAGTACTCATAAAACGTTGCGTATGCAACGTTATGTTTAAAATTTACTAAGCTTTGTATCTTGGCCTACTAGTGAAGAAGCCTGCTAGGAGAGACACGTGTGTTGACATATCTATCTCCTACTAAGTTCTAATTATAGAACATAGTTCAATCCTCGCTAGTACCATACATTTAGGGATCTTTACACTGTCTGTTGTATATTATTTACTCGAATCATAAGGAGCATTTGAGTGTCTTTTAGATTTGGAAATACTTCCTGGTATGGGAATATTTCCAAAATGTGAATAAAATATGAGTTTACGTTAATTAGAACAAAAAAACAATTTGCAATACAAGAATTTTGTAGCGTTGACTGTAGCGTCCAAAACGCCCGTCTACTAAAGCCAAACCACAAATTAAACTGTGTGTCGTAGGCGTATGGGTCCGCACTGTATTAGCATATATTCAAAATAACGACCAATCTTCTCGAATTGTTTCGACGATTAGATAGTTAAGAAGTTTAATTAACGTCAACTTTTTTTACGGTTGATGCGGGCGGGATTAAAAACATGTCTAATCGCTTTGTCGGCTATTAACATGGGATCGATAACAAATGGCGATATTATTCCTTGTAAAATATGAAGTAGAACAATAATATGATTTAAGATGTGACAACACGAAATTGGATGGGTAATATGTGTGTATGCTGTATGATGTATGCTGATTAAATTGTAATAAATTTACTGTGGGTGACCAGCCAGCCACTAAACAGTTTCGATTTTAAATATACCTACGTTTCTTATCTTTCTGCTTTTTTATGATTTTGAATCTTATTTACGTAGCTGGAGCACTCACATTCGTTAAATTTAGCAGCAGACTTATTATAGCACTTAATAAGATCCGAAATTAATCATTTCCATGTTAAAAAACCTCTTTAAAAAACTTTGTGTCTCCGTATCTATTATAGTTTTAATACTACAATGCAACGAAAAAGTAAAAACTTCTTTAGGCGCGATGAGCAATTTTGGTTGAACAAAAATCATGGAACTCGCGTCATCGTCACCGCACGCTTCCCATGAGCCATATGTATACTGTGTATACGTACATCACATTATTTACATAGATATACCTCCATGCATTATTAGTATACAATTCAAGCCAAAAATAATTCAAAAAATATTTTTAATAGACCGACGCGGTACAATTCAAACATTAAGTTCTATCGACAGTCCCCGAAGACTGCTCAGCATTTTTTGTATAGGTAGAGTAAAATTATTTATCGAAATTGGACTAGCATCACTTACAATTAACACATTTTCAACGAACTTTACACACAGACATACCTACACACATTTATGTTATCTTATCACACATTTACGATTAAAAGAAGGGAAATACTTCAAAAATGTTTGGAATCTGGTATAATTATGAACATAGTGGAACCCATTCCCCGGCGCCACGTTACTTAATATATTCGACTGGCGGACTGGCTTCCGGCTTTTGAATTTCATTTGGACGACTATGAGCTTTTTTGGTTTTGGACACAACAACAAAGAGTAACTTAATATACTTGAGATTTCATAATAGAGTGAGAAATGAATAACAGCATACTAAAAGTTACAAAAATATTACCTATATTAAAACTTTGCCTAAAATTTCCATTTTAGAATCGTATACATAAAATAATACTTAGAAATTACCCTCAAAAACCTGTTTACCTAGAAAATAGATAAACTCTTCCTGTACAAAGCGTCTTCAAAATTCCTCAATGCCTTTTATCATCACGACGCCAGCAAACTATTGTGCCAACATCACGTTCTGCTATCACTTAACCTTTAATAATTTAAATCACCAACAACAGTCAAACAGAAACAGCCTTTTCAAAAGATAATTGAGAATGAAATTTATAATCCACCTTATTAGAACCCCGAAAACGAAGCACCTTAATGTTAAAAGAGAAAGGAAAGGAAGATATACATAATATACATAATTTGCAGTCCAATGATAAAGTAAAGTAATAAAGAAAGAAAATATGATTTTCCAATAAGCTTTTAGTCATTAAGTTTAGTGAAATAACAAAAATGTTTACTAAATAATCTCGGTCGTCTATTATACATTTCAAATTGTAAATGTCAATGGATTAATAATAAATATATGTTCTCAACTTATTTTCTTATTTTTTACTTTTATTATAAGGTAGTAAAAAAAAAAAAAACAATACTTGATAATGCATACCATTGATTTGGTTTCATATCGTTGCTATGCAATATTGAAGATAAAAAAATATATCTACGAAATATACATATTATTATTTAAAAAAAAAATGTGCAAAAGTAAATATGGAGAGAAAATTTGCATACTGGAGTGTTCTAACTTATGAAAGGTCGGTTGAAAAATCATGAATCATCGCACAGTGTTAACCGACGCAACCCTGACACTGAGACAGTTGATGAGCTGGTATCGGATCTCTCGACCCCATACACATCGTTAGAGACAGTACATTATATTCATTAATCTGAGGAATAATGATTGAACGCTGTATTCTTGACATACAGTCGTTAAGAAATGCAAAAATAGACAAATGACTACAAAACTCTCTTGTTTTTCCATTTTTTAGTGTCGTAATATTAACTGGTAAAATTTAGTAAATACAATAGTACATCACATGTAGTATCTCACGTTTGATACAAGATAAAACATCCATAGTTCTACCAGAAAAAATGAGAGAGCTGGTTATTGCATTAGAAACTATTTTGTTTGAACATTTCTTTTTTGTTTTCTGTCAGTGCACCTTAATACGAGTATCAAAAGAAGAACGTAATACAACGTAAAATTTAAACAAAATATTTCACAGAAGCATAAATAATTTCACGCTTACTTAAATAAATATCCTGGATGAACAGTATGTGTTCTTGGTAAATTTTCTAAAAATGAATCCTAACTAGATCGATTTATCGCCCCCGAAACCCTCTGCTTACTAAATTTCATGAAAATTGTTGGAGCCCTTTCCGAGATTCAGATTTTATTTGTACAAGAATTGTTCGGTTAAAGGTAATATAATGTAGTAAAATAAACATAACATGAAAATAGTTTATGCTTATAAAGTTTCTCATACCCACAGTGTTTTAAAAATACCTATAATATGAATATTATTCATCTTTTAATAACTGATTAATGATAATTAGAACGATTTTTTAACTGGACTATGAATAACGACCATCGCAGCGAGATGGTACAGTCGATCGCACGATGCCACGAGTCAGAGGCTACATACGTCACATCACTCATCGCCCTTTTGCTCTCGCCTGTACCGCGCCCTTTGCACTATTACACCTTTTAACCTGTATGCAAAACTGAGTCGTAAGAAATAGGTTCTAAGACTTAATTTCTCTTCAGCAAAGATCTTTAATGACTTGGTAGTTGAAACTGGAAATTTCACGTTAGTCAGAAACCCTAAAGTTGTCTTTTGCTTGTATTACGACCAAACATGCTTTTACCAAAACCGGCCACGGTAACGTGTCGGTCTGTAATTCAATAAGGACTACCTAAATTGACTCAGATGCGCTCAGAGTTTGTGGGCTCGCTAATTTGTCGGCAAACATATTGTTTGACGGTCAATGTTAGTGGGATATAATGAATTGCTATTGAATTAAACTAAAAGACTAGTAAGTATAATTTTATGGCACTTGTTAATCATATATTTATTTTGGTTGGATAAATTAGTATAATATTACTGACTAGGCATTTGAACTTCAAGCCTTAAAGACTTCTTCTAAAATTTTATATCACATATGTAGTAACTAAAGAAACTTCTCTAATAACTTAACCTATATCTTTTGATATCAACATTAAAAATATACATTTTTATTTCACAGTTAACCAGACTAACAGTGCGAATTATATCTGTGTATATTATAATGTTCGTTGCACCGTAACCTGTAGCATTATCTACCCAATACAACGCAAATCAATTTTAAACCCAAAAGTTAAAAAAATATTTTATCGTAAATATAATATCTCCTAAATAATTTATTTTCTCTTTTTAGTTGGTTCAATAAATCTGTTGTTGTTATATGTACTATAATTATGATATTGTGTACTGACTGTACAATCGAAATCCTAAAAACAATCCACCTCGTCATTACACTGAAAATAACCAAGACATAATCCTATACGAGATTCGAAAAAACCTCAAAATAGCTCAAGAACAAGGAACAAGATGTCGACGGTATCACACCAGAGCTTTTGCAATCGATTACTTTATGCCCTTCAAAAGCTCTTTGATATCATCTTACTCGTTCTTTCTTTCTCTTACTTGTTGTATTTTCTTACTTACAACATTACTTTATTTTACGGTACATGAAATACATGCAAATTATAATTCTTGAATAAACAATGATCTTTAAAGAAAGTAATACAAGAATTCGTTAATAATTTTAGAATCTTCAGATGTAACTAATTGCTTATCTTCTTGGAAAGTTCCATCAATCAATTTTTAGTTTTAAAATACAAAACAACGTTAATGCGAATTGGTTCTACCTTAATTAGAAGTTTCGCGGCTTATAATTTATTGTTTTGCTATTTTGCATGGCTTTTTGTTTATTTTTGTGCGTTAACTATTTTTAGGTTTTCGTTCATTAGTCATAGCCTAAAGCTGTACAGCATGAAAAAGATTTAAAGAAAAATGTACAAGTCAGCGTTAAGCTTAGTGTTCTACTTCTTGTTTATTTTTCTCAATAGCTATCAAAATCAAACAGACAATCTTTGACTAGTAGTTTTTTTTCCATATAGGTGTAAAGATTGAGCGGCTTAAAAACATCCAACGGCTAGATTACGTAGCCACAACGTTGTCCTGCCAGTCCCTAATCCGCACTTGGCCAGCGTGGGGACTTATGGCTTTAATCTGCCCCTGAGGGGAGACCTGAGCCCATTAATGGGACGTTATGGGTTGTTGATGATATCGGCAAAGTGTTACATTCAGATTTTTCTGAATCTAATAGCTTTCTTTCTACTGAGTTTATACTCAATAAACAGTTTAAAAAGTTTAAACTCAGTCAACAGAAACTGTAAATCATAGAGTCAAGTTGACTGCTGACCATTTTTATTACATATAAAACATAACCGAACTACTAAAGCATTATGATTATTACTTTTTTCCATAAAAATCGTCTGTTAAATAATGGGCCCGTACTTTCTTTAAATAAAGTTGGCACAAAACAGACGCTGTCAGGTTCGTGTCTTTACTGCTCGGAACACAGAAAATATCAGACGTCACATAAAAATGAAATGCTCAATGATTTATGATTAAAAGCTGTAATATAATAACTTGTCAGTTAAAATTACTGCACGCGCAGTAAATTAAATTTTAAAAGATCACCTCGAAGGAACCCTTTAAAAATTTTAAATATTAATATGATATTTTAGAGGTATTATTGACGATTGAAATACCAGTTGTTAAGTTACAGCATATTATTTAAAATCCTCTTCTTAAAGATATATGGTGATGGATATGTTTTACATATGATTATCCTCCTTTCACTTCGCCACAGTTATGTTTCTTGGCAAGAATATTTCAGACGATGCACAGGCGCGTGAATATTGAGAACAATATTATGTGTAAGTCATATATTTCAGTTTAAAATCAACGTAAATGTTTTACTGCCTCGGTGGCGTAGTGGTAGCGTATGCAACTGCTAAGCTTGAGGTCTCGGGTTCGATTCCCGGGTCGGACCAAATATTTGTATGACCTGCAAATATTCGATTCGGAGTTTGGGTGTTTTCTATGTATAATATGTATGTATTTACAAAAAAAAAGTATATAAGTATTTATATCAGTTGTCTAGCACCCATAACACAAGCTCTGCTTAGCTTGGGACTAGATGGCGTTGTGTTAGATGTCCGACATAATTATTATTTATTTATTACTAAAGTAAAACTTTCGATATTATAGTATGAATTGTAATTTTAAAACCAATAAAATTTTATTCTACTATATTCTATATGTATAGTGCATGTGTACGTCCACTCTAAAACTAAGGTGATGGTTTAAAATAAAAAATATACTAATAAAATAATTTCGAAGAAATAAATAAATGAAGATTTCGGTAAATTTAACATACAAAGCCAGTTAGTCCCAAGCTAATCAGAGCTGTATGTAATGGATACTAGACAACTGATATAAATTCATAAATACTGTACTGTTTTTTTTTGTAAATACATACATATAATACATACAACATGTATCAATATTGTAATATATGTATCAATAATGTTAAAAACTGCTTAAATGACCAAAAAAAATACACGTATTTACATGAATAACAATAGAATTTACTTTTAAGATTTTCATAACATATTCGTGATCTTAACATTATCATTTATTTTTATCAAAATAACAAGAATATGTATTCATAAATAGTTTGGTGAATTTCAAAAATTGGTCCATCTTGTACCCTTCATTTTTTGCTCTAACCCTAAAACAAATGTCGAACACGGACATGCGTCCGGAAATTGTGATCCCACTTCATCATGATGTATTAGACCAAATATTTTGTTTATAAACAATTTTTTACAACTCCGGTCCAAAAGTCTGTAGACCAAACTCAATTTCGTGCAAAATAAACGATACGACAAAAAATACCCCAACAACGGAACCGGTGATTTGTGGGGCACATTCGTTGCACTGACAAGCTTGTTCGGACAGGCCAGCCACACTACTCGATATCCAAATTACGTTACGACTATACGCAAACGCAAACATGGAAAGAGTGCAGCAGTAACGTCACTTGTTAAATCTACATCGAATCCAATTCGGATTGATGTTGATTGAGTTATATGGCGATATGTTTCAGCTAGCAGCAAGAAGAGCATTTAGAATATTTTTATCTTATCAGGTCTAATTAAAACGATTACATTTAATCATGTTAATTTAATTAGGCATACTATATTTGAAAAAAAAAATTTTTAGGGAACTACCAACACAGCAAAAGGTTTGGTTAGTAAGAAACGATTCCCATCTAAGCAGGTTTTATAACTGAATTATTAATTATGAAATCGAAATGTATTCTGTATATATTTAAATATATTTATAATATATTTTTAAAGACTTTTCAAAGTTATGAATCGCAACGAATCTAAATAAATACAGTTGTGTTTCATAGAAAACGGTTAATCATTTTCAGGAGAAATATCATGGTTATCAATATTTAGTATTTTACCCACCTATACTATTAAAATTAATGCATACAAAGCAGACCGTCCGTCATCTATTACTACGAAATCAATCTGAACCGAAAATTGGAGCAGGCTGGCCACAAAGTCCATTTATTTTTTTATTGAATAGGGGCAAACGAGCAAATCGCCTGATGGTAAGCGATCATAGCCGCCCATGGACACCCGCAACACCAGAGGCGTCACAAGTGCGTTGCCGACGTTTTAAGAAGGAGTACGCTCTTTTCTTGAAGGTTTGAAGGACGTATTGGTCCGGGAATACTACAGGCGACAGTTCATGCCACAGTTTTGTTGTGCGAGGCAGAAATTTTCGCGAAAAGTGCATAGTTGTGGACTGCCAGCCATCTAAGTGATGGGGATGAAATTGCTGTCGCCTAGGACGATGGCGGAAAGAGGCGGCAGGAATCAGTCCAAACGATTCCTCGGAGCACTCCCCATAGTAGATGTGGTAAAAGATGCATAACGAAGCCACGTCACTACGCCAAAGAAGCCAGCCGAATTGAAAATTCCTGGCAGTCGACAATTCGAGCCGCTCTCCGTTGATTGCGGTCCAGAGGAAGGAGCTGGTACTGGGGTACCACAGCCCATAGGAAGGGATCTTCGAAAGAAGCGCTTTATGCCAGACCCAATCGAAGGCTTTCGCAATGTCCAAACTAACTGCCAAGGCTTCCCCCTTAGTCTCAATTGCCTGTGCCCAGCGATGTGTCAGGTATGCCAGAAGATCACCAGCTGATCGACCCTTACGGCAACCAAACTGCTGGTCAGTTACAGAGAATCTTACAGTTATGCAGGTATATTTTTGATTACTGTGAGGATATCATTTTTAGATTATCCTCTCACTGAAGGCCAACCTAAAATGATAGGGTTTGTATTGTCGTGTTTCGTTACTGTGTGCGAAAACCCAAAGATGTAGAAGCATGTCAATGGGCCTTCATACGCATCACTCGCAATGAGTATGCTTTCCATCAGACAGCGTAGAGTCACTTTACACAAAGAAAAAAATATTGCTAAGGTTTTTTTCCATTGGAAGCCTAAATATAAAGTCTATTCTTCTTTGCCTTTGAAAAACCACTCGCTATTCAAAATGAAGCCTTAGTATTAATTAACAGTCTGGTGTTACAGTCTTTTATTACTTCAGAACCTACCCATTGTTTGAAAAGGCAAGGATGCTTAAAAGTGGTCTTTCATGCAACCAGCAATAACTCTATTATACTTTTACTTTAGCATAGTATCAAAATAGATGTTACAGTATTTTCATAGTCAGAATTCTTCATGTAAAAAGATATTACCTATAATTTAAAGTGAAAGACAATACACAAAATTAGTCAGCAAACCAAGTGTGATTAAATGCTTCAATTTTAATAGACCTTTATAGTTCTAACCGTCTGTCTCTTACTTACCTAATTAACAGTGGGCTATTGTTATCAAAACTGCTTCATAATTACGTTTTATGTTTGGAAGAGCATCCATATTATCGTCACGCAAGCGCTTTTGACAGTTAATGACATCTGTTCAAACAATTATGACAGCTGGTCTAGCCTTAGGTTACTTTAGTCCTCAGTTATTGAAACGCGAAGGTTAAGCGACAGTTGTCTTGTAATCGTAATAAGAGTTATTCAAGAGAGATCCACGTGGTTCACGCCCATTATATCAGTAATTGAAATATACAAATTAAACAATTATAATAATTATTTTATTCATTCCCTTACTAACGAAGCTTCTAAAGGTGAAATACTTGATACGGTATGAGTATATCAACTTTAAGTTCAGTGTATTAAGGTATATAATATGAAATTGGATAACGTTTGCTACTAGAGTGTAAAATAATCTACTATTGTAAAGTTTGTGTTCAGAACTGAACTGCATGACCATATTCACTATGTATCGATATTTATTTATTGTATGGTTTACTTTTCAACAATCAAAAAAAGCATTATTCATCATTATTCTGTATTTCCCCGTACTATTTTAAATAAAAATAATATTAAATTATTGCATTATTGAATGAAATTCAACCTTATAAGAAAAGATTTTGCAATAATTAGTATTTACTACATGTCCCTTAAAATTAGATTATACGATTAACAGGGAGATTATCTAGAATAATGCATTTATTTATAATCACCCGCAACACTAGAGGCGTCACAAGTGCGTTGCCGACCTTTGGGGGATGGGGAGGGGGAATGAGGGAGGGGATGGGGTATGGGCATCCGGTATCCTCACTCACTCGGTGAAACACAGCGCAAGCGCTATTTCACACCGGTTTTCTGTGAGGCCGTGGTATCACTCCGGTCAAGCCGGCCCATTCATGCCGAAGCTTGATCTGAGGAAAGGCCTTTTATATTTTAAATTATATTTTATTTGCAGAGAATACTGCATACAAATATAAAATTTCAAAATAAAATATTTACATCATATGGTTTAAGGCACAAGCAAAGAATTTATATTAAATACAAAAAGTAAACAACGACGTTAGAGATAGACAGAACACATTAATCAACTTTAACAGGATCCTGTTTTCGCTAACGTAAAACAGCTGTAATGTATTAAAATGGGGGTAGGAAGCAAAAAACAATGTACTTTGCACCAGTCATATAGCTAAATACTTTTAAAAGGTGTTTTTATATCTCTGAAAAAGTGTAAACATTTTTTTAAATCTACTTAAACTGAAATGCCGACATCCGCGGTTCGCGGATTGTATTCAATCATAGCACCTACCCCTGGAGAGTGGTAAAACTCGTGTGAATATTAACAACACATTCTTGTTTGCTCATAATGTGATGTCAGGATACTTTTGAACATTTTGTAGAGTTGAAATGTTCATGTTGATTGTAACGAATTTCACAAAGGCAGATAAGTTTCTATCAATAGGTGTCGCGTTGTTGACTTATCTTAATACTAATAAGGTTATTTAGTATATTTGTATGTCTATTGCCGATTAATGAACTTTTAATTTCATCTAATAGAAAATTCAATATTCCTTACATACTCTTTATATTACTCAACCTATCCAGGTTGGTAATGGTATTGGCTTATGATTACTTTTCCTTATTTATTTTTAGATGACCTAGACATTAGTGCTCATATTTAATTACGAGCTTACGAGCATATGTATGTTTAGTTTTTTATAAAAATGCTCCTTTGAAATTTTGACGCTAAACCTTTTTAGAATGTACGTCATTTGCAACCCATGGGTTTCATCTCATCAGTGAAATGAGTTTTAAACCTTTTTGATTTTTCCAAAGTCATTTTCATTTTAAGACCAAAATTTCCAAAATCGTATTCACATTAAGGCTTTATATTAACTCATTTTTTTATAGTTCAGGTTTACTTATGCATCGTGAATCACTTATGACTCATTAACATCCGTTTCAATATGTTTACCACTGTGAACCTCAATCCGATAGAAATTGTTGTGGTCCGTCGGCTGTTATTTTAAACATTTAAAGCACAATTTTACATCTCTGTTACAGCTGACATTTTGACAGCAATATAAAAACATCAAATTTCGAAACTTTATGTACCTACTTATAGAATTCACTACAAAATGAGGTCACGAATTCGTCATAATATGATTTCTTTTAGTCTGGTCAATATTCCTTTAAAGTAAAATTCTTAATATTATAAATGTGAACGTAAGTTTGTTTATTACGCTTTCACGCTAAAACTACTTAAGCGATACTCATGAATCTTTGTACACATATTGTTGGAGGTATAAAGAAGTAAATTCGAGAGAAGCCGCGGGTGAAAGTTAACAATATATAAAACACACACTGTTTATAACTACATACGAAATTTCTTATAGTGTATGTATATGCTCTTTCTTTAAAAGAACTTTCCTAAACACTACACAGGTCAAAATAAAATAAACCAATTCGTGTTTACGTTTTCTGTCTGAATACGAAACAAACGCTACCTACGCAGAACACATCTTAGTAGGCTATTAAAACATACAACTAACGAGATTACCGAAACGGTTCCTTTATCTAATCTCCCCTGTGTTTCCTTCCAGGCCCACTTAAGTAGCAGCTTCATTAAGAGTTTCAACTATGATAGACGATAATGACAAAAAACAAGGATGCTTATGACTACAAACTTAGGGGTGCCGTTTTATTACATTTTTAGCCAGTTTTTTAGTTAGTACATTTTTTATCATGCTTGGCTTACCGTGGAAATTAAAATATGTGTAAAACTGACGTGTAATATATTGAATATTTAACGAGGGATCTGGAAGCATGTTGAAAGTAGTTCTACACTCTTATCTATGATATGAAAAGAAATTAAACGTTTCTAACACTTATACCGTATTATGCCACAAGAACCTTAGCTGTCAGTAGCATCTTATTTATCAACACTAATATTAGAAATGTTGTTTGGTGGAACTAGTCTGATTTGAAAAATCTTTCAGTGTTAGTTATTGAGGAAAAGAATGTTGCAATAACTGGATAAAATTTGCGTGCTTTGCATAAACTGATAAATTTAAAAAAATGCACGGTACGATTATTTTCTTTGAAAAGTTCCAAAAAATAGTCCGCGACAGCATACGCTTATGTCTTTTAAGGTTGACTTACTAGAAACTTTTTTTAGGTAAAATATTTGTGCTCGATGTTATAACATATCCACGGGCAATAGGAGATGCAAACGAGGTTGCGTGGGTCAACTGGTTAAAAATATAATGCTTGTTTAAAACGTAAAGTAAATATATAACCAAACTCATAAAAGCTTTAAACTAATTTGCTACAATACTTTGCAGGTTGTAAATCTACAGTGCACACAGTGCATAACCAAAGCCCTTTGAACTTGTCTAATCAATAACATCCCAAAACCACGTCATAATTTAGGAGCAGTTGACACAAAAATCTTCGGGACACCTCGCGTCATAAATTGCATTGAATCCGAAGCATATGATATTAAAATTAATGTTTCCGTTTTTAGTAGGGCACGTACATATTCGAGTCTGAAAACAGGTGGTCCTATTTAAGATAATTCGTTGTAATGCTGCATCTGTTTGTTCGATATTTCACGTTTGTTAAAGTTTTGAAATATGCCACCGTCTTTTACACAGGAACATGTGTTACGATTTTAGGCGTCCGACCGTCAAATTATTTTTGAATAGATTTAAAATCAGTGTTCTACTGAACTTTTTAATATGTAAATTTTAGAGTTTGTGTAAAATAACTTAGTGTTTTCAGGTCCAAGGGCCTAAATACTACAATTTAGCAAAAAAGAATCTTAAAAAAGTACATTACTTTATCTCGAGGACAAAGAAATAAAAATCGTTTTACGAAAATTAAACAAAAAAAGCTAATTTATCTGAAGCTTTAATATCAAAAGCAATTTTGTCAGTTGACCAAGTAAATTAGCTTTCTTAATTCAGAAAGCTATATTTAAACACATACTTTTATCTTATAATAACATCACATCATATTAAAGCCGTATCACATTAGCATTTTCACGGCTGTCATTCAGAACGACGAACGCGAGATATCAATCTATAATAAAAAGTTTTAGGTACCTTTGTTTCGGTAAAGTGTGTGCAAGAAATTCTTGAAATATGTATAAGGCCTGTCACACGCCGAATCCTTGTTGTCGTATCCAGTATTCTTTATGCTCAGGCGTCATTTAAATTTTCGTTGTAAAATGTCGTGGTAATCTTTTTTTAGTGTGACTTGGTTTCAAAAGATAAAAATTCAAATCTTTATTGTTTTTACTATTTTTAGCACATTGGCGTAGTGGTAGCGTATGCGACTGCTAAGCTGGAGGTCTCGGGTTCGATTCCCGGGTCGGACCAAATGTTTGTATGATCTGCAAATATTTGTTTCGGAGTTTGGGTGTTTTCTATGTATAATATGTATGTATTTACAAAAAAAAAGTATATAAGTATTTATATCAGTTGTCTAGTACCCATAACACAAGCTCTGCTTAGCTTGGGACTAGATGGCGTTGTGTGTAAGATGTCCGGAATATTTATTTATTTATTTATTTATTTATTTATTTATTATGTAAATATCTTTGAATCTATTTTCTTTTTACATGACGTATATATTAAAAATGATTTTCAATGCTATGGCTATTTTTTATTTTTATGTCCTTATGTTTTTTCTTCGTAGTTTTCCTGTAGAACTAAAATTTATAGTTAGTTGAAGTATGATTGATAAATCAAGCAGTTAAAGTATCAATCAGTTGAGAATTTTTTTTCTTAATTTGTTTTTTATGTTACACTAAATATCAATTGACTTTTAATATATTTTATGTTACGAACGAAAACAAAACACGAAAGAAACAAGAACTCATATACACGGTATACCATGATTAATTTTCTTGAAAATAATTTTAATAATTACCTAGGTAATTTCCATAACATTAATATTATGAAGAGGATTTTTCTATATTTGACCAGTGGTTTTATTACACAAAGAAATCCGTAACCGTAATCGTAAAAATGTTAAGAATCCAATTGAAGCGTAATATTTTTTTATCATCTTAACGTATTCCTGAGAAGTCATTTTAAAGATTGCCGCCACCGTGGTCGTTAAACAGTGACATATGGCTGTCAGAATTAGTCGGATTAGTAATTTCACGGAGCCCAGCGTGGCACGGATCCAATTACATGCGACGGAACTTGAAAAATAAAGGAAAAAACAAACACGACAATTGTATTTTAAAATGGAAGAGAATCCGTTTATGAATGTCAATGTAATTTGAAATTGTACGAATGGAAATAGAGTAGAATGGACGAGCATAAGTTAATAAAAATCGACTATATTGACGTTTAGTTTGAAATGATGAAAATAAACATAAAGATACATTTACTTATTAGAATATAGCACAAATAGATTTTATCACATTAAAATTTTATACTCTACTATTTTTTTATCTTCAGAACTGATCTTTTTTAGGTTTAGACAAACATGTGCTTAAACATAAGTCAATAAGTTTACGCTTGAACGGGTAATCGTAACCAGCGTAACCAGAGGCATTTGAGACAATTTGGTAACTATTTGCAGAAATAGTAATGAGATGAAAATGTCTAGTCATGGTTTTAATGTAGATTTTGATAATGTATTATTTATGTTAGTGATGTTTCTTGTGTATTGTTAGTCCAAGATGAACTTTAAGGATATTAGTCATTACAAATCTCATAGATTGTTTGCAATAACTTAAACTTGAGATTACCACTACTACCTTCTCTTCAAAGACTTTTAGATTTTTTTTATGGAATAGGGAGCAAACGAACAGACGAATCGTCTGATAGTAAGCGATTACCGCCTCCCATGGAGACCCGCTACACCAAGGGTGTCACAAGCGCGTATGCGGCCTTTGGGCGAAGGGAAAAGGGATGGGGGGTTGGGGTATGCCAACACTAGCTGTAACACTGCGCAGGCACTATTTTACACCGGTTTTCTGTGGGGCCGTGGTATTACTCCGCATGAGGATTCTATAACGCGAAACCGGTCAGGTGTAAACTTAAGTAAAATTGTCTTAGAAGTACAAGTGAGTTTGATTCTGGAATGTAGGGTCACAAAAATGAGAAATGAGATTCTCTGCAGTCGTGTTTTTTTATCCTTTAGTAATCTCACGAATAGGCATGTAACAAAACGTAATTAAAGCCACTATATTTTGTCAGGATCTTGTCAACAACGGCTTATGTTGGCGTGGCGTATAAATATCACTGTCTGTCCCGCTCTGCTTGGTCATATTCTTAGATATACGATGCCATTGGTTTTCAAGGTATGATCCATAATAATAGTATTTAATTATGTGGCTCATTTTATATTGGTGGATATGCTGAATGGGTTGTATTTATGTATGAAACTACCCAGTCAGAGAAATTAGTTATGCTGCCAATAGATATTAAATAAAAAGGCATGAACGGTGCAATTGAAACATTGTAGCTAACCGAAGCTTTCTTAATGAAAAAGAGCTACACAAATAATACAATAATTCATTTCTCTATAGGTACATGATCATGCGCATGACACTCCTAGCGACATCTATCGGGTTTGTGCTCATCTACGAGTGTTCTTGCTAGTCACCGCCAGATGGCGGTTTATCGTCAATTCCACAAACTCTCTGAATCAAAACGAAATGTCTTATCCCTTTGAATATTAATTATTTAAGTGTTTTAAGATAATTCACTAATGGCTATCCATCTTCCGAATCCCTTGTCAACGAAACGCCGCCTACTCATCCCCATTATTAATTCAAAACTTTAATTAAAACAATTCAAAATTATAACTGGAAAATTATGAAATAATTTCACCCTTTAAGCCGCCTGTCAACTGAACAATTCTGTACAGTCCATCAAAATTAATCTAACCTAATCCGTAGGCTGTCTTAAGTTCAAACAAAGATATTGCAAACTAAATTTCAAGCGTAGGGGAAGTTATACGAACGGAAAATGGAAGCATGTATGTCGTGTATACAATACTTTCTTGCCAATGAATAGTTATTATAAGACCGAGTGCGGAGAGTCGGACTCGCGCACCAAGGGCGCCAAAAAATTTTTTAGGTATATTATTCATGTAACTAAAAATGTATGCTTTTCGCAATTATTCCTTTATCTGTGCTATAAGACGTTGCTTTGTACCAAATTTTAAGGTTCTGAGTTCACGGGAAGTACCCTATAGGTTTTAATTCCAAATTTGCAGCATAAATAGCTGTATCTTTTGATTGCGTTGGCCTAGAAGTTTGATTTTTTTCACAGCTTCAAGAGACAGTAGACTTGAATATTTGATATGAATTTCAGTTTGATACCTCCACGCGTTTCTGAGAAAAATGATATTACAAACGGCACACACGGACAACCAAGTGTTTCTATAAGGGATTTATTTTTTTCCTTCTGATGTACGGGGCCGGGCGGGGGATTTAAAAATATGTATGTATATTTTTAAATATAAAGTGCTGAGTATTGTTTTTTTTATTCTGTACCAGTTAAACTTAAAATATAAGTACCATTTCACTTGCAATAAATCTGTGTGTGGCTTTTGGCGCTTGACCGCGAAAGCCACCGATTACTAAATTTTATGAGCGGCTAACACCTGCTAGGTTTGCAAAATGTTTTAAAGATTATTTTTTCGCATGTTAGAACTTCAGGTATGTTACAATGTGTGTTATGAGTAAGTTTTGTTTACAATATATTCTAACTCAATAGTGGGTTGTAGGCGAGATACATACACCAGGATGTTCGTTAAAGTGAGTACCTTTACATTTAGAGCTACTAGAGCGATTCAAAGCTTCCTCATGGAGCTGCAAGTATTTTTAATGTTCAGCGATTGCGTTGTCAACGTCAGGAACAGAATATCAGGTAAGGATGTCAGGAACTTTGTTGTACATAAATTAATAGAAATTATGATCATTTACAAAAGTCGAATATAGCTACATTTGCTTAAAATTTTACTTTTATTAATAATATAAAGGCTAAGCTAAGAAGCCTGCGAAAGTGCTGAGTTATTATGGATTTGGATTTGGATTATGGATTACATAATGGATGTAGTATTATACTAACAGTAATTATGGTACTTATTCTTATTTAACTTCTCTGTCTCTGACTTTCAGTCGGCTATGAGTGCATGTAGCAATATACAAAATAAAAGTAAGGCTGAATGTTTACTTCTAAATAAAATTAATATGTTCAAATACAAACGCAAACAAAATGCTTTTAACAGATTTTCACCCTTATATTTCAAAACAGTTAAAGTGTAGGGATATCTGTTGGACCCCCTTTATAATCGTCGCTTATTATTAAGCTCGCCCTTCTGTTGAACACTGTATTCGTATAACGATCAAGTTTCTAACAGTAAACAATTTGGCGATTCGATGCGGAACTTGCACCCTTGTGTTTCATAAATTGAAGTTGTTAAAAATTACTCTTGTTAATATAACAGATTTTGTTAAATTGTTACAAAAGAAAGTGTTAAACACATTTTCAAAACATAGACATTGTGTTCATTTTTTTGTAGTCATCATTTTATTATCGCATGTTACATTAAACAGCTGCGGGATAGATGCAGCGTCGATCTTTATTTAAAATAATATGATCCGGGTCCTCTTCAGAGTGGAAGGCGCTGGAGTGGTTTCAGCAGATTTACCATATACTGTCAACAAAAAAAAAAGATATAAATAGTCAATATCACTAACCTCTCATGAACCACACTAAACTTGTAAGAGACACATTTATAAAGACTATCATAAGCCTAAATATTAAGCAACAGTTAATTTTACGAAATCTGATTTGTATTTTTATGCTAATAGCTTATACGACACAACACAACCTAACACAGCAACATAATTGCTAGCTAGTTAAAAAAACCTTTTTTCCAGAGTAGGAATGTGCTCACAGTTATTACTGATGATCAAAAAAACGAGACTTCGTATTGGAAATGAACTTTACCCCTTACGTTACCTGTTAAACCTTGTTATCCTTTTACGAGGTCAGTACTACCTTTGTTAGAAGCTTCTGCTTACGTAGAGCATATGTCTTTGTTTCTATATGGGTTCACGTAGGCCAGTCACGTAGTTCGTAAGCGAAGCGGTAATATAGCTTAAAGTATTATAGACGACGAAGGGCAAAATACTCAATTAAATAACATAGTCTTATCTAAATATTGTGTATTCAACTTCCTTATACTTCGGAAATATTTTACCTCATTATTTCGTTACCTGTAAACTAAAACAGTTATCTATTAGGCTAGTAATTTTGGATATTAATTTTTCTTTAACTTGTGGCGACCTCCACATACAGCGCCATCTACCGAAGATACACTGAACTACGAAGTAACGCACTGTACCTACAAACTACACTACACGGAGTAACTACCAATCCTGAATCGCGCGAATAAAGTTCCCGCGCCGATTATCATATATACAACATCCCAACATCAACTGTTGGGCAGTAGCCCGCCAGGCATGATCACCTCGCCTGGTCGGAGGATCCTCCCTTTGTGTTGGGTGGAACATGATACCCGTTCCCCCACAAACTTAAGGATATTTTTCCATGGCTTATAGAAAATGCATACATAAGCATAAATCCCAGCCTTTTATCGAAATAGGTAGAGTCACATACCCATTCTATTCTTATATACCTATCCATGGTATATAGACGTGACGTATAGATATGACAGTATTTAAAGCCCCTGGGGTTTTAAATACTGTCATAACTTCTTCTTTGAGTCCAGGTTGGTTTCGTTGCCACTATTCTTTAACTAACTCTCTTATACGTATTTACATATCTATCAAATTTGGTTCATTGTTGTCATTAGATAACGAAAACCCCATCATCCTCATTATTCACATCATCAACAAAATATTGAATTTGAACTATGATAAGTTTTTAAAAAACATACTAACCAATAAGTAATAACAATTTACCCATCAAAACTTAAATTGAATATTTGATCAGAATCAAAGAGATGTTTGATAAATGTACCTTCACTGACAAAAGTAAACCAGAAAAGTTTCAAATAACAAGCCTTGATATACTGCAGTTACTAGCATATCGATCATATTGATCGTTCACCCTCGTCCAGTAAAAATCACAAAAGGGGAAAAAATGCTCGTATTTCTTCAATAGTAATAACACTTGGTATTTGACCGTTAAATGTCTAAGGGTCTTCCCCATCTTCGCAAAGGGCAACGTAACAAGCGACATGCTAGCTTTGAAATTGCATCGCGTGATGGTAAATTGTTCTAGGCTTCGGCAAATTATTTGAAAAGCCCTACCGTTTATTTGTTGCGGCTCTTGGTTGTGATTTATTAATGTTTTCGTACCATAAAAGTGTTTCGTAAAAGGAGATAGAATAAAGTTTTTCTGTAAGTAATTTATGACAAGCATATACTTATTTATGAAATAAGTACATAAACGATTCAGTCAAAAGTAATAAATCATTGTGAGAAACTATTTTATGCAATGATACCGTACTCTCAAACAATTAATGTTATGCAATTTTTCGAGACAGTGAGGTTATCGGAGATCACCTAATTCTGTGAGGGTGCTAAAAGACCAGTCAACTTGTGAGTGATGAATTATTGGTGACCATAGATGGTGTTGGCATTATTCTTGCCCATGCAAACGTAAATGTCACTGCTCCTCCCACCATACATTTCAATATCCAGAGTCTGGAGCGGCTGGTAATCTGTAATACAGGTCATCCTAGTGCAGATACCAGTCTCCCACACAGATTATATTTATTTGAGTTGTATTGTATTGTCTGCATGAATTTTGTTATTAATTGTAAACTGTGTGTGAGAAAACAATAAATTATTATTATATTATTATGATGTCTGCTCTTTAGCACCCTATACTATAGATAATCATATTTTGCCTGATATTAGACTTAGAAATCATTGAGTTCATTGAGTTATAAATTTTGTTGTTCGACATAATCATGTAATCTTTAAAAGTAATAATAATATGAAACCAACGCGACACTTCTGAATATATTTTTTATACATCACATATGATTAGCGGTCGTCAATATTACAACTAGTACCCATTCTGTAGCTTAACAGCAGTAGCTAGTTACAGTAACATACCATGTAATGCATGCCAAATCGTTGTAACCGTTTATGGTTCTCTGTTTCTGTGCTGTTTATAATATTTAATGGTGTAGTTAATCAGAGAAAGTTTACTATATTTGTAATGTGTCCGTGGGCCATTTTAGATGGCAGAGTTTTAGGTTAAGTAAGTATTTAGTTAGTACATTTATTTATTAATTATCTTTTTAGCTGAGTATAATTGAGTTACAGTAGCCAAATTTCATCACATCCTAATATTATTTATTTATTTATTTATTTATTTATTTATTTATTTAGTGAACTACACTTTTAAAAGTTTAACATTCGGTTTATTATCCGCTAAGTCCGGCCGTAGTCCGCAGTCAATAATAAACAAGGAACACTTTATTTCAACTGTCATAAATTCGTTCAATAAACATGCCGTACAACAGATCAATCTCAAAAAATTCTGAATAATTGCCTACAATTTATTGACAAATCTATAAAAATAACCACTGTATTTTTGATCAAAAAAAAGCTTTGTTAACTTAAGTGACGTCAAATGTAACCCCAGATGTCATAGTGCCGGGGTGCGTCAGGGAAGTGACGGTGTAGGGCACTGATTGGTTATTGCGAAATAATAGCAAACTCATAAAATACTGACCAATACAATGAAGGCTATTTTCACCGACAGTGCCATTGTAATCACTTAGCAATTTTTTTTCCCAATAAATTGAGAAGATTTCTGGCACGTGTTTCAAGCTCGTTAAAAATAATGAGATCGGATTTTTGGCGATAAATAATAGGTTTTATGGTGTTTTCCTTTTAATTTTCTTGATCCTTTGTTCGTATTGTGGTTTGTTTGCGGTATAGTAAATTGAGTATAAATATAAAAAAAAAAATCGGTGTAGATAACTAGAATTGAGCACACAAATTTTGTGGTTTAGATTAATAGCGGTAAGCTTAATTCATTTTGAGCTTAAGATTATTAGTGAACAATATTTCCGCTAATGGTATATTAACGGAAAAATTTAAAAAATCTAAAAGAAATCGTTTATCGAAATTTTATGTAGAGGTTCTCAATAACTGACCTATCTAATACTGAAAGAATTTTTCAAATCGGATGTCGAGATTTACATACATAAATATTATTATATAATAGCACTTTAAGAAACTATATACGTTCCTTTTCTATTAGGCTTCTCGAAAAGGTAAAATTTTCCGAACTCAAGAGAAAGCTTTCAAACGATTGTAAAGGTGAATATTCTTAAGAACCATATGACAACAATAGGGGATAAAATAATATTGTTTGTTACAGTATATAAGTCTTTATGAAAATAAAGGATTACTGTAGTATGATATATATTATTTATTTTCTTTTCCAAAGCCACTGGCTTCACCTCACGTAGAACATTTCACTCCCATAGAAACCCTTAAAGAATAAAAAGTCTTAATTTTTTTAGCTTTAGTGTTCCATGAGACATTATATCAAAATATATGACTATTTACGCAATTATGTAAAGGTTGTAACATATTCTCATTCTACAAATACTTACTAGATTCTTAAAATATACGTTCAAACGCAAAAAAATGCTAGACTGCTTTAATTTTACTAAAAATGTAATTGAGTTTACTATAAAAGCAAGGCTCCTAACTCCAGTCAACTGTAAATAACTCAGTGCAGTAAAGCACCTAATATACTTACACGTAACATGATAAAGGGATTCATTCAATAGAGGAAGTAAACGATAACCACGACCGGATATCCGGTTACGCACTCCAATCAAAGATGGTTGCCAAATTGTACGAAGCTGAGAAAGATCAGTCAGAAAAAAGGGTGACAAAATTCCAATTTTCCGGAACGTTCGGTATATAGAAACGGGATGATTAAGTTGTCTATCCATAAGAACGCCGCGAACGAGCAAAATGGCTTGAAGTGGTAAGAAAATATTTTTCACGAGAAAATCTTTCTCGCTGTGATTTTCTAAACGGCGATAGTGTGATCTTCATATTGTTTTGGTAGATTTACTTATTCTGTGGTGTACTACTTTCTTATTATTAGTATTAAGTTTAAACATAATAGTAAAGAGTTGAGTTTTAAACTTTTTGTTGATAGTGTTTAAATTATTATCAATATGTGATTTAGACTCTCGATTGTCGATAACCAGTAACCTTTGATAATTTCATAGAGAGAAACCAGTCAGGATTCAAGTTACATAAGATAGTGGAATAAATACAGGTGGATTTAATTCTAAAATGGTAGGTATCTAAATGAAACTGTTAAATATACTCGTTTTAACATCAGACAAGCATTGAATTAAAATTTCTTTCACTTTCTTATTCTTTTTTAGACTTCTTTACTTTCAATTTAAAATAAAATGATATAAACCACACCATCGGTTTTGGTATAGTAACATTTAAATACTTAAATACCTAATACACCGAACTGTCGGTGTATAAATTGCCTAAATTCGCAGTGAAGTTATCATCTATCAAATTTCCGACCTAGGATATACCCGATCACGTTCTCAGACCTATGAGTATTATTCTCAGCAAAACGCTGTGAATAATACAATAAATTTATTCGTATGAGGGATGATCTAGAACTTAAGTAGTACCTTGTATGCTTGATGTGTTTTACATTTATATTTGCAATATATATCATTTGTCAATATGCTATTTTACTGCCTAAATTTAATTTTCAGGGACCTAAAATTGAGTTAGGGTTTGGTGGACTTCGCCATATTTTTTAGTTTTCTTTTAAGAGGTGACAATGTATCAATCTGCTTTTATTTTATTTTAGTCAAACATACAGTCTATGCATATATACATAGCGTATCATTAATATCCGTATTTCTTTAACATTTGTAGAGCCCAAGCGATCATGTAGAGTACGTAATTTCTATTGTATATGTTCTCTTTCTGTTATAGACACTATTCGAAAAGAAGATTGACGCTTCTATCTACAAATAGACGTATAATAATATACAGATAAATAGGTTTTTGCTGCGTTCGAACAGCTACGGTGACCACTAACTGCGGTGGCCAAAATCACCCCTCGCCATTACTTCCATGCGACCGTTCATTACCGGAAACCTGGCCGAAAACCCAACTATTCTGTTCTTAGACTACAGAAAAGTGGATTGTAATAATATATTTACTGTGTGAAGTATTGATGAAATGCGTATTTAAGACTAGTTTAGAAGTTCGTATTAATCTAAAATTTTATGGCTAAACAATCTATTGAAGAAGCTATACACGGGGGATTTTCAATAGGGAATTAGTTTAGAAATGACGATATGGGTGTTACAAAGGAAGATTATCAATATTGCCTATTAAAATGTCTATTCCTTCCAAAAATTGCATTATATTTAGTACTAAAGAAGAAAGCACGACTCGATATCGCACAAGTGTATGTAGATGATTTCACCTGCATTTTTTCTCTTATAGGTTTGAAATTCAAGGTAAAATATATATGTACTTGAAGAAATGGAATATAGACATTTTTCTACGTATCACTTTTTTCCATAAACCTGACTGTCGTGGACGTTCCAGTTCCTGAGAGAATCTAAGTTTTCATACAAATTTCGTTCGTTTTGCACGAAAAACAGACCAGTGAACGCACGCCCCGCTGCTTGTGCGACCCCTGTAAATGAAAGCGTTAATGAAATCGATTATTATACAATCACCGCTGATAAATGGTTATAGTGAATCTGTACTGTGGTTAAAAGTACTAATGAATTTACTAAATATTTTATCGAAATTCCTCGTTATATTACCAACATTTTACAGTGAGATCTGTGTAGATTATATATTATATATATAATGCTTATATATATATATATTATATAATATGCTATTGTTTAGAAACACATGTTTATTAACTTCTATTGAAATTTATAGATGCCACAGATAGCTCTGCATCACTTAATTTTGTAGTTGTTGTCTGAAGAAAAACGTATTTGTGTAGTAAAGAAATATATTCAAAAAGTATTTTTTTAGAATTGAAGGTGTTTGAACCAATTAAAATAAATAAATATGAATAAAACTCAGGTGATATAGTACATTACTAGGCCGCCATAGTGTGGGCCACTATGCTGCATTGTCTACATTCGCAATTAGTATGGTGATTGACTCTTTGATTCTGTTTTTGCTATCAGGTAAAGTAGAATCATTTCGGCAGGGCCACACATAACGAACCTCGGCGGTAGACTGATCATAGTTCAGCGACGCCTTCGTGAAGTATGAGTTTCGGCAAGCCATTGCATTCGGTTCTCGGTTTCTCTTTCGCATAATGTATTCGAAAGCACAATTTTTAGTAGGTAGGAAGGAGGTTAGACGGCAAAAATGCGATCAGGCAGCAAAATATAATTATTGGGCTGATTTAAACGATTTTATACGAGTACGTATCCGGAAGCTAAGTCTTGTACTGATATTACAATATCCAGGTCTTATATCTATTCGTATTAAATTCTAATAAAATGTTTACATTTGGTACAAATATCTTCCTTAATAATCCCACACATATCAAACCACAAGAATACATAAATTATTAAAACGTCTGAGTAATAGCAATCGTTTCTTCTAATCAATTTTCCCTATCCGTAAATTATGATAAAAATTCAAATGTCACCACTGAAAGCTTTTCTACAAAAACCAATTAAAATAAATCTATAGCTGAGAGCTTAAAATTAGTAAAATAAAATTTATTGCAACCGCAAAATAACATAAAGGTGTTTACAAATATTAGTCACTCGTATTCATAAGTTAAGGAATGATATCTGAGTAAAACCTCAGTAATATTTATGACTTTTCACGAAATGGTACCATAAATATTAAGTTGTATGCGGACTTTGATATATTGGTAAATTTATTATTAACTTGGAACATTTTATTTGAGAATACTTATGCCGTGGTCAACTACAAAAGTAGCAGCGCAAAGGTATCACGCAATAAACGTCCTTATTACTGGTACATAAGAATCTTAGCGTAGTCAAAAGTTAAATATATTTGCAGTTTTGAAATATTTCGTTTATTGAAAGCCGTTGAAATGTGAAGTAAATATTGGCACAAATAAGACGTGCACGTGATAACATGTGCGCTACGTATGTTGCGTTTAGGATATTACTATTGTATTCGATTGAAACTTTCGTAAAGGTCCTTAATATTAAATTAATATAAAAAAGGTGGCACTCGGGGATTGCCGCAGTAAAGCTATTGCATAACATTTTTTATCAAGTTATGCAAATATAATTATTAATCCTACTACTATTATAAAGGCGAAAGTTTGTAAGTATGGATGTATGTATGTATGGATGTTTGTTACTCTTTCACGTAAAAACTACTGAATGGATTTGAATGAAACTTTACCACAATATAGCTTATACATCAGAATAACACATAGGCTACTATTTATAAAGATATAGCTTCGCCTCGCGGCGTTGCCCGCAGTTATCATCGTACCGCGGGTAGCACCGCGGGGTTCAGCTAGTTTATTTATAATTCACGTTAAGCAGTCGGTCACGGTTGTAATCATAGGATAACAGTCGTGAAGCTTACTTGGAGTTCTTTGGGCGGCTTATAAAACATCCAACGGCTAAATTACGTATTCACAACGTTGTCTTGCCAGTCCTCAACCCCCACTCGGCCAGCTTGGAGACTTATGGCCTTAGCCCTCATCTGAGAGGAGACCCGAGCCCTGCATTGGAGTGTAAGCGTAGTAAACGGAGACCTTGAACTGTATTTTATTGTTTTTAAATCAAAGCCTTGTTATTTGGGGTATTCGTCAGCTTAATGGTGATTCATAAACCCTGAGGCTAAAACAACATAACGATTTTTAGTTTCGCGTAACTTCAACATCCCTTGAATCACCAAGGATAAGTCAATGGAACAGTTAATGGCCATAATTTATGACTTTGATTGACTATCCACATTTGTGGTCATTTTTACGACTATTTCACCTTTTTACTCCATTTGCGGTGGTAATTAATGTTTTGGCCTACATTTTTATTAGATTCATTCAAGATTTTTTTTCTTGGTCTTTTAATATTGCATGAAAATTTAATAGCTTAAAAACATATAAAATAAAACACAAAAACATACGTAAAAATGCATATGTTTTTCTGCCTATAACAAACACATCAAAAATAATTAGCCAATTTGGTGTAGGTATCCGATTGAAAGTTATGCGCGTACATATATTAAATAGGTAAAATATACTACTTCAATACATAAATATTACAGATCATTTAAAAGAAATAAATTTTATTATTATTTGTTCATATTGATGAAACTAATTATAACAATTCATTGCCATAGTGTTAGCGGTTAGTCTATCAAAACAAACATTTCAAACGTAAATTTAACCGACCACGAACAATTTCTACTTACATTTCATTCTAATTTCTTAAGTCCCAAAGGGGTCGAACCATGAATGCACTGTAAATTTTTCACCTTTGAACACAATATGAAAGAGACGGGAAAGCAATCTCAGTGAGTAGTAGTCCTGCGATGAAATTCCCCAGCGACTTACATCTACAAAGGCAGAACGCCAATTGTAATCTTGTAGACAATTTTTCAATATAACATTGGCAACAAACGGTAAAAGTGGTATTTGTTCTAAATAACAGGTCTCACAACTAAATACAGGTGAGATATGATTATTATAAATATTTTTTGACTATTGTATCAAAAAAAAAACCCCTTTTTATCCCGAATGTGTCGTAAGAACCGATTAAGGGACCAAAACATACAACATAACTACACTGAACGTTATGTGACAACGAGAAAGAAACGTTGAAGTAAATGCTCGTAGTATACAGTATCTATACAACATTGGGCAACCCGTTTGGCCAATATTGTCCAACTCGCTTGGCCAATGTTGTAGGAATAGTCCAGCAGTAGACTATTAAACGCTGTTGATGATCAACTCAAAGCCAGTTCCAAAACCTATAAAGAGATATTTTAAACAGAATACACAGTACATACATACTGTACCTTTCTCTCCGAAGGTTCCCAGAGTCACTGGTTCTTAATAATTACATGTTTATAAAAGTGTTTTGAAAATTATAGGGTTATATGAATATCAATCATAATATATTTTAATTCAACTAAGCGATATCTCACTCACTTAATAAGTCACGGTTTCTTAGAACCAAAAGTAAAGGAACAAGTTATGAATCACTATTTCTTCTTTTAATAAGATGGCAATTAGCCTAATAATATCAACTGTTTCTGACAACGTATTGAGAGTCTTCAATTCTAAAGTATTGAAGTTATCGTGATGAAATTAATGATTTAAAATATAAACTGTGAATGAAATGAAATAGGGACCCTCTTTCGAAAAAACGAATACTTACTGAAGGTGTCCTAGCCGATTACGGCCACGGCGGCCAGTCTCAACGGAGACCAGCCAATTACGCAGGAGATATTATAGTGCACAAGTGTGTGCGCAAACACAGGTGCACTCTCTCTTTCCTCTTTCTCATAATCCAATGGGACGGTTAACCGACACGACCGGGAAGAGATCAGGCGCAAGACCGACAGCTTTACGTGACCTGAACCCCCGTGCCTAGGACGGGAGTTCTGACCCCAACTCCCAAACTCCGAGCTGTTATTAAGTATTTCTATAATCAGAAAAACTCAATAACACTTTAGGCCCGACCCGGGATTCGAACCCGAGACCTCTTGATTAGCAGTTGCATACGTCTAGACCAATGAGGTAGTTTTCAGAATACTTGCTATGTAAACACTAATTTGATTATGAGAAGAAATAAAAACATCTATTATAGACATATTTTAAAGATACATACTTACATTTGTAAGATATTTTCCGTGACATTTTGTGGTGACATCTACAAAATACCTGAACTATTATTGATTTGATTTTTTTTAGCAATCCTATGAAATTAAGATTATGTAATCCTATCAAATTCAATATGAATTTATATATATATTGAATTTGAATCATTAATTTATATTACACAGTACTTCAAATTAATGACCTTTTGAAATTAGCACTTAAAATATCTGTAGTACCTATACCTAATTGAGTATTTGTAGATTGAACGATAAAATGTTCGTCTTTTATTTAATATTCCCACATTTTAGTAGAACAACTCGAGGGGACTGGAAAATTTAATAAGAGTTGAAGAAATGCTTACTTTTTATTGGATAGTCAACTGTGAACTTTTATAGTTTGCCGTCGATACTTGAAAGTAAATTATGGAGCAGAAGAATAATATTCTGCAGGATATACCTATTTCTTAATAGTGCAAAATGATAGTAATTTTTATTGCCTGTTCGTTAGTATTCATTAAACATTATAATATATTTAAACAAATGAGCGTTGAATAGTTTTCTATGAGGCACGAATTGCATGAAAATCAAATAAAGAAAAGTCATTAACTATTTTTTATTTGTCATATGTTTAGCGACCTTAATACCGATGTACTATATATTAGAGTTAATAATATTTTACATATATTTTACAAAATCTTAGGTACGACAGTCGAACCCGACTTGTTCAGATTATATTTATCTATTAATCTAATTTCATTAATAGTTAACTTCATATTGTCGATATGATTTATGAAAGTTTATGTGAGATTCTCTTGTATGCATGCAGTTATAAACAGAAAATCCATTAGTCTTTTCTAAATAGGTATGTGAGACCTCGAGCCATTTTAAAATCCCCAGAATTCATATTAAAATCACACTAGTAAAAGAAAGGCGAAAGTTTGAGAGTGTGTGTTTGTTACTTTTTCACACACAAATGAACTAATTTGAAACAATTTGGTAATAACGTAGATACCCTGGTTAAATATATATACTACTTTTAATCCAAAAAAGAATTGCGAGATGAGTGTGCGAGATATGTGATTAACGGCAGGTAAGACAACTGGGCACAATTAGTAAAATAATAACTTGTGATTGTCGATACTAAATCTATTAAAACTGTCCAGAAAGTAGTACCATGTTATAAAACAACAGATAAAAGCTAAGGATATAGAAGCTGCTGCATTAAATTCTGTTATTTATTATCTGAAGCGTCAGATGTGAGTGGATATGAAAGGCTTAATTAAAACATGCCTGCCAGGCGCCGTCGTTCTTATAAATTTTAATACAACGCGCACTACTACAAAGGAACTCCGTTTGTTTTTAATAAACTTGTTATTCAAGCTTCTGGTAATATTTCATTTTCTGAGATTTTGTTGTTAAAAACATGGATTGATATTTTGATAATATTTTCCCCTTCTATTTTGTTTCTATTGTAAATCATCTTATCATCAATATGGCTTAGCTTGGTTCGAAATTAAATTTAAATATTATATACATAACCCATCTTTATCCTAAACATTCCAAAATATAACTATTACATCACTTAAAGGTCAAATATGAAAAAAATATTTATTAAGAAACTGTAAGCGTTTTTCTGACAGACAATTTTCATATTGATATAATTAAAATGAAATACAAAAGCCGATTAAAATATGATTTTGTAATCGCTCAATTTATATTTTTATATAAAACAACAAATCCTTTTCACATAATTTCAAGAATTTATTTCAATAACTAGAAATATAGTGTTGTGATATTTTGATTGCGTTAAAACACGTACACAAAAAGAAAGAAAAAAAATAATAGAATTGAAAAAAATCTTACTATCCATAAACAATAGCAACTGACAAAACAAAGCGTGCAAGGCTTCTGTTCTCAATCAAGTTAAATGTAATGTGTTTTGTAATAATGTTCTGAAATTCCGTAACAGATTGAAATGAACAATCTGTTATAATATTACGAAACACATTAAGATGATAACATTTAGGGAAGTGAATTAGTTTAATTATTATCTATCGATAAAGTCATTAAGATTCCAAGCCTAAAGACCCATTGAGCTCATAAATTAACCCTCAGTAGCCCCTAACATCGCCCCAGAGTCTAAACAACTATAGATGCCTATAAGCCATACTGTCAGAGTAATCTAACACTTATTAATTCATAGAGTATAAATATTTCATACAATTTCTCACGGGAACTATGTGGAGTGTCTAACGTTATAAGTTTCCTGTGTTTATCAACAAAGTTTGCTTCGGCTTTTGTTCCATTATGTCTACGTATAGTAAGAGCTGTTCTCTAGTGAAATGAAAAATGTAGGTACTTTGTAATTTTGCGAAGAAAATATGTAGTAATTTTTAAAAATATATTTACTAACTTCAAAATTTTAGCTTCTTATGATCTTATTTACAGATTATAATCCTACTAATATCATAAACGCGAAAGTTTGTGAGTATATAAGTGAGTATGTTTGTTGCTCTTTCACGCAAAAACTACTGAATGGATTTTGATGAAACTTTGCAATAATATAGCTTTTACATCAGAATAACAGATAGGCTACAATTTATACAGATACTAGAATCGTCTCGCGGCGTTGTGTTATTATTTAAATTTCATATGAAAACAAATTAGGTAATTTTAAAAATATTTTACTTCGACTGTTATTTTTGTTTTTTTTTTAATTAAAGGAAAATAAAAGTTTGAAGAAATTGGTAGTATATATCAGAATTAGCATCAGAATTAAATTACATGTAACTTATTTATGTCGTACTTGTAAAAATCTTTTTCATGTTATAGGTTTGATATGGGCCTTTATCAGATCTGTCTTTAGCGTCGCAACTGTTCTACCAATATACACTCTCTTTTCTTTTCCGTTTAAGTTAGATTAATTATAATCCAAGGTGCTGATCTAGACAGGTTAAAAGTATATTACTGAGATGATTATTTATATACCTTTTCTTTCAATAACAAGCCCCATACAATATGTAAAATATTCTAAGGGATCAGAAGCGGTTTATATTTAAGAAGCAATTAAAGAAGTTCTATTGATTACCAAACTTGCTTCAAACTAATAAAAAAAATAGGTTTTCACGAATACGAAAGAAAAACAATTCTAATAATTAAAAGAAATTTACAGTATTCAGAACGTCCGTCCTGCCAGAGTCAAACGCATAAACAGGAAGCTTCACGTTGCAACCGTGTTATCTAAGAATATATTTATTAATAACTGTGACATATAGTCTAGTCGCGGGCAATCAATGTTAGTTACACTCAAAGTTAATTTGATTAAAATTTTAAACGTGCTTCATTATCTATCATTAATTAATTTTCGAAAATTAAATGTGCGAACTCTATCGTTTAAAACAAAAAGTACTGACGTTAGCTCAGCTATGTTTCTTGTACATGTTTTGAAGATAAAGTATGAAACCTCTAACTCATCAATTACATGCTTAAACAATGAAAATACACGTCTTATTAGCGAACTTTACCGCGTTTCTTAGAAAAGTGGAACGCAACATAGATTCTCTTAGCCTTTATAAAATATCAAGTTATATGAATTTTAACTAAACTAATTAGGTAGTGTATTATGCATTCATTATATACAATGCTTACCTTATACTTACCTACCTTACCTTATGCTTACCATATACTTTCTGTCCGATATGCAATGCATGTACGTATATTTTGGACGGATGTACCTATTAAATAAATAAATATTTTCGGACATTTAACACTCAACTGCATCTAGTCCCAAACTAAGCAGAGCTTGTACTATGGGTACTAGACAACTGATATTAATACATATATACTTTTTTTTTGTATATACATACATATTATACATAGAAAACATCCAAACTCCGAAACAAATATTTGCAGATAATACAAACATTTGGTCCGACTCGGGAATCGAACCCGAGACCTCAAGCACAGCAGTCGCATACGCTACCACTGCGCCAACGAGGCAGTCAACAAGTTGACATTCTACAAACAAATATATTATTAGAAAACGTGGACAAAACAATTTAATAGAAAAGAATACCGGCATCAGAGGTTGAAGAAAGAAATTCTAAGCGAAATACTTGTATCTCTGCTGGGCCTGCAATTTTTTTTAAGGTTCATCTCGTCATGCGATGTAAAGGGTACGTCAAAATCTAACCACCAAAACGTTTAAGTTAGCTTTCATCATATTTACATTTTATATGTAATCAATCAATAATTAGGAGAAGTACAATACTGCCACTTTATCGAAACGATTCACAATTTTTAAGCCTACTGATTTTGTTAGATGTTGGATGAATAATATAGAGTAATATAGAGTATAAATATCCGTTTTCGTAACTACCGAAGTTCGTTAAATAAACAATTTTGTAAAACATACTACATTTACAAGAATTTGTAAACTGAGTAACAATGTATTAACGAAATTCTTGCCAATAATTTAATTACTTCTGAATTCAGATTTCGTCCGGTTCAAAGAAAATTACTGTATCAATTACAATATTGAAGAAGAGATAACTTAATAGTGTTTGCTTTGAGAGCTCAAATTCATTTATGCATAGTTATGTATAAGGAAATAATTGATAAATTTATATTGTTATAGAACTTTGAGTTAGGCAAGGCATATTTATGAAGGCCAATATGTTTGAACTGAAAAAAGTGCTATTTTTTATAGACTTTAGGAAACAATGCAATCAGGATTTGATTTAGTTCTACGAATTCATACAGTGAAACATTTATTAACGCTTAAAAACCACAAAAATGATTTGCAATCAAATTTCCATTTTTTTTTATTATATAGGGGGCAAACGAGCAGACGTAATGCCTGATGGTAAGCGATTACGGCCGCCCATGGACACTCGCAACACCAGAGGCGTCACAAGTGCGTTGCCGGCCTTTTAGGAAGGAGTACGCTCTATTCTCTCTTTAATTAATTTACATATTATACCACCGAAATCCTAATTAATTTACCCTAGAAAAGTCAAAGTGCTCCCGAATACCTTGTAATTTACGTAGATATCAACTAACAAGTTAAAATTTTTGTTTATTTTTTTTAAAGTTAAATAGCCTTCATATTGCGTATTTAAAATTCAAAGACAGCTAAATATAGAGCGTCCAGTCGCAATGATTAAACTTCAATTGATCAACGCCGTATATGAACGCAGACATAAATCAACTTTTTAACTCTTCATAAAACGGGATCAAGTAAGCTCACTATCGGAACAGTAATGAATGCGGGAGCATGAAAAAGGCCGGGGTATAGCAAAATGTATAAATCGCGATACGTAAAGGGCGGACGCCTCGTCATTCAATGTCTATTCTTTAGTCTTTAATTAACTTTTTGCATACGCATCTAGATAGTATGAATTTACACTATGGCATGGAAATTAGTTGGGAATTATGTTTTTGCTTTTATGTACACCGAGTCTTTTTATTCAATTCTATCTTTATTGTACCTATGCATATTTTATGTTTATACATTTTAGAATAGAAACAAACTCATATTAATGCTAACAAAAAAACAAGTCACTTTAAGTTATAAAGTCGTAAGCCTCAGATATCTATGAATATTTCATTTTGAAGTTTATTACACTAAAAGGTAACGTACCTTGAATAAATAATCAGTTTTTAATATGTATATATGTTTCTATTGAATAACTTTCGTGGCTTAGTTTACTACATACATGTACTACTACATGTTCTTGTATGGGTGGTTGAGGTTCCATACATTATTAAAATAATATCTGCACCCTTAAGTAGATTATATATCACTCTATTAAGTTCTGTCTAGCTAAAATGTAAAAGTTAAAACTTCATACCGTGGGAGAGCCACGCTTCAGCATACATGGGCCGACTCGACCGGAGTCATACCACGGCCTCACAGAAAACCGGTGTGAAATAGCGCTTGCGCTGTGTTTCAGCGAGTGAGTGAGGATACCGGAGGCCCATATCCCAACACCTTCCCCCATCCCCCAAAAGCCGGCAACGCACGCGTGACACTTCCGGCGCTGCGGGTGCCCATGGGCTGCGGTAATCGCTTACCATCAGGCGATACATCTGCTCGTTTGCCACCTACAACATAAAAAAAAAAGAATTGAAATATTTTATTTGGCAATCGTTGTTTTCCAAGTAGCAAACATATTTTTTTATTAATCACCGCTGTAATATATAACTATTTGAAGGACTTATGTAAAAATATCGTTTTTAACTTTTTTGAGTTTGTTTTCTCATTAATCATCAACAGTCTATAATTGTCCATTGCTGGCTTCCGATGTGAAGTCCTCTCCTAAGAAAGGAGGTTGGGGCCTCCTATCGGCTATATCCTATAAGCTAAAAGTCCTTAGAAAATATCAAGATGCAGTTATTAATTCAACTCGAAAACTATAGAACCATAGACTATGCAGTCTGATACGCTCTTGACCGATGTTTTTTAAGCGATTAGGAAGGGCAGAACAACATTGATTCGATATTTAATGTCTTTCACAAACCGTCATAAAGTCTCCCATATTAGGACACTACGTCTGGCTAGTAATATTACTACATTCCCAGACACATAAGCCGGAACCCATTTAATTAAGACGTTCTAGGGAGGTTTGAAGTGGAAAGCAAAGATAAAAGGGGAAGGAAATTAATGTTGCATTTTCGGTGAACCAAAGAATTCTATTCACTGTAAGTGCAACAATATTTCATTGCTCTTGTTTCGTCTGTACAATTAAAAATAATGTTGCGCCAGAACCAGATGAATCTCGTGTCCACTAGAATAATCGAGAACTGTCGAGGACAACGCCATCTAGTGTCGGAAAGCGCGCAACTGTGTGCATTATGACGATTACTCGACGCTAGATGGCGCTACAAGCAGCTCTAGAGTAATCTATTTAGCCTAGAAACATCGATCGAATACTTTCGTACTTTCGAGTAATTTCCACGGCCATATAAAAGCGAAACGTGTTGGCCGTAGGGGCAGTATTGGTTTAAGATACAGCGAATAAACATCGAAGAGATCTTCTAGTGCGACTAACCAGTGATTTAGTGATTTCTTATTGTAAAAAGTGTTCTTAATAAATATTGTGTTATTTTTGGTAATTAATCGAGTACTTTAATTTATTTAATACCCAGCTCGTACCAATTTGGTGTCAGAAGCGGGATTAAAGTATGCCGGTTTTACCAAAGGAAGACACGGAAGGTATCCGAACTAGGAGTCAGCGCCAGCAAGAGGCTGATCAGAGGCGATTTGGAAGTGCACAACTGCCTACATCGGAAGATCAGCAGCCAGCTATGGAAACCACGCCGTCCACATCGGCAGCATCTCCAGATATCACGGCCCTAATGGCAATGCTCCAAGAGCAGGCCCGCCGCCAGGAGGAGCAGGCCCGCCGCCAGGAGGAGCAGGCCCGCCGCCAGGAGGAGCAGGCCCACCGCTTGGAAGAGCAACTGCAGCGGGACAAGGAGGAGCAGGCCCGCCGCCAGGAGGAGCAGGCCCGCCGCTTGGAAGAGCAACTGCAGCGGGACAAGGAGGAGCAGGCCCGCCGCCAGGAGGAACAGATGCTCTTGTTAAAAGGCATACATGAGACTTTCGGCAAAGAAATCAAGGTAGTGAAGGATCAGGTTCTTCAACACGAGAATCGTATCACTGAGGCCGAAACTCAAATTGCTGACGTGAAGAAGGCCTTAGGGAACCTTAAAGTTGGAGACGGAGCGGCGACTATAGTAACTGCTGCTCCTTCGGTACGGGGGTTCAAAGTACCGCCGTTTGATGGAACATCTTCGTGGTCAGCCTACAAGATTCAGTTTGAGGCTGTTATGACGGCAAACGGCTGGACAAAGGAACAAGCTATGACCGCGCTCACCTTGGGTCTTCGAGACCAGGCTCTAACCGTCCTCGAAGCCCTCGGTAAGAAGGTAACCTATGAGCAACTGCTGGAGGCATTGGAGGCAAGATATGGTGACGCTCATCTGGAGCACGTGTTTCGTGCACAGCTGAAGGATCGTGCCCAACGCATCGGTGAAAACTTGCAACAGTGGGCTCTGGAAGTTGAGAAACTGGTCCGTAAGGCATACCAGTCTGCACCTGCGCTCGTTGACGGGAATCTGGTGCAAGCTTTTATCGATGGCATCCGTGACCTAGAAGTTAGAGCTGCTGTGAGACTTGGGCACCATGAAACTCTCAAGGACGCTCTGGCCCATGCTTTGGAGGTGGAAGCTGTGAGACAAGACCATCGGTCTCATCGGGTCCGGGAGGTTGTGGCATCACCTCCGCGGGACCGATTTAAGGGGTACAGCCCTAGATGCTACGCCTGTGGTGAAAAAGGTCACCTTCGGTCCAGCTGCCCTAAGCGAAGCATAGGAAGTGAATACGAGCGGTCACAGGAGAATAGGGCGGTTGATAGTACTGCCCGACAACAGCAGGGAAACGAGTAAACGCCAGGACTGCGGGGCGGGTGCTGGCTGGTGTTCAAAGAGCCCCAAGGATTTTGATCTCGCAGACTCATGATGGGAACAGCCTGGTCATCAGAGGCGAAATCAACGGAACGTCATGTAAGCTGACGATTGATACGGGAGCTTCTCGCACAGTTGTCAGTTCCCAACTTGGAAATCGGTTCCTGAGGGACATTGCATGTAACCGTGAGCAAATAAACCTAGTAACAGCCACTGGTCAGCGCATACCCGTCCGAGGCGAACAGAAGGTGGAGTTGAAGTTGGGCAACCAAGTTTACCTGCATAACGTCATCGTGGCCGATATAGTTGACGATTGCATCCTTGGCCTAGACTTCATGAAGAACAATTGTTGTGAGATCGACATCAACCAAGGTGTAATGAGATGTAGTCAAGAAGAACTGTTCATGGAAGGAGCATCATCAGGAAAAGTGTACAGCTTAAAGAACGTTGTTCTTCCTCCCAGATCAGAAACAATCATGCCAGTTAGTCTCCCTCAGAATTCTGGACGAATGCATCGGTGTGTCCTTATTGAAAGGGTAGATAATGATCTTCCATGGAAGATCGCACGAACTCTAGTTAGTACCACTAACATCTCTGCAGTACGTGTGCTAAATCTTAGTGACAAGCAACATGTGATTCATAAGGGCACACTAATTGGCACTTGCGAAGATGTGGATTGGATGCGTCGATGCCAAGACTTGACTACTTCGAATATTAGCACAGATGCACGAGTCAACGTGTCAACACTGTTAGAAGACTGTCGAGATGTCTTGTCTAGGGAAGAAATTGACAAGGCTAAGAGAATGTTAGTTAAGTACACTGATATTTTCTCTACTAATGACGCTGATATTGGAAAGACTGGTTTGGTTCAACACAAAATAAACACTGGGAGTGAGTTGCCAATTCGTCAGCGACCAAGAAGACTACCAGTAGCACGAGAACAGGAAGTGCAAACCATGATTGATGGAATGGTCAGGGATGGCGTTATAGAGCCTTCATCCAGCCCATGGTGTTTACCTGTAGTGCTTGTAAAGAAAAAGGATGGCAGCATGCGTTTTTGTGTTGACTACCGCCGTCTAAACGACATTACGAAGAAGGACAGCTATCCACTACCTAGAATAGATGACACTCTGGACATGCTAACAGGGGTTAAGTGGTTTAGCACCTTGGATTTAAAAAGTGGATACTGGCAGGTAGAAATTGATCCCAAGGACAAAGAGAAGACTGCATTTTCGACAGGGAAAGGATTGTGGCAGTTCAAAGTAATGCCCTTTGGATTATGTAACGCGCCAGCAACTTTTGAAAGACTAATGGAATCAGTACTCACCGGATTAACTGGAGATGCCTGCCTGGTCTATTTGGATGACATTGTCATTGTAGGCCGTACGTTTGAAGAATATATTCGAAACCTGGAGCGCGTATTATCGAAAATCCGAAGTGCCAACCTAAAGTTAAGTCCTAAGAAGTGTTCATTTTTCAAACGACAGGTTAGCTTTTTAGGATATGTGGTTTCGGAAGAGGGTGTCCAAACAGATCCGCAAAAGATCGCTGCCGTCAAGGATTGGCCAGTTCCAAGAGATAAGACCCAAGTAAGAGCATTTTTGGGCTTGTGCTCCTACTATCGGCGATTTGTGAAAAACTTTGCGGATATTGCCAAACCCCTTCATAAACTTACTGAAGAGAAAAGGCATTTCTGCTGGGATGAAAGTTGTGACATTGCATTTCGAGAGCTAAAAATACGTCTATGCAACACACCCATCTTAGGGTATCCAGATACCGAAAATGAATTCATAGTTGACACAGATGCAAGTGATATTGGGCTTGGCGGTGTGTTATCCCAGCGGAAAGGTGATCAAGAGGTTGTTATTGCATATTTCAGTAAATCTTTGTCGAAGCCGGAAAGGAATTACTGCGTCACAAGAAGGGAACTACTGGCCGTAGTGAAGACACTGCAACATTTCAACAAATATTTGCTTGGGCGTAAATTCCACCTCCGAACTGACCACGCTGCATTAAAGTGGCTCTTACAATTTAAAAATCCTGAAGGACAAGTCGCGAGATGGATTGAGTTATTACAGGAATATGACTTCATGATTGAACATCGCAGTGGAAAGTCTCACGGTAACGCAGACGCACTATCAAGAAGACCTTGCCCTGAAGACTGCAAGCACTGCGCCAAGCAAGAAGTAAAGGAAGATGTTCCTATAAGGACGATAAAGACGGACCTTAGCAAAGAATGGAAGGAAAGCCTGCAGCAAGCACAGCAAGAGGATGCAGATATCAAACCAATTCTCGAGTGGATTAAAGCTGAGACTCCTAAGCCACACTGGAGCGAAGTTGCATCGCTGAGCTCGACCACGAAGAGTTATCCGCTTGGGCAAATGGCCGAGACATCTGTCCCAATCTCTTGTTTTCCGTCTCTGGCACTCCAGGGACGGACGTCCCTTATTTATATGAGATTGAGACCACGCCTTAAAAAGTTTTGTTTCTCTCTATCCAGTTGCGTTTTTATTTTTTTCTCATTTCTAAAAAAAAAATTAAACATTCCTTCGTGCCAAATCACTTGAATAGAGTTATTACTAACAAGTCAATAAAAAATGGTTTATGAGCTCGTCCTGTAAGCGCGCGGCCTTTATTTCAAGTGTCGGATGGCACTTGAAAGGTAAACAATCTCAGCGCGCTTGCGTTCGAGTGCGTTCGAGCGGTTATTGGGCTCAATGGGATAGTCTAGTCATCCAGGATGGAGTCTTGTGCCGTAAATGGGAAAACGCTCGAGGAGACAGCTGTCACCTGCAAATGGTTGTTCCTAAAGCTAAGATACCAGTGGTCCTGCAGCTCTACCATAACGGATGTTCAGGAGGTCATATGGGAGTTAAGAAGACATTGTTAAAGATAAGGGAAAGATTCTACTGGATTCATTGTCGTGATGATGTTGAGGACTGGTGTCGCAAGTGTACCAGTTGTGCGGCCGTGAAGGGACCTCATACACGTAGCAGAGGCGCATTGAAATTGTATAATGTTGGTGCACCCTGGGAAAGAATTGCTATAGACGTGGCAGGACCGTTTCCTGAAAGTGAAAGCGGAAACAAGTACTTCATGGTCGTAATGGATTACTTCACTAAGTGGCCAGAAGTCTTTGCCATTCCCAACCAAGAGGCATCAACAGTTGCAGATAAATTAGTGCACGAAGTCTTCTGTCGTTTTGAAGTGCCTTTAGAAATCCACAGTGACCAAGGAAGAAATTTTGAGTCTCAAATATTTCAAGAAATGTGTCGAGTGATGGGTGCTCACAAAACCAGAACCACCTCTTACCACCCACAATCGGACGGAATGGTGGAACGATTTAACCAAACACTAGAGAGGTATCTGGCAAAAGTAGTTGAAAGTAAGCAAAAAGATTGGGACAAACACATCCAACCGTTTCTTCTGTCATACCGAAGTGCAGTCCACGAATGTACTTCCGTAACACCAGCTTTTGCAAACTTCGGAAGAGAACTACGGTTGCCTGCAGACTTGATCACTGGAATACCCCCTGATACCCCGCGAAGTATAACGGAGTACGCGAATGACTTGCGGAACAAGATGAATGACATTTATGAGCATGTCAGACAATCGGGCCAACAAATGTCTGAAAAGATGAAAACCCGTTATGACCGGAAAGCGAATAATAAGGGCTTCAAAGAGTGTTCACTAGTATGGCTACATAATCCAGTTCGCAGTAAAGGGAGATCTCCGAAGCTACAAGCAAAATGGGATGGGCCATACCGGGTAGTCACTAAAATCAATGATGTTACCTACCGGATACAGAAGTGTCCAAGAGGCGCCCCAAAGATAGTTCATGTAGATCGACTGGCGCGATACTATGGAACCGATAATGCTCGGGACGAGCATGTCTTAGGAGGGGGCAGTGTTGCGCCATAACCAGATGAATCTCGTGTCCACTAGAATAATCGAGAACTGTCGAGGACAACGCCATCTAGTGTCGGAAAGCGCGCAACTGTGTGCATTATGACGATTACTCGACGCTAGATGGCGCTACAAGCAGCTCTAGAGTAATCTATTTAGCCTAGAAACATCGATCGAATACTTTCGTACTTTCGAGTAATTTCCACGGCCATATAAAAGCGAAACGTGTTGGCCGTAGGGGCAGTATTGGTTTAAGATACAGCGAATAAACATCGAAGAGATCTTCTAGTGCGACTAACCAGTGATTTAGTGATTTCTTATTGTAAAAAGTGTTCTTAATAAATATTGTGTTATTTTTGGTAATTAATCGAGTACTTTAATTTATTTAATACCCAGCTCGTAACAATAATATAATATAACTTTTGAAACATCGTTTACCATTACTATCGTGTATAAAACACCAAATATTTACGTGCTAAATTTAAATTGAGATACCAATTCATTAATGTTTTACTGTCCATTTTACTTTAGTTTCTTTCGCTAAAAACGCCGTTTAAAAAAGGAAATATGACTTTTTATAAATTTTATGAATATTAAAATGTTCTTATATTAATACGTGTAGTTTTAAAACCATTTTATTATACACATGTAATTATTGATACTGTATATACTATGTACATACCCGACTAGACACCATACAAAAATACAGTCAACAATAATTTTATAAAATAAGTTTTAGAGACATTTTATTAAACATTATTGCCAATTAATGTAAAGTCTCTTGCAACTCCAAACTTAACGATCAATTTCATCTTTTAAAAGTAGTCGCAATTTAACATCTAATGATAACCAGATATTTTCAATCTTTAAAGATGTTATCTTCCCTTTGATTAAAACGGGCATATAACCGTCACGGATTCTTTAAGAGCACCCTGTAGGCTTATTAAACCTATCGATAAGGCCAATTTACACTGATGAGAAGCCTGGCCTTGCATATTAATAGTCGGTGCCAGTGGACTAAATATAAATGGGATGTATAGTCGAACTAACAAAATTAAGTTATTAGAGGCGGGATGTATCTATGTTTAATAAACAGATTTGAATGCAAAGAGAATATATAAGTAGGTAGGATATAAGGATACTCTATTACTTCCTTTCAATAAAGCATGTGTATAATATACTAAAACACCACGGACCGCCAGAGCATGGGATCCGCTGGTAGCAGGTTACTTGCTACTTTAGGTTTCAGCCAAAATGCAAATAGTACGCAACGTATTTTGATTAAGACTATAGGCGTGCTGAATAGAACAAGGTTATACTGGGAAGAACCTGTACACAGAAATAAGATGGCCCGGATCCTCCTTAGAGTACCAAGCGTCTGAGAACAAATTACAGTGTGGTTTCTAGTGGACATCCGAAGGGGTTTCTCACTTCGTCACTAAAAGAAAAACGTACTATGATGTATCATAGAGGTACTTATATTTATATATACACACTATATACTTATCAGGCACCTGATCTCTCCCCGGTCGTATCGTTTAACCGTCCCATCGGATTATGAGACCGAGGGACAAGAGAGTGCACCTGTGTTTGCGCACACACTTGTGCACTATAATATCGAAAAACGGGTTCTGGAGTCCATAGCTCCAGGAACAGCACAAATAAAATGGGAGAGCCTAATAGGGTGAAATCCAACGAGGACAGTTCTCTGAGGCCCGGCAAAACAGCCGCCAAACGAGACAATTGAGTACGAGCAACAACACCGCAGGGAAAAAAATTATTACCATTATATATATATTTATATTCTTCGGAATATAAATATATATATATATATTATATTCTCCGGAAAGTTGATACAACTTGAAAAAGTTTGGATATTATGTATCGGTTTTGCTTATTGTGCTTGGAATTCATTACAGGTACTTTATGTTAATCGATACATATAAATACATAAAAAAGGTTGTATAAAACTTTTTCAAGTTGTAATAACTTTCCGGAGAATATATCAATGTAGACTAGAACAGTTATTGCTGTGAAAGAAAATAAGTTACTAAGTACTCATTGTAATGTTAGTATCATATTTGAACTAAGAGAACAAACTTGGAGGAGAAGTGAAAAAGCAAAGCAACAAGGTTTCTAAACACAAGACAACGAAGCCGATCCTACATTACTACTACCATCCTGAAAACATAGCTTGGACGTTGCCAAGTGTCGTTTTAAAAATTACAAGGTACATTTCACATGTTTTTTTATTCATAAATAATTGCACTTTAAAAATAAATTCGCATGCTTAGTCATTTATTCGCAGGCTTTGTAACTATCTGACACAGAGATCAAACTTTATTTTAAGGACTGTAGAGATAAATTTTACAAATGTTTATGTTGCCTGGTCGAAGTTGTCTGTCAACTCTCCTACTAATAGGCTTCACATGCTCTATACCAATTTGCCAATAGGATGCCATCAAAGTAATTGATAGAGCTCTGGTATATGTTCAAATAGATAAAATGAACTCTCTATACAAATTTGCAAGCTACCCGTGATTGAAACTGCGACCTAGTTTCTCTCTACTTTGTTTACAGAAATAACCCAGTGTACCGTAAATGATATAATACAAAAGTGTATTTGTTTGGTGTAAACTGATTATTTCATATTTATTTTCATAACACAGAGTGGCTCTACCGAGTACAACATTTTGAATTGCTGAGTATGGCGATTTCCATACACAGTGCAACAGAAATATACTACAGCGCCATCTACCATAGATACACTGAACTACAGAGTAATGTACGAAAAACTACCAATCCTGAATCGCGCAATAGAAATTCTCGCGCTCATTATCATCAACATCGACCGATGGGCAGTGGCCGGCCAGACACGATCACCTCACCTGGTCGGAGAATTCTCCCTTTGTGTTGGAGGGACATGACACCTATTCCCACCACACTTGGTTTTGGAACTTTTTAGTTATAAAGTTATTTCAGAATTTAGAGAAATTGTATTTTTACGGATCCCAATTATAAACCTTAAATTCACAAGTATGATGTTCTCCTCGCCGATTACGGCCACGGCGGCCAGTTCCAACGGAGATCAGCCAACTACGCAGGAGATATTATATTGCACATGATTGTGTGCGCAAACACAATTATAGATCGGCTATGACCACTGATTGAAGTAGGTTTGTAACGTATGTAAAAATAAATATATGCTTAGAGTTTTAGGGATACGAAATTTTGATAAAAATTTACTGTAAACATACAACTTGCCAAATAATAGATATACGAGTATTTATGTAATGTTCTATTACGGTCGATAGATACAATCGATTATTGACATCGATATATGTATAACATTTGACTATATTGCTAAAATCTATGACTTCCAGACAACCTTTAGAAGGAACAACAGACGAAAATAAACGTAGCTGACGACATATTAAACTTAACTTTCCTAACTCTTGCAATATTACATATTTGAATTAGAGTTTGTTTGGTTATTGGACTTTCAAAATATCAATAAATACAATTTCATATAGAAGTTATTAGGAATTTGAGACGGACAGGGTACTTTTATTCATCAGTCTTATTCTTCAGTAACTATATTTCTTTTTAAGTCTGAATTTCTCGTACAATGATTGTGTATTAAGAACAATAGTTACTATATAAATGTAAAATGGTGAAAGTAAAAGAGAAACCATCATCCTAAAAGTCTTTTCTTAAACCAGCCTCTTAGCCGACATGCAAGTGTTTCGCGTCTATTCTCTATCTACAGTTAATGTTCTATCCCCTATTCTCTTGTTTATTAACATATGGTCAAAACAAAATATTAGCAACTTGGCATTTATATAACTTATATAAATATAAAAAAAAAGCTTAAAAAAGACCACAAAAATCTCGGCGAGCGTTCCCAAAAGACTGGCAGCATTGTCAAGTTGAATGGTAATGCTTATTCTCTGTGCTAGAAAAAGGCCGGCCTTTTGATAACGAGAAGCGTCAATCAGTTGCATAGTTAGTTGTTGAAACATAGCGCGAGCGCTCGGACGCCATAAACTTAAGAGTCTCGAAGAGTTCAAAAATGTAATTACCTACCTATTAATAATATTTTTTTTTCTACAAGTTAATTAGTTTTTTTAGCTAGGGGGTAGATATGAATAGAATTTGGTAGTCTACAACGATACGGCTAAAACTTCGATTTTTCACTTGATGCAACTGCCATCAGACTTCTTGAACCCAGGTACTAAGTAGGTGGAGCGGGACCGGGAGAGGTTTAGAACTCTCCAGGCGCCCCGGGCCCGGGAACTGAACGGCCATCTGACACCGTAGCAGAAGCAGGCCCGGGTGACTGCGGAGCGTGCGCGCCCGGGGGGGCAGTAGGGGGAACATTGGGGTTTCCACACAGGAGGGGGCCATCTACAAAGCGTAGGTGGCTCGAGGTACGTCGGGGTTCCAGAGTTTTCCTTTTTAGGGTGCACCTGGTTTCTCGGCATCTAGTACCCGTGACGGCGTGCGGTTTTAGTTGGGGGTATCCGAGGGAATTTCCGCGGAGAAAAAAAAAGTATTAAGAAAATGATACCGAATTTCTGTAGATAAACTATTGTCGGACTTAACTTCACGATTTACTTTTTACTTTGTTGCACAAAATATTCAATACAATTTTTTTGCTCTGAAATTCAATATTTGAAAGTTATTAATGTAATTATATCATAATCATATGAGGACACTCTTATGAATAATAAATGTACCTGTTTCAAATATACCTGCGAATATTTCATTATATAACTCGACTGCACGCGCCAAGTGTCGTGGGTTCAAATCCCACGCGGTACCTACAACACTTTGTGTGATCCACGAATTGTTGTCCCGAGTCTGGATGTTCTTTGTGTCCGTTTCATGTATGTTTGTAAAGTCCCCCACGACACAGGATGTTTATTCCTAATGTGGGAGTTGTCTTTTTAAAAAAAAAAATTAAAAAATTAAAAAAAAAAAAAAAAACTGTGTTTACTACGCAAGCAAGTACTCATGCCTGCACACGCTCACACGTAACCATTACAGCCAACACTTCAGTACATTTACAGTAAAATTGGTCATAAAATTTAAAAAGCAATGGAAAATACATAAATATTTTACATAACTTAAATACATAACACGGTGCCGAATTAAAACCCAACTCCTTTGAAAATAAATATGAAATAGAACTGCAGACTGTCTAATCAGGTAACACGCTTCTCGTGACCTACTGAAAGCACTCACAAAAGATGTTTAACAGTAGTGTACCCGCATAATCAGGCCCCACTAACAAGATCTAACCAAAATAGAGTAAAAATTCTTTCACCCTTTGTATTTCTATCTGTCTCAAACGAATTCTAAAAGCTTTGTGGATGGACTCATAGCAATTATTCACTAAATTCACAAATTTCAATTGCATGAAATTCTACACATACACCTAGTTTATATAAATTATTACTTTTTGAAATGTGGGGGAACGGATATCATGTTCCACCCAACACAAAGGGAGGATCCTCCGACCAGGCGAGGTGATCATGCCTGGCGGGCTTCTGCCCAACAGTTGATGTTGGGATGTTGTATATATGCTAATCGGCGCGAGAAGTATTTATTTCGCGATGCAGGATTTGTAGTTACTCAGTGTAGTGCGTTACTTCGTAGTTCAGGGTATCTTCGGTAGGTGGCGCTGTAGTATGTTATGTGGAAGTCACCACAGAAACAAGAACAGGACCTGTAAAAACGGATAATATAATTTATTTTTTAATTCAGTATCTATCAAATAACATGAGAGCAAAAACTAAGTTGCTATAGTTTCTTTTTGTTTTTGATGTTTTTCAAGTATGTTTATTGTATTAATTTATCTAAGCACGCGGCCATAAGCAGGCCGAAAGTTTTAAATTACGTTTAAATTAAAAGGTATTCTTTGCGCTATAATGAGTTGTAACTTTTTTATGACCAAGAGCAGGTGGTTCATCCGACAGCAAGTGACTACCGTGACCCACTGACACCTGCAACTTAAGAGTTCGTTCTTCGCCTTTGAGATATAAGTAATGATCAGTGCAGACGGACGGAGTGTTGATAAAGAAACTAATTTAATAACAATTTAAACTCAACCTTAAGTTCTTCAGAATACAACTGGAATTGATGCAACGAAAATAAAATGACGGCGACACTCGCTCGCCATCATTTTATTTTCGTTGCATCTATTGATTTTATTTTGGCGCCGACCCTAAAGTGTTTTCTTGAAGGCTAGAAGATATTATAGATCTAACAATACGGTGATAATTAATTTCACACGTTGGTTGTTCGAGGCAATTAAATATATTTGAACGTAAAGATTTTCGGTGTTTAAACTTTTTCATCATTCTCAATTGATGGCCAATGAAAAGTTCGGTTTTATGTTCGGTTATCGTAATAGGTCACTCCAAAACACAAAAACCTTTGATACGCGCCCATACTTATGCATAATATGCCATAAAAGTTAAGCATGTTTCATGTTTCAAAGAACGACAATCAATCAACTTGGAATTTTCTGGTTAAAGTCATATGTCGTAAATGTCTGGTAAGATAGTACTGAACCCATTAGTTTAGTTATTATTCTCCAGTAGAGTTGTTGATGACCCAATCATCACAACTGGAAATTCTAAAGTCTAGATAATTTTGTATCCAATGAAGTGATATTGCTGCTACAAAACCTGCTCTAAAATTTCCTTTTTTCGCAATAGCAATTTTGTCCTTCGACACAAAAGTACAAGACTTCATAAGCCTTATCGTGAAGATAATAAATAATACTTTCCTTTAACAAATTCAAGTTTCGAAAGTTCCTTCAGATATGGCGTGTATCTTGGAAAGTATAAGAAAAGTCCTGACTCAGGGTTCCTTATCGTGAGTATTGCCGCCTCACTGACAGGGGTCTTCATAAAAATTTAATGTCTTTAATCTTTAAAACCCTCTGAAGTTTAGGGTTGGTGATAGCCTTAACACGTTTATGAGATCGCGTAAAAGTACCATGTTCTATTTTGTTGCCCGGGTTTATTGTTACATAATGTATAAAGTTTTAACGAGATGAATGTTACCATGAGTGCTTTACGTATCGGTACATTACATTTATAAACATTTTAATACAGTTTAGTCTGTACATTTGTTCTGATCTACAAAAGTGATAACTACATAATAGCAGTTTTATTCAAAAACATAATGTCCCATACATACACATCACTTGTAGTTTAGTAGTAGTGTATAGTCAATGCCTTTATATTCATAGTGTTTACTAAGGAAGGTGAAAAGTTTTAGGAAATCGAAGATTACACAATAGGTCCATTCAAACTGGGATCAGTACAACCTTGTCAAAATGCGAGACAATGTTACATAATCTATATCTATAAATTAATATGTGAAGCAAACACTTTGTACCTCTTTTTACGAACATTTCACGGACAGAGAAGTATGAAATTTCACACTCTCATAGTTTTAATAGAGAAGTACAGAAAGCTATTTTTGTCTTTAAATTATACATAAAACTACAATAAATCGAAAAAAAAAACAGAACACACACCACCATATATTTAACACATACACTAATGTATACAGAGAGATTAATATTATTTATCTGTAGTCTTGCTAAATGTCAAAAGTAGCCATGATGAAGTCTTTGATTAAAGAGGTAAGAGACTTTGACAAAAAAACATAATAAAGTTAAAATGAAAAGAATTATGAGTGAATTTCAACCAATGTGCTATCACTAGTACCTATAGTATTAATTTAAAATACAAAGGAAATCAAATGTTGATATGCGATAGTTTGGCAGCTTTTTTTTTTGACAAGGCCAGGCAGTATTTGAGTAGCAACTTAAAAGTATAATGTTTGAGCTATAAAATCTGTTACAACTACTAATAAATTATTATGGTTAGTAATAAACTATCGCAAAATTCAAGACCTTGGTTTTATTAAATACTTGGGAGGTCTAACAAGCATTTGCCAGGTCGTTCAAATGCGATAAGGTAGCGTGTTTGAGCCACATAAAGTATCGTTTAGAAACAAAAGCGTGCTTATTGTTTTAAATTGCTACCCGCCTCTGGTGTGACAGTGGGCGGAATGCGTAACTCTACTGTTATTACCTGAATAAAAAATCACTATAACTGCGCTGTTGGCAGTACTTCAGAAATTTAAATAATTCTGTGTAGTTGCTTTTTATTTCATCCAGCGTAATTACTTTTATAAATACACCTATTTAGGTAATTTATGACTGCTAACATCAAGTTATTAGTTGTCTAAATGACGCGAGCCGTAATTGAAGTAACTTTAAAGAATTAGAACTTTCACATTAAATAAAAAAAACATTTATTTTGAACGTAGTTAAAAATATAAATAGCAGTCGTTACTAGTTTAGAAGTCTTTGTTTCTTGAGTTTGACATGCCTCGTCAAACTTTAACCAGGGTAAGTGAAAAGTCACTCTCTGCTGGAAGGTTCAAAACATATTAGTATATTTCACATAATTATCTTGACAATGGTTCCAAAATCTTCATTATTTGTAATGACACAAGATTTCACTATTGATTTGATCTAAACATATAAATATATTTACTAACGTGTAATTTTATACCAAAAACAGAACAAAAAGGCGAGCGAAGCTGGGTAACCCAAACATTACATACTAACCAAAAAAATATTATCGCATCGGAAGGCCTACCATCTCTTGCTTTATTGCCGACCTCGTTGTTCAGATAACACGACACTATTAATAACAGCGATTTGGAACAAGAGTGTTTATCACTAATAATCTATGCGGGTCACGCGATCACCAAAAATTTGCTATCAAACGACTGTCGTTGCTTACATCTGAAAGTTTCAACGACATATTGTTGCTTAAACTTCCTTTCATCAAGCCAATACATACAAAAAATAAAAAGTTCAGTGTATCCGCATTTTATAATAGCTAATTTATCTGTTTCACTGTATGTTGAAATAGCCACATTATATTTTGAGAAATGTTTTCGTGAATTTTAAGAGTTGTGGCAGGTCAAAAGGCGTTTTCATACTATTGTTTATTACATCAGCAATCTCGCAAGTGATAGACTTATTTAATTACAGTACTACATACATGGGCGTACCCAGGGTAGGGCAGGGGAGGGCAGCTGCCCCCCCCTAGATGTTGGCGTTCCTACTATTTTCTTCTCTCGATTACATATAAAGCACACTCAGACGCGTAAAAACGTGACTACGAGTAAGATCGACTATGGACAAAGACAGATTTATTTTCTGTGTTGTTGTAAGATCGGCAATCGGCATCGGAATCGGAATCAGTCCTAGGGCCATGGGCGTACCCAGGGTAGGGCAGGGGAGGGCAGCTGCCCCCCCCTAGATGTTGACGTTCCTACTATTTTCTTCTCTTGATTATATATAAAGCACACTCAGACGCGTAAAAACGTGACTAAGATCGACTATGGACAAAGAGAGATTTATTTTCTGTGTTGTTGTAAGATCGGCAATCGGCATCGGAATCGGAATCAGTCCTAGGGCTATGCGATGTTCGAGTGTAGTGACGATCAGAGCATGCTCTTTAGCGAGGAGTACTACTCATCATGGTCCTAAAATATTAAATCTTCCGAGTCGGTTTATGTAGATTTATGGACAAATAATTCTCGGAAGCAAAATATTATCGTCTGATATATCAGAAATTTGTTGTCCAGTAATAATTTGTAATTTCGTCCTAGCATCCAGTACAGGTTTTTATGCCGACTAGATATATCACCTTATTTTGCTTTGATATGGTTTTTCCACCGGTCTATATGTAAGCCCACATTGGCTCGCACTCGAAGGCCGATGGGACACCATTTCCGAAGTCTGATTCCCAAGCTGGCGCAGTACGTGCTTGGCTTGGTTGCCGCCAAATATGAGGGGGCCTGATAACTACTGCAGGAGACTAGACGCGGGTGTTGTGCGGTCCCCAGTATGGGCTGAGGTCCTGAAGGCCAGCAATATCGGGTTATTGCGACGTCCGCAACGAGTACTGACCTTCAGGTAAGAGACCTAAAACTCGAGAAATCGAAGACCAGAAATTTCAATTCCACCAGGTTCTTGTGGAGGAATGGAAGGAACGACTTGGGCAACCGAGTGAAAGGATGCTTCGGAGAGCACCTGTGTCTGATCCGCAAGGAGCCAACGTCTGAGTGCCACCACTACGATGACCAGACCGTAGACACGGCATTCCACACACTGGCAGAATTTCCGGAGTAGGGCGAGTCGGGGCGGCCATCGGAGTGGGGGTTCTCTCGCTTGGTAATATTATTGCGACTATGTTGCGTAGCCAGAGCGCGTAGAACTCTGCTGTCTTTTTCAGCGAGCAAGTTATGCTTGCGAAAGAGATGGCGGAGCAGGACCGTGCGAGGTTAGGACTCTTACCGTCTGCCAGGACCGGGAACGGGCCAGGTACCGCAGACGACTCGGGCGCCGGAGATCGCCAAACGATCTCCGTTCTCCACAAGCGCAAGCTTGGGGATGACAGGCGAGGATCACCCTTTTTTTTTAACGTGTGAAAACCCCCTCGAGCCGTCACCCCTCCGGGGTTTGCGGCGGGGTGGTGTGTCGGAATCGAACCGACTAAAACCACACGGTGTGCCAACTCTGCTCCTGAGAAGGAAGGGGTCCGGGAACTGCAGTTATTAACACGACCGGACCCCTCCCAGCGCCTGCCCGCACTGAAACGGGCACCGTTTGCTGTTCAAATCTCAATTTAATTTCCTCGCGGTTGGCCTGTATTGCGGAAGGAGGGGAAAACCCGTCCCGTCCATCCGCGGCCACACTCAGGGCGGCATGAGGCTCCGGTATGCGCCGGTGCGCCGGCGGCGGATCGGGTCCGAGTGAATGTCGTCCTCTCGGGCCTTCTCCGCCGCCTCCTTCTGCGAAATTACGTCTTCGCAGAAAGATGCGACCGCGGTAAAACTGCAATCGCTACCGGCCATGGATCGTATGATGGCCGGTAGCGAGAGATCTCCTCCTATGACTGCAGTGAGGGCCCGACGCTGCGACGCCCAAGCGGGGCAGATCGCCAGCGTGTGCTGGGCCTAGTCCTCACTGCAGTGGCAGTGGTGGCAGGCGGGACTCAGTTCCCTCCTAGCAACCGAGTGCAGGTACTTCCCGAAGCAACCGTGCCCGGAAAGCACCTGCGTCAGTCGGAAGGAAAGAGTCCCGTGCTGCCGCCCTGCCCACTCGAGGATGACCAGCTGGAGCGCCTCCACGGTGGCACAACCAGCGCGTGGAGCCTCCAGCCGGGACGGCCAACTAGCCATGGTAGCTCGACGAGCGGCTTCACGCCACTCGCGTATCTCTTCGGGCGGAGGACGAAATCCGTTCGCGCCCCTTTTTTAAATAGAAAAGGAGCATCAGGGTTCCTACACAGGAGGGGGCCATCTACAAACCATAGGTGGCCCGAGGTACGTCGGGGTTCTAGGGATTTCCTTCCGAGGGTGCACCTGATTCCATGCCAATGCCTTTTTCATATCCATTTATTTGATTAGGTGCTTTTAAAAAAAACCCAATTTGCCCCCCCCTGGCCCAGAACCTGGGTACGCCCATGCCTAGGGCTATGCGATGTTCGAGCGTAGGGACGATCAGAGCGTGCTCTTTAGCGAGGAGAACTACTCATCATAGTCCTAAGATATCAAAACTTCCGCGTCGGTTTATGTAGTTTTTATGGACAGCTGACATGCCCATTCATTTGGCATGTATTTTAGTTACTACAAATAATTCTCGGAAGCAAAATATTATCGTCTGATATATCAGAAATTTGTTGTCCAGTAATACGAGTAATTTGTAGTTTCGTCCTAGCATCCAGTATAGGTTTTTGTGCCGCCTAGAAATATCACCTTATTTTGCTTTGAAATGGTTTTTCCACCGGTCTATATGTAAGCCCACATTGGCTCGCACTTGAAGGCCGATGGGACACCATTTCTGAAGTCTGATTCCCTAGCTGGCGAAGCGCGTGCTTAGCTCGGTTGCTGCCAAATATGAGGGGGCCCGATAACTCCTGCAGGAGACTATACGCGGGCGTTGTGCGGTCCAGTATGGGCTGAGGTCCTGAAGGCCAGCAATATCGGTTTATTGCGACGTCCGCAACGAGTGCTGACCTTCAGGTAGGAGACCTAAGACTCGAGAAATCGAAGACCAGAAATTTCAATTCCACCAGGTTCTTGTGGAGGAATGGAAGGAACGACTTGGGCAATCGAGTGCTGGGTACGCCGTTATTACGGCGGTAAGACCCGTTATGGAGGATTGGCTCGAGAGGCATCACGGCTGACACAGGTGATCACTGGGAAAGGATTTCGGAGAGCACCTGTGTCTGATCCGCAAGGAGCCAACGTCTGAGTGCCACCACTACGATGACCAGACCGTAGACACGGCATTCCACACACTGGCAGAATGTCCGGAGTAGGGCGAGTCGAGGCGGCCATCGGAGTGGGGGTTCTCTCGCTTGGTAACATTATTGCGACTATGTTGCGTAGCGAGAGCGCGTAGAACTCTGCCGTCTTTTTCAGCGAGCAAGTTATGCTTGCGAAGGAGATCTTACCGTCCGCCAGGCCCGGGAACGGGCCAGGTACCGCAGAGGACTCGGGCGCCGGAGATCGCCAAACGATCTCCGTCCTTCACAAGCGCAAGCTTGGGGGTGACAGGTGAGGATCACCCTTTTTTTTATAACGTGTGGAAACCCCCTCGGGCCGTCTACCCCACCGGGGTTTGCGGCAGGGTAGTGTGTCGAAATCGAACCGACTAAAACCACACGGTGTGCTAACTCTGCGCCTGAGAAGGGAGGGGTCCGGGAACTGCAGTTATTAACACGACCGGATCCCTCCCAGCGCCTGCCCGCACTGAAGCGGGCACCGTCTGCTGTTCAAATCTCAATTTAGGCGACGCACGGCGCACGCGTACGTCGCCTCCTCGCGGTTGGCCTGTATTGCGGATGGAGGGGAAAACCCGACCCATCCATCCGCGGCCACACTTAGGGCGGCATGAGGCGCTAGTATGCGCGCCTCCGCCGCCTCCTTCTGCGAAATTACGTCTTCGCAGAAGGATGCGACCGCGGTAAAACTGCAATCGCTACCGGCCATGGGTCGTACGATGGCCGGTAGCGAGAGATCTCCTCCTATGACTGCAGTGAGGGCCCGACGCGCTGCGACACCCAAGCAGGGCAGATCGCCAGCGTGTGCTGGGCCGAGTCCTCACTGCAGTCGCAGTGGTGGCAGGCGGGACTCAGTTCCCTCCTAGCGACCGAGTGCAGGTACTTCCCGAAGCAACCGTGCCCGGAAAGCACCTGCGTCAGTCGGAAGGAAAGAGTCTCGTGCTGCCGCCCTGCCCTCTCGAGGATAACCGGCTGGTGCGCCTCCACGGTGGTAAAATCAGCGCGTGGAGCCTCCAGCCGGGACGACCAACTAGCCATGGTGGCTCGACGAGCGGCTTCACGCCACTCGCGTATCTCTTCGGGCGGAGGACGAAATCCGTTCTCCGCCCGATTTTCTGCCGCTCGTCGATAAACTTCGACGAGCACTTCCGCCTCCAAATCCCACGGGGGTGTTCCGGCCAAAGGTGAGGATCACCCTAGCAGAAGCAAGCCGGGGTAGCGGCGCAACCTCAACAAAGTGCTCACGCCCCTTTTTAAAATAGAAAAGGAGCATCAGGGTTCCTACACAGGAGGAGGTCATCTACAAACCATAGGTGGCCCGAGGTACGTCGGGGTTCTAGGGATTTCCTTCCGAGGGTGCACCTGATTTCATGCCAATGCCTTTTTTATATCCATTTATTTGACGACGTGCTTTTAAAAAAACCCGATTTGCCCCCCCCTGGCCCAGAACCTGGGTACGCCCATGACTACATACAAATATTACACACCCTTGGGTCAGATCCTTATGAATCATATTAGTAACTAAAACTAAACTATAATTGTCAAACCAGTAAAACTAACACATTGTATAATAGTAAAAATTGTTGTAAGCATTTAGTCTAGTGCATGTTGTTTCAATGTATAATACTGAAAAAGACTGATAACTAACGTTTTTAGTCTAGAACGTTTTTATGTGAAGTAACGAACTATATCTAATTTTTTAATTTCGTTAGACTAAAAAGGCTACAAATCACATTTGCATGTGGTTTCATGTCGTCTGTCTCACAAAGAATGTGACGTGCCATATGTTGTGCTTGCAACATTAAACTTATTATTTCAAATGTATTTTTAATTAAAAAGGAACCATTTACTGCAAAATAAACAAAGTTATTGACATATCGCGGTCCTGCCCCTAACGTCAAACTTTTGGACTCCAAAACGTATATAAACAGCAATGGTATTTTAAGTACTCCACTGCTGGTTTTGTTGATATTTTTAAAGACGTTATCGTACAGAATAAGCAATGTAAATGACACGCAAGGAACTACTATGGATTTAATTATTTTTTTTATATTACTTAGTACGGTTGTGGCTCGCGTGCACGTCTTGCGTGATTTGTGCGCTTCGGAATCGCGCGTGACGTTGCTTAGGGAACCTTTCCTCCACAAAAGGGGGAGGTCAACTTTAAACCCGCATACCAGCGGGTGCACTAACGTGTCCCACCCTGTTTTACTATGAAACGACAGTTTTATTTCCCTGATGTCGAGACAAGAGCAAGAAATCGGGTTTCTTTATATTCAACTTTTAACTATTTGAATTTGGTTGTGGCTATGTTAGCAACGTCTGAGTTATCAGAAACGACATCATGGTTTTACTACTGCCAGTCAGCAGTGGTGCATTGCAGTATGGTCTTGAGATACTACATTTTTATTGACTATTTTTATGGATAGTTTCATCTTTCTAACAAAGTAGATTAGAAAGCATTGCACAGTTCGTTCCTAAAATTTAAATATTATACATATACATAAGTAATAACACAAAAGCGTAAATTTGTTTTTATAAGATTACTTGAACGTTAATCTGTTCGTTCTTACTAAGGAAATTTGAATTTATATGTTGTAATGACTATTTAGCCAAATTAAATCGAACAGTATATCTAGAAGGAAAAGTTGGTATTCACATCAAATATTTATATTTAAAAAAATGTATTTGGTAAGTAAATAAGCGGACTAAATATGATCACCTATACTCGAACAGTCTACTTTTTGATGATACTACATATATAATATGTATAAAACTGTGCGACGCCATGTGTCATGGTATACTAAAAAATTTGATGGTCACCATTTTTCTTACGTGGTAGCAATGAAGCTAAACAAATTGAAACCCCGTCGGGTACTGATTAATTTAAAATAACATCATTTCCCTTCTTTAAGTTTACAATTGTCATGACCTTGTCTTAAATTCTTATAAAATCACTAACTATTGTCCGCTACTCCGTCTGCGTGTATGTCGGTAATCGCGCCAAAACGTAGTCTATGTCCTTCTCCAAGGTCTAGTCTATCAAGATCCATATATATTATCCAAATCGATTCAGCAGTTTAGCCCTGAAAGCGTAACAGACAGACAGAGAGAGAGTGAGTTACTTTCGTATTTATAGTATTAGTATGGATAGATTTGAATATAAATAATAAAACATTTTAACTTCCGTTCTACCGTTTAACGCTGCCTGCTGTTAAATATAGCTTCTTCCTTCAGATGAAACAGAATGTTGTGATCTTCGTGTTCATTACGATAATGTTATATATCATTACTGTTATGTATCATGATAGATCACTGATTTCTTTCTAAACCTAGAAAATAAAAGAAAACCGCTTCCAGTTCTTTCCACATCACGGGTTAGACTGTTTAAAACCGCCCGCAAAAGTAAAAGCAAAAAGAATGAGTATTACAAATGATTCAATTTGGAGCGACATTATTTTTTGTTGGCCCTTTTTGCGCAAGTTGCGATTTCTTAAGACGATATCACTTTTATTTTTCCTAAAATAGAAGCAGTGATTTTCTGTAGCATTAAAAATAATGAGATGAAATAAAAAAAGTATAATAGAAAGATTTTTAAATATTACATTCATTTACTATTTGTAATATATCGTATAAGTATGGAGCCGTTAAAGGCTTGCTTCGACATAAATGAATCAGTTTGACCAAAATGATACTACAAAGAGCTAGCGCTAAACTACGAGTATTACTCATTGGCTTTTTATCAACTTTATTTAATTTGCAATGTATATATGTGGTGGAATCTTTCAACTCGATTTTGAAGCAGATATCTATCTCCCACTGATTGTGCAGAATTTTTTCTGGCTTATGTATATAGCCTGTCAGTGCAATATTATGATGGCACAGAGCTAATGTGATGCTGGAATTGGAAGCTCGTCATAGGAAATCTGTTATGAAGTAAAAAATTAGTGCTAAACAATTACTTTTTATCGAGTGAGATAGGTAATTGAAACCTCAAACCCTCCAGAATTAGAAGCTAACTTTAAGTTTAAATGTCTATGAGCGACCGTAGTCATTTACTATCTGCTTTAGTGAGCTGTCTGCTTCTTTGCTGGTACCCTTACACGCTAGAAACACAAGAATAAAGTTTTAACTTTTGAATACGGTTCTGGATTGAACACGAGCATTGTTAATATTCGATTTAATATTTATAATATTAGTATTACATTAGAAACCTACAGTAGTCAAATTTGATAGATGAACGTTTATCTCAATCATCATGATTCATTATCTGACTTTTCTATAGGATGCAATATACTTGTGACCCAAAATTAGATCTAGACCCACAGCCGCCACAGTGTGGATCACCATGCTGTATTGTGGCATTGACTGTATTTGCAATAGGCATGGTGACCACTGTATTTCCCTTTCACTCTTGGATTCTGCCTATGTTGACTAACTTTGGTAGGCTTGAATATATAAAAAAGGTCTGTGTTTATGATATAAAAAAGCTTTTTACACTTTAGATCATTTTGGTCAAATTACTTTTGCATTGTACAGTAAACTTACCCAATATCTCATATTACAAATCGAAAATAATTTTGTTACTTCAATACTTAAAAACTTTTTAACACGGAAATTTATTTCGAAGAAATCGAATTTCCTTCATAGGTCTTATGGTGGTTTCAGGAATCAGTCGGCCAGCACTTGGCTCAGCGCCAATGTTCGAACTAGTTTGATCTTTTTATATTTAATACTCTTAAGTTTGATGTAGTAGACTGCCGAACTTATGAGGTTGCTGAGATTAATACTGTTTATTTTACTAAGAGGTTTACGTGAAATTGCTTTTTCGCAAAATTGATAATATGATTCTTAATTTTCTTTGGCAATTATTTTATGGTTGATGCCGATCACCAGTGTGGTGATGGGGCAATAACCACTTGACTCGTGTGTAGCAGGTATAATAAAAAGTTCAACTCACGGTTAATATGTATTATTGTCCAACACTCACAAGTAAACAATAGAAGGTGCGGTAAAGGAAGATACAAGCATAAGCACAGCACAATAAATAGTTTAAGGCAGGAAGATGTATAGTCATAGCATAGCACACAAAATAACATATAGTACATAAGCGATATTAAAGCATTTACACTAGTATATAAACTGAGGTAAACAAGCGTACGTTCCGCGTCAATAACAAGTTACGACTGGTCTCGCCGGCGCCCGCGCACGCCTTGTGGTAGTGTGTTGCGCGGCTCGGTATAGTGCACTCCAGGAGTCGATGCAATCGATATCGATATTGTATGTTATTAATATTAAATATTTTATATGAGAAAAGTAAATATGTAAATATCGTTAGTAGGTTAATTATAATAATATAGAATGTATATATTTAAGTGTAAATATATAAATAGTTATAAGATTTAGATATAGGTTATTCTAAAGATAATTATAATAATATAGTGAAATATTGTGAGTAAGAATGGTAAGTGTAGTAGGTAGCCTACACCACCCCCCTCCAGAGACCGTCACGGGCGATAAAAATCTGGGAATTTAACTCGCCGTCCAGACCGTGTTGTAAATTCTTTATGAGTATCTGGTAAGGGTTCATTGTTGGTTTGGTCGGACAGTATGAAGGCCGGTTTCACTCGGTCTATAGATACTGTGACCTCTTTACCCCTCTGGAATATTTTAAAAATTTTAGTATCCCGGGCTAATACCTTGTAAGGTCCTGAGTATGCTGGTTGTAGCGAACCACGAGATGCGTCTTCACGGAGGAACACGTGATCACTGGTTGCAAGTTCTTTATATACGAAGACCTTTGGCTTGCAATGTCGCGCAGCTGGTATAGGCCGTAGTTTCGCAGCAATACTTTTCAGGCGGGCGGAGAAATCTGACAAGTCAGTAGTGCTGCCTTCGGTAGGTTCATCGAAGAACTCCCCTGGTAAGCGTAAGGGCTCTCCGTAGACGAGTTCCGCAGATGAGCTTTGGAGATCTTCCTTGAAGGCGGTTCGTATGCCTAACAGGACCCATGGCAGTGACTCTGTCCATCTGTCATTTCCGTGGCAGACTATTGCGGCCTTGAGTTGGCGGTGGAAACGTTCCACCATGCCATTGCATGCCGGATGGTAGGCAGTGGTCCGCTTGTGCTCGAAACCGGCTGTTTTCGCCAGATATTCGAATAGAGCGGATTCGAATTGGCGACCACGGTCAGTTGTAATGTCCGTGGGACAGCCAAAACGAGCGATCCACGTTGAAACTAGTGCTTTAGCCACGGTTTCTGCCGTTATATCTTCTATCGGTATTGCTTCCGGCCATCGAGTAAATCTATCTACCGCCGTCAGGCAATACCGATAGCCTTGTGAAACCGGTAGAGGTCCAATAAGATCTATGTGGATCTGTTTGAACCGGGTACGAGGAAGATTAAACGTACCTAGTGGTGCAGTAACATGGCGATTAACTTTGGCTTTCTGACAGGCCATGCAAGTACGCGCCCACTCTCTGCAGTTCTTCCGTATCCCTGGCCAAACAAACCGCTCTGCTATAAGTTTGGCAGATGCATTCGGTCCAGGGTGGCTTAACGAGTGCAGGCTTTCGAATACCTGTCTGCGAAAGAATTTTGGAACATAGGGCCTGGATGTCGGTGTACTGACGTCGCAGTACAGGGCTATACGACTTCCAGGGACACTCAGCTTTTCCAAACGTAATGATGAGCCGTTGTCGATTAGGTGTTGGAGTTCAGGGTCAGTAGGTTGACCTTTGGCTAGCTGCTCGAGGCTAACCGGGGCTCCCAGTTCTTCGATACGTGACAGCGTATCGGCAACTATGTTATCCTTGCCAGATATGTGCCGGATATCAGTTGTGAATTGAGAGATGAAATCAAGGTGTCTATACTGCCTAGGCGAACAGTTTTTCTTCCTCTCATGGAATGCAAAACTGATCGGCTTATGGTCAGTATAGACGACAAAGTGCCGGGCCTCGAGCATATGTCTAAAATATTTTATGCCCTCATAAATAGCAAGCAGTTCCCTATCATAAGGCGAATATTTTGTCTGTGAGGGGCTGAGCTTCCGCGAAAAGAAGGCTAGCGGTTGCCAAGTACTGTGCTGGTATTGTTGGAGGACTGCACCGATTGCCTTATCGGAGGCATCTGTCACCAGGGCAAGTTTGGCGGTACAGTCAGGGTGTGCCAGTAGGGCAGCATTGGCAAGGTTATTTTTACATGCGATAAAGGCTGTAAGGGCATCTCCTGTCAAATTAACGGGATGGGAACCTTTCACTGAGCCTGTTAATAAAGCATGTAAAGGGGCTTGAAGTTCTGCAGCTCGAGGAAGGAACCTCCTGTAGAAATTGAGCATCCCTAAGAATGCCTTGAGCTGGCGCACAGTTGTTGGAGTCGGGAAGTCTCTTACAGCCTGAACCTTGGAGTCCAAAGGCTTAGAGCCTCTTTCGGTTATGGAGTAACCTAAAAAAGTTACCTCTGGCATACCGAAAACGCACTTTTCTGTGTTTATGAGCAAACCAAAGTTTTTCAGCTTTGTGAAAATTTGACGGAGGTGCTCCTCATGGGACAGCTCATCCTTGGAGAACACCAGGATGTCATCCAAATAACAATATATAAAGTCTAGGCCCCTGGTAATCTCATCTATAAACCTTTGGAAAGTTTGGCCTGCATTCCGAAGTCCGAAAGTCATATAAGGGAATTCATACAAACCAAATGGTGTTGTTATCGCGGTCTTCGGAATGTCGTGCTCACTGACAGCTATCTGATTATAAGCCTTAAGCATATCAAGGGTGCTGAAGACTTTGCAACCAACAAGATTGTGGGCGAAGTCATGTATATGCCTAATCGGATATCTGTCAGGAATGGTGCGAGCGTTGAGCATGCGGTAGTCGCCGCAAGGACGCCAGCCGTTGTCCTTCTTCGGAGCTAGATGGAGAGGTGATGCCCAGGGACTCTGCGAAGGTCGAGCTGTACCGTTCGCGAGCATAGCCTGGAACTCCTGTTGAGCAATCTTTAATTTGTCGGGAGCTAACCGACGTGGTGTACAATAAACTGGAGGGCCTGGAGTGGTGCGTATGTGGTGGACTGTGTGGTGAGTGATGTTACGGTGTGTTCCAGTTGGACGGGTAATCTCGGGAAATTCTTCGAGAATTTTGTGATACCGGGAGTTACCAGTCAAAACTTTAACAGAGGCTATACTACTACATATTACTACTTTGGCTACAGAAGATACAGAGGTAGTACTATCTAACAGGCGTTTGTTACGGCAATCTACAATAAGAGAGTAGTAATTTAAAAAGTCTACGCCTATGATGGGCTTAGTTACTTCAGCTACAACAAAACGCCAATTAAATATTCTACGTAAGCCAAAATCTAAATTTAGGTGTATATAACCATATGTGGAAATAGTGGAACCGTTCGCAGCACTCAAGTTGTAGTCCGTCCTAGCACGTCGATCATGAAGAAGAGACCGGGGGAAGACGCAGAGATCGCTTCCAGTATCGATGAGAAACTGTGTCTTCGAAGCTCGGTCTGTGACAAACAGGCGACCAGTAGGAGTTGAAGGGCAGTCAGCAGTCGCCATTATCGACCGCCCCTGGCGTTTCCCGATTTGTAATCGCAGGGGGATACGCATTTGCTGGCTTTCTCTGCAAATCTGTTATGGTACCAGCAAAGCGGGAACTTCCTGTAATTCGACTGAGAGCGCTTCGACCTGGAGACCGATCTGCGATGAAGTGATCTTGTAGATCGCGCACGGGGTCTGCTCCTGTCTGCAGCAAGGTCCTGGAACTGCCTCCGAAGCTCGGCGACTTCTCTAGCCAGAATATCCAGTGATGAATTAGGAGCGGCCATACTTGTAGAAGCTACAGATGGTGAAAGTAAGGCCAGCTCTTGAATACGATCGGCCAAGTCCGCCAGATCGTCGGTGGAGGATGTTATCGGTTGACCCGCGAGCACCGTCTGGATTCCATGGGAAAGGCGACTTATCCAGATCGTCTTTAAGAAATCGTCGGGAACGTTGACGCCAGCGAGGCTTTTTAAATGGCGAAGAAATTGCGAGGGCTTTCGATCTCCAAGCTCCTCGTGCATTAACAGCTGTTTCAGCTTCTTCTCCTTTGACGCTGTCAAGCGCTTAATCAGCTCGCCTTTTAATTTTGCGTATTTGTCTGTGGCTGGTGGACTAATAATGAGGTCTTTCACTTCCCTAGCAAATTGGGTATCCAGCTGGCTAATGATATAATGGAACTTAGTAGTGTCGCTGGTGATGCCAGATATCGCAAATTGACACTCCACCTGCCCAAACCATACCTCAGGCTCTTCCGGCCAAAACGGTGGTAAGCGTGTGCCAACTTTAAAAACATCGATATTTTTCATCGACTCGCCCTCATCTCTAATGTTCGACCTTTCCGTCGTCAAGGGCATTGTACGTCCACGTTCGTCTTGAAATTCCTTGTCCGTGATTCAAGTAAGGGGTCACCAATATGGTTGATGCCGATCACCAGTGTGGTGATGGGGCAATAACCACTTGACTCGTGTGTAGCAGGTATAATAAAAAGTTCAACTCACGGTTAATATGTATTATTGTCCAACACTCACAAGTAAACAATAGAAGGTGCGGTAAAGGAAGATACAAGCATAAGCACAGCACAATAAATAGTTTAAGGCAGGAAGATGTATAGTCATAGCATAGCACACAAAATAACATATAGTACATAAGCGATATTAAAGCATTTACACTAGTATATAAACTGAGGTAAACAAGCGTACGTTCCGCGTCAATAACAAGTTACGACTGGTCTCGCCGGCGCCCGCGCACGCCTTGTGGTAGTGTGTTGCGCGGCTCGGTATAGTGCACTCCAGGAGTCGATGCAATCGATATCGATATTGTATGTTATTAATATTAAATATTTTATATGAGAAAAGTAAATATGTAAATATCGTTAGTAGGTTAATTATAATAATATAGAATGTATATATTTAAGTGTAAATATATAAATAGTTATAAGATTTAGATATAGGTTATTCTAAAGATAATTATAATAATATAGTGAAATATTGTGAGTAAGAATGGTAAGTGTAGTAGGTAGCCTACAATTTCATATTGGTTGATACAAATCTGTAGTATGGAGTTTTTCATTAACCATCCCCGCAGCATATTTATCCAGTTCAAGCTTAAGTTTTTCGACGTCTTAAATTAATCCTTTGAATTTATTCAATTCTAAATGAGAAAATTTAAAGCCGTTTAGCTAAAAGCACAGACATTTGCAGTTCTTTCTCACGATTCTCAATGAGTTATTCGGGTAGCTCACGGTTCTTTACCGTATAAATCATTTATAATTTCCACTTGTAATTTTACATTTCCTCCCTGTAGTCCTGTAAATGTCAGTAAATAGCTTTATTTTCCACTCGCAGCATTCATGAGTAAGTTTTTATTATGCCCATGTCGTTTGTCACGTCGAGACAGAGGGAAGCGTTAATTTGACAAGGGATCTCCTGCCATACTGACCTACTTGCGTACTGGATTACTTTGTTCTACGTGTTGGCTTGTCATAATTTTTCGAATCAGTATAAATTTTGAGTTTATGTTTTATGTTTAAGCTAGTGGAAAATGTTTAGCATTTTCAAGAAGATTTTCCAGGAGGATAGTAGTTTTGGCTGTTTATGTTTCTTTGGAAGTTCCACCGACCTTTCAAAGATACAGAAACAGACTTGTACCTGTGCTACTGATCTGATTTTAAGAACTAAAGTATTTATAGATTTGTAATAATGGCCCGGACCATAAAATTTATTGTTGTTCGAATAGCATATTACTATCATCTGTTATTCGTTTTATAAATTGTTTGTCAAATTTAAACTTGCCTTAAATTATTTAAGTTTTACCAATAATTATTAGAAAAGCATTTTCATTAAATAATACGTACGTATTGGGAATTTAGGTAATTAGGTACTTACAGGAACAGTATATATATTATGAAAGGACTTTGAATGAGTAACATGAATTGCTACAAAATATGAATTCAGGTGGTTGAAAATATAGTAAATATTTGCATAGTTTAATTCCCAATAGCAACTTCCTACAAAACTGACAGATGAAAAGTTTATAACTAGGAAACTAATTGGTCCCCAATGGGCCGATAGTCATAGTGGATGACTCCCTAGTGCGGCTACAGACCGGCAAATTTGATATGAATAGTTTATTTAACGTATGCGATTCGCTCTTCATTTTATTTTAACTAACATTTGTTTCGTGCGAATCAATCACAACTTCACACAATTTTGGTAGTTTTATGTAATACTAGTTTTTTTCTTTTATGAACCTTTTCTTAATTGGTATGCATACTCTTTCATAGAGTATGTGATAAGGTTTTGAAACCGTACCCAACAAAAAATAAATTCATATCTGGACAGCACGGATAGTGTAGAACTGTAGAGGTTTAAGCGGTCGTTTTCTTTAGCGCTAGGCGTTGTGGGTTCAAGAACCACATGGGATAACTGTGATTATGTAATCCACTCAAACTGCTATTCCATGTGGGATTGTTGTTCTTTGGAGTTTCAGTGTTCTTTGTACCCGTTTGAAGTATGTTCCAAATGTGAGTCTTTTAAAAAAATTAGTACTCATAAATTCTCTGAACTGTGCTTCAATAATTAAATTATAACTTTTTAAAAATATTTAGTAGCAATAAATATTTTCAGTAAATGTATTAATTGTTATTCTTGGATTAATACATTTATAACCTAAACTATATGAACAACTAATACACCGAAAATCAGTAAATCAAATGCAACTGCCGCCAAAACCATAAAATAGCATCTCCCAAACAGCACTTTCGGATATGGAAACCAGAATATAATGGCACTTCTTACTACCGTAATGGGTGTCAGTAAGGCACCAGCTGTAGGATTACAGGGGTCAAATTAAATCAGACGTATTGTATTCAAAGAGCGAGTGCGATTTTATGATCCGTGAATATCGCGCAGGCATTTCTAGATGTTCGGATCACATTTTTATTGTTATGGAAATACGAGTTTCCCGTTAGTTGGAAATTTCAAAAGGGTCGATTAGGATGTCTGGTTTTGAAGGTTCTGCACAATACGTAGTCCCCCTTCTTATTTGTAAGATGTGCCCTCGGCCGAGTTGGGCTGCATTCCTTTCAAGGGTTTTCAAAATTTTTAGCCTCAAGATTTCTTTGTGATGTTGGAGTGACTTTTAAAGTTCGCGGTATTGAATTATGGTCCGCGCGCTCGATTGAGTTTTTACTATAGCGTGAAAATTTCTTTCCAACTCCCATATTTTTGATATCATGTAAATGGTTTTATGGATATTTGTGAATGGATTGATTTATTATGTAACGTAACTGGCTACATTTTTTTAGTCAAATGTTTTGGTAAACGGATTGATATAAATATATCTATACTAATATTATAAAGCTGAAGAGTGTTTCGTTTGTTTGTTTGAACGCTCTAATCTCCGGAACCGCTAGTCCAATTCGGAAAATTCATTAAGTGTTGGATAGTCCATTTATCGAGAAAGGCTATAGGCTATATATCATCACGCTAATAATAATAGGAGCGGAGGACCAATTAATGTGGTGTCAAAAACGGGGAAAATTTTCACGCTACGGGCAATAGAAGACGCAAACGAGGTTGCGTGGGTCAGCTAATTGAATGATGTAAAGAATGAATATAATCGTCATCATTATCTACATCACCAATAGCTTTTAATAATTCACTGCTGTACATTTGCCTCTTTTAGACACAAGAAATAATAATAACGTCTCAACCTTCGTGAAGTGAGCCATTGATTTCTTAAATAAACACAATCAGTCACGGCCCACGCTAATCCGATTTATTTTGTCCTTTAATAAAAAATAAATAAATCAAATTAAATGTATTCGTTATCAGTTGACTTTTTTTTATGGTTTATATGCGGTCCTTTTTTACTTTTGAAGAATTTTGGGATTGTATTATATGATTTAAATTTCTTTGAATTAAGTCTGTATAAAATAAACCATTCATTTTTATTGTAATAAAATTATGAATACAACGTGTTACCGAATTAAGCTAAGTTCTAGTAACACAGACAGTTGAGAGTTTGTGACGAATTTTATTGAATTTTCGTGCAATATGAGCGTTGACTCGTTATTGATGGACGTCCCGTGACGTAGCAGCAGTGCTAAAATCGCGCTTTTCATAGAAGATAATAAAGCTTTATTTTTTAAATAAATAAAATATTTTAACATTTATCTATGTTTATTTTAAGAGAAGATACAAACATTAGCTGTTCTCATAAAGAACATTTAATTAAATAAAATATTTCTATCTATCTTACAAATAATAATATAAAAAATATATGCCTATCTTACATAAAATTTCTTTGCATTGTTCAGTTTAGCTTGTTAGATGTCAATATCTAACATCTATTGCAAAATTAGAAACTTACTCTAAAAGTTTTTATACATAGTAGTTATGCTAGTAGCCATCAAATTACCAAAAAAAATATAAAATAAAATAAATAAATAATTTTAAGTTAAATACAAAACCATTTTTCAGCTAAAATAAAACTATTCTGGATCAAGTTTAGTTGCATTAGTAAGTACCTAATTATATTAGGCACATTTTAGGCACCCAATTGATGATGGAATATGAAACAATGTTTCGTATCAAATTTGGGACAAGTTTGTATCTTTTTAGGATAGGATATCGATCATCTACGGTTTAGATATGAGAAAATCGCAAACCGTGTTCCGTGGATTATTTGATAGATCGGTGAGACTACATGCGTGGAATGCTTCAAAAACGTGTCTTGGTAAACGGATTGATTGATCGGCATGGGAAGAATTTCGGGTGATAAAAATTAATGAATGTAAAACACTAATGTTACGTTCTTTTTAAATATACCCTAATTTTAGCTAACAGAGCAAACTTGTTCTACCTGCCATATCCTAGCTTAAAGGCTTAAAGTAGCCAATGATTATTCTAAACGAAGAATAAAATTATTATAGTAACTGTTTGTGAGAGTTGAAACCTTATACCTATGCGACTACGACCTGGTGAAATCGGCAACTAACTGTTGAGTGAAGGTGTATTCTGTAGGCGCATATCGACTATCTATTTTTACCGAACTACGACGAAATTAAAAGGCAGTATAATAGTTTTGGTAGTCAATGTTTGTTTGTATATTTCACTAATTCTTAACCGATTTTAATGCAGCCTGCCTCGGTGGCGCAGTGGTAGCGCCTGCTGTGTTTGAGATCTCGGGTTCGATTCCCGAATCGGACTAAATGTTTGTATGATCTGCAAATATTTGTTTCGTATTTCGAGTGTTTTCTACGTATAATATGTGTGTATTTACAAAAAAAAACGTATATTTGTATTTATATTAGTTATCTAGTACCCATAACACAAGCTCTGCTTAGCTTGGGACTAGATGGCGTTGTGTGTTAGATGTGGATAAGATGTCGGTATCCACAGATTCGGAATAATAGTCCAGGTAACATAGGCTATATAGATTTTAAAGGAGTCAGGTTTTTTTATAGTTACAAGCCAGCTAAAGTGACTCTACTCTTCCTTGATGAAAAGGATAAACAGCATGGAAGAGTAGTGGTCACCATACTCATTGCGAGTGCAGACAATGATTATAATATATTCACAAACTTCTAAGGTCTGATTTATTACTAATAGTCATAAACCAGCCTCACAACACTAGTGCATTATAGTCGAGTGACCACACTAGACATGCTTTCCGCTACAAATAAATCATGGAACGAGCGAGCTTTCTGTTTAAATATTCCAGGCCCGAGGGGTAACGTTCAGAACAGTAAAATCGTCTATTTCAGTAAATTTGTTTAACTATTACTTTAAGTTTATTAAATGTAAACTAGTTAAAAAATTGATCAAACTTCTATGTAATACAACTTTTAAATGTACTTTTATCAGTGAGTGGTGAATGAATGGCCCTAGTCTTTTCATTGGGTTCCTAAAACATTTTTTTCCGTGGGAGAGCCACGCTTCGGCATGAATTGGCCGGCTCGACCGGAGTGATACCTCGGCCTCACAAAAAACCGGTGTGAAATAGCGCTTGCGCTGTGTTTCAATGAGTGAGTGAGGATACCGGAGGCCCATACCCCAACCCCTCCCCCATTTCCTCTCCCCATCCCCCAAAGGTCGGCAACGCACTTGTGACGCTTGTGGTGTTGCGGGTGTCCATGGGCAGCCGTAATCGCTTACCATCAAGTGATGCGTCTGCTCGTTTGCATCATATTCAATAAAAAAAAATCAACGAAAAGTATGTTCAAAGAATTTGAAAACAAAAATTAGGCAGGCAAGAGTTTTCTTTTACCCTCACTCTCAAGATGAATCACATGATGCTTATCACGGATAAAGAGTTAGCCATGTGTTTCTAAACTGTATTATATTAGAATATATACAATTGTTATCATTTGTTTCATTCAGATTACGTGGTATATAATACAAACACCCATTAGAGACTAACCGACTGAAGTAACGACCCATTTATATGTAAATTGGACTGTACAAAGATAATTAAAGGGATTTCAGCCCTTCAGATCTATTCGAAGTCGTAAGTAGTGAGAACATTTACGTCGTGAGATTAAATATTATTACTCATATGTACGAGTATTTGAATGAAGAACGCGTCGACAGCTACTGTTTATGGAGCCCTAGTATTTTAATGACAATTGTTGTGACAAATGGATTACCTACCTAATTAATATGTCTTACAAGGATTCAATATGGATGCAAATACAACAATATTTTTTAGATACTAAGTAAAATATTAGAAACAATCTGAGTTCTTAAGAACCAACAAAAGAAATATATGGAAATCGAAAAAAATTGTATACTTTGTTTCAAATTATCCATACAATTATTATTCTGTACAAATAACCTCTAAAGGCGTATTTTAGATATTTTTTAGGGAACAGTTCTTTCATATATAGGTAGTTTTAGTAAACTTGTAATTAACTTTTTATCGATACTACGCTCCTTTTGCTCGTAGCATGATGTTATATAGCCTATAGCCTTACTCGATAATTGGGCTATCTAACACTGAAAGATTGTATTAGGTACCTAATAATTTATGGCCCAAAATGGAAGTTTTTAATAATATATTTCAACTGAATAAAGTCAAACGAAACACATGAAAGAATTTTTGTTTCAATGTTGAATCATTATACCATTTTTTTGTTTATAAATGCATGTTGTTTAACTCACCTACTATACAAAAATATAAAAATCGTGAAGTCACTGATTGTATTCAAAAACTATTAAACGACATATTTTGTTCTTTTTTTACACTTAATATATGCCACGTACAACATGAGCAGGACAATAAACTGCATCGACTATAATTACTTTGATATTATCTACCAAAATACCAATTTATAACGAACAGGCATTTAAAAGCTAAAAATGTTCCAACATGTCATCAATCATTTGACAGATTGACAGACGACGTCAAATATGACAGTAATGAAATTTTACGCCCGCATCATTGCATTTGCCTCGGTAATTATGTGTTAAACTGGACGGGTTATGATGCTGGATTTTTTATTGATGTTATAAGTGGAATGTCATTAAGAAAAATTAAATTTTTTTTTTTTGGTTCTGTGAAGCAAATTGTGATGAATTTGCATTTTATGTTAATTTAATCATTCAAGCGTCTTTAAATTTCAGTACACCCAAAAATAAAAAATAAAACAATGTAATAATGACATAAGTGGAGTTTAAGTCAATTCAATTTCAAGCTCTTAACAACACGTCAAACAGTTAGCAAGAAACGTATTAAAAATCTCTCAAACAGAAACGGAATAACACAGAAGTAACAAAACCTGACATCGAAATGTGGATTCGAATAAAGGAGTTGCTCTGTGACAGTCGCAGATTCCAAGATATAAGAAAACAATATTATATTTGCTGTTACGGTACATGAAAATCAACGTATTACAACTCTTAATCACCTAAGAATAAAGCATCCAGTTTTGAATAAGGAAGCAATAATACTAAGGTAGTTTCGATGTCTTTAGGTGTAAATTATTCAAACGCGGCTCATCCAACGACGCTTGGCTGATTCTACTTTTTTACCGCCATAAGCTCGACTTTAAACATAAACGAAGGAATTATTTAGAGAGCCCGGATCAAGAATTAAACCACAAGGTGTCACTGTTGAATGCTGATTACGACCCAAATCAAGGATCTTAAGAATTTTTGAGTGACAGTATCACGGAGTTTCGTTTTTGTTGTAAATTATAAATGTCTAAAATAAGAACTGATTTTTTTATTCTTAGTTATTGACATTTCAATTTACGGCATAGTTTTAAAATAATTTTGTTTTAAAATTTTCTTACTTTACTTACTGAATTACAATCCAATGATTAGCGCGAGTGATATATTATGGGTATATATTTGGGATTTCTTTCTTTTATATAAAGCGCGCCCTGTCGATAGAACACTAGCTTACTACCTTCATTTACAGCTAGATGGCGTAGTTTGACAAATGGCTGTCATGGTTTAATGATAAAAAGAGTGAAGTGTGAGGTTAGGCAAAGAATTATTTTATTATTTGATTTGTGAAAAAGAATCGACAAATCTGTTAAGAAACTTTATATGTCATTTCTTTGTATTTTTAGTTAAGATACCTAATATGTTTGTTAAGATCTGTTTGTAGTAAAACGATGTAAAATATGCTTAAATAAAAACTTTGTATTTTCAGAGCAACACAATAAGTTTTATTTTGCCGATTTCTAATAATCCCGACTAATTGTCTTATATATATTTTTTTTATTATTATATAGGGAGCAAACGAGCAGACGTATCGCCTGATGATAAGCGATTACAGCCGCCCATCGACACCCGCAACACCAGAGGCGTTACAAGTGCGTTGCCGGCCTTTTAGGAAGGAGTACGCTCTTTTCTTGAAGGTTTGAAGGTCGTATTGGTCCGGAAACACTGCAGGCGACAGCTCATTATTAATAATGATTTACCTGAAGTAAATGATTCGTTGACATATAGAATAAATATAAAATGTAATAATATTTTTTTCTCTGTAACATTTATTCTTTTACCGATTTAGAAAATAGATAAGCTTCGATTTTAGAGAGGAAATGTATTGAAAGGATAAAATAGATACAAACTGTTTTGAATTATTTGACAATGTATATATTATACAGTCAGACCGTTGCTGCCTAACGGTGACGAAATATGTTAGAACTTAAATTTTATTATACGAATGCCATTTTATCAAAGTCGACTGTATAGGGATCTAGATCCATATATGGCTATGAACACACCGTGGTGCTACAGTGAAGCGAAGCTGAAAAGACAGGTGCATCTAGTAAGTTGAAATCAAATTTCCCAAAAAATACTCGTATATATATTTATATGTTTTCCTGAGTAATTTAATTTTATATCAAAATTGTGTTATGTTTAAAACTTCTTTCGAGAATGCGAATGCGAATGAATTACGACTAGGAGTTGTGATATAGGTTTTATGTATATTGTTTCTTTGTATACAAAAGTAAATAACAGAATAACGTGATTGCCAACTAGCAACGCGAAAGCGTTAAATTTTTTAATTATTACAATTACGAGTAACGTTAGCAGTAATATGAGTAAAAGTTTGTTAAAAAAAATATAACATAGTATGTGTCTATAATAACAGTAGCTGAACTAAACACTATAAAGACTAAATACATAAATTATTACGATCTTTTTAATGATTAATATAAATACTTATTCGCGGGGGAGCTAAATACTTAGAAGAGAAAAATATAGATTCAAATTTACTCGAATCTCTTTGTTAAGGTCACAAATGTGTTTTTAAGAAATTTTAGTTTTACATACATTAACAGCTGTATTTAGCTTCACTTACAATGTTACACTGTACAAAGGTGCATATCGTGACCACACTAGCCATTCGTTGCGCACAAATCGCGTCCATGTCGCGCTTACTTTATGGGACAGCCGGCGGCATCTCACTATGCCTCTGTAGCATACCTACACATAGGATTGGAATGTTTTCAAGAACTAGACTCGACTTTTGTAACATAAATACTGGTTCTAAACTTCTTACACACGTTCCGATAAATAGTGTAATTATTTTATCGTTAAATATTCCAATGTCCATTTCATTTATAAAGAAAAGAAAAGGTTTCGTAATATGTCATGTAATTCTTATATAAAAAATAAAATGTTACTATTTATATACATATATAATCGTTAAATATGTGCGTGAAATAAAAGCACTTGTTTGGTGCAGAAGTTTTTGGGTATTTTAAACCTGCACAAACCACCCAAACATTACTTAATACATAATATATTAATACTTTAAAGATTTATTGTATTTGTTTTTTCATCAGCTTTATTCCGTGTTTCTTACTTATTTAACAGAAATATGTGTGTTACTGAAATGTATTAAATAGTTTCCAAGTAATTGCGTTAAGTTTTACTTTTTAAAATAATATAGTATCATGTTACGGAATAAAACAAGTGGACTCTTGAAATTGGATCAAGGCATTTAGCAAATTAATTATTATTAAACACAATACACATCAGTATCGTCTTGATTTGTGTGACACATATTAATTATTTCTGTTAAATTGTTTCGTAGGAAAAGTAAATAACAAATTTATTTTACATCAACCTTAATGGAACTACATCATAAATTTATTTCTTCCCTTTTATCCTTATTGGTTGTATTTTCCTCGAATTTAAATGGCCTTTACGGGAGTGAAAATATCCAAACTAAAAATAATTTTCCGAATCAACTCATAAACCATAGAATCTAAGATAACAATAGTTAAAAAATTAGGAGAGGTGACTTTCTTGTATTTTAAATCTTTTTTTAAATTTAAGAACATTCAGTGCCTTCTCTATAAAACACAAATCTGTGCGATTGTACTCAATACAGTGCACACGCCTTCATTCGTGGACGCCGTTTTCGGTATCATGAGGTTACATTGGTTATGTACAGGTATAAAACAGGCGTCACTTTCTTGTTATAGACCGAAGATTTCAAGCCTGATAGCGGTGACGCGTGTGGTCATATTTATTTATCAGATTCTGTTGCTATGATCTACACATCGGAGGTTTTTTCAAGTATGTTATAAATAGTAAATATATCTTTATTTCTTTCAAATTAACTGTTAATTTGAAAGAAATGAAGATATATTTTATTTGTAATTTTATCTGGAACCGAAATGTTTTCCTGATTTAGATTCGAAAACCGTTAGCGAGGTTTTGTGGATTTTTTTTATATAAATTTAATAACTTACAATTCGTTCAAAAATGGAAAATTATATTACAAAACATGCGATTAAAAAAGAAAACAATAATCAGCAAGATAGCTTTAAAATCACTGCTGGACGAGGGGTTCTCCTTTAATATAATAATATTAACTATGTTATGAAGTAAAAGTATTGTCATAAAAGTAGAGAATGAATATCTCTACTTTTATGACAATACTACCGTGGGAGAGCCACGCTTCGGCATGAATGGGCCGGCTCGACCGGAGTAATACCACGGCCTCACAGAAAACCGGTATGACATAGGGCTTGCGAGTGAGTGAGAATACCGGAGGCCCATACCCCAGCACGTCCCCTCTTCCCCCTCCTCCTCCTCCTCCACTTCACTCAAACGCCGGCAACGCACTTGTGACGCCTCTGGTGTTACGGGTGTCCATGGGCGGCGGTAATCGCTTACCATCAGGCGATACGTCTGCTCGTTTGCTCCTATTCAATAATAAAAAAAAACTAGAATATACCTACCTATATTTGAAAGAGCCACAATATAGAAACAGATTAGGAAATTTCGTTCTTAAAATAAAAACAAAGAATACACTCGGGGAAATATTTCCAAGCGTAAATACCAATTTGAAATTTCCCGCGTTGTGCATATTAAAACATTTCATTCGCCGTTTCAGTAGTTGCTCCGCGAGGCGTGCAGAACTCCACGGGAGGTCGGTTGAGTGCACACTACAAAGGTCGACTGTGATGTGTTTTCCTTTTATTTATGTGAACCTGGTGCACTGGGACACATTACTAATACATAATGTTGTTCAAACGAATTTACCTCTTAGTTTCTAGTTATAAAACACATTTTACCTTAAACTAAGTGTTTAAATAGAGCATTGGCACGATTAGTTAAATGGAGTAAAAGTATGTGAAATGTCACTTCATTATAATTTCTAATGTATGTAATGTTGCGAGTGCAAGGACAATAAAATCATTTGTGACACAAAGGTTGTAGTTATATTGAACTTCGTATCATACACAAATCCTGGAAATTGGGAAGAAACTGTGTAAGAGTGATATTTTTTTTATGTAGTAAAGGGCAAGCTAGCAGACCTATCGCCTGATGACATCAGAGGTGTCACAAGTGCGTTGCCAGTCGTTTGGGGGACGGGGAGAGGGATGGGGGAAGGGGTTGGGGTATGGGCCTCCGGTATCCTCACTCACTCGATGAGACACAGCGCAGGCGCTGTTTCACACCGGTTTTTTGTGAGGTTAAAACCTAAATGTAATAGTGGTAAAAAATAATATAACAAATTGGTTCAAAATGATAATAGATATGAAATATTATGCGAATAAATAAAAAAAACAATGAAATTTGAGTTCTTCTGACTACAACTCCTCTTCGATGTCAGTCAAGACCTCTTTCCAAATTTAAAATATTACTAGAAAATCTGTGAAAACTAAAAGAAGGTTGTCATTATTTGATATTCTATTTTTTTTATTTTTTTCCAACTGAGTTTTATAATTTATACAATCATAAATATAGAATTTTGAAAACTATATGAAAGTATTACCATATGCTAGTCCCATGTCGTACTTAATCCACAGATGGTGACAGCCCCAAATATTCAAATTCCCTATTTTGTTGTAATTGTAATAAAATGTCTAGACAAACAACTTAACACTTTCCCCTTACGTCCGAATAAATACGCCCTCTTCGCAATATTTCTTCCATTTTCTATCTGAAAAAATCCAATTTCGCATCCGTCTACAACACGTGACGCCCGAAAAAAAAAGCACCGAGTCTGACAAAGCCGTCATAAAGTTCCCAAGTAATTCATAAACTGGGAAAGTGCCATTCCGCTTGTGCCCCGCCGATTCGTCCCGGACGACAGAGCCCTATTAATTTTTACGATCCATTTAATTCTTTAACCTGGCAGAATCGATTTATAACAGTTTACCGCCGGAGATTTAACTGGAGTTGTAAAGCTTCTGTCGGTGTCTCGATACAGTACTGCATCGCTATCGGCACGCCATTGAACCACCGGGAATCGCTAATTGGATTTTCTACTTCATTTGCACTAATAAAATGGTTACACATTGTATGATTTAAAATACTTATAAATAACATACTCTTACTAAAATAATTCAAATAAGTAAATTACTGTTTGACCGTTATTTTTACGCTTTGGCATGAATGGAGCGGCTCCACCGGAGTGATACCACAGTCTCGGTGAAAATCGGTGAGAAATAGCACTTGCGGTATATTTCATCGAGTGAGTGAGGATACCGGAGGCCCCTAACCCCTTCCTCCATCCCCCTCCCCATCACTCAAATGTCGGCAACGCGCATGTGACGCCTCTGATGTAGCGATTATTCATAGGCGGCGGTAATCGCTTACTATAAGGCGATACGTCTTCTCGTTTGCCTCCTATATCATAAAAAGACGCCTTGATGATGTACTAATAATTGAATCCAGAAGACTGAGCCTGGACTCTTTTCGACAGAAGGAGAGATTTTTATGATGAACTCTTTCAGATGTCTCCTGAACATGGGAATATAATATATATAATATCTCGTGTCTGAGACACTATATCGTAATGAACAATATCTTGTTCATTACGATATAGTATCTCAGACTGTAGATATCTCTAATGACATCTCTGTTATATACAGAATAAAAATCTCGACGACATTAATAAAAAATAAACTCGTGATAGTAAATTCGTAGAAACTATGGAATCTTAGTTCTTTAAGACATGTACAGAAACCTCAAACGTGATCAGATCATACCTAAACGATAGGTACTATTAAATTCGGGACTGAAAATCCTTGTCGCACTTATGTGTAATTAGCTTTTGCCCGCGGCACTGCCCGCGTGTATGTCTATTATCGCGATATAGAGCAGTGTTCCTCAAGAATCAAAGTATATCCATGCCAATCAGTACAGCGGAATGGAACAAAGTCTCTAAGAAGTTCATAAGAGCAAAACGAATGACGAAGCTGTATACAGAAAGTGGTAGTTTAGCTTTAACCAAACAAGAAGACTTTACTGTTTTAGGCTGAAAGGGTCTATAGACTTTACGACTTTGTCTCCGAAAGTATTATCAAGGTAGATTAGATCTTCATCAGCCAAACTGAAACGACTTAAATTGTAGTATAGCTGACCCACGCTATCTCGTTTGCGTCTCCTATTGCCTGTAGCGTGATAATTTTCCCCCGTTTTCGAAACATTTTTATTGATGCTCCGCTCTTATTGCTCTAAGCGTGATGATATTTAACCTATAGTCTTCTTCGATAAATGGGCTATCTAACACTAAAAGCCTTCTACAAATCGGGTAGACGAGTAGTTCCTGATATTAGCGTGTTCAAGCAAACAAACTCTTCAGCTTTATATGCTAGTATAAGATTGGAATGGCCATAAAACAATTAAAAAACAAAAAGGACGTAGAAAAGACAAAAAACATCACAACTTTTGAAAATAGGTTTATTTATAGTCTTTCAGAGCACTCTTTACTAGGTTTTAATCAAAGGAATAAATTGAAAATCATGTGTGATCGTACGATTTTTAGAAAGAGTGTCAACACTTATTGAAAAATTAAAGATTCACCTCGCCTTTGAACCAGTTTACAAACTATCTGGAGAATCATCCCATAATTATAAGGGAATCACATTGAAGTTTATCAGCAAAAAGCCTTTAAAGAGTAAACAGATAGTCAAGCTCTCTCTTCGGAAGCAAAGCCTCAAAAACGAACATACGTTCAACGAAAACTTTTCACTAATCTTTAATAACTACGATAAAATTATATTACAGCAAAATTAAAAGAGGACCTATCACACAGATTTTCAACTTGTATGTGTTTTTAACAAACGACAAATTGCACGTTTGGCCTAGTGGTTAAGCGGTCGCTACACCGTTTCCTACTTCGCCAAGTGTAGGGTTCAAATTCCACATGTGTGATCCACAAATTGTTGTTTTAAGTCAGGGTGTTCTTTGTCTCCGTTTCAAGTATGTTTGTATGCGACACAGGAATTATTCCTAGTGCGGGAGTCGTATTTTAAATAAAAAAGAATGTATCCAAAACGAGGTCTCTAACAATGGTTTTGTAAACAAGTTCAAGGTCATTCTACTGGTAATAAGAGAACTATGCTTAGAGATTCTTTGCGTTGAATGGCATCAACCTCTAAACTTTTTTAAGGTCGTTAGGTCGTTCGTCGAAGAGATTTTCTTGGAAATCACTAACTGGATAATATATTCTCAGGTTAATTCTCTAAAAAATTTCGTACTACCACAAAAAATATTCGTGAAATAAATTATGAATTCTCCACAATAACAGAGAGCTTTTAAAATAAAAACTCAATTTGAGCATAAAAGAAAAACGCGTGTGATCTTCACCCACAAACGACGTCACAACCCACTTCAACATAAACATGTTGATTAAATCATATATGTATTTCAAAAACTCGTGAAACTTGACCTATGTCATCGCCTCAAAGGAGTAACCTTCATATGCACGATGAGATTAAAGAGAAATAAAAAATAGGTTTAATAAAAACACAAAAAGTAATTTTCCGAAGCGAAATGTAACTGTCCAACTTTTTAAATTACAATTTTTATTTTATACTGGTTTAAGTAAGCTGAAAATGTTGCTATGTCAATAAAACTGTCGCATTAGCTCTTGCACATTGGTACGTTGTTGGTAGTTTTTACGCTTATACTAAGATTATAGATTTTTGGGAATTCGTCACCAACCAGCCCGCTTGTTCAGTAGTATTTAGAGCGATAAAATTTATATCTTGTTAAGTGACAAAATAACATTATACAGTAATATTTCACCAAACGCAATGAGGTGAGACGTGCTTTCGATCATAAATTATGTTGCATTCACTGTGCACAGACTGTATAGTCAGCTATTAGCAGGAACCACTGCTTCCGCGAGTCGCTTCATAAGCCGATTACAAGAGCTATGGCAAATAAATACGTATTTCAATAACAGGAAAATAATATTTCTTAAATAAATTTAATTTGTCATATTTTAAGACGACTGTCTCCTGTCTCTTCAAATGGATACTTGATGGGTTTGAAAGTATCATTAGGGTAACGTGACGTCTAGTGGCTCAAGAGATATTACCCTCTAAAATTATAGTTTTTATGAAAACTGATTTCTTATTTATTCATTTCGAATTCATGCATTACACTATGGCTACTACGAATATGTACCTCGTACAACACATTTTTCACACGTACGTACAAATGTTTGATTTTTACGTCAATCATTTTTCTGAGTAAATTGGTGACGCTCGAGCGATGTGTTTTGATACTAACTGAATTTTAAAATGGAGCAATGGCTCTGGTATATTTTTATTTTTTTAACCATGCGTTGTTTTACATATCCGTGTTATTGCTGAAATTCATGACTTTGTATTTATGTCTTGTTTCTATTGTACCTGAAATATCATCATCTTGGAAAGACTTACAGATATATAACAATGATATATAATTACAATTAAATCATCCCATTGCTAATTACAAGTCTCTGCATGTAGATACTCTGAGGAGAACTGTCGACTTTAATTAAAATACGGTACACATTTAACACATACACACAAGAAATAATACACGATTATATACGTACAACAATGTATATAAAGAAATGCCAAAAATAAACAGAAATGCAAAATAAAAGAATAGTAGACACAGAGTAGTAAAGTTTGAGTGCCGCTTTACGTTTCAAAAAAGAGTTCATATCACATGTTTAGCTGAATTTTGAAAGTAAAGATAGATCCAAAGATGTATGAATAAAAACATATTAACCTGAATATCAGATTATTCTCGGAGCGACTGGCATCGGACGTCCGCAACTCTGAGGGCGATCTGAATTGGAAGATTGATCTAGTTGACAGTATATTTGAGAGCATTGACTTGAAAATAAATAAAATTAAATTAAATAAAACAGCTTAACGTGCCCTTCGAGGCATGGGCGGAAACATACCGCCATCTTCCATATTCCGGGCTGCTATTAAGAATTTCTTGTAAGAAAACCACAACACTCAGTGCAGTGGACATTATTACATGATCCATGCAGTTTAGATAATAAATAACAAGTACCTGGATGACAAAGCTTTGCGTGGGTTTTTTTCGGTAAATTTTCTAAAAATGAACCCTAGCTAGATTGGTTTACTGCCCCAGAAACGCCCTGCATAAATTTTATGAAAATTGTTGGAGCCGTTTCCGAGATTCAGATTATATATATACTAAAATTACTCGTTTGAAGGTATTAGATAATACAAAATAGAAAAAATAACAGGTTGTGTTTGAACACCTTTTTATCTTATTTGTCATAGTATATAAATTATTTGAAAGGTTTATATGTTTTGAAAAAATATAAAAACCTTTCAAATAACTTGTAATTTAGGGATAAAAATAACAAAAAACAATAAAAAGATTAGGTAAGCTTATGGACGTTCATTCACTGAGAAAAAGGTTCTTAAAATAATAAACCAAAATAAAATATATAAAGCAGACTTTGATAAAGGATGCGATAATATTCTCAAACGTTTCTGAGATCAAAGATAGCTGTGACTAAATACTGACCATTACTCAACAGAAACCTACTTACTGAATATTTATTCGAACCAAGACGTACTGATAAGCAAAATAAGTATAAACACCGAATCTATACATCTACGCAAATAAATAAAATTGATGTGTCGGTTTTGTAATTTCAAATTAACAGCTTTTTACTTTTTACTTACATAGATTTAAAACAATTGAAATAATAATTTATCTCTCTGTTTATTCTTTTTTTTTATTATATAGGGGGCAAACGAGCGAGTTCCATATAATAGCCGCTGTTGTACCGGGGATAACGCCGCGGTACAACAGTAACCCCTGGGGGGTAAAGCTAGTTTAAAAAAGAAGCCTAAGTTACTTCTTATATCATCAGCTATTTGCCCATAAAGACCTCGTCAAAATCGGTTCAGCCGTTTCAGAGATGAGCCGGAACAAACAGACAGACATTTGATATTTTGGTATATGGCTTCTTACGTTTCTCCTTATATTCTGCTTACACTCTGTCTATACCCCTTCTGTGCCTTCGATTCAGGTAATCGAAGCGCTGTACAAATTGTTTAATGGCAGACGAGTAATCCGTGAGTGTAGAACTTTATATTTTTACCATACTTCTTACCAGCCGACACTTCTACTTTATTTAATTATGTTCAAAAAAACCATTTTTCATTGCCAAAAACATGATTTTTTCAGATGTAGTAATGGTATGCATTTGTACCATTTGAATTATGCTGACAATAACAATTTAGTTGCAATTTGAACTCAACCGAAAACTGAAATTGATAAATACCAGCATAATGGCACAATGAGCTTTAAACAAGCTTTTTCTTTTACCTAATTAATTGAACTAGTTTACTATGATGACTGTAATAACAAAGAAATATTACTGTTAATATTTTTAATTATTACTTAAATGATAAACAACTTTTTGAAGGTTTAAAGATATTATTTTCATTACTATGCTTACTGAGCCCTATTGTGGCCCCGCGGGTAACGGCGTAGGGTGGAGCTATAAAAAGAAGTAGCCTAATTTACTCCTTATATCATCAGCTATCTGCCAGTGAATTTCCCATCAAAATCGGCCAGTGGTTCCAGAGATTACCCGGAATACCCCCTTTCTAAGGAGAGGCCTATGTCCAGCAGTGGACTGCTTAAGGCTGTTGATGATGAATCATCTTTTCTCAGGAGAGTCCTATATCAAATAGTAGAGTATTAAAGAATACAGATAACGGTAATAACTAATAAAACATTTAAACGGCTATAAACTTATTTGTATAACAATTTAATTTCTAAATTAAACTCATCCAACACAAGCATTAATCCTGAATAACTAATTTGAAATATCAAACCTATCGCCTGAATTAGATGCAGAGTGTATGCAAATTATAAATCAATGGGATAGTCTATTACTTTGTATGTTCAGCCATTAGCTGGCGTCCATGAGGCTCTTTGCCAATGTTAGCAAGTTCTAAGTTGGTTATTTCGATGTGCAACGTCGAGGGTAGATCTCGAGAGTACTGATAGTCAAGTTTTACTTACAGTCATGGAGGCAACTAACGATGTTTGCTCATATTCATCTTCATTTTAAAAATAAATTGATTGCTCATTGTTCGTTAATAGAAATACTTAATTTGTAAAAACTAAACAACTTTTAACACATTTTAATCAGTTTCCTTTGTAACAACCTGAATTTTACTATTATACTTTTACATATTGTCACATCTATACCTATATATAAAATTAAACCCGTTTTCCGTTGTCACGACATAGCATGAAAACGGCTTGACCGATTTGGCTGATTTTCTTTTTGTAGTTTTCTAATACTCTGTACAAGGTTCTTACGGAAAAAATATTAAGGAAATCTCTCAGAAAGATTGAAAAATATACATTTAATTTTGCATATTTTAATAAAAGCGCGTTACGAATGTCAACGTCATTCAATTTAAAACAAAAAACTCTGTGGTGATCTATGACACCACAGACATAACCGCGCTAACAAATGTCAACGTCATTCAATTTAAAACAAATAAATATGTGGTAATCTATAGGTCAGCTATACAAAATAAAGGAGTGCATCAAATTTACGCTAAGGCGGTACGAAGTTCGCCGGGTCAGCTAGTTGTATATAAAAAATAAAAAAAACTTTGTAAGTAGTTTATTATAAAAAAGCAGTAAGGAAACAAAATGAGGAATAACTATAATTGCAGTTTCACCCACACATAAAATGTCTAGTGTAAAGATAACAATTTTACTGTGTGTGTGTACGAATTCATTAACGGATGGTGTGACGCCCTCGCCCTAACAAAGCAATATATATTTATAACAATATGTATGCTTTGTTTATAGTGTGAAGATAATGACCCCTGTTTAGTTTATGACATATTTATCTAGCATTGAATTTACAACCTCATTTGATATTGAAATACTAGGAACCAGTTTTAGAATGACAGGATATACAAGACACGAGTACTAATTAGAAATATAAAGCCAATAAAACTTCACAGGTTTTGCAGTTTTGTATTAAAATATTTTTTTCGGACATCTAACACAAAAGGCCATCTAGCACCAAGCAAAGCAGATTTTGTGCTATGGGTACTAGACAACTGATATAAATACATACATATAGTTTTTTTGTAAATATATTCGTATCATACATAGAAAACACCTAAACTCCGAAACAAATATTTGCAGATGTATTACTTTCGAAGTTTATTTATTTTTGCAAACCTCCTTCGGGTTGCATTACGAGTTCAACTCAACAACGATAACGAGTTAACTCAAAAGTTTTCGGATTTTATTTTTCAAAAAAAGGACAATCAAGAATACCAATGTATACAGTAGTTTTTCCAGTTTTCAATAAAATTTACTAACCTCCTTTTTTTATTAAGACCCCATTCTTCCGTTATCCTCGGAAATAGCCAAATTTATGTCTAACAGAAAAAAGATCTAATAACCGTTTTCAATGATAAAATACAATAATGAATACTAATGCTATATAGGGTTCCAGAAAGATATAGAAATAAAATCCTTAAAGTTATTCTAATTAAGAATATTACACTACTATTTGTGATACGTAACGGTATTTTATTAAACGATCAGGAAGAAAAAAAGCTTCCCAACATTCAACAATTTCTTTTAAAAAGTAGGAAATTGAAATACAAGCAATGGTCTTTGAAAAATTTGAATATGATACATTTTTAATATTGGTCTCCTGTTGTTCAATCATCGAAAATAATACTCCAAAAAAATTACGGAATACTATCGAATAGAAAATAACGACCGACGCACCGTTCACGCAGAAGCTATTCTGACATTGTACGAACATTTGTCCCATTCGATTCCTATTGTCTAAAACATGGTTGGAAGTCACAAAGGCTCCTATTGTGCACACACACAAGTTATGACTGATGGCGGAAAATCAATTTCCATCGACCCTTGACGTCTCACTTAACGTGCACCCTCCCCTGTACTGCGTACTGAGCTGGCTGTTTTTCTACTTCGTTACACACGTCAAAATACTAATAAAATGATGAATTTCACTATTGAAACATTAAAAGTTTTATATTTTATGTATATTTAAAAATATATTTGTAAACGTGTATGTGTGTGCTTGTATGTAAGTGTGTAGAGACGTATAATAAATTTGCGTGACTGCTATTATACTGTGAGTTAATAAAATGTAAATATATTCAGTACGGTATAATCACTTACCGGATTAACAAAAATCTGTTTATGGCCCAGCAATAAAATTACTTGAAAATTATAATTGTGTAACAGTTATCGCTGTTTTGGATTTACAAATTTACGACTTATTACTTTTTAACGACTATTTACTAGTGTAACAAGTAAGTCGTTCGAAAAGTTTTTGATGAAAGTTCATTTTAAAAACAAAACCTTCAAAAAGCAAAATGTGAAAAAAGAAAGTATTTCGAAATTGCATATATTGCCAAGAACTGTTATCATCATTGTTATTGAACACGCTATTACATTGCAATGGTAAATCAGAATAGACGTCAATTTAATAAATAGAATACCGGAAAATTAATCTAATTATTATTTAAAACCACTCTCTACCAAAATAATATAATTTATATAATATTCAATACCAAAACAATAAATTTCGATTGTATTTTCACATAAAGACGAACACTTTATGTCGTTGGCGCGTGATGAACACTGTGCTCAGTGTCATTATTGGAACTAATCTATGCATATAAAAGGGAACCGTTAGTGACTGACTGATCTATCAACGCACAGCTCCAACCACAGAACGGATTGCGCTGAAATTTGGCACACATACAGCTATTATGTTGCAGGCGTGCGCTAAGAAAGTATTTTATAAAAATCAACCCCTGAAGGGGTGAAACCGAGGTTCAAAGTTTGTATGAAGCACCAAGATTAAATAGGTTTTTCGTTTTGAAACTTCGCGAGGTTTATACTATAACTAAATAAGCATGGGGTATATGCTAAAGCGTAAAATAGGGTTAAAAGTCGTTAAAGTAATACGGGTTTCGTTATTAAGATTTTTGGCCACTGGTAACGAATATGACATCTATTTAAAATTTTATTCCGACAACTGAGAACATTCATCAAAATCGGTCCAGGCGCTTTCCCGTAATGTGTATTTAATTAAAAACCTTCAAACAACAACCTTCTTCAGTACACCACATGTTCGTTCAAATTGTTGGTGAGTGATGAAACTACAATAAAAAAATCCGAAGTTGTTTCTGGAACTGCCGATAGAATTGAAAATACTCGTAAAATAACTTGCTCACGAGTAAGTTCAAAAGTTCAGTCGTTTTGTACCTGGATTACTGAAGAATGTTGGCCGTAAAGACGTTTTGTAGAGTTTTTTTTATTTACTGACTGACATTCATTCCTTCAGTCAAAATCGAATCTAACGCCAGCGAAGCCGTAGGAAAAAGCTCTCATTTATTTTCAATAATTGGAATTAATTCGTGTTGTATACATTATCCTATTTGTAACATTATGTAATTCAATTAGAGTAATTATTATTTATGGTACATCATCACACTAATATTATAAAGGTGAAAATAAGTTTGTTTGTTACGTTTTAACGGAAATCCTACTTAACCGATCATCATGAAACTTTGTGCACATATTCTTGGAGACATTAGAAGTAACATAGGATACTTTTTTTTAAATGTGATCGAAGCTGCAACCGACAGCTAGGTATCTATAAATATTAAAATGTTAATTTGGTTTGTGTATACTTCAAACACTTAAAGTTTAAAGATTACGATACGATTAAATGTATGAGCTAAAATTGAATTTTTTGTTTGTGTATCTATGCATGTATGTAAATGTAAAAAAAAAAGAAAAATATTACAACTCGCTACGAATATTGTTTTCATTTGTTTCTCGTGTAAATTTTATTCCTCATTTCGTCAATGCCACCGCAATACGCCATGGTAAAGTTTCAAATCTACGACTAGTGACTTCATGAATATTAAACTTCGCTTTGGAAATTAAATTATGTCTTTACAAGTAAAACTTTCGCAAAAAAGTACAAAACACTACAGGCATCAACACGACCATTGAAATGTTTATCCTTTAACAAAGCGCTTTCACATTCCCCGGACGTTGCCACCATTTGTCGCCCTTCTAAGTTTGACACCAAACTTAGTCGTAGGGAAGAAAAAAGTAAATATTTTACGGGCCCTAGTTGCACCCTTGTTGGTAGAATCACGCGTTGCTTGCGCGTGTTTTCACGAAGATGGATCATTGGAACACGCGACAAGTGCCGTTGCAATCGGGCGGTACCAATAACGCGATTTTAGAATAATGAGTCAAGCGGTTGAAACGTAGCGTTTATTGAAGTGAAACTTCTTTATCGGGGTTGTCAAAAAAATTTGTGTAACATTTTTTCGTTACGCGTCACATTTATCCGTTACGCGCCATCTTTTTTTTATCCCTACCCACGCGTGATTCGAAGTATACTTTCTCCAGCGGAGTAGGGATTGGTAAATGTCTCCAATGTATTTTGCGGCCCGTTTTGAGTAGTTACGTTTGAGTTTTTTCCTGTTATTTATAAACTGAAACAATTGTTCATTTATAGTCTCTACTTTATTCAGAGACAATCGTTTAAATTCTGCTTGCAAATCGATGGTGGACGTTGACGTTTTTCGGCCATGATAAAATGTTTCATCATTATTGAGAGTTATTAATTATTTATATTAAAAATTTATAAAATAAAACAAAAAACATTTTCAAACACAAACAGGACCAAATTAATACTACAATGAAATATCACATTACAAACAATATTATTTTATTTAGTCCACAATGTAAATAACTACACACATCACATTCCACAAACTTACTTCATTCACACCACAGATCGCGAAATATTTACTCAGGTCTCGCTCCTTAACTTTTATTGCACTTGAAATAAGAATTGTCACGAATATTGCTGGTTTATAAGTCTTTTGTCGTTATACCTTACGTCGAAATATGATATTTATTTTTTGAAAAATAACGTCATAAAGAAGTTTCACTTCTTACGAGTGTACGCTATTTTTATTTTATTTTACTTTCTTTCATTCTAAGGCAAGTTACAACTCGAAATGCAACTCAAATAAAAAGAAAAACTTAATAAGGCCTAATTACAATTTCAAACCAATATCCAAATGACCACATTTAAAAATAAAAAAATGCATTTATATATTATTTTTTTATAATAGTTATTTACTTAGTTATTCATTAGGTATCATTATTTTTACTTCTAAAGTCGGAGTTTGGAATAAGAAAACTTTTATCTTTAAAAAATCGTAAAACATGGTAATTTTGTAATATATCCTTTTAGTTTTATGTATTTTTTTAAATACCGTAATTAAAATGACTAATTTCTTCATATTTGATCGTAGATATTTTATATTTGTATTGTTTTACTTTGTTTGGCAAAGGTGATGATGGTTTACTTTCTCTCATTCGCCATTAAGAGACAAATGTGAAGAATCATACAAAACACACAAACAGTTTTTAAAGTAAGAAGTGAAATAGCTTTAAAAACTTAGTTCAGATTAAGTGGAACGTATTAATTTTATAACGAGAGATTCTTTCAATGTAAATAATTGAAAGAAGTCGCGAAAATTTCTAAGCCGTTGTACCATCTAGCCGTTGTACCAAGAGAATTTAAACTTTAATTATACTGCATTAAAGAAGAAATTATAGCAAACACTTTTTGTTAATATCTTTATTCATCAATACTCTCGATTTAATTATATTAAATCTAAACAAATATAAGAACAATAGTTTTTGTCGGTCATTACATTTGAATTTGTCAACTACAGACTTATTGATTTTTAATATACTCGTAACTTTATGTGTAAGTAATTATTACATTAACCATAATATAACTATATATATATATGTAACTATGTATTATGTATATATTTGCTGTATTTATGTATAATAAGTACAATATTCTCTAGCGTTCTGAACGCTCGTCTACGAATTTAGCGCTCCCTCGAAGATGGATCATCGAAACGGTGGGGAGCGAGTGATCGCGATAAACCAACGCGATATGGAAAACTGCGGAATGTGAACACCTAGCAATGTGCTTTTATATTTGTTTGTTTTATATGTTGTTGCACACCTGTAGATAAAACTAATATACGATAGAGAACAGGTTTCTTATATAAATTTTGCCTTGCAGGACAGGAACTAAGGAAGATAAGAACTCGGTATAATATATGATTGTGAAATATATTTTATAATAGCTCAGCCTCGTGATGTTACCCACGGTAAAATAACAAATACCACGGTAAAGGAACAAAAAGTCAGATAACTCATTATAATTCAATTGCATATGTCAATTTTTACCTCATTCGGAAATCGGGAAGTGGATCAAATTTAACTTGCAAAATTTGATTCCAGACAAACTTCCGGACAGGTTAAAATAAACAAAAGCTTATAAAAATATATTTATTTTAATTTTATACATTTTTAATTCTATTTTAGTAGGTATTTTAATTTAATTGAAAAGTAAATTATTAAAATTAACTAAATTTTATACCTCTTGTGTGTGTACTAAAGATAAGTAAATCCATATAAATAAAAATCAATCAGAAGTTTCGATCGACTGCACCAAATTGAATAAAATTTTTTTTAATGTTTTTTGTCATTTTCAGAACAAGGTTTATCAGTCAGGTCAGATACAAAAAGTCAGATAATTCACTATAAAAAGTATTCAGATACAGCACTAAAACCTCCTTCCTAAGGAGAGGCTATGTATACTTAGAATTGGACTGTTAATGATAAAAATATCACAAAAATATATAACAAACGTCTATATTATTTGCTTTCTATGCGTAACACATGCTAAAACGTTCTACACAATAAAATAAAAGTTCACAGCACGCCATCGAAACGAAAAACTATTGTGTGTAAAAATTCTCGTTACCCATTTTTTTTATCAAGAGTTAAGTGAAGAAACTTGTTAACATTACTTAACAATCAAGGTCATTTGTTATAACATAAAAGGAAGGAATAAAAGCTTATTAAATCTTGCAACTACGACATTTTGTACCTATTTGAACTCTATAATAATGTGTAGTAAAAATATTTGTTTTGAATCAAATCTTAACTAATAAAACAAAATGTGAAAGTTTACAATTATATTTATAAAGCGTTTATCCCAAAATAGTTTTTATAAAAACTCGTAAACCTATTTTAGAAGCAAAACTGATCTTGAGCGATTGAAAGTAATACGGTATACAATCCATACCTACTAGTCAAAACTTTTATCCAACTAATATTATAAACGCGGCAGTTTAAGTATGGATCATCATCATCATCAGCCTATCGCAGCTACTGCCAAGCATGGATGGATGTATGTTAATCTATCATGCAAAAACAACTGAATGGATGTTGATAAAATTCTACAATAATATAGCTTATACATTAGAATAACACATAGACAACAATTTATAAAGATATAGCTTCGCCTCGCGGCGTTGTCCGCGGTTATTGTCGTACCGCGGGTAGCACCGCGGGGTTCAACGGGTAATATTATATATTCGTAAGTAACTCGTTCTGCCTGTTATGCCTTCTGTAAAATTTGAGGCTCAAATACTTTGATTCTTGAGGAAGGACGTATTCTATTCCTTATCACGGTAACTGATATATATGTAGGAGGAACCGCAGACATAAACTAGTAGCTATATAAATATTTATGATTGGTGTTCAGGTTTTTACGGAAAATGAACGAAATAATCATAAACTATAAAATTCGTATGTACACACATTCTAGGTGTATAAACACCAGTATAGCCTCCCCCACACGATGCTATACCTACGTCATAACCTTTATATGTAGCCAACCGCATCAAGTCCTGCGAATAACTTTGGCAGAAGTTCTATTAGCACACAAGACTATACAACGGAGTTGGGTTGTCAGCAACCATATATAAGTTAACACTTAAATGATAGAAGACATTATTTAGATGGTAACATTTTTATACGTTTTTAAATTTAATAAAAGTATCCGACGTTACTTCTGATACCTCCAAGATTATGTGTACAAAGTTTTATGAAGATCGGCTAAATAGATTTCTCGTGAAAGCGTAACAAACAAACTTACTTCCACATTTATAATATATACAAAATGAATTAAAACCTGACATTTACATAATATCTAACAACACCAGCTTCCCTATTAAGAAGTATTAATATTAGAGGTATAATTTTTCATCAAACCTATTCTTTGATGTTTGAAAATATTACAGCTGATTTCTGATAGTGTTCGGTTGATTATTTGTATTAGGAGAAAACACACACACATAATGCAACCATTGAGCTTTACTATAGTAATGCTCATACCTTCAGTAGTGTTAACAAAAAATAAAGAAACAATCTAACTTTTACTTTCATAATAATCCAATATTATAGCAGTAACTTTAAAAGTTGTAAAAGACACACGTCTGCCTCTGACACCGTATTGTGGAAAATACTCAAACAAATATTAACATTTACTTAAGGCAGTTTTCCCCTCGCCTGTAGAACACCCTTCGACAATAAGTAAAAGACATTTTGGGTAAAGATATTGGAGAGTATACAAAAATATTATGAAGAGTTTACTTTAGAGTTTATGTGTGATATCATAAAACATACAATTGTTTTTGAACTGAATTTTGAAAAACGAACTTTTTCACTCGGCAATTGAGTCAACAACCGCACGAGAAGACAGAACTTTGACCTTCAGAAACGCAGTACGGATAACCTGTAGCAGGTCAGAAGTTCATTAGCTTCTCTCCACTAGGAGAGGAATATTCCCCTCGTCGTCTGTTGTTGGGTTGTCATGGTCTGTATTTGTTTTTGAAACTTTTTAGGGTAAACTGAAGTCTCATGCTTATATTTTTCAGTGTGTAAGTTTAGTCTCTTCAATTCTGTAATGTCACTTCACATTTGACGAGTGTGTGAGGTGGTTCTTTGAAATATCATGCTTATACCAACCTGAAGGTTTTTGCACGAAAAATTCGTCGAGCGTATAAACAAGCGGGTAAATTGAATAACAATGCATGCCCCCCACTTGAAGAGAAGCTCCCAAAATAACGAAATACCAAAAGAACACACACTTAAAATGGCATTATCTTCTTATTTTTATATTAAACTTGAACCGAGAGAGAGGAAGTCCTGTAATCGCCTTAAGCTTTTCATCATTCAGGGGCAGCTGTCGCCCCCTCCGACATGCCTTCCGATTTCTTATCCAAACTTTTTAAATTCTAATGCAATATTGTTTGTGTTATAAAACTTTTCAAAGGACAACTTTTAAAATAAATAGAATTTGATATTTTGATAGCTGAGACACCTTTATACTTTATAATTAATTATATTCTTTGTGATGCTACTGTCAATAATCACATCGCTCATAAAGAAAATATTTTCGAAGTGTTTTTTGAAGTGAAAACTTCTTTAGCGGCGCTGTGTACTTTTTTGGAATGGGTAAAAATGTATAAACTCGCGTCAGGTCACGTGACCTGATCGAAAATTCTTAAGACGGATAGAGAGAGGACGTATAAACTCGCGTCAGGTCACGTGACAGGACAGGCGGCGCAGGGCGCTTGCGCGAATGTTCGTGTGTGTATTATGTGTGTGTATATTGTGTACGATAGCGCAATAAATGAATATTGTATTCCACCACATAAATAATAGTACTTTTGTACTGATAATGAAAGCAATTCGTACAAAATTATTCTCTTACCATTCCAAAATATCAAAAATGCACAACGTTAATATTCAAGTTTTAATTTCTGCCGGCACTCCCGGACTGCAATTTTTTTTTTTTTATCTAGTTTCATAAAATCAGAACCAAATTACTCTACATTACCTTTATTTTAGTTGTTAATTTAATTAATAATAATCATAATCTTTATATATATAAACATATATATATATAAATGTTATGTTGGTTTGTGTACGCTTCAAAAACTCAAAAAGTTCTGCACCGATCGAGCTGAAATTTTAGAATGATTTATAATCCGCATCAAGCATTGTTTTTATCTAATTTTTGCATCAGTCACATATCCGCGACCGCGAAAAAACACGAAAAAACAGACATAAACGCAGGCGGAGCCGCGGGCAACGGCTATTTAATTATAAATAACTACAAATTATCTCTGAAAGAATACAATTATTTACGTTACATCTTTAACATAAATAATATTTTTATATCACTAAATACACTAACATTTTTAGTAAAAAGAAACAATTTAGCAACGAATAAAACCCTAGGTATACTTAAATTAAATCTACGGTTATAAAAAAAAATATAAAATGTCTCTAAATTTGTTAAACCTTTTTAAAATTAATGATATTGTACTTCAAACCGTAGGTGCTAAATTTGAGCACATTATGAAAAAATGCTCGATATATAAAAACATTTCAAAACCACTTTTTTTTTTTTTTTTCTTTTTTTTTTTTTTTAAAAGACAACTCCCGCACTAGGAATATACATCCTGTGTCGCGGGGGACTTTACAAACATACATGTAACGGACACAAATAACACCCAGACTCAGGACAACATTTTGTGGATCACACAAAGTGATGTCCCACGTGGGATTCGAACCCACGGCACTTGGCGCAGTAGTGAATGTTTAAACCACTAGGCCAAACTTCAATAAAAATACAGATAAAATAAATGTTACCATTCAATTTCCAACTATCAATATTATACCGATAGCTTTTTACTATTGAATAAAGCTTTTACCTTTCGGACAGACGAAACTGCCATTTTGTATAATGATATTGCCTCTTCATATATACATACTCTGCATGCATTTTGTCTGTATTAGGTACATTCTGAGAATTTAAAATTACAGTTTCAATTATTTTATATTGCATTGGCAGATGCTGAAGCTAAATCCCGGGAGGGTCCTAATATTTCATGAGGCCTTACCATAATTATAATTATAACAATATTATTTCTACCCTATAAGGCCACAAATGAGCTCACGGGTCATTTAAAAATGATTGCCAAGGTCAACTAACCTTTGAACTCCCCTCACTTCCCTCCATGGATTAGGACCACTCAGTAAAAGCAACGAAATAATTACCTTACACCAAGTTCTTTCTCTATTCTGCTTCTCTTCTGTAAAGCCGTAGCATCAGTCCGGACAAGCCGGCCTATTAGCATTGAAAAGGCCGCAGGCAAACAGGCGCAGATAAATCTTAAGATAATTAAACCATACGTCAATATTCTACTATTACATCATAATGCTAGTCGAAAGACGTCCATTGCTCTCTGCTCATTGAACATAAGCCTCCCCTAAGGCTCTCTACAAAAACCACTCTATATTCACAAAAACCATTCTATACGGCTCGCATCCAACGGTTTTCTGCCACGTCTTGCCGTCGTCAGATTACCTTTTTTCTGTTTTATGTAAGGCCCTGCCAAAATGAGTCTACTCTGCCTGATGGAAAGTATAGCCAGAATCCAAGAGTGATGGTCACCCTACTTATTGCACGTGGAGGAATCAACTACTATCTAAATAAATATAAATAAATATTTTTGGACATCTAAAACACAACGCCATCTAGTTCCAAGCTACGCAGAGCTTGTGTTATGGGTACTAGACAACTGATATAAATATATATATACTTTTTTTTTGTAAATACATACATATGATACATAGAAAACACCGAAACTCCGAAACAAACATTTGTAGATCACACAAACACTTGGTCCGACTCAGGATTTGAACCCGAGACCTCAAGCACAGCAGTCGCATTCACTACCACTGCGCCACCGAGGCAGTTAATAATATATTTATATTGTTCTCAATATTATTACTTATTGTTATACCTCAAGCTACAAATCTCTTCTCAATGTCAAAAAGTTATTACGCATTGTTTTCTTATAACAAGGTTTTCATATTAGTAATTGGGGTCAACCATATTTTTACACAATGTCCCGCATGGCTATCTATATTCTGTTAGTGGCTGATAACTTATCTACCAACAAATTGTCCTGTTTAATTCATGGAGGTTACCAGGTGACAGGGGTCCGCAATTCTGTCCTAAAATATGTGCATATATTTTATACATCCTTATATGTACTGTAGGAGAAAAAAACCCCAAATGTTTGTTTGTATTCATTATTTTGAAAGCATTATGTTGTCCCTTAGGATATAAAAGGGCTCGTATTTTTGTTGAACGAGGAAGGTAATGAAAATGGAATCGATTCTTTATATTCATAATATTTGTACTGAATTTGAGATTGGTTCTTGACAAATATACAGAAGCATTGGGGAAAATTGTAACTCGCCTACATGAACAAAAAAGGCACTGGCTTTATTCTTTCTGGAACTAATCAGAACAGTTTCAACCTATTTTTATTTTATCTATACAAATAAATAAAATTGTATTGTATGTTAGTTATATCAAAAATAACCGCTTTTTACCCGACTGCGAAAGAAAGAGGGTTATGTTTTTCGAGTATATGTATGTCATGTTTTTTTTTTTGGCATGCCCTAGAGCCTAAACGGCTAGTCGTATTTTTATGTGAGTGGTGTCAATAGATGCGTGTTAGCCGTAAGATTTACACTGGGTACATCAAAATTAAGAAAAGAAAAAACATTAAAAAATAAATTAAAAAAGAAACTCAAAAGCGTCAATATCTACCATTTTTATTAAATTCATTGAAGAACTTACTAACTCATTCTTAATTTGAACATTTTAAAATAAAATATTGAAATTAAAATCTTACATATTTAATAAATCTCTAAATGCATACGTATTATACACGGTACATATACCAGTCGCATACGTCAACCGACCAACGAGGCAGTTCGTCCCATCGGATTATGAGAGAGAAGGGAACAGAGAGTGCACCTGTGTTTGCGCACATACTTGTGCACTTTACTCGTAATATCTCCTACATAGTTGACTGGTTTCCATTGAGACCGGCCGCCGTAGCCATAATCGGCTAGGAGAATATATACTCGTATATACCAAACATTTTTTTTTTCAATTTTTGTATGTCTGTATGTCCGTTTGTTCAGTCTAATCTCTGAAATAGCTGGACCGATTTTGCCGGGACTTTCACTGGCAGGAAGTTGATAATATAAGGGATAACTTAGGCTACTTTTTTTAGGACTAGCTTTGCTCCGCGGCGCTTCTACTGGTTGTTGTTGTAACGTTCGTTAACGTTTCAATGAAAATAATAGCCTAAACGTGTATTAATAGCTAACAGAAACACCAGCCAGCCAATACATGCAATCGTTTTACTAATGTTATTTACTGATACTTGATTTGAGTTTACAAGTTAATGTGCAACTTTGTGCGTAGAATAGTCACACACACTTAACTAGTTAGATAATAATTACTCGGAAATATTGCTAAACATAAAGTCAAATTACTTCGTGTTGCTGTTAATTGCAAGTCACCTTGAAAGGACTTACTATTAATACTCACATGACACAAATGTTCTGAATATCTAACTGGATTTTATGATGCCTTTTATGCCATACATATAAAGTCAATTCAAAAAACACTTAAGTTACTCATAAAAGCTCAATTAAGCTCTCAAAAGAAACCACCTTTCCTTAATCTTTCAATGTCTGTACCTTTCAAGATCCCAATGAGAGTGATGACAGAGCAACTTTATGCTGCCAATCGATGTAATAGATCTCCAACCTTACCAAAATGTGACTTTGTAAAATGTGAAGCAGCCTGTCAGTAATGTTCTTTCGGCGTTTAGACCTTTTAAGTTTCCTTCAGGTGATAGTCTATTTTTGAATTTCTATTTCTTTGAGCATATGAAAGGTATGATTCAAGACTTAATATTTTCAAGATAGCTAAATAGCCAGGAGCCATACAACGTTTTATGAAAGTGGAGTCAACGAGTCAGTGCGGGCATTCCTCGGAAATTCAGCTCATATCGACGGTATTCCAAAAAAAGATCTGTACCACATTATTTTTGCATTTATTTCGATATTCTTCGGTAATTAGAACAAAAGGTTTTGTTTCGTATACAAAATAATGTTTAGAATTATCCTACTACTATTATAAAGGCGAAAGTTTGTAAGTATGGATGTATGTATGTATGGATGTTTGTTACTCTTTCACGTAAAAACTACTGAATGGATTTGAATGAAACTTTACCACAATATAGCTTATACATCAGAATAACACATAGGCTACTATTTATAAAGATATAGCTTCGCCTCGCGGCGTTGCCCGCAGTTATCATCGTACCGCGGGTAGCACCGCGGGGTTCAGCTAGTATTTAATAAAAATAAGTTAATTCTTTAATTTAAATATAAGTTACCAAGTTAATAGAAATAAAATTGGAAGTTACGAGTATTTAGTATCTTATAAGCATTGATAAACCATAGAAGATACGATTACTTTTATAAAATACGACGTATTATTAAGGCAGTTCAAATATGATGGAAACAAACACTGTCGATGACGCGCATGTATGTTTTGAAAGTCGTTGCTTGAGTATGTGATAGGTCGGTCCCTTACGAGCAGTGTCGCATAGTTTTTGTCATATTTTTTAGTGTGGGAAGGCGTTTAAAACACGGAAATTTATCTGCGTTTGCCAAAGTAGTTCAGTAGTAAGTGCCTGAGTAGAATTTAAATGGGCCAAAGGTTCAACCGACGCGAATGAGCCGCATGGTTGTCGACCGCGAACTAACTCCACACCAGACAACATCCGCCGCGTAGAACAACTCATTTTAGAGGACCGTAGGGTGAATGTTCGAGACATTTCGACTGTATTGGCAGTGGAGTCTATAATAATAATATATCACTTTATTGTACACCAGATGCATTACAAGATAATCTTAAAATTAGGGAAGTACAATTGGCGGCCTTATCGCCCGGAGGCAATCTCTTACAGGCAACCATTGGATGGAGAGAAAACATGAGTAAGAGAAAGTGTTGGGTAGTGTCCGGTGTAAGAGTAGGAAAGACGAAGAATAAATAAAGATAAATATACAGTTGATTACATACTTAAATGCAGTAGTGTGACCCAATTGACTATATAAATAAAAATAAAAATTGCATGTTAAGGGACGTTGATCTCTCCCAGGTAATGCTCCTTTACGAGTCTCTTAAAAGCAGTTAATGTTTTTGCTCGTCTAATTGAGACTGGTAGGGCATTCCACAACCGAACTGCTTGGACACAAAAGGAGTGGTCGAGAAATTTAGTAGAATGGCCAGGCATTTTCAGTTTCAGGTTCTCCGACGACCTCAGTAATTTGGGATGTGACACGTGTAAAAAGGTGAACCGTGTTTTGAGGTAGCGTGGGGTAAGAGGATTGAAAAGAATGTTATACAGAAGAGAAAGAACGTGTGCATTCCGGCGAAGGCGGATGGGTAACCACTTAAGCTTTTTACGATAATAGGAGACGTGATCATATTTCCGTAATCCGAATATGAATCTTATACAGAGGTTTTGGAGTCTCTCAAGCTTATTGAATTGGTCTTCAGTAAGATCTAAATAACTGGCATCAGCATAATCAAGGATGGGGAAAAGAAGGGATTGTGTGAGGGCAATCTTGGTAGAGATAGGTAGGAAATTGCGTAGTCTGCGCAAGGACCCTGCAGCAGCAAACATTTTGCGACTCAGCTCCTGCAGCTGAGGACCCCAGGAAAAGGTACTGTCGATATAGATGCCCAAGTTCTTTACCTTATCACTATACGGGATAGGTGTGCCCTCACAAGAGACCTGAGGCAGTGAAGTCCAATCAATTTTGGATATCATTCTTGGACTTCCAACGACAATGACCTGGGTCTTGATTGGGTTTATCTTCAGGCCGTGGGAAATGCTCCACTTACTGATATTTTCCAGGTCAGTATTTGTAGTATTAATTGCAGTAGTTAGATCAGTCAGTGGTGCCGTGGTAAAGATCTGGAGATCATCCGCGTAAAGGTGGTAGGACGAAGTCAAATTACTAGTGATAGTGTTGATAAAAACGGAGAAAAGTAAAGGAGATAGCACGCCGCCCTGAGGTACACCAGTGCAAGTGCTACACCAAGTAGAGACAGTGTTGTCAATGCTGATGCGCTGTCGGCGACCAAACAGGTAGTTACGAAACCAGTCAATCGCAGTTGGAGATATGTTAATAGAGCGTAATATACACAGCAGTATGTCAAAGTCGACGGTGTTAAAGGCATTACTGAAGTCAAGAAGTGTAAGGACTGTGAGCTCACCGTTTTCCATAGCATATCTAATGTTCTCCGTAATGTGAACTAGAGTAGTGGTGGTGCTATGGCCGGATCGAAAACCAGACTGGAAAGGATTCAAGAGCAGGTTTGTAGAAAGGAAATTCGAAAATTGAGTGTGAATTAAACGCTCGAGGACCTTGGATAGGAAGGGGAGGATAGAAATGGGGCGGTAATCAGAGAATGATCTGGGGTTCTTCTTTTTAGGGATGGGAATAATATTTGAATCTTTCCAGGCCTTCGGGAAAACGCTACAGGAGATCGAATAATTCAACATGTGACAGATGACAGGGAGAATTTCATCTAGGATTGGGAGGATCATGTTACGACTTAAACAATCAGAACCCACTGCATTCGACGTAATAGATATTATGCTCTTCTTAACATCACAACCAGCAAATTGACTAAAGAAAAAGGGAGAACAGTCAGGAGTTGGGGCGGAAGTTAGATGTTTCAGGGTAGCATCTTTTGTTATTTTCTTGAAATTTGTTGAAGCAGAGAAGTGTTGATTGAGTAAACTCAAGTCTACAATTTTAGGAGAAGAGTCATGAACAGATTTGCCCACTCCCAATGACTTTAAAAATTTCCAGACTTGAGCTGGATCTCCATTTTCAACAGAGTGGTGAATGTATCGGCGTTGTGCATTCCTACACACCCTGCTGCATTGATTCCTAATAGACACATACTTTTCCCAGTTGGTTTGGCTTGTGTTCTTTTTAAATTTCGATTTGGCTACTGCTTTGTTATGAATTAGCGCTTTGATGTCTGCGGTTAGCCATGGTGATGGGAGACGTTTGACTTTCATTTCTTGAATTGGTGCGTGTTTGTCGTAAAGAGACAAAATTTTAGCGTTGAAAAAATTTACTTTGTCGTCGATGCTATTTGCACTGAAGAGAGTTGTCCAGTCTGTTTCGTTGGCATCCCTTTTTAAGGCAGCAATGTTCATAGCCTTGAAGTTCCGCTGCAGAATAGCTTTGGATTTAGGTTTAGGAGGACGGATACGGTAGGATAGGTATAGTGAGTCATGATAGGAGAACTCGTCAGCTGAACACTGACCATGCTTAACTGCGAGATTGGGATTGGAAACAAGGATAAGGTCCAGTAGAGAAGGAGCAGAGTGTGGGAAAAAATGTGTTGCGTTGGATGGAAGAATAGATAAATTGCAAGACTGGGTGATGGATCGGAGAGCAGTGGAACGAGAATCATTTTTAAGGAGGCAGGTATTGAAATCACCCATGATTATGGTATGACCGTACGAGGGAGTGAATTGTTCTAAAAGAAGTTCAAACGATGAGAAGAAGTCAATGCGCAAAGAGGGGCAGTAGAAGACACCGAGAAGAATTTTGAAATGAAGGAGTTCAAGTTCAAGGAATAGGTGTTCACCCGCATTAGATGGTGGGGGCTGTGGCGACAAACTAATAACAGTATAACGAATGTGAGAGCGTAGATAGATTGCAACACCACCCCCACCACCCACGGCGCGATCATTCCTGATTAGATTGAAACCAGGTAGTGAGTATGCAGAAGATGGTAAGCAGGGCTTAAGCCACGATTCAGAAATAAGGATAGCGTGTAAGTTCGTACAGTCAAAAGATGCCAGCATTTCGGGAAAGTGAGCCGGAATACTCTGTGCATTAATATGCACAAGATTGAGATTTCTGGGGACGTCGGAGAACCGAGAAGTGAGAGTATCAGGGATAGTTAAGTCACCCTGGGTGCTAAAACTACTGCACGCCGATAAAAAGTCGTCGCTACAGTCACTGTCGTAACAAGACGACATATTTACTAAAATTAAAAAAATAGAAAATTAATAATAATAGATATACCTATTGCAAAATAATAATGAAAAGAGCAGTGATTAAAAAAATAAAATAAACAAAAAAAAAAATGTACAAAAATATTTAGGCATTAGCTCCATCTGCCGGTTGCCAGTTACTAAATAACCAGAAATATAAACTAGCTGATTAAATACAAAAAGAAAATTAATGACTAAAGATTAAAACTAAAGTTGAACAACAAACAAGAGAAAAAAAAAATAAAAGAAAAAAGTAAATTGTAAAGGTTCACGTTAGTCAAGGCACTTAAGTTCAAAAGCCTTGTATTCAGAACCGTCGAACGAAACGCATGACAGGCCTGACAAGTGTCACACTTTGTTTATATTTACTAATGTCAGCTGTATGATAGTGATTTACCAACAGTTATTAAAAAGTGAATTTTTAATAATAAATTAATTATATGGAGGTATAGAAACAAATGTAAATGTAAACAAAATGCCCACGAACGCCGTAATTCGCACTGTGGAGCCGTACCTTCACCAAGTGATGCATATGAGTTAAGCAGGTGGATTACTTATTTTTAGCAGCAGTTGTACGCTTTGTCTTCGACCCTGATGCTTTAGGGACCGCAGTTGGTGGTTTCGGCGGTATGGTGAGAACTTTGTCGAGCTCAGCTAAGGACGTCACTCGATGACGCACATCATCTGGGCCCAAGACGTACACAATGCCCTCTCTAGTCCAGCATCTCGCGATCCCCGCCCTCTCACGGGCTGACATGAATAGCTCATGCCGAGGCCTGGTCAAGAACTCCGATAGCGTGACACCAGAGCCCTTCAGCTTAGTTTTGCCAAACCACATGCCATCACGAGTGGTCACATTGGCAAACTTAATCAATATAGGTCTGGTTTTTTTGGTGGTAGTAGCTCGGCCCAGCCTTTGACAGCGCCTGATGTCGCCTGTAGTGAAGTCCCGGCCGTCTAAGCAATGTGAAAGCGCTCGTACAACAGTATCGGCAACATTTTCATCTTTAGTCTCCTCAACGCCGTGCAGGAGTAATATCTATCATTCATGAACACCTTCAATATCGCAAAATAACGGCGCGATGGGTTCCTTAACTGTTGAACATCGAGCAAAAATACATGCGGCCTCATACACCGCACATCGACGACGAGATAGAGGAGTTAGTTTGCACATGGCTGACTGGCATCAAAAAGCTTCCGGAAAGGTGGTCAAAATTCGTAACTAGGAGAAAGTACCTAGAAAAATCTCAAATTTGTATTTTTATTCGATTGTAAATAAACGTGTCAGAACATTTATCTTGATCATATTTTGTTACCGCCGTCGTATTTTGATTATAAGTAGATGTCAAATATGATGGAATTAATAGCGATATCATATAAGATACGGCTGAGTATTTCCATGAAGAATTTGAAAAAATTAACTTTTCAAATGAATTTCGTGCAATTAGTATGGTATTCTTGCATTTCGTGTCTATTATTGTCTATTCCCTGCAGCTTAGCATACATAATGTAAACGTTACTCATACTATACACCTTGCCATATATCATAAAATGATTATTAATTAAAGATGACACATTGACAGTTTTATTGACATGAGTATTTGTGGTGTGCCCGACTAGTTTCAGTCTTGATGGTTTTACTTTAAAGACGAACCTCGTCGGTGCAGAACATTTCTTCCCTTAAAACGGCTAATGATATAGAAACTGCTGCTTCGGCTCATGCTTCATCAGACACAATAGAGTCAGTTTGGCAGGTTCATATGTAAAAAAAAAGTTTGTGGATGTGTTCCATTGCATTCACTTACACATGCTAATAAAACTGTGCATCACGGATAAATACAAGTATCTTTTTTTTTCTTTTTTATTATGTAGGGGGCAAACGAACAGACGTATCGCCTTACTCATATATGAAAGTGTATATATTAGGTTAAAGGATACAAGATGACCTTAAATGAACAAAAGGTTCTTTTTGTGTTTTAAAACTGGAATTCATAAATTTCCATCTCGTTAGTGGAAAATGAAAAATAAAAAATAAATAGCTCATCTTCCATCTCTTAAGTAATTTACTTAAAACATCTACGGTCATCAAAGTATATTTCAGTATACATTTTTTACTTAATTTCCTTGGACAGTCGGTTCTTTTTTCCTTCATAATAAACCCATCACTCACACGTACCAATGTTCAAAATAATAATTGCTACACGCATCCAAGTGATTTTAAATTCTATGACACGACGTCGACGATGTGATCGACGTCTATTTTTCAGAAATTTCTTCAAATACATAACACATCTTTACTATCACACTATTTTGTATTAATTACATTATTTTTATCCAAATAAATTCTTAGTGTATAAATAAACTTTAATAGTTGCTTAAAATAAATATTAAACAATTTTAAATAAATTCATATAATAATGATGTATTATAACCTCTTTTATGACACACAATAAGATGTATTGTGTGATAATCAAGACAATTAAAAGTTTAATATATTATAGCAGTAAATATTTACTTAGTACGATGAAAACAGAATTATAACAGTAGGGTTTATCCATATTAATATTATAAATTCGAAAGTAACTCTGTTTGTATGTGTGTCAATCACGTTTTATGGTTAAACTGTTAAGTACACAGATTTTAATGAAATTTGGCAAAGAGATACTTTGATTCTTAAGGAAGGGTATAGGATATTTTAACCGCAATAACCGAGATAAACGCAGGCGTAGCCACTTACAAAAGCTTGTAATAAATAAAGTGATACGTGTGAGTTTAACTCTACCACGCAATAAAGTTGTAGGAGCTGTTCCACGATTTATGAGTGGTTTTCCCCTCTCTGATAATAGGAAAAAACTTAATATCTGTGACGATAGTCAGGCCCTCGAGAACTTTATTTTGTTCTTGCAAATGATTCTGCCTATCTTAATTTACTTTTTACTCGCATTGAAGTGCCCTTACTTTTGCAGAATTTATTTCTTCCTTTCTTAAGATTATTTGTCTCATATCTTGTACAATTTGTCTACTTAAGTCAATGGTAAATTAAACATTAAAATCATCGCTTATAGTGTTAAGTTTAAGTTTGGAGCCATCTATATCGTATCTGGTGGTCCATTGGTACGGCGTGTTTTTTTATGTAAATGACGTATCGCCTGATGATAAGCGATTACCGCAGCCCATGGACACTCGCAACACCAGAGGCGTCACAAGAGGGGGTTGGGGTAAGAGCCTCCAATCATGCCTAAGCGTGGCTCTCTCACAGTAATTGTCACCATGACTATTTTTAAACAACCACATAAAAATCGAAATAACCTCTATAGACTATTTTTCTTAACCAGTAAGAAAACGTTTAAATTAATATTTTAACTTTTAGACTCAGGCACCGCAAGTGGAACTATTATGTCCCAATTTATTTACTTGTGTACTGCTCATTTAATTATACTCGGATGATGTAACAAGCATTGCATTTTTCAAGTTTAAGAATTAAAAGACTAACAATGAAACTATCAATGTCGTATTTATTTATTTGTAGTATTTTATAGAAGGAATATATCTGTATTTCAAAATTATCGTGTTATGTCATCAGTCAAGTAAAGCAATTTTGGTCTCTTCAGCTTTAAAAGAAACCTGTACTAAAACATAGATGTCAACCAATAATACTACTGTTAAACTTATCACATACAAAACATGCATTTTTTTCACCTTCCAATCCTGTCCCACGTATTATCTAAGCCACAAACGTTTAAGTTTAAATAAAAAATCACTGAAGCGCACCCAAAACCTTTATTCGAAGAGAAAACGATTTGATTTATACTTTCAGGACCGCTTTCCGTGTGACGGAACAAGAGAAAAGCATTTTAATATTATCTCACTATGTAGAAAACAACGAGGAATCCCTCTTTCCTACACGAAAATACGTTACTTCGCATCCCCGGTATAATAAATCTAAAGGGGGGACACATCTGTCAAAAGTGTAAAATATGTATTCTTGTACTATTCGTTCTGTCCTTTACTATACTTAAGAGGAAGATGTATTACTATTATACTGTCTAAGTTAATTTAGAAGATTTATGTATAGTGCAAAATATTATAACATTATATTTTTTACTTCAAATTTTCTGAAACTTGCTTCATATCTAATATCGTGTCTGATAATATGGAGTTAAAACGAAGAGTCAGAAATAGAATACGAGTATTTAACTTTACTTTGAATAGTTATTTGTAACTTAATTATCTGACTATCATTTGTAACTTAACTAGAATTAAGTAATAAGTATTAAATAATATGTAACTGTCTTTACAAAGAGTAGTATATTTTCTTATTGCTTTCCAACAAAATAGTACAGAATACCGACTTTAAAAGCAATATTTTGCTTTAAAGAGTCGAATAAAAATGTATGATTCTTACGTTAGTATTCATCTATTACACAAAACAAGATGTATTACATAAAGTACAATATTTTTATGACACAACCCGGTATCTATAACTAGATTTATAGCTCTAGCGCAAGTTTGCATATCAGTGACATAGATCAGAAGACAAGTTGTAAAATGTAAGTGGGTTTTTACTGTCTCTGATTTAGAATGCCATCCTTGAATTTGAATAATTTTACTGAATAGTGAAATACGTACAGGTATTTTTGAACTGACATATTTTGCTACTATAAACGGCGGAGTAGTCAAGCCTGATGAATAAATATTTTAAAACAGGTAAACTACAACTTTATTAAAATAAAATATAATTAAGAAAAAAAGGCTGCGGAAAGTAATGGATATCGCTAAAAAGAAAAGATTGGGTTATAAGTACGGTTACCTTTACATCTTTTTATTCATATACAAGAAACAAATTGTAATAATTACCAGACACGCATAGATCTTTGGAAGACCTAAAACCGCATGAACCGGGTCGTCCCTAGAGTAGGGTGCCATCCCCACAGTCATTGTGGTGTTTAGTGGAACCTGCGTCTCCTAGGCGCTAGGTATATAAAGGGACTTTCAACACAGTCAACATTATAAAAGCATGGTTGCCTACAGAATTATCTACTACGATATGTGAATTAATTTAAATTGAAAATTTGAAATGTTACAAATTGCGAGAACTAATACGATCATTAATCAAAGATAGAATACCTCTGTGCAGATTAAATACCTGAAATTCGATTGAGTTAATCTCATGATCGTTTGATTAATTTTGATAAATATGTGCTTCAATAACTGATTATTGAAGCCCCTGAGGGCTTGATAATGTTTAAATAATGTTTGTACTCTGAGTAAGTTTTAATGACAAAATCCAGTGTTGAGAAGCTGTAATGCATTGTATTGTTTCATAGGATATGTCGTATTAAAGTCTAGCATATGATATTCTTCAATTTGAAAATTTTGTTTAAAAACAGGTATGTTTAATTGGAATCCTAATAATCTCTATTAATTAAACCATTCATCACTGTCCTCAAAACAAGAAATTGTAACTTTGATGTGATTGTGTAATGATGTCTATCCATATCATCAAACACGCCACCCTATTCAGAAGTATTAGGTTATATATTCAGAGTAGTACATTCGAATCCGCAACAATTCAGTATGGGACGATTCTGGAATACCGCTTTGATCACAAGTATTCACAAATGCCTGCTGAAGGATGGCTGACCGGTCATGCAGAAGTTATCGCTTATTGAAATCGATCTCGTGACCCGGTACCGGGCTTTTTCCAGTACAATTGTATCATGACGTCACTTCGTTTGCATTCTGTTTACATAGAAGATTAAATACGTGAGGAGCGAGGTTGATGTGAGATAGGTAGGGTTTTTAAGGATTTAGTGACTTGTTAGATTTTATAATAAAAATGAGTCGTCGCGTTACGTCTAGCAGTTGTGAAACATCGAAATACATGGTAGTTCATGCTATGGCGAGGTGTCGTCACACCAACAGCAAGTTTGGTCTCCGTTCGATGATCGGAGTAGATTTTGTGATTTGTAATAGATTTTTAAATAATTAACATTGTCATTTAAGTATTTTTTCTGAACATTTTGGTTTTTATATATTTATTATATTTATATTTTTATACGTTGAGATGCATACCTTGACTGCATGGTTGGCCTAGTGGTTCAAATTCCACATGGAACCACACTTTGCGTGATCCATAAATTTTGGTTGAGTCTGGGTGTTCTTTGTATCCGTTTAATGTATGTTTGTAAAGTCCCCCGCTACACAGGATGTATATTATTAATGAGGGAGTTCGTTTTAAAAATATTTATATCTAATAATAAATATTAAATAAATAAATAAATATTCCGGACATCTAACATACAACGCCATCTAGTCCCAAGCTAAGCAGAGCCTGTGTTATGGGTACTAGACAACTGATATGAATACATATATACCCTTTTTTTATAAATACATATTATACACAGAAAACACCCAAACTCCGAAACAAATATTTGTAGATCACACAAACACTTGGTCCGACCCAGGATTTGAACCCGAGACCTCAAGCACAGCAGTCGCATTCACTACGACTGCGCCACCGAGGCAGATTTTTTTTTCAAATCATTCGCTTAAATTCGTAGATATATCATTATATCTATAAATATACTCGTATGTGAATCGTTACGTGGGTTACGTGGTTATCGTACGCGCTGTGTTTCACCGAGTGAGTGAGGACACTGGAGGAACATACACCAACCCCTCCCCCATCCCAATTCCCATCCTCAAAAGTCGGCAACGCACTAGTGTTGCGAGTGTCCATGAGTATATAAAGTAGTTGCACGGTTGGCCGAGTGGCTTCAGCGGTCGCCATGCCGCTTGCTACTGCGCCAAGTGTCTTGGGTTCAAATCCCACGCGGTACAACACTTTGTGTGATCCACGAATTGTTGTCCCGAGTCTGGATGTTCTTTGTGTCCGTTTCATGTATGTTTGTAAAGTCCCCCACGACACAGGATGTTTATTCCTAATGTGGGAGTTGTCTTTTTAAAAAAAGAAAGAAAAAAGAAAAAAAGTATATAAAGTATCTAAATCTGTTTATTTTTTTTTAAATATTATACCCTGAACGTTCATAGTTCCAAAACTACCATAAATATTGACCTTTCTATACTAATCTAATGACTTCTTGTAAATTTACCAAAACACCACATCTTACTAAGTCACGAATATATGCAATTTGTAATCATAATACAAAATTAAAGCCTGACCTGTCAAACTCTCCCAAACTTCCGAACTTACTTCGAGTACCGATAAAAACATCTAAACTTACCCGATAGCACGCTCGGCTGACTCTCATCGTTGCCACCTTTTCAGTTTCGCATCAAAGGCTCCCTTTTGATCGGTTTCCATGCCCCTAATTAGCAGTACCTCGTTCGAGATCCGTTGGACTGTAAGATATTGTTTATTGGTAGTAGATCCGCCGCACCGGTGGCGGCGCGCCAAGGGGCTAACTGGCACGGAAAATTGAGGTGAAATCGCACACTAAACGCTTGCCCTCATTTCGTATGAATCTTGAATTATTTTGATATGTTGCTTAACGTGGATTTTACGAATTATGTAAGGTTTCTATTTATTTAGTGCAACTAGTGAAATATTGAAAATTCCATAAGTAATATTAATAAATCGGTAAAAAATCTAAATTAGTTTAGGCAATAACGAACTCAAAATGATTTCTGTCACATATTAGTAAGAACTACATATTATGATGTTTATTAAAAAAATATGTCACTATGGAAAACCCTAAAAAGTTAATTTTCTCGACCTTTGCCTCCTATTAAAAAGAAAAAAAAAACAAGTAGTTTTGTCCGAGAATGTTATAATATACATTTATATATCTTAAATAAAATAATCTTATTCTCATACTAAGGTGTGCTCAAGGCGTATATGGAATCTAGCGGATAGTAATTTTGTATTAGAAACAATAATAACATTGAAGTCCTTTGTAATTTTGCTCGTTTTGTTTGAGTGTGTTTGTTTACTTTTTGTTTATGTTTTGGCTGGTTTTCAGTTTTATGTATTTGACACTACTAGAGTATATTAGTATAAATACGTGTTGTTCTTTGTTTATTTTTTAATTTTAAGTTGAATCGATTTTACTATTTGATTTATGAATGGATATTGATATTTTAATGAAAATTTTATTTAGTTATATCGATTGCTTTTGAAATTTTATTTTGTATTATTGTAATGAGTTTGGCTCCGATACAGCTTTCTTGCCCTCACTGCCCGGAATCTCCACGAACTTTTTCCGAACATGGGTTGCGGGTTCATGTCGGCCGCATGCACAGGGGGGTGCGGCAGGCGTGTGCGGGTTCGCAGGTGTCTCCGGCTCTTACATTTGCCTCTTGCCCGTCCGGACAGACGGCGCAGACTTTCCTACCCGATCGGGCTTCCCTGGAGCGGCTCGCCTACCTTAAAAAGTGTGTCCCAGTCCTCAGACATGTACCTAGAGGAGCTCGTAACCAGGCGGCTGGCAGGCTTTGTGATGTCATTGATTTGTGTCTGGCTAATAACGGGATAGATGAGTGGAGCGAACTTCTTTGCTTTGCCTATTCGGCTTTGAGAGTTCCTGCTAAGGAATTACCAGGAAATATGACGTCGAAGGTAAAAGCAAACATTAACTCGTCTAGACACTGGCGCGGCGAGGGATTGGCCGATCCGGGGTCGAGTTTTGGTTCCCGTTCTGTCGGAAAGATAATCGAGGCTAGGGTTTTCGAGGGTGACTTGAGAGGCGCTGCTCGTCTTTTGCTGTCCGACGATACTTTCGCGCGACGTGATCGGGATACGCTCGACGCTTTGAAGGAGAAGCATCCGGAACCTTCACGGCCTCTCAGTTTCCCGTCTGTCCTGGATTTGACGATTCCCGCGCTATCGGTTACCGCGGAGGACGTTGTGACCGCACTTACTTCTTTTTACGGAGGTTCGGCGGGTGGCTTGGACGGCATCAGGCCGGCTCACCTTAGGGAATTGACATCGGTGGCGGCCGGAGATAACGGTCGTCGCCTCTTAGAATGCATTACCAGGCTGGTTAATTTCCTACTGTCTGGCCGGTTGAATCCTTTGATATGTCCATATCTTTACGGTGCCTCACTCTGCGCGTTAGTTAAGAGAGACGGTGGCATTAGACCAATCGCGGTCGGTAGCATTTTTCGTCGCCTAGTCGCTAAATTGGCATGTCGCGCTGTCAGAGAAAACATGTCCTGTTATTTACAGCCGCATCAATTGGGGTTTGGTACGCGGTTGGGCTGCGAGGCGGCTATACACGCTACGCGGGCGTTTGTGATGAACCAGGAAAACGAGGGGAGCATCTTGCTAAAGCTCGATATTCGTAACGCGTTCAATACATTGGAGAGGGACGTCCTGTTGAGAGAGGTTAAAGAACATATTCCCTCTCTATTTCCCTTTCTTCACCAGGTTTATAGCCATCCGTCTAATTTGTTTTTCGATGACAACCTCATTATTTCTCAGGTGGGAGCACAGCAGGGGGACCCTTTGGGGCCACTTGTTTTTAGCTTGGCAATTCACAAAGTGGTTACCGAGATTAAATCTCCATTGAACGTATGGTACCTGGATGATGGCACTATCGGAGGTAAGCCGGAGGACGTGTTGCAGGACTTAGAGATCCTTATTCCTCGGTTTAGGGACCTGGGCCTGGAGGTGAACTCCTCGAAGTGTGAATTTTTTCCCTGCGGCGGTGGTGGTCGTACTCAATTGTCTCGTTTGGCGGCTGTTTTGCCGGGCCTCAGGGAACTGTCCTCATTGGATTTCACCCTATTAGGCTCTCCCATTTTCCTTTGTGCTGTTCCTGGAGCTATAGACTCCAGAACCCGTCTTCTTCTTACTACTCATGAACGTCTCGGAGACCTGTCCGCTCATGTTGCTATTGTCCTGCTGCGTACATGCTTCGCTCTCCCGAAAATTAATTACCTCCTGCGAACCACTCCTACTTGGCTTTGCCCCGAGGAAGTTTCATCGTTTGACAGAGCCCTGAAGTCGGTCGTGGAAAGCGTCCTTAATGTTTCCATGGATGAGAGACAGTGGAGTCAAGCGGGTCTTCCGATCCGGTGTGGTGGTCTGGGGGTGCGAAGTATGCGTGGTGTAGACCTTCCAGCTTTCCTAGCGTCTGCACACGGTGTTGCGAACCTTGTCACTGTTTTATTAGGATCTCATGGTGGTGGGGTGAGCATACCGTTTTTGGTGGATGCTACATCGGCTTGGTTGGATCTTAACTCGGGTGAAGCGTGTCCCGGGGCGGCACACATGCAGCGGTCGTGGGATGAGGTGGGGGTGAAGCGGATCCAGGGCGACTTATTGGAGGGATCTTCGGGAGCCGATATGGCTAGGCTGAGGGCTGTGTCGCGGTCTGAGGCGGGTGCTTGGTTGCACGCGCTGCCTTCGCCTTATTTGGGGACTTTGCTCGATGACAATTCTTTGCGAATCGCTGTTGCGCTACGTCTGGGCTGCAAGGCTTGCGAGCGCCATGTATGTACCTGCGGTTCTATGGTGGAAGCCGATGGCCACCACGCTTTGAGTTGTCGTCGATGCTCGGGCAGGTTTTCGCGTCACCATGCCCTCAACGACGTGGTCCGCAGGGCCCTCATTTCGGCAGGCATCCCATGTCTGCTTGAGCCTCCGGGTCTTAGCAGATCAGACGGAAAAAGGCCGGACGGATTGACTCTGGTGCCCTGGAGGAACGGTAGGTGCCTAATCTGGGACGCTACTTGTGTCAGCACTGTTGCCGCCAGCCATCTGAGTCGTACCATCTGCTCCCCGTCGGCCGCCGCGGAGGATGCCTGTTATAAGAAGAGGCAGAAATATGCGGCTTTAGAGCAGCAGTATTATTTCGTGCCGGTAGCGGTGGAGACCATGGGCAGCTGGGCCGCCGACACTCTGAGGTTTGTGGGTGAGCTGGGCCGTAGACTTGCCTTGCTAAGCGGTGATTCCCGTTCCGGCTCGTTCCTGGTGCAGAGACTGGCCATTGCCATACAACGCGGCAATGCTGCCAGCTTAATGGGCACCTTTCCACCGGAGGCGATCCGGGATGGGTTAAGCGGCGACCTCTGAGTGTCCTTTCCCTTTGACTATTGTATTGTTGATTTAATTGTTATTTTTATAATATTATTATTGTTTATTTTAAGCTTATCTTGTAATGCATTGTTGTAATAAAATATAAAAGCTGTTTTTATATATCTATAATAATTTAAACTGTTTTAATTTAGTTCATGTTATAATAAAAATATATTATTACAAAAACAAAAAACCCAACTGCTTAAAAGTTCATTTTTGTTTTGATAATAATATTTTTCTACCTTTTAGTTTAATTAACCGACAAATTCTTCGAATACCAATTTGTTCATACAACTTTGATCACATGATCGAGTTTTTAGATTGCGTTAAAATAGTAATTTAAACAAGATATGAAACATATTTCTTTGAAATGATCTTTTCACGATCTTTCAATTTATACCCATATCGCTAAGATATGAAAAAAAAACTCTGTTTTCCACATACGGGCGCCATTTTAAAAAAAATATATAACCTTTATATTTCACGACGACGACGACAACGACGACGATTAATGAAACATATTAGGGATTAGGTGTCACAAACGGTGCAGCGGTTTGGCCGGGTCAAATAAATGGAAATACATACCCACTTACATACAAACATCATCCTCCTTTTTACGCAGTAGAGTAAAAAGAAAGAAAATATATTAAAGTAATGGCGTCCTACTAATATTATAAACGCTTAAGTTTGTGAATAAGTGAATATGTTTGTTGCTACTTCACACAAAAATTACTGAATGAATTTTGATGGAACTTTACAATAATATAGCTTATACATCAGAATAACACATAGGCACACTATTTATAAAGATACTAGCTTCGCCTCGCGGCGTTGCCTACGGTTATTGTAGTACCGCGGGTGGTAGCTCTGCTGAGTTCAGGTAGTATGATTATATATAAAAGATTAATCAAGTCAATATTTATTCACTTGGAAGATACTACTTATTGGAAACTATTACAACGTCGTAATTGTAGGAAAGCACCTAACGTTGTAATAATTCTGTTTCGGTGCTATACTTGTAAAGACTTTTCTTAGCTAGAGGTCTTGGTGGAAGTGATAGCTACTTGACGACATTGTGGGTAGATAGATACAAATATTTTCTTATTATCAGTGTTAACGAAATAACTATAGTGTTATATATATATTTTTTGTTAATTTATGTTTCAGTTATTAAGTGATATGCGGTGTGGAGCAGTGTTTAACTGTGCAAATGTAAAAATTAAGCAGAACCGCAATGTACTTTTGCGGTGAAATATGTGGTCTTCACCTTCACCTAATCTAAAATTGACACTGCGACTAAGGAAGGATATTTGAAATTAATCAAATGGTCAGAAATAAGTTTAAATATTCCACAATTTTCCAAGCCATTTTCAAAGTAGATTATTCGGGAAAGTTCACAAAACTTATAAAACTTTCTAAAAGATAAGACAACCCAAGCGCGTTATAAAAACCAAGGGCTATTTAATTTACGAACTACATATGTGATACGAATAAGATAAGATATTATTATAAGATCGAACTAAGTGGCGTGCAATCGGAGAGGCCTATGTCCAGCAGTGGACTGCGATAGGCTGATGATGATGATGATGATGTATGTGATACTGAGTAAGAGACTTAAAACAATGACAGTATTGTGGTTTACAAATTAGCATGTTGAATAAGAGTTAGGTCAATAAAGAAGAGAGTGTTAAAGTCCCAATTCTACAGCTTTACTTGAAAACAATAAAAATAGTTGTTGGTTACATACATACATCAGATTGCAATATTCATAATGATGCCAAATAATCTTATTACAACTAGATATTTTTAAATAAAAAGAAAATTACAAATAAATAAAGTTTGAAGTTTAAATCGAAATAAGAATTTAATTAAAAAAGGCGATAGTGTCAAAGTGGTTCCGATAAAATCAGTGAACCGAGTTGAAATTTAGTTTTGCGAAGCGTCAGTATTGATATTCGAAGAAGTTTTATCAGCTTTCAGAATTTCACTTTTTATATTAAGATAGTTTATTTCTTTTCATTTTATAGAATCTTACTCTCTCTCTTTCTGTATTGTAGAGTTTTATTTCTATTACAAAATTCCACTTAGAACAAAGAGTAAGTTTTCAAACATATTGCTTTTGAGATTAGGATCACAGACATTGGTTATGGTTATAGATAAGAAAACTTAACTAAAATTTAAAAAGTCAGATATTGCAGAAGTGAACTCAGTACAAGAACAATATCTTTCATCATTCCATTTTTCATAGCGCTCATAAAAGCTCAACGTATTTGATAATTCACAGATAGCAATAAATTGTGATCAAGTCACAAAATGTAGTAATAAAATGCCACGTGGTGAGCGGTTTATTGCCAGAAACGAAAATTTAATTAGACACCTTCTATCTTCAAGACTAGGGTGAAAATTTTAGTAGCCAATATTTTTCAATTAAGTATAGTAGGTCCTAACGATTGTATTAAAACTGGCATTTATTACCAAGAAATGCTACCGGCAACGGCACTTGGACAAATGACAACAAAGTGACACAAAGACAAGACAATCTTACATAGTGGATGGACTATGTGCGTATAAGCCTTTGCTACGTATTCTCGGATATATCCCATAGTTATAACTTTGTAAACGGCCATTTCATAACTATATGATGTTCTGAATGGAGTGTGATTATACGATAATGGGACATTAATTACACTAATATTGTCGCATTATCAATATGACGATCTCAACCATGTCACTAAGCTTTACTCATATGGTCACGAATGTAAAAATCTATTAACAGTTTACAACTTAAATTCAGTCATTCGAAATGTCTATTTCAGGTAACCGTTTGATCAGTAAACGTTTTGTTATCCTGAAAAAAAAACCTTTATTGTGGTTTATATACATGTTATATTTCGGCCAGTATTGATCGACCGGCTAGACGATCCGACACGACGAGGGACTATACTTCTTCAATTATTCAGCTGCCTACTTCCACAGTAAAACTCGTTTGTTACATCTTGAGTGTATTGCTATTTCTCTTTTATGGTATGAGGAAATCATCTGTCCTTGTCGTGCACCAGTCCGACATCCTCCGGGGGAATGTTAATAAAAATATATTTTACTTTCTAAATTCGGACTGTTTTATTGCTAAAGTGACGTGCAACGTGAGTGAACGAAGAAATGTGGGTTAGGAATTCAAATTTTGTGCCTCGCAAACATTGTATGGGTTGTTTCCTTTTCAGGCATTTTAGAAAAATGTCCACTTATTTTATTTTTTATTTTTTTCCATGTAAATATCTTATAAATTTTATAAACTAAGTATTTCATCTTTATTCAAATTAAAATACATAAACATTTGCCAAAATCTAAAAAATAAAGTTTTATTTTGTATACAATTTTTATTTAAATAAAAAATTTTTCCTTGAAACAATACAACAATTTTAAACTATTTCGGCTACCCACAATACTCCCTTATCTTCAATATTTCTGGAAACCTTAAACGCAAATTCATATAAAAGCGTCATAAGAGAAAATTTTGTGAACTTAAGTGGTAGGAAATATCATAAGCTGTAAGCACCAATAACGATAGGCGATTGTGAACGTTACAAGTCAATAACCGTTAGGGCCGGGTATCTGCGTACTGCCACACCATTTAAAGATTAGCTAGAATAGAGGTAGTAACGTGTCCTTATTCTGATATTAGTTCACATTTGAATGAGTGAATTAGTAGAATCTTACAAACTAAAGCTAAAAATCAAGAACTTGTTTTATTTATTGTGTAATTATGTTCCTTACTTTATTTCTTAATATTTATATTGTAGATGAATCTTGAGCTAAGCAATTTGGCGTTATTGGACGAACGTTATTTAATCGTTTATTTAAGGATAATCTTTTTCAACGTCGAGTCAGCAGATTTTTTAAATCTTCATGTTGTGCCTTATTGACGCACATACTTTATATACGAAATTAAGGTCGTTTAATTAATGCATACTGTACGTACAAACATACAAAAAATAAAAAAGCAAAGTCATACCTCTTATACAACACTTATAGATTTTGTTTTATTTATTTATTAACTAACAATAATTCAATAGAATTACCCGTTAATAAAGAAATAAATAAATAAATATGCCGGACATCTAACACACAACGCCATCTAGTCCCAAGCTAAGCAGAGCTTGTGTTATGGGTACTAGACAACTGATATAAATACTTATATACTTTTTTTGTAAATACATACATATTATACATAGAAAACACCCAAACTCCGAAACAAATATTTGCAGATCATACAAACATTTGGTCCGACCCGGGAATCGAACCCGAGACCTCAAGCTTAGCAGTCGCATACGCTACCACTACGCCACCGAGGCAGTCATTAGAATTAAATAAATAAATAAATAAAATAAATAAATATTCCGGACATCTAACACACAACGCCATCTAGTCCCAAGCTAAGCAGAGCTTGTGTTATGGGTACTAGACAACTGATATAAATACTTATATACTTTTTTTGTAAATACATACATATTATACATAGAAAACACCCAAACTCCGAAACAAATATTTGCAGATCATACAAACATTTGGTCCGACCCGGGAATCGAACCCGAGACCTCAAGCTTAGCAGTCGCACACGCTACCACTACGCCACCGAGGCAGTCAAATTTGGAATTTTCTGTTTAAATTTACAATAACGTCTTGAACTTGTTATTTAAAACTATTCTTTCTGAAGAAGGGACCTTCTTTACTTTCATCCTAGCCCATCTCGTTTATTGATGAGTCCAAAATAAGTCAAGAGAAAGACTATGTAATTTCAAATATAAAATAACATATTATTTCAAACAACTTGTAAGTTCAATTTCTTTACTTTAAACGTTCCATAAATAATAGAGCGTTGATCATTTATTTTATTAAAAACGCATTTGTTTCTGTACTGGAAGAACATGATTACGTGTATAGTATTTAAAAAATAGCCCATCATAATATTAGCTTACTAAATCGATACTTCTCGTCAAAATTGATATTATTACTGAAACTCGAATAAGAATCTAAATCTAAGAGCAATAAATATAAGGAATTTAGGACCTACTGTCAATCTTTGTAATTCAGGCACTAATACCCAAGCTTAAGTTATAATATACTGTGTTGGATATTGCGTGTTCGACCAAATCAACCTTGTATTAATTTAATGAAATATATACATAGTAATGTTTGTTGGAGCATTGCGAATAGTTCTCGAGCAACGTACATACTAAATAGTATAAAATCTTATTATATACATTTTAGTACCGGTACTGTTATAGAGCCTAATCTCTTAATGTCCTAATTGTAGCCTAACTAGTACTGTAACTGTTCTATACTGGACATAGAGTTAATAAAAACTAAATTAATTTGTAATTAGAGAACCCTAAACCTGTTTTATCAACATACTACATTTTATTATTTTAAAATTATAGACAGCCGATGTCGTGATTAAATAATAAATAAATATTTCGAACATTTAACACACAACGCCATCTAGTCCCAAGCTAAACAGAGCTTGTGTTATGGGTACTAGACAACTGATATGAATACATATATACTTTTTTTTTAAATACATACATATTATACATGGACAACACCCAAACTCCGAAACAAATATTTGTAGATTAGACAAACATTTGGTCAGACCCAAGATTTGAACCCGAGAACTCAAGCACAGCAGTCGCAAACACTACCACTTACAGGCAAATTACTCAAAATAATTTTTAAGTAAGATTAACAGACGTTTATCGAGTTCTTGTAAATACTATTAATACTATCCTGTTTGTTCCGGCTAATCTCTGGAACGGCTGCACCAACTTTGACTGGCCTTTCACTAATAGGTGGCTGATCATATAAGGAGTAACTTAGGCTACATTTTTTAGACTACCTTCGCCCCGTGGCGTTACCCGCGGTTAGTCTTCCATAAAGAAATAGTCATCTTTATGTGATGACTGTAATAACTAGACTACTGTAGAAGTTTTTATTGGTTTTTAAAAAGTAACAGCAATAATGAAAACTGCAATAATGTTTCAAAGTTTGAAATATCAAATGTCTTTGGTTTTCTATCTTAACTGAGCCGTTGAGTATGCGCCCTTTCCAAACTAGAAGTAATGTACCGCATCGGTTCCGTAAAGTACCGTGTGACATTTTTCAATCGCTTAATGGTGCAGCATTATTGGCTCATGAGGTCGTCCATAGTGGATAATGTGCTAGGGTGACCTCCACTTTAATTATCGGAAGACAGTTTAAGACATGAACTTTATTAACTTTTAAATATGTTATGATCAGGATTTAGGTAAGGGATTACTGACTTTGACACTGTAATTCAGAAAGTATTGAAGTTGAAAATATGTACTCTAATGACATATATTTTTATGTATATATATATTTCTCATAGTTTTTATCTGTGTGGTAGGGGCTTAAGAATATGGAGTGTTACGATCCCTATTAATATTGTAGGTGTCGTATAGAGCTGACTTTGGGAACAAATTAAGCAGGGCGCACTGCAAAGAGAAGGAAAGATTGTGACAAATCCTATATCAACACATCTGACCAGCTTTGTATAGTCAAAACAGTTTAGCAATTTACTTTTTGACTAATTGACTATTGATAGTTTATGTATGACTTTACCATAATAGAATTTGGAAAATAAAAATGACGATTAAAACCGTTGTACCATAAGTTTTATTATATGTAAAAGGGGCAAACGAGCAGACGTATCGCCTAATGGTAAGCGATGAACGTCGCCCACTGACACCCGCAACACCAGAGGCGTCACAAGTACGTTGCCAGCCTCTGGGAGATGGGAGAAGGGTTCTTTTCTGTATATTTTAAGTACAAAATAAAAGATTCTTTGTTAAATGTTGAATAAGGTTCACGTTTTAGTTAAAATAGAATTTGTAAAAAATAACTAGAAAATATAACATTTTTTTTCGTATTACAATTAATAAACCAGCTATTTTAAAGTTTTAATATATATCAAACTATCGCTGCCCACTGCTGAATGTAGGTCTCCCCCAAAGAGCGACAACTATCTATAATAATAACATTGTTTTTCTTTACTCTTAAATACTCAAAATGTCCCAGCTATTTCAAAGAATATGGTGAATGTATACACCGATGTATGCAATGCGCTGACAGGACAGTTAGCGCGATCGTTTGCAAACCATTTACATCGCCCTGGCCAGCGCTAACAAAATAAGCAGGTATTCGATTTAGTACAAAATTGCAACTAAATTAAATGTACCGCTATATTATTTTTAAAACCATATCAATCGAGATAATGTGTCTTTTAATTGCATGTTAATTCAGTTGTACGTTAATTTATGAGACTAACCTAATTACAATTTTTATATGTATACACAAGCTGTGTCCAGCGGCAAAATTAAAGTAGCCTAAGTTACCTTATATCAGCTATCTACTAGTAAAAGTTACATCCAAATTGGTCCATTCATTCTACACTAGTGTCTAGATGGTAACAAACAGACTGATAGGCAAAAATGTAAAAAAATCTAATAAAAGTAACCGTATCGCAAGTGTAAAGATGTTAATTTGAATTTACAAGCAGGCATTTCAATTTAATTCATTTATATATATAGATTGTATACATCTATTTTATTTACAAAGAAACATATAATATTGAATAGTACCAAATTCGATTTTGGTTAGTCTAGAAAATTTGTATCTCTTTGTTGCCCAATTATTGTAGAGCAGTTAAATTTATATTCAAAAATGAAGTTTTAAATAATTACAATCGTCCTTTAAGAAAGGAAAATACCAACCACTTCATTTAGTATTAATACGAGTATGTAATAGTATAATAATATTAATAGTAATTTCAGTACTGAAGAAAAGAAACCACTGTGGGAGAGCCACGCTTCGGCATACATGTGCCGACTCGATCGGAGTGATACCATGACCTCACAGAAAACTGAGCGAGTGAGGATACCGGCGGCCGATACCCCAACCCCTCCCCTATCGTTGTCCCCTTCCCTCAACGGCCGGTAACGCACTTGCAACGCCTCTGGTGTTGCGGGTGTCCTTGGGCGGCGGTAATCTCTTACGTATGCTCTAGCCCCTATTACATAAAAAGAAGAAAAAATAATAAGTCGAATTGTTATAAAATTCGTCTGGATGGAATGACTGTGGCCTTTAACTGAATTACTAAGATAACAAAGCAGTTGTAAGGCACTTACAATACAGACACCAAAAACACTCTCTGAAAATTTGATTGTTTATAAAGTTTGGCAAATAAAAAAAAAACTTTAGAACAATTTCGTTTTCACCCTCTCCCTTACGAAAGATTCACGGTAATCTCTTAAGACTACATAGCAAAAACTCAAACTCTTTAAAGCTACCATATTCTTTTTATGAGTAAAATGTGTTTTTGTAGCGCCACGCTCCCCACTAAGAATAATAAAGAGGAAAATCTTATTAGTCGTACTATGGAGATATATGTACAAGCGACTTATTCAAGATCCGAAGGTATTAGAATACCTCCCGTAATTTATTTTTCTTTTGAACAATTTCGTAAAGAAACAAAAGTAGTTATAAGCTAATAAATATTTCTTAATTTTCTTTTACGAATTACTATTTTTTCTAATCATTATTAATATATTCTTCAAAACAAGTACCTACTGTATATTTTTGTATTTTTTAACATTGGAAAAAAATTGTAAAAAATATTATTAGTTATATTTTTATCATTATTAATAAATAATTCAAATAAATTGCAAAATAATTTGTTTTGTATTAGAATATATAGAGCTACCGATAATGTTCTTATATTTTTCGATCGATAAACAAAATCTCTGAGATTATTGCCAAATCCAAATTTAGATCTAATATAGTTAATAATTGAATTTGAAAATATGCTACTAAGGTAAATAATTAGTATGTAAGAGACATAACATTTACTGAAAATAGCTGAATAAAAAACAATGAAACAAACACGCTCCAATTGAAACTTCATAATTTATGACTTAAAAATGTGCATCTATACTAAAAGAGCATTTTACAAAGGATTAACTTAAAAACCATCTTCTTTTACACACAACACTCCTTAAATTCCACCGGTCTGTCTGTCTTTCTGTATTTTTTAATATAATTTAAATAAGTCTCTATTCCATTAAAAAAAATAGGTATACCGCGTACCTGGCTTAAAAAACACAAGAATCCCCACGAGACAAACCAACACCGAGACATCTTAATCTTAATTCATTGCAGAGCAGGTATTCAATTACAGTTAATATGTTTAAAAATGTACGCCTCCCCAGAAGGGTACCGACCGCAGTATTAATGAAATTGACTTCCCGGGGGAAGGCAGGGTACCATCCCGGTACCTACCCTGAGGTAACTATCCCGCGCTACGTGCTCCCCGCCGAATCGTTGCGGTCATACTGAGACATGGGTATCGATACCGTATCAAATTAATGAGTTCCTGTCACATTCCAAGTTTCTGCAAATAATTGTCTATGGTCAATAAAAATAACAAGAGTTCAATATAAACAATATTAAAACCAAAATGAAAGTTACAGAGTAGAAAAAATAAAGGAACAAGATTCAGCTCTTTGAACTGCTTTTTTGCTTCATATTTTTGATTAATTTTGTGCCTCTAGTGACGGACTATATCAAGATAAAAGTAATGAAAGCATGACGCAAATGAATATGAAAGTATAGAATTAATTATATCTAAAACTGTGCAAATCATAGTACAATAATAAAATTTTCACAGTACCTAGTTACCAAGCCTATATTTTATTAAAATTATCTTATAATGTTTTTAATAATGCGAAATTGTTGCTAATAATTATAAGACATGAAAGATTATTGAAAATAATATTCTATGGTTGGTCGTTTCGACTCGGAAACCATTAGCATGACGATACGATACCAGAAAGGGTCCCTGTGGTCCCTAGTATCTGGAAAGTTTCAAGGGAGCCATGTGCTTGTCATTAATGATTGTCATAAAAGGGATTATTTGTTTTAAGTAAACATATTTTTTTCTTTTGTTTTGTTTCGCAATAATTTTGAACTAGCCAAACTCCGTTCCGTTGTATTTTCAAAATTTCGGAAAAATATGATTTATTAACTATGCCCGCCTCAGCTTCCCACAGATACGTGGCCAAAAAGAAATAACTATTTCGGTTATATTTTGACTTTCCTCTTTACAAACCTTGTCCTAACAATAATGAACACATAAAAAATAATTATCTAATTCGGTGCAGTCGATCAGAAGTAATGCACGTACATACATTTCGGCGATTCTTTTTTATTTATATAGATTGAATCCTTGATTATCCTAACCAGATGTTCACAGTATTAATATGGTAATTTATTTAATAATTGATTATTTATTTTATTTATTATTTTACGAAAATTATAAAAATGCCTAAAATCGATCAGAGAGAGAAGTCTATCTACAGTAGTGGATTAAAATAGGCTAATATGCTGATGATGTATTAGAATTTATAGATCTAAATAAACTTTTTTTATAGGTGGCACGTAATCATTGTTTTAGAATAACTGTTGTGTTTTAACTGTAAACGATTTAACATAGATATAGTCACAGTATGGTCATAATAAAGTAACAATAAACATTAAACCATTCCAAAATACTGTAAATGAATATAATAACCTGATCGCGTGCTCATCGTGGTCGAGGCACTTTCGCAGCTACAAGTTAATGTAAGGGTTATGGAGAACTTTGCCCGCCACTCTCACACAATCTGATTTAAACTTTTTACGAGCTACCACGCAATCTCATCAGTTGTGTCACACTTGGGAACTGTGAACACCCTCGAAAATTTCACTAATTTTAATTAATTCAAACTGCACACTGAAAGTCAACTCTTAAACACCCCACCCGACTATAAAGCCAAATCCTATCTAATGACTGTTAGAACTTAACGAGTTCATACATCCTTGTCTACGGTTACAATGGGGCTCGTAAAATTAATACCTTACCTCTGAGTCGTCGGGTGGCCTCTCTAGATGGTAATTCCCGCTTAAATATTTAAGTTTTCTGTGCACCCTTCATCCGCAACAAGATTCAATTTCACGCCCTAAAAAGGGGTTCGCTTTGGGCGATTCTCGGATGCTCAAATGTCAGGAGACATGAAAGCATCCAAAGAAACAAGACCTCTGTCTATTAATGTGTGTGTCTCTATAATAGTTGCTTGCCTGTTTAACTGCAGGCATAGGAGATCAATGTATACTGGTTGGAGCATTGAGCAGAAACTCTTGAAGTATTATCCGGTTGCATACAGGGTGGAAATGGTAAAACTCAATTGAATCAATCTTGCGTCAAATTGGCGAAGATTTGAAAGGAAGTTCACATTTTAAGTTCGTTTTGTTCTGCTTAAACGGTTTCAAGGGGGATAGTATTTTCTATTGAAATATTTCATTATGTACTACAAATAAAGTCTTTTGACAGTCATATTAAACATTACAAATAGTAACTACTGCCTTAAAAGAGAGTACATTAATATATATCTCTTTACAAATGTCAGTTCAATTGTAGTGGAGCACCAACACATCCCTATCAAATCATAACTACTGAAGAGGCTTTCTCAATAAACGTTTTGATTTGGTTTCGAATCTAATCTGATTTTTATTTTGATGACTACAGTAAGTATCCGACGGTATACCCAAGTACGACAAAATGCCAAAGTGTGGAGAACCAAGTCCTGACTGCAGTCACAGTAGTCGCAGACAGGATAAGTACTTCTCGAAGCACCATAACGAAGAGCCACCAGCAAAGATGACCAACGATATATCGTATTTAGGTAAACGGTGTCTCATCAGACAGTTAGTACTACTTAATTAGTTTCAGTATAGGTTTTCTAAACTAAGACTTTCATACGGTTTACACATGGAAACCGGAGTCTACAAACTATCGTCAATAAACCACACAGTTTTAGATTTTTCCATAGAAAACTCTCCCGAATCGTGTTGTTAATTCTACCAAATATCTACGATAGACTGTCGTCATTAAAATAATTATTTACTTTGAATAAGCAAATAATATGTCATGTCTGTCAATTTCGCAATAAGAACTAAGTACTTCTTGCTGAAAATTAAACTTATGTACAAAATGAAAACTTCTAAGCGTTTCAAATTATCGGCCATAGTTTGAAACAATTTACGAACTTCGACAAAATACATACTCGTACTAAATTTTCAAAGGCGTCTAATTGTGATCGAGAACTCGACTCACGTATATCGATATGACCTCTTAAATTACATATAACGTTATCAAACCACATGATTAATTTGATTAGCTACGTGTGTGGCCTTAATGATATCTAGTGTGCTTACGGTAACGAAGGCATACAAAATTAATTAGTATTCTATTTAAGATTTATATAAATGGTTGGATAGTTTCATAACGTACAATGTTAAATTTATAATTAATCCTATGTTATAGGCACAGCATTTACATTAATTTGTAAAGAAAATTCTTATCTCTTTAACATCCTTTCACAACATTATAGCTTTCAATAATATGGGTTATAAATTGTAAAGAATGATATAATGAAATGATTATATGAAGGCCTGTGTTTTCAGTGTCATTGATTTTGTAACGAGTTATGATCAAACTTCAACCATCAAGCAATTTCTAATTAGTAATAAATTAGTAATTACAACGCGCATGAAACAAACTTGTTGCGGTTTTAAAACATTAGATATTCAAGTGAACATGGGCAGAAAGTTAGAGCACTGTTTGCATATAATAATAACAATATTCTCGCTCATCTCACACACGGCCGTTTGATCCCAAACTAGGCAAAGCCTGTATTATAATTATGGTAACTAAACTTTTGTTAAATTTACTTTTTTTTATACTTGAGCTACCAAAATAACTCTGCCCTGCCTGATGGAAAGCACTATCAGCAGCAGCAGAATCCAAGAGTGGTGGTTACCATACTCAATGCAAACAAGGACAGTGGAGCATGATGACCAGCACTATGTCGGCCTAGTGATATGCTTTTTCACGCCCTGGTTAAAGGACCCGGGATCATAGTGATACGGAAACACGTGCGCTGGTTGTGTGTTCCAGGTTCTAACAGCTCGGCATATACTGAATACTTATATATTCCTAAACATATACCTGTAACTGACAATTGACAGGGTATCGGTTTGATCTCTTTCTAAAGCAGCATACATAGCATTTCCAAAACTTAAAATAAAAAGCATATAACAGCTAATAGCGGCAGTTATATATCTTGTTTTTAATATTGTATGTATTCTGCATTCAAATATAACGATGTAACGAGTATTCATAGAGCTCTAATGTTAGACAATCGTATAAAAGGAAACATAGTATGGCTGGCGTTTGTTGCTTTTAAAGGAAAGTAATTTGAGAATTATTGGTTTTTATGTAGTACATAAGTTGCTTCTTTTTCTGAATTTATATTTTTATCACAATTTTGCCTTCATTTTCAGTTGTTATATTGGTATTTTCCATAGACGTTTTTTAATTGTCTGCATAGTTATGATTTATTTATTTATTTCTTTAAAAATACAACTCCCGCATTAGGAATATACATCCTGTGTCGTGGGGGACTTTACAAACATACATGTAACGGACACGAAGAACACCCAGACTCAGAACAACATTTTGTGGATCACACATAGTGATGTCCCACGTGGGATTTGAACCCACGGCACTTGGCGCAGTAGCAAGCGGCGTAGTGACCGCTTAAACCACTAGGCCAACCGTGCATTTAAAAAAAAAACGCCTTCCTTGCTTTTTGTCTTGTAGAATAAAACGATTTTTCAAATAAAAATTATTTATATACCTACGCTACAAAAGTTTGGAACTTACTCGTAAGTTTCAAATTTATTTGCGAATCAAAAACTTCAGGTCCAGAATAAAAATGGTAAGTGTTTAGATTATATGGAGTCAAACATAGTATAAAATAAGTTATAATGAGTAGGCAACCCTATTGCATGTACTAATACAATGTTATTTGCGTACAAAGGGGTTGATACAGTGCCCTGCAGATATTTTGCCGCTCTGTTTTGGATGACCCTAATAAAATTATTTAAATTACAGTATTTATGAGATATTTTCCCGTAGGTACATCTAAAATCGTATCTATTTCTTACTAATATGGAATAAAAGGATGACTTGGCAAAACGGTTAAAACCTGTATAAAATAAGTAATTTTGTTAACTATTTATTTTAATAAATTGTTTTTTGCATGCACGTAAAACCTTTATTTACAATAGAAAAAAAAATCATAAGCAGAATGTTTTACATTTGGCTGCTGGTATTTTAATATTTAACACTACTTACAACTACCGAATATTAAAAATTTGCATAAACATTTTGTTGTCATAAAAAAAGGTTGTTTTTTATACACAACAACAAAAACACTAATAGGTATGATTATTACAACAATATTAATAGAAATTCGTAAAAATTTAAATCTTTTTTTTATCTATAACTTGAAGCAAATGTGCTAAATCTACACTAATATTATAAAGAGGAAAACTTTGTTTGTATGTTTGTTTGTAATGATTAAGCTCAAAAACTACTGGACCGATTTTAAAAATTCTTTCACCATTCAAAAGCTACATTATCCACGAGTAACATAGGCTATATTTTATTTTGGAAAAAAATAGGGTTCCGTAAGATATTTGGGTTTTTCGGACAAAAGGTGTAAAAATCAACCAGAAAAGTTACTTATTTTGCGAAAATTTTCATGCCACGGGCTATATAAGACGCAAACGAGGTTGCGTGGATCAGCTATATATTATAAATACGAAAGGTTGTGACTATGGAAGTGAGGATGTTTGATGCTCTTTAACGCAAAAACTACTGAATGGATTTTGATGAAACTTTACATTAATATAGCTTATACATCAGAATAGCACATAGGCTACAATTTATAAAGATACTAGCTTCGCCTTGCGACGTTGCCCGCGGTTATTGTCGTACCGCGGGTAGCACCGTGGTGTTCAGCTAGTGATATAATAAAATAATATAATATATACTAATACTAAAAGTCAGACAGACGCTCTTAAGCAAACTTGCCACTTCAAATCCATTAGTACTATAAACCGACCAAGAATCCAACAATTATCTCGTAAAACGTCACAAGAAGTAATCCGAACACCTTTCCCTCAAGAATTTAGTGGCGGACAAGTTTAAGCTTAGGATAGAGCTCATGAACTATCTGGGACCTCACACGATCCTACCAGCGAAGCCATAATGGCCACCCGGCTATTAGGCACACGGCCAGGCGAACTTAAGGCCGGTTCACTTCGGATAGTTTAATCCCAGATTGAAGGAGCCTGGAAACTTATTCTTTGGAATAATGGAAGATAATAAACCAATAGTTAGTGCGTTTTATACGGGTAAAAGTATATATAAGTAGAAATAAGTTACTTTTATGTATTAATTTAATAGTACCAGTAGTATAATCCTTCGACTGCCTTGGTGGCATAGTAGTTGCGTATGCGACTGCTAAGCTTCAGGTCTTGGGTTCGATTCCCGAGTCGGACCAAATGTTTGTATGATCTGCAAATATTTTCTTCGGAGTTTGGGTGTTTTTTATGTATAATATGTATGTATTTACAAAAAAAAAGTATATAAGTATTTATATCAGTTGTCTAGTACCCATAACACAAGCTCTGCTTAGCTTGGGACTAGACGGCGTTGTGTTAGATGTCTGGAACATTTATTTATTTATTTTATTAATAATATTTTTTTTGTATGGTAAAGGGGGCGAACGAACAAACGCATCGCCTGATGGTAAGCGATTACCGCCGCCCATGGACACCCACAACACCAGGGGCGTTACGAGTGCGTTGGGGGCCTTTTAAGAAAGAGTACGCTCTTTTCTTGAAGGTTTGACTACATATATACGAGTACTATTTACATGATATGTAAGTAATGAATTAAAAATAATATTAATTGTAGTCTAGACTACTAGTTTTACTATATAAATAAATGAAATAATAGGACAGTTACAAATATATTTAAAGTATATAAAGTAATTAAAAATTGTTTCAAGATAAGTAAGTATATAAAACTTTTTTTTCGTCAACATAAGATACTTTTAATTTTCTGTTATTTACACATGTGTTAGAGAACAATATAATTATTAGATACTTATAAAGAATGTGTATCATTACAACCCCGAGTTAAAAATAGTTTAACAAAGTATTGTCATGTTCGATATATTATATATAGATTTAACTGCCTCGGTGGCGCAGTGGTAGCGTCTGCTGTGCTTGAGGTCTCGGTTTTGATTCCCGGGTCGGACCAAATGTTTGTATGATCTGCAAATATTTGAATCGAAGTTTGGGTGTTTTCTACGTATAATATGTATATATTTATAAAAAAAATATATGTATTAATATCAGTTGTCTAGTACCCATAGTGCAAGCTCTTCTTTGTTCGATCGTAATTACTAGAATTTGTATTGTGTTAAATACTGTAGGTACTACATTTTCCAAACACAACAGACGATTACGAATCTCATAAATCAAGTAATAGACTTAAGATTAGTTAAACTGCGATTGGTTAGTATCAACCCATTTAATCTATAAGCTCTGAGCGGCTCAGGCAATGGAATCACAAATCTTCGTGTAAACCGTCCTATTCTATCATTATAATATATTACCATATAGTTTACCGTTATACCCAATTTTTTTATGTGTGGTCATACCAAAGTGACTCTACTCTACCTGATTGTAAGCGTAAGCGGAATCCCCCAGTAACGGTCACCATACTCATTGCGAATGCAAACATTGCAACAATGCAGTATGGTGACCCACACCATGGCGGCCTAGCGATGCTTCTGGATCATTGAGTCTCCGTTCTCGCACTCATCAACGAACCACGACAGCGCGAATCCCATATTCAGAAGACTGACTTTGGAAGTAACTCTGAAAACTAAGGACTACTACTAGATGATCTTACATCATCTTATAAAAATAACAAGGATTTTCATTACTTGTCTTACCGTTAAGTTCGTTAACCTCGATAATATAAAACAAAGAAACCTGGAAAAAATACCGATTTTCTTGTCAATACAACTAATCACTCAGTACCTATATACTATGAATTTTCTGCTATACCTTTATTGATGTGTTTGAATCATATTCTTATTTTCTGTTGCAAAAGAAAAAGTACCCAAGTTATCAGGACTGAAGTCTAACTCATATTTATAAGCAGCGGAGGCAGTTTTATGATTCCCTTAAACATGCTATTCCTGATGTTATCCGACCAAATATGTTAATGTAATAATAATTTCCCAGTCCCAGCTAAAATTAATTGAGTTCTGTTGACAATGCCAACAACTCAACATAATTACTTGTGCATTTGCTCGATACGGTATCATTCCTTATTCATTAGCAGCAGAGAGGAAGACGCGAACCAATTAAAGTGATCAAATATGAGGGGCTCACTGTTTGCTTAACAGACGGGTTGTACTCATGACTTCTCCGGTACGGTTGGAAATAACACGATTAATATGCATTACTAAATCGAGTGGAAATTTTTGTGGGATATAATTATAGCTAAATTCGACTAACAAAATAAATCGAACTAAATCTAAATTGATATATGTATTTCAGTTTTCCAGGTTGTTCGATATACTGAATTAATTTGAACTATACTATTCAATAGTATTTTTAAAATTGTTTACATCTTCTAAATATCGAACAACAAATCGTTTAATTTTTGGACATAAAACTTTTACCTCATATAATGCGCAAGTAAAATCGTCCTCTTCGTTACAGTGTATTTTTGAAACTCTTAAAGTTTATGTAAATTTTGTATGCGCAAATTTCAATTGTATATGCGAAGAGAATTATTTTTCACATTGGAAATCTAAATTTAATGGATCAATGAATGTGTATGAATACTTACAGTTTATAAGTAGAAGACCTTCAAAGGCAAAATTTTACCATCAAACCATCTTCAACTTTCACACTGCTAAACAAAATGCTTCTATAAGGAGTGCCAACTATCCCAGTCTTGGGCAATCTGCATAAATCAGCTACTAGACACTTTCCATGTACCTGCTAATAATCGTAACATCTTATAGAATAAAGTAAAGTTTCTTCCGCTGTCTGTTTGCTTAGATCTTTTAAACTACCAACTCCAAATCAAGATAGAGCGATTCAAGAGGAAAATTTATATGACGTGTAATATATAGATAGTATAGTCGAGGAAATCCGAGAATTTAAAAGAATTATGTGCGAAGTTGGGCCGGGTCGCTAGTTAAAATTAAATAAAACATTCATATTTCGACAATGTCAATTAAACAACTTGATTAGTTAACACTGTTGAAATATGAATGTTTTATTTTATTTTTAATGACTGGTAGTTTTTTGGAACGTTTCTAGTAACAAAACTAACGACACCTAGGTGATCTCTACTTATAAATTAATAATTTCATAAATATTAGCTACTCACAATTAAAAATAAACCTTTATAAATTTACACTAGCTCCTCATTAATATAAGAATATCTTAAAACCCACCTCATTTTTTTATTTTTTTTAAATACAAAAACATATTGCACAAGTCGGACCTAATGCCACAGGCATTTGGTTCCAACCGAACCTTTGAGTGTTGCGAAGTAGCTTCATGGCAGGTGTACATTTCTTTTTTTTGTGTGAATATCCCCTCGAATACCACCAACTGGTGGTTATGTCGAACTCGAACCGACTAAAAACCGCATACCGTCTCGGGTACTAGAAGCTGAGGAACCAGATACACCCTCAAAAGAAAATCCTAGGAACCCTGACCCTATCTCAGGCCAACCACTGTTTGTATGTGGCCCCCTCACGTGTAGGAACCCAACACTTCTATTCTATTCAGAAAAGGGCGCGAGGACTTTATAGAGCTCGCACCGCCACCCGGCCTGCTTCTGCTAGGCTGACTTTTTCACTTAAATCTTATTACACATTAAAATCAGAGCACGTTGTTATTCTGTACAAGGCTTAACGATTAAATAGAAAGCTCCATTAGAAGCAGGAAATGAAATATCAGTAAACATTGTAATTTTCAAGCGTGTTCTATTCAAAAAGTTTAGTAAAGAAAAAGTTTTACAAACTTCGAAAATACCATAGTACAATGAAACACTTTTAAATATTTCTATAAAATATTGATACAGAACCACAGAATAAACTCGAAATTATAATCACCAATGAAGTCTTTTTGTACCATATTTGGAACAAAATTCCGAGAAAGATTTTTATGAATAGAATCTGATTTTTAATTAAATTTTTCATTCAACATACTTGTTCATTTAGAACTCTTAGCTGCTTTGAATAGGGTTATTCATGCTTTTACTTATACTTTTTGTAAGCTTTTCCGGGTAATTCTTTCAAAGTAATCTTTTTAAATGTGAGTCCATTTTATGTAACTGACTTGAGTTTAACTTTTTTGTGTTTGTAGTTGCCTGTACTTTGTGAATTTTAAAAAGTCCGTTTTACGTATTTTTTCTAAGAGTTTGCTATTCAAAACATAGAAAAAAGGTATATTAACATACAAAAAGATTTATTTTGTAATTTGTTGACACACAAACACATTCCATCACAACAATTTTCTTTTGAAAAATTAAAGATATCAAACAATAAGATATGGTATAAATTGAAATCGTTCATAAAACAGTAAAGGATATCAGAAAATCTCCCTTACTGTAATAGTACTGGGAGCAAGATAGGCCTAGGCTGTTTTTATATACATATATGGGTCTAAATATACGAAGTTACTGATTATGTCGACCTTCCTATTAAGGGCGTGTAGCTTACATCGCTTCTGACTGATTTCACTATGAAACACCTTATCCTAAATCTAACCGTTTTTGAGATATATGAATTTAACAGTTTTATAAAAAAAAATCGTCTGTCAGCTTAGATATTCTGAATTAAGTAATGCCTGCGTGGAATTACTAGGTGTATGCCAAAACAGGTACGATACCAAATTTATAATTCCCTGGTAAAGCCACACATTGATTACCTAATTGAAATATGGGGTACATCAGCTAAAACTAATCTAAACATAATTCAGACAGCCCAAAATAAATTGCTTTAAAGTTCTTTTTAATTACGATTACCTTACACCGACCGTTGAGCTGTACAATGAAACAAAAGTAATGAATATTAAGCAAACATACATATATAACACATGCATATTAATTCGGAAAATATTACACAAAGATATTCATTCACAAGTCACGTTTTCTAAAAAGATAAATACGCAGAAAAGATCATTGCGACGAGCGAATAATATACAGCTTCACTTACCTAGAACAAACTATGGTAAAAAAAACATTATGTACGAGGGGGCACAGATATATAACAAAATACCAAGCGATATCCGCGAAGCAAAATCATTTAAAACTTTCAAAAAATCACTTAAACACTACGTTAGAAATTTAAAGAACTTAAAACAGCTATCAATTTAATTAAATGTAATTGAAATAATAATAATAATAAAAGAGTATTAGATACACGTAAATGATTAAATAAAAAAAAAATGAAAAAGGAAAACAAAAAAAAAAAGTTATCTATTTACATAAATAATTTTATTTTAAAACTTCTCATAGTCTCATCTAGTAATGACTATACACACTACGCTTGGTGCAATACCTACGGTTATCAGTATTGTGGCGATCGGTTGATGCAGAGTTATCATACACATCTACCGTCATTTGATGATTTTGTTAACATAAGTTTTTGTTAATAAGATTGTTTGCCTTTATTTTAATGCTAAGTACGCTCTGTAGAGTGACATTGTAAACTACCAGTAATAGTTTTAAGTTCTCATATAAGCGAATAATGTATTCTTTTGAGAAATAAACGTTCTTAAACCATATGTAAGTCTTATTATTTATTATTTTTCTCACTCACACCTGCATAAATCACATACAACCAAAAAAACACAAAGCAGTCATGAGAACTGCCGACAGAAGTGAAAACTATAAACAAATAGTTGTTTAAGTTCACCTGAAATGAAACTCTTTGGTCTTTAAATAAAATGCGCGATAAAAAGTTATAGCTCATGGAAAACGTTCGGTTACGATGACGCATGTTCCATGATTTTTGTTCCCCCAAAAAGTGCTCAATATAGTAATAGCTCAAATTAAGAAGTTTACCCTTCAAAATCTTAATCTTAGAGGTATCTAAATGACATTATGATAAATTGGAGTGGTAAAACTGTCCAAGCCGATTTAATTTGCCTACCGACACAGCTTCTTTTATAAAATGAATACTGATGTATCGGAAACCGCGGGTTAAGCAATGCACACGAGTTTTCCATTCGCAATATGATTTTATACAGACGGATACCCACAATGACTGAGTAGCAATTAGATTGTGCAAACAAATGAAACCGCTGGCACGGAACAATATGAGAAAGGGTGCACAGTCTAACAAACAAAACCTTTATTGAAGCTTATGGTTATATTGTAACCTGTATAATACTGTTTGATCTACAATTTGAGACCTTATTGCCCATGATTAAAGGTGATAGTGGTAATCGCGGGAATGCTTACACGCATTATTGAATGGATGCTGAATCGAAAATAATAAGTTGAGCGTTTTCATGTTCATTGAGCTGAAAGCTACGGTGGGCACATTCATTATATCCTTAATTATTTTGCGTATACCAAATAAAAGGTACCGCTTTCTATTACACATGATATTTTTTTATATATTATCTGATATCCTTGTTTAGTATCTCGAAGATTTTGTATGTATTGTATTTCTTAATATAGACATGACTACCTCGGAGGCGCAGTGGTAGCGTATGCGCCTGCTTTACTTGAAGTTCAGGTTCAATTTCTAGGTCGGACCAAATGTTTGCATGATCTACAAATATTTGTTTCGGAGTTTTCCATGTTTAATAAGTATGTATTTGCCAATAGTTAGCAAGCTAATTTGAAACTGACAACTAATATATATATATATACAGAAATGCACCCTTTTGATATATTTTAGTGTCGAAGTGTAGACTCAGCTCATTCGGTTACAAAATTGTGTTATGTACTACGTACTTATGTTCATATATGTGTATGATCGAAGACAAGCGACACTCCTGTGAGATCCATTTATCTGGCTTCAAATAATTAATTAATCACAACAAATTTTTTAGAAAGGGCAGCTGAAATTTAATTTTCTTGACAAACAAGTTACAATTAAAATCTGAATCCTATTACAGAGTAGAAAAGGGTACAATTTGTAGCACGACCATCTTTTGGATGCAGATGAACCTCGAATGCTGTTGAAAATATAGAGTACTTCTAACAAATAAAATATGTTGTTTATAGGAATACTTTTAAACAGTAAACATTGAAGCAGTTTTAATATAAACTTAGAAACTAGCAGTTTGTATAGTTTAACAAACAATCCGGCTACAACTGAAGCGTAGCAGGTGCATTTCTAAATCCTTCTTAGCTTAAGTGCTTTAGGAAATTAAATTTTATACGATCATTAACCCCTTTTGTAAATTAGCAAAGTTTTACTGTAAAGTGCAAGAAAGTGAAACAATGATCGTTACTTTCATGTGCATGTTGACAATTTCGTTTTTTTACGACTCCATTGTATTATGGCACATTCTTGAAGTTTTTATTTTAAAGTGTTATTAAAATTGGAAGACAGAGAGAATTAGAGAGATCTCTTTTTCCGTGGGAGATCCACGCTTCGGTATGCATGGGCCGGCTCGACCGGAGTGATACCGGTGTGAAACAGCGCCTGCGCTGTGTTTCACCGAGTGAGTGAGAATACCGTAGCCCCTTCCCCAACCCATCTCCTTCCTCATCTCCCAAAGGCTGGCAACGCATTTATAATGCCTCTGGTGTTGCGGGTGTCCATGGGCGGCGGTAATCGCTTACCATCATACGTCTGCTAGTTCCCCCTATTCCATAAAAAAAATATTTTTTAAGAAGACATGATACTTTAATGCCAAGCAAGTATAAAACCACTGCACTTATGTCAACTGAGTAGCTTAAATTTAAAAAAAAATATTTAAATAAAATGAAATCTGTACAATGATTTTGCCACCACATTCCTAAAAAAAAAAACAACTAACTTTTGCTCACGATTTTGTTAACGTCCATTTAGATTGAAACCATAATGTTATTTTTGTTACATCTTATACTTTACTTTTTTTATGGTTTTGCCATAATGACTCCACTCTGCTACTTCCCCTTATACTTCCCAGTTTTAAAATATTTTTTTTTTTCGGCGGTAGGTGTAGAAAAATATAGACGTGTCGTAAATTTCGGAATTAAAAATTAATTACAATTTATTATACATTTGACTCAATTCTTTATCTTGAGACAAGTGAATATAGTTAAATTACTGGTACTCACGTTCGCAACATATTTAATGTAATAATTGGACAATTGATACACACCACCTGCCAGCGCATCGCTTTACAGTGCTAAACAACAACTACGAGTATCTTAAATATATTGAAGAATGACACAAATCAGTGATATAATATCGGCGCAGAGGACACTTGAAGACACTTTTATGAGGAAGATGTCAGACCTTGAGTCTCAGATTCAGGGTGCTGGTCCCGCCAAAGACACCGTGGCTAAGGTGGCGGAGGAATTTCGATGCTTTCGAGAGCTGATCTTCTCGATGCTAGGCTTGCTCCGGAAGCAGATAGGCGAGTGCTCCAGACAGATCGACGACATAGAAACCAGACATCGACGTAAGTCACTAATTTTTTTGGGTGTCGAAGAGGCTCAAAAGGAGGACTGCAAGGCTGTCGCGCTGCAAATCATCAACAACCACTTAAGCCTCAAGAGCATAACTGCTTCATCTATCGTGCTCTGCCACCGACTTGGAGCGGCGAGTGGGGAGCGTCGGCGGCCTATATTAGTAAAGTTTTCAAGTGTGGACGACAGATCATCGGTATGGAATGCGAAATCAGGGCTTAAGGGTTCTTCTATCAGTGTTAAGGAGTTCCTCACAAAAACCAGGCAATCCATCTTCGCCAAGGCTAGGATTCATTTTGGGGTCTCTGCTAGCTGGACTCAGAATGGCACCATAGTTATCAAGGTCCCAGGTGGTATCAGACATAAAGTCACGACCATCGACGAGTTGAACCCGCTACTGACGAAGTACCCAAAGCCACAATCGGCTTCCGCGGGTCCCAGTGACCGATCCGCGGGAGATATCAGGTCTCGTAAACAACTAAAATAGTTATTCAAGTTTTCTGTTTTGGGTATTTCAGTTCATTTTATTTATTTTTTCTTCTTTATTTTAACAATTTTAATCCTAAAATCTCCATGTAAACAAAACTCATACCTAAATTTATGTAACACACTATCACAAATTGTGTTGATTTCTGCACCTTTGTTTTGATTGAAACGACAAAATATTAATATACCCTCTCTGTTTTTATGTAACTTAGCAATTGTGTGCGGTGCATTATGAGTGATATCATAGATTAAAGATGCAATCGTTCACTCATTTTACTCATTACAGTTCGGATACGCTGCACCATAAATATTGTTTTGCATTCGTGTTGAGAACTTTTATAAAATGTATCCTGTTTAGTTTTCTGTTTAATTTTCTTATATATATATTTTTTTTCTTTTTCTAGTGATGTAAGCTGGCGGGTGGTGCAGAGATACAAACGGTGTACCAGAATATTTGCACATTGATAGGTATACACATATATTTTAATATATTCTGTTTTATTAATAAGTTTTATTCTCCTAACTTTTATTTTATTATATATTTATAGTTTATTTATATATATGTCATCAGATAGTGAATGTTATGGTTCTGCATGTGGGTCCGAGATCGGCTTAAGCGATGAAAGCTTCTCCTCCTTATCAGATACTCTCGGTGGTGTTCTACGCAATAAATTTAATTTTAATAATAATCATCTATTTAACGTATGTCATTTAAACGCCCAAAGCGTTCCTAGCCACTATTCTGATTTGTACGAGGCGTTCAGTGATGTTAATGTTCATGCCGTCCTGGTTTCTGAGACTTGGCTCAAACCACATCTTTTATCTACCTCTTACTCGCTCCCTGGCTTTATCCTTATCCGAAATGACCGGATGGAGGGAAGAGGGGGCGGCGTGGCTATTTACCTACGCAGTGATTTTTCTCACAAAATTATTTCATCTTCCTCTTCTGCTGCCGCTGCTGAGTATTTATTCTTAGAGGTTTGTGTCGGGGGCGTTAAAACTGTCCTTGGTGTTACCTATTGTCCCCCTTCTGTTGACTATTTCACTGAATTCGAATCAGTCCTTGAATCCTTGGGTACAGAGTATGCTCATCACGTCATCATGGGTGATTTTAATACCAATCTCCTAGATCAAACCTCCCGTCGTTCCTGTAAACTCCAACTCCTTCTTGAGTCGGTCAGCCTTAATGTTCTGCCACTACATGCCACTCATCACAACAATAACGGCGAGGACACTTGGCTCGACCTAATCATCGCCTCCAATCCTTCCCTTGTTTCCTCTCATGGGCAACTAGATGCTCCCGGATTCTCACATCATGACCTAATTTTCCTCTCCTATATCCTCAAATCCTCTAAACCCAAACCCGAAATCCTATACAGGCGTTGCTTTAGGAGAATGAACATCGATGAATTGAGTGGTGATGCTTCATGTATTGACTGGACACCCTTGATCGACTGTTCTTCCATAGATGACAAGGTAAACATATTCAACGAACTAGTCACTAAGTTGTATGACACTCACGCTCCAATTAAAAAGGTTAGGGTTAAACGACCGCCAGCGCCCTGGATGACCAGGGATATACGGACGGCCATGAAACACCGAAATCGAGCTTTTAGAACTTTTAAGAGGGACCGTGTAGAAGTCAACTGCCAACTGTATAAGACTGCAAGAAATCGGTGTAACCAGATGATACGGAACGCTAAACGCCGCCATATTCTAGATAATATTTCTTCTTCTTCTCCTGCCGACATCTGGAAGTTCCTTGGAACTTTTGGTGTCGGCAGATCGCGGCATGTAGACTTTCCACAATCAGTAAGTCTCGATTCCCTGAATCAACATTTTACTACATCTTTTATTATGGACAGTCTGTCTGAACATAATACCCTTAACTACATTAATAGTCTACCGCGCTCTAACTCAAGCCCTTTTCACTTTGCTCCAGTCGCGGAAGGAGAAATTGAGAAAGTAATCCTATCCATCAAATCCCAAGCGGTTGGTTGTGATGGAATTAGCCGGAGAATGATCACCACATTAATAGTTCACCTCCTCCCTGCTATTTCCCATATTATTAACTTCTCCCTTGTGTCCGGCACATTTCCTTCTCTGTGGCGTAAAGCGTATGTACGCCCATTGCCTAAAATTCCTAATCCGTCTCTTCCCAGTCATTTTCGTCCTATTTCTATTCTTCCTTTTCTCTCCAAAGTGCAAGAAGCCTGTGTCCACAAACAGTTCTCTCGCTTCATATATTGTAACAACTTACTCAGTCCTCTTCAGTCTGGATTTCGACCAGGCCACAGCACAGTTTCTGCCCTTCTTAAAGTGACTGGTGATGTTAAGGCGGGAATGGAGAATGCCAAGGTTACCACCGTGGTACTGATTGATTTCTCCAATGCCTTCAACACTGTCAGTCATGAACTCCTTCTCGCTGTCCTATCCAATTTCTCAGTCTCTCAAGAAGCGCTGGACTGGTTCTCCTCTTACCTTCGGGATCGTCAGCAGTCAGTGAAGATGGAAGATTGTTCCTCTAGCTGGTGCCATCTCCATGCTGGCGTCCCCCAAGGCGGTATTCTTTCACCTCTTCTCTTTTCAATTTTCATTAATCTCATCACGTCAAGACTTCGGTGTTCCTATCATCTGTATGCTGATGACTTGCAATTATATTATCAAACTGATTTGTGCGATGTATCGTCCGCGATCTCGATCGTAAACAGTGACCTGGGAGCCATTAAACACTGGTCCGATATGTTTGGCGTATCGGTAAATCCAAATAAATGTCAGGGTATCATCATCGGAAGTAACCGTCGCATGAGCCAGTTAGACTTTGCTTCGCTTCCACCACTTACCTACGATGGTATGGTTATCCCATACTGTGAAAATGTGAAGGACCTCGGACTGTACATCGATACAACACTCAGCTGGCAAAAACAAGTTGCATCTGTGTGCCAGAAAGTCACGGGCTCGTTACGAACTCTCTATAGGCTTAAAAACTTTCTGCCAATGAAAACTAAGGTAATGCTTGTCCAGACCCTAATATTCCCAATAATCGACTATGGTGACGTGTGCTACTTTGACCTGAATGCAGATCTGCTCAATAAGCTCGACCGTCTTCTCAACAATTGCATTCGATTCGTTTTCAACTTACGGAAATATGATCACGTGTCCGAGTATCGGTCTTATTTGAAGTGGCTTCCAATTCGCCAACGTAGACATATACGGGCATTAACTACCCTTTATTCTTTACTCTTCTCTTCAAGCTCTCCTTCCTACCTAACTACTCAATTTCATTATCTAGGTTCAAACCACGATAGGAACCTTAGGTCTTCCAACAACTTGCTTCTACAATGTCCCACTCACCGCTCTGATTTTTTACACTCAACCTTCTTCATACAAGCTGTCCTACTATGGAACGAGCTCCCTCTCACGATCAGGATGGCTAAAACTAAACAAAATTTTAAACACTTGTTGCAGAGACATTTCTTGAGCACCCTATCGGATCCACGCTGATTTCATCATACTCTCTCCCCTTTTAGAATTTATATTATGTATGTATTATATGTTTGTGTGTATACATGTATATATATATATATTAGTACCTATGTATGTATAAGTATTTAATACGTATATGTTATGTGTATCTATATAAATTATTACTAATTATTGTTTAATTTATTATTCTTAATCTTGTTGATTTCTCGATGAGAAATTTATTATTAATTGGTGAATTCCTTGTTGAGAAGTCGGTATAAATTTTTAGTTTGTGCATCTACCTTGTTTGGCTCTGCATCGCCCTAAGGTCGACTGGTAGAAAATGCCTACGGCATTAAGTTCACCTTTGTTACTATAATGTGCATAAAGTATAAATAAAAAATAAAAAATAAAAATATCATTGTAATTAATCTAGTGTACAATAAAGCGATCAATCAATATTATTTTATCCAGATCCGTTTAGGTGTTTTGGCGTAATTGATAAGAACAGCATGATACAATATATAAACGTAGAGAGAGAATGATATTAAAATTTTCAGTAATTTCAACGAGGGGGACTAAAAATGGACGCATCTTGAATTCCCGATAAGCGCTGAGAGCGGCAACGGTTGCTGTTACATTCAGGCGCAATCTAATTTACTTGTCAAAGTTTCACACTGTGTCTAGACAAAGACTAGAGATTAGATCGTTTTCATTTTGTTGACTGCTAATTGTTTACCATCCGTCTGGGTTTGTCGTAGACTTCGATGATATAACTTATTGAAACTTCAAACTATATATTTTATATTTAGACTGCCTCGGTGGCGCAAGTGGTAACGTAAGCGACTGCTGTGAGGTCTCGAGTTCGATTCCCGGGTCGGACCAAAAGTTTTTATGATCTGCAAATATTTGTTTCGAAGCTTGGGTGTTTTCTATGTATATAATATGTGTGTATTTACAAATAAAGTATATATGTGTATATGTCAGTTGTCTAGTATCCATAACACAAACTCTGCTTAGCTTGGGACTAGATGGCGTTGTGTGTAAGAAGTCCGAAATATTTATTTATTTATTATGTATTAGTATAGATTGTATCGACGCCTGCGATACGTCATTCTGTCGACGTCATGGCTAACAACCATCATTTAGGCATCCGTTCATGTAAGAATCAATTATGAGAAGTAGAGTAGGGTCACCATTATGGAGATTTCAGATTGACACTTCAGCACTTCACTGTTTACTATTTATTCGTTGTCAGTAAACGTTAAACTTATTTACCAACTAGCTGAACCCCGCGGTGTTACCCGCGGTTATTGTCGTATCGTGGGTAACACCGCGGGGCAAAGCTAGTCCTAAAAATGTTACTCCTTCTACCATCAGCTACCTACCAGTGAAAGTCCCGTCCAAATCGGTCCAGCCGTTCCAGAGATTAGCCGGAACAAACAGACAGACAAAAATTTCAAAAATATATATTTTGGTATGTGTACCGTATATACATTCATATGCATGTAGTAGAAAGCGGTTATTTTAATATTACAAACAGACACTCCAATTTTATTTATTTGTATAGATTTGTAGAATCTCATTAGTACATTTTTTAATTTAAAATGTTTAAAAAAAGACAAGTAAAATAAACATAAGCGAAGTTGTTGGTCAATTGAGAGAACTTCTTTCGTTTAGATAAAAGAAGAAACTCATTTGAGTTTCAAAGTTTTCTCGCATAAGTTTTATTTTTATACAATAAAATAAAAAGATAAAATAATAACATAGCCTTAGACAAAGGATATTCAAATTAAAATACTAGCTAAGTTCACAAAGACGTCTAAACTATAATACAACATATTGAATTTACTGCTCAAAATTTAGGCGACTGCTCTGTACTAAGACAAATTTATTTACGAAATAAACATTTTCAAAGATCGATGCATCTGCGACATGCAATATTGATTTGCGAGACGAAGGTAGTAAATAGCGAATGGTATGAAAGTGGACTCCTTTGGGGCTTCGGGCAATATTCTCAGAATTTACTGGTGTGTTGTGTCTCTCGAGAGACATACTATTCTACTAAACGATAGTTTATGGACAGTTCGTTGAACGAGGTGTCACAGTCACTATGGCAAATTCAGGCAACATATTTTCATTGTAACTTACTAAAGTTACTTGCTTTTTTAAATGTTATATTAGGTATACGATATAATTTGGCTAAATATAATAAACGTTTATTTAACTTTTGAATAGTAAGAATAAAAAAATAAAGGTTGTCTGGAAGAGAGCGCCGTGAGTGATAAGACCGCCTATTGTTATTACCCATTGTAGTTTTTTTTATGTAGTTATGTCTGTAAATTTTTATTTTGTGTGGTGTTCAATAAAGCTGTATAAATAAATAAAAATAGCAGATATTTTTAAAAACACTTTATCAAACCTAACCTTAAAGAATATGCATAATTTTCGTAGAAAAAAAATATTATTTGTTTTTTTCCTGTATCTATCAGTGGACTACGATAGGCTAATGATGATTTTTATGGTAATCAAACACTATTGCCTATGGTCACTGCAACACTACGACTTTAACTCAAGAATCCCAATAACAACGCATTCTATATATTCCCAATAACAGTGCAAATGAACTAATGGGCAATAGTTCCTAAATTATTTCACTGAGTTGAGCAATGAAACGACTTTTAAAATAATCACAAATTTTAACAACAACAAAAAACCGACTTTAAGAACTCTACCAAATTGAAATAGGACTACACGGGAAGCACCAGCTTTCAAATAAAAAAAGAATCATCAAAATCGGTTTACCCAGTCGACAGTTATGAGGTAACAAAAAAAAATACAGACGAATTGAGAATCTCCTCTTTTTTGAAGTCAGTTAACAACAATTAACGATAAAAATAAACAATTAGGGTATAATTTTATCCATGTCTTAGCCTTTTGTAGAAAATTCATGGAAATAGTTTATCATAAAATAAATTTTGAACTGTTACGACATTTTAAAATGTCGAGTACCAATTTCTTTTGCCAACATAATCGGACGCCTAAAAGGGGGAAGTTTCGACTAAGCTATCACACACTCCTTCCAACTATTTTGCCAACACCAGCGGGAGTTACAAGGATTTGCAAGCTCTTTTTACGGGTTTAACAATAGAATGCAGTATACGGCAGGAGTTTAAAACTTAAAGTGAAAATAGCCAGCTGACGACGCTCTCCGATTGGGTATTGTTTCTTGAACGAAACAATCTGTTTGTTACTTTATAAAGTTCTTCGAACTGTTTGTTTTAAGCTAGCGAGTTTTAAGACCTAAGTGCCGGGTAAGTTTCTCATTTCTATTACTAACCATCATCGTCTCTTATTATAAAATACTACTAAATTTACTGTTGGTAAAGTACCTGATAATTCCTATAGTTTAAAACTGAAACTATATCTGCTAATATAGTGAAGTACATAATTATTTATTATATTTATTTATGTATAAAAACATAAAAAATATAATGTTGCTGAATCAGAAGTGTTCTCTGTTGATTTCCTAAGTGTTTCAAAAACTAGTTTCAGTCTTGCCTATGATTATAAAATGGTGAATAAAATCCTTTATAGTTAGAAATTACACCTTGTAAAGCCCTTTGTTATTCGGTTACCATTTTACTGTGAAATATGCTTTTGAGGTTTTTGTAATCCCAGTTACAAATCTATTCTATTCACAGCTACATGTGTTTTTTCTTGAACCAGAATCGTTGCCGAGTATCGAGTGTGGTGTAAGATTGGCTCTACGTTGACACATCTCACATATTGACTTATAACTTATCAATTGATATACTTACGCTCCTAAAAAAAAATTGTTTATATAAATTGTAACCATCTGTCTATAGCTGAATCAATTAATACGTAAACAAAGATTTATTTTAATAATTTATTATACGAGTATCGTTATAATAAAGCAAATACCGTTAGCAATAAAAGTTAAAGTAATTTAAAGTTAAATCAAACAGGAGCTAACACAAGTAGACGAGTTCGGACATCGTCAGGGCAACTACTGTCGCGGAATACTGATGGCCCCCCGTAGTCGCATGCATTATGTATCCGCCTAAGCCCGCCCAAATGAATGCAACAACCAAGAAAAACAACAACGAAAAGGAACTATCACACAACAACTAGATATGACAAAAGTGATAAAGTTTTGTTAATGCTATAAGCAAAAACTTTGTCCCCCTTATTATGAAAATTATGTGAACGGGAAATTGAGTTTGAAAGGAAATATGGAGGAGGAGCGTAGCAGGCTATAAAAAATAATTTAGGAGAGCTGCAAACAGAAGTAAAAATTCAAAACTATACACAGTAGGCTCAACTGAAATAAAACTCTTCGCTCTCTAAATAAAATGCGCGATAAAAAGAAGTAAATATAAATTATGGAAAGCGTTCGGTGACGATGACGCGAACTCTGTGATGTATGTTCGTCCCAGAATTGCTCAACGCGCCTAAAGAAGTTTTCACTGCAAAACTTCAATAAATTATGGTGGTATTTCAACCAGCAGACGATCACTAGTATTTATTTAATTTATAATAATTTTTAAATAGAGAAAATCCCAACACGGTCTCAATTACACTAACTAATCTAAAAACTTTTGATTGAATTTAAGTTTCCAGATTCATCATAAGCGTTTCATTCCAGGTGCTGTCTCTTTTTTCTTCTTCTTCTTTTGATCAAATAAGTTGTTATTTCAGCCGAATCTCTCGGATCAGCTATATCTGCCAACGTCAAGTATTTATAGTCTTCAATTATAAATCTTCGAGTCTTCAAGTCTTCGTCGTGATGAAAATAATGATAAAAAATATATAAAATGTGGATGGCATGACTGTCTTTCGAAAAAACAAAAAACGATCTCTCTGTCTCTTTTTTCTTTTGCGAAAGAATTTCACGCTGGACATTCTGTTGTCATTTTTGAAGGATATATTTCTGGTATTTTTTTTTTAATAATTTTCTTTTAATAGTTATAGAGAATAACTGTATCAGTATATACAGTTATTCTCTATACAGTCTCATTTTTATTAAATTATTCCCGAAACAGACTCGAAAATGTTTATCTTTAACACATCTAGAATAAGTGATTCCACACATAATATCCCCCACCTCTGTCTGTCGACGTGTATCTGAGGCTAAACGACGGAAATAAAAATCCTATAAATATTGAACAACCATATTTTTCTCACTTTGTCGCGTCGAGAACCCACCGTGTCGTCCGTTTGTTGCCTTATATGGTAGTTGTAAACCGTACTAAGAGTGTTTACACACACGACGTGCCGCTGACTTCTGTGCGGGTTCCGTCAACCCGATTATATACAATCTATTGCATTAGAATTTATTGTATGATATCTAGACGTATAAGTAAGAAAGAGGTTTTGAACGCAATGGTTTCTTGTTGGTTGATCGTTAATTGAGATTTGATTTAACAACAATAAGCGTGAACTGATAAAAGAAAAAATATAATTGCTTCATTAAAACCTCACTCTTACAAGTATTTTATAAAAGTCTGATTAAAACTGATTTTCAGAGAAAATGAAGTTTTTGAATTTGGAACGTTATTGAAATTGGTAATTCAATTTTTATTCGCAAATAGTGAGCAAAGTGTAGTCGGTCCTTTAGTCTACTTTAGTGTATGCACTGCACACGCTGAGGCTATGGATTCGATTTTTTGGGGTCCACAGGGGACTGCGTTTGCTTTTATAGGCGATAATTTTTGTGGGATCAGTGGAAAATTGCTTGCTTTTACAGCCAAAGGATTTTAGAAACGAATTAGACCATATCTTACAATATACCTGATCCTTCAAGTTTGGGGTGAGCTGATGTATGTTAATTGCAAAAAATCCTATCAATATTCATATTTACATTGACACCTCAAAACAAAGTTTAGATTCTCAATTTGTTTTATGTTCGTTACCTCGGAATTTCTTTGAAAAGCGGTTTTTTTGTAGGTAATAAAAAGTCCAAAGTGAAAATGTAGTTTATGGTAATTTATCTTAATGTATTGAAGTCCCTGACACTTTTTTACAAAGCAAGTAATTAATGCAGTTAAGAAATGCAACTTAGAGATAAATAACCAATAACAATATTTTGAGTTTTGGCAACATAGATATATCAATTACCATGTTATTGTATATTCATTTAAAATCATCGGTTTATTTACTCATACACTTTGGCAGTAGATGAATTACAGTCAGAATAGTTTTTCTTTCATCTTGCGAGGGACAAAAGATAAGGATCCCGTGGGAAAGTTAAGCTAAGAGGAGTTACAGCATAGCACAGTACGGTTTTAATATGAGCAAGTCGGCTGTAGTAGGGTATCCATCTTACTTTCTTTGGGATGGATATTCTCCTCCTTAGATTTAGATTTACTATGAGAGGAAAAAAATGTTTAACAATGCGTAAACGATTACGATTCACGTATGATAAAAACCAACTTGGCAAGTTAGATACATAAAAATATTAAAATACCGTTTTTGTACATGTAACACGTCACTATTTAGGCTCTCACTAAGCATGGCTTTTGCCTAAAGTGCAAATAATATTCATAGATACTTTTTTCAATCTCACAATTACTTACAAATTTTTTGTACTTAGCAAGAAACAAGGAGCTCAATAGTTATCAAACAACTGGTTTGATTATAAAGCAAATAAGAAGCTAAATTTGACTGCCTTGGCGGCGCAGTGGTAGTGAATATGACTGCTGTGCTTGAGGTCTCGGGTTCAAATCCTGAGTCGGATTCCCAAGTGTTTGTGTGATCTACAAATACTTGTTTCGAAGTTTGGGTGTTTCCTATGTATAAAAAGTATATATGTATTCATATCAGTTGTCTAGTACCCATAACACAAGCTCTGCTTAGCTAAGGACTAGATGGCGTTGTGTGTTTGATGTCCGAAATATTTATTTTTTATTATTATTAAAAATAAATGCAGCATAAAATAAGCATGGAAGTCCTCAAAAATCAAATGAAGAAATTGAATAGAACAGGTACGTTATAAGCTTTTCTAAGATATTTTATGGTGTGTTCCAAATTTGGTCCAACAGTGTATCGATATATCCCATACGAACTTATCGGGTGAATAATGAATAGGAGACCACTAATAACACACACCGGTGGTCGAACATGACAAACTTCTCCGTAAGATTATTATGTAAATTGGAACTTATATTGTGTATTAGAGTGACCAGGTAAAAGATTATTATAGGACATTATCGAAAGAGAATTTATTTATGAATATTAGAGTATGGTTCATATTATTTTTACTATCATATTTAATCTTTTTAATTTTAATTTTACTGTGGTATGCCTATTAACATGCTTTATATATTACTAGCTGTTACGCGATGTTACGCGTGGTTATAGTTGTAACACGGGTAACGCCGCGAGGCGAAGCTAGTCCAAAAAAAGTAGCCTAAGTTACTACTTATATAAAAGTGAAAGCCCCGTCAAAACTGGTCAAGCCGTTCTAGAGATTAGCCGGAAAAACCTGATAGACAGACAGATAAAAATTGTAAAAACTGTTATTTTGGTAAATGTACCGTGTATACATACATATGCATTTAGTTAAAGGTAATTATATTAATATTACAAACAATCACTCCAATTTTATTTATATATATAGATTTAGGTATAGTTATGTATTGTAAATTACTGAAATTAGGTTCTCATGTCATGTCTTCATAAAAATAAACGTTTTTGAAATTGAATAATATGAGCTGCCTTACTTACCTGATGATTGTATTTCTAACATTTCGAACAAATAAACATTGATTGATAAATATATATTTATAATTAATAGAGGCGTGTATTTAGCATGTAAATAAAATTGAATATCTTTTGTTTTACTAAGTCATGGTGACCTTACGTCGCGGCGGTAGTTCTGTTAACATTACGACTTAATCTTGTTTAAATTGCCAGTTATCTGTACTCAGCACTGCCTGGAATTATTGCAGGTTTTTAATGTTAACCTCAAGTAACCCCTTTGTATGACTTAAATTGTTTGATTTAATAAATATTCGTATCACAAATACGATTTCTATCGTGCATTCTTTGACAGGAGGACTTTTAAATAAATTAGGTACTGTTGTGAAAGTACTTTTACTTTTTATAAAAAAATACCAGCTTCAACCCGTGGCGTTACCCGCGGTTATTGTTCCGTTGGATTCAGCTAGTCTCTAATAAAAAAACAATTAAAAATCACATGTAGGAGCGAGTAATTCTTCAACTGGCTGAAACTCCTCCTTATTAGTTGTTATTTCTTAGTATCAAAATATCCTGTACGTAAGCACGAAAGGATAGCTACTCTGTGGAGCAGACACAAATAACGTGGAGAACTACTTTATATTTGTTAACAAGAAAACTCCCGCATGTAGATAGGAAAATAAAAAAAATATCCAGTGTCGCGGAGAACTTTACAAACATACATTAAACGGACACAAAGAACACCCAGACTCAGAACAACAACTTGTGAATCGCACATAGTGTTGTCCCGTGTGTGGTTTGAATCCACAACATTTGGCGCAGTAGAAAACGGCGTGGCGACCGCTTAAACCTATAAATATATCGAGTTACAAATTACAGATGTCTAGTAAGAATTGATTTTGCTACAAAGCTAGTGCAAGGGCTCTAGACGTAATCAAAAGCTTGTACAAAAGTCTGAAAAAAAAATCACAGGCGTGGCCACAAATTGGTACAAAAGTCAATGAACGAATGACGTTAATATTCGATGTAATTCTTATGAATATGTCTTATTTATTTATTTTTTCTATTTAAGATTTTCTAGTAAGATGTTAGTAGTAGCTATTAGTCTTATTACATAATCATAAATTCTAACTAAAAATATTGTTTTTACTAAAGTCAAAATCAAAAATCTATTCTATGCGATCCATACTTTATACACAAAGCTTAAAATTTATTTGTATTTACGTTACAGCGCAAAAGCGTTGTCTAATCAAGCGGATGAGCCGAGAAGGCCTTTTACACTAATGGAAGCTCCCCAAGATATGATAACACTTTAGACAATTTTCCAGCAATTCGAAAATGTACTTAGCGCTATGTCAGCCGTAAAATGAGTTTTTATGTTTTCTCGTGGCCGTAAAAGTGTATCTAAGTAAGCTGTATTGTTTGGGATTATCATTGTTATAAAATGGTGCCACTTAAATTTGAAATTGAATGTTCGGCTTTTATCTTTACCTAATGTACTTTTAGGTAAAAGAACAGTACTCACTTAGGTAGGGAGTTATTATTTTTATTATATAGCGTGCAAGTGAGCACACTTATTACCTGATGGTAAGCGATTACCGCCGCCCATGGACACCCGCAACACCGGAGGCGTTACAAGTGCGTTGCCGGCCTTTTAGGAAGGAGTACGCTCTTTTCTTGAAGGTTTGAAGGTCGTATTGGTCCGGGAACACCGCAGGCGACAGCTCATTCCACAGTTTACTCTTTAGCCATATACAGATGGTTGGTAGTCCACAACTGTGCACTTTGGCCGAAACTTTCTGCCTCACACAATAAAACTGTGGAATGAACTGACGCCTGCAATAAAATACAACCTTCAAACCTACAAGAAAAAAGCGTACTCTTTCTTAAAAGGCCGGCAACGCACTTCTGACGCCTCTGGTGTTGCGTGTGTCTACGGTGGCGGTAATCGCTTACCATCAGGCGATACGTCTGCTACACCCTTTTTAGTTATTAAATAATAAAGTTTGTATTTTATGGTACCCAAGTAAAAATAAAAAAAAACATATAAAGACAATAGACCTGTGGCGACATCCACTTACAGCACCATCTATCGAATATACACTGAACTACGGAGTAACGTACAACACGAATAAACTACTAATCCTGAATCGCGTAGTCAAAGTTCCCGCGTCGATTATCATATATACACAACATCAACTGACTTGACTGCCTCAGTGGCGCGAGTGGTAGCGTAAGCGACTGCTGTGCTTGAGGTCTCGGGTTCGATTCCCGGGTCTGTCCAAATGTTTGTATGATCTGCAAATATTTGTTTCGAAGTTTGGGTGTTTTCTATGTATAATATGTATGTATTTACAAAAAAAAAGTATATATGTATTTATATCAGTTGTCTAGTACCCATAACACAAGCTCTGCTTAGCTTGGGACTAGACGGCGTTGTGTGTTAAATTGTCCGAAATATTTATTTATTATTTATTTATTTATTTATATCAACTGTTGGGCAGTAGACCGCCAGGCATGATAACCACGCCTGGTCGGAGGATCCTCCCTTTGTGTTGGAGGGACATGATACCCGGAGGGACATGATACCCGTTCCCCCACAGACCTCCCCAGGATGTTTTTAAGACGCTTCTATTAGCTTTACCTGTATGTATGTTTGTAACCTTTTGTATGAGACGATATATTCTGCCTTCAAAGGGCTAAACAACAGACACAAACTTCTAAATGACTGATCACACCATATTACCTTCAATATTAAAGTATAGAAATCCGTCACGTAAAGGGATATCATTACTACTGTAGGATTATTTTCATTAAATGCATACCTACTTGTGTCACTGGTATTCGCACGTGTATTGAATGGACAAGTTGTACGTACCCTCTGTTTAATTGTATGAATCAACTAGCTTTTGCCCGAGGCTTCGCCAGCGTATATGTGGGTTATCGTGGTAATTCGTAGCCTATGCAATGTCTTAAGGATCAAATTATCTCCATGTTTATACTATTATCAGATCAGTCAGTAAAGAAGTATATATGATGTTCAATCGAAGTAAACAGAGAAAATTTATATCAAATCAAACCAAGTAAATAATCATTCTAATACTTGTCGGGGAACGGGTATCATGTCCCTCCAACACAAAGGGAGGATCCTTCGACCAGGCGAGGTGATCATGCCCGGCGGGCCACTGCCCATCGGTTGATGTTGGGTAGTTGTATATATAATAATCGGCGCGAGAACTTCTATTGCGCGATTCAGGATTGGTAGTTTCTTCGTGTTGTACGTTGCTCCGTAATTCAGTGTATCTTCGGTAGATGGCGCTTTAGTATGTTGCGCTGTATGTGGAAGTCGCCACATACTTGTTTTACGTTTCTAGATAAATGTCAAATGAACCTGTGAAAAAAAAAATGGCTATTCATATTTATGTTCTCTAATCGTAGGTATAGACATCAAAACATCAACCACTCCTTCAAAAAGGTCGTAAACGGCACTTGGTAAATAAATCTATTCATTCTGACAATACATTGTTAAGCTAAAACAAAACAAAAGAAAAACACAACGTCAAAACTCTAACAAACACTAATATGACAGTTACAAAAATGATTCGTTGGAATGTTACCAAGATAATATGATATCCTACAAAATTACGAAGGACGCTTCTGGCCGGTGACACAATATTGTGACGTATGACATGGGTCACCTTCTTAAGTTTACAAGATCTACTATAATTTTGATGTCAAAACTTTTATAGAAGGTATGCACTACAAAAAAAAAACTTGAAAGAGAATTACGTTTTACTTATAAGTAATTTAATATATGCTAATATTAAAAAATGTTTACTTCATACATTTTTTAAATCTGTTTAGTTATATTTAAAACTAAAGTTTGTGAAGTTGTAGGGGACAATCTCTGCATCTACTGAACTGATTTTAATAATCTTTTATAAATATAAAGCTACATTATTTGTGAGTATCATAATACCAATATATAATCGTATATATTAATAATATATAATTTACATGAAACTATATATTATCCCAAAAATGATAACAGCAATGTTCAACATAAGACGGACACGGACGGTACGGACACGGACGGTACGGACAGAGCCGCAGGCAAAGTCAAGTGAGTTATTAATAAACATAAATTTACGTACAATCTTATTCAATTTTTGATGATGATTTTGAACACTTATCAATTGCGTTAATTTGTCACGATATCATTAAATGTTTTTGAATAGTATAAATTTCATTGCCACTTCCAATTTAGTCGTAGAACGTGCGCTGGAAATTGCACTTGAATATATTCAACGAGCGATAATTAAGATGCTATTTAAACCAAAAAGTTTGGAGTAACTTTAGAATGCATGGAATACACTACAATAAAGTTTAGAGCACAATAACAATACATTACCTTAACAAGTACTAATGTGGAAATCACACACACATGCAAACAGTGGTCTCGACACGGCTATGTGGTTGTTGCGGCGGACATGCCTGCCCGCAGGTACACAATACTATTTTGGTACAGTACAGTATTAAATAGGCAGTTGGCAGGGCCGAGCTTCCTTCACCAAGAAGTGTTGTAAATCATATTCTACTGTAACATTATTTAATAAATGCATGAAAATGCATATACGAGTATAGGGTAAATCCGGGATAGATGCCCCACTTTTTGAAAAACCTTCATAATTTTAAAAATATTAATTTAAAATGGATAATTTCTGTGCATGTAGGTAGCTTAGTTATTTAAGTTGGATTATTATTTGTTTTTGCTGACCTATCAATTACAGATTTTGCAAAATGTAGGTTTCTGTGAAACGCTTTTTTTTTGGGATAGACGCCTACCTGTATGGATAGTTGCCCCACCATGAAAAGAACAAGGAGGATAGATGCCTGCAGTGCGGGATAGATGCCCTTCATACTGTGTAAAACAGCAATTCTCCAAGAAACATGGTTTGAATTACGAAAAACATTTATTTTTAATATGACATAAACAACCATAAATAAATTTTAAAACTATTTGTTCAACAAAAGTATTAAATCTTAGTTTTAATATTAATTGTTAAGTTTCAACAAAAATAATTATACTTTTTTTAAATGAAATATTTTTTATGACCAAGAATAATTGGGGTCGGCTACTAGTTCTTCGTGGAATAACTAAATATCAGCTATGATATGGAACGACTGGCATCAGACCTCCGCAATCCTGCGGGTGAACTTAATTTGAAGGTCGAACTAGTAGCCATCATCTGACATCTCAATAACGATTGTCGTAAGGTGTTCATGACAACCGGTACCGACGCCCTAAAGTGTTCCGAGGCACGGGTGGGAAACACCGCCATCTTCCGTACTCCAGGCTGCTATTAAGAACTTTTAATAAGAAAAACCCAACAGCAGTCCGACCCGAAATTAGCACCCGTGACCACTTGATCGGCAGTCGCTTACGCAAACCGCTAGATCAACGAGACAGTCCCATAATGTGAAGTTTTCCTAAATAAAAATTCGTACCTAATAAGCTAAATAATAATAATAATAAATCTCTTTATTACACACCAGATAAGTAACAAAATTAACTTAACAACGAAAGCTTAAACTAGGGAATATAGAAACAATTATTATAAATACAAAAATCTTTGGAATACAACAACAGTAAATAATGAAATTCATAATGATATATCCTATTAATAGAATAACAAAAATACTTTCTAGAATTAAATACCCCATATACCATAGGATGAAACCGGTCAGGATTAAAGTTAATTTCGATAGTGGAATAATTATAAGTGAGTTTAATTCTAGAATGTGTTTTAAAAAGTTCGATCAAGTGCCGACAATCCATAGTATAAATTACATAAGAACATCAAAATATAATACCATATTTACAACATCAAGCTAAAACTATATTAACGAATTATATATATATTTAACTAGATAGATATATATACAGCTAACTACCACAATTTCAGTATGAAACAGTACTCAAGTCGAATGTTCTTGTATTTCTTTGCCTTTGAGGCAGTTCGCTTTGTGACCGCCGAAGCCGTATAAATCTGTTTAAAGAACAAGATTTACTTTTATTTTTTGTACGTCGCTCTTGGTTCTGCTACGTTCCAAGAAATTGTTTGAAGCTGTAGCAATGTAGATAAATTTTATAATAAATAAATAAGTATATACATCAACCGGTATCAAAATAACTTAAGAAAATGTTTAAAAATAACTAGAAGGGGAAAGAATTATTATCGTAATAAATGGTGACTTGTAAAGTGATTAATATCACATTCATTTTATTTACTTATTTACAATATTTACAGTGTCTTTACAGAACCATTATCCCAAAACGACACTACAAGTCAAAATGGTTCCAAAAAAATATTTGATAACAAAATATCATTTGTTGTTATATATATTTGGGTAACTTCTTTGAAGCTGAGCAGGGTTACAGCTAAAGATATGCACATGTTTTTAAGTGATATTAATAATCTTTATGGCGTGTGATATTCTTAAGTACAGATAGTACGAGATCCTGCAGTAGAATCAGTACATTCATCGAGTGTTTGCTAAAAACCAAATTTTTACGCATATTTATGATTAGGAGAATGTATATCTACCAAGTTGCCTATCAAAATGTGGCCGCTAATACTTTTAATTAAATTATTGCTAATTGATTTTTAGGGAAAAATTTCATTAATTTGTTTTTTAAATAAAATATGGTCCACTTCACTGCAATATACATACATTCTGAAAAATCATGGTTGCCGTTGCGCACTTGGCCGCACCTCTTCGCAGCAGATACATTTATACGTTCATAACAAAATCTAAAATAATGTAGAAACTAAAAACATTATTCCGTAAGTCCAATCCCAATACGTATTACATTTTTTAAAAAGCCGGTCCAAACCCAGTCTGACAAGTGAGCCCGTCATTCATACGGATAATGACGTGACATTTTCACACTGGCAACTCCCTAATTGCACGTCCGTCGTTTAATAACATGGATTTCGATGTATTTCAGACAGAAAGGGTTGCTTGGTAGAAGTATTAAACAAAATTTAATATTTTTATGTGAAATTAAGATATAACTGTCATATGACGAATACTCCGCTAAGAATATGAAACAAAACACTTTAAAGATTTTAAATATCAAGTCAGAAGTCAATGTTGAATGTCCGGTAGTTTTAATTTAGTTCTGTCACAATATTTACATTCAATAACAATATTATTTAAAAATCATATAGAAAAGAAATGCAAAGCAAAAAGTAACTACTGATAATGTTGGTTTTTACTAGTGGGTCCCCCAGGTCTGATTATTTAATCTAGTCAGTAGGTCTTTCTATTGTTTGGGGGGAAACACAACACCCATTTTTCTGACTTTTTTGTGCCTTTTTGACACCGGATAAACAGTGATGTCGGCTTAGGCCTTGTTAATAGAACTACCTTACTCACATCTTCATTACGTATTATTAAAAAACTTAATTTGATTATGCTTCCTTCAGTCAATGATTTTACTATAAAGGCCCAAATTTTCACAACCCAAACATACAATACGAAAACAGCACACTAACATTACTAAGTGAGAGATCCACGCTTCGGCAAGTAAGGGCCGGCTCGGCCAGAGTGATACCACGGCCACACAGAAAACCGATATGAAATAGCCCTTGCGTTGTGTTTTACAGGGTGAGTGAGGATACCGTTGGCCCATACCTTAACCCCTCCCCCGTCCCCATCCCTTAAAGGCCAGCAACGCACCTATATATATGTAATTGCTTACCATCAGGCGATACGTCTGCTCGTTTGCCAACGACTCCATAAAAAAAAATTAAAAACACAATTGATAATTTTATAGGTGTTTAATATCTCCTTGCTTGGAGGCAATGATGCAGAAGCATCACTAGGTTGCCTATAGTGTAGGCCATGTCGCGTTCTCGAATTATCTGCATTCGCAATGAGTATGGTGACACTCTTGGATTCTGCTTATGCTTTCCATCAAACAGAGTAGAGTCATTTTGGCTGGATCATACATAAAAAAGAGGCCTGTATCGAGCAATGGACTATCAAAGGCTATTGATGATGAATATGAAGTTCAGTAAACAACCCAAAATAATTTTATCTAATTTCGGGTCATTGTAAAATCTATCACCTAAACATATGCTAAATCTCTCAAAATCCTATAAAGCAATCAATATTTAACCAAACTAATCTTTTAATTTAACCAAATGACCATAGCCTTTACAATTGAAACTTAAATAAATCATTAAGATAAATCCGGCACTGTATCCTAAGGCTATTTAATTTCCAACTTCAAATAAGTCTATGCAGCGTAACCGTTTGTCTCTGAGCTCCAATAGGTATTATTCGATTAGACGGTCTAACTCAACTGTACAAATAAATCCAACTGCATTATTCGCTTTGGGGCGAGTATTGCAAGAGAATCAGGGTTTAATCCAGTCTAAATTGCTTACCGTCTGCTTGAAGCCCAAACGATTATCTCTGGGATGAGTCTTTAACACCCCGTCGAATATTTAACTTGTTTGTTGTCATTGTTCTTGGTATGTATTTACGTATTATGCTCTCTAACTTAAAATCCCCTAGGCTTTTGTGAAGAGCCATACAGACATTAGTTGTGATGTTGGGTTATTGTTTTAGAAGAAACGATGTAATTTAGTGCTACATACCTACTTATCTCAAAGAGTTTAAGAGCTTATTATAAGCGTACGTAGGTATACCACACTTGATGTTTCACAGTAATCTGTATTCATAATATTCAATAGTTCAGGTATAATAACTACTAAGATAATGCACGCAAAAATATCATACAAAAGCAAGTCCAAAAATGTATCAAAAATAATATAATATCAATTTATTTGCATAAATGTGGTACAAAAGATGGTAAAAAAATAAAAATAGGCAATTTACACATTTCGCCAGTTATAGGCATACAAATTTGTGTTGCAGTCTTTTGTACAATCTATACTAATATTATAAAGAGGAAAACTTTGTTTGTATGTTTGTTTGTAATGAATACGCTCAAAAACTACTGGACCGATTTTAAAAATTCTTGCACCATTCGAAAGCTACATTATCCACAAGTAACATAGGCTATATTTTATTTTGGAACAAATAGGGTTCCGTAAGATATTTGGGTTTTTCGAACACAGGGTGTAAAAATCAACCAGAAACGATACTTATTTTGCGAATATTTTCATGGTACGGGCTATATAAGACGCAAACGAGGATGTGTGGGTCAGCTAGTAGTTAATAAATTGCTAAAGTTAAATTAATTGCTAAATTAACAATAACTAATTAACTATTACTAAAACAATTTAAAAGAATTACGTGTAACATTTTGAAAATAATAGGTAAATAACCTATGAAATTGCGTTTCTTCAGTACTGGTCATTTCAAATAAAAAAAAGTTTGTAATGGCTCTGTATTCTAAATTCAAATTAATTTTGTTTTAAAACCATGACATTCTATTTACAAACTCAGTCTTTTGTTTTTTGATTAGCGTTGTATTTTCATTACATTTGAACATTTTTCGTCATAATGGATACTTTAAAAAATCGTGTAATTATGGAATATGAGTTCCGTCGTGGCACCAACGCGACGCAAACGGCACGTAACATCAAAACCGTTTACGGAGAGAACTGTACAAACGAACGCACAACCCTTTATTGGTTTTCCCGGTTCCGTTCTGGAAATTTTGACTTGAAAAATGAAGCTCGTGGTCGTCCGGAGACTTTGGTTAACAATAATGAATTAAAGGCGTTTGTGGAAGCTGACGAAACTCAATCTACAGCTGAGCTAGCAGCATCTTTTAATGTAAGCATCAAAACAATATTGATCCATTTGCGACAAATTGGCAAGGTAAAAAAGCTTGATAGATGGGTGCCCCACGACCTTAACGATCGCCAGCGCAACGTACGCGTCGAGACCTGCCTTTCGCTGCTCAACAGGCAAAGAAATGAAGGAATTTTGAAACGAATAGTTACGTACGACGAAAAATGGATTCTGTTCGAAAATCGGAAGCGCTCAGCAAGTTGGTTAGACCCTGGTTCAGCACCAAAGCAATGCCCTAAACCAAAAATGACCCCTAAAAAGGTGATGGTCACTGTTTGGTGGTCTAGTGCGGGTGTGATTCACCACAGCTTTTTATAAAACGGCATGAGCATTAATGCAGATGTGTACTGTGAAGAACTGGAGAGAATGATGGAGAAGCTTGCACATCTGCAACCAGCTTTGGTCAATCGGTCGTCCCCACTGCTCCTTCACGACAACGCGCGACCCCATACTGCGCAACAGACAATCTCCAAGCTGCAAGAGCTGGGGTTGGAAGCTCTCCCTCATTCGCCATACTCATCAGACCTTGCACCTACCGACCATTACTTTTTCCAAAATTTAGACAACTTTTTAGTGGGTAAAAAATTCAATTCCCGAGAGGCAGTACAAAATGCCTTTGAAGAGTTTGTTGCCTCTCGTCCAGCTGATTTTTACAAGAAGGGCATCAATAAACTGCCAATGCGTTGGCAAAGATGCGTCGATTGCATGGGTGATGACTTCGAATAATAGAAATAAAAAGTTTAAAAAAATAAATACTTTCACTTATTGCATACAAAACGGCAATTTCATAGGTAAAGATCTAATATTTACAAAACTATTTAAGAAATTCAATATACACGAGTGTATATATATATATATATATATATATATATCAACACCTATATATATATATATATATATATATACTAGCGACCCGCCCCAGCTTCGCACGGGTGCAATGCTGATACTAAATACACGTTGTATATAAAACATAGCTGACCCACGCAACCTCGTTTGCGTCTTATATAGCCCGTAGCATGAAAATTTTCGCAAATTAAGTAACTTTTCTGGTTGATTTTTACACCTTGTGTCCGAAAAATCCAAATATCTTACGGAACCCTATTTTTTTCCAAAATAAAATATAGCCTATGTTACTCGTGGATAATGTAGCTTTCGAATGGTGAAAGAATTTTTAAAATCGGTATAGTAGTTTTTGAGCCTATTCATTACAAACATACAAACATACAAAAATAGGTACAAATCTTTCCTCTTTATAATATTAGTATAGATTTTTTTTTTTTATCGTATGGAATCCCCCTCGGGCCGTCACCCCACCGGGGTTTGCGGCGGGGTGGTGTGTCGGAATCGAACCGACTAAAACCACACGGTGTGCCAACTCTGCGCCTGAGAAGGGAGGGGTCCGGGAACTGCAGTTATTAACACGACCGGCCCCTCCCAGCGCCTGCCCGCACTGAAGCGGGCACCTTCTGCTAATAAAATCTCAATTTAGGCGACGCACGGCACACGCGTACGTCGCCTCCTCGCGGTTGGCCTGTATTACGGCCGCGGTAAACTGCTGTCGCTATCGGCCATGGATCTTATGACGGCCGGCAGCGACAGATCTCCTCCGATGATTGCAGTAAGGACCCGGCGCTGCACCGCCCAGGCGGGGCAGATCTCCAGCGTGTGCTGGGCCGAGTCCTCACTGCAGTCGCAGTGGTGGCAGGCGGGACTCAATTCCCTCCTAGCGACCGAGTGCAGGTACTTCCCGAAGCAACCATGCCCGGAAAGCACCTGCGTCAGCCGGAAGGAAAGGGTCCCGTGCTGCCGCCCTGCCCACTCGAGGATGACCGGCTGGAGCGCCTCCACGGTGGCAAAGCCAGCGCGTGGAGCCTCCAGCCGGGAAGACCAACGAGCCATCGTGGCTCGGCGAGCGGCTTCACGCCATTCGCGTACCTCCTCGGGCGGAGGACGATATCCGTTCTCCGCCCGGTAATCAGCCGCTCGCCGATAAACTTCGGCGAGCACTTCCGCCTCCAAATCCCACGGGGGTGTTCCGGCCAAGGCGCACGCCGCCTCCGTCGACACGGTGCGGTATCCGCGTATGGCTCTGACCGCCGATATCCTCTGAGGACGCCAAAGGCGTACCTTATTCTGGGCGGTCAGAGCCGCCACCCACACCGGTGCACCGTATAGCGCCATCGACCGGACAACCCCCGTGTATAGGTGTCTCGTTGCGACGCTGGCTCCACCCAAGTTGGGCAAGAGTCGCCCAAGGGCAGAGGCAGCGCCGACCAGCTTCGGAGAAAGCTGCCGGAAGTGCTCGTCGAAGAGCCACCTACCGTCGAGGATCAGGCCCAGATACCTCATCTGGGCCCGAACCGGTACTAGGACCGAGTTGACTTCGATGGAGGCGCCGTGGGGTGGACCACGACGGGGCCTATGAAACAACAGGGCCTCCGTCTTATCCAGGGCCACCCGCAAGCCCAGCGCCTCGACGCGCCCAACCACCAGAGAGACAGCCCTGGTGGCCAGGCGCGCCGCCTCTTGGAAATTCGCCCCCCGGGCTGTGACAAGTGTGTCATCGGCGTAACAAATTACGCCCAGCCCGGGGGGCAGACGACTTCGAAGGACCCAGTAGTACCCCACGTTACACAGGAGTGGTCCGAGGACAGACCCCTGTGGAACGCCGCACTACATGGGTCGCCGTCTCAAGACGCCATCTCGGTCCTCGTACACGACGGTACGCTCCTCTGAATGTGCTCCGCTCCTATTAGTAATATTTTAATTTTGCCATAACTTCAAAACCAAACGTCCAATTTTTATAATTCAAAGACCAAATATTATCTACATAAACTGTAGTTAGTGATGAAATAATTTATTTTGATAAGGATTGATAGCATGAGTAAAATAAACGCGTTTAAATGTAGTCCAAACAAAATTCAACATTTTTAAATATAAAAATGGTTGTTGTGCCTCACTCGACATAGATAGGTATAGTGTGTCGCGGACTTTTTTGTAGATATTTATAAGATCTACGATTAATTAGAATATTTTATGGTTCTATCTTTTACCGTTTAGGCAGCGTACGCAAAATAAGTAACTTATCTGGTTGATTTTTTACACTTTGGGTCCGAAAAACCCAAATATCTTACGGAACCCTATTCTTTCCAAAATAAAATATAGCCTATGTTACTCGTGGGTAATGTAGCTTTCGAATGGTGAAAGAATTTTTAAAATCGGTTATGTAGTTTATGAGCCAATTCATTACATACATACAAACAAACATACAAAGTTTTCCTCTTTATAATATTAGTGTAGATATATATATACACAAGGTGTCTCAAAAGAAATTTCATATTTAGTGGATTGATTAAAAAAAAAGGAAGCGGTATATAGAAAAAATGTTTATTTATTGTTAAAATACACTTTTTGGGAATTCATTTCTTAAAAATAATATCGTCTAAATGTAAACCCTCACGTTGTTGGCACTCATTTAATCGAACAGTAAAATTACTTATGACTGCTCGACAGGTGGAGTGAGGGATGGCTGCCATCTTCTTCTTCTTTATTGGGAATGGTTTCCGCACTTAGTCCTTAGAGTGGACCATTGTACGTGGGCCATGGCGGCCGTCACTCCAACCAGCCCACTTCCTTCCAGAAGCAGATCAGACTTCCCAGTTCTCTCAGGGCATCCGCGAGAGACCTTGGTGATCCAAGGGTTCTATCGCGGATCTGCGCGACGCCCGTGCACTCGAGTAGCACGTGTGCCACTGTTTCCTCAGCCTCCATGCACGCTCTGCATAGAGGGCTGTCCGTGATGCCTATTGTGTGATAGTGTTTGTTTAATGAGCAGTGTCCGGTGATGGTCCCCACCACCAGGCGCAGACTTCCTCTGTCCAGACCCAGTAGGCGTCTAGTCAGTTTGCTGTTTAGAGTAGGCATGGCCTCTTTAGCTTGTCTGCAGCCTGGTGCTGCAGTCCACCAGTTCTCGGCCTGTGTGCGAGTGGAGTCTTGCAACCATCTGCGGAGCTGGCCGAACGGGATTGGCACAATTGGCTCGGGTCCGTAGACCACTGTGCCAGATCCTCTCCTAGCCAGCTCATCAGCCGCATCGTTACCAAGTGATCCACTATGTCCCTTTATCCACTGCAGTGTCACTGTGTTTCGGTCGAGTACCGAGACGCGTTCCAGTGCATTATGGCATTCAAGTATTAGTCCCGAGGTGATGTAGTTTCTGTTTAAGGATTGGAGGACTGAAGCACTATCAGAGAGTATACGGATGTGTGTGTCCGTTATCTTCCTTGCTTCTAGTGCAGTTGCCGCTTGGATAATCCCCACACATTCTGCTTGATAGACAGTGTTGAGTTTGCCCAGCGGCTTGGATATTCTTATGTTGAGCTCGTTCGAGAAGACACCGATTCCTGTTCCACTGTTGGTTTTAGAGCCGTCGGTGTAGATCCTCAGTTCCTTTTGCCCTGAGTGATCACCAGAATCTTCTGTGAGCTGTACTATGTAGTGTTTTGCAAAGTAGTGTGTTTTGGGGATTTTGTCACTTGGGGATGCCAACATGGGCTGTTGCTTGATGGCATCCTCTTTTATGCGTATGTGTTTTATTCTTGAGTCTTTTCCAAGTGTTCCTGCAGCACTGAGTCTGAGTGCAGATAGGGCTGCCTCCTCCCGCACGATAAGGTGTAGGGGCGGCAGCCCCAGCATTGCTTGCAGGGCAGCAGTGGGTGCAGTTTTCATGCTGCTGGTAATCGCGACGCAAGCAAAACGCTGCAGCTTTTCAAGGTCTTTTTTGGCCGTGCTCAGGTCAGTTATGGGCCACCAGACCAGTGCGCCATAGGTGATTATTGGCCGAATGACTGTTGTGTATAGCCAGTGGGTGATCTTGGGGCTAATGCCCCAGTTTTTGCCGAGCAGTCGCTTGCACTGCCATAGGGATATGCTGGCTTTGTTGATAATGTAGGTTGTGTGTTTCGCCCAGTTCAGTTGCTTATCTAAGTAAACACCCAGATACTTGACTTCGCTTGCAAGGCTTAGTGTGGTGCCAAAGAAAATGGGTAGCTGGAGTTTCATTAGCTTCTTTTTCTTTGTAAAAAGGACAAGTTCAGTTTTAGAGGGGTTTACTGTTAGGCAGTATTCCCTGCACCAGTCCTCTACTATTTTCAAGGCTTGGCGCATCAGATTGCAGAGTGTATTTTCGTGAGTGCCGTTTATTATTATGGTTATGTCGTCAGCGTAGGCAACACTAAAGTAGCCCTTGTCGTTGACTCTCCTGATGAGGCTGTCAACCACAAGGTTCCACAGGAGTGGCGAAAGGACTCCCCCTTGTGGGCAGCCCCTCACCACAGTAGCCCTAGTTGTGTCATTTACTGTGACTTGAACAGCTCTCAGCCTGAGCATGTTTGTTATCCAACACTTTAGGGTTGGATTTACACCATGTCTTTCAAGGGCCATGCTGATGCTATGGAATATGGTTTTGTCAAAGGCGCCTTCGATGTCAATAAAAGCGGCCAGTGATGAACATTTGTGGTCCACGGCACATTCTATTTTGGATACCACGCTGTGCAGCGCTGATTCCGTAGATTTACCTGTAGAATATGCGTGCTGTTGTTTGTGTAGTGGTCTGACTTTGAGGGGTCCGTCCCGAATATGTCGGTCACACAACCTCTCAAGAGTTTTTAGTAGAAAGGATGTCAGACTTATTGGTCTATATGCTTTTGGTTGTGTGTAGTCAGATTTGCCGGGTTTGGGGATGAAAACGACCTTCACCTCGCGCCATACGAGAGGTACATACCTACTCGCAATGCAAGCTCGATAGACCCCCGTCAGCCATGGTGTTAATGGATCTATTCCCCATTGGAGTAAAGCTGGGAAGATGCCATCAAGACCCGCCGACTTGTACGGTTGGAAGGTTTTGATTGCCCATTTAACTCGATCCTCTGTTACTATTGTGTTGGCTCTATGCCAATCTTCAGTGCTTGGAGTCCATTTCTCTTCCTCCATCCAGGTCCTGTCCTCTGACAGATTACAGTCTGGGAAGTGTGTCTCCAGAAGAATTTTACCGGTTTCATAGTCTGTTAGTGTATATGTGTTGTCTGGCTTTTTTATAGTCCCGATTGTTCGATCTCTGTCAGTTGACAGAATTTTCCTCACTCGGGAGGCTTCATTATTTGATTCAATGGCTTCGCAAAAGTTCCGCCAGGCTGACCTGCTGGCTTTCCTGGTAACTTTTTTGAAAGCGTATTGTGTCTCTTTGTAGAGTTCCCAGTCTTCCGGGAGTTTTGAGTTTTTAGCTTTGTTGAATAGTTTGCGAAGTGTACTTCTAAGTTTGCCTAGTTTTGCGTTCCACCAGGAGTTCCCCTTGCCACTGGTGTGTGAGGCCTTTAGTGTACAACATGCGTGGTATGCTTTTGTTATGCAATCGGAGAGTTTTGTTATCGTGTTTTCAATGTGTTTGGGGTCAGTTGAAGTTGTGTGTATTTGGAGTCCAGCAAGTAAGGAGGTCAATAGACGTTTATACCCAGGGATATTGGTTCGACGCGGGTTACGTCTTGGCTCGGGTTTTTTGGTGTTTTTCTGCAATGAAAAACGGATTCTTCTGTGGTCAGAGCAAGATGGCTCATCAGATACGCGCCAGTTAGAAATTGAGCTAGTCGCACCTGTTGAAGCTAATGTTAGGTCAATGATTGTTTGGCCTCGTTTTGTTACCCATGTGGGTTCCGAACCTCGGTTAATTAAGTTTAAGTTAGTGGAAAATAAATATGTGCATAATACCTCTCCTCTAGGGTTCGAGTTTTCGCTGCCCCAGAGTTGGTGGTGTGCATTTGAGTCTGTGCAGATGATCAGATCCAGGTTCGCGTCTTCGCAGTGCTGCACCAGATCGGTCATCATCTTTGGTGGACAGTCATCATCGCCTGGCATGTATACCGAGGCCAGAACTGTATCGGGATCTTCGTCATCAGTCTGGAGCCTGACGGCTGTCAGGTCTCTGGAACAGAACTGAGTAAGTGTTGTGTTGGGTATGTTACTAGGTATGTATATGCAAGTTCGCGGTTGGTCCGAACTGCGTGTGTCTGAAATCATCTTACCTCCGATGTTATTGAGGCCGCATATTTTGTTACATCTGACCCACGGCTCCTGGATCAGAGCAATGGTTTGAGGTGTCGTCTCCAGCGCCCTCCGTAAGCTAGCCGTGGCGGTCTGGCTATGCTGGAGATTTGTTTGTATAATCTCGAGGGTACTTCGGCTGGAGCTAGGCATGGACGACGACGACGACAGGTTGGGGTTAGGAGGAGATGGACCCATCAGATCCATGTGGGGGCTCAGCCCCCTCCTCTAGTTTATCCCGGCCGTCGCTCGGTGACGAGGCGAGCAGCTCGGTCCACCCAGGTGACGTGGGTGGTGCTGTGTCGACGTCGGTCATTGCCGCTTTTGCCATTTCCTCCTCGAGATGTGCGATGTCATCTTGTGTCGGGGCAGTGTTGTGGCTTGTTGCCTGAGTGTCTGAGGGTAAGGTCTTGGGGTAGAAGTGTACGTATATCGACCCAAGTAGGTACGATACACGCCTCTCCCGCGCCAAGACCTTTTCTGCCTCGTCCGGTGGGATGCCCAGGGTCAGGAATGTCCCCTGATTTTCGCCACCGACCGAAGTTGCCCTGTACAAAGTCCACCTTCTCAAGTCGTACCAAGTGTTCTGCCGGTGCAAAACACTATGGAGCCGCGCTATGTCCCCGTTATATTTGGGGACGAAAAGCGTAGCTCGGACTCGGGTAGGTAAGTCGGACTGCTTTACGACTGTTAGTGTTAGGTTGGAGTTTGGGATTGAAATTTTGGGTACGTTTATGGTTAGCCAGGTCAGAGCACTGTCGTCTTCACACCATATCTGCACCGTGCCGTCTGCTACCCGAGGGTATCCGCGGAAGGCCGGGAGCGGAGTGTCGATGTCAGTGTCTAGTACCATATTTTCAAGTGCTGTTTTTACGAGTTTGGCTTCCTCTGTTGTCATGTCTCTGGATGGGGGGGAGAAGCAGATTGCTACGGCATGCCGCGCTGGAATGTCCTTTGTGGCCCGCGCATAGGTTCTCTGCTCCCCTTGGGCAGGTTGGATCCTCACCCGCTTTGGGCCTCCCCGAATCGTGCTTGGCGAAGCCGAGTCGTCAGGGCGCGCCCTCTTCGCCGCTCCCAAGCCGCTTGGTCCTGGTTGCGGTTCCGAGGTGCCTGGTTTGATGTTGTCAACCAGGCCCGCAGCGTGCGTGGCTCCAGCCCGTCTTCTGCGTTGTCTTTGTTTGTTTTTCCTTTGTGTGTCTGAACGGCTCTGATTGTCGGCTCCTGCAGACTCTGGCATAGCCAGTGGCGTTTCGCGCTGGGTTTCCCCTTCGCGGACTAACCCTTGGCTACTAGTTTCCGCGTCCAGCTGTTTTTCGCGCGGGGTAATCCCTGCGCGGACTGGCAGCCGGTCGCGTACTGCTACTTCGGGGACCGATTGCGATTCGCGTTGACTGTTGCCTTCGCGAATTTTACGCATCCGATCGGCGAGTGTCCTCTCCCTCGAAAGGATTTTTCCGCGCTTCTGCTGAAGCATGCGTACTTCATCCGCCGAGACAGAGGTAGAGCTGCCGGGGCCGACATCATCCCCGCCTCTCTCAGTGTTGGGCCCGCTTCCTTAACCTTAGCTTCGATCCTCTCGCGCTGTGTTGCAAGCGCGCGAAGTTCGCCGCTGAGGCTTGATAGCTGGGCGTTGTCTTTGTCGTTTTCTGGGTTGTTGGTGATGCTGTTCCGGACGAGGCTCTGTTGCCAGGCACTCGTGGGTAACACACCTTGTGTCTTTGTTTTCGGCGCGTTGTCCGCTGCCGTTAGGGTGGTTATATTAGTGGCGTCGTGAGGCTCGTTTGTCACAGCCTGGGTTGTTGGCGCTAAGGCAGCCGGCCGCGCAGAAGGCGCGGCTTCACTATTCGGCAGATTGGTGCCCCCCCCCAGATTACGTAGGGGGCTGACCGACGGATCGGTGTGGGATTCTCCGGCTTGGCCGGTACCCACCTGGGGAAAATGTTTTTTTCCGGTCTGCCATTTCGTGACGGATATTTTCTTTCAAATGCGCCAGTGAAGTTGGTTTATTGGCGTAAACTTTAGATTTAAGATAACCCCATAGGAAAAAGTCCATAGGGGTTAAATCTGGGCTACGTGGAGGCCAATTTATGTCACCTCTCCGGGAGATCAATTTTCCTGAGAAAATTTCACGAACACGTGGCAGAGATATATTGGACGTGTGTGAAGTTGCTCCGTCCTGTTGAAACCATGTTCTTTGGTTATAGCCAGGAAAGTTTTGCAGTTCAGGTACCAAGAAGTTGTCTAACATCTCCACATAACGCTCTGAATTCACTGTAACTGTACGCCCCATTTCGTCTTCAAAAAAGTAAGGGCCGATAATTCCTCGCGCCGACATGGCAGCCCATACGGTCACTTTAGGCGAGTGTAGGGGTTTCTGATGTTTGCGTTTCGGATTGGCTGAACTCCAGTAGTGGCAGTTTTGCTTATTTACGTGGCCATTAAGATGAAAATGAGCTTCATCCGAAAACAAAATGTTGGTAAACGTTGAAAATCGCTCAATCATCTGATTTACGAAATTAAGCCTCTGACCGGCATCTTGGGGCTTTAATTCTTGCACCAATTGAATTTTGTAGGGGTGCAGCTTTAGATCTTTGTGCATAATGCGATGTAATGATGATCTATGCACATTTAAAGCACTCGCGCGCTTCCGAATTGAAAGGCTCGGGTCGTCACGTACAGATTGATTAACACTCTCCACGTTTTCTACCGTTCTTGATGACCTAGGTCGCCCGGATTTTGATTTATCCAGCGTTGATCCAGTCTCTTCAAACTTTTTAACCCAATGTCGAATGAGAGGAAGGCTTGGCGCATCATTTAAGTGGCGAAAACCTCGAATACTGCAGAATTTTCTACGCGCGACAGTTGTCGAATCACCGTTCTTGTAAAACTCTCGCACGCACAACGCGCGGTCTGCTCCCGAGAAACGCTCCATAGCGACTGAATCCCCAAGAGCCAAGCTACCAATTGACATAACCCCCGCACCCTTCAAGTACGCAGCGTTGACGCAGTAAGCTAAACAAATATAAAATTTCTTTTGAGACACCCTGTATATATCACAAGAGTTTTATTGACATCAGCATTGTTCATCTATCCTATTGTCACCCATATTTTTCATAACACCTACGGCAACAACAAATTATATTTTCATCCTAATTTATTGCTTCTAGAAGTATTTTGTCATTAGTCCCTTGAAATGCCTCATTATCAATTCTTGGTTCTGTGATGAATATTTAAACATTATTTTCTAATTCAACGCTCTATTACAGAATTTAATGCCTATTATAATACTTTGCTTGTAGCGTAGTAGGTAGCGACTATATATATATAAATAGATCGCTAAATATGTTGATACGCACGCATTGACCAATTTGATATATCTATTAATATTTTCACTAAGGCACAAGAAAGGTACTCAAGGAGAGTGAACGTAAAAATTGCGTAAAAGCTTTTGTAAAAACAACTCTTATTAATTTTTCTATTGAACTGCGACAGGCCAATATCTTTTCTCAGAACGAAGTCTGTCGCGGCTAGTTAAATAATTCTTACTCATAAAGGTTTCATATACCTAAGTTCACAAATATGGAGGTAAGTTGACAATCAATATTTACCAAAGGGTTCCTTTAAACTATATTGTATACTTGACGAAAAAAAAACGTAACATTTATTCGTTACATAATATTTTATTCAATCTGTACTAATATAATAAAGCTGAAGAGTTTGATTGTTTGAACGCGCTAATCCCAGGAACCGCTGGTCCGATTTAAGAAAAAATCTTTCATTGTTGAATCGTCCATTTATCGAGGAAGGCTATAGGTTATATATCATCACGCTTATACTAATAGGAACGGAGCACTAATGAAGAATGTTTCAAAAACGGGGGAAAATTTTCACGATACGGGCAATTGAAGACGCAAACGAGGTTGCGTGGGTCAGCTAGTACTTATATATTAAGATACATTACAAAAACGTAGAGAGTAGTTGAGGCGTGTTTTCAGCTCGCCAGTTGTAAAAACCCTTTCTTTAATGCCAGAGTTTCACAAAGAATTCTCAACAAGATAATTCCGGGCGTCATATTGCGTCCCTCAATGTCACATTCGATTACAAAGGCGAGCCTTGTAACAATAAGTTTATCTCTGACCTTCATCTTTTTAGACTTTGCCTCCCCACTGGCCAACAAAATGAGATAAACTTTTAACTTTCGTAAAACTTTTTAAAATCATATTTGCATTTAATGTATACTAACTGAGGGTCTAAAAAAGAGGGTGCTGTCACGTCTAAAAAAGTAGTGTAAGTTACTTTTTATGATAGCATCAGCTACCTGTTCAGTGAAAGTCAAAATAAGCCGTTCCAGAGATAAACTGAAACAAACAGATAGGACGACAGATAGACAGAGAAACTTTTTATCTTAAGTATCATATATACTTTTATATGTATTCAGTAAAAAGTCGTTAATTTAATAATTGCAAACAGACACTTAAAATTTATTTATTTGTATAGATCAATCGTCATTGACATGTTAACTGTTGCCTATTTGGTGCCCACTCTGTGTGAATTTTTATAAGTTGATACCAAAACATAATTCAATGCCATCTATTGAAGACACGCCGAACTACAAATAAACTACTAATCCTTTATCGTGATATGAAGAATTCCCATGTTACGATTAGCATTGCACCAATTTTCCCTAATCCACCTTTGAACTGCGACTAGCTAGGCATGATCACTATCCCTGGTTCGAGGATTCTTCTTTGGTGTTAGAGGAACACAGTAGATTTACTCCGCCGAGGAACAGATGTTAATCTGTTCCTTGGCTTGGAAAACTTGGAACTTGGAAAACGGAACTTGGGGTATCTTCGCATAGAAAAACTGGTAAAACTTGGTATCAAATAAAAATAAATAGAAAATTCTTTGTTGGTTATATTGATTAATTAGACGTAATTGCACTGAATTATTATTCGTTAGTAGTTACTCAATTAAACACATAAAGTTTACAGCAACATGTCCTACTCATTTCCTACATACCCACATTTTCCATAATATTTTTCGAACAATTTCTCAGTTCAGAAAAGGCACGAAAGTCACTCGCTAAGTAAATTTCCTCTGAATTTTTTTATTCCTATCTTCAGTTATCGTCAGGGAAGTATTGCTTTTTAATGTAATTTCCGAAACGGAACGCCGCCAGCCAGTTGGCTCCTATGGGATTCGCCTAATGGATTTTGTTCATATTACCCCTCCCAACTCAATCTATCAGTAAGACTTTGCAATTCAAATAGTTTAATTTTTATACAAAAAATGCTATTTATACTGAGAGTTTATTGACTTATAATATTTTCGTCGTTGAACTCCTAAACATTTTCTTGTAACCATGTGTGGCCTGATATTACTGTTACAGTGCTGTAACAAAACAAAATGACCTTAATGATAAAGCAAAAAAGGGCCAAGTGCGTATCAGGCCACACATTAAAGTAAAAAAAGGGTCAAGTGCTTATCAGGCCACACATGGTTTAAGGGTCCATAGTCACCCATAATGTGACGTGTATTGAGATTGTGTGGTTGGTATTTATTACGTTTACTTATTATTTCGTTTTGTACGAAGTTTTCCAAGTAAGCGCATTTTAGAAGTTAGGTCTCTATAACTCCTGAATTAACAAAGTTATCTAAGCCGTTACAGGTTTCTTTCAAAGTTCAACACATGGACTACCGTCATCAATTTTTTTCAGATTTTTGAGCCAGCCGTTTTGCTTTTAGAGGGGGGAGGGCGCCCTATTTTAACAAAAAATGTGCTTTAAAGTATTCATGCAGAGTTTCATTTTTCTAGCATCGGTCGGACATGACCAACCTATAAGAATGCCGAGACGTGAACGGAATCGAACGGAAAAAAACCAATTACACTTCCCAAATGTTGTATGAACTGGTTCACTATAATTGTTCTGCAAGTGTCCCATTTAATCGTTGTACTCATCATAGTTGTACTATTAATAGGAAGCACTTACGATTGCAAGAGAATATTACTGAAGAGAGAATATGTTTTTTCTCAGTTTGACAATATATTAAGAACAATTTAGAGAAGGCTATTCGATCCAATATTTACAGTTTAGAATTTTGCTCCCGACAATATGGTTAATGTTGTTAATGACACTGGACAAAAATAATTTTAATGGGTACATATTTACATTGAACAATCACTTTTCATCTTAAAAATTTCAAATGCTAAACTGTATTAAGAGATACAAAGTTTGGAACGAGCGAATCTAAAGTTTCTTCTTAGTTGGCTTTAGCTTTTGCTGTCTTTAATTAACAAACTTTAGTAACATTTGGACAATTGCCTAAAACAGCAAAGTTTCAAATATTATATGATAAAGCTATGTTCTTTTTTTTCCTAGCCTTTATTATTCTCAGGATTATTTGGTGTCGGCAACTAGTTCAACCGGTTTAACTGAATATCAGGTTTTTCACGAAGCGACTGGCATTAAAATTCTGCAACTACATTCAAGATTATACTAGTTGTCACTGACTGCCCAATAACGTGTTTATGACAACTGGGACGAACTTCTCAAACGGGTAAGAAATACCGTCATCTTCCATACTCCAGGCTGCTGTTAGGAAATTCTTATGAGAAAAACTGAACATCAGTCCTACCCGGGAATCGAACCCGAGACCTCTTAATTAGCAGTCACTTACAGTCGTTTGGCTAACAGATTGTTACGGTCAAGATGCGTGAAGGAAAAGTCTACTGAGTAAAATGAATTGATTGCAGGAGAAATTTTATTAGTATTTAAGAACATTTTTTAAGTTTTCTAGACCCTTGTGGAAGGATTTTGGAACGAACCACAATTGCTAGTAACAATTGCACTTCCATTTATTTTGGTTTATAATGTTAATTAACTTTTATAAATAAGCGTAATCGACTCATCAACAACATCAACTGGACCGTCCGTCGTCATTAGATCACCTACAGGTCTCTGTCATGTTGCAGTGTCATTTGAACTACAAAAACGGAACGAAAATGTCAAGTGTCAGCAGGTGGTAATAGTCTAACAAATGGCTCACAAACCTGGACATATACGAATCAGGTCAAAGAAAGAATTAGAATACGCCAATCTGCTAGGGAAAGATCTATATTAGGACTCCGAAAGTGAGATACAATACGTCATACTAAAATAAGAACTAGGACGAAACAAATAGATTTCATACTACACACTATGAAGCTGAAATAGAAATGGGCATAATGGGAAAACATGACCTATGTAGCTGGAATGGAGGACGTTCGGCGGACAAAGCGTGTAGGCGTGAAAAAGAAAAAGAAGTAGACCATATAGATGATGGAGCGATGACATCAAAGATATAGCAGGAGACGAATGGAGATCAAAGGCGAAGGACAGAAAACAATGGTCAAAAATGGGGGATGTCTTTACACTACAAAAGGGTTCTCGTGATTAACTGAAAAAAATTATATGAAATATACTATTATAATGAAATATAACAATTGAATGAATATTATTATAAATATAATATTTATTGTTGTTAATTATACAAAATATTTAGTATGCAATAAAATCATGAAAAAAGTAAAATGTAAATCATTTAAATTTTTTATACATTTATAATTATTTGTAATGGATACAAAGATAAATAACTTATTAATGCATGTAAATTAATAGTATTTATTTGAGAATTAATAAAAGGCCTATTTATTTAATTATTTAACTTACTGGAGGAAATTTTCATAAAGTGAGTTCGTATCGCCTATCACTACGATACGAACTCACTCACAACAATTAAAACAAATATTCACAATTTCACATACAGATACAATTATTCTGTATCATAACAGTGTAATGCATAGGCCCATTTAGGCTTACACTATGACAGAGGGGAACGCCTGCGTATGGCTACTATCTTGCTCTATACTTGAAACATATGAATAATATTCCTAACGTCAGAATCATTACAAACTTGGTCATAAATGAACGAATAAGACAAAACCCCGAGTCGTTAAAAATCCTTAAACATACATATGTGTTTTCACAGTAATGCAATGAAAACACATCTCATATCTTATTAAATACGTAATTACTGTTCCTCCAAACCAGTACACAATGTTTCACATGAAATATAACACAAATTAAATATCACATTTAGACACGAAAACGCAAAGAACCCCTCCTACATTTTCATTTTCGAGCTATTCTTATTATTGTGAGGACTTTAAACCGAGACCTAATTTGATCTTACAATTTTCTTCCCGTCGCTCCGGCGCTTTGGGCTCAGTGTCAACGTTTCATTTGGATTACATGATACTATAATACGAATTCACTCAAAAACGCTCTTAAGTCATCGCAATAAAGTATATATTTTTAGTTGCTGTTATTTTTATATTATTGGAGTAAGTTGGGATGCAGTGCAGTGGTCATTCTGCTCCGGCGGAAGCAACTTGTACGTCTTCCAAGACTTTGTCTTATCATTATTAAAAGCGAATGATTATTATTACGAATGTTTTTTCCCTTTTAATTGCAGTAGATATGTGTATTTGGTTAGTTTTTAACTGACTTCTAAAACACAAAATGGAGGTTCTCAATTCCATTGTTTTACTTTGGATTTTGATATCCGTCAAATTTCATAAATTTTATTTCTTAAATAGAAAAGAGTCTAGAGAGTAGAGACGTTTAAGAGTATAGTGTTGTGAATTTAAGCCCCACAGAGGGCAAAAGTGATCCACAAATTGTTGTTTTGGATCTGAGTGTTCTTTGTGTCCGTTTCACGTATGTTTGCGAATTCCAAGACACAGGAAATATACCCAAAGCTACAGTGGTTTTTTTAAAAAATACTCGTATAAAATATTTTTATAAAATCACTAGTCTATGTATAGAAGTATCACTGCACTAGTGAAATTGTTTTTAATTGTTTTTGTGTAGTGAAATTGTTTTTAAAAATAAAATAAAAGTCTTACTACACAATTTCAAGAACTACATTTTTTAATTTTATATCCTTATTACATCTGGCACAGAAATCAAAGACGTGAAAGAATCTTGAAGGGGAAATAAAAGGAACAGTTTTAAGGCGTAATCCCTTTGGGAACAAAGAAGACATGAACATGTTTGTTTCCCAATTTTACGCCTTGCCGACTACGACTAAAAAGAATCTACTAGCGAAATGAATTCTCCACTGGTTCCTTCTACGTAGTTTAGTTGCTTTAATTGAAAAATTATTCTCCTTGTATTGTAGACGAATTTAAGTTCTTTTGATTTTCTCTTGTACCAATTGTTCACATGGAAAGTTTTTTGACTCTATCGTATTATATATATTCTTATATCGCGCTTTGTTAGTTAGTCATTTGGATTTAAATGTGAGATCTGTGGTCAGTTATTTTGTATGTGTATTACGTATAAATACAGAATATTACAGAATATTATGGAGTGTACAAGGTAAGGAGACACCAAAGCAAAGTGAAAAATTATCTTACTGGCTGAACGGAAACGGCTAGCTTCAAAGGTCTGAATAGTGTTGCACTTTTTATTTCTTGATATTACTTATTAATCCTACATAGCTGACGCTAAGAAACTTCAAACAGATTTCATTAAGAAGTACTCTAAAAATATTTCCAAGTTTCCAAGAAAGCCTTCAATGCTGATTTCCATATAGAGTGACATTTACACTGCTGTGCCTCTCAAAGATACGTCACGTTGCTAGTCTTGTGAGTCGTTATGTACATTCTTTTTATTAGATTTGAAACTACAAAATAGGTTCAAGGGGATGTCAAAAAATATGTTTAAATTGTCAATAAATGACAAGTCAAGAAACAAATGTTGCTTATTTTTGTTGTTGCCTTCACAACTAAATTTTTAGAAACCCTCCTAAAAATTATTCTTAGAATATAAAACAATTCGAATGCTACTTATTGTATTTTTATGATGTGTTCTCTTATCATAATAATTTTTAACTTTTATATACTTTGGACTCGCTTCAAATAAAATTATTAAAATAAATGGTTGTTACGAAGTAGGTACATCATTTGCGTAAAAGTTTCTCGTTATTTTTTCTCACTAAAGTATGTGGGAACATATTTTTAATGAATTCCAAACCAAAAAAATGGATACTCAAACAAAATTGCGTTCTCTAACACTCAATAACCATGTTTTCGAAAACAAATCTAGACTAGGGGGCGGCCATCATATTCATTACAAATTCAGACAATGCAGCATGGTGACCTACACTATGAACAATGAATGAAATGGTAAATATCTTTCAAGGTTAATTTGATAAACTAAAGAACTTAAATTGTATTACGTTTCGTAGTTCGTATTAAAATTGTTGTCCCTACTCAAGGTAGAAACGAAGGATTCAATGCATTACAATTTGCTATGATGCAAACGAGTTGTCGCACGAAACCCGTGGTACATTTCTAAAAGTTTATCGTTGATACAAAAATAGAGATTAGTTTTACAAAATCTTCAAGTTAAAAATACTATTAAAATAACAAACATCAAATGGGAGTATGCAAAATTACTTCAAAAGCTCACATTTTGTACACCTCATTTATAGATAAGTTAGTAATTAGTTATTTCCGCATAAGGCCCCGAGCTATCGCTTTATACACTGTGGAGCAATTAACTTCAGTGCACTGTCAGCGTTGCCACGCACCAAACAACTTTAATATGTTTGTACGTAATACTTAGTAATTAGTTTCAAATGTTCGTGTTTGAACTGCAAATGTAACAAGTCGCTGCGACTCTAATTAACGTCTATCTAAATAATGCTTGTATTATCTCAAACATTGTTTTTGACTGCCTTGGCGTAGTTGTAGCCTTTGCGACTGCTAAGCTTGAGGTCTCGGGTTCGATTCCCGGGTCGGACCAAATGTTTGAATGATCTGCAAAAATTTGTTTCGGAGTTTGGGGTTTTTCTATATATAATATGTATGTATGTATTTACAAAAAAAAACGACAGTATATAAGTGTTTATATCAGTTGTCTAGTAGCCATAACACAAGCTCTGCTTAGCTTGGGACTAGATGACGTTGTGTGTTAGATGTCCGGAATATTTATTATTATCATCTATTTTTATACTAAAGTTTTGAGGAGCAAATGTGATAATTTTACATTATTTAAGCTTACTTCGCAAATACACATAAGATTTATTCATTGGGCTTTCAGTTAGAAATGTATTAGTTTTCTGTAATTCTAAATAAAAAAAAATTAGGACTTTCAAACGTATTGCTTTAATCTTATAGTATAATTTCAAACTCTTAGACAACAGCAAGTGTATACAGAGACCAGTCTCAACGGAGACCAGACTAATGCACAGGGGATAAATATAAGCTTAATTGACAATATGTTTGATTCTAAGTAGTATAGCGCAAAGGTCAAAATGTTATTTAATTGAACATGAAGCTGAACGAGTAAGCTCAATATTAACGAATAAATATAAAATTATGAAAAAGAGATATACCCATTCGTTAATTTTATATTACATCGCAGGGTTAGAGATTTTTTAGTGATGTTCAAGTCTTGAACTTTAAGCGCACTAAGTTATAATTTGACTCCCCACCAAATAAGTTATTTAATTTAAGTTTTTTTTTTTAAATTTAATTAATTTAGGGGCTTTTATTAAAAGTAATATGTTAGCCCCATCGTGGCTTATTCCATGATACTAACTGCCTTGGAGACGAGGAATTCGTTGTTGTGCAAATTTTAATTTTGTGACAATAGTCATAAAATAATACGAATTTTAGTTTTTTGTTAAATGTTATAATTATTTGAAGTCGGTTAAAAACCGGACTCGCGCACGAAGGGTTCAGTAGCAGAAACTAACTAAAAAGCAGAATATTTATTATATTCTGTTTTTAAGTATTTTTAGTTATAGCGGCAACAGAAATACATCATCTGTGAACATTTCAACTGTTTAACTATCACTGTTCATGAGATACAATCTAGTGACAGTCGAACGAACAGCGAAGTCTTAGTAACGGGATTCCGTTTTATTCTTTGTGTACGGAACCCTAACAAAACCCGTCTTTGAAAATTGTTGGTTTTAATTTTAAAACATCAAAGTATTGAACGAATTCAAAAAATTTAAAGAAGAAAAAAATATTTATAAAATGTGAATATTCCATTGATTTTTAAGGAACTAACACTTAATATAGTATTTGCCCTTTTAGTTATATTAGAAGGATTTTCTTTGTTTTTAACCTATATATGCCCGGAACATTTTAGGGCACCGATAATTATGATTTTCATATTTATTATTCATTGATCATCATAAACAATGGCTGTAATTTTAATTTGTGGTTTTCAGTATTGAAAGTAGGTTTTTTTTCAGTGGGTCAAAAAGGACCATAATGGCACATAAGATGGTACCCAACTGACGAATTAGGTCATCTTAAGTTAAAGAATATTACCCACAAATCAGTCTTTTTTATTTTAAATCAATTATATTGTTGTTAATAAATCACAATTCGAAGATGGCAATTCGATTGTATTGATTCGAATCCGATGGATCGACTCCGATTTCTCGTATGAAAGTCGTTGGTGTTTCACGCCCGTTCCCTGGAGAATCCGTTCATAGAATGCTTCCTTTAAAAGCATCGACTACTACGTTTGCTTATAAATCATTAACTACTGCGTCTGTGGATAGTAGATACCGAAATCTGAAAATGATAATTCAGCGATGTTAATCATGATATTTGCCTAAGAGGTCATTATCGATCAAACAAAATGTTTTCTTTGATAACGACTAGAAAAACACATCTCATACAAAAACAATATATGTACATTTCTAAAGCACTTATTAGTTTATTTAAAAAATCGCTTTAACAGTTACATAATACAAGGTGTCTCAAAAGAAATTTCATATTTAGTGGATTGATTAAAAAAAAAGGAAGCGGTATATAGAAAAAATGTTTATTTATTTTTAAAATACACTTTTTGGGAATTCATTTCTTAAAAATAATATCGTCTAAATGTAAACCCTCACGTTGTTGGCACTCATTTAATCGAACAGTAAAATTACTTATGACTGCTCGACAGGTGGAGTGAGGGATGGCTGCCATTTCGTGACGGATATTTTCTTTCAAATGCGCCAGTGAAGTTGGTTTATTGGCGTAAACTTTAGATTTAAGATAACCCCATAGGAAAAAGTCCATAGGGGTTAAATCTGGGCTACGTGGAGGCCAATTTATGTCACCTCTCCGGGAGATCAATTTTCCTGAGAAAATTTCACGAACACGTGGCAGAGATATATTGGACGTGTGTGAAGTTGCTCCGTCCTGTTGAAACCATGTTCTTTGGTTATAGCCAGGAAAGTTTTGCAGTTCAGGTACCAAGAAGTTGTCTAACATCTCCACATAACGCTCTGAATTCACTGTAACTGTACGCCCCATTTCGTCTTCAAAAAAGTAAGGGCCGATAATTCCTCGCGCCGACATGGCAGCCCATACGGTCACTTTAGGCGAGTGTAGGGGTTTCTGATGTTTGCGTTTCGGATTGGCTGAACTCCAGTAGCGGCAGTTTTGCTTATTTACCTGGCCATTAAGATGAAAATGAGCTTCATCCGAAAACAAAATGTTGGTAAACGTTGAAAATCGCTCAATCATCTGATTTACGAAATTAAGCCTCTGACCGGCATCTTGGGGCTTTAATTCTTGCACCAATTGAATTTTGTAGGGGTGCAGCTTTAGATCTTTGTGCATAATGCGATGTAATGATGATCTATGCACATTTAAAGCACTCGCGCGCTTCCGAATTGAAAGGCTCGGGTCGTCACGTACAGATTGATTAACACTCTCCACGTTTTCTACCGTTCTTGATGACCTAGGTCGCCCGGATTTTGATTTATCCAGCGTTGATCCAGTCTCTTCAAACTTTTTAACCCAATGTCGAATGAGAGGAAGGCTTGGCGCATCATTTAAGTGGCGAAAACCTCGAATACTGCAGAATTTTCTACGCGCGACAGTTGTCGAATCACCGTTCTTGTAAAACTCTCGCACGCACAACGCGCGGTCTGCTCCCGAGAAACGCTCCATAGCGACTGAATCCCCAAGAGCCAAGCTACCAATTGACATAACCCCCGCACCCCTCAAGTACGCAGCGATCACGCAGTAAGCTAAACAAATATAAAATTTCTTTTGAGACACCCTGTATAATAACACTCGTAATGCATACATTTTATTGCACCCAGTCGCAATGTTTTTCTTGATATTAACAAGAAAAAGTAGTAACTTCAACTATTGCTTGTCAAAAGAAAATCGCTAAACGAAAAAAGTTGTCTATGTGTGCTTCAAAGTGGTTTCTTCATCGGTTTAGAGATAATGATATAATTAAAATTCATAAAACAGTTCTCTGTAAAAGTTAATATTTGTAAACCTATGACGTTTCGGTCATTTTCGACCCTATGGGTATTTATAGGTTAAAACTTCAAATATTATGTATCCTCTTTCGATCTTCCCTTATACTATACAAGTGGTGGCTGCAACTTAGTACGCAACTTCATAATTACCTATTTCCCATTTTGCCTGCGGCTCGCCAGCTATACTGTAAGCTTTAATTAACTGTACTGTGCTGTAATATTCCTAGCTTCACTTATATCCTTAAGAATATCAAATAGCAATCGCCTGCTCTCCGTGTGTGAACAAGCTGGGTTCTACTATACAAAATATTATCAGCAAATTATTATTTTCCTTTGTTTTAAAGAAATAACTCCCGCATTAGGAATATACCATACTGTGACAATTTGTGGATCTCACAAAATATTGTCCCATATGAGATTTGAACCTATAATACTCGTACTTGGCGCAGTAGAAAGCGGCGTGGCAGCCGCTTAAACCACTAGGTCAGTCGTGTGGTCAAATTGCCAAAGATGTTCGTATAGCAGCTAGGACGTTAAGAATAACCATTCTTAACATATTGAAACTCGACCTTCACTGCACATGTGGACTCAAAACATTGTTTTATCTTCTTCTTCATTATTTTATCTCACCTTTCTGTTATTGCTCTTTCTGCTGCTGCTTTCTGTAATAACAGAAAGGTGAAAGTAGTTTACTAGAAACAGCTGGCTTTGTAGAACATTTATAAGTTTTCGCCACATGTCAATTTCAATAAAAAACTTTTATAGACAGACATTTACTGACAATAAAAAACGCTTTCGATCTACTGCTGCAAACTAAATGAGGTACTTTTATTTGGAATAAAATGCTAGAAATTAAATTATTTGCCTTTGACTTGTCATGTGTCGTAGAGTGCAATGAACTAGATTAAATTGAAAAGGTCTATATTACGCATACTATTACTTTTAAAACACCAAAATGAATACTGTCGTCTGGAAACTTTTTATTACATTTTCGGACGTTTGTTACTCAAATAAAGTTTTTAAGTTTTATGTTAATGTATGTCTATTGCATATAACATTCCTTAATAGTCTATTATCTAGTAGAGACGAAGAAATGTTAAACCCTAATTTTAACGAGTACATTAGTCGCATATCGCAAATTAAAAAGTTTGATAACTAAAGATGTAAAAATTTAAATTACAAGTCGTTAGAAAAGCAAGTAAGATACAGCAATTGACAGAAAGACGAATTTGGGATCAAGAAGATCAGAAATCCTAAGCTAAAATCGAAAATAGCATTGCACGAAAAATATTCTATAACAATTACTGTCTGATTCGAAAACTACTACCTCTTATTACATAGGCATATAATTTAGCTCACAGTGTATATCATTTGACTTACAAAACAAGCCGTTCTTGTTAACAAGTTAAAACAGTGCAGGCCAAAACTTTAATTTAGGGGCACGATATTTACGAACGGAAACACCCCCTTATCTCCCTTAACCCTCACACCACCGCCTAACTGTCAACTGCAAAGAGCTTTCGTGTAAGGAAATTTTAGGTTGGTCACGCGGACCAACTACGGCACTCTAGGGCTCACAACATGGATGTACTGATACTAGATTTACTCGGGTGCCTGGGGCCGCAATGAAGTGTGTTTTCATTAGTCGTATCTGATTCGCCTTAAGACAAAGTCTCGTGGGGTGTTGTTCGCTCCTTTGAAGATTCTGTTTGACTATTGTACATATTGGAAACAAGAGCTTAAGCGAACTTCGTCTTTTATATGTTTGTGAGTTTTCATATAGTAAATTTTTCAATTCGACTAAAGACCTATTATCTACCAAGTACTACTGCGATTCGTCATTATATACGAGTATATCATTTAGTCATGCGACCAAAGAATACACAAAATAATTACAAACTGTTATAATATATTAATACACGTGTGGCGACTTCCTCGTATACAACAACAATAACCTACTACAGCGCCATCTACCGAAGATACACTGAACTACTAAGTAACGCACTACACGGAGTAACTAGAAATCCTGAATCGCGCAATAAATAGTTCTCGCGCCGATTTTCATATATACAACATCCCAACATCAACTGTTGGGCAGTAGCCCGCCAGGCATGATCACCTCGCCTGGTCGGAGGATCCTCCCTTTGTGTTAGGTAAAACATGATACCCGTTCCTCTACACATGTAATAAGCTTTTTGCATAAATAGGTACTAACAAAACTCAATGGTGCCTACTTACTGAGCGCAATATATTGTAACGCATGTTAAAATAAATAATATAAAAAAACTGCGATTAAAATAGTTACATGTAACTTGTACTTGAAACATTGTTAAAACATAAATTAAAATGCCAAAGTTTTTTTATGGTACCTAAATACATTTGCCTTCTAAAACACAAACTTTCAAACAAAGTTATGTAACCTTACTGTTGTATTATTTGCAGTAGAAAAAAATACAGTAATATTATTGTGTCTATAATTTCAATATTCTCTCACCTGAATGAGAACGAGTAGTTATGACGTTTCCATTAAAACTGCACATCTTTAATAATTCAGGTTAGGACAAACACGCTATGTTCACGTCAAACTGTCTCAGCTTTGAGATTCAGGTTTTAAATTAGTACAGACTACTCGGAAAATAAGGAGGAAACCAACCTTAATCTGTTTAGGTCACGCCATAGTAACGTAACGTGAAGAGTTACGTTTAATACTAACTAGAATTGGTATATAAGTAGAAATAACCGCCATTTGAAATCTATTTTCATGTTTAAAATAAAAACGCTGGTTTGTTCAGTATATTATGTACTTTTTTTTTTTTTTTTTTATTGAATAGTGGGCAAACGAGCAGACGTATCACCTGATGGTAAGCAATTACCGCCGCCCATGGACACCCGCACCACCAAAGGCGTTACAAGTGCGTTGCCGACCTTAGGGGGATGGGAAAGGGGATAGGGAAGGGGTTGGGGTATGGGCCTCCGGTATCCTCACTCACTCGGTGAAACACAGCGCAAACGCTATTTCACACCGGTTTTCTGTGAGGCCGTGGTATCACTCCGGTCGAGCCGACCCATTCATGCCGAAGCATAGCTCTCCCACGGTAGTTGGGACCAATCGTTAAAACGCTGCGCGAAAAATTCAGGCAGCGATAAAACGGGCCAAAAGTGAGGCCCGCCGGGAGTTGCTGGAGACACTGAAGCGGGATCCATGGGGGCCTTACGGCATGTTTAGAGACGAGATCCGCCCATGGGCTCCAACGCTGACTCGGTGGTTTCAGCCAGAACTGCTTGAGAGGGTCGTCGACTCCCTGTTTCAATCGAGTGTCCTGGAGCACATTCCACCGCAGATGGCTTCAGACACGACGTGCCTGAGGTCACTTGGGCAGAACTAGCACCGACAGTGCTACGGCTTAAAACCAAGAACACCGCCTCAGGAACCAATGGCATTTCAGGCCGAGCGTGGATCCTGGCCCTAAACGACAAGGCGCTGGCTCTCGTGCCCCAACTGAGAGAGTTTTTCAGCGCATGCCTCGAGCAGGGCCAGTTTCTAACTCTAAAATACTAGTTGCCAAAATAAACATAAAAGTAAATATTTTGAACACAATAGATCAAAAGTTAAGTAGATAGGTGCAATTATTGTATATCATCATCGTCAACAGCCTTTAATAGTCCACCGCTGGATGTAGGCTTCTCCTTAGAATAGAGGTTTTGGCCTACTGTATCACACTGGCTACACGAGTTGGTATATGATTTGTTTCAAATTTTCCTTCGCTTTGTAGTCATGTTATCCTCTTACGCCACGCATGAGATTAAGGGTGGTGACACTATGTATTTTCTGTATTGTACATATAATTATAAAAATAATAAAATACTGCCTCCGAAAGGGATCTACCGCTCGTGATTATCGAAACATCGGGAACTAGAAGGTAGTATAACCTTTTAAGTAATTTTATCGCGAATAAGTCCCGTTATACAATAAAATGTACGTGTAAAAGTCTCGAAAGTTTTAAACACAGTTACTTCCTTATAATGCAAGTATTCGATTTAAAAATAAGTAAATTTGTTGTAAATTTTCTGAAAATGAATCCTAGTTACCAAAATCGCCCCCGGAACTCCCTGCATACTAAATTTCATGAAAATCGTTGGAGCCGTTTTCGTAATTCAGATTATATGCATACAAAAAATTGCTCTTTTTCTATATAAAAATATTTCAATAAAACAATTTTTATAACACCGTTTATGACAACTAATGAAAGTTTTTAAATTCTTTCATAAATCGTTTCCAGGACAATAAAGGAAATGAAGCAACATTTCTGTCGTTTAAATATAGAGTACAATGAGACAATAGCCGCAATAGTTTGCAACGGTTCAAAGTGACACGCGCACGCTCCACAGACCTTTGCAGGCTTAAGGACGTGGCGAAATGTCTGAGATTGTTTGAGGTTGGATAGGTTATAACATCGACTGATATAATAAACAGCGTTGCTGTTACAATTAAATGAAATGTGGCATTAAGTTAACTGGCTTGTATCCCAGAAATAGCTATGAATAACATTACTTAAACTAACGTCTTCCTATTTAGGCGATTTCAAAATATAGAGAGAAAAAACATAAGTAAAGTTTTGTTAAAAAATCAGACTGCTCGTAAAACCTTCAAGTTGTTCATATTTGTTTTGTTTTTTCTTAATCATCCATAAATGGAAAACTATTTTGTCTTTAAATTTTTGTTCACTTACATTTGAAAAACATATTTATTCTTAAATTCTTTAGGGTTAGTTGATATCAAATCTCGATGGAATAAAAACCAATGACAAAAAAATTAAATAACTTTGGTGTTTTGTGAAGATATCTTTATTATACACGTAGAATTTTATAACCTTAAATTAAAATTAAATTAATCTAACAACTATACATTCTCATCCAGTCCTTAGAATCTAAGTGGTCTAAGTCAGTCTCAGTTATTGTCGCCAGAGTGGCGAGTACAATCGAGTAGTTAATTACCCTGGCTCCCGCAGGAAGGGCTACGTATTGGAGGGTTATAGCCAATTATAAAGTTTGTACTTCAACGGCCAGTTTGCACAGATCCCATCACCCTTCACAATCTCCTTACCTATAAGGCGTCGAAAGAGAATATGACAAAAATGAAAGAGGTCTTCGTAAGCTGGTTGAGCATTCTCCCTCTGTTTGCATTTAGGTGAAAATCAGATCTGAAAGTTTGTCCTAAACTGTGTTTCGTGTTTGCATTTTGTCACGGGGTGCGAAAAGTGTAGTTTTGTAATTTGTGAGAATTTAAACGACGGGTGAGTTGGTAAACGAAGTCAGTTAGTAACTTGTTTTGGTTATTATGAAAATTGAGAATGCGGAGTGTACAATTTATTAATCAATGTATTTTAATATATTTAATTTGTTTTTGGTTTTCATATTATTTTGTTACATTACAGACATGATAATTGTCTCATTAATTTGCAAATTTACAGAAACAATCTATATATTTAAAAATAATTGTATATTTTTACTAAGACTTAGACATGAAGTAAAGCTTGGCATTTCTTAATTTACTATAATATCGCACTTGACTTATAATTACAAAAATCAATGATCATCCATAGAAAAAAAGTGAAAATCGCAAGTATAGACCGATTTCTTTTTACAATTTAAATTCATTATGCAGACGAGAAAAATCTCTCCTCGTTTTGAAATATAACAATATTTTAATAACTTCATTTACAGATATAACAAATATCTATCCGTTACAGAAGGTCAACAACTTCATTAATAATATAATCATCTGAATAACACCTTTCGAAACTCAATTAATATGAGAGCGCGTTAATCAAGAACAATTATAGACATCGGGCCGATAATTACATTTATACAGGGTGGCAACAAAATAAACAGATTACAGCCCGGCTTGTAAATATCTTGTGACGTGTGAACGCCTTTAATTGGTGTCGTATGCCTTTACGCTACCTTCGCTTATAATGACAACGTCGTGGTTCATTAAAGTGTAGGGTAAGAATTGGTAATTAATATCTTTGAAAACGTTACAGATAAGGTTTCAGACTGTTTAGGTTATATTCGCAAGTGTTAGTAGTGATAATACAGCCTACGGCATTAAGTCCCCCTTTGCAATTTCATAAAGTTGAAATAAATAATAGCTTATTTTATTAATATACAAATACTTTTATTTACTATTTTTATTGCATATTATGTATGATTTATTTTATATCGACTACGCCATGTTATGCAAGGAGTACAGAGACACGCTTGAGTAGCGTAAAGCCGCTCGTCGAGGCACGGTGGCTCGCTGGTCTATAAAATAAAATAAAAAACCACCATCATCAGCATCTGCTGCTCGCAGTCCACTGTTGGACATAGGCCTCACCAATCGTACGCCACTTGCGCAGATCTTCACTCCACCTGATCTGTTGACAATACACGGATAAGGTAACTTGAACAAATATTTTAATAATCACGCCGAAACTAAATCATGTATAGAATAGCAAAATCGATTAAATTAAGAGAGTTTACGACGTCAATAAAGCAAAATCAATCTAATGCTTTGAAGCAAATTATTTTAAGGAACACGTGAAAGTAAATCAATATAAAATCATTAGGGTTTGAGAACTATTTTACCCTTTTACGAATAGGAAACAATAGAACTGAACGAAATATTCCCCTGACGTATTTATATGATGTATTTATATAGTGCGAAACTTGTGTTGAAGGCATAAATTTAATTAAAGTTGTATGAGACGCAATTATTTGCGCGACAAGATACTAAATTAAACCCTCATGCTTATGTTGAGCCATGGTAATGGGTGAGTAAGTTTCGACAGTAGCTTATTTATTTTTTAAGCATTTTTAAATAAAATACAAGGTATTCGAGTTTTGAAATAAATAGATAATGAGTTGCTAATACGCTATCTATAGGTACTTCATTATCAAAATGTAAATACGATTTTTCTAACTGTTTTAAAAATCTTTTTTTTTACGCTCTTTGAAATGAAGTTTTGACAAGATTTACAAAAGAAAGTGTCTGGCAGCGGAATGCCTTAGACTGGGATGAATAGTGGACAGATAGGCGATATGTTGATGTCAACATAACTTACTTCAAAGAGGATGTTTTAAATAGTTTTCACATTAATTTAATGTCTCATGCCTCATCAATACACCACAGAGAAGCTAAACTACCTTTTGTTAAAAAAGAAATTATATTTAGTAGCCATTCTTAAAATACGAGTTTTTTTTTTTTTTTTTTTTTTTGTTTTTTTTTTTTTTTTTTTAAAAGACAACTCCCACATTAGGAATAAACATCCTGTGTCGTGGGGGACTTTACAAACATCCAGACTCGGGACAACAATTCGTGGATCACACAAAGTGTTGTAGGTACCGCGTGGGATTTGAACCCACGACACTTGGACACTTGGCGCAGTAGCAAGCGGCATGGCGACCGCTGACACCACTCGGCCAACCGTGCAGTCCAAGTCCAGTATTGTTCCACAACTGAAGTATTAACCCTTGTCACTTCAAAAACTATATATTTCTATTACTTTTTTATTAATCGATTTCTTAAATAATGATAACATGTATTTAGACTTATTCGGTATCTAACACCTTGTGGCATGTATGGCATTCAATAAAAATTCCATCACGTTATTCCTTACTTTAATTCAAACTACCCATTTCCAACTTTACGGCTCAAACTTTGTACGACTGGCAAACAGACAGATATTGACAAAGCCTTACACGTGTTTTATGTGTTCTTTATTCAACTACAGCTCTTTCATAGAAAATCAAAACTCAACAAAATCCTGCGGGTCTGGTCGTGACAGTTAGTGAAAATTATGTACTAGACCTTTTATAAAATTTGTACATTATGTTAAAATGTGTTGTTGTTAATATACAGAGCATTAAAATCTTTTTTTTTATGTATGGCCTAGCCAATATGACTCTACTCTGCTTGATGGAAAGCATAAGCAGAATCCAAAGTGCTGAGTGCTAATATCAGCGTGGCACTGCTATCTATGAAAACTAAATATATTTTCGACTTTGAAAAATAAATAAAAAAATATATATTATATGTGTATTATCATATAACGTTATCGAAATATGCTAACTTTACAAATAGCATTGGAATCGTATATCTTAAGACTCATCACATGGAATTTTTCAATTTTCAGCTGTTGTAATTCAATTAAATAATCCTAATTAAGTAGGATAGGTATAAAAGCAATAAGATAACTGTTATTGTTGTTATGAAAGCTGATAATATTATATTGTCTATGGAGTAATAGACAACAACAACAATGTTAATGTATACCTTTCTTAGTTAGACCTGTATCAAATACACGAATCGATGAGGCTTAATATTACAGGCTGAACTTCTTTTATTAAACACTTCGTTCATGTGGAGCATCACAACCCCTTTTTATCTACTTTTTCATATTATATTAATAATTTCGTTTTAATTAAATATTTTCATTTTAATTGCAAAAGTGTGACTGTTCTAGTTTGTTAAACATTGGAAACTGAATAAAAATCCTTTCCCTTTGATTTTTTTTACTGAATTGGGGCAAACGAGCAAACGTATCGCCTGATGGTAAGCGGCACCACCAAAAGCGTCACAAGTGTGTTGCCGAATCAGATGATTTTTAACGTATTACAGTTGACTGTATTAAAGTTGTCGAAATTTGGACACTGGTAACATGCCTCTGCTTATTTCTTCTTGAATATAGACGTGTATAAATGAGTATATAATTTAGAAGAAAAAATTATGCCGTATTTCTATGCCGCGTATCGAGAACATGCTAAAAATAACATTCAGCTTATTTACAATAGCGCATTCTCTATTTATCAACTACTCAACACAATATGCAGGTAGCAAGCACTTAATACAAACAGACAATATTTCCATCGAGTACAATACAATGCTAATACTCAACAGACTACAGAAATACAGTTGATGTAATGTCGATTCAAATCAATTCAATGCTGGCTTTCTTTGATTTACGGTTATGCACTATTCCTACTTTGGCCTAGACTAAGCGAAAAATAAGATTATATGCCGAGTGGTAGGTACTAAAGCGTCGAGATGCAGTTATTCCTTCTGGATGTTCAAGAAAGAATTGTTTTCTCTCATAATTATTAATAGTAGGTTTATTTATTACTCTTTTAGTTAATACAACAAATTTAAAGATAAAATTACTTCAATTTTGACAAAAAAGTTTTATTATTATCAATGATGTCACTACCACATAAATACCTTAATCAATTGAGGATTGAGAGCATTGAAATTGCATGAAAATCATCGTCTCTACGGTTGTAAGGTAACAAAAAACAAGCACAACAATATAGTCTTATAAGTTTAAAGTTTTCAAATCAAACAAATATGACTGCCTCTGTGGCGCAGTGGTGGCGTATGCGACTGCTGTTCTTGAGGTCTCGGGTTCGGTGCCCGGGTCGGACCAAATATTTGTATGATCTACAAATATTTGTTTCGGCGTTTGGGTGTTTTCTATGTATAATATGTACGTATTTACAAAAAAAAGTATAAAACTATTTATATCAGTTGTCTAGTACCGATAGCACAAGTTCTGTTTAGCTTGGGACTAGATGGCGTTGTGTGACAAAAAAAACAATCGCATTCCACTTCTGAACGGAGTAACCAACTATCCTTGTCTTGAGTATCCATCCGCTGCTAGCCACTTCCACATTTCCTTACAAGAATGAAATCTGTAATTCCCTATATTGCGTATTACGTTTACACTACATAACAGTACTGTATCTGGAGATCTAATTTACTATTCACACATAAAAAAAAATGACATACACATACTCTTACCTAGTATAAGCTTAGAAGATTTATATATTTCAATAAATTTTGTTAATCAAATTTATCGAGTACTATGACATCTTAACCCGAAGTCATTCCTTAGCACCCTCCCATTACTGAGACTTTAGTGAAATACGATCAATTAAAGTGGAGTAGAGCTCACATCAGATGAGTTGATATTAGCGAACGTCTCCCGGGAAATACAGCTAGTGTTGTGGAAACTTCGCCTCTGAATATTCGCTAACATAACTTTGACAAGGAAGAAGTGGTAGGAATAATAAGGAAAGTTTATTGTGAATATAGAAGGGAAGTTCTTGTATCTAGTTTGTCCTACTTGCATCCTCCACTATCTTATTAGAAAACAATATTAGTTGGTTCAAGGAGAGGTGAAAATACAATATGCCTATTGCTTGTGCCTCACTTACATAGTTGTCCTTCTAAAACAGTCCTTTTTTTACTCCATTACGGCTCAGTCTAAAATAAGGATAATAGTTTTGGCAATGTATATGTTCGTATGTTTCATCTTAGCCCTTACTGAAGCGATTTCAAGAATGAGGTGTTAATAGATTCGTAATTACGACCCGAGTGGCATAGACTGTGAACGATGTACTCAAAATTTCAGAGTTCAGGACTAAATATTAAAGTAATACTTATACCAAATACCTAATAAAAACTATATTAATCTCGAATATAGATACTAATACAAAGTACCTACCAATTAAAAAAGTTTATATTAATAATATAATATTCTAAATTTGAATGAAGTTTATTCCTTTGTATTGGTCCATGTTCATCTAACAATCTAACAGTCTGATTTGAAAAGTTTTCAGCAATATGTACCCGACAGGGTACGGTCCATAAAATTACTAAACTTAGAAGGTCTGAGTCTAGGCCTAATAGAGACCCACTGATAGAATATTACATAAATTTGTCAGAGTTGTTTATTAGTTACAAGCCAAAAACAATATTAAAGCTCTAAAACTCCTAAAGTATTTTTTTATGGTCTAAACACTTTGAAATCAGACAACAAAGAAAGATCATGTGTTTGCGTTTTGTAATAAAAACTACCATTTCATAAGACAGTGACATGTAAAACATAGTACCTTAATGACTGTATTTTATTTATTTTTGATGAAATTTCGAAAAATAAACCTTAGCTAAATCGATTTATCCCCCCGAAACCCCCAGCATTCTAAATTTCCTGCAAATCTTTGGAGATGTTGCCGAGATTATATTTAGACGAGTATATATACTAGCTAACCCGGTAAACGTTGCTTTGCCATAAAATAAAAAAAATTGCAGGTTGATCACCCTTATCATGTAGTGGTTTGAACAATAAATTTTGGTCAATTCTCAGACCGACTCGATATGCGCAAAAAAAAATCATAATAATCGGTCGAGCCATTATGAAGGAGTTTAGTAATTGTTACTAAACTCCTTTAAAATGGCTCGACCGAGACCGATACAAGAATTGCACGTTTAAAGGTATTAGATATTAATAATTATACAGTATCATTATGTATGAATCCACTTGTGACCTTATCTCTTGGAATTTCATGTTTCATGCGTACTCTTTTATACAAAATCATCTCACAAATTAAACAGTAAGTTGAAACTAAAACCAATAACTGAAACTACTACTAAAATACTTAAACCAATCGCATTTCCAAATAGTTCGCAAGTATTACCAACTCAAATCTACGTTCCAGTCGACGGTCAAGCTCCCTCTTGTACTAATAACAGAATAATTTGATGGACAAAAGTTCCTAAAGGTTCGATCAAGCGAGGTCTCAGATTGTTACAAACTATTCCGATTATTAGTAATGGAAAACCAATCGAAAGGGCTCTATCCCAAAAGCGAATTAAGCTGAATTAATACTTGTGAGTTTACGGTGTATTATCAGAAGTCAAGGGAAATTGGATACTTTATAACGGTTAATTAAATTTGTATGATCTCGGCTTTGTAACAAATTAATGGAACTTAAAATTGCGAAATCAAGTTAGGTTCCTACCGACATTGATCGAAGTACTCTGATGAGGCGAAATAGCGGGCCCTGTTACTACCTAACCAAATTATTTACCACAAACGCGCAGCATCGGTGTCACATGGATTGAAGGCGTATGACTGCGGGAACGTGAGTTTAACAGTGCTTACGTTGAACTAAGCCTGTCACTAGAGACTGCATGACTGACTATGGTACAGCAACAGATCGCATGGGAATCCCTTATTCGAGTTACTTGATGAACCGTCCATGTGAGCACGACAGATGGTAGAACTATGACAAGAAGTGCCTTCCTGTCCTACGATTTGTAGGTTTTAATGGTGACTATAGATATCCATAAAGATAAATAAGAAGGTTTTTAAAATGCTTCGTTCTGTCTTAAGCCTTTGAAATCAGGCAGCTCATACATTTTGCCTAACGTCGATATTATTCACAGATTGGCAAATACACATGGTAGATGTATAATTTGTTTAAGCACTCAACCAAATCATCAGTGTTTGCCTAATTAATTGGCAATCATGTTATCTGATTATCAGTCACCTAACAGTGACCTATAATTACGTAGTAAGCATAAATGTATATTTATCTTTGCTGTACATGCACTACAATAAACTTGATTACAAAGGAAGTTGTAAAATCATTTTTAGGAGACTTTAAAAATGAGATGCTCAATTTCATTGCAATTTTCGACTTCATGTGATCTGTAAAATAATTCAATCTTTTCTATTAAATTAATTGTATGTACTTAAGTAAATTATTAGAAAATATTAAAGATATTTTAAATAAAATAGGTTTTGACCATTTTTTTGAAATATTATATTAATACAATACAAATACAATAATAGAAACACAAATTTATACCCTCTGGCGCATTTACTCACTTCTATATCACTCTAAGGTAGGCTGAAGGAGAATATTTTAAGCGTTACGTTAATATCTGTGTGCATAGTGCATAAACTAAAAAAATAAACAGAAATAAGGAAAGAAAGTGATAAAATATCAGAAAAATGATAACAACTGCCACATTGAATCGTCAATAGAAACGAAAACTGCCAACGTGAGACGTATGATTCAAAGCGGTATGCGCTCATTATATGCACTTGCAGTCATGAGAATTCCTAGATCGTATTTTAGCTGTCGAGCTAAATAACTAAGCTGTGAATATGCACTTTTCTTCTTCCAGTGCAATACTGGCTAAAAGGGGGCCACAACGTTTACGGGTTAAAATATAAAATACTAGCCTTTGCCCGCGACTCAGCCCCACATCTATTTCGGTAAAGTATTTCGTTGTAAAGAGTAACCGATGTCCTTTCCCAACAATCAAAGTATGAACTCGAACAACATTGAACACTACGAACACTAGAATTGGATAATCCTATCAATGCCATATACATGAGGCTTAATGAACACAGAAAAAGAAATACAGAAGTGTCCATTTTTGAACTCCAGCCAGAAAGTAAACCAATTCTATCTGCCAAATACGCAGAACGCTCCCACTAGCCAAGCGCTTAGTCTCCTCAACTCTCTGATTGCTCAGTATCCGGATGTCATATTCTATACCAACTTGAGTACATTTTTAAAATTATGTATACTTTTCCTAAGTTGTACGTTTTAATATACATATGTATATATGAGTATTTATTACCATATTTGTAGTACTGTAATGCCTCAGTGCACGTGTTGGCAAACTGTTAGTGTATTAAGCAGTTGATTATAGTGTAGCAGTCATGGATTCAATTTAATTTTTCCCATACAAAATAAATATTATTATATTATTATATATTTACCTTTGCGTCGTCCCGCTACACCATTCAAAAATGACAGAGACAGTCAGATGTCAAATCGCCTACATTTTTACGTGCTATCTGACTCACTCTCTGTTTGACATATTATGTAACATCGTACATCAAACTACACCATTTAAAAATGACAGAGAGAGGTCATACGCTTGCTACCTGACTCACTCTCTCCTTAAATTTGTATAAATACAAGTATTGTTTTTGTATATAGTTAGTCATCTTTTGAATACAATAATTCTATCATCATCCTGCTGTCTTATTCAATATACTCCTACGAACACAACATACGTTAGTGGCTTTGGTTACACAGCCCTAACCACCACACTGGTGACCCAGCGACGTCGGGATACAACAAAAGTAATCCCAAGAAGATGACCAGCACGGGAGTATCAGCTGCTAAGCAGAGCATCAGCCAAGACGACCAAATCATCTTAGGAGCAACCTGCCGCGTTGGTGTGAAAACACCCCCATTCAACCCGGATGACCCAGAGCTTTGGAGCCCAGCCTCAGGGGTCGTACCCTGCACAAACACCACAAGGATATCCTCCAAATCCTGAGCAGCATATGCAACAAACACATCAACAAATGCAACAAGCTCATCAGGTTCAGCAATACCAGCAGCAACAACAACAACAGCAGCAGCAACAACATCAACAGATACATCATCAGCAACAACAACAGCAGCAGCAGCAGCAACAACAGCAACAAGCACAGCAGCAAGCACAACAACAGGCTCAGCAACAAGCAGCGCAACAGGCCGCTCAACAAGCGCAGCAAGTGCAACAACAGATACTGTCTCACGATCGTCGACCGCTTCACACGTTGGCCTGAGGCGTATCCACTTCCAGACATAACCGCCGAGACCTGCGTTGCTGCCCTCGTAGATGGATGGATCTCACGTTTTGGATGTCCAGAGCACATCACCACTGACCGAGGTCGACAATTCATATCGCACACCTTTAAGGAATTCACCACCCTGATCAGCGCAGTGCATCACACAACCACCTCCTATCATCCAGCTGCCAACGGTCTCGTAGAGAGACTTCACCGACAGCTCAAATCCGCCATCACATGCCACGCGTCTCCGAACTGGGTTGAGACTCTACCTTGGGTCCTACTCGGCATTCGCAGTGCATGGAAAGCAGATATCCAAACGTCCACTGCAGAACTAGTCTACGGTGAACCACTCCGTCTACCTGGACAGTTCTTTTCTTCTGCTCCTAACGACGAGATGGACATGACCAACATCATCAACAGACTTCGTGCTCATATCGGAAAATTAACCCCACAAACAACATCCTGGCACGGCACCTCTAGCCGTACCTTCTACATGCCTAGTGACCTTAAAACTGCCACTCATGTATTCATCCGCCAGGGTCCTGTACGTAGACCACTCCAACCACCATACCTTGGTCCGTACAAAGTACTGCAACGCGATCAGAAAACATTCGAAGTAGAAATACAAGACAGACCTCAACGTATATCGGTCGATCGTTTAAAACCAGCCTACATCACCAGAGACACATCAAATTCAGCACCGCACCCCTCAAGGACTGAAGACCAGCTAGCAACCAAGAAAACAAGAAGCGGGAGAACAGTCAGATTTCCAGACTACTATCAACCGAAGCTAGCTCCGGCTTCAGCGGGGGAGTAGTGTAGCAGTCATGGATTCAATTTAATTTTTCCCATACAAAATAAATATTATTATATTATTATATATTTACCTTTGCGTCGTCCCGCTACACCATTCAAAAATGACAGAGACAGTCAGATGTCAAATCGCCTACATTTTTACGTGCTATCTGACTCACTCTCTGTTTGACATATTATGTAACATCGTACATCAAACTACACCATTTAAAAATGACAGAGAGAGGTCATACGCTTGCTACCTGACTCACTCTCTCCTTAAATTTGTATAAATACAAGTATTGTTTTTGTATATAGTTAGTCATCTTTTGAATACAATAATTCTATCATCATCCTGCTGTCTTATTCAATATACTCCTACGAACACAACATACGTTAGTGGCTTTGGTTACACAGCCCTAACCACCACAATGACTCAAATAAACTATTTTTAATAAAGCTATTTCTGAAAGTAGAACAATCTTTTTTAGAACATAAGTGTAGAAACACATCACTGTACATTATTACTGTCCGATATTTAATTATTTTTAATGTTATTAATATCAACAACATCGTACGTAGTGGCCTCAAATAAGGAGTTCTTTCACGAGTACATCTCGACAGTAATGAGCCCTCACATCGTCTTTGAAACTAAATATTTCGTAAACACCGAACTTAGCACAAAATTTTGATTCAAATTCCCCCTTTGTATGGCCGACAGGTAGTAATTTAATACACGGCAATCGACGTCAAAGGAAAAGGTAGGTATGTTTGTACCTGTAATAATAATTTGATTGATAAGAAATTAGTTAATAATCTTATAAAAACCAAGTGTGTCAGATTACGCATAGAATAGGGTTCCGTAGTAACCCATAATGGCACGTGGGTTTAGAAGTCACTGTTATTAGTTACTATTACTAGCAAGTGTATTTGAGTTAAGGCAGTAAAAAGTAGCCTATGTCCATCCTTAAGAATCCAAATAACAAATTATATGTCATTCTTAATTAGTAAGAAATGGTATACGCTGTGCGTAAAAGTTCCAAAAAAACAGAATAAAAACATAAGAATCAAAGTATCTCATTACCAAATTTAATTAAAATCGGTGTAACGGTTTAACCGTTAGCCGAAAGCGTGACAGATAGACAGACAGAGCTACTTTCGAATTTATAATATTAGTATGGATTTCATCATTTTTTACCAGACTGCGAAAGAAGGAGGGCTATGTTTTTCGAGTGTATGTATGTATATTTCTTTGGCATGCCCTAAGCCTAATCGGATTATCGTAGTTTATATAAAAGGTGTCAATAGATTCGTGTTAGTGGTAAGAGTGACACTGGGTACATCAAAACTAAAAAAAAAAACAAAGAAAAAGTTTTTTTTTAAAAACCCGATTGCATCAATATATTTTATGAAATTCATTGAAAAATGAAAATATACACACAAGATATTAATTTGTATATTTTATTTTGGTTTTGAATAATCTTAGTTGACAGTGTTCACAAACACAGTCACAACGATTGATGTTGGGAAGTTGTATATATAGCGCGAAAGCTTCTATATCGCGATTCAGGATTAGTAGTTACTCCGTGTAGTTCGTAAGTTTGTAGTTCGGTGCATCTGCGGCAGATGGTGCTGTAATATGTTTCTGTTGCGCTATAAGTCGCACCGTCGTTTGCACCGTGGGAGAGCCACGCTTCGGCATGAATGGGCCGGCTCGACCGGAGCGATACCACGACTCGATCGACACGATCGACTGTGTTTCAGCGAGTGTGAGGATAGCGGAGGCCCATACCCCATGCCCTCCCCTATCCCCAAAGGCCAACAACGCACTTGTGGCGCCTCTGATATCGCGGGTACCTATGAGCCACAGTAATCGCTTACCACCCGGGGATACGTTTGGTCGTTAGCCCACGATTCGATAAAAAAAATGTCGATATAAATTAAGTTGATCATTCAGTGTAAATCATCTTTCACGATCAAGACCATATCACTATCACCATAACAAATAAGTTAGAATAAAAAGTTGAAAAAACTATAACCCAACTACGTAAAAACTGTTGATGAAATTTATATAGCTCACATCACTCAGGCTATTATGATGAAACTATAGATAAATCATTAATTAAAATCGGTTGAATAGTTTAGGGGTTACGGTGGATCATAAAAACTTAAATAGATTGCCAAAACACTAACCCTTCCTTTCAACTACACCGTAGTCGCGTAGGAAGATATTTAGACTGCCACTAATATATTATATTAACAGCGTAAACCTACTTACTCAGATTTTACCAAAAGAAAAATTTGAAGCGTTCCTAATGAACACCTTCTACGTAGAAGGTGCTTAAGTATAACTTTATTAGGTTGGAATCCAGTTTAGCACAGGCGTTCCGTTTTACTCAGAGCCGTTGTGCATAGAACAAGAAGTTATAAAACTTAAAGATATATGATATTATTACGTTAAATGTTTCTGTGAACGTTAGCAACACGTGTTACTACTTTTATAACAAAGAACAATAAGAAAAATAAAATAATTCATAGAGGTAGTATAAATCTTTTACTAACTTCTAACCAAAGGTTATCGGATTACAGCCTCATATTTTCATTTTTTTAATATTTTCTGTTTGCTATGCCTAGTAAAATACTTCATAATGTAATTTAAAAAGTAAGACTTTAAAAAAAACAGCGCTCATTCTTGATCATATTCACAGATATTTGAGTAAAACTGAATACTTTACAAACTTATAAAATAAAAAAACGGTGTGCGTTGAATTACAAGTGTTGTACTGTGCAAGTATTGAAGACGAAACACTCAAAATAATTGCTTGATGGAAAATTAGTATTTAAACCACAAAAAATATACCACATGAAAAGAATACTGCTTTGACTTTTTTTTATATAATGCATATGTACAAGTTTAAATTGCAAATAACAAACAAAACCAGTGTTTCGTAGCTCTTACTACAATAACGTGCTACGATGCTACGTCGTAGCCTTAAGGCGTTGTTACCCTGTTACTAAATTAGTGAGGACGTGGCGTCTTGACCTATTTGAAGGAACACGTTGCCACTTGTTAACTCCGACACTAACGACCTGAATGCTGTTATATCTGTACACGTGAGGTAAATAAATAGGCGCTTTATTCAATTTTATGTTCACTAAGCTCCTCACGTTACTTAATGAGGTTACGTACATAAATGATGATATATTCAACATAATGAGTAATGATACTAAGAGTTTTACCTTAAACATTTCTCTTATACCTCGAATTCCCGCATTTACGAGACGGATGGATTATAATAATTCAAAGTTTTGCCGTAAATTAACAGTTTCTCATCTAATTATTACTTGATTCGCATACATTTAGTTGAAAAATAATTAGCAATGTTACTTTCATCCAAGATAGCTCTTTTCTTATACACTGATGCTAATTCTGTTGTTGCTATCTAAAATAGTCTTCTATTTTCTAATTTTAGTAAGATATTCCCAAAATGCTATATTTGTGTTTATGTATTTGTATAACATCTAGTTTTAGTATGACCTATTTAATATTAGTCAATCTCAGTCATAGTGTGGATCACCATACTACATTGTTGCATAAATTGCATTTGTAATGTGTGACCATTACTCTTGGTTTCTCCTGATTTTATTTATTATTTATTATTTATTATACATGCAAAAAAAATAGACTTTTAAACGTCGTTTGGTAAGATGCTCGTATACCACAGATTTTGTGAAGTTTAATTTTAGAGAATTTCAAAAGTTTAGAGAGTTACAGGATAGTAACAGAATTAGCACCACAGCCGACTTTGATGTTATAATGTTGTTTGTTTCTTAGTTGATAACTATCGAATTGGATGTTTGACAATTACGTTCCGATTAATGTAAAGAATATGTCATATGTTAGATGAACATTGTATGTGTACTGTGTTAGATGAGTATTGACAATGCTGGTATATAAATCAGGTCGGATCACTTTATTATAGTCGGATTGGACGGTTGCTGCTACTTTAAACTTTCTAATCTAATTTTTAACTCTTTAGTCTATATATACATAAGTGAGATCTAATTATAGTCATCAAAATGCAGGCGTTCAATTTGCTTCTTTCTTTTGCCAGTTTCTTTCTCTAGAGAAAATATAGATCCGTTTTTATATACACATCTCTTACTGTCAGACATCTCACATTATACCCAATATTGTCATATATGTTCACTAAGAATAAAAACAACACATCATCAACAACCCATAGCGTCTCAGTACTAGACTCGGGTCTCTTCTCAGGAGTAGGTTAAGCCCCCAAGCTGGCTGAGTGCGGGTTTGGTATGGGCAAGACAACGTTTGTGGCTGCGTAATGTTACCATTGAATGTTTTTAAACTGCCCTCCAACTAAGCTACACGACTATTATCCTATGATAACAACCGAGACAGACTGCTTAACGTGACCTCTGACTAAATCACGGAGACGTTCATGGTATCATGCCAACAACACAAACATAAAGAAAATTTCATTGAAATTAACTATCAAACTAATAACAGATTTTACTAGTTTAAATATAGAAAAGGTTGAAAGTGTTTAATTATTCCACTGTGGAAACCGCAAACAAACTGAGCCCGGTCAAACAGCCCTACATATTTAACAATAGTTAGAACTTTTGATCGGTTGAAACCTAATGGTGCGGGAATACTGAATACATTTAGTAAAATAACTGACAAATTTACATATCTCTTGGGACTAGATTTATTACCTATTACTATAATGAAATCACAAGTCTCTTTTTAGAAAGGAGGTTTGGTCAACTGTACCACGAGTATGACCAGAAGGCCCGTATACAGCCGTTTATTTTGCAAATTTTCGGCACTTGCAAGGGAATCAAAACCCACAAGGTACTTCCCGTGAACTCAGAATCTTGAAATTTGATACGAAGCAAAGCAAAGCACGAAGCGCGAGTTGCACTTGGCCGTTTTTTTTTAAATAAAGTATGCAGAGCTATGAATTAAAATTGATTAATTGTCTAAATAACAGCATATCAACTTTAGCTTTAAAAGATTACAACAACGCAATTCACAAAGTTTCTGAATGACTTCCAGAATAAAAAAATATGTATACATATTATACATATTAGATTTCTTACGTTCAACTTGTCAGAGGCGCCACTGTGATCCCAGATGCTTCAAAAATTTCAAAAACTTTAAGATCGACGAAAATTCTATGTAACATGCTAACCGAACAAACATTCACGTCCATAGCAATACACAATTGGGCTAATGTAGATAACCACAATAATTGCTTTTGTAATGTATTTTCATGACCTAAGAACAAACTCAAGCACGTTCTAAACATAAGACATAAATATCTCTATTTTAGGTACAGTACTTTAACTAAAATTATGCAAAAAGATACATTTGTACAACTGGGTTTAAGTCCGTACACTCGTACTTTAAAAAAATTCAATTTTCCATAAGTGGGCATTCCGGACACGTCTAATTGTAGGCTACGGCGTTTGTGGCCGGCCCCAGTACTGTTAAAACGAGGTCTAATTAAAGGAACAAACCAACAATTACCCCACATGCAAAGACTTGAGTGTCTACCACAAAATGACCGTTACGATTTCAACATCAAATGGTTATATAACATTTTATGAGTGACTAACTTTTCATTTTTAAATGAATTAAAGATAGAAGTTGTATTCTTCACCTTAGATATAATTTAAATACATTGTAACAGATTTACCGTGGGAGAGCTATGCTTCGGCATGAATGGGTCGGCTCGACCGGAGTGATACCACGGCCTCACAGAAAACCGGTGTGAAACAGCGTTTGCGCTGTGTTTCACCGAGTGAGTGAGGATACCGGAGGCCCATACCCTAACCCCTCCCCTCATCCCCTTTCCCATCTCCTAAAGGTCGGCAACGCACTTGTGACGCCTTTGGTGTTGCGGGTGTCCATGGGCGGCGGTAATCGCTTACCATCAGGTGATACGACTGCTCGTTTGCCCACTATTCTATAAAAAAAAGGAAAAAAAAAGAAGATATAATTCATTCGAATATTATTTTTCATTTAAATTTAATTAAAAAAATACTATAAAGGCCGTTTACTCTAACTAAATCGCCGATGTCTCAAAACCTAAAATTGCAAAGGTTCTTAGTATATTAAATTTTCTTGCGTTAATTTGTTATTTACCTGAGCCATATATTTTCCAGAGGAAAACGATAACTATGTTGCCAGCCATTACTTAAAGTTTATTGCAGCTAAACTGTATATTGCCGTCTTTAAAATCGGTTTACCCACATTACTTTGTAAGTAAAGTCAATGTTGCCACACCACTGATATATTGAAGGTATTTAATTTAACGCTGGAGGGTAATATTACTTGCTGACACAGTTAATAAACATTGTAATTGTAATCGACAGTAAATTTTATATTATGTGCCTTTCATTTAGGCCCCCTTTAATGGAAAACGCTTAGCATGATAGAACCAAACTACAAAGTAATTAAATTGAAAAGATAGGCTTCTATGGATTAATAGCAGTGCATGCAACAGTGATGATACTAAAAATATTTGAAAATTCATCTCTTCATGCACAATCAGTATTTTTTCTGTTAAAATTACGATGTTCACTAAATGTTTTACTTTTTAAGCATCTTGAAAGAGAGTTTTTTTTTTGTTATATAGAGGGCAAACGAGCAGACGTATCGCCTGATGGTAAGCGATTACCGCAGGCCATAGACACCCGTAACACCAGAGGCGTTACAAGTGCGTTGCCGGCCCTTTAGGAAGGTGTACGCTCTTTTTTTGTTTGTTTTAGTTGACAGAAATGTCAAAATGTTAATGAGTGTGCTACACCCAACTGTGTATTTTGATGTTGGTGTATGTAAATACTTTTTTTATATAAATAACCTGCCAAAGTGACATTGTTCAGCCTGCTGGTAAGCTCAAGCAGAATCCAACAGTGGGGGCCACAACACACTGCGCCAAAGCAGACAATGCAGTATGGCATCCCACACTATGGCGACTTAGTGAGATGCTTTTTCACGTTCTGCTTAAAAGACCTGGGATCATAGTGGGAGGGAAACACGTACTCTGGTAGTGAGTTCTGGAGGAAGGAATAACCAAATCGTTTTGTTCCAAAGCATATTTCTACGACTCTAAGGCGGTGACTTCTAAGGCGAACACGTTTTGTTTTCTAGAGGAGGGAAAAGGTGGGATCAATTGGAGTGCATTGGATGTATCAGTGCAGGCAAATTTTTGTCCAAGAAAATGAGATATATTAAAAAAAATATAAGTAGCATTCCTATCTGTAGGTTTTTTACGTATATTTTTCGAGATTGTCATCTTATCTTCAGCCTTGACATAACAAGTGGGACGAGACAACAAGGTCGATCAACCTCTATCAATATATAAGTTCTTGAAATTACTTTAACTAGACACACGAAAACTATTATTATTATACATAAATTAATTCTTCTTAAGAAATTAAAACATGTTGGCTTCACCTCAAACAATTTAATTAGCTCGACCTAAATGAAATACGTAACAGGAGCAGAATATCTTATTTAGTAAACGGAGTATTCATTTTTTATTTGTCTGTGAAATTAGAAGCACTAAATTAAATTTCGCCTAGTTTTTAAGTTTTTAATTTACAGCTAGTCGGGCAGCAACTAGACAAGTTTCTACTTTTTATGTTATAATAACATTTAATTAAAAATCCTTTAATCTAACATGGTATATTTTACAGTTTCACTTTTAATTTATATATCTTAATCCCTAAATTTAAGTTTTTTATGTAATCATGGAGTAGGCTTTTCATGTTACTATTTGATAAATATAACATGAAAAATATTTATGAATTTTATGTATATTTTATATATAAAGAAAACACCCAAACTCCGAAACAAATGTTTGCAGGTCATGCAAACGTATGGTCCGACCCGGGAATCGAACCACTGCGCCACCGAACCAGCATGGCGACCCACACTAAGGCGGCTTGTTGAGATGCTTCTACATCATTGGACCGCCGTTCTCACGCTCACCCACGACACACAACCACACGAATGCTGTCATTTTATGTTGGTCTTCTGTAAAGGGGTAGTCTTTTACTTGACTTTATTTGTTATTCCTTTACACAGTGTATAATTTATAAACAGATAAAAAATTATATATCAAGTAATAAACATTTCAACTCTCTCATAAATAGTCTTAACTATCAAATAAACAGGGAAGTTTAATGAAAAATAAGATTTTGCCGAGGTCGTTACTTAAAATGTTTTCTTTTAAAATTGCTCCGGAAACTGTAGCGTTTCCAAAAGCAATTTAATTTACTTTTACAGTACTTCTGGACTTGAGTTCGTAATTATTATGTTTGTTACATATTTTCAATATTACAAATTCACTTTTTTAGTTTTGCCCTCTTAGAGACAAAAATTTTGCGTAATTTGTTAATGCCATCTTAACTTCTGGAGATTTCTTTCCTGAGCTTATTTCTGCGACTTGGATCTCCTATGCATGTTGCTGTACAATCTAAATGATAATGAACAAAATCAATATAACACCTTACAACATATTGGTTTGCAGGCCGATTGATATCAAAGAGTTGACCCTCTAACATGTTTAGAAATGTAATTACTTTTAATTTACTTCATTTAACACATATTTTTAATAATTTTTCATATCCAATTTCAAATAAAATTAAATGAAACACCAGCTCAGTTTAATATCAGTGACAAGCTTGCAAACAGAAATACTACCAAGTTTAGTAGCAACCAACCACGACACTAATATTAATAACGCGGATAGGTATTAACCGGTACATTGTAAATATAATTTCCCAGAGGCATCTAATAAACCGTAACTGTTGGCAAATATTAACATGTTTCATAAAGTTGGGTCTTATCAGGAACAGTTGGTAATGCTTCTACCATAATTAAACTACAAACGTGTCTCTCTGAAGTTTGAGCCACGAAATATTAGTGTAACCTTTAAGGGAACTTACTTCGAAAATGTTGTCTATATGAAGTAATAAATTATGATATATTAAAAGGAGAATTACTTATATATTTTAACTGTCTATAGTCATAAAATTAAATACCTTGATAATTTGTGATCAAAATGAAATGAAGCTGTTAATTATTGTATATATATATAATGCACGGAGTATAGTATATAATAATTATATAATAAATATTTCAGACATCTAATACACAACGCCATCTAGTCCCATGTAGTATATAGATACAAGGTATTATTTGCAGAAAGTATAGGCCTCTTCACAATTGTGATAACGATACCTATTGTTTAAATTAATTTAGTTCGTCAGTATCAAAACTTTTTGTTAGAAAAAGAAATCTACTTTGCAGTAGAGTGGGTCACTTTCAGTTTCAGAGGGCCTTTTTTGTTGCCAGGGTAGAAAATCCCTTAGGATATCGGACTCTCCGGGGACTCAGGACTCCGACGACAGGTCTCAGGCGGCCTGGTCTGAAAAGGACCCGTACCATTATTCCTCCAGGTTCGACGATGCATTTAAGTTTAAGGATTAGTGAAGATTTCAGTCTGGAATGCCGAACGCGGTCACCATATCGACCGAGTAGATGTGATAAAAACTAGGACTCAGATTATAGTCAAAGTCGTTCATACACCATGACAACTCACGGAGTATTATTTAGTAACATATTTGAAGTGTATTTTAGAAAAGAGATGTCCATATAAATAAAAATGAATCACCGAAATATATGTACGCGCATAACTTACGATCGACTGCACCAAATTGGATAATTCTTTATGTGTTTGTTATTGTCAGGACAAGGTTTGTATAGAATAAAATTAAAGAAAACTGGAAGCGTTATATTTTCGAAGTTCGTCACTGTACACCACCCATGGGAATCTGAAGCGGGTTTTTAATTAATAAATGAAAATTATACGATAATGTAGAAAATATTCACAAAAAAATGGTAGGCTGTATAGTCGGTTTACGGACGTTAGTTTAACGTTGCAACGTCATAAAAAAACATTGATGAAATGATTGCATACTTTAATGAATGAAATTGAATCATTTGTGCAAGCGTACAATGAGCGTAACGGGACAAAGAGTCATCCTTTTTCGTGCGTGCAGCCGGTGTACATCGAGTTATTAGACGTAGTCACGTTAAAAAATATAGCGGTGCAAAGTTCTCCGAGTTAGCTAGTTATTTATACGAATAGATAGGAGAGTGTAAGCAATAAATAACCAGTGGGTCAGTCTTATAGCTCGAATTGACAGTCAGGTCAGACAGTCAGTCAGATAGACAATCATAACATACCTCATCAACAACCTTCAATAGTCCACGACATAATATTAGAATCACAACAAATGTTTATTTAACTGTCTGGTTTCACTCCTTTTTCTTTACAGAATGTATTTTTTCCGTCATTACTACATTATTCGTTCTTTTCCCACGCTAAATAATTATGTAGCAAAAACACTACTTAATCTATTCTGTGGCGATGTGGCACCAGGCGGTGACGTCATGTCACCAGTCATTTCAGCGTCTGTGACCGCAATATCCTGTCCAATGCAGCTTTGGTACACAAATTAAACCGACGTTAGGGAACGTTCTATGTATATTGGTTTTCTACAACCCGCTGCATTTTTTACTGTTCTCTCTGTGCAGTATTTGAAGAGTTGAATATTAAAACCAGCTTTTACAAAAGTTTATTTTTACACTATTTTTGAAAGAGAAAATACCTACATTTAGGTTGAGAATTACTGTATAATTGTTTTTCTTTATTATTGACCGAATTCTCTTAGTTGTTTTTCTTTTGGTCTTATATTAAATTTCCATCACACAATCGACCTATTAAAACTAATAGAAGCATTTTCTCGGATTGACTAATTGACATCATCAGAAAGGCTAGTTCGGAAAGTCATTGAATCACGCTATGGAGTGATGAAGAAACGTGCCAATAAAAACGTATTTAGTATTTCAACGCCTTAGATTAAACCGAATTTCACTTAAACTTTTTTAGTACTTTTAAAAATATAATCCTTATGCGTAAATCAATACTTATTCATATATTATCAAACTCACAAACACACGCACACATTTCATTTTACTTTCTTATAAAATTATTTTCTATAAACTATATTATTTGAACTATAAGTGGTCAAATGTTAGAAACACTTGCTGTGGCCTGATACCCATAACACAAGTTAGATCTTGCCATGGGTATCAGTGTTGCAAAACCATTTATTTCATGTCTTGTAAAAATATTTTGATGTCTTATTGTTGTAATTTATTGGATTAATAAATGTTTAAATGTTAAAAAAAATGTATTATATGGGGGTAAAGTTTATAAAGTTGTAGGGGTAATCTCTGGATCTGCTGTACCGATTTTGTGAATTATTTTTCCAATGGAACGTCTCATTATTTGTGAGTTTCTTAGAACATACACGCGGACGGAACCGGGGGAAAAAGTTAGTATGATAATATACTATGATATATTAATAGCTTCATAAAAAAAAATACTTCAGAGATATTTTAAAATCAAAATCACTTGTATTTATTCCACTATTTTAATTATGTTTACACCTGACCGGTTTCCCCTTATGACACTAACCTTTGATAATAGTGGAATAAGTACAAGTGAGTTTGCTGCTAGCATTGTATGGCAAAAAGTTCCATCAAGTTCCGACACTCGAGAGTATAAATTACTTCAAAGACATTAATTTTTTTTCTGATGTTCTTTTTAGATTAAAATAGCAAAAACTAAGGCCTTTATAAATAAAAGAGACTCCTGAAAGTGCTCTTTCTAATTAAACTTACTTGTTTGTTGCAAATGTCTTTGTTGCTTTGTAAAATATTTTTCCGTAATTTGCATAGCATTCTTAAGTGCATATTATGAAAGTTTATGCTAGTAATATGGAAAACTTGTCTCAAGAAAAAGTACTACTTGGTTTGTGTTTAGCTTTCCTTTTGTAATATCTTATGAATAAATATTTGTATATAATCTTCTATCTTGTAAACTACGATGTTTCTAAGCTCATAAAAGAAAAATACGTCATGATACAGACATAAATATAAGTTGGAAAACTTAACTGATTAATGTAAATAAATATTACATAAAATAATATTTATATTCATTCAGGTACCTACCAAAATTGGCTAGGTAGGGCGGGAAACTCGAGCAGTGAAGGTGAGCGTTGATGCGCATTTCAAAGGGGGCCTCCTTAAACCTATACCTAGGTCGCTAGTCCTGGGAACTGCTTTGAGTTTCTCCCTCTGCCAAACGATGGACCCGGCACCCGCACGGTGATTCCATGGAATGCTAAGAAATTTGTCTCTATAGAAGTAAATAACGACTTACCGTGACCTAGATAGACCCTGTGAAGCCATGGAGGTTCTTCAGCACTATATCTAGAAGGTTTAATGTGTATTATTCTTTATATAACAGTCTACATTACTTCTAATTTTGTTTTTTAAATGCTTTAATATTTATTTTAGTATAGAGCTTACCTTACTAGCTTACTTTACCAGAGCCAACAATAGTGACACACAAACAATCACATGGGTTTTTAAAGGAATATACAAAACACACACACGCGCAAACACACAAATACGAGTGGCTATATTGCGCCACAAACGTTTAGTTTCGAAAGAAACAAACACAAGACCTTTATATACGAGTATGTTGGTATTAATGTATTTATATATTTAAGAAAACATTGTATAACTAAAGCATAAGAAACATTTTTATGAAGAGTATGGCCATTACAGATATTTAAATGGACATACGCAAATGATCTTTCAAAAAACCCAGGAAAGAATTCGATATTTTTTTTTATTTTTTTACGATATTTAGAAATTTAAAATAAAATGTTTTTTTTAATTCTTCTGTAAAAATTATTTTACATCAAACGACATAAACTAAGATCATGTAGTGTTAATAACTTTTGAATTGCAATGCGTTATTCATTGAAAATACTAATTTACACACACGCGCTACTCCTTAACCTGTGTTTGAGCAGTTATGTTTAATTAATAGCTGCTCTAATATCTGATGCCTCATTTCCCATGAGCAAATATGTCGAAACATCACTCCGTTGTTGTCTAATTGAATATACTCTTCCTACCCCTGAGGGTTTTGCGTCAGAAACTCCACTTCCTATGTGTTTTGTACAAATTACATACATTGAGATGACTTTGAAAGTTTGCTTTTTTGCTACTTGATATTGTGGCATACCGAATGATTATACTTTATACGATTAGCTGGAAACTTTTAGGTTTACCCAGGATACCCGTTGTTATATCCTACACTGTTTGTTCTGGGCATGGTGGGGTATTTCAAGTTGGAGGTTAGGAGAGAGGTGGCTATGGCCACGTATATGTTTAAAGTGCTTCGTGGTCACATACATAACCCAGCCGTTCTGCGGGAGATCGGACTATGTGCACCTAGTGATTACACCTCACGGCGGCGGCGCCCGTGCCTGCTGGAGGTGGTGCCGGCGCGAACTAACCTGCTGCAGCGCGCCCCTCTCACGCGCGCGCTTTGTGCGCTCAACATGGTGGCAGATAGGATTGATTTGTTTTTGTGTTCTCTGAATGAATTCTCACGGGTCGCTTACTGCGTTATAAGTAATGATTTAGGAAAAAGATGATTAATTGAATTGATTTATTCACTTAGTTTTTTTTGCTGTATTGGTGTTGTGTGTATAGATTTTTTATTTAATCTCATTAGTTTTTATAGTACCAATTGTTTTGTAATTTTTGCGTAGTGTTTTGCATGTGTTGTTAATTTTTATTCAGTTTATTGTAATGTATTGTAAATTTTTATCCGACACTATTGCATTGGATGTAATCCGTAATGATAGTGTATGTTATAGTAAATAAATAAATAAATAAATAAAACTAAGCCTGCTACTTTTGAGAACATATCAATGACATGTCAAATTTAGCTGCATGACTGGATCTAGTAGTGTAAGCGGTCGCCAAGCCGCTTTCTACTGCGCCAAGTGTTCAACTCATACAGGGGATAATACTTTGTGTGATCCACAAATTGTTGTTCTGAGTCTAGGTGTTCTTTGTGTCCATTTTATATATGTTTGTAAAGTCCCCGACACATGGTGCATATAGTTAATGCGGGAGTTGTCTTTTTATAAAAAGAAATGAAATACTGAATGATACCAGATAGAAGACTAGAATAAATCAAAAATTTTAAAAGATTTACAATACGACATTAACCACGGTCGACTTATTTTCATAGATACATGTACGAAAAGAGCATGACCGGCAAAATTAAATGAAAACCTTAGAAAATTTCAAACTATAAATTGTAATGAATTAAGTCTTTTATTTCTGAGTATATAGGTTTTTACTGTGCTTCGATATTTCACGCCATTTACAACTAAACGCCTTTTTGATGGTGTCAAGTGAAATTAAACCCTTTTTCTTTAATTGTTCTTAAACAGAGTGAATTGATAATAAAGGGTTCTTGGCAAACAGCTGCACAATACGTTTATTCTCTAAGTCAGACGTCTTTTTCGATTTGCTACGATGTTGTAAATCATCGACGATTTTTGTTTGTGAATATGTCTTCACCCACTTCGTCACGAAAGCCTTGGACTTTTTCATATAATTGGTGGCCTGGTCGCGGGACATTTTGGGTTCTTTCGAGTGAGTACCGAGAAATACAGCTTCGAAACAGAAAGCGTACGCGGCAATTGTTAAAAAAAATTTTTTGACATGAAAAACTGGAGGGTTAACTTGTGTTTTATACAATGCATTATAAGCAAAAGATTGTTCTATTCCATCTAATATTATTTTTTATAAATTGCATTTTAAATTTAAAAATATGCCGGTCTGGTTCTTGTCAAACACACTTTGTTTGTTCCAACTGTTTAGTGATAATAGTGTGTTGAAGGAATTGACTAATAAGTAAATTTTGTAAAACTCACTGTGCAAATTTAAAGAAAAGCCTTTTTGTTTGGTTTATTCAGTGGCTGAATAAGGTTTAAGTAATATTATCAGCAATGTGCTAATCTCCAACGAAAGATGAAGCATTTCAAGATTCTAGTAATTTGTGTAAGATATGTTATGTCGAGAAAATAAAATCCAATATAAATTTTTCTCGTATTAACCTTCGCCTTGCAGAGCATTTTGCTTCATATTTATTGTGTATACAATTATTTATAAAGCAGTAAATCCATTAAAAGAGGAACAAAATAACATCGTAAAAGTTCCCTGCGAAGGTAATAAGACAGCTCTCATCTAAGAACCGCCAAGACCCATTCCAGAAGTTTTTCGCATTCGTTCTGCCTTCATTTTATATTCTTAATGGACTCACCTGCGGTTTTACGTAATATTACATAAGTTATGAGTATTTGCTTCCTTTTATTATAACATCATTATCGTATACATGTATAAGATACAGGTATTTTCTGTTGTCGTATTACATACGACAGAAGCGAATGAACTTTATTAAATAACTAGCTGAACCCCGCGGTGCTACCCGCGGTACGCAACGCCGCGAGGCGAAGCTAAGATCTTTATATATTGTAGCCTATGTGTTATTCTGATGAATAAGCTATAGTATTTTTAAAATTTATTCAGTAATTTTTGCGTAAAAGAGCAACAATCATACTCACATACATACTCACAAACTTTCACGTTTATAATATTAGTAGGAAGTAAACATCAACTCTGAAAAAGTGTTTGTTTCTAACATACTATTAAACATTTTTGAATAAAAATTCTAATTAAGTTTCTATGTCGCAATTTGGATACAAAGATTAGGTAATCAGAGGGTGAAATCCTAGTATATTTATGCCAAATGAAAAGACGTATAAAGGCGACCTGAAATCTTTCACGAGGGTAATAACAAGACATCTTCGCAACATATCGTTTATGTTCTTTAGCTAAAACCATCCTGCGGGCTGTTGGAATTTCATGAGCACTTAGTTGTAACGAGTTGCGTAAATAAGACTCCAGTTCGGTAATAAGAGTATGTTTGCAAGAATTACACGCTTTCACTTGAGTACCTATTTTATTGTTCGCGGTTTTAACAGGGTGTTTTAATTTATATACAGTGGAAAAAGATAGGGAATGTTAATGGAATTTTGTCGTTACATATTTATATTGTTGTGTGCTTTAATTATGAACAGGGATTGAATTGGATGAGCGATTTGCCTGCTGGCTGTTTTGTGACGTAACATGTAATACAAATTTTCGACCAGCTGTCTCTACATCGTCATGTATTTAAATTCGAAGTTACATTCCCCTCTCCTATATCACATATCGTTATATAGAGCAATTTATGATTTCATATTTTTTTATAAAAGAGTATATAGAGTACAATATACTCTTTTATAAAAAACAATAGTTTAGTTTAATACTTGAATACAAAACCAAATGGTTGGTATTATTTTTTTAATGGAATAGGTGGTAAGTAAGCATTCGCATCGCCTGATGGTAAGCGACTACTGCCGCCCATGGACACCAGCAACATCAGAGGCGTCACAAGTGCGTTGCTAACCTTTGGGGGATGGAGAGGGGGATGGAGGTTGGGGTTGGGGTATGGACCTCCGGTATTCTCACTCAATCGGTGAAACACAGCGCAAGCGCTATTTCAAACTAGTTTTCTGTGAGGTCATTCACTCACATTCATCACTCTCATTCATGCCAAAGCGTGGCTCTCCGTGGCACCATGCGTATGGCATATCGCAAAGTACTGTTTAATTAGATACAATTCAGGTATTTTTAATCGTGGTAGCAAATGATCTGATCTAAACTGCATCATATAGAATTCAAAATACCACAAAGATCACGTCATTCCAACTACATACCGGTACATACAGGGTGTAAAAAGACGACTACCGAAAACGAAAGGGGCTGATCCAGCACCCCAAAAATTATTAAAAAAAAAACAAACAGTTGTCTTTAAAAAAATTGTAGCTTGAAAAAACAATGTGTCGAGATTTTTATTAATTTCAGAAGCCAGCAATGTACAACTTAACGCGCCCGCGCGCTCTGTCGCGGTCATTGCACTCACCCGGCCAGCTGTTTTGATATTAAAATACATTTCTGTTTTATTGATTTTCTTTGTGTTTTGGTTTTCTAAATGAGATAATTAGGTAGTTTGGGTCCTGTTATGTTTTACTATGTGTATGTAAGCAGAAAAAAACATAAAACGACTTAGATAAATTAACTTTTTTTTTTGAGTTTTTTTTTCGCTAAACCTATCCAGTATCATGGTCTGATTGCAACCCCCAAGTTTTCGGTAGTAGTCTTTTTACACCCTGTATAAACCGTCATACCTAAAGACGCTTTAATAAGCGCAATCATTAGGAAAAACACAAAGTGCACTTTATTTTTTCCGATTTATTGAATTACAAATCTCCGTGATTTTATAATTTTGATGATTTATATCGCATATTAAAAAAAAAGATATATTTTTTCATTTATATAAATAATAATAAATAAATAGAACAAATAAATATTTCGGACATCTAACATACAACGCCATCTAGTCCCGAGCTAAGCAGAGCTTGTGTTATGGGTACTAGACAACTGATATGAATACATATATACTTCTTTTTTTCTGTAAATACATGCATATTATACATAGAAAACACCCAAATTTCGAAACAAATATTTGTAGATCACACAAACACTTGGTCCGACTCAGGATTTGAACCCGAGACCTCAAACACAGCTGTCGCATTAGCTACCACTGCGCCACCGAAGCAGTATATGATACTAATCATCTTTAGATCATGTACATTTAGTTCATAGTACACAGTTCAATGTAGTTCAAATGCCTACAAAAGTAAACTCAAACTGTATATATACACGTCTTATCTGTTTTGTCGAACGGACCATTTACGAGACAAAGTTCTGAGTTTAGATTAAGCGTAACAGAGTCGTAACGGCGAACAACAGGCGCAATTACAACTAACTCACTCTAAGTCCTTACTACTTCACTCTTTAAACTCCTCAATTAAACGGCAGTCGTTTAATGAAAGCAACAACAACAATACTTAATTACGTTTCAGATTGAACAAACTTTTCAAGTGGAATTCAATGAGAGTTGTTTCTTAAAACTTTAAACGCAGTTTTATTGGACTCTAGTTTCTTGGACGTTTTACATAAATTGGGTTTAATCTGAAACAAAGGCTTAGCTATGTCCTAAATACTATTATTGCAGTGTGATAGCAGAGTTAATCTACAATTCTAATTTAGTGCCAGTTTCCAATGTTTATAAAATTTCGACAATAAATAATAAATAAATATTCCGGACATCTAACACACAACGCCATCTAATCCCAAGCTAAGCAGAGCTTGTGTTATGGGTACTAGACAACTGATATAAATACTTATATACTTTTTTTGTAAATACATACATTTTATACATAGAAAACACCCAAACTCCGAAACAAATATTTGCACATCATACAAACATTTGATCCGACCCGGGAATCGAACCTGAGACCTCAAGCTTAGCAGTCGCAAACGCTACTACTACGCCACCATAAATACTAATACTATAAATTCTAAAGTAACTCTCTCTATTTGTCTATCTGTTACGCCTTTAACGCTAAACCGTTGCACTTATTTCAATAATATTTTCCAAGGAGATACTTTGTTCGAGTTAGGACATATGCCAAAGTGCTAGAAGCCTGTGTCCACAAACAGTTCTCTCGCTTCATATATTGTAACAACTTACTCAGTCCTCTTCAGTCTGGATTTCGACCAGGCCACAGCACAGTTTCTGCCCTTCTTAAAGTGACTGGTGATGTTAAGGCGGGAATGGAGAATGCCAAGGTTACCACCGTGGTACTGATTGATTTCTCCAATGCCTTCAACACTGTCAGTCATGAACTCCTTCTCGCTGTCCTATCCAATTTCTCGGTCTCTCAAGAAGCGCTGGACTGGTTCTCCTCTTACCTTCGGGATCGTCAGCAGTCAGTGAAGATGGAAGATTGTTCCTCTAGCTGGTGCCATCTCCATGCTGGCGTCCCCCAAGGCGGTATTCTTTCACCTCTTCTCTTTTCAATATTCATTAATCTCATCACGTTAAGACTTCGGTGTTCCTATCATCTGTATGCTGATGACTTGCAATTATATTATCAAACTGATTTGTGCGATATATCGTCCGCGATCTCGATCGTAAACAGTGACCTGGGAGCCATTAAACACTGGTCCGATATGTTTGGCGTATCGGTAAATCCAAATAAATGTCAGGGTATCATCATCGGAAGTAACCGTCGCATGAGCCAGTTAGACTTTGCTTCGCTTCCACCACTTACCTACGATGGTATGGTTATCCCATACTGTGAAAATGTGAAGGACCTCGGATTGTACATCGATACAACACTCAGCTGGCAAAAACAAGTTGCATCTGTGTGCCAGAAAGTCACGGGCTCGTTACGAACTCTCTATAGGCTTAAAAACTTTCTGCCAATGAAAACTAAGGTAATGCTTGTCCAGACCCTAATATTCCCAATAATCGACTATGGTGACGTGTGCTACTTTGACCTGAATGCAGATCTGCTCAATAAGCTCGACCGTCTTCTCAACAATTGCATTCGATTCGTTTTCAACTTACGGAAATATGATCACGTGTCCGAGTATCGGTCTTATTTGAAGTGGCTTCCAATTCGCCAACGTAGACATATACGGGCATTAACTACCCTTTATTCTTTACTCTTCTCTTCAAGCTCTCCTTCCTACCTAACTACTCAATTTCATTATCTAGGTTCAAACCACGATAGGAACCTTAGGTCTTCCAACAACTTGCTTCTACAATGTCCCACTCACCGCTCTGATTTTTTACACTCAACCTTCTTCATACAAGCTGTCCTACTATGGAACGAGCTCCCTCTCACGATCAGGATGGCTAAAACTAAACAAAATTTTAAACACTTGTTGCAGAGACATTTCTTGAGCACCCTATCGGATCCACACTGATTTCATCATACTCTCTCCCCTTTTAGAATTTATATTATGTATGTATTATATGTTTGTGTGTATACATGTATAATGTATATATATATATATATTAGTACCTTTGTATGTATAAGTATTTAATACGTATATGTTATGTGTATCTATATAAATTATTACTAATTATTGTTTAATTTATTATTCTTAATCTTGTTGATTTCTCGATGAGAAATTTATTATTAATTGGTGAATTCCTTGTTGAGAAGTCGGTATAAATTTTTAGTTTGTGCATCTACCTTGTTTGGCTCTGCATCGCCCTAAGGTCGACTGGTAGAAAATGCCTACGGCATTAAGTTCACCTTTGTTACTATAATGTGCATAAAGTATAAATAAAAAAAAAAAAAAAAAAAAAAAATATGCTACTTTTAACTGCGATAGCCGACATCCACGCGGGTAGTATTAAACGTAAATTGTGGTTCTAATTATATTAATTATACACTTAACTTTATTTCTTGTGAACCACTGGTATAATCATCAGCAAATTATTAGAGCCATGATTTTTTGTACATTATAAATATTGTTAATATTAATAAGTTGCGAACAGTGCTAGTATTTTACAGTGAATGCTGGCTACATATCAAATATTCCAAATATTATGACTAATCACTACCTTGCTTGAATGATAAAAAGATATCGCCATTAACTTATTCATTCAAATATCTGCTGTCTGCTCCCTAATCTATTTCAATGAAATACTATCATTACTTTTTTTTTCTTTTGAAAGGACTACTCCCGCTCTAGGAATAATTCCTGTATCACGAGGGACTTTACAAACATACATGAAACGGACACAAAGAACACCCTGACTTAGAACAACAATTTGTGGATCACACAAAGTTTAATTCCATGTGGGATAATATCATTATACCAACAATTTTTTTAACAACTTAACATATTCTGGACATCTATAACATCTATAACACACAACGCCATTTAGTCCCAAGCTAAGCAAAGCTTGTGTTATGGGTACCTACTAGACAACTGATATAAATACTTATATACTTTTTTGTAAATGCATACATATTATACATAGAAAATACCCAAACTTCGAAACAAATATTTGCTGATCATTCAAATATTTGGTCCGACCCGGGAATTGAACCCGAGACCTCAAGCTTAGCAGTCGCATCCGCTACCACTGCCACCGAGGCAGTCATATATATTACTCGTATTACTATAAAAGCACACTGTATTATTGGACAAACTACAAAGAATTAGAGAACTCTGAATACGAACTTACCAAAACATGTTGTTTTTATTTTTGTTCAAAAGTCTGGCGTCGCATTTTAAGATATTAAACTTGTTCTCATAATATATGCGCCCCCTTGTGCCTATTTCCTTCGAGAAAAGCCCATTTGTATTCACAAGGGAAGAACAGTGAATGCATTTGGCCGTTGCAGGCTGGAGAATCGTGAGGAATATTTCGGATGAACTTTTGTATACGAAAATATTTATACTATTTTTACTTCAACCTCAAACCGTTATTGCAATACTTGAACGTTTGTGAAATTGTATGGTTTTTAATACTGTTTAATACGTGAATAACTTTCTAAATGATAGGATAACATTAAATTTTCAATAACGGACTTAATCACTGAATTCGTACTTATTTACTTCTTAAATAAATAAAATAACAAATAATTGCAATATTACCTGTAACCTGTTTTAAACAGTTATGTTTTTTTTTATTCTAGTTGGATAAATAAATAAACCATAATATATTTCAACAACCTCGATGATGTAATTATAGCATAAGCAACTGTGCATGAGAGAGTTCAATTCCGGGGTCGAAGAGATTGTTTGTATGTTCTGCAAATATTTATTTCAGAGTTTACTTATGTGTTCAAATATGTATAAAAGTAGACCAGATGGCGTAGTATCTCCAACGTCCAAAAAAATATTATAAATCCATGCTAATCCACACTAGTTCATATCAATACTAATATCTATTATATATTCGAAAGTAACTCTCTCTGTCTGTTACGTTTTACAAACTTAACCGCTAAACCGATTTGAAAAAAATTCAGGATAGGAAAAATTATACCTTGAAGAATCACAAAGGTTACTTTTTGTCGGAATAATCGTCATTTTTGAAGTGAGTCTGTTAATACTCACGCTAATTATGAAACAAATAACTATAGAAATCAAAGCTACCCTCACTTAGCTTCCAGCTATACTCCTATACATAAAATCCTTCATTCCACTAATGTAAAGAAAAGCTTACAGTGGATCCTGAGGTCCCCATTTTTTCTTGCAACCCCAACCACTAATAATATAATACTTGACTCGGTCCATTGCGTACGATTTAACGACTGATTCTGGTACTAAAACGAGATAGAAGTTTCCTTATTGTAGTTTATGTATTTTATGAAATATATCAAAAAATACTATCAGGGGGAATATGTTGACAAAACTACCCATAACTTTAGCACATAATTTTGAAACAGTATGAATTATAACTATTTATTGATTTTTGAACTGATTTTGACTTGATTGTTTAATAAAAAGACAACTCCCGCACTAGGAATAATTCCTGTGTCGCAGGGGACTTTACAAACATACAAGAAACAGACACAAAGAACACCGTGACTTAGAACAACAATTTGTGGATCACACAAAGTGTTATTCCATGTGGGCTTTGAACCCACAACACTTGGTGAAGTAGGGAAGGGCGTGGCGATCGCTTAACCACTAGACCAAACGTGCAGTAATTGATCAAATCCAGTAAGCAGTACACATCTACACATATGTTAGTATATATATATATAGACCACTAGAAGTTCATGGAAAACGTGAATTTTTCTCTTGTAACTTCGAGCGTGTAGTACTTTGAGGTTTCAATTCAAAGTCACAGTTAAGGAACATAGCATCGTGTTGAATTGAAGTCTCTTTATTCCAATTATCGGCATATTACGCAAGGATTTTAAACCCAAGCTATGAAAACCGGTGTGAAACAGCGCCTGCGCTGTATTTTACCGAGTGATTGATACTGGATGCCCATACTCGAACCCCAACTCCATCCTCCTCCCCGTCCCCTAAAGGCTGGCAACGCACTTGTGATGCCTCTGGAGTTGCAAGTGTCCATGGGCGGCGGTAAACGCTTACCATCAAGTGATACGTTAGCTCGTTTGCCCCCTATTCCATAAAAAATATATGCCGTATGTTGCTATTAACGCATAACATGCAGTGCCTATAATTAAAGTTGAATACAAATTAGTTTCCAGTTATTTTTTTAACTGAAACTCAACAAGGAGGATAGGATACTTTTTGTAAAAAAAAACAAAAGAAATGAAAATTTTGGGTAAATTTTAATTTTCTTTAAAGCAACAAATAAACATAAATTTTACATGAACCAGGCGCAATGAAATGAATGCAATAGCTGTGTTTCTAAAGTTTGTTAGAAAATCTTTATACAAATAACAGTATAAAACCAAAAGCATTACACATTTACTTAATTCCTTCAACATTTCCAAATCATAATAGCGCACCCTCCTTCATTTTTACGATGTTCTTTTTCATATCTTCCTCAGCTTTCACCTCTTCGTACGTAACTGAACACGCAAGCTTTTATTACACCATACTAACAAAGTTTTAAGAACCGCAGTAAACATAACAATTACATATTGAGTCTATTTCCTAAGTTTTCTAATAAAGATGCCTAAATAGTATGACAACGTATGTTCTAGTTAATGTTTATCGTACTAGTATATGAGTGACTCTACTCTGCCTCATGGACAGCATGAGCAGAATCCAATGCAAGAGCGGTGGTCGCTATACTCATTACGAATGCAGACAACACAACAATGCAGCACGGTGGCCCACACTGTCCCGGCCTAATGAGATGCTTCATTAGGCCCTAGAAAAAACATTGATTGATAAAAAATCTATCGAAACTAATTTAAGAACTCAACTTTTTTACCATAAGTATTTTTACTTAATGCTTAACTCGTGTTTATTAATACCTATCTGCTTAAAATATTGTTATTCTACAACTTTAACAACAAAATATCGCGTTGAGGATTTCGTAGAACACTTAATAGGTTTTTAATATTACTAGCTGAACACCGCGGTGTTACCTGCAGGGGCGAAGTTATTCTATGAAAAGTAGCCTAAATTACTCCTAACATTATCAGCTACCTATCAGTGAATATCCCTTTAAAATCGGTCCAACCGTTTCAGAGATTATCCGTATTAGACAGGACAGAGAGACAAAAGACAGACAAAAATTATAAAAAGTGTTATTTTGGTATATGTACCGTGTATTTATTAATAAGATGTTATTTTAATATATTACAAACAGACACTCCAATTTTATTTATTTGTATAGATTGCGAACAGAGTAGCGTCAATGGTACTCCAGAATACGGACGGTGCTTCACTGGACTAATGAGTTTTAGCATTCAATCACATCCCCTTCATGTAAAAAGATCAACCCTTGTAAATGCACTTCGCTGATTAATTACTGACTAGCGTTATCCGCTTGGATGTAGGGTACCAGGAGTGTGCTTTTTTCGATATGGTTTAACCCTCTCGTTGAAAATCTATCGAGGGTATCGATCGCTAATAGATAAAGTAGTAATAATTATTGTAGATATACAACCGAAGCAGATTCAGTTCGATTTCTTTTTCTTTATCACTCTTATATAGTTTAACAATGAAATTAAATAAAAGTTTATCTTATTATTATCACATAAGCTACGATGAATTTTGTTTTCTTGTTTCATTAAATATATAATATGCAATTTAAGGAATAAATCGACAAGAAATTTTGAAAGATTATTTATAAGGGATAAAAATACGTGAGATTTTGCGAACTGACGTTTGCTCTTTTGGTTTCAGATAGCAAGCTGAGCCCGAGGATACAGCAACAAGCGCCGCGGGGCGAAGCTAGTCTAAAAGTTTAAGTTACTCCTTCTGACTGAAACACAACATTTTTAGATTTTTGAAGTGAAAACTTCTTTAGCGGCGCTGTGTACTTTTTTGGAATGGGTAAAAATGTATAAACTCGCGTCAGGTCCGTGACCTGATCGAAAATTCGTAAAACGGATGGTGAGAGAAGGTATAAACTCGCGTCAGGTCACGTGACCTGATCGAAAATTCGTAAGACGGATGGAGAGAGGACAGGCGGCGCAGGGCGCTTGCGCGAATGTTCGTGTGTGTATGTAATATAAATTGTCATGTTTGTGTACGATAGCGCAATAAATGAATATTGTATTCCACCACATAAATAATAGTACTTTTATACTGATAATGAAAGCAATTCGTACAAAATTATTCTCTAACCATTCCAAAATATCAAAAATGCACACCGTGTGCGTGTGAGTGCCGCAAATACTTTCATATGCATTTTGTGAAAAGGTACTTATTTGAAGTTATAAACAGATATTTTAATGTTATTAATTGTATAGATTATATCCGTGGGAGAGCCACACTTCGGTATGAATGTGGCGGCTCGACCGGTGTGATACCACGGCCTCATAGAAAACCGGTTTGAAATAGTGTATGCACTGTGTTTCCCTGCCTCCATCCCCCTCCCCATCGCTCAAAGCACGGCAACCGGTAATGCACTTGTGATGCCTCTGGTGTTGCGGGTGTCCATGGGCGGCGGTCATCACTTACCATCAGGCTATACATCTGCTCGTTTGCCCCCCCCCTATCCAAAAAAAAGATAGACTACCGTACGTTTATATTATACTAAACATTTAATGTATTATATCTTTCTCTTCCTATCCACGGATAAGTCAAAATTTGATACAAAGTTTCCTCACCGAAGAAGTCTGTTTAAACATAGCTTAAACGACCAATAAACATTTATATCTCCGTAAAACGATATCAAAAGGAAATCAAAGAAAAACAATTCAGTTGGGCGTTGTTGAACAAACTTCGGTACGTTCCCTAATCTTCTACTTATTGGGGTTAAGCCGATGGAGTCATCAATTTGAATGAAATCTACTTCAACCCCTCTTACCTGTACCCTCTAGCTAATCAGAGAGTATACGGGGTTAATACCAGTAATGCGTTACTTGATCTTTCCGATATTTTTTTGATTAACTGTTTTTGTCTTTTCAACATTCGACGGTACATTATACGGAACATTTTTGAATGGTTTTGAATGTAAGGAATTAATTAGGGTACTTGTATGTAATATGGAGTATGAATACGGTATTTGACTGAGAAGTCAATTTCTCTTTATTAATCGTCAAAATGGTCCGTCCTCTAGATTTTTAAGAAATATTAAATTATGACATACTCTTAGCTATGACTAAATTATTTACTACTAGCTGAACCCTGCGGTGCTACCCACGGTACGACAATAACAGTGTGCAATGCCGCGAGGCGAAGCTATTATCTTTATAAATTATAGCCTGTGTGTTATTCTGATGTATGAGCTATATTATTGTAAAGTTGCATCAAAATCGATTCAGTAGTTTTTGCGTGAAAGAGCAATAAACATATTTACTTACATACTCACAAACTCTCGCGTTTATAATATTAGTAGGATTTTTATTATAAGGTTAGTCTTTTAAAATTCGTTAATTTAAATAATTTAAAGAAATATGTTTGTAGAATAACATATTAATAGGAAACTAATAAGAGAATCAAATTTTACTAATAACTAGCTGAACCCTGAGTCACTCATATACTAGTTAAAAGTAGTATTTGTGTTATTCTGATATATGAGTTATATTAATGCAAAGTTTCATATAAAAAGGTTTAGTCTTTTAGGCGTGAAATAGTAACAAACATGCATACATCCTCACCAACATTCGCATTTATAATATTAGTAAAAATTTTCAGTCTTATCACATACCAGATTTCAAAAAGTGTTTTCAATAATTTAGGTCTACCAAACCAGAGACCAATAGTGATTATGTCGTACACGACTTGCATAAGTGAACTTGTTTTTGAAAATCCGGTTGCATTGCGAACAGTTGTCGTATTAGCCGTCTCGGGGTTAAAAGTATGATAGTGGTGTATAAAATAGCTAGTTCAAATAATTACTGTCGATACTTCTTTATTTCGATTAACCTTAAGAAATTAATAAATCATAGGAATCCTTAAATTATACAGGTTAGTAGAAGATGCAAAGATCAATTGACCTCATCGGTTCTTAACTTAACCAATCGACTCGAAATCCCCAATCATAATAAAGAGAAGTCCCGAAATAAATTTGCTATAATAGAACTTTCTGTGGCTGATTGAGTAACGGCCGAATGAAGATAAAATATAAACTGTAGTCTATTTTAATATTCCTCTAAATAGGTTTGAAGTACAGATTTCAAAAAGCTTTCTTCGACTTTAACGATAAATTAGTAGTTGTTTTGAAGCAATCCTACTAATAGTATGAACGCGAAAGTTTGCGAGTATGCTAATGAGTATGTTTATTGCTCTTTCACGCAATAAGTATTGAACAGATTTTGATTAAACTTTACAATAATATAGCTTATACATTACAATAACATATAGGGTACAATTTATAAAGATGCTAGTTTCGCATCGCGACGTTGCCCGCGGTTATTGTAGTACCGCGGGGTTCAGCTAGTTGATTAATAAATTAAGTAACTATTCCTTCAATAAAGGCTATGATAAAATTAAGTATTTTTCTTTTGTTTTAAAAACACAACTACTGTATTAGGAATAAACATCAGTTGACGAGAGTGGCGTTACAATTATAAATGTACACAAAGAAAACCCAGACCCAGAACAATTTGTTGATCCCACAAGGTGTTCGCGACCGCTTAGGACACTAGGCTATCCGTGCAGTAAATTCTATAAAATATTAATATCTTTAATATACAAATATCGTCATATTAACCGGTTTTTCGACAAGGACTGGACACAACTGGACTAGACGACTGGACGAACGTACACTGCTTAAACTATGTTTTACAATCAAGACGTTTAATTTTAACTGTGTTCACTAATATTAGGTAATAAAAATAACTTTACATTTTATCCTATACAGCTTTTAATAGTCCACTGCTGGACATAAGCTTCTCCTTAGAAAGAAGGTTTTGAACTAATGTATCACGCTAATCAGATGGGTTCATTTGTGACTGGTTTGTTCCAATCACCAGATTTATCACTAGCATATTCATACCTAACTATCTGTAATTTGATATCATCATCGTCAGCCTATCGCAGTCCACTACTGGATATAGACCTTTCAAATCATTACCACTTGTTTTGATCTTCGGCTTCTCGCATCCAAATGAGCGTCCTACACTACGTTTGCCGAGAAGCAGTCTCAAGAATCCGTTTGCCCCAACGGTTATCAGTTCTGAGGCTAATATGGTTAGCCCACTGCCACTACTAATTCTGTGGGCTACTCCGATGAATTTATTTCTCTTCCTAATTATCTCGTTTCTGATACGATCCCTTAGACTTTAGAGATTCGTCGCTATAATTCGTAAGTACAGTAAAACCGATTTTTAAGCGACAACCAAAAAGGGAGAGGTTCTCAATTCGACTATATTCTTTTTATGTTTGTTTCCTCAGAACTTTTGACTGTGTATACCGATTTTAATGTTTGTTTTTTGAAGATGTTGCTTCCCATTTTTTCCCATTTCAATTTTGTCAAGTTCTGAAATCCAGTTTTCTGAAAAATCTTTGGTTATTTTTTTTACCGATTACGGTAAAAACCTGTTTTATTTGGAGTTCTCAATTATAATTCTATCTCTAAAAGAGACTTTTGGTCATTGAAGTTTGTAAACCAACCTATCAAAACTATTAAACGAAATTTTCACAGTGTATGTGAGAGACCATCTATCTGTTTCTCACTTGTGATTTCCCCCGGGACCCGTTACTTAATAATTCAAATCGTCCCATGACCGAACCTTACCTTAGTTACAACGACGAATAATTAATTTATAAGTGCCAGAGCAACCTTAGGTCTGACCAACTTGATTTTACGTAGTTATGTGTAGTTACTATTGTTTGTGTAACTTTGTTATACCTATTTGGAAGCTGTTCCAGCGCATGCAAAGGCGTTGAAAAATATGAAAAAGAATTGGATTTGGAAGGTCAAAAAAAAACACCTTACGAATTCAGCAATGGCCTCATTCAATGTTGAACATTAACACAGTCAAAACTTCATTTTATGACTTGACGTCTTTCTTTAAATTCGGATAAACGTTTATATTAATTTCATAAGAAAATAAACATTACGATATTTCATTTAGAGCAATCTTTATACGATTAACAATTCTTGATCTTCTACGTTAAATCTATCAATTTTACTATAATACGAATAACATTACTACGTTAAATAAATATCTAGTCATTTTGTTACTGCCATAATCAATTATAAATTTCCAAATGAATTTAGTGCTTCGAACAAAGATCTAATTTTATGTAAATATTTCTTTCATGCCATAAATATAAAGATCAATAAAAAGTAAAATATACGTTCCAATAAATATACCATTGGGTCGTCCCTCACGTTATTATAACTCGAATAAATTTAACAAGGTCCCTTCGATATGTATTTCATACATCAATATCCCGAACGCATTACATACAAATGTGCGTGAATACGTCATGAGATAGTGTTACCATACAAGACAGACGACTCCGGACAGGTGGTGAGACCGACCTTTTAAATTGAACCCAAATTGTATTCGGCATTTCATATAAGAATAAAAAGGGAATAAGCCTTAGAATATTGATCAGGCCTACTTTCTGTACGAGTCATCAATAATTATGAGACTTGACATTTTCTCTTTCATCGAAATAAGAAAATGTTATATTTATATCTCAATGTAAAGGTAAACGGATTACTCACGATTCATTGAAATACTTTAGTGACATGTAATAGAAAGAAGAACAAATAACTTGTTTTGATAAATTTAATATGAATTATTAACGGTTATTTAAATTTAAACAATGGTAAATGGCTAAAACTTAAATAACTTTTATGAATAAGGCTATAAGTAATCATAAAATGACAATATCTTAAACTTAAATAATCACTTTACATTAAGTCTCAGATCTCAATTGAGATTATAAGTCCAAACTTTAATGTTTTTGTTACAATTTCTTATGTTTAAAATTTATGAAATTTTGTATAAACATTATAAGAAGCGTTCATCCAGAAAAAAAATGCTAGTAAAACAAAAACATCGTCTAATTTGTAAGTTGAAATTAACAGCATCCTTCCTCCAACCATTCACCTCACAATCTAAGATAACAACTTGAGTCTTACTTTTAATATTGATAATCTGTAAAACAACAACAAAAATACCATATTTGTTTTAAGAAAAACTTTTACTAAAGAGGCATTTGTTTGCAGACTATTCCACATCTTAGATTATATGTAATTCATGGCCACCGCTTACGTCATTCCTAGAATGGCCTCGAATGAGTCTCAGGTGCAATATTGTATGCACGTATCGTACGGGGAGCGTAGATACAAAGAAATATGCGGTACCTTTTAAATTTAGACTCTTTAAAGGCGTCACCTGTTCCTAAAAGGAAATATAAAATATCTTTTGTAAAAAATATTTCCTTCCGGTTCTTACATTTCATTTTATTACTTACATGGTTTTTTAATATTTCACTATTTTGCTTATTACAGCATATCAATTTACATGATATATATTTATGTATTTCATGTGCACAATAAATAACCTAATTTAACATTATTTTACCACTTTTCTCGTAAAATATCAAATATTAAATCCGAACAAAAAATTACTATTTGTGTTTAAAAGTCATTCTGAAAAAAATGAAAGGTTTTTTAAAAAACTCTTGTTATAAACCACATTCATTTAAAATTTTCAACATTTCTCTTTAATAATGTTCACATATGAATAGTTTTCTAATCCATCAAATACAAATAATACATACATATGTTTTAATATAACATAGAATAATCCTGGAGTTTTAAAAGTTCGAGCAACTTTAACGACCCATGAGCCAATAGAAATCAGCTGAGCCCTTACACGCCATTGATTTTAACGATAGGTTAGAAAAGTTACAATACTTTTCGTATCGAATGTCGCTGTAATCCGTAGTTTTGTAAATATTTATATCTACAAATATTTTAGTCGCATGCGGAATGCGAAAGTTTTCTCCTACGGAAAAGTAAAAAGAAGACAAGGATTGTAAACAATAAACTTTGGAAACCTTCTAAAATCAGATAGATGGTCAATCTATCAACTCCTAAACGGATAATTTACTTTATGAGTTTTTCCGAGCTTTGATTCATTTGTTTGATTCATTCATTGATGATTGAGTCAGGATTAGAAAGCGATAGTTTTGTAGGGGTAGGTATAGATTATAAGATTTTTTGTATAAATAAAAATTTAAATATAGTGGTGCAGGAAGCAACTTGTTTTCACAAAATTGAATCGCCAGCTTATGTCAAAAAGCCGTATGAAAGAAATGATGTCTTACCACGGACTACTTAGTCTAAAATGAAGGTTAAATAATACGCCAGCGGTTAAGGTTCACGATATATTATCGGACTAAGTTAGACAGCGACTTCAAGTTTATTTCATCTTTATAAACCTCTGCAATAGAACAGATTGAGCGATTTAAAAGCATTATTCAGACACGCCTGAAATTTACTTAAAACTAAGCAATATCAAAAATAGTTTAACCCTAACGCTTCTGTCAATTTAACATTGATTCTAAAACGAAATGTGCTTAATTAATAGAAATAAATACTAAGTTGAGCCTCCAAGTTACCGGCTAGTTAAAAGACCCATTAAAGGCCATTAACCTGGTGTTATACAAAAAACAAGCAATAAATTTACCTACCGCAACGATGTGTCTTCCTCCCCTACTAAATTTCATTGTGAACGATACCGTATTTAGTACTAGCCCATCGGCCCTATACGACGCCCATTATTGGATTGATGAACCCTTAATAGTAGGGATTTATCTGTGCCATTGTAAATCTCTGGGATACATTTGTACCGAATTCACCCGCCTTTATAAGTCACCAGATGTAGGGTTATATTTTGCGTGTGTGTCGCGAATTACAGAATGGAATTTAAAATTAGGGCCACGAACGCTCCCAAAATTTATTTGTTTTAGAGGGTAAAGTTTAACCTCAGGAAATGGAGCGAATTAGAACGACAAATATACAGTAAAAATGTCTCAAAAGAAATGAATTCAAAATAGCACCGATCGTGTTAGTTTACGGAACATAACTTCACTTGTTTTAAAGATTTTTCATGTATAAGAATATATTTTAGCATCAGTACTTTACTTCGAACCAATCGAGTAATAAGAAAGCTATGGCTCAGAATAATTACGCTTTAATTAATAATAATAACAAATAAATAAATAAATATTTCGGACAATTTAACACACAACGCCATCTAGTCCCAAACTAAGCAGAGCTTGTACTATGGGTACTAGACAACTGATATATATACATATATACTTTTTTTTTGTAAATACATACGTATTATACATAGAAAACACCCAAACTTGAAACAAATATTTGCAGATCATACAAACATTTGGTCCGACCCGGGAATCGAACCCGAGACCTCAAGCACAACAGTCACTTACGCTACCACTCGCGCCAACGAGGCAGTCAAATTGCTGGATGGAGATCTTATTTTACATGCTGTAACATACATAAATGGCATTACTGTGGCTGAAAGCAATTTTTGTTACCTTGTATTAAAGTGACCACTGTCATTGTACAAGATCAAAACTAGGAGGTCATTTTTTGCGATTGGATTCACGACGTTTGTGACGTAATCACTGAAACCGAAATAGGCTGATATATACTATTAGGTTATAGTTCCTGATCAGGTATCCTACTAGATACTGTGGGGGAACGGGTGTCACGTCCCTCCAACACAAAGGGAGGATCCTCCGACTTGGCTAGGTGATCATACCTGGCGGGCCACTGCCTAACAGTTGATGTTGGGATATTGTATATATGATAATCGGCTCGAGAAATATTTATTGCACGATTCAGGATTTGTAGTTACTCCGTGTAGTGCGTTACTTCGTAGTTCAGTGTATCTTCGGTAGATAGCGCTGTAGTAGGTTATTGTTGTGTTATATGTGGAAGTCGCCACAATACTACTGACGTGTCTGTCGAAACTGACAAATTTTGGACATCCAGTTCCATATAGTAAGTAAAAAACAAAATATAAACAAAATCCTAATACAACAGAATGAACAAATAAATGCTTTACCGACTCATATTCAAAATAGGCAACAGATTTTACATAGACATCAATGAATAGGATTATGATACAAATATGTTAAAAGCGGCCCCAGATAGGATCAAGAATCGTGACGAATAGAAGAAAGTGTGAACCTAAAAATGGTTCTCGTCAAATCCGGGTCGCCAATAAAATAGGCAAGAATGTATAAAGAAACTCAATTCGTTATATTTGATTTTATATATGGATCAGTTGGTAACCGTTGAATAAATTTCCGTGACTGGATATATAAGGCCAAGTAGCCGACATATAAATCTAAGAGATTATATTCATGGACTTGCAAACTGAATCGTGATGCTATCATGACACAGAATATTTCTTTAACATCAGCCTTGGACGCTAGATGCTAGATATAGTATGAATCTGATAAGTAAATCATTCGCGAAACGCCTAAAAAGAGGAAAGGTTTAATACTACCGAATAATAATAGGACATAATTTTCAATGGAGCTTGTACTCGTACAATAAATAGAACTTAAATTCTAACGTGAAATCATTGATGTACTAGATAAATTTGAAAGCTATGAACTTATTATACAAGTGTATATAAATAATTGGTATGAAAAATTGTTAAAAATGATAAATCATTAGCCTGACTGAATCAGGAACGTGTGGAGTCTCTCTACTTTCCCTTAGAACTGTGAAAAAATTCAACTTCTTTTTACACGTTTTACAATTTTTTTCACTCACAAGGGAATACAAACCTACAGAGTACTTCCCGTAAACTCAGAATCTTGAAATTTGAAGCACGAAGCAACATAAGTCTTATAGCAAGAAAAAATTGCGAGAAGCATAAATTTTTAGTTACACCATATAATAACCTACAAGTTTGTATGGTGTTCTCGGTGCACGAGCCCGACTCGCACTTGGCCGGTTATAAATATATACAGGAACTACACCCAGACACAGACAATATTTGTTATGCGTGGGAATCAAACTCATGACTTCCACCTTAGGAATAAGGGTCAGAAACCACTAGACCTACAAAGACATTTAAAATAAAAGTAGCCTAGGTTACTCATTATATCATCAGCTCTCTGGCAATGAAAGTCACATCGAAATGGGGTCCAGTCGTTCAAGAGATTAACTGGAGTAAATAGACAGTTATATAAACAACCGAACAGATATGCAATTATGGATTCAAAGAAATCTATTTTTGAAATTACAAACAGACACTTTTATTTTATTTATTTGCATTTTATGTAATATATAGATCGACGTGTTAGTAGTACAAGATGCCATACCATCTGGATGTCGAACTAAGTTCGTTTCCAAGTTTCTGTGTCAATGGACGTATTTAATTAAAATTCAAACTCCAAGACGGTCCATCTCGGTTGAGATACTACTATCATGATATTATCACATTTCTAGACTATGATCCCTTGAGTTTAACTATTGAATAACCAAGATAATTATTTCTTTCCGTTTTTCGAAAAAATAAGTTTTGTACTGTCAAACGGCGTTCTATACGCTGAAGATTGACTAAAGTTACAGATGCTGAATACATACATGCAAAAATAGCATATTAGAAATAGTTTAAATTAAAATAAGGTAAATATTTGTTTAGTATACTGACACTACAACAGAATAAGCACCGATATCTGGTTTTTTATATTATTAAAAGTTTTGATTCGGGAGCGTTATTAACAACATAACTTTAAAAAGGTTTCGTAAATCGTCTTTACTTTTGAGTAAAGTTACGCAATAAAACTACATATGAATTATTATATAGAGAAAATAAAACCGTACCCAAAAGGTCAGCAAAATCAAAACAGCCAAAATAACATGTCAAAATAACACAAATTAAGGGATATTTCTCGTACAAAATTGAACACTTTAATACATTTGACATTACAATCGTCCGCTGAACATTTAAGTTTAGTGTCATTCTAGTAACCTACGAGCGAGTACGAACTACTAACTATCAAATTAATCTTATGATAAATTAAAAATCAAACAAAAATAAATGCTATCAACGAAATTACAAAACCACATCACCACTAAATTTTTCATTTCTCAAAGCAATTCCAACCAAAGGGACGCTCGACTAACTAAATAACAGATGACAAAAGGCATTTGAGTATAAAATTCGCCAATTATACTCAACCCACTTGCCAGAACGCCAATATTCAAAACGGATCACAATTAAATTCCCTCGCCGCCATTTCTTCAAAGTAAAGGGATGATTTTAATTTAAACCTGGCCCTTCCCCATATCTCTGGCTATCGTTATTAGCACATTCTAGTAGAGCAGATTTGTACACCCCGTGGTCGGAACATTGGGGCGGCTTTTGAGAACCACATTAACCATTAGTCCTTTTTACAGCATAATCGTATTCAGTTTTGTAAGGACAGAGGGACTAACGTAAATCAAAGAGGGACGGCGCACGGTCGCCCAGGTTGCAGGAATTTCACTTGGCCGATTAGTAATGGCTGTCCTATATAAATTAAATTAAACGAAACGTTGAAAAATTAAGTAGGAAAGTAGATATAAAGGCAAAGTATTAATTTATCAGTTAAGAACTTTTAGGGAAAAATCAGATAAGTAATTTTAATATATGCGTATGTTTAGTTGCAGACCGCTTCGAATCAATCTTTTTCAAATTATTGTGCAATAGTCGTCTTATGCTATTGCTCAAACGACAGTGATAAAACTACGAGTAGTTTCATTGTGTTTACATTGTGAAGTATAAGTGAATTTAGTGGTCAATTCCTAGAGTTTCAAAGAAAGATATCAGGATTTAGTAATATATTTGAAACACAAAAATATTTTGTGAAATAAAAAAAAGAATATTAAAAAGGTTTTTACAGCTTTTTAAAATATCTCCCTCCAATCCAAAAAAGGGCATTGCACTTGTAGATTCTGGTGAACCAGCTTTCAAAACATTTAAAAAACGTGTCTTTCGGGAGGTCAAAAAATAACCGCCGATATTCTTGCTATGCTAAATTTTCGCCAACGAAGCATTTTTTCCATGGGAAATAAAAACAAATCGCATGAAGCTAAATCTGGGCTGTACGGAGGATGGGATAACATTTGTACCCCGAAAATTATCACGCTACGGGCAATAGGAGACGCAAACGAGGTTGCGAGGGTCAGCTAGTCGTTTGATAGTTTCACAGTTTATAGTGAGCAACACGGTGACACGAGAAGTATAGATAATAGATATAAATTAAATAAGTTTGCATCATCATTTTATATTTCCCTTATACTTGACTGGGAGAAAAAAATGCCCTGGCCAATAAGTACGCCTGTGTACAACTTGTTTGTTGAGTCATAAATAAATAAAATATTTTCAGACACTTGCAATTCGAGACTGCAATTCTGATCTGAAAATACGTAAGTATATCAAATACAATAATTGAACTAACTAGCGTATAAGCATACACTCGGGAAACAGTTGCAATTAATCGTGAAAAACACGACGAAAAGAATTTATTCAGCAATACTCAGCTAAATCGGTGCGGCGTGGAGCAGTTAAAATAAATTCTTTGCACGTGAAGAGAAAAGCGCCCGCATGCAATCAATCTTTTAGTAACAAATCGCTTTGATGATTAAATAATAATATTTTTTATTTTATTACTTCTTTACAGAGTATTTACGACTAAAGAAGGTTTCTTAAATTTCTCCTAACACAATTTATAATAGAAGCAAGTCTTTATCGTGGATATTAAAATATTATATAGAAACCTACTTTACTGTGGGAGAGTTACGCTTCGGCATGAATGGGCCGACTCGACCGAAGTGATACAGCGGCCACACTGAAAACTGGTGTGAAATAGCGCTTACGCCGTGTTTCACCGAGTGAGAATACCGGAGGCCTATACTTGAACCCCTCCCCTCATCCCCCAAAGGTCGGCAACGCACTTGTGACGCCTCTGATGTTGCGGGTGTTCATGGGCGGCGGTTATCGCTTATTCAAAAAAAAAACATCAAGTAATTTTGTTTTATACTTTACTACCAACCAAGCCCGGCTTCGCACAGAAGTCTTTCAAATTCTCGAAGTTCTACTGTAATATGTATGTATTACACATAAGAACCTTCCTCTTCATTTATTTTAGCTATTGCTGAAAACTGCATTAAAATCGCTTGATTTTTTTTAATGAAAGGTCTGATCGAACTGACGAAGAAAGTGACTTCATTTTAAACTTAGAACTTTAGATTGTGATTATTATTGAAAGTTAACAATAAAGTTAAGCTAGAAAGCACTAAAGAATACAACGAAGAAATTAAAGTAAGAAAAATCAAGATGAAAAGTATTTTCACAGACCATTTCTATTAAGGTTGAAATAGTCTGTATACCTAATAACAATACAGTCCCAAGCGTTTTCCCTTCACTGAGTTAAATAGGACTTGAAGCAAATTTGTTGTTTTACTGTAGGTACATTTAAATTTGTTAAGTTTGTACATTAGGTATTCAGGCTTTTATTATAGCAAAACCCACACTGTCTCCGAAGTAATTTATTAATATTTTGTCAATGAGAGACAGGTATACCTAAAGTATTTTGAATTACCTTATGTTTCCCAAGTAGCATTTATCGTGGTTATTTTTTTAATGGTTCTGATCCCACTCATGCGCTATCACTGTAACTTCTGTAGACCAGGATCAATAGCAGTGATCCATTGTTAACATCGAGTTACGACAATTGAGAAGTCCGATGAAAATTAAACTGTCTTGGAACCCGCAATGAAATGTTAATGGTTGATCGGCTAAGTTGTCCATCAGTGTTAATGATCTTCGTACTAGGAATTTTCTTCCTAGGGTGTACCTGATTTTATAAATGTAGTGAGGCCTCCTTCCCAATGTCAGGCTAGTTATAGGTGAATACAGCATGTTTAGTACGGTTCAAAGTGGACACAATTATTCATAATTTTTTTTGTGTTGTTGTGCTCTTAGACTTTTGGAGAGTCATGAAAGACATCCTGTGATGTGTCAACTCTTCCTTTTCTTCTTTCCTTTAAAGGTCTTATTGATGATAATCGCATTGTTTTCAGCCGAAATAGGCAGTTGTTTGTGTTTATCAGCTGTATTTGGTTGCTCAGTTGGTTGCTATGTCGCTCAAGGCGTTGTTTATAGGACACAGAGGAATTCTTTATGTCCTCCTTGACTGTCGAGATTTCCAAATACTCATGCACTTCCGTATTTCGGGTGAACCATGCCGCACACAAATAAAATAAAAAAAAGTAAAAATCATACAAACCCAGTAATTAAATAACAATACTAAATTAATATCAAATCATATCACAATAGACTACAAACCATATCTCTTCTGTCCCACAAAAGAAGATTAAAAACAATGAACCAAAAACAAATAAATGAAATCCAAACAAATAGATCAAATAAATCAATCAAATCAACTAAATCAAATAAATCTAATAAAATAATTATGTAAATCAAATCAACAATCAATTGAGTTAAAATACGTATATACGAGTATTTCTTATTTCATACTTAATAGGTTATTGTTGTATATTCATATTTCACAACAATAACCACTATTGCGTGTGGGTGTAGCGACACTATCTAAACGAATGGATTATGTCGGTATTTTAGAGATAATACTAATATGTTTAACTCGCATTCATACGACAGCACCACCCGATATATTCAAATACTATAGACGCAACATAAGACCGTCGTAACAAAAAAAAACAATTCAAAAGTTCAAAAATTTAAGGGCTAGTATATTGTTTCACATACTACAGGACAACGGATATAAACGAGAATCACCCTCTGCGAATCTACTCCCTTCCTGTTTCTCTTTTCAAAAGATTTTCGCAGAATAACTCCGAACGGCTTAAAGTGGACACGGTCTGATGCTCCGTTATACGTAGTAGGTATTAGATATAGACTTCACAAGCTTGTAAATCTGTGACTATTATGTACACACTTTTGTTCAGAAACTATGAAAGAAAATAATGTAAATTTACAATAACTAAATGCACTATTTCAGAATATAATAGATAGCAAATTTTTGTGCATTTTTTCGTATAGAGATCCAATGTTATCAAAAAATTAAATAGAGTCAGGCGTTTCAAATTAAATTATCAATTGTAAAAGATAATTAAAAATTTCGCAGCAAACACTTAGCTAAGGAAATGGATATAAACATGAAAATCGTACGACTAGTTAAAGTCAGCCAGCAAACTCTTTGATACTATTTTAGTATGTATGTATTTATGTGTGTATGTATGTATATATATATATATATGTGTAGGTATGTATATTTTTTTTATGTATGCTTAGATATATTCATATTACTTAATTTTTATTCTTTTTTGTCTATTTTAAAATAATTTATTCAAAGTGTAATGCACCCTTACATGCATGTCCGCACCACCTGAAGGTAGACTGTTAGAGAATGCCTATGGTATTAAGTCCGCCATTGTACATCTTGTGCATAAAGTTGTAAAATAAAATAAAATAAATAAATATGAAGGATTCCCAGGTACTTATATACGAGTACATTCTGAATAATAATCGTTTGTTAGTTAGTTAGTTAATGGTACGGAACCCTTCGTGCGCGAATCCGACTCGCACTTGGCTGGATTTTTACATTAATTAAAGGCCTCTTCACAGTAACCCTTCACTGACGTCATTTAAATAGCTTTCAAATAAACTTATAAACCTAACCATACTAGGCCCTAAACATACTCAATACTTTATTTTCATACCGGCTCAAATTAAAAACACATTCGAATTGCCAGCGTATAGATAAATGCTAAAGAAACTTTTATCGTTTCTAGTTCCGTACTCTGTCATTTCGTTGAAGTGAAATAAATCAGACAGAAGGTAAGTTAAATAAGGCTGGCAACAAACTGTAGGTAAACAAAGTCGATTGAAAGTCGTCGCACGTGACGAGAACTTTTTATCACTGGGCTTGTTACTCGTTAGACTTACAGGGTAGGGAGAGCCCTATAACTACTGCAAACATGCGACTTACTGTAGCATAAGCTATCGAACAAAGTTTGGGTGTACCGAACCTTGTAGCTGCATTAGATATCCGTATTGTTTACCATAAATTGTGACGGTGAATTTATATTCGATTTTTTATAAAAATATTATGGGACTGATTATTATAGGTATGTGCAATAATTAACTACTTACACGGTTACAAAGTACGTGACCACTTTCAGAATATACCGACTATATGCCTAACTGTATGCCTGTTTTCTTAATCTGGTTAAAGAAAGACAGATATTTAATCACACACTATTTGTAATAGAGCTAATTTAATTAATTCTTTTCTTTAAATGTAGACACTAAATCAGGCCGTTACCTCACCGAGATGTGTGGTGGTGCGGTGTGTGGGAATCGAACTGACTAAAACAACACGCCCTGCCACTCTGCGCTTAAAATAGAAGGGATCCGAGAAAGATTGAAAGATACGTATCAACTAGTTCGTTCCTGAGAAAGCGTCGCCAGAACTATAGTCGTACTCTTCACATAATTTTAATAAATTCTCCTTTTTAAAAAAAAGGACAGCCCTTGAATTAGGAATAAAATAATAAATATCCTCTGTCGCAGGAGACTTTAGAAACAAGCAAGAATCGGGCACAAAGAACACCAAGCCTCAGGACAACAATTTGAGGATCAAATTTATACAAAAATAATGAATTAGTCGTGTGTTTGTCAATTTGCGACTACTATAATATTTTTTTTTGTGGAATAGGAGGCAAACGAGCACACGTATCGCCTAATAGAATGCCATTACCGCCGCTCATGGACACCCGCAACACCAGAGGCGTCACAAGTGTGTTGCCAGCCTTTGAGGGATGGGGAAAGGGATAAGAGGAGGGGTTGGCAAACACAGCGCAGGCGCTGTTTTACACCGGTTTTCTGTGAGGCCGTGGTATCACTCCGGTCGAGCCGGCCAATGTATGCAGAAGCGTGGCTAACCCGTGGTACAGTAGGTAAGTCTATAGGTATACATTGACATATGTCGCGTGTATGTGTGTATGTACATACTTGTTATTTCATCTGCACTACTGTCGTTATTAAAGTGATAGTAAGTGCCTTTCACGCTGTAAACGTGACTTTGAATGCGCCAAATGCAATTTCAACGATATTGCTAACTGACAGCTCGGTCGAAATGCATTCAAGAGAGATGTTTGTCGGTGATTATTATGCTCGTTCTGTCTGTACTTGAACCGAAACTCAATTTCAATTAACTTAACCAATTCAAATCGTTCAAACCTCTAAAAAAAGACTTAATCATTGAGAAATAAACAGAAAATTTAATCATCAATTTGAATAATAAGTCTGATATCAAAACTCTTTTTAATTTACAACATTCGCGTCTTATTCATTTTTGTTTAACCAAAACAATCAACATTATTTGCTTTTGTTGTTATGAAGAAATATCGCAACATACCACCGTAACATAGCAATACGAGACAAAACACCTGTACCGAATTCAATACAGCACTGATCAAAGGCCAGTTACATAAACAACAAGTGAAATATCTCTTACAAAAGTATCAGTTACTTCGGTAACTACGTTTTGGTCGGGAAATAAAATTATAGAGTACCTTTTCGACGAAGGAGAGCGTAACAGACTTGGATCGCGATACGAATACTAAATGTAGGAAAGCACACACGTGAAAGGTACGCATACATATCGATTCCTGTAAATTTGTACCCTCAACACATATCCTTGGATAAAGTATACGAAACTTTTTTTTAAATCTTACTTAAACATTTTGTAGATAAAGATTTGTACTCATATATTGTAGTAAATAATTTCTCTTTATCCCTGCTTTTTTCTTTGATTGGGTACATAGATAAAAAGCTGTAATATTAATAAGGCCAAATGATGCAGAAGCATCCCATAGCATGGGTCACCATGCAACACTGTTGCATTATCTGCATTTGCAATGAGTATGTACTAACACCTCACTACAATGTTTATGGTAAAACAGTATGCTGTAATTGTATACAATTTGAAATTTATTTTAACACGATTATATTTACTTTAAAATGTGCTTAGCCTATAGGAAACTACTTTTTAAAGTAAGGAATTAAGGAAATTTTTGAAAATTCGTGTGGAGTTTGTTTTGTATGAAAAGCTTTTAAGTAAACAAACGAACACTGTCCGAAATGTCTTTCTAGTACAAACAAAAGAACTGACGCAATGGAAACGTTGATAACTGCGAAAGGAAATATGTATAAGAAGAAAGTGAGTTTCCGTGTCCACAGATCGTGCTACCTACCTGAATACAAACGACAAATAATAAAATTGCTGCGGTCGAAACACTCGATATTGTGGTCAACCCTTTCAAAGTGTAGAACGATCAATCACAGATTCCCGAGAGATTTCTCACCTGCCTTCACAGTTTGACAATACTTTTAATAACACTACATTTATTATAGATATACATAGTTACTCTTGTTTAATTTGTTATTTATCACTCACAAAATAATTTCACCAGTCCATGTCCATCCGATAAACCGCTATAATTTCATTTACATGACACTTTTGGTAAAAAAATCTAGGTCGAGTTATAACCCTTCATAAAAGATTAAGCACAAACGAAACGGTTTTGTAACTGACAAGCCCTTTCATCCGAAGTTTTCGTTATAGCAACAATTTCTTTAATCGATCCTCATAATCATCCAACATTCCCTTTTACTTTCGAGGTCATCTTAAAAACAACAACAAAAAGAAAATAAACGACGAAAAAATTACAAAGCAAAAACGTTTTAAGAGTTAAGCCTCGCTCCTGATTGAGTGGGATGAGGTTGAAGGGAAAAGAGCAAAGGTAAATCCCTCCTGACCAAACAGCACTTAAGTATGTCCACTTAACGTAGGAGAGTACGAATGAAAGAGGCCTGAGTCCAAATAGCTGGGACCGGCCAAAATAAATAGATGAAATTTCTTTTCACTTGACAACTGCTAAGTGAATACCGACTTTGTTAATAAAATAATAGTGCCTTCTTATCGGACATTCCGTCTAATGCTGTTTCTTTACTCTTAAAGGGTTGTACGTGCATTAAGAAACAAAGTTCTTTTAAACGACTTTAGTAAGTGGAGCCAGACTTTACTTAACCCTTAAATTCAATTGTACATTTAATCTAATTGTGTAAGGTATACTTTTTCAGAAATTTGTAACAAAAGTGATAGGATGATAGTCGCGAAATAAGAAAACGTTATCAGCTAATTACAAGAGACTCAGTTATCATTGTGTCACGCAATTATAGCACATATTGCTACCATAAATAGAGAGTGTAATCGCATAACAAGATTAATAGACAGTAACATTAACTGTAGAGAAGTCCGGGGTTTCTTATTCCTTTAATTACAATTTGATTAGAATCATGAATCTAATACGTTCGACCTCCAAATAAAGCACATTAGTGTCTTTTTCCTACTTAATTAAGTCTCCTTAATGAAATTTATCTAAAGAAAATAGCAGTAGCAGGTAAATAATTGAATGGAACACTTGCGATATTCGACAAAAATAACATAATATACGGCCTGCCACCACGAACATCGAAGTTAGTACAATGGTCATAAATACAGTCGCAGATGTTCATGTTTGTACGCCGCTCTGTGCCTATTTTTGTGTGTGTGATGTTTCAATGCACATACATTATAAATCTGGTTAAAATATTATTAATACTAATTCTCAAAATCCATCGTTGGGTAAAGGATCGCATAGATGATTGTCGCGTGGTTGTAGAATCCTCAATTCGAGGTTTCTTATACTCTATCTATCTATCTCAGCCTCTTTCTATCCAGTTTCGGACGTAGGCCTCTTCCATACTCTTCCACCTCTGATGGTATTGAGCCGCTGACATCCAATCTTGACCTACATGTCCCGTGATGTCGTCCTTCCATCTCATTGGTGGTCTATCCCGCAGTCTTGTATGTATCCTCAAGTGCGATTCGCTACTCATTCGTGCAATATGTCCTGCCCATCCCCACTTCCGGTCACAATCACCACAAAGCAAATAAATAAATCGAGAAAACCTAATTGAAATGTTCAAAACATGTATGGAATCATTTATAAAAGAGGTTTTCATTCTGACTGACTTGTTGGGCTTGTTAGTGTTAATCTGGTTAGTTGTGATTTCGATTCCCACTAAAGAAAAATAATTAAATGCAAGAATTATGCGAATATTATACAAACATATATATATGTTTGTAATTATAATATATATATAGTCGTTCCAATAGTTTATTTAACTTTTGACAGCTCTAATACTTAATCAAATAGTGATACCCTGACCCGTTACCTATTCGATTTCTTTCATCGATCGATTTTATGCATTAAGAAGTTTTAATCGATTTAACGAACTCATTATTTTATAGATAATTTCGTACTTTATATTTCTATGTGTTTCAATGTGCGACCTCCTTTGTCAAAATAAAGAAGAAATGGATTAAAAGAATGTTGTTCAAATATGACGGTTCTATGTCATGAAAAAATATATAATAAAAGGAACTGAATTTTCAAAATGTATTATTGTATTGTGTTGTAATTCAGTGGTTAATATTGTATTTGTTAAACTATTGATGATCTTTATTAAATCTCTCTATGTCTATTTTAAAATAATCTACAGTATTTCAATGAGTAACCTTCAATATAGTTGAGTATTTATATTCCTCCGTATTGATTTATTTGTGAATTCTCACGTTTGGTTGAGTTGAGCGTATCGTTCCTGCCTTCGTTACTGTCAAAATGCCAAAAAAGAAAGTACTCAAAGGACAAACAACTGTCAAGTGATGATGATTCCTGGTCATACGAAGAAGACGATTCTTTATAATTAAAATTAGTATTACAGTACCTCTTTTGGTTGTTTTATTTTTAATCCGTAAATTACTACGAATTTCAACATTTTGTACCTGTTCATTACAAGTAGGTACCGCAGGTAGTTTTTATTTGAACCAACTATAGTAAGTCTAAACAATTATTTTAGATTCATTAATTTGCGGCGAATACATTCGATCCCATTACTAGGTACGAGTACGATGGAACTGTTTTCATTACGCAAATTATTTATGCATTGAAACAGAGACATTTAGGGCATTTTAATGCAAAATAATAAAGCTTTTTACGTGATTTGATATAAAATATAATCACAATAATTTTATTGTATGTTTTATTAATATAATCGATAATCGATTTATTTCAAAACCGTTTTTATAGTCTGTGGTCATTAATTACGAATGACACATCCCTAAGTAGGCGGAGCCCGCCCATAAAGTACAGTATTATCTGTAGTACATTGTATCAAAAATTATTACAAAACTTTATGTGCGTGATCTGTCAAAAGTTAAATAAAGTATTAGAACGACTATAATTACAAACATCGGATTATGAGAGTGAGGAAACTGAGAGTGCATTTGTGTTTGCACACACACCTATGCACTGTGATATATTCTCAATGGTCTCAATTAAGATTCCATGAAACCATCATAAAAATATAAAATGCTTATTTTGTAAACACACATTAAAAAATTAACATGTATCCTTTCTATAAAGTTTAAATTGTACCAGCATTCGTTATTGACCATCATGTCACGAAAGATAAGCGATAAGCATTAGAGTGTTTGTGTTACAAACGTCTGTTTACTAAGAAGCTTTCCTTAACTAATTTCTTTAGGGAAAACTGCGACAGGTTGTTAGATTTGGAGTGGTTTTTTGTGCTACTATTTATATTTGTGAAGTTCTTTCCAGTTTTTCTTTCATTTTTTACTGAAGTGTTTATGGTATATGTTATACTAGCTGAATCCCGTGGTGTTACCCGCGGTACGACAATAACCGCGGGCAACGCCGTGAAGCGAAGCTAGTATTTTTATAATATGTATCCTATGTGTTATTCTGATGTATAAGCTATATTATTGTCAAGTTTAATTAAAATCCATTCAGTAGTTTTTGCGTGAAAGAGCAACAAACATACTCACTTACATACTTACAAACTTTCGTGTTTATAATATTAGTAGGAAATAAGAGATTCTCATATATCTTTTATTTAACATCAATTAAGAACATTAAAAAAACAATTGAAAATCCTATTAGAACCATTTTTGACTTTTACGTGAACGAAGCCGCGGGCTGAAGCTAATCTAATTATGATTTCTTAAACAGTTTAAAAAACTATAACCGGACTACGTAATCAAATTTGTTAAAATTTATATTGTCTATGTCACCCGAGCCTTAAGAATCTATTGATACCTCATTCATTAAAATCCGTTCAATAGTTCAAGCGCTACGGTGGAACATATTACATAGAATTCCAAAAACATTATCCTCCCTTTTAGCTTCACCATAGTCGGGTAAGAAAGAGAATGTAGATTTTTGCAAACTAAAAAGAGACATAAACAACATAATGTAAGCAAATTGAGAACATTGTATTTTTTTAATCAGTTAAATATAGACATGTTATAAAACATATAATATAATGATATCGTACAATGGACAAAGGCTACGTCAATTTTATCATAAGATTTAAATTAATTAACAGGAAAGGTACAAATGGCAGAAGCAAAAGTTTTTTTTTGCAAGTACACATTTTTGAGTGACAAAATTATCGTAGTATATTTTTACTCTAGCAAGTTGAACTCACGGCATCTTAATATGTATATATACCACCATTGCTCAAATTTTTAGAAGCACTGTACTATATCAGAAGGCACTTATTAAGTTAAAAAGAAAATACATTTATTAGTCACACAAAAGAGAAAAAATAAAAACATTAAACCAGACCAAACAATAAAATAAATATAAAACAAAACAATTAATATTACGAAACAATAAAATAATCTGGTGGCCTGACTAAAGAGCCACAACTCAGGCTATGCCACGGTCCTAAAGGTGATAACAGCGCTGATTTTAAGCTAAAGCCCAAAAACGACAAGATTTCTATTTTATAGTTTCAAATTTATCCAAGAATAAAACCTTGCAGTCTAGAGCCCGAGTGCAAAGTGATGTTACTTTATATTTCGAACAAGTGTATGATAAGAATACTCGTATACAAATTTTCACTAAAACACGAATACTGTAACACTATAAACTAATATGTTTACACGGGTTATTTTAATACTCCACTATAATAATTCTCCACTTGTTTACCGCAAACAAGTAAATGAAATTATTGCATTAATTACATTATAGTCGCGCTATTGTTGTTTCTGTGTTGTTAGTGTTGTTATATTTGCTTTGTAGCTTCAACTGTGTACATTATGCACACAACGATAATATTATTATAATAATGCACGTAATACGAGTCTCTTTACCAACAGGTTTGTGACATTAAATTTATCGAATGTGCACTGTGAATCAAATTAATCGAATATTTAACACGGTACGCTCTCTATGGATAATAAATAAATATTCCGGACATCTGACACACAACGCCATCTAGTCCTAAGCTAAGCAGAGCATGCGATAAGGGTACTAGACAACTGATATAAATATTATACATAGAAAACACCCAAACTCCGAAACAAATATTTGCAGATCATACAAACATTTGGTCCAACCCGGGAATCGAACCCGAGACCTCATGCTTAGCAGTCGCATACGCTACCACTACGCCACCGAGGCAGTCATGATATTTTTTTTATTTTTTTTTTTTTTATTGAATAGTTGGCAAACGAGCAGACGTATCACCTGATGGTAACCGATTACCGCCGCCCATGGACACTCGCAACACCAAAGGCGTCACAAGTGCGTTGCCGACCTTTGGGGGATGGGAAAGGGGATGGGGGGAGGGGTTGGGGTATGGGCCTCCGGTATCCTCACTCACTCGGTGAAACACAGCGCAAACGCTATTTCACACCGGTTTTCTGTGAGGCCGTGGTATCACTCCGGTCGAGCCGACCCATTCATGCCGAAGCATAGCTCTCCCACGGATAAATATGATATTTGATGAGGATGAATAAATTGGCATTCCGCTTTGCCAAATTATGAGTAAAATTAGTATTTGTTATTGTCTTGGAAAGTTATGCACACTAATGCTAATCTTGATGCCTTATTCTCCTACCCTTCTCAATTTTATTTGGGGTCATCTCAATGTGCAAAATTGCAATTGGTTTGAGGGTCACCGTGGTGCATTTTTGCATTGTCAGTGTAATAAATATGGTCACCACTACTCTTGGATTCTGGTCATGCTTTCCATCAAGCAGAGTAGTCATTTTAAAAACAAAAAAAAAACATTATTATCATCTGTCAGACCTTATACATTATTGAAATTTAAGTTACAAAAGTATGAAGATGAAAATGGACAAGAAAAGTCTTTAGAAATGGGTCTCTAGAAATAAAAAAATGTTCTATCTTATAGACGACGACGTCGCATATCCATACACTTCTTCTTGAACTGGCAAGGTCATTAGAACAGACACAATAACTAAAAACACCATATTTTTAAAATATAAAATCAAACAAGTATCTAGTCTTTAAAAATATTTATTTCCAACACTAAAAGCTAACTCAGAGGAATCCTTTGAAAGACTCGAAGTCTGTAATAGTAAACTGGCTCATTACAGCAGTCAATGCTCTTACTTTGAAAGCAGAAATAAAAATTAAATAAAAAGAACTACGAAAAAAGTTGACATCTTTATAGCTATAAACATTTAGGTACATTTATCCTCAAAATAATCTTGGAAAATTCATACGAGAGTAACATGAAAAGTGCACGGTACCCGGTGCAAATAACAAAATAAAGTACGTTGAAGATTCAATTTAAAAACTCGCAGACGTGTTTTGGCTCGTACATGGTCACGGAAATAAAGCTTGAACCGTGTCCAAAGCGGAACATGGACGACACATGTCCGTGTTTAGTACGCAGACGTGTCAACGTGTGTCTCATGTTGAATCACACGGTCATAAAATAAACGGGTTGGAACTTTTGGCAGATAACGAAGTAAGGGTCCAAAGGCTAGCTCCGGCCTTGAGTATGAGCACGGCATAATCATGATAAGGAATACATATGGTACCTACTCCGAATTGCGATTAACGAGATCCCACGTACCACATTTAGTGAAAAAACAGTATAAGTTTAGTGATGAAAAACTAAGTTTTAAATATTCAAAACAATAGGCATTTAATCCAAGCCTGCTAATGCTAATGCTTTAAGCCTACGGAAAATACTGCATGCCGTTTGCGACTTCTAAAGTACTTCTATTTTCAATATAAAATCGATTGTCTTAGTGCCTTAGTTAATATTAAAATTTATATATGTTTTCGTATTGTCAGTAATAGTTTCACAAAACTTAATAATTAATATTCTTTTAAATTATTTGGGTTTGATTAGAATTATCTGATATCATTAATGTATTTATACCTTCTTAAATAAATATATTCATAATTTATATTACAAACGCAACATGTTTTATTTATTCCACAGTAACAAGGTTTTAATAATAACATTTGAAATCACCAATGTGTTTAATATAGACGGTTTTGAAACCGAACTGTTTTAAAGTTATTTAATTTAAATTCTAAAGTCTCTAGTATAAAGTTAAACAGTTGAACAACGATTGCAGTTTATTTTATTTATCGATACTCGCTCTAGTCGGGTAATCGATAAGTTTTAAAGTTAAACACGTTTCGTTTAGCGAGAGACTTGTAAAAAGTGAGTGATTGGCTCCGTTCAGTCTTCGTCTGTCATTTATTTGAAGGATTTAAGACTTTAATACTTATTTCCTACATTTTCAATGGCATGTCATTAAGTGGATAGTGGTTGAAAAGTAGTAAATAGATATACATAAATACAGATGGGAAAATTACTCTACTATTGTACTATGCTTATAAATATGTGAATAATATAGCACTGTTCCAAATTGCATTCAAATCGAATTAAATTAATAATCTTATTACAACATATAACCAATGCCTCACTGGTTTTGCGGCTAGCGAATGTGACTTTCGATCATGCGATATAGGGTTCGATTCTGTCGGATCGGGTCAAAAAGTGTATTGGGTTTTTCTTACAAAAAAAAATCCCTAATAATAGACTAATAATGGAAGATGGTAGGGTATTACGCCCGTGTCTTGGAGAACACGATAAGCCGTCGTTCCGGTTACTATGATCATCTCATCTATGGTAATAGTTATTGGGAAATCAATGCACTCGAATATACTGACAACTAGTTTAACTTTCGAATTTAGATCGTTCTCAGGATTGTGGAGGTCCAATGCCAGTTACTCCGTGGAAAATTGATATTCCGGTAAAAACGGTTCAGCTAGTAACCGACCACAAATAATATTGGAAACAATAATGGCTAGGACGATGATGACAGCAAATAAATTTCTGGATAAATATCACTATCCTAAACAATAAAGATTTCTGTAAACTGACATTTAGTTAGTAGTCGCGAGATATTAGCCCATTTAAACAAACAATCAAACAAAAAACTCCTTAGATTTCACGCAATTGAGTGCATTTATTCCATATTATTTTCAAATATGAATATGCAATTATAACAGATTTAATTAGAAAGCAATATCAATGTTTGTACATACATCACGTACATATAGTGCGATATACTCGTACCTCTATAGTGATCGATTATGGCATTTTAACGAGCGACGTTGACAGAATTGAAACCGTGGGAGAGCCACTCTTCGCATTGCATAGGCCGGCTCGACCGGAGTGATACCACGGCCTCACAGAAAACCGGTGTGAAATAACGCCTGGGCTGTGTTTCACCGAGTGAGTGAGGGTACCGGAGGCCCACACACTACCGTTCCCCCATCCCTCTTCCCATTCCCCCAAAGGCCGGCAACGCACTTGTGACGTCTCTGGTTTTGCGAGTGTCTATGGGCGGTGGTAATCGCTTACCATCAGGCGATACGTTTACTCGTTTACCTCCTATTCTATAACAAAAAAACAGAGGAGTTCAACTGCTTTCAAGGCTGCTTTGAAAGAACAAGATATAATACAAGGATATTTTAGTAATGAAATTTAATTTAAATTAAATTATCAAAAGTATAAAAGTAACGCATACTCTCGTTGTCGGCACTTGATGGAAGTTGTTGCAATACATTCTAGAAGTGGAGCCGGTCAGGTGTAAACTTAATAAAATAGTGTAATAAGTAGCTTGATGCTATCTATGCTATATGATGATGATAAGTGAGCTTGATTCTAGATTAATTTATAAGCCTTATTTAATTTTTAATTCATTTTGATTAATTGCCGTGATTGAGCACATTGTGTGGATGTGACATACAGAATTGTTCATAAGCGGGTTCGGAAAAAAAAATCCTATCGGTAAAGTTTATGGATGTTTATGGATGGATGTATGTATGTTTGTTATTCTTTTACACAAAATCTTCTAATTGGATCTAAATGAAACTTTCCAGTGATATAGCTAGTACATCAGAATGCCACACAGAATACTTTTCACGTGATTTTCGACATATGTACGGGCGAAGCTGCGAGCAAAAATTAGGAGATAAGACGGAAACTATGATTTTTGCAGATTATAAAAATATGAACTGACATCGAACCGGAGACCACAAGCACAACAGTCGCATACACTATCACTATGCCATCGAGACAGTCAAAAGGGAAGCAGAAGAAAAACTTATTAAAATGTAACTAGTTATATGAGTAAGAAGCATGAATGGCAGAAGCAGGATTATTTCTAATTTTAAATAAGTACGATGTAATGTCTGATAATGTTTGACTGCCTCTGTGGCGCAGTTGTAGCGTATGCGACTGCTGCGCTTGAGGTCTCGGGTTCGATTCCCGGGTCGGATCAAATTTTTGTATGATCTGCAAATATTTGTTTCGGAGTTTGGGAGTTTTCGATGTATAATATGTATGTATGTACAAAAAAAAAGTATGTATATTTTTATATCAGTTGTCTAGTAACCCATAAAACAAGCTCTGCTTAACTTGGGACTAGATGACGTTGTGTGTAAGATGTCCGGAATATTTATTAATGATTACTGAACGAAAATATAATTGTTTAAATCTTATTTATGAAATGAACATCAACGTGAAACACACATATTTAAAAAACACGGTGTAAGCTATCATAAACAGTACGTGGCGAAAATATCAGCGTGCTCTTTCCTTAATCGCTTCAATATTTTGTTCATACGCGTACACACACGCTGTGGGTACTTATGTAATTATTTCCTAAATATTTAGACGGGCGGCAAACCTACCCCATAAAACTCGGTAAGTTATGGCTGCCCGGACTCGTAACGAGAACGCTGTGCCAACCATATTGCGTAAGCCCTGTATTTTTTAAAGCTACATTTTCCTCTCTAATAACTGAAGTCACTTTAATACTGAAGCGGATTTATTTGAACCAAGTACATGTAAGTGATATTTTTCCTTTTTTTCTGTTATTATTCTGTTCGTGTTCGTTTGTACATTTTTACGAATATTCTGAAGGTCTATAAAAGTGCTTGTTAGTGAATTTATAAGATCACAACCAGAGTTTCACCACCTGTATTCATCTCATGGTGTCGTAAGAGACAACTAATTTAACAAACTACACAGGGCAATGTAGAGGAACGGGTGTCATAACCCTCCATCACAAAGGGAGGATCCTCCGACCAAGCGAGGTGATAATGTTAAGATGTTTTATATATGCTAATCGGTGCGAGAACTTCTATTGCGCGATTCAAGATTGGTAGTTTCTTCGTTTACTTCGTTACTCAGTTGTTCGACGTATCTTCAGTAGATGGCACTGTAGTATGTGGAAGTAGCTACAACGACATCACTGCAAAGAGAAGAAAAATTAGAAATAAACCCTATACAAATCTGTCTAGCGTGATGCAGTAGGTCAAAACCTTAGTTCCTAGCAGAGACTCGTGTCCAGCAGGCTGTTAAAGGCTGTTGATAGATGATGAATTGATTAGTACTGTTACTTAAGCTAATAATGGATTTAACTCCATTGAATACAAGATATTAAACCTAAATGTACGAGTATATGTCAATTAAAGTAAGGGAGGAATATACAAGAATATCTTGAATAAAAGTTCATTGAGGTTCTGTTGGTGTAGTAATTAACAGGGTCTGGGTGTCATTTATTTAAAGCACGTGTGCTTTTATCAGTAGTTTGGGGTACCTAACATTTAGAGCGTACTTCTCCGGCCGGCCGGCCTTCTAAGGCCGGCAACGCACTTGTGACGCTTCTGGTGTTGCGATGTATCGATGGGCGGCAGTAATCACTTGCCATCAGGCGATCCGTCTGCTCGTTTGCCCCGTATCCCATAAAATAAATTTAAACCAAAATTACGAAAAAATGTAAAGTTGGTGAGTTTATGCGGCTGTAGAGGTAATATCTAAATCTACTAAACCTATTTTGAAAATTCTTTTATCAATAGAAAGCCACATTATTTATGAATGTAGTCCTAAGGTTGTAGGCTAAATATTAATCGGAAAAATCATAACCGGGATATCCGACAAACACACGGGCGGAGCCGCGGGCAAAAACTAGTACATACTATACAGTTTCTGCCCAATTTGGGATCAAACTGGCATGAGAGATATTTGTGAAGTTTATTGATAAGAAAATAAAAGAATGATATCTAAGTTTTAAGTCAATTATTATCAAAATTTTCACGTTGTTTGTATCAGTAGTACATTTGTTTAAACAAATGTATTTATTTGTAAATCTCAGTTTATGTCAAGCTTTCTTTGAACTAGCATGTTTCTCGAATCCGTAAAACCGTTGAGTCGAATATCCTCTGTCAACTTGCAAACTGCTTTACATTTCCGAATACGTTATGCGGCACATTCCCATTTATTTCCTTTCGTGTCTATTGATAATCAGAAATAAACCTGTGGTATTCGAAATGTTTACATATTTAGCAATATATTAGTGGGTTGAGCGTCGCATACCTTTTATTCCTTAAAATAGTCTGTCTATAAAAGCCGTATCTACACTTTTTTGAATGCAGAGCTGTTTCATGAGCATATTTACCCTTTCCATCAGTTTTTTGTTGACTGATTGAGCCCTGCAGTATTACCAGTGGTTACTGTAACGTCGGGGGCGAAGCTAGTATAAAAGAACGTAGCCTAAGTCACTTCTTCTATCATTAACTATTTTCCAGTCAAATTTCCATCGAAATGGGTCTAACCTTTGCAGAGACAACCAGGAACAAGCAAAAATTTTAAAAAGAAAATGTAAGTATCGTGTATTTAATGAAAAGCTGCAAATTTGAAATTACAAACATACACTTCAATTTTGTTTATTTGTATAGATAAAATATGTTAAGATTTTTAGAACGCAGTGTATAAAATACGATTTCACTAACCCAAGAAGTGTCTATGCTTTGTATGTAAAACATAAATAAATAGTCCGCTAAAACTCTTTATTACCCTATATACTATAAACTACTGGCTTACTTAAACATGTACCTAAAATACTAAATAGTACTTAGATGTTCGACGGAACTTTGAGAAACTTTACCCAACAATTGTGTGCATAGCGACAATAACATCTCGTTGTCCCCATAGGCCATGCATGGAGGTTTTGGCAATTGCCTGAGCACCTCATAAAACCATCTCAGTTATGCATGGTCACACGCGCCTCCGGCCACTGGCCTATTGCACGTGTTTACTGCAATGTAACATGCAACTGTGGGAATTTCAACTTGGGCCAAAATTACGCCAAAGTGCCAGTTAGTTTCGAACAGATTGTTATTTACAGAGGCTCACGTAAAACACTGCTGATTTAAATTTTAGAGGATTTTGCTTTCCTCTTGTTTACTTAACCACCGCTTTTAATATTCTCCAATTTTGTAGTAAACTATAGCGTTTTCACTTCAAATCAACAACCTTTAATAGTTTATAGCTGCTTACCATCAGGTGATACGTCTGGTCGTTTGCCCACAATTCAATAAAAACAAAAAAAATAGTAAAATGTCTCTGTTTAGAACGGAGGTTGGCTTAATTTACCATGCTGGTCAGATGGGTTGAAATAGGATTTATTTGAAGTTTTTCTTCTTTTTGCAGAATTGCAGTTTGTTCTCTTAGTCGCCTCTTATAACACCCATGGAATAAATAAGGGTGCTGGCACTATGTACCTAAGCTGTCACCACACGTGTAAAATATAATTCTACGAAGAAAGAAAAAAAGCAACTTTCGTTAAAACCATTCTAAATTGTGTTACATTACTCATTATCACGTAAACTTACAAATTCTGGACAAAACACATCGCGACCGCAGAGCGCTTCTACTATTTTTGAAACAACCACAACCCTAATTTTGGAGACACCGCACTAGCCGCGACTCGTAAAGTCTGCTAACTTAGTGCAACAACTCGACGTACGTATCTATATTATACGAGTACTACGTCACACCGCAACCTTCTATGTGAATGTATAAAACGGATTTTTACCATGCAATTATTCTACATATTGTTATAATTTCGGCTCACGTTTCATTTACATTTTAATCCTTCTTATTAGGTTGAGTTGTTTTTCTAAGCTGGACAAAAACATATCTCTCGCTAAAAAAAATGCTTCGTGGGCGAGGCCGTCGAAGAATTAAGGGGGCATTTTTAGACCGCCCGCAATACACGTTTTTTAAATGTTTTGAAAGCTGGTTCATCCGATGATATGATGATAAATATTTGGAGAAGCTGTAATTTTTTTTTTTATATACTAACTGTTTTTAATTTCACTAACTATTTTTGGAACAGCCCACGTATTGTACATACATTAAGCTATATAAACTGTCCCTACAAACATAAAGATCATCTTTTCCTGTCTTAAGGTTGATAATAGGTGTGAAGTAAGTATTTAGGACTCTTAATGTATACTACTGTACAGTACTGTATACTTAACAACAATTATTATTTCATGTATTCTTCTAGACTTTTTAGGTCATATTTGACACAAAGAAAAGCCTGAGTGGTCGTAAATGGACCTTTTGATGTTTTCTTACAACAGAATTTCGAAAGGTCACATATGGCTCCTGTATTATGTTTTTGACAACCTTAAATATTCGATTCTAAACAAACGCTATTGTCTGAGGTTTTTTTTTTTTGTTTGTTTATGGGTGGAAAAATCCCTTCGGATCTCCGGCTCCTCGGGGACTGGGGAGCCAGGTACTGGGGAGGACCCGGACCAAATTATTTCAGGTCCCCCCCAGGAACGACACCGCGTCTTCAAGACTCTTTCCTGGGGGAAGTCTAGACTTCCCCCTGCCTGTTGCCATTAAATGTTGCGGCCTGACCGCGGTTTTGCGACCAGGCCGCTTCTCTGTCGCTTACCGCATCAATCAGCTATCAGAGGTCCCCACTCTCTGGCAGCTTGCGGTACTGTCGGCGGCTGGTGTTGCCGACGACGTCGCCTACGGTCAGGATCGGCCCTCTCCCGATCCCGTTCAGCGGTCTCTTTCTGGAGCATCACTGTCTCACAGAAAGAGACCACTAGACCACTGCGTCCCAGCCCTCCTCACCCGCCAGCATGGCAACGATGATTGCTGGTGGGGACAGGTATTGTCTGAGGTCTAGGAAAAAACAAATTCTAAAGAAAGAAACGGAAGATGATCAATAGACTAAAATAGAAATATCGAATAATAGTATTACATTGATTTAGTAGTAGTAGTAATTTGTTCTAGATCCGAGATTTAAACATTTTACACTTAGTATATGTTTAGTTTTATCTGTATACCAGCTGACCCACGCAACCTCGTTTGCCCGTAGCATGAAATTTTTCCCCCATTTTTGAAATATTATTTGGTGCTCCGCTCCTATTAGTATTAGCATGATAATATATAGCCTATAGCCTTCCTCGATAAATGGACTATCCAACAATGAAATAATTTTTCAATTCGGATCAGTGGTTCCTGAGATTAACGCGTTCAAACAAACAAACTCTTCTGCTTTACAATATTAGTCTAGATTCACACAAACAAAACCAAATAAGTGTTTAAGGGCTCTAGTGTTTCTTTCATAAGGAACCAATTTGCACCAATTGAAGCTTTAATTTTATTGTTTCGTTGTTACGTAGTTATTAAATTACAACAATATTTATATTATTGTTTTCATATGTGGCATCCTATCTATGTAAATAAAATTTTGGACAAAAGAATAGCCAAGAAAAGGATTAGCTAGTTGGTTTCCAGTGTAAACCGAATTACCCAGATTTAATAAACCAAATAAATTTGAATGTACATGCACAACCTGCTAAATGCCATAACTATATACTTAATTCAATTTGTATAATCTGCAAATATTTGTTTCGGAGTTGGGGTGTTTTCTATTTATAATATGTTTGTATTTACAAAAAAAGTATTGTGTTTAGTACCCATAATACAAGCTGTGTTAAGCTTTAAGGACTGAACGACGATGTTTAATATACTCACATCTTCAGCATCAGACTGGTGCAATCCATTGCTAGACATTGGCCTCTCCTATTGCGCACAGCGTTGTTCGACCTTCGTCTACAAGTCCACTCTAGGTAATCGTAAAAAAATCCAACCAAAATACCTCTTCATAAAACATACTCAGAAAATGTAATGTCACAACAAGCCAACAAGCTTAACAGCTTGGCGAGTATTTGATTTTTTGTCATGTGTAAGATGTTGTTGTTTATATAAATAAAAAAAAAAAAAAAAAAAAAACAAATACTGCATATAATATAATGTCATCTAACGTGTGTTTTTATTAAACGATTCAATTTAGGTTGCCCTGTTTGTTTATTTATTTATTTGTTATATATACATATTACACATTCGACTCCCTTCCTGTTGACAGATTGATCTAAAATTTGATACATACCTTTAGTTCTCGTGACAATACATATAAATAAATTATGTTTCATTGTAAATGCAAGATGGCCGCCGCTACAAAATGGTGGTTTACACATTTTATCAAGACTACGACTATATGGGTATCAAATGAAAGGGCTTTACTAGAAAAACGCAGAAGAGAAGTACTTACTACGTAATAAAATTCTTGAAAATAAAAAATGATGTAAAAAATAATTTTAATTAAAACGGGTTTATTAAAAATAATGTACTAAAAGCTAAAAATAATTCGGTATATCCCAGGCACTAGTATCACACCCTCCCCGTCAACACGGGCTCTACAATTTATTAATTTTTTTTTTTAGCTTTTAGTACATTATTTTCAATATTACCGTATTTCATTTAGTAGATGGGTGGATGACCGACAGTTTCTTTTTTGAACATTTTCTAAAAATTAATCCTAGCTAAATCGCTTTACGCTCCCGAAATCCCCTGCTTACTAAACTTCATGAAAATCGTTTGTGCCGTTTCCTAGATTCAGATTATGTATATAAGAAGTACTCGTTTGAGGGTATTAGAAATAGTTTTATATGAGTGTTATGTATATTAAAACACCATTAAAACATTGACTTATTTGTACTTATCTAAACTTCCAACTATCTAAAATTTTATATTTCTCAATTTGTTTGAGACAGACAGAATACATCGAACTGAATTGTACCTAATGGATATCAAATAGTACACAATTTCAATGAAGGTACATCTGACATTATATTTGCCTACGTGAGCATAAGATCGATAAACTTGACCTAATCAAATTAAGTATTCAGTTGAAATGGTAGCGAATAGTGTCCCTTATTTTAATTTGAATAAGTGTAATTGACACGAAAGCTATCGTGACGCACTTTGTTTCAGATACTGTCAGGCCGCGACTTGACGATTGTTATAAATACGTCTTCCAATTAGTTGGTTCAATTTAACTTGCTGTAGCTAAGTTGCAAGTTATGTTTTTAAAATACTACTCATGTAATCTTTGTTAAATACTAAATAAAAAATACTAACAGTTAAATTAAATAGGAAGCCAAACTTACTTCGTGTGGTGACGGTTAATGAGTACACAACATCATTATCCCTATTATTTATTTATTAAGACTTCCTGCAAACATATTGCACAAGGTGGACTTATTTTTTTTTAATGGAGTAGATGGCAAACGAGCTGTCGTCTGTCGACACCCGCAACACCGAGGGCGTCACAGGTGCATTGCCGGCCTTTGGGGATGGGGAGAGGGATGGGGAAGGGGTTGGGGTATGGGCCTCCAGTATCCTCACTCGCTCGGTGAAACACATCGCAAGCGCTATTTCACACCAGTTTTCTGTGAGGCCGTGGAATCACTCCGGTCGAGCCGGCCCATGCATGGCGAAGCGTGGCTCTCCGATGGTAATGCCACTGGCATTAACTGTTTATTTCGTGGCTATCGTAAGAGGTGACTAAGGAAACAAACTAAGCAGGACGGCATTATTGCTCAAGGAAGGAAAACTTGAAACAACCCTTATACCCGTCTAGCCAACATGATATAGCAGGTCAAAACCTCCTGTCTAAAGGAGAGGCTTATTTCAGGTAGTGGACCACTAAACGCTATTGATTTATGTCATCTGGCACAGTAGGATCCAAGTATTTTTTATTTTGTATTTGAATGTTCTACCACGACCTGACACTAGCATCTTAATATTGTTAAAACTCGAATGCACAATCTCGTCAGACGTCATCCATTCCTCTGGAACCTATTTGTAAGCAATAAAGAATGCAAATTGGAGAATCCAATTTGTAGTACAAAACGGTATGTTTAAATATGCAACAGGGGCTTTGAAAAAATTGCTGCAGTGCCCTGAAGGGGCGTACACAAGGGTCATTTTACTATAGGGGTTGAAAAAACTGAATTTATAGGATCATTACCATTTATGTGTAAGGTATTGATATGCAAATATTATTAGCATGGAGACAGAAAAATGCCAGAAACAATAATATAATACTTTCTTAGATTATTTGTTGAAGTGAATGCTTCGATGCTTTCTCTTAGAGAGGATCCGCACATTCGATCCTAAATCTACCACTTCATTTCTTTTGATTTGCACACTAATGCTTGTAATTTATTATACATAACACACACTCGAAAAATCTTTAGTAACTCCATTATTGATTCGACTTAGAAAACGTATGCGAGGTATAAATCAGTAATGAGAGCTTAGTTTTATTCATCATTAACTTCGACCTAAATTTCAAAGTTAACCAAACTTAGTCCATAAAAAATGTATAAGGCAGACTTGTACATAATTCATAAACTCACAGATCGCAAAAGTATACATCACTGACGTATTTACATTATATATTTAGCTGTGTGTCCGAAGGGCGTGACAGACATTCAGGCCGTAGTTCTAGCTCCTCGTATATTACAAAACAAATAATAAGATTCTCGAAGAAATCGAGATTTGGAACCGAAAATCATTCTTCAGACGCACTACTGAAGTGAAAGATAAAACAAAAAGAAATAGGTTTATTGTTCCACTGAGATCGAAAGTACGGGATCCTTTTAAGGGCGCAGAGACGAAACGACACCGTTTTGTCAAAACCTTTTCCGCTTTTCCGCGTTGAGCCGGTGAAAATTTGATGCGGTCGACGCGTTACCACTTAAACCTTGTTCTTGCATAACTTATTTAATTCTCACATGTGAACGTTATTTTCAATGTGTTTGTATAACTTAATTATTAATTCATTATAAGATACCACATTGCGAATACTACATTTATACCTCTATATGGAACGCCGTTTACCAAACGTGGGTGTTATTAACGCACACTAAAAATATAAAGTCCGTTTTATAATCTGAATCTCGGAAACAGCTCCAACGATTTTCATGAAATTTAGTATGTAGGCAACTTCGGGGGCGACAAATCGGATATCTATCCAGCTTGGATTCATTTTAACTGCCTCTGTGGCGCAGTGGTAGCGTATGCGACTGCTGCTCTTGAGGTCTCGGGTTCGATTCCCGGGTCGGACCAAATGTTTGTATGATCTGCAAATATTTGTTTCGGAGTTTGGGTGTTTTCTATGTATAATATGTATGTATTTACAAAAAAAAAGTAAATGTGTATTTATATCAGTTGTCAAGAACCCATAACACAAGCTTTGATTAGCTTGGGACTAGATGGCGTTGTGTGTAAGATGTCCGAAATATTTATTATTATTATTTTCAGAAAATTTATCAAAAAGAAAATAACGTACAAAGCTCGTTTATCCAGGGACTTTAAACAAGAAAATCTGTATCCGCCCTTATCTTGTTCGGCTCGATCGGATTGATACCACGGCCTCACTGAAAACCGGTGCGAAACAGCGCCTGTGTTGTGTTTCACCGAGGGAGTGAGGACACCGAAGGCCCATAGCGTAACCCTTCCCCATCCCCCAAAGACCGGCAACGGACTTGTGAGGCCTCTGGTGTTGCGGGTGTCCATGGGCGGTCGTAATCGCTTACCATCAAGCGATACAAAAACTGGAACCCTCCTTTTTTATAAAAATCTTTCATATCCAATGAAGTAAATACGTGTATGTTAATGTGATTATAACGTTACGTGTTTAAATAAAAAATTTAAATTAGAAAAAGTTTGAAAAGACTTTTAAGAATACGATACATCAAATGTTTTACGTTAGTGAATTAATCATATGTTTAAAACTGTATTTACAATTATTAACGGTCAAACTACAAGAATGAGCTCATCCATTACTGGAAAATTAGTTCGATCAGCTTTAAACACCCACTGTATATTATTGGCAAATTTTAATATTAACACAAAACTTATGTTGTGTTATATCAATCAGAAGTAGGTTGTAATTGATTTTACTGTGTTGGTGAGTTATTAGTAAAGCTATTAAAATCGTGTCGAATTTGAAATTTGAAATCGATTGTACAACATCGATAATGTTATAACTTTAGGAATGGTTATCAGATAAGACATTAGACCCTCGGTCGGTGTTAACATCACAAACAAATCGCGATTAAAGACCGAGTTCACTTTCATCTCATTAATGTCAGTAGACGCATTTAATTAAAATTCACCCTCCAACTCTGACTTTATCTTGGCAGGGTTTTTCGATCTTGTTATTAGCACATTCCTTTGCTGAGATAGCGTCTTTCACCCCTGAGCTAAATTTGTTGAATGGAAATATTAGCCTTTATTTATTTATATCCGTAGTTTTGTTATTTTTTTCTTATTTTCTGTAAAAGATATCTTGATAGGATCGTTCTCAGAATACTAGGAATAACCTGTCGAATTATTTCGGTGTAAATATTTTATTTTTAAATAAGGCTTAAGAAGTTCTAAACACTATTATACTTTTAGAATCAACATACGAACTGAGAAATCAATCAGACCACTTGGATATCAGTTTATCGGCTCCCCGTCATCTTCAAACAGCTAGAAGTGCCCATATTTTGCCAACTACCATTCTAATCCTACTAATTTTTACCCTTTCTTTAAAGACTATTTGGTTAGTACGATTTTTTTTTCTCAAAAAACAACTATTTCATATAAAAAAAAAAACAGAATATTAATTTTTAATAAATTAAATGAAACTAAATTGCTTTCATTGAAAACATTGAAGCATTGAAAACATCTCAACAACACAAATTACGATTCGACAATCAAAAGTTTATAAATAAATAAATAAATAAATATTTCGGACAATTTAACACACAACGCCGTCTAGGCCCAAGCTAAGCAGAGCTTGTGTTATGGGTACTAGACAACTGATATAAATACATATATATTTTTTTTTTGTAAATACATACATATTATACATAGAAAACACCCAAACTTCGAAACAAATATTTGCAGATCATACAAACATTTGGACCGACCCGGGAATCGAACCCGAGACCTCAAGCACAGCAGTCGCTTACGCTACCACTCGCGCCACCGAGGCAGTCAACATGCAGTGATATTAAATACGGATGGTTCATTTTAATACTGTAGCTTATAACCTCCACCAAGTTTTTCCTTCGCAATATTATCTTTGGTAGTGTTTTATTTCAGAAATAAAAATATCAATAAGATAATAGAACCTGATAATTACGCTGTTCATTATTTGATGGTTCATCCTCAGGGAGATCCAATTTAAGACGCAATTTGAGTTTTTAGTAAGGAAATAATATAATGACCTATGTAAAACAAAGTCCTTAAAGTTAAGGACTTGTTTTATATTTGCACCCAAATTTAAATATATATTAATAAAAATTTAGTTGTTAATGAATAATCTAAGAAAATTATAAATAGCTCAAATATGTAAAATGATATGACATTACATAGAACACTTTTATAGGCAATACTGTCAATTATTTACAATACCATAGGGATCGATACCAAAAAAGCTTTCAAAACAAAGCAGATGAATAAAAAAGTTCAAGAACCGTTTCCTCGCCCACGAAAGATCTCCATATCAGAAAATAAATAACCCTATTTATCCCAAAGGATTTTGATTAATAGCGGTGTCCCGTTCATCGTCCCACGCTATGGTCACAACGCTATTCACAAAACATATGGCATTGCTTAAAAATTGAGGTCGGGATATAAGCTGTGGTTGAGTTTCCTGTGATCATGCGGGCCTGAGCAAGATTGATGACGAACATTGACCAACGGATGGCAAGTAGACATAATCCCCAAAATGTTAAGGGATTACGACCTGTAAATAGCCATCGTGTTTGTCCGTTCTATAGTGTTCTAGTTCACTAATCTGGTGTTTGGTATTTGTTTTGGACAATTTTATTGTTAAAGATTTGACGAAGATTTACAACAGCGGATACATAATTGTCCGTTAGCTGTAAACTAAGATTTTCAAACATAATAATAATAATAATAATAAACATAATAATAAGGTAAGAAGGTATTTCTTGGATAAACGATTTTTTTGCTTATTTGATATATGATAAGTGTTGAGAAGGATATTGGGAAGAGGCAGTGGGAGTTTGACATTGAAACTATTCACTAATTCAAAGAATGCTTTTAAGCTATATTTTAACTACACTCAATGTTAACTATGTAATTTGAAAGATAGAAAACTAGACACAATAGTACTCGCAAAGTGTATCGTACATTACAACATCGTAATTACATCCCTAAAAATCATTTAGAATAGGCTAATAAGAGAGAATTTTCTATTCGACATAAGATCTACGCGATGCTCATACGTCAGCCGTGGGTAAGGGAGGGATTACAACAGCCGCCTCTTAAGCCTTACAAACGTCGTTCTAAATCGGTGTTATTTAGCAACGCACCGCCGAGCCTCCCTAATTAAGCATTTCCCTAACTTTTCTTGACAACGTAACTCGGGCATGCGTGTACTCTGAACTGACAGATTGCTTGGACGCTCGATAGGTAGAAATGGATTATAAGGATTTATAACGACTTTGCTTGAGAGGGTAATTTCTATTTCACTAAACGGTAATCATTAATAAAAGGACCCATATCAAAGTATAATGTTAAAAGTATATGGCTCGTGTGGCAAAACGTTGGCATAATTTTTAGTTATTGGAGCGTAAATATTAATATCGCAAGTTATTTGAAGCACGGAAACTTTTGTTACAACTACATATCTAACTAATTTAATTTCATTGTTCAATAAGCGTTTGGGTTTATGCCGTGACGTATTTATTAACAAAGGATTGTGACCCATACATGATGTGCTAGTTTGACTAATTTCATAGCTATAAAAATTTAAGCTTTATCTCGATCTTGTTGTTTTCATCTCTTATTTCTTTTATTAAAAGCTTAATTCATATGTTTTTGTTTCTTATAAAGATCGCGAATTATCTTTCCGATAATAAGTTCTTTTGTCAACCGCGTATCAAGTGCGTCTGGGTCTGAATTGTATTAAAAGAATTCTTACTGTCTATCGCGTTTGTAAATCATGTAAATACCTACTTCTAATATAATAGAAATTCGTTAAGAACGTCGTTAAAATATCGAATTCTTTGAAGAAAAAATACTGACGTGACTGTTAATAATAGTACCAATTGAATCGGCATCTATATTTTTATTACCGTGCAGAGTTCTCTTGATACAAAAACCTATATCAGGGACCTCTCAGCCCCGAGGGTGCGCTTAACCTATTTTCATTTCGTTCGTGTTTTTATTCCCTCAAAGCGATGCGGCGAGAACGATGCGGGCCCGCTGTGGTTTTCAATTTACTAGCTTTCAGCTCTGTGAAGTTTCTTCATCTACTTGCGTGGTTTGCTACAATTACTGTGCAGTGGTTTTTGTTTGCTTAATTAGTTTGAGGCGAAATTTTCTTGTATGAAACACATTGCCCTAAAACTTCGTGAAGTCTGTGATTTTTATTGCGTTCGAGCCGTTTTACTTTGAACTGATTGAAGTTGACTTTGGATACTTTCGCCTTACAGAATTAGAAGTAGATGTTGAATGAAACTTACATTTTTAAATTCTGTATTTATGAATACAACCCACACTAATATTATTAATTCGAAAGTAACTGTCTGTTACATTTTCACGGGTAAACCGCTGGATGGATTTAAATTAAAATTGGCATGGACATACTTTGATTATATTATCGAGGCAGCACAAAGACTATTCTTTACCACGATAACCGACACACACACGCATAGACCCGCGGATAAAAATTTTAATGTATATAAACACAAAGATATATTTCTATGGTTTGTTACTTATACAATAAAGTTATTAATTTTATTTAGTAAAAAAAAATTTTTTCAGTTATTTTTATGTAAAATAGATTCCGTTCATGGCAAAATATATTTTCTATTGAACTGACACAAAAGGTATCTTTTCTCATTTATACATATATTTATATTCGAAACCTTTGTACCTACACGCCAATTACAACACCAAAGGTCAGAGATTCGACAAGCCAAATTGAATTGTGAAAACAAACATTTCACCCCGGAAACATTATAAAGCACTTTAACTTTATTATCCCAAAACATCAAGTCACATTAAATTCCTTATTCATTTTATTTTTGCGGGGTCACGGTCTTATGGCCGGGAATGCCTACAATGTCTTTGATCTAAGTCAGACGAGAAAAAAAAACACGAACGAAAATGCACTTGAACTGTCTTCATAAAGGGGAAAATATAATTTATTCACGACATAATTTTCTCCTCACTTCTAAGGATAGACGTCGTTTGAAGTAGGGTGGGCAGGAATGAATGTTTGCACTGAGCGGGGCTTAGGCTGCACTATGCCCTTCTGGGAAGACTTTATCGTGTCTGTTCAACAGTATTTTTTGAGTATTGCCATTTTAATATTTAAGAACATAAAACATTCGCAACCGTCCATTGTCTACGTGAATGCCGTGGGTCTTTTATTTCAAAGTAAATTTATATTGTTAGTAACTTTTGGTTTTTAATTTTGTTGTATTTCTTAATTTTTACTTAAATATAATACCTACAATGTAAAAAATAAACTTACAGACCTAAAGATCAAAACTCGTTAGTCTGGAAGAGTTAAATTGCTGTTTTTTCCTATTAAATTTCTTTGTCAAAATTGTAAGTAAGTATCATATCTTCATGTACTTGTTTGTATTTACTCTATAAATATGCCTTATAAATAAATAAACATGTTAGAGAGAACACAAATACTCAGTATTTTTTCTTTGAAGATGTTCAAACAATTTTTAAGATAATTGTGTGCTCAACTTACAATAATATTATAATAGTAAGTCGTACCTAACCAAATTCTTTTATGGACCTAAAGTTTATTGTATATGTAAGTTACATAAATAATATGTATCTAACATTTTTTTTAGTAATATATAAAATGTAAAATAGCAAACCATTTCACAATAGTGACAGTTTCTCTATTTTAATATTACCTTCAATCTGTTCCTTTATTACGAGGCAAGAATAAATCAAGTTTTCCTGTGATTTTGTTTCTTTTTCTATTAACTTACGTTAGAAGCTCAATGGCGTCTTAGGTAAAAAAACATCTAAGTTGTTACACATTCGAGAAAAATTAAAATAAGAAAAATAGCTAACTAACGCACATCTAAAGTACGTGCGCATAATTCGACTCCGGGACTAATTTTTATTTTTTCCAATACTTTGGAAGTATCTTCGTTATTCGTTTTTTCTTCTTCGTTAAAAAAAAGACAACTCCCACATTAGGAATAAACATCCTGTGTCGTGGGGGACTTTACAAATATACATGAAACGGACACAAAGAACATCCAGACTCGGGACAACAATTCGTGGATCACACAAAGTGTTGTAGGTACCGCGTGGGACTTGAACCCACGACACTTGGCGCAGTAGCAAGCGGCATAGCGACCGCTGACACCACTCGGCCAACCGTGCAGTCATCTACCTTCTGGGTAAAAGAAATTGTCCTTCATTTAAAGAGTAACAATTTAATAATAGATTTTTTTTAAATAGGGAGCAAACGAGCAGACGTATCGCCTGATGGTAAGCGATTACCGCCGCCCATGGACACCCGCAACACCAGAGGCGTTACAAGTGCGTTGCCGGCCTTTTAGGAAGGAGTACCTACGCTCTTTTCTTGAAGGTTTGAAGGTCGTTTTGGTCCGGGAACACCGCAGGCGACAGCTCATTCCACAGTTGTGCGTGTGCGTGGCAGAATGTTTCGGGAAAATCGCACAGTTGTGGACTGCCAACCCTCCAGATGATGGGATGAAATGTTTTTCTTTCAAACAAGGAAAAAATTATGTCCGATGTGGTAGTCCAAACCGCCTTCAGAGAGATTATTGATTCTTGCCACTATGGTAGAGAGAGGTGAGATGGCAAAAGTGCAGACATAACAAGGGTACACACTGTGATTAATTAAATATATTTAAAAAAAAAGTATTTACTCCCACACAAAACGGCAATTTCATATTGCCTACCTGATATTAAGTAATACGTGAAACGAAAACTTTGTAGCCCCTTTTAAGAAAATTTAAGAACGTAGGAGTATGAAATATGGCACAGTAAAATTTTTATGTGGAGGAGGAGTCCAGAAAGATAAAACAAATTAATTATAAGGATTATTATAGTCGAAATTAGACCACTGGGTGACCACTAGTTATCGTTAATAAGCTTAAACCAACTGAATTAATCGTAAAGTGCAATGAATATATTTCAATCCATAAAATTGCAAACGAGCAATGAATCTTTTGTTTCAAATATTAATCCGATTAAATTGATTGCAATTTAATCGGCGGTTTGATTAATTTTAAATACATTGATGATCCAACTCTGAACTTGATTCTTGATATTATGTGAGATTATCGAGGAATTAATTATGTTTTATTTGTTTTTTTTTTTTTTTAAAAGACAACTCCCACATTAGTAATAAACATCCTGTGTCGTGGACTTTACAAACATACATGAAACGGACACAAAGAACATCCAGACTCGGGACAACAATTCGTGGATCACACAAAGTGTTGTAGGTACCGCGTGGGATTTGAACCCACGACACTTGGCGCTGTAGCAAGCGGCATGGCGACCGCTGACACCACTCGGCCAACCGTGCAGTCATAAATGTCTCTTCCGTTCGCGTAAGCGTTCTTGTATTATACTCGTAGATCAAAATTGTGTGATTAGAATACCAATCTAAAATCTAACTTTGTACCAATTTTATACAATTCTGTTCCTCCGTTTTGGCGTGATTGAGTAACAAATATGTTTCCTAAGTCTCACATATAAAATCAATCTAAGATTTTAAATAAATATTTCTGTTTTTGTATGTTTTTCACTGCTAGTAGTAATTAGTAAAATTTTATTTACAATAGGTAGATACTACGACTTGGTGCTAACGACTCAGCGTTCCTACTTTTTAATCTAACAACTCAACATCGCTGAATTTTCAATGTCCTACGACACAATTGAACATACTAACTTTATTACAAACATTGTATTCCATACGTTTATATTTTACTTTATTATTTTTATTTTGTTTTGCACTATAAAATAGATTCCTACCAATAAATACCTTTCTTGTTTTAATGGGTGCCAAGCGCTGACGATTGTAACAAATATACGAGCATTAGTACGATTGGCAACGATAAATCTCTTATTTAATGTGTCACTCTTATTTTTATGTAGTACTAGCTTTTGCTCGCGGCTCCCCCCGCGTGTTTATTGTGTACCGCAGTAAAGAGTGTCCTTCCTCAAGAATCAAAGTATGTCCATGCTATTTATTGAAATCGGTGCAGCAATTTGGCCGTAAAAGAGTGACAGACAGAGTCACTTTTACATTTATAATATAAATATGGATGAGAGAAACTTGTAAACCTATTCGTCAAGAAAAATAATAATGAGCATGAAGCAATCCAATCATCAATCCACTTCACAGGAGACTGTATTCATATCGGGGTTCCAAGGATTTCCTTCCGAGGGTGCACCTGGTTGCCCAGCTTCTAGTACCCGAGACGGTGTGCGGTTCTTAGTCGGTTCGAGTCCGACATAACCAGTTAGTGATATTCGAGGGTATGGCCGCACAAAAAAAGGGGGGACTGTAGTCATGAAAAAAAGGAAACAGTTATGTCGACAAATACTTTATTTCTCATATTAACATTAATTTACATAAAAACAACTATATCTTTTATGTCTAAAAAGGATCACTAATCGAGCTTTCAATTTCGAAATAGCAACATAATATTCAGTAATTACATACGAATTGTCAAGACTATTATGTAATTATACGTTCAACATTATAATCTAGACCTTTCTACACTATTTGGCACAATTCAGTACCCTGATCCTCTAAATTCTATTTATAAACCTTAATATTGTGCTACGTAGTTATAACTTTCGCTTTTTACTTTATTACAATAAACAAGTTAATACTTGAATATAATATAATGCGGATTTTTTTTTTGACACTACAAATGTCAAAAAAATATCAGATATTTTGTTTTTTTATTTCCTAGTATTTTAATGTTTTATTTTAATTATAAATAAGTATTACGAAAACAATAAATCTATGTAAGATTTAAAGTAGACTGTAAAGGAATGTTGCTGAATAATTGATGATGGTCTTACACCATCATCAATTATTGGACCGTCCATTAATCACGTGATGATTTTTTGCATTTTTTTGACCCCTCCCTCCCACTTGAAACGTGGTGAGGTTTAAGATTAGAAAATTTGCTAAAAATACACGTGGTTTTAGGGAGGGACGAGGGGTCCCCCATAAAAACAGGTGTATTTTTAGCAAATTTTCTGAATATTATCTTTAAGTAAGGTAGCAGGTTGTTTCTGACTGGCGTAAAAATAATATTAAAGGAATAGTGTAATCCATGCGAGAAACAAAGATGGTACTAGTACATAGTAAACTATGCAGAAAATCTCTCTCGGAAGAAATATAAACAATACGTACACGTGACTTCTTACTACACCCCCCGACCCCCCTTGTGATATTTAGTGATTTTTACCAAACCCCCTTCCTCCTCTTTTAAGCCTCACGTGTTTAATGGACCGCCCCTAAGTGACAATAATACAATTTCTCATTTTTTTATCATATTTTACCAAGTTATGGTAGCTGTGTGTGTGTATTTATCACTTTTTTATTAACCGATAGAATGTTCTTTGCATTTTGAGAATATTCTCTGGACTTTAAAAAAGATGGTCGCTGGATTTGTATCATTCTCTCTACTCAGGGCTAGTCCAGTTACAAAAGTATTCATATAACCTAATTGCAGAATAAATGATTTCATTTAAGTTCAATCGTAATTCACAAATCATATACCTACATTTATGTATAAAATTATTCTAATATAATTTTATTCCCAGTACTTCATATTTCTGAGCCAGGAATATGTGGTGTTTCCACTAAAAGCCACCCCGACGGATGGACTTAGGCGACATTTTATTTCAGGTCCCCCCAGGATTGACGCCGCGCCTTTGCAATTCACGGTGAAACCCGGACGTGGCTTGATAACAAATTTTGAACCTCTCCTACCGCCGGCCGCAGTAATTGCTTTTATTTTCTCACCAGCCATTTTTTGAGTAATAGGTAGTAATAGGAAATATCTTTTCCATTTAAAAGTAAAAAAAAAAATATTTGAGTGTTTACGGTTCAACGGTTTTTTAGCTATAGGACGGCAAGTTACGTATACAACAATAGTACTGTGGTTTTGTTTAATATCATTTAGTAATAATTCTCTTACTGTAAACAACATAAAATATCATTGACCGACTACTATATATGCTAACCTTTAAACTACACAAAGAAATAGTATATTATAGTCCATTCGCTTAGATACGGACACCTAAATCGCGCCGCCGTCGCACGTGCGGCAAGCCACCACAAAATCAAAAGGCACGCCTGCGGCGTACTCTCAATAGCAAGTATGATTTGTCAGTTTACGCCGTTGTATGGGTTAATATATTTGTATTTTACAATAATAACTATGCGGGTGCACCGACACTATCTAAGCGAATGGACTATACATAACATTTAAAATGTTTATAATCTACTAACATCAATATATACTAATAATCTAAGTAACTACTCATCATTATAATAATTTGACCTCCCCGTCACTGAGAGTTTTTAACTACGTTAACTTTTCTTCCCTTCAACTTCAACTTAACATTTGAAATCGATATTAGTTAAGCCGATACTAATAGGCCGTAATAAAAATTCGATTCACGTTCCCCAGTATTGGACCATCAAAATAACATCCCTAGACTTTAATTTCGAACAACACAACATAGTAACATTCTTATTTCAAAATTCTTATACATTATGTACACACAGGTACATTTATTCATTTTGAACCTTATTACAACTACCTTAAGTTGAAAATAACAACAAAATTTAGCTACATAGCTTGACAATTAACAAGTAAATCACGTCTAAATGCACATACTACTTTTCGTATTAAGTTCTCGTTGTAAGTTTTAAGTTTCTTTTTAATAAATATTCATATTACTAGAATTCATATAGTTTATAAAAAATAAATAAATAAAATAGTAATAGTATTATAACGATGTAAGACATGGATGTAGAAGATCTCTTAACCTTAAAGGGGTTTGGTCTAAGGCGAAATTTGTATAATCATCTTTCATCATTTGGGGTAGGTAATAGTTTAACGGGTTTCATATGAATATCAGTTTTTCCACGAAGCGACTAGTATTTATCGAACCTCCGCAACCTTAAGGGCAACTATATTCTCAGGCGCAGAGTGGCACACCGTGTGGTTTTAGTCGGTTCGATCCGACACACCGCCCCGCCGCAAACCTCGGCGGGGTGAAGGACCGAGGGGGTTTCCACACGTAAAAAAATTGAGCGTACTGACTATATTACATTCTTATAATTCCATAATCCTTAAATTAATATAATAATTATTATATTGAGAATTTAAATATTTATAAATAGTTCTACGTAATAAGAAGTTTATATATTTGTCGAATGATATTGAATTACATAACAACATTGAGTTTTATTTTTTTTAATATGTCTCAAACTACACTTGCAACAAAGCAATAGGCATGATGACAGTAACGAAAAATCATTAAAACTATGTATTTTTCTGAGATCGTAGAGTTCATCATATGGATTCAGGGAGCATAAAAATCGTATTTCATTTCATAATTAGAGCGAGATTAAAAGTTATTTAACGAAAATAAAACTATAAAATACAACAATCGGCCATGTTAAATTGAAAACCAATCAGAGCGAGTGACGTCACGTCTATGTTAACGTCATTTTGTTTGGATGGAATAGACAATCACATTATTTTTTTTAAGTGCTATTACATATAGTTTGTGATTCCCGACAATCGGTTATCTTTTTTTGTGATATCAAAAGCAAGAAAAGTCAGCTATAGAACAAGGATTTACCAGGCAAACGGCACTGATTTGTCAACTAACTCGTGCAAAGTAAACAAATAACTTATTAGGAATATTTATTGATGCATTATCATACTGTACTACCCTCACACCACGTAGAGACTTTTGAATTCATATTTAACAAACAAAATAATTATTGCTATAACACCCAATGTTTACTACTAAAACTCGTTGAAAACAGATGTGACGTCACGAACAGACGCCATGACACCATTTTTTTTTTATATAACTTTATTTCTTGTAGAAATATGATTGTTTTTTGAGAATAGTAGATACTTCCGAACATCACAGGACAGTTTTTCAAAATTAGTCATCATGCCTATTGACTAAATGGCGGATCACGCGTAGTGGTTTAGGCGATCATCTCGCGGCTCCCTAGTGCGATATCTATTGTGCGGTCGACCTTGACGTGACTTCGTGTGATCCACGTGACTATTCAGTCATCGTGGTTTATGTCATAATGACATTTAATATTGGAACGAAGTTCCTTATGGCGCGTTGTGTAAGGGGGCTAGACGGAAAAATTGTCACGACACAATTTGTTGACACGACACAATTTGTTACAAACACAGATATTTTCGTTTCGTCTTTCTATTTCGAACTTCGTTCCATCCGGGTGTCCCTTGACACCTCTCAAGTTTTTTATATACTCGTATATATATTAATATACAAAATATATTTACATTCTAAGGTCAACAGAAATAATCTGATTTATTTTGTTAAGAAAAATAACAAAATTGAAGGATTATAATAACATCTAGCAATATAATTATCCTACTTACCTATCTACAAGTATCTATTGCTTACGTTATACGATTTCTCGTAACAATGTTAAGGGTAAATAGTCATAATAAAACAGTAAATAAAACTAATACTTAAGGTGTAATATACACATAAACATAAATCAATATAAACTGAGAATCATTTTTATACATTTTAACCAGTATGAATATACTGAACACTTTCATTGTATAGGTAAAAAGAAATGCAGAGCAACTGCATACAAACCAAATACCTCAATCAATAGCCAGCAAACAGAAACTTTGAATGTCAGGGATAACTTTAGTCATCGCCACTATAATAATAGCTCCGCTAAAGTCACGTATAGATGACAAGCTAAATGATATTAATAATTTATATTATTTAGCTTGTTACGTATACGTATACGTATACGTGATACGTATAATTAGCTAAAATAAATATTTAAAAAAAACCAGATATGAAAATACAGGTCAATATTAGTCACTATACTTGTATTAGCTACAAACATCCTTATTCCATCAAAATAGTACAGTTAACAACACTTTCACATAATTGAGACATTAATTTTGTTTGTACTCTTCAATATTAAGTATAGTTCGAAAAGTTCAATGTTGGTCTTAGCCTGTCACAGTCCCAGGAGACAAAAGGCGAGTAGGTTAGAACATCAGTCGTCCGCGTCAACCTCGTCATCACTCATCTCCTCTTCGCTGGTGCAATCGGGCTGAGATGCTTGTGCGGTGCATCGCTCACACCAACAGACGAATAGGTAGTTTTGAGCGAGCTCCTATAAAAACAATATTTTAGGATCTTAGCAATGTTTCTAAGACGTCACAAAGACTGCTCAAATTCGGTCCGCGACTCCGAGGTTATTTTTTATTTTATTGAATAGTGGGCAAACTCAGGTCGAGCCGACCCATTCATGCCGAAGCATAGCTCTCCCACGGTTAAAAGTAGCTTTGTCCTTCCTCAGCAATTAAAATATTTCCATGCCTTTCATTAAAATCCTTAAAACCGTCAAAGTATGACAAATGGACTTTCCCATTTATAATATCAGTAGAAATTAGAATTTAAACTGAACAATTTAATGTGTTTAGCATAGAAATTTAAACCATGCATTGTTATAGTTTTAGTATAGTTAAAGTTATGTTCATCATCCCTTAATATTTCTAACATTACTGTTTAGTACATTGACCTATTTCAATTATTTGAACTCACACATTAGAAAAAAATTGGTCATACGACCTCAAAAGCTTTTTTTAATAGATTTTTTTTAACGGTATACCACTTTTAAAGGGTTTCTTTCAAACTTAAACATTTTCTTCAAACATTTCTTTATCGAAGAGATTCAGTCGTCTTACCTTCTGTCTGGAATGTCTCGACCTCTGCAGCGCACACTCGTCTAAATAACTGATACATATTTCGTCCCCTGGCATAATCGGCTTCAGCGCTTTCAGCTGTACCCTGTGGTTGCCATGAGGAAATGTCGACTCAGCGTTAGGAGAGCAACTGTGATTACAAGCGCTTTGCAGCTGGAACAACCCTGAGCCTTCTGTGTTCAGAAAAGTGCCAGACTCTGAAAATATTAACAAAGTAAGTGGATTTATAACAAATTGTAATATATTTTTTCCTTTTTACTTATCATACACACATTACTGAAATTAGATATTATTCTCTTACAAATAAATTATAAGGCCTTTATTCTGTGTCAAGTGATTAGTTTTGATAAATAAATAAAATAAATAAATAAATATTTCGGACATCTAACACACAACGCTATCTAGTCCCAAGCTAAGCAGAGCTTGTGTTATGAGTACTAGACAACTGATATGAATACATATATACTTTTTTTTGTAAATACATACATATTATACATAGAAAACACCCAAACTCCGAAACAAATATTTGTAGATCACACAAACACTTGGTCCGACCCAGGATTTGAACCAGAGACCTCATGCACAGCAGTCGCATATGCTACCACTGCGCCACCGAGGCAGTGATGATGATGAAAACAGATTTTATAAGGTGTCTCTTAGCATAGCAGCTTCTCTTATAAATAATAGTTATTAAAAAATCGGCCAAGTGCAAATCGGACTTGCGCACTGACGGTTCAGTACCATTCAATCTATACATATCAAGCATCCACCTGTTGCCGTTATAAATATCGAGCAAATATCGAGAAAAACGGCATAAAATCACGTTTGTTATATGAGAGCCACAATTAAATATTTGTTTTATTGTTTTAGTATTTGCTGTTATAGTGGCTACTGAAATACATCATCTGTGAAAATTTCAACTTTTTAGCTATCACAGGTCATGAGATACAGTCTAGTGACAGACAGACAGTGGAGTTTTAGAAACAAGGTCCGTTTTGCCCGTTCACTTTATACAAATTTATAAGTCTCTAACATACAGCTACAGTCACCGGTAAATAAAAATGAAATGGTTCTCTTACCTTCCTCCACATATTGATACAACTTATCAATAAACAGATCCAGCTGCTGCCTCTCATCATCAGACATAGTAAGTTCTAGAACAGCATTCACCCACATTGCCAGGGGACTGGTACCGATTCCCTGTCCATTAGTCCCAACGAGAGCCATAAGGGCGCAAAAGCCTTCTGGTGTTAGGAACTGAAATATACAACAATATGGAGTTTAATGAAATGCCAATATAATTAAGAAATTAAATAAAACAATTTTAAACCTCACTACTTTACTATACTTGTTATTTATTATATAGCAGTGGGTTTCAGAACTTTATTGTTAGGAAGGTTGGTGATGGAAAAGGCATGGTAAATGAGCAGCAAACTTAGTTGTCGATGCTTGCCAGCTTCTTTGCCACTGATTTAATCATATTTTAATCAGATTTGTCGTAAGACGTAAGTTTAATATGCAATAACGCCGGCGGGTTGTGGCGCCAGTTCGCTGCGCTATTCGAGTTATATAGTAGTGCGGTCCCGCCGGCCAGCCAACCAGGCCGCTTGAATGGTGTAGAAGCCATAACAGAATTAGCCACTGAACTCATAAAATATACCTAGCACATTCCATGAAATATACAAATTCTACAGAGAAAAATAAAGTTGATGCTTATATAAAACACATAAGAATAAAATATGGAGCACCACTCAGCATATGGCCGTCCATAAATTTCATCAAGATTTTTTATTTTCCCAATTATCACTTAAATGCAACATGCATTTTATTTACTATAATTCGAAAAAAAGTAAAATGACAAATAATACATACTTCTTGAACATGATCTCCACTTATAACATTAGCTGTTAATTCCCTCAATGTATTCAGTTGATCCCCAAACTGCTCTCCCAAAAGCTTGTGAACCAATTCTGCATCCTCATTGACTGTACGGTGACAAAACTGTTTGAATGTAGCTGCAGCTGCCGGTGGGTCTGCACTTTGTTCAATAAAGGCCAATATTCTAACAAGTAGCATTATACTTGTTGATTCTGGTGGATAATGCATTTGCCTGGAAATAGAGTTAAATAGTTATAGAATGTTTACCTATAATTCTATCAAAATTATTGAAATTATACAAATTTTATAAACAATAATGTTAAATTGTATTGTCTTGACCTAAACTACAACTACGCATAAAACCTTTCTTAGTTACCTTAATTAAAATACTAGGCCAAAAAAAAACAATGACTATATTTACATACAAGCATCAATAAATTTATCCGCATCATCACCAACTGGTATCTTCCCCAAAAAGGTAGTAGCTTTGTCCTAAAATACCTTATTGAAACCATTTTGCTAAGATAACTAGTACCCATCACGGGATTGCATCGACATATTTATTTATATTTAAATAAATTGAGAACTTGTAAATTTAAGTATTATACGACACTTAATTTTTTTTTAGCATTTTTTTAAATTACTTTTTTTTTAATATGTATGTAAATTACATCTTTCTGCTTCTTGTTAGTAATTCATAATAAACACATTATATTTTAGTGAACAACCACATTCTTAATGTTAAAGATGCTTAACCACAAAGAGGTTTATGTATAATGTGAATTTTTAAATGAGGTACTGGCTTATGCCTACGGCTTTACCAGCACATTCATGTTGGTTATCATGCTAAAAAGTACCCTATGAACTTCTTCAAAAATCAAAGTATCTCCAAGCTTAACAGCATTGACATTTGTGCAGAAGTTTAGCCATGAAAACTCAACACAGTGTGACTTTACAATTTATAACATTATATAACTAGTATGAATAACAAAATAAATTGACACTTACTTCCATGCTTCAAGGAGCACCACAATAGGATGTTGAGCATTACTAGAATCATGACACAACAATCTGTGAAAAGCCACAAAAGCCTTTTGCTTGCACTCTTGGGAACAATATAATATTCCACATTGATCACAGCTTGTGATGGCTTCAAAGTTTGTTTCAAAACAATCAGAGTGTGGAAGAACTATGTCTGGTTTACATGAGAGTCTTCGAACATTTTGTTCTGGGGTTTCTAGTGGCCTGGAATAGTATAAAAAACAATTTAAAGTTAGAAATAAACATACAATAATATTTATATGTAAAACATAAATATTAATTTATGGATGTGTTATTTTATTTGTTTATATGTATTTTTTTCCTAAAGACAGGTAATGTCCGGCAATGAACTATTAAAGAGATAATGATGATAGGTATAGGTAGGTATGTATTTAGAAATATTTAAGGATAATGGTTACCATACTACAAGCCGTCTAATTGGTAATTAGAGGGATGGACAAGTAACTTTCTTTTGGAGGGATTTTATTATTCCTACACATATATATATATAATATTCTACGTGCGACACGTTGTTTTATTTATCTTTTACATGTCACTACATAAAATATCAAAATCTACATTTCAATTTTTTTACACAATTTTAGTAAAAGTTACAACATAGAAACGTAGCATATGATCGACAAATATTAAAAATAATATCGTAACAACACAGTTAAGCTAATATATTTAAGAATTAAATTCTTTATTACCTCATACAATAGTCACATGCTAAATATCTGTAGGCCGCATTCCACGCAAACTGACAGGAAACTAAGGGATCCTCTTCTAAAATAATATCACCTTGATCGAATTTCTTCGTAGCGAATAACGCTTTACCCTAAAACATAAAAATTATAAGCCAAAATCTATAAAATATTGCGGCACCCAAATCTCTTACTTACCTTTTTACTATTCGATGTTCTCACTTCAAATCCTTCCATTTCTGTATTATAAATTAGGACTATAAGATATAGATGTCAATTAAAAGCCTGGAAACAGTTAGGTATCCAGAATATTTAAATATTCATAAACAAACACCAATACAAATCCGCAACAAGAACTTTGAGGTTATTTTGCTATTTCTGCCTCATAGGGTTGCCAACTTCTTTTTTTTTCTTTTACATATGCCTGCATAGCAATCTCGTATTTTGGTCTCCAAACTGTGCAATAATTATAATTATTCGGAAAAACATATTGGATGACCACAAATTAGGCTGTTTTAAAGCGAGTTAATAAAATTTAGATACGATAAATTAATAAAATATTGTCTGGGCCCTGTCCAAAACAGCCGTTGGGGTGGTTTTCGAATTAATCACCACATACTCCTTGCTTTTGAAATAAAGATATGTCTTAGGCGAGCCTCATGGTCACACAGCAGACCACAAATTATCTAATATCTCGTATTTGTATGATACGAAGAACGTTCGCAACCCAGTATCAAAAATGATAAGCAAAATAAAAAAGTTTCATCCGCATAAAAAAATTGATCCCTCTATTAATATGGGACATGTGTCTATTAATTCGAATGAAAACTGATTATCAAATTATGGTATTAACTTTTCTTCAGGTACTCCCCAAACGTGTACTTTGACATTTGATTTGGGTTTGATTTATCAATACCCAAACGTGTACCGACCGGGGTGTGTGGCAATCCCCTCTGATGGACGGACCACCGACTGGTAGCATATCGGACTCTAACCGACGAAAACCGCACGCTGCCGAACCAGGTTTACCATTAAAAGAAAATCCCTGGAACCCTGGATCGTGTCTCGGCTCCCTCCTCGCCGGACATTCTGCCAGCGTGTAGAGCGACGTGTCCACAGTCTGGCCGTACCAGTGGTGGCACTCAGACGCTGGCTCCGCGCGGATCAGACACAGGTGATCTCCGAAGCATCTTTTGCCAGTGAACGTCTACGTCAGCCGATATGAGAAGGCTCTCCTCCATAACGGGTTTTATCACCGCAATAACGCCGTGCCCAGCACTCGGTTGCCCAAGTTGTTCCTTCCAATCCTCCACGAAGACCTGGCAGAGTTGAAATTTCTAATCTTCGATTTCTCGAACCTCAGGACTCCCACCCAACTTCCGCGCCTCTTTGCGCTACAGATAAAGAGCTGGAAGGGCTCTCGCCTCCAGGTCCCATGATGGAATTCCGGCCAGGAGACTGGACCCCTCAAAAGAGATCATACGATACCCTCTTATGATCCTGATGGATAGTGCTCGTGGCGGTCGTCGCTGATAGTGCCCTTAGGGCTTCCACCAATACCGGGGCCCCATAAAGGGCCATAGATCGCACAAACTCTGCGTAGATCTCCGAGAGTCATCCGGCCCTCTCATATTTGGCAGCAACCGTGCCAATGCACGCGCTACGCCAACCAGCTTGGAGACCAAACTTCGGAAATGGTGTCCGAAGTCCTATCGGCCGTCGAGTACGTGCCCCAAATGCGAGTGCCTCCTACTGGCTGAGTCGATCAGGTGACTTACTCCGAGGCCCGTGAAAGAAAAACGCCTCGGATTTGTGCAGAGCCCGTCTTGGTCAACGCCGGCCGTGCCCCTTAGGGTTGCCTCTCGGTGCGCCACACGCCTTCACAAGCGTGTCATCCGCATAGCACCCAATCGCAGCTAATGTTCCGGCCCTAACACCGACCCCTGCGGGACACCGCACGACATTTCACGTCGACCCAGACCGGTCTTACTTGGGTAGATGACGGCTCTCTCCGACAGATATGCCCCGACTGTGCGGCGGAGGTCGGGAAGTACTCGGTAATACAATAGTGTCTCCCTGATGCAATTCCAGGGCAAAGTGTTGAACGCGTTGGCGATATCCAAGGACACCACCAGTACCACTTCTGCCCGGGAAACTGCTTCCTCCGCCAGAGCCCTCACGAACATGATCACATCCACGGTGGATTGTTCCTGATGAAAACCGTAATGGTTGTCAGCCATATCCGGCCCTACCGTGAAGGATTGCTTGACGAGGCGCCATGCAATCACTCTTTCAAAGAGCTTGCATACCTCGTCAAGCAACATTATACCGGTGACTGCTGGTGGTGCGCTACAAATAAACACCAATCACAGGCTATCATTTCGGTGAGTTAAAAAGGAAAAATTAAAAAAGATGTGAAACGAAAGAACTTGTTTCGAATAGAAGAAATATACAGGGTGTCTCAAAAGAAATTTTATATTTGTTTAGCTTACTGCGTGAACGCTGCGTACTTGAGGGGTGCGGGGGTTATGTCAATTGGTAGCTTGGCTCTTGGGGATTCAGTCGCTATGGAGCGTTTCTCGGGAGCAGACCGCGTTGTGCGTGCGAGAGTTTTACAAGAACGGTGATTCGACAACTGTCGCGCGTAGAAAATTCTGCAGTATTCGAGGTTTTCGCCACTTAAATGATGCGCCAAGCCTTCCTCTCATTCGACATTGGGTTAAAAAGTTTGAAGAGACTGGATCAACGCTGGATAAATCAAAATCCGGGCGACCTAGGTCATCAAGAACGGTAGAAAACGTGGAGAGTGTTAATCAATCTGTACGTGACGACCCGAGCCTTTCAAATCGGAAGCGCGCGAGTGCTTTAAATGTGCATAGATCATCATTACATCGCATTATGCACAAAGATCTAAAGCTGCACCCCTACAAAATTCAATTGGTGCAAGAATTAAAGCCCCAAGATGCCGGTCAGAGGCTTAATTTCGTAAATCAGATGATTGAGCGATTTTCAACGTTTACCAACATTTTGTTTTCGGATGAAGCTCATTTTCATCTTAATGGCCACGTAAATAAGCAAAACTGCCGCTACTGGAGTTCAGCCAATCCGAAACGCAAACATCAGAAACCCCTACACTCGCCTAAAGTGACCGTATGGGCTGCCATGTCGGCGCGAGGAATTATCGGCCCTTACTTTTTTGAAGACGAAATGGGGCGTACAGTTACAGTGAATTCAGAGCGTTATGTGGAGATGTTAGACAACTTCTTGGTACCTGAACTGCAAAACTTTCCTGGCTATAACCAAAGAACATGGTTTCAACAGGACGGAGCAACTTCACACACGTCCAATATATCTCTGCCACGTGTTCGTGAAATTTTCTCAGGAAAATTGATCTCCCGGAGAGGTGACATAAATTGGCCTCCACGTAGCCCAGATTTAACCCTTATGGACTTTTCCTATGGGGTTATCTTAAATCTAAAGTTTACGCCAATAAACCAACTTCACTGGCGCATTTGAAAGAAAATATCCGTCACGAAATGGCAGCCATCCCTCACTCCACCTGTCGAGCAGTCATAAGTAATTTTACTGTTCGATTAAATGAGTGCCAACAACGTGAGGGTTTACATTTAGACGATATTATTTTTAAGAAATGAATTCCCAAAAAGTGTATTTTAACAATAAATAAACATTTTTTCTATATACCGCTTCCTTTTTTTTTAATCAATCCACTAAATATGAAATTTCTTTTGAGACACCTTGTATTATCGCACGATATATGTAAGTATATCTAGTCGTATTAACTTACATTGTTCTACTTTTAAATAAAGCACAGAAAAGGCACAGTTTAATACAGCTACTTAAAACCAAATATATTTGTAACGTAAAACTATTATTATGATATATTTATATTTCTTGTACATTGCCATCTTATCGATTTAATTATATATACCTATAACTATTTAAATTAATATTTAAAAGGCAACTATTTACCTATGTACTTATAGTAATTACAGACCTATTGCAATTCTCAATACGGTTAACAAAATATTGGAAAAAAAATATAATTAAGCAGATTACTACCTTTTTACAGAATAACAATATATTAAATGATGTTCAACACGATTTTCGATTTAATAGAAGTACGTAATGCAGTGCGCATTGGAAAAATTTACAGACGAAGTCAATAGGAGTTTAGATGAGAGGAAAATAGCTGTAAAAATGGTTATATATTTATTTTGATTTTGAAAAGGCATTTGATACCCTGGATCACGGTGACTTGTTGCAAGCCATGTACGAATGTGGGATAAGAGGCCCAGTGTTGCTCAAAGTGTGTGTCAGTGGCACTGAAAGTATAGAGGGCGCCATTTGAAGTTCCTACTGGATGTGTGTATGGCCCGTTGGGATACATAATATACGTCAATAGCATGCCTAATGTACTCGTACCTAAAAAATGTAAAGCGTTTATGTATGCCGATGACTCATGTTTAGTCTATAGCCATAAAAACATTTATATAATACAAGAAACCATGCAAAATGACGTTAATAGGTTAGTACAATGGGCCCATGAAAATGGTATCATTTGATTAATCAACTTGATTATACAATCCTCTTATCATGAACAAAAAGAATTTTCGATAACTGTGAAAGGCCATACGTACAAATGTATGCATAACTTTAATCAATATTGTCAGTGTTTTGGTTGGTGGTGAATGATACATTCACATGGGACCTACATGTAAGCAACGTTTGTAACGGACATAAGGACTTACATTTCCAACATATCTAAACAGAATTCACAATTTGCAGATAAGACTACTTAACTTACCGTACCGGCAGCTCCGTACCGGGAGAGGTACATACAGCGACCCAATATGGGAGGTAAAAGGATTTAATATTTATATTGGAATGCTTTAATATAAAAAAAATAACATTAAATGTAATATATTAACAATTATAATAAATTTTATTATGGTCACAAACTAAATTATGGGTTACAATACAATAAAGGTACATTAGATTATGTTCCTTAAAACTTGTATTTTTATTTACCTACATTAACACCAAATAGTAATCAAAATTCTTAAACTAAACCTTAACTCTTATTAATTTAGACACAAAGTTGAACAACAAAATGAATATTTTGAGATCAGGGCAGGCAAAACCTTTGAATAAAAAACTTTATGAAGAAAATTGCCCCCAAGTTCGTTTGGCACCTTTTTTTGATTTTGTATTTGTTGTTTAATTTAGTGTGTTACTTTCTTTTCGGTTAGAACTTTCGCCAAAATCATTTAGACATGTTTGTTCATGTTTTGTACTAGCCATGAAAATCCATCGCTCAAGCTCTGTCCGACAATTCACAGTACCTAGTAACTGCAAAGGAATCGGTGTTGTAGCAAAAATGTAGAAGACTGACAACAGCTTAGATTTACCCCCTACATTTTTGCAGCTACTAGTCATATTATAATTTATTTGTTTACCAAGATGCAATAAAAAGAGAATATATTAATGTATAAACAGTCATACATATTTATATATTTTGGAACATATACCCGATATGGCCAACAAAGTGCTACGCTTGCCATACTTGTCTTGTCAATGCAAAAATATCTTAATTTTATTACATTCGTAAATCAGTATCACACAATTTTATAATTTCGTGCTTATTATCAATTGATTCGCTTTATGTAACTCAATTTGAGCGATGGTATCGAACATCGGTAGAGTTTTTGTCTCTGGTGTGAATATTAATAATACACCAGCAACAACAGCAGTCGCTGAGAAGAGAATTGATGGAAGTGCCGCTATATCAGTCATCTGAAACATAAAAACATTTAAACCTGTGAATAAAGGTTACGAATCTCAAGACAAATAATCATAGAGTTGGTTTTTTGGAATTACGCATGGTCCATAATTTTGCGTCGACTGCTGCGGATCCCCTGGACAGTAAATAGGACCAACGTATCGATCCTAGGGGAGCTGAAAATCAAACAGAGGTTACTGTGCAAATACGAATCCTCAAATATTTCGGCCACGTTGTTTGTGACGAAGATGGAGCGACTCGTTGTCCAGGGACAAGTGGAAGGCGAACAGTCGCACGGACGCTCACCTACGCGTTAGACGGATCTCATCAGAGCTACAACACAAACCACCATCGTCCAGAGTTCCCGAGATGCAATAGATGGAGACGCATCGCGGGAGCCTCATTTCCCCACGAAATTGCAGCATCATCAACCACGACTGCTCTGTCTAGTGTAAACGACTAAATAGAAAATTTTGACCAAAGTAATTAGCACATCAACAGCCTATAACAGTCCACTGCTAGACATAGTCTTGGGCTTACTACACCACGGTGACCAGGTGGGATGCTACAGGATTTGTTTCCAGTTTTTCCTCTCTTTGTAGGGATGTTGTCTTGCGTAGTTTGTTTAGTTAGTTTACCTTAGTCACCTTTTACGACACCCACACAATTGCTAAATGCTGAATAACTTACAAATGACATCTGAGATACAATGGTTTACTATGGGGATCTTGTGTCAACTGCGGTGAATTGACGTGCGTTTCAACGATTCTGCCATACATACTATAGTCATCAAATATAGCTCACTTAGGACCCATTATATTTTATCCGTGGTGCTTCCCGGTTTTAAAGAGATGTCTGCCTATTTTGTCTTCATTTTGTCTCCCGCTTTACTAAGGAGTGAAGTGAACTTACAATATTTCCAACTCCTCCATTTTCGAAGTTATACTTCTTATGACGCGATGGAGGAAAATGATGAGAGTGATTTTTACGATGCGCGCGCACACCGACACCTGAATTCTACATCGTGAACTTAGTTCTAGGTGGCATGAAAATCGATAACTATGTTCAAGTTGTACTCGTATATTCTAGTATTTTTATATTTAGAACACGTGTTTCGTAACAGTACATTTAAACAGTGTGAATAAATAAATATTATTTATTTAAATAAAATCTTTTTGATTAATTTAAATATTTATCGTTAATCACTACTGCATTTTAGTTATTTTTTTTCCATACGCCAAAGAAGTATAACTTCTAACGCGTGTACATAAGTACACACACTCATATTTTTTCGTATTAATTTTCGTTGCGTGTTCCAACACAGTTTAATTTTTCCTGGGATTTCCCGGAAACTCGGTGTGTTCGTAGGTGTGGGTCACTGCTGTTTATCGTATTGTACAGGAGATACAGTGGTCGGCGTGTGGACGGAATTAGTCCCATTCATAGAATTAAGTGTAAAATTTATTTTTAAATTTATTTAAACATATAACTTGAGACTTCATTATAAAAAAACAGCGAAAAATTCTTACCAGAAGTGGTGTCAAAGGCGCAAACATACTCCCAACTCTTGCTGTAGTGTTGCAAAAGCCCAGCAACGTTCCTCTAACACTGGTTGGGAATAGTTCCAAACTGTATGTGTATATGCCAGTAAAACATATAACCACTCCCATTTTACCAATTAAAAAGAACGAAAGCTTTACCCAAGTTAAATCTGTAAAAAAATATAACATTATTTTCTTTTTACTATTATGATCAATACTGGAATACTTTATAATTATGGTGTAATATTAATTTACATTACTCACCTATAAAGGAATTGCTTATATTGATATTTTAATAATTTACAACTTAAAGTTTCCTAAACGTAAGCAATACTCACTCGCCTGAATTAATAAAAGCCAGCCTGAATACAAGAGCAATTAGTTAGGTTGCATGAAAATTCGTTAATAAAGTTTCATACACAAATATCTTATCAAATCATCACCATCTTCAGCCTTTTTATATTCCACTGCCGGTCATAGGCCTCTCTTAAAAAAGGAGGTTTGGAATGTTATAGGTACTCTGATGGCTAGCCGGTATATTGATACTAAATTTTTCCTTACAGTGCTATTTTCCAGCAAAGTTCGCTGCCTTGGTAGCCTATATTATTTTATTTTATTACAAGTTTAAAAATTAATACGTACAATCAGGAGTGTAGCTCTGAGCAATTAGAAAAACAGCACTGACTACATATCCACACTGCAAAGTTACTTTTCTTCCATATTTGTTGAAAGTGAAGTAGGCAATCAGTTCTCCGGGAAAAGACGATGCTGCAGCTAATATGAAATTTGTGTATTTACTGCCTGGTAGCAGTACACTGTGTACCAAGGATCCGTAATACAGAAAACTAGAAGCGAAAAAACAAAACGCAGCAACGACTGTACGAGTCATTATTTCTTTTGAAGAAATAATAGCTTTTAAATTTTCCTTCTGCTTTTGGTCTCCAACGTCAAACCGCGACCGAAGTTCTTCGTCAGTACATTCATCAAGATCTTTGTCAGCGATATCTATCTTGTTCACCCTTGCTATTATCTTCAAAGTGTTCTTTGCTTCTTCCATTTTTCCTTGGAGAATCTGCCATCTTGGACTTTCTTTTAGTAGGAAAAAGTAGCTAATAAATAATATCATCGGTGCATAAATGGTCAAGATCAGCCATTTCCAGTATTGTAAAGTCATGGCCAAAATAGCAAAGACAATTTCGCCCACGTAAACTGCATAAGAGAATATGATACCGGCCATAACTCTTTGAGATGTTCCACCAATTTCTATCACTAAAAAAATATTCAATTTTAAAATACCAGGTTTTCTACTTTTGTTCACATTTGACTAAATTTGAAAAAAATATTGGTGCTTACATAATATAACTCCTACTGTGTAAAGACCAGAACTCATTATAGATTCCATTAATTCCAAAAATATATAAGGATAGTAATCTTTAAGCAGAATCTTGAAAACTCCAATGCTAGCTCCTACTCCACATAATATAAAAGTGGGTTTTCTTCCAATTCTGAAAATATTAGAACATACTAAATAGTGGCTTTATTAAGCACCTATTAAGATAATGTTTTGAATGTGACGAATAAAAATCTAGATTTACTTAAGCATATTGAGTTTTACACTATCTATAGATACATATATGAATATTTAAATAGATTTATTGATCGTTGTAGGTATACCAAATCTATAAATACCCAACTTTATTGGGATGACTGCAGCATAGTGTAACAGACGAAGTTTTTTTTTACATCCAACCGAAGGATCATGTTATGTAGCTTTTTTCTAGAAAACTATACTATTAGCATGTTATATACCTAATAGAAATATAGGAATATTCACTTTTAAATATGTTTTAGACCTGCTACCCGTACGATGAACTTGGATACCTCTCCTTTCACATCGACAAGTTTAGTTGCCAGTTCGTCGATTGAAGTTATTGATTAAATTTGATTTAAGAGATAATAACGTAACATATGTTCAAATCACTAGATGAGTAAGAATAAACATCAAAGAGGCTACTTCTAAATCTTTTTAAGATTTTTTAGACTTGAACTTGTCACAAACGTTAAGAATATTTCACAGTACAATACTAAACTAATTTTCTTTTAGACCTAACACAGCGCTAAAGTTATAAGAATAATTTTATTCTTACTTGTCAGCTATCCATCCAGCAAATAGCATAGAAATGATCATACCGGTATTGTGAATACCTCCGACCATTTGAACTTTTAAAGGTTGACATGCTAGATTGAGCTGAAAATAATAGATAATAAAAGTGAATAATGAAAACATGTGATAGTACCGTTTAAGGTATGCGAAAACTGCTTGCGGGTTTTAGACCATATGTGCTAAAATATATAATTGTAACATGTAAATGGCAGATAGACGGATTTCCTGAAATAATGCTTGTATCTATTAGTATCCGCATTATTATTATTATAAAAGGTTTGTTTAAAAAATTATTAACATTGTTGTTATTCGCTACCTGCCCATCTCAACCCCAAGGTTATGTAATGTTTAAAAGAAATATTTCTCAGGAAACCAAAGTTATGTAAGTGCGTCGTAGATTCACAAGCAGTACGAGTTATTTTGTGATTTCATCAAACCACGTGATCTGCTGATGATATTAACTGCATTAAAGAAATGATCGTATATTAATTGACATTTATTTAATCCGAATATTTAAATAACACTAGGCTGTTGGAAATAGTTAAGTACACTACGTCGAGCGAGCGCCGGTCATCGACTTGAAGACTTGTACACTACTCGTGTCGACAGTAATTGATTGTGACTGGCTGGGTTGAATCAAGTTAGTCAAACAGCTTCCATTCCAAGTCTATTTTTGTCCCTTATTACTTAAGGGCATTACTTAACTTACTTAATAATTTATCGTGGTCTTATAAGTAAGCGTCAAGGTGTAGCGATGAAAACATCTTGTTGCTTTTTGTATCTCAATTTTTCTTAGATTACTTTGAGTTTAATGAAAGTATCTAATAATAACAAACAATGTTTATTATTAGCCGGAACAAACAGACAGACAATAATTGCATTTTAGGGTTAATTTATTTATTTATTTAGACATCATGCACATTTGGTGCATTGGCGGACTTAATGTCTAAGGCATTCTCTACCAGTCAACCAATGGGTGATGCAGAGAAGGCAGGAAGTAGGTGCATTTTGGTTGTTATGTTCGTAAGAATAGGAAACTAAATAATATATCGAACGAATATAATAATATATATATAGATATATACATAGACATCTTATACTTAAACGTATACACAAAGCCAAATACATATACGAGTATTTCCTTAAATAAATACATATACATATTATTTTATTGCTTTTATCTTGAACGTGAAAGTATTAGGGGCTATCCTGATCTCTCGGTTTCGTACCCCAAAAGGTAAAACGGAACCCTAATAGGATCACTTTGTTGTATGTCTGTCAAGACCCTTTTTCTCAGGAATGCGTGGAGGTATCAAGCTTAAATTCATATCACATGCTCAGGCATTTAGGCAATTATTGAATTATAGAATAATTATTGAATTGAATTATTATTTAAGTAGACCTGAGTCTACTGTACCTTAGAGCTGTGAAAACATCAATCCTTCAAACTAACGCATTTAAAAGATATAGGTACTTTTTGACACACAATTTTTTGACACTCGCAAGGGAATCAAAACCTACTGGGAACTTCCCGTAACCACAGAATCTTGAAATTTGGTCTTATAGCACAGATAAATAAAAAATTACGAAAAGCATACATTTTTAGTTACATCAACGTACTAATAATATAAATGCGAAAGTTTTAACCCATATTTCTTTTCGCAGCTAAACATGTCATTGAACATATTGTTCAATGACTAGTGCTATTAGGAAAGCAAAATTTGTGTAAACGAAAAGAGAACCTTATTAAGTTGGGACCGAATTGTAGAACGACGAAAATTTGAGGATTTAACCATCAAATTAATCAGACAAACAGCCTTTACTCTTAACAGCACTTCCACAGATCTTTCTCTTTTTTTAAAAGACAACTTCTGCACTACTGTCGTCGACTCGTCGTTGATACCCTGTGTCGCGGGGGATTTTACAAACATACATAGAAACAGCATATATTATCTCAATGTGAAGCGGACACAAAGGACACTTAGAACAACAATTTGGTGGATCTGACAAAGGGTTGTCCCATGTAAGATTTGAACCCACAACACTTAGCGCAACAGAAAGCGGCGTAACGACCTCCTGGACATAGGGCTCTTCTTAGAAGGGTAGACGGGTTGATATGGGGTTTGTTTTAAGTTTTAAAAATATCTGAAAAGAAAAAAGGGGTAGTGACGCTCCGTTTTCTTAATCGGTCAGCACACAGAAATATTTAATACCTTTGGAAATACATACATATTATATATAGAAAACAACCAAACTCCGAAACAAATATTTGCAGATCATAAAAACATTTATCCCGGGAATCAAACCCGAGTCCTCAAGCACAGCAGTCGCGTAGGCTACCACTGCGCCACCCAGATACAGAAATATCGACTTAAATTAATGAATAATGAAATATAATAAACACCATCGCTACGAATAACAGTCCGAGCAGCGCGTTCTCGTTCCTTTCGGAACGAGCCTAGCCAGGTCTGTCTACGGATGGGTGACCATTCTTAACACTTTGAGACCCCTGTGTGCTTAGTGGAGCACGTTATCTCATCTCTGTTGCTATATGAACATCTGATCTATATGAACATCATGAGAAATTTGCATAATAATCTAATAACATCGAAATAACCTATGTGCGTCTCAGGACGCCAGACAGAAGTGATAACTACTAATCAAAGTTGAACAATTAGGTATACATACGGCGGCATACGGGTTAGAGTGAAAGAGAAGGAGTCTGCCTACCACTGCCATATGCGTGAGAGAAAGGGAAGCCAGACAAACTAGCGCCGTAACGCGTTACGTAGCGAAGCGATTTACCCTTCCATAAGAAGTTATCATTTCAATACGAAAGAATGCAAACCCTCATGGACTTGAATACTTGAATAATCGGATTAGCCCGCATTGCCATGCTGAATATCAATATTGTGACGTCAGTCTGTCGAGTTATAGTAGTTTCGTTTTGTTACACGTCTATAGGCAGTAGGCTTTATTGAGACTCGTCAGGAATAACTATGTGACGCTGTGATTCCAACTTTTCACATTATTTTCTTTTTGTTGTTATCTTATTTATGAGAAACAAGAAAATAGTAACAGACACTTTATATATTTTTTTGTAAAAGTGTCAAATGAGCAGACAGCGACATGCCGCCCATGGACATCCGCAACACCATAAGCGGCACAAGTGCGTTGCCGGATTTTGAGAGATAGGGAAGGGGTTGGGTTATCGGCCTCCGATTCCACCAAGTGAGATAGATATCCTATACTCACTTGGTGGAACACAGGTTAGTTTTCTGTGAGGCCGTGGTATCACTCCGGTCAAACCAGCCCATTCACGCCGAAGCGTGGCTGTCTCACGAAATAAATTGTATTTTATTTTATTTTTTTAGGCCATAAGAAACTCTATCGTCACTTTCTAAAATGATCATGATTTGATGTCAAGTGCAAGCAATTAGGTGTCTCGCTTACATAACTCTTTTATGAATCGCAGTTTCTTCACAATGCCTTGAGGAATTAGAATTTATATGACGAAGAAGTATCGTGTGCTATTTATCAGTAGCCTTAAAGTGTAATAATAGTAGGTAAATATGTTTACAGTTTGTTCAACTCATTTACAATAAATGAAATTTCGCAACTGTTGCGAAATAACAGTTCTTTAATAGTCACAACAAGTTAGTGTTGCAACAAGTAGTAAATATTCTGCAAACCAAATTGCGAAACAAACGAAAAGTTTGAATGTAACGTTTGCATTTGTTTTTCCTTCTTATTATGAAATTTCTTCTCTTAAACTTCTGAAGACGCTTTGATTTGGGAACAGTGAGTAGGAATATGCACATAGGCACCATTGATTTAAAGCTGATAAGAGATTACACTAAGACTAAGACTAATTACACTAAGAGATACCTATGTATGTACATAGGTATCTTCTAATATATAAAATTCTCATTTCGCGGTGTTTCTTATCGGCCAACATGTGTTTTTCATACCCCTAAATAAAAAGGGTGACCCAACCCTATTTTCTTTTTCTTTTTTATGGCAAAACAACGTTCGCTGGGTCAGCTAGTAAAATATATGTATATTACGTATATTTTACTAGCTAATTCGAAAGTAACTCTGTCTGTCTGTTTGTCACGTAGGTTTTTAGACACTGTCACAAAGTACAAATAGGTATAAACTCGCTATATAACAAAACCGGAGTAGTAATAGAGTTGGTAATATTATTTATATTATTAAATAAATAAATATTTCGGACATCTAACATACAACGCCATCTAGTCCCAAGCTAGGCAGAGCTTGTGTTATGGGTACTAGACAAGTGATATGAATACATATACTACTTTTTTTGTGAATACATACATATTATACATAAAAAACACCAAAACTCCAAAACAAATATTTGTAGATTACACAAACTTTTGGTCCGACCCAGGATTTGAACCCGAGACCTCAAGCAGTCGCATTCACTACCACTGCGCCACCGAGACAGTCAACATAGACTTTTATTTAGTACTGCACTACACTATTTATAATCGTTTATGTAAACATTGTAAAATAGTTCCGTTGATCCATTCCGGGGCGAACCTTTCGAAATGAAATCACCTTAAAGGACAAAACCAGCAATAAATACCTATAACTATAGGAGGAGGAGCAGGATAAACTTTTGCAATTATGTACAATAGAATATGGTTTGAAAACATACCTCTGAAACAATTGAATTGTTGTTTTCATAAATCCAATCGTAGCAGTCTTCTATTTGCTTGCTGAACGATTCATTGGTGCATGTTAAATTCGTGGCATATATATTTTGTTTATTCAATATCGGTTTATAACACTTGGAATCCACATCCTCTGGCCACCACGACGGTGTTGCAACGGTCGAGTTTGAAGTTTCACATTTTGGTATTCGACATCTGTGTGACAAAGATTATTAAATAAAAAAATTAAAAATACCCCATCCCCTCCCCCAACCCCTCCCCCATCCCCTCCCCCCTCCCCCTCCCCATCTTGTTGAACTTGTGACGCCTCTGGTGTTGCAGGTGTCCATGGGCGGACTTTAATCGCTAACCATCAGGCGATAGGTCGGCTCGTTTGCCCTCTATTCCATAAAAAAAATAAAAATAATATTATAATAATAAATAAATAAATATGTTTGACATTTCATCAACAAACTTTAACAACCAAGTATTCAGTACTTGCTTGTTAAAAGCCTCTCTATGAAAATGAGGTTTTGGCGGGCGGTTTCTTATGTTTTTGATTGCCCTTCTCTTTGAAGAGAAAGGTCCGTATTATAGAAGGCGTCTCAAGTATCGTTTGAACTCCGATCAGCTGAATCGAGTTTCAAGTTATGATCAAATCTCAAGCGTCGCTCTTATTATAGAAGATGTTTTAAGTTCTACTCAGTTGAAACTAGTTTCAATATCTAATCTCAACTCACAAGTCTGTTCTCAGTTACGTTTCTGCATTGTCGAATCTATAATACGGGCCATGGTGTCCTACGTAGTTTGCGCCCTGACCTCATACCCTCATACCTCATACGACACCCAGGGTATAAATAGGGGTGGTGACACTCCATATTAGTCCATATTCTCATTTCGTCACCATCCGGTGATGTGTTTGACATGTATCGATCATTAAAAGAAAAGTCGTTTAGTACCTAATACATTGAGCTCAATTGATACTAATATGGAAATATTTATTTGTGTTTAGTAACGGATGAATTGGCACTCTCGATCTCTCGATCTCTTAATAGTGTGCCTAAACAAATTCATCCACAGATATTCATATATAGACACGTCTTACTAATTAGAAAACATATAACATATCAAAATACAAGGCAGTAATATTTTACAAAATATTTTCCTGTAAATACTCAAATAAATACTCAAATAACAAATGTTTAATTTTGTAACAATATTACAGAAATTTGGAATATCATAAAAAAAAATTTTTTGTTTTTTATAGTTAGAACAGACCGCAGGCGTGACTCTGAATCGAACTCTCTCTAAAAAATAATAATAATATACTATGGAAGGCAGTCCATTTGGCAAGAATTTGTACCTAGTATGTAGCCATAGCGACAAAACACTGACGACTCATCACACAGGTTTATACCTAGTTTGAGGGTCAGAGGCGACTCGCTACTTGCATGGATATAAGGCATATAAATAAATTAATGTTTGACGCACTATAACAAGTTCTAATATCAGGTTTTACAAATTCAATTTCTATTATTATTATGTGGCGACCTCCACATACAACATAACATAACTACAGCGCCATCTACCGAAGTTACACTGAACTACGGAGTAACCTACAATACGAAGAAACTACCAATCCTGAATCGCGCAATTAAAAGTTCTCGCGCCGATTATCATATACACAACATCCCAACATTAACTGTTGGGCAGTAGCCCGCCAGGCATGATCACCTCGCCTGGTCGGAGGATCCTCCCTTTGTGTTGGGTGGAACATGATATCCGTTCCCCCACAGTGGTGATGGTGTATCCCTGTTGAGGCCGAGGTTGCTGGCTGGCTTGTATCCCTCACGAGCTACCAGTAGCCCGCCAGGCATGATCACCTCGCCTGGTCGGAGGATCCTCCCTTTGTGTTGGGTGGAATATGATACTAGCCCCCCCACAGTGGTGACCCCGACGTGACTGAAAGCAGCCTTCAAGGAAGCGCCACCATCATGTTCACTCCCACAGCAAGTCTCAAGCCAACCAGCAACTTCGGCCTCAACTGGGATATACCACACACAGGACGCGACCGCTCCAGTCTGGTAACCCCTACGGCCTCTACAGCGTCTAGGCACAGCACACTGCACCTACGGTCCATGTAAGCAGAGCACATCTCTCCCGTCTACGCAGCAGCCAGCCACTACGCAGCAATCGCCCCGACTCACTGGGGACCTCACCGCAGCACCGCGCACCGCATGCGATCCCGACTCACTGGGATCAGCGGACTTCAGCCCCGACTCACTGGAACTACTCACTCCTGGCACTGGCAAGCTCCACAACAGAGCACAGACAGCTGACGCAATATATATCGACCTCCAGAGTCTTGGAGAGGGGAGTGATGTGGCGACCTCCACATACAACATAACATAACTACAGCGCCATCTACCGAAGTTACACTGAACTACGGAGTAACCTACAATACGAAGAAACTACCAATCCTGAATCGCGCAATTAAAAGTTCTCGCGCCGATTATCATATACACAACATCCCAACATTAACTGTTGGGCAGTAGCGGTCGGAGGTCCTCCCTTTGTGTTGGGTGGAACATGATATCCGTTCCCCCACAATTACCTATTATTGTATAATTAATTTAAAGATTGTACGCATTTAGCGCATATTTCAATTTAAGACAGCAATATTTTTATATTTAAGAAGTGTTGAAGCATATAGGTAGTTTTAATAAAAAAGGAATGATAATTATGATTAAGTTTACAAAAATATGTGAAAAGGCTACCGGAATTTGCAGGGCTCCCGTATATATGACAAACAGTATAGAAAGTCTTTACAATTAAACAAAATACAAATAATACAGGTCAACAGTAGTAAAAGAAATAATGGGACGGCGGCGTGGCGTCACGACGACGCGGAGCCGGCCCCTCCATCCACTCGCGGTCCACTCCACCCGCTGTTAGTTAGTACTCAAATATTATTAGTGGCATTTCAGTTAATTTCTGAATTTTGAATACATTTAGAACAGATCAAAACGAATCACTCATAATTGAATAAATAAAAAAAAAATCCAAAACATATTTTATATATCTCTTAATAATTCTATTATTATTTGTTTGGATAAACGCGCTAATCTCAGGAAGTACTAGTCCGTTTTGAAAAAAAAATCAGTGTTAGATAGCTCAGTTATTGAGAAAAGTTATCATCTTGTAAAGGCCAAATGGACGTAAGTATCAATAAAAAATGTTGCAAAAACGGGGCAAAATTATTCCCTTTTGAAAGCTTAAATTGCGGGCGCTGCGTAAACGGTTGAAGTTTCACAAAAACAATGTTTGGAAGAATTGTTTACTTTTAAAAGTTTTAAAAAAAAGTTTGTGCCAGCTTATGTTTATCTTATAATGTAGATGTAGATAACCTTATTTTATGACAAACTTTATTCACGCTTCATAACATCACGCTATGCGCAATAGGAGACGCAGACGAGGTTACAGGGGTCAGCTAGTAATTTAGGTGAATGTTGTTTCGTCTAAGTATATTTACAATAAACATTAAATTACCTATTTCAATAGACGGATATACAAAAGACAATTGTCAGGCATGTTATGAATTACTTAATGACAGTCTTTTAGCAAATATAAGTCAATTGTTGATTTTTAAAACCTTATTTATATATTTCAGCTAGCTGAACCCCGCGGTGTTTCCAGTGGTTATTGCCATACCGCGGGTAACGAAGCTAGCCTAAAAAATGTGAAAGTCCCGTCAAAATCGGTCTAGCGGTCCCAGAGATTAGCCGCACAAATAGACAGACAGACAAAAAAAATGTTTTTTTGGGTATATGTACCATGTGTACATACATATGCATTAAGTAAAAAGCGGTTAATTTAATATTACAAACAGACACTCGATTTCTTTTTGTTTAGATGATGTCATTATACTTTTAAAATTGAACACTTTTAGAACCGTGTAAATTATTCTAACAGTAGGAAAAGTTATTGTGTATGTATAAGTGACATCTTAACTTGAATACCTAAATGATTAAAATGTTTGTACATATGTTGACGGGGTGGAAACTTCCTCAGAATCTCTGCCTCGTATGTGATGCAGGAACCAGGAGTATATGGAGCCTTGCTCTACAAAAGATGGTTGCAAGTATCAATAGATATGTAATACATTTCATATATCGTAAGATCAACCGATCAACAGCAGCAGCAGCCTACAGTTGACATTGGGATGTTGTTTATATGATAATGGGCGCGAGAACTTCTATTGCGCGATTCATGATTACTGGCTTTAATCCTATTCAAAATAATATTTTCTAGGGATAGAATAATGAATTTTACACAATCGAAGCCGAGGGCAAAACTTTGTAGGTACCCATGATATAAACCTTTTTTTATGTTGTAGCGGGCAAAGGAGCAGACGCATCGCTCGATGGTAAGCGATTACCGCCGCCCATGGACACCTGCAACACCAGAGGATTCATAAGGGCGTTGCCGGCCTTCGGGGAATGGGGAGAAGGATGGGAGGAGTGGTTGGGGTATGCGCCTCCGGTATCCTCACTCGCTCGGTGAAACACAGCGCAGGGGCTGTTTCACACCGGTTTTCTGTGAGGCCATGGTATCACTCCGGTCGAGACGACCCATGCATGTCGAAGCGTGGCTCTCCCACAGTAAAAAAAACAGACAAGTAACACGAAGTATAAATTTACATATGTCAGTGAAAGCTGCTAATATTTTGGCTTGAGCCTTTGGACCGATGAGTCGAAAAGATGGTGTTCAATAATTGTTTGATTATCGTGAAGGCCACCGTTAAGTACCGCGACATCAGCGCACAGTGACTTTTGAATATGATTTATTGATATACTAATATAGGTAGCTAGGCGTTATGTGCCTCCGATTCTATAGTAGGTACCTATCAGCATTGGCGACGTTTTGTCCTAAACTATAAGTGTGTGAAATTTCATATTCCTCCGTCCGCGCAATTTTCACAAAAAGGAGTACAAAGATTTGGCTTCATGTAGTAATAATATAGATAATTATGGTAGCGTATGCGACTGCTGGTCTTGGGTTCGATTCCCAAGTCGGACCAAATATTTGTATGATCTACAAATATTTATTTCAGAGCTTGGGTGTTTTCTATGTATAATATGTATATATTTACAAAAAAAAGTATTTATGTATTTATATCAGTTGTCTAGTACCCATAACACAAGCTCACTGAGCTTGGAACTAGATAGCGCTGTGTGTATGTTGTCTAAAGTATTTATTATATACTCGTAATACTAGCTAAGCCCCACGCTGTAACCCGCGGTTGGTAAGTATTGTAAAGATTCAACAACAGGTGACACCGCGGTAGTTAAACGCATAAAATTTTCCTATTGAATCACTCTATCTATTACTGAAAACTGCTTTGAAATCTGTTGAGCACCTAATTTATTAAGATCTAAACAAACAGGCAGCGGAAGCGAATTCATTTTATATTATGTAAAGCTGAGGTGTGCCTTCAACCAGACTTTTTGCAAATTTATGATAGGATAGTTGTTAATTGTTCATCTCAACCGAAGGACGTATAATGTTAGAATATTCCTTCCCCAAGGCTCTTTTAAACAATCAGTCGTATATGCCTGCATCTAACGAACAAAGGAGACTTTTACTTCTTCTTTTTCAGACATCATTCATTAGGTATCATCATCAAAAGCCTTTATACTTTGCATTTCGGTCTCTCCTTAGGAAAGAGGCTTTGGGCTGCTGAGCCGTACTTTTTGGGTATTAGTTTATTGCTAGTTGGAATTATTTTTTTAGGTATCTGCAATCCTCCATATAAACTTTAACTCTGCCACATTTCATACCCTTCCGTACTTATATTTAAAAAAAAATTGGTACAAAGTACTTCACGTATTAGATACTAGCCGACCCACGCAACCTCGTATGCATCTTCTATAGCCCGTAGCGTGAAAATTTTTCCCCGTTTTTGAAACATTCTTCATTGGTGCTCCGCTCTTATTAGTAGTAACGTGATGATATATAGCCTATAGCACTGAAATATTTTTTCAAATCGGACCAACGGTTCCTGAGATTAACGCGTTCAAAGAAACAAACTCTTCAGCTTTATAATATTAGTATAGATTGGTATCTGGTATATGGTAGTATTGGTTGGTAATAAACAAAACAAACTTAATATACTGTGTTTCCATTTCATGTCCTAATTAATGCAGCAGAATAATGGGTAAAATGCACCAAATTTCAGTATTTTAAGGAATTTTATACTTGACCACGTTAGTTTCGGTTTCGGTTTCGGTTTCGGCCGAAACTGAAGCCACGGCCGAATATTCGGTTTCGGTTTCGGTTTCGGCCGGAAAACCTGTTTCGGTCGGACTCTAGTAAAAATCAAAATTCTAAGCCAACGCAATGAAAAGATACTCGTACAGCCGTTTAAACTGCAAATTTTCGAGGGCAAACGCGATAAAACGTAGCCTATGTCCTTTCTCGAGAATCAGTCTCTCCATGTCTTTTATTGCACTTTTGAATTTTAAATGTTAGTTTACTGGTTTTCTATAATGTTTATTTTGTTTCAGTCCCTACATACCAAGCTAATACTTATTAATTTTGAAAGAAAATCTTTCATTAGACATTATGCGAGAAAAATAGAAGCTATGCTGTCTTTTTAAATTAAATGTTAACGTAAGATTTCTCTATCAGATAAACCTTCCTTAGCTGCATAATTTATACAGTTTGCTTGCGTAAGTAAATACTTACGTATGTGTATTTATACAACGTGTCCCAAAATTCAACGATAAGCCGGTACCAGAAGGTCGGCCTGCTCGTGACTACTCGTGAAAAAATGTTAAAAAATAATTATCTTTTTTTTTTTTAATTACGAAAGAAAAACTAAAATTCTTAAAAATTTACACCTCTTAAGATATTTTTAACTACCATCTCCACAATTTTCCAAATATTTCAGATTTTTTTTTGTATCAGCATCCTAAGTAACACCGTTACCCATCACAATCCTTAGAAAACCCATAACACCTGTAGATTTTACACGAAAATTAATGAAAGTTTTTTCTTTTCTTCAAAACTCTAAAAGATTTTTTTTTAAGGGCAATTTAACTCATCGTGGTGTAAAAAAAATGTATGGTCACTACTATGGCAAATGTTTAAAAAAAATTACGCATCTAAACATGAATCTAAAATGGTACAATACTTCTTGAAAACCAACCACAAAAAAAAATGCAAATTATTTATCTAAACATAAACCAACATTCATGAATTGTTTATAGTGCTAAATTTTTGACAATATTTAAGGTTTTTGTCGAATTTTCCGTCAACCCTTATTTTGGTAGTAACTTATTATACATAACTAGTTAGATCTCATCTAGATCTACCTAGTTTATAGCAAATTACATAAGTCCGGTAAATAGAAGTTTGAATTTTTCTTTTTGAAAATATCTTATAATTGAATGAGACGCTGCCGCATGTCGAATGCATAAAAAATTATGAGTGGCAACGTATACTTATTAAAAAATTAATAAATAGGTACTAATAGAATTAACCAATTTTTATCGCATCGACTTTGAATTCATTACCAAAATGCGGTTTATTTTATACAATAATATACAGAAATATATCTTACTTTAAAAGCATATTACTTTGTAGCTGCATATTGAAAAAGTACAAACTTGAAAAATGACAATTAAAGATACTCGTAATTTAAATTATAATTGGAAGCGACATATAAAAAATTATGCGCAAAAATTTATTAAATTATATTGACTTTTCTGAATTTTTTATCAAATATTTATTCGTGTCTGTAGTTTTAAAATTTAATGCATATGTTTTAAATTGTAGTCGAGATACGTACAAATTATTATTGAATACCTATTAAGTGCATGATTCATGTCAGTGTATTTGAGTTTAAGAGATAATTGTATGTAAATACTAATTTATTAAATGTGCGTCTACTATTTTTATAAATAAATAAAATGAACTAAATATTGAATCCTAAATAATCGTAATAAATGACACTGACATACCATTTTAAACTCATACACTTTTAAAATTAATGTTATGTAACTAATTAAAAATATTATTTACCTGTAATCGATATTTTCTGCAACAAACACATAATTCACATGTGTCATGGAAACCATGAAAAGTGTTAAACAAATCCATAGATATTGTAAATATTGAAACTTCCCAAAATGATCCAACAAATCCTTTTCTTTGCGATGCGTTTCTTCTGAAACAGTCGCTTCCACCGATGCAGTCATTTTGTGCGAATATTTAAAAGTTAAATTACCAAGCACGCGCGTATTACGATATGCAGATATCGTACTAATATAAATACGTTAACTGAATAAAAGTTTGTAATGCTTTACGAATCAAACAGGATCCCGGTCCATCGTGACAGACATCGTCTGCGGTGTGAGTCCTATACTAGACTGAATTTACTTTATCATCCATTAAGTAATTTACTCAAATGTATACAATATGGACTGTTTAAGAGTGAGAAGCATCTCTAGAGAAAATCGATGTTATTACGTCACTTTACTGCGGTTTTTTTCTGATCTAAGCTACACCCTGTAGACATATTAGTCACTTTATATTTTTATAGAACATATGTACTATTTCTTACCTTGTACCTAGGAAGGTTAATAACGATACACTTTCAGCGAGTGGCTTAAAACAATAAAAAAATGACGGGTTGCACTCCGGGAGTGCCGACAGAAGTGAAAACTTGAATATTAACGTTGTGCATTTTTGATATTTTGGAATGGTTAGAGAATAATTTTGTACGAATTTCTTTCATTATCAGTATAAAAGTACTATTATTTATGTGGTGGAATACAATATTCATTTATTGCGCTATCGTACACAAACATGACAATTTATATTACATACACACACGAACATTCGCGCAAGCTCCCTGCGCCGCCTGTCCTCTCTCCATCCGTCTTACGAATTTTCGATCAGGTCACGTGACCTGACGCGAGTTTATACATGTTTACCCATTCCAAAAAAGTACACAGCGCCGCTAAAGAAGTTTTCACTTCAAAAACTTTATGGATTTTAAATGTCAATAAAAATTTAGCGCTACATACAATACTTGAAAGAGTGAATAACAATGTACAATGATGTATAGTCGTTCCAATAGTTTATTTAACTTTTGACAGCTCTAATACTTAATCAAATAGTGATACCCTGACCCGTTACCTATTCGATTTCTTTCATCAATCGATTTTATGCATTAAGAAGTTTTAATCGATTTAACAAACTCATTATTTTATAGATAATTTCGTACTTCATATTTCTATGTGTTTCAATGTGCGACCTCCTTTGTCAAAATAAAGAAGAAATGGATTAAAAGAATGTTGTTCAAATATGACGGTTCTATGTCATGGAAAAATATATAAAAGGAACTGAATTTTCAAAATGTATTATTGTATTGTGTTGTAATTCAGTGGTTAATATTGTATTTGTTAAACTATTGATGATCTTTATTAAATCTCTCTATGTCTATTTTAAAATAATCTACAGTATTTCAATGAGTAACCTTCAATATAGTTGAGTATTTATATTCCTCCGTATTGATTTATTTGTGAATTCTCACGTTTGGTTGAGTTGAGCGTATCGTTCCTGCCTTCGTTACTGTCAAAATGCCAAAAAAGAAAGTACTCAAAGGACAAACAAGAGAGTTTGTCTTGCGACTTCGTGAATACTTTGAAAAGGAAAGCCGTAATGGTGGGCCTCTTATACCAGTGACTCAAGTTAGAGACCGTGTTGCAGCAGCATTAGGTATTAGTGCTCTAACAGTGGCAAAAATAACAAAAGAAGGCTACGGCAGCAGTGGCATGGAACAGAATAAGCTATCTACACCTAAGAAAAAACGTCCGCCTAGTAAAGTTACAGCCGTTGACAATTTTGACGCTGATGCTATTCGTCGTCATATACGACTATTACCAAAGAAAAGAGATTCCAACATTAAAAAAACTAACACAATCTCTTCGAAATAGTGGTTTGTTCCGTGGTCAAAAATCTTCTCTGACAAAGGTATTGAAAGACATTGGAATGTTATTCCAAAAATGTGACAAACGAAAAATTTTAATGGAACGCAATGATATTGCTTTGTATAGATGCGATTTTTTAAGACAAGCAAAAAAAATAGAAGATTGGTCGAATGTTGTTTTCACAGATGAAACTTGGCTCAATGCGAATCATACGCTGTCAAAAACTTGGACTGACAACACCGTTGGCTCCATTTCTACAGTACCAATGGGAAAAGGCGAACGACTGATTATTTGTCATGCAGGAACAGTAAAAGGATTTGTGCCAGGCGCTCTATTAGCTTTTAAATCCCAGAAAACAGGAGATTATCATGAGGAGATGAATTCGAACGTGTATGAAAAGTGGTTCAGAGAAATGCTTACATCACTCGAAGAGCCATCAATAATATTTATTGATAATGCACCTTATCACTCTCGTCAAATTAATAAAATACCAACACAGGCCAACAAAAAACATGAAATTATAAACTGGCTCCGTGACAATGGCGAAGAGGTGAATGAGTCCCTATTAAAAGTAGAGTTAGTAAAGATATTAAAAACAAAGAAGCTGCCAAAACGATACGTCATAGATGAAATGGCAGCAGAGCATGGGCATACCGTCCTCAGAATTCCCCCATATCACTGCCAATATAATGCAATTGAAATGATCTGGGCACAAGTTAAAGGATATGCTGCGAGGAACAATACAACTCCTCCTTTCACCGCAAGAAAAATGCTGAATTTACTGAAAAATGCGTGTGAAAAAGTAACTCCAGAAAACTGGGCGAATGTTGTAGAAAAAACAAAGAAGGTGATAATGTCGGATTGGGATCGGGATGTTGCATTCGACAATTTATCTATCCAAGAAATGATAATCAATATTACTGAGAACTCAAGTGATGATGATTCCTGGTCATACGAAGAAGACGATTCTTTATAATTAAAATTAGTATTACAGTACCTCTTTTGGTTGTTTTATTTTTAATCCGTAAATTACTACGAATTTCAACATTTTGTACCTGTTCATTACAAGTAGGTACCGCAGGTAGTTTTTATTTGAACCAACTATAGTAAGTCTAAACAATTATTTTAGATTCATTAATTTGCGGCGAATACATTCGATCCCATTACTAGGTACGAGTACGATGGAACTGTTTTCATTACGCAAATTATTTATGCATTGAAACCGAGACATTTAGGGCATTTTAATGCAAAATAATAAAGCTTTTTACGTGATTTGATATAAAATATAATCACAATAATTTTATTGTATGTTTTATTAATATAATCGATAATCGATTTATTTCAAAACCGTTTTCATAGTCTGTGGTCATTAATTACGAATGACACATCCCTAAGTAGGCGGAGCCCGCCCATAAAGTACAGTATTATCTGTAGTACATTGTATCAAAAATTATTACAAAACTTTATGTGCGTGATCTGTCAAAAGTTAAATAAAGTATTGGAACGACTATAATAGGTATATCATTGATATTGTGCTTACAATCCACTTTTATTTGAAATAAGAACACGACAGTCTGACACAGGAGGACAGTTCTTTTTTTTAATTAGCTGACAGAATAAAATCTATTGCTTACTTACAAAAATACTTGTTTTTATTGATTAATTTTGAGAATGTTACATTAATTTAGCTGACCCCGTGGGCTACTCTGATGTTCGCTAGTGAACATGAAAATTCCAGTGCAGATTATTGTAATAAAATACATAACTAAATTAGGATTTACGTAATACGTTAGAATGGTTATATCGGAATGGAACCGACTAAAAGCACACTCCGTCTCAGGTACCAGTAGCCAAGGAACCAGACAGATGTTACCTAGAAATAAAATAGCTAGTACCGCGACGAACCCTGGACCCTGGAACTGGATAAACGGTACCCTCTTGGGTGGGGACTACGGAGAACGTCGCACCACTCACGCAGCCTGCTGTTGCTAGGATAACAAATAGCCTGCGCTTTTGGACAAAGGAGGTGGTTCGCTACCTGTACCAAGCGGTAGCGCTACCGCTGAGGTACTTGGTCCACTTCTAGATTTTAGTTGATAATAGACTAAATTGCAGCCTCTCATATACATAATAAATTCCATAATCCCTTGCCTATATGACTACCAATTGCCAACTATCGTACCTAAGTCTATAAGTACGATCTGAACTCATTGAACAATCTAATGTTTGTAGGCCTTGCCAGTCAGCCTTGGCACTCGATACGACGCGGCAACGATGCGATGATAAAGACAGACGAATGCTTGTACGCAACGCACGCGTCTCACAAATTATGCGTCTAACATATGTACATACTCGTATGTAAGACGTGACTACGGAATAATACTACGCGCTAAGGGTTTTTATTCTAACGGCAAAAAAATGATGTATGATATTTTTAGCCACACAAATTTCTTTGATACTATCATACTGTTGTACCCTAACTACAACTACTACTTTTTTACAACTACTGCTTTTTTTAAAACTACTACTTTTATACAACTACTACTTTTTTACAACTACAACTTTTTTACAACTACTGCTTTTTTACAACTACTGTTTTTTTTTAAACTACTACTTTTATACAACTACTACTCTTTTACAACTACTACTTTTTTACAACTACTACTTTTTTACAACTACTACTTTTTTACAACTACTACTTTTTTACAACTACTACTTTTTTACAACTACTGCTTTTTTAAAACTACTACTTTTTTACAACTACTACTTTTTACAACTATTACTTTTATACAACTACTACGTTTTTACAACTATTACTTTTATACAACTACTACTTTTTTACAACTACTACTTTTACAACTATTAATTTTATACAACTACTACTTTTTTACAACTACTACTTTTTTACAACTACTGCTTTTTTAAAACTACTACTTTTTTACAACTACTACTTTTTACAACTATTACTTTTATACAACTACTACGTTTTTACAACTATTACTTTTATACAACTACTACTTTTTTACAACTACTACTTTTACAACTATTAATTTTATACAACTACTACTTTTTTACAACTACTACTTTTTTACAACTACTGTTTTTTTTTAAACTACTACTTTTATACAACTACTACTCTTTTACAACTACTACTCTTTTACAACTACTACTTTTTACAACTACTACTTTTTTACAACTACTGCTTTTTTTAAAACTACTACTTTTATACAACTACTACTTTTTTACAACTACTACTTTTTTACAACTACTGCTTTTTTAAAACTACAACTTTTTTACAACTACTACTTTTTACAACTATTACTTTTATACAACTACTACGTTTTTACAACTATTACTTTTATACAACTACTACTTTTTTACAACTACTACTTTTTTACAACTACTGCTTTTTTAAAACTAGTACTTTTTTACAACTACTACTTTTTACAACTATTACTTTTATACAACTACTACGTTTTTACAACTATTACTTTTATACAACTACTACTTTTTTACAACTACTACTTTTACAACTATTAATTTTATACAACTACTACTTTTTTACAACTACTACTTTTACAACTATTAATTTTATACAACTACTACTTTTTTACAACTACTACTTTTACAACTATTAATTTTATACAACTACTACTTTTTTACAACTACTACTTTTTTACAACTACTGCTTTTTTAAAACTACTACTTTTTTACAACTGCTACTGTTTACAACTATTACTTTTATACAACTACTACGTTTTTACAACTATTACTTTTATACAACTACTACTTTTTTACAACTACTACTTTTACAACTATTAATTTTATACAACTACTACTTTTTTACAACTACTACTTTTTTACAACTACTGCTTTTTTAAAACTACTACTTTTTTACAACTACTACTTTTTACAACTATTACTTTTATACAACTACTACGTTTTTACAACTATTACTTTTATACAACTACTACTTTTTTACAACTACTACTTTTACAACTATTAATTTTATACAACTACTACTTTTTTACAACTACTACTTTTACAACTATTAATTTTATACAACTACTACTTTTTTACAACTATTACTTTTATACAACTACTACTTTTTTTACAACTTCTACTTTTTACAACTGCTACTTTTACAACTATTACTTTTTCACAACTACCTACAACTTTTTTGACTACAATTATTTAAGACTAGTCTGCCCCGCGATGCGAGTCTCAGAAAAGAAGCCTTATTTACTCCTTATATTATCAGCTATCTGACAGTGAAAGTCCCTTAAAAATCGGTCCAGCCATTTCAGAGATTGGCCGGAACAAACAGACAGACAGACGTACAAACAAATAGACAGACAGACAAATTTAAATTTTTTTTTTGATACTTTGAAAAAAGGTGTGGCGACCTCCATATACAACATAACATACTACAGCGCCATCTACCGAGGTTACACTGAACTACGGAGTGGCCTACAAAACGAAGAAACTACCAATCCTGAATCGCGCAATTAAGGTTCTCGCGCCGATTATCATATATACAACATCCCAACATCAACTGTTGGGCAGTAGCCCGCCAGGCATGATCACCTCGCCTGGTCGGAGGATCCTCCCTTTGTGTTGGGTGGAACATGATACACGTTCCCCCACAGTGGTGACCCCGACGTGATTGGAAGCAGCCTTCAAGGTGGCAGATCCGCAGCTCCATCATATTCACTCCCACGGCTAGTCTCAGCCAGCCAGCAACTTCGGCCTCAACAGGGCTACACCACACGCAGGACGCGACCGCTCCAGCCTGGTTACCCCTACGGCCTCATCAGCGTCTAGGCACAGCACACTGCACCTACGGTCCATGTAAGCAGAGCACATCTCTCCCGTCTACGCAGCGGCCAGCCACTACGCAGCAATCGTCCCGACTCACTGGGGACCTCACCGCAGCACCGCGCACCGCATGCGATCCCGACTCACTGGAATCAGCGGACTTCAGTCCCGACTCACTGGGACTAGCGGCATTCAGTTCCGACTCACTGGAACTTGCGGCACTCAGTTCCGATTCACTGGAACTACTCACTCCTGGCACTAGCAAGCTCCACAACAGAGCACAGACAGCTGACGCAATATATATCGACCTCCAGTCTTGGAGGGGAGTGATGTGGCGACCTCCACATAAAACATAACATACTACAGCGCCATCTACCGAGGTTACACTGAACTACGGAGTGGCCTACAAAACGAAGAAACTACCAATCCTGAATCGCGCAATTAAGGTTCTCGCGCCGATTATCATATATACAACATCCCAACATCAACTGTTGGGCAGTAGCCCGCCAGGCATGATCACCTCGCCTGGTCGGAGGATCCTCCCTTTGTGTTGGGTGGAACATGATACACGTTCCCCCACAAAGGTATTAATTTGAATTTACAAACAGACTCTTTAATTTTATTTAATTGTATAAATACAGATTTCACGAACTTTTCCTCAAAATTCTGTAGTAATGTGTAGTAATTAATATCAAGATATGGAACAAAGCATCCTAAGTTAGTTTTTTCTAATTAAATTTATTTTGCTATTATTTACTTTATTATTTTTCAATTCTTATTTAAAGAATATATATGTTTCATTACTTAGCAGGTATCCATGATGCCTCAAGTACGTGGAAACCCCAAAAGTCATATTATCTACACTCGGAAGAGCTCCAAGACTCAATTAACCCAGATTATAAAAGCACGTTATGTTACGACCTTGTAAGACCTCAAAATGGTTGTCGCTGCGTTATTAAACAAACAACAAAAAAGTTTGAAGGAGAATTGAGGAGTTCGATTCTCGGAAACATTTGCTAAAGCTTTCACATGCTTTTTCAATGCAGCCCAAATTCCTTAAATGAACACATGTGATACTAAAAGTATTTATGATATTATAAATTTACTTTACTTAAGTAAGTTTATAAGATACTAGCTGACCCACGCAACCTCGTTCGCATCTACAATTGTCCGTAGCATGAAAAATTAACCCCCGTTTTTGAAACATTCTTCATTGGTGCTCCGCTCCTTTTAGTATTTGCGTGATGATATATAGCCTATAGCCTTCCTCAATAAATGGACTATTCAACACTGAAAGAATTTTTCAAATCGGACCAGCGGTTTCTGAGATTAGTGAGTTTGAACAAACAAACAAACTGTTCCGTTTTATTATTAGTATAGATTAAATTAAATTAAGGCAAGTCTGTCATCATCATCAACAGCGTCACACAGTCAACTTCTGGACCTAGGTCTCTACGTAGAAAGAAGGCTTTGCCAAACCAAAGCCTCATCTACGGAGTCCTTTGATGGTATTTTGTTAAGTTTTCTTTATATACCAAGTGAAGTTGTCCTACGGATTTTGCTCCCTTAGTCGCGTACCACGACACCCATGCGATGAATAGATAGTTATAGGCGTTCCATAAACGAACGTAAGGTACAAACGAAAATTGTAAAAATAGTTTTAATGATTTTTTAAATCTCTTTTAAGATTTCATTTTTTTTCCTCTTGCGGAAGTCCACCTACGGTTTGTAGATGCCCCCCTACTGTGTAGGAATCCCGATGTTGATAAATATCTTTTAGGTTTTACTTCTTTCTTTAATTATTTTTTTTAAATATTACAGTACAAGATAAATTAATTTAGTCTAGTAACATTTTTAAAATTGACATCAAACATTGTCTGAGTTGCCATGTTAGTCTTTTTATCACCAAACGTGGTAAAACAACAAAGAGTTTGATGATTATTTAGTAAACCTGAATATTATAAGTGAAATCCCTTACTATCATTTAGAAATTATTTTCATATTTATATATCCTGCGGTATAAAACTAATGAACAGTAAAATTAAATTAGCTAAAAACTTATGTTTAGTTAACGCGTTACGCTGTACCGCTGTGTGGTAAGACTTGTAAAGCAATATTTAGTAGGTACACTTTTGTTGTATAAAACTTTGTATCAAAATATACTAAATTTCTAACATCTCATATTGTTAAAAAGAATAAAAATGGTAACGAATTATTGGAAAACGTTTGTTGATAACTCTTTCATTTCATGACTAATCAATCAACAAAATGTATCAACATCAACAATTTTTTTCTCCTTTCAAACGCTTCTAGACGAAAATTTTAATCTAGCGTTGGCAACACAATTTTAGTTTGGCATTTCGAAATGGCGGTCAATGTTTTACTGTTGTAAACAATTATTATTTGGTTAATTTACGGACATAAAAATGCATATAAAACAGGTAAAATACAAAATTAGTGATATTTATCTTAATGTATAAATAATTCAGTCTAGTTTGTCCCTAAAGTTTTCGTGTTATTATAAAGTGACGCGTATTTGTGCTAATTACAACTGTGTTTACAGGTTATAATCCAAGGATTCAAGAGTTATCGTGAGCAAATTGTGGTAGAACCGTTCGATAAGCGGCACAATGTAGTCGTTGGACGTAATGGTTCAGGGAAGAGTAACTTTTTCCATGGTTAGTTTCACTTGTACACTAAATCTTTCAAGTTTTATTCAGTGATCTTTATGTCTAAACCTAAACAATAAACACAAGAATTTTCTCTTTTTAGTGTAATTTCTTTGTTATCTAAAGAAGTTTCTGTGATCTATTTGGGTTTTATAATAATAGTAATATCCTCACGAATCTGTATTCAAATGTGCTATGATAACCAGACTCCTGATAAACATACTTATTTATTTTTATTTACATACATATTATAGGTTAATTACACCCAGACACAATCACAACGGAAGCTACAATATATACAATACACTACAAAACAATTCTGTTTCTTCCTTTCTGAGACGGCTTGCAGTTTTAGTCGGTTCGAGTCCGACATGTCACGAGGAGAGGCATTGAATACGAGGGGATTTCCAAATGGTGAAAAAAAGGCCCCATCCCATTCAATATATGGAATTTTACATAAAAGAAGTAAATAATCCAAGAACAAATTTTGGTGAATTTTTATATTTGTGTCTGTGTGATTGTGAAGTGAAGTGTGTGTATGTGCTTGCATAATTATATTCATGTGTTTTTCCAGCCATACAATTTGTATTAAGTGATGAATTTTCACATCTCAGACCTGAGCAACGTCTTGCTCTGTTACATGAAGGAACTGGACCTCGGGTCATATCTGCCTATGTGGAGATTATTTTTGACAATTCAGACAACAGAATTCCTGTAAGTTAGTTTATATTTATTTTTATCTCATCTAGCATTATTTTTTAGTGATATTTGTTTTAAATGGAACTGTACACAACTTTACCATAACTTTAATTAATCAACAAATAATATTTATAAAACTGAATTTAAATTCAAACCTATTAATGCTACACAACATTATTGCAAAGAGAATTGAAACATGAAACAAATTTTATGACAATCCATCTGGCCCATTTTTTTTATGGAATAGGGCAAAATGAGCAGACGTATTGCCCGATGGTAGGCGTCGACAAGTCTGTTGCCGTCCTTTGGGGGATGAGTTGATATACTAAATCAAAACCTTTTTACTGGATAAACCGATGTTCAGTAATGGACTAAGAAGTTGATGATAAATTACCTACTTTAAAAAAATAAAATATCAGGTAAAAAAGTGTACACAACATATTTAATAATACTAATAAATTTTTTGTTTGTTAGTTAGTTTCAAATAAACCTTAAAAATTTAATTTAAAGTAATAAATACCTAGAGAAAATTAAAATACTACCATTCACATTATTTTACAGATTGAAAAAGATGAAATATTCCTGCGTCGAGTTATTGGCTCAAAGAAAGATCAGTTCTTTCTCAACAAGAAGGTGGTACCACGGTCTGAGGTACTCAATCTTCTAGAGAGTGCTGGCCTATCTAACTCCAACCCCTACTACATTGTCAAACAGGGTAAAGTAAGTATTATACCAAGTAAAGTAAAGCTAATAATGACATTAAATTACTGTAGACCTTTTTTAATACATCTCATTATGTACAAGGTGTAAGAAAATAGAAATAAATGGACTTGCTTATAAACAACTCCCAAGATTTTTATTAAATTTAGTATACAGTGAGTTTTGGGGGCCATAAATCGAAACTAGTTAGGATTCATTTCTATAAAAAAAGGGCGAATTTTAATTAAATTTTCATCATCTGAGATTTTAGTATATTATTTTTTTTTAAAAATAAAATAAATGTATTTTAATAATTCTCTTTAATTGTTTTTATTATTAATTAGTTTGCCAAAGAAGTTTCACTTCTGACATGTGTACTTTCTACACACGCACTTTTTTTTATAATATTTCACCTAAATAAATTTTGGTAAATTATTAAAAAAACATTTAGTAATCAGGCACTCCAGTAGCCCACAGTTCTATATTGTATTAAGAAATATATTTGTATTCTGATGTAGACTTCTGCAAACTCATATTTCCCTATCAATTTTTTTTTATCTAATACTACGCTGACCCACGCAACCTCGTTTGCGTGTACCATTTCCCGTAGCGTGAAATTTTTTGAAACATTCTTCATTGGTGCTCCGTCCTATTAGTATTATCGTGATCGATCGATGATATATAGCCTATAGCCTTCCTCGATAAATGGACTATTCAACACTGAAATAATTTTTCAAATCGAACCAGTGGTTCCTGCTCTCAGCTTTATAATATGAGTATAGATAAATCTTCAGGTATATACATATGTCATGCCACTACTATAGAATAACTAACAAAAGATATTATGTTTGTACATGTGGTTAAGTAATTTTATTCTAATAAATGTTATTACAGATTAATCAAATGGCCATTGCGCCTGATTCGCACAGACTGAAGTTACTACGTGAAGTGGCAGGAACCAGAGTATATGATGAACGTAGAGAGGAATCAGTTACAATACTTAAAGAAACTGTTGGAAAGGTAAATCATTACTCATTTCGTATCTTCATTTAAAACACAGATGTTGAGCAAGCAAAGAACCTGCCTTATAACACCAGGAGTGTGAATAATTAGCAATTGTGGGGATATGCTTTAGCATAAATAAGTTTGACCGGACTGATGCCACAGTTTTACAGAAAACTGGTTAAGTAATTGTAGTTACCGAAACTGAAATACTTAAGGGTGATTCAATACTTGTGGCTTTTGAGATGCAGGAATTGCATCTTAAACCATTAGATGACCCGTTAACTAGTTTGCTACACTATAACTTAAAAAATCATATATCTTAAATGAGACCCCCCAGAATTATGATTGCACGTTTCGCCTAGTGGTTAGGCGGTCGCCGCGCCGTTCTCTACTTCGCCAAGTGAGGTTCGGATCCCACATGGAATGACACTGTTTGATCCACAAATTGTTGTTCTGAGTCAGGGTGTTCTTTTTATCCGTTTCATGTATGTTTGTAAAGTGCCCCGCGACACAGGAATTATTCCTAGAGTGGGAGTAGTGTATTTAAAAAAAAAAAAGAAATTTAATAAGTTAAATATCACACATTTTTTTGAAATTAGAATAGTTACAAACTCAAAAGATACTTGTTATGCATCAACTATTATAATATTATAATTATTGTGTTATCTATGCATTTAATATTGTAGGTGGAGAAAATTAATGAATTTCTGCAAACAATTGAAGAGCGTCTAAAGACACTGGAAGAAGAAAAGGAAGAATTAAAAGAGTATCAGAAATGGGACAGAGCTCGCAGAGTTTTAGAGTTTATTATACATGACACAGAACATAGGGAAAATAAAAGGAAATTGGAAGAGGTTTGTGAAAACTATTATATTATTTTTAATTATGTCCTAATTTAATTTATACATAATCTGTGACATAAGTAATTGTTTTTGAGTTAATCTATTTTGCAGCCTGTACACTATACAGAAAATTATTTATTTCACCTACTTTTTAACTTTGTAATGTAACTCATCAACAATAGGGTAGATCAAGTCAAATCCTTAATTATTTTATTAAAGGTAAAAACAATAGAAAACGTATATTTTTTGTATAAAATGCTAAGGCGTCACGTCATACCTAGCTATCGTTAAATAATCACTTGAAGAAATAAAACTATGCCGAAAGCAAAGGCGCCTTTGTTGACTATAAATTATGATTCTAATGCAATCTTGAACATTGATGTGTAGTTTAATTTGTTGCCGTTCCTGGCGCATTTGGCAAGTAGTGATAATTATGTAAGACTTTCCTTTTGGATATTGTCTGATTTAATCTGATTATAATTGACTGCCTCGGTGGCGTAGTGGTAGCGTATGCGAATATGCGAATGCTAAGCTTGAGGTCTCGGGTTCGATTCCCGGTTCGGACCAAATGTTTGTATGATCTGCAAATATTTGTTTCGGAGTTTGGGTGTTTTCTATGTATAATACACTCATTTGCAAAAAAAACGGGCGGTTTCGATTTTCTTCCTGGCTGAAAAAAATAAAATACCAAAAAGGTTTTAATCATTTGAACATGTTACTGGCCAGTTATAAAAGTGCCATAATGTTTATAAGAGTACATTCCAAATAAAAATTTTTGACTGAGCCTGGTTTTCAAAGAAAACAACTTTTAACTACATTTTGTGGAGCGAATTCCCTATAGTTAATATCGACTCTAATTAACTTTTTGACAATTTTTATTAAATTATCTGATGTCCTTGACATTTAAAAGTATTGTTATTGCTGTTTAGCAATCTCGAAAATGGTAGATAAAGTGATAAAAGCGAGCAAAATTATTGCGCTGCTTGAAGAAGGTTGCAGCCAATGCTTCGTGGCTCAGAGGCTAAATGTGAGTCGGTCGACAGTTCAAAGGACCTGGCAGCGCTATCAAGAGACCGGTTTCGTCAAGAGAAGGCCTAGTTCTGGCAGAAAAACATGTACCAAACCACGGGATGATCGTTTTCTAGTTAGTCAAGCGTTGAGAAATCGCAAATCTTCTTATGTGGACCTCAAGAAAAGCCTCGAAGAAGTAAGAAATGTGCAAATTAGTCTATGGACGGTCAGGAGGAAGCTTCTCGCTGCTAATATACACAGTCATCGCCCGGCACGCGGCCCTAAATTACTCCGAGGACATCGAGTTGCCAGGCTTAGCTTCGCTCGAAATTGTGTGTCATGGACTCATGAAGACTGGGATAGGATATTGTTCTCCGATGAAGCCAGGATATCTCTGCATGGTGAAGACCGACGTCGGCGAGTGCTACGTAGACGAGGAGAACACTTTACAGAGGCATGTTTTGAAGAAATCACACCTTATGGAGGGGGCTCTGTTATGTTTTGGGCAGGAATAAATTCCATGGATCGTACGGAGTTAGTCTTCATCGAAAACGGTACGCTGACTGGACACCGATACATAACGGAAGTTCTAACTCCTTATGCACAACCCGCTTTAACCGCTCTTGGCGAATACTCATTTTTTATGGACGACAACGCTCGCGCCCCCCTGTCTGGCGATGTGGAAGCGTATATGCTAGAAGTTGGAATTCGTCGTTTGGACTGGCCAGCTAGAATTCCGGACCTCAATCCCATAGAGCATGTCTGGGACGTTCTGAAGCGACGAGTGAGATCAGTGCAGCCGGCTCCGCAGACCATCAGAGAGCTAAAGAATGTGATTACCGCGGAGTGGGAACGTATTCCCCAAGAAACCATAAAAGATATACTCGCTAGCATGCCCAGACGAATGCAAGCCGTGATTTCAGCAAGAGGGGGTCACACTCAATACTAAACTTTTATCTGCTTTTAATGTATTCAAGAAAAACAAAGAAATTAACGCGTTTCATTTTTATTTAGCGAGCAGGTACAATAATAGTGTTTTGAGCTTAAACATTATTTCTCAATAATTTAATCAAAATGTTATGATAAAACTGATGATACCTATTCCTTCCTAATTAATTTATGAAATTCTGAGGATAACAATACCTAAAATTGTCAAACAAACTAATAGTAACTATAAAATAGTTCTTTGCTTAAGTGCCCGCTTTTTTTTGCAAAAGAGTGTATGTATGTATTTACAAAAAAAAAGTATATAAGTATTTATATCAGTTGTCTAGTACCCATAACACAAGCTCTGCTTAGCTTGGGACTAGATGGCGTTGTGTGTTAGATGTCCGGCATATTTATTTATTTATTTATTTATTTATAATTACAGTTAGAGAAAATGCGTTCCAACAGTGGTAAAGAACAGCAACACTACGCTGATTTGGTGAGAGAGGCTCAAGAACATGTGAGAGAAGCAAACAGGTAATTGATTAATTTAGTTTTTTTGGACATTACAGAACGGCAATAAACTGTTGGGATACACCATGTTGTCTTCACTATAATTAAAAAGAGCTTGTGCTATCTGTACTGTTGTTGGAGTTCGAGTCCCATTCAGGATTAATCATTCTCCGTTGCATTTGCTCTATCTGAAATCAGGGGTCTGCTTAACACAGTAGCTTGATCAGACGACAGTGTCATATTTTTTTAATATTTCGTATTAAATCTTGCAATAAGTCAACAGATTATGAATAGAACAGTGATGTGTGTGTGTGTGTGATGAATAAAACGCCTGAGTTTAAATTTTATAAATCAAGTTGTTTTACTTCTTTTCACACAGAACACTGTCTTATAAAATAAAAGACATAAGTGATCATAGACAATAAAAATACTACTAACTGTAGCAGAGACAATTTAACTAATGCCAATTCTAAATATTTCTAAGTGCATTGGACTTCATATTCAACGCATTTTTATAATTACCTAACTTTATTATCCAGAAAACTAAAAGAAGCTCGCAAAGACGTGGCGGCAGCTCGTGAAGAAAAAGACATACTGTCTACTGAACAGCAACAGCTGCTGCGAGAGAAGACTAAACTGGAGCTTGGGATTAAAGACTTGAGTGATGACGTGGATGGCGATAATAAGTCGAAGGTATGATTAAGTAAATATTATAAAAGTGGATTGTGTAAAGAATGTATAGTACATATTTCAAGATTAGACATTTAGGCCTTAGCTTTTGCCATTTTGACCTAAATACATGTGTGTTAGAGTTTTTGATACACTCGTTTGACCAAATATTTGTATGCATTGCAAATATTTGTTTCGAAGTTTAGGTGTTTTGTATGTATAATATGTATGTATTTCCAAAATAAAAGTTAATAAGTTTTCTGTCAGTCAATCTTAATAAAGAAGCTAGGTAGCGTTGTGTGTTAGATGTCCGAAATATTTTATTATTTAATAACCTTCTTAATTGAGTTGATTTATTGGACCAATTTGTGATTTAAACTATCCACTTCTACTACTATCGTCTTTGATAAATAAAAGATACCCCATGGACTATCAACAAATATGAACCGTGACCCACCATAATCTTACTTTCTCACAGACATTCAAATAGTATTAGGTTATCTGTTATTTAAATATACAGAGAATTATCTGTTACAGTATCCAAAAAAGCATTTGTTCTGAGTTATAATTAATTGTAAAGAATATAGATTTAAAATATGATTATTACTGTGGTGGAACAGGTGCCATGTCTCTCCAACACAAAGGGAGGATCCTCCTACCAGGCGAGGTGATCATGCCTGGTGAACTGCTCAACAGTTGATGTTGGGATGTTGTGTATATGATAATCAGCGCGAGAACTTCTACTGCGCGATTCAGGATTGATAGTTTATTCGTTTTGTACGTTGCTCCGTTGTGCAGTGTATCTTCGGTAGATGGCGCTGTATGTGGATGTCGCCACATTACTGTTTTCAGTTTAGTGCAGCATGCACTGTAGAGGGGGTAAATCTTTGTTGTTCTGACGGTTTCAAACGATTTATCGGCCAAGTGGGTCATGAATCAAGTTTGTCGATAGTACTTTTAACCTTAACTTCTGTATCTGTTTAAGGAAAGAGCCGAAGCCGAATTGGAACGTCTTCGCCAGCAAATATCAGAGAAGGAACGCGAGCTGGAAGAACTAAAACCTAAATACGAAGAGATGAAGGCTCGCGAAGAAGAGTGTACCAGGGCTCTAGCATTGAATCAGCAGAAGAGACAAGAGTTGTATGCTAAACAGGGTAGAGGCACACAGTTCACATCAAAGCAAGACAGAGATCGGTGGATTGAGAAAGAACTCAAGTAAGCAATTTGTTTAATTTAAAGTTGTGGTTTATTAATTTACCTATAGGCACCCTTTAAACTTCGATAATAAAAAAAAATATGTTAATGTTTAAAAAAAAACTGATAAAATATCATATCTCATCATCATCTTCCTAGCCTTTATCATTCCCAAGATTATTTGGGGTCGGCTACCAGTTCAACCGGTTTCACCTACATATCAGTTTTTCCATGGAGCGACTGGCATTGGACCTCCGCAACCGTAAGGGTGAACTGAATTCGAGGGTTGAACTAATTGTCAGTATATTTGAGGGCACTGACTTCCCAATAACGATTGCCATAGATGTTCATGGCAACCGGGACTGACAGCTTAACGTGCTCTCTGAGGCATGGGCAGGAAATACCGCCATCTTTCATACTACCCGAGACCTATTGATCGGCAGTTGCTTACAGTAACTAACCACTAGACCAACGAGGCAGTTAAAAACCATCTAAAAACATTGTACTTAATAATAACATATTTTTTAGGCTACTTTTATAATAATGCTTTACCGATATTACAGTCATTTTTTATTTTATGTAGGATATGAAACATATTAAAAAATATATAATATGTTTGAATGTTTTAATATCTAAAAGAACAAGGTTCAAATTATTTCACAAATAATTTACCCTTACAGTCTATCCTTACAAGTGACATTATTTAAAGTAAATTAAACGCATTTTAATTTAATCAACAGGTCCCTCAACAAACAGTTAAAAGACAAAAAGGACCATGAAGCCAAACTCCGCGATGATCTCAGACGTGACGCGACTAAACTTACTGAACTGGAGAAGAGAATAGAAGAGACTACGAAAGAGATGGAGAGACAAAGAGTTGCTATTGATGAACACAACAAACAGTACTACGAGTGTAAGAAGAAGAAGGATCAAGAACAGAGCGCTAGAAAGTAAGATTTATTAGAACAAATATATTATAATGTTATCCTAGCCCATAACGGCCACGGCGGCCCAACCCACCTTACTGTGGGAGGGCCACGCTTCAGCATGAATGGGCCGGCTCGACCGGAGTGATACCACGGCCTCACACAAAACCGGTGTGAAATAGCGCTTGCGCTGTGTTTCACCGAGTGAGTGAGGATACCGGAGGCCCACATCCCAACCCCTCTCCCATCCCTCTTCCCATCCCCCAAAGCTCGGCAACGCACTTGTGACGCCTCTGGTGTTGCGAGTGTCCATGGGCGGCGGTAATCGCTTACCATCAGGTGATACGTCTGTTCGTTTGCCCACTATTCAATAAAAAAAATACCCGGGATTCGAACCCGAGACCTCTTAATCGGCAGTCGCATACATACGTCAACTGCATGACCAACATAATGTATCCATTTATCTTAGGATGTTAACGCTGTATAAACTTATTTTTAAAGTATTTATGTATACAGGGAAATCAATCTATACTAATATTATAAAGAGGAAAGATTTGTACCTATTTTTGTATGTTTGTATGTTTGTAATGAATAGGCTCAAAAACTACTGGACCGATTTCAAAAATCCTTTCACCATTCGAAAGCTACATTATCCACGAGTAACATAGGCTATATTTTATTTTGCAAAAAAATAGGGTTCCGTAAGATATTTGGGTTTTTCGGACACAAGGTGTAAAAATCAACCAGAAAAGTTACTTATTTTGCGAAAATTTTCATGCTACGGGCTATATAAGACGCAAACGAGGTTGCGTGGGTCAGCTGTTTTATATACAACGTGTATTTAGTATCAGCATTGCACCCGTGCGAAGCCGGGGCGGGTCGCTAGTATATTATATACATACGGCCTAATCATATTGTATCAGATATCTGTATTATAGTCCGGTCATTTTAGACAATTGAAATAAAGAAAATTCCGACAAAGCCAAATCTTCGTAGAGACCTTAGGTTTACCACAAGGAATAAAGTGTTAAAAGTCCCCATCAGTCCCATGTCAGCTTAGGGACTTATTCGGGGCCAAAGGTCAAAATTTTAGGTTATTTGAATTTTTCTCGAAAACGGTAAGTTTTATCGAAAAAGTACCTTAAAGCAAAGTTGTAGACCTTAAAATTCTCTATAAAAATGGTCCCTATGATTTTTTCTCTAAGACCCACTATTTCCCAGATATTGCGCTTGTAAGAATCACGTTCTACATAGTATGCACACGTATGCCACGTATATACATATTTAGGTACTCAAGCAAGCAAAAATGCCTACTCGTGTCTCTTTTATGTATACATTATACTATTCTAAGAAAATTTACTCTAAAATGACCGCCCTTTGTCCCTTACCGAATTTGGGAAAGGGAAGGCGCAGCAACGGACAGAAATATATTCTTCTAAAAGTTTATCAGCTTATCCAAAATGCCAAAACTTTATTTTATTTTTACATGCGATAACCGGATGCGATACTACGTCAGCAATGTTTAGAAGGGGCAAAAATTCAGTATTAAAATTATTTGAAAAAAATGATTTGATTGACTGCGCAAAAGTATTTACAGAAATTAATTCTTCACCTCAAATACTAATTACTAAAGGAATTCGGTTTCTTCTTGCGGTTTATGGGGCTCCAAAAAAAATTTATTGCATAGACACGTACAGATATTTAACATTTGTACAAAATACACGAAACAAAAAGCAAGAACAGCTATCTTGTCTTCCTCCAACATCGGCATCTGCTACTCAACATTTCTTTCGAGTATACTATCAAGTTCAGACATGCCAAGGCAATGAACTGAACCCTGAAGACTGGGGTTGGAAATTGATAAATAATACTTTGGAACCGATTCGAACTTTACTGCCCCCTGCTCCAGAAAAACTTCTTAACACTATTTTTTGCAATTGCAAGAAAGGTTGTAGTGCCAAATGTGGCTGTAAAAAAGTAGGGTTGCAGTGTTCTCCAGCGTGTACCAATTGCCAAGGTGTCTCTTGCTCAAATGTTCAATTAAATACAAGAGAGGAAGATTCATCTTCATTTGAACAATTTCTAAGCGTTCATCAACAGGAAGGAGAAGAAGAAGAACAAGAAGAAATTGAAGAAAACATGATTGTTGAAGTTGAATATGAAGAGTATGAGTCAGATTAAAGTAATAAAAAAAAGTTAGAACGACAGTTAAACTCAGTAACCCATATCAATAATCTTCATACTATTAAATAATTATTGTTCCTGAAAATAACGTCATAAAGGTTCGTGGAACAGGCCTACTATCCCCATACCACGTTAAAAAAAATGCGCCGAGTACACTACCTCACAGGTGGTGTGGAAATGTGTGCATATTATGTAGAACGTGATTCTTACAAGCGCAATATCTGGGAAATAGTGGGTCTTAGAGAAAAAATTATAGGGACCATTTTTATAGACAATTTTAAGATCTACAACTTTGCTCTAAAATACTTTTTCGATAAAACTTACCGTTTTCGAGAAAAATCCAAATAACCTAAAATTTTGAACTTTGGCCCCGAATAAGTCCCTAAGCTCGCATGGGACTGATGGGGACTTTTGACACTTTATTCCTTGTGGTAAACCTAAGGTCTCTACGAAGATTTGGCTTTGTCGGAATTATCTTTATTTGATCACTATTTTTATGTCTAAAATGACCGGACTATTATTTAAAATATTATCATTTCGTAGAACGAAAAAACTATACTGGTCAAACGCTGGCAATATTTGTATGCCTACCTACCTTGTATCTAATATTTATCGTATTTTTTTATTTTTTTTATTGTATAGTGGTCAAACGAGCAGACGTATCACCTGATGGTAAGCGATTACCGACGCCCATGCACACCCGCAACACCAAAGGCGTCACAAGTGCGTTGCTGACCTTTGGGGGATGGGGGGAGGAATATTAAAATCCTTATAGTTACCTGATTTTATGATTATACCGTGCATGTAGATAATAATTAAAAGAAATAGAAACAAAAGAGGAATGTACCCTGGCACCCAAGATAAACAAATACAGGTGATATGGGTGTTTCATGTTTTATATTGAATACTGTTTTTTTTTACAGCGAACTTTGGCGTAAAGAAACTTCACTAACGCAGAATTTATCATCTCTAAAAGACGACCTGGCGAAGGCTGATCAAGCCCTACGATCTATGGCTGGCAAGGTAAAATACTTCCTTTACTTAAATCCATACTAATATTATAAGGAGGAAAGGTTTGTATGTAAGTATGTTTGTAACGAATTGGCTCAAAAAGTACTGGACGAATTAAATAAACATTATTTCACTATTTGAATGCTACATTATCACTGATTAATATAGGCTATTTTAATTGTAAGAAAAAATAAAGAAATAACAATATGTAAAGTAATAACTGCAGGTAACACTGCGAGGTTCAGCTAGTATTTAATAAACTACTAATAGCGCTCCGCGGCATTACCCGCAGTTAATGTTTATTTTGATGACTAGTTGTCAAGACGTCCAACGAAGGTATCGCGCATGCGCGTATCGTGTCAATTCCAACATGTTCAATAAATAGAAAAAAAAAATAAAAAAATATCGTGTTGTCACACCTCCTTGTATATAACTAAGGAAGTTAGTAAAAGTAAATAAGTATAGGAACTACTAAGTTTGCTGTTTAGTTATTGTAAACTAGTGTTTAACCGCGGCTCTGTCAGCATATTTGTCAGTTAAAAGTAATCCATATCTGTGAAAATGAAGTATGTACCTCTATGCCAATTTTCATTAAAATAGGTTCAGAGGAGGTAACGTGAAAACACACAGACAGGCAGACTTACTTTCGTATTTATTATTTTATTAAATACATGTTTCATGTAGAAACATAAAAAATGAGACAATTATTTTATCTAATCATTTAATTTTTTCCCCAGCCTATCTTGAATGGACGGGACAGTGTACGCAAAGTGTTAGAAACGTTCCAGGAGAGGGGAGGCGAGTGGGCCAAGATTGCCACTCAATATTATGGACCTGTTATTGAAAATTTCACATGTGACAAGACTATTTATACTGCTGTTGAAGTGAGTTAAACTAATATAGAGTATACAATGTAACCTGTTTCGATTTACTTGTTGTTTTTAATGGTGTAAGAAGCATAAGCAGATGGATGCACATCCACCATCCATGGCAAAACAAGCCATGTTGTGTCATAACATGGCTGTATCACACTCAAGTCTTAAACTAGCTAAAATCTGATTCCACAGGTTGAGCTAGTTTTAACACAAAGGGGGTTGGGGTATGGGCCTCCGGTATCCTCACTCACTCGGTGAAACACAGCGCAAGCGCTATTTCACACCGGTTTTCTATGAGGCCTGTTTCTGTTGTATCACTCCGGTCGAGCCGGCCCATTCATGCCGAAGCGTGGCTCTCGGAATTATTGCAATTTATTTGTGGAAATATTTAAAATAACATTCTATATTCAAGGTGACAGCTGGCAATCGTCTATTCCATCACATCGTAGAATCAGACACTGTCGGCACAAAGATTCTGAAGGAAATGAACAGGCAGAGTCTCCCGGGGGAGGTCACATTCATGCCTCTTAACCGACTGCAAGTCAGGGACATGATATACCCAACTGACAATGTAAGTATATTTGCATATTAGTGGTAATTCTGTTAATGTCATCATTAATTTAAAATTTACAAAACATTTGTTGTTGGATTATGTACTTTAATGTCATTTGTTTACAGTCCATTTTACGATATTATTGGTGGTAATTCTGTTGATATCATCATTTAACTAAAATTCACTAAAATTTGTTGTTGGATTATGTACTTTAATGTCATTTGTTTACAGTCCATTTTACGATATTATTGGTGGTAATTCTGTTGATATCATCATTTAACTAAAATTCACTAAAATTTGCTGTTGGATTATGTACTTTAATGTCATTTGTTTACAGTCCATTTTACGATATTATTGGTGGTGATTCTGTTGATATCATCATTTAACTAAAATTCACTAAAATTTGCTGTTGGATTATGTACTTTAATGTCATTTGTTTACAGTCCATTTTACGATATTATTGGTGGTAATTCTGTTGATATCATCATTTAACTAAAATTCACTAAAATTTGCTGTTGGATTATGTACTTTAATGTCATTTGTTTACAGTCCATTTTACGATATCTTATTTCTGTCTCAGTATAGAAGTTCCTATATATAACTCAATTGTAATATTATAGTCTGGCCACTGAGAGAATGCGTTCCTGACAGGTCGTGATCCAATGGGCGATGTAACTTTGAACTGGCGTACAATTTATGGCAAAATTTTAAATATCTTTTATTAGCCTTAATAATGAGTAATTACATTAAAAATTGAATAATTATGCCAATGTACAATAAAGGTTTTATTTTGGGCTAAAGTTATTAACAATTAATCAATTAATTAATTTAAGAACAATAATTTTTAAAAGTCTAACAACGTCAAACTGCGCTGTTTTAAGGTTATGTCAAAAGTTTGTTTTTGTAGTGATGAGACAAAATAATAGGTTATTGTAACTGATTATTTTTGTAATCGTAATATATTCTGTCGGTCGATATATTGTTAAATAAAACGTTCTAATTTTATAATATTTTATTTTTTTATCTTTATTGAATACACAAAAAAACAGTATAACAAGATTAGTTACAAAGTATGTAAGGATGTCGTACAGTCGAATGTTGTCACTATTTCAGGGAAATGTGCCGAAATGCTTTGGGCATTTATACGAACGACATTAAAGTTCCTAGGGATATCGGAGAAATTATTTGAGAGTGTGTATAATGTACTTAATACATATTTAATATAGTTTATAATACGATATAGGTACGATCAAACCAAACTTAAGAAAATAATTGTCGTGATATCAGTCAGATGAAATAAAAATAAATAGAAAACTATTTTTATCCCTTTATATTTCTGGTAAAAAAATGGCAACCCAAAATAGCGTTGTGAGGACCGTCATTTTGTGACATACACAAACGGTCGTCGTCTCTTGTCGTTTTGCGCGCATAGACTACGTTTTCCAGTTTTCTCGTTGTGGGGGTTTTCTCGTGATTGTTATTGTTGTTTATTTGTACCTCTGCGCTAATTTGTATAGAATTTTACTGTTTTGTACTTTTGGTGCTTAACAATAATGTCGAAACGCGGTCATCCATTGAAAAGTGAAACCCGTGAACTAATAATCAAGCTTCAAAGTTACTTTGAGTTGGAAAGACAAGAGCGTATCTCTCACGCACTTGGACTAAGCAAACGGACGATAACAAATATTAATAATAAAGAAAAGTTCGGGTCATCTAGCATGAAAGAAAATATTTTAAGAACACCTACAAAGAAACGCAGAACTAATTCCTCCATATGACTGCCAGTACAATGCCATAGAGCTAATCTGGGCTCAAATTAAAGGTTATGCAGCCCGTCATAATACTTATCCACCATATGGCATTAAAAAGATGAAGATGCTTTTAAAAGAAGCATGCGAAAAAGTCACAAGAGTTGACTGGATAAAGGTGGTTGAAAAAACTAAAAAAATGTATTTGGTAACTTTGACCGCGATATTCGTATAGACACTATGATTGACAATAACATAATAATACATGTTGGTGAAGATGACAGCGAGTCCTCAAGCGAATCGGAGTCGGATTAAATTTTGATTTGACATTATTGAAATCTTAAAACTATGTATTTCATAATATATATTTTCCAATAAATACAGTATTTTTATTTTCTTACCCTTGGTTTCATTCAGAAATTACGATTAAATTTAATTCACCCATCAATAATTTTGTTAATATTGTGTTTGAAATGTAATAAAATATATATAAATTGAATAACTATGCATAATGAATTCTATAAATACTGTTACCAAATTTTATAAATGTTATTCGTGGTACATCACTACTCATGGCGAATTTACAAGTGTCAGAAACGCATTCTCTGAGTGGCCGGACTATAACGTTCATACTTGTATTTTTAAACACTAACTCATTCCAGAACGCCATAGCCATGGTACAAAAGCTAAAGTACGACACGAAGTACGCAAAGGCGATGAAGTACATATTCGGCAAGACGCTCATCTGCAGGAACCTGGAGTGTGCCACGGAGTTGGGCAAGCAGTTCCAGCTGGACTGCGTCACGCTGGAGGGAGATCAGGTAACCACTTTCGTCATTATTATAAAAATAACAATGACAGGTAATTTCGAGTTTTCGCAAAAGTAATAAAGAAACGGAAAAAAAAAACAAAATATAATTAAAATAAAGTGAAAATGAACACACAAAGCACATTCAATATTACTCAATGAAAAAGATAATAGGGACATACTATATAACCTCATTGTTTTAACCTCACAGGTATCTTCCAAGGGATCTCTAACCGGTGGTTATTTCAACCAATCCCGTTCACGATTAGAGATGCAGAAGACTCGGTCAGAGCTCATGGAGCAAATCACCACGTTGGACCAAGAGCTGAATACGTTAAGACAAGAACTGAACAAGACTGAAACTAGCATTAACAGTATTGTGTCAGAAATGCAAAGGACTGAGACTAAGCAGGGAAAAGCCAAGTATGTATTTAGTGTTGTACTTTACTATTAGTATGATATTGGAGCTAATTCTGTTCTTGAACGTTCTAAACTAAAAATTTGTTTTATAATGTCAAATGACAGGATAAAACTGATGACTGACTACTTAAGATGGTGATTCATAATATTCTTTTCTTACATTCACGAGAATTGAACATAGACTTTTCCCAAAATGTACATCTCGTTTACAAATGAACAGTTATATTACAATAAAACTGTATGTCCGTGTGGGGATGGTATAAAAACAGTGTCACCATCCTTATTTAATCATGGGTGTTGGATTAGGGGAGGAAAGAAGTAAACTATGCAAACCTACTACTCAGCCTGATGGAAAGCATAGCAGAATCCAAGAGTGGTGGTCACCATACTCATTGCGAATACCGACATTGCAACAATGCAGCATAGTGACCCACACCATAGTGGCCTACTTATGCTTCTGCATATCTCTAATAGATAATAATCTCTTTTCTAAGAAGAGGTCTATGTCCGGCAAGGAACTGTGATATGGATCGATTGATGCCACGGACCGGAGTGATACCACGGCCTCACATAAAACCGATACGAAACAGCGCTTGCGCTGTGTTTCACCGAGTGAGTGAGGATACTGGAGGCCCATACCCCAACCCCTCCCCCATCCTCTCCCCATCCCTCAAAGGCCGGCAACGCCCTTGTGACGCCGACGATGCGTATGCTCTTTAACCGCTATTACATAAAAAAAAAGTTTTAACTGACGAAATGATGTAATTCCATGGTGTGTTGAGTTTTGTGTGTTTTTTGACGAAATGAATAGAGTGAAATACCGTATTGTTTACCAGGGACATATTCGATAAGGTGAAAGCGGACATTCGTCTGATGAAGGAAGAGCTGGCCTCCATAGAGAGGTTCCGCGGCCCCAAGGAGCGGTCCCTGGCGCAGTGCCGCTCCAGCCTCGAAGCGATGCAGGCCACCAAGGAAGGCCTGGAGTCTGAGTTGCATCAGGTCACTTAGCTTTCATTTTATTATTTCATTGTTTTCAAAATACTCACAGCATAAAATAAACACTTCTTAGAAACTAATAATATTGTTTATAGACAGGCATTCGCAATTAGTTAAGTATTTCATGTGACATAGGAACTAATTAATGTCCGCGACAGAAAACAAACCTATCTATCTCTGTACCGAAATTTATCCAAATCAGTTCAGTGGTTTAACCGTGAAAGCGTAACAATCAGATAGATAAGAGTTACTTTCGAATTTATAATTTTAGTATGAATATTCGATTCATTCATTTCTTTGTATGTATGTAATAAACTTGTGAACTGATTTCAATAATTACTTTTTAAATAATATATAAAAAAATAATTTAAAAAAGCTTTATTAAGATGTAAAATTAATCAGTGAAGAATGCAACTTAAAACAATTCACAAAGATTTTGCACATAAAGCTTTTTAAAGTAATTTATGAATTTTTTTATGTAAGTTGTCTTCAGGATGCGCTAATACATTTTTACGACACTACTTTTTACCTTTGCTAATTATTAATTTGTAAACCCATAGGAATTGATGGAACAGCTATCGACCGCAGACCAGGGCAAAGTGGATGAACTAAATGACGCGATACGTCGCCTCACTCAAGAGAACAAAGAGGCTTTCAGCGCCAGGATGAACTTGGAAGCCACCAAGAACAAACTTGAGAACTTGCTCACAAACAACTTAATCAGGTAAATAGTAAATATACATGTCAAAATAACTCTTACTCGACAATTTGGCTGGTTGATTAATTTGATATTTCTCATGGTTTATGGTAAAATAGTAATCCCTCTCATGGTTTATCGTAAAATAGTGATCCCTCTCATGGTTTGTCGTAAAATAGTGATCCCTCTCATGGTTTATCGTAAAATAGTGATCCCTCTCATGGTTTGTCGTAAAATAGTGATCCCTCTCGTGGTTTATCGTAAAATAGTGATCCCTCTCATGGTTTATCGTAAAATAGTGATCCCTCTCATGGTTTGTCGTAAAATAGTGATCCCTCTCATGGTTTATCGTAAAATAGTGATCCCTCTCATGGTTTGTCGTAAAATAGTGATCCCTCTCATGGTTTGTCGTTAAATAGTGATCCCTCTCATGGTTTATCGTAAAATAGTGATCCCTCTCATGGTTTGTCGTAAAATAGTGATCCCTCTCGTGGTTTATCGTAAAATAGTGATCCCTCTCATGGTTTATCGTAAAATAGTGATCCCTCATGGTTTATCGTAAAATAGTGATCCCTCTCATGGTTTGTCGTAAAATAGTGATCCCTCTCGTGGTTTATCGTAAAATAGTGATCCCTCTCATGGTTTATCGTAAAATAGTGATCCCTCTCATGGTTTGTCGTAAAATAGTGATCCCTCTCATGGTTTATCGTAAAATAGTGATCCCCCTCATGGTTTGTCGTAAAATAGTGATCCCTCTCATGGTTTGTCGTTAAATAGTGATCCCTCTCATGGTTTATCGTAAAATAGTGATCCCTCTCATGGTTTGTCGTAAAATAGTGATCCCTCATGGTTTATCGTAAAATAGTGATCCCTCTCATGGTTCGTCGTAAAATAGTGATCCCTCTCGTGGTTTATCGTAAAATAGTGATCCCTCTCATGGTTTATCGTAAAATAGTGATCCCTCTCTTGGTTTATCGTAAAATAGTGATCCCCTCTCATGGTTTATCGTAAAATAGTGATCCCTCTCATGGTTTATCGTAAAATAGTGATCCCCTCTCATGGTTTATCGTAAAATAGTCATCCCTCTTATGGTTTATCGTAAAATAGTGATCCCCTCTCATGGTTTATCGTAAAATAGTGATCCCTCTCTTGGTTTATCGTAAAATAGTGATCCCCTCTCATGGTTTATCGTAAAATAGTGATCCCTCTCATGGTTGGTCGTAAAATAGTGATCCCTCTCATGGTTTATCGTAAAATAGTGATCCCTCTCATGGTTTGTCTTAAAATAGTGATCCCTCTCGTGGTTTATCGTAAAATAGTGATCCCTCTCATGGTTTATCGTAAAATAGTGATCCCTCTCATGGTTTGTCGTAAAATAGTGATCCCTCTCATGGTTTATCGTAAAATAGTGATCCCTCTCATGGTTTGTCGTAAAATAGTGATCCCTCTCATGGTTTGTCGTTAAATAGTGATCCCTCTCATGGTTTATCGTAAAATAGTGATCCCTCTCATGGTTTGTCGTAAAATAGTGATCCCTCATGGTTTATCGTAAAATAGTGATCCCTCTCATGGTTTGTCGTAAAATAGTGATCCCTCTCGTGGTTTATCGTAAAATAGTGATCCCTCTCATGGTTTATCGTAAAATAGTGATCCCTCTCTTGGTTTATCGTAAAATAGTGATCCCCTCTCATGGTTTATCGTAAAATAGTGATCCCTCTCATGGTTTATCGTAAAATAGTGATCCCCTCTCATGGTTTATCGTAAAATAGTGATCCCTCTCATGGTTTATCGTAAAATAGTGATCCCCTCTCATGGTTTATCGTAAAATAGTGATCCCTCTCTTGGTTTATCGTAAAATAGTGATCCCCTCTCATGGTTTATCGTAAAATAGTGATCCCTCTCATGGTTGGTCGTAAAATAGTGATCCCTCTCATGGTTTATCGTAAAATAGTGATCCCTCTCATGGTTTGTCGTAAAATAGTGATCCCTCTCGTGGTTTATCGTAAAATAGTGATCCCTCTCATGGTTTATCGTAAAATAGTGATCCCTCTCATGGTTTGTCGTAAAATAGTGATCCCTCTCATGGTTTATCGTAAAATAGTGATCCCTCTCATGGTGTGTCGTAAAATAGTGATCCCTCTCATGGTTTTCGTTAAATAGTGATCCCTCTCATGGTTTATCGTAAAATAGTGATCCCTCTCATGGTTTGTCGTAAAATAGTGATCCCTCATGGTTTATCGTAAAATAGTGATCCCTCTCATGGTTTGTCGTAAAATAGTGATCCCTCTCGTGGTTTATCGTAAAATAGTGATCCCTCCATGGTTTATCGTAAAATAGTGATCCCTCTCTTGGTTTATCGTAAAATAGTGATCCCCTCTCATGGTTTATCGTAAAATAGTGATCCCTCTCATGGTTTATCGTAAAATAGTGATCCCCTCTCATGGTTTATCGTAAAATAGTGATCCCTCTCATGGTTTATCGTAAAATAGTGATCCCCTCTCATGGTTTATCGTAAAATAGTGATCCCTCTCTTGGTTTATCGTAAAATAGTGATCCCCTCTCATGGTTTATCGTAAAATAGTGATCCCTCTCATGGTTGGTCGTAAAATAGTGATCCCTCTCATGGTTTATCGTAAAATAGTGATCCCTCTCATGGTTTGTCGTAAAATAGTGATCCCTCTCATGGTTTATCGTAAAATAGTGATCCCTCTCATGGTTTGTCGTAAAATAGTGATCCCTCTCATGGTTTGTCGTTAAATAGTGATCCCTCTCATGGTTTATCGTAAAATAGTGATCCCTCTCATGGTTTGTCGTAAAATAGTGATCCCTCATGGTTTATCGTAAAATAGTGATCCCTCTCATGGTTTGTCGTAAAATAGTGATCCCTCTCGTGGTTTATCGTAAAATAGTGATCCCTCTCATGGTTTATCGTAAAATAGTGATCCCTCTCATGGTTTGTCGTAAAATAGTGATCCCTCTCATGGTTTATCGTAAAATAGTGATCCCCCTCATGGTTTGTCGTAAAATAGTGATCCCTCTCATGGTTTATCGTAAAATAGTGATCCCTCTCATGGTGTGTCGTAAAATAGTGATCCCTCATGGTTTGTCGTTAAATAGTGATCCCTCTCATGGTTTATCGTAAAATAGTGATCCCTCTCATGGTTTGTCGTAAAATAGTGATCCCTCATGGTTTATCGTAAAATAGTGATCCCTCTCATGGTTTGTCGTAAAATAGTGATCCCTCTCGTGGTTTATCGTAAAATAGTGATCCCTCCATGGTTTATCGTAAAATAGTGATCCCTCTCTTGGTTTATCGTAAAATAGTGATCCCCTCTCATGGTTTATCGTAAAATAGTGATCCCTCTCATGGTTTATCGTAAAATAGTGATCCCCTCTCATGGTTTATCGTAAAATAGTGATCCCTCTCATGGTTTATCGTAAAATAGTGATCCCCTCTCATGGTTTATCGTAAAATAGTGATCCCTCTCTTGGTTTATCGTAAAATAGTGATCCCCTCTCATGGTTTATCGTAAAATAGTGATCCCTCTCATGGTTTGTCGTAAAATAGTGATCCCTCTCATGGTTTGTCGTAAAATAGTGATCCCTCTCATGGTTTGTCGTAAAATAGTGATCCCTCTCGTGGTTTATCGTAAAATAGTGATCCCTCTCATGGTTTATCGTAAAATAGTGATCCCTCTCATGGTTTGTCGTAAAATAGTGATCCCTCTCATGGTTTATCGTAAAATAGTGATCCCTCTCATGGTGTGTCGTAAAATAGTGATCCCTCTCATGGTTTGTCGTTAAATAGTGATCCCTCTCATGGTTTATCGTAAAATAGTGATCCCTCTCATGGTTTGTCGTAAAATAGTGATCCCTCATGGTTTATCGTAAAATAGTGATCCCTCTCATGGTTTGTCGTAAAATAGTGATCCCTCTCGTGGTTTATCGTAAAATAGTGATCCCTCCATGGTTTATCGTAAAATAGTGATCCCTCTCTTGGTTTATCGTAAAATAGTGATCCCCTCTCATGGTTTATCGTAAAATAGTGAACCCTCTCATGGTTTATCGTAAAATAGTGATCCCCTCTCATGGTTTATCGTAAAATAGTGATCCCTCTCATGGTTTATCGTAAAATAGTGATCCCCTCTCATGGTTTATCGTAAAATAGTGATCCCTCTCATGGTTAATCGTAAAATAGTGATCCCCTCTCATGGTTTATCGTAAAATAGTAATCTACTCTCATTGTTTTTCCTAACACGCATGAGAGGCGATCACTACAAAATAAAAAAGAAGTTTGAACTTTATCGTTCCTTTCATTTAAAAAATATTTAAATTACACTTAATAATAATAAAATTTTATTTCGATTAGACGTAAAGATGAATTAGTGCAAGCTCTCCAAGAGATATCAGTGGAAGATCGCAAGCGTCGTTTGGCAAACAGTAAAGCCGATCTCACAGCTACGGAGAAACGCATCAAGCAGATCAACAAGGAGTTAGAAGAAGTAGAGAGGAAAGTACAAGCAGCTGTCAAGAACGAAAAAGCTTTGAAGATTGAACTTGACAAGTGGAGGAATAAGGTGTGTTGATGTTTTAGGACGCTATTCAGTCAAGTTACTATACCTATTCTTTAATGCTATGCCAGAGGTCTAAGGTTCTATTCTCGCCACGGACAAATATTGTGTAATGAGTGTGATTTTTATTAACACACTTTTATTAGCTTCACCTGTACCGTATGTGTGTTTGTTTGTAACCAACTATTTAGTTTTTACACTATATTTATTATTCGTCATGGCCAGTGTTAGTGAATCAGTTTCGGCGGCCATGTGTGGCTTCGGCTTTATGTAGGTACTCGACTGATTCATATTAACGTTATTTATTTTTTTTGTTATGTAAATATTTCGGACATCTAACACACAACGCAATCTAGTCCCAAGTTAAGCAGAGCTTGTGTTATGGGTATTAGACAACTGATATGAATACATATATACTTTTTTTTTGTAAATACATACATATTATACATAGAAAACACCCAAACTCCGAAACAAATATTTGTAGATCACACAAACACTTGGTCCGACCCAGGATTTGAACCCGAGACCTCAAGCACAGCAGTCGCATTCACAGATTACTGTTAAATAGTTTATTCATAACATTACGAAAACTGTCTGACTGAATTTAGGGGTAAAAGGGGGGGGCTTGTAAAACATTACGATGCGTTAGAGGGACGGGTGAAGGTTGGTTTTTGAACTACGGGTTACATAACATTGTTTTTTTTAACCCTTCAGAACCTGCGCATAGAGAGAACCTATCAAGAATTAAAAAAAAAATTCACATATAATTTTTTAACTGCACGGTTGGCCCAGTGGTTTAAGCGGTCGCCACGCCGCTTTCTACTGCGCCAAATGTGTGGGTTCAAATCCTACATGGGAAAAATACATTGTGTGATCCACATGTCAAAAGAAATCATAATAATTCTATATTTTAAAATGTGAATAGGAAAAAGAAGCTCAAGACAAAATGGAGGAAGATGCGAAAGGGCTGGAAAAGATGGCGTCCAAGGAGGTGTTGTTACAGGAGAAGATACAAGAGTCTCTGGACAAGATCGCTGCTCTTGGCACGTTGTCTAATGCACCAGAACTACACGCTAAATATCAGAAGATGTCTCTCAAACAGGTAACTTCATTTTTTGTGTGTTCTTGCCTCCAGAAAGGTGTTAACACCTCCTTAACACTGAACACTTCTATCGAATGGGATTATTTTAAAACTAGCTGTACCCCGCGGTGTTATCCGCGGTTGTTATTGTATTTTGCGACAGTCGCGAGTAACATCGCGGGGCGGAAATACAGGGTGTCTCAAAAGAAATTTTATATTTGTTTAGCTTACTGCGTGAACGCTGCGTACTTGAGGGGTGCGGGGGTTATGTCAATTGGTAGCTTGGCTCTTGGGGATTCAGTCGCTATGGAGCGTTTCTCGGGAGCAGACCGCGCGTTGTGCGTGCGAGAGTTTTACAAGAACGGTGATTCGACAACTGTCGCGCGTAGAAAATTCTGCAGTATTCGAGGTTTTCGCCACTTAAATGATGCGCCAAGCCTTCCTCTCATTCGACATTGGGTTAAAAAGTTTGAAGAGACTGGATCAACGCTGGATAAATCAAAATCCGGGCGACCTAGGTCATCAAGAACGGTAGAAAACGTGGAGAGTGTTAATCAATCTGTACGTGACGACCCGAGCCTTTCAATTCGGAAGCGCGCGAGTGCTTTAAATGTGCATAGATCATCATTACATCGCATTATGCACAAAGATCTAAAGCTGCACCCCTACAAAATTCAATTGGTGCAAGAATTAAAGCCCCAAGATGCCGGTCAGAGGCTTAATTTCGTAAATCAGATGATTGAGCGATTTTCAACGTTTACCAACATTTTGTTTTCGGATGAAGCTCATTTTCATCTTAATGGCCACGTAAATAAGCAAAACTGCCGCTACTGGAGTTCAGCCAATCCGAAACGCAAACATCAGAAACCCCTACACTCGCCTAAAGTGACCGTATGGGCTGCCATGTCGGCGCGAGGAATTATCGGCCCTTACTTTTTTGAAGACGAAATGGGGCGTACAGTTACAGTGAATTCAGAGCGTTATGTGGAGATGTTAGACAACTTCTTGGTACCTGAACTGCAAAACTTTCCTGGCTATAACCAAAGAACATGGTTTCAACAGGACGGAGCAACTTCACACACGTCCAATATATCTCTGCCACGTGTTCGTGAAATTTTCTCAGGAAAATTGATCTCCCGGAGAGGTGACATAAATTGGCCTCCACGTAGCCCAGATTTAACCCCTATGGACTTTTTCCTATGGGGTTATCTTAAATCTAAAGTTTACGCCAATAAACCAACTTCACTGGCGCATTTGAAAGAAAATATCCGTCACGAAATGGCAGCCATCCCTCACTCCACCTGTCGAGCAGTCATAAGTAATTTTACTGTTCGATTAAATGAGTGCCAACAACGTGAGGGTTTACATTTAGACGATATTATTTTTAAGAAATGAATTCCCAAAAAGTGTTCTATATACCGCTTCCTTTTTTTTTAATCAATCCACTAAATATGAAATTTCTTTTGAGACACCTTGTAGTATAAAATATAATTAGCCTAAGTTACTCCTTGTATCATCGACGATACAGTAAACGGACAGACATAAATATACAGTATATACTTTTACATGTATTTATTGAAAAACTATTAAATTAAATTTATTTGTATCGATAAATATAGTATTGTCTTACTGGCTGAAATGCTTATTCTTCAAGATTATTGTACACAGGCAGACCCACGCAACTTCGTCTGCGACTCTTTTCATTGTTGCTTAGCACCTACTGATTGTACCTTGATGTTAAGTAGCCTATAACCTTCCCCGACAAATGGGCTATCTAACGCTAAAAATAATTATTTAAAACTAGCTGAACCCCGCGGTGCTACCCGCGGTACGACAATAACCGCGGACAACGCCGCGAGGCGAAGCTAGTATCTTTATAAATTGTAGCCTATGTGTTATTCTGATGTCTTCACAATCCAGTTTTTGCCTGAGAAAGCAACAAATATACTCACTAACACACTCACAAACTTTCGCGTGTAGGATGGTCTAGCTGAGCTGCTTGCATGCGTGAAGGGTTACCAAGGGAACAGAGATTCAATTTTACATTTGACATTTATTGGTGTTTTTTTTTAAACTTAAGTAGATTAATAATAAGTTAAGAATAAATAATAATCATGACTGAAACTTTCATTCATGCTGTTTTATATTTTGTATGCAGCTATTCAAAGAGCTAGAAAAAGCGAACCAGCATTTGAAGAAATACAATCACGTGAACAAAAAAGCTTTGGACCAGTTCATCAGTTTCTCAGAACAGAAGGAGAAGCTGTACAAACGTAAAGAAGAACTTGATATTGGGTAAGGGGAACATTTGTTTTTAATATTAACTGTTTTGTTCCACTATATTCACACTTCTTCTTCCTAGCCTTTATTAAACCTAAGATTATTAGGGGTCGGCTAATAGTTCCCACCTGTTTTACCTGAATATCAGTTTTCCACGAACCGACCGGCATCAGACCTCCGCAACCCTGAGGGTGAACTGTATTCGAAGGTTGAAACTATCGTCAGTATATTTGAGGGCACTGACTCGGTTACCAAGTTTCATGCCAACCGGGACCGACGGCTTAACGTACTCTCTCTCTCTCTCTCTCTTCCACTATATTCACACAACTGATATAAATATTTACATCACATGTATATGAACGATCTCTGTCCTCCATAAGCGCAAGCCTGAGGGTGACAGGTGAGGCCATCTGTCACCCTCAGGCTGGCAGCAGCAGGCCCGGGTGACGGCGCGGACGCTGCCCGCCTTGAGGGACAGTGGTGGGCACATTGGGGTTCCCACACAGGAGGGGGCCATCTACAAAGCGTAGGTGGCCCGAGGTACGTCGAGGTTCCAGGGTTTTCCTTTCTAGGGTGCACCTGGTTCCTCGGCATCAGTACCCGAGTCCGACATGCCACCAGGTGGTATCCGAGGGGATTTTCGCACAAAAAAAAAGGGACACTGTACAAAGTACTGATGCTTTAGCGTTACGGTGTCGAGTTACTTTAAATAGTACAGCCAGTCGCCAGTTGTATTGTAACACCGTACCGCGACACGCACATAGGGGAATATATACTTACTGTGCTGTGTAATATTATCTTTTATTTTATTCCTTTAACACGCAAAATTATAAGAGTAATCTGGGCAATCAAGACTTAGTAATAATTTAATAGTCCACTGCTGGGCGCATAGGGGCGTTCAAGTATTACGTAACACATAAACATGACTTTTGGGTCAAAATCGACACTTCGTGGTTTTGTAATGTTTTACTAGGAGGAGAGGGGGGGGGTCTGAAAAACGTTACGGCGCGTTACATAGGGGGAGGGTGAAGTCAAAAATCGTAAAACATGTGTTACGTAATACTTTACGCTCCCATATATACTTTTTGTAAATACCTACATACGAGTATATATTGTGATGAGCCTGTTGGTCTTGTGGTAAATGATCCGGCCTGATAAGCCAGGGGTCTTGGGTTCTATTCCCACTCAGGATAAATCCTTGTTGATAAATCAGTCAGGAGTTCGGTTACTATAGCAAAGCGGTGTAAGAATATTGTTATAAATAGGTATATAGATCAATCTAGAATTTATTAGGTACTATTATCATCTTTCTCCAATTTCCTGATCCATCCGATAATTCTATTGTAAACAAGGTCGTGTGCATCAGCAGCATACAAATAATCTAAATGACCGAAGTTACTTAAAAATAAATCGTCTAATACATTAGGTAATTTGCTTTTTAACTTCATCACATCCACAACATCCGATAACAAATCTTTATCACTGTAATACAACACTACTGGCACTTCAATCATACTTATATTGTAATCAGGAGGCGTAGTTTGTCCATATCTATCGATATTTTCATCCCCATAATCGAATCTACAAAATCGATTAGAATTTACCAACTGTCCATAATGCACTAACTGAAGCGTCGAAGAGCCAGTAGGCACGTGTCCAAATATAATCGGCCACAGAGTATCGTTGATCCTATGCTCATGTCCCATCAGAGTAAACAAAACATTTTCACATTTCACCATCAACCAAGTGCACACAAACGGTGATACTTTATGAAATAAATCTGTTCCCGATGATAAAAAACTATAATCGAGCATAGACGACAGCTCGTTCGCTGTACTTGAAAACGTTTGTACTATTGGGCTTTTGACATTACCCATCCAAGCGATAGGCGCCAATGAAATCATCAACTTTATCTTCTGATTGTATTCCGGCTTCATCGACAATAACACGTAGCCGATTGTGGTCCCTTGCGAATGTCCTATGTAATACAAGCTCTCTCTTCCCGTAACATTAAGAACGTAGTCGATCATCGCAGGCAAATCGTACACTCCAATCTCCTCCCACGTGAATTTCCAATATTCTTCTGACGTATGATTATAAAATGCATGCTCGGTACAATATTTATTGCCTCTCGCGTTACCCATCCAAACGTCGAAACCTTCGTCAGCTAGCAAGTATCCCAATGAAATAGAAGGTCCTTGCAGTAACCAACAGTCTGCAGAATCGGCTATACCATGCATAAGGAACACCACTGGACCATTTTCGTTCGGTATTCTGTGGAAATTTATAATATAGGAGTCCTCAGTCACCACTTGATGCTCTTCTAAATCATATCCATATTTAAAGGCTAGCTGGTTGATGTTTAGATGCGCGTCTTCATATTTGCCTATGTTGTCTAAGATATCTGTGAACATATTCCACAAACTTCCACACTCGACCGCCAGTAACAATGCGAATATCGATAACAAGGTATAAACATACATTTTTCCAATTCCACGTGGTTGCGTCGCGTACGTTTGTTATCAAATGCGCTATTCCGTAAATATATAACACTTAAATCAGTGTTGTTAAACGTTTCACGACCAGATGTAGAAACTATTAAATTTGACATAAAACTGAATGTGAACCAATTTTAGTGGGTACAGCCGGGTGTATGTGGATATCTACTCATGCGTCCTTTTTGCTTTTAGAAAATCATTTTAGTATCTGTGGAATAAACTATCGCCTGCGGTATTCCCGGACCTATAAGACCTTCAAACCTTCATGGAAAGTAACGTACTCCTTCGTAAAAGCAACACACTTGTGACACCTCTGGTGTTGCGGGTGTCTATGGGCGGCGGTAATCGCTTACTATCAGGCGATCCGTCTGTTCGTGTGCCCCTATCCCATAAAAAAAGTATCGAATAAAACCAATTCATAGAGTTTAGATCTTATCTCTAACGGCTCTGCATTAAAAACTTTTTTCATACTATAGGTAATTGTTTTTTTTAATGGTCATTATTGATAAGCTCTTACATGCTGCTGAACTGGTGAAAATTTTGTTCTATTGTAACCTTAACACATTTTCTTCAAAGTTAATTAACTAGTCGTCCTTAAAAGCTCCTTCACCGTAACCCTCTTTTTAAGTTACTTTATTTGTTAATTAGCTTACCCGTTAGTTACCGGGGAACCCCGGGAAGCATTTCTGTTTTTAAATTCTGAGGGAAAAAGCACTCACAAGTCGGTAACGCGCTTGCAACTGCTGAGTTTACAGGTGTCCTTGGCCGGCGAGATGTTAGCATGTTTGCTAGTTTACCCCCTATTCTATAAATAAGTAATAATAATAATTTCTTAATTGTTTAAAAAGTATCGAGTACAGGTACAGGGTTTGATCACTGGTATATTTTCGCCCAATTGCTTTCCGGGACATTAATAATATTAATCAAACCAAAAACTTAGCAATAAAGTAAACAAAAAAGGAAAGCAAAAATTAACAAGAATTAATTATTAGAAATTAGGTAAGCAAAAACTAAATCAAATAAACAAAGAAATGCTGTAAATATTCTAATTGTCAATTAAAGTAACGTCCTTCCTAGGCTTTGCTTAAATAACATGTTTTTTTTGTCTGACGGACTTTTTGGATAGTGACCCTGACTGCTAAGCTGGAGGTTGTAGGTTCAATTCTCACCCTGAACAAATATTGTGTAAGGATCACGGCCATTTGTTCCGTGTCTGCGTATAATTTATCTATAATATGTATATATGTCTTTAGGAATATACAGAGTGAATATAACAATACGACATTTATGTGAACTAGACATACCTACACATGTAACAAGTCCACTTAGAATTTTTTAATAAATTCCGTTCTGTAGTTTAGCCACAGGACATTATTTTTCGTTTTTGAAATTTCCTACTCAATGTATCCAATAAAACACTATCATCCAGGGGTAACGACCGTAGGTCATACGGTACTTGATTCGTAATTGTAAACGTAAGCTGTTGCTGTTGCGTGCTTTAGAAACTTACCTACCTACCACGACACCTGTCGCTTCGTTTAATTATACCGGTTAGTGAACTTAAATTACAAATGGTGACCTTATTGGTTTTAATGATTTAAGATATTTAGTCTGCTTATTTTTTTTTAATTTCTTTCCTGGTATAAATTATACAATCCCAAATTAACTAACACATTTAAATGCCCACAATTTAATTTAATGTCGTATTGTCATCTCCACCTTGTATAAGTATGTGTTTATTAGCAGTCCAGTTAGGTACTGGACACACAGGATCACTATGATCCTAGTTTAGGATCAGACGGCCATTTGTTAAATGTCTAAGGATGTTATTTATTTTTATTTCATGTTGTTTGAGAAACACTTTTTTACTTCTAGATAAAGCACGTATTATCCATTGCTATTAGCAATTATTAACTGCACTCTAATTAGTCACACAGCTACTAGATCAGGTTATGGTGTTTGTAAACCATGCAAAACCATTTAACCCTAATTGTTTCGTATTTTTATAATGGTTCAACAAATGAAAACTTTTGCCCGTGGCTCCGTCGCTCGCGTCTATGTAGATTATAGCATATATTTCCATGCGAAATTGTATTAAGTTCGGTGCAACGTTTTAACCTTGAAAGCGTGACAGACAGACTTTTTAACTATAGTTTTATAGTAATGAATGTTTATGTATAGGTAAATATTTCAACTATGTTAGTTATTTTTAAGTATGAAATTACTTAAGGTAGTTTATCGCATACACTTGGGGTTCCAATACAAAACACATAGGTATTTTTGTTTACGTAAAAAAAAAGTTATAAAATTATACTAGTAACAACTACCACAAACATCTAGCTATATTTCAAGTACACTTTAATCCATATCGGGACATATTGCTTGAGGTCTCGGGTTCGATTCCCGGGTCGGACCAAATGTTTGTATGATCTGCAAATATTTGTTTCGAAGTTTGGGTGTTTTCTATGTATAATATGTATGTATTTACAAAAAAAAGTATATAAGTATTTCTATCAGTTGTTTAGTACGCATAACACAAGCTCTGCTTAGCGTGGAACTAGACGGCGTTGTGTGTTAAAAAATTGTCCGAAATATTTATTTCTTTATAGGGATTCACTAGAATATTTGTAAACTAAATTATCATAATCAATAGTAAAAATTAATTCATAAAACTTTGTCGTTTCCAGAGGTGAGAAAATAAGAGAGCTCATCGAGACCCTAGAACACAGGAAGCTAGAGGCTATCCAGTTTACGTTCAGACAAGTAAGCAAGAACTTCACCGAGGTGTTCAAGAAACTCGTACCGCAAGGCAGGGGCAGTTTGATTATGAGAGTAGCTCCCGATGATCAGCCAGAGGTTATTGCAGATGTAAGTATATACTAATAACGTTCTTAAATTAATGCAAAAGCAAATATAGTTCTAATTTGTAAAGGTTCGATGACTAGGCTAGCTTAGCTTACGAGCTGCTAGTCGGTGAGTTTAAAAGCTAGCAAGTAAGTGAGTGTCGATGACACGAGAACTTTCCACTCGCGAACTAGCTAGCTAGTGAACTACTTCGGGACGGGGCTTTCGCTGGCAGATAGCCGAATCATCGGCCTTCTGCCAGCGAATGCAAGCTATATCAGGCAGTAGCTAAAGTTACTCTTTTTTTTTTATATTTAATAATGGGCAAACGAGCAGACGTATCACCTGATGGTAAGCGATTACCGCCGCCCATGGACACCCGCAACACCAAAGGCGTCACAAGTGCGTTGCCGACCTTTGGGGGATGGGAAAGGGTATGGGGGGAGGGGTTAGGGTATGGGCCTCCGGTATCCTTACTCACTCGGTGAAACACAGCGCAAACGCTATTTCACACCGGTTTTCTGTGAGGCCGTGGTATCACTCCGGTCGAGCCGACCCATTCATGCCGAAGCATAGCTCTCGAACGGTTAAGATTCAGATATCAATAAAGATTAACTTAGGCTACTTTTTAGACTAGCTTTGCCCCACGACTGAGCTGGCCTCCGCTATATTTAATGCACAGACCTGTTACAAATTTATTATATGTATAAAAAAACAAATGTATGTTTATGAAGCGAGGTAGTTAATAAAGCGTTTGCCCACAGCGAGCCAACGCGGACCAGTTCACGGGCGTGGGCATCAAGGTGTCGTTCACGGGCGGAGAGGGAGACATGCGAGAGATGAACCAGCTGTCTGGCGGACAGAAGTCTTTGGTCGCCTTAGCCCTCATCTTCGCCATACAGAAGTGTGACCCGGCACCTTTCTATCTATTCGATGAAATCGATCAGGTACGTGTATATTTATTATTACTACTATACTCTATATCTATAAGACTGCCTCGGGGGCACGAGTGGTAGCGTAAGCGACTGCTGTGCTTGAGGTCTCGGGTTCGATTCCCGGGTCGGACCAAATGTTTGTATGAAATGCAAATATTTGTTTCAAAGTTTGGGTGTTTTCTATGTATAATATGTATGTATTTACAAAAAAAATGTATAAATGTATTTATATCAGTTGTCTAGTACCCATAACACAAGCTCTGCTTAGCTTGGGACTAGACGACGTTGTGTGTTAAATTGTCCGAAATATTTATTATTATTATTTATTATTTAATTAGATTTTTTAGACTTTGTAAAATACTGTATCCATTACTGGAATCCTAATTTCTTATGTTACACAAGTTTATATAAAACGCATACATTTCAAAGATTGTGTACTATTTACGCCGCATTAAAAAAGGTTTTGCCATTTATCATACTCTCATTGCTTACAAAACAAATGATTCGCCAAGTAATTTTGCATCATAAAAAACATTAAGCTTAATAATTAATTACAATTTAACTACGTTCATATGAATTTTGTGACGTTAAAGTAGATTAATAATAATATTAGACTCATATGAAAGAAGTAATTTTGACATATAGTATTTTTAACCTTTAAAAGGAACATTTGAAACTTAAGTAAACATAAGTCGTATCATTAATAAATAATCGTATTTTTCCTCATACTTTTTCATCATAAATATTACCTAATCTTTTATATAAAATTCTCGTGTCACAATGTTAGTTACCATACTCCTCCGAAACGGCTTGACCGATTCTCATGAAATTTTGTGTGCATATTGGGTAGGTCTGAGAATCGGACAACATCTATGTTTCATCCCCCTAAATGTTAAGAGTAGTCCAATCCAATTTTTTTTTTTATATACATTTTTATTTTTTTATGATGCTGCATTATTAGAAAATACATACAACCCTGAATTTTCAACTCTCTACGATCAACCCCTATTTTTCCATCGCGGTTTTTATTTTTAATAATTTCCTTCAAATGTGTTTTTTTTCTCAAAACCAAGGTTTGCCAATACCCCTAAATGATAAGGGTGACCCAACCCCTAAAATATATATCCCTTTTTATGGCAAAGCAACGTTTTTCGGGTCAGCTATTTAATATAATAATAATCACAATTCCACAGGCTTTAGACGCGCAACATCGTAAAGCGATCGCGAACATGATCCACGAGTTGTCCACATCAGCGCAGTTCATCACAACAACGTTCAGGCCCGAGTTGTTAGAACACGCACACAAGTTCTACGGAGTCAAGTTCAGGAACAAAGTGTCCCACGTTGAGTGTGTCACGCAAGAAGAAGCCAGAGACTTCGTGGAAGACAGTGCGACCCACGCCTAAGAATATACCTTTACAGATTTATGTATGAACTTAACCCTTAAGGTCAACGCCGACGGACTGAGTGACGGGGAAGAGGTTATAGAGAGATAGGGTAGTTGACTGTATCGTAAATAAATACCGATGTTTCCTTCTTCAGAACGAACATTACAAAACCTTTCTGAAGATATAATTATTAAAGGTAGTCTAAAACAGTGACGTCACAACTTAGTATTTAGTACATTTTTCATACAAAGTGTCTCTACCCTCCATAATACAAAGTTATCGTTTTGACAGATAATAAAATGTAATTGATTTTAGAACGAACATTACAAAACCTCTCGGAAGAAATAATTATTATAGATTTTTATTTCTATTATAAATCTCATTGAGTTATATTGCTGAATTGAGTAGTCTAAAACAGTGACGTCACAACTTAGTATTTAGTACATTTTTCATACAAAGTTATCGTTTTGACAGATGATAAAATGTAACTAATTTTAGAACGAACATTACAAAACCTCTCGGAAGAAATAATTATTATAGATTTTTATTTCTATTATAAATCTTAATCGAATAATCATTGAGTTATATTGCTGAATTGAATAGTCTAAAACAGTGACGTCACAACTTAGTATTTAGTACATTTTTCATACAAACAATTGTTCATTTCTTTGTTTTGACAGATGATAAAATGTAACTAATTTGACCAAGGTGTCAATTACCATTTTCAGTAACTATCTAAGTTTATTCTAAAGTTCTTCAGAATATTTGATGCAATAAAACGACAGCGAGCTTTGCGACCAACGGTTCGTTTATTTCGTTGAATTAACTAAAAAATACTTTAATCTCTTCCGCCGTCACTCCATGAGCATAATTTCCTCAATGTCCTACAGGCGTACTATATAAAATATGATAATATTTTATACGAGATAGACACATGTTACTTTCACAAGTACTAATGTGCTATTTCTTATTGAATATATATAAAGTGTATAAGACGTAGATAGGTAATGATAGTACACACAAAACTGGACCAATTGGCCTAGTATGACATTTGTATATGACAAACTGTCATTAGAAAAAATATTTCTTTTTACATTCTTAAATTATAATAAAACAAAGCGATATTTGTTCAACAGATGTTTCGGAGTTAGTGATGTTGAATGAACTAAATGTGCGAGTAAACATATATCAAATGTTTCAAACATTGTCAATTGTTTATCGTTAATATAAATGTTTTTAATATCTAGTATTAATACGTTTATGACATGTCTGTTAAAATATTATTTTTTTAATTAATATAAATAGCTTTTACTGAACGGAGAGTTGTTTTAATTTTAATAGTTTTTATTCCAAACATTTCTTTTAGACATGACCTTAAAAAAGAAAAACTTGTTTCTTTTATTATACTGTTGTGTGCAAATGGAACTTCATAACTACAACGTCCCCGAAGACTTACGTAAGTTGATATTTTAATGAATCGCAAACCAAAATCCGTTTGGTGACGGTAACCACTCTTATTTATTCCGGGTGTCGTAAAAGGTTACTAAACGAGTAAAGTAAGCAGGACAACATCACTGCAAAGGAAAACTTGAAACAATTTTATTTTTTTCAACTTGTGGAAACCCCCTCGGGCCGTCACCCCGCCGGAGTTTGCGGCGGGGCGGTGTGTCGGAATCGAACCGACTAAAACCACGCGGTGTGCCAACTCTGCGCCTGAGAAGAGAGGGGTCCGGGAACTGCAGTTATTAACACGACCGGACCCCAAACTTGCGTGATATAATAGGTCACAACCGTGGGAGAGCCACGCTTCGGCATGAATGTGCCGGCTCGACCGGAGTGATACTACGGCCTCACAGAAAACCGGTGTGTAATAGCGCTTGCGCTGTGTTTCGCCAAGTGAGTGAGGATACCTGAGGCCCATACCCCATCCCCTCCCCCTATCCCTTAAAGGCCGACAACGCCTCTGGTGTTGCGGGTGTCCATTGGCGGCGGTAATCGCTTACCATCAGGCGATACTCTATTCTATAAAATAAAGAAATCTCTTCTAAGGAGAGGCCTTAATCTACCAATGGACTATTTAAGGCTGTTAATGGAACTTAAATATTCAAAGCAATATAATAATTATATTATTACTTTAGATATCATATAAAGGAAATGAAAATCTGATTCTATTTTAATTTGTTTATTATTATTTCACATAATACTAAATAGGATTGCTTATTTTATTTAAGAACATCACCATAATTATAACATGTCAGTATTTTTGTATTTTTATAAAATAATAATCGTAGGTTTTTTGCCTTTATAGGCAATATATTATTGATATGTATTGTTTAAATTTCGTCTACTAAAAGTACTTTTATATAATTCAATATTTTTAATATATTAGCTAGAATCCAAGAGTAATACTGTTAGTGCATTCTGACAATTCAACATGGTGACCTGCACTATGGGGGTTTATTGAGATGCTCCTGCACTATAATCTTCGGTAATTCAGTATCAAATATATTATATTGATAAGCAAAAGATAACATTTTGTAAATGGAGTACGTTAACACTATTTTTAGTTAAATAAATAGCAGTTTTTAGAACAGCAACGATTCTAAGATTTTACATATCGCAGCTACTAGTTGAATGATTATAGCCTTTGGTCATATTAACTTTAACTACAAATTTGAACATTATGAGACTAGATAAAGATAATCAATTGCTTTTTTATACATAAGTACTAGAAATAGTAAGTTACACCGCACACAGTTTCGAAATAAGTTTTCAATTACGTTAATTGTTAATTCTAAAAGATATAAAAATCTACTTAAGCAGTCACTCGAAGAATTTCAAACTCTCGTCATAAGAAAGGCACACATTCATAATTGTCATTAATTTTATTAATACTCCTCGTACCTAATTAATTTATAAACAGTTTATTACAATAGTAAATACTAGTATGTATTGAAATGACCAACTGGTCTCGATCACGTCTACTATTTAAGTTATAGTAAAATAACTTAAAGAAACGATTGATAATTCGCCAATAAACAATAAATAGTTGAAAAAAAAGTTGCGTGTACTAGCGTACACTCGTAAGAAGTGAAACTTCTTTATGACGATATTTTTAAAAAAATAAATATCATATGTCGACGTAAGGTATAACGACAAAAGACTTATAGGGTAGACTGGGTACGGTTGAAACATTTTAGCGTTTATCGTGCATAGCATTGGAATTTGTTATGAGAGTGATGACGTAAATATATTAAATGAAAGACCTTATATCTGTCTACTACTGGGCAATGTTATTTGAGATTATTATATAGTATTTTCTGTATAAAACCATATTAAAAAAAAACAGTAATTTGTTTCAACCGTCCCCATTCCAGGGTCGGTTGAAACAGTGCCTGGGGTCAATTGAAACACATGCAAATAATACAAAATATAATCAATTATCATGTTTTATTAATCATCTAATAACATTTTACAAATCATAATAGCACAGTTGAATATCACAAACGTTTTTTTATTAATAAACAATCTTTGGCATTACTTATAATCTAACATTATTTTAATCAGCCTTTAAAGTTTTATATTAAGTACAACTTAAACTAAATAATAATCATACGTTTGTGACGATATTTTTGCAATATTTGTGAGAATATATTTCTCAACTATTAACAGTATTATAAACTTTTAGAAAAAAACTAAAGACATTATTCCTATAAAAAAAAAACTAATGGTTACGAGATCATTCGGACTCACAATTGTGACAAACATAACTAAGGCTACCTTCTGTGCACTGTTCATGCGCCCACATTTTACATACTGTGCATTGTATCCATTTTTTCCTAGGTCTGCTTCCCATCCCATTTCTTGATTTTCATCGTTACCAGCCGCATCTCGTTTATGTACATATCGGAACAGGGAACAGTGGTTTAGTCCATGTTTTTCTGCCGCTGTTCGTAACGAAGATCCCGCTTTTACATCATCATAAGCTTGTTTGTACGTTGATAAGTCTGCCCGACCTTTTGTGGTCTTGCTATGGCGTACCCTTGGCATCTAGGAAACAAGAAAATTAAATAAATAAACTGTTTCAACCGTACCCACATTTAATGTTTCAACTGTCCCCTACCCTTGCTCTTAGTATAAAACGGTTCACAGTAAGAATGATAACAAATTTAAATAAAAACTAATGATACTGCGATATTCTACAAACTTCAATTAAAACGGAAAAAAACTCTCAATACTCTAACTTTAAACAAAATCTTTATAATTGCAAAAATGTAGTTTCAAAAATACTTACTTTTACGTCAAAAAACACAATGAGGCCTCCTATACACAAGCACGGCGCCCGAAGAGCGACAGAATACTAAAATTCGTGTTCCGACTTGTCGTCCGCTTCGTACTCCCCTTGCACCCCTCACCTTACCACGCACTATTTACGCGATATTCATTTTGTTTCAACCGTCCACCGTTTCAACCGTACCCAGTCTACCCTAAACCAGCAATATTCGTGACAATTCTTATTTCAAGTGCAATAAAAGTTAAGGAGCGAGACCTGAGTAAATATTTCGCGATCTGTGGTGTGAATGAAGTAAGTTTGTGGAATGTGATGTGTGTAGTTATTTACATTGTGGACTAAATAAAATAATATTGCTTGTAATGTGATATTTCATTGTAGTATTAATTTGGTCCTGTTTGTTTGAAAATGTTTTTTGTTTTATTTTATAAATTTGACGCGTAACGTAACGGATAAATGTTACACGTAACGTAACGGATAAATGTTACGCGTAACGAAAAAATGTTACACTAAATTTTTTGACAACCCCGATAAAGAAGTTTCACTTCAAAAAATAGTATTAATATTTAAGAATTTCTAGCAATCTTTAATTAAGTAGATAAAGAATAAATAGATTTCACTAAATAGAGTCTTTAGTTGGTGTGGGTTGTTCATTTTAATTATTCATTATTAGGACCTTTTATCACTGTATTGATTACTTGAGTTTTATTATATATTTTGATGTTTGTATTTTGACGTGTTCAAGTGCTTTTTGGGGCCTATGGAAATAAATGATTTGAGTTTGACTTTGACGTACAATAACCTGAAATCGCTTCCGCGTTTGTTGGCTTAGATCACACTTAAACTGCTCAACATATTTCAATGCAGTTTTCAACAATACATAGAGTGATTCAAGAGAAAGGCTTATATATTATTGTAATTGTGCTTTTTTTATCGTTCACTAAGAACGATGAAAAATGTTAATAAATGTGATCGAGACCAGTTAAAATATTTATTTTACAAACAGCTCAGTACCCGAAGAAAAATATACTTCAATATGTCTAATAAACACACGACACAATATTCGTCAAGTTAAATAAAATATACGTACTTATAATTAAAAGCCTTTGAAAAAAATTGTCATATTGAACTAGTTAAGGTAACTCTTCGCGTATATAAATATTTAAAAGAGGAAGATTTACATGACTACAAGACTATTCGCTATAACCGCCTCAGAGGTACAGCATACGGCGAATTCCAATCCCTTTCGAATACTTCTTGGAGATCTTTCCTGATATCTCTCGTGAGGTTCTGGAAGTTTCCTTCGTATTTAAGTTGGTCTTCGAAGACGAAAGCCACTCCAGCCGTGGTGGTGAAGTAGTCCCCGGACCAGTTCGAGGTGCCGATGTAAGCTGTGTGGTCGGTCACCATGTATTTGTTGTGGTTAACTCGCGCGTATGGGATCTTGTCTTGTTCTGGCGTCGATGGGACTATAAAACGTTTCTGTAAATAAATTATATTATTAGAATTACAATGTTTGTGTGTTCCACCGTAGCGCTTAAACTTAAACCGATTTTAATGAATGAGGTGTCAATAGATAGAATAGAGATTTCCGTGGGAGAGCTATGCTTCGGCATGAATGGGTCGGCTGGACCGGAGTGATACCACGGCCACACAGAGAACCGGTGTGAAACCGGTTTCACCGAGTGAGTCATTCCCCAACCCCTTTCCCATCCCCCAAAGATCGGCAATGCACTTGTGACGCCTTTGGTGTTGCGGGTGTCCATGGGCGGCGGTAATCGCTTACCATCAGGTGATACGTCTGCTGGTTTGCCCACTATTCAATAAAAAAAAAATATTTATATTACGGCCCGGATGTCATAATCTAAACAAATTTTAACAAAAGGGCAGTTTTCTATACTTATTATTGGAACGAAGTTCCTTATGGCGCGTTGTGTAAGGGGGCTAGACGGAAAAATTGTCACGACACAATTTGTTGACACGACACAATTTGTTGTCACGACACAATTTGTTGTCACGACACGACGACGACACACACAGATATTTTCGTTTCGTCTTTCTATTTCGAACTTCGTTCCATCCGGGTGTCCCTTGACACCTCTCAAGTTTTTTGTTTTATTATTTGTTATATTTTTACAATTTCCAATAACCTACAGAATTTATAATTAAGTTTGATTTTAATATAAAAATATACATCTCGCACGACCGCCAGATAGCAAACTATTATACAATTGTAACCAAGAGATTACCGCGTTCAAACAAACTAACAAACTCAGCTTTATAATATTAGTATAGATTAGTCAAAACACTAACCACTTGTATATCAACTCTAGGGTACGCCTCGGACAGATCGGCGAGTGACCTCAGGAAGTAGTCTGCAGCAGGCGACGAGTGTTTCCACCAACTTATAAGCAGCTTCACTTTAACTTTGTTCTCAATTGCTACTTTTCTAAGCGCGTCGTCTATATTTGGCCAGAATCTGTGAACATAGGTTGAATTTCAAGACACAAAGAAAACTAAATATCTATAAGTTTAAGTTTGTGCAAATCACGGGGTGCCGGGATTGAGCACACTGAAATAGAGTTTTACAAATATTCATATTTTAGAAACGTTATACGTAAAAGAATAATAATAATTTGGATAGTTTAAATATTTGAATGTGTTGATAAGATATACTAAACTAAATATCGTGCAAAAAATATCACATCTCTTATTAAATATTTTTTTGGATATCGGACACAACGCCATCTAGCTTCAAATAATAGCTAGAATTATTGATAAAATATTTGTACGTTTTTTATATTTACATATAATATTCAAACCTTAATACAAATATTAATCTAATGATAACAATAGAGTAGATGACACCCTAATCAAATTAATTACTTTTATCATCTCTCAAAAGGATAAAATTGTATGAAAAATGTACTATAGTCGTTCCAATACTTTATTTAACTTTTGACAGATCACGCACATAAAGTTTTGTAATAATTTTTGATACAATGTACTACAGATAATACTGTACTTTATGGGCGGGCTCCGCCTACTTAGGGATGTGTCATTCGTAATTAATGACCACAGACTATAAAAACGGTTTTGAAATAAATCGATTATCGATTATATTAATAAAACATACAATAAAATTATTGTGATTATATTTTATATCAAATCACGTAAAAAGCTTTATTATTTTGCATTAAAATGCCCTAAATGTCTCTGTTTCAATGCATAAATAATTTGCGTAATGAAAACAGTTCCATCGTACTCGTACCTAGTAATGGGATCGAATGTATTCGCCGCAAATTAATGAATCTAAAATAATTGTTTAGACTTACTATAGTTGGTTCAAATAAAAACTACCTGCGGTACCTACTTGTAATGAACAGGTACAAAATGTTGAAATTCGTAGTAATTTACGGATTAAAAATAAAACAACCAAAAGAGGTACTGTAATACTAATTTTAATTATAAAGAATCGTCTTCTTCGTATGACTAGGAATCATCATCACTTGAGTTCTCAGTAATATTGATTATCATTTCTTGGATAGATAAATTGTCGAATGCAACATCCCGATCCCAATCCGACATTATCACCTTCTTTGTTTTTTCTACAACATTTGCCCAGTTTTCTGGAGTTACTTTTTCACACGCATTTTTCAGTAAATTCAGCATTTTTCTTGCGGTGAAAGGAGGAGTTGTATTGTTCCTCGCAGCATATCCTTTAACTTGTGCCCAGATCATTTCAATTGCATTATATTGGCAGTGATATGGGGGAATTCTGAGGACGGTATGCCCATGCTCTGCTGCCATTTCATCTATGACGTATCGTTTTGGCAGCTTCTTTGTTTTTAATATCTTTACTAACTCTACTTTTAGTAGGGACTCATTCACCTCTTCGCCATTGTCACGGAGCCAGTTTATAATTTCATGTTTTTTGTTGGCCTGTGTTGGTATTTTATTAATTTGACGAGAGTGATAAGGTGCATTATCAATAAATATTATTGATGGCTCTTCGAGTGATGTAAGCATTTCTCTGAACCACTTTTCATACACGTTCGAATTCATCTCCTCATGATAATCTCCTGTTTTCTGGGATTTAAAAGCTAATAGAGCGCCTGGCACAAATCCTTTTACTGTTCCTGCATGACAAATAATCAGTCGTTCGTCTTTTCCCATTGGTACTGTAGAAGTGGAGCCAACGGTGTTGTCAGTCCAAGTTTTTGACAGCGTATGATTCGCATTGAGCCAAGTTTCATCTGTGAAAACAACATTCGACCAATCTTCTATTTTTTTTTGCTTGTCTTAAAAAATCGCATCTATACAAAGCAATATCATTGCGTTCCATTAAAATTTTTCGTTTGTCACATTTTTGGATAACATTCCAATGTCTTTCAATACCTTTGTCAGAGAAGATTTTTGACCACGGAACAAACCACTATTTCGAAGAGATTGTGTTAGTTTTTTTAATGTTGGAATCTCTTTTCTTTGGTTATAGTTGTATATATGACGACGAATAGCATCAGCGTCAAAATTGTCAACGGCTGTAACTTTACTAGGCGGACGTTTTTTCTTAGGTGTAGATAGCTTATTCTGTTCCATGCCACTGCTGCCGTAGCCTTCTTTTGTTATTTTTGCCACTGTTGGAGCACTAATACCTAATGCTGCTGCAACACGGTCTCTAACTTGAGTCACTGGTATAAGAGGCCCACCATTACGGCTTTCCTTTTCAAAGTATTCACGAAGTCGCAAGACAAACTCTCTTGTTTGTCCTTTGAGTACTTTCTTTTTTGGCATTTTGACAGTAACGAAGGCAGGAACGATACGCTCAACTCAACCAAACGTGAGAATTCACAAATAAATCAATACGGAGGAATATAAATACTCAACTATATTGAAGGTTACTCATTGAAATACTGTAGATTATTTTAAAATAGACATAGAGAGATTTAATAAAGATCATCAATAGTTTAACAAATACAATATTAACCACTGAATTACAACACAATACAATAATACATTTTGAAAATTCAGTTCCTTTTATATATTTTTTCATGACATAGAACCGTCATATTTGAACAACATTCTTTTAATCCATTTCTTCTTTATTTTGACAAAGGAGGTCGCACATTGAAACACATAGAAATATGAAGTACGAAATTATCTATAAAATAATGAGTTTGTTAAATCGATTAAAACTTCTTAATGCATAAAATCGATCGATGAAAGAAATCGAATAGGTAACGGGTCAGGGTATCACTATTTGATTAAGTATTAGAGCTGTCAAAAGTTAAATAAACTATTGGAACGACTATAAATACAAACTTATAACGTCACTGTTCTAGACTACGCAATTGAGCAACATATTTCAATTTTTATTTGATTAGAATTTGTAATATTCGTTATAATGAAGGAGGCATCAGTATTTATCTATACTAATATTATAAAGAGGAAAGATTTGTACCTATTTTTGTATGTTTGTAATGAATAGGCTCAAAAACTACTGGACCGATTTTAAAAATTCTTTCACCATTCGAAAGCTACATTATCCACGAGTAACATAGGCTATATTTTATTTTGGAAAAATATAGGGTTCCGTAAGATATTTGGGTTTTTCGGACACAAGGTGTAAAAATCAACCAGAAAAGTTACTTATTTTGCGAAAATTTTCATGCTACGGGCTATATAAGACGCAAACGAGGTTGCGTGGGTCAGCTATGTTTTATATACAACGTGTATTTAGTATCAGCATTGCACCCGTGCGAAGCCGGGGCGGGTCGCTAGTTTATGATAAAGTCGTCTACCCTATACTCACGTCATTTTGTGTGTGAAGGTGCACATGGGCTCGTAATCCATGACGGAGATGTACACAAACTCCTCGGCCGCGTTTATGATGTTAACGATAGCGGTGCCGTCGTCTGTACGCCCGACAGGACTCAGCGGAGGTGGGGAACTCTGCAACAAAACATATCGAGCGATTGTTTATAAACTTGTTACGTATCCCTAAAACATTTCACACAGCACTTAAAGTCTGTGGAATGTGTTTTTTATAAGGACGATGTTACGTATCTCACATCACATCACATTAAACATCTCACACGGCACTTGAGATCTGAGGAATGCGCTACGATAAGAATGGCGACGTTGGACCTCCACCGGATTTCAGAAACATAATTTAAATTCATTCTGGCTTCACACTTCGAGGTGGAATCACTAATCTAATTAGCTCTAAGTTATTACTTTGTAAAATTAGCAATTAATTAAATTTACTTAAATACTCGTATTATAAATTGCTTTATTTGGGATCCTCCGGATGTGGCTATCGTAATTAACTAGTAATGTCTTGTGCAACTCCCGCACTATGCATAATGCCTGTGTCGCGGTGGACTTTACAAACATACATGAAACGGACACAAATAACACCTTGACTTAGAACGACAATTTGTGGATCACACAAAGTGTTATTCCATGTGAGATTTGAAGTCAGAACACTTGGCGAAGTAGGGGACGGCGTAGCGACCGCTTAACCACTAGGCCAAACGTGCAGTTATTAAAGATAAAGATGATTAATAAAGAAAAAAACTTGAGAGGTGTCAAGGGACACCCGGATGGAACGAAATTCGAAATAGAAAGACGATACAAATATTATATTTACTTCAATATTTTACGTAATTTCTAGTTTTATGATATACGTGTACACAATAATATTAATAATAATAATAATAACTAGCAACACTTAAAGCCGTCAGAATTTATCAAACAAATTTCTTTAAAATAAATTATATTTACTGTTTAGAATGGCACAAAATAACAAACAACAATAATTTTCAAGCAGATTAAACATTCCATTGTTATAAAATAAATACAACGAAGAAATAAAATGCATAAATCAAAAATGAAACATAGAAATATCTACTCAACAAGACATGACGTTTAAACGTAAACGTCATGTCAAAACAATACTTGATAAATTTTAATAACGACGATGCTAACAAGAGCTAGACGGAGAGCACAGCTATCACCCCCGGACTCGTCGCTCCGCTCCGCCTTGCCATCTCCGGAAGAAGCAATAGAAGTTCCGGCTGGTGCAGAGGCGTCGAGCTCTTCTTCAAGCGACGAGTTTTTCTCTCCGCCGACGTCGCCAATACCTGTACGTCGGCAGGGGAGAGGCCGGCCACCGACCAGCTTGGGATCCCGAGGACCATTGACCTCGAACAGGGCCCCCGCTGCCGGTGGTGATGTGCGCCGCATGAAGTGGACACATTCTATAAATGAGAATGTCATGCGGGCATATTTTCGGGCTACAGAGTTGGGAACGAACCTTACTGCGTACCGTGTTCGACTAGTCTCTCTGTTTCAGGAGCTTGAGCCAGCTGTCAACGTTTCGGCACAACGATTGTCGGATCAAGTGCGGGCTATACAGCGATGTCACCTGCTGGATGATGCCGCACTTGAAAGGATACGCTCTGACATACGGAATAGCTTGACTGTCCCTTCTTCGTCACATGTTCTGAATGTGGTAACAAACAGCACACCACAGGTACCACAAAATGATGATATTAGTGAATTAGTGGACAGTGAAATTATATCCGTAAGTACCCAATATAATGATAGGATAAGGAGCACTTTGGAGGATGCGATTCGGGAATACCGATATGTAAATTTGAATAACAGACCCCGGTTGTGCCGTTTGCCCATACATAAACGAAATTTAGCGCTGGTGAGTGCCTTGGATTCGTTATTACCGAAATATTTCAGTAATAGCGAAGATCTCAGTGATACACACTCAATTCTATACTGTGCGGCTATTGCAGTTTGTCGAGTAGCTGGTGTGAAATTTGCAGAATATACAACCACTACTCGACAAGAAAATACTTTGCCAGCTTGGCAGTATAGAATTGAACGTCGTATTGCTGAGGCCAGGACACTCATTGATAAGCTAATGAGTTTTCGATCGGGAAACACACGACCGAGAGTGATGCGCTTTGTGAAACGGGCATTCTTGGGGACTACTATTAGTCCTCAAGAGTACATGTCATGTGTCACGGAGCGCATAGACTTTCTGAAGCAAAAAGTTTATGCATGGGCAAATAGAATAAGGCGGTATAGAAAACGAGTAGATCGGTATAATCAGAATCGCATGTTCCAAAGAAATGAGAAGTGGGTGTACCGGAAATGGGAGAACCTGAGTCCGTGTATGAGTGATGGGCAAGTTCCAGATGAAAATGCCACAAATTCGTTTTGGCACAATATCTGGTCTGTGCCTGTCACTCATACAGAAGGTGATTGGTGTCGGGATGTTGAGCGCTCATGTGAGTCTTTGTTACCTATGGAACCTATTAGCATCGATGAAGAGGATGTAAGTTGTGCGGTCCGTTCATTACCGAATTGGAAAGCACCAGGTCCTGACGGACTGCACAACTTTTGGCTTAAGTGGTTCCGAAGCTCACATGCGTGCTTAGCATCTCAATTCCAAACAGCATTGGATTCGGGTTCATTACCACAATTTTTGACCACTGGCATAACCCACTTACTCTACAAATCTGGTGATGCCATGGATCCCAAAAATTTTAGGCCAATAACATGTTTACCAACTTTGTACAAACTTCTGACATCTATTCTGAGACTCAAAATTACAACACATATTAATCACAGTTCGATACTTTCTATTTCTCAGAATGGATGTAGAAGTGGGACCCGTGGCACTAAAGAGCTCCTTATCATAGACATGACCATTAGCCAGCAGGTGCGTCGTAATCGTAAGAGCCTGGCGACATGCTGGATAGATTACAAGAAGGCTTTTGACTCCGTTCCTCATACATGGCTTTTGAAGGTGCTTGAGTTGTATAAAATTGATATAACTCTGTGCACTTTCTTGAAGGTGTGTATGGGGCAATGGAGAACAGCACTTCGCTATCCTGGGTGTCGGCAGTCTGCGATGAACGACGTACTTATAAAGATCGAGCGAGGCATCTTTCAAGGTGACAGTCTGAGCCCCTTGTGGTTTTGTCTAGCTTTGAACCCTCTGAGCACTCTATTAGAGGGTTCAGGGTTAGGCTACAGGTTGCAGAAAGATGATCGAGTTATATCTCACCTCCTTTACATGGATGATTTGAAACTACTTGCCCCCACTAAATTACAATTGACAGCATTACTAAAGGTTACGGAAAACTTTAGTAATTCTATCAAAATGGAATTTGGTGTAGACAAGTGTGCAGTTATGTATGTAAAAAAAGGTGAGATTGTGGAATCTGAAGGTATAGAGCTTTCAGATTCCACAAAACTCAGATCTCTGTCTGCAACCGAAACTTACAAATATCTAGGTTTTTCACAGTCCTTAGGAATGCCAGAATTTGACATGAAACAAACGTTGCGGGAACGCTTCTTTAGCCGCCTGAAAAAAGTACTTAAAAGTCTTTTGTCAGGCGGTAACAGGGTACGGGCCTGCAATGGTTGGGTTATGCCGGTTCTGATGTATTCCTTTGGTGTACTTAGATGGACTCAGACTGAATTAGATGCCATTGATAGGAGAGTCCGTACATTGTTGACTGCATTCCGAATGCACCACCCACGTTCATCGGTTATGAGATTGTATATCCCGCGAAGGTTAGGGGGTCGTGGATTACTAAATATCAAGACCCTGCACAATCGCGAGGTATACAATCTTAGAGAATATTTTCTACAAACTGATGTGGGAGTGCATCGTAGTGTAGTCACAGTGGATACCGGACTCACTCCGCTCGCTCTGGCTAAAGAGAATTGGCGCAAGCCTGTAGTACTTAGTACTAATGATCGCAGGGAAGTATGGAAGGGCAAAGTACTCCATGGTCGATTCTATCGGGCCTTAAATGGGCCTGATATAGATTTCAAAGCATCTACGTCCTGGCTACGGTATAGTGATCTCTTCGGAGAAACCGAAGGTTTTCTCTGTGCGATTATGGACGAAGTTATCATGACGAATAACTATCGGAAGTATAAGACTGCCTCGGTGGCGCGAGTGGTAGCGTAAGCGACTGCTGTGCTTGAGGTCTCGGGTTCGATTCCCGGGTCGGTCCAAATGTTTGTATGATCTGCAAATATTTGTTTCGAAGTTTGGGTGTTTTCTATGTATAATATGTATGTATTTACAAAAAAAAGTATATATGTATTTATATCAGTTGTCTAGTACCCATAACACAAGCTCTGCTTAGCTTGGGACTAGATGGCGTTGTGTGTTAAATTGTCCAAAATATTTATTTATTTATATCCTGAGGGATGGTACGGTCGACATTTGTCGGGCATGTCACCGTCCTGGAGAATCTATCAGGCATATTATTTCTGGTTGTTCTCGTCTTGCTAACGGCGAGTATTTGCATAGGCACAACCAAGTAGCCAGGATCGTACATCAGCAACTTGCCCTTAAATACAATCTTGTGATTTCAGAGGTACCATACTACAGGTATGTGCCCGATCCAGTTCTCGAGAATGGTCGTGCTACGTTATATTGGGATCGATCTATTATTACAGACAGGACTATTGTAGCCAATAAGCCTGATATTGTGGTGATAGATCGATTAGAGCGCCGCGCAATGATTGTCGATATCGCCGTTCCTCATGACGAGAATCTCGTGAAAGTCGAAAAAGAAAAACAAATAAAATATTTGGATTTATCTCACGAGATTGTCGATATGTGGAATGTAGATTCGGTGATCATTGTTCCGATAGTCGTATCACCTCACGGATTGATAGCCAAGAGCCTCGACCAACACCTTAAGAGGCTCACGTTAGGGGGCTGGATCAAGGGTCTGATACAGAAGGCAGTCCTTCTTGACACGGCACGTATAGTGAGGAGGTTCCTGTCTTTGGAGCCCTAACCACCGGTTTCTTGGTCCCTGTACCCGAAGTCGGTGGTCTACTATTTTTTATATTTTTAAATGTATTTGTTTTATATGTATATTTCAAAATGTAATTTATATGTATATACAAATGGAATAAAGAGAATAATAATGATAATGATGATAATGGTGAAAATGATGAAGATGATGAAAATGATGAAAATGATGAAAGTGATGAAGATGATGAATTGATGAAAATGATGAAAATGATGAAATTGATGAAAGTGATGAAGATGATGAAAATGATGAAAATGATGAAAGTGATGAAAATGATGAAAATGATGAAAATGATGAAAATGATGAAAATGATGAAAATGATGAAGATGATGAAAATGGTGAAAATGATGAAAGTGATGAAAATGATGAAAATGATGAAAATGATGAAAATGATGAAAATGATGAAGATGATGAAAATGATGAAAGTGATGAAGATGATGAATTGATGAAAATGATGAAAATGATGAAGATGATGAAAATGATGAAAGTGATGAAAATGATGAAAATGATGAAAACGATGAAGATGATGAAAATGATGAAAGTGATGAAAATGATGAATTGATGAAAATGATGATATGTATATATAAAAGTTCGAAATCTTATCTATCTATTATATATATATATATATATACTATATATATATATATATATATATAGTATATATATATATATACTATATATATATAGATATATATGTATCTGGGTTGCTTCAAGCAATGAAAAATAAACTAATAACAAATAAAATTTAAAATAGCAAAAAGTGTCGTGACAACAAATTATGTCGCGACAATTTCCGTCTAGCCCCCTTCGTTTTTTCGTTCATATCGCGCGATAAGGAACTTCGTTCCAACTACAGAAACCTGAAGCTTGTACTTCACTGAGGTGCAAAGACATAATCATTGTGCTACCTATTGGTTTAATTAACGCAAAATAGAATGGAAATATGGGCAAAAACAATCGAATATACAATCCTTTTAAGACAGTTCGTCCTCAAGTTGTACGTCAAGTATTAAACAATTTGGTTTAATTTCTCATTTCGGAGTTTAAAAATTATGTGAGATGGACCATTCTAACTTAGTAGCTATCCTAACAGAATTATTTATCAGAATCATCGTCGTGTGAGAAAGAAGTTTTTTTTAATGTATGGCCCTGCCAGAATGACTCTACTTTGCCTGATGGAAACCATAGGCAGAATCCAAGAGTGTTGGTCACCATACTCATTGTGAGTGCAGACAATGCATCAATGCAGCTTGGTGAACCACGCCATGGCGGCCTAGTGATGCTTCTGCATCATTGGGCCTCCGGTCTCGCACTCACCGACAACGAAATACGAGAGCACGAATGCTATCATTTTACGTTGATCTTCTGTGCAAGGGTTGTACCGCCCATTCGGACCTGCCCATTCGAGCGTGGCTCTACTACCTACAACTGTATGATAAACATCACACACACAACATTAGCCTGCCAAGATGAATGAATGAATGATGATGAATGGTCGATCTATGATTTAGCTACTTAGCTAAATCATAACTTCTAGAGAAATGATTCTCTAGACTTCTTGAGAAAGCATAGTTTATGTATTGTAAAGATATTGACAATCCATACCTGCATGCTATTAGTCAACGTTAACGCTTATGTCACTTTACTGGTATAAAAAGTGGTCGAGTTACACTCACGCCTATATCATTAAAGCTGCAGGCAGAGGTGCAAAATACGCCCACATTTTGATATTAAAAATTGAGTTCTTCTTACAGACGGACAAGCCTAATTCTTAGAGATTAGGTGGGAAAATTAAAGTATGTATAAAGAAAACGTAGGTAAGAAGGGGAGAAAATAGTACGAAAGCGCTATTCCTTATAGATATATTGTTCAATATGAGCAATATATTTAATAGTTAAGGGTTCAGATATGCTATCTAGAACGTGACTCGGTCGAAATATTAATAAAAGAAATTCCGTAAATATTTAAACACTTATATTTATATAAACACTTTCGAAATTATTCGCTATCGAAAGCAATTACGTCGCTACCGTTGTACATATGCATTCTTTTCTGAGGCATGCCACGTGCCTTTCCTGGAGCAATTTAATATACAACAGCTAGTAATGTCACGCAAGCTTGTCTCATGAAAATAGTCGATTAAATGTGTTTGTGAATATACGTAGATACACTGTCACGAACATTTGAATTGGTAATTCTACGTAGTAACCGCCATGTAAATGCTAAAATACATAATAATATCATTATCAATATATATATTACTAGCGACCCGCCCCGGCTTCGCACGGGTGCAATGCTGATACTAAATTTAATACACTACAGAAAAACTATGAACGTTGTATATAAAAACATAGCGGCCCGCTCCGACTTTGCACGGGCATAAAATAGAAACCTCTAAAATTAGCAATGTTGCCTTAGTATATGATGCATGTATTATACATATAAACCTTCCTCTTGAATCACTCTATCTATTGGAAAAAACCGCATCAAAATCCGTTGCGTAGTTTTAAAGATTTAAGCGCACATAGGGATATAGGGACAGAAAAGGCGACTTTGTTTTATACTATGTAGTGATGAAATCGTAACTGGTTGCTGTCTTTACATGGAAGATACTCGTATATGTACCTATAAGAAAAACATATATTGGGGAGCTTTATGAAACGCAGTAGAATTCAAATATAACCATTTTTTTTTAATTTTGTCCGGTTGTCTGTAAGTTTGTGCATGTTAATTTTAGAAACGGCTTGACCGATTTGAATGCAGTTTTCACTAAGGCGTTGCGGTTTGCTCCACTTAACATTTACTGTTTATTTAATTTCAATCGTTTCTTACCTAAAAAGTTGTATCAGTTTGAAGAATCACGCGGGTGATATACGCGGGTGGAGCCGCAGGTAAAAGCAAGTAAGTTAATATGCTTACCAAGAAAATTAATCGACAAAAACCCCTTTGAATTTCTTATCGCTCTCTCTTCAAAGACCTATTCATAATATTAATGGAAAGAAAAGTAATATACAAATGGTAATATAATTATCAGAAGATAATGGCTTATGTTTACCCTTTTATGAATATACCTTTAACTGAAAACTTAAGCTTATTGTTCTTAAATAAACTTAACAAACGATTATAGCTATACCAAGTTATATTAATTCATTCGTATAAGTTAGTAATTTTTTGTCGCCTCACTTACTCGTCGGGAATCTACAGTGCAAACATACTCGCATTCACAATTTATTTTATCTTTTGTTTGTTATAAATTACTACAAATAAACAAAAGTACAGTAATTATTATCAAAAGTATACCTCAGGTTGTGAAACTGCGTTTTTCTATCCAAAACAAAAACACAGTAGCATTTACACATAGACATCAACCACAAACTATAATTGACACAAAAGCTAGAAAACAACAATGATGATGAGTGAATACCACAATTAGATGTGTACGACTTGTAAGATACACTATTGCAGCCATGCTGGACAATTATTGACGCTAATTTGTTTAATCCTCAGCTTAGCCACATCATCAGCCTATCGCAGTCCACTGCTGGACATAGGCCTCTCCAATTGCACGCCACTTAGTTCGATCCTCGGCTTCTCGCATCCAGCTCCTGCCAGCCGTCTTGCACAAGTCATCACTCCACCTGGCCTGTGGACGTCCTACTCTACGTTTGTCGAGAGCTTAGCCACATAGTAAACATTAATCTACAAATTCTCGAAAAAAATCTAAGCCAAAAAACGAACGGAAACTGGCATGTATTTCTGGAATACTATTAAGAAGATATATTAATTTTTTACAGTATGTAATGAATCCAAATAATAATAAATCAACAAAAAAAAGAATTTTGATAAATGGCATGCGTGTACGATAAATAATAAATACCTACTTAATGACGGCCTGAAAACTACGACATGACGTGTCAAACGACAACCCACACATAAACCAGAAACTTTTTAGTGTGTATTTCGACACATAATAAGGTAAGGTCAGGAACACACAGAAAACCGGTGTGAAATAGCGCTTGCGCTGTGTTTCACCGAGTGAGTGAGGATACCGGAGGCCCATACCCCTCCCCCCCATCCCCTTTCCCATCCCCCAAAGGTCGGCAACGCACTTGTGACGCCTTTGGTGTTGCGGGTGTCCATGGGCGGCGGTAATCGCTTACCATCAGGTGATACGTCTGCTCGTTTGCCCACTATTCAATAAAAAAAAAAAAAAAAAAAAAAAAAAAAAAAAAAAAAAAAAAAAAAAAAACAAGTCTAACTTACATTCTAAGAAAGCAGGTTTACTTTCGTGAACATTGTCGCAACACTATAATAGTGCTAAAACCCATAAAAAAGCTAAGTGTAACCTTGACCGACCCACAGTATCGGTTGAATACCACTACACGAATGTTAAGTACTCATAATATTTTACATCGTCGAATAAAGTTTGTGATTCAATTTAGATTTCATGGTGTAAGTTTGACGTCGAATTGTGCGGCGGCCGGAATGGACTTAATCTTTGATCAAAATGGCGAAAACAATTTCGTAACACCACGATTTTGTTGTTAAACGTTCGAAGTTGTTAGTGTCACATTGTTAACTTGTTACCCTTTTCCATAGCCCTGCCTGATAGGAAAAAATAGTCATCTTTTACCTTCAGTTTGTCGCAAAATAATTTGTGCTAAAACATTAAAAGAAAATCAACATTTAAAAATAATTAAGAATATATATGTACATATTACATATGCGTAAGAATAGTATATATGCTTAGATCATATAAAAAAGATAGATAACGGACGGCTTTTGTTCTTACTGAAGTCACAAAACTCAGCTACTTCCAAGTAAACACACGCGTTCACGCACACACGCTTCAAACTACGCTACTTTTCGTTAGGATCGTAGGAATGGTCGTGTAGCAAGTTTGCGTAAAAAATGCCGTCCTGTGCAATTAAATGCTGTAAAAACTATACAAAAGAAATTAAAAAAACCAAAGAAATAACGTTTTACACCTCTTAAGCTCAAAACTATATTTGTATAAGTTAATCGAACACACGCGTCAATGTCACGTAAAATGTACTTACAGTGATAGTGTTGCCAGGAGTTCGTATTCTTAATATTTAATTCGTAATAGAAATGTGTTTGTTATGTTATCACAAGTAGTTTAGATAGAACAGACAAACATACATACAATAAACACAACAAGACAATGTTCAAATAACATTCTTGTATTTTTTCTGCTCACACATACGTGCCTCACATTTACATAAATAACATAAAATTGTATTTAATAACAAACAGATTTATTTTCGCATATTACCTAGGTATTTTAATGCAATTCCAGTGTCGTTTTTTTAAAAGTGGCAACACTTCATAATGAATAGAAATGGCTTCACTTTCATTTTCTAAGTGCGTTATCTACCTTTTTTATTTGATCTGGACATATATGTAACAAAGAATCATGAATCTGTCTCATCATCATCATCTTCCTACCCTTTTCCCAAATTTATTTGGGGTCGGTGCAATGAGTTTTCTTTTTCCATTCTCCTCTATCACTCGTCAGTTCACTACTAACTCCCTTTCTGGCCATCACCACCAATATTTTAAAATAAACAAATTATAAAAATAAAACAAAATAAAAACCATCGCGTAGTTTGCTGATATAAAACGTCGATAAATACTTATGATTTTACGAGGTTAGATTTTAAATTTAATCCGATAAAGTTGCGATGATCAACCAGATACAAACAAACTTAGAGTTGAATGAATGAAACTGAGATCAGCAAGAACTACAATTATTATAATTATTATTATTCGAAATCAAGGATGCCATATAATCGTGAAATTAGACTTTTGAAGGGAAACTTCTTTAGAACCGTTGTGATTTCAAACCGGATGCAACGGAAAAAACGACAGGTAAAAGACACAAATACAAAAAGTCGCCTGTAATTAGTAAGCCACAGCGAGAGAGCAAATTTTGCTCTCTCGCTGTGGCTTACTAATTAATTTAATGTCGGTCTCATTCTTATGTCGATTTACTGAAGTTTCACTTCTATCGTGTGTGAATCGCACACACACCTTTTTTTTCGGAAGTTGTGTTAACAATGTCGCACTAAATACGTTGTAGTCATAGTTCATCGGCACTATAAACCCAAGCTTTTAACAGCACTCATTTATATTAACGAGGTTGGATGTCAAACGAAAGCTTAAACAAAGCAGCCATTTGACAACAATTTAAAAGCACTATTCGGTTTGGATTATAGGTCCGTTCCGTTCAAACACCGACAACTATCAAGGTTACCGGATGGGCGGGAAAGCGTTAAATGGAACACCAATAGCAATATCGGCAATTTTAAATGTTCTGCCACATTTAGGTCTAGCTTTTACGACGTATAAACGTACGCTACGGTCTGTTTAACAACTCGTTTTATGTTTCATTAGAAGACACGTTTTAAAGGTAAAATCGAGAAAGACGTTAGCCGTATAGTTATTTCTTTTATTTATATGATCAAACCGAAGTAACTTTACTCTGCTCGATAGAAAGCATGAACAGAATTTAAGTAGTGGTACCTTACTGCTTAAAACAGCATACTGACCCACACTATGGCGGTCTCTTGATGTGGCTCTGAATCACCGGGCCTCCGGTCTCGCACTCACCAACGAAAGACTAAGTCCGAACGTTATCATTTAATTCTTCTGTGAGAAGGGTTATGGCAAGTTCAAGATAGTTATACAATTAAAAGTTATCATCTTGAGTGAAATCAATCGTATCAAGTACCTAGATATTTTGAGCATATATACATACAACCATAATCAAAAAAAGCTTAAGCTAAAATAAATTATTTCATAATCGCATATTCTTTCTACTCTGGTATCGGTAAGTAGATATTGAGTTTAGTTACGACTATCTCGAATCCAATCATACACTTCGGTGCAATCTAATTTGTCGTCTCGTAGGCACTATAGTATATCGAGAAGAAGTATTTACGGTGAATCTAATTTATGTAGGTTCTTTTTGAGGACGTAAAGAACGTATTGAATTTTCGTTAATATATACATCGTTGAAATAAAAACGTTCTTTAAGAATGTATGTTGCGAGGAGAGAAGGCGATAACCTTGAAAGACTGATGTTGAAAGGTAAGGTGGAGGGGAGAAGACCCAGGGGCCGTAGACCGTTGCGCTGGGCAAACCAAGTTTGCACTACTTTCGGCACTACGATCCCTGCTGCCCTACACACTGTTCAGAATAGAGATCACGGCCCTCAGAATTGAGTTTAACGACTCAAACAGGAAGAATGTATGTTATCAAATATATAATAGCATCATGTATACAATAGCTCTGTAAAGTGCTCGCGCCCTTCTATAGTATAGGAATGTTTGGGTTCCTGCATGGGAGGGGGCCCTCCAAACAATGGGTGGCCCGAGGTATGTCGGGGTTCCAGGGATTTCCGAGGGTGCACCTGGTTTCCCGGCTTCTAGTACCCCAGACGGTGTGAGGTTTAGGTCGGTTCGAGTCCGACATAACCACAAGTGGTATCCGAGGGGATTTCCGCAAAAAAAAATGGGTAATCACACACATATATTTTAAACTCGCATACAAAGAGTCGCCCTTCACTACGATCTTACACGTAACAATTAAAACAAAACATTCAAAATTTTACACACACATAAACTCCTTCTATGTCATAATAGCAGTGGAATGCGTAAACCCATTTGGGTTTATACTTTGAAAGGGGAACGCTTACATATAAGTACTCCGTACCGTGTTGCTCTATGTGTGCTCCCCGCAGCAAAATTAACAATTTAGCGTAGGTTTACTATTAAATAAACCTACTTATAATAAACAACATGTTTCTCTGAAATCCTTAGCAATGTCAATTGAGTCAAAATATACCTAAGTTGAGGTACAAAAAGGATTGAGGAGAAGATATTGGTAATCTTACACTTAAGCCTCTTGGGTACGTCAATCGAATGACTCTTGTGCCTTGAGTCGTCGTTGGGCGTAGTTACTTAAATACTCATTGTCTCGTGTTTTACATCAATTTGCTTAAAATTTTAAATATTTATAGATTATACTTCGTAGTACACAAAAGAAGAAACATAGGAACTAAAAATTAAAAGAGTTTTTAATTTTTTACCGACTTTAAAAAAGGTATGTTTTTAAATCGACTGATTTTTTTATGTTTTACCTACCTCATAACTTTCAACTGGGTGAACCGATTTTTATGATTCTTTTTTTTATTTGAAAGCTGGTGCCGTGTAGTCGTCCCATTTCAATTTGGTCCAGCTTTTGAAATCATTTTTTGTTGTTGGTAAAATTTATGATTATCAATATACCTCTAGTGCAATACGTGATGTAAGTATTTAAAATAAATATATCTGTATTCTTATTCCACCACACGTGAATAATAGGCTTATACGTGATGCACGTGGTTTATTTAACATTCAAATTACATAATGAAAATATAATTCGAAAAAAATATTGTTTTATATTTATTTTCCATTCACACATGCTTACGAACATGAAACACGAACCTAACCAATAAAACTAATTACTAGTGAACATAAAATGGGAATATTAAAACTTTAAGGTACCCAATGATACAATCCTTACATAGCATACTGTTACATAAAATCGATTTTGATGTCAGTTAGCTTAGATCTTTTACTTCTCAACGTATTTTAATGCAGTTTTCAGTAATAGATAGAGTAATGCAAGAGAAAGGTTTAAATGTGTAATACATATATACCATAGTAGAGGAAATCGGAGAATTTGAAAAACTTTCAGTACAAGCCTGAATAATGAAAAGGCTAGGAGGAAAAAGGTAGTAGCTAGGAAGGTATAATATTTGTTACTTACAGTGATAAACACGCCGTAGTTATTACTCAGTCCATCAGATATGTTGATAGGATGCTCGAAGTTGATGTCAGTGTTCAACTCCTCTGGCCACGTGTCTGGCACAGTCGCGTCTGGCACGCCCAAACTCCAATACACCTGTACGATACAGAAGATAATCAATTAGATAAAAATCTGGGTCCTTTAAGCGTGACGTAAAAATCATGACACTATGACGCCAGATTGTGGAACACCATACTGGATAGTGTGCATTCGCATTGACGATGGTAACCACGACAATTGAATTCTTCTTATCCTTTCCATCAAGCAGAGCAAATAATTGATCTTCTAACAAGTATACGAGTATTTAACACTAGCTGACCCTCGCAACCTCATTTGCGTCTTATATTGCCCGTGGCGTGAAAATTTTTCCCCGTTTTTGAAACATTCTTCATTGGTGCTCCGTTCCTATTAGTAGTAGCATGATGATATATATGGCCTTCCTCGATAAATGGACTATCCAACACCGAAAGATTTTTTCAAATCGGACCAGTGGTTCCTGAGATTAGCCGGAACAAACAGACAGACAGACAAAAATATTAAAAATATATATTTTGGTATGTGTACCGTATATACATTCATATGCACGTAGTAGAAAGCGGTTATTTTAATATTACAAACAGACACTCGAATTTTATTTATTTGTATAGACAAGCTGAACCCCGCGATGCTACCCGCGGTACGACAATAACCGCAGGCAACGTCGCGAGGCGAAGCTATCTTTATAATTTGTAGCCTATGTGTTATTCTGATGTATAAGCTATATTACTGTAAAGTTACATCAAAATCCATTCAGTAGTTTTTGCGTGAAAGAGTATCAAACATCCATCCATCCATATTTACAAACTTTCGCGTAAGTATATAATACTAGCTGAACCCCGCGGTGCTACCCGCGGTACGATGATAACTGCGGGCAACGCCGCGAGGCGAAGCCATATCTTTATAAATAGTAGCCTATGTGTTATTCTGATGTATAAGCTATATTGTGGTAAAGTTTCATTCAAATCCATTCAGTAGTTTTTACGTGAAAGAGTAACAAACATCCATACATACATACATCCATACTTACAAACTTTCGCCTTTATAATAGTAGTAGGATTCATGGGCGTACCCAGGGTAGGGCAGGGGAGGGCAGCTGCCCCCCCCTAGATGTTGACGGTCCTACTATCTTATTCTCTCGATTATATATAAAGCACTCTCAGACGCGTAAAAACGTGACTAAGATCGACTATGGACAAAAACAGATTTATTTTTTGTGTTGTTGTGAGATCGGCAATCGTCATCAGTCCTATGCTATGCGATGTTCGAGCGCAGTGACGATCAGAGCGTGCTCTCTAGCGAGGAGAACTACTCATCATAGTCCTAAGATAGTAAATCTTCTGAGTCGTTTTATATAGTTTTTTATGATCAGCTGACATGCCCATTCATTTGGAATGTATATGACGTTTATATTGGAGTATTTTGCGGAGTCCCACAAGTGTATGCCGTACATCCAGGTTTAATTATCGTCTGATATATCAGAAGTTTGTTGTCCAGTAATAATTTCTAGTTTTGCTCTAGCATCCAGTACCTAAAGGTTTTTGTGCCGCATAGATATATCATCTCATTTTGCTTTGTTATGGTTTTTCCACCGGTCCATATGTAAGCCCACATTGGGCTCGCATCCGAAGGCCGATGGGACACCATTTCCGAAGCCTGATTCCCAAGCTGGCGCAGCGCATGCTTGGCTCGGTTGCTGCCAAATATGATGACTCCTGCAGGAGACTATACGCGGGAGTTGTGCAGTCCACAGTATGGGCGGAGGTCCTGAAGGCCAGCAATATCGGGCTATTGCGACGTCCTCAACTGATCTGCATCTGTGTCTGATCCGCAAGGAGCCAACGCCTGAGTGCCACCACTGCTGGCAGAATGTCCGGAGTAGGGCGAGTCGAGGCGACCATCGGAGTGGGGGGTTCTCTCGCTTGGTAACATTATTGCAGCCATGTTGCGTAGCGAGAGCGCGTATAACTCTGCCGTTTTTTTCTGCGAGCCAGTTATGCTTGCGAAGGAGATGGCAGAGCGGGACCGTGCGAGGTTTAGAACACTTCCTGGCCGCCAGGCCCGGGATCGGGCCAGGTACTGCAGACGTCTCGGGCGCCGGAGATCGCCAAACGATACGATAACGATAAACCTGTCATCCGACAGGTGTGGATCTCCCTAGCAGAAGCAAGCCGGGGTAGCTTGGGTGGGGCAAGCTCCACAAAGCTCGCGCCCCTTTTTAAAATAGAAAAGGAGCAACAGGATTCCTACATAGAAGGGGGCCATCTACAAACCATGGGTGGCCCGAGGTACGTCGGGGTTCCAGGGATTTCCTTCCGAGGGTGCACCTGTTTCCCCGGCTTCTAATATCTAAAACGGTGTGCGGTTTTCAGCCGGTTCGAGTCCAACATAACTACCAGAAGGGAATTTCCGCACAAAAAAAAACAAAAAGGTGCACACACGTTGCGGTAAGATATTTTCTCCGACTTTTATTTGCGAATTACCCTTTTTTCTGTCCGGAAATACCCCCGGATACCACTGACTGGTCCTGGGCCGCGTGCCGTCTCGTTTACTAGAAGTCGAAGAACCAGATGCACCCTTAAAAGGAAAACCCTCCAACTTACGGTTTGTAGATGACTCCCTCCTGTGCAGAAATCTCGGTGTTCCTTTTTTGCCCAAAAATAAGCGCTTATGCTGCCACCTCGGCCTGATTGCGAACAGTTACCCTGACGAAGAGTGAATGTTATTTGGGCTGATTTAGCGGCACTTGCTTTTAGCCTGCAGTCCTGTAGGCAATTGTGAACTTCAAGAAGCAAGTCTGAGACTCGCTTTGGATTTTTGTAGCTCACAAGTACCGTTGTGAATGTTGCTATACTGACACCAGACCAGGCAAATATAGAATAAATGGACTTTTTTGCTCAGTGTACATAGAACAATTTCTTAACGATAACGTTTATGTTTCATCTTAAACTGTTTTGCCGAAGACTTTTGAAAATTTATTTTAAAATGTGATCGAAACAAGTGCCTTGCAAATAATTGGAGAAGCCTATGTCTAGTAGTGGACTGCGAAAGGGTTTTTAAAATAGCTATTCTATAATGAAATAATTTATTTAAAAAAATGCCTTTTTCATATCCATATATTTCACGAGGTGCTTTTAAAAAATCCCGATTTGCCCCCCCCTGGCCCAGAACCTGGGTACGCCCATGGTAGGATTACTAGGATTTTCACAAGAGCAATCTAAAGACTGAGTTATGAGCTGTTTTTGTACATGACAACATAAGTTATTAATTCATTTAATTTATTTGAATGCAATATATGTGACTCACACTGTTCTTATAACAGACCAGTAAGAATCCTTATACAATTAATACAAGGAAATTAAACAATCATTAGCAAAAAAGAGAAAAAAACCGACAAAAACTACAATCGACTACGAATAAAGAGAAAAACAATTTCTAGCCGACTATAATAAATAAATATTTCGGACATCTAACACACAACGCCATCTAGTCCCAAGCTAAGCAGAGCTTGTATTATGGGTACTACACAACTGATATAAATACATATATACAGGGTCTGTCGTAAATAATGGATAAGTCGTAAACTGGAGTTGGTCCGGCTATGAGACTATTAGAAAATCGTATCTTTTTGCCAGGGTTTCTAACCGTATGGAAATGGCGTAGACTTTTATGTTTTTTTATAAATTTCGCTACTCTTTGCATTCATTCCGTTGCCATTTCGTTAAATTTAGGTATTTCTGTGTCATTTTTTTTGTATTATAGTCTTGAAGATGTGTTTTATTTAGTTTTAGTACTGTTTTAGGCGTTTTTAACGTTGGTCATTTTCAAAATTGTCATTTTAAGATTTTTTATGTTTTTGTTTTACTTAGGGTCAACTTTTGATCATTTACTGTGTAAAAAAAAAGTACGGCGCTATAGCTGCCCATGATCTTAATAAATTATCTAGTATGTGTAGATTCTAAAAAGGTATAACAATGCATACTTCACAAGTAATATTAAGCTACATGAGCGAGATCAATATCAAGGTGAGAAAATATTTTTTTCATGTAATGTTGTAAATGGTTATAAAACTTCGTCAGAACGATTTATTTCTGCCAAGATTCTTTACACAAACACTATGGGGCCACTATTAAGGATATTCAAAGAAAACTAGGTAGTTTTTTGTCAAAAAAATTTCATGCCTCCTCATTTCATAAAGGTGTTTAATTTTAAAATTGATGTGCTCTAATAGTTACATGCGACAAACATGTTACAAGTTTATTCGTAAAAAGGATCATCAGGTAAAAAAATGAACAAAGACAGCAATACAAAGGGTCTCCCCGCGTGAAAAGGACATTGTTACTAGGCACACTGCATGATGCACCGTCCCTTTCACACTCACGATGTGTGAAAAGGTTAGCATGCGTTTAGCTAGGGCGCACTCCTGATACATCTCTCAGTGTGATTTTGACCATCGCATGTGCTCTCGTTTTCATTACTGTCGTCAATTTGTTACTGCTTTCTAATATCGGACTTAGATTTTCTTTGTGATTTGGACTTGTTAACCTGGTGATATTGACAACTCAGCTCTCATTTATGGGCATCGTGTTGTGCTATCGATTGCACGTGTTATTTTGGAAAATTTTGTATATCATGCCTCAACAATACACGCCGGCCGAATACGTAAACATGCATTACATTTATGGTTTATGTGATGGCAACGCCAATAGAGCTGCTAGAGTTTATCGGGAAAAATATCCAAATGCCCGGCATCCTGACTATCGTGTCTTCATAAGAGTGCACAACACATTTTTGGAAGGACGATTTCCTGGGACCGGCGTAGGCGGGGCGAGTGAAGGACGACCACAACGCCACAGTGCAGCCGAAGTACTGGAAATAGTTGCAGAAGACCCTGGTACAATAAGTTCTGTAGAAGAGTTGCGTGCGCGCATTCAAGTAGCAGCGAGAAAAATTGAAGAAGCCGGTTATGTGCGCCGGATTAAGCGATCGTTTATTAGGCGATGTAGAGCGTGCATAGCTGCCGGCGGAGGACACTTCGAACATTTAGTTTAAGTTGTTGAATAAATATTTTTACGTACTAAAACAACCTAGTTTTCTTTTGAATATCCTTAATAGTGACCCCATAGTGTTTGTGTAAAGAATCTTGGCAGAAATAAATCATTATGACGAAGTTTTATAACCATTTACAACATTACATGAAAAAAATATTTTCTCACCTTGATATTGATCTCGCTCATGTAGCTTAATATTACTTGTGAAGTATGCATTGTTATACCTTTTTAGAATCTACACATACTAGATAATTTATTAAGATCATGGGCAGCTATAGCGCCGTACTTTTTTTTTACACAGTAAATGATCAAAAGTTGACCCTAAGTAAAACAAAAACATAAAAAATCTTAAAATGACAATTTTGAAAATGACCAACGTTAAAAACGCCTAAAACAGTACTAAAACTAAATAATACACATCTTCAAGACTATAATACAAAAAAAATGACACAGAAATACCTAAATTTAACGAAATGGCAACGGAATGAATGCAAAGAGTAGCGAAATTTATAAAAAAACATAAAAGTCTACGCCATTTCCATACGGTTAGAAACCCTGGCAAAAAGATACGATTTTCTAATAGTCTCATAGCCGGACCAACTCCAGTTTACGACTTATCCATTATTTACGACAGACCCTGTATACGTATACTTTTTTTTGCAAATACATGCATATTATACATAGAAAACACCCAAACTCCGAAACAAATATTTGTAAATTACAAAAACATTTGGTCCGACCCAGGATTTGAACCCGAGACTTGAGGTTCAAAACAGCAGTCGCATTCACTACCACTGCGCCACCGAGGCAGTATACTTCATTATATATAGTATAATTTCAAATTTAATACACCCAGTAAATAGTATAAGTGAAACCTAACGCCATCACAATTTAATATCTGATAACATCATCTGTTATTGAGAATTAAAAAGCGAGCAAGCGAGAAAACACTACATTAATTACTTTTCCTGGAAAGTTCGAAAACCAGATACCTACAAGCATCAATAACAGCATGCAGTCTTTTATCTTTTCTTCACCCTTCGACCTTGCAAACGTTTACGTCCCCATTAATTGTAAAAAGCTTGTCAGTATAAATTTAACGTCGCAAAGTTTATGACGAGCGCGACGGAGTTGTGGCGAGTCGTGCTAGCCAGTGCTAGTCGCTATTTAACTGTCAAGTTTGACAATTACTTGCACCGGTAATTGTCAAACTTTATGTCGACGACAACTTTTATAGGGAATGGTTTCTCAGTTGACATTTAAATTGGCAAAAAAACAGCTATGAACTTTAGCGAAAGCAATTCAAATTGGCCCTCGCGGTCCTGCTAGTACTATTCTCCGAGCTACAGTTTTTATATCAGATTAAACATTCTGGGATTAAAATTGCCTAACCAATGCAGTTTACTGTAGATTACTTTAAGTGAGAAACCTGATTTAACTTTTAAGTTTTCAAAAAGAATGGTTAAGTCATCTTGTTCTTCTTAGCCACTGGTATCAGACCTTCACAAACCTAAGGGCAAACTGAATACGAAGGTTAAACTAATTGTCAGTATATTTGAGGGCACTGACTTCCCAGTAACGATTGCCATATTACGGTAGATGATCTTAGTCAAATTAGTTACTTTTTATCATCTATCAAAACGATAACTTGTATGAAAAATGTACTAAATACAAACTTGTGACGTCACTGGTTTAGACTACTCAATTGAGCAATATATTATAATGTTTATTTGATTAAAATTTGTAATTGAAATGAAAAGCTGTAATATTAAATTTTCCAAGAGGTTTTGTTCGTTTTAATGAAGGAGTCATCGGTATTTATTTACGATACAGTCATCTACCCTATTGTTAATGAACCGAGACCGATGGCTTAACGTACTTCAAGACAAGGGCGTGAAGCACCGGCAAGTTCCATACTCCGGGCTGGTATTAGGGATTACTTGTAAATAAAACTCAATAACACTTTTTGGACAGACTCGGGAATAATAAAGGCAATTTAAGCGAATCAAAATACTATTTAGAACTAAGTATGACTATAAACTAGGTATTTTAGTACACGGATATAAAAACCGAGTACTTTACCCAGTACACTTGGTTATAATTAAGGAATTATACGAGTAGGCCGAACTCAATAATTGAATGACATTTTCAAAGTCAATGTAGACATTTGTTTACATTCAATTACCCTTTCAATAAAACTGTTGGTGGTGATTCTGTTGTTGTAATCACTAAACTAAAATTCATGTTGTTGTATTATGAACTTTAATCGCATCCGCTTACAGTCCATTTTTCGATATCTCACATCTCAGCTTTCACTATATTTAGTTCAGTACCAAGTAAAAGTTGATCAGAGTTAAACGCTTGTTAATTAGTAAAAAAAATCTGAACTAAATTATAAAATTATGACAAATAATTACGTAAGTTATTTAGTCGGCGTGTATTTAAACGAGCGACGCCTATATTTAGTGTGACATGTCAAGTTTAACGTCACATGTTACACGTTTTTAAACGTTCAACACAGGAATATCAAAAGTAAAATTATGGTCTAAGTTGGGTAATTTAACCCTCTTCTGAGAGGAGACCCGAGCCCAGCAATGGGACGTTATGGGTTGTTGATGATGATGATGAAAGAAGCGTATGTCTTTGATTAACGTTTATTTGATACTGAACTAAACACAGTGACAGCTGAGAGATTAAAGTATAAATACAACTACAAATTTTAGTGAATTTTAGTTTAGTGCTGACAACAACAGAATCACCACCATTGTTAACTTATAGTGAAGTAAATATAATGAAGCATGCATTAGTTGTGCTAAATATAACAGTGATTGGTACCAAGGTTTGGCCTTGCGCTTGGCAATGAGTTACGACAAAGGCACTGTAGCATTGGCGGTAACTTCCTTCGAATGTACATTCATTCATAATTATATATTTAATATCAGCGCTGCAATGTGGTAAATTAATTAATCTATATAATATACTAGCTCACCCACGCAACCTCGTTTGCGTCTTCTATTGTCCGTAGCGTGAAAATTTTCCTCAATCAAGTTTTTTAAACAATCTTCATTAGTGCTCTGCTCCTATTAGTATTAGCGTTATGGTATATAGCCTTCCTCGATAAATGGACTATCCAACCACCAGTACCAGCGGTTCCTGAGATTAGCGCGTTCAAACAAACAAACTAATTCTTCAGCTTTATAATATTAGTATAGATATCAAAGGCAAGATTACGTAGCCACAACGTGGTATTGCCAGTCCTCAACCCGCACTTAGCCAGCGTGGGGACGATTGGCCTTAACCCTTTCCTGAGAGGAGACTAGAGCCCTGCAGTGGGACATTATGGGTTGTTGATGATGATATAATAAACAAAAACGGCTTTAATATTTTCTTGCTGATATATTTTTATTATAATACTAGGTAACCTACTTTTTTTAGAATAGCCTCGGCCCGCAGCGTTACCTGCGGTTGATGTTATACCGCGGGTAACACCGCGTGGCTCAGCTACGCCTTATATATATCTGCCAAACACCTATCTTCTTTGGGAATGTTATCGTTGTTCGTGTAGTAATCAAGTAAAATATATTTAAGAATTCTAAACCCCTGGAGTTTTTTCTATTGTTAAACAAAATATTTTTGCAGCCTTTTCTACCTGTTTAAACCAGACATTAAAAGCTCCATTAGACCATTGAATACTATCCCTAACTAATATCAAAATTGTCGAGATTAACGAAACGTGAGTATCTTTAAAAATATTTTAAAATACATTTTTACATTACTACTACTGTATATCGGATTACGATATTTACACTACGCAGTATATAATGTAATCCGATATATAGATATTTATGTTATATATTTAGTTTATGATCCTTTTTGTACTTCGACATTATAATGATGTTCGGTTTAAAGACCTTTATTTTCTCATTAAGACAATCGTCACCTACATAAGAACAATTAATATTCTTGAACAAAATAACACACATTAAACTCGATGCGGGTGCAGTAAAAATAATACTAATTCGGTAAAGAGCAATCTCTCCTGACATAAGGCGGTTCATGTTCAAAATACAAATAAAATAAAACGTGCATTACATTAGGTAAAGTAAATACAAACTACCAAGGGAATTATATAAGCTAACATAATAAATACCTTAGACCTTTTAACCTAAGTTCTTCTATTGTAACACTCACTTACATCACTCAGAAGCACAAACTGTTTCTCAAATCTGTTTCCAGTCATATAGCGATGTCTACTGCAGCAATATTAAGAATCTGCTAATTAAACATTCAAGATCAAGGTACGTGCTCTCCTTGCCCGAAATGCAGCGGATTCTTCACAGATTTGATGCTGTATTTATTGTGGTATGAATATGTGTATGTTTGTGAATGAATATGTATGTATATGCGTGTGTGTGTATGTATATATAAATATATGTCTTATTGTTTGTGTGTATGTATATATTCTTGTATAATTAGGCAGATATTTCATTGTTTTCTTCATAAAGTGTTGTGCACTATCTCACTCATTTCCGCACCACCCAACGGTAGACTGGTAGAGAATGCCTTTGGCATTAAGTCCGCCATTGTACATTTTGTGCATAAAGTTAATAAATAAAAAAATAAACTATGGTATTCCCGATATTAATCTTAGATTAATAAATTACATAATCTACGTTCAAAGTATGTACACCTATGAGTACCTACGTGTATGTCGGTATACGTTATACATAGAAGTAAAATATGTTTCAGAGAATTTCAAACGCATAATAAATGAATTTCAACTTTGTTCCATTACAGTTAATGTTGAAAATATTTCAGCACATACATTTCCAGACTAATATGTGTAAGTAAGAAAAATACCCGAGATTATTTACGTACAGTGTTGTATACTTAGCTGTGAAATATTAACACGTCAAGTTGGCAACGCCGCTGGGTGCTAATTAAAAACTAAAAGCTCTCACTCTTAGCTGATATATGTGGAGAAGTGGGTAAGGTTAATTAATTTTAATTAGTCCACAAAGTAGTGTAACAGGTATAATTTAGAAGCTGTTATAAGTTTTAGAGTAACTAAAGTTAAATTAGAATAGTATAGTTGGACGACCTTTCGTGACCTCATAATGAACATAATGACAGAACTTATCCAAGAATTGTTCAAGCGATTGTTAATAATATATTAAGTTGAAGTCATAAGAACATTGTTTAATATGATAACTAAACCTTAAAATAGTCAGTTGATTGTGCCTTTACAAACTAACGTTCATATTTTTGTATATTTAGCGTAAATAGTCCGTCAAGTGACGGATTAAGAATCGACTAAAGGTGCTTTCACACAGCAGTTATATAACGTTAGGGAATGTTACATTTGTTGTTTAACTTTTTTTACAAATTGTAACAAGTTATAAATTGTTAATGATGTTGTATAAACTTCATGTAACAAAATGTTACAAATAATTACAACATGATATAACACATTAAATAACAAGTAAAATATGTATGTATATGTAAAAAAAGTATATATGTATTTATATCAGTTGTGTAGTACCCATAACACAAGCTCTGCTTAGCTTAAGACGAGATGGCGTTAGGTGATATATGTCCGAAATATTTATTATTGTACGAATAATATCAAAATACTCACATCAAATATTTTCCCCAAGTCTGTTGCGAGACAAGAGCAGTTCATGGCAACTATGCCCAACTCTTTCACCTGAGAACAATTATTTTTATATATTTCAATACAATCTGAAATGAGACTAGGCAGGGCTAATGACTTAAAATATGTTTTTGAGAGTATTTGATGGCCTGTTCCCTACAATAAAATGCTTCTGTAATAATAATGATGAACAGTGAATTTGTATTATACTATACGGTATACGGTATATACGGTACTATAATAACCGCGGGCAACGCCGCGAGGCGAAGCTAGTATCTTTGTAAATTGTAACCTATGTGTTATTCTAATGCCATCAAAATCCATTCAGTAGTTTTTGCGTGAAAGAGCAACAAACATACTCGCTTACATACTTACAAACTTTCACGTCAAAATATTAAGCAGAAAAAAATTACATTAAATTTTCAAGTGTAAGGTACAGAAATATATTCCGGCAACGCACTTGTGACGCCTCTGGTGTTAATCACTATCACGTGATACGTCTGCTCGTTTGCCCATATCCCATAATTATTTTTTTTGTTTTTTTTTTATTTCTTTATTTATTTAATGAGGGCTTAGACACAAAGGGATAACGTCGCCCTAAAAAAAATTCAAGAACATAAAACTACCCTCAAGAACTATTTCTACCAGCTAGTATGACATCGACAGCATAAAAATGCCCATGTCTACACGAATTACATATACAGGGTGTAAAAAGACTACTACCGAAAACTTGGGGGTTGCAATCAGACCATGATACTGAATAGGTTTAGCAAAAAGAAAACGCAAAAAAAAATATAATTTATTTAAGTCCTTTTATGTTTTTATCTGCTTACATACACATAGTACAACATAATAGGACCCAAACTACCTAATTATCTCATTTAGAAAACCAAAAAACAAATAAAATCAATAAAACAGCGATGTATTTTGATAAACAAAACAGCTGGTCGGGTGAGTGCAATGACCTTGGCCGGGCGCAGGTATTCAAGTAGCTACGCGGTGCACGCAATAATACATTACTGGCTTGTGGAATTATTAAAAATATTGACACATTGTTTTTTACGGCTACAATTTTTTTTAAGGACAACTGTTTGGTTTTTTTTATAAGTTTTGGGGTGCTGAATCAGCCCCTTTCGTTTTCGGTAGTCGTCTTTTTACACCCTGTATAAGGCATTGCTCTAAACTCTACTTACTCTACTTCACCATAATCTTCTAAGTTAACAGACCTGTGTGAGCGACCTCCAATCCAGGTTGGCACTGCCGATATAAAAGTGTTGTCTGTCTACAATCCAAAACTTTGTATGCAGCACACCACTGCCGAACCACTTCGAGAAGTTCAAACTTCTTACCTATTAGATTGTAAAATATTACCTATTAAATTAATTAATAAGTACATTACAATTAATTTTATACATGTATTGAATGTTTGCGTTTCCATTTCTTATTTCACTTAAGTTTTCAATACATTTATAAAATGGAAATATTATTAGCGAAAATAGTGAGTAGGAAAGAAAACACTATTAGCGGAAATAGTTAGTAGGAAAGTAAAAGGATAGTTCTAAATAGTGGTAAAATGAAAATAAAAGGAAACGGTTTTTGCCCAGATTTTCAAACACAGTCATCTGACAAATGATCAATTATTTTTTTTAGTGTAAAATAAATTTATTTTATGTCGACTTTCAAATTGACTTATTAAAGAAACGAAACATATTTTTACAGTAAGACTAAGACTGACCGAGAGTGGATTGATGAAACCGTTATTTTAAACAGAGCCAAGACAAAAGAGTGTGTGTACCTGCGCAGCTTTTTTCTTAACTAAATATTCTGTGTCTATATTGGGATTTCCTTTGCTGGGCCAATTTTGAGCAATTTTTAACTTTATATTTCTTTTTGACCCCGCAGTATACAGTGATTGGAACACTTGTTCTCCCTAGAACAAAACAACAGCATCATTAAAATAACAAATACAGAACATTTTTCGGTATAAAATAATGTGGAATTCACTACTAGCGCACATATTTCCCTCCCACTATGATACCAGTCTTTGAAAATCCATCTCCCTATAGTGTGCCGCCAAAGTGTGGGTCACCATACTGCAGAGCCTATATGCGCAGTGAGTACGGTGGACCCCATTCTTGGACTACTACTCATGTTTTCCATCGGTCACTTTGGCAGGCCTTAAAATAAGAAAAAAGTTGCACTCCGGGAGTGCCGGCAGAAGTGAAAACTTTAATATTAACGTTGTGCATTTTTGATATTTTGGAATGGTTAGAGAATAATTTTGTACGAATTGCTTTCATTATCAGTATAAAAGTACTATTATTTATGTGGTGGAATACAATATTCATTTATTTATATTACATATACACACGAACATTCGCGCAAGCGCCCTGCGCCGCCTGTCCTCTCTCCATCCGTCTTACGAATTTTCGATCAGGTCACGTGACCTGACGCGAGTTTATACATTTTTACCCATTCCAAAAAAAGTACACAGCGCCGCTAAAGAAGTTTTCACTTCAAAAATAATATAAATGACGAACCTCTATAGAGGAATTATAAGGATATTCTTCATTATATCTAAGACTCCAATAGAATGACGCAATTTCTATTGAAGTTTGAGCTTCATCTATTAAATCCAGCCATACATTTTTCGTTGGCAAATGCGTCACATTAGGTGGGTACATATGACCTTCCGGTATACTTTCCACTAATGATAACCTGCAAATAAAAACAGTAATTAATCACAATATTTACCAGTCATTGTTATACAATTTATCATTTTATTTTTACAAGTTGATTTATATGGTGATATTTAGATTTATAGCTATGAAGTCTTTTTTTGCATTTTGATGTACTGGACTATTTCATTTACCTAAATTACAAGAGTTGATGGATGTTGGACATATTTCGGACATCTAACACACAACACCCTCTAGTCCCAAGCTAAGCAGAGCTTGTGTTTTGTGTGTGTGTGATATGTATTAATATATTTACAAGAAAGTAAATAAAATTTAAGTGTCGGTTTGTAACTCAAATTAACAGCTTTTTACTAAAATATATCTTATTAAGGTTTATATAGTACTTATGTCAAAAAAGCAATTTTTAAAAATGTCTTCTGTCCGCCTCTCTGTTTGTCCAGGCTAATCTCTGTAATGTCTAGCTTCACTGACAGATAGCTGTCAGAGTAATTTAGGCTACTTTTTTAGACTAACTTAGCCCCACGGTGTTACCCGCGTTTGTGTAGGAGTGATACCACGGCTTCACAGAAAACCGTTGTGAAATAGTGCTTGCGCTGTGTTTCACAGAGTGAGAATACCGGAGGTTCATATCCCCAACCCCATCCCCCAAAGGCCAGCAATGCACTTGTAAGGCCTCCGGTGTTATGAATGTCCATGGGTCGTGGTAATCACTTACCATCAGACGATACGTCCGCTTGTTTGCGCCCAATTCAAACAAAAAACTAAAAAAATGAAATATAAGATATCACATTCTGTTACTTACCTACACTCATCTGAGCAATGTAAAGATATGGGAACACTGGAAGTGTTTGTTGCAACTAAGTTTGGTTGGTCAAGCAACGGGACCAAAACAACAAGCACAATCAATATTATAACTATTGACACTGGAATGCACGAGGGTCTACACCATATACTGCGTTTCTTTCTCCTGTTTGAAAAATAAAGAAATTAATGATTTTTTTATTTTAAAAAACATTAGCCATATATGTTGTGTTGGAGGGGGCTTTACAAACATTCTTGATATGGACTGAACAGAACACCCAAACTTGTAACAAAATTTATTGATTGTGATCAATAACAATCTTTCAAAGCCAATGGCTATACTATTAAAACATAAAAAGAATAGTGTTTTTTTGCAATTCACTAACAGTTTAACAACAAACTTAATGTTCTTTCTAATTAGATTAAAATGAAAAGTAAGTAATTACAAAATGTTGAATTAGACGTAACTGTGAATGACCTCTAATTTAAACAAAACAATGTTTAATGTTTTACCTATGTGTGTAACAACAAAAGCCTAATTTGTAAAATGTTGACATAACTGATTGTTTTTTAAATACATTTCTGTTCTTTTATGACAGTATTCAAGAAATTCAAGAAATATTTTTGTTAACATGCTCAAAATGTGAGTGGAGTAAATTAGCTACTTTTGAAAATAATTAATTTCAAGTACTTACTTGTCATTATAACTATTTCCATTCTCGTCTCTCATCATGAATATCTGCTCCCACTGCTCCAATTCTTCATCAGATGACGATGCGTTCCCCACACTCCCTGATTCTAGCACAGTCTACAATGAAAAAGAGGAAAAAACGTTAAATAGTATTTAAAAAGAAACACTGTATGACTAACCTGATTAAAATCAATGTCTTTGTGTCTAATTTCTACACATAAATTATTTTTATATTAGGTATTTAATATATTGTTATAATAACTAACTTCCATATAAACTAATGTACTAAAAAACTCACTTTAAAATTTTCTATTAAGTACTTTATAAGTGAAATTAAGTAGCCCATAGTGATTAAATTTATTCAGTCTTAAAACTGTACAATAAAGTTTATATTTATATTTTATCAAAGTTCTATTTTCTAACTGACGTAATTTGACACTACACGGACTAGTTTGACTGACGTATTATTGTTGACAATGACAATGACAAAACTAATTGGCAGTAGCTTGATGTTACCAAGTGAAATAGTTTGTTATTTGATTGCTGTGTAGAACAAAGAAAAACACAAACATTTAAACAATTTTTTTTAAATAATATTCTTAAGTATATTAATAATATTCTTCAATAAAACTAACCATATTACACTATGTTATCGTTTCACTAAGTAGCCAAAGAACAAAATTGTATTATTAAACTTAAATAATGTTCACTGATCAAATATTTTAAAACGCAATCACTTAGGCAACATGTAATAAACTGCATTTTTGTATATCCTGTTTAAGTGTTCCTTTAAAAACCGTGCAGGCGCATTAGTAGCAAAAATAATACTGCAAGGTAGATGACGTCGGCAACCACTGCATTGTGCATGTGCTTTTTAAATACTAGGTTAGTATAAACCGTAAAACTATTCAGGGCAGTTGTTTCAAACATTGTTATTACGATGATACTAGATAAAACCTCACAATTATTTTTACAATAGATACATATTTGAGCACTTTCTAAATGAACTTTTAAATATAATAAAAACAATTCTTCTTGGCTATCTATTTTGGTTTTTAAGTGATATTAACATAATTATGTGATATGAAAATGCATGATCAAAAACATTCTAAATATAAAGATATAGTAGGTACTATTTACACTCACAAGTTTATTTAAAATATATTTTGTTAGTACGGTGTTTTAAAATGAATGAATGATAAGACATTGAGGGATCCCTGACCTAGACAAACGATTTTTTTATAGGGTCATCACCTCAAGTCGTTTTGACTCTAAATAATAAATCCACTTTCATAATTCAAGTTCTTATCAAGTCTATACATATCCATATTAACCACATCTACTAGTATTAAAAATTCAGTCTGTTACGCTTTAACGGCTAAATCACTGCACCGATATCAATGAAATTTGCATGGAGATACTTTGATTCTTCAGGAATGACACGGTTACTTTTACCGTGACAAACATACACAAACAAAAGGTATATAGTTATAAAAAGACTGGGTGCAAAAATACATTCTGTTGATGCATTTTGAAAACTATGTTACACCTACCTAATATAATTTAATCGAAATCAAATTAAAAAAAAGGATTTTATTGAAAATATTGAATAGGTGCTAATTAGCCATAGTACCTATTAGTTTACATACTATACCTACCCTCGACCAAAGTCACCCCGCACAATTGCACCTTTGCACACAAACTTTTAACAACTTATATGTAGGTATAACATAACTTAAATAAAATCGCAAATTCGAATACTTAGTTAAACCACAGCGTCGTGTGACCGCGCCAACTTACAAAATTATACTGTGACAAAATATTTTTACCGTGATATAACGGAAAATACACATTGTAGGTACGTGACATTTAGCCCGATTTTACTAAATTGCAAGAATATAATAAACCCTTTCAGTTCGGACCTTAATGTAAAAATACATAACAATGTGTAGGTCGTCAATTTATTGCTATAAACAGAAAGCTTTCTTTTGTAAGATTGAATACGATTTAACGTGATTTCCCTGTTGATAGTTCGGTGGAAGGTCATGTCTATCGGTTTATCGGTTAGCGTAATAGGTTGCAGACCAGGAGGTCTAGAGTTCAATTTTAGGGTCGTTCTAGTGTTGGGGTACTGGCGACGTTTCGCGCCCGGGCCTCGGAGAGCTCGTTAGGCCGTAGGTGTCCATGATAACCGAGACCCTCAGATATACTGACAACTAGTTCAAGCTTCAGTTCACCCTCAGGGTTGCGGAGGTCCGATACCAGCCGCCTCATGGAAAAATTGACCTTCAGGTAAAACCGATTGAACTAGTAGCCGACCCCAATTATTCTTAGGAATAATAAAGGATAGAAAGATGATGACTTACATTTTTTTTTTGTAGTGCATAAAAGTAGGTAAGTCACCTGACGCAAAATCACCACAGCTGCTCTTAAATGCCTTATGTGTATAGTCGACTTTTGTAGTAGGTGAACGGTCTTTTCTTTAGAGTTTACTATCAAATCGACCCGACAACACTACACACGACAATTTGTTCCACTGATTGGTGGTTCGAGGCAAAAAGTGCCTGGAAACGCTCACAGTGTGGTAGTGCCAATATTATGATGAGTACTTACTTTTTTCTGTACTTACTAAAACTTTATTTGTCTTCATCAAAATACACAAGTAGCCAGAAATATATTTAAAACGATGTCGTGTTGGATAAATATCTCTGCTCAACTTATCGTTTTACGGTAAATAAGGAACTGAGGTTTCGCATTTTCTCATTTCGCTTTTAGTAAAGTGAGTGTAGATATATTTTTATCTAGCGTGCTCGGATTCATTACTAAAATTGGTTACTCACTATTTCGTAGATATTTTCCAGCTTTACTCTTTATGGGTTGGTTGGCACGAAAATAAAACATTAAAGTAAGAGTTACAGCTTACATAATAAAAATAATGCAAAGATAGTTTGTGGCATAAAGTTTGGGACTCAAATAAAGTAGTTACTTCTATTCTTTTTTGTAAAGGTAATGGGGTTAACTTTATAAATAACAGGTCTAAATTTCGAACAAACAAGAGACAAAGATAGAGAAATACACAATTTAAATTTTACAGAAAGTACAGAATGTTACTACTAGGTATTTAAAAAAGGAAATAAAATCAGAATTAATCAGAAACATTATCAGATTACTATGGTTGCCGCCGAAATGGCAAAAATCGGTCAAGGTATTACGGATTAAAAGCCAAGGACAAATTTCTCACATTTATAGCAAAGTGGTATGAAAATGTTAAACCTAGCTTCAATTTTCTAGCATTTTTATTACTTGATGGATCACCGCACTTATTTATAGTTGTATACAAATATTAAAAAAAATTACCTAGTACGAGTCGGACTTACGCACGAAAGATTCCATACCATTATCTATCAATATCTTTCATTAGACACATAATAAATTCAAAATAAAAACTGTAAATTTATTCATCATCAGTCAATATTTAAAGCGTCTAACTGTTGCCATTATTAATATAAAAAGCGACAAATAAATCATCTTTGTTATATGGGAGCCTCCTTAAATATGTATTTATCCTGTTTTTAGTATTTGTTACTGAAACAAGTCCGTTAAAACTTTCTGTAGGAGAGCCACGCTTCGGCATGAATGGGCCGGCTCGACCAGAGTAATAACACGGCCTCACAGAAAACCGGTTAGAAATAGCACTTGCACTGTTTCCTCGAGTGAGTGAGGATATCAGAGGTCCATACCCTAACCCCTCCCTCCATCCCCCTCCTCATCCCCAAAAGGCCGACAATGCTCTTGTGATGCCTCTAGTGTTGCAGATACCCATGGGCAGCGGTAATCGCTTACCATCGGCAATACGTCTGCTCGTTCGCCCCCCTATTCCATAAAAAAAATCATCCCTGAAAATCTTAACTGTCTAGCTATCACGGTTAATGAGACAGACAGACGAACAGCGGAGTTTTAGCTATAGGAGCCCGTTTTTACCATTTGGGTATGGAACCTCTAAAAGATGTATGTTGGGCTTATAATTTTTTTCAGCATAGTTTCTTGATTTATTGACAAAAGTTACAAGCGTATCGCTTTGAACCTAAAACGCAATAAATGTATAATAGGTTTTTAATAAAAGATATTGTCAAAAGAGCAAACTAGCGGTCTGATAGTAAGTGCCGCCGCTCACGGACATCTGGAGCTGAAGAGTCATAAGTGCATTGCCACCCTGTGAGCACCCTAAGTATAAGAATCAGAGGGATATGTAGTGAATGGAGGGTTTGATGTCCCGTAACCACACTCACTTCGAAAAAAGCAACAATGAAACGAAATTGTTTAAAACAGATTTTCTGTAGGGATGTATTCTTTTACAAATAGATATCGCGATTATCGCAATCAAATGCAAAAATCGCGTGAGAAAACCGTAAAATTACGAAAGCGACTCGTGCACTAAGCGTTTCCTCTAAACCTGTATTTATACAGTTTAAATAAAACTCTTCTCAGTAATCGTTAGGACACATGTTGGCCTTTGCCAGCAGTGATCTGCAATAGCTAAAGATGATAAATCGGTGTTAGAAAATATATGCCGTTTATCTTAGAAATCACACAAACCATGTCGTCAAAAAAATGATTTTACCAGTGCAAAATTATTATCATTAACGTAATTATATTTTAATAGTGCATACATTCACGACAGTCAATTTTATTTTGCCAATTTCCTTGGTATGGAAATAAGGTATTTTATCTTTCTAATTGTATAAAGTAAAAAGAGAACTGCCATGTGTAGCTTTTGGGTTTATTATATCTTTTTTTTTTATTGAATAGGGGGCAAACGACCAAACTTATCGCCTGATGGTAAGCGATTACCGCCGCACATAAACACCCGCAACACCAGAGGCGTCACAAGTGCGTTGCGGCCTTTAGGGTAAGGGGAGGGGGATAAGGTAGGGGTTAGGGTGTGGGCCTCCGGTTTCCTCACTCACTCGGTGAAACACAGCGCATGCGCTATTTCACACCGGTTTTCTGTGAGGCCGTGATATTACTCCGGTCGAGCCGGCCCATTCATGCCGAAGCATGGCTCTCCCACGGTAATCTAGTCTAAAATATATTTACTTACAAACTACATGGACTGTGATGATATTGTCCATGTAGTTTGTAAGTAGGTAATCCTAATCCATTAAAGTGAAAATACGCATGTTACTAAAAGGAAGGCAATGTAATAGAACATTGATGCAGACCACTCGAGTCTAATTCCCTATAGAAATATATAAGTATTGCAAAGTTAACGGAACGATGAAATGTCGATGTCTTGTTTTATACCGCAGAAAAGTTGGACTAGCGAGGTCAATACACAATCTTTTCAACAGACATCTGGTACTCGTTGTAACAGATAATCAAAAGGCTTTTTCTGTGTTAGTGAAGTAAGAATTACAGTTTTAAAGACGCGTCCAATATATTTAAAAAAATAATGACATATATTTGTAAATAGTTGGTTTATTTTCTCCAGAATCTAATCTACCTTTAATTTTCAACTGTTAAAAGAATATGGACATTTAGAAATAAAACAAAATTAAAGTCTATTTTTGTTGACAGATCCCTTCAGATCTTCGGCTCCTCGGGGACTCAAGAGTCAGTAGTATGTGGTATTTCCACTAAAAACCACCCCGACCGCCGGATCGAAGCCGCGCCTAACCATGCTCTATCGTCTGAAGTCGCAGGAGTTCCCTCCTGCCTATCCGCCACTAGTCTTTAACTACACTGGTCTACTGCACCAATACAATTAAATGTAACCAAGGTAAAATACCTAAAGTAACACGTTCTCGTGAATAAAGGGTTACAGCCACGATATATATTAGAATAATAAACCTGTAGCTCCATATAAAATTTAATCATAAACGAAATGTGTTTCAAACCGAGACTGGCAAAACATAAAACGACGTGATATTATAGTAACCGCGCCCCAGCGATCGTTTAATCGAACCACAAACAGCCACTATGCGCACACTTTATACGGTATTAGGTAATACACATTTACAAGTGGCTGGTACCTTGCAGATACGTAGTTGTAATTAGTTCCAGGTCACTTCTATTATCGCGGAGCACGCCACAGGATCCAATTAATATAATTGCGGAACTGTAAACTCTAGAGAAAATAATTTGTACCGGGACTAAAGTCACGTGTAGCTAAACAGTACTTGTTACTGCAGTATTGCACACGTTATTAAACATGCTCTTGTATAGCTAGTACTTTTGCCCAAGACTTCGACCGCGTTTATGTCGGTTATCGCGATAAATCGTAGGCTATGTGTGTATAAGCTATATTACTGTAGACTTTTACAAAGATCATATAAATAATGGTAAGTGACTGCAGCAGAACATTAACCCCTGCACGCCAAAGTATCCAAACGCGTTGCCGGCTTTTGAGGATCTCCTTTCCCACCCATTCTGGAGGAGAGTAGGTCGAACTACAGTAATCTCTCTGAAATGTAACACAAAACACTCCCTGCCTCTAGTTTTCTGTATAATTGTGACAGTTGCATTATTCAATCCGATTTTTATTCTGCGTTGAATAAAAGTATGAGAATTAACCCATAAAGGTAAACAAACTAATTGATAAAGTAAAGTTTCTTTAAATGTTTTAGTCCCGGGTGCTTTTAAAAACATTCACTTTAAGTGCTAATAGTAAACACAGCTTTGCTAGAGCTTTGAATTATTTATACAAGTTACCCACATAAGGATCAACCCGACAAGCCATAAGAGAAACCCACGCAATAATAAACCAATTAAATTGCTCCAACAAATAGAATAACTTCGCAGTTTAGGATTAGTTACAGCATTTATCGTAACAATAAACTTGTTTAATATCCCAGTCCGTAGGATATCGTTGGATAATCTTGCTGTATCTTAAAATTAACTTTACAAAGCCACCTGTAAAGTACCAAGTTTTATTTTAACGCCCAGTTGGACAAAAACTTTATTTTTTGTAGCAATTATAAAATATAAACAAAAGAAAACCGACCCGCCCTTCAAGTGGATGTAAATGATGTATTTGCTAGAGGACACATGCGGTCAAACGGTCAACATTATTTTATTAATTAGAAATAGATTTAACAACGTACTATTTCAAGCACTTTATATTATCAATTAAGGAAATTCTAGCAATTCCTTTTGCTTACATTATACTCGTATACCCTTTCGCGTAGATAAATGAATTTTATTTCGTAAGTAAATCTTTACAGATATTTTTACGCGTCGGACTTAAAGCTAGAAGAGGCCGGCATTTCCTAAGACTCACTCTGGGAAGAATGCCGAAACAAAGCAGAGGTGTATTTTTTAAAGTCCGTGAACATTGATTGAATAAAAAATAATAAAAATCTATGCAAGTACAATATAGGATTCTGGGTTGGACTTTTGAAGAAAGGACCATAGTATTGAGTCGGCCTATCCATACAGACGGCATATGAGCCCCAACCAACGTGTTACCTAACCAGTATAAATCAAGATAGACTTATACCAGTTTGGAGCTCAATGATAATCTGAGTAACTATAATAATGTTCTCCTGCCCGATAATGGCTACGGCGGCCAGTCTCAACGGAAACCAGCCAACTACGCAGGAAATATTATAGTGCACAAGACTGTGCGCAAACACAGGTGCACTCTCTGATTCCTCTCTCTCATAATCTGATGACGATCGGGGAGAGATTTGGCGCAGGACGGACAGCTTTAAGTGCTCTCCGAGGCACGTGGGTTCAGACCCCAGCTTCCAAACTCCGAGCTGTTATGAAGCATTTCTATAATCAGAAAAACTCAATAACACTTTAGGCCCGACCTGGGATTCGAACCCGAGACCTCTTGATCGGCAATCGCATCAAGATAGTAGCTTACTCGGATTATCATCGAGCTCCAAAATCAAGTATCAGGCAGGTTATGTTGCTTTAGAAAGTTATGACTATATTGATAAGAGGTAAAGATTAAATCCGTAAAGGAACCTTTAGAGTGATTAACAAAAGTTAAAGAAAACATTCAACGAAAATTAAATATTCTAAATTCTAATCACGAAATGGATATTTCGAATTAAATAAAAATCCAAAATGGATTTTCCCCTACCTAATTAGAAAACATAACTTGAAGCAATAGCTTCATTTTTAAAAGAAAAAATAAAAACAGGAGTGGCTTTTCTAGAATTTAAAAACAAAAGACATGAAAACTCTTACCGTTTGTTTTTGTTAGACTCCAGGCTGCTGTAAATTATAGTCTAAGTCTGTCGAACGTACAAATTATACGTCTACCACGTTTCGTGGGAATGGGCCTTAATGATTGTAATATAAGACAAAGGGATAGAGTGAAAGGTCATCAACTTCGCGTGCGGATAACAACTTATAGGTAAATAAACATTGGGGCCCCAATAGCTAAGTATATAGATTATACAAAGCATCGTAGTGGTTATATTTTAAACTAATGATCTATAATGAATTAATCAAGTACCTAATTCATTTAAAGGTAAAGAGAATTAATTTATTTAAAGTAATTCACTAATATGTGGTGATGATGTATGTGGCAACGGAGACCAGCCAACTACGCAGGAAATATTATTGTGCACAAGTGTGTGCGCAAACACAGGTGCACTCTCTGTTATCTCTCTCTCATAGTCCGATGGGACGGTTAACCAACACGACCGGGCAGAGATCAGGCGCAGGACCGACAGCTTTACGTGCTCTCCGAGGCACGGGGGTACAGATCCCAATTTGCAAACTCTGAGCTGTTATTAAGTATTTCTATAATCAGAAAAACTTGATAACACTTTTTGGTCCGATCCGGGATTCGAACCCGAGACCTTTTGGTTGGCAGTCACACACGTCAACCGCTAGACCAATGAGGCAGTTTGGAAAGACAATGGGGAGTCCGTTTCTACGCTGTAAAGTAGTATTTGGGGTGAGGCTACTCTAAACCAAGCTCTAATTCCACCCGAAACGTTGATACACAAATAGCTTATATAGGATCTTAGATACAGTCGCGTCTGAGCTCAATGATTTCTTGTGTTCAGAGCGCTTATTAACGCACTCCGAGCGTCTCTTGATGTGCCACTAATATGTAATGTACTTAAAAAGACCGTCTACTGTATGTACTGAAATTAATATAAATATTTCAAATATTTACACTTATTAAAGAAAGGACCGACATATTCTCACAGCTTTCAAGGTCAATTTTAAGGTGGGCCTCACATGGAATCATTGACTTTTCTACTAATGTTAATGGTGTTTCAACTAATACGAATTAATTTAAAGAGAGAAAAAATTAAATCAATAATTTGTTTACTTGAAAACTTTTGTTTCGCTGTGAGCGAGTATTTTAAAACGACCTATATTATATAAGATGAGGGGCCGCTCTGTGAAAATAGAAATGAGAGCGACTTCGAAATCGTCTTTAAGTTCGATGGATACTAGTGTAAGTACTAACTATAGTAAAACTTTACAATAGTATAGCTTATACACCATAATAACACATAGGCTACAATTTAAAAATACATAGTTTCGCCTTACGGCGTTGCCTGCGGTTATTGTCGTACCGCAGGTAGCACCGAGGGGTTCAGCGTGTAGTTTATAATACTTCATTAACATTGACATTTTCAATCAAACAGATGTATTCCAGATGGGTTCCAATAACTACCCAGTAATAAAGGAAAAGACTATCTCCCGAAGACACTTGGCAGTTTGTAAATCTGTTGCAGTGAAAACTTCATTTGCACAAAAGTTTTTCAGTTTTAGAGCAAGTCGGTTGTATAACAGGGCAAATCAACTATTCTCAGTTGTTGATATGGCGAGGATGAGATGTAAAAGACAAGTCACGGAGTGGCTTCTTACGCTTGACTATGACGAAACAGAGGCCCTCCTTAAAATTGTTAGTTAAACATCTGTGTCCTTTAATGACGTTTAAAACATACATAGTCATTCCATATACAATCAACACATATACATACTGCATATATTCTCACACACACACACACACAAACACAACTCACACACACACACACACACACACACACACACACGCACGCACACACACACATACACACACACAAAATACTTTTTCTTAATCTGTCAATAACATCATTTACTTATTTTAAATTTAGTTTTGTTCTCTTTCATAAATAAATATTAAAAGTTAATTAAAAGGAAATGTATATGTTGCCGTGAGGGGGAGCCAGGAATCCATAGCACAGGGTTTATCCTAGTTTGGCTTCCTGACTCCCACAAAAAGGTACATTATAAGCTATAAGTATAAAATTGTTACATATATTTTGTGGGAGAAAATAAAGACATTATTATTATTATTATATTATTATTATTATTCGAAAGGTCACAATTAATACATGGGTACATGAGTGAAGGAGATAGTTTTTTGTTTTTTTGAAAGACGGTCCCTATCTTCATGTCATCCACATTTTATATATTTTTTATCATTAATTTCATCACGACGACGATGACTTGAAGACTCAAAGACTTGATAATTAAAGACGATAAATACTTGACATTGGCAGAAATATCTGATCCGAGTGATCCGGCTCATTGCCATTTCATCAAAATAAAAAAAAATACATGAGTGAATGAGGTTGTTATTAGAGGCTGCTGAATTGTATAAGGAATATCGTAAATGTATATTATCGCCCAGTATTCAATTCAGACCATAATATACATTATTCAGTAATGTGCTATTGTTATAATAAGAATAATTGAGTTTGTGTTATTAATAATAGACATTTGAATAAGGTAACCTAAAGAGAAACACTTACCGCTAATTTAGTTCAATACGAACACATAACCACGTGTCAAAGTGCTTTGTTTAACGTGAAGTTAGACAAACCACAGAAAGCGCTGAGAAAACTCGTACTAAATTTGTAATTAGGCATGAACCTAGAAGAGCGTTATACGGAGTGTGTTAGAACTGAAACGCGATAATTACTATTCGTAAAGACATCAGTTATCTGTTGACACTGCACACTGTTCACTGGATATAGTTAACAATATTCATATTACAAATTCTGCAAGTGTGCAGTTTACACATTGATTCCTTAGTAAGCAATATGCATTTTAATTGAATGTTTACCTTTGTTAGCCTATGACAAGACGTTTAATATGGTTTCATATCTCTCAGTTATAAACGGACGTAAGTAAGAAATATTTACTTTACTAAAGTGAACTCTATCTTCTGAATCTCTGTCATTGAAAAATTGGTGCAGTGGTTTAGTTGTGAAAGCGAGACAGTTACTTTCGCATTTATAACAGTATAAGTATTTACTTTTTTTTGGAAATACATACAGTATGTCTGACAAAAATGTGACCGGCATATTTTTAAATTGGACTACCGCTGACAATTGAATGATGGTACAAACCGTAAAACACTCTTTAACGGTGCATGATTGGGGATGCTTCTTAAAGAATAACCAAGAATGGTCCTTTCAGTACGATTCGGCGCCGGGTCATAAACCTCGATTTAGCCAATTTTGGTTAGAAACGATCTTTTCAGACTTCATCAGAGCTGAAGACTGACCGTCATGAAGTCCTGACCTTAATCAACTGGATTATGATTTAGGTCAGTTTTAGAGAGTAAGGCTTGCACTAAACGCCATGATAATTTGGAGTCCCTAATACAATCCATACGATTGGCAGTGAAGATTTTCCCATAGAAAGTGTGTGGGCTGCTATTATTGATAATTGGCCTCATCGTTTAAAATACAATAGGTAAATAGAATCATAAAATTGCACTTGTTTATCGGTACTTTAGATACTGAGAAGATGACGAAAATTTACGAAAATTTACGTCGGCTAATAAGATGTTTTCACACCAAAATGATTTCTGGATTCTGTAAGAGGGTAATGATATTTCTAAAGCTCTCATTAAATTTTGGCCGGTCACGCTCTTTATATTTATAATGAAAACACATTATTTAAAACAATACATACAGACTGTAATGTTAGAATCGATAAAAAACCGTGTTACACTTTGTACGGAAACGCATTGCAATGGTGTTTAAGTATCATGTCCTTTTTTTTTTTTTTTTTTTTATTGAATTATGGGCAAACGAGCAGACGTATCACCTGATGGTAAGCGATTACCGCCGCCCATGGACACCCGCAACACCAGAGGCGTCACAAGTGCGTAGCCGACCTTTGGGGGATGGGAAGGGGGATGGGGAAGGGGTTGGGGTATGGGCCTCCGGTATCCTCACTCACTCGGTGAAACACAGCGCAAACGCTATTTCACACCGGTTTTCTGTGAGGCCGAGGTATCACTACGGTCGAGCCGACCCATTCATGCCATTCATTCATGTACACAAACATATATGTTTCTGTGAGTTATTATATTTTCCAACATATGAAAAGTAAAATATTACAATGAGTCATTTCAGTCCTAACATTTATGAATATGAATGCAATAAAGTCTCCGATAGGCGATAACACTTACTCTCCTAGTTTATCGCAATTTTACTAACGTCATAAAATTTTGTCATAACATTATTTATCTTCTTCATAATGATATTTGATTGTATGGCCCTAGTCATACAGTCTGCTTCGGAATAAGTAAACCGGGTGAGGATTTTTAGCGGTTTAATTAACTTACATCAAATGAACAAAAAGGTCTTGTTGAGGACTCTATGAGAAAAAAATCTAAACCATTCCGTATTTAATAGAACGTATTTAATTACTTTAAAGGTGAAGCTTCGTAGCTTTTAATTATATGAAAGTATCTAATGAATTAAATAGGTTATAGGAACTTTCTAAATTAGGATTCTAATGAATTTTTACATAGTAGGTATAAAATGTTAATTTACATCTTTAAAAGATCTATGCAACTTTTTTTGCAGGTTTAGTAAAAATTAGAGTGTATCAAGAGGAATGAGATGGGTAATACATAATAATAATGATAAATATTTCAGACATCTAACATACAACGCCATCTAGTCCCAAGCTAAGCAGAGCTTGTGTTATGAGTACTAACTACTACTAACCACCTTCTCAAAAATGGTATCTTGATACACATGTGCCGATGTTTTGATACCTTTTTCACAAAAATATGGCTCAGCCACACCTTCATAGCTAACACCCCACCAAACCATCATTGAAGTCGAATAATGCCCACGTTGTACTCTGTTGACTAATTGCGAAGCTTTTTTAGAACTTTCAGCTTAAAAACGATCATTTTGTTTGTTAAAATATTGCTTAATTGTAAAAAAAACTCATCAGTGAACAAAATGTTTCTGTGGCCTCCCTTTGCGTACCGCTTTAGTAATTACTTAATTCAATTGAATAAAGCATGAGCGAATATTTGACATTGTACCACCAGCTGAGGTCATACCTTATTACCAGTGAATTACGGTGGTAGCGGTGCCAACTCCGAAAATTTGCCTAATTTTGTTACTACAAATGTAACCATGGCAACCGTATACACAGTAAGTATACGAAATAAACCTACGCATATTTAACGTTATTCAGTTTTGCACACGACCTTGACCTTTTAATCCTTTCAATTGTACTAATTAATCTAGGTAATTAATTGGTACCTAAGCATCAATAGAAACCTACAGCTCAAAATGGGATAATAAATACAAAGTACATGGCTCGGTATTTTCTCTCCCCGTTTACTATTAACACGCTTTCATTTGCTTCAATTGTAGCTCATGCAAATAAGCTTTATAAGTAAATGATTAATCTACTCCTAATACTCTTATTAAATCTAAATTTGTATTGAAAAGTAATTTTGGATGACAATATTTTTAACATTTTGAAGCTGGCTAGTTCAACTCTTCAGTAACTTGTAGTAAATCTCTCAAAATTAAGCACGTATGATGCTTTTGACGAGTAAAACTGATTCTGATCACGCTCCGGTAGTGTCGGTTAACCGTCCCATCGGATTATGAGAGAGAGGTGAAAGAGAATGCACCTGTGTTTGCGCAGATACTTGTGCACTATAATATCTCCTGCGTAGTTGGCTGGTTTCTTTTGAGACTGGCCGTTATCGGCTAGAAGAACATCATAACTGATTAAATTTAGTATCTAGTGGTAAGACCAATAATCGATTACAAAATTAGAGCGTACTCCTTCCTAACAGGCAGGCAACGCACTTGTAACGCCTCCGGTGTTGCGGGTGTCCATGGGCGGCGGTAATCGCTTACCACCAGGCGATACGTCTGCTCGTTTGCCACCTATATAATAAAAAATAAAAAAATACATTTTCAGCATGTTTTACAATGCGGATTATATTCTAATTCAATTCCTTGATGAATACGGATCGAACAATAGTTCAGATTTTAACACTGAGATTCGACAGATGTTTTTTTTGTTTTACATCTATTTCGGCAACCTTTGTTTGCTCAAGTTTACTTATTATTTACTTATTATTGGTTTACAACTTACCGCAATTAAGCCAGACTATATAGAGAAATATCTAGAGTGTAATATTCAAACACTCATCTCTTAATGGGCTATCAATTGATGAGCAAAAATGTAGAAATGAGTACAATAAGATACGAGAAAAATGTAACTTCACCATGTTTCAGAAACATAATTTGAAATTGTATTCCTCCTTCATTGCCAAACAGATTCAATATAGATCACGAGAAGTCACGTACCGCCATTATTTTCCAAGCAATAAAGTACGTCAATGAACTCCCAGACTACTGCAGAGTGCAGCGCAGCCATCTTATAAAAATGTACACTCCTTATTAGGCTATTACGGGGTTTTATCTCTGCAGGGATTTTATACCATAAAACTATTATTTTAAGTCAATTCTCGCATTAGGAATATACATCCTGTGCGCGGGAGACTTTACAAAAATACATGAAACGGACACAAAGAACATCAATTTGTTCACACAAAGTGTTGTTCCATGTGGGATTCGAACCCACAACACTTGGGGCAGTAGAAAGTAGTGTGGCGACAGCTTAAACTATTAGGCCAGCCATGCAACACTTTACCGACGACAAGCTAAATTTATAGATACAATTTGTACAAAAAGATTCCTTTATATAATATATATAATTTCGACCATTGGGCGACGATTAATATAAATAAATATACCGGACATCTAACACGACACGTGACCTAGTCCCAAACTATGCAGAGCTTGTATTATGGGTACTAAACTACTGATATAAATACAAAAATACTTTTTTTGGAAATATGTACATTTAAGAGGATCGAACTAAGTGGCGTGCTATTGGAGAAGCCTATGTCCAGCAGTAGACTGCGATAGGCTGATGATGATGATGATGATGATGATACATATTATACTTAGAAAACATCAAAACTCCGAAACAAATATTTGCAGATCATACAAACATTTGATCCGACCCAAAATAGCTATACCCTGCTATACTTCGCTGTAATACATAGTGGTACTTGTTGAGAAATCAGAGTCAAAACTGATGAGAAAAACAGAAAGAAAGAAAGAATCGTATCATCGCCTCACCTTTTTTTTATATAATTTAAAATGATTAAAAATAAAATAAATGTTCACCAAAATTTTATAAATCATTTGTAAAAAAGCTTTTAGCTTTTATACATAGAAAGGGAGGAACATCGAAGTCAAAAGTATCACTATCTTGTGATTGATTGCCACTCGACAGCGTACAGTTGCTTCCGACGTGTCTGCGTTAAGGCTTTTAGTGGGCTTGCAAAAAAGGAATAACTGGATATATATCATTCACTTGCTTGCTTGACGCTTGACGACAGAAAATAATCCATCATATTCCTAGCCTTTATTATTCCCAAGAGTATTTGGTGTCGACTACTAGTTCAACCGGTTTTACCTGAATATCAGTTTTTGTACAGAGCGACTGGCCATCTGACCTCCGCAAACCTGAGGGCGAATTAAATTCGAAGGTTGAACTAGTTGTCAGCATATTTGAGGGCACTGACTTCCCAATAACGATTGCCATAGATGTTCATGACAACCGGGACCGACGGCTTAGCGTGCTTTCTGATGCACGGGCGAGAAACCACCATCTTCCCAAAACAATCCAGGCTGCTATTAAGAATTTGATAGAAAATAATCCATATCTACTAATATTACAAATTCGAAAGTAAATTTGTCGGTCTATCTGTCTGTCTGTAACGTTTTTACGGCTAAATCGCTGCTTCAATTTCAATTAAATTTGGCATGGCATGTTAAAACCGATATATTTGCGGGCGGAGCCTCAAGCATACGCTAGTATTAAATAACATATCATTCTTCGTTTTGACGGTAAGATATAGTTTCAATTGAGATTAATGTTGGAAAAAGTAATATATTACAATATATAAATTTGAAATTGATTGATAGTCTGTATGTCTATAAGAATAATACATTTGTTCTATCTTTACAATTAAAAATCGATCTCATTTTCGGTTGATACGAGTATGTTATTGTGCTGATAACTCAAGCGATATATTATTATTATTTTTACTTGGGCTTAATAGTCACTATGTTTTTCACAAATAGAAAAATTTGTCGAATTCATTGGTTTTTACAAGAAACCTTATTTCAAGTATCTCATTTTATTCTATTTTGTTGAGAATGTTTTATTATTTAGTCCATAATAATATACATTTGCTATATACCAACATTAATCAACCTTTACGTTAGCACCGAATTCTGTTCATGTTAAATTGTTATTCTACTTTCTTTTAGATTCAGACAGATATTATTTATAATGTTATTTAAGATTTAAGAATAAATAAAGACAAACAAGAATAAACAAAGAAGAAAGTTGTGACGCTGTTAAAGAACGTGTATTAATAAAGAAGAAATCAAAATTGAAAAAATAACAACTTTGGTCCAGAAGATTAAAGACTCTGGCAGTGAATATGTTCTGTATCAGATTTTATTATTTGTTTTTTTTATGTATGTACCTATTGATAATTAAAATAATAAAATAAATAGTATTTCACACTTCTGAACTGAACCTATTTCATTTATTTTCAGTTATCATTTGATTAGTGAATTATAAAGTCCGTGTAGCAGTTTGGAAGATATACAGTAGTAATACAGAATATTACATACATGCAGGATACGTACAAAAGACATAATTTTTCCTTCACAGTCGGGTAAAAAACAGCTCACTTCATAATAAACTACTACTGATAACCAACTACAAACAATTTTACCAAAAACATTTTTTGGTTCGACGGCACCTACGAGCCGGAATATGCTCGTAGTACTATTGAAATAGGATTACAGAATAAAAAAGAACAAATATATTTCTTCACCATAAATAATCGAGGACAATAAGATTCAGCATCAATCTTCGAAATACATTTATTTATTTGTATACGAAACAAATGATATTATTCGATGAAGTACTGTTTGTCAGAACTTTGTTCCTACACATACCTATATGTACAAGTAAATAAACATATGCCGAAATCTTTAGTAAATAAATTTGTCTGGCTCAACTTTGTTTGTTTTCTAAGATGTGGTTCTTGGGGTCAATGTACCCATTAGATGATACTAAGAAAAAATGAATATATTTTTAATATTGAAATAATAAGTACGCTTCTTTCCTTAGTTATGTTCTTATCTATACTAATGTTATAAAACTGAAGAGTTTGTTTGTTTGAACGCCCTAATCTCAGGAGCCGATGGTCCGATTTGAAAAATTCTTTCAGTATTGGATAGTCCATTTATCAAGGAAGGCTATAGGCTATATATAATCACGCTAATACTAATAGGAGCGGAGCACCAATGAAGCATGTTTAAAAAAACGGGGGAAAATTTTCACGCTACGGGTAATAGAAGACGCAAGCGATGTTGCGTGGATCAGCTAGTTAGGAATAAGTTCAAATACTGTTTTTTATTTATTAAAATTTATGCACTAAGAATGTAAGTACATCAGCGGACTTAATCCCCAGGTTATCAAGGAAGGCTATAGGCTATATATAATCACGCTAATACTAATAGGAGCGGAGCACCAATGAAGCATGTTTAAAAAAACGGGGGAAAATTTTCACGCTACGGGTAATAGAAGACGCAAGCGATGTTGCGTGGATCAGCTAGTTAGGAATAAGTTCAAATACTGTTTTTTATTTATTAAAATTTATGCACTAAGAATGTAAGTACATCAGCGGACTTAATCCCCAGGACATTCTCTTCCAATCAACCTTCGGATGGTGTAGGTATCTTATAAGGCAGGTGTGAAGAGGCACACATAAGAAATCAGTTAAAATTTACAATAACTAAAACATGTTCAAACTTATACATACACCTATACATAACAGCATATCAATTAAACAACATTGGTTTGGGTGTGTTCTATGTATAATTTACAAAAAAATATGTAGTATTTATGTATTTATTTCAGTTGTCTAGTACCCATAGTACAAGCTCTGCTTAGTTTGGCACTAGATGGCGTTGTATATTAGATGTACAAAATTATTGAGATCTGAAAAATATAGGCTGCGCAGGGCGCTTGCGCGAATGTTCGTGTGTGTATGTAATATAAATTGTCATGTTTGTGTACGATAGCGCAATAAATGAATATTGTATTCCACCACATAAATAATAGTACTTTTATGCTGATAATGAAAGCAATTCGTACAAAATTATTCTCTAACCATTCCAAAATATCAAAAATGCACAACGTTAATATTCAAGTTTTCACTTCTGCCGGCACTCCTGGAGTGCAACCCGTCGATTTTTTTTTTCTATTATTTTTTTGGAACTTTTACGCACAGCGTATGCCAGTTGACCTAGTATGAGTCTAATATCTTGTTGTCATCTGAAACTATGTTTTGCAAAAATAAATACCGGATGTTTTTACATGGTTGAAGCACTGACATTTTAATGCCTCTTTCGTTACAAGATCGGTCGACAACCGAAAATTAACTTGGTAGCAAGACGAAATAACGAAAAGTCAAGGATCCACAAACTTTTACAACTTGTTTGTATAAATCACTGAAGTAACTTATGTTTAGAATACCAATAACAACATGGATTAACAAAAGACAAAATTATGACTAGCAGTTTGTTTTCAGATTATCTAAAATTCCTACTACTATTATAAACTAACTGAGTCCCCGCGGTACAACAAACACCTTGGGAAATGCCGCGAGGTAAAACTAGTTTAAAACAGTAGTCTAAGTTACTCCTTACTCAACAGCTATCTGCCAGTGAAAGTCCCGTCAAAATCAGTACAGCCGTTCCAGAGATTAGCCAGAGCAGACAGACAGTAAGACAGACGGACAAAAATTGTTAAAATTGTGATTTTGGTGTAAACATAGTTCTCAACCGGCTCAACCGGAGTGATGCCACGGCCTCACAGAAAACCGGTGTGAAATAGCACTTGCGCTGTGTTTCACCGAGTGAGTGACGATACCGGAGGCCCATATCCCAACCCCTCTCACATCCACCTCTCCATCCCTTAAAGGCCGGCAACGCACTTGGGACGCCTCTGGTGTTGCTAGTGTCCATGGGCGGCGGTAATCGCTTACCATCAGGTGATATGTCTGTTCGTTTGCCCCCTATTCAATAAAAAAAAGAAAAATGCATTTAATAAAAAGCGGTTATTTTAATATTACAAACAGACACTACAATTTCATTTATTTGTATGGATTCGAAAGTAACTCTGTCTATAATGCTATCACGACTAATCCGCTGCACTATTTCAATAAAATTTGACATGGAGATCATTTTGATTCCTGAGGAAGGACATAAGCTATTCTTTACCGCGATAACCGATATAAACGCGGGCGAGTCGCGGACAGAAGCTAGTTTCCTGTAAAGAATAAAAATTTCACTAGTCATACACATCTAGTGTTCGGAAGCAAGACAGTTTTATCCTCGACAGAAGTATTGCGATTTACAGTAGTTTTGAACTTCTACTTTGCCTTGACCTGTGTCACGAAGATGTCTACTTTCTACAGTATATTATGATATTTATGAAAGTATGGAGTAACAATGGAGGCTGTTCGTTCATTCTATGTGGAAATATTGTTATGAATGACAACATCTAACAACAATTGCTCTTGATGTGGTTTGTTTACAAAAGTTAAAATTGTATTATTTAAGTATGTGTGTTTGTTATTATTATTGCGAAATACTTTACGAAATCAGTTTTGAAGATATTGATTGATTTAAAAACAACATTCAAAAATTATAAATGTGATATTATTTTCGAATTAAAAACTAAAAAAACTCATTGATTAGTTTTCTTCTTAGCAAAAATTCACAACTCTAACCTTTTGATTTTTTTTTTAATGTATGAACCTTCCAAAATGACTCTACTCTGTCTGATGGAAAGTATAAGAAGAATCCAAAAGTGGTGGTCACCACACTTATTGCGAATACAGACAATGTAACAATGCAGCATGGTAACCGACACCGGAGGCCTAGTGATGATTCAGCATCATTGGGCCTCCTCATTTTACGTTGATTTTCTGTGTGAGGGTAGTACCGCCCTGGTCGAGCCGGCCCGTTCATACTGAAATCATCGTGGCTCTACTACCTTAATTCATTTTAAAAAAATAACAAAGTTGTACACATAATTCATAAAATTAAATATTAAGGAACTGACCTGATCGAAACACGTACTAATTCTCATCCAAACTTTAGAAAAACAAATAGAAAATTGAATACCACTTCAAATATATTGTTTTACTTTTATTATAATAGAACAATACAAATTATAAAGCAAGCGTTACAAATAATTTCAGACACTTCGTTGAACCAATGTAGCGTGCTACGTAACATAGCATTCTGCGTAGTAATGTAGCAGCGTAGCACGTAGCACAGCTACAACACGGCGAACAAACATATGAACAAGCTTTGATAAGGCTAGGGTATTATTAAATGCCGTTGTAAGTATACAGCACCGAATGTGTGGCCCATTATTCTTTAGTGCTTTGGAAAATCGATTAAATAGACGTAAAAAACAAAACCATTTCATAGAATTTATTATTTGAAGGGTTAGGTTCGTTCTTAATATTTGTTCATTTATTTGTAATATTATTTGAGAACAAGTGATTAATGCAATAAGTTTTTATTTAAAACAAGCTTTTAATACTTATTTATAAAAAATTATAAAGTCTTTTTCATTTGATACTCATATTGGGTGGGTTGTTCAGAAATATGTCCGCCGCCATTTTGTTACAGCGACCATTTTGGATTAATAATAATACCGGTTGTATATAATTGCATTGTCATCAGAACTAAATATATATACTCGTATTTCAAATTTCAGCTCAATCAGAAATCGGGAATTGGATCAAATTTAACTTGCAATATTTTATTACTGACAAACATTGAGACAGGTGAAACTACATAAAATCTTGAAAAAAAATCATTGAACTTATTACTAATTCACTCTCTCACTGTACCGTCGACTGTAGTTAATTGCATACAATATCTCCTTATATCGGTAACTAAATAAGATCAATTTATACTGAAAATCAGCGCCTTACACCCTAATAATATAAGGCATATTTTACAATAAGGCGTCTTCAATGTAAAAAAAAAATAAAACGAAAAAATACATAAAACAAACAAGCAAGCAAGAACAAAACTAATTTAGTTACAGAGTGTTTAGTTCATAAGTTCTCAGTAAACTGTTATAACACATTCCACGTACCGATAGGTATTTTAGGTCCCACAATTAGTGGTTCTACGTAATTGCCGTATAGCGTGAGTTGGTACTCTTAGGGTCGACGATGTTCATCCATACGAAATTCCGATAAATTGCCGTAATCTAACTTTAAATTTGAAAGGGTTCATAAATAAATAAAGGCCACGTGACCCTGTTGAGGACGTGTGTTGACAATTTAATAGAAGCAAGTTGTAAAGAACATTCTCGATATTGACAAGAGTTAATCGAATTGAGGGTCGGTAAATACAATATCTATCTTTATAGTTATACATACTGTATCTACATTTCTAACGAACGCTTTCAATAACCCCCTATAAAGAAAAACCCCCTACGCAGCATCAGGTCGAAGTTTAAGTTATCAATTAGTTGTCATTTATCGATCCTGGTACTGGCGAGTGTGAAACACTTAATCTAGTAATCATACGCCAAAAATGCCTTACAAAATTTTGGAAAGGAGCTGATACTCTTACATTGCTGGACTAATATTAACCAAACATAGCTAAGAACCACCCCAAGGTAACTGGCTTTCAAATAAAAAAAACACATCAAAATCGGTTCATCTGTTTAAGAGCTACCACGACACAGACAGACAGACATCAAACTTATAACACCCCTCTTTCTGCGTCGGTGGTTCAAAACAGAATTTACATAAAAAAGAGTAGATAGAGTATTCTTTTTTTAACAACTAAAACAAGTCAAAAAAAGAAATTAATATATTTTGCACATAAATGGAAGTATTGAATCAATCACATTGAAAAAATTGATAAAAATATATAGACGGCGTACATTATTATACACAATCGTTATATCCTAAAACAATATTAACAATTGCTGAAAACCATATGGACACTCATTTGTTATTTTTGAAGTTCAAGGTACAAGGTACAAAAACAATGTTCTAGAATCTGTCACCAAATTCTTTGCTTGATCAAAGAATAGAGTAAGTTAGTAGATTAGTGTGTACTAAATACAGTACTATTACTTGTCTAAACTATTCGACAACTTTTTAGAGTTGTATCTATAATTCTGATGATTGATGGATTAAAAATGTATACATATTGTTACAAAGGAAATGAGTTCACTCACCACGTAAATTGAATAGATACATCGATATCAAGGCCATAACTTTTGCTGCCTTTACTTTCTTCTTAGTAATTACGTGTAATAGATAGCGTATAATCACGCAATAGTTAAAACTCAAGGTTGATCGGAATTATCTTTTATAATATAGAAATAATAGTATAGAACGATGTCGTTACAACTTACACTTATTTATCTAATTAACTATTACCGGAGACTGTTCATTTCAATATCAATTTTGGCAATCTTCTTATCTCCTTCTGTGCCGAATTTTACAAAGCAGTGCCAGTAGACTCATCTTTAAACTCATCGTTAAAACACTATGAATTTTACCATCGCCATTCTTTATGAGTCATAATACTATTTTTTTTATTTTTTTTTATTATTGGCCCACAAGCTGACATATCGCTTGATGGTAAGCAATTACCGCCGCCCATGGACACCCGCAACACCAGAGGCGTCACAAGTGCGTTGCCTACCTTTGGGGGATTTGGTGGGAAGGGGGATAGGTGGAGGGGTTGAGGTATGGGCTTCCGGTATCTTCACTCACTCAGTGAAACACAGCGCAAGCGCTATTTCACACCGGTTTTCTGTGAGGCCGTGGTATCACTCCGGTCGAGCCGGCCCATTCATGATGAAGTGTGGCTCTCCCACGAAGGAATTAAACCACAACTCTTGGAAATCATCTAACTTTTACCCTCCTTAAGTTGTTCTCAAAATTGATTTTCTTCTCTACATGTCTGGTGTTTGCGTTACATTTTTTTTCCATATAGATAGGTATAATTGAGTTACTACTCTGTTTTGCTTCAAGAATAATGGATAGAATGATTTTTATTAGGGGTTTAAACTGTTCCGTAAAACATCTAGCGTAAGTGTTTACACCTAGCGTATAACTAATTCAACAATCAGAGATAAGCTTGGTGTAAACACTCAACATAAACTCCGAGCTGCAAAAGTGTGCACGTGTATTCTCTCGTTTTCACATAAACCATTTTCCTATATTACCTGAATCCAACAGTCGTAAATGACGAAAGATTAATACAGCTTCTAAATCACGACGATATTCAGCTAAATGATAAAATGAAGGGAATAGAAAGCACTTAAAAAGTAATAAAATATTTTATCTGTCTTTAAACAAGGCCTAGGAGGTTTTAAGTACAAATACTAGAAGTCACAAATGACAATTGAACAGAATTGACTGTGTTTAGTTCGTTAGAATTAAATATGGTGGTGATTCAGTTGTTGTCATCACTAAACTAAAATTCACTAAAATTTGTTGTTGGATTATATACTTTAATCTCATCCGCTTACAGTACATTTTTCGATATCTCACATTTCAGCTGTCGAACACAGTGACAGTTCATTTTTGATATCTCACATCTCAACTGTCACTGTGTTCGACAGCTGAAATGTGAGATATCGAAAAATGTACTGTAAGCGGATGAGATTAAAGTATATAGTCCAACAACAAATTTTAGTGAATTTTAGTTTAGTGATGACAACAACAGAATCACCACCATTGTTATCCTATGAGTAATAACAGCAGTGTGTGAGTGAATATTTTGACAGGCTAAATAAGTTTGCCGGAATCAAGTGTTATATTTTAATTTCATTATTTTTCTTCTGATACATTTTTCGCTAATATCATATCTTTGTTTTATAGTTTGATTTTTTTACTTACTAACAGTATTTATTACTTGACTTGTATTAAGGAGAACGTAACAAAAGTCATATTTACTAGATAAACAAATCGTTTAGTTTAAACTTGAACTATCACTCAGAAAGTACTCAATATTGTATTCTCTATTATATTTATTAAATTTTATACACATCTGGTACACTTGACTGTATATCAAGGAGATTCTATACTAATGTAGGTGATGACTGAAAACTCAAAGCTGGCTTCTCGATTTATCAATTTCTATATTTGGTTAACTTTTTAAAAAAAATCACTCATTTGTTTTTATGAAGCAATTTTTTTTATTAATCAAAAGTCAGAAACTTGATCATTACATTTATTCTTTAAACCTAATATTACTGTTTTATACAACAGTTTACCCTGTTCCGATACAGGCATACACAAAATGATTTCCGACAACAGACCGTAAAGATTTGCCATACTTTATTTGAAATGGATTAAATAACTTTATTTCTAAGCTATTGCAAACATAGGTCTTGTATTCAAAATCGAGAATAGGCACAATAACCGCTACGGCTCAGCCCGAGAAACATAACTCATTTATTCGGCGTGTAAACATTTAGGCACTTCAGTTTACCTTTCATAATAAGTGGGACAACGTTTTTATGACTAAAGCTATTGACCGATCTTATCTATCGCTCAAATTGTAGTCTGTTGTAGAGTGTTTTTATACTCTAGTTTGGAATATTCATGCTGTATGTGGTTAACTCTATTTCTACGACTAAATTCGTGAATAACTAAATCGTTTGTTTCGTAAATAAAACACAAAATAATTATAAAGAAATGGAATAGGTGTTTTATCTAAGGAAGGCTCTTTCGATTAGGATATTTGTAGATGATCATCAACTCGCCTTGCAGGTCAAAGTTGATGTCGGTATAATGTTCTTACATGGGAACTATCATGCTGAATAACAATGTTAGTAGTATTGCTTCTCCTTTAAACATTGTACCAAAATAAATTTTGTACAATGCAACATAGAAAGTCGGAACAATGCCTTAAAATATATGTGGAAATGTCCCTTAATACTCACCCATAACTATATATTATTAATTATACTTATATTTTACTTGGTAGCTACGTTTAAGTTTCGTTTACCCTTTACAGGCTATAAATTTTATGTGACATTTATTTCATGATTAATTTCACTTATTATACGAATTATAGTTTAAAAAATAATAAGTTTCACGTGTCAAGTGATTAATCACTAGTCTATTTGAGTACAAAACTCGGTGTGTAATTGAAAAAAATCAATACGTGGAAAACATATCTGATTAATTACTTGAACCGTGTTTTCGAAGCGATGTCGTTATAACTGAGGACATTTTTTAAAACATTTACTATCTTAGTTAATTTTTTTATCATTTGCTGCAATTGATACAAACATTGGAATTATATAGGTTCTTTTTATTGCCTGTGATTGCAAAAAAATCGGTCAAATTAAGAAATATTTAGACATATCATTATAGATGACGTGTCGCTCTCTGAACTCTTTCAGTATTTTTTAAGAAACTTACTGGGAGATCATTTTTTGTTGTTCCAAAAGACGGACCTCATTTCATGTCATCCACATTTTTTTATATTTTTATCATTAATTTTATCACATCGAAGACTTGAAGACTCGAAGACTTAAAATTTAAAGATTTTAAATACTTGACATTTGCAGCAATAACTGTTGCTGGTTGCCATCTCATCAGAAGAATAATAAAAACTTGCTATAAGTACCCACTGATAGACTTCTTAACTTTAAAAAAATTATGATTTTAAAGATTAAATGATGCGCGAGGCAGGAATCAGGTAGGAATTAATATTAAGCCGTAAGGAATTTACGGCTTAATATTAATCTAAATCTAAGTTATCTCGAGCCTCGGTCTATTCTCAATGTTTATTCAGTGTGACGCGTCAGGATTAATTGATTAAATTATATAGTGGCATTTACACAAGAGCGGTTAGAGCCATGCCTGTCCTATTTTACAATTTGCTATTCTTGAATCCAATTTGATTAAATATACAATTTCTTAGTAAAAAAATAATCTCTAGAACTATTTAGTTCTTATCCGTATTTAATTATACTTGTGGTGGCCTAGTGATCAAATTTGTGCATAATTCATTTTATATATTACAGTTGTATTCATAAGAATAACGAAGACCTTGGAATACGAAACCGGTTATGGATTTAATAATATATTTGGTAAGGTCAATCATAGGTGTATAATTATAAAACTTTTGGTAAACTCGTAACGTTGTAGGATAACTATTAAAGGTTAAAAATAATACATTCACACACACATACACTAGTACTACTATAATTAGGTCTTATTCCTATCACAGAGAGCAAGACAGTTGCCTTCAACCGACCATAACAGGAATTGCAATGATGGGGGAAATTGAAACTTTAATATTTATTTCACAACAATTAAACTGTTTTCTGTTTTAAACAGTTTGTGTGTTGTGTACTCATTCGAGCCTCTATATATATATAAGTATGTGAATATTTCTATTAATATCAGACCTACTTATGTATAAATGTATGTTGCTTATAGGGTTGGTAATAGTATGAGCATGTCCAGGTCATATATGTATAACTTGAACTGGTTGTTTCCAGGCAATTCGTTTCGTCTACCAAGCATACTAAACTTAGAATAATTTATATGTTGAATTTGTATACAATAAGTGGGAATAAGCAATTCCCAATAAAACATCTTATGAGTTACGTGAAGATATAAAAAAACTAAAAGGAACCATAAGGTGAAACCTTTTTATTATACAGTTATTCGTGAAAAGTAGATTTAAAATAAAATGATGTTATTAAAATGATTTCGCTAAATTATTTTAAGGAGAATTCAAATCCAAGACGTAGGTAGGAACTAGTTGATATGAACCTGCATTTTGAGGTTCTCATGAGTTCGAATTGATAAAGCGATACATTAAGATAAAGTAAACCGAGATATAAAACAAACGATCATGCTCATAACTCAATTATTTATCGTGGTTGGGAATCGGTCTCACTATATCTGGTCTGACTGATAAAGTCAGAATCTGTGATCAGTAAACAAGGGATCTAGTAATATCTATTCCATTATTTACGTTACGTTTATTATACGTATTAGAAACATACTTTTTAAAACACTCAATATGTATATGTTTTATTGTAAAATAAATTTATAAATAGACACGAAGACTTTGGAATGAAATAAGTTGAGCTGTAAGTTCACGGATGCACCACAAATATTTCATTTGGAAATACTTTACGCCAGAGCTACATATCTTAAACCAAGCCGAATACTGGATTATTGAAAAAAATATATTAAGATTTGTAACATGCAGTCTAACTTTTTAAGGCAAATTCGTGTGAGGAAATCTGGATATATATATAGTATGGAATAAGAAACGAGCAGACGTATCGTCACAAGTGCGTTGCTGGCCTTTGTGGCTGGGGAGGGGATGGGGTTTTAACCTTTCCTGGACTTTCATATATATATATATACACTGCAGGTGAAACATGTGCAGATAGGGAAAACATTATCAAAAGGAATATAATCCCATTGATTTGTGAGTAATAATAATAGATAAATAAGTAGAGACAGTAAATCGATTTAAAGTCAAACTATTTTCTTTTACTTAAAGTTAAGAAAATTAATCGAATTTGAACAATACGTACATAGCGTTACTTCCTTCATCTGGGGGCTGGTTATAACGATTCTTTATTTTCACCAGAGATTTAGTTAGCTAATTCGATTTTGTTGACCTTCTATCTCACGATTGAAGTCGATAGTATATTCAATTTAACTTTGCGAATGTTTACGAACAATATGCTTCTGAAAGCTATAACAGTAAACATTGATTCATCTGTGATCACAACTTTGAGACTTTGTTAGAATTTATTTAATTCATTTTGTATAGTAACACAAATTAAAAAAGTTTTTCTAATTTTGTTTAACAAAGTTTAATGAAGCATTTTGTTATCTATTTAATTAAAATACATAGATAACATTTGAAGCCTTATAGAAACCCATAGGATTCTAGGTAGGCAAGATATTCAATATTAATTATGAGATTGACATTTGCTTGTATTGATTACTTTCGTAGTTTTTTTATGTAATAGTGGACAAACAAGCAGACATATCGCCTGAATGTAAGCGATTACCGCCGCCCATAGACACCTCGAGGCGTCACAAGTGCGTTGCCGAGTTTTTAAGAAGGAGCACGCTCTTTTCTTCTGTATCATACACATTTAAATTGACTTAAGTTTCGAAAAGATTGTACCGATTGTGATTAGAGGCTTAATCCAGTTAACAAAAATAACTGTTTAGCTATAATTCTTCTGATTATAGTTGACTGTGAATTACTAAAAACTTTAAGCATTGCTTTTAATGGATAAAAAGCTCGTCCTTTTCCAATTACGAGCATAAACTGCAGTCAATAGTAACATTACTACAATGTCGCAGAGATCGATCGATCTCGAGATGTTCAAGTGGATAAAATAATGGGACAGGACAGAGTCCTTCGAAATAACTTCCAACAAACATAAGTAGACAGTTAAGAGCTCTTTATAACTCGCTTATCATCATTGAAGTTCTAACAATGCGCAAGGCAGTAATTACAAAAGAGTTTAATAAATATTCCACTGAAAGTAGAATAATATATTTATGAGTAGTTAATGTCCATGATTGTTAAGACAAATGTCGTAGGTTAGATTCCTACCCAGGACAAATAAATGTGTAATGAGCTTTTTCTTTTTCTTTCGTGTATTTTAAATATAACTGACCTGCTCAACTTCGTCTGCGTCTCTTAAAAGGAAGATGTTACTATTATTTTCTTGATTCTATACATTTTTTTATGGAGTAGAGTCAAACGAGCATACGTATCGTCACAAGTACGATGCCGGCCTTTAGGGGGTGGGGAGGGGAATGCGGGGAGGGGATGGACTGGACTTTCATAAATATTTGAAGACCAAAATTAGCCAAATTAGTCCAGCCGATCCCGAGTTCTAAGTAAGACTAACGAAGATGAGTTTATTTGATATAAAGTATATAGAAGATAAGTTTGTATGTTTACCAGCAGTCTGGTTGCATAATACAGGCTCAACTATTTGAGATCAGACTTTCGTGTGGGAGATGAATTAGGTTATTAGTATAGGTATCATTGTAATTTTGAGGTAGTTCTACGTCGCTTTATTCATAGACTAAAGTAATATGACTTATATACAATAATTTATATAACTTTCTTTATTTCATTTCATGAAACGGTATACAACTTCCTCCAATTAACTCAATGTGAATTAAGTAGATATAATCCGTGAGCTTTTTTAAGTTCAAAAATAAAAATATAATCAGGATTAGTTTAGATTGATCGTGACGGATGTGATTCCTGACTCTAGTGCGATTAATCATCGTTGGTCTATTAGAAAGTTATTAAAAAACAATGGTAGTGGTTCTGTTGGTGTCATCACTAAACTAATATTCAGTAAAATTTGTTGTTGGATTAAATACTTTAATCTCATCCGCTTACAGTCCATTTACCGATATTTCACTTTTGCTATATTGTTAATTGGTAAAACCTACAATGTAAAAATTATGATTAATAATTAAGTAAGTCACTGAGTCGGCAGGTATTTAGACGACGTCTAAATTTAGAGCGACATGACAAGTTGTACATCATATGTTTAAATGTTCAACACACGAATAGCAGACGAAAAATTATGGTCTAAGTTGAGTAATTTAACTAATTGTGGTTATACCAAAGTAAATTTTACTTTTTCAAGTAATAAACAAGTGTGTATCTTTGATTAACGTTTATTTGGTACTGAACTAAACACAGTAACAGCTGAGATGTGAGATTTCTAAAAATGAACTGTAAAAAGATAAGATTGCAGTATATAATGCAACAGCAATTTTTTGTTTAGTGATGACAACAACAGAATCATCGCCTCTATTCCAATTTCAAATCCTAACATAAATCTGTGGTTATAAATGTATATTTCACTTGTAATTTTAATGATACTGACTGTTCTCTAACGAGTTTATAACAAAAATATTAAAAAGGTATCTAAAATTGAACACGTGCTCAACGTCAATATTCGATAGGTACATTCCTTTTACAAAGGACCTTTCAATAAAAAGGTTAAGTCTATTTTACACATACCTAACTGTAAGGATAACATTGAAACGTGACTCCTTGATATATTTTACCTTCAGACATTAAAGTATTAAATTTTACTCCCGAATACACGGCACAGATGTTCTCATACAAACCTTTAGTATTGCATATTTTATTAGACAGTCTCACGAGGCTTTCATACATACGTGGAAAACTTTCACAAATATTTCGACCTTTACGTGAGGACCGTTTCGTTTTTCTCAAACGTTTAAGAATAAGTTTTACGCGCCATTAGCTTCAAGCTTCATTTGTTTTAGAGAAAACTAATTTACCTAAATATCTACCAATAGCAGAAATTGAATTAAATATAAGCACGTAAATTAAGATACAGTGCTTTCATAGTAATTAAATCTGTAGATCATTCTACTATTTTTTTTAATCACTAAATTGGTAGAATCGATGAATGTTGCTCAAAAATAAAACTATGTTATTTACTTTTACATTTCTAAATATAGCTCAAGTAACTTGGATTATCCAAAAAAAAGAAGCCCGTAAACTGTCTGCAAATGTCAAGAATGTCAGAATTGGACAAAATGAAATGACGTAAATGGGTCTTATTTTACTGGAGAATATACGGGTAGGTACTCGTTTGCGGTCTGCGTTTACGAAGCAAATATTCCAACGTGACTCTAGAACCTCGGGTTATTCTAGAACTACATTATTACATAAGTATACTAGCTGACCCACGCAACCTCGTTTGCGTCTTATATTGCCCGTAGCGTGAAAATTTTCCCGTTTTTGAAACATTCTTCATTGGTGCTCCGCTCCTATTAGTAGTAGCGTGATGATATATAGCCTATAGTCTTCCTCGATAAATGGACCATCCTACACCGAAAGAATTTTTCAAAACAGACTAGCGGTTCCTGAGATTAGCGCGTTCAAGCAAACAAACAGACTCTTCAGCTTTATTGAAGTGAAACTTCCTTATCGGGGTTGTCAAAAAATTTAGTGTAACATTTTTTCGTTACGCGTAACATTTATCCGTTACGTTACGTGTAACATTTATCCGTTACGTTACGCGTCAAATTTATAAAATAAAACAAAAAACATTTTCAAACACAAAGAGGACCAAATTAATACTACAATGAAATATCACATTACAAACAATAGTATTTTATTTAGTCCACAATGTAAATAACTACACACATCACATTCCACAAACTTACTTCATTCACACCACAGATCGCGAAATATTTACTCAGGTCTCGCTCCTTAACTTTTATTGCACTTGAAATAAGAATTGTCACGAATATTGCTGGTTTATAAGTCTTTTGTCGTTATACCTTACGTCGACATATGATATTTATTTTTTGAAAAATAACGTCATAAAGAAGTTTCACTTCTTACGAGTGTACGCTAGTACACGCACACATTTTTTTATATTAGTTTTTTAGATTCTTTATTCATAAGTTTTAGTGCTCATAATGAAGTATTCCTTTTGACATTTTTTTTTTAATATTTGCCGAGAAATGTTTTGCTCCGAGTAGAAAATATACTAGGACTATCGTCTGCAGTTAACATATACATACTGACCATATATATTTATGTCGTAGAAAAATACATCAAACGTTTATATGTAGGTTTTCACAAGAATAAATATCAACATCTTACGAGACGATTAATTTATTATTGTTCTATTCTAATCTTTCATTCAACAGTGTTAGGAAAATATGATAACTCGGCAGCTTTCAAAACGTTACTTACCCTACATAAAGATCCATTAACCTTACTTTATCATTCATTGTCTGAACGCCTAGTACTCATGAATGCTTTATGAATAAGAGTCCAACCTCTCGCCGTTTGGCTTTGATCACTGGTTGCTATAGTTTCTGCTCACTATTTCTAAAGAAAAGACAAACATACAAGGCCTTTAAGCGCTCAATTTTATGAATGTACTATGTATAAGCTGTAATAGACAAGAGTGCTCTTATTTAAGTTACGTGTAGGGAACAAATCGTTATTGAAAATACATAAATATTAAATTGATAGTGACAAATATGATTTAAATATTGACCACTAATCCTACTAATATTATAAACGCGGAAGTTTGTGAGTATGTTTATTGCTCTTTCACGCAAAAACTACTAAATGGATTTTGATGAAACTTTACAGTAATATAGCTTATACATCAGAATAACACATAGGCTACAATTTATAAAGATACTAACTTCAACTCACGACGTTACCCGCTGTTATTCTCAGCACCGCGCGGCTCAGCTAGTATTTAATACCAAAGACTTCAATAGAACATAGTCACAGTTTACTATTTTTTTAAAGGTAACTTCCGCATTATGAATATACATCCTGTGCCCCGGGGGACTTTACAAACATACATGAAACGGACACAAAGAACACCCAGAATAGAACAACAATTTGTAGATCACACGAACTGTTGTCCTACGTGGGATTACTATTGTGTGGGTTATTTATGTGATGATTACTATTTTTTTATGCAAGCCTGCGCTTAAGTAAAAACAAAAAGTTTCTATTGCATTAGTTAGAGAAGCGACATGTAGCAATGGTTTAAGCACACATCACACGTTCTAAACTAAACTGCCTGGCACACAATCACTTTGTACAGTTTGTCCAACTTCTATTAAAGTGTATGTTCAATAGCTTTTAGATTTTCGGAAACATTCTCATCAAGTTCTGAGGATTATATTTACCTAACATGAATCTTAACAAGGTTGTATTAGATTTACTTATATATTCTGCGTGAGTAGTGTTCGAGACACCCGTACAATACAGCAAAGAGGGTTAAGCTCCAAATGTCGAGTACTCAAACGTGATGTCATTATCTACAAAGCTCTTTATATTCGTATATCAAACACAGCACTACAAGTTTTGAACTGCGCAGTAAAAATTTAATACAGGAATGGAGTAAGATGATAGTTTTCTGGTAGAAATTATTAATATTTTGTGACGGAGACATTTTATGTTTTGAGTAAATTGGAAATATACTATCACATTTAAATTTGACTCCGGACAGTTTGTAATATTCGGTTTACTTTGTGCATTACCTATGCACAAAGTAAAGTATATTTCTCTTACGAATATTTAATAGAAACAAATATACGAGTATATACTTTATATAAAGGAGTAAGGGAGTAATATTCTGTGTCTAGAAAAATAAGGTGTGTGCGATTCACACACGATAGAAGTGAAACTTTAGTGAATCGACAAAAGAATGAGACCGACATTTGCTCTCTCGCTCTGGCTCCAGGCTACAGGCGACTTTTTGTATTTGTGTCTCTTACCTGTCGTTTTAACCGTTGCATCCGGTTTGAAGTCACAACGTTTCTAAAGAAGTTTCACTTCAAAACCAATTGAAAAATTGGTGATCTTTTGTGGAACACACTAACTATGCACAACACTAACTTCTGACTTGACCTTGATTTAATTACATAATTTAAGCGTATTTGTCTGACCATGTAATTTATTTTAAAATTTAATATCACTTTAGTTTTATTAAATTCGATCCTATTATGTATATTTAATTCGAGTACAAAACGAAAATCCTTTTTTACAAGCTTTTATTTAGTTTCACTTGTCCCGATGTGTGTCTGTAACGAAATCTTGCAAGTATTATTAATCCAAAATGGCCGTCGTAACAAATTGGCAGTGTACATATTTCTAAACAACCCACCCAATATGGGTATCAAATGAACGGGATTAAAATAATTTCTAATTAGTAAGTAATAAAAAATAACTTAGACCTTTTATTTGATTCACAAGTTGTTGTCCTGACTATATGTATGTGTTGTTTGTGACCATTTCAAATGTGTTTGTCCATATATGAATACCTACAAACTGTCACATTTATACAATTATTTGAATTAAAAATGAAAACAAAAATGATAAATACTTTTTAACTAGACTTAGAGTTTCCCGCAATACTTTAAGTTCATGATGTTTTCGATCAAATCTTCCAGTATTGTACCAATCCATTGAAATAATATTAAACCAATATTCATACCTATATCAGCGCATTTACTAACTAATCAAATCCATTATTCAAACATCTACCTATAATAGTCTATATAGGGATGATAATACTTGTGTCATCCATATCATGTACATATATATATTATGAATGACTATTGACTATCTTATAATATATATAAATCTCGTGTCACAATGTTTGTCCTCAATGGACTCCTAAACCACTTAACCGATTATAATAAAATTCGCACACCATGTGCAGTTCGATCCAACTTGAGAGATAGGATAGTTTATATCACAATTTACTAATTGGGAAAAAATATTTATTTTGAAGAGAAGCAGACGAAGTTGCATAAGTCAGCTAGTATATTATATTGACTGCACGATTGGCCTAGTGGTTTAAGCGGTCACTACGCCGCTTGCTACTGCACCAAGTGCCGTGTGTTCAAATCCCACGTGGGACATCACTTTGTGTCTTCTTCGTCCGGCCTTTTCCCGTTTCTAATCGGGGTCGGCTCTCCTTATCCTTTTTCTCCAGAGACATCTGTTCTGGGTCGTCGTAGGGTCCACCTTATCTTCCTCGAGGTCTTTTTTAATAGTCGACATCCATGTAGATCGGGGTCTGCCACGTCCTCTTGGTCCCGACTCCAGTTGCAGCACCTTTTTGGTCATGTGTTCGTCAGATCGACGCATGACGTGACCGTACCACCTCAAACGCATCTCTTTGAGCTTCTCCGGTATTGGTCTCACTTTGAAGCTGCCTCTGATGTACACATTCGGCACTTTGTCTAGAAGTGAGACGCCTGCGGACCATCTAAGCATTCGCATTTCGTTAACATGCACTTTGTTTACCTGTGCTTTTGTCATTGGCCAGCACTCTGCACCATAGGTCATTGCTGGCCGTACTGCGGTTTTATAGACCTTGCCTTTGATTTTTATTGGCATTTGTGAATCGCAGAGTACACCCGTAAGGTCTCTCCACTTTTGCCAGCCCGCGTTGGTGCGATGCGTAATGTCAGCGTCTATGTTGCCATCGCTAGAGATTAAACTGCCGAGGTATTTGAAGTGGTCAACGGTCTTTAGAGTGGCGTTTTGGAGAGTGATGGTTTGGCTGACGTCGCTGCCTGAGAAATTGCAGTGCATGTGTTCTGTCTTTGTTCTGTTTATCCTCAAGCCAGCGGTTTCCAGAGCCGATCTCCACTTCTCCAAAACTGCTTGCAAAGCCACCAAGTCCTCATCGATCAAGACGATGTCATCTGCGTACAGGATATCCCAAGGTACAGGACGTTGTAGGTTGGCTGTCAGATAGTTCATCACTATGTTAAACAGTAATGGACTAAGTGCCGATCCTTGGTGTACTCCCACCTGCACCTGAAACTCCTCACTTAATCCCACGGGGCATCGTACTTGGGTTGTCGCTCCGGCGTACATATCTCTGATGAGTTCTATGTAACACTCGGGAAGCTTCTGGGAGCGCAATGCTTGCCAAATCAGTGGTCTCGGGACTCGGTCGAATGCCTTTTCGAGGTCGATGAACACCATATGAAGGTCGCTCTTTCTGGTTTTGTATGTCTCCATCAAGATCCTGATCGTGTGTATTGCATCAGTGGTAGACCTTCCGGGCACAATCCGCATCCACTTTGTGTGATCCACAAAATGTTGTCCTGAGTCTGGGTGTTCTTTGTGTCCGTTACATGTATGTTTGTAAAGTCCCCCGCGACACAGGATGTATATTCCTAATGCGGGAGTTGTCTTTTTAAAAAAAAAGAAAAGAAAAGAAAGAATGTTATAATCAGCCGCAAACAGTTAGGACAATCAGAGGCATGTATTAACAAAGGACTATACTATAATACAGGATTTCAATCAGCACATGATTGAATAACTATAGATATAGGTATGTGTGTGTACCATCAATGTTAGAGTTATGTGTAGGTTGAATGTGCCCCACGTTGGGCGCCAAATGTCACATGAAACTTTGTTGCCACATTCTTGTCATGAAATCGCATAAACACCTAATATTTTTACCCCTATTTGTGACACAATATTGTCAAATATAGTCCTGCCATAGCAAATATATTTTAATGCAAACATAATGAATTATCTTGACAGGCAGATGAAAAGAATTATATGTTTTTGTTTGAAAATTGCAAAAAAAAGTTTATAAAAGGATAGGTAGTATGTAATCGCGGCGTCTCACAGACGGCTTCAAAAAGGACGTACCTTTTCAATAAAATGAAATAAAAATAAAACTGGCTAGACAATATCTCAATTACTTCGATTGCCATGATACCGTGCCTGCGACTGTATTGTAACCATATACGAGTATTGCTTTCTTTCAACACAAGCTGCAATATTTCAGTTATTTGTTACACTTGGTGCAAGCAGGGACTTAATTAAGCAGTACAAGATTTTCTTGAGTTCAAAATGTAGGTCATCATTACCAGTTACTTTCTTTCATATTATTTGGAGGATTATACACACTTTTTTTCCGTGGGAGAGCTATGCTTCGGCATGAATGGGTCGGTTCGACCGGAGTGATACCACGGCCTCACTGAAAACCAGTGTGAAATAGCGTTTGCGCTGTGTTTCACCGAGTGAGTGAGGATACCGGAGGCCCATATCCCAACCCCTCCCCCCATCCCCTTATTTTTGGTTGGCCACCGATATTATGGAGACAATTTGATTTCCACAATGATGTATTTAACATCAGTTAGTTTTAATAATAATATTACGGACATCTGATAATTACTATGGGTACTAGACAACTTGTAAATACATACTCATATATACTTTGTTTGTAAATATGTACATTCAAAAACATAGAAAAGACCCAAACTCCGAAACAAATATTTGCAGATAACTACAAAGATTTGGTTTGAGGTATGCATCAATACTCTATTTAATTCCTTCGACTAATAACTTAGGCGTTTATTCATTGCAGCATAATACCAGATGGTAATGAATTCGCTTAGCTTTCAGCTTTTAACCGCTTTTACGTCACTTTTCACGACCAATATAGTAAGAAAATATGAAGGAATTTATTATTTACCAACTGAATCCTGTGGTGCTACCCACGGTACGACAATAAACGCGGGCAACGCCGCGAGGCAATGCTAGAATCTTTATAAATTTTAGCCTATGTGTAACTCCGATGTATAAGATATATTATTGTAAAGTTTCATCCAAATCCATTCAGTAGTTTTTGCGTGAAAGAGCAACAAACATACTCACTTACATGCTCACAAACTTTCGCGTTTATAATATTAGTAGGATAAATCACTACATATTATATGTGTCACGCAAGTAATGTCATGGACCTCTACATCTGCATAAGTTTTCACCACGAAATGGGAAATTCTTAAGTTTTTACGCACAGTACCTACAACTTAAACAATTTCACACAAGGTCAAACTCCAATATTACCTCTGTACACGTCTGGCCAGTGTGGTATGGTAGGCTAAAACCTCCCTGCTAAGGAGAGGCCTATCTCCAGCAGTAGACTATTAAAGGCAGATGATGATAACAGGTATCTTAATCAAGGTATCATAGCATTTTCTATATTCAAAATTCTTCTTAAACGTTTCATGCCAGCTTATTCTACGAGGATGTCTGTGACGAATAACATAAAATTAACTTAGCAATTACCTCTAATGCACAACTTTTAACCTTTTTTTTATGGCTTAGGTGGCAAGCGAGCAGACGTATCGCGTGATGGTAAGCGATTACCGCCGCCCATGGACACCCGCAACACCGGGGTCGTCAAAGGTGCGTTGCCGGCCTTTTGTGGATGGGGAGAGGGATGGGGAGGGGTGGGGATATGGGCCTCCGGTATCCTCACTCACTCGCTCAAACACAGCGCAAGCGCTATTTCACACCAGTTTTCTGTGAGGCGTGGTATCACGGTCGAGCCGGCCCATGCATGCCGAAGCGAAGTAGCTCTAGTAAGAGGTTAAATAAAATATTTAAGTTTAGTGTGAATGTTGTCGAAACTTTGTACACATAATTTTAGTAAATCGATATTTTCGCCATCATTTAAGTTTTATGAGAAAGTCAATGATAAAATACTAGGTATACCTAACCTGCTAGTTACTTGACTGACTATTTAAGTATATTTGTGGCGCGTTGAAATGCGACGACAGGAAAAAGGGCGCGAATGTTGACATAGGTTGACTAGTTAGTAACCACGAGTGTTTTCCCGCAAGTGTGTCATAATAATTAGTTATAGAACTACACTAAACGAAACTGAACTTCTTAGTTGTGGAATCAAATATCCCATATACTTAGTAGTTAATTCAAGAATATCAGAGCAGTGTTTTTTGGAATTCAATGTTAATAATAACTCAAAATGAATAAGTAATCTAACCATAGAGTACTTTTTTTAGTTACAGGCTAGATGTTTAAACTGAAAGTCTGTATCGGGATATCTAACGTTCAAGTTGACATTTTCATTTAATTTTTTATACTTCTAATTTTGAATTTTTCAATTGAGTTCAGGCCTAGACTCTCAATCTCAAATGAATCAATCAAAAAAAAAGTAAAATGAATCTACATTGTGATTTACAAACTCTTTTGAGAGGCATGTTCCGACTCTCAAAAGAGTTTGTAAATCACAATGTAGATTTATTTTACTCAAACGAAAATTAACACTTTTTATTCTTTGGTAACTAATCGTGCAAATAGGATTCACATATTTTTTTTATGAACTAACAGTTTTATAACCACACATTTTCATAACCACCAATGTAAAGAAAGACTTTCTTGTAATAAAGTTATAGTGCAATCTTAACTTATGATTTTAAACAACAAACACTACAAAACTACGGTAATTGCTACCCACATCTTGGAAATTACGATCAACTGCAAGTAGTGGTGCAATAACATGAAGCCATTTTCTTATAATTAACGCTAATGCAAGCCCACGCTGCTTTGATCGTTATAAACTTGATTACTTGTAAACCAAGTCTTTGAAGAAAGTACGCTTTTATATAAGGTATTTTAGTAAATATATGAACACTTTATAATACGAGTATTACTATGTTTTCAAATAATAAACCAGACAGATACGGCACGACAAACAGTCTTTCGGGAATTCTGACCAAGGTACTAGATTTAAAACTACGTTTTTTATTAATGCAAATATAAAAGCACCGTGAGAGGCGCTTCCACAATGCCTATTTTTTAACCTAATTCAAAAAAGGAGGAGGTTCTCAATTCGAGTGTTTTTTTTTGTTTATTACCTCATAACTTTCGGGTGGGTGAACCGATTATGATGATAATTTTTTTATTTGAAAGCTGGTCCGATTTCAATTTGGTTTGGTTCTTGAAGTCGGTTTTTTTTTGGTAAAATTTGTGATTATTATTTATGTGCACGAAATATTTTTAATTTCTACGTACCTACGTTGTTTTTAACTTTACTTGAATAATATTGATGATGATAATGTTCTCCTAGTAATTGATTTCAGCAACTCGGCCAGTATCGACTGAAACCAGCAAACTACGAAGGATATATTGTGTATACTGCATAAGTATTTGCGCAGATATAGGTACACTCTCTGTTCCCTCACTCTCACAATCCAATGTGACAGCTATCCAACATGAGCGGGGAGAGATCAGGTGCAGTACAAAACAGCTTTACGTGCTAATAAGAAGGCTTTATTAACTTCAACCTACAGAAGAAAATAAGTAAATAAATAAATATTCCGGACATCTAAGACACAACGCCATCTAGTCCCAAGCTAAGTAGAGCTTGTGTTATGGGTACAAGAGGCCTAATATTAATACTTATATACTTCTTTTGTAAATACATGCATATTATACATACCTACATATTAACTGCCATACATGCCATGCCATAAATACATACATATTAACTGCCTCGGTGGCGCAGTGGTAGCGTATGCGACTGCTGTGCTTGAGGTCTCGGGTTCAATTCCCGGGTCGGACCAAATGTTTGTATGATCTGCAAATATTTGTTTCGGAGTTTGGGTGTTTTCTATGTATAATATGTATGTATTTACAAAAAAAAGTAAATATGTATTAATATCAGTCGTCTAGTACCCATAGTACAAGCTCTGCTTAGTTTGGGACTAGATGACATTTAATGTCCGAAAATATTTATTTATTTATTATTTATTTATACACAAAAAACACCCAAACTCCGAAACAAATATTTGCAGATCATACAAACATTTGGTCCGACCCGAGAATCGAACCCAAGACCTCAAGCTTAGCAGTCGCATAATCTACCACTACGCCACCGAGGCAGTCAATATTTTATAAAATAACCTAGACGTCTTCTTTGAAATCTTTAACATCATAAATACAAATTTTATATCTTTGAATTGTAAAGCACGAAAGTGTGACAATTAATTCACTTTCTTACTCATATTATTTATCAGTTAGATTTGTTTCGGATTTTGGGTGTTTTCTATGTATAATATGTATGTATATACAAAAAAAAGTATATGAGTATTTATATCAGTTGTCTAGTACCCATAACACAAGCTCTGCTTTGCTTGGGACTAGATGGCGTTGTGTGTTAGATGTCCGGAATATTTATTTATTTCGAAAACTATCTAAAGAATTAAAAAAGAATACAATTTCATTTCTGTCAGGCAGTAATAAAAGAAACAGCCAGTTTTATATGTTTCAAGATAATAAATGTAGGAAGTAAGTCAAAGGTACAATATTTAGTAGATACCGGGTCCGATCTATGTGTTTATCCAGTGAAACTTGTCCGCGACAGACAGTGCGTTACTTCGTAGTTCAGTGTATCTTCGGTAGATGGCGCTGTATGTGGAGGTCGCCACATCACTCCCCTCCAAGACTGGAGGTCGATATATGTTGAGTCAGCTGTCTGTGCTCTGATGCGGAGCTTGCCAGTGCCAGGAGTGAGTAGTTCCAGTGAGTCGGAACTAAATGCCGCAAGTTCCAGTGAGTCGGGGCTGAAGTCCGCTGATCCCAGTGAGTCGGGATCGCATGCGGTGCGCGGTGCTGCGGTGAGGTCCCCAGTGAGTCGGGGCGGTTGCTGCGTAGTGGCTGGCTGCTGCGTAGACGGGAGAGAGATGCTCTGCTTACATAGACCGTAGGTGCAGTGTGCTGTGCCTAGACGCTGTAGAGGCCGTAGGGGTTACCAGGCTGGAGCGGTCGCGTCCTGCGTGTGGTATATCCCAGTTGAGGCCGAAGTTGCTGGCTGGCTTGAGACTTGCTGTGGGAGTGAACATGATGGTGGCGCGGCTTGAAGGCTGCTTCCAATCACGTCGGGGTCACCACTGTGAGGGAACGGGTATCATGTTACACCCACCACAAAGGGAGGATCCTCCGACCAGGCGAGGTGATCATGCCTGGCGGGCTACTGCCCAACAGTTGATGTTGGGATGTTGTATATATGATAATAGGCGCGGGAACTTTATTTGCGCGATTCAGGATTGGTAGTTACTCCGTGTAGTGTAGTTTGTAGGTACAGTGCGTTACTTCGTAGTTCAGTGTATCTTCGGTAGATGGCGCTGTATGTGGAGGTCGCCACAGTACTTACATCAATAAAATAATTTTTGAATGTCTTTATGTTTGTTCCGGCTAATTTCTCAAAAGGCTGGATCGGTTTTGACGGGACTTTCACTGATAGGTGATGATGTAGGGAGTAAATAGCTTAGCTTGTTTAGCCCCGCGGTTGTTTTTGTATCTTTATAACACCAGGCTCAGCTAGTAATATTATAAATCCTACTAATATTATAAACGCAAGGTTTGTGAGTATGTTTGTTGCTCTTTCACGCAAAAACTGCTGAATGGATTTGGATGAAACATTACAATAATATAGCTTATACATCAGAATAATACATAGGCTACAATTTATAAAGATACTAGATTCGCATCGCGGCGTTGTCCGCGGTTATTGTCGTACCGCGGGTAGCACCGCGAGGTTCATCTAGTTAGGTAAATTAATTCGCCTTCAGTGAACGTTTATTATTAAATCGTTTTTTATAAGCACACATTGAACCACCGATACTGTAGGTTACCTTAATTTTAACACTTAATTGTACTGTAAATGAGGAGAATTATTCCACCCTGTGTAATAAGTAAATGAAGTAACGATAAATCAATATTTGAGTTAGTTCTCAGTCGTGAAGTATCTGTGGTGGTCATTACAAAGATTAGGTTTTTTACGAGCTGTCCGTTAATAGTAAAAAGCCATACCCATCAGTAATTATCATGAACTATCCATTTCAACTGTCATTTCATTTGTAATGGTGAAATACTTTTTTATAATGCTACCAAGTTTGAAATAAATAAAAATGATAGCATTTTGTATCTTCGGTGTTTCTCGTAAGTACTTTTATTATTTTAACCAACCTTTTTTTTGTTATTTTAAAATTAACTTATTCTTAATCGATTTAAATCGAAAGGTAATCACTAAATTTTTTTCCAAATAGTCTATGGACTAACCGCTTGAAAAATGGTCTACACTTAAATGTAATAAGTTTAAGGTAAATTCTCGAAGTCATGCCTGTGTTAAAGATTGCACATAACGATAAAAGCTGCTATTTTTACATAATCTGTGCAAACACTAAGCTCAGTGCACAAAGGTTTGAGGTAAAAATGGTGCTGTAAGACTAGTTTATCTATCTTTATCTAACTTAAGTATTTATCAAGTACCTAAAGCCATAGCTACAAGAATTATATAATGTAAAGAAAATAAACAATTATGGAACCAGATGACATTTCGGTAGAATAACATTACAAATTGAAAGGAACAAATTCATAGATTTTTACACAAAAAAAATGAATTTAGTATGCAGTTAGTTAATACAAGATTTTGTTTAAATACAAGATTCAAAATTTAAATAAATCTATTGACTTCTTTGTCTAGATGACAGTCAGTTTACTGTGAAATTAATTTTTAAAGTACACTTGTACTGTAGGTACCTACTTATTTATAGATAAGTGTTTAACATTTATAACCAAGATATCTATTAACAATTTTATCTACATCCATGCTATAAAGTTTCTGAAACAGCTAGCTTATTAAAACATCATGTGTCATAGTAACCGCAATATCATCCAAAAGAGTGTTATAATGTTGTACTAAATTTAATACATGCAACTCCTTTTTTAAAAAAAGAACATTGTCAGGCACGCGCCTCTAAGTACCACAGCGCCGTATTAAAAAAAAGAACTGTTCGAAATTCGAATCACGTCATATCCCGCCATATTTGTTTTACATAGAGTTATATGGTTTTGGTTTCAGAACTTTTTATAGAGGATTTATATCATGGGTGTAGATAAAGTCTTGTATGCAACTGTACAAAATTTGGTATTAAAACACTCATTTGATACGCGTACTATTACTCGTATTATCACCCAGATTCGTATGTTAATACCTCTTATTATACGAGTACAACCGTTGCATAAATAACTACAATTTAATTGATAGCTCTAAGATAATATAGTACCGTGAGAAAATGTTATTTTAGATTGCTAACGTGTCTAATATGTTTTAAAATAAATTAAGCATTTGTAGAACGTTCCCTGACACAAATTAGTTTGACCCAATTGTTTCCAATCTTATTTAAGATACAAACGACGTCAATTCGAAATAGAACATTTTACTATTAAGTTGTTATTTAATTCAGTTTATATGAACCTAGTGTTCGAAATTCATTCAATTTAAATTTAAGACCATAATTTATTATTTTTAGCTTTCTGCACTCCTGTTCCATTTAAACTTTATCTGTGCCAAATGTCTCTGTTCGCATAATTTTTGTAAAAAGGGGTACAATATTTTTACTTCTTGTAGTAATATGCACATGAGGTTTTTCATCACATTAACGATCTTTAATAGTTCACTGCTGGACTTAGGTAGCTCCTTAGAAATAAGATTGTGGTCTACTATGCCCCGCTGGCGATGTGGTATTGTACAGCGTTTGTTTCAAGTTTTCCTTCTCTTTGCATTGATGTTGTCCTGCATTGTTTTTGGAATCAATAGGGGTGGCAACACTCAGTATTCTTAATCCGTCACCACACGGAATTAGGTTACTAAATACTTATATTTGTTTAAAAGACAAATAACTCACTTGGGATATTTCTATACCGCAGAGGACTTCACAAACATACATGAAACGTACAGAAAGAACACCTAATACTTAGAGCAACAATTTGTGGATCAAACAAATTCTTGTCCTTGTCCTGCACTTTGGGAGTGTTCGAAATACCACTAGATCAGGATTTAGTGATGGAATCCCAGAGAAATCGAATAAAACCTTAAATATTCCAGCCTTCCGCTAAATGTTTATGTAGATACTGTATTCCAAAGATAGTACATTACATTAAAACACCTTCAAAGTACTATAAATCGATGACACTTATTACATTTCTCATCATTACCATAAACATGTATAAAAATTACATTGCATCGCTTACTTTTTCCGTAATCGTGTTCATCTATAAAACAATATATTCTTTGAAGGTCGAAGGTGAAGTGAAGCTTCCCCGAACGTCGGTTTAACCCTTGCATATACTTTACATAGGTAATGCAATGCTATTTTCATGCGCGCTTGCCTCTAATATCATATAAGGAAAGCACAAAGGGTTTGGCCTAACATTGTACAGCTTAGACTACACGAAATCTAGGCCAAGGACGAGATCTACAAATCGATGGACAATTATCTACTTTGTTTGTAAATAATTCTTTATGTTAGTACAAGCTGAACCCCTGGGTACTACCTGCGGTACGACAATAACCGCAATCAACGCTGCGAGGCGAAGCTATATCTTTGTAAATTGTAGCCTATGTGTTATTCTGATGTATTAGCTATGTTATTGTAAAGTTTCATCAAAATCCATTCAGTAGTTTTTGCGTGAAAGTCCATCCATCCATCCATACCTACTTTTGCGTTTATAATATTAGTAGGATACGGTGATCAGGCAATAAAATAAAGAGTAAGTAGAAACTAAATTGCTAAAATATTCGTTTCACTGAAACTCTTAGTACTGTATGTATCAATAATTGTCTAATTCCATGAAGATGATTATGTAAGGAAATCTAATTAGGAGATACGTAACCCTGAGAATAGTTCATGGTCATTTCTGTTAATATTAAATGAAGCTTGAAGCTTTTATGTGAAGAAACTAGTTGACCCGGCAAACGTTGTTTTGCCATTTATATTATTTCTAGGAAACAGTTTTTAGTTAAATAAAAATAACTTAAAGTTTTCAATTAATAAATAAAAAATAGGGGTTGATCACAGAGGGGTGAACATTTAGCGTTGTATGTATTTTTGTATTCTGTATGCTGATTCTCAATCGTAGCCGATATGCACGCTAAGATTCACCAAAATCTGTCGAGCCGTTTCGGAGTAGTTCAATTACGCACACCGTGACACGAGAATTTTATATATTAGATTAGTGAATGACTGAAAATGCGAAGAAATAAATGAACAAAGAAATGACGTGTCTAATATTTTTAAGATATTCCAGGTCATTCGTTTAATTTTTTCTTAAGAACTTGTCTTATGAAACTAGCTTTCCATGACGATTTTGCTTGCAATAACTTCGATTGTGTTAGTTAATTTTTCCTTGTTAAAATAAGCATAATGTGTTATCCCAGACTATAATCTATTGCTGTGCAAAGTTTCTTCAAGATCTGATCCTTTAGTGTTGGCAAATGATTCACATCGATTCTCTTTCTACAACAGCTTACGTCTCTATGATCTTGTATTATTAGCTAATATTTTGTTTCAAACGTGACTTGACGTTGAGATTGTCATTCTCATACATTTGTTACTTTTTTTTTAATATTTAGGTACGTTTGTAGAATGCAGCTAGGCTATGGGGCTATGCAGATGTTTTGAAGTATTTGAATATCAATTCTATACATTTATCCTCACAAACTTTTACGTTTAAAATATTAGTGAGAAAATGAAGTTTTCTTTAAAAAGTAGAACCTTAGGCACAACAGGGTTTCGTAATACTATTCCTAATTATGCTAATTTGTATTTTACATTTTTATGAAAGTTTTTATGCCGCTCTAAGGGAATTAAAGTTTTACTAAATCGGGTTACTTATTAAAAGACAAATAAAAGCTAAAATTAAATTCTAAAGTTTTTATACAAAACAAAAGTAACTAGGTAGACGAAATAGCTACACTTATTAAAATTTAATATTGCTTTTAATAAATTTATTACATATTATCTACTGTTTATTAAACCTTTAACAAACACTGCATATTACGAAGAAATTATTTAATAGATTTTCTTTGTAAGGTGTATTATTTTAATTTATTATTTTATTTTTTTTTAACTTGGTGTACTTGGACATTTCAGAAACGAGGTTAGTTTAAACTATGTGCCATAGGGAGAATAATTTATGTAAGCTGTAATTTCGTTGTCCTTGGACCACGAGGACATTCTGTTTTAAATAATGTTAATTCATTCAACATAACGTCACGTCTATTTCCCTGAGATCAGAGACAATTGACATTCATCAAACGCTGCATGCATGCTCGTCGGTTCCTGGTGCCTTTTACATGACGTTTTATTAGAACTTCACTAATTTGGTTGGTAAATCTTCGTCGTGGACGACATTCCGACAATTTTCTTCTTTCATTCATCTATACTGATATTATAAAGCTGAAGAGTTTGTTCGTTTCTTTGTTTGGGTGCGCAGGAACCGCTGGTCCGATTTGAAAAATTCTTTCAGTGTTGGATAGTCCATTTATCGAGAAAGGCTATAGGCTATATATCATCACGCTAAGACCAATAGGAGCGGAGCCTCGATACAGCATAATAACTCTAGAAAAACTTTTAGGTCTGGGGTAGTATTTACACTAATTGCAGATCACTATAGACCCTCTATCCGTCTGAAAAACTCGAATCTTGAAATAATACATAAGTACATATTAAAAAAGTTTATAATGTAAGTAACCACAACTTCTTTGAAAATACATGGGACCTGAAAAATTTCAGACTTAAACATGATTCAAAATATTAATTCGTATTTTATTTATTTTTCTACAGTCTCTTTGAACTCTACACACTGCCAGCGATGCAATTGCAAAGATGCACAACTACATTCACTAGTTTTTATAAACGAGTTCTGCTATGTTCACGTTGAGCTCGGAAACTTTTCAGAACACAATCAAAAACTGATTTATCCTTTGTTGTTCATCCTTTTCACAGTCTATCATTATACTTTCTTCATTGTTTCTAGGCTTTTTTAAGACTAAAAACAAACAATTTTTAAGATTAGAACAAACGTATGTTTCTAGCAAATTTCTTCGAAAAAATTTCGTGAAAAGTATGTTACACCTCTGAAATTTTACCCTATTTAAACCTCATTAGTTACATCGACACCAATTAACTTTCCTGTTGCGCTATATTTACTTCTCTTTTTAATGGTTTTATGCTGTTATTTTTTTATGTTATACCTTGATGAAGTTTTTCTGCACGGTTAAAATAAATAGTTTTTTTTTGTTTTAAAAAGGGAAACTCCCGCTTCAGGAGTACATCCTTTGTGGCGGCCGTGTCGCGTGTGCCTTATTAACATACGTGAAACAGATAAAGAACACTCAGATTCAAAACACTAGTTTGTGGACCACACAAAGTGAATGAATGTGTGAATTATCGAAATGTGGGAGTTGAACCCATCACACTTGACGGGGCTTGGTGACTTCAACCATCAGTCAAATTACTTTAAATTTAGTTCAAATTAAAGATTAGATTCCTTTTAATGAAGAAAAAGCGTGACTAAGAAAGTTATGCTCAGCCTGTATTTATTACAGATTGTATTATAACATATAAGTTCAAAGAAATTCACATTTCGAAGTTCACATTGCACGTAGAAATTATAATTTTTATATCATAATTATATAACCAACATATCGCGTGCATTCTTATGTCTATAACAGTATACACTATAGAATGAGAAGAATTACAATTCCTTGACGTAAAATTTTAGGTCTTAATTGATGATACCGTACCGTATTGTAATTTTAGTTACACTTTTTTTTTTGTAATAGGTGGCAAACGAGCAAACGTATCGCCTGTTGGTAAGCGATTACCGCCGCCCATGGACACCCACAACACCGGGGGCATCACAGGTGCGTTGCCTGCCTTTGAAGGATGGGGAAAGGAATGGGGGGAGGGGTTGGGATATCGTTGGAGGCCGTGGTATCACTCCGGTCGAGCCGGCCCATGCATGCCGAAGCGTGGCTCTCCCACGGTATAGTATATACACTGAAGTAAATATTTTGTGAACTACGTTTAAATTGGACTACCGAGTTTAGTCGCTCGCTGAAGTACGTATTTAAAATAAATCAGGTCGTGGGGCAGTCATACAGAGAATTTGATTATGTAAAGAACTGATTGGCTTGTTTAAAATTGTGGTAATAATACTAAACTGTTCAAAAATTGCACTTGAATGATATTTTGTTGATTACAAACATAGAAAGCTGTAGACAAGGTTTATGTCCGTGTAACTTGTCATTAACTTTATTGAGTTATTCTAATAATAGAAATGCTTTATAACAGCCCGGAGTTTGAAAGTAGGGGTGTTATGCCCCATACCTCGGAGAGCACGTAACGCCGTCGGTCCTGCGCCTGATCTCGCCTCGGTCGTGTTGTATAACCATCCCATTAGATTACGAGAGTGAGTGAAAATAGAGTGCACCTGTGTTTGCGCGCACACTTGTGCACTATAATATTTTCTGCGCAGTAGTAGTAGCAAGGAGAACATCATCCATTTTATCCCTTTAGTGCACGAGAGTAAAAGACTAATTTAGTAGTGACGATGTTTTATATTCATTGAAGGTAGTGAAATATAGTAGGATGTTAAAAACTGTCCAAAGTAACACTAACGCCACACTTTAAACGCGTAATTGAAATACGATAGAAAGACGAAATGGGTTGTCCCTTGTGTAGTAAATTTCTGTAGTTATTTAAACCAAGCCTTGCGATAGCATTAGAATTAGGTTTTAAATAAATAGAATAATTAAAAGAAAATATATAAATAAATAAAATTTATAATATTTGTTCCCTTTTTAATTTGTTTTCGCGTAACACAATTTTTTTAAATTAACCGTAGCCTAAGTACATTCGTATTGGATTTAGTCTGTAAAGATATTGTAAATAAGTAATAAATAAATAAATTTACACATTATAGCATCAGCTACCTGCCTATTTCAAATTAACAGCTTTTCACTAAAAGCATATGAAAGTAAATACTTTACTTAGTTACATCAAAAAACATTTTTGTAAATGTTTCCCTGTCTTTGTTGCGACTAGTCTCTGGAACGGCTGGGCTGATTTTGACAAGTCTTTTCTCTGATATAAGGAGCAACTAAGGCTACTTTTTTATATTAACTTCGATGTGTCAACCGCGGTTCTTGTTATTAAGATTCAGCAACAAGAACAGGCAACACTGCGAGGCTCAGCTAGTCAGAAATATAAATAAACCAATTTCAGAAGCAATACCGTTGTATTTATAATACAGTACAATGTAAGAAGATAGCGTAGAGTCTAGTTGTAGATATCGTCTATGTAGTATGCAAATGTGTTGAAGGTGGCACGGAGCATTTGCATGTCAATGTACCTACTGCTGTCGAGGCAGGGTAGAGGTTTCCTAATACATTTTAAATTATAGTACTATGCATTACTGCTTTTGTTAATGATACAGTTACTGATCACCGTACCCAATCATGCATGTAAAGTTAACAGCAATTAGTATCGTATAAAGGCGACTGCACGGTTGGCCTAGTGGTTTAAGCGTTCACTACAACGCTTGCTACTGCGCCAAGTGTCGTGGGTTCAAATCCTACGTGGGACATCACTTTGTGTGATCCAAAAAATGTTGTCCTGAGTCTGGGTGTTCTTTGTGTCCGTTACATGTATGTTTGTAAAGTCCCCCGCGACACAGGATGTATATTCCTAATGCGGGAGTTCTCTTTAAAAAAAAAAAAAAAAAAGGTGTTAGTATCAATTAGTAGTAGTATAATTCAAGTTGGTACATTATTTACATTAGGTCATAAACCTGATTTCGTTTTGCTAATATTTTTATTGAAAAAAACATGCATTCCCAATTAGAGCTTTTACTACCGCAACCTAGTTTAAAATGTTTTGATTGCAGAAGTTTTCTATGAAATTTCGTATAAAAGTTTGGTAAATTATAGGTACGTAATTGTAGTGGTGGCTAAAACTGTGATTCAACATCCATTATTTATATGTACATTATGGAATTAGAATTTATATGAATTTCACGGTCCTCTTGTTTTCAAGGTTAACGTATATATCTATCGTACCACTTTCAAGGGAGTTTAGTATTTACTTCACTCGTAATACATATAAATTCTATATTTACACATACAAAGTATTTGTTTGAATTGTTTCACTGAAGTAAATGTCTGTGTAACGGACCGAATTTGGTTCCACGAGGTCATATATGTTTTAAGACTATCACTATGTACCTACCTATATGGTATTTTATATACAGGTACATAGTTAACTGTATCGCACGTTACATCTTTTTAAATGCCGCGGGGGACTTGCCAAACATTCATAAAAGGGACACAAAGAATATACAGACGCTGAAAAATTATTTGTAAATCACACTGTTGTCCCATATGGGGTTTGAACCCACAACACTCAGCGCAGTCAAAAAAGGTGTAGCAACCGCTATTTAAACACAATTGAAACTACGCCATCCGTGCAGTTAAAAGATAAGTCTTACAAATCTTATTACAGCCAAGAACAAAAAGACCAGACCCGTTCTTAAAAACCCCTTTATAATTTAACGCATATTGTGCAGACGACTCAAGAGTCACATAGCTATAAGCCTCTGTGTATGACTCATATAGACAAAGACAATAGCTATAAATGAGAAAGATGATATGTGCTACGCCACTAAAAATAAAAAATCATATTGTATTGAGTTACTACCTATCTACTCCTTTTTTGTTAATTAATGGCAGAAGTGTATATTGGACTCTTACCGATGAAAAACCACCGCTGTATTTCTCTATTTGCCAATGGCCAGAGGAGCAAGAACCTTAGGCCAACACGAATTAGTATGAAAGCAAAGTATGAAAAAAAATATCAAGAACACAAAACACATTTTCATTCTCCTTTTTGACTTTATCTAGTTATTGTTTACACATGTTTTAGACGTTAATACACTTTGGTACGGTATTACAAGCACGTCGTCGACTCGCCCACCTTAAGAATTTCATCTTGTAATGTTTTGTATACGTTTAAGGTTCAACACACAGTCAAGAACTTATTCAAACTCTATGGACTTACAAAGAAACGGGTCGATATTTAGTTATAATTTGCTTTTGTAATTATGAATCAAAATTATTTTATATTTAGTATTTACGTACTTTGAGTAATTGTTGCATTTCACAATACTGTAAAACATACTTACATTTGGAGTTTTACTGTTGGATATTACTCTATTTTCTGCTATTATATTGTGGATTAATAATGAAAAAATAAAAGATAGTTCTTCTGAAAAAGCTACTACTTAATAAATTCTTTTAATAATCCGTTATTCCAAGATAAGCTGTCCTTTTATTTTTATTGTGGTAAGCAATAGTTTTCAACAATCATTTTTAAATAAGACACAAATCGCCAGTCCGTTCGATTTCTCTAGAACCTTATCATTAGCTTCTAATCTGATGATAATGGAAACAATGAAATAAATTATGTTCTTCAAACCATTATTAACAAAAGAGTCTATTCATTTATATTGAAATTAGGTTGTTACAATTATTTTTTGTAAAGCACAAACAATTTTATATACAACTAGCTGATCCACGCAACCTCGTTTGCGTCTTATATAGCCCGTAGCATGAAAATTTTCGCAAAATAAGTAACTTTTCCGGTTAATTTTTACACCTTTCGTCCGAAAAACCCAAATATCTTACGGAACCCTATTTTTTTCCAAAATAAAATATGGCTATATTTTATTTTGGAATGTTACTCGTGGATAATGTAGCTTTCGAATGGTGAAATAATTTTTAAAATCGGTCCAGTAGTTTTTGAGCCTATTCATTACAAACGAACATACAAACAAAGTTTTGCTCTTTATAATATTAGTGTAGATACAATATTTTGGATATCTAACACACAACAACATCTAGTCCCAAGCTAAGCAAAGCTTGTATTATGGGTACTAGACCACTGATTTATAACATATATTTTTTTCTCGTAAATACATACATATTATACATAGAAAACACTCAAACTCCAAAACAAATATTTGCAGATCATACATTTGGTCCGACCCGGGAATCGAACCCGAGACCTTAAGCACAGAGGTCGTATAAGCTACCACTATGCCACCGAGGCAGTGTGTGTCTGTTAATTGCTGCTAGAAATCAACAAATAAAGACAATTAAAAGAAGACTGTGAACCAAAAACTTGAGAACAATCTTCTACCAAGTAACAATGGACAGCGGTTTACTGTAAAGTATTTCCTTCTAACCAGGCTTATAATCAGATAATTTCTTTTCACAGGACCTAACTCAATATGTGTCTCAATAACTCAATACATTCAAAATCAGTACTTAAGTAGATACAACTTTTCCCCAAGCAACCAACCTATACAAAATAATTGCAGTAAAAAGTTCGAAGAACCTTTAATTTATTTGAAAAATTCTAGAACCGACTTTTAAACTACAGATACAGACATCTGTAGGTAACGGGTGTTTTTTTAAGCTAGATAGAACTTTAAATTGTAAAAAGTAACACAAAAAATTAAATTTTGATGAAACTTTTTTTTTATTTGTTTCAGTATACTCTGACAAATCATCATGAATAGACTCACGCTTGAACAACGCTACGAAATTATCCAAATTTACTTTGAAAATCAGTCGTCGATTCGCGCAACTTATAGACGACTGTTTTATCGCAAAATTGTGTTCAGCGATGAGGCGCATTTTTGGCTTAACGGGTTTGTTAATAAGCAAAATTGCCGCATATGGAGTGAGACCAATCCACAACAGACCCTACAGACTCCATTACATCCAGAAAAATGCACCGTATGGTGCGGTTTTCACGCTGGTGGCATCATCGGACCTTATTTCTTCAAAAATGAGCTGATTTTCAAAGTAAATTTGGATAATTTCGTAGCGTTGTTCAAGCGTGAGTCTATTCATGATGATTTGTCAGAGTATACTGAAACAAATAAAAAAAAAAGTTTCATCAAAATTGAATTTTTTGTGTTACTTTTTACAATTTAAAGTTCTATCTAGCTTAAAAAACACCCTATATATATGTAATGGTCCAACCAATTAGATTCAGAAATGGGGCTGCTCTATTCAATCATTCAACTAGTTCTTTCACCTAACTACATAATTATAGTTGTCTATGAACATGCATTAAAAACTTTTTGCTATTTTTTTAATTGATTAAAGTTAGTCAAATTTATTTGTAGTAAATTAACTATTTTTAAGACAACATTTGTCAAACAAACTTACCAAAAAGGTATCAAACGATCAGTACAAGTGAATAATTGGAACAAGGTCGACCGACGAGGCCCCACGGCGTCTACTGCCATCGCGATGTCTTCCTTTACGTGTAAAATCGATATAGTGGCAGCGGTCGCATCGCCACACAACAGAATAAAATAAAAAAATACAACTCTATATACCTAGTACACATAAAATATAACGCCCACCTCCAATCGAATCAGCTTGCAGTTATTCCAATTCAGCAAACACAATTCACTACACAACTTGAACGATATATTCGCACTGATATTAGATATCGTAGTTAACCGATGAACTATAAAGTGGACTGCACTATGTGTATGCATCTTTTAAACTGAATACAAGGACGTCTTTTGAATGTAAAACTTTTCGATGAGTGATACGACCTACTTTACATTAGCTGTAGGTACTATTATATTTTCATCGGGGTTGTTTTCATGAGTTACGTGTTGTGATCGACATTATTATATTATCTATTAAATATGAATCAAATAAAAGTTTATAAACTTCCTATCGATTATTTAGCTTGAATATAGAACGGACTAGCTTTTATAAAAAAAAAAATTCTATAACTTTCAGTCGTGTACGTTTCATTACATTACTAAAACTATTTTATCTTGGTTTCTTATTAATATGCACATGTTTTTTTATAAAAATATATTAGATCACTTAGTATCATTTGCAAGTATGTTTAAAAAAGTTGTAAGCGTAAACAAAAAAAGTTTCAAAAGTTCCAGTGTACTTACCGACAGTCCTGGATTACAGCTGGACGTGATAGAATTCTTCCTGAACTTGGGGACGCATATCTGCATGGAACTCTTGCCTTTAGGTGGACCTGCACACCCATACTCGTCACTTCTGTCATTTCTAGTCAAATTAATGTTGTTGGTGTTGTTAACTTTGACCAAAATGTTACAAGTTTGAGACGCTATTTGAAAGAGGCCTTCTTCTAAGTTTCTCTTGTTATTGTACTGCCTATTGAAGTGTAAATAGTCCCACCAAGAAGGCATTTTCTTTTATGATACGTGTATGTATCGTGAGTCGCGCTGTGCAGCCAGTGGCAGCGTGCGTTCAACGGCGGCGCGCAAACCAAGTGCCAGCTTTATGTAAGCCTTCGTGAGCTTGCGCGCTAAACTTTACGTTTTGACTATGTACTGTCACGAGAAAAAGTGTGTGGTTTTCTGTTGCGGATAGTTTGATTTAAAATACTTTAAATTATTAAGAAGTTGGTTAGAAATCTGTTTCGTTTTAATTCTTTATATATCCAGCTCAATCCTCTGTAAAAATAAAATAACCATATTTATTCTTTTATTTAAGTGCATATATTGTTTAGATCGTAAATGTTTATGGTTATATTAAGTAACACAGTAGGTAAATCTAAAGATTTTAGGCGAACGGTGTATTAGAAAAAAATAATGAATATATAGATCTATAATTTAGTAGAACACTGTTAAACATCGGTTGTTTTATTGTACAGCGACTACCATCAGATCTTCTCAACTTACTAGACGACATTAGTGTCCTGTAAATCGACATTTACGGGCTTTTTAAAACTCCAATTATCCGTAAAATTAAAATAGATGTCGTTTGTCAACCTGGAGCGAAGGCATAACGAGCTGGCCGAAGCATGTATGAAATATGTGAGTTTTTACACATTTTCAATAATTTATTCGCTTTCAGTCTACAAATTCGATTACTCGTAACGGCATTGAATAGTCTACAAGTAATAGAAATCACATCAACCATGAGCCTAATATATGATCAATGCAGAGTAATAATAAAATACATAATTAAATAAACGGAATCTCTAAGTCCTTTTAATAAATGATGTTAAGGCAAGAAGGGTGGAAATATGTAAAAGAAAAATTAGGTAAAAAAGACTATACTGTATTAATATTATTGACTTTATTTTTTATTTATGACTTTGTTTTAATTAAGAGACAGAGAGAACTATTACAATAGAGACACGTTATACATACATACCTAGTATTTTATTTATAACTAGATGAACTAAACATTTTCAAGCAAATCCTGGTACCACGATAAAGTATTTTCCTTTTTTGGGTTTATATATTTAAGCCTACGACTCTCCCTAGTAATGAAGCTTTCTATTGGTAAGAGAATCAAAATCACAAACTTTCATCTCTTTTTATATAAAAATACATATGAATTTACATTCGAAAAACATTTTAATATAAAAGAAAATGATTTCAAGTTAAAGAACTTTTCAACATATTTCATCCAGTTTATGATCTTTCACCAAAATCCAATCCTATCCTATCGTATATAAATGTGAATGTAAGTTTGTTTATTACTCTTTCACGTGAAAACTGCTTAACCAATCATCATGAAATTTTGTGAACATATTCTTTTTTTTTAATGGAATATGGGGCAGACGAGCAGGCGTATTGCCTGATGGTAAGCGATTATCGCTGCTCATGGACACCCGTAACACCAGAGGCGTCACAAGTGCGTTGCCGGCCTTTGGGGGATGGGGAGAGGGATGGGGGAAGGGGGTATGGGCCTCCGGTATCCTCACTCACTAAGTGAAACACAGTGCAAGTGCTGTTTCACACAAGTTTGCTGTGAGATCGTGGTATCACTACGGTCGAGCCGGCCCATTCATGCCGAGCGTGGCTATTCCACGTAAAAAGAGGTATTAGAAGTATCATAGGATACTTTTTATTAAATACGAGCGAAGCCGCGGGCGAAAGTTAGTAATTTTCATAAATTAAATAGGTACATTAAAATACCTAAGTATACTTTACACTCGATATTAAGTTTTCTCGTCGATTGTACGTTCCGCAGGTAGATTATTAATTAATTCTCTTATATTGACTTTTCAACAACACATGTGATAGATACATTAGGGAATAAACGGTGTTACAGATAAGACACGTAAATATCATTAAAAACGTAATTTATTATTTATTTTCTACTTACATAGAGTTCTGTTTCAGCCATGAAATAATATAACTTTTAATAACGTAATAGTATTTTCAGTAAGTTATCATAACTTACTTGTTGTATTTTTATATTATATGTTAACTCTATTATAAATACATAATTCTCGTGTCAAGTTGTTACCCACTATGAACACCGAAACTATCTTACCGAGTTTTTTTAAGCAATGTGTGTTCCTGGCGTGCCTAAGATATTTTTTGTTAAAACCACGCTTGGACCATTAGGAGCCGAGCATGACTGTAAAGAGGCGCAGATGAGATTCAGCTGCGTGGGTCAGCTCTCTCCAAAAATAAATCAATTTCGCCCGTTTTTTATAACTTTTGGTTTTTATTGATACTGGGCCCCTATTAGTTTTTAGGATAATGTTGAATAGCATATATCTTTCTTTAATAAATGGCCTTGAGACAGTTACATATTACCGTTATAACACCGCTTTCCACCAAACAAACTCTTCAGGCTAATAATATTATCTTAAAAAGTATTTTACTCGATTTAAGCGTAAGCGACTGCCGATTAAGAGGTCTCGGTTTCCATTCCCGGGTCGGACTGCTGTTAAGATTTTCTTACAAGAAATTCTTAATAGCAGCCTGGAGTATGGAAGATCCCGCCCGTGCCACGGAGAGCACGTTAAGCTGTAGGTCCCGGTTATTATTAACATCAATGGCAATCGTTATTGGGAAGTCAGGGCCCTCAAATATACTGACAACTAGTTCAACCTTCGAATTCAGTTCACCCTCAGGCTTGCGGAGGTCTGATGCCAGTCGCTACGTGGAAAAACTGAAATTCAGGTAAAACTGGTTGTACTAGTAGCCGACCCCACATAATCTTGGGAACAATAAAGGCTAGGAAGATGATGATTATTACACTAAGTTTACGTTTAATTAAATTTATTGTTTATAGTCAAACATACAATTAATTCAATTATACGAGTATGTAGTGCCTACTTATTTATTTATTTCATGAAAACATATGAAATGACTTAGTATTTGTCCTTTAATATAATAAATATATATTTGTTACATATCGTATTCGTTACATTATTGAACAAACACATATTTTCAAATAAATTAAAAGTATTTTCTACTAAAGTATTAGAAATATTGTTCTTGTATGTTAACAGACGGTGCGACACGACTCGTGTAGAGCAATGCCCTCAGAATGTGAAATGCTTTGTTACAACAACAGACGCTAAATAAAATTGTTGGCAGAACAATATAAATATTATCTGTGTATGAAAAGAAAAAGTACATTTTGACGTTTTGATTTTTTACATCGCTTGTAATCTAAACAAGAAAAAAAATTCGAAGATCGTTTTTTGTTTTTTCGAAAAACGGTCCCCATTTCATGTCATCCACGATGACTTGAAGGCTCGAAGACTTAGAATTGAAGAGTAAAATACTTGACATATGCAGAAATAGCTGATCCGAGTGATCCGGCTTCATCAAAAGAAGAAGAAGAAAAAACTTTTGATAGAATTTATATAGTAAGGATCGTCCGATCCGCTCAAAAGTCAGTATGTCCACCAACCGATTTACATTCAAACAGAAAGTACCTACATGATTTCTTTCTTAGTGAACTGGCAGAACTTAATCCATAGCAAACCTTAAGTTACTGATAAATATAAATATAATATTTATGTATATGGCAATATGTATATCTATTTAGAACTTCTCTAAAAGGTCAAGAGCCAGTTTCTTTTTAAATTTATATAGGTGATTACGACCACATAGAAAAATGAAGTGTTGTATAGATAACATGACGCGTCGGGGTTTTATGACCAGCCCCCCAAATACTGGCCTACTGTGTAGAAATGGACTATATTTAGTAGCTGACCCACGCAACCTCGTTTGCGTTTTCAATAGGGAATCACGCACGTAGTATGATTTTTTCCCCCGTTTTTGAAACATTCTTCATTGGTGTTCCACTCCTATTGGACTCAGCATGATGATATATAGCCTATAGCCTTCCTCGATATATGGGCTAGCTAACACTGAAAGATTTTTTTAATCGGACCAGCGGTTCCTGATATTAGCGCGTTCAAATAAACAAACTCTTCAGCTTTATAATATTGGTATAGATTTGTGTATGTATGTTTATATATGTTTAAATATTTAGTGATCTATTATCATTTTAACTGACTACTTAATATGTAACCTCTGTGTACTTTACCTTTAATATTTTTGCACCACCCAAAGATTGATTGGAAGAGAATGCCCTGGGCATTAAGTCCGCCGATGTACAAAATTAGTGCATAAAGTTTTTAAATATATAAATATAGTGTATATCACACACACACACACGGGTTATTATTACAAATCTATTAACACCTTGCTCATTAAAATCTTCGGGATTCTAGTTGGTCTAGAGAACTCTTAAATATTAAACTCAAAGTAGTAGCGTCTTTATATTGGAGTAGGTAGTCCTGGTGATGGTTAGCCCTGACATTAAAGATCGCTGCCAGCGAAGTCTTTCTACTATTCGAAACAAAAGTAACATTATCTAATAACTACTTCGTGTACTCGGTAAAAGATACACTAGCTTTTCTAATTTAAATAACATTTAAATAAAAGGTACACTGCTATATCTATTGTTATTTACTGCCCTATACACATACCTTTTTTGTGAAAAAAAATACCATTGACTCCAATTTACATTTCACGAAAGAGAAGATAGCTGTTCGTAGCAATGCGTAGGCATTCGTAGAGTTCGTGACGGCCTGCGGAGACGTAGCAAAATAATGGCCGTGTAAAGTTATAGCATAAAATGTTGTCAAAATGCTGCAGTAATTCTTAAGGTATAAGAACAACATATTGTATTAGCCAGTAACTTCGTTGTATTAAAATTTCATCCTTAAACCTTTATTCCAATAAGAATAATGTCTGTTATTCGTAAAATATACATAAGTCCATTGTGGTAAAATTGGAGAGTTTGTTTGTAATATTAAAATAACCACTTTTTACTAAATACTAAATACATAGGTATGTATACACTGTATATATATCAAAAAAATTATACCTATCTTTTCAGTCTCTTTGCTCCGGCTAATCTCTGGGACGACTGAACCAATTTTGACGGGACTTTCACTGACAGGTAGCTGAAGATATATGAAGATGAGAAATTTATGCTCCCTTTTTCAAATTAGCTTCAATTTATATTTATTACATCATATGCTATTATATGATATAACTAAAAAATATTTGCTTCTCGCAATTTTTCCATTATCTATGCTATAAGACGTCGCTTCGTACCAATAGGTAAGGACTCGTAGGAATTTATTGACGTTAATGATTTTTGGGAGCCTAAAAATACAAAAAAATGCTACGTATTGTTATCTTCTTTACGTAGTATTAAATGAAGTTATTTTCGATTTCTGCTCGCTTAGATCTTTTAAACTACATAACGAACTTTTATGAAATTTTCAGCAATAGAGTCATTCAAGAGGACGGTCTATATGTGTAATACATGTGTGAAATCTGCGAATTTTAAAGATATCTGTGCGAAGTCGGGCCGCGTCACTAATAGTAGGACATATATTTTCAACAGATTTAATTCTTGCCTTATTGAGAAAGTTATTACACGTACAGCAGTTACACTTCGTCTAATTATAGTACATAATCTTTTATGATACCTAAGAATCTCCTTACGACAAATATTATACTGAACTTTAACGACAACATTACGCATTAAACTCAAATTATTTAGCGACTTTAATTATCATTAACTGCCTTTCGGTTGTCTTCCCGCAATGTAACGTAATTTCTGAGGGTTTATGCTCAAATCATGTTAAGTTGCCAAAGACTCTGTGTTGTGACGTATTAAAATGGAGCAGGGTCTCAAAACACCTATTTACTCTTTAAGTGTCGTAAGTAGCGATTAAGGGACCAAACTACTCGAAATTAATATCACTGCAAAGAAAAGTAAAACTTAAAACAAAGCCTATAGACACGCGTCTAGCTAGTGTGCCTTCATGACTATTATTGTTAAGTTAGGTTGTGATGTAAATTTGAATCAGAACACATGACGTGAGAATAACCTATATTGCTTAGTTCGTCGAAAGAAAAATTGCTTTATAATATTTTGACATATGATAAAAGGTCGTAACTGCCAGTTCGTTATTTTAATGAATAATTAATTAGTCTTGAGCATAGCATGAAGTAAAATAAAAATTCCATTTAGTTTACTTACGTTTGCCCTATCACGATACATATACACACATCACGTAATTAAGTTACTTGCAGCTAACCATGCTGAAATATTTATTCGCTTTCTGTGGACACAGTACCTACAACGAGCTATGTGCTCACCCTTCAAGGTGAAACTAAATAAACAAATACTCATGTTTTCAGTGACTCATTAACTATTTAGCACTTACTAACATAACACTTGCTTGTTTTTTATAAAAAAACTAAATGGCAGTTCGTAAGACTACCATTTTCACGTCACTTTTCACCTGTCTTTCAAAGTCCATATACACCCTCCACTTCCCTTGTCTCAGTACTACCTACTCACCTACTGTTTATGTCCCATATCATCCGTAGAGGAGACAAAGGGCGTGAGTCAAACTCCCGGAAAACCGGCCTACCCACTAAACCCCGCGGCGGCATATTTGGGCAGTCGGGAGAAGTTCCAAGAACGCATCAGTGGCCTCTGGAGTCCTGCCTGCCTCACCTCACAACTGAGACCTAGCTGTTGTGTAGAAGTAACCGAACTTTGATCCCTGCACAAGTAAAAAGTTTAGCTTTCTTATACTTTCCTCAGAAGTTCTGGGTTTCGAAAAGGTTTTACGGGTTGGTTGCAACGTTAAACCGTATGAACGAAGCAAAAGATTAAAAAACCAATAACAACTAAACATAAGAATCAATATGAGTGGAAATAGAAGTCTTTTAAACACCTACATTCATACATACATACAAGATAAGGGGTTACCATTTACTGTTAAATGATAAAAGATCTATGAGCAACGACCCTTACGGTGCTCATAGATCTTTTAAAGAATAAGTTTTGAAGAAACCGTTATTTTCTTGACTTACTTAGTTATATTAGTATTTTACAGGAATTTATTTCAATCTTAATATTTAATTATTAAAATGCTAGATCTGATAGATACTTAGATAAGCTTACGGTAAAAGAAACAGTTCACTTTTTGTGAACTTACTGGCAGATTAGGTAAAAGTAGTAATTTAGCGGAGATGCGAGTGTAGCATTTACAGAACGAGTTTGACTCTTTCTACAAACGCTAACGCATATGCTTTTGTATTATTGACTAATATTTTTTGACCACGTGACCTAGCGTTGAGATGACGTCATACCTGTACATTTATTAGCTTTCTGTTATCGTTTACCATTGTAGAAAGAATGTTACGTAGCCCTAAACATGTCACACAGCACTTAAGGTCTGTGGAATGTATTTTTATAAGGACGATGTTACGTTTCCATAAACATCTCACACGGCACTTGACATCTGCGGAATATGCTAAGATAAGAATGGCGACGTTGGACCTCAACCGAATTTATGAAATATAATTTAAGTTCATTCTGGCTTCACACTTCGAGGTGGAATCACTAGGCTAGTTAGCTCTAAGTTATTACATTGTAAAATTAGCAATTAATTAAATTTACTTAAATATTATAAATTGCTTTATTTTGGAACCTCCGAACGCGGCTATCGTAATTAGAATATCAACTTGGACGGGGGCCGCTCTGTGAGGTTGTTATATGATAAGTTTTACTTTTATGATGGTATTTTTAAGACTTCAAAAAATGTACCATAATGGGGTTTAAAACGAAAACTTTTGTGATGTGATCGCAATTCTATGTGCTAGTAATGGCAAGTTCAAGTGTTCCTACAGTTTATATTAAATAACCTGTACTTATAAGCTATGTGCTCAACATATAGTTATTTATCACACAACGCCATCTAGTTCCAAACAAAGCAGAACTTGTACTATGGGTACTAGACAATTAATATAAATATATATTTATATTTTTTTGTTAATACATACATATTGTACATAGAAAACACCGAAACCCCAAAATCTGTCTATCATCTGTAGTCATACAAACATTTGATCTGACCCGGGAATCGAACCCAAAACCCCATGCACAGCAATCGCATAAGCTATCACTGTGCCACTGAAACAGTCAAACATTATTTTCCCTATCTACAATACTTTTTACAAAGGCCACTTAATAAGCAGTTGTGTTATCACTACATAGTATAAAACAAAGTCGCCTTTTCTGTCCCTATATCCTTATGTGCGCTTAAATCTTTAAAACTACGCAACGGATTTTGATGCGGTTTTTTCCAATAGATAGAGTGATTCAAGAGGAAGGTTTATATGTATAATACATGCATCATATACTAAGGCAACATTGCTAATTTTAGAGGTTTCTAACGTGATGTCGTAAATTAACCTATTTTTTTGGGCTTATTTAGCAATTTAGCCTTCTGTAGTGTATTTAATTTAGTATAAGCATTGCACCCGTGCGAAGCCGGGGCGGGTCGCTAGTATCTTATATATTATCATAGTTGATTAGGTAAATATCATTAATTTCATCCAACAAACCAAACTACTACTTTATACATCCACTAGCTGACCCACGCAACCTCGTTTACGACTTCTATTGCCCGTAGCGTGAATTTTCCCGCGTTTTTTAAACATTCTTCATTGGTGCTCCGCTCTTATTAGTATTAGCGTGATGATATATACGCCTTCCTCGATAAATGGACTATCCAACACTGAAATAATTTTTCAAATCAGACCTGCGGTACCTGAGATTAGCGCGTTCAAAAAAACTTACTCTTCAGCTTTATAATATTAGTATAGATTAAATCACAATCCTTTCCTTCAGGATAAACAAATGCAATCCCAGTCATATATATATAAAGAAAAAAATAAAACATTACAATATTTGCTCTATAAAAATAAAGTATATTGCTATCAAAACATTTATTAGTATAAATTAGTCATACATTTTGGTCATCCCTTATTAATACTAGCTTGAAGATTCATTAAAGACCTCCCTCATTTCAACATCATCAGAAACTGATTCAGTATCATCAGGTTCGTCTAATAACGCTTGCAACTGATGTATGGAAGTGACCAATACATGGAATTGTTTCTTTCTCAGAGCTAATCGACTCTCCAATTGCTGTTTGGAAGATTCCAGACTAGCGAGCTCCGCCTTCAAAGTACTGAGCCTTTCTAAAGTATCTTTTCTATCCGGTTGTTCACTTATCACTTTGGCTAAGACATCATACTCAATTCTGTTTTTCCTAACAGTTTTTGCTTGAGTCAGATCTGATTTGCTCTTTTCAATGTTCCCTTTGGCTATTTCTATGCCATTTTCTAATATATTTGACAAATCTTCATAACTTTTTAATTCTGCTGACATCATTTCAGAACCCAACTGAGATTTAGTGACTGCAAACTCGCATTGTGCTAGTTGAGCTAGCATCCTATCGTGAGTTGATTTGCTGAAACACATAGAAAATTTAAGATTATTTGTGACAATAATAAATATTTTTGGTTCAAAAGCAATTTATTCAAATTAAGACTACATTATCAAACTAAGTACAACTTGTATTTTAGCTTACGGTGCTAAACTATACAACACAGTATATTAAACAATATGTGTTTAAATAAAATAAATATTTCGGACATCTTATACACAACGCCATCTAGTCCCAAGCTAAGCAGAGCTTGTGTTATGGATACTAGACAACTGATATAAAGTTAAAGTTTGTATTGTGTAATTTATTTTATTTATTAATTACTATTTTTAATCATTTTCTATAAATATGTTTAATTCCAAACTATCACATTTTATCTGATGTACAATTATATATTACGGAATACTTTTATATGTTTGTTTACCATAATTTTAAACCTGGCCATAATCCTCATCATCATCATCATCGTTATAGCAAGTAGAGGTCATAGTCACAGAGCAGTCGTAATATTTAGTTATTTATGGAGTTAAGGTTAGAATTATTTATTTCTCAAAAATTACAAATAACTTCACATAAGAAATAAACATAATTAATAAAAGTAGTAGTAGTACTTATCGTATTCAATCAGTAAAAAGCCAATTTCATACAATAAAATGTTAGTTCTCTTACAGTAAATAAAAAATGCTAACCTCTCTTCGGGTTTTTCGTCCGTACTATTACACCATTTTATTAGCGTTTTCAGAAGCACATTTAACCTTCTATCGTCACCAGTTCCATCTCCGTCTATGAGAAGCCTTCTGCGAATAACGTCCTCTGAAATAATAGAAATTTTTGTTTTGAAATTAAAATTGTTTTACCTGAATATAAACAAAACATTTATAGAATGAAATAGCATACCGTCTCCCATATTGATTTTGTAGAGACTTCTCAGTTTAACCGATGTATAACAATGATTTATTTCTCTACTTCTGAATGCAAAGCATTTAATGAAAATGCAGGAACGGCAAAACAAATATTCTTGGGAAATATATTCCTTGTAAAATGTGACAGAGTTGACACTGTCACTCACTGACACTCGACCACTCGGCAATCAATGGGGTCCGTTTATTACTTGCATTAAAATTAAATTAAATTCCACATTGATAACAAATTTTTTGATGTTTACATTATTACTTACATTATTTACAAATTTTATAATTTCCGAAAAATAATTTAAATTTTTCGTCAATTTTCAGAACGCTGAGTAGGTTGTCAGATGTCACATATTGTTTTGCCTTTGTATTTCATTCAACTTGTGCAAAGAAAATTATGGCTATTTATTTTAGTGTGGTGAATATCGTTAAGGATTTTATCCAAAACGGAGCAATCTTAAGTTAACAAGATTGAATAGATTATAAGAAATCATGGAAAACCCAACTTTTAGTGATAAAATCGAGTCTTACTTTTCGGAGCTTGGGCGATGGCTAGTATTTTGTAGTTAAATATTTTTTAAGTTTGAAGTTTTCAAAATATAGTTAAATTCATTATCATTTTAATTTTAGGAAGGTGTGGCGGAGCATACTGTTGGGTCAAGTAATATCATTACTTCTGAGTGGAAAGTGTATACTTACTACATTGCTGCAAAGTGCTACATGGCAATTTCCTACCACTGCACAATTGGTGGTCCCGTACTTAGCGCTCTTTATATTATTCACTCCATCATTACTGTGTAATGGGCTAGAGAAGCTATCCAAGTAAGTTCCATTAAAGTCTGAAATAATATTAAACTATGTCTTGTGTCAATCATTAATTCATTCTTGTTTTTTTTATTTTATTGACTGCCTCGGTGGCGTAGTGGTAGCGTATGCGACTGCTAAGCTTGAGGTCTCGGGTTCGATTCCCGGGTCGGACCAAATGTTTGTATGATCTGCAAATATTTGTTTCGGAATTTGGGTGTTTTCTATGTATATTATGTATGTTTTTACAAAAAAATAGTATTTAAGTATTTATATCAGTTATCTAGTACCCATAATACAAGCTCTGCTTAGCTTGGGACTAGATGGCGTTGTGTGTTAGATGTCCGAAATATGTATGTATGTATATATAAAAATATGCAAGATCCATGACAAACTTACAACAATATATAATTACACTGGTTTTTCTAATTGTTAAAATTACTTTCCATACTTTTTAACAAAATGTAAATAATTTAATGAGGCTATACATTACTATTAATATAATTTAAAATCACATAAACACAGTTTACCTTTTGCAATAGACACTGCCAAAATAAATAGCACTAAACAAAGAACTAGTTCAAAAGCCAGAGTCATGAGGACTTCTAATATCTTCAAACAAAATTATTATTTTAAAGATCTCAAAAATTTTAAAAATATTTTCAGTCACTATTTTACTGAGCATATTTTTTTTTGTTGGACACAGCCTTAATAAAAAAGTATGATCATGTAATAAATAATCTAAAGTGCTAATAGAAATAGAAAAAATCTTCATTAATACATAAATCTTTCAAAACAATACAGTTGATTATAACATACAATCTAAATATACTTATTTAATACCAAGAATATTATTAGAAGGTTCAATTTATCCTGAATTTTTTCAGACACATTTATGTAGTTTTTTTTTATTATTATTATTATATAAGGGCAAATGAGCAGACGTACCGCCCATGGACACCTGCAACACCAGAGACGTTACAGGTGCGTTGCCGGCCTTTCAGGAAGGAGTATGCTCTTTTCTTGCAAGATCGTATTGGTCCGGGAACAACGCAGGCGACAGCTCATTCCACAGTTTTGCTGTGCGCGGCAGAAATCTGCTATTAATCAGCTACACATAACCATACTCTCCATTTAACCAACTACATAATTGCATATAAAACAGTGTCATCACCATTTAATATCATTAAAGAAGGTAATCATCAATGCATTTATCATTCAATGATTACAGACGGTGGTGGGTGGTAATCATTGCATGTACATTAGATGTAGAAGCTGGTTGGCTGCTAGTCATGTCACAGAGATTCACATCAGTGTTGAGCTGACAACTGTTAGCGTGCAGTGGTGTTGGTGCAGCGCTTGTAGGAGGAGCGTGGGGTGGCCAGAGGCTTGGTGTGGTCCATGTTGCGGGTGCTACTATGGGCCTCATGGCTGTTGTGTGTGTTGTTTGGGCTGATGTTGAGGGTGCACCCACTGATGGTATGTAAATCAAATTTTTTAATTTAACACCCTACTATGTGTTAATTGTCTAGCTTCTTAAGATTCCGTGATGTATTTAATAGATATATTTGACACATAGATCAGGCAGTGGCTGTAGTCACTCATCTTGTATAGCCACTGGTAATGTCCAAGCAAACTACCCATCAATATCTTTTTTAATACATAGTTTATTTTGTGTTTATATGAGTCACATAATAATTAGGATTACTGTTGCACACTAATATATAATTTATAACAAATCTAAATACATACTACCAGAGACAATAATATATAATAGACCGCTCCTCCTTTGGGGCAAACTGTACTTCTGGAAAAGTTGCTTAAATCTAGATGGCGCTCAAAATAAGGTACTAGAAACAGCTTTACAAAGTTTAACATTATTTTATTGATATATTTCAATTCTAGTAATTATATTATTATTTTCCAAATATAAATCTTGCTTTCTAAAGCTTGCTTTTAAAAAATATTTTTCAATTGCATAACTACAAGTTAGCACCTATGTTTAAGAGATGTCGTTGCAATCGATTTAAAGAAACTTGAAATTAATGACATTTTAACTTCGCTAGATGTCACTTTTTTAAGTTTTTAATTTTACACAAAATATATATTTGCTGGACGCGCGATGACAGCGCCAACTAGCGGCTACTATTACGTCGGTCTTTGAAATGTCAAATAGTTGGTAGCATGTGACGTAAATGTCAAGTCATAACTGTCTAGGGTTACTAGATATACATGTACTTAAAAAAATCCTTACAAACATGTACTCTTTTACTAGTATATGTGGCCTAAATTATTATACAGGGTCTGTCGTAAATAATGGATAAGTCGTAAACTGGAGTTGGTCCGGCTATGAGACTATTAGAAAATCGTATCTTTTTGCCAGGGTTTCTAACCGTATGGAAATGGCGTAGACTTTTATGTTTTTTTATAAATTTCGCTACTCTTTGCATTCATTCCGTTGCCATTTCGTTAAATTTAGGTATTTCTGTGTCATTTTTTTTGTATTATAGTCTTGAAGATGTGTATTATTTAGTTTTAGTACTGTTTTAGGCGTTTTTAACGTTGGTCATTTTCAAAATTGTCATTTTAAGATTTTTTATGTTTTTGTTTTACTTAGGGTCAACTTTTGATCATTTACTGTGTAAAAAAAAAGTACGGCGCTATAGCTGCCCATGATCTTAATAAATTATCTAGTATGTGTAGATTCTAAAAAGGTATAACAATGCATACTTCACAAGTAATATTAAGCTACATGAGCGAGATCAATATCAAGGTGAGAAAATATTTTTTTCATGTAATGTTGTAAATGGTTATAAAACTTCGTCAGAATGATTTATTTCTGCCAAGATTCTTTACACAAACACTATGGGGCCACTATTAAGGATATTCAAAGAAAACTAGGTAGTTTTTTGTCAAAAAAATTTCATGCCTCCTCATTTCATAAAGGTGTTTAATTTTAAAATTGATGTGCTCTAATAGTTACATGCGACAAACATGTTACAAGTTTATTCGTAAAAAGGATCATCAGGTAAAAAAATGAACAAAGACAGCAATACAAAGGGTCTCCCCGCGTGAAAAGGACATTGTTACTAGGCACACTGCATGATGCACCGTCCCTTTCACACTCACGATGTGTGAAAAGGTTAGCATGCGTTTAGCTAGGGCGCACTCCTGATACATCTCTCAGTGTGATTTTGACCATCGCATGTGCTCTCGTTTTCATTACTGTCGTCAATTTGTTACTGCTTTCTAATATCGGACTTAGATTTTCTTTGTGATTTGGACTTGTTAACCTGGTGATATTGACAACTCAGCTCTCATTTATGGGCATCGTGTTGTGCTATCGATTGCACGTGTTATTTTGGAAAATTTTGTATATCATGCCTCAACAATACACGCCGGCCGAATACGTAAACATGCATTACATTTATGGTTTATGTGATGGCAACGCCAATAGAGCTGCTAGAGTTTATCGGGAAAAATATCCAAATGCCCGGCATCCTGACTATCGTGTCTTCATAAGAGTGCACAACACATTTTTGGAAGGACGATTTCCTGGGACCGGCGTAGGCGGGGCGAGTGCAGGACGACCACAACGCCACAGTGCAGCCGAAGTACTGGAAATAGTTGCAGAAGACCCTGGTACGTCCATAAGTGTAATTTCAAGGCGCACCGGTATACCTCAAAAATCTGTACACAGGATTTTAAAAAGGCATGAATTATATCCCTATCATTATCAAAGGGTCCAAACATTAATGCCAAGGGACGCTGCTGCGAGAATAACATTTTGTCGCATAATGCTGCGAAAGATGAGGGAAGACCAAAGTTTTTTTAATAAAATTTTATGGAGTGACGAGTCAACGTGTCGAAAAGATGGTTTTTTGAATCTTCACAACATACACAGCTGGCAACTCGAAAACCCAAGACTTATCCGAGAAGACCGATCGCAATATCAATTTAAAATTAATTTATGGACTGGCATTATTAATGGCAAAATCATTGGTCCATTCGAATTGCCGGCAATATTAAATGCGGATATGTATTTGAATTTTTTAGCAAATACTTTACCTAGTTTACTGCAAGACGTCCCACAAGAGATAAGAAATGAGATGTGGCTACAAAATGATGGGTGTCCAGCACACTACGCTGTTCGTGTCAGGGAATATTTAAATAATACTTATCCAGATAGATGGATAGGGCGATTGGGGCCAATTTTATGGCCTCCACGTTCGCCAGACCTGAACCCCTTGGACTTCTTTTACTGGGGCTGTATAAAAGAAAAAGTATACAGTGAAACAATAAGTTCTGTAGAAGAGTTGCGTGCGCGCATTCAAGTAGCAGCGAGAAAAATTGAAGAAGCCGGTTATGTGCGCCGGATTAAGCGATCGTTTATTAGGCGATGTAGAGCGTGCATAGCTGCCGGCGGAGGACACTTCGAACATTTAGTTTAAGTTGTTGAATAAATATTTTTACGTACTAAAACAACCTAGTTTTCTTTTGAATATCCTTAATAGTGACCCCATAGTGTTTGTGTAAAGAATCTTGGCAGAAATAAATCATTATGACGAAGTTTTATAACCATTTACAACATTACATGAAAAAAATATTTTCTCACCTTGATATTGATCTCGCTCATGTAGCTTAATATTACTTGTGAAGTATGCATTGTTATACCTTTTTAGAATCTACACATACTAGATAATTTATTAAGATCATGGGCAGCTATAGCGCCGTACTTTTTTTTTACACAGTAAATGATCAAAAGTTGACCCTAAGTAAAACAAAAACATAAAAAATCTTAAAATGACAATTTTGAAAATGACCAACGTTAAAAACGCCTAAAACAGTACTAAAACTAAATAATACACATCTTCAAGACTATAATACAAAAAAAATGACACAGAAATACCTAAATTTAACGAAATGGCAACGGAATGAATGCAAAGAGTAGCGAAATTTATAAAAAAACATAAAAGTCTACGCCATTTCCATACGGTTAGAAACCCTGGCAAAAAGATACGATTTTCTAATAGTCTCATAGCCGGACCAACTCCAGTTTACGACTTATCCATTATTTACGACAGACCCTGTAGATATTTTTTTTTAAACTAAATCATAATTGTCAGTCATCAATATGCCAATAGTTACACTATAATTCAGGTAAAAGGACTTGATTAATTTGGTTGCCCACACAATTTTATTCCCTGAAAACAATCTTATAAGCACTGGCAATTTAAAATAGTTCACCAGTCCGATTTTATAATATACGTATAACCGATTCTTGAATCAGAGAAACAATGCACTCATGAACGGCAACATTGCAAAAGTCGTTCATATCTCTAGTAGTTAATACGGAATGGCAACGTTGCTTGAGCCCCATATTCAAATAAAAAATAATAATGTTTATTTTTGAGTAATTAATTGACTGCACGGTTGGCCTAGTGGTTTAAGCGGTCACTACTGCATTAAGTGCCGTGGGTTCAAATCCCACATGGAACATCACTTTGTGTGATCCACAAAATGATGTCCTGAGTTTTTGGGTGTTCTTTGTGACCGTTACATGTATGATATACAAAAAAAAAACATTATTGTGTAAATTTATAACGACAAAAAGTACTTGCACCTTTTGTCATCTACATATGATAACTATTTTAATCAATAGGTGCAAGTAATTCTCGACTTAATCAACTTGCAGCAATCCCATTTTATTATTTACGTATTTCATTCAAGATCAACGTCATATTTAAACGACAAAAACGAGTTTTTAGAAATGTGTCATTAAGGTTGGGAATTGCAACTGTATTTATTAATTCGCGATTTTGCTTTATTTTTTGAAACCATTTAAAAAATAAAAAATTGCATTTAAACTCCCAAGTCCCTATTTTGCGCCCTAAATAGAAATTCTAAATTTATTTTCTCAGGCTTTACTTATGTCAATTGAGAAACCTACATGTAAAAGGTTTCAAGTGAATCCATTGAATGTATAAAAAGTTATTTACAAAAATTTATAATATAAATATAATACTGAGAAGCATTTATTGAGAAGCTGTTAATTTGAAATTACAAACAGTAATTTCAATTTTTTTTTGTGTACATATATAGATCTGGCTCTCAGACGATAAAATAAAATATTACATACTAACTAATATAGTTATTTGAAAACGACATCTAGTGGTACATTTTGCACTAATTCAATAACAATAAACTTGACAGTTGACTGTCAGGTTCGTATTGGTGTAGGAGGTCAGAAAATATAGTTGAAATTCACGATTTGATACACCTAGTGACATCTAGGGAACATTAAACTTACTATCAATCCGCGTACAGATCTCCGGTAGAGCATTGTGCGTCTTATATTATATTTCGTCTATGATACTACTAAAAATTTTAAAGCTAGGAGTGATTTGTACTGGTAGTGTACCTGTAACGGGTATGTACCTCTTGATCGCGAATACAACCGAAGTTATAGCCAATCAGCTAAGGTCTCTCAGTAAATACCACCTAGATATCTAATTTTCAGTGGTGAAGACAAGATATAAAAACCTATTTTATACTAGACTAAAGTTGAGAAAAATATTTAATTACTTACCTATATTCTGATATTTCAGGTAAAAACCAGTTAGTCGGCGACATGCTTTGTCTCGCCGGCTCACTACTCTTCGCGATGGTCACAGTTCTTCAAGAGATGATGCTAAAAACACAATCTTGCTCCGATTACCTTGCTCTGCTTGGTCTAACAGGAAGCATAGTGTCATGCACACAAACATTTTTTCTAGAATTTAGTGAACTAGTGGCATTCAATTGGTACGATTTAGATACGATAGTGCAATTGAGCAGTTATTGCTCTGTACAAACAATATTTCAAATACTGCAATGTTTCATGTTGAGAGATGCCGGGTCTATAATATTGCATCTGTCGTTTTTATCAGCGGACTACTATACGCTTATTGCTGGGATGTATATATTTCAGTTTAAGGTGAGTTAGTTTCTTGCCTTCTGATTTTTATTGGATATTAATTGAAATAGTCTTAGTATTCTCCCCATTACAGTACTTCATTCGCTATCTAAGTCTATTTAGTTTAAAGACGTCCACTGCTGGTAATAGGCCTTTCCCAAGATTCTCCATAACAGCCGGTCCTAGGCTTTCCACGATATTTAATTTTAAATAATTAAATACTCTATAAAGAAATTAGAAAAACAATCTGCTTTATTTTCGGCATAAATAAATATTTTGGCCACACATCGCCATCTAGTCCCAAACTAATCAGAGCTTGTATTATGGGTACTAGACAACTGATATAAATACATATTATACTTTTTTGTAAATACATACCGAAACAAATATTTTCTGATCAAACAAAAATTTGGTCCAACCTGGGAAGCGAACCCGAGACCACTAGCAAGAGTCTAATCTTATTGAAAAACAATATGTAAGTGAATTAAATCTTTACATTTTGTTATTTTACAGTTTCATGCTCTCTACTTCCTATCGTACATGTTGGCGATGGTAGGCGTGTTCCTGTTCAGCGCTAGACCGACGAGGCCACTACCTCCGATTCCCGACAGACTGCCACAGCTCGTCAACGATTCAGTACAGAGTCAAGATAATGTTTCTATGTAAGTATTTTGTTTATATCTATCTTAGTTATATTTGAGCAAGAAACAATCTTTGGCAACAAAAAAAAATTGAGAGGTGTCAAGGGACACCCGTATGGAACGAAGTTCGAAATAGAAAGACGGAACGAAAATATCTGGCTTGCTTTCTATAAGAGAGAGAGAGAGACAGACAGAGAAACATGCGCACGCCGCACGGCTTACAATAGCTTACTATAGCAAAAAGTGTCGTTACAACTTTTCGTTTTAATTTTTTCGTGTTGTAACAACTTTTCGTCTTAATTTTTTCCGTCTAGCCCCCTTTCGTAACGCGCGATAAGGGAGCGTTCAAGTATTACGTAACGCAACTTTTGAAGATTTTTGAAACCCCCCTCCTCCGGCCTGTAACGCATCGAAACGTTTTTCTGTTCGACCCCCCCTATCTAAACGTTACGTAACACTCAAGTGTCATGTTTATATTTTATAAATTTTTGGCTTACAATACACACAATTGTTTTTCTTCTTAGTTTTTGCTAATAAACTCTTAAAATAACCGCCCCTGTAACGCATCGTAACGTTTTGCCAGAAAAAATTGCGTTACGTAATACTTGAACGCTCCCTAAGGAACTTCGTTCCAATAATTATTGAATATTATCTCGCCTAATAACACTATATATTTATTTTGCAGGGAATACACAGTTCCAACACTTGACTGCATACCTATCGAAGGTCTAGAACCGCCAATGAGCAGGGATACTACATTTACCTCATTTCTCGGCGGTCCACACACCGTCCCCAACGGTATAGTGACATTTGCTCAGACCAATGGAGCCCAAATCGCTAAAGAATCATGTTAACATAAGGAAAAGTGATCATTAACTATAGAGATAGTTAAATTAAGAATTTTTCAGCAATATATTACATATAACAAAATATTTTTTGCGATGATCGCTATTGATTAGAGTTTAAGGTTGCTTTTCACTTAACAAGATCTAAGGCCATCACTGTTTGTAAAAATTATAAATATATATTCCATTATATATATATTTCGTGTCATAAATGAAATTCCACAAATATTCATCGACTTAAGAATACTCTGATAGGATTTCATAATCGAGATAGGGTATCGTCCTAAAATGTATATTCCTAGCTAATATAATTGGATCGAGTTATGCAAGCGATTGTAATTTGCACAATTTGTTGTTGGTTGGCCGAGTGGTGTCAGCGGTCGCCATGCCGCTTGCTACTGCGCCAAGTGTCGTGGGTTCAAATCCCACGCGGTACCTACAACACTTTGTGTGATCCACGAATTGTTGTCCCGAGTCTGGATGTTCTTTGTGTCCGTTTCATGTATGTTTGTAAAGTCCCCCACGACACAGGATGTTTATTCCTAATGTGGGAGTTGTTAAAAAAAAAAAAAAATCGAAATAGCGACATACTGTTTTTTGCATAAATTGAAGTAGCGACATGGCCGTTTCCTTCATAACTCGAACTAGCGAATTGCTGTCTTTTGCATAACTCGATCCAATTCCAGTTGTAGCCTATGTAAGACAGTCCGCCTTTTAGCCATATGTGTCGCAATACTAAGAATACCTCGATCTCATTAAAGTTTTATTTCATGCGAACCACTACTCTATGGCTAGGATATAAGTCTCAATATTGTTAAACATATTTTGTTTCTGTGATATTATAGTTTTGAATCTTTGATACTCAAGTACCTAGGCTATTTAAGCCTATTTAGTTAAAAAGACGGGCGACACCACACATTTCGTTGATATTTTTTTTATTATTATTAAATAACGCTTTATTTATTTCTGTTAAGGTAATTAATCCATGTTACATGTAATACATAAGTGCAATAACATTCTAATTTTAAAATTAGGAAATTGACTGGAAACTAGTAAATCTATTACATTATTATGTAATCCATTTGAATATAATGCTAGCATTACACTTTAGAGTATACCTGACAGTTTAACTTTGATGATGTTCTCATAACCGCCATTTTGGCCACGGCGGCCAGTCTCAACAGAGACCAGCCAACTACGCAGGAGATATTGTAGTGCACAAGTGTGCGCAAACACAGGTGCACTCTCTGTTCCCTCACTTTTTTTTTTTTATTGAATAGTGGGCAAACGAGCAGACGTATCACCTGATGGTAAGCGATTACCGCCGCCCATGGACACCCGCAACACCAAAAGCGTCACAAGTGCGTTGCCGACCTTTGGGGGATGGGAAAGGGGATGAGGGGAGGGGTTGGGGTATGGGCCTCCGGTATCCTCACTCACTCGGTGAAACACAGCGCAAACGCTATTTTACACCGGTTTTCTGTGAGGCCGTGGTATCACTCCGGTCGAGCCGACCCATTCATGCCGAAGCATAGCTCTCCCACGGTGAAAACGGTCACTCTGATAATCCAGGTGTATCCAGGTTGCACGACTGTGCAGGTATGTCCTCTACTCAGTTCAAGCTTCTCTGTTAGGTGTAAAGTAAACTTGTCAGTTATACTATAACGTGTATGGCTATCTTAATGTTTAATCTCACTGAATATTAGGGTTTAGATACACCGACATCTAGGTACCTAGTCATTAGCGCACACTACTCTTAAACCTAAATATACGTAGCCTGATAAGTTAAATAATGTTCCAATTGATTATATCCCTAGCAATAACTGATTTAACTGAAAACATAACGAAAACTGCCATATATTCGAATTTTTACTCAATTTTTATTCTCAGTATTAAAATATAAATATTATGTAAAAAAATTAAGTGTAGTTTATTATAAAACGACTTTGGGATTTTGGAAAATTTAGATAATTTTAAATTAATAAAGGATGACCTCGAAAGGCAGCCTTTATAATAGTACGTTAATATGACTATGGCATTTATAATAAATATAGTCTGTAAAGGATGTTAAGTAATAATAAAACGCTTCGTTAAATTATTTTAGTGCAATTTAGTTAGCAGAGAATATAAGCACTTGAATAATTATTAATCTTTTATTCCGTCGATTTAATTAAGAAAGTTCCTTTTGGCCATTATAGTATATTTATTGTTGATAATTCATTTTAACTCAAATTCTACCGACGTTATAGCGCTCAATTATTAAAAATAAGATTTTAATACATAGTGTAGTTAGTCCATTAGATAAATCTGTCGGTAATTGGTAAGATCACTGTGGAATTGAATATATTCTGTACTGTATTAGATGACTTTCTAACAAATATTACACCAATATGATGGTTGTGTTACGTTATTTGTAAAATATTGAAGCTATTTATTAAATTGTTGCAAATTATAATTAAACGCAGGACAAGATAAAACTTTGTATCTAATTTCATGATTGTAACTCAAATTTAAACGTGTACTCTAAATTGGGATTTAATTATACCATGTTTTCATGAAATCCTGTTTCATTCTTATTATATAATTACAATCCTAAAGTTTAACTATTTGTATTGGAAATAACTTTCAAGAAAGCGTAATTTTATTACTTAAGTTATATTTATTCTAAGGTATAAAAACGTACGTAATTATTAAAAACATTAAACTATTTCCATTATTAAAAAAATGGTAAGAGACAATGTTTTTGCGATTAAAACCGTACATCTCGGATGCTAGAAGACTGGTGATGGTGCACCTTACTAAGGCAAACCCTCAGAACTCTGTGATCCACCCTATAGTAGATAAAGTCATTATAACGATACCTTTTAATAAAAAACTAGCGGTTGTTTTTAGATCGCTCAAAGAGGGCACTTTTTGCCTTGCGAAGGAAGGAGGGTTATGTTTTTCGAGTGTATGTATATATACTCGTATTTCTTTGGCACGCCCCAGAGCCGTTTACTCGTCGTATTTTTATGTGATTGGTGTCAACAGATTCGTCTTTAGTGGTTAGATGACACTGTGTACATCAAAATTAAAAAGAAAAAAAAAACAAATTATAAGTAGTCGGGTATTTTTTTAATAATTGCTTAATATTTTTTAATCAAAACGTTCAAGTTCAAATCTACCCCTGATAATGTCAAGACGCCATATCCCGACTGCGGGGCAGCGTCGACGCGGCGATGGCCGGGGGTGGGGTGTTGTTGGCTGTGTCGCTTGACATCGCCAACGCCTTCAACACCCTCCCCTGGGACACAATCGCCGAGGCCCTGAGGTACCACAACGTACCGTGGTACCTCAGACGAATCCTTGCGGACTACTTCGTGGACCGGGTCATCACGTACCCGGCCCGAGACGGAGTGGTCAGCAAGAGCATGAGGTGTGGTGTTCCACAGGGGTCGGTACTTGGGCCGCTCCTGTGGAACATCGGTTACGATTGGGTCCTGCGCGGTGCTACTCTGCGGGGGGTCGGTGTAATATGTTACGCCGACGATACCCTAGTTACTGCGCGGGGCCACACGTTTCGCGACGCCGCCATCCTCGACACGGCAGGCGTCGCTCATGTGGTCCGCCGAATCAAGGCGCTGGGCCTTCAAGGCGCGCTCGAGAAATCCAAGGCCCTCTTCTTCCATGGGCCTCGGCGGGCGCCGCCTCGAGACACGACGATCATGGTGGGGGGCACCTCCATCGCCGTCGGGCGCAGCCTCAAATATCTGGGGCTGGTTCTCGATGGTCGGTGGGGATTTGCGGAGCATTTCCGGCAGCTGGCGCCGAAGGTGCTGGCGTTTGCGGGAATGTCGCCCTGCTGCGTCGTCCGCAGCGGGCCATCGCGCAGAGGGCTGCACGGGCGTACCACACCGTGTCTTACGAGGCGGCGTGTGTCCTAGCGGGCAGTCTCCCTTGGGATCTCGAGGCCGGCGTCCTCAAGCGAGTGTACGAGGAGGGCGCCCTGATTCGGCGAATTGGTGGATGCCCGCCTCCGGAGGAGATCGAGCGCTGGAGACAGGAGGCTCGCGACGATCTCTTCCGGACGTGGGCTGCAAGAATGGAGGGGAGTCCAACGGCGCTTGTTAGGACCGCTCGGCCCGTCCTGCGACAATTTGTGGAGGGGGGTCATGGGGCTCCCACGTACCACCTCACCCAACTTCTCACGGGTCACGGCTGCTTCGCCAAGTACCTGTGGGAGGTGGTGGGAGTGGAATCGGAGCCCCGGTGCCGTAACTGCACCAGCGGCGGCCCTGACCCGGCCCAACACACCCTGGCCGTTTGCGAAGCGTGGGACGGCCAAAGAGCGGCCCTGACGACCGTCATCGGCGCAGATCTCTCGCTGCCGGCCGTCATCGAAGCCATGGCCGACAGCGAACGGTGCTGGGCCGCCATCGCCTCGTTCGCTAGCGAGGTGATGACGGCCAAGAGAGAGGCCCTGCGGGAACGGGAGCAAGCTGGGCTCACTCTCCCGCCCCGCAGGCCCCCAGCGAGGGGTCGCCGGCGACAGATGTTCGCCCGCGGCCCCGAATGAGAGGCCTAGCCACTACCTGCCGCCCCTTAGCCATTAGGCGGAATGCGCCCCTCTTGTTCCGGGGGCGCATACAAACTAAGGAGAGGGGGGCCCCAACGATTTGGCCCCTCGAGTCGAGCCCAAAAGGGCGTCCCTAGCCGAGTCGCGGTGAGCATTCTATCTCGTGGCTCGGTCTTAGGTGATGAGAAACAACGTGGGGTTTAGTGGGTAGTCTGGCCTCTCTTGGAGGCCAGGAGTCCCACACGAAGCGAACCCACCGCGGTGGTCTAGCGAAGTGCGTAAATGCATTATCAACGAAAAAAAACCCCTGATAACGTATATCAAGCATCGAAGCTATCGCCTCAGTAATTGAAACATGACACAGCTCTTCATCATTTAAAACGTACGATTAGGCAAGAAGTTGTTTAAATAATAAAAAAAATACATTTTCTTGTTTTATTTTACACTTTTATTTACTATAGTCATGTCATAACATAATACAGAGAAACATAAAATAATTACACTATTTTGTGGAGGGACTCGAAAATGATTAGTTTACGAGTTAAAGTCAAATCAAGTCGCAGACTACAACCCAGTAGTTGGAAGATCAAAGGTATAAATGGTAAATAAAACTCCCATCACGAATCTTGAGCAACGTTTATAAAAACATCTGCGGTGGTGTGGTTAAAATGTGTGGTGTGATGTGTCAACAAAATTCGTGCGGGGTAAATTATTATCCAAAGAACATACTAAATATTCTTTTTTTTTATTATATAGCGGGCAAAGGAGCAGACGTATCGCCTGATGGTAAGCGATTACCGCTGACCATGGATACCCGCAGCACCAGAGGCGTTACAAATGCGTTGCCGGCCTTTTGGCATATTCCTTCCTCCTTTAACGTGCATAAATAAATTAACTGTTTAACCGGCACTATAGACACCTCCGCCCTTACTACCCTCCCAAATCAATATTATAATTTCATGCATATAGAACGAAATTATTATGTGATAACAATTCACAATGTGATGTGAGAGAAGAGAGGAACAGAGAGAGAGCGCTGTAGTTTTACATAACGGCTACTATTTCAGCGCGTAAAAGTAAATTGTCTGGTCAATGTACGCAAGTTTTCTTTAACCCGTCGAATGTCAGCTGCACAGACGGGTGTGCATAAGAAATAGCGTCCCGACGCGCTTTATGCACAGACGGGTGTGCATAAGCAATACGCTCCTATTGGTTGTCGATTTTCTACGTTTCGATTCATCTATGCCACGAACCAAATTCATAACGCGTTAGCCTTGTTTTTAATCTATATTTTTTTCATACTTCTTACAACTTGCAATAACGGAACGAACACAAAAAAAATTAAAACTTAATAGTCACGCGTCAAATTGACAAAATCGCGCCATCTTTGGAAACATTGTGTTGTGTGCTATCTCCAAACAGTTAAAAAATATGTTTAACAGAAGGAAACGGTGAGTACTTTTATATGATACTTATACAGAATTACTGGGAAATCAATGAAGTTTATGTGTGAAGTGAGATTCATTTGAGAAATAGTGTAAACATGAAGTAAAATGTAAAAAACTTTTAGAGTATGTTTACTTTTATATAAGTTTCATAGATATTTTGTTACATTATTTATATAAATAAGCTTCTGAGTGTTCTGCATGCACATAAGTTTTTAGATTATTTATTCATAAATACATTAATAAAATTAGTCCTTTGCATTATTACATTTTTTAGGTGTAATCGTGTTTCAAATAATAATTCTCGCCAATTCTCCAAAATGGTGGGACGCCATGTTCAAAGTACAGTCAGGCACAAAAAAAAGTTACTTTTTTAAACAAGAAAGTTAGGTTGATTTAATTACTTACAAATAATAATATATTTTTAAACATATTAAATGTATATTTTAGATTGGCTAGACTTCGGTCTCTAAACCGGGATCCGTCAAGATCCCCGACTCCTGAACGGAGCCGTGGTCAGCCATCGATCGCACGTCGTGCACTTTTGTTGGGTCTCATAAACCAACAAGAGGCCAGAGATCCACAAATGGATATATCACCATCCAGGTATTTATACTATACTCGTACATTACCTACGATATATCGCACATTTTATAAATAACCATCATACGATACAAATTGGTTTTGATGTTGAAATCATATAATTTGATTAATATGTATCAAGAATATATATGTATATCATTAACACATACATATATATATATATATATATATATATAGTAAATTATCCTGTTTTTTCTAGACCAAAATTCCATGCACCGCATGTGGATAATACGCCAGGTGGTTCTTTGAGAGTGACAGATAAATCGATAACTGTTCAAAGAACCCCTGGCGGTAGTCATCGAGCAGTCGCGGATGAAGTACCACTTTGGTGAGTTTCTTTTGTAACTTTTTCTTTTTTTTTTAAGATATAAAATTCTCGTGTCGCGGTGTGCGTAATTTAACTACTCCGAAACAGCTCGAGCGATTTTCGTGAATATTAGCGTGCATGTCGGCTAAGGTAAAGAATCGGACAACATCAATTTTTTTCATCCCCCTAAAGGTTAAGGGAACCACCCTTATTTTTTTTTACATTTTGGACTACATTTTTTGTTTTTATTTTTTTATGACAGCATACAAAAATACATACAACGCTAAATTTTCACCCCTCTACGATCAACCTCTATTTTTTATTAATAATTAAAGATTTTTTTTATGTTTTCCTACAAATACATGGCAAAACAACGTTAGCCGGGTCAACTAGTTTTTATATAAAATAGGTGGAATGTCAATTATATTTTTAGGAAATAAAAGTACAGAACTAGCTATAGAGTTACCTTCTCAGAAGGCAAAGTAGCAGAGTTTCAATTAATGTTTTCTTACAGCTCCAATGTATTGGAAAGAGTAGAAGCCATGGACGTGTCCGACGAGGAAGCGGCAGAGCTTATGCAAAAAGCGCCATGGCACGTCCAGAGGTGGGTGAAGGGCATGGAAGCTGCTAGCGGAACCAACATACCTTCTGCGGAGTGCAATATTGACGTTATCTCCGATGTTCATGTCATTCCATCGTCATCGGGGATAACGTCAATAAGGCAGAACAAACATGGTTGTGAAGGTAGTGATTTGGATAGCGAATTTGATGACGAGTTTGACGTCACTCCTATCGAAAACACTACCTTCACAGATTTTAGACGGGACGTACCAGATGTCGAAGAACTAGAGGGACCCATTCTAGATGTCATAAACAACCTTGAAAGGGGTATGGATGACGAAGCTGATCGTTTGCTTGGCACATCGGCAAATTTCAACTGGGTGGAGGGTTTTGAAACGTTTAGGGGAAAACCTGAACAGTTTTCGGGCCCTACACCTGGTCCCGTAAGGGATTACGATTCGGCGTATGAAGCCTTCATCGACATTTGGGATGAAGACATCATGCATCGAATCGCTTTTGAAACTAACCGGTATGCCAAGCAAACACTCGACAATTTAAAAGCGAAAGGGGAACTGAAACCATCTTCGCGTCTGCATGATTGGGCCGACACTAATGCAGACGAGTTGTTTGTCCTTTTCGGGGTGTTCATGTATATGGCAATAGATCCAAGAACAAGTCAGGCCGAATACTGGAAATCAGGCGTCCTGGGAATGCCAATTTTCAGGACCCTGATGACCTATAATCGTTATATTTTGTTGAGCAAATTTCTTCATTTTGTTGATAATTCTGATCTAAATCAGAATGTATCTCAAAATGAAGAGATTTCCTCAACAAAACTATCTAAACGATTATTTAAATTACAGCCCATACTTAAACACCTCGAAAACAAATTCAGTTCCCTTTATAATTTGGGGCGGAACATCAGTATTGATGAGTCTTTGACCTTATTTAAAGGACGCCTGTCTTGGGTCCAGACTATAAGGTCAAAGGCTGCGAGATTTGGAATCAAGTCGTATGAACTTTGCGAATCGCAAAGTGGCTATATGGCTCGATTCCAAATTTACACTGGAAAGTCGGAAGGATCGTACATTACGGATCCATCATTGAGTGTCGATCTGGGAGGTAAAAGTACCAAAGTGGTTCTTGAGCTTCTGCAAGGCCTTGAACGTCGGGGGCATTGTGTAACGATGGATAATTTTTACAATTGTCCATCATTAGCACGATACCTCAAGACTTCAGGCTTTGACTGCTTGGGGACTCTGCGGACTATTCGTCGTAATGTGCCTAGTGACATCTCGAAAGTGCCGAAAAACGTGCCAAAGGGGACTATAATCTCTCGCCAATGTGGAGATGTTTCCATCGTGTCCTGGAAAGACTCCAAATTGGTGAGTATTATATCCACCTATCACGACGACAGCACTGTCGTAGGATCGAAGGCCGGTAAGACCTTGATTAAGCCTGTGTGTGTAAATGACTACAACAGTACCATGGGGGGTATTGATCTCAAAGATCAAAAACTCTCCATGTACTTGTTAGAGCGAAAGAGAGGTGTGAAATGGTACATTAAAATGTTTAAAAGGTTTTTGAATGTAAGCATTCATAATGCTTTTATTATGTATGTGAAATCTTTGAGACGTCGCAACAAACTGTCGGTGACGCATCGTGAGTTCCGTTACGAACTTGCTCAATCTCTCGTTGAACAGCATCGCCCCTGTCAACTAAAGATTAGTGAGCCCGTAGCGCAACTCATGAGGCTGAGGCGGGATGTTGTTCACGTCCCAAAGTATGAGACTGGAAGAAATACAAGAAAAAGGTGTGTGATATGTTTTCGAGTGGGCACTAACAAAATGGTTCACTCACAATGTTCGACTTGTGACGTTTTTCTGTGTTTTGAGAAATGTTGGGAAGAGTGGCATTCCTCTAAACATCTCAAAGGACAAGAAAAACGTGGGCGAAAAAGAGAACGTAATGAGTAAACCATTTTGTGAATGTATGGTGAATGTGTGGTGAATGTATGGTGATGAATATAAGTGTAGCATTACGACGTTACCTCCCTTCCGGCTGACCCCGTCATTACTGATGTTTTTTTATCTCACTTTATTGATTAATTATTCTATAACTTATTTAACTTATTATTGACTTTATTTATTCAAAAAACAAAGGATAGAGGACGCGAAGAGAAACAAAAAAGGAAATCAGCTTGTATATATATATATTGTGACTTTGTGTTTTGGTTACCTTAACTTGCACATAGAAGTACTGTTGTCAAAAACAAACAAACTTTGTATGAATTATTTAAAAAGATGGTGCACACGAGTTTCTCATCAGCTCTTCTCATGAATGCAATACCCATCGGAGCTGGTACTTGGATTGATTTTAATTTAAACCTTTGAGTTGAATCGAAATCAATCTAAGCTCCGGTAACTCAAATCATTTCAGTGCATTTAGTATTAGTACCTTTTATCACTGAATCGATTACTCGAGTTTTGTTTTATATTTTGATGTTTGTATTTTTGATGTGTTCAAGTGCCTTTTGGGGCCTATGGAAATAAATGATTTGAGTTTGAGTTTGACCAAACAGTAAGAATATTGCTACTTAACGTTGTTTTTTCCTTTTCAAGGTTATTTATGACATCTCGATAGTCTTTACTAGCCCTTCGTTTGGGTTAGCTTAACTTCCGATTGGGAACCAATTTTGATGATTCTTTTTTATTTGAAAACTGGTGCCGATTCAATTTGGTTCAATTCTTGAAGTCGTTTTTTTATTATAGTAATTATTTAGGTAATTTTGTATTGTAATAATCATATTTATGATAATAAATAAACAAATATGTGAAGCATGTGTTTAATTTATTTTCCCTTAAAAGTAGGCAATAACGGTTTCAGCTGTATGCTACGTATAATAAGTACGTAAGTATAAAAAGTTGTGGTAATTATTTTTCGAAGAGTTGGCATTACACCTTACGGGACAGCCTTTTAGGCTTACTGACTCATAGAATTATACAGTTATTGGCATCTATAAACTATACCTATACCTAACTATGTATTTGGGACAAGAAGTATGTACTCGTACTTAGGAACATTTAATTTTGGCGATGATGTGTTTGGGTGTAGTTCATGGACTATTTAAAATATAAACATTAAATACGAATGGAGCAAAAAAATCCATCGAGATTATATTGTACGTACTACGTACCACGTAACATCTCTATGAAAAAAAACACAGTAAAGTCGGGAGCACAGGATTTTACTTTGGTCGAAATTTTTAACATAAAACACATACAGAAAGCTAAATCGTTAAATACGATAAATTACATCATTGCATCATTTCGAAAATAAAATCACAAGGAATTCACCTAAACTATATTACTGTTTCATAATAATTAAATTTCAAATTTTTTTGGAAGTAGATTTGAAAACCTAATAGACCGATTTACGTATTTAGAATATTATTTATTTATTTATTTATTTAGGTATACCAACAGCACACATACGATACACTTTTAAAAAACTTTTACAATAATATTTTCTAGTATGCATGGCTATTACAGGTACACTTAATACTCACCATATAAGATAAGGTTTATTTATCATCACTACATATTTTAGTTCGAAATAAAACAGAAAATCCTTTTCTATATTTTACGAAGTAGTTTTACTATAATAATATTTCAGATGCATACAATTGCCCACCTAGCTTATAAATAACACACTTTTGTAATTACTATTTTACGTAAAAAATTATTAGCAATAGAAATTATTGCATACTTCATCAACAACCGTCGTTGCTTACCCTCAGTAATTGTTTCTAATCACCGAGTGAGCTATGAGCCCCATTGCATACTTTTCTAGTATTAAATATTTTTTTTAACCAAAAATGCAATGATAAATAGCCAAATAATAATTTCACATTCGTATTTACGTTTGATTGCGACTGTACTTATAACCACTCATAAATTTGTATCGACCAATAGCAATAATTGCATTTGATTACGTCACGCGAACGCTAGCCGACGGGACAGGTCACGCGTGCATTCCGGCGAAATGGCGGACTTTTGTAATCGTTAAATGTAAATATTTGTTTTATTGTGATAGTTTTGTGTTTTGAAAGATAATAAGTTATGTTATAAGTGCTTAAATATATGTGTAACAGTTTATAAGTGATAGTGTATGTGTAGAAGTTATATATTTAATAATATGAATGAAAATTTTGTCAAAAATGTGCGAATGAATCATGACATACAAAAATATCACATGATTTCTCCAATATGTAAGTAATTCTTGATAAATTATGTAGTTTAAGATATTGCAAATTTCATAACGATGACAATGATGTGCGTATAATGTATTATAATTACATTTTAATACCAAAAAAACTAATTTTTCGGTAACTCATACCAAAAAATTTTTCAAGGCCTCTGACGGTTGGCATTTGGGTAACTTTCTCCGTGAAACATTGCAACGTCCAAGAGGTTAACGAATCGAACGTTTTGTTGACTCTAAAACACTCCAGTGTAGTGGGAGGAGGAAAATGTTTAAGATAATTCATCTAGTTAAAAAGTTTGTTAATGCAACTGTCTACTTTTAGAGACAAAGTCATGCGGAAACTTTAAAATATCAACGTTTTATTATTTTAAAGTTCGCCATACTATTATTAGATAACAATTGGTTTTTAGGGAGTTGTTTTATTATAAACAATTACAGATATATTCAAGCAATGTAATCTATGAGATTTTCGATTTAATCGATGGCTGACAACTATTTGTCTCTAATTAAAAAAAAAACAAATCTAGCATTCGACTAAGTATACGGACACTGCTGAAGCTACTGAGCCCGTATTTAATTTTGACTCTATCTAATTGGGTACCTTTTGTAATTTCATCTACCTATTATATTTTCAACAACCTGGTCAACAAATCTAAATATAAAATCTGTACGTCAGTTTTGACAGTTCATCACAAAGATAATACTCGAACACAACACTAAAATATTTACATCTTAGACTAAGCTTCATCTTCACTCGCAGATACGGATTTCCTAGATACTGGTGTATCGGGTCTTGAGTTTCTGGAACCGGATCTTGACCTCGACCCGGATCTAGACCTGGACCGAGACCTCGACGCACGAGACCCAGATCTGCTTCGAGAAACACTTTTAGACTTCGAACGCGATCTCGAACGGCTTTTGGATCGTGATGGTGAACGGGACTTGCTCTTAGATCTGTGAGAAAGAAAGAATTTGTAACTGCTAGTCTCTAAAAGATCTTACAACTTAAAGAACTCTCATATAAAAGACATAGAGATAGGACAGTATTTACATATTTACAACAGTACTAGTAAAGTTAAACACAGAAAAATAATTATAAATAAAAACTCACCTCGATCTTGACCTAGAGACGCTTTTAGATCGCGAACGACTTTTAGAACGAGATCTGCCCTTGGATTTAGATCGAGATCTGCTCTTGGATTTAGATCGACTTTTAGACCTAAAACAAAGAAACTTATAATTATACATTCGTTCGTAGCGAGATTTCTAAACGTCTGAAATTACAATAAACATTATGAATAATATAATAATCTTTCAAGTACAGAGTCACAAGTGTTCTGCCGCCCTTTGAATACCTTCCTAAGTTATTTAGGGAGAGAATTACATCTTCAGTAAGTGGTGTTCACGAACTCGATTTACGGTCAAATATACTTTTCGACCGATTTTGCCGGTTAAAAATACCTTTGACTCGTTCTGATCGTTCTTCGACTTCGTTACATGCTGTCTGATCAAAACTGGACAAAGCCTGTACTGTGTTAACCAGACAGAGAGAAGATTTACAACAAATAATACCTAATGAAATAACTGTTTAAATTTAATTAGATTTCTATAAATTATTTTCATAACTATACAAAACTAATATAGATAAATTCTAGAATCAAACTCACTTCAAAATATTTGCTATTAGTTAAATTGGAAGCTTATATGTGAGAGCTACGCTTCGGCATGAATCTGCCGGCTCGACCAGAGTGATACCATGGCCTCACAGAAAACCGCTGTGAAATAGCGCTTGCGCTGTGTTTCACCGAGTGAGTGAGGATACCGGAGGCCCAGACCGCAACCCCCATTCCCCAAAGGTCGGCAAGGCACTTGTGACGCCTCTGGTGGTGCGAGTGTCTATTGGCGGGGGTAATCGCTTACCATCAGGTGATACGCCTGCTCGTTTGTCCACTATACAATAATTTAAAAAAAAATGCAGTGGAGATACAAAATACAACCTTCCTATTTTTCGGGGAGAATTCTTTACACTGACAAATTAGTTGTAGTAGTAGTTGTTAGGTTTTAGATGTAAAAATATTTTATACAAACCGAAACCGGTTGTACAATTGAGTTTCATTCTAGAATGTATTGCAACAAGTTCCATCAAGTGCCGACAATCGAGAGTATAAACTACCTAATATAGATAAATAATTATGTTTATGGTGTTTACCTGTCTCGGCTATTAGACCTTGAACGACTTCTTGAACGGGACTTGCTTTTAGATCTTGAACGGCTTTTGGCTGACCCCGATCTGCTATGTGACTTTGACTTGCTTTTTCGTGACCTACAAGTGCAACAATAAAAAAATTAACAAAACAATCGATTTCATAAACTGGATAAATTTAAATGGGACCACACAGAAAGCACTAGCTTTCAAATAAAAAAAAAGAAATCATAAAAAACGGTTCACCCAGTCAAAAGTGCCGTGTCAAAAGGAGAGCCGTGGGAGAGCCATGCTTCGGCATGAATGGGCCGGCTCGACCGGAGTAATACCACGGCCTCACAGAAAACCGGTGTGAAATAGCGCTTGCGCTGTGTTTCACCGAGTGAGTGAGGATACCGGAGGCCCACACCCTAACCCCTACCTTATCCCCCTCCCCTTCCCCCTAAAGGCTCCCTTAAAGACCGGCAACGCACTTGTGACGCCTCTGGTGTTGCGGGTGTCTATGGGTGGCGGTAATCGCTTACCATCAGGCGATACGTCTGCTCGTTTGCCCCCTATTCAATTAAAAAAAAAAGGTAACAAACATAAAAAAAACATTAGAATTGAGAACCTCCTCCCTTTTTTAAAGTAGGTTAATTAATTAATTCATTTGTTAAGCAGATGGATCATAGACATAAATTGTGTGTCAATTGATTAAAAATACAATAAGCTAGTTAACCTCTCGGGTGCGGCAACACGGATCCATGTTTGTCCCGTCGGTGCGGCACACACGGATCCATGTTTTCCGCAGTTAACTTGCATTTTAATTAATTTTGGGTATTAAAGTTATTATAATGAAGTCTAGAAAGGTTTGTTATGCATTTGCTTTATACGAACAACATTTTAAAACATTCGTTTGTCAAGTGCGCTTCAAGAGCCGTTAAAAAAACGAGTTCCAATTTCAAAGTTGACGATGACGCAACGCGATCTTTCAAGTGCCTCTTAAAATTGATTTTTTGCCGATAACGTGGTTTTGAAGGTAGTTTGTTCTTATATTTTACTTATTATACTTATTTTAGGAACCACTATCAATACGAATTGAGGCATAAATCATGCGTAATTTTGAATAGTGTTACTCAAAAAGTTACCGAGTCTATTACCTATTGAAAAGGGCTTACTCATTTGAAGGTTTTTACGCATTTATTCTGTTGTTCTTATGTTTTTATTGATAAAATGATATAATTGCGATGATAATCTTATATAGAATATAGAATAGCAACAAAAATGTGTTAGAAAAGCTAAATATTTAAATAAACACTTATTTTTTGCCTGACGAGCGAAATTAGACGCACACATACACAGGGCTCCCACGCCATTACTGTTCTACATCATCATCAGCCTATCGCAGTCCACTGCTGGACATAGGCCTCTCCAATAGCACGCCACTTAAAATTGTATATCGCCGTTGATTCGTGTTTGCACGCAGCCTAGCGGGAAGTCCCGGAACTATTAACACCCACACATACACAGTAGTGACGGACAATGAACAAGACGTAAACTGATCTTTGTTTATGTTTTACTAAATTATTTTGTATTGACCATAGACTTTGTGTGTCACATAATGGAACGATCAGTTTGTTCTCTTTAGCATTCAGTCATTTTCATAGAGTTTAGAGAATTCTCAGAACTTAAAAATAATAAATGAAAACTGGTCTAGCAAACGAGTCCTTTTTTTAAATAACTTGATAAATAGGTTGTTTTTTTATGTATTGTTCCTGTCTTTTGCACTAGTTAACTAAAAAAATAAATTATTTAACTAAAAAACACTATTCCTTCATATAAATACTACGTAATTTGGTGTTCTGCGCAAATAATAGTTTGATTGTAAAGTGACAAAATGGCGAATATCTCGACAGCGAAATGTGATTTTTACAAATATGTTTCTCAATGAATTTTTACTGCAGTTATAGTGTTTTTTATATCAGTAGATAGCTTAGTTATCGAACTTTATGAGGATAATAAGTAAAATGAATAATAAACCACATAAAATATTAAAATCATGTTTATTAACACAATAGGTGCGTAAATTAATACTTGGCTCAATTGTGAGTAAATAATAAAGCGATAACATTAGTTTAGTAATAAAATATGGCATAACCATGTACGCTTGTTATCCATCTTTTGAAAAATAATTACTTTTATAACCACCGAGCATTGTTTTTGAAAAGATTTGATCATTTTCGTACACCATGCACCGTGCTGCAAAATTTTGCAATTTCGCCGCACGGTGCATGGAACCGGAAGTACCCGTTCGCGCATCCGAAAGATTAAATCGAAAATATAACCATAAATTTGTTTATGGTTATGTTTTCCATTGACAACTGCTACTCCAGAGATAAAAGTGTGTTCAGCGTACGTTAGATTTTTGCGCCTCCATAAAATCTCTTCATTTAACTATCATTAGTGGTCACAATCGTTTAGTAATTTATGTCAGTAAAATTACTCATTGTCCGTGGTATAGATGCAGATGTAATAGCAATGTCAGACTGTACTGGTATGGCAATAACAGAAAAAAAACTTGGTTCTAATAATACTGTTTTTTTTGTCACTCTTTATCACTTACCTCAACATTAAACATGTTTTCAAAAAGAAACTTATGTAACCTTTCTGTAACTAATCAATATATGAGTATCATCATCATCAACAACCCATAATGTCCCACAGCTGGGCTCGTGTCTCCCTCAGGAGAGGGTTAAGGCCATACGTCCCTACGCTGGCCAAGTGCGGGTTGGGGACTGGCAACACAACGTTGTGGCTACGTAATCGTGCCGTTGGATATTTTTAACGCTCAAAGGCCTGCAAACTAAGCTTCACGACTGTTATTCTATGATAACAACCGGGATCGACTGCTTAACGTGACCTCCGAATCACGGAGACGCTGATAGTAACATGCAACCAGCGGTCACCCATCCAGGTACTGACCGCGCCGTCGTTGCTTATCCTCGGTGATTGTTTCTAATCACCGAGTACAACTGGGCTATGAGCGCCTCGATACGATTACGGCTATGTACGTACGTATAAACTTACCTATCACTATCCGAAGCAGACATAATCCTCTTCCGTCCCTTATTGCCCGGTGGACTCCGGCTGCGACTCCCGCTACCGCTGCGACTTCCACTCCCGCTGCGACTGCGACTTCGTGACTTCCTCGACCCTCTATCTGATTCGGATTCCGAAGTCGAAATAGTCTCCTTGGATACGATCTTCGCGCGTTGTTTCGCTCCAAGCTTCTCTTCGGCTTGCCTCGCAGCTCTCGCTTTTTCGCGTTTACCAATTCCTTTTTCACCCTAATAAAAGTATATCATATAAATTCAGATAGAGATCAGATTTTACTAAACTACAAAGTTTAGTCACAATGTGTTTTGAAACAAACGGTTTTAATGTTTAAAATATGGCGTTTATAAACTTAAAGTCTACTTTCAGTCCAAATAAGACTGCATCTGGATGGATCTCCTGTTATACATTAAATTATTATTGAAATTCCTCAAAAAATATACATTGCAATTAATTTAATTTGAAAATGTTTGTCCGTAGTTAATAGACGTTCGTCACGTACAGACAAACACTTTCGATCGTTCAAACGATTGTAAAGGCACTCAATAGATCTATCTTAGATTTACTTACACGTTATCAGAAATACAGAATAGGACATGGGGTACTATTTTAGTATTTAGTATATTGTTTAATACTTAACGTTATATTACTATCCTATAAATTCTAATCTTTAACAGATACACATCCTCTCAAACATACACGTACACGTGCACACTCACTCCCACGTACACGTACACTCACATACAAAGAAAGAGAAGTTCACTTCGCACTTTTCATTTTGTTCTTGTTTTAGTACTACATATTATAGTTTATTTTATAATAAATACAAGTAAAGTTGAAATACCCGTGAAATATAAAAATGAGTTGTACAAACTCTGATAACACATCATCAGATATTTTAATGCAGCAAAATAATTATTGCAATAAATAAGTTTATTATTACCTATACATTGTTTTTATGACATATTCAGCAATTAAACTTTCCATGAATTCTTACAACACTGTACACCACCGTATGGTTTCAGAACTTTTTATAGAGGATTCATATTCTATCATCTGTACATAATTAGGCATTAAAACACTCATTCGTGTTTTAATACCTCATACAACAGTTGCATATTTAACTATTATCGATTAAATAAATTTCTTATTTTAGTATTACATATTATAGTTACTTTTATAATAAATACCAATTAAGTTGAAATACCCGTGGGGAATGGCGCCGTGAGCCGAAATACAGGTATATACCTAGTTTGGCAACGGGGGCTATCTCATGTTCGATTTCACTCAAACTAGTTTTAAGTTAAACATTGTATTTTTGTCTTCGGGCGAATAAATGTAACTATTATTATTCTGAGTGATAGAAATTTCAAGTGGTCAGATAGCGGTTGTTTAGGCTTCACTCAATGAATAATGCCCGGTTCCTATATTTAACGAATCGTCATCGTGTAAAAATGTTCTAAAACCGACTACGAGTCGTAAATACCGTTCCTCAATTTATTTTTTATAGGAACGTTTTTAGCTATTCGTACCTAGACCGGATCGTTTTTCAAATATAGGAACTGGGCATAAATGTTTATAGTTTATTCTTGCTTCATTGGAGTAGCTTAAAAAACTATTTTAGACTTTATCCCACTGTGTTTAAGACACAAAATTAAATTTTAAAAAAAACGTATAGTACGTCGTAGGTGGCATTAACCCCATATCGGTGTGGTAGTGGTAGGTTAATAATATAATAGTGGGTTACCTTCTTCCTGCCCCGTTTCTTGGGCGGGTCGCTGTCACTGCCGGAGCCCCTGTTCTCCTTCTCGCGACGTTTGCGAGACTTGCCCTTACTTTTACCTTCACCGGGCTCACGCTTGCGCTTGCGCTGTTTCTCACGTCTGTTCATACGTAAAAAATATTTAATTTAAAAATCAGGTTATATAACTGTATCCCTATAAATAAGTATATCCACTGCGTGTAACTTCAGATAAACATGTTCTATGAAGTAAATAATTAAAATAAATAAATAAATATTTCGAACATCTAACACACAACGCCATCTAGTCCCAAGCTAAGCAGAGCTTGTGTTATGGGTACTAGACAACTAATATAAATACTTATATACTTTTCTTTTGTAAATACATACATATTATACATAGAAAACACCCAAACTCCGAAACAAATATTTACAGATCATACAAACATTAGGTCCGACCCGGGAATCGAACCCGAGACCTCAAGTTCATACGCTGCCACTACGCCACCGAGGCAGTCAGTCAAATTAAATATGATTGAACATAGATATTTTTGTATTAGTAGGTCTATCAGCCAATCGTGAAAAACTAGTTGGCAATTTAAATTGAATATGTAATCTTTAATGAACTGGCAAAAAACTCTTAAGGCTTTTTTTATTTCTGGTTCAATTTGGAGTGCAAAGATAACCTTAACGATAAATTGATATTATGTTCCATTTCATCTATACTGATATTAGAAAGAGGAAAGATTTGTACCTATTTTTGTATGTTTCTATGTTTGTAATGAATAGGCTCAAAAACTACTGGACCGATTTTAAAAATTCTTTCACCATTCGAAAGCTACATTATCCACGAGTAACATAGGCTATATTTTATTTTGGAAAAAAATAGGGTTCCGTAAGATATTTGGGTTTTTCGGACACAAGGTGTAAAAATCAACCAGAAAAGTTACTTATTTTGCGAAAATTTTCATGCTACGGGCTATATAAGACGCAAACGAGGTTGCGTGGGTCAGCTATGTTTTATATACAACGTGTATTTAGTATCAGCATTGCACCCGTGCGAAGCCGGGGCGGGTCGCTAGTAGCTAATATTATTAGTACATAAAAAAATCAATGTTATTTTATACGTAGGATCTTGCCGACGAAAACAGAATATATTTTACTATAAACCATTCAGAAAATGAATTGTTTGCGAATGATAATAAAACACAAATTATAGATATATAAGAGATAATAAATTACACAAAAATCGTCTCCAATAACTGGTCCAAATGGGACAACGCGAGAAGCACAAGCTTTCAAAAAAAAAAGAATCATCAAAATCGGTTCACCCAGTTGAAGTTCTGAGTAGTTACAAGTATAAAAAAATAAAGTTAAATAGAAAACCTCCTCCTTTTTTGAAGAGAGCCTAGTTCATCATATCAGCCGCAAGAAGTCCACTGCTGAACGTAGGCCTCCCCTAATGACCTCCACATTGACCGGTCGATAGCGGCCCGCATCAAACGAGTCCCTGCGATCTTAACCAGGTCGTCCGTCCACCTCGCGGGAGGTCTTCCTACGCTGCGTTTGCCGTCACGTGGTCTCCACTCAAGAACCTTTCTGCCTCATCGGTCATCGGTTCTTCGGGCTATGTGCCCTGCCCACTGCCACTTCAGTTTGCTGATTCGCTCTGCTATGTCGGTAACTTTAGTTCGTCTACGGATCTCCTCATTTCTGATTATATCTTGTAGAGAGACCCCAAGCATAGCCTAGAGAGCCTAGTTAGTTAATTTCATTTCAAATAAGAGTAAATAAGAGATACTCACGATTCTCCTTCAGGTCGAGGTCTGTCACTGCCGCTGCCCGAGTCCGACACATACTCATCCCGCCTCCTCCCGCGACCGCCCTTCGACTTGCTCTCGGCCGGCATATCCGCGAACAACAGCGCGTTCTTCGTCTTCTCTATGTATTCTTGTCGTTTCTGCAAATTCTCCACCGTACTCTTCTGCTGTTGTTCTTCGCGACGTTTGCGTTCATCTTCCTGTATGATGAAGAACATTTTTGGTAAGTAATTAATTTAATGGATAAAATCTTCTTAAAATAACTTTTGGTATTTTTAAAAGATGAAATTGAAATACGGTCGGTAGGTATACATGTAGAACAAAGATGGCTTAGCATACGGACCGACTAAATAATACAAGTGGTGACTGGGCCGTATAGTATAAATTAATATAAATAGGTATATAGGTATAAATTGTACTATGTGTAGACATTATTAAATAATAGCGGTTATATTATTACGTCATAAGACTGTGTACTTAAGTGAAAAGAGACATTGTTAATAGATTGCTTTGTTAACATAACCAATTGACATCATCACGAAATTGCTGTGTATTGCGTTCGGGAGTTTTTGTCAAACGTGCAAAATTTAAAAATATTACATTTTTAGTGTTATTTATTATTAACTGCCTCGTTGGTCTAGTGGTTGGCGTAAGCGACTGCAGATCAAGAGGTCTCGGGTTCAATTCCCGGGTCGGACTGCTGTTGGGTTTTTCCTACAAGAAATTCCTAATAGCAGCCCGGAGTATGGAAGATGGCGGTGTTTCCTGCCCGTGCTTCGGAGAGCACGTTAAGCCGTTGGTCCCGGTTGTCATGAACATCTATGGCAATCGTTATTGGGAAAACAGTGCCCTCAAATATACTGACAACTAGTTCAACCTTCGAATTCAGTTCGCCCTCAGGGTTGCGGAGGTCAGATGCCAGTCGCTCTGTGTAAAAACTGATATTCAGGTAAAACCGGTTGAACTGGTAGCCGACCCCAAATATTGGGAATAATAAAGGCTAGGAAGATGATGATGACATTTTTAGTGTTATCATAGTTTTTATACCCATGCTATAAATCCCTTATAAAAGTTGCTAAAACAGTAAAATTTTTGCCAACATTAAAACATCCTGTGTCATAGTAACCATAATATTGTTGCGCCATAAAGAGATGGATCTCGTTTGTACGAGAATAATCGAGAAGAATTGAGGACAGCGCCATCTAGTGTCGGGAAGCGCGCAACTGTGGACATTATGACGATTTCCTCGACGTTAGATGGCTCAAGAATAATCTATTTAGTCTCGAACCATCGATCGAATATTGCAGTAGATTCCAATTATGTCGACAGCCATATAAAAGCGGAACGTGTTAGCCGTACGGGCAGTATTGTTTCAAGATACAGCGAATAAACATCGAAGAGATCTTCTAGTCTACTAACGAGTGATTTAGTGATTTGTAATTAATTATTGTAAAAAGTGTTGTTAATAAATATTGTGTTATTTTTTGGTAATCAATCGACTACTTTAATTTATTTAATACCCAGCTCCTAACAATATCATCCAAACGAGTGTTAATATTGTTGTACTAAATTTCATAACGCAACTCCTTTTTCAAAAAAAGAACATTGTCAGGCACGCGCCTATCACTACAGCAGCGCCGTATTTAAAAAAAAGAACTGTCATTCACGTCATATCCCGACATTTTTGTTCGATATTAGTATTGCAAAAATGTATTACGTTGTTGTTGATAAAAATGAGTTGTACAAACTTTGATAACACATCACCAGATACTTAAATGCAGCAAAATAATTATTGCAATAAATAAGTTTATTATTACCTATACATTGTTTTTATTACATATTTAGCAATTAAACTTTCCATGAATTTACATAGAGTTCTTACAACACTGTACACCACCCTATGGTTTCAGAACTTTTTATAGATGATTCATATTCTATCACGGGTGTACATAAATAAAAGTCTTGTATGTAACTGTAGGTACATAATTAGGCATTAAAACACTCATTCGTGTTTTAATACCTCATATTTTACAACAGTTGCATATATAACTTTTATCGATTAAATTAATATCTTGTATTTTTCCTACAAAACTATTAAATATTGTTGCGCCATAACCAGATGAATCTAGTGTCCACTAGAAGAATCGAGAACTGTCGAGGACAACGCCATCTAGTGTCGGAAAGCGCGCAACTGTGTGCATTATGACGATTACTCGACGCTAGATGGCGCTACAAGCAGCTCTAGAGTAATCTATTTAGCCTAGAGACATCGATCGAATATTTTCGTAGTTTCGAGTAATTTCCACGGCCATATAAAAGCGGAACGTGTTGGCCGTAGGGACAGTATTGTTTCACGATACAGCGGATAAACATCGAAGAGATCTTCTAGTGCGACTAACAAGTGATTTAGTGATTTCTTATTGTAAAAAGTGTTATTAATAAATATTGTGTTATTTTTGGTAATTAATCGACTACTTTAATTTGGTCAATACCCAGCTCGTAACAATTTGGTGTCAGAAGTGCGATTAAAGTATGCCGGTATTACCAAAAGAGGACACGGAAGGTATCCGAACCAGGAGTCAGCGCCAGCAAGAGGCTGATCAGAGGCGATTTGGAAGTGCACAACTGCCTACATCGGAAGATCAGCAGCCAGTCATGGAAACCACGCCGTCCACGTCGGCATCGGCAGCAGCTCCAGATATCACGGCCCTAATGGCGATGCTCCAGGAGCAGGCTCGCCGCTTGGAAGAGCAGCTGCAGCGGGACAAGGAGGAGCAGGCCCGCCGCCAGGAGGAGCAGGCCCGCCGCTTGGAAGAGCAGCTGCAGCGGGACAAGGAGGAACAGGCCCGCCGCCAGGAAGAACAGATGCTCTTGTTAAAAGGCATTCATGAGACTTTCGGCAAAGAAATCAAGGTAGTGAAGGATCAGGTTCTTCAACACGAGAACCGTATCACTGAGGCCGAAACTCAGATTGCTGACGTGAAGAAGGCCTTAGGAAACCTTAAAGTTGCAGACGGAGTGGCGACTACAGTAACTGCTGCTCCTTCGGTGCGGGGGTTCAAAGTACCGCCGTTTGATGGAACATCTTCGTGGTCAGCCTACAAGATTCAGTTTGAGGCTGTTATGAAGGTGAACGGCTGGACTAAGGATCAGGCTATGACCGCGCTCACCTTGGGTCTTCGAGACCAGGCTCTAACCGTCCTCGAAGCCCTCGATAAAGAGGTTACCTATGAGCAACTGCTGGAGGCATTGGAAGCAAGATATGGTGACGCTCATCTGGAGCACGTGTTTCGTGCACAGCTGAAGGATCGTGCCCAACGCATCGGTGAAAACTTGCAACAATGGGCTCTAGAAGTTGAGAAACTGGTACGTAAGGCATACCAGTCTGCACCTGCGCTCGTTGGCGGAAATCTGGTGCAAGCTTTCATCGATGGCATTCGTGACCTCGAAGTTAGAGCTGCTGTGAGACTGGGGCACCATGAAACTCTAAAGGACGCTCTGGCCCATGCTTTGGAGGTGGAAGCTGTGAGACAAGACCATCGGTCTCATCGGGTCCGGGAGGTTGTGGCATCACCTCTGCGGGACCGATTTAAGGGGTACAGCCCTAGATGCTACGCCTGTGGTGAAAAAGGTCACCTTCGGTCCAGCTGCCTTAAGCGAAGCATAGGAAGAGAATACGAGCGGTTTCAGGAGAATAAGGCGGTTGATAGTACTGCCCGACAGCAGCAGGGCAGAGCTACTGTGAGACTTGAGCACCATGAAACTCTCAAGGACGCGCTGGCCCCTGCTTTGGAGGTGGAAGCTGTGAGACAAGACCATCGGTCTCATCGGGTCCGGGAGGATGTGGCATCACCGGTGCGGGACCGATTTAAGACGTACAGCCCTAGATGCTACGCCTGTGGTGAAAAAGGTCACCTTCGGTCCAGCTGCCCTAAGCGAAGCATAGGAAGAGAATACGAGCGGTTTCAGGAGAATAAGGCGGTTGATAGTACTGCCCGACATCGCAGTGGAAAGTCTCACGGTAACGCAGACGCATTATCAAGAAGACCTTGCCTTGAAGACTGCAAGCACTACGCCAAGCAAGAAGTAAAGGAAGCTGTTCCTATAAGGACGGTAAAGACGGACCTTAGCAACGAATGGAAGGAAAGCCTACAGCAAGCACAGCAAGAGGATGCAGATATCAAACCAATTCTCGAGTGGATTAAAGCTGAGACTCCTAAGCCACTCTGGAGCGAAGTTGCATCGCTGAGTTCGACCGCGAAGAGTTATTGGGCTCAATGGGATAGTCTAGTCATCCAGGATGGAGTCTTGTGCCGTAAATGGGAAAACACTCGAGGAGACAGCTGTCATCTGCAAATGGTTGTTCCTAAAGCTAAGATACCAGTGGTCCTGCAACTCTACCATAACGAATGTTCAGGAGGTCATATGGGAGTGAAAAAGACATTGTTAAAGATAAGGGAAAGATTCTACTGGATTCATTGTCGTGATGATGTTGAGGACTGGTGTCGCAAGTGTACCAGTTGTGCGGCCGTGAAGGGACCTCATACACGTAGCAGAGGCGCATTGAAATTGTATAATGTTGGTGCACCCTGGGAAAGAATTGCTATAGACGTGGCAGGACCGTTTCCTGAAAGTGAAAGCGGAAACAAGTACTTCATGGTCGTAATGGATTACTTCACTAAGTGGCCAGAAGTCTTTGCCATTCCCAACCAAGAGGCATCAACAGTTGCAGATAAATTAGTGCACGAAGTCTTCTGTCGTTTTGGAGTGCCTTTAGAAATCCACAGTGACCAAGGAAGAAATTTTGAGTCTCAAATATTTCAAGAAATGTGTCGAGTGATGGGTGCTCACAAAACCAGAACCACCTCTTACCACCCACAATCGGACGGAATGGTGGAACGATTTAACCAAACACTAGAGAGGTATCTGGCAAAAGTAGTTGAAAGTAAGCAAAAAGATTGGGACAAACACATCCAACCGTTTCTTCTGTCATACCGAAGTGCAGTCCACGAATGTACTTCCGTAACACCAGCTTTTGCAAACTTCGGAAGAGAACTACGGTTGCCTGCAGACTTGATCACTGGAATACCCCCTGATACCCCGCGAAGTATAACGGAGTACGCGAATGACTTGCGGAACAAGATGAATGACATTTATGAGCATGTCAGACAATCGGGCCAACAAATGTCTGAAAAGATGAAAACCCATTATGACCGGAAAGCGAATAATAAGGGCTTCGAAGAGTGTTCGCTAGTATGGCTACATAATCCAGTTCGCAGTAAAGGGAGATCTCCGAAGCTACAAGCAAAATGGGATGGGCCATACCGGGTAGTCACTAAAATGAATGATGTTACCTACCGGATACAGAAGTGTCCAAGAGGCGCCCCAAAGATAGTTCATGTAGATCGACTGGCGCGATACTACGGAACCGATAATGCTCGGGACGAGCATGTCTTAGGAGGGGGCAGTGTTGCGCCATAACCAGATGAATCTAGTGTCCACTAGAAGAATCGAGAACTGTCGAGGACAACGCCATCTAGTGTCGGAAAGCGCGCAACTGTGTGCATTATGACGATTACTCGACGCTAGATGGCGCTACAAGCAGCTCTAGAGTAATCTATTTAGCCTAGAGACATCGATCGAATATTTTCGTAGTTTCGAGTAATTTCCACGGCCATATAAAAGCGGAACGTGTTGGCCGTAGGGACAGTATTGTTTCACGATACAGCGGATAAACATCGAAGAGATCTTCTAGTGCGACTAACAAGTGATTTAGTGATTTCTTATTGTAAAAAGTGTTATTAATAAATATTGTGTTATTTTTGGTAATTAATCGACTACTTTAATTTGGTCAATACCCAGCTCGTAACAATATCATAGAGTTGGTAAAATAATTTTATATTAGTGTAAACTGAATGGCTTTTTTATCTTTATTTTGTTTTTTTTTACTGTTAGTTGTGTTTCAAACCTGTAAAAACGTTTTAAATTTTAGGGGCAGCAGGCGTTTTTTTTTTTTTTTAAGAGACAACTCCCGCACTAGGGATATTTCCTGTGTCGCGGGGGACTTTACAAACATACATGAAACGGTCGCAAAGAACACCCTGACTTAGAACAACAATTTGTGGATCACACAAAGTGTTATTCCATGTGGGATTTGAACCTACAACACTTGGCGAAGTAGAGAACGGCGTGGCGACCGCTTAACCACTAGGCCCAAACGTGCAGTTTTAAAGCGTAACTGACCTGTTGTTGCTTGAAGGCTTCCCTCTGCTCGCGCTGTCGGTCGCGCAGCGTGACCTCCTCGTCGTGCTGGCGGCGCGCCCGCGCCACGTGCCACTGCGCCTGGGACAGCAGGTCGGCGCACGTGCGCGCCTCGGCCGCCGCAGCACCCGCGGCCTGCGCGCCCGCCCCCGCCGGCCCCTCCCCGGACGCGCCCGCCGCCCCCGCCCCCGCCCCCGCCCCCGCCTCGGGCGTGGCCAGCCGCGTGAAGTGGCGGTGAGACACGTGTAGCTCGTGAACAGCACGCAGCACGAGTCGGAGATCCGACCTGCATTACACATTCGTTAATATTTACATTCGTCGATTGCGATTAACGTTTATCACTAGAGGTCTGACGGCAGTCTTTTAAATAAAAATTCGAAGTTCAGTCGTATGGTACTTTTAAAACTGGCCTCAATCTATAATAATAATAATAATATTCCGGACATCTAACACACAACGCAATCTAGCCCCAAGCTAAGCAGCGCTTGTGTTATGGGTACTAGACAACTGATATAAATACATATATACTTTTTTTTTGTAAATACATACATATTATACGTAGAAAACACCCAAACTCCGAAACAAATATTTGCAGATCATACAAACATTGGGTCCGACCCGGGAATCGAACCCGAGACCTCAAGCTTAGCAGTCGCATACACTACCACTACGCTACCGAGGCAGTCTATTAAGAAATCTATTCAGAAACTTATTAAAGCATTAAAATCCGTTGTGTAGTTAGGAAGATTTAAATCTAGAAATACAAAACGAAATGTCATTTTCTACTGTTTAGGCGCGCAACCATATAACTGCAACAACCAATTGGGGCACTTCTATAGACCGCCATTTGTTTTAGAAATTATCCAACAGTATATCTTTTTTTTGCTATGTGACGCAGTCAACTGCTAAAAATATTTTGTTTTTCCCATTGTAATATTATCGGCCGTTTTCAATAACCTATCTCCAGTTAAAACGGGATATACACGTTAGAGTGATCAATAACCTAACTCTAGTTAAAACTGGATATATACGTTAGAGTGATATGCAGGACCAATTTCTTCTCTTTTTCGGTTAATATTTAGATTTTTTAAAAATAGAAGAAAGAATACTCTCGTTAAGGTAAATTCAGCTCGCTTATAACCTTTCTGTGGTTAAAACTGAAACCAGAATATAAAAAAGTGGTCGGCGTGATACTTTGTTGGTTATACAGGATCATTTCCTCTTTTTTGGTAAGTTTTTATTAAAAAAATACTCTTTTTAAGATAAATGCAGAGCGTTTTCAATAACCTATATCTAGTTAAAGCTGGAGATAGATGAGTGCAAACGACGAAAAGAAAAATAAATAGTGTACGACCTGTCGTCCTTGAGCACGAGGGCGGCCCGGCGCCGCAGCGTGAGCGCGGTGTTGTAGGCGAGCGCGGCGTCGTGCGGCGCCACGCGGCGCGCGCGCAGCAGCGAGGCGCGCGCGGCCGGCGCGCGGCCCGCCAGCGTCTGCGCGCGCGCCACCCACGTCAGCCACTCCACGTCGTGGTGCATGCGGAACTTGCGCACGCAGTTCTCGTACTGCGTTACCAAGTACACGAACGATACTATTATTACTTTCTGTTCTGGCACTACGATCGCTCGACGCGTTAACTTCACAACAAAAGATTATACCAAAAAAAGGTAGATATAGAATATTTTGTTAACGTCTCATAAATCCATGAACGCCGAGCTGCATGAAAAATCATGACTCGTTGTCGCGTTCCGCTCGAGCCGAGCGTGCAAGCGAGAGCGAGGAACGAGCGATAGAGAGACACGATCGGCCTAAGCGTTCGGTATGCCGTAAAATCATCGTCCGTGATCAGACTTTACGAACATCCAAATTTTATTCTAAAAGCCTGTCAAATGGATTTGCTTAATGAAAACCACGAGTAGAATCCGAGACTTGGAGTCACCATACTCATTACACATGCAAAGAATAGAGCATAGCTACCCACACTATGGCGGCCAAGTGAGATTTTATTTTGAGCTTTACCTAGATATAGAACAAAACGATTGTGCTAAACCAGAAGCGAGTGAATATCGTCATCAACCCGCTGCAGTTCACTGCTGGAAACAGGCCTCTCAAGGCACACTACAAAATGTCACGAGTGTACCCTCCTCCTCCTACATCATAGTTTTAGATAATGAACTAAACATTTATTTAAACACCAGATTAAACTCTTTATCTTTTCATCACAGATACACTTATTAAACGAAAGAAGTGTATAAAATAGTAACTATTTAGATACATTTCCACACTACACATTTAAAAACGAAAATAGATTCCAAGACAATGTTACCTATTACGATAAATTCTAAGTTAACACTTACCATTTGTATAGCATTGATGTATTGTTTCTGCTCAACGTATATATGTGCAATATTCATCCATACGTCCGGGAAATCAGCAGTCGCTTCACGTACTTGAGCGAATATATCGCGGGCTTCGTTTATACAACCCTGTCACAGAAAAATCAACTTTATGTAGCTGTTAACGCACTAATAAATGAAAATTTAGAAAAAGTTGAGTCTTTAAAAGAATATTGCCAAAAAATATTTACGATTGCTATTTATGGAGCATGCGATAATAAAATAAATTTATATAATCAGTTGTCTCCAAGTAATCTAAATTCAACCATAATTAATTTTTAATCGACTTCAAAAAAGGAAGAGGTTTTCAATTCGACTGTCTTTATTTTTTTTTGTTACCTTAGAACTTTCGACTGAGTGAACCGATTTTAATGGTTCCTTTTTTATTTGAAAGCTGGTGCTTCCCGTGTCCAATTCTAGAAGTCGGTTTCTTATTGTTAAAATTTTTGGTTTCTGCACTTCTCCTCCATGAATTCTTAACTATGCCATATTTTGTACTCCCCCATTACCATAATTTTCGTAAGAAGTGGTAAAAAATTTTTGCTTCGCGTATTTAATTTAGAGATAAGACAACTCCTTCAGTAAGAATATATCCTATTTCACGGGGGACTTTACAAACACAAGACACAAAGAACACTTAGACTCAGAAAATCTTTTATCTTTTTTTTTAATTCGGACATCTAACACACAACTCCATCTAGGCCCAAGCTAAGCAGAGTTTGTGTTATGGATACTAGACAACTGATATAAATACATTTATACTTTTTTTTTGTAAATGCATACATATTATACATAGAAAATTTCTGAATCAGACAAAAGGATGACCCAGCAATGTGAATTAAATGGGGATGGAACCCACAACACAGCGTAGTAGGAAATGACGAGGTGCTCGCTTAATCTTTCGGATGCGCGAACGGGTACTTCCGGTTCCATGCACCGTGCGGCGAAATTGCAAAATTTTGCAGCACGGTGCATGGTGTACGAAAATGATCAAATCTTTTCAAAAACAATGCTCGGTGGTTATAAAAACGATTATTTTTCAAAAGATGGATAACAAGCGTACATGGTTATGCCATATTTTATTACTAAACTAATGTTATCGCTTTATTATTTACTCACAATTGAGCCAAGTATTAATTTACGCACCTATTGTGTTAATAAACATGATTTTAATATTTTATGTGGTTTATTATTCATTTTACTTATTATCCTCATAAAGTTCGATAACTAAGCTATCTACTGATATAAAAAACACTATAACTGCAGTAAAAATTCATTGAGAAACATATTTGTAAAAATCACATTTCGCTGTCGAGATATTCGCCATTTTGTCACTTTACAATCAAACTATTATTTGCGCAGAACACCAAATTACGTAGTATTTATATGAAGAAATAGTGTTTTTTAGTTAAATAATTTATTTTTTTAGTTAACTAGTGCAAAAGACAGGAACAATACATAAAAAAACAACCTATTTATCAAGATATTTAAAAAAAGGACTCGTTTGCTAGACCAGTTTTCATTTATTATTTTTAAGTTCTGAGAATTCTCTAAACTCTATGAAAATGACTGAATGCTAAAGAGAACAAACTGATCGTTCCATTATGTGACACACAAAGTCTATGGTCAATACAAAATAATTTAGTAAAACATAAACAAAGATCAGTTTACGTCTTGTTCATTGTCCGTCACTACTGTGTATGTGTGGGTGTTAATAGTTCCGGGACTTCCCGCTAGGCTGCGTGCAAACACGAATCAACGGCGATATACAATTTTAAGTGGCGTACTATTGGAGAGGCCTATATCCAGCAGTGGACAACGATAGGCTGATGATGATGTAGAACAGTAATGGCTGGGGAGCCCTGTGTATGTGTGCGTATAATTTCGCTCGTCAGGCAAAAAATAAGTGTTTATTTAAATATTTAGCTTTTCTAACACATTTTTGTTGCTATTCTATATTCTATATAAGATTCTCATCGCAATTATATCATTTTATCAATAAAAACATAAGAATAAATGCGTAAAAACCTTCAAATGAGTAAGCCCTTTTCAATAGGTAATAGACTCGGTAACTTTTTGAGTAACACTATTTCAAAATTACGCATGATTTATGCCTCAATTCGTATTGATAGTGGTTCCTAAAATAAGTATAATAAGTAAAATATAACAACAAACTACCTTCAAAACCACCTTATCGGCAAAAAATCAATTTTAAGAGGCACTTGAAAGATCGCGTTGCGTCATCGTCAACTTTGAAATTGGAACTCGTTTTTTTAACGGCTCTTGAAACGCACTTGACAAACGAATGTTTTAAAATGTTGTTCGTATAAAGCAAATGCATAACAAACCTTTCTAGACTTCATTATAATAACTTTAATACCCAAAATTAATTAAAATGCAAGTTAACTGCGGAAAACATGGATCCGTGTGTGCCGCACCGACGGGACAAACATGGATCCGTGTTGCCGCACCCGAGAGGTTAATACACTACGCTACTTATCAGTCTGCATTTAATCCTGTGCTAACTTACCTTATGTGCAAGCACACATCCGATTCCGTTGGCAGCCCAAATATTTTTTGGATCACTCTTTAGAACTTGTTTGTACATAGTTAACGCACGTTCTTGATGTCGCTTTTCCCTGTCTTTTTCGCGAGTCGGTTGGTGGAGAGTTTGGAGCCACACATTCCCTGGTGAAATTATAAAAAAATTATATGAGAACATGTTTAAACAGGACCTAAATTATATTTCTCAACTTTTATTTACAACTCTGGCATTTGGAATATACATCTTGTGTCACGGGGGACTTTCCAAACATACATGAAACGGAAACAAAAATACCCAGACTCAAAACAATAATTAGTGAATCACACAAAGTATTGTCCCATGTGGGATTTGAACTCTCACACCACATCTCCCCTGGATGTGACCACAACGACCCTTAAGCGACGGTTGGGGAGCTAACGGCCTCTACCGCGTCCCCTTCGTCGCCTCCTGCAAGCGGGATCGGCCCTTTCCCGATCACGCTCTGCGGACTCCTTCTCAAGCATAACATCTTCACAGAAGGAAACCGCAACCTCCCATTCCTCACTACTCACAAGCATTATCGTGATCAATGCTGGTGGTGACAGGTTTCGTCCGATCTGTCCGACCAGGACTCGATAAGACTCCCATGCAGGGCAGTCCTCTAGCGTGTGCTGTGCGGAGTCCCAGTCGGACCTGCAGTGGTGGCATTGTGCCGTAGCCTCACGTATGATTGTTCAGATACCCTCCGAAACAGCCGTGAGTATCTGAGTGAATCGGTGGCTTTGAAGCTCGGCAGAACGGCTCCTAAAGCGCAGGTTTAGTGTGCTTGCTACCCTTGTCGGCTCTTACGACATCCACGCGATGAATAGAAGTAGTAACACTCCATATTCTCAATTTGTCAATACTAATAAAATAAGTATTACCCAGAGCAATTAAGGAATAAGCATCATTTGAAGTAGATGAATTCTGCAATATCCTCTCAAATTTCTTTTGTCCTGGACCCCATTCTTGCTGAGCTAAATGCAGGTTGCCCAACAGTGACCATGTATCAGGATGTTCTGTATTGACCTTCAAAGCTTCTTTGAACCAGTCGGAAGCTTCGTAAATCTGACCTTTATCTCTTGCCATACATCCAAGCCTATTAATGAAAACAATTATTATTATTAGAACTTTCATAAAAGTAGTTATAACTAAATAAAATATTAATAAATTTTTATATTAGAGCTAGCTTACTCGCGCGCACCTGTGTCACTCTCAATTTAGATTTTATAAATTAAATGTAGCCTAAAGTTACTCCTTGTAACATCAATCAAAATTTCATCAAAATGGGTTCCATCGTAACATAGATTAATCGGAACAAACAGACCGACACTATTTCTTTTTTATTTTATACTAGCGACCCGCCCCGGCTTCGCACGGGTGCAATGCTGATACTAAATTAAATACACTACAGAAAAACTATGAACGTTGTATATAAAAACATAGCGGCCCGCTCCGACTTTGCACGGGCATAAAATAGAAACCTCTAAAATTAGCAATGTTGCCTTAGTATATGATGCATGTATTATACATATAAACCTTCCTCTTGAATCACTCTATCTATTGGAAAAAACCGCATCAAAATCCGTTGCGTAGTTTTAAAGATTTAAGCGCACATAGGGATATAGGGACAGAAAAGGTGACTTTGTTTTATACTATGTAGTGATAATTTGTAAAATTTGTTGTTGCTTACCTCAAATAACAGTCAATGTAATTGGGATGTTCCTTCAATATGTCCTTGTATAACTTTTCCGCCTTGTTATACATGCACAAGGCTTCATTCAGTCGGGCCAGATTATACATAGTGGTGACAGCAATGGAATTATAATATTGAGTGTCAAGTGATTCAGCGTCTGATTTTTCTCTAAAAGTACAAAACAACCATATTTTATTACAATTAAACATATCGTATGAACGTCGTTAATGAATGACAATCCACTCACGCACAGCAGCGCACTCGGCGTACACGTTAATATTTGTCAAACAGAGACAGAAATATTTTTAGAACAAATTTCAACTTGCAGTTGCGGTCGTGGTACACTTTATATTCAGAGTACTTGTTTTACCATTCAAAACTAGAACTTATTCTCTTACCTTTTTAAAGCTTCTTCCAAATAGCTTTTAGCTTCTGTCAAATTTCCTAGCCTGTAATGTAAGGCAGCAACATTGTTCAATATCTCGGCAGGTATATCTGCATTTACTTTCTCACTTAGAATCTTCATTGCAGTACTATAAGCACTTAATGATCCCTGAAAAATGACCAACATTTGATCAAAGCTCATAATAAATTTTATTTCTATCAGTACAAATATAATAACCAAAACCAACACGGTAACAAATATTTGAATGTTGAAAAAAATCAATTCAATACCTGCAAATCATTTTGCTCCAATATTTGAGCTAACTCTATCCAAGCCTCGACGTCATCGGGAAATTGCTCTGTAACTTTCTTTAGATGTTGTCTAGCAATATCCCTTTTAGATTGTGATGGTGAGTTTGCATACAGAGAGCCTAATATCTTCATAGTTTCGTAATTGCCAGGTTGCACTTTCAAAACTTTTTCAAAACATTGGGCAGCCTGTAAAAGATTATCGGTTTATTATAATAATGAAGAATAAATATTTTTGACATCTAACTCAACGTCATCTATTCCCAAACTAAGCAGAGCTTGTGTTACGGGTACTAGACAACTGATATAAATTCATATAGTGTTGTTTGTTGTAAATACATACTTAATATACATAGAAAACACAACTCCGAAACAAATATTTCCAGGTCATACAAAGATCTGGTCCGATCCGGGGATAGAACCCGACACCTCAGTACAACCGTCATATACGCTACCACTTCGCCAACGAGGCAGTCAATTGTTAAATATGAGTGTAGCATTTTCTTGTATTCATTTAAATAGTGCCTACTATTACTGACTATCACAAAAATAGAATTCTTGCTAATTTCTTCAACTTAGCTTCTGTTAGAGTAGTAGTTGGGGATCTTACTCAAACCTCATTTAAATTGGAGTAAATCGAAATCACACCAGGTAATATTGTAAAAGTGAAAGTTTGTGAGTGTGTATTTTGTTACTCTTTCACGCGAAAACTAGGTACTTAACGGATTTGGAAGAAACTTTACAGTAATATAGCTTATATTTTTATCCATGGGAGAGCCACGCTTAGGCATAAATGGGCCTGCTCGACCGGCGTGATACCACGGCCTCACAGAAAACCGCTGTGAAATAGAGCGTGCGCTGTGATTCACCGAATGAGTGAGGATACCAGAGGCCCAAAACCCAACCCCTCTTCCCCATTCTCCAAAGGCCGGCAATGCACTTATGACGCCTTTTCACTTACCATCAGGTGATACGTTTGCTCGTTTACCCCTATTCCATAAAAAAAAACATAAAAATAACACATACACTAATATTTACAGCGAAAATCGATAAATACGCGGACAGAGCCGCGGGTAGCTGTTAGTTAAGTTGTAAAAAAGTAAGCATTTAAGTAAAAACACAATAGTTAACTATTTATAAATCGTAATGCACTAGGTATATTCATTTCTTTTTTTCAAATTTTAGCTGTAAACCTTGTTAAAACTAGTTTAAATTGTGTACTTATTAGTATGCTTTGTTGGTATAATAATTTACTGTGGGAGAGCTATGCTTCGGCACAAATGGGTCGGCTCGACCGGAGTGATACCACGGCCTCACAGAAGGTGTGAAATAGCGTTTGCGCTGTGTTTCACCGAGTGAGTGAGGATACCGGTGGCCCATACCCCAACCCCTCCCCCCATCCCATCCCCCAAAGATCGGCAACGCACTTGTGACGCCTTTAGTGTTGCGGGTGTCCATGGGCGGCGGTAATCGCTTACCATCAAGTGATACGTCTACTCGTTTGCCCACTATTCAAAAAAAAAAAAATGGGCTTTGTAATACAAACTTACATTCTCTGTATCTCCTCTGTATATATACATTTGTCCCAAACCATAATGTGGTAGAACAAAGTTGGGTGGCGCGAACTGTGTTGCTTGATAATAGTACTGGAAAGCTTGATCACAGTCTCCTTGGGCATGAAACGCTCGAGCGAGGTGGTGGCAACTCTCAGCTCTCATTGCTTCGTTTTCAGTGTTGTGGAATGCATGCAATGCGAGATGCTGTACCTTGCTGTAGTCCTGGTAAAAATAATAATACGATATGAGTGATTCATTCAAGTCCGAATCGATCGATTTCGATCGTGGGAGAGCCGCGCTTCGGCATGAATGGGCCGGCTCGACCCGAGTGATACCACGGCCTCACAAAAAACCGGTGTGAAATAGCGCTTGCGCTGTGTTTCACCGAGTGAGTGAGGATACCGGAACCCCATACCCCAACCCCTCCCTCATTCACCTTCCCCATCCCCCAAAGGTCGGCAACGCACTTGTGACGCCTCTGGTGTTGCGGGTGTCCATGGGCGGCGGTAGTCGATTACCATCAAGCGATACACCTGCTCGTTTGCCACATATTACATAAATAAAAAAAAAACAAAATCATTAAGGATAATGATTAATGAACTAATAACTAATTGAGTAAAGTTAAGCAGTATAACACTGAAAAGGCAATTTTTTTATAACTATTTAAAACAAGATAATCAAATTATTATTTTTTTGTAAATAATGCCCAGGGTGGTAAGGAAATAGTGTAAAAAAGTATAGCAGTTTTGAAATACAAAATAGTCACCTACCTTTTTGAAGAAGAAATGATTAGCTAAGTGATTCAAAACCATAGGATTCTTAGGATCAATAGCATAAGCTTTTGACAACATGATCACAGCCATCTTGTTGGACTCATTTTCTTGCAAATTAAGCTTGAGAATAGATAAACCAACTAGTGCTCCGACACACTGAGGGTCTAATTGGAGAGCTCTCTCAAAGGCCATTCTGTAAAAAACATAGTTCTTAAAGGGACTAATCAATAGCATCGTGTGAGTAGACAAAAACCATCCCTGTATATGGTTAATATGAAATAAGGATCCATAACAACTTGACTACACGGTTGGCCTAGTGGTTTAAGCGTTCACTACAACGCTTGCTATGCGCCTAGTGCCCGTGCCGTGTGCCATCCACAAAATGTTGTCCTGAGTCTGGGTGTTCTTTGTGTCCGTTACATGTATGTTTGTAAAGTTCCCCGCGACACAGGTGTATATTCCTAATGAGAAGGTTGTCTTTTTAAAAAAAAATAAATAATAATAACTAGATGTGGCCAGCCTCGCAGCCTGGATAAGTTATGATGATAAAAAATACATATAAAAAATGTTAGTTGATTAAAATCATTTAAAAACTTGTATTGTGTTATTCAGATGAAGTCTAAAGAAATATTGTTATCCTACTACTATTATAAAGGCGAAAGTTTGTAAGTATGGATGTATGTATGTATGGATGTTTGTTACTCTTTCACGTAAAAACTACTGAATGGATTTGAATGAAACTTTACCACAATATAGCTTATACATCAGAATAACACATAGGCTACTATTTATAAAGATATAGCTTCGCCTCGCGGCGTTGCCCGCAGTTATCATCGTACCGCGGGTAGCACCGCGGGGTTCAGCTAGTAAGAAATACTACAACTACTTTTGCCTGCGGTTCCGCCCGCGTGAATGTATGTCTTTACCTTATATCGCGGTAAGAGTATCCTATGTCCTACCTTCTTGATCAAAGTATATTACTGGCACAAGATTCCACGTTCAATAAGGCCTCCCTTATCTCTAAATTGATATTTATAATTGAAAAAAATCTAACTAAATAGTTGCATTCGATTTGTTCTCGCGCGCGTTCAATGTGGGGGAGGTCTAAGTAACTCATCGTGGGGTGCCATCTTCAAAATGAAGTTTGGAGGTCAGGAGACGGTATCCCTCGCGATCATGAGCGGCCTCTTTCAGTTGGTGATATTTTTCCAGTCCAGTCCAGAACCTGATGTCATCTATCTACTTCCTTCTTGGTCAACCTGGTGTCTTACTCCTGCCAGGTATTTCTCCGTCTAAAGGAAGCCTCAGGAATTCATGTGCCCCTTTGTATGTGTCCAAAAAAGGCCACTTTCCTGTTTACTTTATTAACCCCTATAATCTAAGTAATTACTGTAATACTATATGAATCATTGAAAGAAATCCTTACCTAGCCTTTTCTTGATTATTCAGCTTCATAAAACAATGACCCATACCCAATCGTAATGCTGCTGGGCTATCTGGGTTTGTTCTAAGAGCTTTCTTGTAAAAAGCCAAGGCACCTCTGTAATCTTTCCTATTAAAAGCAATACAAGCTTTGCCAAGCAACGAAGGCACATTGTTAGGGGACTGGTTAAGTACAAAATTAAATTGAGCGTCAGCTTGTTCCATTTTGTCGCCTTCCAGGAGACAGAAATAGGCTCGTCCCAGTAGGTGGTTCTGAAAGACATTGAAATTTCAAAAACTGCACAAATTTATACATGCATCAAACATTGCAACAAACACTTCAGGTATAAATTTGTTTAAGAAAGTTGTTAAGTTAATCTTAAGCCGTAGTAGTACTGTGTAGTGTCTTCTTTCAACTTATCAATTGTATTTTTAACTGTTTTGATTTTGAAAAAACTATAACCTATACAACATAAAATAATGGCTTTAAAAAGAGCAAAACCAGAAGGTAGAGTCATTGACATACAAACTCTGGCAAAATAATTACTTGTCAAAAAAAAAAGGGTCTCTACTTACTTGATCATACATGATAATTTTGTCAGCCATTGTGTAAAGTAGTGTTGCTTTAGTAAATAACTCTTTTTTCTTGTCTTTAGACTTTTCTTTGTTAGCCTCCTGCACATAATATGCAGCCAGCATGTCAAGGGCCCGCATTTGGTCCCTTTCAAAGTCCCGGTAATCAATGTTGGCATCTGTACGGGATGACTCAAGTATCTTGAGGAAATCATCGATCTTCTTTTGTTTGTAGTAAGCAAGCTAAAATTAAGGTAAATAATAAATTGTAAATTCAAAAAGTCAATCGATTTACATATATGTTAATACATATTAATAACACAATAAATAATAATACTTGTACACCCTCTTTGACAAACGTTTTGCACAACAGTGTCGACCTATTGAATTTGTCGGATTATAGACCTTGGCACACACATATGGCATGGTTGCTTCGGGAAGTACCTGCACTCGTTCCCTAGGAGGGAATTGAGTCCCGTCAGGCACCAGTGTGACAACAGTGGACTTGGCCCAGCACACGCTGACGGTTTGCCCCGCCTGGGCGTCGCTGCAGTCATCGGAGGAGATCTCTCGCTATTGGTCATCATACATACATTCATAGCTGGTAGCCACAACTGTTTTACCGAGGTCGTAACCTTCTACAAAGACGTCATTTTGCAGAAGGAGAGGGCCGGGAGGATGAGCTCCACAGGGACGCAATTCGGCTCCGGCGAACCGAGAGGCGGAGACGCGCTTACTAGCCCCTCATGCCTTGAGTGTGACAGTGGATGGACGAGTGTGGTCTTAGTTGGTCCTATTCTGACACACCACCTCATCCTTTAGCTTTGTATGGCTGCTTCCATTTTAGGTTCAAAGTATCAAAACATCTAAACTTTTACTGATGGTATCATGCTCAAAACTTAATGGATGCTAATAGTAGACACCCAGTATACCCTAATAGTGACACTGTCTTCCTTTAATTAGGCTAGTGTAAAACAAACGAAAATCAAGAGAGGAACTTATTTTTACAACATAAAGGCCAAATATGAATTAAAATAAGCTAAAAAAAACAGTTCGATGTAACCCTAGTAGAAGACATGAGTGTTATCTTTTTGGTTTTGATTCATTACTGGTACTAATAGTTAACACCACTTAAAAATTATACAAAAACATGAAATGATTCTAATAAATCAATAATTTAATATATTTATAATATTGTAACCAACAGTAGCCAATAATCATAAATACAATACAAAATCACACCTGTTAAAAGTCAAATGCCTTAAGAAAACACACATCAATAGCAATGTTATTTAAACAATTAGTTTTCTTATCGGAAGATTTGTTTTTTTAAATTTCATCTTTTTGTTCAGTGTCGAGCATTAGTACTTTTACCTTATATATTTTAATGTTTATTCTGTATCGTAATATATTTTTCATTTATCTAGACTAAACACACATCTTACTTTCAAGTAAAAATATCATACACATAGAATAACTAATGAACACAGCAACAATTTTAAATTCCAAATCTATGACACTCATTTTGTCAAATTCTCTCTAGTGTTGCTTATATTCTTACATGTCGCTGTTCAATTGTGAAATATAGACTCTATAAACTTATATGTTAAATAAACTACCGCCAATGTCGTAAAATTCAGCATTCAGACGAGAATAATACTTAGGAGGCTATCAATATGGATTTTATTTAAACATAAGCAATTAGAGTAAGTACTGTTTTTTTAATAGAATAATACATTCATATAATACATACTTTATTAGTACTCAGTTGCCAATTGTTGTAGACTACCCATGAGTAGATCACTAGACTACGTGTTAGCATAAACATAAATTTGGAGGTTAAGTTTACTTACTGCGACATTAATCCAAACATTGAGTTGTGATCGCTCTTGCTGCAATATACTAAGTACTTCATCTCCCGATGGCAATTGTTCAGGATCCAGCTCAATCACCTAAATTTTTCAAAGAAAAATTATTACGACACTTGACACTTTACAAATTCACTAAATATTTTCACGGTGTTAACACAATTACCTCATCGGTGCTCATCAACGGTATTTCGAGCGACATTTTGCTATAGTTTTTAACACTACATCACAAAATTCATAAAAGTTGTGGAAAAACTTGAAACAAAATATTAGACTCAAACCGCGGCGCACAAGTAAGCAACCAACAGAAAACTCTAAACCACAGAGTACTATGTATATATTAGACTCTAAACGACAACCACAGCACTTCACAGCAGTGTTGCCAATCGTGTCTTCTCAGAAATGACCTAAAAAAGTTACCTTTTTGTGTAAAAAGTAATATTACATTTTCTTTTTACTCTGAAATTTTATTTTCTGAAATATCAACTCTCTAAAACGATTTAGTGCTATATTTTGATATATAAAAAAAAATGTTTGCCAGAAAATCGATTATTAGATTAATCGAATTCAGATCTTACCGTGAGAGAGCCACGCTTTGGCATGCAAGGGCCGGCTCAATCGGAGTGATACCACGGCCTCAAAGAAAACTGGTGTGAATCAGCGCCTCCGCTGTGTTTCACCGAGTGAGTGAACCCTGTTTTTTTAAGTGTGGAAACCCCCTTGGGCCGTCACTCCGACGAGGTTTGCGGAAGAGCGGTGTGCCGGAATCAACGCGACTAAAACTACACGGAGTGCCACTCTGCGCCTGAGGAGGGAGGGGTCCGGGAACTGCTGTTATTAACACGACCGGACCCCAGAGTGAGTGAACCCTTTTTTTTACTGGTAAACCCCCTCGTGCCCTCATCCCGCTGGGGTTTGCGGCGGCGGGTTGTAACGCCTCTGGTGTTGTGGTGATCAGGCGATACGTCTGTTCGTTTGCCCCTATTCCATAAAAAAAACCCTTAGAATATATAACGTTTTCGGCACCCAGGGAAGGGTGCTGAAAGCGTTAACGATATCAAGGCTAACTGTCAACACCACCCCCCGATCTCGTGAATGGGGTACCATTATCAAATACGACTTCCCTTTCCCAAGAAATTCAAATGAAGACGAGTCCACGCTTCCGCGTTGCACAGACGCGGCTGCTGCGGGCCCGTGGTGGCGCCGGCCCCTCCAACGCGCAGGCTTCGCAGCGCCGACACTCTCTCTCGATGTCGCCGTCCACGTCCGGGTCCATCACAACATGCTACGAGCCATGCTCTTCATTTTCTTTATCTTTACAATCTGCCGGCCAATCGAATTGATTTTTTTTTTAATCTTCATATCATTCAATGAGCAGATGAGATTAATGATGTATGTGTACTTTTTAGAGCAAAATCCTTTATTAGAAAATATCTATATTAGTATATTAAGGTCGGGTCGTCATTTTCGGTCTTTTTATTGACTCCCGAATGGTAAATTACACTGCTAGTTCATTCGAATGATCTGCAAGTCTTGCTTCGTATTTGGACCTGCACGATCCTATTTCTTCCTTGATGGTTCTTACATTCAAATTCAAAATTCATGTATCTCCGAAATCTTCAGGAACCATGGTGAGTTACCTACTAATTTGTTTTAAGATCTAATTCTGAACCTCTGAATTATACTAATGCTGGAGTCGCTCCCTGAATCCCACAGTTCTATGCCATATGACCAGACGGGTGGATTGAAAAAATAAAAATACTTTTCTGAGAAATGTATCTTGTTTCGACCTGTAAAGTTTTCGTGGTGATTGTCCAAAAATTCTGTACAAAATTTAAATATGCATTTTTTTCGCTTCTGTACTTGGTAACGCCACCTATCTCTAGCGTGCGGCAGGAATGGAAAGATTATTTAGAGCGAATGTTAAAGCGAATTAAGAGCGAAGTGTAGCGAGAATGAGCGCGGTGCGCTCGCGGGAAGGATTATATAGCCTTAGGGAGTAGGAGAAATAACGCCAAAAGCCTAATAGTTAATATACAACAAAGAGTTCAGGCAATGCTCAGTCATTGAAGTTATCTCTCGCAACCCGCTGAGTGTGTATGGCACTGGACTGGATTCTGGGCTAGCCAGTTTGGCGCTAACAGTACTTTTCCACCCGACCGGTAACCGTGAAAGTGCGTCCGTGGCGTTTTTGTCACTACGCAAATATTCTATGTTCTAATTATAACGTGCCAAGATCACTGCCCAATGCTGCATCCTGTTGGCGGCCATCACTGGAATGCCCATTTTATCTCCAAATATCGTCACAAAGGGTTTATGGTCGGTCCTTAACGTAAAGTTTCGTCCTTAAAGGTATTGGTTAAACTTTCTGACGCCATAAATAATAGCCAAGGCCTCACGTTCTATTTGAGAATACACTTTTTCGCCACCAGACGCTTACCGCCCTCTGGCATGAAATTTGATATGACGGCGCCGACACCTCTGCTACTCGCATCAGTCGTCAACACCGGCGGCAGCTCCGGTGAATAATGTACTATTACTTCACTTTAATTAATATAGGAAAGTGCAGCACTTTTCTTTATTAATTTCAATCCGAACTTTTGCAATCTCTCAAATACCTCTTGTAACGTGGCAAGATGTAACAGGTCATCTCTGTAAATTTGATGTGAATTTTTTTGATTCATCAAGCTCAAAGTGGGCGTCGAGCTTCGTAAATTTCTCTACCACGTGCAGCTTTGTAAGTAAATACTCAACTTTAAGTAAAGAATAGTGATCCACCTCGAGACATTTATTAAAAGTTAATTTTAAATCAGCTCATACTCTGATAGTACCATAATTTTTCAACACTGGCACAGTCGGAGTGGCCCAGTCGGACGTAGCGACTAGTGTAATGATGCCGTCGCGTACCATTTGATCAATCGACATTGTATGGCACAAGATATTTTGGGAACGGTACTTGGAGAAAAGTTATTTAACTCACTGTCACCTTCCTATTCTTTTATATACCCATTTGGATCCTCCTCCTTATTGTTCAAAGAATAATTCGTCTTCATTCTCGGGCACACTCTCTTCAAGTATCCTTCCTAGGTACATACCTGACAGCTGTACTGACTGAATTTGCATGTTTCTGGTTTGTGTTTGTCACCACATACTTTGCAAGCTGAAATATAATGGTTATTTTTTTTGTACCGACCTATTGGCCGGTTTCCGCCGCCTTTTTCGCTCGTGCCTCTTGGACCGCCTCACACGCATTCCCCGTGCGCGTACATGACTGGACCGCCAGCGATCACCCGACGAGCGGCTGCCGCCGCTGTCGGCCTGTCCACCTCGCTCTCTGTTCGCCTGACCTAACCGATGCACCGAAATCGTGTTGCTCACTGGTACACTGTCACCATTTCTGTCTTTGGTACGGTCGTCCACCACTGCCGCGTTCACCTCGGCCGCCTCCATCGACACCGCTAGCTTATATGCCTTATCAAACGTGATCGTGTCGTCCTGCGTGTAGAGCTTTTGCCGTATTAAATCATTTACGATACCACACACGAAATGGTCTCGCAAATTTTTTGACAAATTTTCCGTAATTATTTGCTTAACCTTTTAAGCTCAGTCATATAGTAAACGATACTTTCTTCCTCTTTCTGCACTTGCAGCCTGAATTTGAAACGTTCCGCCAGTATACTAGGTTTTAGATTCAGATGTGTTTATATAACGGCCACTAACTGCGTATAGAATTTTGATGACGGTTTTGTAAGAGTTCACAAACTAACTAATAAGTTCGACCGACCACTGTTATTAGCGTAGCAACTTTTAATTCTGATTTTACGTCGTTCGCAATCAAGTATTGTTCTAACCGTTCCACGTACGTGTCCCAGTTGTTTTTGACAAGGTCAAATGGTCCGATTCTACCAACTGCCATTTTGAAGCTATTCACCTAAATCGCAGTAAAAACAAAGATAATGCACATGTAGCCACAATTTATTGCATGCGTACTTAAGAGAATAATAAGCGCGTACCAAAAGAATAATGAATGCGGTGCGCTTGCGGAATGGATTATACCAAAACTACCCGAAATAATTTATAAATTAACAAGCTTCTCTCAATGGGATAGGTGGCGTTACCAGTAATTGAGGAGACAGGTAAAACACGCCCGTTCGATACCACAATTAAATCCAAGAGAACATTCTCGACACTTTTAGGCATTAAGAAAAGAATATATTCAAATCGCCTTCAAACATTACAGGTATATTAGGTTAATACAAGTAAACAAATGAGTCGCATCACTATGGGAGACGGGGCCTGGCGGGATCGACGCCATTTTGGAGTAACTTTTGGCTTCACGACGTAGTTTACGCATATGTTCACGTTGTAATAAAAGTGTTCTGTGGTTCAAGTCCTTCACACAACAATGTCACATCGTCTATATTCTCTATTCTCCGGTTCTTTTGGCAATTCTTTTCACCTATGGAGGGTAGAGATAAGGAGTATCATCTGTGTACATGAAAAGTGTCCGTTGAAATGCATTAAATTAGGGTGGCGCCACATTAGCATCAGAGTAAACAATACACACACTTTTTCATAAAATTGAATGATAAAAAGTCAATAAACGTACTATTCACAGTTCAGAAAATAAAATATATTTACTACATTATTTTGTAATACGCAAGTAGTGACAATAATGTTAATTTTTTTAACTCGGCGTACTTCAATTCGTTCACAATTGCTACATTCATACCATACCCTGTGCCTACACCAGCGCCATTCTGGAAGGTTTTTGAACTGTTATTTACAGCTTATGCTGGACACTTTTTTCAATTTTCTTCCATATAAGATAACACTCCTTGTCTCTACCCTCCATATTTTCACCTAAGACGTCATTTTGTTTGTTTGTTTTAGTGATGTGGCAACTCGGTAAAAACTAAACTCGACTTAACCCGAGTTAAAATCCACGTAACTCGGATTGAACTAGAATTACGTAACTCGAGTTAACTGGATGGACAAGTTAATGATTTTTTGAGTTTTTACAAATTTATTCCCTCAGCTTTGCATTAATAGTTTAAAAAATTGGAACAGACAAATTATATTTTTATCTGTTTCAATTCTTTATTTTTTATATTATTTATTTATGATGTATTGGGAGAGTTATACCTACTAACTAAATAAACAAAAAAAATATTGTTTGAAATCGAATCATTTATTTAAGTATTTTTGGCTAGAAATTTAATGAAAAATAACAAACCACGATACATTTACTATCGACCTTAGGATATTGTTCTGAGCTCTCTGTATGACATTTATATTGGAGTCTTTTGCGAGTTCCACAAGTGTACGCTATTAAAAATTATTTATTTATTCATGAATATCTATTTTGTCCCCTTCAAAGTAATCCCCATGAGATATTATACACTTGTGCCAACGGTTATTCCAATCTTCGAAGCACTTCAAAAAATCATTTTTTTTTATCTTGTTCAGGTCCTCCTTCGATGCCGTCTTTATCTCGTCAAGCGTAGCGTAACGTCGTCCTTTCATGGGCCTCTTCAGTTTAGAAAACAAGAAAAAGTCACAGGGGGCCAGATCTGGGGAATACGGTGGCTGCGGCATCATTAGTGTGTTGTTTTTGGCCAAATAGTCGCGCACAAGCAACGATGTGTGAGCAGGGGCGTTATCATGGTGCAAAAGCCAATTTTTGTTCTTCCACAAATCCGGGCGTTTCTGGCGGATTGCTTCGCGCAAATTGCGCATAACTTGCAGGTAATATTCCTTATTGACCGTTCTTCCCTGTGGCAAGAACTCATGATGCACCACGCCCCTGCAATCGAAGAAAACTGTCAGCAAAACTTTCACATTCGACCGAACTTGGCGCGCTTTTTTCGGTCTTGGTTCATGCGGCAGCTTCCATTGAGATGATTGAGCTTTGGTTTCCACGTCATAACCATAAACCCACGATTCGTCACCAGTTATGACCCTCTGGAGCAAATTTGGGTCGTCGCGGACAGAGTTTAACATCTCATTAGCAATGTTCATGCGATGCTGTTTTTGGTCGCAATTGAGCAATTTTGGTACGAATTTCGCGGCGACCCGTCTCATGCCCAAATCATTGATAAATATCGAATGGCACGAGCCAATCGATATGTTTAGGTCCTCAGCAACTTCTCTAACGGTGATTCGACGATTAACCAATACCATTTTCTCCACTTTAATAATTTTTTCGTCTGTTGTTGAAGTGCTCGGGCGTCCGGCACGCTCTTCGTCGTTCAATCTTCTCGGCCTTCTAAAAACATTTTGTACCACCCATAAACGTTGCTTCGGTCCAAGGTAGCTTCTCCGTATGCCACAGTCAACATTCGGAATGCATCCGCGCACTTAATTTCGTTTTTCACACAAAATTTGAAACAGGTTCTTTGAGCCATTTTTTTTGAATAAGTAAAAATCGAAGACGATCCAAAACACGTGCAAGCAAAGCAGCTGTCAACAATTATGTCTTGTCGGCATAAGTGAGAGACATGAGTACCAACATAACGCCACAAAAAAATCGAAATTCGAATACACGTAACCCGCAAAAATTCAAAATTCGCGATACTTTTTGAACACACCACGTATGCCGTACATCCAGGTATAATTATCGTCTGATATATCAGAAGTTTGTTGTCTAGTAATAATTTGTAGTTTCGTACTAGCATCCAGTACAGGTTTTTGTGGCGCATAAATATATCCTCTCATTTTGCTTTGATATGGTTTTTAAACCGGTCTATATGTAAGCCCACATTGGGCTCGCACTCAAAGGCCGATGGGACACCATTTCCAAAGTCTGGTTCCCAAGCTGGCGCAGCGCGTGCTTGGCTCGGTTACTGCCAAATATGAGGGGGTCCGATGACTCCTGCAGGAGACCATACGCGGGAGTTGTGCGGTTCCTAGTATGGGCGGAGGTCCTGAAGGCCAGCAATATCGGGCTATTGAAACGTACGCAACAAGTGCTGATCTTCAGGTAGGAGTCTTAAGACTCGAAAAATCGAAGACCAGAAATTTCAATTCCACCAGGTCCTTGTGAAGGAATGGAAGGAACGACTTGGGCAGCCGAGTGCTGAGCACGCCATTATTGTGGCGGTAAGACCCGTTATGGAGCATTGGCTCGAGAGGCATCACGGGACCCTCTCATACCGGCTGACACAGGTGATCACTGGGAAAGGAGGCTTTGAAGAGCACCTGTATCTGATCCGCAAGGAGCCAACGCCTGAGTGCCACCACTGCTATGACCACACACCTCACACGCTGGCAAAATGTCCGGAGTAGGGCGAGTCGAGGCGGCCATCGGATAGGGGGATTTCTCTCGCTTGGTAACATTATTGCGGCCATGTTGCGTAGCGAGAGCGCGTAAAACTCTGCCGTCATTTTCTGCGAGTAAGTTATGTTTGCGAAGGAGATGGCGGAGCGGGACTGCGCGAGGTTTAGAACTCTTCCTGTCTGCCAGACCCGGAAACGGGCCAGGTACCGCAGACGTCTTGGGTGCCGGAGATCGCTAAACAATCTCCGTCCTCCATAAGCGCCAGCTTGGGGGTGACAGGTGAGGATCTCTCTAGCAGAAGCAAGCCGGGGTATCGGCGCGAGCTCCACAAAGTGCTCGCGCCCCTTTTTAAAATAGAAAAGGATCATCAGGGTTCCTACACAGGAGGGGACCATCTACAAACCATAGGTGGCCCGAGGTACGTCGGGGTTCCAGGGATTTCCTTCCGAGGGTGCACCTGATATCCCGGTTTCTAATATCCATAACGGTGTGCGGTTTTCAGTCGTTTCGAGTCCGACATAACCACCAGATGGTGACTTGATTGTTTTACCGGGCCATTTCCGCACTTAGCCTCTTGATTGGGCCATTGTACGTAAGTTTGTCATCTTCCTACTCCAGCCAACTTAGTTTGTCCCAGAAGCTCAGCAGCCCCTTCAGGTTACTGCATGCTTCCGGGAGTGTTGCCGATTGAAGGATGTCCGCCCATTGGTCTGCCACAGAGGGCTGTCTGTTGCGCCTATAGTGAATAGGTGCTTGTTTAGGAGACAATGCACTGTCAGGATACCTGTGACCTTCCTGAGATCGTCTCATTTTAGTCTAATCAGGTTGCGGGCAAATCTTTTTGATGCTACCGGAACTGCAATTTTTGTATGCCTGCATCCTTCAATGCTTTTCCATGTTGTTTTGTTTTTTTTTTTCATCTGAGAGAATTTCCGCACAAAAAAAATAAAAAAATTCACACACTCACGTTGCGGTAAGATATTTTCTTAGACTTTTACTGGAGAGTTACCCTTTTCTCTGTACGGAAATCCCCCCGGATATCACAGACTGATTCTGCACCGCACGCCGTCTCGGTTACTAGACGTCGGAGAACCAGGTGCACCCTGAAAAGGAAAACCCTCCAACCTACGGTTTGTAGATGGCTCCCTCCTGTGCAGAAATCCCGGTGTTCCTTTTCTGCTCAAAAATAAGCGCTTATGCTGCCACCTCGGCCCGATTGCGGACAGTTACCCTGACGAAGAGTGAAAGTTATTTGGGTTGATTTAGCGGCACTTGCTTTTATCCTCCAGTCCTGTAGGCAATTGTGGACTTCAAGAAGCAAATCTGAGACTCGCTTTGGATTTTTGTAGCTCACAAGTACCGCTGTGAATGTTGCTATACCAGACCAGACAAAGATAAATTAAATGGATTTTTTTGCTCAGTGTATATAGAACAATTTGTTAACGATAACGTTTATGTTTCATCTTAAACTGTTTTGCCGAAGACTTTTGAAAATTTCTTTTAAAATGAGATCGAACCAAGTGGCGTGCAATTAATTGGAGAAGTCTATGTCTAGTAGTGGGCTGCGAAAGGGTTTTTAAAATACCTATTCTATAATAAAATAATTTATTTAAAAGTGTCTTTTTCATATCCATTTATTTGACGAGGTACTTTTAAAAAAACCTGATTTGCTCCCCCCTGGCCCAGAACCTGGGTACGCCCATGGATGCAGGTATGTACATAGGTTTTATAATCATAATATTTTCAAGAAAAATATATAATTAGTATCACAAAGAATATTTTTTCCTTAGTTATATGTAATGTGCAGTCAGACTTATAAGGCTTTTATTACTGACTGATGTCCAAATATCGTATGTTAACGCTAAATAAGATATATCATCTAACTCCTTTTTTAAAGATTCGGACACCAATTTATATTTTTCTGCTACCATCAAAGCTAATTGTTTTAGTCTCAAATGATCGGCAAACTTCGCTCCATGTCGGTTCCATTCGGTTATCGAACTCAAGTTATAGAGAATTCAACTCGAGTAGATTCGAGTTACGTCCAACTCGAGTTAACTCGAGTTAGTTAAGTTACTCGAGTTGACCATCACTAGTTTGTTTACTATCGAATCACAGGAAATGGTTATGAGGCTACTTAAATTATCTATAAATAAAATACCTGCGTCAGATTGATATGTACCTGATGCGCTGTTGCATTTATCGATTCGGCATACTGACATTAATGTAATACATTGCAATAAATTGTATTATTATTAGTATCCATTTAGAGAAAACCATACTGTAATTTATAGTGTAATGACAAAATATATTGCTAATCTAACATGGAACTTAAAAACAACGAGATTAAGAGAATAACTTATAAGAGAGCCAGACCAAACCCTCTGTTTCAAGAATGGTTGGAGGAGTTATACGAAGAGGCTAAGAAAAGTAAGAGCAGGTTGGAACCTATGTTAAAGGAAGCTTTACAATCATTATCGAAATATCCTTTGCCGCTTCAATCGGGCGCCGAATGCGCTATTTTAAAAGGTTTTAGAAAGCAACTTTGTGCTCATTTAGATAAGCGATTAGAAGTGTATAATTATAATTTAGCTTTGGCTGAGCATTTGGAGGCAAACAGTGGCGCTAGTTCTTTATCGAGTGGCGGGAACAGTGCCTGTAGCTCACCTTTATCTTGTATTTCAAATGTGGAACACAGAGTTAACCAGTATAAACATTTGCATAACATTTGTAATGAAGCTGCTATCAGCAATGAGATATCAACAAAAAATTGTGATGTGGTAATTGATGGAGACTGTGATGTGAAAAGCACTCTTGTCGCTAGTACAAGTAGAAGTTTTGAGTCTCAGAGTCCCACAAGCCAACAGAACAAAAATGTGGCTAAGAATAAAAAATATAAACCTGCTTATAGGTCGGGAGCTTATGCTATATTAATAACATTACTTGAACATTCCAAAGAAAACTCAAGAGCAAAGTCACTAACAAAGGTCGAGTTAATCAATAAGGCTGAAAAAAATTGTAATGAATCCTTTATAAACCCTAAACCAGGATCTTTTTACACGGCATGGTCTAATGTATCAAGGCTAGTAAGTAAAGGTCTGGTGGTGTTAAAGATTATAAAAAAAAAAGCGAGATATGCACTGTCTGCAGAAGGCACAGAGCTTGCTGAAGAACTCTTGAAAGATTCCAAAAATACTCCTACAGTTAACGACATTATTTTTAATAGTATGCCATCTACGAGTGCTTTTGGAACTGAAGAAATCCATGGAAATGAAGCTACTAGCCCTACAGTAGCAGAGAACAATAATATTCCAGAAATATTAATGGTATCTTATACATTCGATATAATATTACTTATTGACAAAAATGAAACTAGCGGGTATGTTTATTTTGATTTAAAAGTTTTTTTATATACTACCTGAGCCTTGTTGTTGTACTTTTTTTAAAACAGCAACAATTCTGCGGGGGGTAATTAGTCTAAAAATGTATAGCCAATGTTAGTACATATAGCAAAGTAAACTTTAAAATTTGAACTAGTAGTTTGTAAATGTTCATTTAGAAATATTTCATAATTACAGGGCATCAAACAGAAATGATCCAACAGTGGCTCAATTCAACAATTATCATGACTTGAAATATGAGTATAGAAGCTTGAAAGTTGGAGACTATGCTTGGATTGCTAGGCACAAAGTATTTCAGGAGGTAGAACTGGTTCTCCCACTTATCGTAGAGAGAAAAAGAATGGATGATCTCGGAGCCAGTATCAAAGATGGCAGATTTCATGAGCAGAAGTTCCGTTTAAGAAAGTGTGGACTGAAAAGTGTGCTTTATCTGGTTGAATTCTACGGAAGTAACAAGAATGTTGGTTTGCCTTTACGGCACTTGATGCAAGCTGTAGCTAACACTAGAATTCAGGATGATTTTCAAGTTTACATTACATATACATTGGCTGATTCTGTCAGATTTTTAGCTACGATGACCCATATGCTTACTTTAAAATATCAGGTAATTTTAACTACCCCTTTTTACTAGCGGTAAGCAATAAGTTGTCGGGTTCAATTACCGCGTTGGGCCAAAAAAGCATTATTGAGTTTTTGTAAAAAAAAAAGAAAAGACAAGCAATAGAAAAGCTTTATATGTAACAGGTAGTGTGCACTATAATGACTACTGCATAGTTGACTGGTCTCCTTTAAGACTTGAGACTGACTGCCGCTGCTGCTCCGATTTTCAATGTTTGACATGTATGTTTTGATTTTGATTCTTTAGGAAGGATGTAGTATACTCTAACCGAAATAACAAAACAAAGCTAGCCAAGTTATAAATTAAGTTATCATAAACCTCAAAAAATATGTTTTTTTACATTTCTGTGTAAATTTTCAGGGCATATGCCTCAAAGGCTGCAGCAATGAAGCAACAGAAGGATATTTGATGACATTTGAATATTTCAACAAAGCTTCAGCGAAAACGAAGCCATTGACAGTTACAGAGACATTTATTAAACTGTTGCTGCAACTAAAGGGAGTGTCTGTAGAGAAAGCTTTAGCAATCACATCCAAGTTTAATACTCCAAGGTCTTTGATTATACAATATCAAAAATGTGATCGTAACTCAGCAGAATGTCTATTAGCTAACATAAAATACGGAAATTCAGGTCGCAATGTAGGGCCTGCAGTGAGTAAAGCTATTTATCAATTGTTTTCTAAAATAGATGGGTAGGCAGTATGTAAGGTTGATATATTTATTCTCCAACAGAAGAATGAATTGTATAATATGCAGTAGAAGTTATATGTATTCATAAAAATAAAAATTGTGGACATGAATTTAGGATGAGTGTGCATGCAGATTAAGAAGAGTGCAATGGAAGAGCTTTTTAAAAACTCGAAAATTAACTTTAAGTTGTTGGTATAAAGTGCATATACGTTTGAATGTGACAAAATATCTCTCGTAGGAAAAACCTAATTCAAAATAAATGATGTCTGCAAGGGTTTGTTTAATATTTTATGGCTGTCAAATAAGGCTGGCTCCATAGTTGTTGTTTTTGTTTAATGGTTGCTTGCTCTATTATACATGAAATCGAAAATGATTCGTGATCGTAAAACAGTATGTTAAAATTCTAATGACTTAGGAGACATTTTTTTTATGAGTTACTGACAAAGCTTATTAAATTATCCAAATATAAAAAAAATACTAGGTCTATAAAAGGTGTTGGATGCATGGTTTACAACTAAATTTTTATGTGAGACTACTTTATAGAAGACTTAAAAATAAAAAATCTTGATGCGTATGGAACTGAATGGAACATGTCATAAAATAAAATGGTCATGCGTTTGTTTACAATACTCAATCACAACGTGTGCCAAAGGATATAAAAAGGAGCATGATGACCCTGAAATTTAATGATGGGTCTCCAGACTGAGATAAAATGGAAAAAACTAAGGGTGAAATATGAATAAGATTAATTTAAATTAGACTTGCAACGAATATTCGGTTACTATTCGGTATTCGGCCTATTCGGCTGCTTTTATTGTATTCGGGGGAATACCGAATATCTACATAGTAGTATTCGGTATTCGGCCGAATGGCCGAATACCGAATACTTAAATAATATATTTTGTCATAGAGAAATAATTGGTAAAATGAAACATTAAAATCGATTGATTATGTAAATATTCACATTTTCATTTCTGTTATAATCATTTAAGTAGTCATTGGTACATAACCATCTTCTGAATTCGAAAAATGGAGGATTCTATCTATGTATTTGAATTATTGTGGTTATCAAAATTTAGAAGGATAAGGTTCTCATTTCTTTTATAAATATTTATTAAGGAATCATTGGTACATAAAACAGGTACATAATTTAATCACGTCTGTACAAGTTTTTGGCGCTAAAATCCAGCCGAATACTTTTGCCTAATATTCGGCTATTCGGTCAGGGGCTTCGCCGAATATTCGGTATTCGGTATACTGCCGAATATACTATTCGTTGCAAGTCTAATTTAAATGTAAAGGTGCATGGATTGTGTAAAAGAGGATATATGAGGAAGTAAACATTGATATGAGTGATAGTTAAAATTTACAAGCAAAAACATACTACGAGCAAAACCAACAAAGACAATAAATAAACAAACACAGTTTAGGTTTTGTTATTATTAACTAGCATGTAATGTGTATAAAATAAGATTACGTATGTAACACAATTTTTTTATGATCTCTTTTAATTTAAGTTGAAGGTTAAGTACGAAGTTTAAATTAAGTACGTGTAATAATATATTCAGAATTTACACCCTCCTTTGAAGCAGCGAGTCTCCTGGTCGGAACTCCACTGTAGGACCTAGAGACGAAAGCCTTTGTAGCTCTTTACCAGTGGCGCAGAGGCACGGGAGTTGGACCGGATCAGAAATTCCAACTTCGATAGGTCCTTGTGTCGAATTGGAAGAAACGACATGTATGGTCATCTGTCACCCTAGCCGAAGTTGGAATTTTCTTTCGATGAGACGATGTATACGTGTAGGTACGCTATTTAATCATCGTTTATAAACCCCTGTTATAAGTTTAATACTTACATTTAGATCTATCGTTTCAGCAATTTGTAATAAATCACCCGTGGAGTTGTCGTTTGCATTACTCAAATAGCTAGTGATTTTAAGTCTCATATAGCATTTTGAGTAAGAATTCTAATGGATTTTTGGTTAATGTAATTAAAAATAAGCAACTGTAGTAATGTTTATCTAGTCATTACATGTTTCACATATCATTTTGAGTTAGAATTCTAAGATAAATAAGTGCAGTCATCAATCATAATCATCATCAACTGCCACTGACATCAAGTCCACTGCTGAACACAACTATACCAGATGGGTTGGTAGGTATAGTGGGTTATTTCAAGTTTTTTTTCTGTTTTGAGTAACATTGCCCTGCTTAGTTGCCTCTTACGACACCCATGGGATGGCGACACTTTGTTTGTATTCTTAATCTGTCACCCAGTGACTGGAAATAAGTGTAGTAGTAATTGTTGTATTTAATTACTAGCACCTAAATGATTGCACAAATAATGAGTATTATTTTTAATACCCATTCTAAATGTGACTGTATTTAATATTTATAAGAAATAAAAATCAATGATTTATATGTATACCTTTATTTAACATAACCATTGACAGACAAGAGTAGTAGCAGTATTAAGTTTAAGAGGACATTCTTAGGGGTGTGTAAACCTTTCTATTAACTACCCCACAAACAAATTTAAGAGCACTTTAGGATGGAATCAGCTTTCCCCAGTTTACAAATAGCGTGCTAAAATCACAAAAACATATACAGAATTGATATAACATCCACAAGGACCAATCACTTGAGACATTAAAAGCTTTGCTAAATTGCCACACACCTACTTATGATGTAGATTAGTTGGAACAGACCAAACATAGTACAGTTTTACTGACAGCAAAACAAAGAAAAGAAGTTCAGAAAGTAGTATTAGACATAATAGTTCTGTTTTTAAGTGGATCCAACTGATCTACCTCAATTTGACGAAGCGAACGAACTATAACGTGATAGCAGGTGATAAAATGTGATTGATTCCTGTGGTTCGATTATGTGATTTGGCATAAACAAGTTTGTGATATTCTTTCACGAGATTCTTTGAGTTGAGAATGTTTAATGAGATTCAATCTTGATTATGCCAAATCATTATAGGTACTACTTTAGACCCTTATTTTCATCATCACATTGCGTTTCCTTATAGTAACACTTAACATTAATAAATATACTTATAGTTATATCTTTGAAATAATGTGTATGAAGCTCCATACAGAAATATGAATTTGACAAAATGTAGTGTTTAACATTGAAACCCGAAACATGGCACAGTTCACAAATAGAACACCAACACTACAACTACATTGCACTCAGAGATGGAATATAAATCATCAGTAACTGTTTCGGCTTTAAATACTTTAGAATCTCTATAATAATAACTTTACCAAATTTACAAACAACAAATATATTACGAATAACAACTGTTTATAAAAAACTTGTCAAATAAAATTACAGTTACATGCTTACGTAACATCTACTTAAAAAGCATGCAATAGAAAAATAAATGCCAAATCATCTACTAGAAATTACAAACTTACACTACGTACGAGGAGAACAAAATTGGACTTCTAAAATTATTTCTAATTAATGACCAACCACCTAATATAATTCGGACAAACTATAAAATATTACATATTATTTCTTTCTCTATATGAGATTCCTGCTCTAGTCGAATGAGCAATATATATTTTGCAAGAGGCTTCAGCATTATATTACACCTAGGTATTGGTCAAGTTACAACTTATAGTTAAATCATCTAATAGGCTACCATTAAACTGAAACCTCATATAGATTTACGTTTTCCTGTATTTTAATTATAGTGCACATGAATATCAAAAATGTAAAATAATAAAATCTCCTTTTAATTAAAACAATTCTTAATTATAATTAGGTGCACTTAGAGAGAAGAAGTGAACTTAAATTATCTAGAGAGTGTGGTAGTTCCTTTCCGTTTGGTTCTTGTAATATTTGAATCCCATAAAGCCTACTGCGAGAAGGCCCAGGGTCAATATGATACCACCGATGAAACTTGCGCCATCGAATCTGTAATCAAAAGTAATAGGGTTTAGGTTAGCTCCTCATTGCACAAAATAGAAATACATAATGCATCAATACAGTTTGGATTGTAGACAGATATGTAGTATCTGTAATTGCTAATTAGGGAAATTTCATTTTTTTTTGATATTGAGACCATTTTAGGGTTCTGTACCAAAGGGTAAAAACGGGAACCTATTACTAAGACTCCCTTGTCCATCCGTCTGTCTACATAGCTAGACAGTTGACATTTTTATAGATGATGATTTCTGTTGCCTATAATATAATAAATATTTAAGAGGGGCCTCTCATACAACATGTGATTTGCCTTTTTTTGCTTGATATTCATAACAGCAAATGTGTATGGTACGGATGGTTTGGAACCCTTCGTACGCGAGTCCAACTCGCGTTTGGCCGATTTTTTATCAAGGAATGACAGCAGCACAAAGCTTTACTATAGCTTATAATTCTATGTTCGTTTTGGGTATGTTTAACTGTCGACCTAGGGCGTATCTGAGTGTGACCTTTATTTTCTTACGTCAGTGGAGACATATTGTTTCTATCTAACTCCTTAAGTGCTGAGCCGTCACGTCAAATCCCGATGGTTGACGAAGTTGTTACAATAATTTATTAGTTTCCGTTACTCAAGCCCGTTTATTTCCTAACATTAACAATTCTCATAAAGATTATGTAATAAAAAGTAGCTCCGTTCCGTAACATTTTACACGCAAGTGAAAGTACGATAAAATGTAATTGCTTTCTTCTCTTGCGATTGAATCAACATATTTATAACCTAGTATGCACTTATGTCACAGTGTACTTTGTGAGTCTAATCAGTCTCATTTAGTACATGACATTAGTGGTTTCTGAAACATCCTGGTTCAATTTATAATTGGAGAAAATATTATAACAATTTCAATGTGTTTGACTGCACGGTTGGCCAAATGGTTTCAGCGGTCGCCATGCCGGTTGCTACTGCGCCAAGTGTCTTGGGTTCAAATCCCACGCGGTACAACACTTGTGTGATCCACGAATTGTTTGTCCAGAGTCTGGATGTTCTTTGTGCCCGTTTCATGTATGTTTGTAAAGTCCCCCACGACACAGGATGTTTATTCCTAATGTGAGAGTTGTCTTTGTAAAAAAAAAAGTGGAATATCTATCTATTAAGCTTTCTTCTTCTTTGCATTTATGATTCCTAATATTATTTGGGGTCGGCTACTGGTTCAACCGGTGTTACGGAGCGACCGGTATCGCACCTCCGCAAACCTGAAGGCGAACTGAAGGTTTAAACTAGTTGTCAGTATATTTGAGGGCATTGGTATCCCACTAACATAACAACAGGGACTGATTAACGTGCTCTACGAGACACCGGCGCGAAATATCGCCTAGATATTCTGTTATAAAGAATTTCTTGTGGACTCGAATCGGACCTGAGACTACTTGATCGGCGGTCTCATACGCCAACCGCTAAACGAATGTACGACGAAGAGACGAGGTAGTTAAAATATTAAGCTTTCAATTATAAGCTTGATAACATTGCCTGGCAAGAATATTATTGGCAGTAAGTACTTACGATCTAGTTGCCTGCAAAACTTTTGGTGCAGCAGTAGATGCTTCAATTTTCTCTGTTGGTTTATCGTTTTTGCTGTCTGGTTTAGTGTCATCTTTTTTTGGTTCTGGAGTTTGAGTAGTAATTGGGGTAGCGGCCGTCGGTGAGGTAGGATTAGTCGCTGGAGGTGCATCAGTTTTGTTCTTAGCTGGTTCTACTGTTGTTGGAGTGGCATCTGTCGCTTTGGTATCATTTTTTTCAGTTTTGTTACTGTTTGCATCTGCACTTTCATTTTTTGGATTAGCTGGCGTTCCAGTAGTCGTAGAATTAGCAGCATCTTTTTCGTGTGCCGGGGTTACTGTCACCTGTTCTTTGGGCTTGGATTCTGCCTCTTTTTTAGGTTCTGGTGGAGAGGCTACCACTGCGGGTGCAGTTGGTGTAGATTTAGCAGTCTGTACAGCTGAAATTTAAGCAAATTATTTTTAACTTAAAATACACTAATAAAATTTATTCATTTTGATATTCTATTTAATTGAAATACCTATTTTCTACTAGTAAGTACACACAAAGACAGCTGTAATAGCCTTTTATAGTCTTTTATATAAAGTAGGCTTGTTGCATATAACTGAATTTTTGAGTTATTTTAAATGTTGTTCATGTAAATTTTTTTTTATTACATACTAGCTGACCCATGCAACCTTCTAAAGTAGCATAAAAACATTTCCCTGGGTTTTGAAACATTCTTCATTGGTGCTCCTCTCCTATTAGTATTAGCATGATGATATATAGCTTAAAGCCTTCCTCAATAAATAGGCTATCCAATACTGCAAGAATTTTTCAAATCGGAGCAATGGTTCCTGAGATTAGCATATTCATACAAAGAAACAAACTCTTCAGCTTTATAATATTAGTATATGATGTAAGATGTATCAGTATTCATATTAAAATTATGTTTGGTAAGTTCAAGACTGAGGGTCAGCTCTGACAGGCAGCGACTAAAGAGACTAAATCATTAACAAATTATTTAAGTTCAACGTAAAGTTTTAAACGACTTCAAAAGAGGAGGAGGTTCTCAATTCAACTGTTTTTTTTATGTTTGTTATCTCAGAACTTTCGACTGGGTGAACCAATTTTGATGATCCTTTTTTATTTCAATGCTGGTGTTTTCTGTTTGGATCCATTTCAGTTCGATCTAGTTCTTGAAGTCGTTTTTTTGTAAAATTTTTGTTTATTTATATTAGTAAGTGACTAATAAGTAGTCCAAGGAACAAGTGACAATATTACTAAATTATTAGACCAGCCAACAAAAATAAAAAAATATAAACATTTCACTCATACACAGTTATCTGATCTTAGATTAGATAATCATTATTCTGAACTTTTAAACATATGTACATATTATGATAAATTTCTGCCACGCACAATAAAACTGTGGATTGAGCTGTCGCCTGCGGTGTTCCTGGACCAATACGATCTTCAAACCTTCAAGAAAAGAGCGTACTCCTTTCTAAAAGGCCGGCAACGCACTTGTTACGCCTCTGGTGTTGCGGGTGCTCATGGGCGGCGGTAATCGCTTACCATTAGGCGATACGTCAGCTCGTTTGCCCCTTTTATAATAATTAAAAAAAAACACCCAGAACAAATGGTAATGTTCATCACAGTTATATTTTATGGCTGGAACCTTTTAACCTTAGATTTGACTCTGTACATTGATCTTTCATCAATAACTAGAACAATTTAGATCTTATTAATTTTATTATTTAATTTTAAATCGAAAAATTCTTTCAGTGGTAGATGGTTTTCGGGGAATGCTATGGGCTATATATCATCATGCTACAACGAAAAGGTGTGTATTGTCAATAAAGAATGTTGCAAAAACATGTAAAAATGATTCTATTAGTTAACCGTTGCATCCGTAAAGTTTCACATAAACAATGGATAGAAGAATTATTCTAAAAAAGTCTGAGACACCATATGTTTGACATTCAATGTTGGGTCACACGTGAACAAACTCGTTAAAGATAAAAAATGTTTATATACTATTACATATATGGTAAACAAATTGGTTCATGCTGTTATAACATAAAAACAGGTTGTGTGACTCGGTATGAATATATGATGGCTTCAAAAAGAAAAACAATTCATTAACCTTTAACTGGTGACAAGCGGTCTCACAGGCCGAGCGGTGTCAGTGAAACGTCATTTCACCCCCTTCCCCGCGCTTCCTTTGTTTCAACGTCTGAGTAGCTTCAAGTTTAGTTGCGTCCACGCCGCAGATAGTGACAGTTGCGTCGTATTGTCATATATTGGTAAATTACAACAACATAAAATTCGGCAGCGGTCTCTCAGACCGTACGTCACCACTAACGTAACTTTTTAACGTAATTTTGCTATATTGTTTTTTCGTGTTTTTAAGGTAATAACTAAAAATGAGTAATTCTGCACCTCCAAAAAAGAAGCGTAGGGAGTCGGGAGTTGGAAATGTACTGTCAAATACTCAAATTGAAGCGTATCTGGTACAGGAAGATTCAAGTGGGTCGGAAGCAGAAAATGTTCCCGAAAATTTCATCCCGGAGCAAAGTGATCACGACTCGAATAGCGAAGAAAGTGCTTCTGAAGATGAAGAACCAATTCAAGAAAATCAGCAATCAGAAAGCGACAGTGATGATCAACCTTTATCAAGGTTAGTTAGATGTTTCGTTGGCAAAAATAGGTTCAAGTGGGCAAAAGATCCGCCAAACAGAGCTGTGCGAACAAGCCATCATAATATTATAGCTCGAATGCCAGAGACAAGGTTAGATGTACATGACGAAAGAAATCCTTTTTCTCTATGGCAGAAAATAATGAGTCTGGATATATTAGAAGAAATATTGGTGTGGACAAATGAGAAAATTTGTGAACTCAAATTGAAATACAGCAGAGACAATCGTCCTGAATTACAAGATCTAGATATGATCGAATTGCATGCATTCCTTGGTCTTCTTATGTATACAGCTGTGTTCAAATCAAATCACGAAAGTTGTGAATACTTATTTGCAACTGATGGGACAGGGAGAGACATTTTTAGATCTGTAATGTCACAAAAAAGGTTTCTCAATTTGTTGTTATGCTTGCGGTTTGATAATGGAGTAGACCGACAAGAAAGAAAAGAGAATGATAAGCTAGCAGCAGTTTCCAACATATTCCGAATATTTGTGCATAACTGCCAATCCCTATATAACATTGGAGAGTGTGCAACTATCGATGAAATGTTGATAGCTTTCAGAGGTCGCTCTTATTTTGTTATGTATATGCCAAATAAACCATCGAAGTACGGTTTGAAGATGATGTGTATGTGCGATGCCAAGACTAGTTATTTTTATAATGGCTATATTTACTGTGGTAAGGGGTCTGATGGTGAAACGTTGACAAACGAAGAAAAGAAGTTTTTAGTTCCATCACAAGCAGTAATTCGTTTGACAAAACCTATACACGGTAGTAACCGAAATGTAACGTTCGACAATTGGTTCACATCGATTGAATTGGTTGACGCTCTAAAAAAACGAGGTCTGACATGTGTAGGTACTCTAAAAAAAAACAAAAGAGAAATTCCCAAAGAGTTCTTGCCATCTAAATCAAGAGATGTAGGATCGACACTCTATGGATTTACCAATCAAATGACTTTGATTTCGCACGTGCCAAAGAAAAATAAAGGTGTGTGTTTAGTTTCTTCAATGCATCATTGTGAGTCTATTGATGAAAATACAGGCAAACCTGAAATTATCGCCTATTACAATTCAACAAAAGGAGGGGTTGACGAGATAGATAAAAAATGCTCCATCTACACCTGCAGTCGCCGAACGCGAAGGTGGCCCATGGTGATATTTTATCGAATGTTGGACATAAGTACGGTGAATGCACATGTATTATATCAAGCTGATGGTGTCAATGCTATTGATCGAGGACAATTCATTAAAATTTTGGCTAGATCTGCGGTACTATCACACATGCAGCGCAGAGTTTATAATGCTCACATTCCACGCGATATACGCGTCAACTTAGCACGTATTTTGGGTTCTGATTTGCCACCTGAACCACAAAACTTAGAGGATAGGCCGAAAACACGGAAAACCTGTGCCAGTTGTCCTCCTAAATTAAATCGCAAATCAAATTACCAATGTAATACATGTAAAAAACATGTGTGCTTGCAATGTGCCAAACAATTATGCCCCGACTGTCAATAAAAATAACCAAAGTTTGACCAATGCCAGTTTTTTTTTGATACCTGTGATTAACAGAATTATTTTTTTTATGTTGACTAGAGTATCGTAACTATAAGGAAAAAAAGTATTTTTGTTATAATGATGTTGATTTAATTTTTTTTTGTGTGATTATTGATCTCATCTTTAGATTTTTGATTTTTGTTCCTACTTACATTATAATAGCATGTTAATAATTAAAAATTACATTCAGAGTCTATTGGGTGGTTTTATTTTATCCTTTTATACATTATTCAACTGTTTTTAAAAACTGAGGTAAGCTAGCATAAATACTTTCGATGCTATAGCCCATTTAACAGCAGCGGCTTCTCAGGCCGCGCGTCACCAGTTACGTTACACAAAAACCATGTCACCAGTTAAAGGTTAATTATGGTAGTCTTGTTGACTTGACCATGTACTGAAGTGTTTAGTCATCTCACGAGTTTAATGAGGAAAGTAATATAAGTTATCACAAAAATAAATGTACATCTGAAGAAAATTTCTAGCTATATCATGATTTTCATGACATATAGACACTATTTAAAAAAAAATTGTTTTCATTTAGTTGTCGACTACATTGTAACCGTAGTTAAATACTAAGTAAGTGAAGCACTAAAATATTATAATTAATAGTTCAAAATGTTTATGTATGTATATGGCCCCTTAGCAGATGCAGAAGAAACTAAATTGCAACAGCTTTAATTTATAATTTAAGAAAACCTGTTTGGCTACTAATTCCTAATGTCTTTCCTACAGCAAACACATCTACATATCATCTGCGTTTTTAAAAACTTTAATGAAGTGCTAATGAAAAACCTTCCATTGTTTCCGTCCACAACTAGAGCTATAGTTCTTTGTTGTAGCAGTTGTGGATATTAAAAATATCCATATTAAGACCACATGATTTGGCCGCACAGTGTTAAAAAATTTAACACGGTTGAAGGTTTAGTGATTAGAGACCCTGACTGCCAAGTAAGATGTGCAGGTAGCGGTTTTCTTTTGAAAAGGGGCAAAGGAGCATGCTTAGTACCACAGGCGCCACGAGTGTGTAGCCGACCTTTTAAGAAGGAGTATGCTCTTTTCTTTGAATTCCCACCCAAGATAAATAATTTTATGATTAGTATGGTAATTTGTTCTGTGTCTAGGTGTAATTTATCTATAGTATCTATGTGCTGCAACTGGATATCTATAGTGCAGGCTTTGTTTGAAACCAGAAAGCCATGTGTGAAGTTTTATTGTTATTTGTGTGGGGTTCTTTTTAATGTACACAAGTAGAACAATTTCAAAATTGGAATACTGTTATGATTTACTGTTAAGTGATTTCTTATGCAGTAAAATGTTTTATTAACGAACTTTATGGAAGTGCTGTGGTATTTTTTTTTTACATTATACTTAAGGCTACAATTAAAATATAATTTACATTAAGTATTGTTCCTTTTCAAAATTGACTTTATTTTTTTTTTAAACTTGTCGATCGAGGTCATTCGATTATATTGATACATATTGTGAAATATCATACACTGGTTCAAGAGTACGAATCAAGACAGAGTAAACAGATTTTTAATCAGATATACTGGTAATTGCATTTATTGAGTTTAATAACCAGTCATTGCTATTATTGAATTAAGTGATCTGATATTGGAATTGTATTGACGCGTCATAAAAAAACCAGTTAACAACAAATTCCATACATATTTCCTGACCTTGGAGCAATAAGGAATAATTTTCCCATGGAATTTATGAGAACTGTCTTTCAAATAATATAATAATACAGTATAAGATCCAAAATCATAATTATTTCCACCCAACGTCATTACTACGTATCTTTAAACGTGAGAAAACTATTGAGACGCATTATAACACGCCAGATTGATCTGGTATTAACTTACCATCTTGATTTGGTACACTGAAGCAAACCGAAAGCGATAACAAACAAATAAATATTATACCCTTCATGTTTGAAAATTGCTAATTAGTCAGTCAAGTAGAATATTTATCTAAAATTCTAATACTACGCTTCGACTTATTGCCGACAAGAGAAAAACGATTTCTTCGCATTAAAGTAGTGATGTACCGGTAGACTAAACACTACACGTCATTAGTCGATTAGTTACTTGTTTTATTTTTTTATCGATGTATAGTAACTGAGTTTTTTACTGACTTTTTTTTTATTAAAATAAAGTGTAAGTATGATACAAAAAGTATTCAATTAAATTTTATTTACCATGTTTTTCATGAAGCAAAAAAAAGAAAATAATATGCAGTCTGTTACAACGGTACTCGGATAAAAACGAACTTGCTAATGCACTCAAAAATAAATATTGGTTTTTGTTTTTTTATTGAGTTGGGAGCAAACGAGCAGACGTTAAGCCTGATGGTAAGCGATTATCGCCGCCCATGGACAGCTGCAATGCCTCTGTAGGCGTCAGAAGTGCATTCCAGTATCACCTCACTCAATCATTCTGAATGATTAAACCCTTATTAATTTTTAGTATGAATGATTCATTAATACTGTCTCGGTATTTCGAAGAAGACTGATCTGGGTAGCTTTTCGATGATGTCTTTATGTCTACATTCTTTTTTTAATTTATTCACACACAAACTTGATATTTTATTATATTATACATAGAGGTAGTTACTACCTCAATCAGTGTTCTCTGAAAGATTTTGAGTTGAGTTAGATATTAAAACAGAATACAACCAAAACCTAAGTTTTGTATAAGACTATTCTTATCAAAGGCGTTATTCGAATAATATATCTGATAATTATTCGGATAACGATACAAATTAGTGGATTTTTTAAATAACCACATCGTAAATATTTCATATAATATATTAAAAGTAGGAATATATACAATTCAAGCGCTGCATGATTTTTCATTGGCAAGAATTGCATAGCATCTAAAGTCAAATATATATATAAATATATTGACATATTCGCCAGGATTTGATAGGACGGGTCAAGGTCCTATTTTGGTATTATGATACGAACCGCCCCTGAACTCATTCACGGCATTTATCTACATCAATTGCTTAGGACATAAATCATGCCGAAAATCTACATGACGGACAAAATTTCTTTTGTATTTTATATTATAGAATTTGTATAATTTACTAGTAGGTTTAAGTACTAATACTAATATTATTTATCTTCTCGTATGTTAACATAAAATGTGTAATCGACATTGTGCGCGTTTCCTCTTACATAATCAACTATCTGCCAGTGAAAGTCTTGTCAAAATTGGTCAAGCCATTGCTGAGTTAAGACGGAACAAATAGACAGACATAGAAATTTAAACAATTGATTTTTTGATGTAATGTCATATATATTTAGTACCTAAAAAGCTGTTAATTTAAAATTACAAGTAGACACTTCAATTTAATTTAATTAAATGAACGGAAAAAATATTAGTTAAACTCAAATCCTCACAAACGCGATAGAGACTGACTGTTCTTTTATAAAGATTAGTAACAATTAACTCGCTAAATATGTATAAAATCGAACGAAAGACTTTTATAACACGCTTGTAATACAAGAAACACACGTTCAATTGGTAGTAAATGAGTGATATGGTAGGTGAACCTAAATATGTATAAAATCGAACGAAAGACTTTTATAACACGCTTGTAATACAAGAAACACACGTTCAATTGGTAGTAAATGAGTGATATGGTAGGTGAACCTAAATATGTATAAAATCGAACGAAAGACTTTTATAACACGCTTGTAATACAATAAACACACGTTCAATTGGTAGTAAGTGAGTGATATGGTAGGTGAACCTCAAAAGCTAATAATGTACCTACATATTTTCTCGTCAATGACAAATTGAGGTTCGTCCCAAGTAATACCCTTTTATTAAGATCTAGGGCGACGGCGACTTTTCTTAAGTAACGGCCATTTATATTCCGTCTGTTTTTTATCATGTGGACCTATTTTATTTTTGAAAGTGGGTTAATATGTGCTTTGCTTTGTTTTGGCTTTTGGTTGCAAGAAGCAACAGAGGAGGCCTATTTCTAGCAGTGGACTGCAACGGGCTGATAATTATAATAATGATACCTTTCGGTAGGTATAAAGTATTAAATATAAAGTAGACCCTTCAATGATATGTCGCACATCAACTTGAACCAGTTTCCTCAACTATTCATACTGGCTTAATTATTATAAAAGTCAAAAGAAAATTCTGTCTGTCTATCTATGTTACGCTTTCACGGCTAATCATCGTCAGTCGTAACGAAGCAACAGATTAACGGAAAAAAGTCAGTTATGTGAATTGCGCATGATAATTCCCCTACCTATTCGGTTCTAAGCGTGTACCTAAACGTATACGTTATTTGTGGGAATCCTCGAAAATGCGTCTCGTTTTCGAACATTAACGATATGTGGGTTGCCATATGAGTAAAAAAAGTAAATAACTACTGCTGACGTAATCATGATCTATACCCTTCCCCACCTTCATGCCATCAAAAATAAGTAACCGTAACCGTAACCCACTCCCCTCCCGTGTGTTCCTCCCTATAGTTTTCACGTACGTAATACTTGAACGGCCCTTAACCCGCTGCCTCCATTTCAATGAAATTTGAACTGAAGATACTTTAACTCTTAAGGAATGACATAGGCTATTTACTGCGATAACTAACATACATTAAGGCGGAGCCGCGGGTAAAAGCTGGTATACCTACTTATAATTGAGCTTTCACGAATGAGTTCTTAGAAAGACAGTCCAATGTTGCTAGATCTCTACAGATCGGGAAACAATGAAACCAACATTCATTCATAATGCCTAAAACCGACTATAATAGGTAAATTACACTTTGAAAATCTGGCATCGCGTCACGTAGATATTTAGTGTTCATAGTACAATGCTTTACATACAAGACAGTCAGTGGTAGTTGGCATCTGGATTTAGAAATGAGTCGTCACGTTTATTCTCTCCATCCATACTTGGATTGTGTGATTAATCGTCGAAGACACGAAGATAAAACTGTGCAATTTATAAAGCTGCTTCTGTAATTACTATTTTAATTACCCATGAAAGTCTATACTAGCTTTCTTACCCGTACCTACCTATTTATTTACAACGTTGCTTGTTTCTAAACTCCTGTTGGTAACAGTAAACAATTCATTAATCAATCTACGCTAAACAATTAACTATTTTGTTGTTTCTTCATAAACGAAGAAAGGGCTTTAGTCAACCCATCTGATCAGGCTTCTAGAACCTTTAATAAATTATTAATAAATTAATTTAATTATAGCTTTTTAACTCATTTCATTCGATTCTATCGATTGTAGAACAATGATTAACATTCATTCACTTTGCCAAACTAAAATTCGATTGGAAAACGGAATACAGCCAGTATTCCGTTTTCGACTGTACTGACTACTAAAGGAGGTAGCAATACTACTCGTTAGAAAAACCTATGTTCAGAATATGGAGGGTAGAGATAAGGAGTATCATCTGTGTACATGAAAAGTGTCCGTTGAAATGCATTAAATTAGGGTGGCGCCACATTAGCATCAGAGTAAACTTCTTAAAATCAATACACACACTTTTTCATAAAATTGAATGATAAAAAATCAATAAACGTACTATTCACAGTTCAGAAAATAAAATATATTTACTACATTATTTTGTAATACGCAAGTAGTGACAATAATGTTAAATTTTTTACCTCGGCGTACTTCATTAGGTTCACAATTGCTACATTCATACCATAACCTGTGTCTACACCAGCGCCATTCTGGAAGGTTTTTGAACTGTTATTTACAGCCTATGCTGGACACTTTTTTCAATTTTCTTCCATATAAGATAACACTCCTTGTCTCTACCCTCCAAAGTTCAGAAGTCGCCAAGATCAGGCGAATAGGACTTCAATTAGAACTACCTGACACATGTAAGTACTTGGAACTATTCTGCATCACAGATAATATATTGATTATTTCATAATAATTTTCAATTGCTGTGATAATCGGTTAAATGGTTTTCTACCATATATTCGATCAAATTACACATCAGTGACTGCACAATTTTCAGTTAACTTCAATTCATTGACTTCACTCACTCATTGAATTTATTGATTTAAATGTTTTCTCTTATCTCTTACACTCGAATCCACTGTAAGTGAGCCTTTAATTTTTTTTATTTTATTTAAAAGCTTTACGTCTGTTTTCGTTAGTACAAATGTATTTTTCTGCGTTTCGTTTAAGTACACGATTATTGATAAATTTTTAGGTATGCTGGCAAAGAATATACAATGTTTTCTAGAATGAAATTAAGCGTAACACATGATAATTTTGAGATCCAATATCTATTAAACTCTATTAATACGACCTCAATGGATAGGACACAAAATTATGTAAGGTACGGTACCTAACAGAAGTACGATTGTCGATTAATTTGTCAGTGTAATTTTAACAGGTTTTTAATTGATAGCGATTCAATTCGATTACACAAATACATGTACAAGCATTTAACAAAATACGAGAAGAATCTGTGTTGAAGCATCAAGTTTAACATGAATATTCACACGCGGTTTCCTTGCAACTGAATGAATTTAGGTAGATAAAACTACAAATGATCTTATTTGTCTGATTAGGTACGTTGCGTTGATTTACTAAGGGTGATTCGATCAATCGTATGGTTTTGTGTTAGGACAGAACCAGAGTTTCTTTGTGTACGTAGTCTTTTTTTTTTTTTTTTTTATTGAATTGGAGGCAAACGAGCAGACGCATCACCTGATGGTAAGCGATTACCGCCGCCCATGGACACCTGCAACACCAAAAGCGTCACAAGTGCGTTGCCGACCTTTGGGGGATGGGGAGAGGGAATGGGGGAGGGGTTGGGGTATGGGCCTCCGGTATCCTCACTCACTCGGTGAAACACAGCGCAAGCGCTATTTCACACCGATTTTCTGTGAGGCCGTGGTATCACTCCGGTCGAGCCGGCCCATTTATGCCGAAGCGCGGCTCTCCCACGGTGAAAAGTCTGGAAACTAACATTGATTCTTACTCTTTTCTCGTCTTTGTTGCAAAATTTCATTGATTTTAACAGTAACATGCTGATCAGATCGAGGTATTACAATCGAAATTACCGAGACGGAACCCAGCGTTATGTCCCCCGGTCCTCAAACGAATGACTTTGTTCCTACGTTCTCATTGCAAAGGAGTTGTCTAATTTTAGCCCCAGAATGTGCAGAGATCATGTTATTGTTTTTGATTTATGTAAAATAAATTATTAATTTTGAGTAATTTCATAAAGTCCATAACAGGTTTGGACAAAAACTCACAAATTAAAAATATTTTAAAACAAGCCGGCGACGTGAATTACCTAGCTATGAACGAATTTTAATTGCCATAAGTAATATACTACATAAATATGATTATGATGATGATGAATATTGTATCAACACGTGCATTTTTTATTAAACTAGCTTTAAACTTATTTCAAAAACTCTCATTTTGAATTCGTATACTATTTCACACACAACTCCTTGTATTTCTTGGACATAGCCTTTTTCGGAATGATTTTTGCATCTGTTTCTTAATATGGAAGGCAGCAAAGCTTCGGCATAAATGGGCCGAAAGGCAGAGTAATAACTAGTACCACGTCCAGAGTGGTCATACAAACTTGTTATTAGCTCATTTAGTGTCACTTTTAAATTAATATCTGGGGTGTTTCGTCTCTTGTACTAATTAAGAATAACATTGTACATTCATATTTTTCATACGATCATTTGTATTGGTATTGCCTAGAAACTTATGAAATTATCAAAAAAGACAGTTTTGAGACTTTCTCCTTTCAGACGACTTATTGACTCAACGTGGTCTCGCTTATAATGTGTTAAATATTAACAAAGGCGTAACTTACATTATAATACTAAAGTGCCACTATAGCGCCGCCGTACACGTTAGAGTTTTAATGAGGTTAATTAGAGTAACAGTGAGCTGTAGTATAGTTTCTAGACTCGTCGTCTGCACTTTGAATCGTCTGTTAAGTGAATTGAAGTGACTCACACGATGAGTAAATATATTTCACTTTGTTTTTTTAAGACATTGAAGATTGAAGAAGATATTTTAATCAGAAGTTGGAATAGCAATGATAGTTCAACATATTGAAATAGTTTTTTTTTTTTTTTTTTTTTAAAAGACAACTCCCACATTAGGAATAAACATCCTGTGTCGTGGGGGACTTTACAAATATACATGAAACGGACACAAAGAACATCCAGACTCGGGACAACAATTCGTGGATCACACAAAGTGTTGTAGGTACCGCGTGGGATTTGAACCCACGACACTTGGCGCAGTAGCAAGCGGCATGGCGACCGCTGACACCACTCGGCCGTGCAGTCAATTAATAATAATTAAAAAATTAATCGTCAGGCTCTCTCTACGCTTAGTCACAGAGGTATCTCTAGCCCGTGTAGCGCCTAGCGTTTTCTAGAAAGCATGCAGTCAAAATGGAATAACTTCAAAATGTATGTGTTGTCAATATAGACTGAGATCCCAGTATTTGAAATCACGTAAGTCTGGGCTGACTTGGATCTTGAAATGAACTTGTGGCGACTTCCACATACAGCGCAACAGCGACACACTATAGCGCCATCTAGCGCAGACACACTGAACTACGCAGCAACGTACAACACGAATAAACTACTAATCCTGAATCGAGCAGTAGAAGTTCTCGCGCCGATTATCATATATACAACATCCCAACATCAACTGTTGGGCAGTGGCCCGCCAGGCATGATCACCTCGCCTGGTCGGAGGATCCTCCCTTTGTGTTGGAGGGACATGACACACGTTCCTCCACAAACTACTATTAAAAATTGAATATTGTAAAATAAATCTAATTTCATAGTAACTCAGCCCGAATCCGGCCTATCACCGGCTTTAGGTCAATGCGACCTAAAGCCGTCCCTCCCATCCTTTGGAAAGTACTTGAACGGATTATCAACATGCAATTACTCCGTTACCTGGAGGGTCACTTTTAGCTTAAGACTGAATTGATCCACGGGTGATCTTCTAGTGTACATCAAACATCTTGGGAGTGAGGCTTTTGATAGACATGGGGAGTCCTTGGCCATAAGCCTCGACATAGTCAATAGGGTCTGGCTATCGTTAGCTTCCCTTCAAACTGCCGACATTCAGCCTACCCCTCAAACTTTGCAACTAAGTTGCCACCTTTCTATACAGCGCTGCATTGTGTTGGTTTCCTTTGATTTTCAGCAGATAAACGCTGGTATACCTTAGAGCTTCAACCTGTCGCTCACACTGTATCTTCTGCATATCAATGACATATAAGCCCGTGGTAACATACATTTTGGACACCCTACAGCCAAGCTAGCATACGTTGCGGAAAAACGACTGGAGTTTGTCGCTGCTCTGATCTCGACCAGGTTCCAGGTTAATTTTTTCAATTGTTTATTCGGCGCTCAGGTGTATTGAACAAAGTAAGGTGGTTATATAAGAGATAGGTTTGAGATGATGAGATTTTAAAGTACATACTAATGTATGAACTTTAAAATCTCATCATCTCTATTGATTTATTTAGCAGTACTCAACGTAGGATCGAAACCTATCTCTTATATAACCACCTTACTTTGTTCAATACACCTGAGCACCTGGTCACTGTAGCGAGTCTCTATTACAATAATTTGTAATAGAGACTCGCTACAGTGACCAATCGAAAGGTTCAACCTTTCAAAAACTTTTCAAGAAGACAATTCTTTCATACATTATTTTCGCGAAACTTTAACCAACTAAGGAATGCACGAAATGGCAGCTTAGTTGGTTAAAGTTTCGCGAAAAGAATGATTTTCATCCGTTTTTGAAACATTTCTTATTGATATTTCGCTTCCATTTATAGCCTTTGTCGATAAATGTACTATCTAACACTGAAATAATTTTTCAAATCGGACCAGTACTTCCTAGTGAGATTGGCGCGTTTAACCCATGTTCAACAAAACAAACTAACATATCCAGAGCTTTGTACCTATTAGTATAACTATACATAGATAGATAACTTAAATTGAATTTCTGTTGGAAAGTTACATGCTTTGCGGACTGTCGTAAAAGCTCCAATACTATATCAAGAGTTTTCTGTAATAAAGGACCCATAATGTTTTATGCTATTACTACTACATCTGCGTTAGTGTTAACGTTAATGGCAATGGCAAACTACGCGTTATATAAGGCACTAGCGACCCGCCCCGGCTTCGCACGGGTGCAATGCTGATACTAAATACACGTTGTATATAAAACATAGCTGACCCACACAACCTCGTTTGCGTCTTATATAGCCCGTAGCATGAAAATTTTCGCAAAATAATTAACTTTTCTGGTTGATTTTTACACCTTGTGTCCGAAAAACCCAAATATCTTACGGAACCCTATTTTTTTCCAAAATAAAATATAGCCTATGTTACTCGTGGATAATGTAGCATTCTATTGGTGAAAGAATTTTTTAAATCGGCCCAGTACTTTTTTAACCTATTCATTACATACATACAAACATACAAAAAAAAATAGGTACAAATCTTTCCTCTTTATAATATTAGTATAGATATAGATATAGATAAAGCTGAACAGTTTGTTTGTTTGAACGCGCTAATCTCAGGAACCGCTGGTCCGATTTGAAAAATTCTTTCTGCGTTGGATAGTCCATTTATCGCGAAAGGCTATAGGCTATATATCATCACGCTGCTACTAATAGGAGCGGAGCACCAATGAAGAAAGTTTCAAAAACGGGGAAAAACGCTACGGGCAGTATAAGACGCAAACGAGGTTGCGTGGGTCAGCTAGTGTGATTACGTTTTTTACTTTTATATTTGTCAGTTTTTATCTTAAAGCTTCACTGTAAACTACGTTGGCAGTGGTATTTGTAGATGGCAACAAAATATATTGATTTTCAGGAGATCCCACTCGAGAAAGGGCAACATATAGTTGTCCATGAGAAAAGCATTCTTTTCTTAGGTCGATGCCAACCATCGAAAATGTTTGACCCTGGGACTTATTTATTGTGAGGGCAAATGATGTTTTTAGAGGAAACTGTAACCTCTTAAAAGATATAGGCAAGTCTGTAGGAATCATGGGGATCCGCGGTATGTGGGCGAGCTGTCCGGCCGCGGCCCCGGTGATTATAGTGGCTACTATGACGTTCTCCCGCAATTCCTTCACCAGAAGTCTCGTGCCATTGCACATGCTGGGAGGGCATAGGTTCCTCAGCAGCATTTCGGGAGTGCCTACCTTTAATTGTAGTTCATGGGGCGGCAAGCCGGAAGGATTCAGGGAATTTAAAAATTCTTGTGGATAGTGCACTGTATCTTCGATGTTGCATACTGTGTCAATAGATTTGTAAGATTTAAATTCACCGGGTACTTTTTCCATAACAATTTTGTTAATCTCATTAACCGATTCATTTCGCGGGGACACTATCGCTCTCGAACAGAGCCAATTGAAATTTCTCTCCGTAAGATTTTGTATGTCCGGATATATTGTGTCCACAAGTATTTCTAGACTCTGAACGATTTGACCCAATTCGTTATCCAACAATACCTGGGGACTGTTTGCAACCGGAGACGGTAATTTTCCGTCTCCAAGTTTTATAAGTTTTTGTGAGAAATTATTATCGTCATTGTCACTTAAATGTGCTCTCATATTTGTGCGCAGATTAAGAGTTTCAATCGATTGCCATAAAGTTGATGATTTAAGGCAAGCTCGAATAACGTCAGCTCGAGTACCTTTTGTTATAACTGGTAATGTTTGACGAAAGTCTCCAGCTAAAACAAACGTCACGCCCCCCATTATACGGTCTGAGCTTCGGATGTCTCTCAGCGTGCGCTCCACGGCTTCCACGTGCGCCCTGTGGCTCATGGTGCACTCGTCCCAGATGACCAGCGAAGTGTCTTGTAAGAGCTGCCCCAGCGGACCGTTTTTGCGGATCGAGCACAAAGATTGTTGTTCCAAAGACACAGCCAATGGTAATTTAAATGTAGAGTGAGCAGTCTTTCCATCATTTAATAAGGTTGCAGCAATTCCGGACGATGCCACTGCGACAGCTTTTTTTTTCAGATTGACGTACTTTTGCCAACACTAAATTGGCAAGGAAGGTTTTGCCTGTTCCACCGGGTGCGTCCAAAAAAAACAGTTTACCGCTGTGATTTTCAACACTCTGTACTATAGCATCGAATGCTATTTTTGATCTGCCACTAACTTGGGTACATGCGTGTTGACAAATACAGACAACTCGTTAATATCATGCGGACGGCACGGTATCGCATGGACGATGTTTTGTTGCCGATTCGGGGAAGGCAATCCAAAATCTGCTAAATGCTTGTCGTTCAGTTCCAAAAGCTTGTTTTCTATTTGCATCAAGCCTTCGTTGTGTACGTCACAATCCTGATCTTGTTGTTGAGCTGCACATCTGATGTCCTCACACAAATCGTCTTTGAAAGTGTCCCATAATTTGAGAGATTCAGTGGGGAAACAAAATAATAAAATGACCACAAACAGCTCTCTCAACTTTAACGGGCAGTCAGAAACCGAAGCTTCTCTCAAAGTCATCTCCCATTGGTTGTCATTTTCTAGTAAACCTAAATCTCTGCAAGCAGCTTGGTATGTTTCTTTAACAATGCCATCAACGGTTTTTAAGTCTTGGAACGATGTCGGGCCACGCACATGATGAAGTAATATCCTGAGATAAAATTTTCTAAGTGTACAGCCAAGTGTACAACGGTGGGGTGTCGATCGTGAATAGGAAACTCTAACAATCTCCACACTGCCTCCGATGTACTAATTTACCGTCCGTTCAAATAATTTTCCACTTCGTCGTGAGCATTTCTGACACCGAAAGTGGCTTGGTCCGATTCTTTGTTGATGTATTTGCAAATATACTTAATTGCTTGGACGGAATGGCAGAATTCAACGTTTAGGTGAGCATTAAAAAATCGCAATAAAATTGGAGAATATGGAACGATCCACCTGTTGTCTATGTTGACCGTTCTGCCTCGGATGTTTAAAGTAGCGACCTGACCTCCGTTGCTGGAGTCGCGACGTCGATATACGGGATATCCGTCCTCACCGGTCTGGGTGTCATTTATGAATCGTCGTGGGTATTTTTTTGAGCATATGCCATTCTTTATGCATGGTGAATTCAAATTTTCTTGCCCACATGGCCCGTGTACCATATTTTTTGTGACTATGTCAAATAACACTGGGTCTTCGTCTTTATTAGGCAGCTCAGCGACGATTATTTCGTCGATCTGATCGGGCTGTATTTTTGTCTCCAGCCAAAACAACATATGACAATGCGGCAATCCTCTTTTTTGCCATTCAACACTAAGCATGTAACATTTGACCGGTCCAAAAATCGCGTCTTTCGTGAATATTTTTTTCATTTTTAGATGGAATACTCGAGCAATGATGTCATGCCGGTCGAAAGACCGTTGGCCGGGGAATAGTTCCTGCTTTATCTCTTCCCATTCAGGGTTGCACGTCAAAGTGACGAATAGATCTGGCCGGCCGTGGCTGCGCACATAGGACATAGCATCATGCGTCTTTTCGTTTAGAAACCTCCCACATCCAGTAAATGATGACGGTAAGATGACGCGCTGTCCGATGTCGGCGGCATTCACGCTTGCGTCTTGGTTCAAAGCATCCCTCAGATGAATATAGTCATCTGCTCTAAGTTTTTGTTGGTTTCGCCTTATAAAATTTAATCGTTCCGAAATCATCTTTGCCATCATATCCACACAATATTGACTAAACAAATCCTTGTAATAGTGCAACGAATTAAATTGACTGGTCCTAATCATTAAGCGGTATGCGTAAAATTGCATGCATGATACAGTTTTATTTCTTAAGGAATCCTGCTGAGGAATAGTTAAGTAATATCCGTCGTCTCCTGATACGAACATTAGCGGATATTGTAACGGATCATAAGCCCTATGCAATTCCGACACTCGCTTCAGCTGCCCGTCTGTACCGTGCAGCACTATATCTTTAATTCGTAATATCTTTTGAATGGAAAGTCCAATTTAAATAATTTAAAAACTATTTTATAGGTAGTTAAATGGTCTTGACCATAAAATAATTTATTTGGATAAGGATTAATATAAACACATAAATAGCATGGTTTGAATTTGGTTAGCATTTTCATTAATTTTTAAAATGAAAAAAGTTGTTGTAGTGACATAACCACAATAGTTGGACATATGCTACCGCGGCGTTTTTTGTAGACATTATGATGTTCTTCAATATTGTTGTACATTATTTTGTTCTATCGCTAATATTTTCTGCAGCGCATTCGACGAAAGACATTTTAAGACTCATTTTTCTACACCTTCGGTTACATTGTTCAAATATTACCAAGGATCCCTAATTTTTTTCAAAATGAAATGTAGCCTATGTCAAACTGATGAATGTAGCATTCTATTGGTGAAAGATTTTTTTAAATCGGCCCAGTACTTTTTGAGCCTATTCATTACATACATACAAACATACAAAAAAAATAGGTACAAATCTTTCCTCTTTATAATATTAGTATAGATATGTAATAGACGTGTTTCATTGTTGTCAGCCAGCGATGAACTCCGAAACTATATAACCGATTTATGGTGTGCCTAAGATAGGATAGTTAACATCACACTTAGACCGATAGGAGCCGAGTATGATAGAAAACAGACGTAAATGAAGTTGTGTGGGTAAGCTACTAACCATAATATATTAATTACGGGGAAAGTTAAAAGGGCCGTTTTATTCAAATTGAGTTCTTTGATAAAATTTTGTTTTCCCAACAGTGTCTGTGTTAGATACATAGAAAACTCTTTGTTTGCACACCATATTAAGTAGTCACAAGAGAGTATACAAAATGTCCCTTATGTAGTGTACAAAGGGGGCCCTTATATTATATATATTTTATACATAAATGTAGAGAATTGTTACTGTTTCTGGCTTTTAAAAGGAGGTATATATTTACTTATTTATTTATACAGATTAAGGATCTCCTATAAAGACTATATACAACTGTAACTTAAGATAAAAATTTACATTGATCTCTCGGTGTACTCCCTCAATAACAGGAGACCACAGCATGCAACAAGTGAAGACAAGAACAAGAAACCATATATGGGAATCAAAATCACAAACACAGTTCAACACAATTACATTATACTTACACACACAAATAAATATTTTAAGTAAATCTATTTGTAAACAGACAAAAGAAAGTGGAATGCTTAAAGTAGTTTATGACCACCCTGGTCATAAGCTATATTGTAAATAGGTTGGTTTTTAACCATTTCGTCATCCATTCTGAGACGTTTAGTACTGAAATAAGAGTCATAAGCCTTATACCGTTTATAAAATAATTTCCACATAAATGCGTGATTCTCTGTGCTAGATAAGTCAATACGTATATTTATAATAATGGGAACAGATTTTATAAATGAGGTCTATAATGCGAGTCAACAATCTCACCTAATACGAATTTTTCCTCAACATTACCATAGTTCTTGGTCATTACGAGGTGTGAGGTTGTATAATGTCATGAGGGAACCATGTAAGGCACGTCAATTTTAGCGTCGGAACGTCTTTACGGGCCCGCAGGCGTTTATCGAAATTCCATCACGGCAAAGATGATCTGTGGAATCTACCTGTGCAAATGAAAAATGAACAGTCGTAAAGACGTTCGTATTGGTATGAAGGTATTACTGGCAGATTATAATATAATGTTTATTTGAAAATGAAGCTCATTTAACTAATATTACAAAATGCGATTGTGAATTTCTTCGTTTGACATTAAATGACTGCTGTTAAAGAGGTATTTATTTTTTGATGATTACTCATTGGGACTATAACAGAAATAAAAAAAAGGCCGGACATCTAACACACAACGCCATCTAGTCCCAAGCTAAGCAGAGCTTGTGTTATGGATAATGGATAACTGATTTAATAAATAGAAAACACGCAAACTCCGAAACAAATACTTACAGATCATACAAACATTTGGTCCAACCCTTCATGGGATCTGCAAATGTTTGTTTTGTTACAAGAAAAGTGTGAATGTATTCCATAACTAAATTTAGCTGCTATAGTAAAAGCTCTGTTAAGTTTATGTGACAGATATCCGAAATATTAATTTGCTTATTTTAATTCACTGTCCGAGTCGGAACCTGCATCGAACCCGAGACCACAAACACAGCAGTCGTATACATTACTACTGCGCAACCGAGGCAGTCAATAGTAGTCAATAGTTCACACTTACTTTTATATGGTAATTGAATATTGAAAATTCTCGTGTCCCGTTCTTGCTGAACTCCAAAAGTATCCAACCGTTTTTACTTTTTTATAAATGTGTGTTTTGCTCACGTACCTAAGAAAGAATAGTTAACATCACGCTTAGACCTTCAGTAGGATTGAAAAGAGATGCAGACGACATTGCGTGGGTCAGCTACTAACCATAACAATTACAAGGAAAGTTAAACGGGCGGTTTTATTCAAATTGAGTTCTTTGATAAAATAGTATTTTGTTTTCTAAACGGTATCTGTGTTAGTTAGATAGAAAACTCTTTGTTTGCACACCATATTACAGAGTTACAAGAGAGCATTCAGAATGTCAGATATGTAGTGTACAAAATGGGGCCTTATCGCGAAAAGCAATCTCTTCCAGGCAAACTTAGTATGTATCAAAATATAGAATAGAATAAACTTTATTGTACACCAATTAATACAGTTATACAGGAGCTTAACAATATAATGACCATGTACAAATGTATCGCAATTATTTTCAAATTCACTAATATCTTTAACAAGTAACTTACGTAAGATTGTTTATATACTCGTATAGGTACATTTTTTTTCAATTTGTTTGCAAAATTGAAATACACACTATGAACACATTCCTAACTGGAACAATTCTGAAAGTGCGTTTTTTGTTCAGTCGATAAAAGCTACCTTCCTTCACACGAATCAGTTTGATAGCGGTTGATATTTTCCTGTTCTTTTTGTGAATAAAAAATGTATTCACATATGGAAATAAGACCGAGGAACAAGAGCGACCGTTTCGCATAAATGGACCAAATTTTATGATCACCGCACGCTGCGCCTGACAGAATAAGGATGCTATTTGTATTGGAAGTTGTGTGACAATCCAGAACGTTTTATTTATTTAGGAGGAAAACATTTTAATGCGTGGCTTCCATCAATGTTTCGTTGTATCTACCGTTAAGATTATTGTGGAAGCTTTTATTGAAAATCATATTTGCAAAGCTTCTAACCCTTTAAAAAATTGAATAGTACGACTGGTTGGACAAAGTTCATTAAATAAAACTACAAAAGTTTTACCACACATTTAAATGTGTGATCCACGAATTGTTGTCCCGAGTCTGGATGTTCTTTGTGTCCGTTTCATGTATGTTTGTAAAGTCCCCCACGACCCAGGATGTTTATTCCCAATGTGGGAGTTGTCTTTTTTAAAAATAAAAAAAATAAAAAAATTGGTTTTATACTGGTAAATATAGAACTGCTAGATTTCTAGGTTTTTTCAATTTAGTGCATATACATTCAAATTAATAAATAAATAAATATTTCGGATATCTAACACACAACGCCATCTAGTCCCAAACTAAGCAGAGCTTGTATTCTGGGTACTAAACAACTGATATAAATAAGTATATACTTTTTTTGTAAATACATACATATTATACATAGAAAACACCCAAACTCCGAAACAAATATATGCAAATCATATAAACATTTAGTCCGACCCGGGAATCGAACCCGAGACCTCAATCCAAACAGTCGCATACGCTACCACTGTGCCACCGAGGCAGTCATGTCAAAATAATTGAAACTAATTCTAATGAATTGTGTCTGTCGATATGTTTAAGAGTTAGCCACTTATTTTATTGCATCTCATTATTATGTCTGTGATTCACAACTTCACATTTGTTGCTTTATACGTAGGCATAAGAAGAAAAGAAAACAATATCTGTGCGAGAACTTTAATGTTGCCATGCTTTAATGAAATGGTAGTATATGTACTATCAGATGATACAAACATTTGGTCCAACCCATCATGGGATCTACAAATGTTTGTTTTGTTACAAGAAAAGTATAAATGTATTCCATAACTAAATTTAGCTGCTATAGTAAAAGCTCTGTTTAGTTTATGTGTCAGATATCCGAAATATTAATTTGCTTATTTTAATTAACCGCACAGCTATAATTTAAGAAGTAAAAAAACATAACATAAGCCGCGGATCAAAATAGTTACAGTTCGAATTACATTTAAATTTGATTCCGGTCACAGAGTTAAGCGTAATATATACATTGTACTCTGTGGTTAAGCGTTTGGCGTACAGCGGAGCCTGACGTGTAAATAGATGTGTCGTACAAAATTCAATATGGTTTGAAAGTGAGTCGATACGCCTGTCCGCAGTCCATTTGCATAAAACACAACCGAACGTAACTAGTACTGTATTTGACTACACTTCACCATTTCCAATTTCGAAAAACCTGATACTGTTAGATTCGAATGGAAAAAAATAAAATAAAACATTTGACTGGAGATTGTATTCAACTGGTATTAAGTATAAAGTTTTACATGGTAAGCTGATACATTTAAAGCACCTAGGTATTGGTAAAAATATCACATGTTAAATGAGGCAAGAATAATTGTCGGTAATTACGATGTTTCGGTCAGTGATCCAATAAAAAAATGGTTATTAGCAGCTGGATATGCTGTTGTAAATAAATAATTATTTTTATTAGCTAACTTATAAACTTTGTCTGCGACTCACAAAAATAATTGTTATTGTTTTAGAATTTTTTCCATATTGTCTCACTTTTTAAATTTTCCCTGAACTCCCATAAATAGGCTCGGGATGAACATTGGCAAATCCAAAATCATGCATAATATGCATGTAAGTCGTAGTCCTGTGATCGTTAATGGCGTTATCATTATTTGTGCAAGAATAGTCCTATCTTGGCCAAACTATACAACTTGGCTGGCATAACTTCGATCGAGAGGCCGATGGAAGAATTTGTCTATGCTGGGCAGCTTTTCGGAAACTTCATCATAACTTCAAGTCAGCCATTCCACAATCATGGAAAACCGAGGCTTTTAACCAGTGCGCCCTACCCGTAATGATATATGGAGCTAAGACGTGGACACTTATCGTAGGACTTGTCGACAACTTTAAAGTCGCTCAGCGTGCGAAGCTAGGTGTTTCTCTAGTCGATAGAATCCATAACAAGAAAATTCGACGGAGGACCGGAGTAACCGATATCGCAAGGGGAAGAATTCTTCGGACATGTCTCTAGGCGGACTGATGTCCACTGGAGCCGACGAGTGGTAGAGTGGAGACCGCGATTAGGAAAACGTAGCGTAGGACGCCCTGCGACACGATGGATTTACGATTTGAAGAAAATGGCTGGCAACAGATGGATGCTGGCTGCCCAAGACCGAAATGATTGACGTTCTTTGGGGCAAGCCTTCGTTCAGCAGTGGACTGTAAATATTTTTTCGGACATCTAACACACAACGCCATCTAGTCCCAAGCTAAGCAGAGCTTGTGTTATGGGTACTAGACAACTGATATGAATACATATATACTTTTTTTTGTAAATACATACATATTATACACAGAAAACACCTAAACTCCGAAACAAATATTTGTGGATCACACAAACAGGACCCAGAATTTGAACCCGAGACCTCCAGCACAGCAGTCGCATTCGCTACCACTGCGCCACCGAGGCAGTCAAAAGGTTGAAGTCAAATAAAGTAGCTTGCAATTAATAATAACAATTTAATTATATAGGTATTATGTTCTATCCATTTTCTAAAAAGAACCATATCAAGTGGTCTTCTCTTATTCTAACACTAGCTGACCCACTCAACCTCGTTTGCGTCTTCTATTGCCCGTAGCGTGAAAGTTTTATTCGGTGTTTGAAACATTCTTTATTGGTGCTACGCTCCTATTAGTATCAGCGTGATGATATATAGTCTATAGCCTTCCCTGATAAATGTACTATCCAACACTAAAATAATTTTTCAAATCGGACCAGCGGTTCCTGAGATTAACACGTTAAAACAAACAAACTCTTCAGCTTTATAATGTTAGTATAGATAGCTATTTCAAACAGCTTTTGTGTAGAGGTGTCTAAAATACTTCGATCCAATATGACTATGATGTGACGAAATGAATATGATACACTAGGTACGACTGAATAAATAAAATAAGGTAGTGGACCGAATGATTACGAATTTTCCTTACGATCAAATCAACTTTATATTTTATCCTACAGTACTTGATATTTTTTCCTGCAATGTATTGCTACATCAGAAAAATTTACCTGAATATTTCGGCTATCTAACACACCACCCCATTTAGTTTGAAACTAAGCAGAGCTTGTACTATGAAAGCAAGATTGGCTGATAGAATGCTTATATATTTGTAAAACATACCTATATATTATAACTAGAAAACATCCAAGCTCCGAAACTAATATTTGTAGATCATACTAACAATTGGTTCGACCCCAAACTCGAGACCTCAAGCACAGCAGTTGCATACGCTAGCACTGCGCCAACGAGGCGATCGACAATTATTAAAATGTACCTTAACAACGTGAAACTTACACATTGAACTCTTAAATTACAACAGCTATTCGTTCTACTAAAATTATAAACGCGAAAGTTTGTGAGTATGTAAGTATGTTTGTTGCTCTTTCACGCAAAAACTACTAAATGGATTTTGATGAATCTTTACAATATTATAGCTTATACATCAGAATAACACATAGACTACAATTTATAAAGATACTAGCTTCGCCTCGCGGCGTTGCCCGCGGTTAATGTAGAACCGCGGGTAGCACCGCGGGGTTCAGCTAGTATTTGCCATAAATAAGTTTTGGAAATATATATTGTTTGTGCAATAAGCTCAGGAGGTTTGCATTAGCTGAACTAAAACTTCAGAAACTAGCTCTGTCAAATTATACTTATTTCAGTGACAAAAGTTGGAGATAAAATACCTGATCTGGAAATTATTTGAATTCTTTCCATGTTCCATAAAAACTTTACTATGTAAATAAATGTGTCAAATGAAGGTAGGTATAAAAATAAATACAAAAGATTACTTAAAATACATACATAGTTGCGGACAGACCTAGTCTTAGATAATATATGAAAAGACAAGTTCTGTCTCTCCACAAGTACTAGAGTAGGTCCTAGCAATTAGTAACCGAGAATGTGTTGCAAAGAAACATGACCTAGTTTTACTCACTACCCATATGAGACTTAGATATGTTCAAGTTCATATTAAAACACATATTTTCGTTCGAAATGTTACCGTGTTCTAATAGCTGTTACGTACTGCAAATAACAAAAAAATAATGATGAATGATTTTCAAACGCTTATTTGACTTAACAATTGCCATGTATAACTATTCCTTCTATTGTTTTATGGTAAAAAAATTCCTAACGAAATATCTTAATGACATGAAGGTTCTAATAGAAAAAAAAATCATAAAAATAACTTGAGAGGTGTCAAGGGACACCCGGTTGGAATGAAGTTCGAAATAGAAAGACGAAACGAAAATATCTGGCTTGCTTTCTATAAGAGAGAGAGACAAGAGACAGACAAAGAAACATGCGCACGTCGCACGGCTTACAATAGCTTACTATAGCAAAAAGTGTCGTTACAACTTTTCGTCTTAAATTTTTCTTGTCGTTACAACTTTTCGTCTTAATTTTTTCTTGTCGTTACAACTTTTCGTCTTAATTTTTTCCGTCTAGCCCCCTTTCGATTACCTTACGCGATAAGGAACTTCGTTCCAATAATTTATGTACATAATTAAGTAATTAACTCACTATAACACTATCCTCTCCTACGATAAATGAACCAGACAAATCCTATAAAAAGAGAGCACATCTTTCGAAAAAAAAAACTAAAATGGGCTTATTGATTGAAATAAGTTTTCAGTATTAAAGTTAACCTTGTCCAAATGAAAGAAACTTACTTTAAATGCGAACATAAAGGTATTAATTACACATACCAAATGGTACTTAGTTTACAGTAGCAGCCAGAAATGACTAAAGTTGATAATGTGAAAAGCGAGGCTTAGTTCAGACCTCAGATTTATTACACTGACAAATTACGAAATTAAAGGAAATTAAACTATTTGTTTAATTAAAGCAGTTTACCGAAATTCAGAGTAAAATTCTTGCAACATTTGTTTTGTTCATGCTTCCGATATACCGGTTCGATTCACCGTAAATGAACTATAGAGTGGCGAAAGGTGGGAGATTGATGATTAAACTTTGGTTTAACTAAATTTTACTACAACAAGTTGTGCTTCCTTCTGTTCTTCCATTCCGACACAAATTATCTCTCGAAAGCAGATGATCAGGGCTCGTAGGTCAAATACTTTTAAACAATAAACATTAATAACAACAGTTATTATTCAACGTTTCTGTAAGGTTTTAAATAGAATCAACAAGATATAATAACATATCAGGTTCATTAAATAAATACCAGAAATCAACTTGGTAATTATTTTTTTTTTTTTTTTTTATACTTTAGCTACTAAAATGACTCTGCCCTGCCTGATGGAAAGCAGCAGCAGAATCCAAGAGTGGTGGCCACCATCCTCAATGCGAACAAGGACAGTGCAGCATGGTGACCAGCACTATGGCGGCCTAGTGAGATGCTTTTTCACGCCCCGCTTAAAGGACCCGGGATCATAGTGGGACGGAAACACATGCGCTGGTAATGAGTTCCAGGTTTTAACCGTTCGGCACAGGAAGGAAGAGCCGAATCGATGAGTGCGAGAGTGTATGTCTTCCACTCTGAAGCGGTGACTTCCGAGGCCAGCACGTGTTGTCCTGTAGAGGAAGGGAGAAGGGGGGACCAGTTGGAAGAGCTCTTCAGAACACTCCACATGATATAGGCGATAGAGGACTGCCATAGAGGCGATTTCTCTACGCATTTGCAGAGGTTCAAGGGACTCGGTGACTTCGGGATTGCCGACAATGCGAATTGCTCGCCGTTGCAACCGGTCGAGAGCGTCAAACAAATACCGCGCGGCTCCATCGCAAAGGTGTGAACAGTACTCCACGCACGAGCGAACCTGAGTCTTATAAAGGAGACACAGATGCCCCGGCGAAAAGAACCGTCTCACCTTGTTAAGAACACCTAACTTCCGCGAGGCCGTACTCGCGCGGGTTGAGGTCGCAGCAGATGTCCATGCCCAGGATATCGAGCCTGCCTTGTAATGGTAGTTGAGTGCTCTGAAAAGTTGGAAGGGGAAGGAATGGAGACTTTTTGGCAGAGAACGCGCCTGTGTTTTCTTGGCGTTAAACTCGACCAGATTCTCGCAGCCCCATTGTGAAATGCGGCCTAGAACATGGTCGAGCTCAACAATTGATATATATAATATGAATGAAATGAATATAATGACTGCACGGTTGGCCTAGTGGTTTAAGCGGTCACTACACCGCTTGCTACAGCGCCAAGTGTCGTGGGTTCAAATCCCACGTGGGACATTACTTTGTGTGATCCACAAAATGTTGTCCTAAGTCTGGGTGTTCTTTGTGTCCGTTACATGTGTGTTTGTAAAGTCCCCCGCAACACAGGATGTACATCCTAATGCGGAAGTTGTCTTATTACAAAAAAAAAAAACAAAATTGTACTTTAGCCTAGTCTAGCTTTTTATAACTCTTTCTAATTTAAATTAAGTAAATACTGAAACACATTCTAAAATTGTGTCGTCATTTTGTCATTTGATAAAAGTAGATAGAATAATCATATGTCATCTAAAGCTTACTGTTAAAATTGATTTCATGAGGCCGTTGCAATTTATTTAAGAACAGATTATGTTGTGGATGTCATAAAATGTACCTTGTTTTATTAATTTTATTTAAACATCCATATGTATAATAAATAAAATTGGAGTCTCTCTTTGTAATAATAAAATAACCGCTTTTTAATAAATGCATACGTATGTTTACACGATACATATGCCATAAAATCATTTTTTTAAATTTTTGTGTCTAATTCCGGGGGGGGTGAAGTGGTTCGCGTCCGTAGGAAATCACCTACCATTACCCTACACGTGCCCCCCGGGTGGTGCAAAACGAACCCCAACGCCGAGCCTCGGGCGGCGGTAAAATAACCCGACAACACTGGCCTGTTAGGCGGTCAAATGTGGATATTAGGAAATGAATACTCACACTCGCAACTGCTAGCCAGCAATCGGGAGTCTTGGCTTAATTGTCTGGATAAAGAGGAAGACAACCTCCATAAAATAATTACCCCAATTCTACGGTGGGAGACGTGCCAATAGAATGAATGGCTGATGGGAGATCAGTCTCGAGCGCCAACCTCGGCGGATCTGGCAAACGTCGTTGAAATTAGCCTTCTTGGAGGAAAGGGCGTCACCCCCCAAGCGACTTTCTATATCGACCCTAATCGTGGGAATAAAATGAATAAGATAAATGAAAAAGAAAACAATATCCCTAACTTAGTACAACAAACGCTTCAGGCAAGTATGTTAAAGCATTCTAGGAGTCACTCACTGGGAAACCTAACAACTGAAATCTCAATGCAAAATGCCAACAATGCAAATTCGATCTCAAAAAGCTTGACATCTGACGAAACCAACAAGCAATTTCATAAATCATGGCAAAATGATCAGGCACCTGTTAAAAGAAAAGCAGAACTGAGCCCTGAGACAGCGAACAGAAACAAATTAATTAAGACAGCATATATATATACTGTGACAACACAAAATAGATTTCAAATATTAGAAACTGAAGACAGCAATGAGCCACCTAAGCAGAACAAAGAGCCTAAACCACCGAAACCAGAACCCATATTTGTGACAGGAGTCTTAGACATAAAAAAATTAAAGGAACTTCTTTCTAAAATAACAGACATTGACAAATATACAATGACAACGTTAAGATCAGGTCACATAGTAAAGTTAATGCCACTGGATATAGAGACGTACAAAAGCATTAGAGCTAATTTTATTGAGAAGGATATTAGCCACTATACTTACAAACTAAAAAGTGAGAGGGCCTATCGTGTAGTGTTACGTGGTCTCCATTGTTCAGAAGACACTGACCTAATAAAGAATGAGCTTTTCGAACTGGGACACGAAGTCAGACATATTACAAATATAAGACATAGAAGTTCAAAACAACCGATGCCACTATTTTACGTGGACTTTGAGCCAAAACACAACAATAAGGATATTTTCAAAATCAACAAATTGAACCACACTAAAATTACATTTGAGGCGCCATATAAGAAGCTGGATATCTTACAGTGCAAGAGATGCCAGAGATTTGGACACGCCAAAAACCAATGTAACAGACCCTTTAGATGCGTAAAATGCGGCGAAGACCATCCCACAACAAGCTGTTTAAAAAAACCAGATACTGAGGCAACGTGCGCCAATTGTCAAGAAAAACACCCAGCAAGCTATAAAGGTTGCACAATATACAAACAATATAAGAACTTAATAACGAAAAACAAAACAGAAAGGAAAACTAAATCAGAAGAAAAAGATCAACAACAGCCCTACAATAACCCAATATACAAAACAATTAGACAAAATAGCAATCTAAACAAAAAAGACATGCTAACAAAAAACAACATGACATATGCTCAAGCAACAAGAACACAAACTGACATTAAGGATCCAAGCAACTTTCCTGAAGTACTAAATGTAATGTTTGAAAGATTTCAAAATATAATGAATGTTATGCTAGACAACATGATGGATCGCATGATTCAGCTGGTCACAAGTCTTATAAAACACCCTTAAACTTAAGAATAGTTACCTGGAACGCCAACGGACTGACAGAACGCAGGCAAGAATTTGAGCTATTTCTTAGAACTGAACGAGTCGATGTGGCATTGATCTCGGAAACGCGGTTCACATCAAAAAGTAATTTTAGACTGCATAACTACAATGTTTATAGTACAAATCATCCGTCAGGTAACTCGCATGGAGGAACGGCAGTACTTGTAAGAGAAAACCTCAAACATTACCCCTTTGAGGAATACCAAACCGATAAGATACAGGCTACATCGGTGAGAATCCAAGACGACAAAGCTGAAATAACACTATCTGCAGTATATTGTCCACCTAAGCACACTATTACAACGAATGATTTTACAACATTCTTCAAAACACTAGGTAATAGATATATATGCGGTGGTGATTGGAACGCAAAACATGTGTTTTGGGGTTCTAGATTAACTACTACACGAGGCCGACAGCTATATGTGGCAATGAAAGATTTTAACCTACACTGCGCTTCACACGGGTCACCCACCTATTGGCCAGCAAATACCAATAAGTTACCAGACTTGTTGGACTTCTTTATGACCAAAAATATTTCTCAAAGTCTTATAAGTATTGAGGAATGTTTTGACCTTTCATCTGATCATACACCGGTAATAATCAATGTCCAATGCAAAGCTGTGCAGATTGAGTATCCTCGAAGACTTTATAACCATAAAACAAACTGGGATAATTACAAGACTATTGTAACGAAAACTATAAATTTGAACTCTCCACTAAATAGTGTAGCCAATATCGAGTCAACTATTGAGTCGTTTAGTAAACTTATACACCAAGCCATCAATGACTCGACACCGCTACTAAAGCCAAAAATTACTTGCAATCCGTCTTACTCCATGACAATAAAAAATAAAGTATGCGAAAGACGAAGACTGCGAAAAATATGGCATTCTACAAAATACCCTCAAGATAAGAAAGCCTTCAACAAGGCATCAGAAGATCTTAAGAACATGATCTGTCAAGCAAACAACGAACGCCTGCAAAACCAACTTATCAATTTGACTCCATATGTGGATACTAACTACTCTCTATGGAAGATAACAAAAAAGCTTAAGAGACCTATAGCACATATACCACCTATAAAAACCTCTGAAGGTAAGTGGGCCAGAACAGATCTTGAAAAGGCCCATGAGTACGCAGAGCACTTGCAATCTGTCTTCCAGCCGCTACCTAGCAAGTACCCTGAACATGATAAAAAGGTAAACGACTATCTCGAAGCACCACTGCAAATGTGCATGCCACTAGAAAGTGCTAGCCCCAGAGAAGTGCGGAAAGAAATATTGAAACTTCAGGAAGGTAAAGCGCCAGGTTACGACTTTATCGATGCGCTACTGCTAAAACAACTCCCTCAAAAGGGCATAATTCACATCACATCAATTTTTAATGCCTGTATAAGACTCCATACTTATCCCGCTCAATCGAAAATGGCGCAGGTCATAATGATACCTAAACCGAGCAAGCCACTACACGAAGCTTGTTCGTACAGACCAATAAGCCTTCTCAGTGTAATGGGTAAACTATTGGAGAGAATATTACTGAACAGGATGCGAGCATATTTATCAGCAGTCATACCGCTTCACCAATTTGGCTTCCGGGAGAAACATGGAACCATCGAACAGATCCATCGTATAACAGACACCATTGGTCGAACGTTGGAGTGTAAGAAATTCTGCTCTGCCGTATTTTTGGACATCAGCCAAGCTTTTGACAGAGTATGGCATGACGGGCTACTGTTTAAAATCAAACAGCTACTACCTCAGTCGTTTTACCTAATACTGAGATCATACCTGGACAAAAGATGCTTTATGGTGAAATGCAACAACGAGATTGCACCCTTAAAAAAAATCCTTTCAGGGGTACCACAGGGAAGTACATTGGGCCCTATCCTATACCTCCTATACACTGCTGATCTGCCGACCCAAGAGGATACTATAACAGCCACTTACGCAGATGACACAGCCATACTGTCGGTCCATGATAACCCAGTGGTAGCATCAGCCAAACTACAAGCCCACGTTCTATAGATAGAAGAGTGGCTGGACAGATGGCATATTAGGGCAAATAAAAGCAAATCGGTCCATGTAACCTTCACCCTGAGAAAACCAACTTGCCCCTCCATTAAGCTCTACAACAAAGACATTCCTCAAGCTGAAGACGCTAAATATCTAGGGATGCATCTGGACCGCCGGCTAACCTGGAGGAAACATATATGGACAAAGCGAAAACAGCTGGATATGAAAATGAGATCTATGTACTGGCTGATAGGTAGTCAAGCCTGTCAAATGAAAGCAAGATAGTTATTTACAAAACTATATTACAACCTATATGGACAAACGGTATCCAATTGTGGGGAACTACCAGCAATAGTAACATTGATATTCTCGAAAGATTTCAAAGCAAAACACTAAGAGCCATGTTGAATATACCGTATTACGTGAGCAACAGACACATACACGCGGATTTAAACATCAGGACAGTTAGACAAGAGATTACTGCGCACAGTAGAAGTTATCAAAGCAGAATAACTAATCATGTCAATGAGTTGGCCTCAAGACTACAGGGTACAGGCAGTGTATCACACGATCGGTTGAAGCGACATGATGTTCCCACGCTGAAAGCGAGATTTGCTTAGGGAGTCTGAAGAGAATTCTCAGATTTTCTCTACGCTCCAAGCCAACTAATTTCAACAAACATCAAATGATTGGCTCATTATGTCAACACAGATCGCCAAGTAGCAGAGAGAGAATAAAAAAAAAAAAAAAAAAACCGGCTAATCTCCGAAAAGGCTGAACTAGTTTTGACGAGACTTTCACTGTTAAATAGTTGATGCTATTAAGAGTAACTTTTTTAATACTAAAGTTGTCCCGCGGCGTTACCCGGGGTCACAAATAAGTCCAGTCTAAATATATATGTGTGCGCAATTTCTGTTAATCTGTAACAATAAACCAACAGTTTTATGGGCTGAATTCATGAACTCCACTCACAAATATTATTGTCATAATAACATGTTCTATAATATTTGCGTGTCATATTTATTTAATGTGATGACAACATGAAAACCTTAACGCGCCTAACACTAATTTTAAGAATTTAGTGCAGAGTATAATTCTATTTGAATTGAAGTCAAGCGATTGGTTTTGTCCACTTTACAGAAGATAATGGTTAGAGTATTTTAGGAGACTTTTCTCAGTACATTAGGAGACTCTCATTTGATAGATAACAAATAAGATGAGCCATCCTTGATGTTGTCTTTGTAGGTAGGATACCGTTTACCATCAAGTGGGTCGTTTGTGGGTTTAAGTAAATTAATTAACTGAAGGAAATACTTCTAGTGTGATGGAATTATCAAAGGGAGAATGATATGTAAATTCACCTTTGATTTATTTTAATATTACAAACAGACAAAAACATTTGTGTAGATAAAAAATATAATTTCTTTTCATGCTATGTAGTCCTTTTTTTTTAATACTATCACCTCCAATGTTAATTTGGAGCCTACTTTCAAACTAATCCTTCCATACAAGTTCTCGCTTTTATGCCTCTCGTACTTCTATTCCACATACTTACTCTTTCTCTCACTCTGCCTTTCATGCTTTGTTCCAAGTGGGATGCCTGTATTATATTACTCTATTCTATTCTGAACTATTTTATGTTATACTATTATTTATTATACTATTATTGCTTTGTAGTCATTAAGAGTAACCATGTTTTAGATTCAAAGATGAAGGACAGGGCTCGGATCCTGTGCATCAATAATACAATTCCGCTAAGTAAGGTTAATATAAAAATCACTGATATGATTATTAGCCCGGTCAATTTAGACATTTGATGGTACATAAATTCCCAACAAGCTGAAAATTAGTAAAATTGTTCAAAACATAATTATAAACAATCCCTGAAAGTGCCCCATTATTCCCGTGTGAGGAAAACAAAAATATTCAAGGTCAAAGGTCAAAAAAATGATATTTTCACGATTTTCAGCAAAACGGTAGGTTTTATCATAAAAGTACCTTGGACAAAATTGTAGATCATAAAATTATCTATAAGAAATGAATCAATACATTTTCGTACGAGTCACCGTTTCTGAGATATAACGATTCAAAAAGTTATAAAAGTTGTTATTGTCATAATATGCATGAGTACGCCGCGTACATACATCTCTGGAGATGTAATATATTTTTTTTTTTACTCGACTTTTTCTCAGTTTTTATCCTGATTCCCGCTCTGTAACCTTCAGAGAAGAGGAGGTTAGGATTCCCTGGAATTTAAGAATATAGTGTCCCCTAAAACTTTTGTGAGTATTGTGCATGAGGCAGCAGCAGTTTTCCATCGTCCTCCTCATGTCCTGATCACAACTGACCCGTGGAATAGGAGGAGTGGGAAACCACGTTACAAAAAGCGGTAAGTACACTAGCTCATAGGTGGCGTGGAAACGTGTGCACATTATGACAATAACAGCTTTTATAACTTTTTGAATCGTCATGTCTCAGAAACGGTGGCTCGTAGGAAATAAATATTGATCCATTTCTTATAGATAATTTTATGATCTACAATTTTGTCTAAGGTACTTTTATAATAAAACTTACCGTTTTGCTGAAAATCGCGAAAAACTATTTTTTTTTCCTTTGACCTTGAATATTTTTTTTCCTCACACGGGAATGATGGGGAACTTTCAGGTATTGTTTATAATTATGTTTTGAACAATTTTACAAATTTTTAGCTTGTTGGGAATTTATGTAGCTTCACTATCATTTTTTGGTCTAAATTGACCGGACTATATGTAGTTAAAAATAAATAGAATTAGACGTCACAGTACATATAACTGACAATCATCACCACCGAAACGATGTAAGCAGCAAAATCGTTTTGAAATTTATGAACTGTTATAAGTATTGCCTCTAGACCTTTATGAAAATAAATGGGTGTTCTTTAAAAGCAATTCCAAGTTCTTTATTGGTAATATATCTTCAATTAACACACAGATAAAATCGTTATTTAGCAATAAAGGGACTGACATTAGAGCAAAATTACTGAATTTATAAAGTGAACATTATCAAACCACCACGGCATTACATGAGTTTAAGAGCTCTCCATATGCTTGATTTGTTTCCTATTATAGTGTACTATCTGACTTCATCTTTCGAATAAGACAAAATTGTGTAGGTCAATGAAAATACAACTTTTTTATTTTTATTATAGGTATTGCGGGTAAACGAGCAGACGTATCGCCTGATGGTAAGCGACTACCGCCGCCCATGGACACCCGCAACACCAGAGGCGTTACAAGTGCTTGCCGGTCTTTTAGGAAGGAGTACGCTCTTTTCTTGAAGGTTTGATGGTCGTATTGGTCCGGGAACACCGTAGGCGACAGCTCATTCCACAGTTTTGTAGTGCGCGGCAGAAAGTTTCGGGAAAATCGCACAGTTGTGGACTGTCAACCATCTAGATATTCTAGATGTTGGGGATGAATGTTCTGTCGCATCAACAACTTACATCATAGATTTTTTTAAAGTATCCGGAATACATTGTTTTCAAAACTCTATTGGTACAGACATCAAATATCTATATGATATTTCAACAAATTTATACAATCATCAACGACCCATGACGTCCCACTGCTGGGCTCGGGTCTCCTCTCAGGAGAAGGTTAAGGCCATGCGTCCCCACGCTGGCCGAGTGCGGGTTGAGGACTGAAATTTTTACAATACCTTAATTAATTGTATACTTAAATCTTTGAACAAATATTCTTATATCACTACAAACCTGTCCTGAGACTTAATTTCGTACTAGGTAGGCCAAATAGAGGACAAGCTTTGAATTATAATATAATTTAAATAATATCAAGATCACAAAGAGATATATCTTTATGACCCAAAATGCTAATCTTTTAAATTATTAATATAAAGGAGTACAAGGTAAACCTAATTGAGTTTCAGAGGTCTGGTTTGGAGGTTGTAGGTATTACCTAAAGTTAGTATTAAATAAAGAAAATTTTAATGAATTATCTATATTATCATGAATTATATATAATACTAGCTGACCCACGCAACCTCGTTTGGGTCTTCTATTACCCGTAGCGTGAAAAAATTCCGCCGTTTTTGAAACATTCTTCATTGGTGCTAAGCTCCTATTAGTATAAGCGTGATGATTCATAGCCTATAGCCTTCCTCGATAAATGAACTATCCAACACTGAAAGAATTTATAAAATTGGACCCGTGGTTCTTGAGATTAGCGTGTTCAAACAAACAAACTCTTCAGCTTTATATAGCGCCTGCGCTGTGTTTTACCGAGTGAGTGAGGATACCGGAGACCCTACTCCAATTCCTTCCCCATCCCCTTCCTCATCCCCCAAAGGCCGGCAACGCACTTGTAACGCCTCTGGTGTTGCGGGTGTTCATGGGCGGCGGTAATCGCTTACCATCAGGCGAAACGTCTGCTCGTTTGCCACCTATTCAATAAAAAAAAGAATACTGGACCGTATTTTTAAGTCAGCCGACGGCATACGAACGCCTATCTTGCCTAATTGATAATAGTCAAGATTGTACACCGTAAACGAGTGGTATGGCGGTTTCTATTGTCAGAGAAATAATAGAATTACTGTAAAATCAATCCATATATATAAAAATGTTATGTTGGTTTGTGTACGCTTCAAAATCTCAAAAAGTTCTGCACCGATCGAGCTGAAATTTTAGAATGATATATAATCCGCATCAAGGATTGTTTTCATCAAATTTTTGCATCAGTCACATATCCGCGACCGCGAAAAAACACGAAAAAACCGACATAAACGTGGACGGAGCCGCGGGCAACAGCTAGTTTGCTATAAAAGAACTCTCAGTTTGGCCGAATCCATATAGATGGCCAATTACAACTTCATTTTCTACTCGAGATCAACACTTAAGTATATAAGTAGTATTCAAATTAAAATACTAAGGGTTAAACAAAATGTTCTTCACAAAGTATTTAAAGCTTAAGCAAAGTTTTAATAAAACTACAGAGGAACAAATCTTAAGACTACATTTATCTCTACAAAGTAATTACAAGCCTAGGGTCAAGATAATTATTCTTTTGACCGTGTAAGAAAGTACTGGTGTTGTTTTAAAGATTTTATGCACTTTGAAGGCAGAAAGCTTGTTTTAATCTTAAAATTTATGCAATCTTGGTACTGAGTGAAGCCAGTCCGACTTTTACGAGTAAATAGCAGCAGTTGAACTTCGAATGTAAGTAAGTATTAAATTATTTTTTATTCCCTGGTTTATAATAAAGCAATCTATAATTATTATTATTAGAGAAAAATGCGAGTGGTTTTAAAGTTATACATCCATCCACTTTGATCCTTAATGTTCATCGAAGCAACATTTTAATTGAATTAAATTATAAATAATAAATAAACCAGAATAAACCTTCAAACCTTCAAGAAAAGAGCGTACTCCTTCCTAAAAGGCCGGCAACGCACTTGTGACGCCTCTGGTGTTGCGGGTGTCCATGGGCGGCGGTAATCGCTTACCATCAGGTGATACGTCTGCTCGTTTGCCCCCTATACAATAAAAAAAAAAAAAAAAAAACAGTAAATATTTCTGATATCTAACAAACAACGTTATCTAGTCCCAAGCTAAGCAGAGCTTGTGTTATGGGTTACTAGACAACTGATATAAATACTTATATACTTTTTTTTTGTAAATACATACATATTATGCATAGAAAACACCCAAACTCCGAAACAAATATTTGCAGATCATACAAACATTTGGTCCGACCCGGGAATCGAACCCGAGACCTCAAACTTAGCAGTCGCATACGCTACTACTACGCCACCGAGGCAGTCGTACGATAATTTAATGCAAAAAGTTTTGTAACGATTTTAGTTTTTAAACTTTATAGTGAATGGCTTCGATGCAATTTATTAAGCTATTAACTACAGGCGTTTAAGAAGGAGACTTCAAAAGTTTGAATTTCTTTGAAAATAGTTTTTTTGTTAGGTTTGCGCTCCGATAAGAAAATAAGAGTTTTTGTTATTGGGCTTTTACAGGTGATTACAAAATTCTATTGTACTTAAAGCGTTACAAGCATTAATCTGTTTAACAGCGTTCATCATTTATTGACCCCTGCTTTATTTTTAACACATTTTTTTCAAAAATAAACAGTTTATATTACTGTATATATATGTGGGAGAGCCACGCTTCGGCCTCACAGAAACAACGCATGCGCTGTGTTTCACCGAGTGAGTGAGGATATCGGAGGCCCATACCCCAACCCCTCCCCCATCCCCCTCTTCATCCCCCAAAGGCCGGAAACGCACCTGTGACGCCTCTGGTGTTGCGGGTGTCCATGTGCGGCAGTTTTCGCTTAACATCAGGCGATACGTATGCTCGATTGCCCTCTATTCCATAAAAAAAACTAATTTGTTCATAGACATCATCCATATTTAATATTATAAATTCTAAAGTAACTGTTTGTCTTTTACGTTTTCAGGGCTAAACTGCTGCATCGATTTCAATGAAATGCGGAATAGAGATAATTTTAATCTTGAGGAAGATCACAGGCTATTTTTTACAGCGATAAAAAACATACACGAGGGCAGAGCCGCGGACAAAAGCTAGTATAAGTTCTTACATAAATTAATAAAACAATTTGATATCGTTTTCGTAGAGAAATAAACTCATTGCCCGAATATTTGTATTTATTTCTCTAAATGACTTTTGTCCAAAAATATGTGTCTGTCCAGAAACCATTAAGTGCAAATAAAAGCACTTTGAAGCAATCTACGACAATAAAACGCTTTGATCGGACTATTAATGTCTTTGAAGTAATTAAACTACACTAATGACAAATTTATAGACGGCTGTGTATCAATTTGTATAAGATTTTGCCAAAATGGAAAAGAAATATTAATACATTAACTGTATTAATAATATGTATATGACTTATCAGAATCACTATTTGTAGTATCAATAATCTAATATCTATTATCTGCAAAAAATTGTTTCGGAGTTTGGGTGTTTTCTGTGTATAATATGTATGTATTTACAAAAAATAGTATATATATATAATTATCAGTTGTCTAGTATCCATAGTACAAGCTCTGCTTAGTTTAGGACTAGATGGTGTTGTGTGTTAAATGTTTGAAAATATTTATTTATTTATTTATTATACATATAAAAATATCATGCCACGATATTGCTGAAGATGAACTTCGAAACTGCACGATTGGTCTAGTAGTTTAAGCAGTCTCCATGCCGTTTTCTACTGCGCCAAGTGTCGTGGGTTCAAATACCACATTGGAAATTCACAAATTGTTATCCTTAGTCTGGGAGTTCTTTGTGTTCGTTACATGTATGTTTGTAAAGTTCTTCGTGACATAGGACAGGTGTTGTTTTTTTTGAAAAGAAAATGAAAGAAATTATACTAATTATCAAACCGAATTTCATGTTTTTTTTTATTGTTAACATGATGCTTAGAACAAGTTACGTGTGTCAGCTAATTGATATAATTTAATATAAGTATTATATCTAAAACTAAATCATTATTTATAATAACGGACAGGTTATGTTAAAAACTAAATATGATTTAAATTATTTATAAATTAATTATTTACGGTGGCAGAGTAATATTATTATGTCAATTGAAATCTATGGGATACCTATGTGAGGGTGAGGGTCATTTAATACTACTACATTATTTTATGTACTGCCTGCCCATCATGCAAAATGCTGACAAACTATTCAGCAAGGTCCTAGGACCAAAACCATTTACAAACACACGATGTTGAATAGGTAAATAACTAAAGTGTTAACATATTTTAGAAAAGCTAAAAGCATTAACTGTACTACTGACGCAGAACCTGAGACAGAGACCTGAGTATTTGGTAAGAATTCCAGCTTGATACCTCCATGCGTTTCTGAGGAAAAGGGTCTAGAGAGACAGACAGACGGACAACAAAGTGATCCTTTATAGGAACATTTGAAGAAAGGAATCCTAAAATCTATGTGAATAAACCCTTTAAAAATAGACAAATAATTACGACTATGTAAGACTTAATTCAAATAATGAAAATTGAGTTCAGATTGATTTAAAGTTTATAATTCTCTGAACGTAATCGTAAATCTTCTAATTTGAGTATCAAGAATGATAAATATTGAAAGCAATTTGGCCTAAATAGATTTAGAATATTTCACTAAACTCGATTGACGTTCCCTCCGAGCCAAGAACTAAAAGCTTTGACACTGAGAACGTTGAAACTTAGTGCAAGAAGATAGTATTGACCCTATTTTTAATATTCTTTTCACATTTAACATTTTTCTTTCAGAGAAAAGACTAGGTAGAGATAAAACTGTTTATTTGTATACCAAATTACAGATTTGCAAGAGATTACATAATGTGTCAGACATATAACGTACAAAAGGCGATCTTATTGCCGAAGAAACCTCTTCCAGTCTAGCTTAGGATGGATATAAATGTTTCGGAGAGACAATAGTGGTTGACGATACAATGAGTTTTGAAGAAGTATAATTTGCTAATGAATAATTCCAAAAAGACAGAAAAATAACTATGGACTCAGATTAATATAATCCACATTTATGAAAGCAAGCAGAGTTTAAAACAAACAGTAGTCGTAAAAACATTTCCTAAGTTGTTACACGAATTCATATTCAAGAGATACGTTTAATGCTGGCGCCGCCATGTGGGGTGTGCAGTTTACGTAAAATTGTGCAGTAAAATATAGCACTTTGACAATATTTAACATCCCTCTACTATTTAAAAAGCGAGTAGAACTAATTTCGTATTTCGTTTCTGAGTTGGGTTTCATTAATAATTCGTTTTGGCGTCACTTTTAATGTTAACGTTAAATATGCAATATCTACAGTCTTTTCCAAAACAGTCTGAAAGAAAATCAATTAGTATGTCCATCGCGTTTAAATATGCGTTTATGACATGAAAAGGGTATATTTTGAACCAACTTAAAAAAAAGAGGAGGTTCTCAATTTGACAATATTTTTTTAAGTTAGTTACCTCAGAACTTTCGAATGGCTGAACCGATTTTGATGATTCTTTTATTTGAAAGCTGGTGCTTCCCTTGTCCTATTTCAATTAGGTCCAGTTCTTAAAGTTTTTTTTTGATAAAATTTTATATTATTATTCTGTTATTGTATTATTCTGTTCTTATATTAACGAAAAGCGATGATACGGATGTCCGGTAAAATTATTCGGTCCTAGATAGTTACCGGCTTCTACGGCCAGATACTTGTAATAGGCCAGTAGTCCTACTTAATGATATATCTATTTTATATAATTAGTTCTATGATTTGGTCACACAATAAATATATTACCAGTACTGTAAAGTTAATAGTACTTCTTCATGCATTAAGAACAAAAAATAGCAAATGTATACAAATTTAAAATAAATGAAACTATCAATTTGCGCCGAACAACAACCTTAGTCGATGCAGATTTTTTTTAAGTTTTTGAAGCGTACGCTAACCCAATATATTTATACAAATAAATATTATTCGGTTCTATTTACATAGATTTTAGGGTTCCTTACCTCAAAAGGAAAAACGAATCCCCTGTAGGATCACTTTGTTGTCCGTCTGTCTGGCAAGACCCCTTTTCGCAGGAACGCGTGGAGGTATCAGGCTGAAATTAAATTAAAAAAAAAAATCATATCAAATACTCAAGCATACTGGCCCGTGGAGCTGTGAAGAAATTAAACTTCTAAGCCAACGCAATCAAAAGCCGTTTATGATGGAAATTTTAGATATTCGTGAACTCAGAATCTTGAAATACCAAATTTCAAGATGTCGAAGCAATGTCTTATAGGACAGATAAAGAATAAATGCGAAAAGCACACATTTTAATATATATAATAGACTGCACGGTTGGCCGAGTGGTGTCAGCGGTCGCCATGCCGCTTGCTACTGCGCCAAGTGTCGTGGGTTCAAATCCCACGCGGTACCTACAACACTTTGTGTGATCCACGAATTGTTGTCCCGAGTCTGGATGTTCTTTGTGTCCGTTTCATGTATGTTTGTAAAGTCCCGACGACACAGGATGTTTATTCCTACTGTGGGAGTTGTCTATAAAAAAAAAAAAAATCATATTTATACCCATAGATTTGTACGGAACCCTCGGTGAGCGAGTCCGACTCGCACCGGTTTATTTATACATTTAGTTTAGAAAAAAAACACAGTTCACAGGAAAAAAAAGGTGAACGCTAATGCACTTATGCTTGCCAGTTTCATAAATTTTAAATCAATAAGTCTTTTAAATGGGCACCATACTAACTACTTTATCTTGTCTTTGCCAAGACGGTGCCACGTTGTCGCGTAATAAAAGAAAAATATATGTCTACGTTAAGCAGCCAATATTAGTAATTCTAATACTTTAAGAATACAATTACTTACGAATTTACAGCATTAATCATTGAAAAAATTAATATTAATAGTGTCAATAAACTGATTAAACTGATAATAGTCGAGTTAGGACTAAAAGCAGTTTTAAAAATAAAAAAAAACCAGCTCAAATTGCTTGCCTATCATTTTTCTTCCGAACTTCGGATCGCTCTCAAGACTACTACACTACGGATGAACTTAGATTTTAACGCAGAACGACTATCATCAGACCTCCACAACCCAAGCAAGTACCAGACGATATCAAGTTTCTGTAGAAAGACTGTTGTTGTTGAACTATTTAGGACTTATTTACTTACCTATTTATAATATAGCTATTGTAAAAGATCCTTCACAAAAAATCTCTTCTTAACGTTATCCTAATTAATCCTAAAAGTAGAGAAAAGTATTAAAGATAACCTTCAATTCTTCCTTTGATTGTTTTTAATCTATACTAATATTATAAAGAGGAAAACTTTGTTTGTATGTTTGTAATGAATAGGTTAAAAAACTACTAGACCGATTTTAAAAATTCTTTCACCATTCGAAAGCTACATTATCCACGAGTAACATAGGCTATATTTTATATTGGAAAAAAATAGGGTTCCGTAAGATATTAAGGTTTTTATTGGGGAAAATTTTTCGCTACGGGCAATGAAAGACGCAAACGAGGTTGCGTGGGTCAGCTAGTTAATTTATAAAGCATAAGGAACGGTACTTTTTCAAAACCGTGTGTGGATTAATTTCTCTAATAAATATTGTTAAAATGTATATCAATTTCATAAGAAAAAAAATAACGAAAGAAAACCGACTTCAAGAACTGGACCAGTATTTTTGAAAAGGGAACTACAAGAGAAGCAAATCAAATAAAAAAAGAATCATCAAATTCGGTTCACCCAGTTGAAAGTTCTGAGGTAACAAACACAAAAAAAAATACAGCCGAATTGATAACCTCCTCCTTTTTTAAAGTCGGTTAAAAACAAATGCATTCAAGGATTGTTGACTTCTATATCCGCACTAAATGTTTTTCTGCATCAAGCTGGATATATGGTAATAACATGCCACATTCCTCTAGACTCGAATACTTTCTACTTTATGAATTATTCATGTCCGCATTTAGTTGTCATGTCCGCTTGTAGTGTTGAAAAGTGTAATGTGAGATGCAGTGTTTACTAAACTATACTTTAAATCCTACATTAGACAGCCTTATAAGTGAATATACTAGTATCGATATAATAATCGATTTAAAGTGGAAACTCGATTACCCGGACTAATTGTTGTCGGTAGGGATTCGGATAATCGTAAATCCGGATAATCGAATGTATGAAGAAAAGTGGGTTTTCTGCACATGTAATCATCAATAATCCATGCATAATGTTATGTGTTTATTAAAAACAACAAATACATTTCATCAAAAATCAATATTTCTTAAGACATTATCGATCTGCGGGGCACGGGCGTGGTAATGCCAGTTCCGACACGTTCATGCTAGCATAAATTCGACTTGGAGTACCTACATATGTTAAACATTTCGTAACTTAGCTCAATATGACTTAACTATTTAATCGGTGGCGGTTGGTAGTACGGATAAACGCGTATCCTTGTAACTGAAGGCCGAATAATCAAGTTTCTACAGTTCAATTATGTCATGATTTTTTGGCAATATGCGCGTATTATTTGAGAAAGTTATAAGCGTGGCCAAGCTGGTCAAAGTAAGCCCAAATCGTCCAAACTTGTAAGTTTTGAATCAGTGTCCGACGAGTAATTATTTATGGCTACAAATTTCTACAAAAAGTTTTCATAATAAATATCAATGATGGCAGCTAAACCAGCGTCAGTGTCACGATATTCTTTAAAATAGGAACTACGAAGTAACGCACTACACGGAGTAACTACCAATCCTGAATCGCGCAATAGAAGTTCTCGCTCCGATTATCATATGTACAACATCCCAACATCAACTGTTGGGCAGTGGCCCGCCAGGCATGATCACCTCGTCTGGACGGAGGATCCTCCCTTTGTGTTGGGTGGAACATGACAGCCGTTCCCCCACAAGGTTGTATAAGTTTTCGAAAGCTACTGTTTAAATTTTAATTTTATAGTAGATTTAATGCTATTAAGCTAGCTAGCTAAAGCTAGAAGCCATGCTTCTCTTTACAATTCTAAATAATGTTCGGATCGCGTTTGAACGGCATAGTTTTCAAACTACTAGAATGTGACCTTAATCCTATCAAATACATTAGACGTGTAATGAATCTGTGACTTTGATAAATGTAGACATATCTAACACGAATTCATTAGAATTCGTGAACTTCTTTTGTATTCAATATTCAGTTTTACCTAAATGCAATTGAGGTCGATTAATTTATGACTTTTGTTAGCGAATGGGAATGAGAAAGAAATAAAAACTTGAGAGGTGTCAAGGGACACCCGGATGGAACGAAGTTCGAAATAGAAAGACGAAACGAAAATATCTGTGTGTATCGTCGTCGTGTCGTGACAACAAATTGTGTCGTGATAACAAATTGTGTCGTGTCAACAAATTGTGTCGTGACAATTTTTCCGTCTAGCCCCCTTACACAACGCGCCATAAGGAACTTTGTTCCTATAAAAAGAAGTAAATTACAAATGTCATCGACACAAATCACATCGCTAAGTTAAAGACAATTCGAATTTTTGGTGCACAAGTTTATTATGAGGAGGTTAGAAGCGAAAACACAAACACCTACACGAAATATATATAAACACTAGCTGACCCTCGCAACCTCGTTTACGTCTACTATTGCCCGTAGCGTAATAATTTTCCCCCGTTTTTTAAACATTCTTCATTGGGGTTCCGCTCCTATTGGTCTTAGCGTGATGATATATAGCCTATACTATATATATTCGATAAATTGACTATCCAACACTGAAATAATTTTTCAAATCCGACCAGCGGTTCCTGAGATTACCGCGTTCAAACAAACAAACTTTATTATGTTAATATAGATATATGATGATATTTGTCGAATTCAATATTTAGTACCTTTTGATGAAACTTTACAATAATATAGCTTATACATCACAATAACACATAGGCTACAATTTATAAAGATACTAGCTTTGCCTCGCGGGGTTGCCTGCGGTTATTGTCGTACCGCGGGTAGCACCGCGGAGTTCGGCTTGTAATAAATAAATAAATATACATACATGATATACGTTTTTTTTACGATTATTAACGATTTACGAGTTTTATATACGAGATATACATAAGGCTTATATACAAGACAAACTGTTGGAATTGAACTGTTCTTATTCACACCATTTTTTTAAATATTAAAGACATAGATGACAGTAATTCTGCCAATGTATTCATTCAAATTTTCTGTATTTTGATATTTTAGAGTTAATTTTTCATTGAATCAATAAACCGTACTAAACTTGTGATAGGTAATAATAAACGGTATTAATGTACCTTAAAATTGCCTCATTGATTAATTAACTGAAAATTTAATTTAAAGACTGTTTAATGAAATTCTTGGCGGCTTCTTGTCAACTGAACTGATCTTTGAGCCGGCTGTGACTACATTATTTAAACTCTGCTTTGCATGTTTTAGACAAAGTTCAAACTAAGGGAGCAAGTCGGGAAAATGCTTTGAGCAACGTAATTGAGTATTAGTTAACCTCAAATTATTCTCAAAAGAGAGAAAAATATTATAAAAATACAGTATTTAGCAGATTTTTATAAGCTCTTTAGTTCGGTAAGTATTTTTAATGTTACTTTAAAAGTTTTTCAATTCTAGACTTAAAGGGATTTGGTGTAATATTTTCACATTTAATTAGTCAAATTACCTAGAAATTTTAAAAATTTCTGAATAAGAAGTTTAAGCTTCTGCTTACTAGACCTCTACTTTAGAAATATTATCCCCAGCCCATGGACACCCGCAACACGAAAGGTGTTACAAGTGCGTTGCCGGCTTTTCTTGAAGGTTTGAAGGTCGTATTGGTCCGGGAACACCGCAGGCGACAGCTAACCTTATGTTACTATTATCGAAACTCAGTGGTAACCGCGGAAGTTACCTCATTGCAAAGTTAAGCAATCCTAGGCAAGTCTATCATGGTGTCTACGAGACGGTAGTGTGGTTGCCATACTAACATCTATGCCAATAATTACAGTTAGTTGAAGTCTTCCAAAAAAGATACCAAGTCTTTCTACAGGGTTTCGACATTACCTAGTATACTGTGGAGGAATGATTGCAGTCGTCCCACGTAATAAAATTAAGTTCAGCCGTGTTGAAGTAGACTTAAAGCCTACCCCAAAACAATTAAGATAAAAGACCTGGAGCCTTAAAACAGTTTAAAGACAACTCTTGTATTACTGCACGGTTGACCTAGTGGTTTAAGTGGTCGCCACGCCGTTTCATGTGGGTTTGTAAAGCCCCCCGCGACACAGGATATATATTCCAATTTCGGGAGTTTTCTTTTTAAGTATTACGAATAAATCCTTTGTCATGGGGACCTTACTACGCTATACTTATTTACGAAGAAGGTAATAATAATAATCTCTTTATTGTACACCAGATTACTTAAAAAGGTAATACAAAACTAGGAGGTACAATTAGTGGCCTTATCGCCCAAAGGCAATCTCTTCTAGACAACCATGACATGGAAAGAAAGATGTGGAAAGTATAGGGTAGTCCCTGGTGGATGAAAATTGGTTGGAAAAATAAGTATATATATACATATTATATAAGGTAACAGTAACAACTAGTGTGGATGATTAAATAAATAAATAGAGATATTATTAAATAGCCATAATATTAATTAAAAGATACTCCATATTTACTCAAGTGGAATTTGTGACCCAATTGAGAACAAAGTCGGTTTACAGGTCGTTGAAGTCTCCCAGGCCTTCACCCGTCTCTTAAAAGAAGCTAATGTCTGCGCGCGTCTTATCGTTAGGTATTGTAAGTTCTAAAGTTACAGGTAAATAAAGTTTCATTTAGTTAAGTTAATCACATAATACCACATTTACACATCAAAATTGAGGCATCAAAAACATCATAACTATCATAACTAATTATGTACTACTACATATAACCTGGTTTATACATAGTAGCATTAAAAACTCTCGTCGGTCGGGATTAAGTCCGCGCTTTCGGTTTGTGTTCAGCGAACCTTAAAATGGAATTCGGTGCGATAATATCTCAATTCACTGGTGAAAAGTAGATACGGAAGTCCGTCGCGGCTTATGACCCTAAAGTAACAATCGGTCATAGACTTTCGTTACTTCTGAAGATATCGTTTATAAGACTTTTAGGGTTCTAAAGTTTGTAATATTCACTACAGAAATTGTAGAACGAAGTAAAATAACTATTCCTAAAGCGACTTAACCAACTTCGTCATAATACATTTGAATTTTTGCATAATGTGATACTGGACTGCTACTGTTATTGAACTAAAACAGTAGAAAATTCTGTTGTCGCTTGACCAAATTGCTATCAGAATAAAGATCTACTTCGATCGAAGAGCTCTTAATATTTAAATAGAATTTCATAACATATGTATTAATAAAGTACTTGTTTAATAATTAATTATATATGGTTAATGTCAACTTAATGTCAAAACAATTATTCATTTAAATTTAAATGAATATTATAATTGTGTTTGTTTGTTACCCTTTCAGACCTTAACTACTCAAACTATCATTATGAAAGTTTCTCATGCACGTTTTCAGTGGTACAGAAAACAAAATGGGGCAAAAGTTTTGTGTGTTCGAGTTAGATGCCGCCGGCAAAGCTAGCTAAAAATAGATCATTGGAAAGTAAGGCACACAGAATATCATCCGATGTATTTTATTTAAAAGTATATGTATTTTACTTGCGACTTATTGTATCTACGATATGATACAATGGAAGCCATACTAAGTATCTAATTTAGGCAAATAAATTAACACAAAAGGAGGGTTCCCTTTGCCCTTTGTCATAATATAATTTACCGCTTGAAATGTAGGTTCTGCCTCCCGCGAGAATACGAGTATGTTCCTCGTACGTACTTACCTATAATTTTAAAGGAAGAGACGAAGTATTAAAATTTTTATGTTTAAAAATGTACGGGGATTGCTATGTTTCATTAAATATTATTTTTTAATAATAAAAAGTAGTCAGTATATTATAGATTATAATGTATATTACATACTATGTATGTTATAGATTATACACAAAAAACGATATTCAATAATATTCTTATGCATGTAAATGTATAACAACAAATAATGTCACTCCTTTTGACGAATAACTCTACCTTTTTTTAATTAGGTTTTCTGAAAAAGGTTCTCAAAGGTCTTTTTAGCGTGAATTACGTGATAGATTGTGAAACGATCCGTAAAATCGATTAAAACTCTAATGATTTTCAGTCGTTATTCTTCAATTAAATGAATGTAATTATGATTGGTTTTAATCCAATTAAGGATAGCATGTTCTAGCTTTGAGAAATGAAATGAAAGTGTAAAAAAAGTACAGATTATTATTTTATTACGATGTTCTCGTATATGTTTTTTTTACCGTGGGAGAGCTACGCTTCGGCATGCATGGGCCGGCTCGACCGGAGTAATCCCACGGCCTCACAGAAAACCGGTGTGAAACAGCGCCTGCGTTGTGTTTCACCGAGTGAGCGAGGACACCGGAGGCCCTACCCCAATCCCTTTTCCCCATTTCCTTCCTCATCCCTCAAAGGTCGGCAACGCACTTGTAACGCAATTTGACATTCACAAGAAGAGAAGACAAGTTTATTTAGCTTGGTTAAATATACTGTGTAGCTAGAATTCAATTTTCCTTTCGAGCCTTATTCCTCGAACGATTCAATAGACTCAAGACTCGTAGGTCATCCTATGTTACTCGTACCATAAATAATGTATGTTTATTAAGCTACCAACACATGAAACGAATACGTTTTTTTCTATTCAATTAAGTTAACAGGGGTCTTGTATTGTTGTCAAAGGCAAACTAAATTGCCTCAAGATATATACATGAATTTGAATTTAGTCAAGAAATAGACTTGTAATATCATATAGTTGGAAATTAAATTCCATATCAAAGAGTTAAGTAATTAAGAATATAAAAGAGAATATTTATTTGTAGTTACTTTCAAATCGTATACTTATATAAATGAGAATGTTTTTTCGATGTAACATACACGATGGAAGGTTGAATTCAGGAGATCTTGAGATTTTTAAAGATGCGGGAGGGATCAATCCGAACAATTTCTCGGAGCACTCCCCATGGTAAATGCGGTAGAAGATGCACAGCGAATCCATATCTCTACAACGCGTCAAAGAGTTTAGTCGAATTGGAACTTCAATGAGTTCGTATCGTTATATATTGTTACTGAGAATTCTCTCTGGCATTGTTTTTAGGCTATCTGTTTTACTTTTCTTTCGATGTCCAGAATTTGTCATTACTTTTTTTCCTAACCTAAACCAAATTACATTATGAAAAAACTATAAGTATAAAAAAAAGCTGGATTGCGTCTGGGCTCAATATTATAGCTTCACACAGGAAAAAAATATGGAATACTCTGAATCTGTAAGCATTTATTTTATTTATATTTCATCCCACAGGAAAGTAAATGTTAAGTTTTGCTATGAGAAACATCTTGTTTCTTCATTCCACTTTATTACTTTGCTGTATTCCATTCAAGACATATAATTTATATCATAAATGTAATCAGAAGATTTATATCATAAAGGTAACCTTTGTTGGTGGTCGTGGTGGTGGGCAGAATGCGTCGTTTTATTTCCCTGTTTTGGTACCTTAATTGGTGGTTATTTTTTTATTTTTATTGGTTATTACGAAGGTAAATACCCTACTAACCGTACTTGTTAAATGAAGAATAACTACTACTATACCGTACTTGTTAAATATAGATATACAGAATACTATACCGTAATTGTTAAATGAAGAATAACATAGGAATACCAATGCTTTTCGTTGTGTACAAAATCAAATGGTTTATAAGAACACCTACGTCTAAACGTTGCTTAGACGGTGATAAGGCCTCCCATTGTGCTACTGTCTTTCTTTCTTGTTTGTATTCTGCATTATATGTTTCATATTATGGTGTGGAATAAAAAGTATATATCTATCTAACTTAAATATAAAAATAAATAAATATTCCGGACATCTAACACACAACGCTATCTAGTTCCAAGCTAAGCAGAGTTTGTGTTATGGGTACTAGACAACTGATATAAATACTTAAATACATTTTTTTGTAAATACATATTATATATAGAAAACACCCAAACTCCGAAACAAATCTTTGCAGATCATACAAACATTTGGTCCGACCCGGGAATCGAACCCGAGACCTCAAGCTTAGCAGTCGCATACGCTACCACTACGCCACCGAGGCAGTCAATATGAAATAGTATCTTTGATATCGAGTAGTCATACTCGACATGAGAATGATTGCCAATATAAGCAGGTTTGATTCTTTTAGAGCGTTTCTTTTCCTTAGACATGTTCATTATGAAGACAATATACCTGGAAATTGGAATCCAGTAGGTATATAAGTGCAATGACAGCGGTCTTTGAACAATTTTGATTTAGTACGATAACAAGATAGAAATAAGACGATTTACTTTGTGCAATGGAAATGTAATGTAATAGATTTATTTTCGATAAGGGTATGTTAAAAGTAAACTGACCCGGCTAACGTTGTTTTGCCATAAAAAAATTAGGGGTGGTAACGGTAACCTTACCATGTAGGGATATTAAGAAATATATATAGGCCGATTCGATGTACACAAAATTTTATAAAAATCGTTGCCTCGGAGAGCACGTTAAGCCGTCGGTCCCGGTTGTCATGAAAATCTTTGGTAATCGTTATTGAGAAGTCAGTACCCTTAAATATACTGACGTTAGTTTCAACCTTCGAATTCAATTCACCCTCAGGGTTGCGAAGGTCTGATGCCGATCGCTTCGTGGAAAAACTGATATTCAGGTAAAACAGGTGCGAACTAGTAGCCGACCCTTAATAATATTGGGATAAGGTTAGGAAGAAGAGGTGCAACCGTTACGGAGGAGTTTCGTAACATACTCGTACACGGCGACACTACAACTTTACATATTAGATGTCTTACTGATTAATGTACAATAATGATCGAAATTCGATTATATTTCATTCGCACAATTTTCGTAAAAAGGGATACAAAGTTTTTAGTTTCACGTATTAGATATTATATAGATAAATAAACATTAAATTAATTTGTGTATGGTTCAAAACTTTATAAAGTTCTGCATCGATTTTGCTAAAAAAATTACCAGTTCAACCTGTTTCAGAGCTACTTTTATCTATAGGTATTTCTCGTCAGTTTAGGTCTTTATTCTACAACAGTATAGTGTGGCATTGTACAGCTAGTCGTTATAAATCTATTAATGTTAATATTTTTTTCTTTCTTTCAGTGCAAAAAAGAACTAGGCCCAGAGCTTGAAGTTGCAAGTCTTAATAAAAACACTTTTGACATAGAAGCTCAAAAAGATTATGCCATCAACCAAAATTCCTATATGGCAATAGATATGTATGACATAGAAGTTCCAATAGGTCAAAGGAAAATTGAAAATATTGTATGAAAAATTAAAAAAGTACTAATCGAAAATTAAAACAATTCATTTGCGATTTTGTGCAATGTAATTTAATTTTCAAACTTGCTTTTTATATTGTTCAATTTTTATACATGTGACTTAGTCTATGCGGGAACTATTAAGTGTGAAATGTATATTGCTGCTGTGTCACGAAGTATTTACTTTGTCGTCAATTTTATTTGTAAGCTGACAGTCCTTTAAATATGTTTTGATCTCTGTGATAGTTCAGAACTTAAGAGGTACAATTAGGTGTTATCTACACTTTAATTATAAACGCGAAAGTAACCCTTATACACAAGTAGAATATTAATACAGTTAATGGGGCACTGATTAGATTAGTGCAAGGCGGTTGGAGCGTGGAACAGAAAGTGATGGTGGAACATTCTAGTGATAAATTGGTACCATTACTTACTAACTAGAGATGACGTCTGTCTGTCCCACTTTCACGGCTAAACCACTGTACCGATTTCGATAAAATTTGGCATGGAGATACTTTGATTTTTGAGAAAGAACATAGGCTACTCTTTACTGCGATAACCGACAAACACGCGGGCGGAGACACTCTCAAAAAGCTAGTTTCTTATAATTATGTTGAAGTTCAATTCTTCAATTCGTAATGATTGAAAATATAAGGCCGCTATATAGGTACGCTTGTTCAAAGTTATTTTCTTGATTTCACAGCCGTCTGTTACAGAGATAAAGCTATATTTTAAGGACTGTAACAATTAGTGGTTCGTGCACAAAGATATGAAAAACACCCGATTCTATAAAACTTGTAGTAAGATTTAGAAGTTAGTAAATTTACCAAAATGAATAAACTCGTTGTTACCCATCTCTGTTTTTTAAAAACAATTGAAAATGATAATGGCAATTATGCTGCTTATCAAGAAAAGAAGGACGTTAAATGGTCATATTCATCAAACATCTGGCCAGCAGGTGAGAAACTAACATCTTCTAATTTATTCGTCTAACACTCAATAGGACTGCTGCAGACTGGCGCTCGTCATTGCAAGTTAATAAATAATAAGGGAGATGCAATGATCCTTTCCAGTGATAGCAGACTGTTTATAACTACCTCGGTAGCGCAGTGGCATCTTATGCAACTGCTATGCTTGAGGTGTCGGGTTCGATTCCCGGGTCGGACTAAATGTTTGAATGATCTGCTAGTATTTGCTTCGGAGCTTGGGTATTTTTCTGTGTATAATATGTATGTATTTACAAAAGAAATGTATATATGTCTTTTTATTAGTTGTCTAGTAACCATAGTACAAGCTCAGCTTAGTTTTGGACTAGATGACATTGTGTATTAGATGTCCGAAATATTAATTACTATTTATCTTATTGAGTTATATCGAAATATTAGCTGAATCCCGTGTGTTACTCGCGGTTGTTTTGGTAACGCCACAGGGCGAATCTAGGCTTAATAAAACTAGCCTAAATTACTCCTTGTATAGTCCCGTCAAAATCGATCTAGCCGTTCCATAGATTAGCCGAAACAAACATACAGATAGACAGACACTCCAATTTTATTTATGAGTATAGATTTATTATTATTTATACCTTCTAACGTTATTATTTCCCACTCTTTGGTAGCTTTAAGACCCTAATATTGATCTTGAGTTAAGGATTTTCCCGTGTTCCTCCATTTAAACTGTAGCAATAACGTTTTCAATTGATTGTTATACAACTGACAATTGAAATTGTCGCAATAGCAGAACTCAATTGATATGTACCGAGTTCATTGGATCGACATCCGCATAATTCGTTAGCTATTCATGAGCTGATTTCCTCTGCATACATTGTTATAATATTATTCAATTCGGAAGGATACTTAGATGAGTATCATTGTAAAAATAGAAAAAAAAAACGAATACTGAGTTTTGATAAGATTTTTATTTTTGACCTATTTATTTTTTATGGAATAAGTGGCAAACGAGCGGACGTATCACCTGATGGTAAGCGATTACCACCGCCCATGGACGACACCCGCATCACAAGTGCGTTGCCGACCTTAGGGGGACGGGGGACGGGGGAATGAGGAGAGTGAGTGGTTGGGGTTCATGGGCCTCAAGTATCCTCACTCATTCGGTGAAACACAACATAAGCGCTATTTCACACCGGTTTTCTGTGAGGCCGTGGTATCACTCCGGTCGAGCCGGCCCATTCATGCCGAAGCCTATCTCTCCCACGGTTAAATCTAAAACTAGTGTCTGTCTGTCAAAAACTCATTTTAGTGTCTCATATTTTTAACTAAATCCCCATAATCCCTTTCTGCTTACTTATGGAATTTCAGTACTAAGTAAAAAAAAAAGTTTGTATAATGCGGATCTTTTCTTAAGACAATACAAGAAAAAACAAAGCCTACTCAAGCAACTCAAATTTTAGATGAATTTACAAAAGGGACAAAAACAAGGAACTTCCTGAGTGCCACTACAAACCTCTTAAAGCCGCGACTTAAGCCTTCCGCATGTGAAGTACGCCCCGGATTAATGTACGAGTTACTTTAGTAACATCCAACATGCTATTCGACCTATGTTTGGCGAAAAGATTTATGGAGTAATAACTTGCATGGCATCAAAAACAGAGTTTTGTTAAACATTGCTTTTGCTTTTACCCGTGGTTTTGGTGGTACAAATCCTACTAATATTATAAACGCGAAAGTGTGTGAGTATGTATGTGAGGATGTTTGTTGCTTTTTCACGGAAAAACTACTGAATAAATTTTGATGAAACTTTACAACTTTGCCCGCGGTTATTGTCGTACTGCGGGCAGCACCGCGGGGTTTAAATAGTGTAAATATTAATTAAAAATGTAATACTGACCAACGAACAATATCGCCTTTGATTTTTCTGAGAATTAACATTCAAATTAATTAATTCGATTTTCAATCTAATATTTGCTTATTTTTTTAAAATATGCCTGTTTTTGTGCAATGAAGATGAATAGCTGTGTTAGAGCTCATTAGTTTTTTTTTTTTTTTTATTGAATAGTGGGCTAACGAGCAGACGTATCACCTGATGGTAAGCGATTACCGCCGCCCATAGACACTCGCAACACCAAAGGCGTCACAAGTGCGTTGCCGACCTTTGGGGGATGGGAAAGGGGATAGGGGAGGGGTTGTGGCATCAGCCTGGCGTCCGGACGCTTCCCTGAGTGCTGGAAATGCGGGAAGCTGGTCCTATTGCAGAAGCCGGGACGGCCTGCCGATTCGGTCGCGGCCTATAGGCCCATCGTGTTTCTGGACGAGGCGGGCAAATTGTTCGAGAGGATCTTCTCTGCCCGCATTCCCCAACGCCGACGCCCAATTCGGATTCCGAGAGGGGCGTTCGACGGTCGATGCCGTGATGCGCCTTAGGGCCGTGACCGAAGAGGCAGTGAGCTGTGGCGGCGTGGTGTTGGCGGTGTCCTTGGACATCGCCAACGCCTTTAATAGTCTGCCATTCAGCTGCATCAGGGAAGCACTCCAGTATCATGGGGTGCCAGAGTACCTGAGGCGGCTGGTGGCAGACTATTTGGAGGAGCGTACCGCCGTGTACGAGGATCGAGATGGCGTCTTGAGACGGCGACCCATGTCGTGCGGCGTTCCACAGGGGTCTGTCCTCGGACCACTCCTGTGGAACGTGGGGTACGACTGGGTCCTTCGAAGTCGTCTGCCTCCCGGGCTGGGCGTAATTTGTTACGCCGATGACACATTGGTCACAGCTCGGGGGGCCAATTTCCAAGAGGCGGCGCGCCTGGCCACCAGGGGTGTTTCTCTGGTGGTTGGGCGCATCGAGGCGCTGGGCTTGCGGGTGGCCCTGGATAAGACGGAGGCCCTGTTATTTCATGGGCCCCGTCGTGGTCCACCTCCCGGCGCCTCCATCGAAGTCAACTCGGTCCTCGTACCGGTTCGGGCCCAGATGAAGTATCTGGGCCTGATCCTCGACGGTAGGTGGCTCTTCGACGAGCACTTCCGACAGCTTTCCCCAAAGCTGGTCGACGCTGCCTCCGCCCTTGGGCGTCTCTTGCCCAACTTGGGTGGAGCCAGCGTCGCAACAAGGAACCTCTTCACGGGGGTGGTCCGGTCGATGGCCCTATATGGGTCACCAGTGTGGGTCCCGGCTCTGACCGCCCAGAATAAGGCACGCCTTTGGCGGCCTCAGAGGGTATTGGCGGTCAGAGCCATACGCGGATACCGCACCGTGTCGACGGAGGCGGCGTGCGCCTTGGCCGGAACACCCCCGTGGGATTTGGAGGCGGAAGTGCTCGCCGAAGTTTATCGGCGAGCGGCTGAATATCGGGCGGAGAACGGGTATCGTCCTCCGCCCGAATAGGTACGCGATTGGCGTGAAGCCGCTCGCCGAGCCACGATGGCTCGTTGGTCGTCCCGGCTGGAGGCTCCACGCGCTGGCTTTGCCACCGTGGAGGCGCTCCAGCCGGTCATCCTCGAGTGGGCAGGGCGGCAGCACGGGACCCTTTCCTTCCGGCTGACGCAGGTGCTTTCCGGGCATGGTTGCTTCGGAAAGTACCTGCACTCGGTCGCTAGGAGGGAATTGAGTCCCGCCTGCCACCACTGCGACTGCAGTGAGGACTCGGCCCAGCATACGCTGGAGTTCTGCCCCGCCTGGGCGGAGCAGCGCCGGGCCCTCACTGCAGTCATCGGAGGAGATCTGTCGCTACCGGCCATCATACGCTCCATGGCCGGTGGCGACAGCAGTTTTACCGCGGTCGCATCCTTCTGCGAAGACGTAATTTCGCAGAAGGAGGCGGCGGAGAAGGCCCGGGAGGTCGATCTCCACTCGGACCCGATCCGCCGCCGGCGAACCGGGCGGCGGAGGCGCGCCCATCTGCGCCTCATGCCGCCCTGAGTGTGGCCGCGGATGGACGGGATGGGTTTTCCCGTCCATCCGCTTTAATGGCCAGCCGCGAAGGGGCGACGTACGCGTGTGCCGTGCGTCGCCTAAATTGAGAGTTTTACCATCAGAGGGTGCCCGCTTCTGTGCGGGCAGGCGCTGGGAGGGGTCCGGTTTGCGTTAATAACAGCGATCCCGGACCCCTCCCTTCTCAGGCGCAGAGTTGGCACACCGTGTGGTTTTAGTCGGTTCGATTCCGACACACCGCCCCGCCGCAAACCCCGGCGGGGTGACGGCCCGAGGGGGTTTCCACACGTAAAAAAAAAAAAAAAAAAAAGGGGTTGTGGCATGGGCCTCCGGTATCCTCACTTACTCGGTGAAACACAGCTCAAACGCTATTTCACACCGGTTTTCTGTGAGGCCGTGGTATCACTCCGGTCGAGCTGACCCATCCATGCCATGCCATTAGTAGGTACATACTAAAATGTTTAGGAAATAAAACTAAATGCATGTATTGAAAACTCCTATTTCTACATAAATATACTTATTTCTAACTAGACGCATGCTATATATTCACGGTGTAAGATTTTTTGTTCCAAGGTTAACATTCATTTTGTTTTTTTTTAATTCTGACATAACAATAATAAGCTCCTTTCGCTTTAGCCACATAACCCTAAAGTAGAATTTCATTACAAAACCTCATTTATTATTGCAAAACTTTCTTCAGATATGTCGCAACAAAAATCGGCTTTTTCCCGACAATATTTCAACAAACGAATAATTTCAAAGAAATTCCTGACAGCTTACTACAAAACAGCCTATTTATCCATAATTTCCATTTTGGATACAATTGTCCATCTGTTGTGTTGGTAAATTTTATTCTTTGTTATGACAAAACTTTATTGGAAATCAGGTTTAATAAAAAGTATTTTCATTGCCCTTTTTCTGATCACTGGGGAAAACCATATTCGGACATCACTAAGATCCATTATGCGAATGTACAGTGATTGTAAAACAGTTAAATGTATAGACACAACTTTGATTAGCAAAAGTAATTGTGGGGATGTAATACGGTGAAATAGTAAATGCATGGTCAGCTAATGTAAGCTAATGTAACACGTCGCGACTCGGGCTCCGCAGTCAGTCCGCTCCACCGATGGGCAATGTACCTACGTTAATTGAAGAACACGCAAAATATATAAGGTATACTTAAATTGAACTTTTTAATTGAATACTAGCTGACCCACGCAACCTCGTTTGCGTCTCCTATTGCCCATAGCGTAAAAATTTTCCTCCGTTTTATAACATTTTTCGATGGTGCTCCGCTCTTATTAGTCTTAGCGTGATGATATATAACTTATAGCCTTCCTAGATAAATGAACTATCTAAGACTGAAAGAATTTTTCAAATCGAACCAGCGGTTCCTGAGATTAGCGCGTTCAAACAAACAAACAAACTCTTCAGCTTTATAATATTAGTATAGATTCCAATTGGACAAAGTATACAGAGTAAATGTAACAGTGGCATAGACTAGCTAAAGTATACGCTAGCTAAAGTAATAATTTAAAAGGTTAGGATTTACCATAGACCGGTATATAAACTCAACTGAGTGAGGTGTACTTTATTGTGCGCCATCCCAAAACGAAAAACACTTGTGAAATCATTTGACTCCCATATAATTGCAGAAGTGTTTCTACCCTAAAAAGGTTTGGTATCGGTCGGGTTTGTTCAGTGGAGTATTGTATAAGTATTATTTGATTATCCTAAAAGGTACGACCGTGTAAACTCTTAATAAAAGTAACATTTAGATTTGTTTCTTTTATTCGATGAGTTAATATTTGGATAATATAAGGAATAAAACTTTAATTTAAAGAATTTTTGGCCAAATATATATTCATTTTAAGAATTAGATTTAAGATCAGTGGAGATACTCGTATCTATTACAGATTTGCTTTCATTAGATAGATCTAGGTTAGACTGCCATACTAATCTTATAAATATTGTTTCGTCCTGTCATCTCGCGTCATCTAGCGGCGTAAGTTTGTGTACTCAGTTGTACTTGTCAAGACGAGGTGAAGTGAGTTCCGTGCTAATGTAGATGACGCTATTCGATTTTACGTGGACGGTTTCGTTCCCGTTCTTGACATGAAATTGTTTATGTGTGGTTGGAAGTGAACTTTATGTAAAAATCACTCCTATCAAATCTCTCTTGAAAAATGTAGATTGAGCGCGCGCCGACATTTTGGTTATTTTCGCCGGATTTATTGGAAAATTTAGTTGATGAGACTGTTGGAGCGTGGAACGCTCATCATGAATAGCTCCGTTTTGTTGTTAAATTTTGGGCCAAGTCGGGCTACGGTACGAGCTAAAATTGTATTGCACGTAGTAAGTTGATTTCCCCTAGCGAAGCTCCGTCTTGTCGTGAAATACTTAAAAAAAATAATTAAACCGCTACACCCATTTCAAAGAAATTTGGTATGGAGATAATTTGATTTTTGAGGAAGGATATAAGGCTATTATTTACCGCGATAATCGATTTATATGCGGCCTACCACGAGCCACAGTTTTTTTTGGAGTGAAAACTTCTTTAGCGGCGCTGTGTACTTTTTTTTGGAATGAGTAAAAATGTATAAACTCGCGTCAGGTCACGTGACCTGATCGAAAATTCGTAACACGGATGTAGAGAGGACAGGTGGCGCAGGGCGCTTGCGCGAATGTTCGTGTGTGTATGCAATATAAATTGTCATGTTTGTGTACGATAGCGCAATAAATGAATATTGTATTCCACCACATAAATAATAGTATTTTTATACTGATAATGAAAGCAATTCGTACAAAATTATTCTCTGACCATTCCAAAATATCAAAAATGCACAACGTTAATATTCAAGTTTTCACTTCTGCCGGCACTTCCGGAGTGCAACCCGTCGATTTTTTTTAATATTTAAGGTAGTTATAGTTCTTCTATGTAATCTTTACTAAATAAAGTTAGCAATCTTTAATCTGGAAAATGGTAGTTAACTGTTACTATTTGTAAGAAGAAAGAAGAATTTCTAGTTCTCTTCAGAAGGATGCAAGCAATATTTAATGTATAAATTACAAATAACAATTAATACATACCTTTATATCTATTTACCTACATACATACAGCTTCAGATGAATTAATCCAGGATTAAATATTGGAAAGAGGGGTCTGACACATTCATTATCAGATCATCAGTATCGTCAAAAGAATCTAATCATGGACGAGGGTCCCAATTAATTTGTTCTTGATCCAATCACGTGTTTTACGCTTCGTCGTAACACATTGCGTTGTCAGCATGACGTCATCAACACGTTAGGTACCTACTAATTTGATGTTTAATTATTATCGTACGATATTTGATACTTGCTAAGCTTTATTTTGAATCGGATAACTGTGTGGGAAATATCTCAAATTGTTATCATTATTCTTCATTATGATAAGTGTACTTGAAAGACTGCTATTAATTGACGTTATATCAATTTTTGAAGTGAAAACTTCTTTAGCGGCGCTGTGTACTTTTTTGGAATGGGTAAAAATGTATGAACTCGCGTCAGGTCACGTGACCATAAACTCGCGTCAGATCACGTGTCCTGATCGAAAAAATTCGTAAGACGGATGTTTATTGTTAACAGCGCCATCTACCGATATACTTTGGTAGCATTTGTTTTTCTAGATAGTGGTCCTTTCTCAATATGATTTTATATACTTAAAGTTTATATTTCAGTATCTTAAAGTGATTTACAATCAATTAAAATATCGATTTTCTGCTTACATAAAACCTTTTGTAAATCAAAAAGATTGTTTACAATTTTTTTGAAAACAGCGACATCTATTGGAGTATCAAAGCTTTACTTCCATTTACTACTTATTTTAGTTCTTTTTATTGCACACTATTTTTGAAACCAGCGACATCTATTGGAGTATCAAAGCTTTATTTCCATTTACTACTTACAATCATAATAATTTTTAGTTCTTTTTATTGCACACTATTAAAAAAAGCATAGGTGTTCATTTCAGGTAAGTTAAAACAACCGTTTGTTTATAGTCATGAGTTTTCACTTCTGTCGGTAGTGCTTATAACTGCTTTGTGTTTTTTTTTAATACTTTATTGTTATTCAGTTAAAAACATTTACTTAGATTTTTTAATAGCTGGACCACGTAACTTCGTCTGCGCCTCTTTTAAAGTATGCTTGGCTCTTATTAGTCTAAGTGTAATGATGACAATCCTATCTTGGGAACTTGGGCACACCAACAAAACACATTAAAAAGCGTGGAAATCGGTTAGACAGTTTCAGAGTTCATCGTGAAATAACATGACATACTTTTGGACTCAATTTTGAAAAAGCCTATTGTTTTTTGGAAATGTAAAATGTCGAAAAAAAAAATCTCTTTATTGTACACCAGATTACTCATAACACAAAACTAGGAGGTACAATTGGCGGCCTTATCGCCCAAAGGCAATCTCTTCCAGGCAACCATGATGATGAAAATACGACTTTTATTCGGTGTCTTTCCTCGTTGAATCGACAATTAATCGAAAACGAAAAGCGATATCAAAAAATTTGAAAAAGCCCTCATGGTATTGAGTTGGGCTACGTTTTGAAAGAGACAGGACCTCTGTATCTATTACGGTCTAGGCAGGAAGGTGCCCTTTATGCGGCGTGAATTTTGGTTGCGCACTTAACTGAGAGTTTTAGACATGGGATTGTTTATTTAATATTGTTGTATTTTTTCGATTTATGATATTTAATATAGTAATTAATGTAAAGTAAAATGATTTAGGAACTTAATTTTGTCTATATACCTTTTTAATATACTTGAAGGTCATGAGTGGCACGAGATCTGTGGATTTTTTCAGTAATTCCATAGAGAAAATATTTCTCTTAGTTATAATACGTTAGTCTTGTCTGTTTCTAGACTGACATTGTCAAATTTTACTATGTAATTTTAAGGAAAAGGAAAAAATATACTACTAAATTTCAGCGATGGCTTGTGTAAACGAATTAATGTCTTCTTACAATCTCTACTCTGCGATTTTAGCGCTCAAGCTTTTAGGCCTCGCTGCTTTATCAACTGTACAGCCTTTTTGCACTCCAGATAAGGCTATTCGCGCGAGTGTAAGTGACTTGAAGCATCTCACACCATTTTGGGTCATAGCAGCTGTTTATTTGGCTACGAATCCGGATCCAGTTACAGCTTTGACTCTTCTCCGAACGTTTGTCGTTGCCAGAATTCTGATTGCCATGGGCTATGTATTGCAAATACCGAAAAAGATTACAGATTGTGCTTCTTGCGTGTCTTTTCTTGTGACAGGCTATATGGGTGGCGCTGTTGTATATTTTTACAGAAATTCGTTATAAATTAATAATGTTGTTTTGGATCTTTAATACATAATATTAACTGTTTTGATATCATTCTTCAGTTAAAAAAAATGTGTTCATTGCTTTTAATATATTGTAAATATATTTTTATGCTTTGCTCTTATTTATTTATTTATTTAAGTGTACCATTTTTCTTTTCTAGTATAATATATGTAGAATTTACATAAACAGTAATAATATTCTCATTTTCGTTCTACTTTGAACGGATATCTGCGAAAACACGGATAAAACCTTTAGGATAAAAAAATATAAACCCAGAGATCTGCAGACGTTGCGTACTCATTGGCGGCTTTTATGGCAGCTGGAGGAGTAAAACAGTCCCATCTAACGCCTGGGGCGGTATTAGACCATGGTATATCAACGCCACATGGTTTACCGGTTTTGTATGAATCATTAATAAATAAATATTATTAATGTGTCAGTCAATTTATCACGTCACGCACACTTTAGCAATAGAACCGGTCGTTCTAAAGTGTTGACCATAGGTTTTCAGAGCTATGAAAAAGGTTATAAGGTTGTTCCATAAAGAGAAGTAAATTAAGAAGAAGAAGATGAAAAAGAAGAAGAACTAAAAGAAACTTTTTTTTTTTTTCCTTTATGCAATCTGTTTCGTACGAACATTTAGCATAGGGTTAAGAATTTATGCATATAGTCTTGCCGGCCAGTCAGTCCATCGACAGACGCCCTTTATGTTTAATAATCCCTCTAAATCTCTAGGGGACTTTCTTTTTTTTTTTTTTTTTTAAAAAGAAAGATGTGAAGAATTATGCCCGAAGGATAACAAAGTAAATGAATTGTGTCCAAAACTACTAATATTAGTTCTCGTGGTTAGTACCCTATTCGGCATTGTGTGCGACCACAATTATTTTTTCTATACTTGGGTGTAATTTGTCTATAATAAGTATTTTAATTTGAAACTTCAATAGTCTCTCCGACAAATAGCACTCAAACAACAGATATAATAAATAATAATAATAATAAATATTTGGGACATCTAACACACAACGCCATCTAGTCCAAAGCTAAGCAGAGCTTGTGTTATGGGTACTAGACAACTGATATGAATACATATCTACTTATTTTTTGTAAATACATACATATTATACATAGAAAACACCCAAACTTCGAAACAAATATTTGTAGATCACACAAATACTTGGTCCGACCCAGGATTTGAACCCGAGACCTCAAGCACAGCAGCCGCATTCAGTACCACTGCGCCACCGAGGCGGTCTGCAATGCGGCAATATGGCAAGTTATTCTTGATCTTACAAAGGAGGCCCTTGTGCCAGACTTTATCGATGGCTTGTTTCACGTGCAAGAAGGCTGAAGAGCAATACTCTTTTTCCATTAGTGTCTTTTGTATTTCATCCACAACTCTGTGGACTTGTTCTACAGTTGAGTGCTGCAATCTAAAACCAAACTCGGGATTTGGAATTGTGTTATTTTTTCCAGTTCAGGCATGGCTCTGTGTAGGAGTAGTTTCTCGAAGACCTTGGATAATATTGGGAGTAAGCTTATAGGCCTATAGGAAGTTAATAATAAAATAATAATAATATATATAAGATAAGATAAGGTCATACCCTGGTGCTTTCTTATCTTTAAGCTGCCTGATTACTTTCCAGACTTAGCGTATTAAATGGGTTTATTTTTCACAGTCTGTCTTTGGCTTCGTTAGGATAATAATAATATTTTATTTGAACAGAAAATCAGTATACAAATAACTTGTGTACGAAAAGAACCACATTAGTTATAAACTGTGTGGTGATTATAAATACTTAACTCCAGTAAAGTACAGACACAAGCGTTGTACTTTCGTAGTGGTAGATTAGAAACCCAACCACTATTAGATTTTAAAGAAGGGTTGGTAATTAAATTCAATTTGGTCCAAATTTTTAATAACTGTTATAATTCTTTGTTTTGACAAATGAACCCAGTATTTAAGCTTAAGCAGGGTTTATATAGGTGTACGAAGTTAGAATACTTTTAGGAAACAATAATCAATACAAACACATTCAAATGGATTTACTAAGCATACATTTTAGTCAAATATTTGTAGTAAACAGACCATCGGACAAAGCTAGTAGAGGATAATGAACTTGTAATTATAACCATACTGTGAAATGTGATTATTATTCGGAAACCGCATCACGTAATCACTATATTGATTTTGTGATTTCGCTATGCCGGTGCAGTTAACTATTAAAGAAACAGTTTCAATTCAGGAGCTTTTATTCCCTTTAGATATAATCTATCAGAACACCAAAACGTCTAGTAAATGATTTATTCACATACAATGTAAATAGAAACGTATTTTATCAAATCGTACCTTCAATACACCATTATTATTATTATTACATTCTCAGGTAATGTATAAGAACTGTTTAAAAGGTATCGTACTTTTAAACAATAAAACACTATCAATAATAAAACACTATCAACATCTTTGGTACAAATGCAAATGTTCTCTGGTGTGGTTAAATTTAAATTTTATAACTTCTGTCCAAGCGAACAGTTTTCCATTTTCTTTTCAATTCAACTTTGATGCTGGTATATCAATAATACAAAGTCAGTCGTTTTCTTACACTCCCGATTGAACTGAACACAATCTAAAAAGCAATTTCCTTTCCGATTTAGTTCCTTAAAACGATTCACCAAGTCTTTGCAGTGCTGAGTCAAACAAGTTGGTATTTGATTCGTAGATTTTATAGAGCACTGCGATAACAATAAATTACACAAAGAGTCATATACAAAGTTATAATGTAGGATAGAACGAGAGCAAAGTCTGTAAACACAACTGGTAATGGGTGTGTTGCATAACCAAGTATCACGATCATTCGCGCTGCTGTGTACATTCGAAATAGTGATACAGCATTTTCCACTTTTGGATTTGTCGTCACATAAAATCCGGCAACAATCCAATACGGTGCTAAGTTTTTCAACTCATACAAGTATGCTCTTCTGACGTCGTCGGGATGGCTGAACATACCTTTTCGCACCCAGGTCATTGCAGCCAACGGACTAAGCGCTAACAGCTTCAATGCAAGCAAAGCTGAATGAACCATGTATGTTTGCGATAATTGCCTGTCCAAACTTATATTGACAGTCATTTGATTATGTTTTCATAGTTCTTCTTTTTCCAACGTTAGTTAATAACATGTTACCAATTCAATATAATGCAAATTCATATTGATTATTAAATAAATACCATTATATTCTGCAGTAGATGTAGATACTGCTATAGACTTTTGACAGTCAACTTAACTGACAACAAATTGGTTCCAACAAAGATGGTTTGACGTCAGCACATACATGTAGGGTTTATTCCATAGTGGGATAAACCAAATGTACATAGTAGGCCTTATAATCTTTTCAGAAGATTTAAACATCCGTTTCTGTGGAGTTCATCAGTTAGTTTTAGTTTAGTGCTCAGTATGAGAGCGGCGGTAGCGACCGTACATATATTTATATAGACAAATCCTGTATTATTCTATAAAGATGATTGCATCTTTTTGCAAGCAAGACTAATTTGAATAAAAATGTAAATGTAAATTAAGTAGTACTATTTCTTTTCTGTTCTCGTTAAACATAAAATGTTATTATTCATATACCATGGTAGCTTTTCTTTCTTATATTTGTGAGAACTAATAAGACATAACAAAGTTTTAAACACGAAAATATTGTAACGAAAAACATTCAGTTTTAACTCCTGTCTAGACAAAAATAATTATTAATATACAAGGTCTTGTAGAGGCTCTTCAAAAGACGTAGGTATGTACAAATAGTAAGAAAATTTAGATATTGTTTTTTTTATGTGTTTCACTTTAGTATTACTTAGTAGTCTCAAAGTATCAGCGTTTTATAAGTTATGAAGTATTAAAAAAATGTGTAAAAGATTGCCCTCGATGGCGATGGATTTTAATTTTAAAACTGTTCACAACTGTTCTTTTAAGCATTATGTGGCAAACGAGCAGACGTATCACCTAATGGTAAGCGATTACCAACGCCCATGGACACCCATAATACCAGAGGCATCACAAGTGCGTTACCGGCCTTTGTGGGGTCGGGGGGAGGGGTTGGGGTATGGGCCTCCGGTACTATTTCATACAGGTTTTCTGCGAGGGCCTGGTATCTCTCCGGTCGAGCTGGCCCATCCATGCCGAAGCGTGGCTGTCCCACCATTGTAACGTCTTATAATTGTTGGGAAATATCTTAGATTTTAGTCAAAATTTATTGAATCTTCCTCAACAGTCTTTAATGGTCCACTGCTGAATATAGGGATCTTATTATAGTTGGGCTGGACTCTACCATATATTGTTCTTGTATTATCTGTAGCATAGCGCAACAACTTCCAAAAGAAAAGTTCTTATTAAGTTATATATATTCAAAATGTTAAAATTTTGTTTTATTTTCTGATCAGACCATCGGTTGGCAGCGCAGACGTGAGATCTTTGAAGTTCATGCCTGTTCTAAAAAAATATATAGTATTTTTTTTCAGAACAGACGTGACCGTCGAGCGGTGACAACCAAGAAAAATAAGGAAAATTGCTTTCTAGTATGTAATGACATCTGAATATGATATTTTCTCGATTTTATACTCCCAAAGTAGGATGAAACATATAATACCTAAACCTGAAAATAAACAAAGAATTTTAGACAGCAATCTGTTTACAAAAAATTAAAATCAAACTATATGATAAAATTTGCAGTCTATGGTTTCAAGGTCATCTAAAATGTTTATATTTTTATCTTTGAATACGTACATGTCATTGTATTACGTTATTAAAGGGTTTTATGTTAATGAAATATCAGGAAATTTACACATACTTAAATGTAAAAAGAACATAAAAAGGCCATTCTTATAGTAAAACAAGTGCAGGTTTTCAAAATGAGTTCTACCGTACCATCTTCTAGTTTAATGCAGAGTTATTTCCTGTATTCTGCTATTTTAGCTCTGAAACAATTGGTTTTAGCCCCTCTGGCAGCTGTGGTATACCGTCCAGAGAAAGTGCAGCGAGCGTATATAAGTGACTTGAAGAATCTTACACCTTTCTGGCTTGTTTCAGCTCTATACATGACCACAGGCCCAAACGAAGCAATAACCGTATATTTATTGAGAATATACGTTGTAACTAGATTTGTAATAGCGTTTGGATATTTACAGAAATTGCCGTCTATTGTCACAGAAGCTGCTTTTTGTGTATCGTTTATGATAACTTGTTTTATGGGAGGATGGGTTGTGTATATTTATAGAAAAGCGCTGTAACAATAAGATATATTGTCATAAGACCTTGAATTTTTTTTTATAAAGTGATAAGTTTGATTGGAAAGCAGTCGTAAGTCTTCCAAACTATTATAACCTACGTCGAAGTTCGATCTATCTTGGAATACCATATTAAAAGAGCTGGGTACATGAAAAATGTTTATGAAAACGTCACTCTACACACTGCGTAAAAATAAACACTATTGGTACAAGATGATATTATTTCTCCTATATACATATTTATATATCTATCTATCTCAGCCTCTTTCCATCCATTTTTGGACGTAGGCCCCTTCCATACTCTTCCACCTCTAACGGTCTTGAGCCGCCGACATCCAATCTTGACCCACATATCCCGTGATGTCGTTCTTCCATCTCATTGGTGGTCTACCCCGCGGTCTTGTATGTATATATATATATACATATATATATATATATATATGTATATATATATATATATATATATATATATATATATATATATATATATATATATATATGTACATACAAGTTATATATATATATATGTATATAGGAGAAATGGGCACTCTGAAACAGCACCATGGAACTAGTACATAACCTTTTCTCAGAAAAAATAGACCTCAAATACATTTTATTCTCACACCCATTAGAATATCTTTTGTGACTTAATGCTTCATTTTTAATTGATGTTCTCAGTTATCAATACGCTTCTCCCTACACCATTAGTGAAATAGCCCTTATCTGCCGAAGCATGGCTCTCCTACAATAAGCTTTTTGCTTCATAATTATTTAAATTACCCGCTTAAAATATTAAAACAGAACGGCCATCAAGATGCCTTCGTCTCATAATACATTAATTGTTATGAATACTGTTGAAGACGATGTTTTGGCGGAAAATTGCTTCAGTAATGGACCTCTTTATTGTCCAAACGTGATACTTTACTTATGTCAATTTCAAAAGAGAATGAATGAGTCTCATTTTGTGGAGATAAGTTATAATTGTAACGGCATTAACTCTATAAAATAGCAGCTTAAATTGAAATTTGTTTTATGGCAGTTTTAATCAAAAGCAGGATAATAATTTTGACTGCTATTGTTAAGGGTATTTCTTTAATATGCTCAAATAGTATAGTAGCTTATAATCTCTTCCATAGGCTCAAATTCTAAGGCTCTACTTACATGTATGTATACTGTATGATCAGCAATGGACTATTAGAGGCCATGGATGACGATGGCACTGGAAGAACTTATCAATCTAAAGAAAAGATACTAATCATGAGGTTTCAACTTAAAATAAACAAATTACTACCCTAATAATTTGTAACTAGCTTACCCACGCAACCTCGTTTGCGTCTTGTATTGCCCGTAGCGTGAAAATTTTCCCCCGTTTTTTAAACATTCTTCATTGGTGCCCCGCTCCTATTAGTAGTAGCGTGATGATATATAGTTTATAGCCTTCCTCGATAAATGGACTGAAATAATTTTTCAAATCGGACCAGCGGTTCCTGAGATTAGCGCGTTCAAACAAACAAACAAACTCTTCAGCTTTATTATTAGTATAGATTTATGAGTTACAGAGGCAGGGTTACAGTTTTTTAATAGTTTCTCATTCATAGTTGGAATTAATAAAAGAAAATACCTATTAATCATACCCAAAAAGCTAGTTGAGAAAATAACAAAACAATAATAATAATAAATGGTAAGGACAGGCTATTAATAACAAGAGCAAATGCATAATTAACGACTTTGTTTCCGCAATTTCCATGGAAATCCAACACCGAGTTGATTACAATATTAACCTGTCCGTTGGACTGATTCATTGTTGTGGTTGGATGTTCAACATTTCCTTACCATTTTAATTAACAGAGGACGAAGTAAGTAAAATAAAGATATAGTTGCTGTCGGGCTTAATAATTAAGGGTCTAATTGAATGATTAGTGCTCAGAGAATTTTGACGAGATTTTACGGTGTAAATCACTTTGAGGTATTCTCGTTTACGTAAGATGTGATTTGAATCCCTAATGTTTTTTGTTTAGGTTTACACGGCTATAATAATAATAATTATTTATTACCGAAAGAACTAAGTACTGGATTAAAAAAATATGGCAATATTCATTTTACCGTGGGCGAGCTATGCTTCGGCATGAATGGGTCGGCTCAACCGGAGTGATACCACGGTCTCACAGAAAACCGGTGTGAAACAGCGTTTGCGCTGTGTTTCACTTAGTGAGTGAGGATACCGGAGGCCCATACTCCAACCCCTCCCCCCATCCCCTTTCCCATCCCCCAAAGGTCGGCAACGCACTTGTGATGCTTCTGGTGTTGCGGGTGTCCATGGGCGGCTGTAATCGCTTACCATCAGGTGATATGCCTGCCCGTTTGCCCACTATTCAATCAAAAAAAAAAATAAAAGAAATTAACCAACCCCTTCTAGCTTCGTTAGATATATTAATAAAAAAAAAGTATTTATGAGATCATGGCTGGTTAAGCATAATATTTAAGGAAATTTAAAAGATAAATATGTATAAAGTACTATATTTTACTTTGTTTAAATTTACGAACTGTGACAATATCAATAATGTATTTTATCATATGGACTTATGCAACAAGGAACCAATCCACTAACATGCCAAGATCTAAATAAGAACCCTATTTATAAGGAGATAAGGATAATTCTTTGATTTTGGTATGTGTATGGCTTGTTACATGTAGGTCCATATATTGTTTGTTACACTACATCAAGATAAAAACTTTAATAGACTTCTAATAAACTCTTCATTTAAACTTTTGAACAGGTTTAAAGTTAACAGTGTACTCACGCTTCAATTACTAGGAAATTAACAGAAGGCAATACCGTGGGAGAGCTATGCTTCAGCTTGCATAGGCCGGCATGTCGTAAATAGGTAAATGCTACTATTTAGTAACTTGACGATGACATAAAAAACTCGAACCCTTTTCTTTGAAACTGCTCTTTTGGGAACTTAATAAATTCCTCTCTGCCAATTGAACCATTTTACCTTCGTTCTCTTAACTATAAATTCTGGCAAAGTAGGTATCACTCTCAGGAGTCTGAAATCAGATAGTAATAATTAATCTTTAAACTTTTTAGAAAACATTTTTTTAGACATTGATAAGTAAAAACACATTGAAAGAAACTCGTCTTGCGATGATTTCCCCAGTGATCCAGATTTTTACACACGTATCTTCTACCTACTCATTGGATATGGAACGTATGAAGTTTAAAGTGTTTGAATTAATCTTATTGATTTTCTGAACAGTTTCTACATCAATATGCTTTGCCGTATTAAAATGTGTTTGTATTCCATAATCATAAATTTCGTTATGAGAAGCGTGTAGGTGTATGTAGGTCTTGGTAAATATTTCAGAATTAAATATATTTATGAAACCTGTAAACTATGTACAAATGAATGTCAAGACGCGTAACAATTCCTGATTTTAGCAATTAATGCAGTTGGGTAGATACAACTTCAAGAATTCGGAAAGCTGGGATTGGGTTGAGCAGCGTTAAGAAAGTTAAACCACATATTATCGTCAGATACCCCACAGAGCCTGAAGACGAAAGTCTTCAACCAATGCATCGTTCCTGTAATGACGTACGGTGCTAGGACGTGGTCACACTCTATTGTTAATCCAGAAGGTCAAAGTCGCTCAGTGTACCATAGAAAGAGCTATGCTTGTAGTCTCTCTGAAGGACAAAATTTGTAACGAAGTAATACGTCAGAGCTAATACACTAAGGTGACCGCCATAGCTCTGAAAGTTAGTAGGATGAAGTGGCAATGGGCTAGTCATATATGTCGCAGAATAGATAACCGCTGGAATAAGCGTGTTTTAGAGTGGAAATCGCGTCTTAGCATAGTAAGGCCCGTATTATAGAAGGCGTCTCAGTCGTGAATCGAGTTTTAAAACTAGTTTCAAGAAGAGATTGTATTATAGAACGTCTCTTGAGTCAAGATTCACTGATCGTTGATCAAGTGAGTAAAGATCAATGCTCAGCTTATTTTAGAACGACGCTTATGTCAAAATCGTCTCTCAAGAACATATTTTGACAGATGTGATCTCTGTTCAACTGAGACAAGCTCAATCTAGTCTCAAGTGGTAATTTCTAATGATTTTTCTGAATAATAACGAAAGATTTATTTTACCATACTTTATTTACGAAATAATTGCTTATTATATACATTTCAATACATTTGTATGTTATTTTAGAACGATGTTTATGTGAAAATCGCCTCGAAGGAATAGATTTTGACAGATGTGATATCCGTTCAACTGAGACAAGCTCAATCTAGTCTCAAGTGGTAATTTCTTATACCTTGTAAGGGAAATTGACGTATTTTATGATGATTTTTCAGAATAACAACGAAATATTTATTTTACCATACTTTATTTAAGAATTGCTTATTATACACATTTCAATACACTTTAATTAACACTAATTGATATTCAATTCACTTAAAATACACATTCAACTATTTATTTCAAGTAATATCCTTCAAGCAATAGTAATAACCTTTTGGTTTCTGACAAAAATATTACAATAATTTTAAAATAAAAACAAAAACAGTTTGATAATTCGACATTGACGAGTATTGAAAACAATTTGAACGTTCCGTTATAGGTAGTATCTAGTCAGTTTTATTTTAATATTTAAAGTATTTAATTTAGGGCGAACTGCTTCTTATTATTATATTTAAATTAATACACTAGCCAATAGTGTATTATATATAAACTAATAACCAATAATATATAAATTATACTTGTTAGATATGATGTGTTTAATATAATTAACTGCGTAACACAGAACAATAATTTCGACAACGCAGAAACGTAACTGAGAACAGACTTGTGAGTTGAGATTAGATATTGAAACTAGTTTCAACTGAGTAGAACTCAAAACGCCTTCTATAATAAGAGCGACGCTTGAGATTCGATCATAACTTGAAACTCGATTCAGCTGATCGGAGATCAAACGATACTTCAGACGCCTTCTAGAATACGGGCCTTAGTGTGCGCCCTCTGGTCAGATGGCGGGACGACTTACGTTAGAGGGCTGGTAGCGACTGTATGTAGAAAGCAACATATCGGGCTCTGTGGTGTTCCTTAGGAAAGGCCTATGTTTAGCAGTGGACTGCAACAGGCCGATGATGAAGCATATAAAAACCTACTTTTACATTCTTATAAACGTAGACATAGGTTGTAGCACAATAAGTATTTTAGTTATAATATATCAGATATTCTTATAAAATGAATTGAGAATTTGATGAAATGAGTACAGAAACGTGAAACAAATTATAAAAATAAGCAAAATAATTCGATACGTCATTACTAAAGTGTCTTCATGTAAATGCTTTTTAATTAAGATACCAGTAATCTGAGATGGTAAATGCAACTTCACCAATTATCTTGTAGATAACTTTCTTGACGCTTCGGCTAAGTTCTAAACTAATGGAAGAATACGCTCCAAGTAATTTTAACTAGTTAAACTTTAGTTGTTTACTCCTGAGAATCCACCTCAGCGTTACCTGAATTGTTGAAGTTACTAAAATATTATTTATTTAAAACTTAGACGTATGTTACCAGACCTCTAATACTTATTGTCAACTCACGATAGGTATGGAGTTTTAGTAAATTATCACACGTGATCCATTCGTGATATATGGAGTGTTAGAAATTTACCTGATTTTATCCACTAATTGGATTCTGATAAAAAACTCTGTTTGGTTTTATTGGAACGAAGTTCCTTATCGCGCGTTGTGAGAGGGGGCTAGACGGAATTGTAACGACACTTGCGACACTTTTTAAATTGTAACGACACTTTTTGTCAAGACGAATTTATTATACTATATTGAGTGTTTACCCAAGAAATTTTGTGGTACCACAGGGAGGATAAAGTTTTCGCCACATACTCCTGGATCGCCTACTTCGTCACATTGTGAAGTCAAGTTCTTCGATACCGCCATACTTCTCAGTCGAGGTGCCCCCCCCTAATACTCCCCCCCACCCTTTACCTATATTTTCAATCCTTTTTTTGGGGCTTATTTATCTAGCGTAGCACCCCCAACCCATTCACCCCACTACCCCGATCACCCCCACCCTCTCTCCCCCACCTCTAAGGTCATCCCTTAAGGAAGACCCCCCTCTATCTCCGAAACTATCGCTCGGAGACATTTTTTAGTCCCCCCTTGCACGTCCTGAAATTGTCAGGAATCATTACCCTTTCTCTGTCTGTCTCTCTCTCTCTCTTATTGAAAGCAAGCCAGATCTTTTCGTTTCATCTTTCTATTTTGAACTTCGTTCCATCCGGGTGTCCCTTGACACCTCTCATTTGATATTTTTTACAAATATTTTGTTTGATTGATTGTTGGTTATCGCAGTAAAGATTAGTCTGTGTCCTGGCTTAAGAATAAAAGTTTCTCCATTTACTTAAATCGGTAAAGTGCTTTAGTCATGCAAGCTTACCAGACAGAGAATTAACTTCCAATTCATAATATTAGTATGGATTTTTATATTTAATATTATTTTTGCATATTTTTCTTTTGCAATATTTATATAAGAGATTTATCTTCAATTATTACATAACTAGCTGACCCACGCAACGTTGTTTGCGTCTTCTATTGCCCGTAGCGTTTTTGAAACATTCTTCATTGGTGATCCACTCCTATTAGTAGTAGCGTGATGATATATAACCTATAGCCTTCCTCGATAAATGGACTATCCAACACTGAAATAATTTTTCAAATATGACCAACGGTTCCTGAAATTAGCGCGTTCAAACAAACAAACTCTTCAGCTTTATAATATTAGTATAGATAGAAAGGTGCTTTTAAGTGATAATTGTACACAGTGTAGCTGTGGTGGTGTGGGGGAACGGGTATCATGTTCCACCCAACACAAAGGGTGGATCCTCCGACCAGGCGAGGTGATCATGCCTGGCGGGCTACTGCCCAACAGTTGATGTTGGGATGTTGTATATATGCTAATCGGTGCGAGAACTATTTATTGCGCGATTCAGGATTTGTAGTTACTCCGTGTAGTGCAGTTTGTAGGTACAGTGCGTTACTTCCTAGTTCAGTGTATCTTCGGTAGATGGCGCTGTAGTATGTTATGTTGTATGTGGAGGTCGCCACATCACTCCCCTCCAAGACCGGAGGTCGATAATTTGTTGAGTCAGCTGTCTGTGCTCCGTTGTGGAGCTTGCCAGTGCCAGGAGTGAGCAGTTCCAGTGAGTCGGAACTGAGTGCCGCAAGTTCCAGTGAGTCGGAACTGAATGCCGCTAGTCCCAGTGAGTCGGGGCTGAAGTCCGCTGATCCCAGTGAGTCGGGATCGCATGCGGTGCGCGGTGCTGCGGCGAGGTCCTCAGTGAGTCGGGGCGGTTGGTGCGTAGTGGCTGGCTGCTGCGTAGACGGGAGAGAGATGCTCTGCTTAGGACCGTAGGTGCAGTGTGCTGTGCCTAGACGCTGTTGAGGCCGTAGGGATAACCAGGCTGGAGCGGTCGCTTCCTGCGTGTGGTGTATCCCTGTCGAGGCCGAGTTTGCTGGCTGGCTTGAGACTTGCTGTGGAACTGAACAAGATGGCGCTGCTGATCCGCTGCCTTGAAGGCTGCTTCCAATCACGTCGGGGTCGCCACTGTGGGGGAACGAGTTCTCATGTTCCACCCAACACAAAGGGAGGATCCTCCGACCAGGCGAGGTGATCATGCCTGGCGGGCTACTGCCCAACAGTTGATGTTGGGATGTTGTATATATGCTAATCGGCGCGAGAACTATTTATTGCGCGATTCAGGATTTGTAGTTACTCCGTGTAGTGCAGTTTGTAGGTACAGTGCGTTACTTCCTAGTTCAGTGTATCTTCGGTAGATGGCGCTGTAGTAGGTTATGTTGTATGTGGAGGTCGCCACAATGGCAACTAACACAGTTTGAAGAAGTAATTTACTTTAACTATTTGATACTTTACCGTTAATTACTTTGAAACAGTGTAACTAAGCTAACTCGCTTGTTGGATATCTTATTTATTATGAATAATTTTATGACAATACTAAATAATTTAGTGTTGTGAGCCATTTTTCAGTTTTAAAATATTTTTATTATCTGCTTTATTTATTATTATTTATTTATTTATTTAATACATCATGCACTTTAGGTGCATTGGCGGACTTAATGCCTAAGGCATTCTCTACCAGTCAACCATCGGGTGATGCAGAGAAGACAAGAAGTGGGTGCATTTGAAAATAAGAATGTATTAAAATAAACATATCTGGCAACATAACAAATACAAATAATATATAAAAGCTAATCATACATACAAGAACTAATACATACTATACATATAACTAAATACATATCAGCTAACATAGATACGAGTACATACATACATACACAGATAGGTGTACCTACTAGGAATAATAGATGACAATTATGTAGACGTTGATTCTGCAAGTTGTTTGATAAGAAACTGCTTTACTTTTATCTTAAATGAAAAGACATTGGTGACCATCCTGATTTCGAGAGGGAGCTCATTCCAAATTAGAACGGATTGAACAACAAAAGATGAGCCAACAAACTCAGACGTATGGGAGGGACAAAGAAGAAGGAGGTTATTAGTGGACCGAAGGTTTTTGTTGTGGTTGCTGCATAGAAGTTGGAAGCAGGAAGTTAGATATTTAGGTGAAGAAGGGTTATTTAAAATTGAGTACAAGAAAGTGAGAGCTCGTTGTTCTCGTCGTAAGCGAATAGGTAGCCAGTTGAGTTGCGTACGGAAAAGGGAAACATGATCATATTTACGGAGATTAAAAACGAATCGAATGCAGTTATTAAGAAGACGGTCTAGTTTATCGAGAAGATCTGCATTCAGGTCATAACAGCACACGTCACCATAGTCGATTATGGGAAAGATGAGGGTTTGCACAAGCATAGTCTTGGTTTTTGGAGGCAGAAAATTTCTCAGGCGATAAAGCGCCCGAAGAGTGCCAGTGACTCTCTGGCACTGATTTGTTACTTGCTCACGCCAGCTTAATGTGCAGTCTAGATGTAAGCCAAGATCCTTCACAGACTCGCAAACAGGTATAGCAATCCCATTAAAAATTATATCCGGGAGAGTTTCGATGGCTATCCTGCACATCAATCGACGACTTCCAACTATAATGGCTTGACATTTTGATGGGTTAACTGTCAAGCCGAACCTTTCGGACCATGTATTAATTGATTCTAGGTCTCTGTTAACGTTATTTATTGCTAGCGAAATATCTTCAAGCTTAGCCTGCGAATAGAGCTGAAGATCATCGGCATACAGATGATACGCACAACGAAGTTCCAAGGTTAGGAGATTAATGTATATAGAGAATAACAAAGGAGAAAGAATACCGCCTTGAGGGACACCAGAGTCAAGTTCGCACCAATCTGAGGAAGATTCATCGACACGGACATACTGCTGGCGTCCCTGAAGATAGGACGAGAACCATTCCAGCGCTTCGGGCGAGACCATAAGATGGGTAAGGATAGATAGGAGAATATCGTGATTGACAGCATTGAAGGCATTAGAGAAGTCGATCAGCACTAAAACAGTAACCTTTGTGTCCTCCATACCCGCCCTAATGTCGCCAATAACTTTGAGAAGTGCAGAAGTAGTGCTGTGACCCAGCCTGAAACCGGATTGTAACGGGCTCAGGAGGCTATTTTCAAAGATGAATTTAGAAAACTGTTTATGCACACAGGATTCAAGGACCTTGGAGAGGAAGGGGAGAATAGAAATTGGTCTGAAGTGATTGGGGAGAGTGGGATTTGCAATTTTAGGTAAGGGGATGACACAAGCTTTGCGCCAAGAGGATGGGAATATTCCGGAGTATAAGGAGTAGTTGATAATGTGGGAGATTATAGGTAAGATGTGGTCAAGGATTGTAGTGATCATGTGTCGGCTGATTTGATCACAACCAACGGCATTGGATTTGATAGAGGATATTATCTTTTTAATCTCACACGGGGTAACTGGAGAAAATTTGATGGGATTTATATTAGGGCTATTTAAACTCGCCAAGTAGTCCACAGTACGACGCTTGATTTGGTGATCAAAATAAACAGAGGAGGAGAAATGACGATTAATCTCATCCAAACCAACCATCCCCTGCAGACCACCTGATCGCTGCTTTCCGATGCCCAGGGTTCCTAAAAACTTCCATATATTGGTGGGGGATGAACGAGTGATGTTGTCAAGAATGTGTCGGCGTTTAGCGTTACGTATCATCTGATTGCAACGATTTCTCGCAGTTTTGTATAAGACACGTCTTTCTTCGGTGCGATCCCTCCTAAACTTGATAAAGGCCCTATCTCTTCGCCGCATAGTCATAAGTACCTCCTTTGTCATCCAGGGAGCAGGTTGTCTTTTAATTTTAATTTTCTTCATAGGCGCATGAACATCATAAAGGGCTAGAATCGAGTTATTGAAGTTATTAACTTTCACGTCTATATTTTCAGTGGAAGTTACTGCGTCCCAATTTAGATTTGAAGCATCCATACACAGTTTGTCAATGTCGATGCGGCCAAAACTACGCATGTACAAAATTCTAGGTGGGATTTTGGGCGGTTTAAGGGTGTAGGAAAGGAATATAAGATCATGATTGGAGAATGCAGGTGCTTCCAGTTGGCCGTGGTTGCGGACTAGTGTTGAAACTTCGCCGTTTCTTTCGGCGAGCAAGTTATGCTTGCCAAGGAGACGGTGGAACGGGTCTAGGTTTAGAGATCGCAGAACGATCTCCGTCCTTCATAAGCGTAAGCCTGGGGTTACAGATGAGGCCATCTGTCACTCTAATAGAACAGGCCTAAGTAGGCACTTGTAAAGCAATAGATGTAATAGTAAAAATGTAAGTTAGCCTCTCTATTGCATTAGGTCAACCTTTAATGATGGTAAAGGTGATGTAATACATAAATATAAAATATTATGAAATAAAAATTCAGTCATCAATTTAATACATCCACAAGCACGAGGTAAAACACAAAAAAGAAAAAAAATGGTTCTTTAACAATAACTTAAATACTCGTAGAATTTTATCGAAAGCGCAAAACATGTTACTTTACTGTGTTACACGGACTTTGGGAAAATACTAAAAAAACAAGATTGTGTACCTGTCCGAATCATAAAGCTTGATCGAGGGTAAAAGATGAAGATATTCGAGGATCGTGAACTACACAAGTAACGTCTGGTAATCTTGAAAGGTTGAGGAGATCGGTTTTGTCAGTCCATTAGACGCGCTGCGGAGAATATGCAAATATTCCAAACTCCAACGTTTCCAAAAGCTCTGAGCTGTTGGAGAATGATTTGTCTTCATGTTCACAAAAGGATACTCAGGCAGGGATTTGTTTACGCCTTCCTTGAAAGTATGGCCAAGCTCACCGCAATGGCTGCACGTAGGGCTAGTTTCACAACAGTCTTTACCTGATTGCCCGAACTGTTGACAGTTAAAGTACCTAGTAACAATCGTGAAATCTCTGACTGGGCATGAGGTCTATTGTATAAAAATTTGGCCTTGGTTTATGAGTGTCTTTCTGATACCTGCAGGAACTTCTAGTACGTAATTGCATGTTAAGAGGTTTCTTTTACCCGAATTGTGGCTTAGCTTGATGGCTGCCAGGAAAGACTCGGGCGTAGAGGTAGGACGTAGGGCGCTTAGTCGGCTTTTCAACCGTCTGGCCCAAGAAAACTAGTTTGTCTAATTTCTTTAATTTTTCGACGTCGTCTATATTTTCTGTGACGGTTACTAGACCCCCATTTGTTTACTTCTCTTAAGCCTCGTACATGTAGTTTTTTTTAACTAGGGACTTGGTTTCATCACTTGATTGTGTCTTATTGCTGGAGTTGGTAGCGATTGAGCTCAATATGTTGGCTGAACAAAATTATCGGCACTTTTATTGACCATGTCAGCAAAAGTACTTGTATCTCCTGGTTTCAATTTCAACAATAACTTTTTAATTGATTTTTTTTTAATAATTAGGGTCTGAAGAGACCGGGCATAATAGACGCAAGTTTAAAACGGCCTCAATTTTTCAAACGGCTGTTTCAAAAATTCCACCCAATGGGGGCAAGCTGGTGGATCAAAGAGCCAGCTTATCAGAGGGCAATTACGAATGCACTTTTTGAAGTCGGTTAAAAAGCAATTTCAATCCGACTCTACCCATGCCCTGTAGTTCGCTCGATGAACTTCCTCGTAGGCCTAGTGGATAAATCAATAGGTCTCGGCTTCGATTCCCGGGTCGGACTGTTGTTTGGTTTTTCACACAAGAATTTCTGAATAGCAGCTCGGAGTATGGAAGATGCCGCCGGTGTTTCCCACCCGTGCCTCGGAGAGCACGTTAAGCTGTCAGTCCCGGTTGTCATAAACATCTGTGGTGATCGTTATTGGGTAGTCAGTGCCCTCAAATATACTGAGAACTAGTTCCACCTTCGAATTCAGTTCACCCTCAGGGCTGCGGAGGTCCGAAGCCAGTCGCTCCTTGGGAAAACTGATATTCAGGTAAAACTGCTTGAATTAGTAGCTGACTCCAAAATATCTTGAAATTGCAACTTAAGATCGTTTAGAATCAAAGGAATTCGTGGTATACATACAGTTTTGGAACTTGACTCGGTGCTGCTTCGGAGGCGTAGTGGTAGCGTATGCAATAAAAAAATTGCAATCAGTGTAAATACCACTCAACTATTGAAAATAATGTAGTTAGTTGTGTTACTGCGATGGCGTAGTCTATTGTTTGGTGTAGACAAAGGCTTTGCCAGCTTTTCACTGCATGTCACTCTCGTAAACAGCCCCTGTTAACAAGAGCACATGGGAACAGTTTTATCAAAGTCAATATGGCTAGTTATACTTGTGTACAGCGTATTATTTTTTATTGATACAGCAGCGCTAAAATATTTAGAAAATTCTTTGCAATAAGCGGAAATAGCCGGCAAGACGTATTTTAATTGACATTCACTCAGCCTATTGCCGCTTAATGTTGGATGAAAACCTCCCCAAGGAGCGTCCGACGATCCGGTTTTGGGTCCGCATCCTTTATTCACATTGGCATCCCAATTGAAATTAACCATATTTAATTTAATTGATCTTCATTTACTGCTGGGATATTTTTGTTGTCTAGTTACATATTGTTACTGTTAAAAATCAATTGCTTACTGAGTAACATGACCTTTTCTTTTTGGTAGTCTGTGAACAATGGTGTTGGTTACATGTGCATAAATTTTGTGTACACATTATATCTAGTTATAATCTAACATGAATCTATTTTCTAACCGACTTAAAAAAAGGAGGAGGTTCTCAATTCATCTGTATTTTTTTTATGTTTGTTACCTCATAACTTTCTAGTGGGTGAATCGATTTTGATGATTATTTTTTTATTCGAAAGCTGGTGCTTCCTGTGTGGTCCCATTTCAATTTGGTCCAGTTCTTGAAGTCGTTTCATTTTGTTGTTAAAATTTGTAATTATTGTTTCAATAAATAAAATTTAAAAAAAAACTTGATATTCTTTAGTGATCTAGGTTACTTTTATTCTTGCATTTTAGTGTCGTGTGAAACTAATCTTGCACTCTAGTATAGACTGCAAACAAATTTATTATGAATAAGACTCGGTGTGAAAGTAGAAAGAAAGTAGGTAGTAAACTAAGTACAAATAGAACTTATCCTTGTAAAATAGCTGTCAACAACGATTTATGTCATTACTTCATCCAGACCCGTTCAAGTGATAAGAACCCTATGATAAGGTCGTTGCTTAGAAAAACATCGGATCCAATTTGTGCGACAAAAAGAAGTTCAGCAGAAATCGATAGTCACTTTGTGCTGGCAATTTGCGGCCGTCGAGTATCCATTATGAATCCGTAATAAGGCCATCGGCGGTCTACGAATTACAATTGACAGAAATATCGCTTTTTATTTTTTTTTTTGACTGCCTCGGTGGCGCGAGTGGTAGCGTAAGCGACTGCTGTGCTTGAGGTCTCGGGTTCGATTCCCGGGTCGGTCCAAATGTTTGTATGATCTGCAAATATTTGTTTCGAAGTTTGGGTGTTTTCTATGTATAATATGTATGTATTTACAAAAAAAAAAGTATATATGTATTTATATCAGTTGTCTAGTACCCCATAACACAAGCTCTGCTTAGCTTGGGACTAGACGGCGTTGTGTGTTAAATTGTCCGAAATATTTATTATTATTATTATTATTATATGTAAAATACTGGTTTTATATAATTGTTGTTTACACCATATATTTCACAAATAAAATATCTATTTCATACATGCTGTAACCTGAAAGATGATTTCAATTTAGATTTGTCGCATTGAGGAATGATAGTTTTGTAAACATTTTCAAAACGAAGCCAAAATCTACCACTAATGATGTTGTAAATAAACTGACAAACCATACTAGAATCTATCTGTCCGTTGTTATTTCAAGGCTAAACCGATGTACCAATTTCAATGAAAATTTGAAGTGAATTTAAAATTTGGCTTTGATTCTCGAGGAAGGATATATTAAGCTTCTCTTTACCGCGATAAACTATCTACACGTGGACGTTAGATTTGAGTTGGACTCCCTCATTGGCGAAGTGGTAGCGTACGTGACTGTTGTGCTTGAGGTCTCGGGTTCGATTCCTGAAAGAATATACATGATTTTATGTCACTTGTTTAGAACTCATAATACAAGTTCTGCTTAATACTAGGTAGCTTGGGTCTAGATGGCGTTGTGTTAGATGTTTGACATACCTACTTATTATTATACTAGCTGCACCCGCGACGTCGTTCGCGTGGAATAGTGACTTTTGTAGCATTTTTAATTATTTAGGCTAATTATTTTACAAATAAAATACGTAGAGGGTTTCACTGAAAAGAGCTTATTTAAGTATTCATATAAGTACTTATATAACGTATTTAATACGCGTGAGCATGCCACATAGAGTTAGCCTTGGGATTTATTTTTTCTGATTGAACTGCAACTTTAAGCGTCTGTCCTTGAGCTTTGTTAATTATTATTGAAAACTACACTTTTTAAAATTGAAATGTCAAATAAGTTGGAATTATTGGAATACGGAAAATTAATCATTTTTCCTTTGGCTATTCCAGTCATGAGAGTAGCTTTTATAATGTTGTGCTCCAGGTGTGTAATTTGCACCATTAATAGGACTGCAACACCAACTTTTCCCCTCAAGTTATAGGAAGGCATTCTTGATAATTCTAAAGAGTTGAGGAACTCTTTAGGGTATGGTGTGATTTGTTCAATGTCCATAACATTGTCTACTGATAGGTATTCGACAACATCTCCCTCCAAGTCTAACATAAATAAATAAATATTTCGGACATCTAACACACAACGCCATCTAGTCCCAAGCCAAGCAGAACTTGTGTTATGGGTACTAGACAACTGATATAATTACATATTATACATAGAAAACACCTGTGGGGGAACGGGTATCATGTTCCACCCAACACAAAGAAAGGATCCTCCGACCAGGCGAGGTGATCATGCCTGGCGGGCTACTGCCCAACAGTTGATGTTAGGATGTTGTATATATGATAATCGGCGCGTAAACTATTTATTGCGCGATTCAGGATTTGTAGTTACTCCGTGTAGTGCGTTACTTCGTAGTTCAGTGTATCTTCGGTAGATGGCGCTGTAGTGTGTCGCTGTTGCCCTGTATGTGGAAGTCGCCACAAACCCAAACTCCGAAACAAATATTTGTAGATCATACAAATATTTGGTCCGACTCGGGAATCGAACCCGAGACCTCAAGAACAGCAGTCGCATACGCTACCACTGCGCCACTGAGGCAGTCAAATAATTACATGATTTGTTCGTTTATTTAACTACCTATCTCGTTAGTCAGCGCTAGATTTGCCCTTTCACACAGCCATTCTCAGCCCATACCCTTTCTCTGGCTCTATCTGTGTACCAAATTCCATTTCAATTGGTTCAGTAGTTTTGACGTGAAAGCGCGACATACAGACAGAGTTACTTTCGCATTTATAATATAAGTAAAAATTTATTATTATTACTATACGAACAAACACGTAACAAAACTGGCATAGAAAATTAATAGTTTTATTTAAGTATGTATGTAGTTAGCTGTATATTTATTTGATTCCTTGTTTCTATTTATTTCATAACCTACACTATGAATTTTTATAACAGTATATAATAATCTTTATTACTTTATTTATTTTTTCGTCTTACCTAATTTTATACCAGACTCCACCTCTGCATCCAATGATTGCCTGTAAGAGATCGCCTCCGGGCGATAAGGCCACCAATTGTACTTCTTTAATTTTAAGCCTACCTTGGCATGCATCTGGTGTACAATAAATTGATCTATTATTATTACAAGATATAAACAATCAAAACACACTTGTCCTTACTAAAAGCCTACCATCATTAGTTCAATGAACCATACGAGAGACTTCCTGCATACATTTTATATCACCCTCATAAGCCCATTTACCGTTCATGGACAGATCAAACGGCCATTAAAAGCACTTTCACGTCGCACTATTGGCCGTGACGCAATTTATTTCAAAAAATTACCTCGTGCGCTTTCCGCTTCTAGATCGTATTTTATTAAAATTTTAGTTAACGACCTTTTCGAACAGAAAAACCGTTTTCTGGGGAAATATTCTATTTAAAATGTTGATGTAATAGCGATAAATAAAATATCTCTTTACTCATAAAATGGATACAAAAAACACAATGATGCAGAAGAACTATGGCGGTCTACTGAGATGAATATGCCACTATAGAATCGGTCACCATGCTGCATTGTTGGATCGTCTGCATTCATAGGCACATACATCCTTCTGTGAAAAACAGGTGTCATGTCCCACCAACACAAAGGGAGGATCCTCCGACCAGGCAAGGTGATCATGCCTGGCGGGTCACTGCCCAACGTTAGTGTATCTTTGGTAGATGGCGCTGTAGTATGTTATGTTCTTGTTGCGTTGTATGTTGAGGTCGTCACAATGATCATGGTGATGTAGTGGTCAGAGTGAATGATCATGCTTACCATCAGGCAGAGTAGAGTCATTTCGGCAGGCTCTATTTAAACTTAGAACAACAATTAGTGGATCATACAAAGTGTTGTCATACGTCTCAGCGTTCTCGGCGTTCGAACCCACAACACTCAGGTAACTAGCAAGCGGCAGGTGACCGATTAAACCTCTGCACCATCTGTGCTGTCTAATACTTTTCTTATTAGCAAAAGCAGCCTACATTTTTATTTTTTTTTTGTTGAATAGTGGGCAAACGATCAGACGTATCTCCTGATGGTAAGCGATTACCGCCGCCCATGGACACCTGCAACACCAAAGGCGTCACAAGTGCGTTGCCGACCTTTGGGGGGATGGGAAAGGGGATGGGGGGAGGGGTTGGGGTATGGGCCTCCGGTATCCTCACTCACTCGGTGAAACACAGCGCAAGCGCTATTTCACACCGGTTTTCTGTGAGGCTGTGGTATCACTCCGGTCGAGCCGACCCATTCACGCCGAAGCATAGCTCTCCCACGGTAAAAAATCATTCGAATATCTTAAACATAGCTCTAAAATTCTCTGTATAGCAGTTATATGGATAGCTTCAAATAAATTAAAGGAATTACTACAGAAATATCTACTGAAGAAAGAAATGGATAAAAATAATTGAAAATCATCTCTCTTTTAATATAATGGCTTATTGGTTTGGAGCAATTCAAAATGTATATACTGAATGAGTAATAATATCGTGATTCATCAAACTCAATGGTATTTCGAAATTCAAGCGCACTGGGCTTCCATAAAGAAAATTACAATAATGCGTCGCAACACTTTTAGACCGGCCTTGCCGATAGTTAATTGATATTTCACAATCGCAACGAATGTAAAATTAAAAAATCAAAAGGCAGATTTTTATTTTCTCACTTTGAACTGGGGGAATCCAATCGTTGATAATATTATTTTTAACGGTTAAACCTGGAACTCACTACCAGCGCACGTGATTCCGTTCCACTATGATCGCGAGTCCTTTAAGCGGGGCGTGAAAAAGCATATCACTAGGCCGCCATAGTGCTGGTAATTATGCTCCACTGCCCTTGTTTGCATTGAGGATGGTGATCACCACTCTTGGTTTCTGCTAGTGCTTTCCATCTGGCAGGGCAGAGTCATTTTGGTAGTTCAAGTATAAAAAATAAAATTATTATTTCGTTTAGGTAAACCAGTAGTAACCCCAAATAATCTTGGTACTCGTAATAACAACTCTAGAAAGATTTATACGTATATTTCGTTTAAGTAAACGGGTATCTAAAACAATCGTTATTGAGAAATCAGTACTCTCAAATATATACAAAAAAAATACCTTTGGCTTCAGTTCGCCCTCAGGGTTGCGGAGGGCCGATGCCAGTCGCTCCGTGGAAAAACTATATTAGAATATTTTTATTTCATTCAGATAAATTCGGTAGAACTAGTAGTCGACCCCAAATAAGCTTAGGAATAATAAAGGCTAGAAAGAAGCTAGTTAAATATAAAAGGATTTATTTTATTGCTTAATGTAAACACATTTCGATAACTAAGGAAGTTTTATGTACAATTAAATGAACTTGAATGAAGATATATGCATATGATTAACGATCATATAACTGTCGCCTGTGCACTCTCACGCATTTGCATAATGCAATTTATTTTATGTAATAGGGGGCAAACGAGCAGACTTATCGCCCAATGGTAAGCGATTACCGCCGCCTATGTACACTCGCAACACCTTAAGCGTCATAAGTGCTTTGCTGGCCCTTGGGGGATGGAGAGAGTGATGGGGAAGGGTTGGGGTATGGGCCTCCGGTATCCAGGGGTGTTTCTCTGGTGGTTGGGCGCATCGAGGCGCTGGGCTTGCGGGTGGCCCTGGATAAGACGGAGGCCCTGTTATTTCATGGGCCCCGTCGTGGTCCACCCCCCGGCGCCTCTATCGAAGTCAACTCGGTCCTCGTACCGGTTCGGGCCCAGATGAGGTATCTGGGCCTGATCCTCGACGGTAGGTGGCTCTTCGACGAGCACTTCCGACAGTTATCTCCGAAGCTGGTCGGCGCTGCCTCCGCCCTTGGGCGACTTTTGCCCAATTTGGGTGGAGCCAGCGTCGCGACGAGACAGCTCTACACGGGGGTTGTCCGGTCAATGGCCTTGTATGGGGCACCGGTGTGGGTGGCGGCTCTGACCGCCCAGATTAAGGCGCGCCTATTGCGCCCTCAGAGGGTATTGGCGGTCAGAGCCATACGCGGATACCGCACCGTGTCCACCGAGGCCACTACGTCATACGCCTTGGCCGGAACACCCCCGTGGGATTTGGAGGCGGAAGTGCTCGCCGAAGTTTATCGGCGAGCGGCTGAATATCGGGCGGAGAACAGGTATCGTCCTCCGCCCGAAGAGGTACGCGATTGGCGTGAAGCCGCTCGCCGAGCCACGATGGCTCGTTGGTCTTCCCGGCTGGAGGCTCCACGCGCTGGCTTTGCCACCGTGGAGGCGCTCCAGCCGGTCATCCTCGAGTGGGCAGGGCGGCAGCACGGGACCCTTTCCTTCCGGCTGACGCAGGTGCTTTCCGGGCACGGCTGCTTCGGGAAGTACCTGCACTCGGTCGCTAGGAGGGAATTGAGTCCCGCCTGCCACCACTGCGACTGCAGTGAGGACTCGGCACAGCATACGCTGGAGATCTGCCCCGCTTGGGCGGATCAGCGCCGGGCCCTCACTGCAGTCATCGGAGGAGATCTGTCGCTACCGGCCGTCGTACTGTCCATGGCCGGTAGCGACAGCAGTTTTACCGCGGTCGCGACCTTCTGCGAAGAAGTAATTTCGCAGAAGGAGGCGGCGGAGAAGGCCCGGGAGGACGATATCCACTTGGACCCAATCCGCCGCCGGCGCACGGGGCGGCGGAGGCGCGCCTATCAGCGCCTCATGCCGCCCTGAGTGTGGCCGCGGATGGACGGGATGGGTTTTCCCCTCCATCCGCATTACAGGCCAACCGCGAGGGGGCGACGTACGCGTGTGCCGTGCGTCGCCTAAATTGAGATTGTATTGGTAGAAGGTGCCCGCTTCAGTGCGGGCAGGTGCTGGGAGGGGCCCGGTTGTGTTAATAAACGCATTTCCCGGACCCCTCCCTTCTCAGGCGCAGAGTTGGCACACCGTGTGGTTTTACTCGGTTCGATTCCGACACACCGCCCCGCCGCAAACCCCGGCGGGGTGACGGCCAGAGGGGGATTCCACACGTAAAAAAAAAAAAAAAAAAGGGCCTCCGGTATCCTCACTCAAGCGGTGAAACACAGATCAGGTGTTGTTTCACACTGGTTTTCTGTGAGGCCGTGGTATTACTCCTCTCTTTATTTATGATATAAATATAAAAAAATGCTGAACATTTGTAACAATGCAGTTTGTGCCAGATATCATAAAATATAATATTGAAAATTGTAAAGCGGGTTTTCTTCGCTCTAAATTTCATGAGGATTTTTTTTTAAATAAGAAGAAAGTACTGAATGGTAATGTTCTGAATTTAGATTCACAATGTTGCTTCTGTAAACAAAATATATTAGACAGAATGTGAGTTTCCATTTAGAGCAGGCGCGCATTTTCTATACTTATTGCATTTCTGAGCCGTCGCCGCGCTGCGTTCCCGTCCCAATCGCTAAGTGATCCCATTCGAAGTTAGATTTTATATTCATAGTATGCAGAGGTTACCCTACAAACCTCTTTTCATACTGTAATTAAAGTTTTAAATGTATTTGTCTTTGTATGATCAGATGCGGTTATTAAGAATGTGAAATACACAGTGCAACACGATTATTAATAAACTAGCTGACCCACGCAACCTCGTTTGCGTCTTATATTGCCCGTAGCGTGATAATTTTCCCGCGTTTTTGAAACATTCTTCATTGGTACTCCACTCCTATTAGTAGTAGCGTGATGATTTATAGCCTATAGCCTTTCTCGATAAATGGACTATCCAACACTGAAAGAATTTTTCAAATCGGAACAGCGGTTCCTGAGATTAGAGCGTTCAAACAAACAAACTCTTCGTTCTATTATATTAGTATAGATTTGTCATTATACCTATGGTTAAAGTTGATGCAACTTTTGCACAGTCATTGTGATGTGTGTTCAGCCGTAGGTACGGCTGTTTTTTTATTTTTCTCTTTTTTATTATTTTTTTACTTTTTTCAGTAAGTTTGCTGAAAATGATATTTTATTAGAAATACAACATAGACACTGTAAATAATTTACAAAATGATAAATCGGGCTCATATCGTTTCTTGAAGCTGAATTATTTTATTGAAATTAAAGTTATTTGCCTTTGAGAGCATTTCAATATTTTAGCGTTAGATTATTCTAATAATTTCCCTGGTGTGCTACTTGATGTGCAACCCAGTGCACTACGATATAGGGTTGATTATAGCGATTTTCTACTTTAACATATTCCACTTATTGTAACGATTATATGTCCAATGGGCGTACATGGCTGAACTTAATGATGAAACCTAAAACTATTAAATTTTGTGCCTTCAACCACAATCACGAATACAATTATTAAACTATAGCAGTAAAATTATTCTGCTTGAGGGCGATCTATCGATTAACACGAAGCTGATCACCCTTTTTAATAAGAGCAATTAAAACCCTTAAATAAATAGTAACTGCGCGCTTCTGAAATGAACTACGTTTATTATATTCAGATTAATTTCAAAATCCCGGTGTAACCACATCTCGTGCTTTGTTAGAAGTTCTCGAAATAACTTTCTGTAAATTCTTTGTTAAAACTGGAATTATTACTGTAACCTCTTGCTCTATAATAATACAGTAAGACTTTACTTCGCTTAAAAGGAAAACTACGGCTAAACATTATTTACATGCCAAGTGACTAGCTCGACAGTCTAATTTATGGCAACTGAAATTAAAATAATGAGTTGAACTCTTTGTTTCAGAGCTTTAACGCGTTTTAAGTAAAATGCTAACAACGGCACTCTTTAGTAGATGTGTTTCTAAGCACTTCATTTTAACTAATGTTAGTTTAAAATTAGAGTCGTTTTATTCTACTTTTGCCGCTAAAGTGTTTGCTGTTACAATATATTTTTAAATATTATTTTTGAGAATTTGAGGCTGTCTGTCTTCTGGTGCCCTTGAACTGTATTTCATTACATGCGATTCTGTATTCCGCGAGTTACTCCAGTACCACACGAAGATTCCTTATCTGAGATGTGCTTAATTCTATCCCTTATTTGCCTTAACTTATGAAGGCACGACAATAGAACTTACAACAAAAAACCGATAACGGCCTATGAAAACGGTAATATAATACTTCAAAAGAATGATATAATAAACGTACACTGTTAACGACGTGTTCAAATAATTATGTATAGATAAAGATAAATAATACACAACATAACACAATAAATTTAATTGTAGTTAGAAAAAGATGTTCTGACGCTACTGATTCAAATATTTGCTAAACCAGTATAGATGCTGAACGTCTAGCGTTGAGAGCTATGTCCACGCCTTGAGCGTTGAAGACTCGAACGGTAATGTTCAAGCAATTGACGTTTGCGAGCGTTAACTCTCTGAAGTTTAATGCTTCAGCCTCAAGATTAAGTTTTGGAGTTGTGCTATTACAATTTTCGTACGTTAGTATTCTTTAATTATAACATTACATATCCATGTGAAGTGAAAAGTAAAATATAAATACGTCGAAGCATTTTACTTGCTAGGTACTGTTGTTTTATACTGGTACTACTTTTGGCTTTTTTCGACTTTATCAATAGGAATACGTACTATATTGATAGTAGCTTAAAATAAAATTATTTTATTATTTCAAACTTACTCTTATCTTAAATGATTTATAGTTTTTTATTTTATACGTAAATTTATTTATTTGACACAATAGTAAGTATACAAAATTTTCATTCATCTAGTAAAACCTTTGAGGAACAGTCTATTAATGTTTTTAAAACTACCTATATATGTATTTCTATAAATAGTACCGTACCCGACAAATAACATGACGCTCTTTATTGTTTAAGTGTGTTTAAGTTTTCCTACTTTTTTATTAAATTGTTTAAAATAATATAAAGCTGAAGTCACTATACTGAACAGTTTCCATGTGTGAACTGTAGGTACGGCAGTTTTTATCAGAGTACGTCGTTTTGTTGATTTATTGAAGTCATCCTCTGTGAAATAAATCCAACAAATCCGACTATAAGTTGTGGAGAACGTTTTTTCGTATCTGCATTCTGCGGGAATCTAAAATAAACGAAAGAAACAAAAACAATGCTATAGTTCCTTTAAAAAACTGTTTTTCATAATGTTTCATTCCTATCTTATTGAAAAATTTAAAATTTGTGAGTACTACTGCAGGTGCCTAGTGTCGTTTAGCACATCACTAGCTCTCGATGATTTTCTGTGACCGTACACTACACTAAAATGCGAAATCAAACACTATTATTCATTGCGTAATACATTTCTTTTTCTAATGCCAAATTCTTCTTAAAGCACCCAACACAAGAGGCAATGTAGTAGTAAGTACGAATGTAACGTAATGTAAGTAGTAACGAAGTCGCAAATTATACCAGTTGTGCTATTTATTGGTAAGGTTATGTTTTAAAATATACTTTTATCAAAAACATCAATAAACGTAAATGTAAATACTTACTGATGAAATGTTATCCCCTGATTAGTGTAATTATATATCGCAGATGAATTGCCGCAGTGAGCAATGCTGCAAAACACATTTTTAGAACTGCACTTGCCGAGATAAAGGTTCGAGGGTAACTGAGCGTAAAATCGCACGCTGGTGGCGTCCGAGTCACTAGCGCGGTGACTAGTTTGCGCGTGCATAGAACTTCTATTACCTTATTTAGATTTCTTTCCAAAACAAAGTTTGCCGCATCAACTAGTATTTATATATTATATAATCTGAATTTCGAAAACGACTTTAATGATATTAGAAATTTTTAAATTCGTGTCAGAAAAATCGATCAAGGCAGGATTTATTTTTGGAAAATTTACCAATAAAAAAAAATATCAAACAATAAGCTCGTACGCTCGGTCATTCAGTTACGTTGATTATTAAGACTAACACCCATACCGAATAATATCATTTTTGTTACAGTCTATACATAGTATAGTTCTATCTGTTTCGACTTTGTTTTCTCTGAAAATAAAATATCGGAGGAAAAATCTATTCGACTTTTTAGTTTACTTACCATTAGCTTTTGCCCGGGCCTTCGCCCTCTTTCAGGAGAGATGATCCCGACATAAAGTAGTCTTTAACTTTCCCCAAGGTCCAATTTATCTCTATGTCGAAGTTCATATAAACCAATCCAGCGGTTTAGCCGGGAAAGCGTGACAGACGGACAGACAGACATAATTAATGTCGAATTTACAATAAACGTATGGATTATATTACCACGCTCTCGTCAGCGAAACTCATACGAGAATCAGAGTATTAGAATTATACCCCTAACATTTAGTACATATATAACATACACAGTAACATTTGTGTCATAACCAGCAGCAAGCACCGGTATGCTGAAAATGAAGTTTTATTAGAAATACAACGTAGGCATTGTAAGATTTAATTAATTTACAAAATAATAGATTGGGTTCACCTCGCCTTTTAAAGCTTAATTCGTTTATCGACATCAAAGTTATTCGCGTTGGGGGCGTTTAAATACTTCAGCATTAGATTATTCTCACAAAACCCCCGGTGTGCTACCTCAGTAATTTACTTATTGACTACAATCATATTAGATATCTATACCAGTTCTTAGGCTTGTTGGCATGAAACGTTTGAGAAAGTGACAGTTTGGTGTAAGTTGAACGATATTTGAATAGTCATGATGAAACTGGAATATGAGACTGCACAACGTCAGTGAGTAAATGGTTCCCAAAGCATGTAGAAAATATTAAATCTCTTAATCAACCATAGTGGGAAACAAGTGAACGAACTAATTTTATATTTTTTCAAAATTCGAATATTTACGAAAAAGCATTATCGCCGTCGGGTAAGCAGATGTTTCCACACCAAAATTATTTCTGGATTCTGCAAGACGATAATGATCCTAAGCACCGAAGTCGGCTCTGCACCACTTGGAAAGCAGAACATAGTATAAACGTGTTGGATTGGCCCTCGCAATCCTCTGATGCCAATTGTTTGAATGTGGATGGAGCTTGAACCAAGGCCAAAATATAGTGACCGTCGCTGACCTTACTCGTGAACTGAAGTCTGCTTGAGGTCTTTACGTCACAGGTATGCGATTATGGACTATAATGGAGATTGGACGCCGAATTAATACAAAGCATCAAACAGCAATAAAAGGCTTTATTGATTACAATTTATCGTTTGATATTTCTAAGGTTTTCATTAAATTTTGCCGGTCACATTCTTTTCGTTTAAATATTTAAAATCCAGTCAGTCAAATGGCAACTGTGTAAAAAAATTGTAGTAGCAGTTATTATAGTTAATTTTTTTATTTATAATTAGACCGTGCTGTCCCATTACAATAAATGCTATGTACACCGTAATTGTCATACATATCAGATACAATCCCACATATTATTGATGCATAATTGTGCCTATCATACTTCATCGTTCCATATTTTTTTTAGGGAGCATATTTTTTTTATAGTTCTAACATAAATAAATGATTTATAAAAAAGTATTACAACATACATGAAGGAATATTATAATATACTACCTGACCCACGCAAATTTAACTCCGTTTTTGAAACGTTCTTAATTGGTGCTCCGCTCCTATTAGTATTAGCGTAATATTATTTACCCTATAGCCTTCCTCGGTAAATAGACTATCCAACACTGAAAGAATTTTTCAAATCGGACCAGCGGTTCCTGAGATTAGCGCGTTCAAACAAACAAACTCTTCAGCTTTAAATATTAGTATAGATATTAGTTCAATGACCACAAAAAATTTGCTGCTCAGACACAATAGGCATGAAAGAATATCTATTATTAAGTATTTTAATATAGAAAGTTCTATACTTTCTTTAATTTAGTAGGGATTATATTTTGACGTCGTAATTCCACAGTACTTCGTATCGTGAAAACTTTGTGATTGGCCTACAATTACTGATAACAAACTGTCTGACAATGTTTGTTCACTTTTCAAATAGGAAAAAACTTTCCTCACTCTCGGAAAAGCTTAATGAGTTTCGGCTCAGGTATTGTAGAGTAGGAAATGAGGAACGTGTTCAGCCTACAGGGTAGGATTTTGAATAGTGTTTGTTTGTTTATTTGTATACTAACCCGGTTTTTGTTGTAGGACGAATACTAAATTTGAGGGTATTTTGAAATATTTAGATCTGGAAAACCATTTCTGCAAATTTTCGTATATGATTAACACATTGTAAACGGTTTATGGAATGTTTTGGAATGGTATTAACTTAGTAACACCGGCAAAGAAGTCACATTACAAAAAGTGTACAGATTTAACACTATTAGTCTTCGTTGTTATCTCTAATATTGGAACAATGTTACGTAAAAATGAACATATTATTTTGTAATGGTGTTTTGTAATGTAATTGTTTTTAATGTTTATAGCATAGTTACTACCGCTGATTAATCGGGTCAGTACATGATATATGTTTATTGTTTGATTTTTTTATTGAGCCATGAGAGTCTGAAACACTAAGCTAAAACTTTAATGCTGTTAATTCTGTTATTTCCCGTTTCATGTATATTTGTACAGTTCCCAATTTAAAATAAAAAAGCGAACGCTTTTATCATTAAAAACAGGGTGTATATAATATTCCGTATATACTTGCTATTTAAAAAAAAATCATTTCAGTTTCTGTGTATCTGCCATTTTCGGCCCTGTCACCTTAGTTTCAACTTGGACAAACCCCTTAGCTAAATTCGTGTGTATACATAAAGATTTTATAAAAAATATTGTATTAAATATGAAATCGAGAAAATTTTAAATATTGTAAGTGTTAGTAAAGCAAATATAGTGCGAACGCGCCTTCCGAGCTTGGGCAGCCTGCATCGAATGCGCTTGTATCAGGATCTGTTGGTTCGGATAAATCATTTATTTATTTATTTAAAACTTCATGCACTTATGAACATCGGCGGACTTAATGCCTTAGGTATCCTCTACCAGCCAACCTTTAAGGGGGTGTGGAGATATAGGAAAGTGGGTGCATCGAGGTTATAATTCTCAAAAAATAACGCAATTGACACACGTGTATACTTATACGTCTAGCCAACGTGGTACAGCAGCCCGTGGGAGAACTATGCTTCGGCATGTATGGGTCGGCTCGACCGGAGTGATACCACGGCCTCACAGAAAACCGGTGCGAAATAGCGTTTGCGCTGTGTTTCACCGAGTGAGTGAGGATACCGGAGGCCCATACCCCAACCCCTACCCCCATCCCCTTTCCCATCCCCCAAAGGTCGGCAACGCACTTGTGATGCTTTTGATGTTGCGGGTGTCCATGGGCGGCGGTAATCGCTTACCATCAGGCGATACGTCTGCTCGTTTGCCCACTATTCAATAAAAAAAAAAAGGTAGAGAGAGATTTTAACATTGTATTTTCCATTCATAATACTTCCGAAATATATCATGTCCATCGGGTCAATCATACCAGAAAATAAAATTTTAACTGAAGTTGTATTATTTTCATAGTCTGACTCACTCGTGTAATCAACAATTTTTAATCTTTTTGCTGGATTCATTTTCCCTTCTTCAAACCATTTAATCTATTAGAAGCCCTAAATACTTTTGAACCGAAGAAAAATTTTGACTTGGTTATCTCATGTTACAATTTTAAGAGAAGTATTCAGTCGAAACATGATTCGATGAGTAATATGATATCATTACTTTATTCTGAAGTGATAAATAACATGGATCTAATACGGGCAGGTATTACAGTGGCGCTTTTGTGGCACAATGAAGTAACCATCAGATCTTTATAACTTAACCTGAGACGTTAACATTTAGAGTAGAACATTAGGTAAATATGAAACATATAAACGTGTATTTACTCAACTGTGTATAGTTTCTTTGGCATATTTTTTACAAAAGGTAAATACTCATAAATAGTTAATTGAGTTTCATCCTACACTCCCTTAGGTCTCAGGTTCAATTTCCGGGTGGAGCCTAAACTGTTGTTGGATTTTTCTTACAAGATATTCATTATAACAGCCTGGGGTAAGGAAGTTTGGTGATGTTTTCACAACCGGGCCTCGGAGAGCACATTAAGTCGTCGGGTCTGATTTGTCAATCGGTATTGGGAAATCAGAGCTCTAATAGTTCAATCTGCGAATTCAGTTTGCCCCTAGGGTTGCAGAAGGCCTACATGAATGAATATTGTATGTATATAAGTATACATGAATGTTATATACAAATATATATGTATATAATATTCATAAAACCGGTTGAACTAGTAGACGTAGAATAATGTTGCGAATAATAAAGGCCAGGAAGAGAGATAAGTCTCATATTACAAAGCAATTGAAACAAACGTTAAATGTATTATGCTGATGTGGGTGCAAAATTGTAACTATACAGTTGACACATACGAGGGTAGTCCGATAAGTACTACAAAAGAAAAACTATTTTTTTGTAAAACTGGCGATTTATTTCTCAACATAGGCCCGTATTATAGAAGGCGTCTCAAGTATTGTTTGATATCCGATCAGCTGAATCGAGTTTCAAGTTATGATCGAATCTCAAGTGTCGCTCTTATTATAGAAGGCGTTTTGAGTTCTACTCAATTGAAACTAGTTTCAATATCTAATCTCAACTCACAAGTCTGTTCTCAGTTACGTTTCTGCATTGTCGAAATTATTATTCTGTGTTACGCAGTTAATTATATTAAACACATCATATCTAACAAGTACAATTTATATATTATTGGTTATTAGTTTATATATAATACACTATTGGCTAGTGTATCAATTTAAATATAATAATAAGAAGTAGTTCGCCCTAAATTAAATATTTTAAATGTTAAAATAAAACTGACTAGATACTACCTATAAGGGAACGTTCAAATTGTTTTCAATACTCGTCAATGTCGAATTATCAAACTGTTTTTGTTTTAATTTTAAAATTATTGTAACATTTTTGTCAGAAATCAAAAGGTTATTACTATTGCTTGAAGGATATGACTTGAAATAAATAGTTGAATGTGTATTTTAAGTGAATTGAATATCAATTAGTGTTAATTAAAGTATATTGAAATGTGTATAATAAGCAATTCTTTCGTAAATAAAGTAAACTAAAATAAATATTTCGTTGTTATTCTGAAAAATCATCATAAAATACGTTAATTTCCCTTACGAGGTATAAGAAATTACCACTTGAGACTAGATTGAGCTTGTCTCAGTTGAACAGAGATCACATCTATCAAAATCTGTTCTTGAGAGACGATTTTGACATAAGCGTCGTTCTAAAATAAGCTAAGCATTGATCTTTACTCAGTTGATCAGCGATCAGTGAATCTTGTCTCAAGAGACGTTCTATAATACAATCTCTTCTTGAAACTAGTTTTAAAACTCGATTCACGACTGAGACGCCTTCTATAATACGGGCCATAGTTTCCTTTCCAGAACCAGCGAGTACTTCGCCTAGCGAATGACTATTTCAAGTTTGAAAACAAAAAAGTCGCATGAAGCCTACTCGGGAGAATACGGTGGATGTGACAGCAGTTCATAGCTCAATTCAACCAAATTGGCAGTGGTGACGACAATGGTTTGAACGCACCGGGCGTTATCATGGTGGAAGAGCCCTTTTTTCTTTCACAAATGTCCCTGTGACGGTTTTGCTTTTAAACTTATGAATCCCAAAAAACGGTGGCCATTAGTTTTCCGTTCGATAGGACAGTCTTTGCCTTATTCGGAGCACGTTCACCAGGTAAAATTCACTGTTTCGATTGTTCTTTGGTCTTTGTTCGGAGTGAGCAAACACAACGCCGATAGCTTTCTCATGTCCAATATTTCTTGCAGGATGTGACCCTTGAAGCCTTTGAGAGGCCTACTATCTCAATAATCTGACGGACCTTCAATCGTCGCTCTGCCAATACGAGATCGTAGATTTTTGTCTTTTTTGTTTGTTTGTTCTTTTGTCACGGTGGATAGCGTGGTAGCTTGTTTTGGAGCTCCTGAGCGTGGTTCATCAAACGCCGAAGTGCTACCACGTTGAAACTCGTTAAACCAATTTTTGACGGTCGCCATTAAAGGATGATTTCACAGCGCGATTTCCCTGCCTAAAATAAGAGTGGAATCACCGATCGATATTGCTCATTTCTTTTTTCTAAAATCCGCGGACAAGTCCGCTTCGACACACGATTAAAACAAACTACGGGTTCGATTCGACTGAAATTTTGACAGTAGCCGTCTACAGGAATGTTCCTCACGATAGTAAATTTTCAATTGAAATTTCGATCACGACTATAATTTTAACTTTGCAATTATTAAGGAATATGCCATTGTGAGTGAAAAGCTATTTGATGGCTGTTGAAACTTTGAGAATTCAAAGTTCAGTTTTGAAGGAGTTCCGTTAAATAATAATAATTTATACAGAATGTGCAGTATATTTGCTTAAGGAAGTTATTAGAAAACGTGAAACATAGGCAATTGGCTTCAATTGTTAACTGACGTTTGAAGTAGTTCAGTTTAAAACTAACTTATTCTAGTCAATTTCTAATTATTGCAATATTCATAAGTTTGATTAGCCTCGGGTAAAGGTAATATTATCAATTTTCGTTTCATATCCATGAATTAAATATAATATTGTTAAGGTACTATCGCCTACGTTACGACGTAATGAGTCTGAATGTATGAAAGCTTTTTCTTGTTAACACAAAGTTCCATCATTTCGTTTTTCTTGTGACTTATTACTTTGTGTTAGTTCGGTTCAGGTCACGTATGTTTTGCGTCTTAGTACTATTGTTACAAAAACCTCTATTTGTCTCTTCCTTATGATATATCTTTGGTAAACACAGTAATGAGTAATCAGTGTTAGTTAATATTAGTCCAGCTTGGTTCATATGTGCTCCGTTAATAAAACTTTATAGGCTAAAGGTACTTACGAGTTCAAAAGATTCTCATCATGTTTTTAACCGACAAAAAAAACAGAGGAGGTTCTCAAGTCGACGTGTATATGTTTTTTTTATGTATGACCACTCATAACTTTTTACAGATTTAACCAATTTAAATAATTCTTTTTTTTTTTGGATACCTGGAAATTGGTCTCATGTAAATTTGAAAAAGAAACTACCCAAGGGATGGGAATAAAGGGTTGATTTATTGTTTACTCACAGATTTAAATGCTGAGTTTTGTATTAATAATAAATATTAAATATATAAAATAAAAATTAAGCATGTACATTGTACTCGTAGGTTACAGTCACAAAACATTACAAAATAAAAACTTTTTCCAAAAAAATAAAATTACCGAAAATCCTGAAAATCAGAAAATTAAAACAAAAATTATTTAACCTTAACAATCAATAAACAAAGATCACTAAATTACCTTAAATTTAACTAAAAAGAAATAACCAAAATCTTCGGCCACAAACACATACGTTCCAAAAATGCGCTCTCCGCACTTTTAAATAAAGAACTGCCTTTCTAAATTGTTTTTTAATGAAATCTGAAAAGCTCTGAATGTATTTTAAATATCAGCCAATATCAATAAAACTTAATATGTAACTTAAACAACAGCAATAAGTTTTAATTATCTTTGAGTTTCAGCTTCATAAATGTGTATAAATAGTTTTAAAAGCTTTTAAGTTGTTGAGATCAAGATTTAAAAAAGGCATTAAAACTTCTTTGGATTATCGAATGTTTTATCAAATATAAATTGAATTAATATCCAATGTCTACTGCCAATGTAGAGTGCAAATGAAGGTTCTTTCATTTCCAAATTCCAATGAAATTAATTATTTAAATATTGAACGTCGAAGCAAATTGACGACGAACGCCTCCCTTCATTGTCTCTCAATACAGTTTGTGATAAATGAGCTTTAAATTTTGGCTCGTAATGCTTTGTATTAAGAGATATCGATTGTCAGTATTGTTTAATTATTCTGTAACTTAACTTATAGTTATAATGAATTCGGATTAAAAGGGACCATGAAAGTGACGTGATCCGCGAAATTTCCAATTTACATATTGTGATATTTATTCAAATTGCTGAATTTGTGTGTCTTTGATCTTAAATTACAAAAGCGATAGCAATTCACAATTCAATAGGTAGTGTTGTGATATCCGAATGGTATTTGTCAGGAGCGGACTGTTAAAGGCAGTTGTTGGTGATGATGATGGTGTGCAACTATCCTGGCGTTACATAGCCATCTCTGGGATTATCATAGTCTTTTATACATATCGTATCACCGTTTACTTCTGATACCGCCAATAGCAACACAGTTCCAATTTTGATAGAATTCAGCCTACTTTTTTAATAATTTCTATCCTGTTTAGTTTATGAAATATATTTAGAGCGTATTTTAATAGTCTTTAAGATATATTTTAGATATGGATGTGAGCGTGTGTAACTTATTATTGTAAAACCTTACACTTATAGTTAAACCTTACACCTGAATAATATCGAAATCACGTCAAAGGATTAAACATTAACAAGATTTCCCTCTGAAACAATTAACATGGTTGTTTTAGGATAGCTTCCGCGGATGGTGGGGACGGGTTTTCCCACCCGCTCTAGTGGCCAGCCGCGATGGGGCGACGTACGCGTGTGCCGTGCGTTTTTCAGTTGCAGTGCAGTTTTTCACCAGCTGACGGTGCCCGTTTCAGTGCGGGCAGGCGCTGGGAGGGGTCCGGTCGTATTAATAACTGCAGTTCCCGGACCCCTCCCTTCTCAGGCGCAGGGTGGCACACCGTGTGGTTTTAACCGGTTCGATTCCGACACACCGCCCCCGCCGCAGACCCCGGCGGGGTGACGGCCCGAGGGGGCTTACACACGTAAAAAAAAAGAAAAAAAATAAAGAATACCTTGTTGGAGTGCTTGATGCCTTTACGGTTACTTTTCCAAATACCAAATAAATATATTGTAATTTTTGATATGAATATCGATAGTATACTGTCCGACAGTAGAAAAAGTGCAAATTAATAATAATAATAAATATCTCTGACATCTAACAGACAACGCCAACTAGTCCCATGCTAAGCAGAGCTTGTCAAACATATTGACTGGAAGGCACTTTGGTTCAAAATCAGTCGATAGAACCAATTAATTCAAAAGAAAAAAAATTAAACCATCATTGACAGTAAAGTATATATTATATTTATTTTAAACAAAATTATATTAAAATCCTCTCAGCCATCCCATTATCTATAATAATTAAAATGTGCAATGCCAATCGCTGCCAGTAAAGCTTTTCATTACTACACGCTTATCACAGACTCATTTTAATTAACACTTTTCATTGTCCTGATAATACTACTGTATATAAATTTAAGCAATAAAAACAACTAATATACATAATATAATAATTAGAGCTTATATTATGGGTACTAGATATCTGATATAAATACACATATATATATATATTTTTTGGACAGATTAACAGATTGGAAAAAAAGCACATGTAAGTACAATGTTTGACTGCCTCGGTGGCGTAGTGGTAGCGTATGCGACTGCTAAGCTTGAGGTCTCGGGTTCGCTTCCCGGGTCGGCCCAAATGTTTGTATGATCTGCAAATATTTGTTTCGGAGTTTGGGTGTTTTCTATGTATAATATGTATGTATTTACAAAAAAAAAAGTATGTAAGTATTTATATCAGTTGTCTAGTACCCATAACACAAGCTCTGTCCAGAATATTTATTATTATTATTTGTTTTAAGTTTTTTTATGGAATATGGGGCAAACGAGCAGACGTATCACCTGATGGTTAGCGATTACCACCGCTCATGAACTCCCTCAACACCAGAGGCGTCACAAGTACGTTGTCAGCCTTTAAGGGGATGGGGAGGGGGATTCAAGTTCATCCCGAGTTAAAATAGAGCTAATTAAGTTTTAATGAAAATACAGTTAGAGGTCAAAAGTACTAAAATTAAACCGACCTTTCCTTCGAACTGCCTAAATTATTCTTATATCAGTTATGAAATCTTTAATCTGCAAAGTGCGGTGCCACTCATAATTTAAATGTTGATTATTATAAATCTTGGAAACATTAAGCAAGTTTTTTTTTAAACTTTGGACATTTAATTATAATATTAGTAGATGTTTGTGGTGATGTTTCTTTATCACTGAAACTTCTTAGATCATATACTCAGATATCGGATATAAACTTCATATTACATCTGATGATAATGCAACATAACAGTGGACTGTTAGCACTCAACATTCCACTGCTGGACATAGGTATAAAAGTACAGAATGTAACCATTCACTATTCTTCCCGTTAGTATTGTGGCGACCTCCACATACAGCGCCATCTACCGAAGTTATACTGAACTACGGAGTAACCTACAATACGAAGAAACTACCAATCCTGAATCGCGCAGTAGAAGTTCTCGCGCTGATTAATTATCATATGTACAACATCCCAACATCAATTGTTGGGCAGTGGCCCGCCAGGCATGATCACCTCACCTGGTCGGAGTGTTGGGTGGAACACAACACCCGTTTCCCCACAGTATCCTAAAAGGCGAAGCAGAGCCCTATATCCTACAATGGACTGAAGGGGACTATTGATGATTGTCACATTGCTTAGATATGATATTAAAATTGCAAAATGGGTTATATACCTATGCCTATCTAACATTACATAGCAGTACAAATTTCTTTCTTCGAGATTTTTTTATGGGACGGGTCCCATTTTGTTCTCAAAAAAATTGTTGTAAGCAATTGGACAGTCTTTGTCCAGCTGTGAACTGCGATAGGCTGAAATGTGATTTCAAAAAGTTATATAAAACACTTTATTTCAATTGAGAATTAGGATTTTAAAAGTACTTTTTTTTTAAATTACAATTTATTTCGTTTGCAAAAGTTCCTTTCTTTTGCAATGCTGTCTTACTAACTTATACAATCAATTTTCTAAAACATTCATACAAAAAAATATTTTAATAGGTAACAGGTTTAAGGGAATAACGTAGCAAGCTCCTCCTAAGCATATTTTCTTGGCTAACTTCTGCTACCTATAAACCATGTGGTTGTAAGAATATCAGAAAATAAAAAACACCAACGTAAGTAGCCTTAATTTAACCGAATCTAAATGGAAAGTTTTATTGAATCACTTAAAACTCTTTGATCGTTTCTGTAGTTAAATCTATTCTTTTTCTACTTACGAACTACCTACCTAATCTCGAAAGGAACAAATATCATTTGAACAGCTTAAGCCCATTCTTATTACAATTTCTGATTTTCAATTCAATGGCTCTTCTAGACGAAATTGAGGTTACATTAAGAGTAATTCAGTTCCGTAAGAACTGTAAGCAGGGTGAAGTTGAGTACCACAATACAATGAAATTAAATACATATTAAATGCGAGCCTTTGTGAAGTTTCCTACAAACTTAGAAAAATTATGCCTCCTTTGATGTTACGAAAACAGCTAGAGACGGAATATGGTTCAAACATCACGTCCGTTAGACCCAAATATAAATACACAAAGAAGTGTTACGTAAAGCTCCCACGAAAAATCGTACAAAAAGATATTATCATACAAGTACCTACTCTCTTAATATTTATCTGATTTTATTGCATAGAAAGTTCTTACGGAATTCTTGACGAGGAATTTTTTGACGTTATTACATTGTGTTACAGTATATTATTAAAGGTTGGCTCTAGTAATATACTGTAACGTCTAATATCTAGTAGTTTTATTATAATAATTTGAAGACGATGACAATGTTGGCGGGGAGGAAGGGGGAATGTGATGTTCCGTTAACGAGTTGTCACCTCACGATACTAAACGATTAGTGTCTATCGATAAAAGGAGTTCCCTTACCGACATACACTTATAGATAGTTAATAGGATAGATTTTGACTTCATTTTTGTATCCCGATTTGCTAAGGATGGAAGTGAACTTATTATAGGTATTTCTAACTCCTCCAGTTTTCTTCTGAATAATTTCGTTTCGGGTTTCAAGACAGTTTAATTTTTCCTGGCACTTCCTGTGTGTTATAACTCGGTGTGTTCATGGGTACCTGTTGTAGATCCTAGAGTACAAAAGTTACAATAGTGGCCGTGTGGGCGGCAAACGTTTGTAACGATAAGTGTCTGGGACTATCCCCGACACTTATCGTTACAAGCGTTTCTCCAAATACAAGTGTCTCGCATTGATCCTCTTTCTAGAGTCGCTTATGTACCTGTTCTGTTGTATTATTGGTAATAAATACTCACTTGGTCGTATTATATTGTTTATTTGTATTGTACTTAATCACACAACAAGTTATTTCTCAGACACGCGGATTACAAGAGATACATATATTTTGTTGGGCCGAACGTCAGTGTTGCCACAGACACAACACTCGTCCCCTTATAAAGCTTCATTTAATAACTGAATTACAAATTCAAACGATCGGGAGGTTTCCTTATTCTAGTAGATCTCCTTAAAGCAGGGAAATAGACTTCTGAAGATGAACCATGAGTAATCTGACCTTCCTCTCTATAAGTCTCCTGACTTTCTAATCTATCACCTTCCCTTAAATCACTTCTACTCTCATTTATTTCCCTATTATTTTGAGACATTGGAATGTCTGATGTCTCAACACTGTTGCTCGTGTCAGGCCAAACAGTTGGTTCATCATCAAAATTAGTATTTTGCTGCCCTGGCAACATAACATTTGGATTAATATGAACTTCCTCCTCATTTAATATACAAGGCCTCAGCGATGAAACATGAACATGTTTTAGAACCTCACCTATCTTTACCATATATCTGACCTTACTTAATCTATTAACAATAATTCCTTTAACCCATCCTTTTCCTTTACTTAATTCTTTACACCATACCTTATCCCCCTCATTAAAAACAATTACAATTTCTTTATTTTCAGTACAACTTCTTTTAGATATAACATTATGAGGCTTTAATAAGTCAAATTTAGTTCTAGGTTTCTGTTTAAATAACATTTCATTTGGCGAAATTCCCGTAGAGTTGGGAGAATTTCTATAAGTAAATAAAAAGTTTTGCAAGATAATTTCCTTAGATATTTTTTTCTCATTCATAACTTGTAATCTAGCTAAACCATTTTTTACTGTTTGCACAGATCTTTCAGCTATTCCATTTGATTGAGGATGATAAGGTGGAGTTTTAAGAGCTGCACAACCATTAGCCTTTAAAAAATTTACAAACTCCACTGAATTAAAAGGTGGACCGTTATCACTGACTATTTGAGCTGGTACCCCAACAATTGCAAAAGTTTTACATAATTTTTCAATGACTTGAGCGACTGTGGTACTCTGCATAATATGAACATCTATCCATTTTGATCTTGAATCAACAATTAAAAAGTAAGTAATAGAGTTCACATGAAAAAAATCAACAACTAAACTCTGCAGACTGTGATTTGCAGAGGTTTCCAATTCAGGGGCTGGAAAACATTTTAGGTCTACAAACTACAAAATCAAAGTACTGCGTGCTTGCTAAATAGTAGCAAACAAATTGATTTAAATGCCAAGATACGTAACAAAATGAATAAAGATAATCTTTTTTTTTTTTTTTTTTTTTTTTATACCTGAGCTACCAAAATGACTCTGCCCTGCCTGATGGAAAGCACCAGCAGAATCCAAGAGTGGTGGTCACCATCCTCAATGCAAACAAGGACAGTGCAGCATGGTGACCAGAACTATGGCGGCCTAGTGAGATGCTTTTTCACGCCCCTCTTAAAGGACCCGGGATCATAGTGGGACGGAAACACGTGCGCTGGTAGTGAGTTTCAGGTCTTAACCGCTCGGCACAGGAAGGAAGAGCCAAATCGATGAGTGCGAGAGTGTATGTCTTCCACTCTGAAGCGGTGACTTCGGAGGCCAGCACGTGTCGTCCTGTAGAGGAAGGGAGAAGGGGGGACCAGTTGGAAGAGCTCTTCAGAACACTCCCCATGATATAGGCGATAGAGGACTGCCATAGAGGCGATTTCTCTACGCATTTGCAGGGGTTCAAGGGTCTCGGAGGCTTCGGGACTGCCGACAATGCGAATTGCTCGCCGTTGCAACCGGTCGAGAGCGTCAAACAAATACTGCGCGGCTCCATCGCAAAGGTGTGAACAGTACTCCACGCACGAGCGAACCTGAGTCTTATAAAGGAGACACAGATGCCCGGGCGAGAAGAACCGTCTCACCTTGTTGAGAACACCTAACTTCCGCGAGGCCGCCTTAGTGACGCTCTCAACATACTCGCGCGGGTTGAGGTCGCAGCAGACTTACTTTCAATAAATAACTTTATGAAAGTTTTTCGCTTGAAAGTCCCCGTGGGATATCTCACAGATGGCGCAATGTAAAAGTTTAGTGATTTTATAGGAATAAAAACAAAAAGTTAAGAAGAATTTATAACAACGTCAAAATCCTTTTAATATTTCTCAAAAACTGAGAGTTTTGGAAGTTGTAAGTTCTTTTTTAACCTTGGTGTGGTCGTGTGAATTGCTTACAAATAAATAAATAATAAATAATAAATATTTCGGACATCTAACACACAAAGCCATCCAGTCCCAAGCTAAGCAGAGCTTGTGTTATGGGTACTAGACAACTGATATAAATACTTATATACTTTTTTTTTTTTTTTGTAAATACATACATATAATACATAGAAAACACCCAAACTCCGAAATAAATATTTGCAGATCATACAAACATTTGGTCCGACCCAGGAATCGAACCCGAGACCTCAAGCTTAGCAGTCGCATTTGCTACCACTACGCCACCGAGGCAGTAATTGCTTACAAAGTAACCAAAGATTAACCACCATGCTGCATTGTTGCATTTGCAATGAGTATGTTGACCACCACTCTTGGATTCTGTTTATGCTTTCCACTAGGCAGAGGAGAGTCACTATGGCAGGCCCATAATAAATGAAGGTGTGACTTTTTGTGATTTCTGGGCAGAGTAGCAGTAGTTGTATTCATCAGGCGACTGTTTGTCCTTTTAACATTCATACGGTAAAAAAAATATTCGGATTTATTGATAAATTACGAGTATATTGGATGAAGTATTGAATACTTAATATCTCTGACAAGGTTGTCCTTCTACTTCTTAATCCTTCTTACAATATTGTGTCACAATATAAAATGCATACTTTTAATCAATAGCGGGATTGATTCCCCTTATGCCGACTAGTATAAAGTAGATATTTATAGTTAACACGTTCCGGGACATTTGACTTTTTGCAAAGATCATGATATGACACTTCAAAATTCCATACATTTTATCATATCGTCTACAGCCGTACTACTATATTGCATATATTTTTAATTTTTTGATACGACAATTACGACCACAGCCGTTGATGGTTATAAGCGGAATGTTATATGTTGTTTGATGTTGATGCTAGTTTCTTTCGTTTGGACGCCATCTGCAAAACATTATAAGTACTTACAATAAAAAGCCGTACAAAAAAAACACAAATTAATTGAATTTAATTACAAATTTACCTTGTTTTTGCCGACAAAATTTGAAACTGCACCAAACGTCAGGACGACACGCCGGCGACGCACACGATGTGACACTAAATTTTTGCGCGAATGAACTTGTATGGCTTTTCTACGCCTGTCGGCGGTGTAAGTGTATTGTGTTGGTTCATAAGCACTGCATATGTATGTGTTGAAAACTGACTCCAAAAGAGTTTGCTGTGACACCTACAAACGCATGAAGCCGCGTGATGTGACACTAGATTATGTGCTTCCTATAAATGTTATGGGCAAGCAACGGCTAGCGACGGTTTGCCAAATTACATGAAATAAAGTTCACCGCCCTTAGCAGTACTGTCACATCACGATACACCGAGATAACGTCGAGAGGCGGTTTGTCCCGGGACGTGTTAACCCTTTACTCATAACAAAAGGTGAGTCACCATGTAGGTATGTAGGTACATTATTAGGTGGTCTTATCGCTCACTGCTATGTTTTTATCGGCAATTTATGAAAACAAAAAGAAATAAAATATCTTTGGTATTTATTTTCCTTTAATTACTTATTCTCAATATACTCGTACATAGGACGCTTAATATTTTCACGCAGGTCATCCTTTAATTCGCTTTTCAGTGTCGATTTAATTTTTATTTATAAAGATTCTGTCTGATCTATCAAGAGCTATATCGAAAGAACTTCATTCCTCTCCGTTGCTTCCAGGTAGAACATTAATCATCTATATTGCGCTATGATAATAAACTGAACAAAGAGTTTTTTTATGGGCATTCTAATGTCGGCACTCATAAAACATTTTACCTTTACTTTGATGTTCGGTATTACCCTGTTTTTTTGTTTTGGATTACCACTTAAAGTAAGCAATTCGTATGCCTAAACATTTTATAAGAATATTATATCCAAGGTTAATGAAATATTAGACAGCTACTGTTTTATGTATTGAAACAAACTAGATTTCAAGGAAGTTGACTTTAGATGCATGCAACATTAATTTATAGTTATACTTGATGTGGTGACTTTATTTAGTTAAAAATAAAATATATTATTAGACAACGATAACCAATGATAGCAATTCCAAGGTGAACAAACGCTACCACTTAATTGGAATTATTTTACACATGTGATATTACCTAGGAGAATAAAATACTTTGAGGAAGCCCAAATGTCTACTTTATTTACCTAGGTGATTTTAAGATGGTTGTCAGATGAGGCCATCTGTCATCCTAGCAGAAGCAGACCCGAGTGACGGCGCGGACGCTGCGGAGCGTGCCCTTAGGGACAGTAGCGGGAACATTAGGGTTCCCACACAGGAGGGGCCATCTACAAAGCGTAGGTGGCCGAGGTGCCGATGCTACCAAGGGTGGTATTCAAGGGGATATCCGCACAATAAAAAAAAGAGGTGATTTTAAGTTTTTAGGGAATTTCCATTATCGACATTCTGGGTTGATGTCCCTTGATTATTCTATACATTATAATAACTTCGACGAAATTCAGTAGGTCGTCTTACATACAACATATCAAAGTTGTAATTGTTTGTTCATCGCCTTTACAAAGTCAAAGTAATGAAAGTTAGAAGTAACATTTTGTGTAATGTCCTCAAACCAAAGGAGAATAACGCCGTAATAAATATTAATGGCATCCATTTCGGAATCTCAAAGTTGAAATGTTCGTGTTTACACGTGTGTTAAGTCATAGTATGATATAAGAAGGTAGGTGAAGTATGAAATAATAGCAGCTTGGCATAACTAATCGCGAATAGTCGTCTTTTCAAGGGTCTCAATATCATTCTAAGTCTCCCGCACTATTTTAGTATATTGGAAACGAATCTAATACAACATGGTGTTTTTTCTCTAGCTTTTGTAACCAGGCATCTATGTGTATGTGATGAAGAAAGAAATGTTAAAATTTCTAACATTTCATAAACATTTTAAGGTCGGTTAGCAGAATGTATGTAACATTTAAGACGACTTTTGAAGGATTAGTAGTCGTGGAGTGTATGAAAAATATGATGTTATGCTCTTTTCGACATTTTTTTTTGTTGTTTAAGGGGCAAACGAGCAGACATATCGCCTAGTGGGAAGCGATTACCACCGCCCATGGACACCCGCGATACCAGAGGCGTCATAGGTGCGTTGCAGGCCTTTGGGTGATGGGGAGGGTGATGAGGGAGGGGTTGGGGTATGGGCCTCCGATATACTGCTCGGTGGCGCAGTGGTAACGTATGCGACTGCTGTGCTTGAGGTCTCGGGTTCGATTCCCGGGTCGGACTAAATGTTTGTATGATCTGCAAATATTTGTTTCGGAGTTTGGGTGATTTCTATGCATAACATGTATATGAAACAGAAAATGTATATGAGTATTAATATCAGTTGTCTAGTACCCATAGTACAAGCTATGCTTAGTTTGGGACTAGGTGGCATTGTGTGTTATATGTCCGAAAATATTTATTTATTATTTATACTGACTGACTCGGTGAAACACAGCGCAAGCGCTATTTCACACTGGTTTTCTGTGAGGACGTGGTATTACTCTGGTCGAGCCATTTGGATCTTCCAAGGTTTACTCCCATTTTATTATCTATTATATTACTACAACAGTTCTGAAGGTAACCTATCGAGCAATAAATAACAATCTAAAGGCCTTGTTTTAACCTTGGTCTTGTATCTAGAAAAGAAAATATAAAAGTAATATAAATATAAAGTAGATGATCCGTACCAAATTCAATTTCTAAGCAGACAATAGACTTACTCATTTCAGTTAAGCTCAGTTTAGATTAGAAATCTTTATATACTTAAATAATAACTTTTGAAATATAAATATGTGAACTAAAAGTTAATGGTTGTTTCTGAAAGGTTAGAAATTAATTTATAAATATTTTAAGCTAATTTAAAAAAGTCTTTGCCATGCCGTATTAAATATGGAGGACTTAAAAGATTGATGAAAAAGTGTATTATTTTACAGTAAGCTATTTTTAAAAGAACTTATTAGAGTAACCTTTGATATTATGCATATAAGATGAAACCCGTCAGATCAATTTAAGTTAAGTACTGAAATACATAGAAGTGAATTTTGTTTTGATGATCAAGACAGGACAGGACCCGTTGTTGTTCGTAGCCTTGTGAGAGGCGTATCTCCAGTAGTGGACGTGATTTGTCTCAGATCATACTGAATGTATTTCTTCGAATTCCATCAAGTAACTACAATCAAGAGTAGAAATTATATAAGAAGCTATTGAGTTACTAAAAAACGCATTAGATTGCTTTCTTATGTTAGAAATCTGCTTAATTTGTCTGTATGGCCGTCCTAGTGGCGCTACGTGTAGTTGGTTCAAATCCCACATGGAACAACATTTTGTGTGATCCACAAATTGCTGTTCTAAGTCTGAGTGTTCTGTTAAAATGTCACAAGACACAAATGTGTCGTGCACTTAAATAAGATTAGTGAAGAATAAAAGCTACTTAAACAGTATTTTTTATTTCGTTAGTCTAGGGAATTCTATAAAAGTATTTTTATTCAACTAAGTTTTTAAAGTGCGAGAGTTTAAGAAAGCCAAAACTTTGTAAGAGTAGTAGATAAGCAGTAATGTATATCTACTTAAACTTGGAATGAGGTAACTTTTTTGGAGATCGTTTTTAATTAACCATGGTAACTAACAAGACCCTAAATGCAGACATATAAATGCACATTATTTGAGCTCTAATATTGTCTATTCGACAGTTTAATACAAAACCAGTTGGCTCAACTGGTAATGAGTATGGTGGCCTCCACTCTCATATTCTACTTATGATTTCCATCAGGCAACGTAGCGTCACTTTAGAAGGCTCATATACATAGGCTCTCTGGCGCTACGTACAGATGAGACTTCGCTGTGCACCTTCTACCGCATTTACCATGGGGAGTGCTCCGAGGAATTGTTGTGATTGTTCCCTGCCGCCTCTTTCCGCCATCGTCCTACTCGACAAAAACTTTATCCCCATCATCTAGATGGTTGGTAGTCCACAACTGTCCACAACGATTTTCGAAGACGTGTATAATAATAATTAAATTTTCATAATAAAATCAAATGATAATGTTAAAGTCTTAACTTTAATGAACCTTATTAGAACTAAATATGGCTCGTTTTTGTTAAATCTACCTTATAAAAGTTATAATGTAGGTGAGGGTAGACAATTCTCGGATTATTGCTTGACAAGTTGACGGGAATGACGCCGTGGAAAGCGAACCCTCGTCATGTCACTGTCTTCTAGTTTGATGGCCCGACCTGAGTCCTGAATGAAATTAGAATCAGCTTGTATTCTCTTTTAGTCGTGAGTGTATTTTGAATGGCTTTTCAGTGCAAGGTAGGGAAATGAACTGGCATGCATTTGAAGAGAAATGATATGCATTTTGTTGCAACTGTAACTTTACGAATATATTTCCGAGGCATATGAGTGCATTTATCTAATTAACTGTGGGGGAACCGGTGTCATGTCCCTCCAAAACAAAAGGGGGTCCTCCGACCTGGCGAGGTGATCATGCCTGGCGGGCCACTGCCTCCCGGTTGATGTTGGGTTATTGTATATATGATAATCAGCGTGAGAACTTCTATTGCGCGATTCAAGATTGGTAGACTCCGTTTAGTGTGTTACTTCGTAGTTCAGTGTACCTTCGGTAGATGGCGCTGTAGAAGGTTACTGTTGTGTTGTATGTGTAAGTCGCCACATAACTAATAAAATATATCAATTCTTCTCAAATAAACTTTATTTTCTAGATGAGAAGTAGGCTATGTCCTTTACTGTATGTAAAACTTCGTGATAATTGAATTAATGATGCAGCAGCGCATGAAAATAATCTTTATTGTCGTTATAATTTTTATTATGAACACAGAAGTACTCAGACATCAGTTGGAGAACATGTTTGACGTTAAGCTACGTATTTTTTTATAATTGAGTGTTACTCTGACCTCTTTAGAATGTTTTCTAGGAATATTTCCATATGGAAATATTAAATCTCACGTCTCTCACCGTCTATTGTCTGTTTACGTTCGTTATTTAACTGTTCCTTTCCTGAAGATTTAAAAAAATAACGCTGATGTGCTAAAAATCTAATCTGAACTGATGGTGAAATGATTTTTTAATTTAACCGTAACTTCCCTTTAAATTACACAGATGTTAAACCATAAAGGCTTATTCTTGTAGCAACTTAAGTCGCTTTAGAATTATTTTAAATACGGTACAGAATAATTTCAACCCACCTCTAATACCTTTCATTAGTACCCTAGCTTCTATTATTACCATTTAGCGTAACCACAGTATGTAATTTTAGACTTGGCAGTTCACAATTAAAAGCATGGTGTTAAGTGCCGATATTATACAAGGAATATTACTTAAAAAGCTCAAATATGGTATTTGTGATTTACATACAGCGTATATACAGGAAACATCGGCAATCGGATCCGGTTTTTACACCCCGCAATTGGGATTAATACTCGCATGATGATACAAACGAGTGTCACAAAGGAACCAAATGACAGCATTAGTGTAATTTGTTTTTTTCCATCACATAGAATAACAAAAATAAGACAGAACTTAGTTTTATTTAGCAACTTTCTGGAGACAACAGATATGACTGCAGTGATTACAAAGATTTTGGCTGTTTTTTTTTATTTGATCACTTGTGAGACACTAAAAGATCACAGCAGCTAAAAGTCAACTAAAACAATAATTGGCAATGCTTTGAAAGTAAGAATGTATGTTTAGATCGATATTTCAATTGTAATTAAAATCAAAATTTAAATCGAATTTGAATAAGAAACACCATTTTAAATTGAAATAGACGCTAGCAAAAGCTAACTAGTTCCAATTCTTCAAGTAAATAAGTGGGATCTGCTTAATATTCCAAACAGCGTTTCTATCATGCGGGTCGACCCGAAGCTCTCTCCTCGTCTTTAATGCTCTTTGGTTATAAGTTATATCAATTCACTAGCATTGGAACGACATTTTGTGAATCCAGAGATATGTTTTTATAATATACTCTTGACTTAAAACAATTAGTCAAATCACTAAAGTCCATAAATACTATTATCGCCAGTGTAAAAAATTATTAATATATAAAAAGACAGCTTCCGCATTAGAAATTTACATCCCGCGTCGCGGGTAACATTACAATCATATATGAAACGGACTCAAATAACACTCAGACTCAGAACAATAATTTTTGGATCGCATACAGAGGTGTTCCATGTAGCGCACAACACTTGGCGCTGTAGAAAGCGCTGTAGCGACCGCTTAAACCACTAGGACAAACGTGCAGTCAAACTAAATTTTTGTCAAACAGATATGGTTACAGCGTCAATCATATTAAAATGTACCTAATTTCAAATATCAAAAATGTAATATTTGATGTTAATATTTTACAAAAAAAACATTTTAAACAGTTGACGCAAATTACCAGACCATGGCAGTTAGCTGAACAGTACACCCGGAAGGTAGCTCCACATGTCAACTTCCAAATGACAGAATGTGGCAGATGTTCCGGGATAAAATGGTCGAGTTCTTGCGGATAACGGTCAGGTGCATGTAATAATGGGATACAAATATATATGTATTCTCGTAAAATGTTTCACATCCCCTCTGTTGATAAGAATACCACCAGGCTACAACCAGGTTTTTCGCCAGATACAATGTTGAATTGGGTCCATTTTTGATACTAGGTAAGTAATAGTTTTTGTTACGTGTGTTTTTATTTTTTGCTTATATTATGTGTTCATAAGATAGGCAGTGAAGTTACGTAATATACGTCACTACCTAACCCACGCAACCTCGTTTACGTCTCATATCGCCCGCAGCGTGAAATTTTCCCCCGTTTTTTAAACATTCTTCATTGATGCCCCGCTCCTATTAGTATTAGCATGATGATATATAGCCTATAGCCTTCCTCGATAAATGGACTATCCAACACTGAAATATTTTTTTAAATCGGATAAGCGTTTCCTGAGATTAGTGCGTTCAAACAAACAAACTCTTCAGCTTTATAATATTAGTATTACTACTTTTAGGCTGTTTGGTTAGATGACTTTGTAGGTTAGAGTTTATTGACCATTAATCTGTGAAGGCCAGGAATTCTCAAACACACTACATTGTAGCTGTGATGGTAGCTCAGACTACGAGACAGTATGTATACATTGCACTTTTAAGTGGCACAGGCATATTTCGAGTCGGGTTAACGGAGAAACCTCTGAATTTATCAGTCAAAGGGCGTCAAAGCTCTTTGGTTGCATGACAAGTAGTCTGCTGGTTCACCCTTTTACTATGAAATATGTTATCATGTATGTATCAATAAAAACGCCTACAAGAAAGTTTTACGGGAAGTAAAACTGACAGTTATTGCCTGCCTTCACAGTAAAGTAATTCAGACACGGCCTTTTTTATTTCCTATTACATACTTTCGTGAAAGATCGTTATTAAATTTTCAAATCAAACAAGTCATATAACATGCCTACTTTGCTCGTGGGCTTTCATCACCTGACTGTTATTACACTACGTTGTAATTTTGACTTTGATTGTCCTTCGTTTGAAGGTACGAAGACGCTGAATTTTATTACGTTATATATAAGTTTTATTGCTTTGTAAGTTTATTTTCTTATATTTATAATATTGACATGAATAAGAAATATCTGTGTAATTTTGGTAAGTATAAGATCGTATAATATCCTACTAATATTATAAACGCGAAAGTTGGTAAGTATGGATGTAAGTAATGTATGAAGTATGGATGGATGGATGTTTGTTACTCTTTCACGCAAAAAGTACCGAATGGATTTTGATGAAACTTCATGATTAGTATAGTTTATACATCACACTATAAGCACAAAGGCCAAAAAATTATAAATATACTAGCATACACCGCGGTATAATTATGTAATACATTCATATAATTATGTTAACTTTTAATATAGTTATTAAGTATATGCAATTTTTTTGGTATGATAAACAGATAATGCTGACCAGCTTGTCCTGACGGGTCCGGATGTCTAAATAACAGCAGTTCTATTTAAAGCGCAAAGTGGCTACCATTTAGGACCTACCGCTACTCGTGAATATATATAACTCAAGAGACAAATGTGTTACTCCCGTTTGAATGGTGGTATGGTTAACCTTTCATACTCTGGCTTGACATCAGTTTTCTGAGAGCCCGGGTTATTGCTTCTAACAGTCCATATGTGTCGAAACAAAACTCTCTCACGATATATTAAATATATCCTAAACAAAAATTCATACATCAATCACTTATCGTGCATATAATAATGCGGTGTCACTTAGTATTTGAGTAATGTGTCATACCTAGTAGTACATACGGTATATAAATCATTTCCAGAGGTAAATATGGATAGGTTGCATTTCATGACATACAAAATTTTCCTCAATATAATACCTACATAACGCTAGTCGATTACTTCTCTGCCACCTTTTTTTTCTCAGTCAATTCAGTTATCACTTTCATAAAAAAAAACAGGCCAAGTGCGAGTCGGACTTGCGTACCAAGGGTTCTAGCTAGATGAAGATCTTTTGCCCGCGGCTTCGCTCGCGTTAGGTTTGATTTTGAGTGAAGGAATGAATGTCAAACATAGTAAATAACAAAAAACTCTACAAAATGTCTTTATAGATACTAAACCTTGTGATTGTGTCCCCTTCGTTACCGCCTTCGATGCGGGATGGGCCCTTTCCCGATCACGCACTGCGGATTCCTTCTGGAGCAAAACGTTCATACAGTAGAAGACCGTGGCTCCTTATCACTCGCCATAGGTGCACGCTCCTCCAGTGTGTACTGTGCGGTGTACTGTTCGGAGAGTGGTGGCATTGTGCTGTAGTCTCCCGTCCTATTCGATTTAGATACTCACAGAATCAAGCGTGCCCGGTGAGTATCTGACTCAATCGGTAGGTGACACAGTCGCTTCCTCGACGTTACAATTCACAAGTTACTAAGTTTTCACTTCTACCGGCAGTCTCAGAAACTGCCTCGCATTTTTTTACTGTAGTTCCATACCTCACCAAAAATTTGATCGAACATATGCTGTACTGAAGAAAGTTGTTTGTATTTTTTTTTGTTGAACGCGCATTACACGAAAACGGCTTGACCGATTTTGATGTGACTTTTAAGTTTGACTGCTTTAGGTCAGAATTAGAACTTTAGGTACTTTTTCACCCTGACAAAGAGGCCAGTAGGGTGGGCATACTACAATATACTATCAAATTTCAAGATTCTGCCTTCACGAGAAGTACCCTGTAGGTATTAATTCCCTTGCGAGTGTTGAAAATTTGCAGCATAAACGATTGTATCTTTTGATTGCGTTGATTTAGAAGTTAGATTTCTTCAAAGCTCCAAGGAACAGTAGACCTGAGTCTTTGATATGAATTTCAGCTAGATACCTCCTGAGACAAAAGGTCTTGAGAGACAGACAGACGGTCAACAAAGTGATCCTATAAGGGTTCCGTTTTTCCTTTTGAGGTACGGAACGCTAAAAAACGATTTAAGAAAATGAATTACTCTAGGTTCATGAAGCGTCCTGTTAAGTATTCAAATGGGAGTCTCTAAAGTGTTTAATGTTCTTTCGAGGACATTTATATTCTTTAATGAAAAACAGTGATCTTAAAAGTTTTTAAACGAATATTTTCTAGTTTAGGTCACCTTGAGACTTGATGTAACATTTGAAGGAAATTGAAGGTCACAGGATCTCTATTACAGTAATAATCCTGTCCCCGTATGTTTATAAGAGAACCACTTACTAATTACCAAATCTGTCCATAATCGGTAATCAAATATGTACTATTCTTATAATGCTGTGTTAATCCATGATTTGATGTAATTAAGAAACAATAACCTTATTAACTCCGATAGCTTTTAAAATACTGAGACATCAGAATTTTACTTGGGTATTGAATTTTTTTTGGGTTTTCACTTTCACTTTTCATATTTTTGTTTGTAAATTATTCTACTATTAAAATTTTAAGAAAACATTTAAATCTATCAGTAAAAATTACTTTATTTATATTTTAAAACCGAAGTTTCAAAAAGTTTAAAAGTCCTACTTTAGACAGTGCAATATTATATAAGAACTCAAGACTCCGAACGATTATTTCAGCATAATATTTTTTTTACTTACTTCGTACTACATTGTTACTTTATAAAATAAATCCGTTCTACAAACACTAATCGTCTTGTTAACATAGGTTGTTAAGGCAGCATCCTCTAGAGATTGTCCATTATAACGGTCTATCGGACACGCCCACATTAACCACTACAAATTACAAACTGCTTGAACTGATTCAATCCACCAAGTACATTATTGATTCCTGATTGAATTTCTAATTAAATTTTAAAGCATTTGTTTTCACAAACAGCCACTTACAACAATAACAGTCTATTTTGGAATTCTATTTATAGCTTGTTGCTACAGGAAACTTTGATAATTACTCTTTTAAATACTCATACACACTTTATTCATTGTACATCTGTCTATCTACCAAGACCCTTTTTAAGAATGAAATAAAGTTATTATCATTATCATATATATACATACGCGCCTGTATAGAAAGGTGATATATGTCTTGCGTGAAAATCCCTTCTGAGCTAAGGTTTCTTGGGGACACTGGAGCCAAGAGTATGTTTTGTGCTAAGAACCACTTCCACAGCCATCCTTAGGTGTTTTATTTTCAGGAGAGCTCGGGTTTTTTTTTATGGGATATTGAGCAAACGAGCAGGCGGATCGCGTGATGATAAGCGATTACCGCCGCCCATGGAAACTCGCAACACCAGAGGCGTCACAAGTGCGTTGGCGGCCTTTGTTGGATGAGGAGGGGGTTGAGAGGAAGGGTGGGGGTATGGGCCTCCGGTATCCTCACTCACTCGGTGAAACACAGCGCAAGCGCTGTTTCACACAGGTTTTCTGTGAGGCCGTGGTATCGCTCCGGTCGAGCCGGCCCATTCATGTCGAAGCATGACTCTCCCACGGCGGTTTGCATTAAATTTCCAATCTCTTTGTAGTGCTATAATTATAGTCCACGGGCCCACGTACAAGGGATTTCAGTGATTAATAACAGGCTGAAAGTTTATACACAGCTTCGTTTTGACGAGACCCCCAACTTTTATTATTGGACCAAATTCTGATAGTGGCAGGAAAAAGCGGGATAGGGAGCGAAACACGTCGGTTTAATGAGTGTCCCAAATTAATAAATAACAGCTTTTAAAAATCAATACTTCGAGAAAATACGATGGAAAACTGAGAAAAACTTGTGGCATACAAAGTGAATGGTACCTTCCCGAGTGACCCCCAGCTCTAACATGTCAGAATGGTGACTTGAAAATTTTTATTCATTTTCATTAATAACAAACCGATTTTTGTTTTGGGGCTTGCAAAATATATATTTTACATAAAAAATGCATCGGCATACAAATTCGATGGTAATTTTTTTGAGACCTACACTCGAAAGTTGTTGTTTAATTATATAGGCATTAATCTTAATCTGCCACTATACTGAGATTAATTAAAAACTGTAACCTAACATTAAGCCTTTTACATATTTACTATACCTTGAAGCAGTAAAAGATCCAGATTACACAATCAGTGGAATCTCTTGCAGCACAGTACCTAAACAATTAAACTTAGTTTTATCAGTATTTGAACAAACTTTCTGAAACTCAGCAACATTGTATCTTTGAATTAGAAAACCATCATCCTAATCTTTAAGATAAATTCTTCACTCAACTTCAAATCAGTTTTCACTTGCTGGATAAATTTACAATTTATGCGAATATCACAACCAACTAACTTTCTGATAAGAAACTTCTTACCTTACTAACCTACCTATATATATGATATGATTTTCTTATTTCTGTCTTAACTTTTTCGCCTTAGGAGTCTGTGTTCCTAAGAAGCTGTGAAAATTATAATTAAATGTTAAAATTACTGATAATTTAGATCAAGATCGTATATAAGAATTAAAAAGATGAGTATTTTGAGGTTTAGTGTAACTAAAAGTAAAGCTTGACTAAAAATAAAACGGACTTTCATTTCAAATAAACAGTAATATATATAAGAGTTATAACGTTAACTAAACGTTACCTAAAACGTTAGCTAAAAATACTTCCGTGATTTTCATCAAAATGGTAGATGTATCAATAACGAGATAAATGGCATCGCTTCGTAGCGCTGACATGGGTGCCGTGGGCAGCGAAGTAAAATTAAATTTTACATCCGCAGGCATCAAAATAGCAGATATATCATTTCGAAGATAAATGGCAACATTCTGCCATCATTTCCCCGGATCAGGAATTATTTGTACAAAATATAATCCAATTTCTCTGAAACGCATGCATTTTAGCGGTACAATTTGTATTTAATTTCAAAACAGAAGTTAATGGTATACGGAGAAATTACAGTGTAATGTTTAGACACAACCTAAAATGTTTTTGAATGAGTGTGACTTGTCATCTGAAATAACTTTCAGTCATCAGGTTGCTGGCGAGCGAGTTTGGGTGAACTTTAATTCGTTCTGCATATATTTTGAGCTTATTAAGTGTCTCCTGTTTGACCATTGGTACCTTCAGGTCGCGATGAAGCTGATTGGTGGTGACATACCAAGGTGCATTTGTTACCATCCGTAACATTTTAGACTGAAAGCGTAAGAGGATTTCCAGATTTGAGTTTGCTGCAGTTCTCCACAGCTCAATTACATAGGACCACATGGGCTTCAATATGCATTTGTAAAGCAGTAATTAATTATGCAATGGTAATTTCGAATGTTCAGACATTAGCCAGTATATCCCTCGGAGTTGTATGCCAAGTGCTTTTCTTTTGCTGAAAATATGTTTTCTCTATGTCAGCCTCCTCAGAATGAGGTATTTAAATGTTATTCAGTGTGACTGGACTATTTATTATATGAATACTTATGTTTTCCTTTTTTTGTTGCCGTGGTGTATAATACAAATGTTTACATTTAACTGTTCACATTTTTAGACAAATTATTATTATTATTATTATATTATTCTTCAAATATGTTTATTACACATAATTCAACGAAATATAGCATATTTTGGTATAAGGAATAATTAAATTTAAAATGAACGAACAAAGTGCTACTTCAAAGTTCATAATAAGCAGTTACAATATTTACATTTCAAAGGAAATATTGTGTCTACCTATTTTTAATAGCGAGTAAATCGTTATGTTAGCCAAATATTTCTACTGAAATATAAACTTCATACTAATAAAATAGCCTTTAACTAATATTAAAGCCTGAAGCCAATTGCCAAAACAATTGTTGGCAATTTGTTTTTGTTAATTTTGTTTGAATAACGAATCACGATGTATCACGCGTGATTTTTTATCTAAGTCGTAAAACGTACTAGACAATTGAATCACCGATTGCCTATATATATAATTGAGTAAAAAAGAATGCTACATTGCCACAATGAAACAGATAGAGCGGTCTTGACGTGACTTCCATTTATAGGTTTATGTGGATTAGTTCCGAGCCCTACCGTACCTACTTCGTGTTCGCTTTACCACCCCTGGCTGCGATACACGACCTTACTACGTTCTCTGGTTTATGTTTATTGTAGCAATAAAGATTAGGTTACCGAAAGACAGGGAACTGAAGACAGAAATAATGGTTTTATAGGCATTTTAACGTTTGATACATTTCTTAGGGATTTACGCTTTCGGTCATCGAGCCACTTTCTTGGATTCATATCAAATAATAGTTAAGCCCCATGTCGGTCAAAGCCAGTCTAAAAACTAGCCTAATTTACTTTTTATATCATTAGTTATTTGCCAGTGAAAGTCCCGTCAATATCGGTAGGTCTGTTCCACAGATTAGACAGACAGACAGCCAGACAAAAATTGTAAAAAATGTTATTTTGGTAAATGTATCGTGTAAATATATATAGAGGGAGAAGATGTACTATTCATATAATATATTAGTCTCAATATGCCTGTCAAGTAGAAAGGTATCGTAATTTGTTTGCCACTGAAGACACGCTCCAGGCATACAATTAGCAAGGGTAATTGCTTACGTCTGCGAATGCAATTGATAGACATGTACCGCTCGGAGCATTCGACTAAAATACAGGTAACTAACATTATTAATTATCTTAGCTTAGTTAAGATAAAAGCTAAAATTTTGAGAGGTTTATATGTAAACCTTTAGTTTTCCCTAAGATCAAATGATATTTTTAAATTCTTTGTACCATCATGTAAGCATGGCAGAATGTACTGAAAGATCATAATATCGTTACAAAAATATGTGTGGTTTAAGTTTAAGAAATTTTAGACGCATTTTGAGATTACAATGCATGTAAAATTTACATTGTTCCGGCTTAACTCTGGAACAGCTGAACGAAGTTTGACGTGACTTTCACAGTCAGATAGCTTTAGCTTTAGAGAGTTACTCAAGATCAAAAATTAAAACAACAAAAACCACGTGGCGTAGCTACGCGGTTTATAATCATACTAGCTAGAATGATTATAAAAACATTTAGACTATTGTTATAGCTTCTGTCAGTCTTTTACTGACAGAAGCTTATTGTTTTATAGTTTAAGTTAAGATAGTGAAAATTACTCGTACCTTCATTTCAAGGTTGGCAGGCCATTTTTCTTATTAAAATAAATCAATAGGTACTAGAAGTGAGGACTCACGTTTCTTTATTGAAATGCATCTAATTTATAGTTTTATAATTCCCATTTATGTATTTTCAAAAACAAATCTGTAATTAATAATTTTCCAAGTAATATTTGAGTTTTTCATAATTTTAGACTGCTATTGTGTTCGAATAATGATATATTATTTTATCTTCAGAAACTATTCAAACAATCTTAAAATATCTATTACTTCATTACGATTACATGAATTTCAAATTATTTCTTGAAACGACATTACTAAGATGGCGTCAATTTTCATCCTTTCTGTATAACCTTTGCCTCATTATTTCTCTACCTATTTAAGCTCGTTCGCTTGTGGGAAATTATTTAGTGGATTGCCTGCCTTGATACTCTCATCGAGTGTTCATCAGCTTTGTGTTGTTGAATACGTAATATAATATGGGTATGAAGATAGCTATAGATTTAATTGTAGCTATTTTCAAATCGGTATGTTCTCTGCGTTGTGTATGGTGATGTGCGTGTGTCTTTAAACTTGTAGGCTTTTCATTTTGTATTTCATATTTAGAATTATTTACTTTTTTAAAGTAATAGCTTATAGTAAAAACTTTTAATTTTACATGTTTTATAGCTATATATATCTCGCATGTTCGTCTGTTCTAGTTAACAAATAATAATTTATTTTGGTGTTCATTTTATTTTTAGAAGGAAGAAATTTGTCCTTTTACCGTTAGAATTAATGCAATTTCGTAATGAATACTTTTTTCAAAAACATTGAAGATGCCCACAAGAGAATAACAAAATTGACATGTACTTCATTTACCCAAGGTTTGCTACACTCGTTTTCATTAAATGCAAAACCAAAAATGTAGTTAGAAAAACTCAAACAACTGCTTAAATACATGAAAGCAAGTTCTTTTTCTTTATTAGTTAATACTCTCTAGAGTATCGTCGCGATGTGATTACATCGTTTCAAAAACAGTTTAACTAAAACAGCTCATTCCCAGTGACCTAGTTTTATTTTAAAGATAAAAGAGAAAGAATAATTTGTTGGAGAGTGCAGAAACTTGTAGACTCACCATACGTACTTCGCTCGATTGAATTTCGAACCGATTTATTAGTTAGGTCTACCATTATTTGAATTTATTGCTACGTTGTGCTTATCGCTGCGCTGTGCTGTGCGGTGCACTGGTAATCTAATACCTTTTAGCGAGCAATTCTTGTATATATCCTTACTTATATGACAAATAGAAAGTCCGTTTGTCTATTTTGCTTTCACGCCAAAACTACTGAACCGATTTAAATGAAATTTGGTACACAGATAGTCTAGAGCCTGAGAAAGGACATAGGCTTTTAATGTGAAAAAAGGGTTGTAAGAAATTGAAAGGGGAGATGAACCTATGTCGGGCGTCTTGACAACAAGTAAACATAAAAAATAGATTTTACTTTTTCAACGAAGACGAATGACATTAAAAGTTTGTAAAAAACGGTTCATGTTAGTAATATACTTTTGTTTGAAAAGCCTTTTAGACAATGGGCGTGGGTCTCTTTCAAAAATATTAATCGAGAATTTTCGACATCGCGAGAGACATGTTAGTAAAGAGGGCTATTAGATAATTAAGTGGCTTGTAATTCTGGGAGAGGCTGATCCAAGCAAATCTGCGGCCAAGGTGAGAGCGCTTTTCTCTATATTAATAGCGACATGTGGACTTTCAAACCCTCAAGACTTGTGGGAATAGTTTGGAAATTATATGGCGAATGATATTTTTCACATATTGCAATAACAGAATCAGATTGCCTCATATATTTTATTTTAAATTAATTTACAATTGTTTGAGAACTTTTACTAAAGCCTGGTGCATTCAAAACCTTCAAATTCTCGAATCTTCTCGGCACCGGTGCGTCCCCGCTCGCCCCCCACATCCCCGCGCTGCTCAAACGCTATAGGCGCATTCAGGTCTAACTGTCGTCGAACATTAATGGTTTCTGATGATGACTTATACTTTAACGTAGTCTTTAATTCACCTATTTGTTATGATTTAATATTTTACATATTTTCTTATTGTTCGTGTAGCTTTAAAACAAGGCATCCCCTTCGGACACCACCCTGTTTTACGCACTTTACGTCTAGAAGAGGTAAAAAAAGGTTCAAAAACGACAAATAAGAACTTAAAGAAACAATGTGTCCAATATCAAAAGTGTCCAATTCAATCAGTACCATCCACAAAAGCAATTGCCTTCAGAACAAGTGAAGTAAATACTCAATCGAATCATTCAATGGCACAAGTTCAGAAGACGTTTCAATTACGAAATACACTTCTTGTCGTCTCTAATACCAACCGCTGATACTTCAAATTGAATTCTTATACAGTGTCGTGTGTGATTTTCACACATGACTAGTGACCTCAACTGGATCGATGTGCGTTCTGTTTTACACTCCGTTGAATTGAGGCGACTACGATGAAAATTGTTAGGAAATATTGTGCTATTTTCGTGCGACATCATTGTACTATTTGGTTTTGAATTATCTAGTAATGTGTCATACTATTTTAAATTCAATGCAATATACTACCTTTTCGGAAACGACTCCAATGATTTTTATGATATTTAATATGCAGAGGGTTTTCGTGAGGACCCGCGGGAGGAAGATCGCTACGTCTACAGTGCGGTGATACGATCTACGGCCCTCTATGCAGCGTCGGTCCAAGCGCCTCCGCTGATGAGCCAAGCTCAATCAAGCGCAGCGGGTAGCAGCCATTCGGATGATATTCTTTTTTTTGTGTGGAAATCCCCCCGAATACCACCGACTGGTGGCGAGTCGAAAAACCGCACGCCTCGGGAATCAGGTGCATCCTCGAAAGGAAATCCCTAGAATCCCAACATACTGCCTCTTATATATATATATCATATAATAACTGCCTCTGTGGCGCAGTGGTACCGTATGCAACTGCTGTTCTTGAGGTCTGGGGTTCGATTCCCGGGTCGGACCAAATGTTTGTATGATCTACAAATATTTGTTTCGGAGTTTGGGTGTTTTCTATGTATAATATGTATGTATTTACTAAAAAAAGTATATGTGTATTAATATCAGTTATCTAGAACCCATAATACAAGCACTGCTTAGCTTGGGACTAGATGGCGTTGTGTATAGGATGTCCGAAATATTTATGTCCGAAAATATTTATTAATACTACGGGCCACCTGCGACTTGTACCTCAATGTTTCCTTGCTAAATGAAAAAAGCGCTTGCGCCTCCACGCCAGCCTGCTTCTGCTAGGGTGACAGATGGCCACACCTTCTATGCCTGGGTTTGCGCTTATGGAAGACGGAGATCATTCTGCGTCCTCCGGTGCCTGAATCGTCGATGGTGCCGAGCCTATTCCCGCTCGCCATCTCCCACACAAGCAAAACTCGCTCGCTGAAAGAGATGTCGAGCTCTCGCTCCGCAACATGACCGCAGTCATGTTACTGAACGGGAGAACCCCCGGAGGACCGCCAGGAGATCGGGCCTCGGCTCCCTCCACGCCGGTCTTTCTAACAGAGCCGTGTCCACGGCCTGGCCATGACAGTGGTGGCACTCAGGCGTTGGTTCCTTGCGGACTACGCGGCGGACTAGACCTGTCCCCGCCAGCAATAAATCCTACCAGACTGGCGTGTGCACGTGGCTGCGTGAGGAGGGCTGGGGCGCAGTGACTTCTTTCTGTGAGGCTGTAATCGGACACACGACCTCTAGCTTAGCAGTTAGGATTTATAACAGCTAGACCAACAGGTTTGATGTGTATCATACATATCTTAAACTAATGTCGGCGTAGGTCTAAAGGCTATACACATATACTTAGATCTACTTAGGTGGAGTAGAGAAAATTTCAATTTTCTTTTGACTCAGCTTAGGGTTTCTTAGATGTAATGTAAATTGAATAAAATGTTTTACTTTTCATGAAACTCGTATAAAGTAAGTAAGTCAATGGAATAGGGGCATGTTTGATTAAATCAAAACGTCAAGGGCAATCGAGTTTACTTTATAATGAAAATTTAATTCACGAAGTTATTCGATTGTTTATTTATACTCGTATATGGCCCTGACAAAGTGATTCTGATGGAATACATGAGCAAAACTCAAGAGTAGTGGTTACCATACTCATTGCCAATGCAATCAAGGCAACAATGCAGTATGGTGACCCACACTATGGCGGCTTATTGAGATGCTTCTTCATGATGCATTGTTAGAAACACGACAATGCTAATGCTGTAATTTTAGGTTAGTTTTCTGTGATTGTTTCAAATGTTGACCTTTTATTCTTCAAATGTCCTGCTAGACAGCCTGTTGATTTACTCACACCGACTCCACAGCAAGTAGCCGAGGAACCAAGTGTAACCTAGAAATAAAATCCCTGTCTCTTATTGACCTGACGGATACACCTCGCTGTTAAACTTCAATCAGGAAACGTATTAGTAGGATTCCTTGAAAAATGTATATAGGGTGAAAAGATAGAATAAAAAAAGACATGTGGCACTCGGTGACTGCCGCGGTAAAGCTATTGCATAGCATTCTTTATCAACTTATGCAATTATAATTATATATTTATTTTATTTATGCAGTATTTTTTTTCTTTGTTTTTTTGTTCTTTGATATTAATTCAAGTTACACTTTGAGCGTGGTGACCGATAAACAAAAATAATAATATACACTGAGGTGGACCCGTATGGGCCTGTTGGGGTGTAGGGTCGGTGGGATGGGCAACGATTACCCCTGCTAGTAAAGCCCGGGTTCTGTCCACTGTAACCTGTGCTTAGTGAGATCGAGCTCCTAGGGGTATGGAATCTGAGGAGCGTCCGTCACCCAAAATGTCGTCGCGTGGCTGAAGATATGGTGTCATGTCCAGCAATAGCAGTTTCTCAAACAACTTCGACGTCGTTGAGAGGAGTGTGGAAAGGTGTCCGGTGCGGAGGACAACGTTAAAAAGACGCGTCACCGTTGCGATTGATCGCGGATATGGGCGAGGTAAGGCTTCGTTGGTTACCCGTTCAGAACCGGGTGCTTCACGGGGAGGCATCCGGCGAGTAATTTGCTGAACTTGTCCTGGGGAGAAGATGATAGGATACTCGATTGGGGCTATCGGTTTGTTGAAGTATTATTTGAGTTTTGTCTCGACCTCTGCTACATGCTGCACGTTGTGGGCAGGATTCGGCAATAAAAAGTATTTATGATGGCCAAATATTATCTTTAGTTTGTGTACCATACAATTAATATACTGTTAACTACGAAGAAGGTTAAACGGTGAAACAGTTTAATTTACAAAGTAACTTAGAAAAACACGCGTCTGTTTCTTATCAATATATAATTTTTCGGTTCACAAGGAAACTTTTAGGAAAGTTTTCGCGATTTTCACACGCTTTATATTAACGTAATGTAACAAAATCTCTACACGAAGTTTCCACAAAGTTCATGACATCCAATTAACTTGAAAATTTTCGCACATAAGGATCGATCGATATACCATATAAAAGAGAAAAACTGGTAAAAAACTGTTTTTGAAATACTCTATTTTTTAATATATAATATTTGTAACTTAATAGTTTGGCAGTCGTACATATTAGGACTGTGTTATGCTAGTTTACTTGCAAACGAATTATAAAATTTATTACATTTATTTTACGTTTGTATAGTTGTATGTGCTTCATAACAGAACCACCCGACCTTTTTTTAAAATATTTTTGTTAAGGCACAATGAAGGTTTTTATGGAGAGAAAAACGTAAAAATTGCTAGAGAAATATTAAAAACAACACTTATTTTTTCTATTGGACTGCGACAAGCCAACAACTTTTGACAGAATGAAGTCTGTCAAGGCAGCTAGTGTTTTATAAACTTACTAGCAAACCCGGCGAACTCCGTTTCGCCACCAGGCGAGCTTCGTTTTATGTATGTAACCCAACTCGTGAACACACAACGTATAACTGCCCATGTGAAAAACAATGATTTTCTAAATTTATCCCGCAAACACTAAGCGATTGGCCTTGCGACTTGTTAATTGTCATTGCGAACGCAAGGCAAACTGGGAATTGCAATCGTTTGAAGTCAAACGGAAGATCAGTCGGAATCATTGGTATTCGAGGAATACATACATTTTCACCTGCGTAATTACTGGCAACGTCTGTCTGAAATCGCCTGCCAACAATATTATCAAGCCGCCAAAGATGTTGTTATTTCGCCGAAGATCCTTCAGTGCGAAGTTAAGTGCTTCAAGTGATTTCTTTTTCATCAATCAACAGCATCAACAATTTTCCCATTGCACTGGATCGGGAAATATTGCATGTTGGAGTATCAATTATGTTTAAATTGAGTGGCAACTTAAGCGCAGAATGTGCAGTACGACCGCCATCTTGAAGAGTCGCCCTAATTCCAGATGATGCTAACGCCAAAGCTATGTCACATCTTGATCGAATAGTGGCCAAAATCAATGAAATGACAAATGTTTTCCCTGTTCCTCCAGGTGCGTCCAGGAAGAATAGACCACCAGTATTATTGTCCACCGCTTGAATTAATGTATATATACTATTTATAATATACTTGTTCTTGCTGTTCATTCAGCAACGGCACATTATTTCGAACGAATTCCTGCAATGTATCAACATTGTATTGCAGCTCTCGATTTAATTCTTGGTTAAATGCATCGTGCATCGATCGATTTGGCGCAATCATTCCTACTTCAATCAGTAGCTTGTTTGCAATAGTCAAGCATTGATCCTCAATCAAAATCAATCCTTCATTGTAGATTTCATTGGTTATTTGGATGTCAGGATTATTCGTTTGAATGCGCAAGCAATGCAAGATATCTTCACATATGTCGTCTTTGTATTTGTTCCATAACTGAATTGGTTGTGAAGGAAAACATGTGGTGATGATAATTGCGAACAGCGTTCGTATTTGCTACGCATTTGATGAAACAACTGAATCCGCAAGTGTTAAATCCCAATGAGAATCGTTCTCTAGCAAACCCAATAGTTGACATGCTTCTCGATATGTTTGGCATTGGTAGCCATTCATAGTTTTCAAATGCGCAAATGATTTTGGTCCACGTACATTTACCAACAGCAGTCGCAAATAAAAACATTCATCATTTCAAGGATGAACAGTATGCATGCGACCTAGTGCATCAGTGGAAAACACCTGTGGCCAATCTGAAACTGGGGTTCCTTGTTTGCGACGTAGGAATTTCTTTGTTGATTGATTCCAAGTGTAATACTTGGGCATTTCAATGTACATCAGCGTCGCTGCGAATGGATCTGCTTCAAACATTGCAAAGAAGCTAGTCAATGTTGTCGATGGTGGTCTCTCAGCTCGTTGTGCCGCATTAGCCTCAGTGAAGTAAACTCTTTGGCCATTTTCCAAATGCACTGCTAAATGTAAAACTATGTGATATCTTTCTTGAATTTGAAATGACAATAATCGCCACAGTGCTTCATTAGTACTGACGTATCTGCCCATTTGGAAGTTGCTGATTTCGTCATTCGCATTTTCCGACGCAATACCAAACACAGCCTTTTGTGACGTACTTGCACAAATATTTGATTGATTTGGCCGAATGATAACTCTCAACGTTTGCATGTGTTTCAAAAATTCGTGATAGCAGCGGGCAATATGGTACAATGAATTCATTTCCGATCTCAATCTCTTGATTTTGAACTTTAACTTTGATAGTTCGACCATTATCTTCTTTTGAACGCCGACAATAAACTGGATATCCATCGTTCCCTGTGACTGTATCAGCAACTAACGGTCGCGGATATCGTTTTGTGCACTTTCCATCAGCCATGCAAGGCAATAATGGATTTAATGCACCGCACGGTCCATGCACCATCTGTGTCGTCACAATGTCGTGTAGATGGGGATCAGTGACTGGATCAGGAATTTCAGCTGATATGATGTCATCCACTTCATTTGAATGTAATTTGTTCAGCAACCAAATTAGGATATGAGCATGCGGTAGTCCACGCTTCTGCCATTCCACCGAGTATGGTTTGTAGTACATGCTATGTATCAGAGATGGCGCTGTATGTGAAAAATGATTTTCCCGCTTTTCTTTTTATATTTTTCCTGAATTTTCTTTGCTATAAACCTCACGGAGCCCGAGACCTTTCCAACGAATGCAAAACCGTGGAAATCGGTTAGTGCGTTCTGGAGTTATAGCGTCAGGAAGGAAAACCCGACTTATTTTTATATAGTAGATAAATATAGGTACATACAACCAAATAAAATATATTTTTGTAATATTTAAATAACCGCTTTTTACTAAATGCATATGTATATTTACACGATACATATACCAAAATAACGTTTTTAACAATTTCTGTCTGTCTGTTTGTGCTGGCTAATCTCTGGAACGGCTGAACTGATTTTGATGGGACTTGCACTGGCAAATAGCTGATGGTATAAGGAGTAACTTAGGCTACTTGTTAACCGACTTCAAAAAGGAGGAGGTTCTCAATTCAACTGTATTTTTTTTATCTTATTAATCTCATTGTATCTCATAGCCTTCGACTGGGTGAACCGATTTTGATGATTCTTTTATTATTTGAAAGCTGGTGCTTCCCGTGTAGTCCTATTTCAATATGGTCCAGTTCTTTACTTCTTTTTTTTTTGTTGTTAAAATTTGTAATTATTTAGACTTGTTTTGCGCGGCACTATAGTAACCCCGGGTTACGCCGCGAGGCGAAGCTAGTAGTCAATATGAAATAATTATAATGGGTTTAATTAGAATCTTACTTCAAGTAAAAACACATTTATATTTAATTGGCTAAAGGGTAGAGCGATTTTTTTAAGAATTTGTTTCTTTTTTTATACCCTTGACCGTCATCCCATCAGAGTATTGGCAGGGTTTTGTGAGGGAATCGAACGGAATGAAACCACACGGTGTGTCACTCTGTCCTTGAAATGGGTAGGACCTAGTAACAACTTTTGTTCACAATCATTACATTTAGACCCTTATGTTATATAACTCAAGTTTCATTATTGTTTAATAATACTACACCATTGATAACAAGCACAATTATGTAATCAGTATCCTCTCGAAAAATCACATTAAGAATATATTTTTCTAATAACAATATGTCCCATTTCGTTCGTCAGTGATAATTAGCTGTCCATGTTAGTAAAACGCAACGTGCAAACATATACGAGTATGTTCAATAGACATAATATTTCCTTCATTACAGCTACAGTGCCATAACCACGATACAGTGGTAAATTAAATAAATGCTACTGAGCATTGAATTGGTTTACCAATGTTGTATAAACCGGAGATATAAAACTAAAAATCAAATACTCAAATTGAATTTTGATATAGTGTCGGTTCTCTTAAATAAATACTACATATATTATTGGAACTTCATTATTTGGTTTTATTAAAAAAAAATTGACAATGTGGACCAGTGAACTAACGTTAACACTCAATGATGTGGACTCAAAAACGTTTATCTTAGAGTCCCTTTGAGATCGCAGCCTTAATGTAGACCGGAATAAAATAACAAACGGACCAGTCTCTTACGTCAATATCGAAATATTTTCATCTTATCTGCATTTTTTACGACTACGCGAATATCAAGAGCAGATAAACCAAAGAAATAACTGAATTTGTTAAGAATCAAACTTAAATGTTTACTTCATTACTTAGAGATTTATTTTTCATTATTTCAAAACTGAAACTGTTTAATATAATGGAGAGCTATTTGAAGTACAATTCAATGATAATTATTTATTTATTTATTTAAGGATCTCACAACGAGGAATACACAAAAACAAAACAAATGTAATTAGTGGAATAACAAGTTATGTGCTTTCTCACTTATAGGAGACCATATCATGCACAAGCAAGTTCACACAAATATGAAAAAATAGGAATACAATAAATTATTATTATTATCGTTTGTAGAACTCAATATGAAACTAGAGCAAAGGCCGGCAACGCACCTGTAACGCCTCAGGTGTTGCGGGTGTCCATGGGCGGCGGTAATCGCTTACCATCAGGCGATACGTCTGCTCGTTTGCCCCCATTATTTCAAATTAAGGTTGATAATTATTTTTCACGGTTTAAACTTTTGTGAAATTGAATTGAATCGCCATTATCCTTGAGCTTCTAAATAAGTAATGCAGTAAGTGTGATCTGGCTCAGGTACGGCGGAAATAAAATATGAAAATTTCTCCTAGTAGTGTCTAATCAAAATCTAAGTCTGTATCTCTTCTAAAAAACGCATTTACTTCTTAAACAATTCATATTCAGATTATATGAGACACCCGATGATTTATGTCTAATTTCGCTTCCTCGTAACAGTAAAATATGTCCCATTTGATTTTATCTAACGACCAATATGACCAGGGAGTCAGGTCTAATCAATTACCGCGTTCGTAGATTGATATAATAAAGATCTTAGAGTGCCAGTAAGTATCAATTTCTATTCTTGACATGCACCTTTTATTTAATTTCGTATTATTTAATGTTTCGCAAACTTTTGTTAATTTATAACACTGGTTTGATGTTGTATATGAAACTGTCATTTTTGTAGTCGTTAGTTTTCCTGACATGAATAAATAAATTTCAGATTTTTATTCATTGAAGGTTGGACTGGAAAACACATACGGATTTTTACTCCTGATTATAGTATACAGGGTGTAAAAAGACGACTACCGAAAACGAAAGGGACTGATCCAGCACCCCAAAACTTATTAAAAAAAAACAAACAGTTGTCCTTAAAAAAAATGTAGTCGGTAAAAACAATGTGTCAAGATTTTTATTAATTTCAGAAGCCAGCAATGTATTATTACGCGCACTGCGTATCTAATTGAATGCCTTAACTTAACGCGCCCATGCGCTCTGTCGCGGTCAGTGCACTCACACGGACAGCTGTTTTGATATTAAAATACATTACTGTTTTATTTATTTTATTTGTTTTTTGGTTTTCTAAATGAGATAATTAGGAAGTTTGGGTCCTATTATGTTTTACTAAGTGTATGTAAGCAAAAAAAAACATAAAAGGACTTAGATAAATTAACATTTTTTTTGCATTTTTTTCGCTGAATCAGTTCAGTATCATGGTCTGATTGCAACCCCCAAGTTTTCGGTAGCAGTCTTTTTACACCCTGTATATTATAATCTTAAACGTTTTACAGCTTTCACATTTTATATTAGTGAAATTAACCCATAATACTAAACTACATATTTTTAAAACTTCGTCTCGTTAACTCACGATAAATGTGATAAATTATCTTTTTGGCTAACCTTTTACGTTTTTTTGCGAATGATAATATTATTGTTACCAGGAAAGATTAATCGCGAACACTCGAGACATATACAGACTCACAGAAAGTTCTCGTCGATCTCCTGAGGCATGGAATAATGAACCTTCGTCAAACATCGATATATCGACGATGCCGCGTCTTTGATATGGTGAGTGATCCCGTATGTGCAACTCGTTTCTAGAATAAAATAATATGGGTATAAAAACCACGTCTTGTTGTATTTATACTTGGGGCGCAGTTCAGTTCAGTTTGAGCTACAGTGCGAGAAATATTGGAGTGATATCAGTAATAAACCCAGCGAACTCGGCGCCAATTGAGAATTGCGTTTTAAATAAAGTCTCTTTAACACGTCGGAAGGTTTATTTTTCAAATACATCGAATCCTAGCACGTACCAATACTTACAAGTCTACTCCTCTATATCACCGAAGAGGTTATAATTTACTTGTATGTATCACTGAAAAGTTGTCGTATTGATGGATAACACAGAAAAGGACTATCCCAGTAAGTAATTGAAAATACTTATCTCATGGTTGACCCGCTTTTTCCCAAGATTTGAAATATATTCATCATATACCAAGCAATATTTGTGTATGGACTAATGGGATTCGAAAGTGTGTATGGTGGGTGAAAAGTTGATTGTGATTAAGTTAATGAACTCATAATAATTTTCTTATCTTCTCGTACCCACTACTTTGAGCCAAATCGTGGTTTTAGAATTTTATATTGGACAAATGAACTTGTTTAAGTAGGTCACGATATTTTTTTCTCTTTTAGCTTGGTTTCCAAGTGAATTTAATTGTCCGAGAAAAGTTAAGTGAATAATTTGTTAAATTTTATAACCACGATGTAAAATATTAACAAAATCGTTTCATTTTTCAATCTATTTTCAGGTTGTACTTGTGTGAACTCGGCTCTACTACCTGTTAAGAATTTATTCTAATAATAGCCGTGTCACCTATATATACTTAAAGTATACGTATACATTATAGTATACTTAAAGTAGAATTCGTCGCAGAGATTATATCAAAGTTCGCCGAAGCTCATGAACGCCGACTTCATCATCACGTAAACGTATTCAGCTTCTTGACAATACGGATATCACAAGGAGACTTAAAAGGATAAAACCCTTTGAGTTAGTTAATTGACAGTGCGAAGTGAGACAATAAGAAAAGTTTTAATGGACACAATCTTATTATTTTTTTTTTATTAATTTAGGTCAAAGTTTAATTACTCATTAGTCAGTAGACTAGATCGTAAATAGCAATGTCTTACTTATATTAGGATGGCATTTACAGAATAAAAGAACCTATACGTTACAATAACCAACCGACTTTGTATCGAAATAAAAAATTGAACAGCATAACTCTGTGTACCCGTGGTCTAAAATTTTAATGGGCAGTTAAAATTATATATTTTTACTACATGCTAATTAGTAACACGGACATGCAATCCATCTAAACGTAAAGGGTTTCGAGGTTACGAACCCTTAAAATGAGGGTTGCCAGATATGAACGTCGTTGGTATTTTAATTGTGAAGAAGTCTTATATATTACACCCGGTAAATGTTTTTTCAGCTTATAATGATAAGTACTTCATATCTCCTGCTTTCTTGTAATATGTTTGGGGGACTTTCATGGAAGGCTTGTTATTTAAAAAAAACTGTCATGTCAGATGACAGTTTTTTAACAACTTTGAACTAAGCAGAGCTTGTATCTTGCTATGAAAACTGGATGGACTATTTTTTTTTGTAATAACCTTTAAATTTTACAAAGAAACCACACAAACTACGAGAAGAGATCGAGATCTCGTTTACAACAGTCGCATATGCTACCACTGCGCCATCGAGGCAGCCAAAAGACAAAAGATGCATAGGTACCTTTATTAAAAAAACAAAAATAGTTTTACATCGTAAATAACTTATACTATTTATAACGCAGAGACATATTCAAAGAAACTTAAACATTAAAGAGAAACTTGCAAGCACCGTAATCGTAAACAATTCAAAGAAGTTTTTATGAATACCTTTTCAAAGATATTAAAGGTCTGTCTACCTAGGGATCTACCTTTAATATATTTTTTAACATTCGATGTAACACCTTAAAACTTAACCTGGCTTAAGTTGAAAAGCGTCGATTCTTTCAAGGAATAAAGTGAAAATAAAAACAGACATTTAAAGTAGATTTATTTTTTCATATCAGTATATTTTCCTTACAGTTAAATCTAACACACAATATTTTTTTTGGGAGGTCGTCTTTTAGCAATGAAAAAAGCGATGCTTTCTGCCAGAGCTCATAATTTAAGTTCTTGTTAGAGTATGCGGGTCCTTTATAATAGATTCACTTCTAAATGAACACCATGTGATTTTAATCGGTTTGGGTCCGATATAACACTTAACCCTCGTCTATTGTAAGTGATGGCCCATGGGTTATTCACTCGGAAAAGAACCCATGAAAATCTTAAATTAATTTCTGCAAAAATTAAAATATTTTTGTTTTGGTTATTAAGACAGTACTAGGTATTTTATGTTCTAATCGTAAAATTTCGCTATCCTATTACTAACTTAACTAAACATTTCCATAAATTAAGTTGTAAAAACGTTACATCAAATTTATCTGTACTTAAAAGGTGCAAAATTAAAACATATAACTTTAAAAATTGTTAAAACAGCACAAATAAAAATCAAAAATATTGTGACTAAAAAGGGTTTAAAAGTAATAGTAAAGTCAAACAAGCTTTACAGCAAATAACCGTGGGAGAGTCACACTTTGGCATGAATGGGTCGGCTCGACCGTGACCGACCGGCAGTGGTACCACGGCCTTACAGAAAACCAGTGTGAAATAGCGCTTGTGCTGTGTTTCACCCTAACTCCTTCCCCCACCCCTCTCTCCGTTCCCCAAATGCCGGCAACGAACTTGTGACGCCTCTGGTGTTGCGGATATCCATGGGCGGCGGTAATCGCTTACAACAACAAGCAACAAGAAAAAAACGAGCATAAACTTAAAGACATTAACAAATTGGTTTGGCCTACTTAGTTTATACAAAGGCCAGCAACTTTTTTTGTTAGTTTAACCCTCAATAACGCTTTGGTTATTTGAGCGAACAATTTATAAAGACTTTGGTGCGTTCAATACTCAGATAGGGATCGCTGTACAGATTAAGATTAATACAGAATAAGTATAGTTTTATTCAAGGTGTTTGTGTTATCTCATATTTATTTTCTTAAGAAGAATGATGAGCATCATTATTTTAATACCTTCTTGAAAAAAAAATCTGTTCAGTTTTATAAAAAATATCACTTATTTTGAGATACCAGCTGTTCGTGTGATACTTGATTGCAAATAATCTAAACCTGTATATGTTGTTTTGAAAAACAAATTTGTAAGTTCACAATGCTTTAGAGAACTGTAATAAAATATAAATCTAGTCTTACTGTCTGGTAATTTCTATATTATGTACTGACCTATGTGTACTGATTTTATGTTTTATATATATCACCTACTTTTTTTTTTAAAAGACCACTCCCGCATTAGTAATATACATTCTGTGTCGCGGGGTCTTTACAAACATACATGTAACGGACACAAAGAACACCCAGACTCAGGACAACATTTTGTGGATCACACAAAGTGATGTCCCACGTGGGATTTGAACCCACGGCACTTGGCGCAATAGCAAGCGGCGTAGTGACCGCTTAAACCACTAGGCCAACCGTGCAGTCGTAACTTATACTACGAGTACAATTAATGTAGCAATATTCAAATACCCAGTACCCTTAAGTACTCGCACTGCAACTTCACAGCGGCCAACATTGAACGCTCTGCACAAAATTAGTTTTTTAATTTGTCTTTATTTCAAAAATAATTAATCACAACAAACTTTAAAATCATTTAGATTTAGAAAAGGATCAATCCTTTTTTAAATCTATAATAGTATTATAACGCATCATACATAGACTAATACATAAATAAAATATTTACTTTCCAGAAAAAATAAACTAAATAATGAGTATGGTTCTCAACATCACATTCAGTTTGAAGGGAACATACTTCGCTTGCCGTGTATGAGGTGGAGTGAGACACATCGAAACTCATTTGCCGCTACATTTCGACCTTCGTCATAGCTCCAATTCAAATTTATTGGAATCTAAGTCGAAGGTCCGTAACAGCCCTATTTAGGATAATTGATTCGCCGAACCATCGTTTAGACGAGTGTGTGTTTTAAACGAAGGGACACGCAATTATAATAAAAGGTTATGACCTTTTAAATAAAAAACTCGTATACCAATTTAAATGTCATCAATTCATGCTACGATAGAACGAATGCCGTAATTTCTTGCATTTCACGCACGCATGCTGTATAAAATATTTACATAAAGTTATGGTGAAGTTAAACTTTCAATTTTAAACAAAAGAACAAATGATGGTCCATTAGAAAATGTAAGTACCATTCTATTCAGTATGCTTCACACAGTTATAGTAAGTACACTTTGCTAAGAAAGTTTTATCTAATCGAATATGAAGGTTCTACCGCTGTTTCCATTAAAATCGAGATCAATATTAGTCCAAGATTTATAAAATAAATGTGACGTTTCGATTGTTCAATATTTCGATTTCTGAACCTATTTACCTATTTACTTTTAACATCTTTATTTTTAATATGACTACTTTGTTTAACGTTAAATGCGCAGCTTGTTTTACTTCTCTGAATATGTATATTCGGTTGTATGTTTATACAGTAAGTAAACTTTGAAAAACCTGTATTAATACTAAAGAGGTTTCGATAAGATTATATCTTGAGAGTTGTGAGCAATTATTTATTCATTTATTTATTTATTTAAGCTTTCTGCAATTACATTGCGTAAGGCGGACTTAATTATTAGCTCGGAAACTAATAATATAAGCAAGAGATGGATGGTAAACATATTATTATTTTTGTATGTTGTTGTAAAAACTTTATGTTTTGAAGACGGCTGAAATAATACTGTTATCTAAGAATGGAAAAAAGACGATACTTATTTATATTGCAATACCAGGCTACCTTATTTTGCTACTAATATACAAGTTGTAGTGTATTTTATATCATTAGTGCGGGTACATAGAATTAAGTTAGGACTAAGAAATGTACAAACACCCCTCTCCTCAGTCCAATATAATATAAGCTGTGCCCTCATACATACGTGTTTCACTTTCTACCTGCTACGGATATTTTACAAGTGAATCTAAAGAAGAACTTTTAGAAGTCTTTAAAATAATAGCTAATGTTAAAACATTTAAATAAGAAACCTTGACCGTTCAATAACCAAAGTATTGAAGTTCAATGTCGTCGGGACTTCAAAATTAATCTCTTCTAAGACCTGTTAAATAATAAATGAAGAGAACACTTTTAATGTTGTCGTATCTATCTAACGCTGTCCCTTTAGTAACTGTACAAACAATCTGTGTTTGTTCAGTTTAAGGCTATTTACGTCTAAATAAGATTCGTTTCATTTTGTTGATAGTGATATATTTAGATAAATTATTTCAAATTGAGCGTCGTCTTCATTTCGTCATCTTTCACGTTTCCAAATTGCAAAGTAATATTAAGATGAATAAGTAGATAGAAGACACTCAAAATTGAATCACTCTTACCGTCATTTGCAGCTAAGAGTATTTTGATTGAATCTGAGTGCTATATTTCTGTTTCTAATTTTTATAACGAGGGTTTAAAAGTTATACCATTTTCTTAATGCACTGATTTCGTAAACAACTTGCTTTTGCTAATGTTCAGATTAAAACCAGAACATTAAAATAAAATGGTTGATAGTGGTTTTATAAACAAATAAGTAAATATGTACAACAACATAAGAATTATTATTATTATTATTAATATGTACAACAAGGAAAATAGTAATTGATGTTCTCCTGCCGTTTACGGCCACGGCAGAAATTTCATCCCCATCATCTAGATGGATGGCAGTCCACAACTGTGCGATTCTCCAAACTTTCTGCCACGCACAACAAAACTGAGGAATGAGCTGTCGCCTGTTGTGTTCTCGGACCAATACGACTTTCAAACCTTCAAGAAAAGAGCGTACTCGTTCCTAAAAGGCCGGCATCGCACTTGTAACATCCATGGGCGGCGGTAATCGCTTACCATCAGGCGATACATTTGCTCGTTTGCCCCCTACATAATAAAAAAAACGGTGGCCAGTCTCAACGGAGACCAGCCAACTAAGCAAGAGATATTATGGTTAACAAGTGTGCGCGTAGACACAGGTGAACTCTCTGTTCCCTCTCTCCCATAATCCGAAGGGACGGTTAACCGACACGATCGGTGAGAGATCAGACGCAGGACCGACAGCTTTACGTGCTCTCCGAGGCAAGGGGGTTCAGACCCCAACACTTTCAAACTCCGAGCTGTAATTAAGAATTTCTATAATCAGAAAAACACTTTTGGCCCGACCCGGGATTCGAACCCTAGACCTCTTGATTGGCAGTCGCATACTTCAACCGCTAGACCAATGAAGCAGTATAATAGTAAATAACTTTGTCCTTGTCATCCTTGAATCTATTGTAGTTTCAGAAACAGTTTCGAGACTTGTTCTATGAAGGATTACAATAAGCTTTAACAATACTCTTTAGATCTTGTTGACCTTCTTAGAAAATAAGAGATCAATATATATTACTGTCGAGATGAAAGGGGGATTCATGTTGTATTCTATCAATCAGAGGGCACCAGCTTTATCAAGACATTCAAGGTTATTGAGGACATCTACTTTTAGGCAGACTTAGCAAACATCGCTTTAGTTTACTTTAGTAATTTTGGAACAATTATTCAGCCTGTTTAGTAGAACTAATATTGAAGAGTGCCGAGAAGCCTTTGGCAGTTAATATCAATTACAGTATCATCTAATTTGGATTATCTAACCAATGAACTGAAAACTTATCTCGATAGTAATTACTGTTAGTTGTCCGCAATATCATCTATGTTTATAATTACGTCAACGTCCCTAAAGGTCGTAGAATGATATTACAATAAATATTCCGGTCATCTAACACACAACACCATCTAGTCCCAAGCTAAGCAGAGCTTGTGTTATGGGTACTAGACAACTGATATAAATACTTATTTACTTTTTTTTTGTAAATACATATTATACATAGAAAACACCCAAACTCCGAAACAAATATTTGCAGATCATACAAACATTTGGTCCGTCCCGGGATCGAACCCGAGACCTCAACCATACTGCGTATACGCTACAACTACGCCACCGAGGCAGTTTAATAATTTGTTGATAAGGGTTAAAAATATTTCTTTACAATGTGACATATGATGTTACAACGTGATGGCAGACAGCGTCCATTCTGGAAGTCTAGTCTTCAGGATCACAATTTACACCAAGCTACCATTTCATACGCTACTACTACGCAACCGAGGCAGTCGAAATTTAAATCGAATTACAATGGTCATGAACTTCCTTGAAGATATTTTATCTTCCATAAAAATAAACCATTCAAATTATAATTTATAGATCCGGAGATTAGCACAATTGGATACAGACATAAAATTTCTTAACCTTTATAATGGAAATTACTGCATTACTATAATCTTAGCGTTTCAACGGCAAATGTTTCGTGTCGGTGTAATTAGATTTTACCAGACCAGAACGCGGTCACTTTGACTGCATTGTCGGTGGCTGCCATCAGATCCACACTCGTGCAGGAGACCTGCACAGTGCACGGGCCACGCAAGGTACGGTGCAAGGTATATGCTAATAACGCACGGAGGTATATCTATGTACATATGTATCCAGTAAACGCTTTTCGTGAGCTATATATATATACAGCTCATAGAAAGCGTGACTCACGATTTTTGTTTACCCAAAAAGTACTAAACGCGCGAAAAGAAGTTTTTACTTCAGAAAGCAAAGGTTAGTAACTCTTTCATGTTGTAAAATAATCTAAAAATAAAAAAAAACTAAACAATTCATAATAACGAAGTAAAATAGTAAGAAGTCGGTTTATAAATACATACATGATTTCATGTGAAATACATATGTATTTACCTATAACAATTATTATTATTAAATAAGAAATGGATTCGTGTACATAACTTGATAATCAGGTAATGGATAACAAATGAATTCACATACATACACATAAGAAGCTTTAAGAAAACTAAATTTCTATACAGGAGTTAGTTTACTAAAATATAAGTTTTAGTAAATTAATAGCTTGAATTAAAGAAATACACATTTTGAATTTCACCTTCTATTATCTGTTTATAATTTATCTCCGTCAAGATGTGGTAAATTTATTAATTTATGCCGACCTGTCTAACAATAGACAATCTTCTATTGTCAGGCAGGCCGCCGGTCGAGCCGTGATAAATGTTTTATCCGAGACCAAAGTATTCATGAAAATATTTCATAAAATTATGTACAGTACATTAAAATTATGAATTGATTTTTCTTTAACCTTTCACGAACTTTGTTCAATGTACCAAAGGAAAAACCTTCGGTTACTTCTTGAATAATTCCCGACTTTTTCCTTGATTGGCAGGTTACTAGAAATATTCAAATTTTCACACAAATGGGCGCGGCACTAAGACTTTTTGACGAAAAAGTGTACAGTAAACATTTATTTTCATTATATTTGAGATTTGGTAATTTGTTTACCATTATTTTGGTAACTTTATTTTAAAGCCCTAATTCTATCATTTTCTTTTATTTAGTAGTGGCACAGTTTGACATTTACTGTTTATGAAAAACTATAAGTAGTTTATTTGCATCTCTTGAAAGGAATACATTTTTCAAGTTTTCTTGAAATAGGTTTCATTAATGCTTGGCTCCTGTACGGCATTCAATTTCATATAACCATAAATATATGGTGAATGGTTTTCCGGAAAAACAAAAACCGGAAAAGTGCGAGGCGGATTCGTTTACCGAGGGTTTTGTATGTAGTATGATTTTAAATAGTTCAGGAATTTAATCGCTCAGTTTTATTTAGAGATTTTACTGAAATTCAAGTTCTATTTTAAATTATTTAGTATTAATGAAAAATAATACGATACGATATATATATTTGCAATGTACATATCAAGCTCGTTCACATACACCATTTAAACTAGTAACTTCAATTTGATATCGACCTCCAATAAAAATATAGAAGATGATGAATGATGATGATGATGAAAAGTATAGTTTTGAGATTTTCTCAATGTTACTTGCCATTTCATAGTTCTAGTTCATCGGCAAGTACCCTTCGATTTTTGATTCCCTTGGCACTATTGAAATAAGCTTTTTGTTGCTGAATAAACGGCCGTATTCTTTTAAATGTTAACTAAAAGGTTTTATTGGTAAACATTTCAACTCGATACCCCACGCGATTCTGAAATAAAGAGTTTTAACTAACAGGCAAAGTGACATACAGTCAGACAGACAATAAAGTGATCTTATAAGGAGTAAGTTTTCGTTTTGAGGTACGGAACCCTAAAATTAGTGAAACTGACTTTTTATCTGAAACTTTCATAATATAAACCATTCTGAATATAACACAAATAGCTTAATAAATGTTTCAAGTCTGTTTAATAATGAACAAAGTCATTTTTGCTTTTAAAACAAAATTCATGTTGTATTGCAAAATAAACTCTCAGAAATAATTTAGTTCAGAACAAGTAGAAATATTTTAAAGCAAGGTTTGCTAACATTTAACATGGCTTGAATTTTTTATTGAAGTACATACAATTTTGAGTATTGTCTGAACTTCCTACCAAACACCATATGAATGATTTTATGAGCTTTTTTGTTTCTGTAACAAACGTAATGTGTTCAAAGATATTCGGAGTGCGTTTACCGTGTGTAAATATTTCACCTGTTATGACCTTAATGTCTCCTGTATGATTTACAAATAATGCGTCTGTAAACATTGGTATTTGTATAAAAGTATTTCAACCTTTTTTGGGAGCCAACATTCGGAGCATTATTGAGAGCCATAATCGTAATAGCCAATGACTTTCAGCAGTTTTCTGAACCCCCCGTTGCCCAGTACAGGAGCTGTAAGTAATAGCAAGATTAGAAATTCTGATACCTCTTATAGGTTATTCCTTTCACATTAGTTATCGTATTTACATAATTTCTTACTTATCGTACGTTTCTTATTTATTAATCTAATATTTTTATATAAAATCTAAAATAATGTTAGATCATCACCATCATTAACAGTTTTTATCAGTGCTCTGCTGGACGCATGCCACTCCTTACACAGACTGGATCTCCCTATTCATAATTTCTGCAAGTTTAACACTAAACAGAACATTTTGAAGTTCAAACTCATTGCGAATTTCGCATTCGTAATTAACAAGTCCTATATATTAACTTATACTCAAATTTAACTTTTGACGGCTTTCAGTGACATACGTCACTTGAATATCGATAAGGACGAAGTAAGTTGAATTATATAAATAAATAAAATGAATCTTTCGGACATCTAACACACAACGCCATGTAGTCCCAAGCTAAGCACAGCTTGTGTTATAACCCAAACTCCGAAACAAATATTTACAGATCATGCAAAGATTTGGTGTGACCCGGGTATCGAACCCTAGACCTGAAGCACAGCATCGCATACGCTAGCACTACTCCACCAAGGCAGTTTAATAATTTGTTGATAAGGATTAAAAATATTTCTTAACAATGTGACATGTGATGTTACAACGTGATGGCAGACGGCATCCATTCTGGAAGTCTAGTCTTAAGGATTTTTTTTTTAAATTTTATACCTCTTCGTTCTTAGGACGAACTCCTGGACCATATAATCTCCAATTGACGCTGTCGGGAGTGTTTTAGTACCTATCCTAAGCAATCACATCGGAAAGCAATGTTTGACAATGAAAATAGTTATAAATATATCTGCCATTAACGTTAAATTGAACGATTCACAAACAAGTCGCGAAACTGTTAATATCTTTTAAAATAACCATAAAAGAGATATACTTATAAGTTAGAAAAAGAAAATAGATATTTTTTTGTTTTTATCACCTGTTTACGTTGTTCGAACATGTCTTTAAAAATATTCTATCCCGCCAATATCTGAATTTGATGTTACTAAAAGTGTATTAAAATTGAATGGTAAAGGTACTAACTTTAGAATTAAATTATCACTAAAAGGTATTGTACAGTATTTTTTAGCCCTTCCGTATTTTTTCTGTGTCCCTTGACCATTTTTCGACAAGTTTATTTATTGTACGTTTACATTAAAAGTCATTTGGGTGCCATTTATCTTTTCGCTTCTGTGCGTGTGAGAATTGAATTAAATATCTGACATTGTGTGTGCTTAATGTCAAAAAAAAATTCATTTCATTTGGTGTATGGTCATATGAGAGTTTTCTTTCATTATGGAGACATTTATTGTTTACCTATTATTAAATAATATTTAATCAATTTAAAAACTTATTTCATTGAAATATTGTGCATATATTTTAGCTACTTTGGTTGTGTTTTTTCCTGTTTTATAAAATAATGTGTTATTTTCCGCTAGGATAAACATTTTTTATGTATACAAGCCTGAATAGATCGGTTGCATCAGGTAAACTGAATTGTTAATGGTGTAATGTTACCATGAAATGAATGAGAACGTTAAAAAAACATCAATGTTTTTTTGAGATATACAAATGAAAAAGTCCTTAACTGTTTCATGGCGCATTTAAGATATCTGTCGACTAAAGCCGGTCCCATTTCCTTCATTTCTCTCCTGTAACTTCCGGCCATCCCTTTCAAAGGCATTTACACTCCCCCGTCCTTCCCTTCGCTGCCACTTAACAGGCACCGTGAAGACATCACGTAATTGGACCTCATTTAACGGTTATTCTATGAGACGTAATGATGCCTTGAGTATAATTATGTCTTTGTGTAGTAATAGCTGTTGTTATTTTTAAAGACGATGAAACCTTCATAAACCGGGTTTACGGTTTAACTGAAATTAAACGCATTTTTAAGCATTTTTTTGCAATGATAACATAAGTTTAAGTAATCAGTTTGTCAATTTGCAGTCATTTTTCTATTTACAGTATTGAGTTACGTAACCTCACAGATTCAGTTGAAAGCACTGAAAGGACTACTGCCCAGTGTATGACGTGGAAGCGTGGAAATTATATACTGAACTAAAGCCTTGAAAATAATTAGGAAATTTACCCTTGGACTTTTTTAAGCCACTCTTTCAAAAATGTGGTTTAGTGAACATTTTATAATAATCATAATAAATCTTTATTGTAACAAAAATTTATTACAGGACACTGTACAGCCCTGACTCCCAAAGTAGCGATAGCTGTGTGTTGGGAGTCAGTTCCTATTCACAGGCAAAAAGAACACACAGTAGTTACAATAGTAGACAGTTATAGTTAATTAACTTTAAAATTGTATACTTAGACAATATATATTGATATATCTTTGTGTGTGAGTATATGAGGAAGAATGATTTATTGTGTATTTGAGGTTATGTGTTAAGATTTGTGTGTAGTGATGATGTGTGTGACATTATTCAATGTGATTATAAACTAAATTCTGCTTATCCCTGCAACATAGAACAACAATCTCTGCCTCCAAGAACTCTTATAACTTTGTCATAATATAATCACTTAAACTTATTTGAACTCCTCTCGTGCAGTAAAGGCTCTTGAGTTTCTACAAACTTTGAAAGCTTTTATTTTGTTCTCAGAGTAAAAGGTAGTTACAATAATTCTAACCTTGACATAGTTGAAAGATATGCGAATGGTACTAACTATAAAATAATTATTGAAATCCCAAAGATAGATATGTTTTATAATAAAGCACCGTGTACTACACGCAAAGATAAACACCTTAGAAAGTTAAGCAATCGTAGATCACATCCGGTCTCGCATTCATCAACGAAACACAACAGCACAAACGCTGTCATTTTCCCATTGATTTTCTGTGCGAAAGTAGTACCACCCTGGTCGAATTGGCCCGTTCGTGCTGAAATTAACGTGGCACTACTACCTTGTAAACAATCAGACTTGGACCTCAAAATAATTTGGGGAAAAATGTAATAATGAAGAGCCTCATCATTATCACCTATAAAAGTTTACACCATTAAGTATACCTTCAAATTTTATCATCGCTGCGAGAAGCAAAAAATGCTAAAGTTACTACCATTAAATAGTAGGAAGTTAATATTAAATCCTAACTAATCGAAACTATTTCTCAAAAATACAAATTTGAACCTCTCTATAAGTTACAAGTTTATCTAACAAAACACAATACGTTCTAAAATTTAATATCCTTTTGAAAGTTTGCCAAACTTCTAAATAAAGCACTTTTAGAATTTAAAACTTCTTACACAATACCGATAGCAACTAACAAACGATTTACAAGAGAAATATGTTCCTCTATTTCATGTTTTCAAATAAACAAAGGCGTTAAGGGCGATAAATCTCGAAAAGTTCCAATGTGTGTTCTCTGAGCTATCTTTAGCACAGCATGTGCATGCTAAATGCCTCTAATTTTATCCAAGAACTGCTGTTTAAATTTAACAATCTTTGCTTTATGCATGTTGTTGTTATTTATACTTACTGTTAAGGATTTTGATCGCACTTCCAAGAAACATTTAATTTCTGTGTTGGATATGGCAATGATTAATCTATTTAAAGTTTAATCTCAAGAATGTGTTCAAATGAATGTTTGATTTATCATATCTATGTTTGTACCTAGTGCACAGCACGTATGGTGTCTAATGGTTTAGATTTGAAACGGTTGCTACTTCACCAAATTTTTTGGGTTCAAATTCCACATAGAATAACACTTTGTGTGATCCACAAATTGTCGTCCCGAGTCCGAAAGTAATTTTTTGAAGAAACGAGAAAAAATAAATATCAATCATCCCTGAAATTATTTAATGTTTATTATTTTTGCCAAGACTGGTAAAGTTTGTAATTATGGTAATGTTGATGTACATGTTATGGTGCACATTTATCATAAAACATAACTTTATCGGGAAAGCTGTCATTTTAGTAATTACTGCTCACAGCTGCTGTTGAATTACAAGTGTGTCTAAAACAACTTGAACAAACATCGACTTGGAAATTAACTTAAGTTATTATTATAGCATACACGAGACTAAATATTATTGTTGACTTTGGTATTTACTATATGAGTTGCGAGTTTCTATGGATTTAGATTAGATTCTCACTAACTATTTCTATTATACGTCCCACATTCAAGTTATTACAAGTGAGAAACTTAAAACAAGTCTTGTGCGTTGCAGCCGAGATGCAACACAAGGCAGTTAAAGACATACATACTCGTATATCATACGAGTAATATGAGATATTAAATGCTGTAAAACTTGCTTTTAAAACTGTAAATTTGTTCAATGGGGCTAAAATATGAATCTTAATTCAATTCTTTGTATTTCCGCTTAAGATCTCGCTTAATATGTTATAAAAATGATGTATACTTACATTTTCGAATATAAGTTTTCATCATTATTTATATAAGCATGACTATTTTAGTCGTTTAGGCAGTAAGTTGATAAGAGTGGGAGAGTATCATAAATTCCAGATTATTTTTGTTGAAGAAATGCTCAATTGAACTGTAACAGTTTAATCACATTATTAGGTAAATTTTGGTAATTATAATATTAAACAATTTACCTATTAATTTTAATCTTTATGAATCTACAACAAAACATTCATCAAATTTAAAACGGAAGCCTGATTTACTCCCTCTGAAAGAAATGGGAATAAAAGAAAAATCTGAAACGATAAATTAGAAACCCCAAACAATTCAAGAAGAAATATTGAAATTGTACCATTGGTGAATAAATCAAATTTTAAAACAGACAAAACAACACGAAATTGCAAAAGTTTTCAACAAATCCTAGTTAAAAAAATACGGTCGCATAAAATCACAGAGCGAAGAAGTCTGAACTTTGGAAATACATCAGAATGAAATTGCTACTACTTCCGTTATAAACGGTTTGTTTCAGAATGGTATTACTACAATAGTGAATCCGATAATATCTGTATATAATAACTACTTTTTTCAAAAACTGAAATATAACAAATTGTTTAAGGAACGCTTTTGCTGAAAGATTACTATTTTCAAAAGTGGATTAGATCAATTATAAGCGGGCGGTTATCTTTTTATTGCAGAAATGGTTCTTCTCTTCATCGATGTTTTTTTAGTTCACAGAGAAATTATTTTAGTTCGTTGTGTTAGCAACAAACTATAGGAGTGATTTTTTTTTCACAAATTTATTAGTCTTATATAATTTAAGATTAAAAAGTACAACACGTGAACTACACTTTATATTTAGTTTTAACTAGAGATACTTCACGAAAAACAATCTCAATGTACCTGAAAAGGAGTTGATTTTGACTATTAAATCTAGATTAAGAACGAAGAAAATGATTTTACATACCAATAAAAGTATTGAATCAATCATATTGAAAACAGTTAACAAAGTATACAGACTACCTCCAGTTTTGAGTAGAGATAAGTTATTGAAAACGACAGTAAGCGTATTAAAGCTACGCACAACTTTTAACAGATTGAGCCTGAGGGATGTGTATTAATTTACAATAACAAAGCTATTTTATAAAAATGCTATATATCGATATTTTTTCAACCAGATCTTAGAGGCTTAGTAGATGAATGACGTGATCAATATCAAAAGAACGTGATGCCTTTATCAATGTGGGGAAGGTAAAACGGGACTATTTTGGTGCGTTCCGTGTGGTTGCCTTGATGAAAAGGTATATCAATATAGAGATAGTAAACGTGAGTATATGTGGCTATTCGCTCTCTGTATTCGTATATAGAGGTATAACATTTTCCTGTTTTTCAATTTTATTTGGTGGGTTAAAGTATGGACTGTGAGTTATTTTTGTTGTCAATCAATCAATCGTTATTAATAGAAAAACATACTTCTACTGTACTCAGTGTCACTATCTTGATTATTTAAGTAGTCATATATTATATCATATCATAAATATATACATAATATGTTCTTTAAATTTTTTCATGTACATTTGAGTGAAATTTACCAATTTTAATAATTTGTCTATTGTTACCACACTTTATTGCAGACACCAGATTAAATTAGTATTATTATTATCTTTTTTCATTGCAATCGTATTTTACTTTTTTCATCTCATTTTACGATTATCTTTTTTCAATGGTAGGTATAAAAAATGTAATGAGACAACAACCAAATAGTAAATAGAAACGTTAGAAAGATTAATGGTGGAACTTAAAAGAAGAATACGGCAAAAGCTTTGTCTTAAATTTTAATTATAATCAAAATGTTATTTATTACCTAACTATCTAATCAAGTAAATGAACACTTAATCGAAATATTATTGGGAGTGTGAAAATAATCCTTTGAACGTTTTTTAAATAGTTTATTTAGATTTGAGTAAGGTTTATGCTATTTTAATAACCTATTTCAACTGTGCTTTTATTGATTTGTTAGCGAATCAGTCAGTCAGGTTTTTTTAAAATAGAGCAACGGACTTCGGAGGCAAATACCTTACATACTTTAAATACAAATGGTTGACGCAAGTTGTAACTCACTGTATCTTGAGACGGCAAACCATGTCGTGCGGTGTTCCGCAGGGGTCTGTCTTTGAACCACTCTTGTGGAACATGGAATACGACTTGCTCCATAAAGGTCGTCTCCCCTTCGGATTGGGCGTAATTTGTTACGCTGATCTCAGGAAGCGGCGCACCTGGCCACTTGGGGCGTCCCTTTGGTGGTTGGGTGCATTGAGGCGCTGGGCATACGGGTGACCCTGAACAATACTGAGGCCCAATTGTTACACGGGCCGTCCTGGTCCGCCCCCCGGCGCCTCCATCGTGCTCAACTCGGTCTCCGCAACGATTCGGGCCAAGATAAAGGAACGGAGGCCCGTGTAACAACAGGGCCTCCGTCTCATTCAGGGCCACCCGTAAGCCCAGCACCTCAACGCACCCAACCACCAAAGAGACACCCCGGGTGGCTAGGTGCACCGCCTCTTGGAAAACTCACAAATGAGGCCTACCATAACCACTATGGCACTGAATTGCATAAGTACTTTCATCACGCTCTAGAAAATTTCATATAGAACTTGCTATGTATAAATAAATTTTATTTATTTTAGTGTAAGATGTACATTGATAGGTACCAAGGTTATCTATAATTCGAGTTTCAAAATATTTAAGTACGTCTTTTTAATACCTACTTTTTTTTTTAATACGTTGAATCTAATTTAAATTTCACACAAAAAATATGGGCAAAACCACAATGTTAATTACAATATTTAACGCCGCTATCTTTCAAAGACGCTTTCATAATTATTCCACTCAGTGGGCCGGTAGTGACGACTGCATCAGAGGATATTTCCATCATTTTATTATGGCGTGCACCTATTTATTTATATATTATTTATTTAAAACTGGATTTGTTTGCAGCGATGTAATGCATGTTGTTTAAACATTAGTAAGATTATAAATATTTAACTTCATCTTCATTTTGTTTTGAAATTTGTCGAAATGCTTTAAAAGTTTACGACAAGAGATAAAATATTAGAGCTATTCTGGTGTAACATTTATGAAATTATCACAATATTCCTAAGTGTGCTTACCCGAACGGGCAGAAACGTGAGGGTAGACGACTGTGCCACATGCGGATATTTAATTCTGCCACTATAAAGTCGATGTTATTCACTGCAATTTGATGTGCTTCAATATTTTTGTTAATTCAATTAATGTTCCTCGTGAAAAAAAATCGAGAGCATGGTATCCGGGGGATTTATGGCCAAAAAAAGGAAAGGGGCACGCCGGCAGATGAAATAAATGCCTGTTTGAAAAAATCTGTATTATAGGTAAATGTAAAAAAGGTGGATAATATTTTACAAATATTGCAATAACAGAATCAGATTGCTTCATTTAATATTTTTTTATAATGACACGTTAACAAAGTTGCAGATCAAGTGACAACTATTAATAGAAAAAAATTGTCCGCGCAAGCACCCTGCGCCGCCTGTCCTGTCACGTGACCTGACGCGAGTTTATACGTCCTCTCTCCATCCGTCTTACGAATTTTCGATCAGGTCACGTGACCTGATCGAAAGTTTTAAAGCGCGAGTTTATAAATTTTAACCCATTCCAAAAAAGTACACAGCGCTGCTAAAGAAGTTTTCACTTCAAAAAGCACGAAAGAATTTTACAGCAGTATAGGCTGTTGGTTTGGGATTAATGTACGATGTCCCACAAAAGCAATCGAAGGACTAGATAGGCTAGATAACAAGGATGTCATGGGATGGATGGTGATAATTTCAACTGGTGGCTTTAGACCCTTCCATTTATTACTAGGGATACGCCGGTAGACGGAATAAATGCATGTTTAAAAATATCTGTATTACGAGTACACGTCAAAAAGTGTTGTCTCATTACAAATATACGAGTACAATTTCGCAATAATTTTCAAGTAGAGCAATATGCAACTGCTAGTCTAAAAATCAAAGAAGACGACAAGATTACACTGAGACGTGAATTCTGTCAAATTGCCGATAGCAAAGATGACCTAAAAATAATGTTTATCTTGATCTTAAAATAGGGAAATAATAGTGCTGAATAATGAGATAGTTAATCAAATAAACGACCGAATCATGTCAGCCTTAAAGGGAGTTGTTGTCACATAGCTCTCAGTAGACAATGTCAAACCATACTCCATAGAGTTTCTCAAATCTTTAGAATTATAAAAAGTGACTTTCTATAAGTTCAGGTGAAAAGTTGGTGTTCCACTCCTATTAATGGTACAAATTACACATCTGGGGCACGACATTATAAAAGCTACAATCATGACTGGAATAGCAAAAGGATATAATTGTTTAGATTTCCTGTATTCCATTAATTCCAACTAAGCCATTTCAATTTAAAGAGTGCAGTTTCTCCTGAAAGCAGCATGTATATTAACAATTAACAAAGCTCAAGGACAGACGTTTAAACTTGCAGGATTTCATTTAGAACTTTTTTTTCCTAGTTCAACTCTATGTTGCATGCTCACGTGTTTGCGTGAGCATGCCACACGCACGGCACGGCACGCGTGCGTGGGGAAAGATTTTTTTGATGTAAGCATCGTATATACACGATGCGTGCATCAAAAAAAAACTTTTTTTATTTGTTGTTCTGGCTAATCTCTGGAACGACTGGAACGATTTTGACGAGACTTTAACTGATAGACAGGTGATAATATAAGGAGTAACTTTGGCAATTCTTTTGGAATTGGTGTTCCTCCATGGCGTTGATGTCGTACCAATATTAACATCGCGAGACTCAGCTATTTTCTAAATATTAATTAATTATGTTTTTTTTTTTGAGAACGATGGTCTCAACAGTTCAGTGCACATTATTTGGGTTATTACCTAGAACTATAAAAAATATTCCATTACCGAACCAAAAGAACAATGTAGGTACTTGCAAGGTTTTACTGTAAATTCCTGCAAGAATAAGTTGTTAATTAAAACTTTTAACAGGAAGCTAACAATGCACATTCTAGGAAATCTAAAATGTTACATACCTCAAACACGTTTTCAGAATTATGAAAAACTTTTATTATCATGTTAATTAGACTAACGCTAATTAGTTTTCGACATGTAGCGTAACTTCCATTTAGAATTTCGTCTTAGGAAAACGAGGACCTCATTTCTCCAGTTTTCTGCAATTTATATAAAATTAAAAGACAATTTCTTTTGTGATTCATGAAATTTTCATAAATTAATTTTTTTTTTTTTATATTCAATTTTATTTAATTTTATTTTTTATTAATTGTTTGGTTATTTACCCAGATATCTACCTCATGGAAAAAAAATATAAGTACGCGAAATACGCATAAACACACAGTTTCTTGCGTAGTTAGTTGCATGACGGGGTACATGAAGCATGTGCACTTTTCTGATGCGACGTGATTGGGTATTAAAAACTATTTGTGACACCAATTTGGCACTATCAATATTTCCATTTATAACATCATACAACAAACACATGTCCAAGACATACGTCTGTCCTCAAGAATCAACAAGCCATGTTCTTTACAACTTTGACGATAAGTCATGACTGGTTTACAGAAACGATAATAAAAGTGATCTACAAGTTTTTTTGTAAATGTTCTATTTGATTTAAGTAGTTTAAATCTAGTTTAGATTTTTATCTACATTTTTAAATACATAATTTGATAGATGTAGCTAACATTCATTAAACTTGAAGGATAAGTAACAGAAGACGAAATATAATGTGTTACATTAATAGTTGAGAAGAGTGTTATATTGTGTTAAGCCATGAAGTTACAACGTCTCAACTAATCACCTACCAGCGAGTTAACTCAACTCAACAGCACCCGGTTTAAATATAGAAGTACTGTGTTGCCACTCGATGCAAGATATATTAAAATCACCCGCCAACACGTAATTGCATTTTTAGTTAAGCCAATAATTACATCGCCGGTGCTGTCATTCGCATAACAATGGACGCCGTTAATTTACAGCATGTCATTAATATGAAGGAGAAACAAAGTAGGCGGTAGCACACAGTACTAGTGTCCCACAGCCTTGTGGGACACAAGTACTAACAGTTAAAAAGTCAGAGCAGACAACGTCGACTACTACCTTTATGCTTCGATCTGTTAAAAAGCTAGTGACTCATTCGCATATTTTCTCGAGAAGCCCATAAAAGAAAGCTTCGAAATTGGACTATCCAACACCGAAATAATTTTTCAATTCGGACCAGCGGTTCCTGAGATTAGCGCGTTCAAACAAACAAACTCTTCAGCTTTATTATTAGTATAGATTAGTATAGATAAGTGATATCTCACCTCTACTATATACTACTATCGTTTCAATGACATATACATATCTATATCATATGTAATAAGAAAGTTAGAGACATGCAATACGATAGTTAAACCATTCAATACACACATTAAATACTCGTTATCGCACCGAATGAAACCATACATATATGTATGTATTCATGTGGGAAATTAGGACCACATTGAGGCTTACATTGAGATATAATTAATGAATACCTAGGGCTTAGTATACATGGGCTCTTCCAAAATAGTTAGTGAAATGCAAAATAGTTAGAATATAATAAAAGTTTAATTACACCTTTTCAAAATGTCCCCCTCCAATTCCAATGCATGTCGAAAATAGGTCATTTGTCGAAATTAGTTCTTTGCCGTTACACCTGTCACATTGTACTTCTAAATCACCTGAAGGTTGACTGGGAGAGAATGTCTCATGGCATTTAGTCCACCTTTGTACGGTATATGCCATTATATGCTATACCATCGTCCTACGCGACAAAAATTTCATCCCTATCATCTAGATGGTTGGCAGTCCACAACTGTGCGCTTTTTCAGAAACTTTCTGCCTCTCAACAAAACTGTGGAATGAGCTGTCGCCGGCAGTGTTCCCTGAGTAATACGACCTTTAAACTTTCAAGAAAAGATCACAGTCCTTCTTAAAAGGCCGGCAACGTACTAATTCTTTTTTTTTTATTGTATAGGAGGCAAACCAGCAGACGTATCGCAACACCAGAGGTGTCACAAGTGCGTTGCCGACCTTTTAAGAAGGAGTACGCTCTTTACTTGAAGGTAGAAGAAGAGGGTCGTATTGGTAAAGTTCCCCTATACAATAAAAAAAATATGCAATAAGTTTTAAATAAATAAAGGAAAATACCAGCTGAAATTTTTCAATGGCCTCGTCTGCAGTAAAAAAAAATGCTTTTTTTAATTTCCTTTTAAAAAGAAAGAGGAGTTTGTATTTATTCTGTGGCTATAAATTTTCGGAAAATATATGTAACTTTTTCATGATTGATTCATTACATTATTAAGGCGTCTTTGTTAACTTATAAAACTTAAATTGCATGAAACATGATTTTTATTCGACTTCAAAAAAGGAGGAGGTTCTATATTTCACTGTATGTAGGTGTCTTTTTTTAATATGATTATGAAATTTAGAAAAATAATGTATTTATAAACTTACCTCAATCACCCAATCCAATCAAAAATGAAAAATACATACTACATAACACAACTAATACAAGAAAGAAGAAAGAATTCAAAGAAAGAAAGAAAAAGAAAATCAAAACGTTCTGCCACCATACTGAGCGGTAGCAGTGCACGAAGCGCGCGCGTGGATACCACCTTGAGCAGGCACAGGCACCCGCCGCTGCTGCGAGGCGTAATCTCTTGGCGCATACAGGCCTATCTACCGCAGGACGGCTGGGTCATGTATGTGACCAAGAAGCACTTTGAACATATACATAGCCAGAGTCACCTCTCTCCTCACCTCCAATTTATAATATTCTACTGTGGCCAAAACAAACAGTGTAGGATACACCAACGTGTATCCTGGGTACACACCATAAACCTTGCAATATAAAAATCTTTAAAAAATGTTTTGTATACTTTCCAACATTAATTTATATTCATTTTCGGATGGAAACCAGATACTGAAATTGCATACCAGGTGCCTTTTACTAGTGCTTCGTATGACGCTCCAAAGCTGTGATATTTATAAAATGATTTGCGTGCCTCATTACGATATGCTTTTTTACATACATCAGGAATGTGTTAAGTTAATCTTAAGTTTGTTCTAAGACGAATGCCCAAGTGCCTGATCTCATTTATCCGCTGCATAGGAGGACCCGCCATTTGATACTGGTAGCGACCAGGAACATGCGATAGACTGAAAGATTGTACAGAGCACTTGGATTTATTAAAATAAAGTTTATTTTCAAGGCTCCATCCCATCACCCAATCTATGTTCTCTTCCCAGCCTGTCATGGTATGCATTTTGTGAAATTTCCTTGAGCATTTTAGGTCATTCACAAAAAGTAACGGTGTGGAGCTAGTAACTACTTCTGATAATCTATTTATCATTAGGATAAAAAGCAGAGGTCCCACATTACCCCTTGATTGACCCCAGATCTCGGAGAAACATCCTCCACAGTTCACATTACATCTCATCTCATTCATAACATATTGCCAGCGGTACAGGATCTGCCATTCTCCTTTACAAACAGTGTGATCATACGATGGCCACGATTATAATTTGATTTTCGTGTGAGTTTATCTACGTGTACAACTTTATGAGCAGCCAGGTTGCCAAGACCTCAAGTAATTATTAAGTTTATATGCAATTAACGATTATAGTATACCCTGTTGCTTTTTATGCTATTAACAATTTCAAAACTTGGAAGGAGCGCACTTTGATACAAACTTTTACCCGGTTATTAAAGAAGTCTTCAACAGACATCTTTGATGAATGTGGCTTGAATTATTAACGGGAAATGCACTAACTATTTTACACTTTAAATAAGACAATAGAAGTGACGTCACTAGATTGTAATTGGATGTGTAGGCTACCTTTATATACTTTATTTTACGATATAAATATGGTCTTAACTTCAGACACAAGTTTGTTTGTTGTACTGTCATCCGCATAACAATGAATGCCGCTAATTGGCAGCATGTCATTGTTATGAAGGGGGAACAGAGTTGACGATAGCACACAGCCTTGCAGGACACCAGCATTCACAGGCATGGAGTCAGAGCATTCACCGTCGACTACGACCTTTATGCTTCTACAGGCCAGAAAGCTAGTGACTCAATCGCATAATTTCTCGGGAAGCTCATAGGAAGGGAGCTTCAAAAGAAGCGCTTTGTGCCAGACCCGATCGAAGTCTTTCGCGATGTCCAAACTAACTGCCAAGGCTTCTCCCTTAGTCTTAATCACCTGAGCCCAGAGATGTATCAGGTATGCCAGAAGATCACCAGCTGATCGACCCTTACGGAAACCGTACTGCTGATCGCTAAGCAGATGATGATCCTTTAGGTACCGCAGGAGTTGATGGTTAATGATGGATTCCATTATTTTAGAGAAGGGGAAGTTATGGCCTGTAGTTAGTCCGATTTGAGCGATCGTCCTTTTTAGGGATCGGGTAGACCAATGCTGCCTTCCATGATGTCGGGACTACGCCAGTTGAGTAGGAGAGCCGAAAAAGACGCGTTAAGACCGGTGCCAATTCTGGAGCGCTCATCTTCAACACAATAGGAGGGATTCCATCCAGGCCACTCGACTTATGGATATCAAGTGGTAAATAGTAGCCTGTGATTCTGATGTATAACTTTTATTATTACTGTAAAGTTTCATAACAAACATCCAAATATTCATTCTCATAATTTTTTATATTTATGATAATAGTGGGATTTTAATGAAACACGACTTTCTTTCCATTTTGTCATTTAGGTACCTACAATTCATATGTAAATAAATGTTGTAAGGAACTGGGTACGCTTAAGGGGTAGAAAGTCTAAATCTATCTATAGTCCCAACCTTCAATATACTTTAACTAAATTCGAATCCATAACTTTATAGTAAGGAAGGCCAGACGCCTAGAATATATCTTCAAAACGTAGTTTATTAGTTTTGCCAAAGTTTAAATTACAACTTCTAACAAGATACTAACTGGTTTCGACTGGCTATCAAAGTACATCGTCGTTCTGAGGTAGCTAGGGGCCACTGCTGAAGATAAAAGCTATTCATTTACTTCTGCGACGACGAGTTGATAATTTAGTTTTGAAATAGGTTTATTTATCATTCCTTACTAATCTAAAATTTACACCTCGAAATAATGGAAAGCTGTCTGACATTTACTGTTAGCAAAAATACCTTAAAGTTTATATGTTTTTTTTATATAAATGAGCCCGCCAAAGTGACTACTCTGCCTAATAGAAAGTATAAACAGAAACAAAGAGTCAATATACAGTGGACAACTCAAATGCTGTCATTACAGGTTGATCTTCTGTACGAGGTCTCTTTTACCTTTAGAATAAATGTGAAATGAAGTATTTTGACTATTATTGCACCTGTGATATGAAGCCAGCTGGCGTGATGTAAATATATATCTGTAGAGGGTAGAAATGCACACTAAGAACGCGCTAAGCTTGAGGTCTCGGGTTCAAATCCTGGGTCGGACCAAATGTTTGTGGAATCTGCAAATATTTGTTTCGGAGTTTGGGTGTTTTCTATGTATAATATGTATGTATTTACAAAAAAAAGTATATATAAGTATTTATATCAGTTGTCTAGTACCCATAACACAAGCACTGCTTAGTTTGGGACTAGATGGCGTTGTGTGTTAGATGTCCGAAATATTTATTTATTTATTGAGGACTATAAAATAAAAGCTATGAGAACATTTACTATGGGAGAATGGATTTTAGTCAAGACCTCATTATATTAACACTGATATAATTAGTAAGTTAAGTAGTGCCATACACAAATCCAAAGTACAATGTTTGTATATTTTCATGTCGTTTACCTAGGAATTTTAATATTAATATGTTAGGAAAAAAAACAAAATTCAGCATAAAACTAAAGTAGAAATTGTACAATATTATCAACTCAGTGTAACTTTTATTATTACCATTGTAACGAGTTTCCTATTTACTTTTTACCTGCCAGTAGTAACGACTTTTTTATACCTGTAATATAATGACATCTAAAGCTAAAAATAACGTCTTAATTTAACTTGAAACCTAATTACAGTCGTTTCAGTAAAGCTGTCGTCTCGCTTTATGCGAGCATCTGCGGGTTTATGAAGACCCTGAATTTTTATTTTTTATTTATGTAGTCAATAATCCCAATGATAACTGTTTATTACTGCTATTGAAAATATAAAAACTTAAAAAAAAAATTAATGTACACAAATCTGTCATTTGTATTCTTAATAAACATATCATCATCTTCTAGTCTTTTATTCGAATTAAGTGGCATATGTTGATCGGTCGACTGTCAAAAAATATTATGTAGGTTGCATGTGATGTGCACTGAGTTTATTTCTTAATTTTTTTTCTTAAGACCAAATTGGCCTCGAAAAAGCTAGGTGTGCTCAACAGATCGAGGCAGTATTTCACTCCGGCCCACCGCCTTCGGCTTTATAAGGCGCAGGTTTGGCCTCACATGGAATACTGTCCTCATCTTTTGGGCAGGGGCACCCCAATACCAGCTCCTCCCTCTGGACCGCATTCAGCGGAGGGCAACTCGTATCGTCGATTGCCGGGATCTTTCAATTCGGCTAGACTCTCTGGCGCTGCGTAGAGATGTGGCTTCGCTGTGCATCTTCTACCGCATTTACCATGGGGAGCTCTCCGAGGAATTGTTCGGATTGATCCCTGCCGCATCTTTCCGCCATCGTCCTACGCGACAGAAATTTCATCCCCATCATCTAGATGGTTGGCAGTCCACAACTGTGCGATTTTCCCGAAATTTTCTGCCACGCACAGCAAAACTGTGGAATGAGCTGTCGCCTGCGGTGTTCCCGGACTAATACGACCTCCAAACCTTCAAGAAAAGAGCGTTCCTAAAAGGCCGGCAACGCACTTGTGACGTTGCGGGTATCCATGGGCGACGGTAGTCACTTACCATCAGGCGATACGTCTGCTCGTTTGCCCTCTATATAATAATAATAATAATAATTAATAATAATATATTGGGATCGATCTATTATTACAGATAGGACTATTGTTGCCAATAGGCCTGATATTGTGGTAATAGATCGATTAGAGCGACGCGCAATAATTATCGATGTCGCCGTTCCTCATGACGAGAATCTCGTGAAAGTCGAAAAAGAAAAGCAAATAAAATATTTGGATTTATCTCACGAGATTGTCGATATGTGGAATGTGGATTTGGTAATAATTGTTCCGATAGTCGTATCTGCTCACGGATTGATAGCCAGGAGCCTCGACCAACACCTTAAGAGGCTCACGTTAGAAGGCTGGATCAAGGGTCTGATACAGAAGGCAGTCCTTCTTGACACGGCACGCATAGTGAGGAGGTTCCTGTCTTTGGAGACCTAACCACCGGTTTCTTTGTCCCTGTACCCGAAGTCGGTGGTCCACTATTTTTTATATTTTTAAATGTATTTGTTTTATATGTATATTTAAAAATGTAATCTATATGTATATACAAAAGGAATAAAGAGAATAATAATAATAATAATAACGCTAACGCATCTTTTACGCACCTGATTCAACTATTTTACTCTGTTACTTAACATAAATAGAAACAAGTCAAAGGAATTATAATGAAAGCAATCTTGTTTCTTGTAAAAGATAAAATATATTGGGAGTTTAGATTAGAGAGCTTGCTTGAAAATGAATTACTTTTCAATTAGCTTAAAGCTTTTTGGCGGCAAATAGTTTGTTTTTGTAATTTATTTATCTGTCCCTAATGTGTATCTAATGATTTCTTTTTATTTCATATATATATATTAAAATATTTTTTTCTTTTATATCTGATAAAATAACAAGACCTTTGGTAGGTAATTAATTTGACCTTTGAATTGTTAGCATTTTTTTTTGCTGAAACCCCCGTTTACCACCAACTGGTTGTTACGTGAGAACTCGAACCGATAAAAAACCTAAACTACCCTGAACTAAAAGAAGAACTAAAATACCCTGCACTTTTAAATGCTTTACACTTTTCAATTGTATTCGCTGTTATGGTTGATCTTAATCATATTTTTAAGGAGTTTATTATAAATTATTTTGTGAAATCAGAAAAACTGCGACTGCGTATGTAGTCCATGTGACTAGTGCCTTCTCATTTAGGGCACGACTACTGCAGGGTTAAATAGTTTCTGGCTCATTATCTACACTAATATTATAAAGAGGAAAACTTTGTTTGTATGTTTGTTTGTAATGAATAGGCTCAAAAACTACTAGACCGATTTTAAAAATTCTTTCACCATTCGAAAGCTACATTATCCACAAGTAACATAGGCTATATTTTATTTTGGAAAAAAATAGGGTTCCGTAAGATATTTGGGTTTTTCGGACACAAGGTGTAAAAAATCAACCAGAAAAGTTACTTATTTTGCGTACGCTGCCTAAACTATAAAAGACAGAACCATAAAATGTTCTAATTAATCGTAGATCCTATAAATATCTACAAACAAATCTGCGACACACTATATCTATCCATGTCGAGTGAGGCACAACAACCATTTTTTTATTTTAAAATCTTGAATTTTTTTAGACTACATTTAAACGCGTTTATTTTACTCATGCTATCAATCCTTCAAATATCAAAATAAATTATTTCATCACTAGCTACAGTTTATATAGATAATATTTGGTCTTTGAATAATAAAAAATGGACGTTTGGTTTTGATGTTATGGCAAAATTAAAATATGTTTTACGCATGGGCAACTTTACGTTGCCCTATCACGGGTTGGGCTCCCGACCCGACCATCAGTATATTTTGTTACCTGAAAATAATTTAACGTCAAATGCTGTTTATAGAGAAGCTCTACAATAGTCGCTTTAGTTATCTATCCTAAAACAACGGGTTGCACTTGGGGACTGCCGGCAGAAGTGAAAACTTAGTATTAATTACATTTAAATATTTTCCTCATTAACAACGTTAACATCCACAGAAAGACAATCTGTGTAGCATACGGATAATGCCTGCGTCGTCGATGTTAGTGTCGGTATCTGTGAATTGACCTGGGAATCATTTTGCTGACCGTGTCTTTCCTGGGTAGGCTTTTTGCAGCGGTAACCGTCATCCACGCGGTCGGAGCCGCGGGCGACCGCTAGTGAGAACTACAGATGGATCGGGCTGTTAGGAATTAGAAGTGCGCGGTAACCTTAACCCTCTCCTGAGAGGAGACGCTAGCCCAGCAGTGGGATATAATTGCGGCGTGGTGTTACGGGGTCTTTGAACATCGCCAACGCCTTCAATAGTCTGCCATTTAGCTGCATCAGGGAAGCACTCCAGTATCACGGGGTGCCAGATTACCTGAGGTGGCTAGTGGCAGACTATCTAGAGGAGCGTACCGTCGTGTACGAGAACCAAGAGGGCGTCTTGAGACGGCGACCTATGTCGTGCGGCGTTCCGCAGGGGTCTGTCCTCAGACCACTCCTGTAGAACGTGGGGTACGACTGGGTCCTTCGAAGTCGTCTTCCCTCCGGGCTGGGCGTAATTTGTTACGCCGATGACACTCTTGTCGAAATGGGGCGAATTTCCAAGAGGCGGTGCGCCTGGCCACCAGGGGTGTCTCTCTGGTGGTTGGGCGCATTGAGGCACTGGGCTTACGGGTGGCCCTGGTTAAGACGGAGGCCCTGATGTTCCATGGGCCCCATCGTGGTTCGCCCCCCGGCGCCTCCATCGAGGTCAACTTGGTCCTCGTACTGGTTTGGGTCCAGATGAGGTATCTGCGCCTGATCCTCGACGGTAGGTGGATCTTCGACGAGCACTTCCGACAGCTTGCCCCGAAGCTGGTCGACGCTGCCTCTGCCCTTGGGCGACTCTTGCCCAACCTGAGTGGAGCCAGCGTCGCAACGAGACACCTCTACACGGTAGTTGTCCGGTCGATGGCACTATATGGTACCCGCCGACAAACCGCCCCGCCGCAAACCCCGGCGGGGTGAAGGCCGGAGGGGGTTTCCAAACGTAAAAAAAAAGCAGTGGGATGTAATGGTTTGTTGATGAGTTGATAATTGTGCGATAGCCTTGGGATTTACTTCCGTTTCACAAATCACGCCAGTACCCGAAAGTTAGCCTATCGTTAGTTTTATTATTATCATAACAAATTACTTATAGTTATTATACACGTACTCGCTTTCATTGTAACCTTCGTTTATTTTAGTTACTTATAAAATCAAGGTATCATAAAAACACGCACTGAGTAAGTAGTTCTTAATAAAAAAACAACAACTGGGTATTATTTCTAATAAATCTTTTTGGTTATATAAGATTTTTATCGAAACATGAAGCTTTCGTTTTGTAGTTTTGGCGGTATGCCAAATGTCAATCAAAGTCTTTTTGTTTTTTAATATCGTGGACTAGCATTTTATTTAGTGTTTTTTCCTATTGGCTATAATTTGAGCGTAGTACCGTTTCTATCATTGTAAGTAAAAAAAATCTAGTATTTTACTGTCTAATAAGGGAATTGAGGAGCACAAGTAAAACACCTCCGTTCGATACCACGATTTAATCAGAAAGAACAATCTCGACTTATTTTAACATTATTAAAATAATATATTCAAATCGCCCTCAAACATTGCAACTTCATCTTTATTTATGAGTACAATAATAACACTAGAAATTTATACTAAAATAGCATAAAACTAATCAGTAAATTTATAACTACACTAGCTGACCCACGCAATCTCGTTTGCACAATAATATTCTCCCGTTTTTTTAAATTTCTTCATTGGTGCTCCGCTCCTGTTAGTATTAGCGTGATGATATCGAGCCTATAGCCTTCCTCGATAAATAGACTATCCAACGCTGAAAGAATTTTTCAAATCGGACTAGCGGTTTCTAAGATTAGCGCGTTAAAACAAACTCTTCAGCTTTAATATTAGTATAGATTAATAAATAGAAATAACAATACTACTATTGAGAACATGCACGATAGTAGCGCCATCGCGCAAACGCAACTTTTGGGGAGGTTTTTCAAATTGTAAATGACAAGTTCTTATTATTTTATATAAAATAAAGTATATACATAATATATAGAAATATAATAAATGGTGTTTAGAGGTATTTGTTACAAACAGTAATAGAAAAAATGAATGTTAGTATAAAAACTGGTTTTGAGAGTGTAAAACACAAAATGTATAATAAAAATTGCAATAGTTATTTAATACTGGCCAATATTATTCGGTAAAAATCGGTGACTTTAACACTCTGTTAACTAAAATTGGCAGTAATAAGGACTGCCGATAGAAGTGAAAACTTATAACTTAGAATGTTATTTGTAAAAGATTATGTGTAAAATTAGAAATTTCATAATGTTTAAATTAAAATTATCAACATCAAATATTAGCATATCGGTGACTCGAAGTCATAAGATTTTCTCCTACCAAAAAATGCTCAACAAGGTTAAATAAGTTTTTCAGTACAACAAGTTACGTCAGTACAACGTCAGTACTCTTATAACCTAAAACGAAAACACATTTTAGTATTCTACAGTAGATAAAGTATATTTAATAACATTTAAGTTAATTTCTTGCAGACCAATAACTCTCGGGTTGTCACTAGAGTAAAATGCAGTTGTGTTTATAACCAGAGCGCCAATGTTGGTGCCGTAATATGTACATGCTATATTATATCTATTAAAATCCTTGATCTAATTTTCAGTCTGCTTTATGTAAAACATATAATTTACACTTACTATTTCCGCAGTTATTAGTAGTTTACAATACAGTAACAGCACCCATTTTTGAAACAATTGTCAATTTACATGTTTTACTAAGCTCTTATTGTTGTACATTTTGCTACCCCAAGCGCTGCGATCGTTTCCTATACTGGGAGTATACACTTCGCATGATCCTAACACACATACATGTGTGACACATAATTAATTAATATAAAAATATATTAAATTAATTTTGTGTTTAAATGACTATTTTTATAGTCATAAAACACAAAATAGGTTTAAGTGTAAAGTTTAAATCCTAATTTATATTGATCTTTAGTGCCCCTGCACGCATTTACTTTCTTTTTTACGTGTCAATTCATCAATGCGGTCAATATTCTTTTCCCTTCCCTTTACCTTATTGTAATAATTTTTTTTAATAAAGGCTCTAAATCGAACATGATTATGTCTAATTTCACAGTAACTACCAACATGTAAAAAGTTTCAAAAAGTTATAAATACGTAATACCATATTACAAAGACTCCATCAAAACATATAACAATATATCGTAACGTTGAATTCTCAACTTTGGCATTTGATTCTTAAAGAGCCTGGTTGACCCCAATCAGATCGTCTCATATCAGGTAAGTTACACAAAAATTATAATCAGCATAATATGACTTCGTCTTTGTCTATTTTTTGACCGTAAAACATGTATATATTTATAAGTTTTGCTGCGGTCTACAGGTTATGTTTCAGTAAGTTTTTTGACAAAATTGCCAAAAAGATTCAGAAATTATAACAATGAAGAATTTCTTGGGTGAGAACCCAAAATGTGCTTATTACTTAAGCATACCAAATGTGAATGAATTACCTGATTATGTACGTGCTTCGAATTGTAATGGATTGCTTTGGCAATAATGTAAAGTTCCTTCAAAGAATTATGCAGTATTTTGTTAAATTTTACCCTTAGTACCAAAATGTGGGTGGATTATATTAGCAATATTATTAAATTTTTTTACCTTTCAATTGTTTTAAACAATTTTCATTTCAATAAAGCAGAATCAAACCAAACCATTACAAAGTAAAGCTGTTTTAGCTTAGTAAGCTGCTGGTGTTTCGACTTTTTTAGCCATTGTATAATTAATTAGCATTTGTTGGCCTTGTTGGCATTTTTCATCTTTTTAAGTAATTGAAGACATGTATTTTTTCATGGCTCTTTTTAGATGGGTGTTACTGTGATACCGGGATTTGATATATGTTTAAATATGTGAAAGTATCAAGTTGATTAATGTACACTTTAAAGGCTCTTAAAGAGTTGTGCCAATAGAGCTAACATTTTGACGTGATATACCCGATTGAAAGATTGTTTTGATCTACTATTCGCGTGAGTTTAAATTCGAATTTCTCATTAATGGAACTAATACGTGTCACAATATGTGTAGATACCCAGCATACATGCTTTAATCAGTGTTATTTTAGAGTTGATATGAATTTAATTATAGTCATCTCAAACCAAAACTAATATGTGTTATACTTATTAAGTAACTTCAAACGTTTCTTAGAGGAACACATTTTCCCAATCTAAGTATATCGGAGCTAAATATCAAAAGGATGTAATTAAGATAGGAGGAAATTATGTACATTTCTATATATTAAACTGTAAAGGAGTATTCATACAAATAAGTACCTAGTAATTTATTTAGTTATTAGTAGTCATTTCTGAAATTCGATATTAATTTAATAAAGAGTTTCACGATTAAGGGATTTCTCATTTTTTTTTCCTCGCATGCTTGTGTATGAACTATATCCTAAAAATATTATTGATATTGACTTTAAACATTAAGAACATATCCATGCTATTTTTTTTATTTTCACATAAATCACGTTTTGAAAATTCTTTCATCAATGGAAAATCACTTTTTCAACGAGTAATGGAGGCTAGTTTGTGCCACAAAAGCCGACATATATGCGGGCTTATAATATAGATATTGAATAGATTTGTTATAATATCATAAAAATTAAGACACGTTTATATAAGAATGTTAAACGCCTATTGCACATTTATCTGAATACACATTTACTTATTGAGGTAATGCTGTAAAATTATTGTAACTTTAACAGCTTGAGTCACTTACACTTATCCCGAGTTCCATTAAAGTTTTAACTCCCCTACCTGAATATAATAAATAAATATAATAAATAATTATTTCGGACAATTTAACACACAACGCCATCTAGTCACAAGCTAAGCAGAGCTTGTGTTATGGGTACTAGACAACTGATATAAATACTTATATACTTTTTTTTGGTAAATACATACATGTTATACATAGAATACACCCAAACTCCGAAACAAATATTTACAGATCATACAAACATTTGATCCGACCCGGGAATCGAACCCGAGACCTCAAGTTTAGCAGTTCCATACGCTACCACTACGCCACCGAGGCAGTCAAAATATATTTACTCGTACTTTAAACGAAACCACTTTGTTTTCACTCTAATTGATTTAATTTTTAATTTAATTCTGCCCGAGGCTCCGATAATATCGGTTATCGCAGTAAAGTAAAGAGTAAAATAGACTTTATTCTGCCTCAAATATGAAAGTATTCCCATTCCCATTCCCATTATATTTGGTATAATTAATATCAGGGTAGCGGTTTAAAAGCATGAACCTAAGATAGGAAGGTAGAGTTACTTTCCAATCTATAATATTAGTATGGATTATTTAAATACTGAAGCTAAAATCTCTAAATGGAAACCTAATATAATTATGTGGAGATTTCATAATTACTCTGTACTTATTTTTCGTAGTTAAATCAGGCAATTTTTTTTTGTAGGTAAATCAGTTGGATCCCTTGAGGTAAGTAACAACCGACCCCCATGGACATCTGCACTTCAAGAATCACAAGTTTTTTTTTTTATTGAATAGGAGGCAAACGAGCAGACGTATCACCTGATGGTAAGCGATTACCGCCGCCCATGGACACACGTAACACCAAAAGCGTCACAAGTGCGTTGCCGAACTTTGGTTTGTAGTTTCTATTGGATCGAAAATATCGTATGCGACAATTTGTTCTATACGTATTTGGGCGTACATAAGCACATACTACATTTTTTTTCACTAAGCATTTCAGCGTACGTGAGTGCATAAGACAATGCGTTCCATAAGTATCTGAACGTACGCGAGTGCATGCAACAGTTTGTTCCATACGTATTGGAGCGTACGCGTTAGTTCCTGTAAACAAAATTAGGTACCAAATTATTGTAAGAGTATTATACTAAATTTATATTGAGAAATAATACTCCATATTACATAACTGTTTATTGGCCTACATTTTGCATTGATAAACTTTTCCTGTTTAAAACAAAACAATATAAATTAATTAGTTATTGATTGTATATTCATTTTAATTTTACCTTATTATTTAAATGAAGAGCCAAAGTTTATGCCTCATCAGTGACATTTCCCTTTAACGTTCAAAAACAATATAAATTTGTTTACAGGATATTCCATAAAACGAAGAAAACATGTTTTTGTTTCGTGAACAACCCGCTTATTATTCATAGCTTGAAGTGTAAGGCATGGTGTAATGTTTTTTAGAAGTGAAAGGGGAAACAAAACGTTGAAAACGAACAAATTGATAACGAACATTAAAAATCAATCACTAGGTTTCATGAGAATATTCAAATTCAAAATAATTTGTTCAATTAAGACACTAAGAGACCTTTATGAACATTAAATTAAAGCTACAGTTAAAAATCTGGTACTGCATTGTCAAGGTAAATTAGGTGAAAACACCAAAATCTAATCTAATTTCTAAAACTGAAAATATAATCATCATTGAAGTGAAACTTCTTTATCGGGGTTGTCAAAAAAATTCGCGTCACATTTATCCGTTACGCGTCACATTTTTTCGTTACGCGTCACATTTAGTAGTTACGTTTGATTTTTTTTCTGTTATTTATAAACTGAAACAATTGTTCATTTATAGTCTCTACTTTATTCAGAGACAATCGTTTAAATTCTGCTTGTCAATCGATGGTGGACGTTGACGTTTTTCGGCCATGATAAAATGTTTTATCATTATTAAGAGTAGTTATATACAATCCTTCAAAAAAAATTTATAAAATAAAACAAAAAACATTTTCAAACACAAACAGGACCAAATTAATACTACAATGAAATATCACATTACAAACAATATTATTTTATTTAGTCCACAATGTAAATAACTACACACATCACATTCCACAAACTTACTTCATTCACACCACAGATCGCGAAATATTTACTCAGGTCTCGCTCCTTAACTTTTATTGCACTTGAAATAAGAATTGTCACGAATATTGCTGGTTTATAAGTCTTTTGTTGATATTTATTTTTTGAAAAATAACGTCATAAAGAAGTTTCACTTCTTACGAGTGTATATATTTTCAGTTATAAACTGTACAAAATAAATGCTATTAAAAAAAATATAAAAAAGCAATGCTTATAGAGTCGGTTAAGAAGAAACTTTGGGTGAAGCAAATAAAAGTGTGATGAAAATTGTTCTTTCCGATCGAGTAAAAATCAATAGTGCATGAAATAGCTTCCAAATATTCAGAATTGTAGTTGAGTGACACAACTATAAACAATCAGACAATCTTTTTTTATTTTCTTCATTAAAATTTGTATAAGGTAAATTGTGGCTAATATCTCCAAGATATGCTAATATAATGCTTATTTGTGTTTCAGTTATAACCTGCCCTATAATTTATTGTGTTCTCTGCTCTGCAGCTCTGCTTAGCTTAGGACTAGATGGCGTTGTGTGTAAGAGGTCCGAAATATTTATTTAGTTATTTATTTATGTATTTCTAAATACAAACATATTATAGATAAATTACATCCAGAGACAGAACAGACAATCGTTTTCATCATACAAAGATTGTCTTGAGTGTAAATCGAAGCCACTAACCACTAGACCACGAGCACCTCACCCTGCGGAACATGGGGCCCTCGAGTTAAAAAATCTGGTAGACGAGGAACAATTACAGCGCACCGACAACATCGAGGTGCGAATTTTCACGGACGGGAGCAAGATTGAAGGCCAGGTCGGTGCCGCGTTATCCATTTGGAATAACGAAGCCGAAACCAGGGCCCTCAAGCTTGCTCTGTCGCCCCACTGCACCGTCTACCAGGCTGAGCTTCTGGCCCTGTGCAAAGCGGCCAATGAGGTTCTCAGGCAAGGCGCAATCACGTTCGGCATCTTCAGCGACAGCAGAGCCGCATTCCTAACGGTCATCAATCGCCATGCCCTCCATCCCCTTGCAGTGGAGGCCAGAGAAGCCATTCGGCAAGGCATGGCCCAGGGTAAGGAAATATCCTTATTCTGGGTTAAGGCCCATGCAGGGTTGGGTGGCAACGAGCGAGCAGAGCAGCTTGCCAAGGCAGCGGCTCTGGGCTTGAAGAAAGCACCGGACTATGATCTGTGCCCTGTTTCGTTCGTGAAGCGGGGTCTTCGACAGGCCTCGCTTTGCGAGTGGAACAGGAGGTACAGAGAGGGCGAGACCGCCTCCGTCACCAAGCTCTTTTTGTGCGCTCGCTGCGTATGGTGTGGTACGTAAAATTGGAGATGGCTGGAGTAACGACACAGTTGTTCACGGGGCATGGTGGGTTCTCTGAATACTTGACGAGATTCAAGTGTAAGGAGGACCCATCCTGCAGTTGTGACCCGGACGTCGCTAAAACGGTCCCCCACCTCATAACCGAATGTCCAATGTATGGTAAGCAGAGGTATGACACAGAACAGAAAATAGATGCAAAGATTACATTAGTAAATTTAAGTAACATAATTAGAAGTAATAAAAAAAATGTATTTATAGAGTATTGCTCAAATATTGTAAGATTAGTTAATAAGAAAAATAGAAATAATTAGTATTATGATGTATTAATAATGTTAGATTATTATATAAAATCATAAGAATATATAGTATAAAATAAGACAGCAATTTGCGCAATATTGTAGTATAGTGTTAAATAAGTAGAAATAATTTAGTATTTGTAATTGAGATGTAAAATATGTAAACCCAATTTAGGAAGAAGGGAAAAATAGTAGAAAATATAATATGCATAATAGACAATACAAGTATATATATTGAAAGATAGATAGATAGATAGTATAGAATCCCACCTGGAAAGTTTAAAAACAAGTAGAATAAAATAACTGTATAAAATAGGCTCCAAATTAATATTGGAGGAGCTAGCATTAAAAAAAAAACCACTAGACCAATAAGTCTTTCTAATTTTAAATCTGGGAATCAAAAATTCTATTTGTACCTATTTTTTATTAGTTGTTAAAGTATAAAAATTAAATATCAAAAAGTTACATGTGTTTTACTGTCATAAAAACGTCTATTAAGTTAATAGGCTTAACAGAATCACTTCCGAAACATACGCTTATTCGTTAATACACCCACATCTTGTCGTATTAATTCTGTGTGTTGAACACGAAATAATGAGATGAAAATACACTTTGTACATTAAACGTTTATTTTTTTATTGTAAGTCTAAAGAGGTCTAAATTGCATTTCGTTGTATTCATTTACAATGTCAAACTAAAAACAAAAGTAATACGAATTCGATATGAATACTACTTTATAAAGTTTTTTCTTTTTTTAAACATACAAGATTAAAAACAAAATATTAGGGAAATTGTACTTCTGAAATTTAGATTTCAATATTTTAAGTTAATTCTGTTAATGGTTCAATTTATCAATTCCGTACCTACTCGCATTACCACATTAACAGTATTTAATAATCCACTGCTGGTCCGCTCTTTAGAAAGAAGATATTGGTCTACTGGGCCACGCTGTCTAGACGGATGGATACAGGATTTGTATTGGGTTTTCCTATTTGAATGCTGTTTTCCTGCACCGTTTGTTTCCTTAGTCGGCTCTCTCATCCGTTAACATATGAACTACCTACCTCAGCACCTATAAAAAGCAACTAAATAGGTGGTTATTTATAATATTGTAAATATAAATATTTCCTCAAGTAATACCTACAACCAAAATCATGTTTCCTTAAAATTTCTGCGTGAATTTAATGCTGATCAATATTTGTTTCATGATATTTATACTTTATAATTATGTATATTTATGTATGTATTCATATTTTGTATCCATATGTCTAAGTGCATGAATATGTATGTGAAGGAGGATATTATGTATCTGTGTAATTTATGAGGTAAAATTGCTTTAATACGCAAATTCTAAATGTGCACTACAAACTACAAATCAATAGAATAATCCATCTAATGATTGCCTGGAAGAGATCGCATTATGGAATAAGGCGGCCCATTGTACCATTGTTTTAATTTGTTATTGTCTTCATTCTATCTTAATTTTTTGGTGTGCAATAAAGAGTACCTATACATACATCTATCTATTTCTAAACGAATAAAATCAAATATCAACACTCGGCTACGCACAAACACAAGCTCACAAAATTTAGGACCACGTGTAAATATTTCTACGACCACCTGAAACCGACATCAATCTCATTGCTGACACAACAGGTACTCATTATCGCAGTCTATTGAAAGAAAATTACCTTTATTTTACTTTGAGGCATGTGATGATTACGAATATTATAGTTTTTGACATTATTTTTGTTTATAAATAGACACTGTAATAAAAATGTAGTTAACGATAGCAGAATCTAGACAGTTTCATAATTTAAAGGTAGTCTTATGTTTTTAATATTATTAAATATAAAAATATAAAGTTAAAAACACCTTTACATAAACGACAATCTATTAAACTCCAGATTTTTAATACAAACTTTAATATACGAGCTCTAGCAATTTTCGGAATTTTCGGAATACTACAAGTATTCCGGAAATTTCATCCGAATATTCAAGTGGCCAAACATTTATAGCTACATGGATATTCGGATATGTATACATAAAGGTAACGTAAACTAATCCATAGGATCTCATATTATAAAAAAAGGTTTGTCTCTCTGTTATGCTTTCACGGCTAAACCGCTGATCCGATTTTAATTCAATTTGATATGGAAATAATTTGATTGTTGATGAAAGACACTTTTTACTACGAGAACTCGGCGGAATCCCGGGCAAAAGCTAGGTTTAGAAATTAAGAAAAGTAGAAAGTTGGAGTTAATAAATATAAAGAGATTAAATAAAGAAAAGTGACCGAAACAGGGTGAAATATTCAAATTATACAAAAACTTTAGTTAGTAACTCAAACACATATTAGGACGTCACTTTATCAAACAGAATACGCTATTGCACAGCGTGTTTATCACAAGAACACTCGTATGTATTTAGGCGACGAGAAAATTTACAGACTTGCGTCTGAGCCTATCCTAATAATAGCTAGTTTGTAATTTAATAACAATGTTACAACTGTCTCTATGGGTTCATGTTTACTGTAATACAAGTTGCTAACCGAATACCCTCTCTAACAACCAACAAAGCGGTGGTATCATTTACTCGAGTTACGGTAAATCCTAATTATGTTGACATTGCGAGCTGTGTTATTATTGAACGTTTATGTGAACTGTCATATGTGATTTGTAAGGTAATGAATTACAGAATAGATTTGAGGGACGATATATTCGATTGTGTTTAGATGTTGAATTCTATTGTGTGCAGGCTATAAGCAAGGATTGAGTAAATCGATGACCTGAGTTGAGTTTCAGTGGTCGTCGTTAAATGAAGAGATTCGATATTTAATTTTGTTTTATGAGAATTGCCGAGACCGATTCAAAACATAAGACATTGAATAGGAAAAATATTGATGAGCTACATAAAGCAAACTAAGTGTTGAAAGATAGTAAGCGGCCATATTACAATGGTAACAGAATTGAAGAAAACACATACTGTGGCGGTTCACTCGCCACGCGCCTACCTACCTGTACCGACGCTGGACGTCTTGACGACGCAGTCAACAAGGCCGTTTTTCTTAATGAGGACGTAAATTGGATATTATTTAATCTGTTTTGTATGTTTAATATAGTTGTAAAATAAAAAGTCAAATTAACATATAGTGTTTTTTAAACTTCTGCATCTCCTACACTTACCGTTGATACTAATTGAAATAATAAAACGGTAGGAAGGTCATAATGAGAATAATTCAATTATTAATATTTCTTTGGCAAATATGGTTTTTATGGATTATCTAATCTTAATTAAAACTGTAAATATTCAGTTTTAGAAGGGCCATTCAATTATCAAAAGATTATACCAATATATAGTAGAACGGTCAAATAAACTTCAAAGTTCCTGCCAACCACAAAGCTGAAGAAAACGAAATGAAACAAAACATGAAATGAAATTATTTATTCTACAAGTAGGTTACATTCACAAAACCTTTGCAAGTAAATCTTTTTTTGAGCAGATAAGTTCGGCCACACATATTGTGATTATGTTAGTTAGTTAGTTATATGTAAAAGTTATATAAAACCTGTTATTTACTTTAGTTTATAGTGCCATATGCGACATGGTGTTTTATTAATACTTTTACCTTTTTTAGGTTAAGAAAAGCCGAATGGTGAGTGTTGACACCCTCAAGCAATTTGTACGCATTTTTTTTTGCAATTGTGATTTTCGTATTAAATGAACAGTTGATATTGAGGATTTAAGTAATTATATTGTTGTGGTATTTTTTAATCTTGTTGTGGCACGAGTTTCTGAATATTTATGTGCATTCTTAAATCTTGAATTCTTAACGCGTCTTAAGGAGAGGCCTATGTCCAATAGAAGAATAGTAGATGTTGTGAACAATAATATTTGTATAAATAGGATTGATGTGCATTGAAAACTATTTTTTTTAATAAACTATGATTATCAGCAGGATAGTCACCTCACGCAAGGTGACTTCCGGTACACGTAGATACAAGCTCAACTCAAGGATAGCTCTCAGAATGCTCTTTTTTTTAAAGTTAGCTATTCTATGATGGTTATTGTATCTTTGAAATTTTATTTTGTCTGGACTGTTATTATCTGTGTAGTGATGGATTAAGAATACGGAGTATTCATCCCGTGGGTGTCGTAAGAGTCGACTAAGGGAGTAAACAGCGCAGAACAAGAATATTTCAAAGAGGAGGAAAACTTGACACTAACCCTAAGCCGGTGCGAAACAGCGCCTGCGCTGTGTGTCACCGAGTGAGTGAGGATATCGGAGGCCCATACCCCAACCCCTTCCCCCATCCCCCTCCCACCATACAAAGACCGGACACGCACTTGTGATGTCTCTGGTGTTGCGGGTGTGCATGGGCGGCAACAAGCTTACTATCGGGTGAAACTTCTGCTCGTTTGCCAGGTATTCCATAAAAAAATACTAACCCGTTCCTTACCACGGTACAGTAGGCCAAAATCTCTCTTCTTATTAATCTTTCTCTTCTCAAAAAAATGTTTACGACTGTTATAGGCTGTTGATGATGGTCTACGGTAAGAACGACTGTTGCCGATCTGTTATCCGGATGTAAAATGATAATTATTTAGGCTGCCTAAAAATTTTTTTATGAATATCATTAAATAAATTTTGAAATCAATTGTTTTTTTAATTCACCTACATGTTATTTAAACGAACTGAACGCCAATGGAAAGTACATAATATGTGTAACATGCCACACCTAGGTTGTCTACCCTTTTCTGGTCCCTGGTAACCGTATATGTATAAACAGGAAAATAGATATTAATAATTGTACCTACTCATCTGTTATTCAGTTGAAATATATATTAAAATAAATGTAATTTTGGTATAAATACAGTAGTATACTACCTTATAAGGTTGCTTGAAAAAATCCATTCAAAGATAACAGTTGCCAAGGTTTTTAAATTAAAAAATCTGTAAAAACTTTTAGTTTTAAAATCAATCAACAAAATAATTTTGCAACAATAAAATGTATTTTTTTTGTGGCGCTCATAGCTCGGTTGCACTCGGTGATTAGAAACAATTACCGAGGGTAAGCAACGACGGCGCGGTCAGTACCTGGAAGGGTGATCGCTGGTGGCATGTTACCATGAGTTTCGCCGTGATTCGGAAGTCACCCTAAGCAGTCGGTCCTGTTGTTATCATAGGACAATAGTCGCGAAGCTAAGTTGAAGACCTTTGGGCGGCTTAAAATCATCCAAAGGCAAGATTACATAGCCACAACGTTGTCTTGCCAGTCCCCGACCCGCACTTGGCCAGCGTGGGGACGCATGGCCTTCACTCTCTCCTGAGAGGAGACCCGAGCCCAGCAGCGGGACGTTATGGGTTGTTGATATAAAATGTTTTTTTAAGAACATATAGTAATGCGTAATATTATCATTATGTTACGATCCATAACGGAACTGCGAGTTTAAACGCATTGTCTGTATTTGCAATAAGTATGGTAGCCGCCACGATAGGTAGTCATCAGGTAAACTCACTTTGGCAGGTTTCAATAAAAAAGATGTTGCGGGGAAGGTAAAGTATTTGATCAAACTACCTCGGATTGCTTACTTGTCAAGTTATTGAAGTGGCTTAAACTTTTGTATCGAAATAAATTCAAGTACCTACGTTAAGGAAATCAATATCTTGTAATAAAGTTGGTAAACAAATAATTCTCTTGTTTGTTTACCAACTTTATTTATTTTCGAACATGAATTTTGAAGATTAATTTTGAATTTGAAACATGAAAGAGAAAGTAAAATATGCAAAAAAGGTAAATTGTATGCCAATACCGTGTGATCACCTTTATGTCATTACTGGAGACACAGGCAACTTCGTGTGCGCCTTTTTTTTAATCATGCTCGGCTCCTATTGGTCTAATTAACTTTACTATCTTGAACTCGCCACACTATGTGCAACACACCTATTTTCGAACGTCCTTTTTTACTCTGACAACAACATAAAACTAATTATTTAAAACTCTGGAGTGACAAATTTTATAGTTAAGTCAGAAAAAAATTACAACTTTCATAAATATTTTGGTCGACAAAGTAAAAAATTTTACTGGAACTTGCATTAAATGGTACATATTTAAAAGCAATCACTAGCTTAGTATGTTGCTCATACCTTTATTTTTATTGTTTTTGCTCACAAACTGCAACGTTATTGGAAAAAGTATTACAAAAATTAAAGCCTACTTAGAAAAACATTCAATTTTATAAAAACCTTAAAATCTGTTAGATAATTTTGGAGTTCACCGTGAGCAAGAACATATATAATATATACTTCTTCATGTATTTAAAATGAGACGGATTATTTGTTTATACACCACTGTAATCGCAAAATCAATTATAAAATGTATGTTTTGCTCGGAGATATCTTTATTTAACTTTCATATTTTAAGTTATGAATTGATCTAGTCCATATTTATATTTCTTACAGTATTGTTAAATTTAATATATCTGTATATATTCCGTTATTACACCTTTAGTCGCTAATACGAATGTCTCAAAAATAAAAAATTAGTTTATAATTACAATTTGATTCAGTAGGTAAGTGAACCCTTAAAACCCATAAAATGATATTTATAAATATTTCATGTTTTTAGCCGACTTCTTGCGTTTTCTAACTTATGAAATCAAAGGGGAACTAGCTCAACTTAAAAATCAATTCATGATCTGAAAGAACTAGGGACACTAAGAGTCAGAGATTGGCAATGGGTAAAAGACGAGCCACCAGGACAGAGACATCAACGTTCAAAACTAAACGTTTAAAAGTGGAAAAATACATGTAAATACATAATCTATAAAAAAAATATTTCAAACTTCTGAAACACAACGCCATCTAGTTTCTAACTAAGCAGAGCTTTGATTACGAAAGCTAGCTTTAATGAAAGAATACGTAAATATACACTTTTTAAATTAATAAATATCTACATATTATACATAGAAAACATCCAAACTGTTAGACACTGGTAGAGTAGATACAGTTAGTAAATTTATCTTAGTTATATTAAAGGTCTATCTGCAATAGAATTTATTAAACCCCTTATGGAATATATATATATTCAATTCTATAATTCAAAACAATTTTGTATGAACCTTAATTTCCAAACAACCGCTGACATGGCCAAACCTTACAATTCACTATCAGCTGTTGCGTGATTTGTGTTAATATTCGGCGAAGTGCGAGTGTGTAGAATTTCCGCACCATTACCACCAACTAGATCGACTGTTTTGAGTAACAGATACGAATGTTCTAGAAGGGTCTTCTTGAACATTAGTATCTATTCTTTTTTTTTTGTGTCGAAAATCAATTTCATTTCCAGTACTATTTTTCATTACTTTTTATAGAACTGGATTTTATAGGATATAAATGAGCAGACGGATCATTTAAAATAGTAAGCGGCGTTACTTAATAAAACCTGCTTCTCAAACAAAACAGGCATTGCTTTACTACGTCTCTGATCATATTGCTTATATTATAGTGTTTAACACCACCACCGACTGCACGGTTGGCCTAGTGGGTAAGCGGTCACTAAGCCGCTTGCTATGTGCCAAGTGCCGTGGGTTCAAATCCCACGTGGGACATTACTTTCACTAATCAATAATATGTTGTCCTGAGTCTGGGTGTTCTTTGTATATATTAGGTCTCTACCTATGAAATTGCCGTTTTGTATGCGATAAGTGAAAGTACTTATTTTTTCAAACTTTTTTATTTCTGTTATTCGAAGTAATCACCCATGCAATCGACGCATCATTGCCAACGCATTGGCAGTTTATTGATGCCCTTCTTGTAAAAATCAGCTGGATGGGAGGCAACAAAGTCTTCAAAGGCATTTTGTACTGCCTCTCGGGAATTGAATTTTTTACCCACTAAAAAGTTGTCTAAATTTTGGAAAAAGTAATAGTCGGTAGGTGCAAGGTCTGGTGAGTATGGCGGATGAGGGAGAGCTTCCAAGCCCAGCTCTTGCAGCTTGGAGACTGTCTGTAGCGCAGTATGGGGTCGCGCGTTTTCGTGAAGGAGCAGTGGGGACGACCGATTGACCAAAAGCTGGTTGCAGATGTGCAAGCTTCTCCATCATTCTCTCCAGTTCTTCACAGTACACATCTGCATTAATGCTCATGCCGTTTTGTAAAAAGCTGTGGTGAATCACACCCGCACTAGACCACCAAACAGTGACCATCACCTTTTTAGGGGTCATTTTTGGTTTAGGGCATTGCTTTGGTGCTGAACCAAGGTCTAACCAACTTGCTGAGCGCTTTTGATTGTCGAACAGAATCCATTTTTCGTCGCACGTAACTATTCGTTTCAAAATTCCTTCATTTCTTTGCCTGTTGAGCAGCGAAAGGCAGGTCTCGACGCGTACGTTGCGCTAGCGATCGTTAAGGTCGTGGGGCACCCATCTATCAAGCTTTTTTACCTTGCAAATTTGTCGCAAATGGATCAATATTGTTTTGATGCTTACATTAAAAGCTGCTGCTAGCTCAGCTGTAGATTGAGTTTCGTCAGCTTCCACAATCGCCTTTAATTCATTATTGTTAACAAAAGTCTCCGGACGACCACGAGCTTCATTTTTCAAGTCAAAATTTCCAGAACGGAACCGGGAAAACCAATAACGGGTTGTGCGTTCGTTTGTACAGTTCTCTCCGTAAACGTTTTTGATGTTACGTGCCATTTGTGTCGCGTTGGTGCCACGACGGAACTCATATTCCATAATTACAAGAGTTTTTAAAGTATCCATTATGACGAAAAATGTTCAAATGTAATGAAAATACAACGCTAATCAAAAAACAAAAGACTGAGTTTGTAAATAGAATGTCATGATTTTAAAACAAAATTAATTTGAATTTAGAATACAGAGCCATTACAAACTTTTTTTTATTTGAAATGACCAGTAGTGAAGAAACGCAATTTCATAGGTAAAGACCTATTATAATATTAATACGGGAGTTATCTTTTAAAACCACAAAACAAAACCTAATGGACACAACACAAACTTATATAGTAACTACGAGTACTTATCCTGCATGATGCAATGACAAATACCTTTCGGGCCCAACTATTTGTGCAGAAGCAATCTTATGATTCTTCCATTTTAAAAATATTATTTAATATTATGAAATATTAATAGCATTTACTAATAAGAAATCAACGATTCTGATACTACTCATTCGTTAATGAATTGCTTTGTATAATTAATTAATACACGTTATGAAAATGAAGTAATCAAATAAAGCGACTAAGATTAAAGCAATGATGTAGCAGCAATAAAAATATGGTTAATTATTAATTTACGAGTATTATTCTTACAAGTTCTGAAGATTCAATTACCTGTGAAGATACCAATGTAGGTGATTTGCAAGCGTTACTTACAGATTCATTGATATTGATAGTGCAGTGATGTTTGGTGAGTTTTTCATTAAGGTATCGAACTATGAGATAAAAACTTAGTGAAAATATAATAGCCAATCAGTTAGTTAATAATAGTCGTCATACTCAAGCTAATCCGGCTAAAATTAATAATATTTTTTTTTACTAAATTACAGAGTGAATTTTCGGTATATCATTTCCAGTACTTTTGATGTTAAGTGTCTTTGACATGTACTTCAAATTTACAAGATATGTTGTTGCTGTTGAGTAACCGCTTTTCATTTCTGAATAGTGGTTGGATTTTGCCTGGCAAAAATTTATATGGTTACATTTCGTAATAGATTTGTAAGAAATATTGATAAATAAAGTACTTCTAACAAAGTGAAAGTCAAATTCTGAAGTTAATTGTTTAAGCATGTTTTTGCTTATCTAAATCTTAATGATTTTTTAGGAACGAAGTTCCTTATTGGAAAAAATTAAGACGTAAAGTTGTAACGACACTTTTTGCTATAGTAAGCTATTGTAAGTCGTGCAGCTTGCGCATGTTTCTCTGTCTGTCTCTCTCTCTCTTTTATATATAAGCTTCCCAAAGTGATTTTGCTCTACCTAATAGAAAGTATGAATAAAATTCAAGAGTGTTACCAAACTCATTGCGAATTTTTACCATGGTAGAGCCACGCACGCACGCAAGTGATACCACGGCCTCACAGAAAACCGATGTAAAACAACGCCTGCGCTATGTTTCACCGAGTGAGTGAGGATACCGGAGGCTCATACCTTAACCCCTCCCCCCATCCCTTAAAGGCCAGCAACGCACTTGTGACACCTCTACTGTTATAGGTTCATGGGCGGCGGTAATCGCTTATCATCAGGTGATACGTCTGCTCGTTTACCCATTATTCCATAAAAATAATAATAATACAGACAGCATGGTGACCCACATTATGACATCCTAGTGAGATATTCTTACATCATTGGGCCTCCGATCTCGCATTCGCTAACTAAAGACGAACGAATGAATGCTACAATTTTAGATTGGTCTTCTGTGAATTGTACCGGCCGCCCCTATCGAGCGAGTCCGTTCGTGATGATATCAGCGTGGTTTTATGAACTTAAAATATTTACTGAATATACCTAATATAATTCTTTTAACTCATCCATAAAACTTCTTGTAGAAGAAGTTGATTTGGAAAACATATCACCTATTTGGACATTAGTAATGAAATTATTTTAGTTTGTGACGAAAAATGGAACTGTATTTAGTAGTACTACAAAGAGGACGAATAAAGCAAAAATGTGAATGAATCCCGTAAAAATGAATATGTGTGAAGTGAAGTGGAAAGGGTTGTAATTTAGAAGAAAGGAAGGAAAAAACACATTGCAATAAATTTGAGAAGGGGCAGAAAGATGACATCGATAAAAAATCTTTCAAATATAAGTATTTATAGAAATGAATAGAAATCACAAACGATTTTGTTTTAACATTTAAATATTTACGTTTTTTTACATATTAGGAATACGATTGTATTATATTTGTAGATTAAATTACAGTATTATCCAAATCTGATCCACTCCCTATTAAAACAATTATTTACTATTAAAATGCATGTATTTTCATGAATATAAACTATTTACTTAATATACGGTTCAGTCCTAATTGGTCTATATAATTATTTTTCTTTCTGCAGTGATAGGGTTGTGGTGTCTCCCACATACTTAACAACGATTAATTTGCTTCAATACCTTCGAAGGGAGATAGAACGACTTATAAAGTAACTACTAATCCTGCATGACGCAATGAAAATTCTTGATCTCTGTTTGTTTAAATTTCAATTTGCCGATAGTAATGTTGCCCACGTCTGTAGGCTGGTGGTTACCGAAGCTTGAAATAAGAGGTCACTTTTGGTAATGTCGGTTTTGTAGTGGTGTTGTTTTGTAGTAGTTTAAATACTTAGTAGTACCTTTTTAATTGATGAGGTAGGAAATCCTTTTGTATCTTCTGCTCTTTGGGACTTTAGGAGTCCAGAGTATGTTGTGTATTAACAAAAGATCACCCTGATGGCCTGACGCACTATGAGTTCAGGCCGCTATCCAATCCCCTACTGCAGAAATTAGTTATCATTGGAATGGTTAATCACACCTTTACGTATACTTTTGACTTAAACCTAAACTTTCTAATGAAATTAAAAATGTATGCATGTTTTTTCAAAGTTATCACTAAAAAACAATATTTCAAGTACAAAATGTACTCCAAAAATTGACGTGCAAATAAAACAATATTGATTTTATTTAACTTATGTAAATAACTTTCGATAACCGTGACACTGCGACAAACATAATATCCTGTTTAGTGTATAATACGCACAACAACACAAACGTAAAGTACTTAACCTTTCAGGTCGGTAATCATTTATTAATGTTTATTGGCAGCTGTTAGTCATAAAAAGTCCGGCGTTGTAATGATTTTCTTTCCAAACATGATTATGTAACAAATTTAATTGCTGCTTTCAAATTTGTATTAGTAAATAACGTTAGAGATAATTTCAACATATAAATACGAAATATATCAATCATTTTAATATTTTTTCTACTTCTACTAATAGCGTCGCATATCTTAATTCTTGATAAATACTGGTATTAGTAACAGTTTTGTTTTGGATAATATTGTGCCTTTATCTCTGCCTGTACCCCTGACAATATATTTGTAAATTTTCTTGTCATTCGATTAGTTTTAAAGGTGAAAAAGTAATAAACCAACAGATTATATTAACGAAAAGTCAACATTTTAAAAATTTATATTCAATGTAAGATTGTCACGTTTTCACGCTATTAAATTCATCAGGAAACTTAATTACTTAAATGATATATTTTATTATATTATTATACCAAGTTTCTTGTTCAATTATTAGTAGTTTGGTATTATTCTATTACATTTAGTAAGGAACAAGAAAATAGTTGCAAAAATATTATATTAATGTACTAAGCAAGCAAATGAATTTCATTATATGCACGCCAGGAATTTCATCTTTTCTTTTCTTATTTAAATCGTATGCTAAAATTTGTTCTGTGTGGAATAATAAAGTTCACGACAAGGGACGAAAGAGCATTAAAACAAAGAAAACTAGAACTTAATTATCTCTTTCAATTTCTTTGTGATGCACATACCTTTCTAGCGTTAGATGTTCTACATTATTATGTATGCAATTATTTTTGTTGAAACGCTGTTGAATAAAACAGTGTAATATAATATATATTAAAATGCAACATTTTTAAGATTGTCTAAATTGATCTGTTTTTTATGCTAAGTATTGAAAAGTAGCTGTACTAAATAATTCATGATCTACATATTGTGCTTCATTATTTTAAAAACCAACAAAATCTATGACTGTTAAACTTTCAAGAGGAATAAACCAATGTATAGTTTGTATAGTTATGGAGCTGGATTGTCTTATAAGTTAGAGTAAAATTAAATGAGTTACTGTTTTAAGCAAAATTCACTACCAATGTTCACTCGAAATACAAGCACTACTTTCATGAAAGTTGAAAAAAGTTAAAGGTAGTACCACCTTTTTAAAGATAAAAGGCACTTCACCCGAATGCACTTTCATCTAACTTTTAAGGTACAAAACCAGCCAATGGATCTTGCTTGCAGTATTTTCGAACCGCCGCTGCGACTGCTAAAAAAGAGCGTTTTCCTATCTGAACTTCCAGGCACACTCAAAAGATTCTTAAATTCCAGGTGCTCATGGGTGGTAATATCACTTATACTTACTAACCACGTGACCATCTCTGTTTAAAATATATCGCTAAAATTTATATTCCTGTAAGAATGTTAGTTTTGAAATACAATTTTTACTAAGAGACTAAACAATATCCATTCGCTATAAAAATCGAATAGATGACGGTGGTAGAAAACATAATGAAGCACTTCTTTTTAAGGGACAATATGTTACCTGATTTTGAATTCTATAGGCGCTACCCTTTTGGCCTAGGGGTAATAAACATGATTGACCCTTCGGAGGGTTAACTCTCTGTTGGTCAAAAGCTTTTTACGAAACTTAACAGTTCACCTCCTACACTCGAAATAGAAATTATTCTTGTTCATGTACCTTGTAAGGGAACGGTTATTATATAACCCTTTCTTAGTTCCGTAAGTATATAACAATGACTTGCAACTAAGTTTGTTTTAATTGAATTAAAAACTTTTAGGGGTTTGAGGTATAAATGTATAACGCATATCTCGTATCGTGCACTTTTGTATACAGATTATCAATCAATGCTTATAATAAAATCGTAACTAATCGTTGTCTGTACCTAAAAGTACATAAGGATATATAAACTATTATAAGAGGCTTTATGCAGGCAAAAAGACTCAAAAAAATGATTATTTTTTTGTTTTTGTCTGTTTATCTGTACGTTTTTGCCCGCAAATCTCAGGAACGGTTTAACAGATTTGAATACATTTTCCACTTATACGTTGCAGTTTGCTCCACTTAAGATTTATTGTTTATTTTATTTCAATCGGTTAATAAACAAAAAGTTATGTCCGTTTGAAGAATCACCGCAATCTGACCCGCAGGCAGAACTGCAGGCAAAAACTGATAAATATTTAAATAGATATAATAAATATTTCGGACATCTAACACACAACGCCATCTAGTCCCAAACTAAGCAGAGCTTGCATTATGGGTACTAGATAACTGATAAACCTACATATATACGTTTTTTTCGTAAATACATACGCAGTGTGTTCAAAAAATAAGGTGACTTTGTATTTTAAGAAAAAAATATTATTTATTTGTCAATATTTATGTTGTCTCCTTCAAAGTAATCCCCCTCAGATACAATACACTTATGCCAACGGTTTTTTCAATCCTCAAAGCACTTCTCATAAGTACGTTTCGGTACAGCCTTGAGCTCTTCCAGCGATGGAGTCTTTATCTCTTCAATCGTTGCAATCGACTTTGGTTTCGATATCATAACCATATACCCATGATTCGTCACCAGTTATGACCCTTTTGAGTAAATCTGGGTCGTCGTTGACGTCATTTAACAGTTCTTAAGCGATGCTCATGCGACGGTTCTTTTGGACAAAATTTAGCAATTTCGGAACAAACACACGTCACGTCATGCCCAAAACGTTAGAAAAATTTTTATGGCACGAGCCAAGCGATATACCAACATCCTCAGTAACTCCTCTAATAGTGATTCGACGATTTTCCTAAACAATTTTCTTTACTGCTTGAACGTTTTCATCAGTTATAGACGTGCTTGGGCGTCCAGAGCGAGGCTCGTCATTGGCACCTTCCCGGCCATCTTGGAAGAGTTTGTACTACTTGTAAACATTTTTTTTACTCAGAACAGTTTTACCGTATGCCACTGTCAACATTTCAAGTGTTTCGGGGCACTTTATTTTATTTTTTACACAAAATTTGATGCAAATCCTTTGATCCATATTTTTCGATAGCAAAAAATCGCCGAGCACGCAAAACACTTATAATCTTTACGCCTCTCACAACCAAGCAAAAAATGCTATACACTTGAAACTTGGTACAGATGTTTGGGAAGAGTGTACCAATACAACAAAATAAAAAAATCGATAATCGAAAGTACGTTGCCCGCGAAATTTGAAAAGTCACCTTACTTTTTGAACACACCTCGTATATATTAAACATAGAGAACACCCAAACTACGAAACAAAGATTTACAGATCAGATCACTGCGCCAACGTGGCAGTCCAACATATCCTACTAACATTATAAACAGGAGAGCTTAACATGTTTAATGGGTATATTATGATGTTGATATAATCATCGTGATTCATTCAAGGCCAAAGTACGAGCTCTCCTCATCCAAAACCTAGCAGAATTATCACAAAATTGATACTATTTTAGTATGTACGTATTTATGTGTGTATGTATGTATATATATAGGTATGTACTTTTTTTATGTATGCTTAGATATAATTACTTAATTTTTATTCTTTTTTGTCAATTAAAAATAATTTATTCAAAGTGTAATGCACCCTTACATGCATGTCGGCACCACCTGAAGGTAGACTGTTAGAGAATGCCTATGGTATTAAGTCCGCCATTGTACATCTTGTGCATAAAGTTGTAAAATAAAATAAAATAAAATATAATAAAAGACATCCCTTGGACGGAAATACTTCACTTTGAACTGGTGTTAGGTATATAGGTATGAGTAAAAGAAGGTACAAGTAGTAAATAACTTAAAAGAGTGATTGATTGATAATCACAACTGTCAATTGTTCTTCCTGAAATCTCCTGAATTTCTGAAAATAGAGTGTAAGTCGTTGTCAATTTTTATGATATTTTCTAACGTTATTGTTTTCCTCATATTAAAGTGTATGTATCATTCCAATAACTCGTACTCGTACCGCGAGTAACGACGCCGGGCGAAGCTGGTCTTAAAAAAAAGTCTAAGTTATTCCTTAGATTATCAGCTACCTATCAGTGAGAGTCCCATCAAAATGGGTCCGGCAGATCCCGAGATTAGCCGGAACAAACAGACAGACAAAAATTGAAAAAAATGATATTTTTGAAAAATACAGTGCAGTTAGTAAAAAGCGGTTATTTTAATATTACAAACAAACACTCCAATTTTATACCGACCTTTAGACCTTTTCGGAAATATGTAGCAGAAAGAGCAACAATGAAATATGTTCATAAAAAGCTAAAGGAACTTTCTTTTCACTGTGACTTGTTGAAATCTTATTGCGAAAAAAGAGATACTGACCCATTGGAAATTTGATCAAGTGCAGATTGGGTTCATTCTTTTTGAACAAAAGACGCTTAGACTTTTATTAAACTCTGTTACAGTTTTCAACTACTAAAATGCAATTTTAGAAATGTCACGGAAAACCGGTGTGAAACAGCGCCTGCGTTGTGTTTTAATGAGTAAGTAAGAATACCGGAGGCCCATATACCAACCCCTTCCCCCTTCCCCATCCCCCAAAGGCCTGCAACGCACTTGTGACGCCTCTGGTGATGACGTGACGAGTGCGTTGCGGTACGAGTACGGCAGTAATCGCTTACCATCAGGTGATACGTCTGCTTGCTTGATCACTATTCCGTAAAACAAAATATGTCCACTGCTGGAATTCTCTACTTCGCCTGTAATCAGTATTTCAGTTAATCTGTTTTTTGTTGCGGTTAACATCAATCTCTATATTAATTCAGTAGTTTAGAATATTTAAATACCATGCGAACGTCTTTCCTTTAGGGACAGATTAAGAATATGGAGTATCATCAACCCTATTCCATTCGTCGATGTCATCACTCCGGACCAAATTACACTGCGAAGAGATTACATCTAGCCAGCGTGTTATAATAGGCCAGAACCTTTTTTATAAGGAATGGCTTATGTCTATCATTGAACTGTAGAAGTTTATTGAAGAATGAAAGATTCATGTTTCGGTAAATTTAGGCCAGCTCGCCTGGACTAGTTGCGTTGACGAAAACTGCGGTCTGTGTGCGGTTGTAAATCGTGCCAAAACTTGAGCTTTCGAGTATTTATAGTGTACATAAATCAACTTTGTTTTTCTATTATATAGATTTTCTCATCCATTAATAGATCACTACACTTTGCGTTATATTATTTTTACATTGCAACTAAATACTGTGCCCTGACCCGAGGGTATGCCGTCAGCTAGCTTGGCGTCAAAGCCGGCGGGAAGTTGAGTCGTTGGCTTTCTAGAGCGGACCGGCGTCCTTATTATGCCGGCATTATACCTGTGGGGCAAATACCCGCCAGCGTAGTGGGTAGAGCCTTTAAAGGATTTCAAGTATTGTTATAAAAAAAAACAATCATTTACTAATATTAATCATAATAAACATGCGTCATGTATTAAAACTCGCTTGCTTGTTGTGATATATATGTGTAGTGAATGATGCTCCGGAGCTTCAAACTCGAACTGAAAGAGTGATCCATCTGTCTGTAAGCTTATTAGGGTTGAGGTATTTGCCCACTATGCTTTATTACAATCATCATCACCGTCAACAACCTTAAACAGCCCACTGCTGGTTACCACAATACATGTCCAAGAAATATTTAATACGTCTTACGCATAATATCGACATTGCCATTGATAATTTGATACTTTGCCAAAACATTCTACGCTTGTTTCGCTTTATTACAAGACTTTTACGTCCTAAATGCAACAACTTCTACAGCGCCTTTTCTCTAGCGTCATTTGTATAATATTGCTATACTTGCTAGGCTCAAGTTTCTTGGCTCTAGAAAACAGTTTCTGAATCTTATGGTGCAATATAACGTCACATTTTAAGTGGTTCTTGTGCAAATTGCAAACAATATTTGTGGTTATAAAAACAACTATTTGATAGTTTTATAATGTATAAAGTGAATTACTTGTACCTTTTGTGGGCTTTAAATGTCTTGGATCTAATGATCATTTAATTTCATATTTCGACTTAGTAAAAATTACATCGGCAAAATTTGAATAAATTTATAATTTCTTATTAATATTTGTGCGACTTAAGCAGAGATTATGAGGTAAATGTAATTTTTTAAAATCGTTTAAAAATAGCGAGTAAATAGAGTTAAGTATGCTAGGTACTGTAACGGTGCGGTGTGTCACATTGCATGTATATTTAAAAATAACTGTTAGAATCTCATAGCAAGAAGTAATTTAATTTAAATGAGTGTAAATAACAAAATTTTCATTCACGGTAACTTTACATTTTAATCAAATTAAAAACAAAGCAAATAACATTCACGTAGCATTTTGAAGTAAACAATAATATCTATTTTGTACTGAAATATTTCTAAGGCAGTCGATACTGAAAAGAAAATGGCGGTATAATTTCACGAATTTATGAAAAGGGTAGTGTCTACGTGTTTTGGGTATTGTTGGTTTTTGAAACAAACCATTTGTCTTGTTGTAATTGTTCATCCCCAGATTAAATTCATTAGACTTGAATAATTAAGGATACTGATTAATGGGGACGTGAATATCAGAGAGATCTAACAAATTTTCTTTGTTAAATTTAATTGAAATGAAAACACCAAGAACTTTGTTCCCAGTTTTATATTTATTACTGGCAGTAATACTAAAGGCGTCCTCCTCTTTGGTTAGCTGACTGACAATCAGTTTTGGTCCAATTTAGAAACTAATAAATCTAAAGGCACGTGAAGAATTTTAATATGAAATACTCAAAAGCTTTGAGAACCAGTCCAAGAGGTTGCAGAATTCTACAAATATTTTTTCAGTTGTAAGTTTCATTTCACATAAATTTAATTTTAGAATATTCGCTTGAGTGTAAAGATAACTATGAACGTCGAACGAACCCATCAACATCGGACACAGTTGAACCGACTGTTTATGTGTACATATTTATAATCGCGTAATGTAGACAAATTTGGGGGGGAGGGCGGTCTTTGAATCCCAAAAACCCCCCTGGCTACGGCTGGTTTCAGATATTTCAATACTTAGGCTTTAATCCTATATAGTTTAAGTGGTAAAGTTGTAACTTTGCTATATTACGTAATAGCGCTTAACGCTATTTTTACCAATAGTTACATCTTTTAAATAAAAGAGAACGCTGTTTAATTTCCTCATGACTTTGATTAGGTGTATTCATATACTCGCAAAAAAAAAAACATAATACGTGCCACTCTCGCCAGAGGCATGTTACCGTTTATTCATGTTCACCCATTATATAGCAATTCGTAACACAAACAATGCTTTCCTCATCTTTACATAAGGCCTATATTATGTAAGTCCCTTCATAGTAGTATAAAATATTGATTGATTTGATACTGAACTTGTGACTGTCCTTGAACCTCGAGCGTATGAGAAACATCAAAGTAGCGAAGGAAGTCTAAAATACTATATTTGTGTATGAATTGAATATTTTTGGACTTGTTTTTTTTTAGATTACGTGAGAATATTTTTATGCTTTTACACATACTTCCTTACGTAGGTGCTACACAATCCAACAAAAATATTCAAATTATTATGTTAATGTCACCTACATTTCGAAATATCCGGTTCTTTACCTCTGCAAACATGTTAATGTAATGTATGATAATCACACAATAGAAGCAGACCCGTACATACGACCCGCATTGTTGCCATTCGCCTTAAAGGAAATTATCCAACCAAATTCTAGCCCAACTCCATTCGGGATTTCAATAATGCTTGAGCATTTGCTCAACCGATTTCGATTCGTACCTTAATATTATTCTTATTGAGATTTAGAACAATTTATTTATACGTTTTTAGCCTGCGTTTCATGTTAAGTTTTAATCCAAATTGAATCCATTGAGCCGAGTATTTAATTTCTTATTTGATTCAACAACTTTGTCTTTTACCTCTGAATAACTTTAAGTGTCGATATTTGAGTGGTCTTTAAATCATTTAATTTGTTTAAAGAGACCAATATTCTAGTTGTTATTTTCAGATTGATGGCAGACATCATCTTCGTTTTCTTTATTAAAATCTATGAATTATTTGATTTGTTTTGCTTTATGTTATCTTGTGGCTCGTGTCTTTTGTACTATGAAAATGTAAAATGAAAAATGTGCAGAAGCTTGCTTTGCCACATCAACACCATAATCGAAGACGGCATGTGAATCCGAAATTTATACTTATTTGAAAGAGACGTTTCTTTGTTGAATCATCGGAATAAATAACAGTCTATTTACCATTGGTATATCCCTGTTAAGGCCGAGGTTGCTGGCTGGCTGAGACCTGCTGTGGGAGAAAATACGATGGTGCTGCTGATCTGCTTCCTTGAAGGCTGCTTCCAATCACGTCGGGGACACCACTATGGAGGAACGGGTGTCATGTTCCTTTAACACAAAGGGAGGATCCTCCGACCAGGCGAGGTGATCATGCCTGGCGGACCACTGCCCAACAGTTGATGTTGGGATGTTGTATATATGATAATCGGCGCGGGTACTTCTACTGCGCGATACAGGATTGGTAGTTTATTAGTGTTGTTCGTTGCTGCGTAGTTCAGTGTATGCGCTATAGTATGTCGCTGTATGTGGAAAGTCTCCACACATATATATGTTTGCATATGTGTGTATATATAATATGGTTTTGTTTTTGCCAAATCCTAGAAATATATATATATGATGATAATATATGATATTGTATAATACATGAAAATACCTATTAACAATTACCTCTTAATATTAAACAAAAATTCGCACTTGTTTCAATTCTACACTTGCTACATACAGCTCTGCACTACCTAAAGATCGACTGAAAGATATACGTAATGCCTAATAGCCTTAAATCCGCCTTGGGCACTGTTATTGGAGGAAGCTTAAATAAAATAAAATAAAATAAATTGACATAACCAGACAGTTTAACAATAACCAGTGATGCTAGTCTTAAGCCATTTAATTTAAAATAATCCTGAAACCTAATACTCTCCTAATATCTTTCTCAATACATAATCTTGTCATAGCACCATTAGTTCGTTCAAACTTTAGACCGCCGCAAACTTCTTGATAACTTAGTACTTTACTCTCTACATCATAACCTACTTCAAGTCCCTTGACCATCGTTTGTTGAGGAAAATTTTGTTGAAAGTTAAAATTTTGTAGTGCTCATATTAAATTAAATTTAACGTAAATGGATTGGCTCTTGTAAGTAACTAGTTTGAACTTAAGAAATTCTCCCCAAATTTTAAAACTATACATATAAGGCTGTTATTTGAGCCACCGTGCAGTGCGATGGAGCGCTGTCATCTAACTCCAGCCTGTATGTCAAACTACCTGATCCATGCAACCTTATCTGTCTCCTATTATCCATTACAATGTGAACAAATCTATTGACCCTAAAAAGGTTATATGTATTTTCGCGGACTTTTTTAGGATCCTTAAAGGGAATGCTTCTTTACGTTTGTATTTCTGAAACTTTATTCAATTACGCAGCACACGCAATGGAGACTCTCAATAGTTATAATTTTCCCTCGTTTTTGCTACATGGTTTATTGACACTCCGCTGACCTAACCGACAGACAGGCGACCGGAGTGCGGAGTCATAGTAACAGGATTCCGTTTTACCCTTTGGGTACAGAATCCTAAAAATCCTACAATGTTACAAAAAATCTTTGCATGTTTAGTTGTCCAGGTTAATTATTTTAATAATCCTATAATTGTGTTTATAATGGCCTGCCATTGACCCTAACCTCATTATAAAATGAAACAAGTTTACCTTAACTCTTGTGAATTTGTCGGTATTTATTAAATGTCTTCTTTAAATTGTTGAGAAATTAAAGATAGATAATTTTGTATCACTTCAAATATTGTATTTACTTATTTATATGTTACATCATCTGCACTATTTTTACAGGCAAACTAAAGCAATATACAAGCACAACTGTACGATTTTCCCGAAACTTTCTGCCGCGCATAGCATAACTGTGGAATGAGCTGTCACCTGCGGTGTTCCCGGACAAATACGTCCTTCAAACCTTCAAGAAAAGAGTGTACTCCTTCCTAAAAGGCCGGCAACGCATTTGTAACACCTCTGGTGTAGCGGGTGTCCATGGGCGGCGGTAATCGCTTACCATCAGGCGATACGTCTGCTCGTTTGCCACCTACATAATATAAAAAAATATATATTCCTTTGTTTTTAGCACAAACGAGCACATAGGTACAGTAACGGAATTAACAAAAAAAACGTATAAATTGCTATTGTATATAATTCTTGTTTAAAATTGTTCTTCGTTGTTGCTCACGATGAATAATTAAAATAATTTTAGGTTTCATGGTTTTCCTCTCATTTGATTTATCAAGGTTGTTAGAGAGATTTCGTTCTTATAATTGACCCTAATGATCAATGCAATGAAAGTACAGTGTGTAATTTTTACAAATTTTAGTTGGTTCAATTCCCGAGTGTTTGTGTGTTGTCCCAAGCTTTGAACGCAGTTATCTTCCTTTTCGATAATAAAGAAATGTTTTCTTTGAGTAAAATTTTCTATCTACAATATTAGGAGTACTTTTCCTTCTCCACCTTGTATGAGTATAAGATGTTTAATTCATTCCGTTGTATAAAAAATATGTACTTCATCTGCAGGAGCGAAGGGAAAGTCCTTTCCCTCTTGTGCAATATCATAAAGGAAATGATAGACTGCTGCTGAGTTGCTAAATAAAATATCTCAAAAAATATCGTCAGCCTTAACGTAAGGTACATCTCCTTCATGCTCATGTCATCGAACTACCTACAGCCGGAATTAATTTATGATCATGGCTTGCTATACTTACAATACAGTATACATGTTTGAAATGTGATTTTTATAAAGACAGCGTTTTTTAATGAAATCGTAAAGATTTGGTTGTTAATTAATAGTTAATCCATATTGTTCACCCGGGTGAGTGAAATGAACTTTATGGTGTCTTTATTTCACCTTGGAAGAATTTCACCTAAGTGATATTACCCAGGTGAAATATTACGACATAAGTGGAGGTTTTTATTCACCTTGGAATTGATTCACCGGGATGAACATAGGCAACTTTAATTAATCACTCATATAAAGCATTATATTTTTTTTTCAAATTTACAGATTACTCAATGGGTAACGTTTACCCACAAGACAGAAGTTAATTTACTAACAACTGATTAATTTAACTTTAACTAATTAGTATATTAAGTATTTTTAAATTTAAAACACATTTAAATTACACAAAAAATTGGCTTTTTCACCCAGATGAGTTAATTCTAATGTGATAGGCGTTTGTGTAATTATTTCACCTGGTGACGTCACCTAGGTGAAATTCTTCCAAAGTGGTATAAACCTCTATTAATGTAATGTTTATTGTGCGTGTTCTAATTAAGTATTTTCCTATCGTCTCTTTTTTATTGGCTATTTACTCGTTTGTCTTTTTCCTTTTATTGTATAAGCTTGTTATAGTCTATCAGATAAACTTATTTAATTATTATTTATTGAATGGTTATAACCATATCTTAGTGCTGTTGTACTTAACATAGAACAGAATTAGTCACTCGTGACAATACTATTAAGTACCTACTAAGCATAACTACATTATGTACTGTTGAAATGAAAACTTCTTTAGCTGCGCTGTGTACTTTTTTGGAATGGGTAAAAATGTATAAACTCGTGTCAGGGCGTCAGGTCACGTGACCATAAACTCGCGTCAGGTCACGTGTCCTGATCGAAAAAATTCGTAAAACGGATGTTTATTGTTAACAGCGCCATCTACCGATATACTTTGGTAGCATTCGTTTTTCTAGATAGTGGTCCTTTCTCAATATGATTTTATATACTTAAAGTTAATATTTCAGTATCTTAAAGTGATTTACAATAAATTAAAATAACGATTTTCTACTTACACAAAACCTTTTGTAAATCAAAAAGATTGTTTACAATTTTTTTGAAAACAGCGACATCTATTGGAGTATCAAAGCTTTACTTCCATTTACTACTTACAATCATAATAATTTTTAGTTCTTTTTATTGCACACTATTAAAAAAAGCATAGGTGTTCATTTCAGGTAAGTTAAAACAACCGTTTGTTTATAGTTATGAGTTTTCACTTCTGTCGGCAGTGCTTATGACTGCTTTGTGTTTTTTTCATAAATATGTTCTATGTTAGATTTTCATGTATATATCGCATTCGCCGTTAATTTTTGAGTGTACACCTGTTCGGATAACGACTTTTCCAAAAAATCCTTACTTAAAAAAATTAGGTTATCCTTTAGTAACCCAATAAATTTAATTATTTATTTAAACTTATTGCACATGTTGTACAAAGGCGGACTTAATGCCTTGAGGATTTCTCTCCCAGTCAACCTTCAGGTGATGTAGAAATAAGAACTGGTAGGTGCAAAGAAATTGAATTTAGTGAAAAGATATAAACCTACATTAAATAAAAAGGATATACATAAATTTATCGCTACATATACTAGACAAATAAACACACAATACAAATATTACATACATACATATAATGCAATACATAGGTACCTATATGATCCACAGTCAGATGTTAAGGATGTGTTTGTGCTGCCAATTTATTCTAGAGATGCTCACGCACTTTCGACTTGAACGTAAGACGGTTTGTAGACTTCCTGTTATTGATTTGATTTGTTTACTAACTCGTTCTTGAAATAAATTGTTTATCCTAATTTAAATTACATTTAATAACTTAAAGATTAAATAAATATAAATATAAATATTCCGGACATCTAACACACAACGCCATCTAGTCCCAAGCTAAGCAGAGCTTGTGTTATGGGTACTAGACAACTGATATAAATACTTATATACTTTTTTTTTTAAATACATACATATTATACATAGAAAACACCCAAACTCCGAAACAAATATTTGCAGATCATACAAACATTTGGTCCGACCCGGGAATCGAACCCGAGACCTCAAGCTTAGCAGTCGCATACACTACCACTACGCCACCGAGGCAGTCAAGATTAATACACAATATCGGTTGTTTAATTGTCAAGAAGTAATGTTTGTTATCTGCTATATTAGATACAGAGTTAAATTCAAGTTCAAAGAACCAACGTGTAACAAATAGAAAAGCTTACTACCAATAATTTATTACTGTGGTTATTAAATTTTTATAGCCTGCAGAAAGCCTTCAAAATCTCTAAAGGTCTGAGAGTTGTAGGTATGTAAAATCTTGCAAGTGCAACCCGAAAATTTGGCAGATATACTCGTAGCTACAGGATATCTCGTTACTACTCTTACGGTCGAATAACTCGTACTAATGATGAACCCAATCGTAATTCTATTTTTAGTATTGTATCTATTGTGTTTGATATGAATAGAACTTTCCATTCTGTTACATAACAATAAACTCCCGTGTATTTGTATTAAAACTGAACAAAAATATAGGTATGTATGTGCTTGAGGTCTCGGGTTCGATTCCCGGATCGGACCAAATGTTTGTATGATCTGCAAATATTTTTTTCGGAGTTTGGGTGTTTTCTATGTATAATATGTATGCATTTACAAAAAAAAAAGTATATAAGTATTTAAATCAGTTGTCTAGTACTCATAACACAAGCTCTGCTTAGCTTTGGACTAGATGGCGTTGTGTGTTAGATGTCCGGAATATTTATTTATTTATTAATATATTTTTTTAGATTGTTATTAACCACTAGCTTATTTTTAGAACTACAAGTCGTGTTCGAAATGAACAACGTCTTGGTATTTCATATTACATGTTATAGACTATGCAACATTAATATATTGCACTTAGTTTTATCCTACAGTTTAAGGAAAAAAAAATAGTAATAAAGTTATTGTAGAACAGTAATTGCCTGAAACACAGGTCTTACCTAGATCAGGTAGATCACTAAATTAAAATATTGACCTTACTTAACAATGAGTTTAAAAATTGTAATTTTTTTGATAAGATGTAACTAAAACTTAGTTATACCTAATTCTTTCTTTTCTTTTAAAAGACAACTCCCACATTAGGAATAAACATCCTGTGTCGTGGGGGACTTTACAAACATACATGAAACGGACACAAAGAACATCCAGACTCGGGACAACAATTCGTGGATCACACAAAGTGTTGTAGGTACCGCGTGGGATTTGAACCCACGACACATGGCGCAGTAGCAAGCGACATGGCGACCGCTGACACTACTCGGCCAACCGTGCAGTCAAATTGTATAATTATTTAAAGATTTGCCGTTTGTTTATTTGATGTTAAGTCTACCCGTAAGTTAAGTAACACCCAAATCTTGTACATTCAATATATATTATATTTATTAAGAGAAACAAATAGTTATTTCTAGAAATTAATAACATATAATGTGCCTTACTAGTTATTTTTATTAAAAACTGTTAACAGTCAGTTACTGTAACTGACCTGCCTGCCTGGTGAATTAGTACAATTAGTTCTGAGTCCAAGATTATAAAGGGTCACATAAAAGTACCTCAAATAACACCAGAATTGAATCTTTTGATTTGAATCTTTTTAACCGTGGGAGAGCCACGCTACGGCATGAATGGGCCGGCTCGACCGAAGCGATACCACGGCCTCACAGAAAACCAGTATGAAATACCGCTTACGCTGTGTTTCACCGAGTAAGTGAGGATACCGGAGGTCCATATCCCATCCCCTCCCACCATCCCCCTCCCCAACCCTAAAGGTCGGCAACGCACTTGTGACGCCTCTGGTGTTGCGGGTGTCCATGGGCGGTGGTAATCGCTTACTATCAGGCGATACGTCTGCTCGTTTGCCCCCTATTCAATAAAAAAAATCTTTGTGAACTTTTCCCTTTAACAGAAAAAGACAAGTAGATATCTAAAGATAAAAACTCTCGGGCACACATTTTAATCCAATATTGTCTAGTTACCTTATGCCGTTGCATAAAGTAAGTAAGTTATTCAATAACTCGTTGAATGTCCTGGTTAAGCTGAATCATACCTAATTTTAAGTGTATATTACTCACACTTGTTCTTAAAGATATTTGCCGTTATATGTAAAGCGAGGTCTGCAACTTGTCTTGACTGGTTATTGCATGAGTTGCGACACACAGTCAGTTAATAATTGGTGATTGTGATTAAATGATGACTAATGAATCAAAGCGTGCAAATATGTCGCAATCGGAAATTTACTATTTGTTTACGAAGAGTGAATTATGATGAAAAATATTATGTTATCGTGTGAACAAAAAGGTATTTTTAATATCAGTTAGATGAAGATAAACCAATAAATCATTTTTTTTGCAGGTAATATTGTTATGAAATAGTTTTGGCATTTAGGTAACACGTTAATTATAATACATGTTTTAAAATCTCGTAGATTTTAAAGTCGGTTGAAAAAAAATTGATAATACCTCGTGAATAGGTTCGGTAGCGCATTAAAAAAAATGTTAAAAGTTTTTCATTTCTAGACAATTAATTTTGAGGGTCAAAATCCTTATGAAATATTTTTCTATTTGTATTTCAATAATCAAAAGTTCTATCAGACTATAAGAGTATTTAGAAGAATTCACATTAAATATCTAATACTGCCAAAAATTTGTGATTGTTAGTCTTATCATCAAACAACAGTCATAAATTCCAATCAAATACGTTTTCATTGGAAGTAACGACATTAGAGCATATTCATCATTAGAGCATATTCATACATAATATTATGTACTTACAATGTAGATCTTTCAAATATACCCAAAAAAAGAATAAACATATACCTAAGTCTACAGATACATGAGTATGTATGTTGAACGACGCTTGACCCACCTCCAAGTATCTCGTCACAATAGGCTTCAAAACGTATGTTGCATAATGTAGACATTTCTTGTATCAAATGTATTTATACCATAAGTGTTGTGACAATGAATAATCAGTGACTGAGGTGCTAAGTAGGTAGCTATTTATTGACTTGTGAGAACTGTATAAATAGAAATAGAATATATCGCCTGTTAAAAAAATGGTTCGTTGATCTTTCAATGGCTTTAAGTTATTTTTAACACGCTTTTATTAGATTTGTTTGTTTGTTTATTTGTTTATTGTATTTACGATTACGATTACGACGAGCTGATTACGGCCATGGCGGCCTGTCTCAACGGACACCAGCCAACTACACATGAAATATTAAAGTACACAAGTGTGTGTGCAATCACAGGTGCATTATCTGATCCCTTACTCTACTCCCTATTTATATAATTGTATCTACAATCAGTAACGAGTAAAAGTGTTGGTAAAAACTGTTTTCATAGAATTGACATCTAAACTAATATTATAAAGCTGAAGAGTTTGTTTGTTTGAAAGCGCCAATCTCAGGAACCGCTGGTACGATTTAAAAAAATATTTCAGTGTTGGATAGTCCATTTATCGAGGAAGGCTATAGGCTATATATCATCACGCTCATACTAATAGGAGCCGAGCACCAATGAAGAATGTTTCAAAAACAAGGTCAAATTTTCACACTACGGGCAATTGAAGACGAAAACGAGGTTGCGTGGGTCAGCTAGTTACAAATAAACTTACGTCTGCCATTGTAACTGATTCGCAATTACCGTCTAGTATAATACTTTACCTAACCGAGAATATTGTAGAAGACTTCAATAAATTTAGGCCAAGGAAACGCAAACAAGATACTAAATTATTTAACTAATAAACAAAAAAACGAGTTCAAGAACTGAACCAAATTGAAATGGGACCAAACGGGAAGCACCAGCTTTCAAATAAAAAAAGAACCATCAAAATCGGTTACCCAGTCGAAAGTTCTGAGGTAACAAACAAAAAAACAATCGAATGGGAACCTCTTTCTTTTTTGAAGCCGATTTTTAAAATGAAGTAACCTGTTTACATTAAAAACCTAAATAGTAAAATATTTGCTTCAACCTACTGTCGTCCACTGCTGAACGAGGACGTATTCCGAGCGCCAACAATCCCGGTTTGGGTAGCTGCCAGCCATGTTCTTCAAGTCGTTGGTCCATCCTACCGCAGGGCGTTTGCCTAATTGCGATCTCAACTCTACCACTTGTCGGGCACTTCCACTTCAGCGTAGTGATTCCCCATCCGTCTTGTTACGAATTCTATCGACTAGAAAAACACCGAGCATTGCACGCTCCATCGTTACATATTACTTAACCAAATAATATAGATAAATTACATTAGCTTTAAACATACAGAGCTTAAACTAAGAAATTGAAGAAAGTAAATTGAAAAAAAAACACGTAACAATATTAAGTCCAGGATAAAAAAATATTATATTCTTTGAAATAAGAATACGCTTCTTATCCCTTGAATATTTTTATGTGGATATATTGCAGGTTTACAAGAAAAGTAATTGGCGTCTGGATGAGAAATAGTAAAGATATTAGCTTGCTTCATCATTTTTAAGACAACTGTGATCGTAACTCAAGAACCCTTCGATATTAAAAAGCTAAATAAACATTAAAAATAATTCTAAATATTTATTAAGAACTAGCTTTTGCCTGCGATTACCGCGACAAAAAGTAGCATTAGTAGAGAGGGCTCTAAGATCTAATCTATATAGACAGATAGCGAGCGGGCTGATAGAGTTATTTTCGAATTAATAATATTAGAATGGGTTTGATGCGAGTATAGTTTTCTAAACGAGAATTAATTGGACCTTCGTTATGCAAACAACAACAAGGAACCAATCCACTAGCATGCCAAAATCACTAACAATTTAAATAAGAACCCTATTTATAAGGAGATAAAGATAATTCTTTGATTTTGGCATGTGTATGGATGGGTTCCTTGTTGCATAAGTAGGTCCAATTTATAAGATTGATTGGTGACGTTTATAAACGATCGTGAAATTTATGTACGTAGTATTTTATATTTTCATGTATGTACATATGAGAAAATTTACTTACAGAAAATAATTGTAAGTAAATAATTAATTTGAAAACCGACTAACACAGATTACTACAAAACAATTATAAAATCGCTCAATAATTTGAGAGGTTCTCTAGTTATAAAGTAGTCTGAACATAGGTATTTGTTGAAACACAAATAAATCTATTTCACACAATTTAGAATCGAAGCTTGATACTGTATGAATTACAACTTTTTTATAATGTTGCATAATTATATATATATATATATAAATAATGTTAAAATGAATTCACCTTAAAGTTTACTGAAGTATTAAAAAAAACAGTTTCATGTATATATCAATAAATAAAACAAATAAATATTTCGGATATCTAACACACGACGCATCTAGTCCCAAGCTAAGCAGAGCTTGTGTTATGGGTACTAGACAACTCATATAAATACATATATACTTTTTTGTTAATGTTACATGCGTTATACATAGAAAACACCCAAACTCCAAATCAAATATTTGCAGATCATACAAACGTTTGGCCGACCGTGAATCGAACCCGAGACCTCGAGCTCAACAGTCGCATACGCTACCACTACGCCACCGAGGCAGTTAAGGGTATCCAACGATTTTATTATAGTTGTAGTAAAATAAAATAATAGCTATTTCCCGTGGTTCCGCCCTTGTGCATGTCAGATATCGGTAAAAAGGAAGTTTATGTATTATTCTGATGTACAAACAATTTCATCTAAATTTATTCAGTAGTTTTTGCTTGAAAGAGTAACAAACATCTATACATTCTAACAAATTTTCGCTTTAAAAATAATAATAGATATTGTCCACGGCTACACCTGCGTGTATTTCAGTTATTACGGTAAATAGAAACTTATTTCCTTCCTCAGGAATTAAAGTACGTACATTTATGCCAAATCATATTTAAATCAGTGCAGTTTGTCGGACAGAGTTATTTTATAATTTATAAAATTAGCAATTTATTATGGATTAGTAGCAAGTTTGATAGGATTTTTCTAACGATAACGCCTGGTAACACCCAGTGTGTACTACCAACGTTTTTCTAGGACATAGGGGATAAACCACCTTTCTACGGAGAGGCCAATGTCCAGCAATGGAATGTTAAAAACTATTGAAGATGATGATGATGATAGAGGGGAAAAGGGGCCATTTGCTGTAAAGTCCTCCGTCTACGCACACCTACAACTCGAAATAACAAATGTGTTTTCCTATGTAGGTAATGCAAAGGGAAAAGCTGACATTATTACGCATATAACGAAACTGTAAATAGGTAATTTGATGATGTTTATGTTTTAATGACACCTACTTAGATTTAATTAGGTTAGGTAAATCTATACAAATAAATAAAATTGGAGTGTCTGTTTGTAATATTAAAATAACCGCTTTCTACTACATGCTTATGAATGTATATACGGTACACATACCAAAATATATATTTTTAAATTTTTTGTCTGTCTGTCTGTCTGTTTGTTCCGGCTAATCTCTGGAACGGCTGGACCGATTTGGATGGGACTTTCACTGGTAGATAGCTGATGGTACAAAGAGTAACTTAGGCTTACATTTTTTAGACTAGCTTCGCCCCGCGGCGTTACCCACGATACGATAATAACCGCGGGTAACACCGCGGGGTTCAGCTAGTGTGTAATAATATTTTGACAATAATTATTTTATTACCTTTGAGCTCTTGTCCAGTAGTTTACCGTTGTAAGGCTTTAGAATTAATTAATGAAAATTATTTATTCGATACCTACAGAATACAATGCAAACATACAATTGACTGCCTTGAGCTTGAGGTCTCGAGTTCGATTCCAAATGTTTGTATGATCTGCAAATATTTGTTTCGGAGTTTGGGTGTTTTTTATATATAATTGGTATGTATTTACAAAAAAAAAAAGTATATACGTGTTTATATCAGTTGTCTAGGACCCATAACACAAGCTCTGCTTAGCTTATTATATTATATTCCGGACATCTAACTGTGTGTCATGTACTTTAAATATGATTATTACAGTTTTATCTAATACTCTACTGCAGTGATGATAAAAGTAATACTACAAAATGTTCAAAACAGAACTAAATTTAATTGCGCCCAGACGGGAAGCACCAGCTTGCAAATAATAATAATAATAATAAAGAAAAGAAAAAGGAAAGATATTGGCAGGATGACAGAATATATCAAAGGAAATAGGGGTGAAAGACTTACAAGATTAATTGAAAAAATTAAAGATAAACACCAAATACATTCACAACACGAAGAACCTAATTTAAATAATGACCATTTTCTTGATACTCTCAAACAAAAGCTAAATGCAGCCACAAGTAGATTAAAAAGATATGTTAACTGTACACTCAGAAAAACACAAAACAACCAATTTGCTAATAATGAAAAACAATTTTACAGACAACTAGCTTCAAACACAACACAATACACAAACAGGAACACACAAGGCTCAGTAACGGTACCTGTTGATGAACTGCACGAATTCTGGTCTAATATTTGGTCAAAACCTGTACTTCATAATTCACAAGCTGAATGGCTCCAGACGGACGTCTCTTTAACAAACTCTATTACACCTATGGATCTTGAACAAATATCTGTAGAAGTATTCGCAAGCGTTCTGAAAAAACTGCACAACTGGAAGGCACCCGGCACCGACCGTATTCACAACTACTGGTATAAGAAATTCACATCCTGTCATCTCTTACTACACAAACACATCAACACTTTCATTCAGACACCGGACATAATGCCAAAATATGTTACTGAAGGCCTCACCTACATGATACCAAAAGATGCAGACATCCAGAATCCAGCTAAATACCGCCCTATTACATGTTTACAAACGATATACAAAATATTTACATCGTGCATTGCAGAAATAATTCATCGACATGTTAGTGAAAATAACATACTTGCGGAAGAACAGAAGGGATGCCGTAAAAGTAGCCAAGGTTGCAAAGAACAGTTAGTTATAGACTCAGTGACAATGAAACTAGCAATTTCAAAAAAGAAAAATATTAGCACGATGTACATAGACTACAAGAAAGCCTTTGATTCTGTTCCACACAGCTGGTTACTTCATGTCTTACAACTCTATAAAATTCACCCAAAAATAATAGACTTTTTACAAACCTCGATGCAACACTGGACCACAAAATTAAATATCAAAGGACATTCCAACACAGAAGTAGCTAAAATTCCAATACGCAGAGGAATCTTCCAAGGTGATGCACTTAGCCCGCTTTGGTTCTGCCTAGCTCTCAATCCCCTTTCTCAAATGTTAAATAAATCCTGCCTAGGTTACACTATCACAACACCACTCAAAAAAACAAACCTTACACATCTCATGTACATGGATGACATTAAATTATATGGAAACAGCACAGAATCACTACACCGCCTAGCAGACATTACGCAATCTTTTTCAAATGACATTCATATGGAGTTTGGAATTGATAAGTGTAAAACCTTCACAGTAATCAATGGAGAAATTACTTCAAACACCTTCACGTTACAATCAGGTGAAATAATCGAACCTCTAGGACCTCACAACTCATACAAATATCTAGGATTCCAGCAAAGCAGACAAATTAATCAGAAAGAAACCAAAGATACACTAAAACAGAAATTCAAACATAGACTTAATATCATTCTCCGTTCACAACTCAATTCCCGACACCTAGTTAAAGCGATTAATAGCTACGCAATCCCCATTCTAATCTACTCCTTCGGTATAATAAACTGGCCTAAAACTGAACTCACCAACCTTCAACGCACCATAAACACAACCTTAACAGCACACAGAAAACACCATCCTAGATCCTGCATACAACGTATGACACTACCAAGGGCAGAAGGCGGACGAGGCATAATTGATGTTTCTAATCTACATAACAGACAAATTAGATCACTTAGACAATATTTTCAACAACAATCACAACACTCAATACTACACGAAGTTGTAACACTTGCAGACAAACGTCTAACACCACTTAACTTAGCAGACCAAAACCCACAGTGCAATGAATGTGTTTTTCAGTTAGAGGCAAAGATTGCTAAATGGCAACTGAAATCTCTATATGGCAGACATCGCCAAGACCTGCAGCAACCCCACGTTGACAAATTTGCGTCAAACGAATGGCTACGGCGTGGGGACTTATTCCCAGAGACAGAAGCATTCATGATTGCTATTCAAGACCAAGTGATCGATACCCGAAACTACCAAAAACACATAATACGCGCACAAAATCTCCCCACAGACTCTTGTAGACGCTGCCATGCCTGTCCTGAAACCATTCAACATATCACCTCAGCTTGCAAATGTTTAGTTCAAACAGACTACAAACACCGACACGACCAAGTAGCCACCATAGTTCACCAACACCTTGCCCACAAACATCAATTTATAGACAAAAAGATACCCTATTATAAATATAAGCCGGAAATAGTACTAGAAAAAAAAACCTCAAAATATACTGGGACAGAACTATCATAACGGACAAGACCATTCACTTCAATAGACCAGACATCACACTTCACGACAAAGTAAACAAAACCGTATATCTCATAGACATAGCAGTCCCGAACACCCATAATATACAATCTACAATAGCTGAAAAACTTACCAAGTATCAAGATCTGGCAATAGAACTGAAAAGGCAATGGCAAGCAGTAAATATCCATATAGTCCCAATAGTTATATCTGCAACCGGAATAGTACCTAAAAGCCTTCACCGTAGTCTAGACATTTTAGAAATGCCACAACACTCATTGTACTTGCTTCAAAAAGCAGTTTTATTAAATACCTGTAGACTTACTCGCAAATTCCTCACTACATCTTCAAGTTCATCCACATACACCATCACTTAAACCTGATTACACTTGGCTACGGCCCGTGAAATCGGAAAAAAAACCCCGTTTAGGGAGATTAATAAAATGTGAAAATAAAAATAATAATAATAAATATTCCGGACATCTAACACACAACGCCATCTAGTCCCAAGCTAAGCAGAGCTTGTGTTATGGGTAATAGACAACTGATATAAATACTTATATACTTTTTTTTTTGTAAATACATACGTATCATACATAGAAAACACCCAAACTCCGAAACAAATATTTGTAGATCACACAAACATTTGGTCCGACCCAGGATTTGAACCCGAGACCTCAAGAACAGCAGTCGCATACGCTACCACTGCGCCACAGAGGCAGTTAAAAATAAAATAGAATCATCAAAATCGGCTCCCCTATAGTCGTTCCAATAGTTTATTTAACTTTTGACAGCTCTAATACTTAATCAAATAGTGATACCCTGACCCGTTACCTATTCGATTTCTTTCATCGATCGATTTTATGCATTAAGAAGTTTTAATCGATTTAACAAACTCATTATTTTATAGATAATTTCGTACTTCATATTTCTATGTGTTTCAATGTGCGACCTCCTTTGTCAAAATAAAGAAGAAATGGATTAAAAGAATGTTGTTCAAATATGACGGTTCTATGTCATGAAAAAATATATAAAAGGAACTGAATTTTCAAAATGTATTATTGTATTGTGTTGTAATTCAGTGGTTAATATTGTATTTGTTAAACTATTGATGATCTTTATTAAATCTCTCTATGTCTATTTTAAAATAATCTACAGTATTTCAATGAGTAACCTTCAATATAGTTGAGTATTTATATTCCTCCGTATTGATTTATTTGTGAATTCTCACGTTTGGTTGAGTTGAGCGTATCGTTCCTGCCTTCGTTACTGTCAAAATGCCAAAAAAGAAAGTACTCAAAGGACAAACAAGAGAGTTTGTCTTGCGACTTCGTGAATACTTTGAAAAGGAAAGCCGTAATGGTGGGCCTCTTATACCAGTGACTCAAGTTAGGGACCGTGTTGCAGCAGCATTAGGTATTAGTGCTCCAACAGTGGCAAAAATAACAAAAGAAGGCTACGGCAGCAGTGGCATGGAACAGAATAAGCTATCTACACCTAAGAAAAAACGTCCGCCTAGTAAAGTTACAGCCGTTGACAATTTTGACGCTGATGCTATTCGTCGTCATATATACGACTATTACCAAAGAAAAGAGATTCCAACATTAAAAAAACTAACACAATCTCTTCGAAATAGTGGTTTGTTCCGTGGTCAAAAATCTTCTCTGACAAAGGTATTGAAAGACATTGGAATGTTATTCCAAAAATGTGACAAACGAAAAATTTTAATGGAACGCAATGATATTGCTTTGTATAGATGCGATTTTTTAAGACAAGCAAAAAAAATAGAAGATTGGTCGAATGTTGTTTTCACAGATGAAACTTGGCTCAATGCGAATCATACGCTGTCAAAAACTTGGACTGACAACACCGTTGGCTCCACTTCTACAGTACCAATGGGAAAAGGCGAACGACTGATTATTTGTCATGCAGGAACAGTAAAAGGATTTGTGCCAGGCGCTCTATTAGCTTTTAAATCCCAGAAAACAGGAGATTATCATGAGGAGATGAATTCGAACGTGTATGAAAAGTGGTTCAGAGAAATGCTTACATCACTCGAAGAGCCATCAATAATATTTATTGATAATGCACCTTATCACTCTCGTCAAATTAATAAAATACCAACACAGGCCAACAAAAAACATGAAATTATAAACTGGCTCCGTGACAATGGCGAAGAGGTGAATGAGTCCCTACTAAAAGTAGAGTTAGTAAAGATATTAAAAACAAAGAAGCTGCCAAAACGATACGTCATAGATGAAATGGCAGCAGAGCATGGGCATACCGTCCTCAGAATTCCCCCAAATCACTGCCAATATAATGCAATTGAAATGATCTGGGCACAAGTTAAAGGATATGCTGCGAGGAACAATACAACTCCTCCTTTCACCGCAAGAAAAATGCTGAATTTACTGAAAAATGCGTGTGAAAAAGTAACTCCAGAAAACTGGGCGAATGTTGTAGAAAAAACAAAGAAGGTGATAATGTCGGATTGGGATCGGGATGTTGCATTCGACAATTTATCTATCCAAGAAATGATAATCAATATTACTGAGAACTCAAGTGATGATGATTCCTGGTCATACGAAGAAGACGATTCTTTATAATTAAAATTAGTATTACAGTACCTCTTTTGGTTGTTTTATTTTTAATCCGTAAATTACTACGAATTTCAACATTTTGTACCTGTTCATTACAAGTAGGTACCGCAGGTAGTTTTTTTTGAACCAACTATAGTAAGTCTAAACAATTATTTTAGATTCATTAATTTGCGGCGAATACATTCGATCCCATTACTAGGTACGAGTACGATGGAACTGTTTTCATTACGCAAATTATTTATGCATTGAAACAGAGACATTTAGGGCATTTTAATGCAAAATAATAAAGCTTTTTACGTGATTTGATATAAAATATAATCACAATAATTTTATTGTATGTTTTATTAATATAATCGATAATCGATTTATTTCAAAACCGTTTTTATAGTCTGTGGTCATTAATTACGAATGACACATCCCTAAGTAGGCGGAGCCCGCCCATAAAGTACAGTATTATCTGTAGTACATTGTATCAAAAATTATTACAAAACTTTATGTGCGTGATCTGTCAAAAGTTAAATAAAGTATTGGAACGACTATAGTCGAAAGTTCTTAGGTAAAAAACAAAAAAAATGCCATCGAATTGATAACCTCCTACTTTTTTTAAATTTCGTAAACATTACATATATTTAAGGTCAGTGTTGACGTAGTTTGCTTAGTATTCAAAACGTCCTAAGTGCAGCAACAAACATATTATGTATACATATATATTAAATTATAAAGTCACCACCACACATTGCACTATATACAAATTAGATACACAAGGTCCTGGCACTCTAAATAGTCGGGGAAAAGCAGAAAAAAAAAAAAAAAAAAAATAGCAACGGGATGATGATGATATAGAGCACTGTAAAGGAGTGAAATACTGGATGTTTTGATGAAACGATTTATTGACAAAGTGGATATCAATTCAAGTTTGTCGATAGTACATTAGACGATGGAGATTCGCAGAAATATGTGCATCAGAATGGGTTACCATATCAGCTAAACGCTTTACAGTGTATGGCAGCGCTGATTTTCAGATGGCACCCTCAAAATAGCAACTCGTTATGTGTCGTGTATGACGTCGTTAGCTTCTTGGTTAGCGTCATGTAATCTTAAAAGTGATTCCAAGAAAAGTGACGGTTATGTTTAAGAAAAAAGCCGGGAAATTGTGTGACGTTTCATCAATGATAACGTCATTATAAACCAGGTTTTTTATAACGTACACAATTACGTTATTATCGCTTTTATACCACAAATACTGTAAACAAACACTCTAATACTAATTTGAAAAATAATGACTAAGAGTACCTTTGAGACGTAACGTAAAGACGTCACGCGGAAGTGCGTCAGCTAAGAAACACTTGGCAATAGCTTGAGAACATGATTTTAGAAACAAACTCAATATTTCTTTATGTCATGATCCTCAATTTAACCATATTTATTTATATTTAGAATGGTAATATCAATTCAATTCACAGCTGGTACACATCTTTATCAATAAACTAGCTGACCCGTGCCCACTTCGTTGGGCATAATGTTAATAATCCTTTTTTAGTACAGAGTGTTATGTTTTAATTTCTAACTGCCAAGAATAAGATAGAAAGTAGTTCTGATAAGAACCTTTTATTTAAACAATGTCGAAAGTTTACCAATTACGTTTCGGAAAATTCAATTTCGGAGACGTCCGCTGCGTAAGGAGCCGACCACGCGACTGAGCCGCGTTGGTACCTCTCAGATGTGAAAGGCCACGCCTCCTTCTCCCGAAGCGAGCACGAACGCGAACCGAATTAAACCCAAAGCTATCGCGCGCCATCCGCTGCTTTGCAAAACCGACTACCACGTAAAAGCCTTTTTATTTTACGGTTTTTTATATAACCTATGACTGTTCCGTGGGAAACTAATATTCCTAAAGACCATAGAATAAAATTAAATAAATATTACGATCTAACAACTGAACTTAACAAAAATGGCTATGTGGTTAATTTATACGCGGTAGAAGTAGGAGCGAGAGGTATACCAGCTAAATCTCTCTATAACCTTCTGAAAGACCTTGGCCTGTCGAGATCTGCAATAAGTTCTATTTTAGAACGAGTATCCAAGGCTGCACTAACAGGTTCCTACCAAATTTGGCTAGGTAGGGCGGGAAACTCGAGCAGTGAAGGTGAGCGTTGATGCGCATCTTAAAGGGGGCCTCCTTAAACCTACATCCAGGTCGTAAGTCCTGGGAACTGCTTTGAGTTTCTCCCTCTGCCACACGATGGACCCGGCACCCGCACGGTGAATCCATGGAGTGCTAAGAAGTTTGTCTCTCAGCAATAATGTGGCTTTCTATTGGTGAAAGAATTTTTAAAATCGGTTAAGTAGATCCCGAGATTACCCCTTACAATTTAACAAATATACAAACACACAAACTTTATCTCATATTCTATCTGTCTGATTATATTATTACACGTAATTTCTAAAACAGTTGGACCGATTTGGGCGGGATTATACTGGTAGTTGATATAAGAAGTAACTTAGAATACTTTTGTCTAAGACAAGTTTTAATTGGCGATTGTTTTTGAGCTTTAACAACAACCGTGAAAACACCGTAGTAATTAATATATACGAATTTGAATGAGTATAAGTAAACTGAGAAGAATTGATTATTTGCAAGAATATCTTAACTCCGCCTACTAACATGTCAATAAGAACAGATTTTCGCAAACTATAAAACTCGATAACATAGTTTGTACTTACAAAACGGTTTCCCAATCTAATTGACGTAAACAATTTCAGTTTATAAGGGTCAAACAACCTTTACTATAAACGTATAAAGCTACAAGTCCATGTCAGGCTGCCCTTTGGGAATTAAGGCATAATGGGTTTATGCTGCAAGAAAATAGGACAAAGGAGAATTTATTGCAACCACGATGTTTATAATGGGATCTTTGGTATAAAATTTAATGTTTGTCATTAAAGGTAACCTTCAAATTACTACTTCATTTTTTTCTGTTTACCCACTTTTATTGTACCAGACAGTACCCTGTACTTTCTCCTAATCATATTTTCTCTCTATCCCATGGATGCCTGTAAGAAATTACCTCTGGGCATTATCTACATATTTGACATACTTATTTCTAAGTCCTTTTTGTAAGGACTTAGAAATAAGTATATATATAGGGAGGCCCATTGTGAAGATGAGGGATTTAAATTCGTGTAACGCATGCCATTTGAAATCTCAAAAAAATAATGAGGAAAAATCTATTGAGTCAAAAAAAATCAGAACATTACCTTCACGCCAACTTGTGAGGAAGTACTTTTAGCTTTCGAGAGATATTTTGATATTTAAAAAAAGAACAAACTTGTTTCATTTTAAGCGGTCAATAAGTTAATTAATCATGATTTTGTAAAGAGCCTCACAAAATAGAACGTCAAAAATCTTAAGGCACAATTCGTCTCAAATTGATGAAAACTTTTCAAGATGTCGATAGGCTTGAGCTTGGCTTCGCTTTTAATTAATGGATGGCAGCTCAAATTATGATTTGTCATTGATAATATAACTTTTAGGGAAAATGGTGAAATAGGTTCAAAAAGTATTGATTGATACTAAATAGTTTTGCTTTAATATATTAATGGTTCTGTAAAGTGAATTAATGTTCAGAAACTTTAAAGGTAAAACTTTAAATGCAATTAAATTAAAGGAAAATGATACCATTGTAAAATCGAATACCCAAATATTGCTTTGAAATTTAAAAGAATTACATTTCTTTTTCATAAACACAAATATAAAATGTTGTAACGTTGATCTCTATTATTGAGAGTCTTTTTATACGCAAGAAGAGCTTGTCTTTTTTTCAATTTTGATAATAGTTCATGAAATACATAATAAACAATATTTATGTATTTCTTCAACTATTGATTGATTGTGATGATTTAAACTTTAGGCTTCGTATACCTTAAGACTTTACCTCAAGATATACGAAGCTCAATATTTTATTAACATGCTGTATTTAGTTTTTTTAACACATATGCTATCTTACAACCGTCCATATTCCAGGTAATATTTCGCTAGACAGTAAGTATTTCTAAAATCTCGAACTTAATACGTTTTAGGAAAATCAAAAATATGAAATATTGAGTTTACCTTTAGGTACAAGAGCCACGGTGAACCAGATTGAACACTTGGACAAAGTACAAAACCTTAGGATTAAAATAATCTAATTAAAATCCTACCTCGCAAATCATCATAGGGTGCCATCTTCAAAATGAAGTTTGTAGGTCAGCAGACGGTATCCCTCGCGACCATGAGCAGCCTGTTGTAATTGGTTATATTTTTCTAGTCCAGTCAGGTCCTGATGTCATCTATCCACTTCCTTCTAGGGCGACCTGGTGTCTTCCTTAGAGAGAGAAGAAAATTGAGTGCCTTTTTGTATGTATCCAAAAAAACCCACTTTCCTATTTAGTATATTAGACATCAGTTCCCTCTTGCACTTGGCTAGCTCCAGCACCTTTACAACAACATCAAAATGTTGGTGGATATCCGAGAATATCCTACTTTTATCAAGTCTGTCGTAGGTGCTCCTTGCTTATGCGTGCTTATAATGAGGTACATTGTTGATAAGGTCAATGGGTTTAAATGTAAGACACTAGTTCTTTGTGCGTACCACAACATGTGTGAATATGTAATATCTAGGAACACAAAAATTATGACATCATAAAGTTGAAATTTCACTTTCGAGTTTTTAACATAAGATTTTCATAGAATGCAGATTTTTAAAAAACATTTTCAAGACGGTAGTTTGAAATCAGTTAAGACATTGAGCTTGGCCTACATAAGATGTAACAATTATACATTTTTTATACCACCGAGTACAGTTAGACTAATTTATAATTTTCCTGTTAAGTAAGGAAAGGTTACTTTGTGATGTCATCGCTACAACTCGCTGATGAACAGTTTTTTTGGCGATTGCGGTAAAATTTATCAAAATTTGTTTGATGTGAAATAAATTTAAAGTAATTAAGCATTTCTAGTGAGTGTCTCTTGTCGTTAGTACGACAAGAGACATTCAGTTTCTGTAATGAAGATTCCTCTTCATTACAGAAAACACCATTTACTCCTTAGGTGTACTTAAGTATCTAATAATGATTCTAAGAAGTCAAATTAAAATTTGAGATCCAAACTATACATACCTACTTGTATGTTAATATTTGTGTTTTCAAAGTTGGTTTTGATACGGATACTATTATATTCTACTAGTTTTTGCACCCGGCTCCGCGCCCGTGTGTAAGTCTATTATGGCGACAAAAATATCTTATGTCCTAAGTACAATCTATTTATATACCGAATGTTATCCGAATCGTTACAGCGGTTTAACCATAATGTGGTGATGATCGACGGGTCATTCCCTCGGAGTTTCCACTTTCAAAGGAAACTACCTTTACAATTTCAGTTATTATTTCATTGACGTAAGTAATAACTTACTTGACGAGTATATAAGTTTTAAGGCAATAAATATTAAGCTAAAGTGTTTATACTAACCGCAGTGAAAGATTTGATGACTAATGTTTATGTCACTGTGTTATTTTATTAGTCATTGTTACAACTCTCTTACTAAATTATGATACTTTCATTACAATAGACACTTGAAAAGAAAGGAACCTCATTACATATTCATATCCTTCTTCATTTGTAGGTGTGTGCGTTTTTTACTCTTTCACACAGAAACTACTGAATGGATTTTCATGATACTTTAAAGTAATATAGTTTAGACATAATTATATCATACTCGTATATAACAGTGAGAGAGACACGCTTCGGCATGCATGGGTCGGCTTGACCGGAGTAATACCACGGCCTCACAGAAAACCAGTGTGAAATAAGCGCCTGCGCTGTGTTTCACCGCGTGAGTAAGGATACCGGAGGCCTATACCATCTCTCTCCCCATCCCCCAAAGGCCGGCAACGCACTTGTGACGCTTCAGGTGTTGCGGATGTCCATGGGTGGCGGTTTTCGCTTGCCATCAGCCGACACGTATGCTCGTTTGCCCCCTATCAAATAAAAAAAAAGATTATTTTATAGACATTTTTTTTTAATTGGTCATAATATAACGATAACTGTCAAGTAAATCGGAAAAAATTAACCCTCTGAGAGCTATCTTGGCGTGCGCTGCCCAAAACCTTAAAGTTACATAAAGATAATTACTGTGGGATTCTTGTCTATTATATGTCTTAAATATCCGCGACAGCATGTATCTACCTTCTTATGTGGAAGTCACTATAACCAAAAAAGTAAACCATAAATACAATTAAATTAAATATTTTTTAACTCTTATCAAAATTAATACATTTGTCACTTTAAGTATTCAATGTAGACAAACTTTGTCTTTTACACTAAATAATTTGGACGAATAGTTTAAAAGTTATGACGATAATATTGAACTGAATGAAGCGTCATTAAGCGCCTACTATGTGGGAGAGTGGTTAGGGGGGCACAAGGACGGAGAGGTAATCAATTGCCAATGTTAAAAGTAAGTATAGATGTGAAAGTAATTAGATCTCTTTGTTACATTTTATGGATAAACGGCTACACCGATTTTTATTAATTTTGCCATGGAAATACTTTTTTAACCGACATACACACGGGCGGAACCGCGTGCAAAAGCTAGTAAAGTATATATCTCATGCAATTTCCCTCTTTACTTGTCTCTTAAATTCAAATAATCCAGTCACACAGGTATTTCATATGTTCGATTCAATTATCAACATAAAAGTAATATAAGTTCGATTTTCTAATTTTTTATCCTCAGATATCTCACAAGTCAAGTCCGTCTGATCCTAAACTAGATAGCTCTTTGGCGTGATACCAGTCTACTGATATTACTCGTATATTTGTAAAGACCTAGATTATAGATTAAATACACTATGACTTTGGCTCAGCAGTCTAGATCACAAACAATGGACTAACAGCCACCTCTAATAGTGTAATTTGTACTGAGCTCTTTATCTTTCAATTTTTTTAACTTTTCTCGAGTTGCTTTTTCCATGTCAGTGAGATTATAATTATCATCGGATCAGTGCTTAATTTTTCCCTAACTCCGGAAGACAGACCTATGACTTATGGTTTTTATCAACGTCCCTTATTTTAGGTGTGCACTTATAGTTAGTAGTAGTAGAGTAAGCTTTAGTGTTATTTTCGTTTTCACCAAGATTTAGAGACACTAATCCACATGCCCAATGTTGTAACTCCTGTACAACAGGATCAATAGCCGTGACTCACGAACACACCGAGTTATGATACACGGAAAGTCTCAGGAAAAAAATAACTGTCTTGGAACCCGCAACGACATCAATCAGAAGAAAACTGGAGGAGTTGGAAATATAATTATTCCACTTCTCTCCAGAGGGGAGATAAAATGAAAACAAAATAGGCAGACACCTCTTTAAAACAGTTAAGGACCACGGACATAAAATATGATGGGTCCTAAGTTATATTTGATTTCCATAATAAATGTCCCTATTACAAATACATTACAATATATATCGAATGCCTCGGTGGGACAGTGGTAGCTTGTAAGAATCTTGTGCGTGCGTACTCAAGTTCGATGCCCGTTTTGAACCAAATGTTTCTATGATCTGCGAATGTATCTTTCGAAGTTTGGAGGTTTTCTATGTGAAATATGTATGTATTTACAAACATAAAGTGTATAAGTAATCTATATGATAATCTGGCTGTCATAGTACAAACTCTTTCTAGTTTGAAGCTAGATGGCATTGTGTTAGATGTCCAAGGTGTTATTTCAACAACAGATAATATTCTCTCTAAGCATTACAGTATCATAAGCGAATCAGCAATTTTAAAAATAGAAAACGGAATGTAAGTCACCGCAATAAAATGTCACCTATTTAATTCAATATCTTAATCACTATAGGACAGTCCGCTTCGAGTTCAACATAACAAGCTGTAACAAGGATACGGATTTCTGTGTCATGAGACACCCGTGTAGGACATATTAAACAGGATCTATCGCTTTTAACTGATTGACAATAACATACCTACGTAACACACAATAATATTAGCTTAATCTATGCCTTCGCTCGTTTTAATGTACCGACATCTGTGAATTAACTTTATGGGAAATAAATATAGCCTATTTAATATTCCAGATCATGTTTTATTGCGTTCATTCGCCCGTTCTAGCCTTTGGCATTTGTAGCCGTAGTAAAAAAATTCTAGAACCCAACTTAAGTACTATTAACTTAAGTGGTAACAGGTTTACGATGTGCCTGAATAAGATAACATTTTGAATCGATGGCAATATTCATAACATCTTGAGATACTTCATAAAGATAGACTAGAAGTAAGGAATAATTCAAGGTCAATAAAAAATGCTTCTATGCCCCTCACACACCTCCAATTTATCAATTCTTCCTTCTATTTGTAGTCAGTTCTATTCTGGAATGCACTGCAAGCCGGATTCAGAATATCCACAAACTGACTCCCTTTTTAAGAAAAAAGTGCAATAACTCCTTCGAGGAGAATTGGCAGTACAGACACAACGCAGTACCCGTCTGTGTATTTTTATATAACAGTAAATACCTATATGTATGAGTACGCTTATTCAATTATGTATGTATAAATAAATATAGTAGTGGATTTTGATACATCAGTTGGATCTGATGTAAGTTAATCTCTTATTTAAGTATCTATTATTATCTTTTTTGAATTTCTTTCTTTCTTTTTAAAAGACAACTCCCACATTAGAAATAAACATCCTGTGTCGTGGGGGCTTTAGTGTATACATGAAACGGACACAAAGAACATCCAGACTCGGGACAACAATTCGTGGATCACACAAAGTGTTGTACCGCGTGGGATTTGAACCCACGACATTTAGCTCAGTAGCAAGCGGCATGGCGACCGCTGAAACCACTCGGCCAACCGTGCAGTCATCAGTCATCAATTTAGTACTCTGTCTTTCCATCTACCGCATTATACTTCTACATTAGCTGAAGGTTGACTGGAAAAGAATTCCTCATGATATTAAGTCCGCCTTTATACGTCACGTGCAATAAGTATTCAACAATTAAATAAATAATTCAATACACCATGACAAAAACTAAAACGATGATCTAAAACGAATGATAGCACTCTTCTGAGAATTAATAAAATTACTAAAACAAAGTACAAAGTGTCATCTTGTTAATCTTTTTATCGAAATTCTCCTTCCATAAACCTCACGCACTCTATCTAATTACAATCGGACGAACAGAACTTAACTATTATACCTGTTACCCTCTATACGTAATACTTTCTTCAACTTATGTCGTCTTTCATTACCAGACGTTCACCCGAAATTTCCAGATCAAAGATCTTTTTTAATTTATTGCTTTCCTATCTTAATCATAACAGTTACAAATACAGCTAACAGATATTATCATCATTAAGAACCCATAATGTCCCATTGCTGGGTTCGACCCATGAAAGTACTTCTGAGAGGAGACCCTTAAGTAAAAGAAGTGTAAAGTATATCAGTATATACATACTAGCTGACCTACGCAACCTCGTTCGCGTCTTACGAGTGTATTGCCCGTAGCGTAAAAAAAGAATCCCCGTTTTTGAGACATTCTTCATTGGTGCTCCGCTCCTATTAGTATTAGCGTGATAATATATAACCTATAGCCTTCCTCGATAAATGGACTATCCAACACTGAAAGAATTTTACAAATCGGACCCGCGGTTCCTGAGATTAGCGCGTTCAAACAAACAAACTCTTCAGCTTTATTATTAGTATGAGTATGATAAATAAAAAGTGCATGCAATGAATCTAGAAATGCAAAGTGAATGGTTAACTATAGGTGAGTTCTGCATCCCGTTAGCCCTGAAATGGCGCACCTTGCTATATGATTGGTCTCCTGCCCTATTAAAATTCTATCTGAATGCCTTCCAAATGACCCTCCCAGACCAAAGTAACCTAGTGAGATGGGGGAAAGCATCTGAAAAATCTTGCTATACGTGTGGTGAGGCAGTAGGTACTGCTAGGCACTTACTGGTAGGTTGCAGGGTGCTGCTTGATAGGGGTTATTACTCACGCCGACATGATAGAGTACTAGAAATCATACGTGAAGCAGTAAGTCTTTCAGTAGCTAGAGCCCAAAAAGGATTGACTACAAATAAACGAGAAATTAACTTTATAAAGGATGGCTCAACTACCAAATCTAAAAGCAAGCCTTTCTCAATCCTAGGTACTGCACCTGACTGGACTATTTTGATGGATACGTATGATAAGCACTATAAAATCCCAGAGGATGTTGGTGTTTCGTCATCCAGACCGGACATATTCCTTTTCTCTAGACAAATTAAACACATAATATTAGTAGAGCTTACTGTTCCGTGGGAAACTAATATTCCTAAAGACCATAGAATAAAATTAAATAAATACTACGATCTAACAACTGAACTTAACAAAAATGGCTATGTGGTTAATTTATACGCGGTAGAAGTGGGAGCGAGAGGTATACCAGCTAAATCTCTCTATAACCTTTTGAAAGACCTTGGCCTGTCGAGATCTGCAGTAAGTTCTATTTTAGAACGAGTATCCAAGGCTGCACTAACAGGTTCCTACCAAATTTGGCTAGGTAGGGCGGGAAACTCGAGCAGTGAAGGTGACCGTTGATGCGTATCTTAAAGGGGGCCTCCTTAAACCTACACCTAGGTCGTAAGTCCTGGGAACTGTTTTGAGTTTCTCCCTCTGCCACACGATGGACCCGGCACCCGCACGGTGAATCCATGGAGTGCTAAGAAGTTTGTCTCATCATCATCTTCCTAGCCTTTATTATTCCCAATATTATTTGGGGTCGGCTACCAGTTCAGTATTAGTATAGATTAATGAATGAAGAAAAAAAAGAATATGCGTGTGTGTACGTATGTATATAATTTAAAAAATATATTATTTAACTTTATAGAGGTGACAAACGATTTGTAATATTAATCAATATTCCATTGAAACAAATGAACATTGATTGACATCACAAGCTGTTAGTAATATTTATCTCGTCATGATATTTTACTCACAGGTATTTTGTAGGAAAATGTGCGAATAAATTATTTGTTATGATGAATATTAATTTACCCAAATCGTCACGAAAATATCGTTTACTGAAACTATTACGCTTCTCTGTCCCAAATCCTAGGTTGATCCTGGACTTTACCGTATATAGTTCATAATATGCATTTAGTCATTTGAATTACTTACCGGTTCTTTTCCATAGGAATAACATTTTGAAACTGCACAACTAACTGCTAAACTAAGTCAGTATTTAAGGTTTTGAAAATGCTTAGAAGCTTGATATAAAATAAATTTTGCTGTTAATTTGAAATAACAAACGTACACTGCTTTATTTATTTGTATAAATTATAAAACTGCACCCATATCACATCACAATGGACTTTTGATTGCAAATATTAATCATCAAATCACAAATTTAGAAATTATTTATTGGGTACATTGACCCAATCCGAAGTTAACGACATCACATATTATGATATGTGTTGTCGTTAACTCGAAGTATGCTTCCTACTAATATTAAAAGTACGAAAGTTTGAGATGATGTACGAATGCTTGTAACTCTTCCACGCAAAAACTGCTGAACGTATTTATATGAAATATAGCTTGTGGAGAAACGGGTATCATGTTCTTCCAACACAAAGAGAGGATCCTCCGACCAGGCGAGGTGATAATGCCTGACGGGCCATTGCCCAGTGGGTGATGTTGGCATGCTGTATATATGATAATTGGCGGAAGAAATTCTATTGCGCGATTTAGGATTAGTAGTTTCTTCATTTCCTTGGTCACTCCAAAGTTCGATATTCAGTAGATGCCGCTGTAGTATATTTCTGTTGCGCTGTACGTGGAAGTCTCCACATTCTCATTCATCAGAATAATAAATAAACTACTTTTTACCACGACATCAGACATACATGCGGGTAAAGCCGCGGATGAAAGCTAATATTTAAATATATGTTTAATTCCTCCAAGAATCAACCTACTCCTTATAACAATCTACTTATTATTATTACATGTACATGTTTTGAATCAACTACATAATGTATTGACAATGTATATCTATTTCTCTACGTTATGTTCTGGTAATACTAGAACATAATTAATCCTTATTTACCCGGATATTAGTTAGATTATCAAGAAAATGGATATAGACACGTGTAGTTGTGCTCATGTGTGTGTGTTATCAAGTGTGCATGCAAAACTGCACGAAATAACAATTCGCTTGGATTTTAATGCCACTAATTTTGCAAATATTACCTCAGCCAGCATTTTATACATATTAGTGAGTACGAGTAAATTCTAAATTAAAATTATTATTTTTTTTATTCGGACAGTACTCAAATATCTTGGGTGATTCTAAGTAATCGCTGGTAAACCTATATTTACTTACGTATGTGTGTACTGGTTAAGTAAAACCTATACAAACATCAAAATCAATGATATAATACACATATCTATGTGAATAAATATTTGTTTGGGTCTTTCTACGTATATTATATACACACATCATAAACAAAACCTATCTAAGCATGTTTATCCGTGTCTACAAATAGTATTAATAGTTGGGTAGCGTTTAGATATTAGCTGTGGACATCGCCTAATTGTTATTTACCTTGAGGTGTTGGCCTTTTACCGGCAGGTTGCAAGATATCCGGATATATCAATAATTGCCGTTGCCGGAACCCATTTATATTAGGGCAGTTTGGTAGTGTGGCTGGTAAAGAATAACTTTATATATATGTATATATCAGTTGTAATACGTACTAAACTATCAAAATTGTTATTGTGTCCTTCACTTCGAATTTACGTTAATAATAATAATAAATATTTCGGACATCTAACACACAACGCCATCTAGTCCCAAGCTAAGCAGAGCTTGTGTTATGGGTACTAGACAACTGATATGAATACACATATACCTTTTTTTTGTAAATACATATTATACATAGAAAACACCCAAACTCCGAAACAAATATTTGTAGATTACACAAACCTTTGGTCCGACTCAGGATTTAAACCCGAGACCTCATGCACAGCAGTCGCATTCATTACCACTGTGCCACCGAGGCAGACGGAACCTCTACATAACTGAAGAGTAAGTAGCCTATCTATAACCGTACAAATACCTAAAAAGGAATTATATAAACTTACTAGACAAACACTAGAGTCACTTGGCAAATACAAATAAAAGTAAGTGAGACTGTTTTTCAGAAACTCAAAGGTGTAAATATACTCGTTTTATTTTCGTCCCCGCTAACCTATTCCACAGTTAAAAAAAACAATTGAGATTGAAATAGTAAGCACGATATCTTTATATCTCATGGTGCAGAAGCTTTTCAATGGTCTGCCATTGCTGCATTCGCAGTGAGTATCGGGACCAATACTCTTGAATTCTAATGCCTCGGCCTCTTCTAGCTGTAAAGTCCGACGTGTACAAATATCTGTAAAGATTTAATTACTAAATAAATATCATTTAATCATATGTTCCATCAGGCCGAGTCGATTCACTTTGGTAAGCTCAGGTACAAAAAAAAAGAGAAAGAAATAGCGTTATTACTCAAAGGAAATTAATGTACATATAACATAACCATATGTCATCTCATCTATGATCTGATATCATTTCTATTATTGACCAATGAGCGTGAACATTAATATTGTTCACGCTCATTGGTCAAATCAAACAGTGCGCTTCTTATCCTACTTCCTGTAACACGCTACCGTCTTTTACATCTTCGTACATTGCAAAATGAGGAAAAAAGGGACCGTAGTGTCAAAAATATACTATCATAAAATTAATTATGCTACAAAAGACTGGCATAACATGGCTTTAAATTAAAAGTATATTTATTACTTTAAAGTTAGATCATGTATTTTCTTTGAAAAAAACTTGTGTAATTCACGCATTGTGATTGTAGGTGTTCTTTTTGTATGTTTTATGAATAATATATAATAATGATAAGTCCCGCGTGACACAGGATATGTTTCTAGTGCGGGAATTGTTTTTAAAAATAATTGTAACGTTTCTAAGAATGAAGTAAACTATTGCAATTAAGTGCAATGGCAGCAGTGAGTCAACCTGACCATATCTCGAACTTCCAATATGAATCAACCGGCTTATTTCTTCGAAAACACCTTCTAGGTTTGAGTTATAAACTTTATTAAATGGATTCTTGCTTGCTATAGAAGTTCATTGACATCTTCGAACTATTTTATTTTGGAAACTAGATGGCGTTGTGGGTCGTATGTTCGAAAATATTAAATTCTATGATATAAGTTTAAAATAATGTATGAGACATTTCTGAAAAACATGACAACAAGATGTCGTAATTTGGATCATCGTTGCGGAACGTTATCAAAGTAACGTACATATGCATTATTAATTCATTAAAGGAAGGAAAACATTGCGTCATTATGTAAATATATAAACATGTGGTCAGGTGTTTCCATTTTAAACATTTAATTAACCACAAATTTAACTAACAACTTGCAAACATTATGAAATAGAATGCACCTCAAACTGATTTAATTATGGCATACTAAATTGTACCCGTGGTTTCTCCAGCGTGTATGTTGGTTTTCACGATAAAGTGTAACCTATATTCTTTCTTAACAATTAAATATATAATACAAATATAAATAATATGAATAAATATTCCGGACATCTAACACACAACGCCATCTAGTCCCAAGCTAAGCCGGGCTTGTGTTATGGGTACTAGACAAGTGATATAAATACATTTATACTTTTTTTTTGTAAATACTATCATACATAGAAAACAACCAAACTCCGAAACAAATATTTTTAGATCATACAAACCTAGGACTTGAACCCGAGACCTCAAGCACAGCAGTCGCATTCACTACCACTGCGCCTCCGAGGCAGTCTATCAATTAAAGATTTTTCTATCCCAAATTTCACTAAAATTAGTGCTGCGGTTTAGCAACGAAAGCGTAATAGACAAAGAGTTACATTCAAATTTTACTACTGATATTCTAATAGTATCTCGACGTAAGAATAGAATCTATAGACTTAAACTTTATTAAATGGGTTCTTGTTTGCTATAGAAGTTAATTTACATTTTCAAACGATTTTCTATTTGAAACGAGATGGCGTTGTTGGTTGTGTGTTCGAAAATATTAAATTCAATGATATAAGTTTAAAATAATGTATGAGACACTTATTTAACCATTTTTCATTTCTGTAAAAATGGTTTTCTAACAAAAATGGCAAAGAATCCTTATATCTATCCGTACGTCTATCCACACTATTTCTCACAGACTAACTAGTACTAGGAATCTAGTTATTTGTCAGGAACAAACATACTTATAATGGCGACAATCTACACTAATACAAGGTGTCTCAAAAGAAATTTCATATTTAGTGGATTGATTAAAAAAAAAGGAAGCGGTATATAGAAAAAATGTTTATTTATTGTTAAAATACACTTTTTGGGAATTCATTTCTTAAAAATAATATCGTCTAAATGTAAACCCTCACGTTGTTGGCACTCATTTAATCGAACAGTAAAATTACTTATGACTGTTCGACAGGTGGAGTGAGGGATGGCTGCCATTTCGTGACGGATATTTTTTTTCAAATGCGCCAGTGAAGTTGGTTTATTGGCGTAAACTTTAGATTTAAGATAACCCCATAGGAAAAAGTCCATAGGGGTTAAATCTGGGCTACGTGGAGGCCAATTTATGTCACCTCTCCGGGAGATCAATTTTCCTGAGAAAATTTCACGAACACGTGGCAGAGATATATTGGACGTGTGTGAAGTTGCTCCGTCCTGTTGAAACCATGTTCTTTGGTTATAGCCAGGAAAGTTTTGCAGTTCAGGTACCAAGAAGTTGTCTAACATCTCCACATAACGCTCTGAATTCACTGTAACTGTACGCCCCATTTCGTCTTCAAAAAAGTAAGGGCCGATAATTCCTCGCGCCGACATGGCAGCCCATACGGTCACTTTAGGCGAGTGTAGGGGTTTCTGATGTTTGCGTTTCGGATTGGCTGAACTCCAGTAGCGGCAGTTTTGCTTATTTACGTGGTCATTAAGATGAAAATGAGCTTCATCCGAAAACAAAATGTTGGTAAACGTTGAAAATCGCTCAATCATCTGATTTAAGAAATTAAGCCTCTGACCGGCATCTTGGGGCTTTAATTCTTGCACCAATTGAATTTTGTAGGGGTGCAGCTTTAGATCTTTTTGCATAATGCGATGTAATGATGATCTATGCACATTTAAAGCACTCGCGCGCTTCCGAATTGAAAGGCTCGGGTCGTCACGTACAGATTGATTAACACTCTCCACGTTTTCTACCGTTCTTGATGACCTAGGTCGCCCGGATTTTGATTTATCCAGCGTTGATCCAGTCTCTTCAAACTTTTTAACCCAATGTCGAATGAGAGGAAGGCTTGGCGCATCATTTAAGTGGCGAAAACCTCGAATACTGCAGAATTTTCTACGCGCGACAGTTGTCGAATCACCGTTCTTGTAAAACTCTCGCACGCACAACGCGCGGTCTGCTCCTGAGAAACGCTCCATAGCGACTGAATCCCCAAGAGCCAAGCTACCAATTGACATAACCCCCGCACCCCTCAAGTACGCAGCGTTCACGCAGTAAGCTAAACAAATATAAAATTTCTTTTGAGACACCCTGTATTATAAAGAGGACAACTTTGTATGTTTGTTTGTATGTATGTAATGAATAGGCTCAAAAACTACTGGACCGATTTTAAAAATTCTTTCACCATTCGAAAGCTACATTACCCACGAGTAACATAGGCTACATTTTATTTTGGAAAGAATAGGGTTCCGTAAGATATTTGGGTTTTTCGGACCCAAAGTGTAAAAAATCAACCAGATAAGTTACTTATTTTGCGTACGCTGCCTAAACGGTAAAAGATAGAACCATAAAATGTTCTAATTAATCGTAGATCTTATAAATATCTACAAAAAAGTCCGCGACACACTATACCTATCTATGTCGCGTGAGGCACAACAACCATTTTTATATTTAAAAATTTTGAATTTTGTTTGGACTACATTTAAACGCGTTTATTTTACTCATGCTATCAATCCTTATCAAAATAAATTATTTCATCACTAACTACAGTTTATGTAGATAATATTTGGTCTTTGAATTATAAAAATTGGACGTTTGGTTTTGAAGTTATGGCAAAATTAAAATATTACTAATAGGAGCGGAGCACCAATGAAGAATGTTTAAAAACGGGGGAAAATTTTCACGCTACGGGCAACATAAGACGCAAACGAGGTTGCGTGGGTCAGCTATCTATACTAATATTATAAAGAGGAAAGATTTGTACCTATTTTTGTATGTTTGTATGTTTGTAATGAATAGGCTCAAAAACTACTGGACCGATTTTAAAAATTCTTTCACCATTCGAAAGCTACATTATCAACGAGTAAAATAAGCTATATTTTATTTTGGAAAAAAATAGGGTTCCGTAAGATATTTGGGATTTTCGGACACAAGGTGTAAAAATCAACCAGAAAAGTTACTTATTTCGGGAAAATTTTCATGCTACGGGCTATATAAGACGCAAACGAGGTTGCGTGGGTCAGCTATGTTTTATATACAACGTGTATTTAGTATCAGCATTGCACCCGTGCGAAGCCGGGGCGGGTCGCTAGTGTGATATATAGTACCTTTTTTATAGCTAGTTACTTTTTCTAGTTCTAGTTTCTAGTTAGTTTTTTGTATTCTTTATCACTGTCAAACGGATGTAGATGTATGTAACAAAAAACGCGTATAGTAAGATGTAGCAATATGTGCTGAGCAAGATGATTATGCTCGATGTTTTACTCATTATGATGCGATTTACGTCGGTAGAATCTTCTATGAAACCATTAATAAAATACACTTAAATTTAGACAAGATGAACCGCAACAACCCCGTCTACGTCTTAGATTGCGTAATGTTACACAGCGTGAACAAATTACTTTATCAATAAAAAAGGTTATAGTGAGTAAACCTTTGGAGATAGTCATATGCTGTTGCGTACTTATTTACAGAACTTTTAAAGGGTGACAATTCTTGCATACATTATTTTTGCAAAAGTTTCACCGTTTTATGCAACGCATGCAATTGAAACTCTCAAAACGAAACAATTTGCCCCCAATTTTGCAATATTTTTCTTTGATACTTTGTTCCTTTTTTTCACAGATATACCTATATAGCCAATAACATTTCTGGATAACTGCGCTATCTAACATTGAAATATTTTTTCGGACCTGAACTCTTCAGCTTTGTGATATTAGTATAGACGATATAACAGAAACTGTTCAGAAATTATTCATACTGTTCCTTTATAATATTTATAAAAATATTTTTATAGCGAAATATCAGTACATTCATTTAACTCAAAGGCGGTTATTGAACAACACTAATGACACAGATTTAGTCATTCAAGTGAGATAAAGTAAAAACTCCGATACCGATCAGGTGTGAACATAATTAAAATAGTGGGATAAGTACAAGTAATTTCGATTCTAGAATGTAAAGTTAAAATCTTTTTGCGCTATTTCATTTAAAATGGTTCAATAGCTAAGGCTATTTCTGTAAGCTTAAATTTAGCTTTGAACTACTTTGAAGTGACTCAAAATGATTGGTATTTTAAAACAAATATCTGACCTGACAATATTTGAGTAGTATTACGACCTTGTGCCTTTCAATGACAAGTTATTTAATACTGCTAGAACCAATAGATGACAGGTAAGTCGGCACGGAGTTATATAAATATCTATTTATATTTCCTAGTTAATGACTTAATAAAATCATACATTGTTTTAGTTTCCATTACAAAAATATATCTCGGTACGAGGTTGAGCTCTAAAAACTTAATTTATTATAATCTTGAAGTACTCGTATGTACAAAAATCGCAACTGTCGAATCTATTGGCCTAATTAGAGATCCTGACTGCTACGTCAGAGGTCGTGGGTTCGAGTCCCATCTAGGACAAATCTTTGCGTGATGTACACGATAATTTACTCTGTGACTGGTTAGGTCTTATCCAAAATTCTATTAATTCAGATGATATTATCCATGTGGTGACGGATTTAGAATTCGAATGTTCACCATCCTATTCATCCGTTGGGTATCGTGAGAGTCGACTAAGGGAGTAAGTGAAGGTCAACATACTGTAAAGAGGTGTGTATGGTAGGCCAATATTTTCTTTTCAAGAAAAGGCCTATATCCTGTGATGTTCTCCTAGCCGGTTACAGCTACGGTGGCCAGTCTCAACGGAGACCAGCCAACTACTCAGGAGATATTATAGTGCACAAGTGCGTTTGCAAATACAGATGCACTCTCATAATCCGATGGGTCGGTTATCCGACACGACTGGAGAGAGATCAAGTATAGGACGAGTCAGTCTTTTTTTTATGGAATAGGAGGCAAACGAGCAGGCGTATCGCGTGGTGTTAAGCGATTACTGCCGCCCATGAACACCCGCAACAACAAAGGCGTCACAAGTGCGTTGCTGCCCTTTGGGGAAATGGGAAGAGGGATGGAAGAAGGGTTGGAGTGTGGGCCTCCGGTACTCTAGCTCACTCGGCGAAACACAGCGCACGCGCTATTTTACACCGGTTTTCTGTGAGGCCGTGGTATCACTCCGGTCGAGCCGGCCCATGCATGTCGAAGCGTGGCTCTCCCACGGAAAAAGCTTTACGTGCTTGCCAAGGCACGGGGGTTCAGACCCCAACTTCTAAACTCCGAGTTTATTATTATGCTAGTTTATTTATTTTATCTATTTGTGTTTGAATTATTACCTTGAATTCTGTTACAAAGCACGTGCTAGTAATATTGACTAAATATAGGTACCTATAGTTTCAAGTAGACGTGCAAAAACATTTCATAGCTGACTTATTCAAATATAATAATCATACCGATCTCGTACTTCAAACAAACTAAAGCGAGAAGGCTACGATACTCGGAAGAAGTTTTTGTTTAGAAATCAAACAGTGATCTTATCATGTTGAAACTAATTTAATATTATATTGCAAAAATGTGTAACATAAATAAGAATTATGTAAATGATTGTTCATAAGTATGCGTGAAATGTTATAAGCAAGTGTAGGTATCTACAAAGCAATGTTCGAAATACCGGTCTGTGGGACTTAACCATAGAGAGTGGGCCGATTCTGCAAAATATTGACATTGTGATTGATTATATTTGACGGGTTTTATGTTTTAAGTATTAATAACTTTTGGCATTGCTTGATTTTTTAAATAAAATGAAATAAGCAGAGCTTTTTTTTATTTTAATAATCTATTTTTTAGTTAATATTTAAATTTGTATAATGTTTGTTCTCGAAAAAAATATTAACTAAATAATTAAATTACATAATATGATAGGTAATGTGATAAAAACTTCGTATTCACAACATAACAAAACATTATATTGAATAATTTATGCATTTCATAGACTATAAAAATGTTGTCTACAAAAAACAATAACTTTAGTATTTAGTCGTAAAAGTAAATGTAGCCTTAAAAGTATTTTCAAACATAAATTAATCAAATAACTGTATTTTGCAGTTTTTTTAAAGTACAGAGCCCACACTCTTTTACATTCCTAGCTCATAATATTTACATTTTCAAAGTAGAAGACGTCTTAGAGAAATTTAATAATAACAACAGTAAATGATCAGTCAAAACAAGAAAATATTAAACCTCAACCGTATTTAAAAATGAAAACAATAATTATAAAATGAAAATAATAGATAAACAATATTATTACAGAATAACACTCCAAGTTTCATTCATCCGCTAATAAAAGCCAAAGTCGATCTAACCTGTTCATTCATTTGTTTACTAGTCGCTACGCAAGGCCGTATCGAAAATGTGTAAATTAAATTTAGTGATCGTGTTCCTGTGTTTATTAAATTTAGTGGAACTTAGGGTATTGTATCGCCCTAATCCTGATGATCCTACTGCGATCGCTTTCGACGGACCCACGAACTATGAAACCAGGAAGCAATCTGAAAATGAAGTGGGTGATGACGATATTGATATTTGGAAGCTGGCTGATGTAAGATTCGCAGACGAAGACAAAGATGTAAGGAAACCAAAGGCTGGAGTCATACCAGGCGTTGGATTATTCTTTCCTGAAGAAGAATATTAAGAATGCAGTAAAATCATGAGTACCAGTGAAACTTGTTTTAAACAATTAACATTGACATATAGAAGACTGACAGTTCTTCACCAGTGCGTTGGATATGGAGTATTGGTATTATTTATTATAGTTATAAGGTTCTATTTTCATTGACATGATTTTAAAGACTTATGCAGAACTGTATGTGTGACCGTGAACAAAAAGTGTGATCGTTACCGTGTTTGCTGAGAAGTATTGATTATTCAATTAATGCATAACATGTGTTAAAGTTGTCACAAACAGACTACATTGGTGTGATAATTATAACTACTATGTTTATCGTATATACATTTACACAATTATATTAAGTACATACTGGTCGAAATTAGAAACATTTTTTTTTAATAGTTTCTGCACTCGTTCTCAATTTAAACTGTTACTGCCAAATTTCATAAACCTCCGTTTACATTATTTTCGTAACCAGGGGTATACAATTTTTACTCCACCTTTAGTATGTAGATAACAATACTGCTACTGATGATAATAGCACCCACTTGATTAGTGGTTATATATGTATAAAATTTGTAATTCTTGAACCCAAATCGTGAGTAATTTTTTCAAATTACCTTTTTAAATACCACTTCTAAAAATTACCTATTTAAATACTCCGAAACAGACGTGTTTTTATATCCAAACCAATTAAATAAATAAAAATCTATGTATGAGTCCAAATAATAAAAAAATCAAGGTGTTATATCAGGCACATAAATAAAACATAGCAGTTATAAAATTATAATTATAATTATAAATTATAATTTGAAGGACGATTGAAATTATTTTATATAATTATTTTAAAGTATGCATAGTGAAACTAGCGAATGATAAATAAGTTGTACCTACGTATGTTGAATGTTACCAAATGTTAATTTGATAAGCCATATTTATTCGATATAATTTGTAAACAAAACTCGCTGAAGTTCTGTAGTATTATTAGCACTTAAACTACCATAAGTAAATTACTCATAATTATAAGTTTTTTTGTGAACAAAATTATTTTTTACATTTTTGTGACATTGCAATTTGTAACGAGGACTGATATTTTAATAAATGCTGTATAACACAAAGTGAACAATTGTATTTTTTATTTATTTTCATAACGCTTAGAGTTCAATGAAACCAAGTCAATTCTGCTGAATATAACTTTATATATCTGTTTTTTGATGTTTGAGTTTCCTCGGATCCTCGTTTGCCGTTTGAAACGGTAGCATGTTAAATCGTTCAAGTTGAACCATGGAACAATTATGGTTGTTACACTTTTTGATCGATTATTGTGTGTTTTTATGGTTTGCCTTTTTTATTACCCATCAAACGGTGACGGCCATAGATACCTTAACTTGTGTTCATAATTGCTTTGAATAGCCGGGTTAAGGAGAGGGGGGAAGGAAGTAGTGGGTTAACGCACTATAACATTAAAATATAATATCAATGGATTTTTGTCGTGGCATTGCACGTCTTGGATGACACGCTATGCTGCCCCTGGGATGTCTACATGGCCTGTTTTTTTTGTTATAATTAATCTTTAGAACAGGAGAATCGATTACTTTATCAATTCGATTGGTGTGATAAAAGGAAACTTTAGTAGTTGTAGTTTTATTTGAAATGAAAAATAGTCTCCCACTAAATGTTTCACAGTAAGTGACCAGTGAGTGACCACGATAGCTGGAATTTGTAAATATCTGGTTTTATCGCTATACTTCCACACATATTATTAAAGCTTTCACTTGACATATGTGACGTACCTATACATGAATTTCAATTACTGTTTGTTTTTTGTTTAGTATAGACAGAATATAAACAACTCTAAATTTCATAGTCTTAAAATCTTCAACAACCCCTAATGTCCCACTGCTATGTTCAGGTCTCCTCTCAGGAGTGAGTTTAGGCCTCATGTTCCCACACTGGCAGAATGCAGGTTGGGGAGTGACAAGACAACGTTGAGGTTACGTAATCTTGTCGTTGGATATTTAGTTTATTTTGGATAAATAGTATTAAAAAATATCTGGCTAGTAGGTTTACTCAACCTATTTGTAAGTAAACACTATACCATACTAATATTATAAATTCGAAAGGAACTCTGTCTGAACCTTTCACGGCTAAACCGTTTCGGTAAAACCGACAGTGCAGCCATGTCGAATGGGCCGGCTCGACCGGGGCGGTACTACCCTCGCAGAAGATTAACGTACAATTACAGCGTTCGTGTTGTCGAGTTACGTTGGTGAATGCGAAACCGGAGGCCCAATGATGCAGAAGTATCACTAGGCCGCCAAAGTGTACCCACACTTTGGCGGCCACCATGCTGCAAGTCAGCATTCGCAATGAGTATGGTGACCACCACTCTTGGATTCTGCTTATGCTTCTCATCAGCAGAGTTAAGTAACTTTAGTAGGCCCAAACATTTAAAAATAAACGATTTTAATAAAACTTGGCATGGAGACTTGGATTACTTTGGATACTTTAATTCTCGAGGAAGGGCATACGCTTTTTTTATCGCAATAACAATCATAAAAGCGCTAGCAAAAAGCTAGTTTTAAATATTAAGTTTGTTTTTGTCAGTGAACTCTTTGAAATACATTCACATCATAATACTTTAACGTAAATTTCAAATCCACATATTTAGAGACACATGATGTACCTACTTAAAAATCGAATTTAATTCAAAGTAATATTCGGTAAGATATTTGAATTGAATCAAGCATTATAAATCACTGGTTGTAGAAACACATAGCTAATATTGTACCAAGTCAATCACAATCAAATAAAAGTTATCCATCCAAGGCTGCTTACTCACTCAGCCGTATTAGTTTTACTTATCACTAGAACAAACCAATTTCTTAGGAAGTTGATCAAATGGAACTCGGTTGTTTGTATACGGTTCACGGTTAACCGGTTTTATTGTTTTGTACGGACATAAATGTACATCATGGAGTAACATTACGGATAGAACTTTAGATATTAAGTAAAATTAAGTGTTATGTGTACATTTTGAAAGAAAGCTAAGTCTTTTACTTTTAATCTACTCCGGATTTTATTTAATTCGACATTTACAGGCTCTAAAAACTCACTGTTGGCCATAAGCTTATTTTTTTATGGAATCGGGGGTAAACGAGCAGACGTATCGCATAATGGTAATCAATTACCGCCGCCCATGTACATAGTGGATGGTATTAGCGTAAGGCCTACATCAATCCTCTCCCCAAAAAAAAGTCCCTCACTTCCTGAACATATTCGCCCTATTTCTATATTACCCTTCCTGAATATTTTTGCTTTATTACTATTCATCCCTTCCTGAATATTTTTTCTTTATTACTATTCATCCCTTCCTGAATATTTTCAGCCTATTTCTATTCTACCCTTCCTGAATATTTTTGCTTTATTACTATTCATCCCTTCCTGAATATTTTCAGCCTATTTCTATTCTACCCTTCCTGAATATTTTTGCTTTATTACTATTCATCCCTTCCTGAATATTTTTGCTTTATTACTATTCATCCCTTCCTCATTATTTTTGCTTTATTACTATTCATCCCTTCCTGAATATTTTCAGCCTATTTCTATTCTACCCTTCCTGAATATTTTTGCTTTATTACTATTCATCCCTTCCTGAATATTTTCAGCCTATTTCTATTCTACCCTTCCTGAATATTTTTGCTTTATTACTATTCATCCCTTCCTGAATATTTTCAGCCTATTTCTATTCTACCCTTCCTGAATATTTTTGCTTTATTACTATTCATCCCTTCCTGAATATTTTCAGCCTATTTCTATTCTACCCTTCCTGAATATTTTTTACTTTATTTCTATTCTTCCCTTCCTGAATATTTTTTACTTTATTTAGGGCAGAATAGTCTGCCCTTCCTTAATATGTTTTGCTTCATTTCTATTCTACCCTTCCTGAATATTTTTTGCTTTATTTCTATTCTACCCTTCCTGAATATTTTTTACTTTATTTCTATTCTGCCCTTCCTTAATATGTTTTGCTTTATTTCTATTCTACCCTTCCTGAATATTTTTTGCTTTATTTCTATTCTGCACTTCCTTAATATGTTTTGCTTTATTTCTATTCTACCCTTCCTGAGTATTTTTTGCTTTATTTCTATTCTACCCTTCCTGAATATTTTTTGTTTTATTATTATTCATCCCTTCCTGAATATTTTTTGCTTTATTTCTATTCTACCCTTCCTGAATATTTTTGCTTTATTACTATTCATCTCTTCCTGAATATTTCCAGCCTATTTCTATTCTACCCTTCCTGAATATTTTTTACTTTATTTCTATTCTTCCCTTCCTGAATATTTTTTACTTTATTTAGGGCAGAATAGTCTGCCCTTCCTTAATATGTTTTGCTTCATTTCTATTCTACCCTTCCTGAATATTTTTTGCTTTATTTCTATTCTACCCTTCCTGAATATTTTTAACTTTATTTCTATTCTTCCCTTCCTGAATATTTTTTACTTTATTATTATTCATCCCTTCCTGAATATTTTTTGCTTTATTTCTATTCTACCCTTCCTGAATATTTTTGCTTTATTTCTATTCTACCCTTCCTGAATATTTTTTGTTTTATTATTATTCATCCCTTCCTGAATATTTTTTGCTTTATTTCTATTCTACCCTTCCTGAATATTTTTGCTTTATTACTATTCATCTCTTCCTGAATATTTCCAGCCTATTTCTATTCTACCCTTCCTGAATATTTTTTACTTTATTTCTATTCTTCCCTTCCTGAATATTTTTTACTTTATTTAGGGCAGAATAGTCTGCCCTTCCTTAATATGTTTTGCTTCATTTCTATTCTACCCTTCCTGAATATTTTTTGCTTTATTTCTATTCTACCCTTCCTGAATATTTTTTGCTTTATTTCTATTCTACCCTTCCTGAATATTTTTTACTTTATTTCTATTCTACCCTTCCTGAATATTTTTTGCTTTATTTCTTTTCTACCCTTCTTGAATATTTTTAACTTTATTTATTTTCTTCCTTTCTTGAATATTTTCACCCTATTTCTATTCTACCCTTCCTAAATATTTTTTACTTTATTTCTATTCCTCCCTTCCTGAACATTTGCGACCTATTTCAATTCAAACCTTTATCATCCTAGAAGGGATCCGTGTGTTTTCTTTTGAGGTACGGAACCTTAAAAACATACCTCTGTGGTTTGTTTCCGCTTTTCTTCCTAGAGTGAGTCTCAGGAAATACCGACCTCTAATAGCTGTAAAATCAAACGTGTAAAATTTCTGTAGAGATTTACTTACGAAATACATATAATTTAAACTATACTTTGGTTTTAGGAGGGCATCTATTTCATTAAAATAATGATAGTCACTTTATTAAAATTGCAGATGAAGGCAGAGGGAAAAATCTTATATGTTTATATTGACTCTATATTTTGCCATTATGCGCCTTATGGAACAATTATCACAATGCGCTAAAACTGTAAAGCATATTAAATCGAATAAACATAAGAAAATACAAAACATTTATTAAACACGCTTTTGTTATTTTCATGTTGAAATGTATTTAATTATTCATTTTTAATAACTTGGAGTTGTGGAAGTTATAAAAGAATCCGATGATATGTGTAATGTTAACGCCTTTGTTTATATATTGGCAATCAGTACACGTGTGTTTTTAAAATACTACCTAGTGGTCGTACAGTAGTCTTAATTCAACTATAATTTCTCTGGATATCTGCACGGTTCCTCCATATTTTAAACTGTTCATACTCCTCAGATCGACTAATCTTCTTAAAAAGAGGTAAAAAGGTTTTGTTCCACGTAATAATTATATACATTTATCAAATTCGAATAGATTATATGAGCTAAATGTCAAGGAAATTGAGGAATAAAAAATATCAACAACAGTTTCTATGGCAATTTAAATTAAATATATCACTACTTCATACATAGACTAGTTTAAACCAAGTTCAAAAAAAGGAGGTGGTTTCAATTCAACTGTTTTTTTAACCACAGAACTTTCGACTGGGTGAACCGATTTTGATACTTCTTCTTTTATTTGAAAGCTGTTCAGTTCTCAAAGTCGGTTTTTGGGTTATTTTTTTTTGGTTTATTATAATTTATTTACATCATCATTAAGAGCACTTACTAGTCCATTGCTGGACATAAGCCAAACCATTGTTTCTAACGGGAGACTAACTATATTATCAGACGACTATACTCAGGTCAGACGGATTAATGAGGGGATTGATTTGTGTCTACATAAAAAATAAATATAAAATATCACATATTAAAATTAATGCAATAAGAGAATGGGTTGAAAAGTTCCGTAAAAGCCTTTCAGTTCCCATTACTAAAATGAAGACAACCCAACTCAATGTTGAGCTTAATCTCGAATTTCATTCCTTGGTATCTGCCGGATACGGTAATACGATGGCTGTGCACGGTTAAACCACTTCAATTTGAGGTTTGGGTATTAAAAACAATTGAATGTTCGTTGTTCTTAGTAAGCCTCGGAGCCTCGTCTATTTAACTAAATTGGCTTTTACTTGATTCTAATTAAGTCCCATCACAATATTATTAAGCTTCATGGCATATCTTACATTACCTAAAAGTAGAAGAGACACAAGAGATTTAGAAAAACAATATTTTTGCCTATTTGAGAGTTCTGTAAAATATATTCTACTTATAAAGACGAGTAAGAAACTAATCATGCTAAGAACGATACGTTGAATTATTATTATTAGGAGTTACTAAGTGGGAGAGCTACCTTTACGGCTCGACCGGAGTGATACCACGGCCTCACAGAAAACTGGTGTGAAATAGCGTTTGCGCTGTGTTTCACCGAGTGAGTGAGGGTACCGGAGGCCCACACCCTACCCTTTTCCCATCTCTCTTCCCATTCCCCCAAAGACCGGCAACGCAATTGTGACGCCTCTGGTGTTGCGGGTGTCCATGGGCGGTGGTAATCGCTTACCATCAGGCGATACGTCTGCTCGTTTGCCTCCTATTCCATGAAAATAAAAAACCACACATAATTCAATACCAAATGCAACCATTTCGTGTATTTAAAATGTTGTTTTATTAATACGGCTGCAAACAGGAAAGATTACTTCGTTGTAAAAAAAAAACCCTTCGAGCAGTCTCATCGCACATATATGAATCTTTATCTTTTTATTATATAGCAGCAACAGTGAGCGAGGATGGCCCATCTCGTCAAATCTCGGTAATCTTTTCTGAATATATATATGTATGTACCTACTTTATGTCTTACACACCAACTTTGTTATAATACCTTTCATATATTCATGAGGTTTTGTTATTTTTCATTTTTAGCTACGGTACATTTTTTAACCGATTAAAACAGTTTTTTTTTATTACGTCTTAAGAGATTACAGTCAATTTGGCACATATACACAACGTAATATTAATAATTAATGAATATGTTTTACATCTGACACACAACGCCATTTAGCCTCGAACTAAACAGAACTTATTCTATGAAAGCTAGATTGGTTAATAGAATACTCAAATACTTTTTGTATTGTAAATACATAGATATTATACATAGAAAATACCCAAAATATAAAATAAACATTAATATAAATAAAATAAAATAAAAGATTTTACAAATACGACCCGGGCATCGAACTCGATACCTCAAGTGAAAAATGCAATTGCTTGCAATTATTTCTGTAACATTTAAGGTAAAGTTTTTGAATGACTAAGTCCTAACTTGCAGAAGTGTTGTTTGCGTACATCACTCACGTGAGTTAGAACTAACTTATAAATCTAGAATTATATTGTCAAAAAACAGTACTGGTACAGTACAGATAAGATCAAAAAGATATTCGTGTATCATCACCTTAATACAGTTTAGTAAGTCAAGAAGCATCGTCTTTTATACTTTGGCCAAAAACTTGTTGCAAGTATCCATTAAATTACCCGACGTATATAAATTTGCCTACAATGCTCGTGTTATGTTGTAATGAAAATATTGTCTATTTTTTATACTTCTCAGGGTTCCGTACCTCAAAAGGAAAAAACTGAATCCTTATAGGATTACTTTGTGGTCCGTCTGCCTGTCTAGACCTTTTTTCTCAGGAACGCGTACATATTTCAAGATGAAATTTATATCAAATACTCAAGTCTATTATCCTTTGGAGTTGTGAAAAAATCAAACTTTTAAGCCATTGCAAACAAAAGATACAGCCGTTCATGCTGCAAATTTTCGACACTCGCAAGGGAATCAAAACCTACAGGATACTTTCTGTGAACTCAGAATCCTAAAATTCATCATATAATATACTTACAAGGTTTGTACGGAACCCTCGGTGACCCACGAGTCCGACTCGCACTTGGCCGGTTTTTTTATTTTCGTTCAACTACTTACTTGTTATACATTGTAGTATATGAAATCTCTGAGTCCACAAACGACATAATTTTCTAATTTAAATTCAGTGTTCAGATAAAATCCTTTCATGTCTCATTTCTTTGAAAAAGCCGCTTACTCTACAATATTCTTTTATTCAAATGAGAGAATTTTTGGTAGTAGAAAACTGTTTTCAAAGAACAAAGAACGAGTAAAAATACAAATGTTAAATGAATATAAAAGAGAAGCGAACTTAAAATGTGACTGACGGACAGAAATTATGATCTCTCAAATATTTAGGTCAAATATTATTTGAGAATAAAGTAGGTCATATATGTTTAGACAAGAATTTAATACTTATGTTAAAATACAGAAAGAGAATGTGATTTTTTTGGAATTTTCTTTCAATATTCAAAGTTTATAGATTTTTTTTTTATATTTTTTTTTATGTTATTGGTTTTTTTTGGGCAAACGAGCAGACGTATCACCTAATGGTAAGCTATTACCGCCGCCTATGGATACCCGCAACACCAGACGCGTCACAAGTGCGTGGCCGACCTTGGACAGGGGATGGGGGAGTGGTTGCGGTATGGGCCTACGGTATCCTCACTCACTCGGAGAAACATAGCGCCAGCGCTATTTCACACCAGTTTTCTGTGAGGCCGTGGTATCACTTCTGTCGAGCCGACCCATTCATGCTGAAGCGTGGCTCTCTCACGGTGATTAATACTATATTGGTGCCACGATGATATTATCTGCTTAGGAGTTAAGACATGAATTGACGAAACTTAAATGTTTATAAAATCGTGGTAGAACTTGGACACCAGAGTCAGCAATAATTGCAAAAGCCAAGCGAGTTAGCATAGATGTCGTGATTGTTGTACTCGACTCCAAGCGGGAAGTACCCGGTGTCGAATACATCACACTCGTTGACACAAACTGAGGCTGAGTGCTTATGAATAGACAGAGAGGTCCTTCCCATAGAGTATTGAGTTCGTGAATTTCGTCGATATCTCTAAAACCCCTATTTTATGTTAAGAACTAACTAATCAGCGCAACTTTGTTTGCACCTTTCAAAAGTCATAAATTTGCCAGGTTTTCGAAACATTTTCTATTAATACTCGGCTCCTGTTTCGTACGTTTCTCGATAAATGGATTACACGATATTATAAGAATTGGTGAAATGGGTCCAGCGGTTTCCGCGTGAAAAAGTGACCTAGGGGTTCATTCTTAAATATATCATCATCTTCCTAGTCTTTATTATTCCCAAGATTATTTGGGGTCGGCTACTAGTTCAAACGGTTTTACCTGAATATCAGATTTTACACAGAGCGACTAGCATCGGACCTCCGCAACCTTGAGGGTGGCCTGAATTCGGAGGTTGAACTAACTGTCAGTATATTTAAGGGCCCTGACTTTCCAATAACGATTGCTATTAATGTTCATGACAACCGTGACTGACAGTTTAACGCGCTCTACTCAAGCACAGGAATCGCATACGCTACCACTACGCCACCGAGGCAGCCAAATTAACTCACAACAAAAATAAATCATAACTTTGAGTAACTAAAACGAATCAATATAGTTATCCTTTATCGTGTAAATAATACTATTATCTTGCAGTAAAAAACAAAATAAAGTGCCTAAAAACATTGTTCTTCTTATATTAAACCTTCATCAATATCATCCGAATATCGTAGTCCTTAATGAGACTTTGTAAATGTAAAACATAATGTATCTTTTATTTTCAATGAAGATATTTAAAAACTAAAATCCTGAATTTCTATTATATCTCATAAGAAGTGTCGTTACAATCTTTAAGTATCTCGCAAACAACGTTGGCTCGCGTCACATACAAAGTTGATGTTGTAAAATGAGCAATTTACTCTTCTAAATTAATGTTTATAAAATATTTCGCTCGGCTTTTGCAGAACAAGTTGGTAAATTATTTCTTTTTGTAATGAAGATAATGTACTGAATAAAAAATGAGTGTTTTGTCAACGAAGCTTAGTCATTTTTAATAGCATTTAAATCTTACAAAGACTTTAAACGTAATCATGTTTTCCTTTCTGCTTGTAAAAAGGTCACTCGTTTCTCTTGTGTTCTATTTAAAATATTTTTATCGTCTTAGTCACGGCTTGTATTATATCTATTCAAATGGTGGCATCACCGTACCGGAAAGTTTAGTTTAACCGGAAATCTTCAGCGAGCTTCGTGGTAAGAGTATCCCTCTTCAGAGTTAGTAACCTATGAGTGACAACAAAGTATATAATTATGTCAATGTGATTATTTGTATTCATTGAATTATTTTAAAAACTAGTTCACTTTAAATAAACAAATACGCTTTAAAACTTAAACATGAGTTAGTTAATTTATTGAATTTCTTATTCAATTATCAAACCATCTCTTAGTTGCATCATTAGTCTCGTTGTCGGTTAGATTGAAATTGAGTTGATTTTTATTTAATCTTATAAAGATTAAATAAAAATCAACTCAATTTCTTTAGGAATTTATCTATAAGATATCCGGAAAAAAATTAAATTCTACTCTTTAGTTTAGTATGACCTTTCGTTGTAGACCAACTTCAGTAATTACTTTTTGTAAATTATTGTCCATAATTACGAATAACATCAAAGTTAACAGTGTCAAAAATCTTAGAGAAAGTTACACATTATTAGGTCAAAATAAGAAAACAGGTTTCTTAGTGCCCATTAAAATAGGTAAAATAAACCGTTTTCAAGTCATATTGTATTTTTTTCTCAAAAATCCCTATAATGCTAAGACAGCTTGACTTGCCGTTGTTCTTTTATTTCCAGTTCTTATTAATAATGGTTGCTTGTACTCGTTACCTTGTGACATAAACACAAGAGCTTGTAAATATATCACGTTTCAGTAAAGGGCTTAAAGACTATTGAGACAGCAATATTCTAAGACACAATGTTGACGAAACAATTTACTAGCTTTAAACTTATTAGTATTCTTGTTCTTCTTTCTTCTTATTTCTTCTTCTTCATCTTTCCTTTCCACCCTAACATACCTATTAAATTCTGCACATCTAAGTATGCACAGAGTTATCAATATAAATAATTCAGTGTAGTAAATAAAAAAATAATCTAGTTAAACTAACTTGTAGTGTGCAACTGTAGTTTATTTACTTATACTTATTAAGGAATTACCAGACTAACAAAATTTTTAGTATCTACTGAAATGTTGTTATGTTTCTTGCTATGTCATAGCCAAGATCATTAAAAGTATCATTTTATAGTCCATAGTTTAAAAGTGACTGAATTTTAATTTAAGTGGTATATGAAATAGACACTAAGAGAGTAACTCCGTAATATAATAACTCAACGAACCGAGTTTTCAAGCCTCAAACAAGGAAAATTTTTAATGTCGTTATTTAATCTGGCATTCATATCTGAGGCTTTATTAGCAGTACTTTTAGTAAAATCTTGAAACGAGTTAAATTAATTTCCTCGTAGCAAACTTTTTTCTACTATTATATTAAGTTTGTAAACGTTCACAAACTTTTACAAGCTTGCTTCTTTTATTTTCAAGAAATAAAACAAAAATACCTATATTCATTTTTTTATTACAATCAACAAAATAACAAAACTAAATATTTAAATCTAATATCCCTTTTAAATAAGGGCTCAAATTATTTCAAAGGGATATACAGTCGTTAAATAATAAAATTCTTCTAATGATTGAAGTATGATAAACATCTTAAATACATTCATCTACTAAATAACTCTTGGAGTATGAACGAACATTATTACCATAATTTACAAAGATCAATTACTTATATACAACAGACCAAGATATGTATACATATACATATTAGTAAGATTATACATTTGAAATTTATTCGTTGGTTATGATTCTCCAAATTTGGTTAATCCACAAATTACTATTTACACACATATAGAAATCTAAACGTGCTATGCACTATTCAACCATCAGATATTTACATTTCGCTACTCTACATCATTTGAAAGGTAACCTTACATTTACTTAATAATATAATTTAATGGTTTGTAATCAAGATACTTACGTTGAGATTCTTATTGTAACTTTATAATATGTAGATTTGATAATGTCTAATTTTCTACACGGGTAACGAATAATTTAAATTTTGAGCAAATCATCATCGTTACTTATTACAAGCATAAAACTTTACATAAAATTAGTTTTTGGCACGTTCACGGTTTCATACAAAGTAATTTTTTGAATGCTCTCCTGAAATCCATATTGAATATCGTGTAAATCAAAGGATTTAGTGCGGAGTTAATGTAACCAAGCCAAGTAATGAAATTGATAAATTTGTTTGACAAACAGCAACCAACACAAAAGGGAATCACAAGATAAATAACAAAAAAAGGAAGCCAGCAGAATACAAACACTCCCATTATAATGCCTAGAGTTCTAGCGGCCCGACGTTCTCTTGTCAAAGAAATACGTTGTTTTTCTTCAATAAATTGGTAAACAGTATTTTGTTGGGAAGGTTTAGGTCGTTTATGAGTTATTACAGTTTTTTCTGTTTCATTAACTTCAATCAAGTCTTCTTCATGAGTTTCTTTTGAGTTACTTTCTGACGATGTGTTCCTATTTTCTAAGTTTTCCGTAACTGAATTTTCATTTGATAAGATAGGTATTATGAGTTTATTTTGACATTTGTCATCTTTACTCCAATATCGTTTCTTTGTCTTTTTTTTTGGTGTCAATTTTCTAGTTCTCCTTTTCTTTTCTGAATCCGAGACTAAACGAGTCACTCCTTGATGTTCGTTGTGATTTGCCTCTGAACTTACAGAATCCTGATCATGCTGGTCATTGTCTTTATTAGCACATCGGTTCTGACCGCTTGATATTGTACTTATTTTTGTAGCCTTAGCACGATCTCTAAGTCTTTTTTTAGTGGCCAAATATATCTCAAAGTACACTACTGTCATTATGACTAATGGAATGTAAAAAGAACCAGATGAGGAAAATATCACAAAGCCGGGTTGAGATGTCAATCTACAGGGTGTGTCAGGCTCAAACACGTCTGGCCAATCGTTCCATCCAAGCAATGGTGGTGAGCTAATAATTAATGAAAGAATCCAAACTACTCCAATCATGAGGAGAACTCTTTCTAAAGTTCTTTTTTGTGCATAGTTAATAGGATCCGTGATAGCCCAGTATCTATCTAAAGCAATTGCACATAGATTTAATATGGACGAAGTACAACACATTATGTCGCAAGTAAGCCACATTTTGCACACATATATGCCAAACACCCATTGCCCAAGAATAGAATACGCCACGTTTAGAGGTAGAACTAATATTGCTACTGTTAAATCTGCTACTGCAAGAGACACTATAAAGAAGTTTTGAACAATCCTCAGAGGTTTGTAGGTGAATACGCTCAAAATGACTAGAATATTTCCAATAATTGTCGAGATTATTATCAATGTGAGAACTATTGCTGTACATATTGCCTCCCACTCTGGGACTGCAAGAGTAATTCCAAAACTGCTTGGATATTTCGGATCATCAGCAACAGCACACTCGTCCCTGTCATACTGTATTATATCTTCGGTGTAATTTATTATTGTGTAGTTAACATCGATGTGTGTTGAGGTCTGCCCCATCTTGTTATTTTATTTTTTTCTACATCTCACATTCTATTGCCATTAAGAATATTGAGACGTGAAAACTTTTCTATGTATTTCGTAAGTAGATAATTTTTCTTATGTGGATCAAGTGCGCTATCTTCATACATTCTTTCATATTCCAGTACCCTGTAACAATAAAGCCAACTTATGAAATGTATCGCTAACGTTTTACGACCGAATCAAGAAATTCGATGGAAATAATAAAACGTAAAATTACCTGCCACTGAAAATGATAACTAGGAAGTCCCATTTATGTGGGTTGTTCATGTTTTCATGTGGAAACGAGCCTGTAACAAAAAAAAACACATTTCAGTAAGAGCAAATAAAGTGATATTTTGTAACATTGCAGTGCTCGGGACTTGACAGAGTTACACGAATTCGATTCGGTAATAAACAACAATATTGATCGGAATCATAATTTTATTCATGTTTTCAAATTCAAAAGGGTATTGAAGAAGTTATCATATGCCACCTAGCCGTGCAATAAAAATATTTCATATGATCTTTTCAACAATACATCTTTTCCACTAGGAATATTCCTGTGTCACGCGTTACTTCACAAACACACATGACGAACATAAGGACGCAAAGTATACCCAGACTCAGAACAATAATTTATGGGTGTTAGAAATGTAGAAGTTAGAACCCACCTCATTCATCACATTTCAAAACTTCGAGATAGCCGCTTAAACCACTACACTATCCGGAAACTAAATCATAATCAAGTAAGAACCCTGGTAGATCTTTCTATTCCTTATTTTCCTAATCGTTGTAATGTCAACGATATTTGTCCAGTATCAAAGCGCTCTCAAAACTTTAAAAGTAACAATTCCAAAACGGTTTTCAGTCGGTCGTAACCTTTTAAAATTACAAACAGAGCACGACAAGTTTATTTAAAGGAAACGGACGGTCATTATCAGAATAAATTACCATTTAAGAGTGAGAAAACTGTTTTAAATGACCTTAATAACAGTTATAAAGAGAAGAATACCTAAGTGAACTGTTTTGTATAGTGGAAAAGTAGTTTGAATAGTTAAAGTGACTATCCCACTTAAGTTTAGTCTGTGTTAACTTTAATGTTTGCAACAACAATTAGAAACTTCGTTAGTAATAGTAATAATTTATACACGGTCGTATGAGTCCCAACTCATAGAGCCACGCGGTAGGAAGCCATACGCAGATCTGTGCTTCCCTGTGTCAAAGCCCAAATGGGTTACGCATTCCCATTACACAGATTGTATATAGGTGTGTGTGTGTGTGTGTGTGTGTGTGTGTGTGTGTGTGTGTGTGTGTGTGTGTGTGTGTGTGTGTGTGTGTGTGTGTGTGTGTGTGTGTGTGTGTGTGTGTGTGTGTGTGTGTGTGTGTGTGTGTGTGTGTGTGTGTGTGTGTGTGTGTGTGTGTGTGTGTGTGTGTGTGTGTGTGTGTGTGTGTGTGTGTGTGTGTGTGTGTGTGTGAAATGGTGTATGTTTTAGGTTTTAAAATATTCATTTAATAATTTTTTGACTCATATCTCTGTCATTGTTTCTACACATTGCTTATGCTTGCTTGAGTAAACAAGAAGAACACAGAAATCTTCAATATAATAAATGCTTTATAAGAATAATCAATAAAAGTGGTACAACCCTCTATAAAATCAACTTTACAAACTCAATGTAGGTGTTGACTTTGAAAAGGGTACCAATCAAACACAGGCTTTGACATATGGAAATGTGCATGACCCTCTTTCGTATACAAGCGAGCAATAAATGAAAAGTTATTATAGTGTCGAAACTATAGAATGATATGTCACGTAAAGGCCTTTTATCACTACATGCAAGAAAAATGTAATAAAAGTAACAGAGTCAAAGTACTTTTGATACCATTTTGTAAATACATATATATCATACTAGCTGACACGGCATACGTTGTTTTGCCATATAGTATGAAGAATATATAATGGCCGATTCTCACCTACCCGATATTTGCACAATATCTATCTATCTTCTATCTATAATATAAAAATGAATCGCTCAATGTGTTGGTAAGCGCATAACTCAACAACGCCTGGACCAATTTGGCCAATTCTTTTTTTTAAATGTTCGTTGAAGTTTAAGGATAGTTTTTACGGCGAGAATAAATCGAATAATGGCCGGAAAAGCCCTAAAAAGAGCCCTTTTATTTTTCCCATAGAAACTTTTTCTAACTATAACGTAAAGTCAATTTGAGCTTTATTGCTATTGCATAAAGTTCATACATTACAAGCACTGTTGTCTAAGCAATGTAGGTGTGTTCCTAACGTCAATGAGTCAATTTGTACTTTATTACAGCTACACAAAGTTCAAATTCAATCATATCTATCAAAACAGTGTGCGTATGTGCGTTAGAGTAGATAATCGTTGGATAGTCCATTTATCGAGAAAGGCTATAGGCTATATGTCATCACGCTAATACTAATAGGAGCGGAGCACCAATGAAGTGTTTCAAAAACGGGCGAAAATTTTCACGCTACGGGCAATAGAAGACGCAAACGAGGTTGCGTGGGTCAGCTAGTATATAATAAAAATTGGTTCAGCCATTTCGGACGTTTCGTTTGGTAACAAATACCGTGACACGAGAATTTTATATACTCGTATTAGCCCTTTATGGGGCTCTGTCGATATATTCGACACCATACTTTTATTGATTTATTTTTAAACTGGTAGGAGTTTGGTACTGCGATAGTCTGTGGTCGATTCAGACAGGTAATAGTAAAAACGAAACGCAAAACGAAAAAAAAAGAAGTATGGCTGGCATTGACAGCTGATGACATCTCATGTCTATTTGGTGGTTTTCTTAAATGCAAATTTCATCTAAGAACATCTTCGCTAAAAATGAGTAAAAAGGTAAGTTTTCTTTTATGATTTGTTCTATATATTATAAATATTGGAGCTAACTCAGTAGTAAGTAACTTCAGAAATTATTACGTTTTCACATACATATTCAACGAAAAATTATGACGTCGATATATTCGACACTGCCCGCCAGGGCAATATTATATTGTAATTTTTGTATAGAATTCTTACAATAAAAATTATGTATAAATATTAGGTAGTATAATTTCATATTTGCTTATTATAGGTGATCCCATTAGATAAGTTGAAAGATGCTCTCGCAGACTTATTTGCTCTGTCAGACGGCGAAAACTCCGAAGACGGGAATGAGAGTGATGAGGACGAGAATGAAGCAGTTATCTCATCATTTAACAGTACAGAACTTGAGGATATTTTAGGTGAATCTGGTCTGAATGAAACACAGCCAACAATATCAACAGTTTCGATTCTTCCGTCATCTTCTAATATGGATATATCTGCCACACATGATAGTATTCCAGGTAGTACTTAACCTACTCCCTCTAATTCTAGAATATCTTCAATCACAAGACCTGTTGCACCTGTGGTTACACGAGCTGATGACACGGATAACTCGGAAGACAGTTCAGAAGATAACTCTGAAGATGATGGCGATGAAGTGTGGAAAAAAGTGCAGTTTCCACACATTCCGCCTACTGAGAAATTTGATGACATTTTACTGCGACCATCACAGTTTTTTTCTAATCGAAGTTCTCCTGGGGCATATTTCAATGTTTTTTTCAATGATGACGTCCTATTGAACATAGTTGATCAGACAAATTTATACGCAACCCAAAACCGACAGAAAGATTGGGATATTGTAACATTACAGGAACTAAAAGCTTTTTTTGGTATTTTGATACTTATGGGCATTCACGTACTTCCAAATATATCTCTCTACTGGTCTTCCGATCCTATGTTTCGTGTTGCAGAGATTGCTAATGTTATGACAGTAAAGAGATTTAAAAAGATTTTGGGAAATTTGCACCTAAACGACAACAGTCAAATGCCCAAGAGAGGTGAAGAAGGGTATGATAAACTTTACAAAATAAGACCTATAATCAACATTATGAATAGTGCTTTCCAAAGTGGTGGAGTGTGCTCATCATCGCAAAGCATAGATGAGTGCATGATTAAATTCAAAGGGCGTAGCACTCTCAAGCAGTATATGCCTAAAAAACCAATAAAACGGGGGTTCAAAGTGTGGTCGCGCTGTGACAGTCTGACTGGATATTTGTATCAGTTTGAGATTTATACTGGAAAAAAGATGACACCACTACAGAGGTTGGATTAGGAGCCAGTGTAGTAAGAGGACTATCTAAAACTCTGATTGATGAAAAGGTTGAGAATACTCACATCGCATTTGATAATTTTTTTGCGTCCTTTGAGCTATTGCAGTACCTATTTGATAATAATATTTATGGAACTGCAACTGTACGCGCAGATCGCACAAACTTGCCCAAACTTATAAAAACCCAAAAAAAAAAGGAAGATGAACCTAAACCGCCTCCTCTGGTACTGGCTAAAGGAGAGTACAAATGGCGAGTCAACCAGAACGTCGCATTTTTTGTATGGAAAGATACTAAATTGGTGTATGTATTGAGTACCGCTTATTTATTTATTTATTTATTTATAACTTCAAGCACATGTACATCGGCGGACTTAATGCCAAGGGCATTCTCTACCAGCCAACCTTTGGGGGGTGTAGAGATCTAGTAAGGTAGGTGCATCGAGGTTCATGTTGTAACCTAAATTTATCTAACCAACACAAAATTCATATACTTAAATACATACATACATCCATAAAAAAATAAATATATAGGTACATAATACATATACTTACTAATCGTACACTGGAAAGTAGACTTTAAGTAGGAGTACATTTAAATAAGTTATTCCGCGATTTGAAGAAGGTGATTGTGTACGCTCTTTTTAAAAATGTAACGGTTTGTGGACATCCTGATTTCGAGTGGGAGCGCATTCCAAAGCAGCACCGCTTGCACAAAGAATGAGGCGTGAACGAAATCGGAGGTGTGGGAAGGACATAGGAGAAGCAGATTATTCGTAGAGCGGAGGTTTCTGTCGTGATTCGAAGAAAGAAAATGTAAATCGGGGTAAAAATAAGTAGGTGAGAATGGGGAATTAAGGAACGAAAAGAGAGAAGTCAGCGCACGCTGATTACGACGTAGACGGATGGGTAACCATTTTAATTGGGAACGTAAAGCAGATACATGATCATACTTGCGAAGATTAAATATGAATCGAATGCAGTTATTAAGAAGACGGTCTAGTTTATTTAGGAGGTCTGCATTCAGGTCGAAATAACACACATCACCATAGTCGATTAAAGGAATAATTAAGGTTTGCATGAGTGAGATTTTTGTTTTGGGAGGCAGGAAATTTTTTAAACGATAAAGTGTGCGCAGATGTCCTGTCACTTTTTGACTCACATTAGTCACTTGAGCTCTCCAATCGAGCGTTGAGTCGATGAGCAGTCCTAGGTCTTTGACTACAGGGCTCCAAGGTATAATTGCGCCGTGGAGGACGACTGGTGGGAGTGAAGTTGTGTCCAATCTGCGCATCATATTTTTGCTACCCACTACGATTGCCTGACATTTAGTAGGATTGATTGACAATCCGAACCTCTTCGACCACGAGTTTATGCGATCTAGGTCCTTGTTGATACTGTCGATGGCTCGTGATATGTCCTCGACTTTTTCCTGTGAATAGATCTGCAGGTCATCCGCATACAGGTGATACGCACACTGAAGATGTTGGGTTAAGAGGTTGATGAATATAGAGAATAATAGGGGAGATAGAATACCGCCTTGAGGGACGCCAGCGCTGAGGTCACACCAGCTGGAAGTGGAGTCTTGAACACGAATACATTGCTGACGTCCTTGAAGATAAGAGGAGAACCATTCCAGTGCATCTGGGGTAATTTTAAAATACGTAAGGATAGATAGTAGAATTTCGTAACTGACTGTATTGAAGGCATTGGAGAAATCAACCAGGACTAAAACTGTAACTTTGGTGTCCTCCATGCCTTTACGAATATCGCCAGTTACCTTAAGAAGGGCAGTAGTAGTGCTGTGACCGGGCCTGAAGCCTGACTGTAGAGGACTGAGCAGCTTCTGTCCGAGTACATATTCTGAAAGCTGCTTGTGTACACAGGCCTCGAGCACTTTAGATAGAAAGGGAAGAATAGAGATAGGTCGAAAATGTTCAGGAAGTGACGGGTTATTTTTTTTGGGAAGAGGGATAATATAAGCTTTACGCCAAATAGAGGGAAAGCTACCTGAGTCAAGTGAGAAGTTAATAATGTGCGTAATAATAGACAGTGTTTGATCCAGGATAGTTGTGATCATGCGGCGACTAATGCCGTCACACCCCACGGCATTGGAACTGATTGATAATATTATCTTCTTGATATCCCCAGAAGACACCGGAGAAAAGTCGAATGAGTCGGTACTGGGACTGGTGAGACCAGTTATGTAGCTCACCGTTTGATACTTGGTATGAAGGTCTAACGTGGTTGTGGATGAGAAGTACTGATTGATGTCATTTAAACTGATTATATTCTTAAACTCGGGTTGCTGCCTACTGCCAATACCTAAAGTACCGAGAAACTTCCAGATACTGGAAGGAGAAGAGGACTCAATGTTGTGTAGAATATGTCGGCGTTTAGCGTTACGTATCACCTGATTGCATTGATTCCTCGCAGTCTTATAGCGATTCCATTTGTCTTCGCATCGATCTTTCCTGTAACGGAGGAAGAACTGATCCCTGCGCCTCATCGCTGTACGGACCTCCTCGGTCATCCAAGGTGCCGGGGCACGTTTTATTTTTATTGACTTCATAGGAGCGTGGACGTCGAATAGTTTCATAATAGTGTAATTAAAAATATTGACTTTGGTGTCCACGTTCGTAACCGCTGTCACACTTGACCAGTCTATATTCGCAGCATCTGTATGTAATTTCTCGAGATCCATATGACGAAAACTGCGAAGCTGTACAATTTTGGGAGGTGGTTTAGGAGGTTTCAGGGTATACAATAGGAATATTAGGTCGTGATGATGATGAAACCAGGAGCAGGTAGTTGACCATGGGAGGATATAAGGTTTGGGGAGGATGTAAGCATTAAATCGAGCCTGGTGTCCTGACCGTGAATATTATGATGTGTGGCTTGAAGGGGTAGGACATGGAGGCTGGTTGATTGGATGATCTGAAGGAGATTGTGTGTACGGGGGGACATTAAGGCTAAGAGGTCAGTGTTAAAATCTCCCATGATGATGTGATGTGAGTGTTCCGACCCTAAAGATTCCAGAACTGATTCCAGACTGGAGAAGTAGTTGACAGCAGGGGGGCAATAGACTACACCAAGAATAACGATAACTCCTCTGACACAAACCTCGAGGAAAAGATATTCAGCATTTGAGGAAATATTGGAAGAGGACGAGGCAAGTGTTTTATACGGTAAATCGCTACGAAGGTAGATAGCAACACCCCCCCTTTTGTCCAAGCGGTCATTGCGAATAAGAACAAAGCCGGTGAGTGAATAGGAGGAGGAGGGAAGGTGAGGCTTGAGCCACGTCTCAGAAATCAGGATGGCATGAACGTCATTGTTTGAGAAAGTTTTAGTTAAATCGCTGAAGTGACTGGGGACACTTTGTGCATTGATGTGGCAAACATTTAGGAGATAACGAGATTTGAGATAAAAAGCTTGCCGCAGTTGGTCACCCAGAGTATCCGTCAGAGACGCGTAACTGTCATCTGAAAAGTCATCGGCGGACAGATATAAGTCAACTGCATCGTCTATCATTAGTGTACTTTAAACTAAATAAATATTTAATAATATAATATAAATTTACTAAAACTAGTAAAGTTAATAGAAAATAAATGAATATGAAGCGCATTTATAAATAGGCCGGGGTTGGTAGATAATATCTCCACACCACCCACCAGCAGGCAAAACAAAAAATAGTCAATTAGAAAAAAAAAGAAACAAAACAATACAAAATATTTTTAGTGACAAATGTCTGGAATAACTTAAAAGAAGTTACTGCATTCATCTCTGTAAATAATTAAGAAAAAAAAAAAAAAAAAAAATTATCATCCCCGTCAGAAAACAACATGTAGAAGAACGCAGAAGGATGGTTCAAAGTCTAACGTTTCGTGTCCCATAGGAATCCTGGAGTATACCAAAAGAATGGGAGGCGTTGATAGATTTGACCAGAAGAGAGGTACATACTCCATCTCAAGACGTAGTAAAAGATGGTGGATGCGAATATTTTACTTTTTGGTTGATTTTGCCATTACTAATGCCTATATAATATACACCCAAAATGACAGAGTGCACAACCCTATGAGCTCCTTGCATTTCCGCATCATGCTCGCACGTAACCTGATAGACAACTTCAGCTCCAGGAAAAGAACTGTGGCACAATCGCCCAATTTTGTGACTAAAAAACCAAAAGGGCCAACAAGTAGACAGAAGGCCATTCACGGAATACCTGATGAACTCAGGTTGAATGATGTGGGGTCTCACATGCCAATGGAGCTACCCAAATACAGAAGGTGCAGAGCATGCAGCAGCAGAAACCTTAACAAAACATCCAAAATACAGTGCACAAAATGCCAAGTTCCATTGTGCATTGTACCATGCTTTGCTCAGTTCCATACACCCTGAAGGGCAGTGTCGAATATGTCGACACCACGTTTTTTTTAAGAAAAAAAAAAAACATTCTTAAAATTAATAAAAAAAAAAAATATTTTTCACATACAAGTGTTATTTTTTCATTCCCCCAGCCAGGAGCTTCTGCCCCTTAAAGGGTTATATGATATGATGTATATATACATATATTGTATATTGTAAGGTACACATAATGATAAATTTCATATTAGATAACAGTTCTGTGCCCTTGTATTGATACATTTTACACAAAGAGGTAAAACACTAGAAATTAACTAGAATAAAAAACTTTTTAACATAAATTTCAGTCGCTATCTTGTCTTGCTTGTCTTGTTATATACGCAAAAACGTTTTTTAAACCAGACTACGATGAAGCCAAAAGGAAAGGTAATATTTTGGCACTCTCACCCGTAAATTTCTAACATTTTCGTTGGTATCAGCCACCTACTCAATTTAACGTATCATACTTGGTTTAGGCCCGCATGACACGTATATTAAGGAAGAAAAATCCCTCTAAAAATGAAGATATATAAACGAAAATATAATCTGTTCAACTTAAAACTAGTTTAAGTTATAAATCGAACACGAGATGGCCTCCGTTGCCAAACTAGGTAGAAACCTGTATTTCGGCTTACGGCCCCCCCCCAGGAGTTTAAACTTAACTAGTATTTATTATAAAAGTAAGTTTAATAAATCTTAATTATGAAGTACAAAATAAAAAATTAACCACTTTATGTGTATGTGTGGTGTATGGGAACGTCTCGTCTCTCTCAAAAAATGTAAAAAAAAAAAATGTGTGCGTGTACTAGCGTACACTCGTAAGAAGTGAAACTTCTTTATGACGTTATTTTTCAAAAAATAAATACCATATGTTGACGTAAGGTATAACGACAAAAGACTTATAAACCAGCAATATTCGTGACAATTCTTATTTCAAGTGCAATAAAAGTTAAGGAGCGAGACTTTCCCCGCGGATACCACCTGGTGGCATGTCGGACTCGAACCGACCAAAACCGCACGCCGTCCCGGGCACTAGATGCCGGGGAACCAGGTGCACCCTAGAAAGGAAAACCCTGGAACCCCGACGTACCTCGGGCCACCTGCGCTATGGCCCCCTACTGTGTGAGAACCCCAATGTTCCCTTTAATAACCCCCAGGGCGCGCACGCTCCGCAGCGTCCGCGCCATCACCCGGCCTGCTTCTGCTAGGGTGACACATGGCCTCATGTGTCACCCTCACGCTTGCGCTTATGGAGGACGGAGATCGTTCTGCGCTCTCCGGCGGCTGAGTCGCCTGCGGTGCCTGGCCCGTTCCCGGGCCCGGCGCGCCGGGAGAGTTCTAAACCTCTCCCGGTTCCGCTCCGCCGTCTCCTTGGCAAGCATAACTTGCTCGCAGAAAGAAATGGCGGAGTTCCACGCCCTCTCGCTCCGCAACATGGCCGCAATCATGTTACCGAGCGAGCGAGACCTGAGTAAATATTTCGCGATCTGTGGTGTGAATGAAGTAAGTTTGTGGAATGTGATGTGTGTAGTTATTTACATTGTGGACTAAATAAAATAATATTGTTTGTAATGTGATATTTCATTGTAGTATTAATTTGGTCCTGTTTGTGTTTGAAAATGTTTTTTGTTTTATTTTATAAATTTGACGCGTAACGTAACGGATAAATGTTACACGTAACGAAAAAATGTTACACGAAATTTTTTGACAACCCCGATAAAGAAGTTTCACTTCAAAAAGTTACTGAACCGATTGTAATGATTGAGAAATCAATAGATTCGTAATAATGGCCTGGGTGACATAGGTTATATAAATATATATAGCTTTTTCAAAAGTTTTTACCTATCAAGTCTGGTTTTAGTTTTTTAAAATATTCGTTGAACAATTTTTTGACACACGTTGTTACCTACCCCTACGGGCCGTCACCCCACCAAGGTTTGCAGAGGGGTGGTGTGTCAGAATCGGACCGACTAAAACCACACGGTGTGCCACTCTGCGCCTGAGAAGGGAGGGATCCAGGAACTGCTGTTATTCTCATATATTCATCATCTCCTAAGCTTTTAACAATAATTAGTAATTTTATTATTAGATATCCGAAAGAGGGTGTGAAATAAACAGTTTTTTACTTAATATAATTAGTTATCTAAGAAATCAGTATTCTTCAAGCAAAACTATCTGGAACTAATAATTATTTTCCTAATAAATTAATACCATCCCTAATCACCCAAACGATATCTCATATATCACTAAAATACCCGTATAAGTTTCACCATATTGCCAAATCTCTTTTTGTATAAAATGAAATCGTTTAGTTTGCTCAATTGATTTAGTCATTATATTTTATTATAAGTACATATCTATTTCGTTACATAAAATATCAAAGGTCACTGAATCGTTTTTCTTATAGCACGAGATGTGAAAAATGTTATTGTGTGTGTAAACATAAACCGTTAGAACAATGTGTGATTAGATATTAAATTTTGATAGGTTTGTTCAGTGTGACTTGGGTCGGGGTTAGTTATTGCAAGAGTCAATGCCAACAGTTCCAAATGTGTTATATTTTATGTTATATTGGCGATTAAATTATTAGAATTATTTAAGTTAGTGTAAAACCTAGTTAACAAAATATGGATTAGAACAATACGGAAACATCTCATGTTTTTAAACGGTTTTAATTAGCTCACCCCGTTTGTTTTTTTCTTTATTCTTTATTCTTCCTTCAAAAAATCAAATTTTTAATAACTATGAATGGCTAACTCTTGTCCATCGCGCCGTGTGTATCTGTCATCGCGATAAGAAACAGCTTGTCTTTTCTTAAGAATCCAAGAAAATATGAACGCTATCCTATGAACCATTTCAATACCGAATTTCATTTAAATCGATTCAAATACAGAGACACAATTTCATAACGGAATGATTTTTTTACTTAGGATTTCATTTTTTTAATACTTTTGTCAAAATATTCGTTTTCTAATACAAAATATATTTTTATCATTAACATCAAACAATATTAAACTCTAAATATCAAATAAAGAGTATATTCCAATAACAACTTTCATAAGCAGACGCTGTGGCCCGCCTGTCAGCCTGTTCAATACAAAATCGGGTGAAGGTACAATAAGAATAAAGTACAAGACATATTACTATGAGAAATTGAAATACCAATATATCGCACATCAGACGTACAACAAATGTTGTATACAAGGGACGGCCTTATCACTGAGAACAATTTATTTCAGACAAGGATTGAATTTCAATTTATTTTACACTGATGATGATGAATGAATTACCTATATTAAATTTAATTAATTAATTTTGCATTACGTAGTGGCTTAACAGGACCGCTATTAGATATATTTATTAATTCCTAAGTTAACACATCTACCTACATAGATGAAAATTGAAATAACAGAGAACCTATCGCAGTAGCTTTAAATAAATTACCACAAATCTAAAAGAAACCACGAGATGTGTTTTACACACAGTATCACAAGTATTTTAACATTTACATATTTTTCTTTCAAAATGTTGCAATCTTTTTCTAAACTCTTTAATAAATAAAAGCGATTATATAAATATTTAAAAACAAAAAATCTAATCGATGTATAAACTTACTAACATGGAATAAACCCATACAAAAACAAAATACATATATATAAAAAAGGAATAACATAAACAAAGGAAGAAAAGAACAAGGATGATATAAGGGACTACTCAGATCCCCAATAAATTATTCAATTCATAGGATATACGATGTCGCCCAAAGGACTTTCCGTGTTAGGAAATATGTTAAATTCAACCTTCTCGAAGATATATCACGGGTAACGCATAATGATTACGGTTCTAGAAACAAAGTATTTGAGGGTCAACTTGGTTATGTTACATCGGCAGTGTTTATTCACTTTTGATCCACTCACGAGGAATGAACCGGGACATATAAAAATATCTGAATATCTTGAGGAAAAAGCAATACTATTTTAGTGAAATGGATTATGTTTAATTTAAGGCAATTTAAAAAAAAAACTTGTCTTTTCCGTTACATTGTTTGTGGACACTGATCATCCTGCTTCAGCCAAAACTCCTCTGCCCACCTTCTTGAAATTTAATTCTTGAATTGTTATGTTTTTATTTTAACTTTTTTTATTGAATATTGGGCAAAAGAGCAGACATATCGCCTGATGGTAAGCGATTACCGCTGCCCATGGACATCCGCAACATCAGAGGCATCACAAGTGCCAGCCCTTGGGGGATGGGGAGGGGATGGGGAGAGGGGCAGGGGTATGGGCCTCTGGTATCCTCATTAACTTGATGAAAGACAGCGCAAGCGCTATTTCACACCGGTTTTCTGTGATGCCGTGATATTACTCCGGTCGAGCCGGCCCATTCATGTCGAATCTTGGTTCTCCTACGGTGAAAACTTAACTTAATGTATTTCTTCTTTATAAGCATAAGAACGTACATGGAAGTTGGAATAATTTTTAAATTTATGTGCCCCTATGTGTTGTATATCCATCACTGTACTATTTTAAAGGAATTTTCTAACCCGTTTCAATTATCTGGCGTTATAAATGGGGTCTATTAATTTCGGTCCTGCAAAGTCGGTTCTTACGTTACCTCTAGGTTGAATAGAGGTGGTGACATCCGTGTGCTTAATCCGTCACCAAACGGATATTTTAATTAAAACACATTCGAAATTATTTTGTAACATCAGCCGAAGAAATAGAATAATTCATTATCAAAGTAAATAAAAAGTGTCGTCAAATATACAACACTACAACTGAATGAATAAACTATTGGCAAACATTATGAATCTCCACACTAAGTTAAAAAGAAAAGTTATTTCTATCTCTTTGAATTCTAGTAATTTATCTTTCTTAGGTGACTTCAACTTCTACTTGTCTAATCAATTACCTTTGATTTAGATGAAGCACCTAATCTAATGTTCTTCGATTTCAATTTATCTTTAACATTTGAGACGACATCTAAGTAAACCAATTATAGATCGATCGTAACTTGAAACGTTTACTTGTTTGATTTTTGTCCTTATTTTCCTTTGCTAAAGAGGTAATTAAAATGTTTTTAGAAATTAAATTAAGAGATTTCACCACGAGTTTACAATCTTTTTTATTTATTATGTGACGAAATCACGTAGTCACAATCACCCTAAGACTACTTTGATTAACATAAAGATCATTTAACGTTTAAACAACTTATTCAATTTTAAAAATTCTGTCACTGCTAGAAATTTATATTCCCAAACGAGTAACAAAAGCCAATTTTTCGCATCAATGCCGACCTACACCCGGATTGACTAGCAGACAAAATCTAGGAAATAATAGAAAACAAATGAAAAAAAATCTCAAATTAATCTACTTGATCAATTCTTGAAATTAGTTACAGAAGTGTTATAGAGAAGCTCGTTAGTCTAGTGTCTATACTTTCCATCACTTTAGAAAAGCTCTTAACTGTCGAATCTTCAAGTAATATATCCCTACTTCTACTACTATTGATAGGAAATCCCAGTGTTTACTTACTGCTTGTTCTGTTTATTACTTTCAAAGTGTGAATAAGGCTATATATTCTGTAAATATGTCTGTTGACAAGGGTCAGAGAACAACTTTACTGTTATATTACTATAGAGCAAGCTCCCGCCTGACGTCACCTATTTTCTGACGAAAGAAATATGAACGAGTGAGTAGTCTTAGTAGGTAATAGCATCGCATGCCTACCTGCTAGCTTTTATAATCGTCCACATTTTCTTCGTCAGAAAAAACGTGAAGTGTATATTGAGTATGTATTAAAAAAACAAGGATATATGTAGTACCAGTACCCATAACACAAGCTCAGCTTAGTTTGGGACTAGATGGTTTTGTGTTAAATGTCCGAAATTTTATATATTATTTATTTAATTAATTCTGCACTGGCCAATTGTTACTGGCTGGTCGCCGTTGATCGGCTAGGGGTCATTATTTTCCTGCTTAACTGGCCGTACATCGTCAATTATGTAAATATAAAAAACACGAAAGATACAATCGTTTTACTCCCAAAATCCCAAGAGCTTGGATTCGGCACTTCTTAATACACATCAGTTCTCAAGTAGAACGTGATGTCAATACTGATTTCTGCGTAGTGGGACGTCCGTAGCAAAGACAGGAGCCGGGGAACCAGGCGCACCCTAGCAAGGAAAACCCTGGAACCCCGACTTACCTCGGGCCACCTACCAGTTTGCAGGTGGCCTCCGACTGTGTGAGAACCCCGATGTTCCCTTTACTGTCTGGTATATTGTTTTTCGGGTTTCTCGGTACTCAGAATCAGTGGGAGGGAAACACGTGCATTGGTAGTGAATTATATACTTCTTTTTCTTTCTTTTTATATAAAAGACAACTCCCGCATTAGGAATATACATCCTGTGTCGCGGGGGACTTTACAAACATACATGTAACGGACACAAATAACACCCAGACTCAGGAAAACATTTTGTAGATCACACAAAGTGATGTCCCACGTGGGATTTGAACACACGGCACTTGGTGCAGTAGCAAGCGTCTACGTGTAGTGTCCTGCACATAAGTGTATTGACTGGTATTATTTCGAAAACGTATTATGTACTCAATTCTCAGTACTTATTACACACCATAGCGTTACAGAATAATAGGTAACTTATAACTAAGCTATTCACCATCCTTGATCTCAACCAAGGCTAGTGAATTCTAATATCAAAATCAGTTGTCATGCAGAGCTATATATAGGTGTCTTTATAATTTATATATACGTTCAAGATGAAATCAGTACAGTATTACCGCAACAATGTGGTCACAAGTGAATTTGACAACACGTAATTGACTTAACTCCAAATCATCATTTGAAATTTGTAATGTTAGATAAGTTTTATAATATTACTGAGTCCCGCAGCGTTACCCGCGGTTCGCGCCACAGGGCAAAGTTAGTCTAAAAAAGTTACTCCTTATATCATCAGCTATTTGCCAGTGAAAGTATCGTCAAAATCGGTTCAGCCGTTCCAGAGATTATCAGGAACAAATAGACTGACAAAGAAGACAAAAAAAATGTTATATGATTCGTGTAAACATATACGAGTATATGCATTTAGTAAAAAGCGGTTATTTTAATATTACAAACAGACGCTCTAATTTTATTTAATTGTATAGATGTGTAGATATGGATAATAATATTTTAAATATTTTCAAACATCTCACACACAACCACAACCATCTAGTCTCAAACTAAGCAGGGTCTCAAACTAACTATGGGTACTAGGCAACTGATATAAAACGTACATTATACTTTCTTTTGTAAATAAGTACATATTATAACATCGAATACGCCTAAATTACAAAACAAATCTTTGCTGATCATACAAACATTTAGTCCGACCCGGAAATTGAACCCAAGACCTCATGCACAAAAGTAGCGTGCGCCACCACTGAGCTACCGAAAGTTCTACAAGTTCTACCAGTCAAAGTTCTACATCATGAAAACGTTTTCTGTGCGAATATTATATTTTTTTCTTCATATCTTACTTAAATCTTCCTCTAATGTATATCTCATGTAATATTTTTTTTATATTATTCAGTTTTTTGTCAGACAAGTTCGTTGTATTTTTTTTGCTAAACCTATTTAGTATCATGGTCTGATTGCAACCCCCAAGTTTTCGGCAGTAGTCTTTTTACACCCTGTATATATATATTATATTCAACAAAAAGTATCATAGATAAAACAGCCGCAGATGACTTGTTATTCTTGCACGCCTCCAGTGGCTGTAATACAATATCAGCACTCTTTTATAACGGAAAAATAAAATGTGCTAATTTATTCCGAAAAAAAATAAAATAAATGAACTCGTTCAAGTAGGTATTAAAAAACCAAATTGTCGATCCGGAAATTATTGCGTAAGAAGTATATCGTTAAACAACTGTTAATGTGCTTTTCAAAATCAGCATACAAAAATTAATTTAATATGGCATCGCTGCCACCGACAAAAGCAGCAGCACGACAACATTCAGTCCAAATGTGTCACCAGGTTTAGCAGTAGTATGGAGGTAAAAAAAAATCAGAGCAAGGAGGACGGGAAAAGAAATATTGGACTAATTCCTGTCATCACGCTCGAACCTCCAGCTCCGGAAACCTTGTTGACTCATTTCTTGCAAATGCAGGAAGGAATGTCAGGGAGCCTGTGGATGCGGGAAGACTGTATTAAAGTGCTCCGTTAAATATACCAATTAATGGTGCCTGTGATAATTCGCCATTTCATTACAAGATAGCGATGAGGAAGAAGAAAAAGTGTCTATTCTCGAGCAAACGTTTGTCAAAATCAACGAACAAGAGGATTATAACAAAGCTGATGATTTGACGTTTTAAAAATTTCCATGTGTTACATTTCGCTGCGTACCTAAGAAAATTAACTTTAAATCCTGGTTCATCAAGAATAGCGAAGGGAAGGAGAATGCACAAAAATTTGTGAATCAGAACCGCTGAGGATACCACAAAAAAAGACGCCACTTACTCTACCTCATGGTAGTGAGGATATGAATTACTTGACCAAAACGCGTCTTGCAGTGGAATTTGTTACTCTCGTACGCTGAAACTATTGTTTTTATAAAAAAAGGTTCCTACATGAATTTTAGGCATTGTTTTCTAGTTTAATCTATTACTTCCCATTTTTATCGTAATATGAGTCCGAACAGAGTTTTTCTCAAAAAACTGTTCTTGATTGCCATTATTCCAATATGGTGGCGCTAGCGGCAAAGATACAATGTGGCAAAATTTGAAGAGAGAACGTCGAAATCAATAATATCACCAATTTTCAAAACTCCTGGAAAACTTTTTAGGTGCATTTTTGAGCACCCAATTACTGCACCATTTGCTAATTTGAGAAAATGATTTATTTTCTTGGCAATAAGCAAAGACTGACTATACTTTGAGATAATACGAGTTAATGTAGGAATGCACAATTTGCAAAGATGCTAAAAATCATGTTTATATCACTGATAGTGATTTTAACAAACAAATTAATAACACTTTAAAATAACTCTTGACGTTTTAAGCCAACTTGTCTTGTTTTTGCAGAAAAGCTATGCTATGAATACTTTAAAGTCCAGTATCTCGTTGTGTTATTAGGGTCAAAGTCATTATGTTCATTAAACTGACAAAGTTATGAAATATATTACGCAAAAGCTTTTTAGGGAACATGTCGGCTGCGGTTTTATTTTTAATTTACGTACCTGACTTGTAATAAGACATTGTAGAATCTCTCATAACAGTTCAGGTTTACATGTAATACTTGAACCTTATACTTTGAAAAATTGATCCAAAGTTGATCGGCACTAAGTAGGCTCTCTCTTTATCTAGGTGGGTGAACTCAGTGTTTCCACACACATAAGATAGATGTACAGGAGAATTATCCCGTCAAAAGCACTGCCTGGGGTACTGATGTAAACGGAAGCTCTAACCGCACAGAATATAACGCTCTGGTATATTCAGAGAGTAATGGCAATTGGCGGTTAGAGTAATAGAATAGTGTGAAATGACTAGTGGCGGAATGGATTTCGTAAACAAGGTGTACAAACCACCAAAGCCTAAGTGTTACACATTATGCCTGCCTCGGTGGCGTAGTGGTACGCGTATGCGACTGCTAAGCTTGAGGTCTCGGGTTCAAATCCTGGGTCGGACCAAATGTTTGTGGAATCTACAAATATTTGTTTCGGAGTTTGGGTGTTTTCTATGTATAATATGTATGTATTTACAAAAAAAAAAGTATATATAAGTATTTATATCAGTTGTCTAGTACCCATAACACAAGCACTGCTTAGCTTGGGACTAGATGGCGTTGTGTTAGATGTCCGAAATATTTATTATTATTATTATTATTATTATTTTATCAGAACGTTGGAGGATCACGATCCAAATTACATCTCTTTAAGTTATCCCTTTTAAGTAAATCAGCTGATATACGAGTATATAATAATAATAATAAATATTTTCGGACATTTAACACACAACGCCATCTTAGTCCCAAACTAAGCAGAGCTTGTACTATGGGTACTAGACAACTGATATTTATACATATATACTTTTTTTTTGTAAAAACATACATACCATACACAGAAAACACCCAACCTCCGAAACAAATATTTGCAGATCATACAAACATTTGGTTCGACCCGGCAATCAAACCCGAGACCTCAAGCACAGCAGTCCCATACGCTACCACTGCACCACCGAGTTAGTTAGTTAAAGAGACTTTTTTACTGAATAGTATACACGATGGGTAAGTATTTTCTAACGGGCGTACCGCAATACGCTAAGATACGAGTAGAGCTAATGATGCTGGTTAGAGGCAGTGTTGTTAGCGGTGCGATTACAATACATTGATATTTAAGTTGTGGCAGCCATTGTTATTTTAAATATAAACAATTACTACTAAGTGTTGTGTACATACAGCCAAGTTCTAAAGATAAACATTATTAAAATAAATTTACATTTCTAGAAGGTATGACTGAAAACCATGCGCGATTTGATGTCATGTCAAACGAAACTTAAGTTTCCGAAATGTAACATTACACTATGCCTATCTCCTATCATTTTCTAAGTTGATTCAGCATAAAATACTACAAACTTTTACGGTAATATGTTAAACCCAGAACCGAGTAGTTTGGGCGATGAGCGCATCACTCGTCGCTCGGTGTTCGGCTAAGCGTACCGCGGTATCCATACTATTTGAGGCCTATTTGAACCGTGAAGCTTATCGATCGGAACGGGATGGAAAATCAAAGGAAAGGATGTTGCAGGGTTCCTCAGGGCTCTATATTGGGCCCATTGTCATGGAACCTCGCATTTGATGCAGTCTTTCGCACCAGTCTGTCCTCTGTCCTAAGTGTGTGTGTTTTCTATGCGGAAGATACCTTAATACTGGCTAGAGGGTTCAGTTTTGAGGAAGTGCTTCTGCTCGAAGGCACTAACGAGACACGACAGCATGAATGCTGTCATTTTTGGTTCTTCTGTGAAGGGTACTACCCCTCCGATCGAGCCGGCTCGTTCGTTTTGAAATCAGCGTGGTTCTACTACGTATGTAAATATGTGGTTTAAAATTGTGTAATTTTCGTTTCCTCTAACTGTGAATTCAACTACAATTAATGCTATTACTTGAATAATCTTTTCCTTGGTATTTACATTAAAATTATCAAGTTATTACCGCTATTAAACGAGCCAAGTTTCATCAAAGTTATTTACATAATTTATTAAATCTGTTGTAATTTCAAACTTGCCTATTTGATATTATAGAAATGAAGTTTTAAGCATCTAATTAATAAAATTATCTAAAAGAACTTTATGAATTTATTAGTATTTATAAACATGAAGATACTTAAAACTTTACCGTGGGAGAGCTATGCTTTGGCATGAATGGGTCGGCTCGACCGGAGTGATACCACGGCCTCACAGAAAACCGGTGTGAAATAGCGTTTGCGCTGTGTTTCACCGAGTGAGTGAGGATACCGGAGGCCCATACCCCAACCCCTCCCCCCATCCCTTTTCCCATCCCCCCAAGGTCGGCAACGCACTTGTGACGCCTTTGGTGTTGCGGGTGTCCATGGGCGGCGGTAATCGCTTACCATCAGGTGATACGTCTGCTCGTTTGCCTAAAATTCAATAAAAAAAAAAAAATATTTTAATATATATATAATACTAGCTGACCCACGCACCCTCGTTTACGTCTCCTATTGCCCGTAGCGTAACATTCTTCACTGATGCTCTGTTCGAAAAAAAAAAATAATATATTTATTCACCTTTTAAACCTTCCCTAGACTACGACAAATATTTTAAAACCAAAATCAGCTGAATCGGCCTAGCCGTTCTCGAGTTTTAGCGAGACTAACGAACAGCGATTCGTTTTTATATCATCATCATCATCACAGCCTCTTGCTTGTCCGTCTTCGGACGTAGGCCTCCTCTCCCAATTTCCATCCTTCGCGATCCCGTGCCATCGCCATCCAGTTCACTCCCGCTCGTTCCCGTACATCGTCGACCCATCTTTTTGTCGGTCTCCCCCTGCCTCGAGTGTTTGCTCGGGGTCTCCACTCAAGCACTCTTCGAGCCCACCGGCTGTACTCCAGTCTAGCAATGTGTCCTGCCCATCTCCATTTCCGGCGTTCTATTTCTTGTACGACATCTACGACTTTAGTCTTTTCTCTAATCCACTCGTTTCTCTTTCTGTGCATCAGAGTTATGCCCAGCATCGACCTCTCCATTGCTCTGCTCTGCGCTACTCGTAGTTTCTCAGCAGACTTTTCGGTTAAAGTAGTAGTTTCCTTGCCATATGTGAACACAGGCAGGACACATTGGTTAAATTTATATATAGAAGATTAAATGAGTTGCGAGAAGCCAAGTATCGAATGGCGTGTAATTTAGAGACCTAAATGTAGCTGTGGTCTGCGATACGCTGATGCTGATGCGGGTTTGTAATGTTGTCACTTATTCAGAAATAACATCGATGTATTTATTAGATATAAAATCCAGGTCCCGAGATTATCCCGCACAACCTCACGATCTTTCTGTTTATAATATTGGTATAGATAAATAATTGAACTGATTTGATATTACAAACGTTTTGCAATGACTGAAATTTGAAAAATGTTAGCCAGGTAACTAGGTGACTAGCACAAGCAGTCCATAACTATAAAAAAATCATTTTCATTTTTTTTATTACGTTCGATTCGATATGGATGTCTCAAAAATATTAAGATAATATTTAATATACGAATAAGTAATCGTAATAGTGACTGTCTATATGCTCAGGTAGCGTATTCGACTGCTGTGCTGAGGTCTCGGGTTCAATTTCCAGGTCGGACCAAATGTTCCTATGATCTATAAATGTTTGTTTTAAAATTTGTTCATATTCTAAATGTAATGTATAGATAACTGCTTTATTAGTCATTCTAGCTTTTATAATACAAGTTCTGGTAAGTTCGCGTTGTATGTAAAATGAAAAATAAATAACAGTAATTATTACATTTGAAAAGTGCCATTATTGATACAATTAGCTCTTCACAGGCGAAGTAACAATTAACAGTAATTCCGGGTTATGAGCGTCATTAGTTTTAAACTGTTATTTTATTCATTTGCCTTCAACTGTCTTTGTTTTATTACAATTATAACATTCAAATTTTAGAATTCTAAAGATGGCCTAATGAAGGGTAATAATATTTTCCATTTATATAATTTCGTTTATATTGTACCATTTATATGTCATTTAATTTTGCATACTTGTTAAGTTATTCGTTAATCATTAAGTTATTCGATATTAAGTTATTTTAACTCTCTAAAACGTAAGCTCAAATACCTACAAATAAAATTATAAAAACAAATGTGCTATTACACAAAAATAATAATAAATAAATGAATATTTGGGACATCAAACAACGTTACTTAGCCTTAAAATATCTATCTTGTCGCTCAACTCGACCATGACTTGGACCGCATTTCTCAATGGGGCTCTGAGAATCTGGTCGAGTTCAACGCCAAGAAAACACAGGTGTGCGCGTTCTCTGCCAAAAAGTCTCCATTCCTTCCCCTTCCCACTTTTCAGAGCACTCGACTGCCATTACAAGGTAGGCTCGATATCCTGGGCATGGATATCAGCCGCGATCTCAACCCTCGCGAATACGTTGAGAGTGTCACTAGGGCGGCCTCGCGGAAGCTAGGTATCCTTAATAGGGTGAGACGGTTCTTCTCGCCCGAGCATCGGTGTCTGCTTTACAAGACCCAGGTTCGCTCGTGCGTAGAGTACTATTCTCATCTTTGCGATGGAGCCGCGCAGTATCTGTTCGACGCTCTCGACCGGTTGCAGCGGCGAGCCATCCGCATTGTCGGCAGTCCCCAGACCACCGAGTCCCTTGAGCCACTGCAGTTGCGTAGAGATATCGCCTCTATGGCAGTCCTCTATCGCCTTTATCATGGAGAGTGTTCCGAAGAGCTGTTCCAACTGGTCCCCCTTCTCCTTTCCTCTACAGGACAACACGTGCCGGTCTTGGATGTCACCGCTTCAGAGTGGTAGACATACGCTCTCGTACTCACCGCTTCGGTTCTTCCTTCCTGTGCCGAGCGGTCAAAACCTGGAACTCACTACCTGCGTACGTGTTTCCCTCCCGCTATGAACCCGGGTCCTTTAAGCGGAGCGTGAAGAAGCATCTCACTAGGCCGCCATAGTGTGGGTCGCCATGCTGCAATGTCCCTATTAGCATTGAGGATGGTGACCACCACTCTTGGATTCTGCTCGTGCTTTCCATCAGGCAGAGCAGAGTCATTTTGGCAGCTAAGACATAAAAAAAAAAAAAAAAAAAAAAAAAAAAAAAAAAAAAAAAACTGACCTATTTAAAATTAAATCTAAATTGGTACTTGAAAAAATAATCATCCATAAAAAATAACGGTGTATCTGCGATACGAAAAGATTGCGTCGTTTGTGTAGCGATTACCATTTGCAAGAGGTCTTGGGTTCAGGTTAGATTCGGATTCGGGTCGGGGTTTGATTCCCGAGTCGGGCTAAAAGTGTTGTTAGGTTTTCGTAAAAAAAAATCCTAATATCAACCCGGAGTTTGGAGGTTGGCGATGTTTCACGCCCGTTAACCATCGGTCCCGGTTATCATAAACATCTGTTGTGGAGGTTCGATGCCAGTCGCTCCGTGGAAAACTGATATTCAGGTTAAATTGAACGAACTTTTAGGCGACCTCAAATAAACTTGGGAACAATAAAGGCTATGAAGATAATGATCAAGCAAGTACAACGCATAAACATTACCATGATGCGAAACATTAAGCCAGAATAAAACCACACAGTGTGCCTTATTGGACTTAAAACGAGAGGCTCATCACGCCCAAAAATACCGTGGAATTAACTTCGCTTTTCAGCCTTTTTACACACAAATATATTTAGCTTTCACCGCACATTTGCTCGCAATATGATAATCTTATTACAATGGGATACTGGTGAACTCGACTAAGTACAGCTAACGTTTCAATGATATCATTATTGTAAATACAATCTCCCTGTTAAATATATACAATAAAATATAATTTTTACTAATTGTGTATGTGTTTAAACCACTATGAATTCGAAAGTTGAGCAAGTTGTCAGTATATTTTAGGGAACTAACTTTATAATAACATTTTTTTTTGTACATCTAACACACAACGCCATCTAGTCCCAAACTAAGCAGAGCTTGTGACTAGATGGGTATGGATACTAGACAACTGATATAAATACTTATATACTTTTTTATTTTTTATACATACATAAATACGAGTATAATACATTATTGGCAAAGATATTCATGAAACTGGGATCTACAGTTTAACATACTCTTTGAGGCACGAGTTCAAACACCTACAAATTGCCATACTCCAAACTGATATTAAGAATTTCTAAAGGTATACACGGATATTAAACACATAATATTAGTAGAGCTTACTGTTCCGTGGGAAACTAATATTCCTAAAGACCATAGAATAAAATTAAATAAATATTACGATCTAACAACTGAACTTAACAAAAATGGCTATGTGGTTAATTTATACGCGGTAGAAGTGGGAGCGAGAGGTATACCAGCTAAATCTCTCTATAACCTTTTGAAAGACCTTGGCCTGTCGAGATCTGCAGTAAGTTCTATTTTAGAACGAGTATCCAAGGCTGCACTAACAGGTTCCTACCAAATTTGGCTAGGTAGGGCGGGAAACTCGAGCAGTGAAGGTGACCGTTGATGCGTATCTTAAAGGGGGCCTCCTTAAACCTACACCTAGGTCGTAAGTCCTGGGAACTGCTTTGAGTTTCTCCCTCTGCCACACGATGGACCCGGCACCCGCACGGTGAATCCATGGAGTGCTAAGAAGTTTGTCTCAATAATAACATTACTAGATATGTACAAAATTTCATGATGATTAGTTTTCGCTTGAAAGCGAAGCAAACAAACTTACTGTCACTTTTATAATATTACTGTGATATTAAGGAACGAAATAGAAATATTATTCGTGCAAGCGTAAGTAATTTTGTTATTTGGTTCCAATTTATGTGTAGGTACAATTAGTTTTGGAATATGTGAAAATATTAAATATTAGATATTTTTCCTGAAATTCTTAGATAGTTTAGTTAGTTAATGAAGTGTCAACCTATCATATCGTATCGATGGATGATATCAGCTAAAAAAATCAATATTTAGAGTCTTTAAAATTTAGCTTGATTTTTATGACAGACTAGCTGACCCACGCAACCTCGTTTGCGTCTTCTATTGCCCGTAGCGTGAAAATTTTCCCCCGTTTTTGATCATTCATCAATCATAAATATAATATTACCGTGGGAGAGCACCGGCATGAATGGGTCGGCTCGACTGGAGTGATACCACGGCCTCACAGAAAACCGGAGTGAAATAGCGCTTGGCTATGTTTCACCAAGTTAGTGAAAATATCGGAGGCCCAAACTCCAACCCCTCCCCCCATACCATTCCCCATCCCCCACAAAGGCTAGCAACGCACTTGTGACGCCTCTAGTTTTGCGGGTGCTTATGGTGGTGCCTCAGGTGATACGTCTGCTCGTTTGACCCTTATACCATAAAAAATATAACAAAATACCGTCATTAATAAGATAGACACTATTTGCGCAATCTCCTTGTGTTTTTATTATATAGTTACTTCATTAATCAACACCTCCAGCGCTAGGAGTACTCCTGTGTCGCGGAGCACTTTACAAACATACCTACATGAAACGGACACAAAGCACAACCAGACTCATTTCAACAATTTTTGGATCACATAAAGTTTTGTCCCATGTTAAATTTGTATCCACTGCATTCAGTGTAGTAGCAAGGTTACCTCTTAAAGCACAACGCCTTAACTACATTTGTAAGTCGTTGCGGCGTTTTTTTGTTCTACTTGTGAGTATTATTAACAAGAAGTTCTTCTTTAGTATGATGTTAAGTGTAAATAGCCGAAGTTTCCCCTTTGCCCTTATTTACTTTGCTATCATTTTCAGGGATTAAAACATTACCCGGGAATAGGGCGATCCTCATTATGTGGGTAAGGTCTCGCATTATGTGAATCTTCATTGCCGTTTGGTAGTACCGAGACTATATAAGAAGGCTTTGTGATATAAGTGTATTAGCCCAGTTTTATGTTCGCTTTTAGCTTGCTATTTTCTACGAGTACAATGAAACCTATCAACATGAGTATGTAAGACCGAAGCTAGACACAAATTTTACTTATTCCAATACCTGTTCATTTTCTTTTTAAAATGTTATTGAAACTCAATTTTCTACTTTTTGCTATTATCGATGATCGATATCTTGCGATTAATGCGATTAATCCCGATGGGTATACCAGAGGAGGATATATCGATTCTCATCTAGAGAATAATAAATTTGTGATGAATACGGTCTTTTGTTGAGTAATTTATCTGCAAAATACACAAGTTATCATAGTCCATGATCTGCCTAGTTCAGAAAGATAGGGTTAGGATATTTGACTATATATATTTTTTTTTTTAAAAAGACAACTCCCACATTAGGAATAAACATCCTGTGTCGTGTGGGACTTTACAAACATACATGAAACGGACACAAAGAACATCCAGACTCGGGACAACAATTCGTGGATCACACAAAGTGTTGTACCGCGTGGGATTTGAACCCAAGACACTTGGCGCAGTAGCAAGCGGCATGGCGACCGCTGAAACCACTCGGCCAACCATGCAGTCTAGTATTATATGTCAGATGAATATGTGAAATCGTATATATTTTACCTAGATTGGATATTACATACCCACCTTGAATAAATTACGAAACCAAACTAAAAAGTAAACTTAGTACTTAATTCTACCAAAGCATGATCCTATAAAATAATACACTACGTCTATTCACGTACTATGAGATCATATATATTCTACGTCAGGCTCACAAGTGCTTCTACTTCGTCAACCCAGATTAGTGTATTAACATATTCATAAACCCTAACTATTTCATAGTACTTAACATATTTTAATCAATCTTAGTCACAGTAAAGTTTAGTTTAGGAAAATTGCTACGAATTTCCATGATTTCAAACAAGTGACTTTATTCCCTTAAATAGTTAACTATAAACATATACAAATAACTAGGCTAGTATATATAAAATTGACTAAATATGTTGTAAGCGTCTTCAAAGTTCGGAAACTAATAAAATAAGTAGTAATACAAGGTGTCTCAAAAGAAATTTCATATTTAGTGGATTGATTAAAAAAAAAAGGAAGCGGTATATAGAAAAAATGTTTATTTATTGTTAAAATACACTTTTTGGGAATTCATTTCTTAAAAATAATATCGTCTAAATGTAAACCCTCACGTTGTTGGCACTCATTTAATCGAACAGTAAAATTACTTATGACTGCTCGACAGGTGGAGTGAGGGATGGCTGCCATTTCGTGACGGATATTTTCTTTCAAATGCGCCAGTGAAGTTGGTTTATTGGCGTAAACTTTAGATTTAAGATAACCCCATAGGAAAAAGTCCATAGGGGTTAAATCTGGGCTACGTGGAGGCCAATTTATGTCACCTCTCCGGGAGATCAATTTTCCTGAGAAAATTTCACGAACACGTGGCAGAGATATATTGGACGTGTGTGAAGTTGCTCCGTCCTGTTAAAACCATGTTCTTTGGTTATAGCCAGGAAAGTTTTGCAGTTCAGGTACCAAGAAGTTGTCTAACATCTCCACATAACGCTCTGAATTCACTGTAACTGTACGCCCCATTTCGTCTTCAAAAAAGTAAGGGCCGATAATTCCTCGCGCCGACATGGCAGCCCATACGGTCACTTTAGGCGAGTGTAGGGGTTTCTGATGTTTGCGTTTCGGATTGGCTGAACTCCAGTAGCGGCAGTTTTGCTTATTTACGTGGCCATTAAGATGAAAATGAGCTTCATCCGAAAACAAAATGTTGGTAAACGTTGAAAATCGCTCAATCATCTGATTTACGAAATTAAGCCTCTGACCGGCATCTTGGGGCTTTAATTCTTGCACCAATTGAATTTTGTAGGGGTGCAGCTTTAGATCTTTGTGCATAATGCGATGTAATGATGATCTATGCACATTTAAAGCACTCGCGCGCTTCCGAATTGAAAGGCTCGGGTCGTCACGTACAGATTGATTAACACTCTCCACGTTTTCTACCGTTCTTGATGACCTAGGTCGCCCGGATTTTGATTTATCCAGCGTTGATCCAGTCTCTTTAAACTTTTTAACCCAATGTCGAATGAGAGGAAGGCTTGGCGCATCATTTAAGTGGCGAAAACCTCGAATACTGCAGAATTTTCTACGCGCGACAGTTGTCGAATCACCGTTCTTGTAAAACTCTCGCACGCATAACGCGCGGTCTGCTCCCGAGAAACGCTCCATAGCGACTGAATCCCCAAGAGCCAAGCTACCAATTGACATAACCCCCGCACCCCTCAAGTACGCAGCGTTCACGCAGTAAGCTAAACAAATATAAAATTTCTTTTGAGACACCCTGTAGAACTAGAAATGCCTTAACGCTACGAATGGTAGTAGGATTGAATTCACTTGAGAATAGTTTGATTATCTTCTGAGCAGCTGCTCCTATACCGTTAATCTTTACCTACTTATATGTTTTATATAGATATGCAATAAATGATTATTAAGTCATCGACTAAATTTGAACCTTTTTAGAAAAATATCTGCGTCAATCAGATTGTTTAACAAACTGTCGCTTGTAAAATATCCGGACAAAACAATGGTATAGAACCTTTATGAAAGAACGTATTACCTAATCGAAATTCATAATTAACAAATATGTAGTTGTATTCTGAAATTAGAATCTTAATTAATAATGTTATAGAGCTACTTATGTGAGAACTTTAAACAGCAGTGGGCAGTGATTCCATCTTTTAGAATTCTATCTATACCAAAAAGAAACCTTATAAAAAGGCTTCTATTTTCAGTACAGAGATTACCTCGAAAATAGAAAAATTCTACAACCATTCTCAATACTTTATTTTTATGAAAACTTCAAAAAGACCCATAAAACAAGCTCTACTTATCTTGGGACTAGATGGCAGTGTGTGTTATATGTTAACAAAATTTATTATTATTAATAACTTATTCTAACATGCCTAATTTTGACAGGCCTATTGATTCAGTAAAAATCGATTTGACAGCTGAGTCAGAAGTCATCCAATTACTCCAATTACAACATTAATTTACCATCACAATTACTTTTCTTTTTGTATATTTAATGGTCCTGTTTGTAAATAAATATTTACTACACAATGCGATCCAACTAGACGCACTCATACGTATAATTACACACACACAATAAAAATATACTCCTAGAGGCCGGCTTAGACGCTGTGACTTCACCGATATGGAACGAGAATGAATATATTTATTTTGCTCGTTTAATGAATAATTTTTATATGTACTGCATTGTAGAAACGTGAATAGATTATAACGAATCTTGTTGCCTAATGCAATGAAAAGAAATTGACAAAATGAAATGTTTTGTCTTCTTTTGATTATGAAGTAATGCTTTGAATATTATTACTTAAATTTCAATTTTGAAAACATTTCGAGCGTATTATCCGTAAAACAATAACAGTATAATACCCTTAAATCAATCAATAAATCAAATTATAAAGCCACAATATAAAGATAATAGAATTAGCCGTTTCAATGTTTAATTACTTTGTGCGAGTGTCAACACAAAAGAAAAGTAAGCTTAGACCCGATCGGTAATAATTGAATCAAGTTGAATGAATTCATTCGTTTTGTTCGTTTGTTGGATAAGATCTAATAAAGAGCGGCTACATATCTAACAATATTTGGAAGTGCTTTTGTGCCGAAAATCTATTCTAAATTGATGGACATTTTTAAATTTCAGGCTTATACTAAGTATTTATCATAATCCATAGAAATTACCCACCCAATTATTCTTTTATTCAGGTGTTTACAATCATGATTGTAGTTTTATTTGACAGATTTTATTATTTCTTTCTTTTAAAAAAGTTAATACCCATTATATATATATATTCTGTGGCGCGGAGGGCTTCATATACTTACACGGAACGGACATAAAGAACACTTAGGCTCAAAACAACTGTTGTAGTTATGGACACAAATGTGTGATGGAAGCGAGGTGACTATTTAAACCACTATGAATTCGAAAGTTGAGCAAGTTGTCAGTATATTTTAGGGAACTAACTTTATAATAACAATTGGCATACATGTTCATGAAACTAGGACCCACAGTTTAACATACTCTTCGAGGCACGAGTTCAAACATCTACAAATTTCCATACTCTAGACTTATATTAAGAATTTCTAAAGATCGACACGGATATTATACAATAATAACACTATAACATTACTAGATTTCGCCCGCAGCTTCGCTCGCGCCTTCAAAAATATGTGTAGAAAGTTTCATTATGATTAGTTTTCGCTGGAAAGCGAAGCAAACAAACTTACTGTCACTTTTATAATATTAGTGTGATATTAAGGAACGAAATAGAAATATTATTCGTGCAAGCGTAAGTTATTTTGTTATTTGGTTCCAATTTATGTGTAGGTACAATTAGTTTTGGAATATGTGAAAATATTAAATATTAGATATTTTTCCTGAAATTCTTAGATAGTTTAGTTAGTTAATGAAGTGTCAACCTATCATATCGTATCGATGGATGAAATCAGCTAAAAAAATCAATATTTACAGTCTTTAAAATTTAGCTTGATTTTTATGACAGACTAGCTGACCCACGCAACCTCGTTTGCGTCTTCTATTGCCCGTAGCGAGAAAATTTTCCCCCGTTTTGAAACATTCTTCATTGTTGCTCCGCTCCTATTAGTATTGCGTGGTGATATATATATATATCCTATAGAATTCGTCGATAAATGGACTATCCAATACTAAAATATTTTTTTAAATCGGACCAGCGTTTCCTGAGATTAGCGTGTTCAAACAAACAAACAAACTCTTTAGCTTTATAATATTAGTATAGATTAGTGGATAACTGTAATTGGTCATATTCTAGTCAATATTATATAAATAACTGACTTGTAGAACACTATTGTTATCCTGAATAAAATAAAGAAATAAAAAAGTTAACCCTAAAAAATTGGTACATAAAGCTTTTCAATAAATGTAGATATATAAACATTTCATTATGGAACGTAAAAATAGACTGCCAAAACTATTACCCTTCTTTTTAGTTTTATCAATTCAGCAAAATCATCATCATCTCAGAAAATAACGTTTATTGCTGGACAAAGATCTTCTACAAGATTCTCCACAACAATCTAGCTTGTGCTTCAACGGCTGAGGTTTTCTGAAAATAGATTCCTGTAAATTTTTACTCTTACGATAAGCATAAGTACTCCTGTGATAGGCTTAGCTATCGTTTATAATACCACTTAGAATAAAGTCGTCTCGCTAATATGAGTAGTATAAAAATTTATAGAAAAACGTTCCTTATATAAATTACTCCTCATAAAATTCTATTACTTTCTGATCTCGATAAACCAGTTGATATTTTCGGAGACTTTTTGTGTGCTATATAGGACGACAAAATGTCTAGTATTATCTGAAGACTGTCAAGGACCGCTGTGAATAATGATATAGCGGCTCAGCTTCTAGTCTATCAAATGTTTAATATAAAAATATGTTCTCAATTTATAACTGAAAGTCGATAGATGTTTTATCTAAGAATGTTTATTTTTCATACATATCGACATTTGATAGAATCTTTGCTGTAATGGTCTGTTATTTTAATTTGTAAAATACCATATAAAATATAAAAATAATTTACAACTGACACATTTCAAACATTTACAATAAACAAACGAATTTGATTCTTGTAAATGCACCAGATACCGGAACTTCAGACATCTCATGTATGAATTGCTTTAAAACGAAAAAAAATACTGAATAACCAAGTTAATTGTTATGTTATTGATAGGGAAATATTATAACAAAAAAGAAATGTCATTAATAACGCTAATAAATATTAAAACTGGTGAATGGAGTCCTATTTCCTCAGCCTATTAAAGTCCACTGTTGAACGAATGCCTCCCCTAAGAGCGCTTGTCTTGTCGGTCTTGGGCAGTCCGCATCCATCCGCTCCCCGTCGTTTTTCTCAAGTGGTCGGTTCACTAAAATATTTTTGTGGTAAAATGTCCAAGCATATCATTGTATTGCCCGCTGCGTAATTTGGTACAAGTTTAATTTTACGTATTGAGAGTTATCTGACTTTATGTCATAAAACTATTTAAAGGTTGCTGGTGAAACACTTACTTCACTTTGGAGTCATTCTTCGTTTTGAAGATTGTGTTATCTTAGACTTGATTGTCTGATGATGGAGTGAATACAATTTTTTTTATTACGTTCAGTGTTAACAAAACTATTATGTTTTATTATCTTGAAGCAGAAAATCCACTGGTCAAAACGCGGAGACATTCTACGAGTATAAACCCATTTAATCTTATTTTCCGTAAATAAACTGAACACATTCATATTGCTTATAGGTCAAGAGGTGTCAGTTTACGGTCTGTAAATGCTACTTGATGCCATATACACAAACAATAATGCGATGATAAATGATCGGAAATGCTGTGAGTGGGATACGAAAGATGGATATAAGATGTTATAAGTAATATAACTAGTAGCCTTTATATAGACCTTCCACCACTGAGGAAAATATACGTTTGTTTAGCGTCCAATATTACCCTTTTTATATAGCTCTATGTATAATATATATAATGTAGTAACTTGAATAGTAACTAAAATTGAGTTAATTAAAGTTTTATTTAATAAATACTCCCTTTGTTTTAAATATACAATGTATAATTGTAATTATATAGTTCAAATAATGTAATAATTGTATTGCAACAGCTAGACTGTCATGTCTGTCTGTAATCACATTCAAGAGACGATAAAGACTATCACGTTTCCTCTGTGGCATTGAAGATGTTCACTTTCGCCTGATTACTACAAAACTTTACTACTGTGGCAGCCCCAACAGTATCTTGAATAAATCTGTATATACTGTGTCCAAAAACTGCACTGCACTAAATTCTTAGGAAGATTTAAAAGAATACAATAGGTAGACTATACACACTTGAAATAGGTGGCATGAAACTTTAATTATGAAACTATTTCGCTGAATTATATCCCGATATGTAAAAAAAACATTCATAGTATTGCAATTACCCTTTTCTACTTTCTTATGTGGCTTAACATACTTTCAGTGTTCAATTTGAATAATAGTACCTAGATGACCGGTCTTTGGTCAGCTTATTGTTTCGGTAATTTTTTTAAAAATTAATATTGTTTAGATCAATTTATTGCCCCCGAAACCTTCTGCATACTAAATTTAATGTAAAATCGTTGTAGGCGTTTCCGTTATTTATATTGTTTTTTTTTTATTATTGTAAAAGGGGCAAACGAGCAGACATATCGCCTGATGGTAAGCGATTACCGCCGCCCATGGACACCCGCAACACCAGAGGCATCACAAGTGCGTTGCCGGCCTTTTAGGAAGGAGTACGCTCTTTTCTTGAAGGTTTGAAGGTCGTATTGGTCCGGGAACACCGCAGGCGACAGCTCATTCCACAGTTTATAAATATAATATATGTATGTATATATAAAAGAATAGCTCATTGAAAGGTATTAGATGAATTATTTAGTATTTAAAAGTAGAGTCAATAATATAGTTTATTTTTGTCATTCAAAATAGAACGTTCATCTATCAAAAATGTATCTTAAGTTTAAAATGTGTGTGTTTTCTTGCATGTGCATGTACGTGTGTTTATATATGACTAATTATAAAAGTTAAAATAACATTATCTGTAGGTAAATCAAGAGAAACTAATAAAAGCGTACATTACTTGGTTACATAAAAACAAAAACGTAAACATAAAAACAAACTCATCATTTTGGTACAATCACTGGAACAAATTGCAAAAGTTTTGTACGTGGATCCACTACGGGCCTGCACTGCGCGAACAGTCAATTTAGTGAAACTGTTAATGAATAAAACCCGATGTTCATTATTAAATCGTGGTCGAATTATTAATTAAAGTTTCATTTGGATTTGGGTTGTTATTTTAAAGTGGATTTATTTTTAACAACTGCTCTTATTGAACTAGTATTTTTTTAACTAGATGGAGGTTATAATATTATTACGAGGAAAAGTTATTCGCTAATAATGTTAGACGTAGACGTCTACACATACACAGAAAGTCCTTGTCGACCTTCTGAGGCACGGAACAATGAACCTTACAACAATATAAATAGCTTCGAATATCGATTGGTTGTTGCTTCGAGCGATTACGCCGGCGGGCGCGTCCTTGGTACGGTGAATGATTCCGTATATACAAGTCGTTTCTATAATGAAATAATTAAAATAATATGGATAAATAAATAAATAATAAATAAATATTTCGGACATCTAACACACAACGCCATCTAGTCCCAAACTAAGCTGAGCTTGTATTATGGGTACTAAACAACTGATATAAATACTTATATACTTTTTTTTGTAAATACATACATGTTATACGTAGAAAACACCCAAACTTCGAAATAAATATTTGCAGATCATACAAATATCTGGTCCGACCCAGGAATCGAACCTGAGACCTCAAGCACAACAGTCGCATACGCTACCGCTGCGCCACCGAGGCAGTCAGGATAGAGGAGATAGAGGATAGAGGATAAAAATACGTTTTGCGAGCCGCAGTTCAGTTCAGTGCAATAAATATTGGAGTGATATCAGTAATCAACCTAGCGACCTCGGCGACAATTAGGGATTGTTATTTTAAGTGATATTGTTTTTGTACGAGTGTTTTCAATAAACTCTTTTTTACACGTCAGAAGGTTTTTTCTCTAATCCATAGAACCCTAATACGTAACAATATCAGGAATTTAAATGTTTATGTTGGTACCAAAATAATCTTTACTCATAAAGGACTGTATAAAAATACATTAAAATCTATATATTAATACATGAAGCAAAAATTTTGTACCCTTTGACAAAAATTGTGCGAATAGTTAAAGTTTATATGGAGGCCGAATGCAGGAAGTTCAAAATCCAAAATTATGGTTGAAAGACTGGTCACCCAGTGCGATCACTGGGTGACCAGTAGCAGAAATAAATGGCTGGAGATGAATGCTGCTTATATATTTCACGAATCCTTCATGAATGTTCGTAAATATGACTATGAATGTTAAAAATACATTAAAATGTGCTCTATTTAAATGTCTAATATAGAAATAAAGTTACTCATAATCAATGCAGATTTGTTACTTAAATAAAAAGACTATAAACAGTAAAATAAAATCTACGAAATAAATAATGAAATCCAATGAGTGTGAATAGTCCCTAACTGGAGTTACGCGTTTTATGCCTCAATATTGTCGCCTACCTACAAGGAATTTATTATTGTAAACGAGCTCTGAACTATGTACCTTCTTTTATTATTTGTGTTTATTTCTTATGTGAAGGGATTTGTAATCTTTGAGAAATAAATAATTCTAACCTTAAAAAGATCACGCTAACAAAAACTGTATATAACATATTTTCTTTTAAAATAAAAAGTGCATAGTTACTAAAACGTTTTACTCATAGGTTTACATTCGTTTTGTCAATGCAGCAGTAATGAAAAACCAACACTAGCCGCAACTGCCAGTAAATTTATAGAATAAGAGTCTGTGATCGTGAAACCTTCATTTTGCAAAAGCTGAACCATTTTCGGTTAGTATCCACAAACATAACCGGGTGACAAATGGAATTCTAAAATCATAATTGCTTTGGTAGCTTACATTTAGCAAAGGTGCATAAGTTTATACATCGGGTACTTACACAGATAAAACGCAATTTTTGGCATACCTGTGTTACCTTAAATATTTTATTTATTTATTTATTAAAAACTTGTTGCACTTATTGTACAAAAATCGGACTTAATGTCATGAGGCATTCTCTCCCAGTCGACCTTCAAATAATGAAGAAATAAGATGCGGTTGGTGGAAAGAACAAAAAATCATTAAATATAATGATTTTGTAAATATATCCATCTATAAATATGTATTTATATTGCTTGTGAAAATATTAAATTTGACGACATTGTCTAAGTTCTAAGGTAGTAGAGTCACGCTGATTTCAGTACAAACGGGCGGCTCAACCGGGACGATATTACTTCTCGCAGGAGTTCAATCTAAAATGGCAGCATTCTGTCGTGTTTTGTCGGTGAGAGCTAGACCGAAGGCCCAATGATGCAGTATATCAGCATCTCATTGGGCTGTCATATTGTGCGTCACCGCTCTCGAATTCTGCTCATGCTTTCCGTCGGGTAGATTAGTGTAACTTTGACAATCTCATACATGAATAAAAGAAAAAAAGAAAATAAAAGTTTGCATGATCTGCAAATATTTGTTTCGGAGATTGGGTATTTTCTATGTATAATATTTATGTATTTACAAAAAAAAGTATATAAGTATTTATATCAGTTGTCTAGTACCCATAACACAAGCTCTGCTTAGCTTGGGACTAGATGGCGTTGTGTGTCAGATGTCCGGAATATTTATTTATTATTATTATTTATTTATTTTCGAAAAATATTGAATAATCATATTTTTGTTATTGTAATTTTTAACTTATATAAAATGACATATATTCGAAGATTAGTAACTCTACGACTATAAAATGTACCAGCTAGTGCACAGACTACAAAATATCAGTAAATCTGTGTGCTTTACTGAAATTTAACTAGATACCTCATATCTCATGCATAACATTGTATATTCATGAATAGTGACAACATAACAGTAGAAACATGATGTTCATATTGTTTGATTAAAATTTAAATAATAACGTGCTCAATAAAATTGATTTTGTAATATTAATACTTATGCTCATGTAGATAGAGCTTATAATTACTGTAATGGATATATATAATTTCTTTAAAGATAATAGAACAGGTATTTTTATCATCATCATCGTCAGCCTATCGCAGTCCACTCCTGGACTTGGCTTATCGCATCCAGCTCTTGCCAGCCGTCTGTGTTTTTTTCTAACGTACAAACATTTGATCCTACCCGGGAATTCAACCCGAATTCACTGCGCCAACGAGGCACTTATTAATTATATATTTATTTATATTATGTTAATAAATATTTATACCTTAATAGAAAATGTTTGTCCCTTCCTTAGAGTCTTTAATTCAAAAAAGAGCTTGTACTGTTTTACAAAAATAATATCTAAATAGTAACTAAAAACAATCGGGTATGTACACTAAGTCTAAATACAAGTCATCGTTCAGGTTGCTTCTTATTTACGACATAATGTCAATTTAATAGTGTAAGTCAATTACAAATAGTCAAACGTTAATGTCCAGGATTAATTGATCAAAGGACCTCGTTTTGACCCTAATGGCACCAAGGAACACAAATTGGAACCTCAACATCAATCATCGAGAAAGGGTTGAGGAAAGTTATGGTAGCTACGCTTCAGCGGTTTGTGGATAAAGGATATGTAAAGCGATATTTGTTATTCAGAGCTGCACCGTGCCTCATCCTTTAGCTTCCAAGACAAAGACCTGGCAGAAAATTATTACACTCAAACTTTAGATGCAGAGTAATGAATATTATTTTTATCTACCCATACAATCTGATGTATATTCTATGTTGTGTTTTAGAATTATTTCTATCGTTTAACCACGTAACTTGAATTCTCTTGATGTAGATTATGATCGTTAAAATAATTGGGTTTGAATTCACTTCTGAGCTAGTGGTTTTAGTTGTCGATACGCTGCTTTCTACTGCGGTAAGAATTGAGGGTTCAAATTCTTTGTATCTTATAATCCTTCATGTATGTAAAGTCCTCCGTGGCACAAGATATATGTTACTGTTACAGGAGTTGTCTTTAGTAAATAAACTGTAAATTTATATATGTTGCATTGAAACTGCTTGAAGGTATAAAGGCCGTGTCGATTTGAAAATAGTGCAGGTAACAGTTTATCGAGTAGATTAGTTGTGCAAGGCTCATTATTTTTGGTTAATTTAATTATAGTCACACATATTTTTCTATTTAACGTTATACTAACCCGTCTAGTCAGCGTCGTATAGTAGGCCAAAGTTTCCTTTTTAGGGAGAGGGCTATGTCCAGGCTGTCAATGTAATGTGATATTTCTTTGGACCTTTTAGGATTGAGAGTATTTTATAGAAATATGATATTTTATACATGACTGTTGAATGAATGATATTACCATGGGAGAGCCACGCTTCGGCTAAAATGGGCCGGCTTGACCGGAGAGATACCACAGGCTTCACAGAAAACCGGTGTGAAATAGCGCTTGCGCTGTGTTTTACTGAGTGAGTGAGGATACTTGAGACGCCACTGGTGTTGCGGGTGTCCATGGGCGGCGGTAATCGCTTACCATCAGGTGATACGTCTGCTCGTTTGCTACCTAATCCATAAAAAAATCCTACTTTTCATATAGAAAATAAAAGATTTTTGGTACAGGCAGAGACTTAAAAAGATAAAAATACTTTACAACTAAATATTATTAAATGACAATAGTTATCCAAATCAAATAAAAAAAAACTAAAAAGCTTCAAAATTCTAAATTCGAATCAATTCTAACAAATGAAACCTGTTTACTGAAGTTGGCCATTGGCTTTTTAGTAGTCTACTGTAGCTAGTTACCCTTTGACATCAGACAGAATTTTTATTTGAGTGCACGACAAAGTTCATTACTGAACGTAGCGATCATCAGAAACATCAGACTTTCGTACAAATGCAAAGCAAATATTTTCCTAAACAAGACTTATTACCTTCTTTCAAAATTCACGAGTTTTCCTGTTGTAGGCGTGATGTTATTAAATTTTGGATGTTCCTTTTTTCCTGTTTGAAAACAACTTTTATTAAAATTGACCTTAATTGAATTAAATCTTGATGTAATGAACAATATTAAATGTATTATTAAAATATTCTTGTATTTACATTTCTGTGAAAAATTATATTATAACAACATTAACATAATAAATAAATGATAAGAGGTTATTTTTTTCATTCAGGCTAAGCGATAACACGAGGAACTTTGTGGAGTTAACCTATCCTAGCTAGATTGGTCTATAGACTGGTGATCATTTTTAATACATTGAGACTCCCCTCTGCTTCTGACGACACATTTTTTTGCAATCGTTAAGAATAGCCCGGAAAAGTTCGATTATTGTCGGTCTCTGTTCTGTAATTTCGTTATCGTAACAGCTGGCTCAAACCTAGTTTAGAAAAAAACATGTGTGATTAAAATGATGATTAGGATAGATTATTGCTATCGCAGGTCGATGTTTATATTTGAAGCAGTTACCTGAATGAGCGAGCTTTACTCAGTTTTTTTTATGATGAATCATAGCTAGATCGCCCCCAAAACCCCCTGCATACGAAATGTCATGAAAATTGGGGCCATTTCCGTTATCCAGTTTTTTTTTTTTTTAAAAAGACAACTCCCACATTAGGAATAAACATCCTGTGTCGTGGGGGACTTTACAAACATACATGAAACGGACACAAAGAACATCCAGACTCGGGACAACAATTCGTGGATCACACAAAGTGTTGTACCGCGTGGGATTTGAACCCAAGACACTTGGCGCAGTGACAAGCGGCATGGCGACCGCTGAAACCACTCGGCCAACCGTGCAGTCAAATTATGATCAGATTATGTAATATATAAGGATTGCTCGTTTAAAGCTATATCTAATAGCTGTTTTACTGTAAAGTTATTAGATGTATGTAACTGTTTGAAATGATAAGTACACAATGCTTTCCTAGGACAAAAGACCTCGACTTCTCAAATAATCAAAATGTCTGAGTGGCTGTCCCACCACTTCCACAAATCACAGATTCCACTACTACAACACCTGAAGAAGAACTATATACTGCTATAATAACGGGCCAAAGTGAAAAAACTGACAAAAAATTCTAAGCTAATCAATTTGAGCACCTGAATTCCTTTCGAATGAAATCCGTCAGTAAAAGCAAAAATTTCCATTACCATAAAACAATTAAACTTTCTTGCAATTACCGCTACTGCCAGTCGAACATTTCTAACGTCGTACATGAATCACACTTAATCCTTTTTAAGCCGCATGTTTGATCCAAATCCACAATCCTAGCCTCTACAAATAAATGTTGATTCCTCTGAAACCTCGACTGTCGACAAATTGATACGGGACACGAACGTAGATGAAGATAATCCATTCAATTTATTTCACGAAAATAGCTCGGGATTACTGTTGATACCTGCATAAAACAACTTTGACTGACATCCTATTAATATCGAGACTAAGCAATGATAAAAGTGATACTAATAATCCGATATGATGTTTTTGGGAGAAATCTTTTTTGTTTTTCTTTTTTTTTCATTATATGTTTAATGAGGGCTTAGTCACGAATAGGAGAAATCTTAAAAAATATGCACGGCAGTAAAGAAGAGAGAGTGTGAGAGAGTGAGAAGGTGCACAACACTTTATGAAGAAAACATTGGAAAATAATATATCTGCGAATTATACAAGAATATATACATACATACAAACAATGAGACATATATTTATATATACATACACACACGCATATTACATATACATACACACACGCACATTACATATTCATATCACAATAAATATATTATCAAATTCGTTAAGAATCCGCTGCATTTCGGGCATGGAGAGTACATACCTTGATCTTAAATGAATTTAGACTTTGTGCAATTCTGATTTCCTGGGGAAGAGCATTCCAGAGAAGAACGGATTGGATGAGGAAGAAAGAATGAACACACGCAGAAGTGTGAGAAGGTAATGACAGTAGGAGGTTATTTTTAGATATTATTTGTATGCCTGGATATGTACATAACAAGTCCTAAAGAAAACTTTTACGTTGGAGGTAGTTTTATTGAGACGGTTGTGTTATTTGTGTATAATTAATTTAAAAATCCATTTGCAAGTATTTTAATGTGGTTTGAGTTTATTTATCAATTTAAATTTGATAAAGATCTTTGCGTATTTTGTAACTGAGTTTCTTACAATCCGATGATATTCTGAAAATCTCCATTTTTTGTTTCCTGTAACTAAATGCAAAACTGTTACATATCAACATTATTTACATTATTTCAGTGTAGTGACTTTGTTTCTCACCAAGCCGATAAAAACGATGTCACTGGAAACTACTAAAATGCTAAACTGTGTCCATTGATTCAGTACGCATACCACTACCTACAATTATTGCCTTGAATTATCTAATAGGACTATAAGTAATTTACCTTAGGTATGTTGGAAAGGAACGTCGTTGATTTAATAGCGAAATTATGTCATAAAGCATTATTATTTATGAGCACTTGTCAGCTCTAGATGAATAGGCATAACTTTGGGTGATGTATGACTATTAGCTAAACACGTAATACTCAGTATAAGTCTAATGTTTTAATTTAACCGTGCTATTTCCATACTAGCTGACCCACGCAACTTCATCTGAGTCTTTTAATAGGAATATCTTTTGAAGATGATTATTTAATGGCGAATGAATGATTTGCGATAGGGAGGCGGCTTGACCGCAACATATAACAATTAGTCCGAAAAGCAGGGCGAAGCCCAATATTCCCAAAGGAGTCTGAATAGAGTCTGGATAGACGCGGCGTCATTCCTGCAGAGCAGGGCGCCTGAGACCGGCCGCCGTGGTGGTTGTGGGTGGAACCATCACGTACCTGGCTCCACAGCCCCGGAGTTGACGCCAGTTATCCATAGCAGCTCTTTCTATGAAAAATCTTATGGGTTGTTTTAGGGACTCCAAATTATCATGGCGTTTAGAGCAAGTCTTACTCTCTGAAATTGACCATAAATCATAAACCAATGGATTGAAAGATGACGGCCAGTGTTCAACTCTGAGGAATTCCGTAACGTTTGTTTCTAATCAAGATTGGGTGGATCAAGCTTTACAACCCGGCGACGAGTCTTGTTGAAACCATTCTTGGTTATTGAACATGGTGTTGTTAAGGAGCTTAGCAATATTTTAACTTACAAAATAACCGTATTTATGCTGAAAGCTCTAAAGAAGCTTCCCAATTAGTCAACAGCGTATTAGGTGGGCATCCGGCTTAGTGGGGTGTTAGCTATGAAGAAGTGACTGAGCCATATTTTTGTGAAAAAGGTATCATTGGTAGGGTATCATTGGCACAAGTGAGTGATTATTTTAATTTAAAGACTAATCTATATAAATTAAAAATGAATTACCGAAAATGTATGTACGTGCATGACTTCTGATTGACTTCACAAAAATGGATGATTCTTTTTTTATGTGTTTATTATTGTCAGGACAAGGTTTGTATAGAAGAAAAATAAAAGAAAACCTTTAGTGTAAAAATATGACGGAACAAACCTCGCCGAGTCCGCTTGTTAATTTATATTTTCAGTATATACTAGCCATAAAATACCTCTAAATAATATAGTTCTATTGAAGTTATAAGTACATTTGATTTAATGGACCGTTAAAGTAGAATTAATTTCTACTTTTGAAGACAAAATAATTAGTTAGTCTCTATTCATACTCGTTCATTCAAATACTTCAAGAAAAGACTAATTTTTATTATTGGATTGGTAGGCTGTTTAAAAATTCTTTGAACAGAAAATCAAATTACAATTTGCCAACTCGGAAATCATTGAAAAAGTGTAGACGGATAAACAAGTGACAACTGAAAGCGAAGAAATTAAGTGCCAAACATCAAACAGAATATTTCAGAAATTTTTTGATGAAATTCGTTTTCAATAAAAATGTAAAGGTAACTTTTTTATGTACTACAGGGCAAACGAGACATATTGCCTGATAGTAAACGACTGCCGCCTCCCATTCACCGGGAGGGATGGGGGAGGGGTTAGTGTATGGGCCTCCGGTATCCTCACTTACTCGATGAAACACAGCGCAAGTGCTGTTTCACACCAGTTTTCTGTGAGGCCGTGGTATCGTGGTTGAGCCGGCCCATTCATGCCGAATTGTGGCTCTCCCACGGTACTTTATTAAATTGACAAAAGAAAGGTATCTATTTAATAAAAATTTTAAATGAGTACAAAATTTAACAAATGACTACACTGTAACGTAGTGGTTTCAGCGGTCTCCTCGCCCTTCCTCTTACGCTGAGTTTTGTGCGTTCAAACCTCACATAGGACAACGCTTCGTGTGATCCACAAATTGTTGTTCTGAGTTTGGATGTTCTTTGTGTTTTTGTATATTTGTAAAATCCTACGTGTCACAGAAATATTTTTAATGCGTGAATTATCTTTTTTAAAAACAAGTAATGGAATGTTTTTCCAATATAACACATGTAGAGTATAATAATACATACTTAATAATAATCTATTCACGGTCAAAGCATATGCTTGTTAAGTAAGCGCTAGGTAGTTAATATAATAAAATCACATAATCATGTTTTATAGCGTTGTATGTACAATAATGTCTGTCTTTTTATATAACGTTGCTAGCATGTGTAATAGTAGCGTAATACGCATCTTTTACAGCATAAAAATTTACAGACATAATAGCATCGCACAAACTTTTTTTGCTGGATTATTTTAATACCTGAACGTTGGGTATACAATACTTTATATAATTTAATATTTATACCTCTTGTTTACTCTTTTGGAAATAATCCATACCTTTGAAAATAGCGATATCGACGGCCTCATTTCCTTTGATTAATTTTTTCGGTTGCTGACAATGTTGGGCCTTGAAAATGCTCAAATTTCATTTCAAATTTTACTTTAGCAGAACTGTATTTGAAAGAAATATTTCTGCTTGAAACTATGTTTTTCATAATACTAATGTTTATAACTTTGTGTGAGCTTTGTTCTACATTATTGGCCAATAAATTTGCGGCTTTGGCTCCATCAATTCGGCGTGAAATCGTTCGGAAATCAAATGTTAGCCGTCAATCATTGCTGTTGATGGACGTGTAATACAGAATTTATATATTTTTTTTGTTGTTTTTACACATCTTGGACTTACGAGTTTCATACTATGAGTTTTTAAAAACAAAGTAAGTAAATTTGAAACCAACACAGTTAACGCACTAAATGTGAGTAAAAAATAAAATTATATAGATTGATTGCCTTGAAAAGTTTAAAGGTTTCTCTAAGGAAAAATAAAAGCGATAAATGGGGAATACTTTGTTATGAATTGTTCTTTTTCATTGTTTATTTTGTGTAGGAAAGGCGAGATTTATATTATTATTTTTTTTTATGGAATAGGAGGCAAACGAGCAGACGTCTCGCCTGATGGTAAGCGATTACCACCCCCCATGGACACCCGCAACACCAGAGGCGTCGCAAGTGCGTTGCCGGCGTTTGGGGGAATGAGAAGAGGGATGGGGTGAGGGCCTCCGGTACCCTCACTCACTCGGTGAAACACAGCGCAAGCGCTAATTTACACTGGTTTTCTGTGTGGCCTTGGTATCACTCCGGTCGAGCCGGCTTATGCATGCCGAAGCGTGGCTCTCCCACGGTTTTATTACTTTTAAGACCTATTGAATCAAATGCTCCCATTCGTACAGAAAGGAAGAAAATTATTTATTCACAAATTCACAGGTCATCACATGTTTAAGATACATTTTAAAGTAATTCTAGTGTATTTTCAGTGACAGTAAAGGTCCCTACCTCAACATATTGCTGTAGTCTGAGGAACTGCAGGGCTACTGTTCTGATAGAACTAGAACTCACGTTATACTAATAAATATTTAAAACTATATTAACGCTACTAGTCAAACAATTGAATCAATAAAATGATTATATTCCTGCAAAAGTAATGTACTAGAGATTGTTAAAACTGTAATCTCTACACTATATTCATTTTATGCAAAAACGTTGTAAAAATAATGTCCCTATCGCGTGCAAATACGGCAATAACAGAATAAATTTGCCTGCAAAAAAGTAAATATGAATGTCTAAATTATCTTATTACGACTGTAACCCGCCTTAAATATGTAATAGCCTTCACGTGTTTCGCCAAATTGTTTATTACGCTTCGTTTTAACTTGATTAAGTTAAAGTTATGGTAAAGAATATTTATTACTTTGTGTAATATATTTTTATTTAATTTATAATTGTTACTATGAATAATAAAAACTATTAATAAATATAGATGTGTGTCAGCAATCAGAGACTGATTAAAAAAGTAAAACATGCAAAGAAGACCGTTTTTAAATTAATGTCAAGGACGCTTTACACATACTTTTTATGGTAAAAGCGGTAACTAGTCTATAATTTTATACTTGCATGCACATGTATGTATGAATATGTATTCGTATACATGTGTGTGTGTGTAATTATTAAATGCAAAATTTATTATTAGATGGAAATTATAAATGCGTAACACAAACTACATATTAATGTGTAGTTTAGTTCATGTAAGGGTTCATAATCATCATCATTATCATCAGTCCACCAGTAGGCCTCATCCAAGGAACACCACAAAGCCCGATCTGTTGCCTAGAGGAAGAAATCTGTTGTGTTTTGTTGTTGATTTCTTATTTTAAAGTTGCCTGGAAGAAATCAATGACTACGATAAGGCCGCCTATTGTATCACAAACAACGACCATTATTTCATTATTGTATGTTTCTATAGACTGATTGATTACCTAATGAACTTGTAAACCAAAGAATTCCTAGACAACTGTAAGACTTTGGTATCACTCCGGTCAAACCAGCCAAATGTACTAAAGCATGGTCTTCCTACGCTTTCAATTTAATCATTTTATTCGTTCAATACATTTAAAGGTACCCTAGAGGAGAAAAAGACGCGAGTATTCTCTAGGGTTTTCGTCCAATCATATCGACAGTAAACACGTAGTTACGCATCGGCAGTTTATGTATATACGGTAAAACACCTGCCTCAATACTCCATTTGGTATAAGAATGCCTTGGGGAAATCCTTTCTCCAGATTACTGACGCCGATTTATTAAACTTTGAGAATATATTTGTTTGGTCGATCGTTTTAAAAATATTTAAGAACTTTTAAATAAACCTCCTCGATTTTTATTACACATTTTTTTATATCACCGTTCTCGTAACACAAAATATGGGATTTTTTAAACTCATTTTGTAAACTGTATTTAAGAATTTTTAAGTTTCATGTTCGACCCTAAAACTTTACCACAACTTTATATAACAGCCTGTATACAACTTTTGTTTGTCACCTTGTTAAGTTGCTCATGGAAAAGCAACGTCGGTTTCAAGGTTTGTCCTTTTGATATTAAATATTAAGTTTGACCCGCAATTTCGCCCTTCAATGTTTTTCCTTCCTTCCTTGATTACTCTTTGAAACGATTTTAATTTAGTTTTGTAAGGAAAATACCTTTTTCTTCTGCGACACGGTTATTATCTTTTTGTTTTGTAGCTTTTTACATTTTAATTGCTTTATTGGTTTTTTGTTTTTACTTTACGTCCATTTATCCGAATTGGTCATGCCCAGTTTCATTAAAATATAAATGAATACTAATGTCCTTAATAATATAATTCGAATAATAATATTATTATTATAACAAATGAAAGACAGAGAGATGGATATAGATATTTACAAGCGTTCATTAAAATTAATAAATTTTCTAGCCTATTTTCGTTGAAGCTGGTTTCCTAAGTATCCTCAATATAACACATCGAATATTTAGAAAAACATTTATTTATTTTTTACCTCTGGATTGAAGAATACCTGGCAAATAACATCGGAAATTGTGCGACCAAGGCAGAAACAGTATAAAATAGGAAATAAAATTACTAGACATAATACGACACAGAAGAATGTTGAAGGTTTTTATTTCATATGTTCCTTAGTTAAGATTCTTGATCTGTAACTTATATTTAAAGAATAAATTAGATTACAAAGAGCATAAGGAAGCTATGTAAACGTTATTAGGTCGGAAATAATAATTCTCAATCGGAAGCATTTCATCATCATATCGTATTTTAATAGTATTAATATTGTTAAGTACTTCTTAGCAATGCAACGAATTTGGTTGTTCTTTAACAGGTAATTAATATTTACTAATTATATCGCAATCTGTAACAAGTTCAGGAAAAAAAAATAGGAAAGAAGATGACAGTATTTATTTATTAATTTTCAGTTCTTTATGTACCAGAATTTCATAGAGAGCATTCTATTTTTAAGCTGACTATCTCATGAAATTTCATTTTATTTATTTCACAACTATATTAACATATTTAAGTTTAAATATTGCTGTTATAAAACACACCACCATTCCATTTGTACTCGTACTCCAATTAAAAACTTGCAACTGACGGTAGAATGAACAAGTGGTAGTTGTAACTGTATTATAGCTACGTAAGATGCTCTCTCCAACAATGTCGACTGTAATTGAATCAAAGATACTTTTCTGGTAAACGATATAGTATTAATGTATTTAAATATATACTAATATATTTATATATCCATTTCACAGGTTGTATAAATCTCTAAAAAGATCTTTACCCGTTTTGCCGCTGGCGAACCGAGCGGGGCAAAAGTGCTGAGCTTGAGCTAAGTCCTCACTGCAAACGCAGTGGTGACAGGCGGGACTAAATTCCCACCTAGTAACCGAGTGCAGGTACTTCCCGAAGCAACCGTGCTCGGAAAGGGCCTGCGTCAGTCGGAAGGAAAGGGTCCCGTGCTGCCGCCCTGCGCACTTGAGGATGACCGGCTGGTCAGACTTCACGGCGACAAAGCCAGCGCGTGGTGTCCCCGCCCGGAAGTCTGTTGTCCGCCGATAAACTTCGGTGAGCACTTTTGCATCAAAATTCAGAGTTACGGCCAAGGCACACCGCTGCCTCGGTCGTCGCGGTGCGGTAACCGCCAATATCCACAGAGGACGCCAGAGGCGCGATCTATTCTGGGCGTTCAGAACCGCCGCCCACACCGGTGCACCATACAGCGCTATCGACCGGACGACCCCCGTGTAGAGCCATCTTGTCTTGACGTCGTGACTAGCTCTAACCAAATTGGGCCAAAGTCGTCCTAGGGCAGCGGTAGCGTCAACCAGCTTCAAAGCAAGAAATCTGTCGCAAGTGCTCATCGAAGAGCCACCTACTGTCAGGAATCAGGCCCAGATACTTCATCTTGATCATCTTCAAAGAAAAAATAAGATTTCAAAGAGCATAAGGAAACTATGTAAACGTTATTAGGTCACTCAATCGGAAGCATTTCATCATCATATCATATTTTAATAGCATTAGTATTGGTAAGTGCTTCTTACCAACCAACATCGGTTACCGTACTAAGAACCGAGTTGACCACGATGTAGGCGCTAGGAAGCAGACAAAGTCGGTGCCCATGGAACAACAGGGACTCTATCTTATCCAGGGTCACCTGTAAGCCTATCATAGACATAACCTTGACATAAAAAGTTTCGTTATTAAAACGCACATTGGGAGACACTTAAATTGTGCTTCCATTTACTATATGGTATAATGAACTGGGTATTACCTAAAAACGCAACTATCCCAAGGCCAGTAATAAATTTCAGAAGCATTTTTTTTATAAATACTATAATTATATTTGCATATGTAAATTCATAAAAATAATTTCTAATTAGTGTAACCATATTCATGAAACGTCGGTAAACAATTAAACTCTCGAAAATTTGTCAATAATTTAGTTCATAAAATAAATTTGGCTAAGGTCTATAAAATAACTTACGTACATTATTCTAAAGTTGACCTTAAATTTATTTGGCTTAAAATATAATACTGCAAGAGATATTTTCACATACAGTATAGTGCTTTAAAGCTTAGTTGGTGATCCAGTTTCAACTAAGAGCCGCATTGTCCCTTTCCGGAGAATGTACAAGGCTTAATAAGCTTTGTTCTGCTACTATCCAAAGTTATAATGACAAAAGTAGCCTTTGCCCGCGGCTCCACCCGCGTTTATGTCGTTGATCGCGGTAAAGAATAGCTTATGTCTGTCCTCAAGAATCAAAGTAATTCCATACCAAATTTCATTGAAATCGATGCAGCAGTTTAGTCTTGAACCGTACAGATAAAGAGACAGACATTCAGAATTACTTTCGAATTTATAATATTAGTAAGGATAGTATGGACAAAGAATTTTATATAAAAAAAATAACATTCAATATTCTTGTTGTATACGATATGGGATTTAAACTCGAAACAAATTATTCATTGCCGACGCTTTGGTCATTATCCACTTAAGTAGAGCGTAAGAGCGTACCCCTTCCTAAAAGGCCGGCAACGCACTTGTAACGCCTCTGGTGTTGCGGGTGTCCATGAGTGGCGTTAATCGCTTACCATCAGGCGATACGTCTGCTCGTTTGCATCCTATATAATAAAAAAAAATGTAGTTCAGAGAAAAGTAATAAAATATATTTTAATTAATGAAAACTTATATAGAACTTACTTCGATCGTATAATGTAAACAATAAAGATAAAAAAAAGCACCATTATAAAGGTTGAAAAAAACTCTCTACTAACCCATCTGACGAGCGTAGTATTATATAGCCAAAACCTTTGTAAAGAGAGGCTGCATATGACTATTCAAGGCTGCTGATATGACAATGATATGATGAGATATAAAAATTTTGTAGATTTAATCTCCTTATTAACCTTTTCAAGTCACTTAATCGTAAATATTTTTCTACTATGTAGTAAAACCACATCTCTGCTCTTAAAATTGTAAATAATCATATCGTTACCGAACATTTTGTCACATTAATTAAGCGATAACGTCTGAAATGAATCATTAATTATAAGCCTCCATGTAATTAATTTAACAAATATAAAGTTTCGTTATTAAAACGCACATTGGGGGAGAACACTTAAACTGTGCTTCCATTTACTATATGGTATAATGAACTGAGTATTACCTAAAGTAATTGAATAATCATGTGTGCTTAATTATTAAAGTCAATGTTGCGATTATACTAGGGTATAATAAAATTACCGAACCGTCGAAAAACTTTCTAAACATCCCTAAAAATTAGTTTTGTCCTATTACACACAGATCAGTTCAGTCACAGATTGCCTAAAATTAGATATACTCATATCACACTAAAACAAACGACATCCCAACACTTACTCACAAATACAGCATTTTAAACTTTTCAAAGTGAAGTTATAAAAAAACTAGCATCAATAATATAATTATTTAATGTTAGGGCATTGAAACGGACAACGATTTTTAGCGATTAAATTCGGTTAAAAATACTTATATTATAATAAATACTTTCAGTACTAGTAGTAGTATAATAAAGCAGTGTCAGTATACAGTAAAACAATATTTTAAATATAATTTTCTATATAATTTAATTGTGTCATTGGTTACATGTTTAGTTGAATTTACAAGTTGACAGAACTAAATTATATTTACATGTGAACACATAACTAAATTATATATAGTTGTGTTATCTGGCAAGTTCTACTTTCATCACCTCTTTTATAATTTTTTTATGGAATAGGGGTCACGCACAGTCGTATCATCTGATGGTAAGCGATTACCGCCGCCCACAAGTCCAGAGGTGTCACAAGTGTGCCGCCTGTTAAGAAGGAGTACGCTCTTTTCTTAAAGGTAAATACCGCAGGCGACAGTTTATTCCACAGTTTTGTTGTGTGAGGCAGAAAGTTTCTAGAAAAGCGCACAGTTGTGGACTGTCAACCATATAAATGTATGTCCTCTTCTTATCCGGCACGCTCTGGATAGAGCGGTCGTGATCATTATGTAGTAGCAGTTTTGGGAGATGTGATGCGTTTCACGACGTTTCGCCACTGCTGCCTGGTCGAGGTCATCCTACTCCACTCGTTCACCGAACGTTAGTACATTTATTATTTTAGTTTATTCATTTTCTTTTAATTTACAGTAATCAGTAAATAACTTAACGTTATCAAGTAGTTTAGTAGATGTTTTTAATATCCCAGAGTATATTTTTTTCCTTTGTTTTCTCTTGTTGTCTACAAGTTTACGATTTGTCAAACGATGTCCAGCATTAGTACATTTTTTTACCTGTCGGTATAAATGTCCTTTCTACTGACATAGAACAAATGATGTAGGACTTGTAAAGATTTCTTGGTTTATTATTTGACAAAAATATATAATTGGGATACTGTTTGTAATAACCAACTGCAACTACTGTTCCTAATTAGTTAATTGTTTAATCGTATATCTGAATATTTTTATCCCTATTGAATGAAAATTGTATTTTAGATAAAGATTAGTGTCTAAAATATATCAACGAATGTTATTTATATAATGGTATAATGTATCACTTGGTTTCTGGAATAACTGATTACCCACTGAATTACAAGTTATTGTTTAAATTAACCTTTTAAAATTGTTTAATTACCAACAAAGGACCTTGCTCTTTTCAAGTCATTTAAAAAAGGAAATCTATTTGGTTTCAAAGTTTTTCCTAACCTAATCCTAAAATTATATCTCTGCATGTAATAATTAATTAATAATAGTATATTGTCCTTTTACTTAAACTACACGAATAGAATAGTATAGCTTTTGAAGCCCACATGACCCCGCTTTTAGATAATAAAGGGAGGTTCTATAGAGGCTTATGTAGACACGCAGTCGATAATTGCGATTCCTTTCAGACGAACCAACAAAACGAAAGAATAGGTTCTCAATCTCACGCGGCCGTACGGAAAGATCCTTGAGTGAACGTCGTTGCCAGATTGTTTACTTCGATGATTGTTAGAACTAGGTTATTGAAGAACGACTTGTAATATCTTCGCCCCAACAGCTTGAAAGAAGCCATATTTAAGCTTTAAGGAATCAGATTTCAGAATCTTTAGGAGGAAATTATGATGAGAATATGTTCTACCCAAATTTACGTTAAAAATGCAGTAGTTTTCGGAAATAACATTTCACATAGACCAGTGATATATTGTTACCTATATATAGAGACTTATCGAAGTTTACCAGTTTGTAAGACTTCTTGAAAAATAAATATGAATGTACATCTTTAAGAACTACTTAATTGAAAATAAGAAATACAAAAATTATGATGTTTCAGACGCAAGACAACAGCTAATAGTGATATATATATATTTTTGCCTCGGTGGTGTAGTGGTAGCATATGCGACTGCTGAGCTTGAGGTCTCGGGTTCGACTGCCGGATCGGATCAAATGTTTGTATGATCTGCAAATATTTGTTTCGGAGTTTGGGTGTTTTCTATATATAAGATGTACATAAGGGGTGTTTTTCTAAGCTAGACAGAACTTTAAATTGTAAAAAGTAACACAAAAAATTAAATTTTGATGAAACTTTTTTTTTTATTTGTTTCAGTATACTCTGACAAATCATCATGAATAGACTCACGCTTGAACAACGCTACGAAATTATCCAAATTTACTTTGAAAATCAGTCGTCGATTCGCGCAACTTATAGACGACTTCGTCATTTGTATGGCGTACATAATCGTCCATCTGAACAAGCCATTCGTCGAACTGTGGATAGATTTCGTACCACATACTCTCTAGAGGATGCAATAACACCAGCACGTCGAAGGAATATGCGTACTGAAGACAATATCGCCGCTGTAAACGAAAGTGTGGAAGAAGATCCAAATTTATCGATTCGTCGTCGGTCGCAGGAATTGGGGCTCTGTCCGTCCACTACGTGGAAAATTTTGCGCAAAGATCTCGGCCTACACCCGTATAAGATCCAGCTGGTGCAGGAATTGAAGCCACGAGACCATTATATGCGTCGTTCTTTCGCCGATTGGGCTCTAGAGCAGTTGGCAACTGACCCGTTGTTTTATCGCAAAATTGTGTTCAGCGATGAGGCGCATTTTTGGCTTAACGGGTTTGTTAATAAGCAAAATTGCCGCATATGGAGTGAGACCAATCCACAACAGACCCTACAGACTCCATTACATCCAGAAAAATGCACCGTATGGTGCGGTTTTCACGCTGGTGGCATCATCGGACCTTATTTCTTCAAAAATGAGGCCGGAGCTCGCGTTACGGTCAATGGAGATCGTTACCGCACCATGATCAATGATTTTTTGTTTGAAAATATGGATGACATTGATCCGGAGGAGATGTGGTGTCAACAGGATGGCGCTACGTGCCATACGGCGAACGCAACCATCGACTTATTGAAATCAAAATTTGGCGATAAGTTGATTTCGAGAAATGGACCTGTCAATTGGCCTCCAAGGTCGTGCGATTTGACACCTCTCGATTATTTCCTGTGGGGCTACGTGAAGTCACTGGTTTATGCTGATAAACCAGCAACAATTGACACCTTGGAGGCCAGCATTGTTCGTGTTATTTGTGACATACGGCCAGCAGTGCTCGAAAAAGTGGCCCAAAATTGGACGTCCAGAATGCACTTCGTCAAGAACAGCCGCGGTGCCCATATGCCCGAAATCATTTTCAAATGTTAATGTCAGGTATTGATCTTTCGAATAAAAAAAAATTTTGATTACAATTTAATTTTTTGTGTTATTTTTTACAATTTCAAGTTCTATCGGGCTTAAAAAAACACCCTTTATTTACAAAAAAAAGTATATAAGTATTTATATCAGTTGTCTAGTACCCATAACACAAGCTCTGCTTAGCTTGGGACTAGATGGCGTTGTGTCTAAGATGTCCGGAATATTTATTATTTGTTTATTGTTATTAAATGTATATAATTTCAAAGACTGAAGAGAAACTGAAGACTTATTTGAATGTTCGGATTACTTTGGTCAATATAATAAAGATTTTATAAGAATCTTTTTTCTTAATCAGAAGAACTCAGAACATAAATACGAGTAAACATACAATTTATTAATATCCGCTTTGAGATTTAATAAAATAATTGTAATTTACTCCACGTTAATTTTCTTGTAGATTTGTTATAGATACTTATTGATGTAAAAATATAGGCACTCATAATAATCTGCTGTTTTGATCTCACTATTGACATGCTATCTCATAAGAAGTACAACTTCTGGGAAATGATTCATAAGATTTTAATAGAAAAAGTTTGATTTTAAATATTAGATTATAATTATTCGTAAGTGAACAATTTTTTTGTTTTTTTTTTATCTTTGTTTTGTTATATCCTGTGCAGATCAGATCCCCAACACTTAGCGCATCGAATCCACATAACCCAGCGCGATAAAAAGCGGCCTAGTGACCATTTAAGCCACTACGCCCTCTGTGCAATGTTATTTGTAGGTAATACTAAATGTAAAAACAGTTTAAAGATAGTCTTTTTCATTTTAATCAGACATTCTTACTTTTACTATTTAAGCTGCTTAATGATAAGTTTTTAAATTATATTATATTACTGTTCAATTCCATTAACAAATCTGTCAAGTTCACAGTAGTGTGAAATCAATTTAAGTTTATGAAATTTAGATCAAAGAAAATTTTATTTAAATTACAAAAATCCGTTAACTGGTCCAATGATTAAATCAAAGACTAATCATGCTTAACAGAAGACAATATAAATTTGGAAAGAGATTTGGAACACTATTGTTTAATCATTTTTACTGACATTGAAGTAGATCATGAGAAGAAGAATGAAGTAGAGTCTAATGAGGACTTCTACTCAACTGAAAATCCATCCAAAAGGTGAAAACATACACAAAAGATATTGAAGGACTCATTCTTAGAACATATTCTTTTCAAGAGAGTAATTTTACACAAATAATAATTTCAACGGTAAAATAGAATAATATTGACATACAAAACGGACTTCCACGAAAAGACTGTTGTGAAATACCAGATGTTAAAATTATTAGGATATACGAATTATATAATTCAATTTTGATAATTTTATAATAAATGAAACCAAATTGCTATTTGAGATAAGATCCTCAGGTAGATCTGATGAGATAAAATCTCGTTTTTAGAAATATTCAAAAGTAGGAGTTGATTTCATAAGAAATACAAATTATTTAGAGACTAATATTCTATGTCAATACCTTCAATTCTGAAAGTTGTGACTCTTATTTGAGGCTATTCTGCGAGTGATAATTGGCCACCTGTTTTTATCTTCAGCAGTGTGTAGGGCAGCATGTATCGTAGTGCAAGTAGATTAGAGCTAATTTGGTCTGCCCATCGCAACGGGCCACGGCCCCTGGGTCTATTCCTTAAAGACTAGATTTGACTAGAGACTAAAATGTGATACGAATAAAACATCTGGTATGGCCTATTGTATCAAAAAGGGGATCAAATTAATCAGATCATTTTCGACTCAACAAAAGAAATCATATTATGATGATTTTAAACTCTTGATATTATTACCACATAAACTGTTGAATTCCAAATAACACTATCGATATTCAAATACAGGTTGTGGGGGAACGGGTGTAATGTTCCACCCAACACAAAGGGAGGATCCTCCGACCAGGCGAGGTGATCATGCCTGGCGGGCTACTGCCCAACAGTTGATGTTGGGATGTTGTATATATGCTAATCGGCGCGGGAACTTTATTTGCGCGATTCAGGATTGGTAGTTACTCCGTGTAGTGTAGTTTGTAAGTACAGTGCGTTACTTCGTAGTTCAGTGTATCTTCGGTAGATGGCGCTGTATGTGGAGGTCGCCACATGACTCCCCTCCAAGACTGGAGGTCGATATATGTTGAGTCAGCTGTCTGTGCTCTGTTGTGGAGCTTGCCAGTGCCAGGAGTGAGTAGTTCCAGTGAGTCGGAACTGAATGCCGCTAGTCCCAGTGAGTCGGGGCTGAAGTCCGCTGATCCCAGTGAGTCGGGATCGCATGCGGTGCGCGGTGCTGCGGTGAGGTCCCCAGTGAGTCGGGGCGATTGCTGCGTAGTGGCTGGCTGCTGCGTTGACGGGAGAGATGTGCTCTGCTTACATGGACCGTAGGTGCAGTGTGCTGTGCCTAGACGCTGTAGAGGCCGTAGGGGTTACCAGGCTGGAGCGGTCGCGTCCTGCGTGTGGTATATCCCAGTTGAGGCTGAAGTTGCTGGCTGGCTTGAGACTTGCTGTGGGAGTGAACATGATGGTGGCGCGGCTTGAAGGCTGCTTCCAATCACGTCGGGGTCACCACTGTGGGGGAACGGGTGTAATGTTCCACCCAACACAAAGGGAGGATCCTCCGACCAGGCGAGGTGATCATGCCTGGCGGGCTACTGCCCAACAGTTGATGTTGGGATGTTGTATATATGCTAATCGGCGCGGGAACTTTATTTGCGCGATTCAGGATTGGTAGTTACTCCGTGTAGTGTAGTTTGTAAGTACAGTGCGTTACTTCGTAGTTCAGTGTATCTTCGGTAGATGTAGCTGTATGTGGAGGTCGCCACACAGGTAATACTTCAACACTTATACTTCCTTACTCAGCAAATGTTAGCATAAGCATCACTAGGCACCACGGCGTGGGTCACCATGCTGCATTGTTGCTTTGTCTGCATTCGTAATGAGAGTGGCGACCACCACTTTTAAATTCTTCTTATGCTTTACAGCAGAGCAACAGGTAGAGTAGAGTCACTTTGACAGGTCTATACATAAAAAAATTGTTGCGCACTAGACTATTAACGGCTTTTGTTGATGATAATGGTCACTTAGATATACATTGACTAATTCAAGAATTAAATGAGAATGCCGTGAACGTTAAGACTGCCGATTGTTTTTTCTATATATTTGTCACTAATTATTTTTTATGGTATTTAGTATATACAACGAAAATAATAAATAAAAAAATATTTTTTATTTATTTTCTTCACTGTAATATCGTCAAAAATAATCGTCAGTTGTAGCACGGGATCTTATATAGTCACATTGCTATCCCCCAGGTGGAGATCCTAGGTGAAGCACGAGTCTGTCCCCAAACAAATGGTGGTATAATGTTAATCCCATATTTAAAAATCTATTAAAAAACAAATATTTAGTAAACACCCAAACTTCGAAACAAATATTTGCAGATCATACAAACATTTGGTCCGACACGGGCATCGAACCCGAGATCTCGTGTATAGCAGTCACATACGCTACCTAACACTGCGTCACCGAGGCAGTCAATACTTTTAGACTAGGATTTTTTTATGTAGGTATAACATGAACCTCGGTAACAGGTCCAAACAAAAATAAGAATATTCATAAGCAAACGTATACAAAGTGTGTGAATTCCTGCATTAAATTTATCATACATTGCTTTTTAAATCGTTGTCGAAATTTATATTTAAGAGCGCAGATGAGGATAAGAAGAAGTATTTTTTTAAACATGCTTCCGTGGTAATAGAAAGTTGAACATTACAAACATTTACAAAATTGCTACAGCCGTTTACTCGTGAAGAAACAAATAGCGATTCTTCTAAATAGATACCAATGCGAATATAACATTCATAGTTTAGATCAGACGTCTGCTGGGTTAATAAGTCACCATTGACATATCGCTTAGTACATAGTACATAAGCACCATTAAAATATTGTTTATAACAATTCAACAGCATATTCTTATCATGAAACATATGAAATAAAGGAAATTTTAGCAATTTAAAGGAGAACGAAAATGTCTCTAATACAATTTGCATACGAATGTGACGAACATTATCATGTAACGATACACTGTATCACTTCGTGGTTAAGCTTAAGTATTTACAGTCTTCTGCGTAAATAGGGCGCTTTAAAGATGCGAAAATGTTTCATGAATTCCTATCAATATAGTCAACACCAATATATGTATATACAAAATGAGTGTACAAATTACATCAGATACTAAAATTAATTTAAAGCACATTAACTACTGTTGTAATAATTATTGAATTCAGTTCATTTTACAGTAAATATGTGGAAAGAATTTCAGTTCAATTCTGCGACACTTTTAGTGTGTTCGCCACAAACAGTTTAAGAAACATAAAAGTACCAGTCATTTGTCGGTGATGAACGCGAAATATACGTCTATAGATCAATTACACTGAACAGTTTATTTGTGTTAAGAAAATAATGACACATCGGTCAAGCCAGAATCGACCAATAATGTCATATCAAAGCCCCAAGTTTTGTATGAAACGATATTTTTTACACCTGATACATCAAACCTTGAAAGATGTATCACTGTCCCCTTACAGCAAGTAGACAATACATCCATGTCGGTGCTTACTCCGTTGTTGTACCACTAAACGAAATGTCTCTTAAATTTGCATTCTGTTTTCTTAAATGTAAAGTGTTTTCCAAAAGCTTTTTTCATATGTTTGTGTTTGGGAAACGTCAATGTTACGTTAATTTTAAATTTTTACTGAAAAACATTTGGAACGTTGTTTAATAGGACGAAACACATTCTTAGTGATTATAAGTTCAATTTAGAGAGTTTTCAAAAACAAATTTAGCATCATATATCTCGAAATGATTAAATTTTTGATTAAACATGCTAAGACTTCTTAAAGAAGAAGAATGCTCAACAATTTTAAGGCAAATTGGTTTTGTCGCAACCTATTCATATAACGTTTAGGTGTTCCATTATTAAAACTCTGAAATTCTAAAAGTATAAATAGAAACCATCCTTATAGCTTTTACTGCAGATTCCTTTGGCAAACAATATATTGCCGTTCGCATCCATCATGCGAATGTTGTTCCTTTGTGTCTGACGTCCGCAACATAGTCAAGTAGCTAGTGTTTATTTTCAACTCTCATCGCAAAAACGACGTGTTAGAAGTTAAATATGGATATCTGATAATGTGAAAAAGCTATAGCGTGAGAGATGTTGTATAGTAGTGTTTTTGATTTCTTCTTTTTATGAGTCTAATTTAAATGTCTTATTAACTAACTCCAAACATAAAATTAGTCTATACCGTGGGAGAGCTATGCTTCGGCGTGAATGGGTCGGCTCGACCGGAGTGATACCACGGCCTCACAGAAAACCGGTGTGAAATAGCGCTTGCGCTGTGTTTCACCGAGTGAGTGAGGATACCGGAGGCCCATACCCCAACCCCTCCCCCCATCCCCTTTCCCATCCCCCCAAAGGTCGGCAACGCACTTGTGACGCCTTTGGTGTTGCGGGTGTCCATGGGCGGCGGTAATCGCTTACCATCAGGTGATACGTCAGCTCGTTTGCCCACTATTCAATAAAAAAAAATAAAAAAAAATAGTCATACTGCTACTTCAGACTATTACGAAACGAAAAACCGAAAAGCCCCCGATCTTTACTATGTTTTGAACGTCTAAAATAATTTAGTTATAAAAGAAAATTTAATTGCCAATCGCCTTTGTCATTCTCACGTCACAAACTAATCGAACAACAAAGTTTAAATGATGCTAGCTAACCCGGCAAACGTTGTTTTGGAATGAAAATAAAAAAAAAAAGATTTGGATCACTCTTATCATTTAGAGGTATGAAAAATAGATGTTGGCTGATTCTCAGACCTACCCGATACGCACACAAAATTTTATAAGTAGTAGTTCAGCCGTTTCGGAGGAGTTTGAGAACAAACATCGCGACACGAGAATTGTAAACATTAGATTCGTGTATAAAGTTAGATCTCCTCCTTTGTCCTGCACCTCAGATCCACTTCCTACTTCACTTTTATTTCTCAACTTTTCAACAGCAGAGATATAAAACATTTTATACGAACTCCAGATAAATATTGCGAGAATCACAAAAAAGGTTATCAAACTTTTACCGAGAACATAAGACTGCATTTTTTATCTCGATTTTATTTTGAAGTTTTTATTCATTTCATTGTCGAATCAAGTTTCGTGTTCTGCGTAAAAAGTTTAATTAATCCTTTTTTATAAAACTCTGTGCACTGCTTAAACATTGTTTTACATTTTCTGTATTTTCACTAAAATCTTTGTAGGTATTAATATATAATTGAATTGTAATAATTAGCAATTTTACGAGAAAATGCTATAAAGTGACTTAGTGCATAAGTAGAAATGGCCCAAAATTTTATGTATAAAAGAATGAATCTAGATTCCTTTTATTCTAATTAATTAATTCCATTTCAAAATTATTCTAAACCGTGACCTTAAATGCTTCTTCTAACATTTTATTAATTTTTATTCTATAAAAATTAAATTCAAATACAAATAGCCAAACGTTTATCCGCATACATCAGATCTTTAAAAATGTCTTAAGGCTACAAATAGAAGAAAACCAAAGTTTTTGATATACTCATACTAATCTTATAGTTCTTTTACCGTCAAGTGTGAATAAAGTTGTTAAAGAGATTTACAAACACACATGTTCTCTTTTAGACCAAGCATACTCTGCCCACTCAAATTAGTTCACCGCCTACGTGATAGGAGTACAAGCAAACTGTTTATTTACAAGTACCAACCTTACGTTTTCTTCTTTCTCTAGCGAAAAATTTACAAACCAAGTGAATTTAGAATTTTATGTTACAAGCAGTAAAAAAATTGATACTCTGTGACTCATATTTTGTATTAATTTTCGCAGCCCTATTACTTTCGAGTATACGAGGATAGAAATCTATAAATATAAAAACGAAATACCACTCACTGATTAATCACGAAATCTTTGAAAGTTTCTTATGAAGTGTAGACATCCGCTAAGAACGGATTTTACGAAACTCGGGGGATTGGAAGTTTGTATGAAAGTCCCATGTTTTTGAAGTAAGGCACTTGAAATTTAAAATGTATGTTCTATAGATACTGTGGAGATTTACTAATAATCTATTTTTGGAAATCAACTAAAATATTGGGGTTGTTTCTAAAGATAGCCGGGCTGGTGAGGTGGGGAGTGCACAGCGCTAGATATACTGACCCGAACGTGCAGACACATGAGGGCAGACGTTGTTCTCGCACGTATGAAATATATTATTATTTGCGATGCGCCACAATACAATGAATCCTTTTGGATAGGTAGACAGGCATCTAATTAAATAATAGGTGCTTTCTTTAGTCCTTTAGGTATGTAAAAAAAATGCAAAGATTTTTTTTCCAACAGTAACTTTTCGAAGTTGATAATAAATTAAAATGGGTGAAAAAAATATACTAAAAATGTTGTTTGAGTCTTAAAATTCCTCTAGATATTGATTATTTTTACATTTGTGTATGTATTTAGCTTTTCCGAATGTAATTAAAAATTAAGTACAAATAACTAACTAAACGCGCCCGAAGTCGCGGGCGGCCACTAGTCTTACATAACAGAAAATTGTGAATCCGTTTGATAAGCCTGACTAGATCACCTAGCGCGAATTTAAGTTGACATTGGTGAACTCAATTGACAAGAATTCAATTTTAGTTGACATTGGTAAACTGAATGGACAAAAATTAAATTTTAGTTGACATTGGTGAACCCAATTAACAAGAATTAAATTTTTGGCATTACCAGGATAAAAAATAAATAGAGATTTAATATTATTGATAGTATGAGGTACATTTGCTTTATTAATGTACATGCAAGTTTTATAATTTATACCTTGAGTTTGGATAAAAACATGTACATTGACTCGAATCTTGTTGGGTATCCTGGGATGTTGAAGAAAAAGAGACACGAAGTAACGACAAGATCTTTACTAAAATCAAAACTTTACCCGCGTACATCGTAATTAAAAATGATCAAAAAAGTATCTGCGTGACCATTACCTAAACTAAATACAAATGAAGCTACTACCTTCCTTCCCATAGCTGACGATTTGATTTTTTATCAAATCTTTTAAAAACATTATTGTTGATTCGTTATTTTCGCGTAATCGGAAAGTTTGTCAAGAAATACTTTTTTTAGTCCAAACTTTTACCATAAATTCCTCCTTATATCCGCAGTTATGGCACTTATGGGAAGTTCCTTAAATCCCTTGTAACGTAAATTAATTGGCAGATTTGGTGTTTCATTGCTAAGCTGCGATATTTTGTATGACCGAGAGATCATTAAAACCATTTTGATGATTATTTTATTGTAAAACTGTAACCTTTTAGTTTATAAAAATAATAAAAATTTACATTTCTATCAAATACATACATATTATACATAAAAAACACCCAAACTCCAAAACAAATATGTGCAGATCATACAAACATTTGGCTCGACCGAGACCTCAGGCACAGTAGTCGCATACGCTACCTTTGCGCCACAGAGGGAGTCGTGTATTTCTGTTGCCTATATAATAACAAATACTAAAAACAGAATATAATAAATATTTAAGGGCCTCCCATACAGCAAACGTGAATTTTGTTCGATATTGATAACGACAACAGGTAGATGCTTGAAATGTAATACGGTACGGAACCCTGCTCGAGTCTGACTAGCACTTGGCCGAGTTTTTAACATGGGTCATAAATAATTATTGGCTAAAAGGACTCCAGAATACTGCTATGAATTTCAAAAATTACATATTAATGAATAAAAATAATACTTTAAGCTGCTCTTAAACTATCTTTAAATAATTTTAATTTATCAAAGAAGACATAAACGAGTATATGTAGTGTTGAATTTTTTTTATAAATTCATAATCTCAATAATTATGTCAAGTTTTTTATACTAATTTAAAGCCATTTTGCTTACTAGTTTCGCTAATTTAATGTGAACTACTTTATAGTTTTTTATGGTGTTAATTAGAATTCAATTCAATGAGATTCTTTAGGTTTACTCGTAGATACGATTTTTCTATAAGAATCAGATTTTATGTGAGAGTAGTAAATCAAAGGTCTTATATGAACTATCTCCAACAAACTTATTTGAGTTACGCCTTCTTGATGAAATCGTCCGAGTACTGAGCAATTATCTGGAATTATCTCGAGGTGTATAACTCCGGTCAAGGGAGCCCATTTGTATTGCTCATTGTGTTCTGAGTTAATTCAGAATAATTTTGCAGCAATTTCTATAAATTTTAGGGTCTAATTCCACTGTCCGTCTGTCTATCTGTTACCAGGCTAACAACAACCGTGATAACCTGATAACTATAGAACAATAAATACTAAAAATAGAATAAAATAAATATTTAAGAGTGACTCCCATACAACGGTCGTGATTTTTCTTGCTCGATATTGATATCGAGTTTTTACAACATACAACAGCCCACCTGCTGCCGTTATATAATAAAGTGCCGCTAACGCTTGAAATATACAGATAATGGTATTGAACATTCCATGGACGAGTCTGACTCAGTCAGACTTGACCGATTTTGCTATTTAGTTTGAGATTTATAAATAATTATAAGTACAACATCCTACTGAACATAGTGTATAAAAATGTTTTTTTTTTTTTAATCTTGATTTAAGGAGTTATAACCAACATGGTAATGCCACTCCATTAGGCCAATATAAAAATGTTGTAAGGAATATATAAATGAGTGGCAAAGCGTGGCTGTCTCAATTGAATACGAAAATTTTAACACATACAAACAACATATTTAAAACCTTTATTGTCCTGATTTATACTGTAAGTATTTATGAGGTCGTTATTTTAATCTGGTTCCGTGATAGTATCCGTATTGTGGTGAGATTGAGCCGGTGCGTGGAACAATGTGTTTTCACCCGATTATATTGAAACTAAAACGAAAGGGTTTGATTTAACATATTCGATAAAGGACAGCTTTTATTGTCAGAGTTTAGATATTTCTTACAGGGTTTCCACAACAAAAGGAGGATTAGGACTACATGTATTTTAATTTTAAAACGGCCGTGAGTTTCATATCTAATTTTAGAATATTGTGGCCTAAAATGTTTGAGAGGTCAAACTTTCCAAAAATAGACAACTCGTGTAGAAACTAGTTTTCCACAATGCGAGCTAGCGTATGAGACAAACTGCTGAGGCTGCATTGCAGCTCGCACTGTTTAGACGTCACATACGAGTAAGTCGCACGTGCCAGTAAGACAGTAGCTCGCATCCGAGTCACTTCAACTTTTTTGTTTTCACTCGCCTGCTCACCCGGCAGCTTGTGTGTTAATATTATCAGCAGAACGCAAGGATGGTGTAATAATCCATAATAAAGTTTAGTGGGTTCAAATCCCACATGATATTCGCAATTCATAAATTGTTATTCTGAATTTTGCTGTGTTCTTTGTGTATGTTTCATGCATATTTCTAAAGTTTACCACAATACGGGATGTATTCCATTTCTTATATTTTCATCAATGTACTCCTTTTTTTGTGCGGAAATCCCCTCGAATACCACTTGTGGTTATGTCGGACTCGAACCGACTAAAAACCGCACACCGTCTCGGGTACTTGAAGCCGGGGAACCAGGTGCACCATAGGAAGGAAATCCCTGGAAACTCGACGTATCTCGGGCCACCCATTGCTTGTAGGTGGCTTCCTCATGTGTAGGAACCCAAACATTCCTATTCTACTCGTACTCGTATATAAAAGGGAGCGAGCACTTTACAGAGATCGCGCCGCCACCTCGGCCTGCTTCTGCTGAGGTGACTGGTGGCCTCACCTGTCACCCTCAGGCTTGCGCTATTATCCTATTATCTATAATGTAATCCTATTATCTAATGGTCCACTGTTGTACATTGTTTCCTCTTTTAAAACAGTTTTTGGTCAACTATTCCTATATATATATCCTATAGCATTTTCTATTCGGCAATTCTACTGTTAAATACGCCCTAATTTATTGTGAGTTAGCGAGTAAGTGAATGCTTCGAATTGATAAATAAAAAAAATACAACAATTATTGACCTAAATCACAAATTAATTTCAAAAGTACCTATTCTCCTAATTCGAACCCATCCAATCTTTTCAATCCATTCATTGAGTCTGAACTGAGTTTCAAAGTAATTCACGACCAAGATTTAAGAGGAAAAAAGAAATGTGACGAATAAAAGTGAGTTATAGTAGGCATTGATTCACCCTCGTGTGCCATTGTAAGGAATGGCCTTATATCGGATTAGGCAATATGCCCGCTGTCATTGAATACATATGATCTCCGCATTCACATCACAAGAAGATTTCGACACTTATATTAGGAAAGAGTATAATGGACATGAATACGCCAGATATTTTTCTGAAATTAATTTTGTATTGACTATTAGCTGTTATCTTAGAAACACGATTGAAATGTTTAACTAAAATCACTTGAAAAAGTAACATTCCGTCTTATTTGAATTTAAAATGTTCATTATTTTATGCTTTTTTTGCGCGGAAATCCTCTCAGATACCACCAACTGATGGTTATGTCGGACACGAACCGACTAAAACCGCACACCGTGTTGGATACTAGAAGCCGGGGAACCAGGTGCACCCTCGAAAGGAAATTCCTGGAATTCTTTATTTTACCCTGTACTATTTAAACAGATTGAAAAGTAGGTTGAATCAAATAAAAACTGAAAACTCTCTTTAATTGTGTAGTAAAAGTGTCGCCTGTATTTCATTAAATACGATGAATAAAAGATTTTTTGCGGATTAACTAAACCCATTTAAATTTACAATAAAACAGGCTTCGTCCGTCCCTTCTAATGATTACAAACAAGGACAGATGGCAGTGTTTGTAATCTGAGCCTTTGTTTATGTTCTCTAATCTACTAAATTAACTCAAAGTAATGTTCCCTACTTGACATTTTATTTATCAAAGTTAAATATTTCTAGGTGCTTGTTTTTTGATGTAGTAAACAGTTTTTTCGCTTTAAATTACCTGAAAAAATTATAGTAACTATTTACTATAAGTTTTTCTGCCAAATATTAAATAATCTATTTAGAGCCATATTAAAATAGGTTACACATACATACAATCATGATTATATAGGGTGTTTTTTTAAGCTAGATAGAACTTTAAATTGTAAAAAGTAACACAAAAAATTAAATTTTGATGAAACTTTTTTTTTTATTTGTTTCAGTATACTCTGACAAATCATCATGAATAGACTCACGCTTGAACAACGCTACGAAATTATCCAAATTTACTTTTTTACCCGAATACCTGGTATCACACTTCCGCTTCCTATGTTCCAATCACGACTGAAGTCTTCAGTCAACAAACAACTTGCTCTTTTTATGCCCCTCTCACACCACTAACTTTATCAATTCCTCCTTCTATGTGCAGTTAGTCCTACTGTGAAATGCACTTCCTGCCGAAATCAGGATGTCCACTAACCGCCTTACATTTAAGAAAAGTACCCGTGTATATATACTCGTTTATATATATTTTTTATTTATTTATATAGTAGTGTATATGTGTAAATTTGTGAATACTGCGTATGTATCAATTTGTGTAGTAGTATAATTGTGTATATTTGTTACATCTAATGTAGGTTTATATATTATTTACGTAATTACTATTTATCGAAATTACTATTTTGCCCTTGCACCTATCGCATCATATTTCTACAACACCTGAAGGTAGATATATAGGTGGTAGATAATGCCCAGTGGCATTAAGTCCGCCTTTGTACTTCAAGTGCAAGAAGTTAATAAGTAAATAAAATAAATAAAAACCGATGTGAAACTACACGCACGCTGTTTCACCGAATGAGAGTGGATACGCCTCCGGTGTAGCGGGTGTCCATGGGCGGGGGTGATCGCTTACTATCAGGCAACACGTATTTTCGATTGCCCGCTATTCCATGAATAAAAAACGTAACGGGTAACAGCCATCTACCGGGTACTTAGCGCATACAAAATGTTATACATCCCAGTCTTTAACAATGAACTGTTAAAAATAGACATCAGCTTAGTAAGAATATGTTAACCAACTATACTACGCTCGCAATCTATTATGAATAAATACGAAACTGAAGTAATCAATCACTTATAACTCGAAGCATTAAAATACCCAATTCTGTAAACAGAATAACTTATTAATAAGGTCAAATGCGAAGTAAGCGCTTACTTAGCTCTAGAAATAATCAAAAACAATTTCATAATAAAGTCAATGTTAGCATTTCATGGTTTTTTTTAAACATGGAATCGATTTTATAAACCCTTTGACCTTTGTGTTCCATTGAAAACTTTGGTAGATCCAATTTCAAAATGGGGGATTAACGCCTGATAGCGTGTGAAACGTCGGTAAATATTTATTCTCCTAAATTGAGAAATAAATTAAATTAACAAAATTGAAAGCGAACGTGGAGGGAAAGGCTTTAAATAAAAACTGTCTGCGACAAAAAGAGCTTATATATTAAGATAACAAAAAAATATGTATTTCAAAGTACGTAAGTAGATTTTTTTTCAAGATGTTCGTTGGGTTTTAGATAAATATTTTCAGTAATAATTTTATGACAATTGATAACGATATTTCAAAATTAATAACAGATTTTTATAAATAAGAAGGCGGCAATAATGTAAATACGAAAAATAATTACTAGTTTGAAGTAACTTTGAATAATTAAAACAATAGTAACGTAATGGATCTAGATTATACCACGACCGAAACCTGTCTTCAATCAAAATAAAGTAATTTTGAAGAGCTATGCTTCGGCATGAATGGGTCGGCTCGACCGGAGTGATACCACGACCTCACAGAAAACCGGTGTGAAATAGCGTTTGCGCTGTGTTTCACCGAGTGAGTGAGGATACCGGAGGCCCATACCCCAACCCTCCCCCCATCCCCTTTCCCATCCCCCAAAGGTCGGCAACGCACTTGTGACGCCTTTGGTGTTGCGGGTGTCCATGGGCGGCGGTAATCGCTTACCATCAGGTGATACGTCTGCTCGTTTGCCCACTATTCAATAAAAAAAAAAAAAAAACTTCTGAGCTCCGCTATTAGCCCTAAAAAAGAAAACTAATTTTAGCTGAACAAGCACTTCTAGTACATAAATAATAAAATTGGAGTGTCTGTTTGTAACAATATTAATATAACCACTTTTTACTAAATGCATTTGTGTGTTTACACAGTACATATACCTACCACAATTTAATTTTATAATTTTTGTCTGTCTGTCTGTTTGTTCCGGATAACCTTTAAAACGGCTGGACCGATTTTGACGGGACTTCCACTGTCAGATAGCTGATGGAATCAGGAGTAGCTTAGACTACTTTTAATACTAACTTTATCCCGCGGTGTTACATGCGATTGTAAAAGTACAACAATAACCTCGGGTAACACCGCGGGACTCAGCTAGTTTTTGACATAAAAGTTATAGATTTAAACAAGAGTCTGTTATTTTTGACACAAATTTACTTTTCACTGATTGACTCTTTATAAATTTTTCATTTTTATAACTTTTTTTATTATATTTTTTTAGTTACTAGTTTCTGGGTTGGACCCGTGAAATCACGTGTCAAATTTATTTATCAAGAATAAGTGCTACATTCAAGGCACGATAGAGGACTGTCATAATGAACGTCTTTTAATTTCTTTCAAAGAGAAATCTACATCTACAAAATCTATATCACGAGTACATACGAATACAAATGTTCATGCATTAGCTAATTGCACACGTCGAAAAGTTCTAAATAGGTAAACACATTCAAGGAAGTATTCAAGATTCTTTTTAAGCAAGTAATTATTTTAAAAGGTAATAAGAAAATATGTTAGAGAGAGTAGCTAAATACTCACGATAGGAGAAAAGTTAAAAAAGAAAACGAAGAGAAATAAAATAAAATAAATAAATAAATATAAATAAATATTCCGGACATCTAACACACAACGTCATCTAGTCCCAAGCTAAGCAGAGCTTGTGTTATGGGTATTAGACAACTGATATAAATACTTGTATACTTTTTTTTTTGTAAATATATACATATTATACATAGAAAACACCCAAACTCCAAAACAAATATTTGCAGATCTTACAAACATTTGGTCCGACCCGGGAATCGAACCCGAGACCTCAAGCTTAGTAGTCGCATACGCTACCACTACGCCACCGAGGCAAAAATGGGTTGTCATACAAAATTATCCATTTTGATATCTCAAACATTAGTTACATTATACGTCAGTAGCAACTTCATACAACATAATTATTTTACTAATTATAAACCTACTAACATTTTTAAAGGAAATGACTCTTTCCAATAATATTTAGTGTTGCTATTCAGAGCGGAAAATTAACACAAGAAAGATTACAAAAAATGACCTAACATTTAGCGCCCAGCAAAACGACACTTTCTTGTTGGTTGTATATGTAGGGCATTGTAGGGGAACCGGGTGTCATGTCCCTCCAAAACAAAGGGAGGATCCTCCGACCAGGCTCGGTGATCATGCTAGGCGGGCCACTGCCCAACGGTTTATGTTAGGATGTTGTATATATGATAATCAGCGCGAGAACTTCTATAGATTGCTGTTGCGTTGTATGTGGAAGTCGCCACATCACTCCCTCCAAGACCGGAGGTTAATATAATGATGAGTCAGCTGTCTGTGCTCTGTTGCGGAGCTTGCCAGTACCAGGAGTGAGTAATTCCAATGAGTTGGAACTGAGTGCCGCAAGTTCCAGTGAGTCGGAACTGAATGAATTATATCTAGTTGATTTGAAATTTTAAGAGAACACTGGAATAAGCCCTTAAGTTTGATAAGTTTGATTTTGATGGTAGTCGGTAATTCGAAAATAAGAATAGGTCAAATAAAGCTATCGCTGAATAAACTATCATATGACATGGCTATCACAAATGACTTTTCAAAAGTAAATAGCGGTTTATATTTAGTTTGGTGTATTTAAACTTAGGCTTCGTCTAAGAAATACTAAAAATAATTATAAAAATAAATACTACATGGTTCTTATATAAAACAGAGTAATCGAATACGCACATCATAATCATCAACAACCCATAATGTTCCACCGCTGGACTCGGATCTCCTCTCAGGTGAGAGGAGACCCGAGTCCAGTACTGTATTGCTTTCAATAGTTTAAAAGATTGAGTCTGCTTTATCTTAAACTTACTTTTAATTAAATATTGAATTCGTTACTTTAAGATTAAATGCAGGAATTAAGAAAAAAGTATTTAAAAATTAATTGTTTTCCTGCTTACGGAGTTCTGTCGTAACTTGTACTACATCTAAGAAGTTTATTATGTAAACGTACAAACGTTTGTGTAAGGACTAATTTCCCTTGTCCAAGGACACAAGATCGATGCTTCTACTTATTTCCCACCATTTTCATGAGAAGAATTATTTGCAAGATAATGACACAAATAATTTTCTGCCTGCTGTTGGATTGCTTTAGGAAATATGTTGCTAATAAGTTACCCGGACATAATTACGACGATGATAACTCGAGTTGGCTTTTGTTTTACTTTATTAACTTTATTACGCGACCCCAGCAGGTTCTCTTATTGTTGTATTTCGTTATTGTCTTCTACAGATTATCTTAGTAGCTTGTAGTTTCACAAAGAATATTTTCAATTTTAACAATATTAATCTTTAAATTGTAAACTACTATAGTTAATCGTAGATTGTTCTTTAAGATTAAGATATAGTAACATTCCGATATTTCAAAAGTAACAGGTAGTTGAGATACTCCAATACTCCAATTTTGTCACTAATGAGCTCAGTTCTTCCTCCACGAAACCTATTACCCATTAATTTTTTTTTAAATGTTTTTGGAGTAATCGGTATATTGGTAGAGTTAAGACTATATCTTTATTCAAAAGGTGTGATATCGTTTAAGATTATTAAAAGAAAATAATGATATGTTAATTTTAGTTATACAGTTTTTCCGTGGGAGAGCCACGTTTCGGCATGCATGGGCCGACTCGACCGGAGTGATACCACGGCCTCACAGAAAACCGGTGTGAAACAGCGCCTGCGCTGTGTTGTGTGTCACCGAGTGAGTGAGGATACGGGAGGCCCTACCCCATCTCCTTCCCCTTTCTCATCCCCCAAAGGTCGGCAACGCATTTGTAACGCCTCGGGTATTGCGGGTGTCCATGGGCGGTAATCGCTTATCATCAGGCGATACGTCTGCTCGTTTGCCCCCTATTACATAAAAAAAAAAACAACAGTTTTAACGAAAAAGAAATTATAATTGATATACACGTACACTCGTAGATCCCTTGGTTATAAACTGACACATTTTGCTTACTGTAATTTAGTACTGCTTTTGTGAGCGCTTTGGAAATTTTTTTTTTTTTTTTTTTTTTTTTTTTTTTTTTTTTTTTTTTTTTTTTTTTTTTTTTTTGTATATCCTGCAACTTAGCAATCTGTTTGTTTCAAACAATAATCTAATAGTTTGTCAGGTTTCCCTCGTAAAACATGTCATAACTGAGCTTCACATCCAGTGATGCTACCCTCATCAGCTATCAGCGAATCTTATCGCGAGATCCGGTATACTATATCTCTTGAGGCGAGAAAATTTCAAACTGCCCTCTCCCCCCAACTCAGCAGCCAGTGTGTTTGTATGTTGGGTCAGTCTTTCCTGATAATTTTTGCTGTATTTATCAATTTCTTGCTTCACCGTTTGTAGCTTGAAGTCTAGGTTTATGTACCTATTGGATATGTTAGGTGGAATGTTGTACATAGCTCGCATAGTTTTGCTCTGAAATCGTTCAAGAATTTCTATGTTACTATAGCTAGCTGCACCCCAGAGCTGAATGCCGTACGTCCAAATAGGCTTCAGTATAGCTTTATAGATTGTCATTTTACTGGCATCTGTCAACTGTGATTTTCGTCCTATGAGCCAGTACATGCTACGGAGTCTGCAGTCTAATTGTTTTCTTTTGGTCCAGATGTGTTTGCGCCAGGTGAGGCGGCGGTCAAGGTGCATACCTAGGTACTTGGCATCATCTTGCTGTGGGATGTCTTTATTGTAGATTTGTACAGGTGGGCAGGTTTTCCTTCTGAGTGTAAACGTTACCTGGACAGATTTAGTTGCATTGGCTTTAATTCGCCACTTGTTGGACCACTCTTCAATAAGTGACAGATGTGACTGGAGTTTCTCAGACGCGGCATTGTGGTCTTCATCAACCGAGAGGACTGCGGTATCATCTGCGTAGGTTGCTGTTGACGTGTAATTAACAGTGGGTAAATCTGCTGTGAAGATAAGATACAGCACAGGTCCCAGTACACTTCCCTGTGGAACTCCCGAATGGATCTCGTGCATTTGCGATATGTCGGTGTTGTGTTTCACTTCATAGCACCTGTTCTCAAGGTAAGATTTTAAAATCGAGAAGAAAGAATGTGGTAACATGCTTTTAATTTTGTAAAGTAGCCCTTTGTGCCATACCTTATCGAATGCCTGACTAATGTCCAGAAAGACTGCGCTGCAGTATTGTTTGGTTTCCAGTGCCCTGCTAATGACGTCAACAAGTCGGTGAACTTGCTCAATGGTCCCGTGTCCTTCTCTGAATCCGAATTGGTGTATCGGTATGATGCCTGTTAGGTGTTCTCGCATTCTATTTAGTATCATTCTTTCCATTAACTTTCCAACTACTGGAAGGAGACTTATTGGTCTATACGATGATACTTCTTGATCTGGTTTACCTGGTTTCAAAATCATCACTATCTGCGCAATTTTCCATTGGCCGGGGTAATGGGACAATCTCAGACATGCATTAAAAATAGAAAGCAAAAGCAGAACTCCCTTTTTCGGCAGATGTTTCAACAGGGCAGCGTCAATCAGATCGTAGCCCGGGCACTTTCCTTCCTGGAGTTTTAAGATTTCCTGTCTCAATTCTTTTGGTGTTATATGTTTCAGTGGCAAGCACATTTGTATAGGTGACATGAGGAATTTCTCTATTTCTCTGTCATGTTGTTGATGGGTGCTAGGATGTTCTTCGAATACTTTTTGAAGGTGACATGCAAAGATGTCAGCTTTTTCACTGTCGGACCGTGCCCAGTGGCCAATGCGTATTTTTAATGGTGTTGCATGTTGTCTGGGGCGCTTTAAGTGTTTAGTAGCCTTCCACAACGAGTAGTTTGTGTCACTAGAAGGAGTAAGTTTTGCTAAATAAGATTGTAGGTTCTCGTTTTTCATTTCCTTAATATATGTTTTTAGTTGTTGGGAGGCTTTATTAAAGGCAGTTTTATCTTCTGGGTAATGTGTATCTTGCCAAATTCTACGGAGTCGTCTTCTCTCCTGTATACAGTCCTTGATGATTGCGGGATAACAATGTTCTTTTGGACTTTTTGTTTGGCGATAGGGTGTGGACCTGTTTGCTGCATCATGGATCAATAGGTTCAGCTCTTCTATGGCCTGTTCTACGTCGTCAGTAGTTTTCAGAGGTATTCTAAGTTGCGCCTCAGCTGTGATGATGTCTTGATATGTTTCCCAGTTGGTGTAATTATTGTAAATTTTGGGTGGTGCTTCTGTTAGTATGATTTTACTGTGTACGCTAAGGAGGACTGCAGAGTGGTCTGAACTTAAATCAAATATTGATTCGATATTGGTGTTACTGATAGCAATGTTTTTTGAGACAAAGAAATCTATCAAGTCTGGTGTTTTTTGGGGGTCAGCTGGCCAATAGGTGGGTTCGCCGGTAGACAGACAGTCGAGGTTAAGGTCTTTCACAGCTTGGTACAGTTGTCTGCCCCTAGTTGTGATTAGTCTGGAGCCCCAAAATAGGTGTTTAGCATTCCAGTCACCTCCACCGATAAAACGGTGTCCGAGTGTAGAGAAGAAGTGTCCAAAGTCCTCCCTTGAAGTTTGGTGTTTAGGAGGACAATAGACAGCGGCAAGGGTCATATCCGAGTTTACATCGTTGACTTTGATAACTGTAGCTTGTATCTTGTCTGTTACGAAGGATTCGAGGGGATGGTGTTTAATGTGTGTTTTTATGAGTATTGCCGTACCTCCATGTGCCTTTCCTGACGGGTGATTAGTATTATACGTTGTAAAACCTCTGATTGAGAAATAGTTCTTGATGGTAAATCTAGTTTCCGATATTAGCATCACGTCAATTTTTTCAGTATTCAGGAAGATTTCTAGCTCCTGTCGCCGTGCGACCAACCCGTTGGCATTCCAAGTAATTATTCTAAGGTTGTGATTGAATTTTAATTTGGCTGTTTACTAATTGAGCATAGCGATCCATCATGTTGTCTACAATGTTGAACATCATTGTTTGTATTCTATTGAACATTTGTTCTAGCATGTCACTAAGGTGTTGCATCTCAACGGATTGGTTGGGACTATATGTGTCTTTTGTTTTGCCTTTCATTATTTCAGCGTAGGTTGTAGCATTTCTGTTGTAAGTGCTGTGGTTTTTAGGTTGCTGTTTATTTTCTTCTCCAGTTCGATATGCTTGTTTGTTAGATGTTACTTTTGGTTGTATTTTCAATATACGTTCTTTATATTGCTTGTATTTTGTGCATCCTCTGTAACTAGCCGGATGTTTCTCATGACAGTTAGCACAAGTGGCTTCTGTATCTCTGGCTTTGGTGCATGTTGTAGTTGGATGATCGGCTCCACATTTGACACATCTGAACGGTCTGTAGCACTGGTTTTTGGAATGTCCGAATCTTTGGCATCTTTTACATTGTAGTACTTCCTTCTTTTTGTACGGTGCTTCAAAAGTTACCTTCATGTGATTTAAGAATTTTAGTTTGAAAATGTCCTTGTTATTTGGCTTAGGTTCAAGGTCTACGTAGAATAAGGGTAAAGGTTCTTTAGAGACTCGATGACGTACATTAACCAATTGTCTAACTTCATGTCCATGGTTTTTGAGTTCCTGTGATATTTCTGAGATATCTTCTGAGCTGTGGAGACCTCGTAGTACAACTCTATAAGCTCTTTCACTCTTTAACTTGTAGGTATAATGGCTGATGTTGTCTGTGATAAACCTATCTCTTATTGATTTGTATGTTTCTATGCTAGTTGGTACTATTTTCACTACGTGTCCCGACCTTAGTGTGGTTAAAGTATAAGTTTCCACTGATGCAATTTTTTGTAGTAGGTTTTTAAGCGAAGTTATATCCAAGACACCCGTTACAAATATCGGTTCCGGTTTAGGTGGCTTTTCTATTTCAACATTATCCATTTTAGCTACTTCATCTTCTAGTATTTCAAAATGATTTTGTGTAGGTATTGCATATGAAATAGTGTTTGACTTTTTCTTTGCGTTTTCGGTAGATGGTGAGTTGGTTTCTGCTCTTTTTCTTTTTACTAGCGGTATCCGGTCCTGTTGCCAGCTATTCTTATTTTTGTTAGATTCATTTTTGTCGTCAGAGTCCGTCATTATGCCACGAAGATTTACGTCTTTTGGTACAGCACCGACAGAATTGCTGCGTGTTTTGGTAATTATACTTTTATGTAGGGTTTGCTGTATCATAGTAGAAGTAATATTAGAATTATTTTTAAGTTTCTCATTCATTTTGTTCCCACAAGTATTGGACGAAATAACAGGTCACTTAGGGGTGACGCCTTTCCCTAAGAAGGCAGAATACAACTACGTTTGCCAGGTCCGTAGAGGTTGGCGCTAATGCTGTTCATCCATACAGCCATGCATCCATTTGGCACGTTTCCCACCATTGGATTTGGGTAATTTTTGGAGAGGTTTTCTTCCTCGCGATCCGGGCGATTAAGCCAAGATCCGTTCTTAAGTCATCTCTCAACTGTTTACGGATTAAGAAGGTCATTTCCTAACTTCTTTGCTTCCTGTAGGCTATGGCCATGCAATGTCGGGTTAGTTACCGCCGCCCGAGACTCGGCGTTGTTTGGAAAATTGGAAGAATATTTATTGGGCAAATAAGTAAAGCAGAGAAGGTAATGAAATAAGTGAAATGTTTCTTTGTGAGTATAAATAATAGCTTAAATGAGTCCAGGTTGCATATCTATAACGCAAGTTAGCTTATTGTTATATTGAATTTAACATTGGTATTTTTTCAATTCGAATTCCCCTCGCGGATATGTCATGACGCTCGGTTTTATGAAGGATCTTAAATTCTAATTCATAATTCTAATTAGGATCGGTTTATTAGTTTTAGACTGGGTGGTTGATGTCTCTATTACAGGGGTCAATCACTGTTCATGCAGGTAGTTTGCCTCTCAGATTTCTTCGAACTACGGTCACAGTCTTACTGCCCTTTGAAGCTTTGCAGCATTCGTTACTTCTACCTCCTTACTCAAGCTCATTGGAATTTTAACCAACCAAACAACTGCGTCATCTATATCGTCAATCTTCATTTAATATTCACAGTACCCTATTATGTTAACGAATTACCCAGAGTATATAAAATTACTGACTCGCAATATACGCAAAACATCAATACAAAATTATATTTTTACGCATTGAAAGGGACGAATGATACGATCTCGCAAACCGATGTTCGGGTTTATATCGTATCATCTGACTACAAAAGCTACCAGTTTACTTTTATTACATTTTTAGATCCTCGGTATCAAGTAATTTATGTCCCAAACACATTTTATTGAGGCGATCAACATTTGACCTCGTTGATATCATTTGAATTCATCATGCTTATGCTTGAATGGGATTTCGTGGAACAAAATATTTTAATAGAATACAATATTAATGTATACCTCGATTATCGGCACTTGATGGAACTTGTTGCAACACATTCTGGAAAAAGAAACTCACTTGTTTTTATTGCTCTAGTATATTTTCAAAGGTGATATGTGAAGATAGATCAGAATAGAATAAACTTTATTGTACACTAGTTAATACATTTTAAATTCAGGAATACAAAAGTTTAACGACCATGTATAAATAGCGACCTTATCGCTAAAAAGCAATTTCTTTCTTACAGGCAACTTAGTGATGTACCAATCGATTGTAGAAAGACAAATTCAGTTCACCATTTTATACCATTTAATTGCACAAAACTGTTTTTGTGTGACTGTGTAATTGTAGGTAAACTTATTGCACGACAACTTGAACGATACTAATAAAAAGTAGAGTAGTTTATTGTATGAGTGCGTTAACGCGTGTGTTTACTTGAAAGTAGCTGAGTTTTTTGGCTTCAGCAAGAACAAAGGTCGTGCGTTATTTACGTTTTTTTATTTAATCTGAGGTGTATCACTGAAGAAAGAAGAGAAGAAAACAAAGCGTTCGTTAAATAAGATGGAGCGCCATATAAAATACCATAAAGTAAAGAAAGAATATGAGCATTCCGCCGAAGGTAAATTGGGACACACTTAATCAGATTGCGATATTCAGATACATGTCATGATCATATTGGCGTATTCCAAATATGAATCTAAAACAAAAGTTTTTCGCTTCGCGTTCACTGAAGTTTATCGAGTATAGGAAGAAGAAGAGATGGTGCCATTGCAATTTTAGCGGCCTTTGAGAGAATATATTGTAGTCTTCGCAAGGATTTCGGCGATGCCTATAATATACCGATGCAAGTGATATCGACTGATCTCTGGCAACTGTGGACCCCAAGTCAAGGTATTATCAATATAAATCCCTATATCTTTAACACAAGTATTCATTGGTAGTGCAGTACCGTTAAATATTATGTTTCGTAGCTGTGTCCAGTCTATTCTTGACACCATCCTGGGACTGCCTACAACAATAAGTTGACTCTTAGAAGGATTCACTACAAGCCAATATTGATTATTCTATTTACAATCGTGCGCCAGATCGAGACTAATAGTTGAGAACGGTACCTATATATATACATTTGAAAATAATCTGCATAAAGGTCTAAAATGAATAAGATGAGCCGACTTCTTAAAACTTTTGATAACGTTAATATACTCACCCGGGTCCTTATTACGATTTCATTAACACATCAATCGTTAAAATCTGTTAAGTGGTTAGACGCTACGGTGGAACATATAAACATACACAGACTGCGAAAACTATTATACTCCCTTTTTGCTTAGACGTAGTTGGGTAAAAATAAATTAAGACTGAAATTCGTATTCAATAATTAATTCATTAATTTATTTAAAAGATTTAAGTTAAAGATTATATAAAACAACAAAAATCTAGGTATAATAATGAATCACCTGGCTTACCTCTTTATAATAGCCTTCTGTCAACTGTAGCTCAGACAGACAATACCATAACCTACATTGGCAGAATTAACTTTCCGCTCGGGCATAATAACGTACTATTATGAAACATTTAACAATCATGCAATTATTTCTTAACGCAATAGTGGTTTTATGTTTGAGTAAATTTCAATGGCTAAGATATTTCATTTTTAGTTTTTATTTTGTCAATAATAAAGTCGTAATCCTCTCTTAAGAGGAGACCCAAACCCAGTAGTGGGACATTATGGGTTGTTAATGAAAACTCAACTTAAATACAGTTAAAATTATTTAATTAACAACATACTCCTTCTTAAAAGACCGGCAACGCACTTGTAACGCCTCTAGTGCTGTGGGTGTCCATGGGCGGCGGTAAACGCGTACCATCAGGCGCAACGCCTGCTCGTTTGCCCCATGTACGTTAAAAAAAAACCGTACTAATCTTACCTTTACATCATTTATCAGTTACATTTCTCGTGTCACTCACGATGAACTCCGAAACTATCTAAACGATTTTCAGGTTTTTTATATGTGAATTTTGATGGTGTGTCTAGTATTAGATAACTAACATCACGCTTAGACCAATAGAAGCTGGGCATGATTGAAAAGAATCGCAGACGATGTTACACGTACTAACGTATTTATTTAAATAACAAAGTTTAAAAACCGTTAAAATGATTTTAAAGGCTACTGGAAATACGACGTTTCATTTGAAATTAAAAATAAATAAGCATTTAAAACTAAGTATCTTCACAGCGGATGCAGAAACGAAATGTGTTTTTCCTTTAAACCTACGAACGCCTGTGAAAACGTGTAATCCGATGGAAACTGTTTGTAGGCGAATTCTAATGCTGTTTGGTTTTCGTTCATGCAAACTACCGCATATGGGTTGTTAGTGTTAGCTTACATTTTATTTGTGTTTTACGTTACAAATGTGTTATAAATTGTCTTTAAACAACATGTTTTGGGATATGAAATGAAATAATAATATAGAAATTGAACAAACAGTTTGTTTTGATAGTTTGGATGTGTAACATACATTTTTGTTCTCACACACCTAAAATATAAATTCTATTGAATTTTAGTATTGTGTAGTGAAGTTTATTGGTGTATGATAACAGGTTAATCTTTGCATAATATAAATATGAAGTCACTTCTGCTGTCTGTTCACTTAGGTCTCTTAAACTATTCAACGTATTTTATTACAGTACTTAAATTGTATTCTTTTTAACATTCCATGCAGGTAATGTTATGTCCATCTTTATAGGATATAAATATATTAAGGATTTTTAAAGTTAATAATATAAACCGATTGTATATAAAAATATATTGTTGATGTACCTTAAAATAAACAAATGATGATAACAATGAAAATAAAGCTTATCCTGCGAGAAAACTTTGCCCTTCTATTACGAACACTGTAACGAACCACGCATATATGACATATGATATTTCTGTAATACAATACGCAGATATGACTGTAACACAGCGTATGAACTGTTAAGCCGTAATGCCTTTCTTGCAGTCTTATATTTTAGTGTAAAGATTCGACGCGTCTTTTGTATCGAGTATTGATAACGTTGTGACATGAATATTTGTGCCCCTAAGGAGTATTGAGCGTAGTGCTTTTTAATTTATGGACGAATGACTTTAGTGTGAGTGAGTGACTACAAAATATATTTTCTACCAGAGACACGGAATGAAACACGTATCATAAAGTGCAAATTCTATGATGCTTTTGCAGCGTTTGATACTCTTATATCTGTACAAGTTTATGGTCGATGTTAGCAGCTATAAAAATAATATTTCATAAAGACCTATAAAGTAGTTAAAACATGGAAGCATAACTCATTCTAAAATTAATAGTACTAGTTAAAATGTTTCATCCAATTAAGAAAGTTGCAAAATTATACGCAAGACAGTGTTAACCGACTTATTAATGTAACTTCACGGCCGTGTTTTTATTCTCAAAGTTATATTACTCGTACATTAAAGTCACCTTTGTTTTGTGAGTAAATTTATCTCCTAACAATAAGTTATTACCTTCTATTGAGCTTCGCGAAGTCAATAAAATGAAACGCGCCTTCATTCCAATATTTATACGAAGTAAAAGAAAGGGCCGGCTAAAGATTTATCTTCATTTTGCACTGTTTTTTAACGGCCTGGGTCCCTTAGAATCGGGGCCCACAATTTACCAAGTCAATTATAAATTGCTAGGTTGTGCTACATTCTCGGAATGTACTTAAAATTTGTTTTACAGGTTATTTTTATGGAAAAAAAGAACAAGTGTAATGACAACATTGCAATGATTTATTACTATTATTATATTTTAAAATATTTACTTATTTATGTATTAAAATTGTACATTTATAAATAGGTAGTAACGTTGACGTATGTCAGGACACATATTTTAATTTTTCATTAAAACCGTGGGAGAGTCATGCTTTGGCATGCATCTATCTATCATCATCTGGCCGGCTCGACCGGAACGATACCATGGCCTCACAGAAAACCGGTGTGAAGTAGCGCTTGCGCTGTGTTTCACCGAATGAGTAAGGATACCGGAGGCCCATATCCCAACCCCTTACCCATCACTATCCCCATCCCTCTTCCCATCCCCCAAAGTCCGGCAATGAACCTGTGACGCCCCAGGTGTTGCGGGTGTCCATGGGCGGCGGTAATCGCTTACCATCAGACGATACGTCTGCTCGTTTGCCCCTATCCCATAAGAATCATTGGTAAATTGTTTTCAATGATATCTTAAACAGAGTGGTAAGATAAAACATGACAGCTATGACCGCTACTTGGTATACGTGATTTTAAAGTTATTTTAATTTCACTGTTCAAACCTTCCTTAGACTACGACAAACTTTTTAAACCAATTTCAGCTAAATCAGCCCAGACGTTCTCTCGTTTTAGCGTGACAAACGAACTTTAATTACTTCTTACTAAATTTTTGAGCAGGTAAACAAATTGGTATATGTGACATTTGGATTTTCAAGTCATTTTTAATTTCACTGTTCAAACCTTCCATAGACTACGACAAACATTTCAAAACCAAAATCAGCTAAATCCGCCCAGCCGTTCTCGCGTTTTAGCGTGACAAACGAACTTTACTTACTTCTTACAAAATTTTTGAGTAGGTAAACCAATTCATCCCAACAGTTACACTCTAAAAGTCAGCCGTGTAATGGTCCATTTGGTTTTAAATCAAAACATACCCCTTGAATAGACTTCAAAACATTTTTTATTCACTATTTGTTTACCGTTGATTGAACCGAGCAAGTCCTCTATTTTCAGTTGATAGCAACCGCTTTTCCTTTAATATCCCCTTGGTCCTATAGTGATTTCCTTGCCAACTCGATTTTCCGACAATTTCCTTGTCCACAATTTTGTAGAAAATAAACAACTAGTTCTAGTTTGCATACCTATAATACTTTCATTTAACGGAATATTACTATTGAATGAAATATTCGATATTATAATTTTTTTGTGCATAAAATGTACGGTATACGTACGTTTTTAAACGGTTTTATTTATTATTTATTCTCTTCTTCTTATTTAGTCTTTTATACGGTTTTATTTTAGTCTAGTCTATGCATATGTTTATAATTCCCACGACTGTATTTCTATTTCATTATTTTTTTGGTTTTTAGTACATTTATCTTAAACATTGCAATATATGTTTTTAATATAAAACCATTTAACTTAAAAAGTTTTTTTACTTATTTTTATTTTTATTCTAAAAACATTCTAAATCGTGAATTATTTGACTGTTAAGTCAAAAGATACCTGTAAGATTTTGGTTTTCTTTTTTAAAACGGGTGGCCTTCTACATTCTATTACTGTAAATATTTTATACGTACTAATTAAAGTAGTATTTGACTTCAAAAAGTTTGTTACTTTGTAATAAATTGTAATTTAATACTTAAGACTCGTATATATAACTAATGATTTCCCTATGGAAATAGCTTCTATAAGCTAACAAGATAAAAAAATGTTATACTTATATACCATTCAATTACAGACTATTTTTCAAAATTTTCTAAAAATGACTCCTGGCTAGATCGAATTACCGCCCCAGTAACCCCTAAAACCTAATTTTCATGAAAATCGTTAGAGCCGTTTCCGAGATTCTGATTATATTTTCATAGAGTGCATTAGAAATATGCTATCTACCGCAGATACACTGAATTGTTGTTGTTATTATTACTTTTAAATATACATATAAATTACATTTTTAAATATGAAAATAAATACATTTAAAAATGCATATTATTATTATAATTACGGAGTAATGTACTACACAATGAAACTACCAATCCTGAATCGCGCCATAGAAGTTCTCGCGCTGATTGTCATATAAACAACACCCAATATCAACCGTTGGGCAGTGGCCCTCCAGGCATGATCACCTCACCTGGTTGGAGGATCCTTCCTTTGTGTTGAAGGGACATGAACCCTGTTCCTCTGTATTTACAAAAATTGCGCATCCAAAGGTATTAGATAAAAGTATTACTATGAAAAACGTATACTCATACTATTGCTACCTGACTGTTCACTAAGCAACAAGTCCAGTTGCTCCGTTGTTTTGTTTTTCATTGCTGTCGTTTTGAAGAATGAAGATTGAGTGGTAATTGTCTGAGGCTTATAATATTCCTGGAACGTGGATACAAACCATGTCAAGGGTCAATAACGGGTGTAGGTTTTTAATGATATATTTTTACAATAAATATTTGTAGGTACATATATATAAGCATACTTCCAATCCATATCTAAATACATAATAAAAAGTATATTTGAGAATTCTGATCTCAGTAGCGAGTATTTACTTCTCTGCGTTTAGATTTATTTAACTGATTTTAGCCTATAGAATATTATATGAATATTCGATGACCTGGGCTATTATTGTGAATCTGTTGACACCCCATTCATCAAAATTGGTTTAGTAGTTTAGACACTACTGTGGAACATACAAACATATAGATTGTTAAATCTATTTACTATAATAATTTATTATAAAGAAATTTATTTCATATAACTTTCTTCTATATTTCTTTTTCAGGAATGAAAAAGAAGAATTATGAAGTCATTTAAACTATTCTAGTTATTTTATCACATTATATACTTATACCTAATATTATTTAACATATTTGTATTATTAGTATTAACTGGAGATAATGACTGAACAAATTTAAATTATATTTAAAAACAAGAGACAAAATAAATTAGCTTTCATGGCATCATTAATAAAAAACCACAAACGTTGCTGAAATAATCTTGGTACAGAAAAATCAAAACAATGAGTGGACAGAAAAAAATATTTATATCTCTCAAGGCTTAGATATAATGACGTAAGCAAGTTATTGTTGACTGACGTGTAAATATATATATATGTACCTATATATCATAAATTTTTCAAGTTTTTTTTTTGTTTTGTCCATGTTTTATATATATTATTATATATATTTTTTTAAATAGTTACAAACGAGCAGACATATCGCCTAATAGTAAGCGATGCCCATGGACACAATACCACAATACCAGAGGGTATGGGGAGAGGGATAGAGGGATGGGGGAGAGGTTGGCGTATGAGCCTCCGCTATCCTCACTCACTTAGTGAAACACATCGCATGCGCTGTTTCGCACCGGTTTTCTGTGAGGCCGTGGTATCACTCCGGTTGAGCCGGCGCATGCTTGCGTGGCTCTCCCACGGTATTCTTGCAACATTTATGATCAATGAACAAAGCTCTTTCTCCTTTACCAAATAATTATTTTATCTATAATATACCGTGTAAAATAATGTTTGAGAAGTAAAGCATTTTCAGTTGCACCATATTTTTGTATAGAATCTACTGTTTTATTTATTTATATAAACTTTCTGCAAACATATTACACAAGGCGGACTTAATGCCACAGGCATTTTCTTCTAGTCAAACCTTTGGATGTTGCAAAACTGTGTATAGCAGGCGTATTTTTAAATAACACGATGGATTAAATGAAAATATATTTCAAAGCTAGCCCGCAGTGTAACCCGTGGTACATCATCAACTGCGGGCAATGCCGTAGGCCGAAGCTAGTCTAAAAAAAGTAGCCTATAACTCCTTGTATCATCATCTATGTACCAGTGGTCTCGTCGAAATCGGTCTAGCCGTTCCAAAGATTAGCCGAAACAAACTGACTGACAGATGGACATAGACAAAAATTAAAAAATATTTTTTTTATTTAAGTATCGTATATACTTTCATTTGCATTTATTGAAAAACTGTTAATTTGAAGTTACAAACAGACAGACAGACCCTAAAGATTTCAAGACAATCACTCAAACACAAGTACACATGCCTTTTAATTACATATACCTATCTTTAATTTGCATTTAAATCTAAACATATATATTTCAACAACAAGTATTCCCAAGATAACCTCCTGTAAACTGGTGATGAATTTAATATTCTATTAACTGTAGGCATATACTGACCTTGGTTTCATATATATTTCCAGTTCACTTCCTTGAGGGTCGTAAAGGGAATATGGTCATACAAATTGTTACCTACTCAAAGCTATTTGCTTTAATCTTGTTTTGTTACAGTATATTACAATATTCAGTAGCGTACAACATATTATTGCAAATACATGGATAAAAAGTACTTCAATTACACGAAAAAATTATAAAAACTATAACCCGACCACGTGAAAACGATTAAATTTAACGAGCCTATGTCACTCGGGTTATTATTACAAATCTATTGACTCGTTATTCATTAAAATCGATTCAGTAGTTTAGTCACTACAGTAAAACATATGGAGACTGCCAAAACTATTACCATTCCTTTTGGCTTCACCGTAATAGGGCGTAATGAATAAAAAGAAAATCCCTGCATTTATTTTACGTTAAGAGTCCTTAGTACTTCTATGCTATTCTAGTTTTACTTATAGACAACGTTTATTAATTTACTAATAAATATGTTTAAGAATATCAATTTTAAGATGTTAAATTTCTTATTATTATTTTTAGGATTTGTTCAGATAACCTTAAAAACTTATTTTCAGTACTTTTTAGTTTCTGTCATGTGTTTCACTGAAGTGAAACTGATTTCTACAACAGTGATGACTGAGGCGTGTGGTGGCATATTAAGAATACGGACCGTCGTTCTATTGTTTATCCGTAGGTGTCGTAAAAGCAAAAAAAGGAAGCAATCTGTAAAGAAAAGTATTTTCTTTTTTTTTTTAAAACACAATCTGTCTAGCCAGGGTGATATAGTAATCCAAAATTTCCTTTTCAATGAGCTTTAATTACTGTTGATGAGGATGGTGAGTTGAAAGTAACTGAATTACTAAACTTGTCGCGGTTTCTATGTTCATAAAACAAACTTTCACAAGTAATACTTTCTTGTTTTTACGTGTTGATTCTTATTGACACTTTGATTAATGATGAATAAAAATATGTAATGACTGCCTCGGTGGCGCAGTGGTAGTAAATGCGACTGCTGTGCTTGAGGCCTTGGGTTAAAATCCTGTGTCGGACTAAGTATTTGTGTGATCTATAACTATTTGTTTCGGAGTTTGGTTGTTTTATATGTATAATTGTATAAGTTAATTTGTCTGTATTTACAAAAAAGTATATAATATATGTATTCATATCAATAGTCTAGCACTCATAACACAAGCTCTGCTTTGCTTGATGTTAGATGGCGTTGTGTGTTAGATGTCTGAAATAAATATATATTTTAAATATATGTTAAAAGAAAATCCCTTTTTAAAGTATATTACTAACTAAATAACTGAACAATTTGATAAGGAGTAAAATGTTTCGTTAGAAGGAAAATATTTTTCAAAGTGTATTACTAACTGAATACCTGAACACGATAATGAGGAATTAAATTTTCGTGTTTAAAGAAAATAGTACTTTAAAGTGTATAGCTATAAATATTTAAAAATATTAACATACATGGTAAGGACTTATGTGTGCAACACAGATATCCTCATAATAACCCAGGTACTGACGGTATTTTTAAAGTTCTTTATGTAAGATGTTTTTAGTCACTAGATAAACATCTAGTCGGTAGATAAACATCTTACACTAGTGAGTCGTTGAAGAAGTTCCTACCTAGTTTAAAATAAAGGATTTATTTTAAAATTTTATATATATTTCTATTGAACCAAATAAACTCTGTCCTAAAACTAGTGTCCGTATACACTTTATATGTGTATTATTACAATTACTATTTAACAAGAAAAAGTAATGATAATTAAAATAATAAAAAAAATGAATAAAAGAGTTCATGTGATCTAAAAATAATAGTATCTGATCCCATATACTCCCAGAAATTTAACAAACTCCGCTGTAACTATAACAAAATTTTATTTACTAGATTTATTTTTTATTCAAATAAACTCAAGAATTCAACAACTCCAAAACTTCTCAAAACTCTTTAACATAACAATTTGAAGTGAACCAAAGGTATGTTCATAATTTAAGCGCGTTCTTCTACTTACAAAGTTAAATTAACCCATTACCTTTGAAGAAAGTAAATTACACATTCGTATGTGGTTCTAAAATAACACACGAACGTAAAATCATTAGGGAGTTGAACTGTCTCCGGAATAATTCCCTCTGGCTAAAATATTGCCTAACTTGTAGCCGTTTCTGACAAATGTCTTACAGGAAAATGTCTCAGGTAATACTTTAATGTGTTTTTCTTTTGTTTCTTAGGGTTGAATTTTGTTATAAGTACATAAAAAGGTTAATATAAAATGACTGGTTGTTAAATTATATTTTTAATACATATTATGAAATATTGTCAAAAAAATCTATGATAAGTAAGAAAACCTGAACATTTATAAATGTTTTTAAAGATAATTCTCAATTAAAATTATTAAAATAGGTTAATATCATAATTTCAAATTAATGTTTAAACTGTTTTAAAGATTTTTTTTTAAGATCTTAGCTGTCTCTTTATCTATAATTAATTTTTAAGACCCAACTATATTTATATACGGAATCCTGAAATAAATTGAAACTTATAAAATAATTTAATTACTTACCTATTTAATACTTTCTGCTCTTGTTAATGTCTTCATACTCTTTCATTTTTCGGTATAACGTACTACTCACATTTTACACAGCATAAATTTTAACTTTTCAAGTTCATAGTAAGTATTAGAGTTTCTAAATTCTATACGAACACTAATAATTATTCAAACTACTTTGGTAGAGACCTAATAACAGTTAGCCATTACAGATTTAATAGTAATAATATAGTCACAACCACTTATACGATATTCAGTTCAAAGTTATACATTAGTTTCGCACTCGTAGCTAACGCAATGACCGTCGTAGCGAGCGCACTCCGTAGCGGACGACTTTCAACTGCCGCTACGAGTCCCCTACGCCGTACTACGTTTACTTGAGTACGATGACAATTTTAATGCCCATATTTCTTATAATCCTTTGATCCAACTTAATGTTTAATATAAAAAGATTTAAAAACATCTAACAATAATTTAAAAACTCATTTTAAGTTGGATATTGTATTACAAAAGTATTAAAAAATACGAGCACAAAAGAGACTTAAATTTTTATTTATCCTTTTGTTTTACAGACATCAAATAGTCAAATCAATAATAATATTATTATATTATCGATTATGTTTTTTGATTCTGCGTTATAAACCCCATCCAAGACATGGAATATTGCACGATTTAAACGGATTTTAGTGGCCGCTCAGTGCTTGAATTTGACCATGTTTCATTAAATTTATTTCTGCCAGTCTGCCTCCGTATATATTTTGGTTGTGTCAAATATAGTTTTCCTTCTTTCCCATAATTTTCGAAAAAAGGGGTACAATGATTTTATTTCACGCATTAATATAAATATAGTAGCTATATTACGGTGTGCAGATACTTTTCCTCCTGGCTTTTTTTCCCAAACCAAGTTCAAGTCAGTTATAAGTCGACTACAGTAATGCTGAGCATCGATTTTTAGCTTGAAGCGAATCCCACAACCTAAGAAATAGGCGATATCAGACATACATAAAAAATTTCGACTGCCTCTGTGGCGTAGTAGTAGCGTATGCGACTGTTGTGCTTGCGGTCTCGGGTTCGTTTCCCGGGTCAGATCAAATGTTTATATGATCTGCAAATATTTGTTTCGGAGTTTGGGTGTTTTCTATGTGTCCACACATAGCTCATTCCTCGTTAGGAGTGTTAATAGACTCCATACTTCTAAATGAGGGCAGACGTGAGTAGGCGGGCAAGGAGAATTATAGTAATGGTTTCCACACAATCACTTTATTATAATCCTTAATAGCGAAATACAATCACGATAATAAATAGTGGTATATAGTTGACGATTTAGGTAAGACACTCCAGCGAATATGTGATGCTAATGCGAGATGCTAATCGATAATGCTTGTCCGCCGCCCGGGTTCCATTTTATTAACCATCCACCGTTCTTTATGGATGGGATAAAATCACTGTTGCCTGCGATTCTTGTCTATGGCTTAATACATAAAATAATCGACCACTACCAATTATTCAAACGTGTGAATATTATTTTAAAGCTGCAATGATTTTTAACCCTTTTGTCATCGGTCGCGCGCTCCAATGCTTGATGTTGCGTCAGTGTCTAACTTCCGACACTTGAATGTTGCCAAGTAAAATAAGTGATGCGTCTTCATTTATACAATATGTGTTTATTTACAAAAAAAAGTATATATATATATTTACATTAATTGTCTATTCCCATAACACAAGTTCTGCTTAGCTTAGGACTAGATGGCATTGTGTGTAAGCAGGCCGAAATATTTAGTATTTATTATTATTATTTTAAATGTCGACATATAGAAACATTTAGGTATTCCAATGTTACTCTTTAATGTCTCCTTTTCAAGGTTAACTTACAAAGTGTGTTTTAAATCTGATTTTCTAGTTAATATAAAATTCTGCCTACGTATTTAAGAAATACTTAAGGTAAGTGAAACCGCTTTATATTTCAGTGATTATATTTTATTAGACCAATACCTCCTTTCTAAGGAGAGGTCTATGTCCAGCAGTGGACTGTTAAAGGATGATTAGATTTTTAGACGTGTTAATGTAGGTAATTAACGAAATGTTTAAAAGTTTTTGGATTTACCATAGCTCTTTACCTAGTGATGAAGCTTTTTACGTAATTGACTCAAAAAACTACATTTTTTTTAAAGGTAACACCTCATTGAAATATACCTTACGTCACGGAGGATAAACGTGCCTCCATGGAAGTAGAATTGTACTGATTTCAGCACGAACGAGCCTTGGGTGGGGCGGTTCTATCCTCGCGCATATGAGTAACCTAAAATGAGTGCCGTAGGCTCATTGATGCAGAAGCATCTCACTAGACGGCCATAGTGTGGGTCACCATGGTGGAATGTTGCATTAGCTGCATTCGCAATGAATATAGTGACCACCACTCTTTGATTCTGCTCTAGCTTTCCATACAATATAATAGAGTTACCTTGGCAAGCTCATTTATAAAAAGAAATAAAACTAGCATAAAGAAGACCCAGACTCAGGACGACAAATGATTTTTTAAATTGGTCGTTGGGGGAATTGAATTCATAGCACTCTACGCAGCAAAAATTGGCAAAGTAACCGTTTTAATTATTACGCTATCATTCAATTGAAGTTGTTATTCATTGAATTCACTATATTCTGTACTACTAACATTCCGCTTTCAAAAAGACAATCACAAACAAAATATGTAATAACTTATACCAAGTATATTGGTCTCTGTTCTTATCTCTTAAATTGGGAGGCACTTTACCAGATTACCTGTAGACAACATGACTATCTTAAAACACGTAACATTTCCTAATGTACAAAACGTCATAACAATCTTAATTTTTTTGGTGCCACTTGCAATCTTACGGAAAGGACTTATGGCACATCACTTTAAATTATTATACTTAGAACATTTATTGTAATTAGATATCCAGGCACTTAAGTGACTTTTATTTGATTCGGAAATATAAATAAATATAATTATAATCTTATTTCATATGAATTTGATCATATAAATCTACGGAACTCTGGAATTAGGTTTTGTTTCAAAAATACTTTCGTAGAATCAAGTAAATTTACTTTTATTATGACTGCATGTTTGAAACGCCAAGAACGTAGGAAAATGGTCACTTTTGTCTAGTGTCGCGTACCTATATTAGTCTGTTCGATTCCCGCCCAGTATAAATAATGTGTGATGAGCACAAAATATGTACACCTGTGCCATTTCTATTATATTAGAAATCCTCTACAATAAACATGCATTAATAAATGCTTAAATTTAGATAAGCCTTCCAAAAAAGCATTAATAAATATTTTCACAGTTAATGAACAAAAAATGAATTGATTTCTTTTATGACAGTCTTCTGTAACTTATTTTCTCTTTTAACAGTTCTTTTTTTTGGAACAATAATAAAAATATCTTTATGGACAAAAAAGTCAACGCTTTGGAAGAATTTAATATTTATTTGATTATTTCGATTGATCTTGTTACAAACAGCCCTACGAAGATTTTATTTGAAATGCTACGTATTTGAAAACACTAAAAAATTGTATTGTTATTGAAATTCCTCTCGATAAACAAGTGCCCGTAAATATTTTGAGTTCCGAAAAATATTTTGCAACTAAAATCAATACTGCTGTCGCTACTTAAAAAAAAAATATTAGGTGAAATACGTTTTGACCTGATGCTTCTTTTTAACCGACTTATTATTATTTATTTCAAAATTTCAGTGCAAACTTACAGTACATTACCAAAACGTTTGCATACTGTGAAGTAACTTTTTTTTATCAAAAAACAAAGAAAACTGAAATAAAAATAATGATGATTAATTGATACATGTGTTGGTTTTGTGTTTATTTTCCTCAGTCCGTTTGATCTTCGTCTTAGAGCAACTGCTATCGCTTCCTGTTGGGTGACCAGATCTACAGGTCTGAAGTGCAAGAGATACTGTAATGCGGCGGATTGAGTAGTTTTATGCCTCCAGTACTTGCTACCGCAGCCGAGAGTTGTAGAGAATCATTTTACGGGTGGTTAGTTGCGTTCTGGGCCACTATACAACTGATCCGTACGTAATGGAGGGTCTGATAACTGCAGTCTATAACCAAAGTGTGATCTTTAGATTGAGACCCCATTTTTTACCAACTAGTCTTCTACACTGATTGAAAGTTATACTGACCTTTATTGTCTTTGCTTCGACGTGACTCGCCCAGTTCAATTTGTTAGTGAAAAATAATGCTCAGATATTTTACTTGAGTTGACAGGGTGAGATTGGTGTTGAATAATTTTCGGAGCTGTAGTTCTGGTAACTTCCATTTGGTGGTGAAGAGGATGAGTTCTGTTTTATACGACATAACCGATAGCAGTGTATCCTCGATCATTTAATCTCTGTTTCGGAGTTTGGGTGTTTTCTATTTATAATATGAATGTATTATAACGTTATATCAGTCTTTGGGAGAATGGGTCCCTTCAACACAAAGGGAGGTCCCTCCGACCATGCGAGGTGATCATGTCTGGCGGGCCACTGAGGCCGAGGTTGCTGGCTGGCTGAGACTTGCTGTATGAGCGAACATGGTGGTGGCATGCTGGTGCTGCTGCTTTTGATCTGCTCCTTCGAAGGCTGCTTTCTATTACGTCGGAACGCACTATTTGATTTTGTTAATTAACGTGCGGTGCAAAAGTTGCCCGAATAATCATAGATGTTACACATCATAAACGATAACTAAAAGGTTTGCTCATATATTTTGACGCCAATCTTTAATCTGTTTAACATTGTTAATGCTTAATCAGGCGTTCCACATCCCTGTTCGATATAATTTTTGTCACTTGATTAGGCAGTTATTGATGCGTATGAAACTCGTAAGATAATTCAATATCGCTTACTCGATTTCTTTTTTTTTCCTTCGAGATTTTGTCAACCCTGCATACAGGGCTACGTTGGTAGTCATCTTTTATGGCATTTTTCTACAAGGTAGTGAAGTACACATTGGCTTTGCCGCTGATAGAGTTCTAACATATTTTATATTACTTATAGATAAATGTAAATATAACTATTAACCATAACTGTAATAGTGATGCAACTAGCTTACAAGATTTCTAAGCCTCATGAATAAAAAACAAAAAAATAATAATTACGTATTCCCTAAAACCTTACTTCTTATACAGTTTTGACGTAAGTTACTGTTTTATGTTGTTATTAGCAAGTGGTTGGTTCTTGTACATATTTTGGAGAAACGGTATCAAATTTTTTTCAGAAAGGGTTGATATTCTTTTAAAAAAACAAATTTAAAACCGATTTTTTTCGACTTATTGTTTAGATAGCTTTATAGGTGACTGAAATATAGTAGTAATAGAGTATTTTTACTTTTCTAATTCATTTTTAATTTATTTTGAAAACTAAAGTTCATTTGAGAAGTCCGTTTCTCTTTTAAGTTTACAAAATGATATTTTTAAGTTATCTCTGTAAGCCTTTAAATTTTGACGCGTGCATAAATGGCTGCGAAACAACAAGTGAGTTCGATGTTTTAATGATAAAACTTTTATGGAGCCGATTGAGTGAGGTTTCATGTCAAACAAAAGTTTTTTTATTTTTTTTATTTGAGTGAGTATTTTGAACAAAAAATTAAGCACTCTAGAAATTTCAAGCGATTTGATTTTAAATGATACGTATTTATTTTTGCAGGTAGTGGTCGCAGTATGGTCTCTTCTCTGAATGTCTGAACTATTTGGGAAATGAAATTAGGAATTCTATTGAATAACATGACAAAACTACGGTAGCTATACAAAACTATTTTAGTTCCAACCATTAATCAAGCGTTAAAGTAGACTTAGCTTAGCTTCAGTTCCAGGCATTTCAACGCCTAACTTAACTTTAACTGTATGAAACGGGATTTTTTTAAGTTTAAACCACTTGTAGAAGAGTTTTAGAACATAAGTATGCATTTTATAATCACTGGAAAAAAAACTAGTGACTAAATTGTTATCACTTTAATGAATATGTTTCATACAAAGTTTTAGCAAAACAAAAATATAAAAAGTTATGGTCTGAGATTTATTGCATTCCTTTAACTTTATAAATTTGACGGCATACACAGTTTCTAGCGAAATTTAATTTCAGATCTATAAAAAATCATAACTAGATATTTTAAGATGCCAAGACAACAACATCGTGAAAAATAATACCAAAAAATCCCTTCCTACATTATACTTCTTTTTTTTTCTTTGCGATATTATCGCCCAAAATGGCTGAGTTCACTGGGATCCCCAGCTTAGATTCCTTGGGGATCTCTTTAATTTTTCCTCCACACTATCACACAGTACAATCCCCTAGATGATATTTTGATATTTGTTTCCATGTTTATACACTAGGGGATTTATTTGCGATTTATTTTTTGTCAATATAACGTCCACTAGAATCCACTGCATAAATGACCTAGGTGATTTTATTTGAAATTTTTGCCTACATCGATCTCATTTTATCCAGGGGGATTTAATCTCATATTATCATTTCGTGGAATAAATTATTACACAAAGTATCTACTTCGGAAAAGTTTGAATCATACGAGTACATGCAATATTCATTTCAGGAACTAAAAGATCAATTTTTGTATAAAACTTTTGATATTATAAAGTTAATTTACAGACAAAGGTGAGTACATCCTTGTATTTATTTTGTACCATTACATTTTAAATGGAATATTTTAAGAGAATAAAGAATCTGAAAATGACAAAGTTTGAAGTTGATTTCGTTAAATGTAAATCAGTTTGACTTTTGGCTGGGCCATTGATGTTGATGTTACTCTTGAAAAAATCCTTCCTCCAGAAACTGTTTAATTAACTGTCGTTATTTAGGAAGCTTAGGTATGAATTCAGAATAGGTATCTTTTAGTTCTCGTGATTTTGGAACCACTAAGGTGAATGAACTATTCATATTTATATTAAAAACTCGAAAGTCGTTCTGCCTGCCTGTTATGGTTTTACTGATAAACGGATAAACAAGGGCGGAGTCTCGAGCAAACATTATATATATATTTATGTTATTTAGAATAGTTTCTTACAAATAAACATGTTATACTTGACAAAAAGCTCGTCCCATGCATATTAATTAAGTATAGTGTGAAAAATGATTATTTTTAACATTAAATTATTTTGCCTCATCAAGTTTAACAAGACAAGCTAGTAGACAAAACAAAATTACTTTTCTGTTTAGAGTTCCTATAATTACAGTATATTAATCATTTATCTATAAAGCTATAAATAATAATTTTGTTTAAAATGTTCTTAATTCTAAATCCGTCGCAGAAACTTTTATCTTAGTCTCAGATATCCTCTAAGCAAGTATTAAGAAACAACGACCATGATAAATCATGATAAATTACTATAAACTGTTCTTTATTTCATAAGAAACTTGCAGAGGTAGAATATTTCTTTTCGGGATACCTTTAATAAATCAATTTCAATTGAATTAGATTTTGTTTTAAAGGAATAAGACAAAATCCTGAAATATACACGCGCAACAAACATAAGCAGTTGCTTTGGGATTCTCTTTGCTTTTTAAAATCTGTTAAAAATATGTAACCATACTTCTTTTCATTGCACAGTTACACATTACTACTTGAGTTGTATATATTTCGAACTAGTTATACCATTAGTGGTCTGTCTGCCCGTGACCACGAGCGGTATAACCCGTTCAAATTGACGGGATTTGGAAGGCATAGGAACCTTTTAAATAATGTTATCCCGAATAAGTATCGCTGTATAACAAAAAGTGAGGTTGCTCCAATCAGGTGAAGTGATCATACCTGACGCTACGCGGCCCAACTGTTGGTGTTGGTATATTATATAGTTAAATAGAGTTAAGCATTGTTGCATAAAACATGTGACAATCCTTACCCTACCTACATTAGAAATAATAAAAATAACATGTTATGCATTTACAACTCCCCCAATTAGTGTGTAGTATATTGACACCCTTTGTTAAAAACACCCATGAGAAATTACTGATATCCAACTGTTTTTTGGCGTTTGAACGAATCCGAAAAAGTTCCATATAACTAGGAAAAATGATTTTTCGAATTTGATGTATCAAAACTATTATTTTATATATTGTAAGTAGTGTTAAATCTTTCTTGATAACTTAGGTATAGATAAGGAAATATAACATAAAATTATATTAATTGTCGATTATCGGTTATTGTATTCGCTAATTTAAACTATACACTATCTGTTAGGTATGAAGATTAAATTATTCCTTACTTAAAGAGATATCATATCTTCAAAAATCTATTTAATGAAATGTTATACAACGTTTTTTACGCGAATACTAAACATTTTCAGGAAAATCTCCAAAGAAAATGATTTACTGAAACAAATTATCGTGAACACAATATTCACCCTAAGCTCTGTTTATGCAACATCTTAATTTCTTGGAGTAGACGTAAAGGCAAATCAAATGTGAGCTCGTTAGCTGTTTGAGGGATCAGATATTCAGCATGTTTCATTAATTTTAATGGTATGATATTTATTTAATACATATTAAGAAGTCGTGAATATTTATGTATGTGATTATGTAAGTTACCTGTAAGTAATACAATTTGGATGAGAACATATATTATACACAAATAATACACGACCTCATTTTTAAAACTGCACAAGAAGCAGCAACGATTTAAGAATGTAACTAAATGAGAATTTGTGATTAGTGTTACAAATCATATAAGACTTTAGCTGTATCTGCCAAAAGACTGACCGGACCTATCAGTGATTTTAACAACAAGTGGTGAAAGCAGCCTTGGGAAAAAAAATACATGTGGCACTCGGTGACTGCCGCGGTAAAGCTATTGCATAGCATTTTTTATCAACTTATGCAATTATAATTATATATTTATTTTATTTATGCATGATTTTTTTTTTTGATATTTGAAAAATAAAAATAAAAATAATAAGTTCTAGTATTTATCGATAGATGGAAAAACTAAAAAGTATCACCGCTGTGCCGGTCGGAATCGGGGGTGTTAGGTTTTTTTCGTTACGGAATTTTCATGATTCGGTCTCCACGCTTAAGGCCCGCAATAGGAGCTATGCAATAGCTTAATAAATAACGAATGAAACTTTTGGGCCAGTAATGAAAGTTTATACGGAGTCGTTGCGGTGGCCTACCCCGCACAAAGTATGATATAGATGTTTAAAGCGGCAAAGCGACTACTCTTAACCTAGACTCTACCGGTCAAGCAAAAAAACATACTAGGTATGGCCATAAATACCGTTTCAATTAAAAATAATCAACTTTTGAATTTGGAATCTGTTATTTTTATACGATTATTTATTTTTTTCCAATTTTTGCGGCATTATATTGTAAAATATTTTGTTACATTAAAATGGTCATAAAGAGAACCGAATCGCTGTGATTGCATTACATAAAGTGGGTATGTAGCCAAATTCAAGTTTTTAAATCCTCCACACGCCTGCTATTAGTCAAATTTTTGTGTACCGGGCTATTGATAGGTACAATGAAACCTTCTCTATTTGTGACAGAAAACGATCTGGCCGTCCACATAGCGTTCGTACAAAAAAGGCTATCAAAGCAGTAAGGCAAAATAATCATAGAACACTTGTACGAAAGCAAAAAAAAAATCTCGGTAGAAGAAAATAACATCTATAATTATGTCGAGTATTTTAAAAGATGACTTACTGGTTATTTCTGAACTAATAAGAAAAATAATAAATATGGTGGTTAAATGAAAACAACTACTAAAGGTAGGTCACAGATTTTTTTTGTCTTCGGAAGAGAAATTTTTACAATTGAGCACTATTTCAACAAACAATATGACTGTATTTATGGTGAAAGGTCTGAAGAAGCTTCCCGAATAGTCAACTGAGTACAACGTGGGCATTACCCGATTTTAGTGATGATTTGGTGGGGTGCTAGCTATAAATAAGTGTCTGAGCCATATTTTTGAGAAAAAGGTAGAAAAAAATCGACAGAAGTGTATCAGGATACCATTCTTGACAAAGTAGTTAAGCACCATTTCAGCACAATTGATAGCTGGCCTCAACATTTGAAAGACTTTATTGTAGCCAATGGACACCATTTCAAATAAGATTAATATAGTATTTGAAAAGACTTTATATCAATTAATTAAACTAACAGTACAGTACACTACAGTAATATTAATAAATGGTATGTACAAAAAAAATGGTTTTCTTTGTATCAATATTTATGGCAAGACTATGACATGTTTAGGCCACTCACTGAACTAAAATTTTGAATACTCAACTTTCTTCCACAGTGCTTTTAAAAAGTCAGTCAATATTTAAAACCATTAACACAATGATCAAATGGAACACTTAAAAATAACCTGTCGTAGCAGATGGTCCCTGATATTAACGAGCATCTAAATAAAACGTACAGTTTCGTAAAGGATATGAGTTAAATATTTTATTTATGCATCTATTAATGTTATTATCTATTATTTTTTTTTTTTGCCGAAATATCTGTTTAATATTTATAATTATTATTATTTGCTCAGAGACCAACATTACTCACGTATTTAATCTACAAATAATTTGTTTACACACTCTTGACGACAACAACTATGTCTGTTTTTTTTTCTCCTGGGGCGACCTACATATGACGCTGTCTGAGAAAAACATCCAAAAACAGGTCACGCTCCAGTCAGCAATCGCTCACAATGTAGTGTAGATACGTGATGTGTAACTGAGTGGAACAATGTTCTCTTTCATCACTCAAGGGCTCATAGCTACTTACTAAAAGATATTAACACACACATTAATGAACATTTCTAATCAGAAGAAACTGGTGGAATTGTCAACTATACATTTTGTCAGCTATGTGAATGCTTGGTCCGCTGGTGATTCAACGACACATATCGATAAATGAGTCTGGTCTTATTCGTAACCTTTTATACTATGACACTAGTAAATTTACATTCGATGTTAGTTAGTGTTCTAATCTTTTGGTTTTTAAGACTGAAGTTTTTTATTGATACTGAGGAAAATTGTTTTGGCATTGTACTATATATCGGGTTTCTTTGTTATATATCTAAGTGAATATAACAAAGAAACCCGCATGGCAGTAATTTATTTAACTGCTTATATATTACTGTAACTCTGCAGACGATATTGTGATTGATGATTCAAATTACATAATTATGTTAATAAATAATAATCAGCAAGATGTTATTATATGTCTTTTTAAATTCTTTTATGAAAAAATCAATGAACAACATTGCTAGAGAACCATCTCATATATGAATAAACTAAATCCACAGCATGTTTTATCACAAATCAGAATGACTGATCTCTGACAATCTGGTCAGCTTTATTCCTTCTTAAATGCATTTAGCGATCTGAACTAAGACGCTTACGTTTTCGTTAGGTTAAAATAGAGAAAATAATCTTGACTTTGTTAATTCAAATTTCTCACTTGTTAGCTATACTTAACTTAACTTACTTTTAACGATTATTTTTAAGTGTGAATGTATCTGATTTTTGTTTCAAACACGTTCTTTCTTTCTTTCTTCCTTTTAACATTGAAATGATGAATGAAAACTGTAGTTTAGAGATTTTACAGCTACTAAGACAGATATCCAACGATGCGTTGAATCCTCAAATCACCATTTTATGAGTCACCTTGCAGCCTTTCAGATCTTTACCTCTTTCCAAGTCGTTAATTAATCCTTGAATACACATGTTTTTGTGGCTGTTCTCCGAAAAACTAACCATTGGCAGCAAATAATTGTTTTATTCTATTAGTTCTGATTATTAGTTTCCTTGTTTTCCCTTAGTACAATAAATATACGGCAACAAAAAAATACTCTTATTCGCTAAATTCTATGACAATCCAAATATGATAATAATAACAATAAATATCCAAGAAATATGAAATTTTTGGGAGAAAATATGTATTTACTTGGATAACTACAAAAGTGCTAGCTTTTATTAATTAATAAATCTGATTGAACGTTTTTCATCCTTGGTATTCCTGTTTTTCTTGTTGCTTTTTGCTAAAATAGTAATTACGTGTGCTCAACAAAATGTTTTATACTATGATTATATTTTTTTGTGCCACTGAAGCGAAAGTAAACAATTAGTTATCATTGAAAATAAGAGTCTGATATAATATTACATTTGAAATCAAAACCAGGAAACACAGGAAAATGAAAAGTTTATGTAACTTACTTGACTAAATCTGTACTAATATTATAAAGCTGAAGAGTTTGTTTTTTTTTGTCTGAACGCGCTAATTTTAAGAAAACTGATCCGATAAAAAAAAACAGTATTGGATAGTTTATTTATCGAGGAAGGCTATATATCATCACGCTAAGACCAATAGGAGCGGAGCCTCAATGAAGAATGTTTAGAAAACGGAGGAAAATTATTAAGATACGAGTAATAGTAGACGTAAACGAGGTTGCGATGGTCAGTTAGTGTCATATATATGTCATGGATGTAACAGGCTTTTCCAGTTTAAATTCCAAGTCTATTGATCTCGAGGTTCACCTTAAATTTACTCTACATTTTGCCGATATTTTTCGCTTCACTTGACAGTGCTCGTCGTTAGGTTTGCTTTTCTTAGGATAACTACAGACCTACAAGGAATTCATTACAGATCAACCATTTCACAGATTGCTTAGAATCATGTTACGTCATAATATATGCATTGTATAGTTAGAGAGGAATAAAACTCACAAATGCCCTAAGACTTATAATTCTAACTAGATTCAGATTTAGATTAGTTAAATTAATTTAAAACACAACAAGATCGTTTCAAAAATAGCATAACGAAATGATAAAGCGTTGAGCTCGTTTCATATTCATGAGAAGAAGTCAGCTAGAAAGTTATGAGATGCCACATTTCTTGAATTCTCAATTGATTGCAATATTCAAGTAGATGGTTCTATCTATGCAGTGAGAAAAACTTCAACGAATATGCAGTTTTATGGGTGTATTTAGTAGTGAGAGTGAATTCACCATAAATAACTTTATAGACATATATTTTTTCGATGTAATATATTAAAACAAAATGTAGAGTAACATATAAAGCCTATCGATTTATTTTCTACATTACCTTAAAAGCCTAAAGGGAGTTCATTTACTACAAAAATGAGTAAATATATAAATCGTAATGAAGCATTTTATCACGTTACAGCCAATATTTTTATTTAATTTATTTATCTTTAATGTACTTCGTGTAAGTACATTAAAGATGGAAAAAAGAATTGCAATATCCAAATGTCGGTCTTGTCGATCAATATCTTTAACAGAGAACATTTGTCATTTATATTAGGGTAACAGTAGTAAGGCACATAAATCATAGGTGCATTATGAACACGGTTATACTGGCACACACTCTTGACCAGAATCACTAATCTGATATCAGACCAGCAGTCCATCGCTTATCTAATATAATTCGTCACACTTTATAACTTATTTTTGTTTACTTAAATAAGATACTTAGCGGGATTTGCTTAATGATCCGTGAACTAACATAATATTCAACGAAATTATTCAAGTTTCTAAACAGGAGTGACTTTACTACTTTTTATAATTCGAACAATACTTTCATCATAGCTCTAATATCTATTCAGATTATGTATGATCATTCTTTGGTGAGACCATAGGCTAAATGAGGCAGAAGCATCTCAATACGCTGCTATAGTGTGGGTCACTACGCTGCAGTATTGTATTGTTTGCATTCGTAATGAGTATTGTGACCACTAGGATACTGCTCATGTTTTCCATCAGGCAGAGCATAGTTACTTTGTCAGGCTTTTTAATTTAAATATAATAGTAGGTATCAATAAAACATAGAATATATTATATCCATAGAAGCTAATAAATCTTGATTGAAGCAGAGCAGAAAGTTCTATTGCCCACGTAAATTTATTCCCAGTCACGGTATTGAAGTTAAATGTAAAGCCCAATAGAAAGTAACTTCATTTCGTTCCTCGCTTTTAGTTAAGACCTGTTGCAGTAGTGATACCCGGATTGTATGCTGGGTTGAAATTGAATAGTTTCGTAACAAAATATTTCCTCTATATACAAATACTCTATTTATATAATATGAGTATATATTCTTATTTTTCCAACCAATTTTAATACACCAGGGACTACCCTATACTTTCCACGTCTTTCTTTCCATTCCATGGTTGCCTGGAAGAGATTGCCTTTGGGCGATAAGGCCGCCAATTGTACCTACTAGTTTTGTGTTACTTCTTCAAGTAATCTGGTGTACAATAAAGAGATTATTATTATTAATACTTGCTGATTTGGTGACCAAAATTTAGATACACAAGTTCTTACAGAGCTTTAATTATATTGATTTGCAATACTTTTTCGTAAATATACAGAAATCGCTTCGTATGAGTAATATGCTGAACTTTCCTTTGAGTTTTTATATTATTACTATTATTGTTTCTTTACAACAACCGCGAGTAAAAAAAGGCTAAGTTACTCCGTTCATCATTAGCTATGTGTGAGGGAAAGTCCCGTCAAAATCTGACCATATGTTCCATAGATTAGTCAGAACAAAGAAATAGACAGAAAGAAAAAATGCTGTTTGATGTAAGTACCTCATATACTTTCAAATGCAATAATTGAAAAGCTGTTAAATTGAAATTACAAACAGACATTTCAATTTTATTTATTTGTATAGATGAATAGATTTATAAACTCGAATGTATTTAAATCCTCTTTTATACAAATGAATAAAATTTTATGTTCAGAAATTAACATTACGAATATTTTGCTGTACATGATGGCAATTTCATTTTAGTACTTTTGATCAAACAACTAGACTTTTATTTTATTAAAATGCTTAATAACTTCATTTCACTTCTTTCAAGTATTTTCTGTAATGAAAGTGTCTGATTAAATAGTTTAATTTAAATACTTTTTCTATGTTTAACGTGAATTTGACATTGTGAAAAACAAGAAAATTTATTTGAAATTTTAATAATTAATTTTGTAAATATGCAAAATATAAATTGTTTTCAAATATAAAAACACAAAATTGTAACGAGACCAGTACGAACGTGCATTCATTGCCCAACACAAAGCAATGTTTCCAAAATAGATACGGACGGTTGGGTACGAGTTATTTTAGCTTTGTACCTTTTTTAAATAAAGGCTGCTATCTACCTAAGCGAAGTGTTCCAATTGGAAAATATATATAGTACGAAATCCTTTATTTGTAAATGTTTTACAAAGTCATCATAAATACAAAAGTATTTTTGAATATTCATACTCTTGTACATTTACTGAGATTTTGATTTAAAAAAAATCTAAAGTCACAAATCAATATATAACAAGTATAATTTTAAGCTTCAAGTTTTATTAAGGAACATTAACTTGGACAAGGTGAATAAATAAATAAATTAGTAAATTTTGGTGAAATTAACCTCTAATTGATACTAAAACACACGTTCTCTCCATAAAACAGGGTACAGGCCCTAAAAACGCCATTTTGAGAACCCGATAAAATCTACTAGATCCGGAGGGGGTGGTTTACCAAATTAAAATGTTTCAAATTATACAGTAAAGTCATTTAAAGGGTCGTTATTTCTGTGTTATAACAATTTATCTATTGCAATTTATTTAGAAATATTTAATTAATACGATTAGGCATACATTTTGTAACTGATAGAACAAAACAGACATCAAAAAAATATTTTATAGTTATTTATATACGTATAAAATATTTTATAGATCTTTATTACAGCTCTGTCAATGAAGAGTAAATTTTATGCCTAAATGTTCGTATGATCTGCAAATATTCGTTTCAGAGTATGTGTATATTCCATGCATAATATGTATGTATTTACAAAAAAAACATATGTATTTATATCAGTTACCTTGTACCCATTATATAAGCTCTGCTTAGTTTGGGACTGGATAGCGTTGTGTGTTAGATGTCTGAAATATTTATTTATTATTATTACTATTCACACTTTGATCACATATATATACATTTTTATACCGTGGGAGAGCCACGCTTCGGCATGCATAAGTGGACTCAACCGGAGTAATACCACGGCCTCGCAGAAAACCGGTGTCAAACAGCCTGTGCTGTGTTTCACCGAGTGAATGAGGATACCGGAAGCCCATACCCCAACCCCTTCCCGCATCCCTCTCCCCATCCACCAAAGGCCGACAACGCACTTGTGACGCCTCTGGTGTTGGCATGTGTGGCCATGAGGGGCGGTAATCGCTTACCATCAGGCGATGCGTTTGTTCGTTTGCCCCATAATATGTAACAAAAAAACACATTCAAATACACCTTAATTCTATCGTAATTTCAACTTTATTATGTATATTAGAGAAATAGTTAATTTATTTTTATTATTACTATTCACACTTTGATCACATATATATACATTTTTATACCGTGGGAGAGCCACGCTTCGGCATGCATAAGTGGACTCAACCGGAGTAATACCACGGCCTCACAGAAAACCGGTGTCAAACAGCCTGTGCTGTGTTTCACCGAGTGAATGAAGATACCGGAAGCCCATACCCCAACCCCTTCCCGCATCCCTCTCCCCATCCACCAAAGGCCGACAACGCACTTGTGACGCCTCTGGTGTTGGCATGTGTGGCCATGAGGGGCGGTAATCGCTTACCATCAGGCGATGCGTTTGTTCGTTTGCCCCATAATATGTAACAAAAAAACACATTCAAATACACCTTAATTCTATCGTAATTTCAACTTTATTATGTATATTAGAGAAATAGTTAATTTATTTTTTTTGGCAAATTTCATATTTTTTTTTTTATTGTATAGGGGGCAAACGAGCAGACGTATCACCTGATGGTAAGCGATTACCGCCGCCCATGGACACCCGCAACACCAGAGGCGTCACAAGTGCGTTGCCGGCCTTTTAGGAAGGAGTACGCTCTTTTCTTGAAGGTTTGAAGGTCGTATCGGTCCGGGAACACCGCAGGCGACAGCTCATTCCACACTTCATTCCACATTATTCTAAAGATTAGTAAAATCTACGCTAAAATAACTACGAAACTTTTTATTCTCAAAAGCTAAAATATTTTTATTAATATTTATGTTATAAGCAAATTAATGTTTTGATGATTTTAAAGTAACACCACAATTCACCGTGTAATTTTTGCGATCATCAATCTTCACATTTTTAAACAATTTTTGTCTCTAACTCAAGTCACACTTTTTTTCAAGTTTTATTTTATATTTCAAGTTTATTTTAAGATGACACACAATGATTGATATGTTACTTGTTAAGAAGTATTTTTGGCATCACTTTTTTATTTGTCAAAATTGAATATTTTCGGAGTGCGCTTAAGTTGTAGACCATCTGCCACATCCCTTAAAATAGTACCTACATTTTGGTGAATTTTGTGACTGTGAAATATGATATATTAAGGTTTTTAGTAATATAATATCTTTTTCTTTTTCTTTGTAAAAAGACAACTCCCGCATTAGGAATATACATCCTATGTCGCGGGGGCCTTTACAAACATACATGTAACGGACACAAAGAACACCCAGACTCAGGACAACATTTTGTGGATCACACAAAGTGATGTCCCACGTGGGATTTGAACCCCCGGCACTTGGCCCATAGCAAGTGTTGTAGTGAACGCTTAAACCACTAGGCCAACCGTGTTGTCAGACCATAATATAGTCAGAACTAGAACATATTACTTTTATTAATTTTAGTAGTTTTATATCTAGCCAGATATACGAGAAGTAGGGTTCTCCATAAAAATTTTGGCCTTCTACATCCTGCTGCCCAGACTGGCTGCTAGGGATTTTGTTCAAATGATCATTGTAAAATTAAACTCACTTTGTACATATTCCACTATTTTTATTAACTTTAATCTTGATCGGTTTCACTCTATGGGACTATATATATATAACTTTCAACACGTTCCATTAAGTGCCGACAATCGAGAGTATAGTTTATACAAATTTTATACAAACCATGTGCTAACAATAGCGAACACATGAAAAAGAGTTATCCAATTTGGTACAGTCGATCAGTAGTTATGTGAGTACATACATTTCGACAATTAATTTCTATTTATATTCTTAAGAGATCAGAGGTGGAAATAAAAAAATAAATTACAACCTTTGAACAGGACTCTGTACTTACAAAACAAATTATAAACACAAATAGAAAAATACAAATATGATAATTAAGTAATCTAATTGTAACAATAATTAGGATGGGCAGATAGGCTCCACGAACGGACAGAGTTTCCTCTTTAAAAGTTGACTGTAGCGCGCTGAGATCCCAAATGAGTGTGCTGCCTCTTATATAGACTCGCTCCCTACCGCCGCCTCTCACCCCACCACCTCCAACATTAATCACTTCTTGGCTAACAATATAGATATAATTTGTTAGGTAATAGTTAAATAGCAAAGTGTATGTTTTTCAAAATAGGCCTCTGTTTTAATTTTCTAATATTCATATATTCTTGGTATAATTTTCTATTCTTTCAGCAGCGTCAATCACGCTAATGAGGTAGACATTAATTTTATTTTGTCGCGCTTTGTATTTAAATATTCATTGTGTAGTCTATACATTGTATTTTGATACAAACTTCATAAAAAGTCTACTTCATTTGAAAAAAGTGAGATATTTTCTTTCATACTAATTATTTTTATGTTATTTATGAATTTTTCATTACAATGGATTACTTTGAAAAAAAATAAACAACCTCTTCTGAAATTTTAGTTTTAGAACCACCGTTACCTACACAATTTTCAAATGCATATTACCCCATTTGGATCGTTACGTTGGCTGTGTTAAATACAACCCACACTAATTGTGTCATGTATAGGATTTGTACATTGTTCCTAATTTAAATAAAAAAAAATTAAGAGTAGAATTCTATTCTTATAAAAATACTAGCGACCCGCCCCGGCTTCGCACGGGTGCAATGCTGATACTAAATTATATACACTACAGAAAAACTATGAACGTTGTATATAAAAACATAGCGGCCCGCTCCGGCTATGCACGGGCATAAAATAGAAACCTCTAAAATTAGCAATGTTGCCTTAGTATATGATGCATGTATTATACATATAAACCTTCCTCTTGAATCACTCTATCTATTGGAAAAAACCGCATCAAAATCCGTTGCGTAGTTTTAAAGATTTAAGCGCACATAGGGATATAGGGACAGAAAAGGCGACTTTGTTTTATACTATGTAGTGATTTTGTAACTTAACAAATGTAATAATCTGTAGGCAGCTATTAAAATAGTTATGTGGGTGTAAATAACTAAATAGCGTGTGGCGACTTCTACATACAACATAACCTACTACAGCGCCATCTACCGAAGATACACTGCACTACGAAGTAACGCACTGTACCTACAAACTGCACTACACGGAGTAACTACAAATCCTGAATCGCGCAAAAAATAGTTCTCGCGCCGATTAGCATATATACAACATCCCAACATCAACTGTTGGGCAGTAGCCCGCCAGGCATGATCACCTCGCCTGGTCGGAGGATCCTCCCTTTCCCAATAAACGAATTATTTAATTCTAATAGGCTGACGAGACTTAATTGAAGAATTTTCAACGTTAAATATAACAATACAAGCTTAAATAAGTTATGTTATAAATCATTTTGTAGATAATAATACACACACACACTCTCTTTTATACATAATATGCATGCCAAAGAAACTTTACTCTGTCTTGTGGAAAGTATGAATAAAATCCTAGAGTGAAGTCACCATACTCATTGCGAATTCAGACAATGTAGCATGGGGACCCCAGCATGCCTAGTGATATGTGTTTAACGCCCTGCATAAAGAAACCGGGATCATATACACACAGGTGATATAAAATAAAAGCTGAAGGATTTTAAATGATTATAAGCAATGTCTATTCAGGTCATTTGATAGTATTCACTTTCGTTCGTAGTATTGATTCTTACTATAAGTAAATTGTAATTACATTTCTACTTTTTTTCAATGATTTTAGAATATCATCTCTTATACTTGAGCCATATACTCTTCATTCGAAAACACTTCACAATCACATCCATATAAATAAACTGATCAAAGGTAATCTTAGGATGTGTGTTGGACAATAAATTTCAACATAAACATATTTATTCACAACTGTAATGACGCCTCCAAAAATTCTACATCTATTATGAATGAAAAAGAAAATGAAAACACAAAAAATAAACAGTGTCTGTTGTGTATTTGGATTGTACATCAAATGTATTTCCCAATTTGATTGATGAGTTAAAAGGGAAGACGACATCCACAAATGTACACAACGATGTAAAAGGCAATAAAACTGAATAAAAATTCTCAGAGAACACCTTCGGATTTGTCTCCGTCTCAATTTAAAGCTATTAATTACTTCTTTGTATATATTATTACGCTTATACTTTGTGTATATTGTGTATAAAACAATAGGCATTTAGAAGAGAGTATAGTATCTTCTATGTCCTTGTGATAGTCAGTCTGTCAGTTTCTTCGTTTATATTACATAGAAAACCAAAAGACTAGGTGTAGTCATTATTAAGAGATTTATAGTATATAAGTACTCCTATAATACCTATTATTACAAGTAGTGTGGGGCGCCTACTAGCCAAATGGAAAGACGACTTGCATAAGAATAGAATAGAATAGAATAGAAAACTCTTTATTTGTACACCGTTTAACAAATTCATAAGATAGTACAGAGATGAGTAATATTTATAGTAATGTACAAAGGGCGGCCTTATTGCCAAAAGCAATCTCTTCCAGGCAACCTTAGGATGGATTAAAAGTATCGGAGAGACAGTAGCAGTTGACGGTGCAATTATTAAAAAGAAAAAAAAAAACAAAATTAATGAAAACAAAATAAATATTTAAGTTATGAATATTATCGGGTAAATACGTATCTATCTCCACTTACACACACACATACATATATATAAACATACATACATATATATATATATACATATACATACATACACACACATACATATATACACAAACACATACATAAGCACACTAATCACCCTAATTACTTACTTATATCATATATGTAAAACTTCATATCATACCCTCATTCATGACTGAATCAGTTAAAACCTATAAAATTCTTGAACCATTGTCTTAAAACTATATATAAGCAGTGAACTGCAAACGTTTGATGATATTTATTATGATGATAGGATAGATGAGGTCGATATTTTTGTAAATTATTCAGTTTGTCTAAAACCCGTAGAATAAGAAGAAGAGTCATACTTCGGCGTCGGAGTCTTTAGGGATGTTCATAAGGATCAATTCGATCGGATTAATGCCACGGACTAACAGAAAAAACAGGTGCTAATATTCTACTCACTCATTAACTATAGCTGCCGGAAGCCAACAATGTACAATAAAAATTGTATTTCAGTTTCTGGATTTAGCGAGAGTCGTATTTGATTAAAATAAAAATTCAAACTATTATGTTTCTGATTTTAATTGGTACACGCAGCTTTTTACGTTAGTTTCATTTAAAGTTACTTGATACGTGACACTGTTATGAACGCTTGTAATAGCCATAACAAATACGAGTATTTTAATAAAAATACTTTTCATATCATATAAAAGTGTTGTCTATGTGAAAACAATTCTGTACACACAGCCAGTGAAAAATAAAATACAGCAACAACTTTTCGTTCCTCAATTTTACTCATATTGAATAATATATCAATTTGCAGATTTGTTTTCTATTTGATTTCTTACTGTTCTACAATTTAATTAGAACACAGAACATGTGATCATACTCGTAATTATATGTTGCCGTCTAATAAAAATACTGTTTATATTGTTACTAGCTGATACACGCAATTCGTCTAAGTGTATTTCAGTTATATTGGTCTAAGTGTGTTGTTAACTATTCTATCTTAGTTAAAGCTAGTAAAATACAAATTTAAAAAAGAACGTGAAAATCGATAAGATAGTTTCATAGTTCATCGTAGACAACAACGTGACAGGAGAATTATTTGAATATCACTATTAAATCGATACTTATAGTTTCATAAAGAAGCGCTTTATTCTCTTTGAATATTATTTTCCAATAACAGTCTAAATTTATAACCCCTATTCAAATGTCGCAATAAAAATCAATTCCGACAGTAATGAAATTCAATTTCCGACACCGTAACTGTGTGAAAGCGGCTAAAGTTTTGTTATAAGATATAAACAAAGTTTTGGAGAGATCCGATGACAATAATTATTGCTCTATTTGCCTACTTTCTTGTTATCCTCTGTGTTTCTAACTAACCCAATTTCAGAGGGATATGTTTCACGAGAGTTCAGCGACATTGTGTATAAAATTTACAAAAACTTGTTTTGAGCAATTAGATATTTTATATCACATCAAAGTTATAATCGTAAAGAAATAATAAAAGTTTAAAGGAAAGAACGAATGGTTTAGCGGTAAGCCGTAAACTGCCCATCAAGAGATCTCGGGTTCAATTACCCGGTCCGGAGGTGTTGTTGAGTTTTTCGTACAAGAAATTCTATAAAACAACCGAAAAATGGAAGATTCGTAGCGTTCCTAGGAGAACAGGTTAAACTATCGGTTTTGGTTGTCATAAATGTCTATCACAATCGTTTTTGGGAAGTCAATGCCCATAAATATTCTGACAACTATTTCAATCTTCGAATTTAGTTCACCCGCTGGGTTGCGAAGCTCGTGTGACATAGCTAGTCGCGCCGCCGTGGAAAAATTGATATTCAGGTAAAACCCGTACAAATGGTAGCCAACCCCAATCTTGGGAATAGTAAAGACTACCAAGAAAAGAACGGTTTCTATTATTACGACTAATGAATTATTGATTAATTTTGTTATTTAAAAACTAATGTGTATTTTAGAGAGTGAATGTCTTTAATAAACCATGGAACAAAATCGGCTGAAGATACATATAAGATATATATAATGTTATATCTTCAAACGAGCAATTCTTGTAATATTGTGACTTTTCTTGTAATATATATATATAAACTGCATCTCAGAAACGGCTCCAACGATTTTCATGAAATTTAGTCTGCAGTGGGTTCCGGTGGCGAAAAGTCAATCTAATTAGTATTAAAAAGAATATAAATAAATATTTCGGACATCTAACACACAACGCCATCTAGTCCCAAGCTAAGCAGAGCTTGTGTTATGGGTACTAGACAACTGATATGAATACATATATACTTTTTTTTTTGTAAATACATACATATTATACATAGAAAACACCCAAACAAACAAATATTTGTAGATAACACAAACACTTGATCCGACTCAGGATTTGAAGTCGAGACCTCAAGTACAGCAGTCGCATTCACTACCACTGCGCCACCGAGGCAGTTTCAGAAAATTTACCAATAAAGAAATACCAAGTAAAGCTCGATCATTCAGGTACTGATAATACGTATATGCATAGTGTAAGTTAATAACCACTAAGTAACAAAGAACAATTTTGTCCTTATTAATACTGATGTTGGTTAAAACTATATTTTTTTATCAAGACCATATTTCTTATTTTAGTTCTTTTTATTAGGCCCATATTGCAGGAAAACGAACATTAAAATGTATTTATAATTCAAAAATGAATTTATGTATAATACTGTTATTCCCATTAGCATACTAACTAGTTATTTATTTCAAAGTAGATATATATATGCTCGTAGCAAATATTCAGTTCGGAATTTATGCCGCCTTGCCATTGCATATTATAATTAAATAAATACACTTTGCATATCTCATTTTAATATGATCAATTTTAGTCTAGTTAGCTTACAATTGATAATATTAAAATGATATTACAGCCTAACTGCTTCTATTACTTACATTAAAATAAATAAGTTTGGTATTGCCAAACCACTTTTTGGTAATGTTTTCAGAATTAACATAATTATAAGTATATTACGCAATCAGTTCATATACTTTGTTGAAGAGATATTTCTATTAATATGTTCTACTCAAATCATCAGGCATTTTGTTTGTCAAGGCTAAGAAATAAAAATCTTTATAGACCTTGATTAGTATCTAATTTTTCACAGCTACAAACGCCTTATCATTTCTGTAACATTTGTTTTCAATCGTGAAAAATTCAAGAAAACAAATCTCATTTGTACTCAAGTACTCTCATCGGCACCGTCGAGTTCATTTCGTATTTTACGTTGAATTTCAAGTATTATAATTTTCATGTTACAGTTCTTAAGAACTCTTATAAAAGGCCATTCTCAAAGGATGTAACAGATGAAAGAACTTTTTAATTATTGTTAAAAAATTTAAAACACATTTTGGGATAAATAATAATTTTGTTTAATATAAGTAATATATATATATATATTAGTACTCAACAATACGTGTGATAACATTTCGCAAAAACGAATTGTTATCTATTCGACAAGTGATTTTGTTATGTACTATTATTATTTTCGTTAGTTGATTTAATAAAATAACTTAAATACACGCTCGCACTGAATTTAGTAGCAATGTAAATAATATAAGTAAATTAAGGGACACCTATATTTCTGAATACGACTTCACGGTTGGCCTAGTGTTTTAGGAGGTTGCCACGCTGCTTCGTACTTTTTGTATTGTATAGGGGGCAAACGAGCATACGTTTTGTTTCACCGAGTGAGTGAGGATACCGGAGGCCTATACCCCATCCCCTCCCCCACCCCTCCCCCATCCGTACTTCCCACCCCCTAAAGGCCGGCAACGCACTTGTGACACCTCTGGTGTTGCGGGTGTCCATGGGCGGCGATAATCGCTTACCATCAGGCGATACGTCTGCTCGTTTGCCCCCTATACAATAAAAAAAAAAAGTATCGCCTGATGATAAGCGATTACCGCCGCTCATGGACGAACCTGCGCTTTATAAAGCTGAAAGTGGTGGGCCGGAATGAACTACTGCCTCGATCTGTAGAGCACACGAAGCTTCTTCGAGGCCAATTTGGCCTTACCCTCTAAATGGCCACGAAACTGGACTTCGTTCGATACATTGACATCAAGTGTATTCAAAGTCAAACTCAAATTAAATCAAATGAAATCAAAATCGTTTATTCAATTAAGACACTAAGTGACATTTATGAAAATTAAATTGAAGCAACGTTTAAAAACCATAGATCCACATGAGACAATATGATCCACAAATTATTCTGGGTCTGGATATTGTTTATGTCCATTATATGTTGGTTTCAAAAGTCCCCCGTTTGTGTTTTATTAAGGAAAAAAAATACTATGAACAGAATGATGTAGTTTTTTATCCATTGATAAGTTAAATAAAGCTGAAAGAAATTGTCAAGCTAAATTTTAATCCAAATCACAAAAGTAAAACGTTTTCTAAAACAATGTACTGTTTAGCAGTAAAGTGAAAACTTGAAAGAGTGCTTGAAGCTTTTAATGAAACATCTTTAATTGTGAACTCTGAACAACGACCTAAATATACTTTTTGATGTGTACATATTTAAAGTTTTCAAAATACTATATTTTATTCTCTGTATCTGTGTTTAAAATAGTGTTTGACTGCTTTTGCATAGCGTTTTATAGATAAATTATGATTTCTTATAAAACCTACAAAAAATACTTTGAAAAGTTTTTATTTTAATATAAAATTCTAAAAACTTCATGAATAAAGCAGTACCGAATTGAACTTATCTAATACTAACTTTCTTGCATTATTTATGATGAATTAATTCACATGAATTCTTTGTTAAGGTTATTAACACTGACGTAAACTCTGTATAATTTATTTGCTTCTCTTTATTTAGGAACTTTAAAAATATTTCTATCCGATTACTGAATAATACCACGGCTCGACCGGAGTGATACCACGGCCTCACAGAAAACCGGATACCTGACGCCCATCCCCCAAAGGCCAGCAACGCACTTGTGACGCCTCTGGGGGTTGCAGGTGTTCATGGGCGGCGGTAATTGCTTACCATCAGGCGATACGTCTGCTCGTTTGCCCTCCATTATAGAATTTAAGAATAAAATAAAATAAAAGAATAACCACATATTTTATTCTTCTTTGAAATAATAATAATAATAAATAATAAAGCCTTTTATTCGGACAACAGATTTACAATTTGTTTCTTAAACTGATTCACTATAATATGTGTTTTTTTTTTTTTTTTTTTCCATTTTAAATTATTCACGTATTTGATGCTTCTTTACTTTCTGTAAGTCCGTTTGCCAGTTGGCAAAGGCCTCCTCCAACTTGCTGCAACATAGATTTTTGATCTTCTGTGACTGTTTTCGCCATTTTCGTAATTTTCGTAATTGTCGCAATTGTTTTCCTGTGTTGTTGGAGGGCTGTGGTCTTCATCCCCCACGAGGACCAGTCGGCTTGGGGGAGGTTTCGTTATTTCTTTTGTTTGGTTTTCGTAGTTTGGTTGGATTATCCGTTTGCCGGTTGCTAATTGCTATTGTTTTTTATGAGTGGAGATATCAGTGAGAGAGTTTGCTCGGTTTCTCATCAAATCGAAGGCGTTTTTCCTGTTATATTTAGCAGAACTTATCGTTTGTTGCTTTTTAGGTTTAGTGGTGTACGTCGACTGTGGAGAAGTAGATACTTCTCTTTTCCTTTTGTCTGTGTTGGGTCCTTTAACTACTAGATTATCATAATTCAGATAAGCAATATTTCCCTTTTTCTTCTCCTCTAGTAGCTGTGGTAGTAAAGCCTTTCTCTTTTCAATAACTTCCTTAGAATAGTCTTCCGATATATAGATTCCCTTTAAACTTTTTTTATTTTTTATAATTTGGTCTTTTTTCCACCCGTTTATAAATGATAGTAGCACAGGTCTCTGTTTGTTCTCAGCTTTATTTTTTCGTAGACGGTATAGTCTGTTCACTTCATTTTCTTCCACAGATAAATTTAAGTCTCTTTTAAAGATATCCTTGACGCTTTGAAATAGTTCTAATATAGATTTCTCTCTCTTCTAAACCATAAATAACTATAATGTTCGTTTTCTTCTCTTTTTTTAGATATTCAATCTCGTTCTCCAGATTCCCAATTTTTTGTTTTAGTTTTTCATTTTCTTCAATCATAGGAGTTAGCTTTTCATCTATCCGATCCATTATATTCCTCGTAAGGGATTTTTTAAATCATTTGTCTGTTTCTCCATTTCGATCTTCATTTTATCGAATAATAATTAAAATTTATCATCCATGTTATCGTATGAAGTTGTGTGGAACGAAACGTAAATGTGAATTGGTAGATGGTATTTATTTGTATTGGTAATTGGTAACACTCAGATTAGTTGTCAGCCTAGCCGACTGACAGTTAATGTTGTTTATTTCCCGGCTGTCAGTTGACGTTGAGTGTTCAATAATTAATTCGATGATGTGTTCTAACCTTCAATGTGGATGTATATTTGAGCTTCACTTTTAATGAGCGGGTCTTGAGAATATCCAAGGATTCTTTCTTATATGTCTTCCGATGTTAATTTGCTGTTGTTTGTTGCAATTCAGTTCTTTAAGGTGTAGTTTTAACTATTTTTAATAGGTGTTTTATTGACACGCACTTCACAGACTTGTTGACACTTCAACGACCGGAAACGGAATCCTCTTTGAAATAACGCCTCTTAAATCAAATCGCACCACATTAACCCAACTAATCAGTATAATGACCAGAAACATTCTTATTTCACTTGTAGGGTTATATATTTCCTGATTCCAACTTAATAGACACATTAAGAAGATGTACTGAGTAAGCCATTTATCCATACTAAAGTGCGAAAATAATTTATTGTGCTGTGGCTTTCTACATTATACTATTTTAAAAATAGGCTATACGAGTATAGTGGTCCAAATGACTTTGTACACGAAATTTATTTTATTACTTGCATTTGGCCGCCATAGTGCTGGTCACCATGCTGCACTGTCCTTGTTTGCATTGAGGATGGTGACCACTACTCTTGGATTCTACTGGTGGTTTCCACCAGGCAGGGCAAAGTCATTTTGGTAGCTCAATTATAAAAAAAAAGACAAAAATTCAATACACACATATAATAGGAAAGTTCAATCTTAAAGAAAAGAGCTTAAAGGGCCGGCAGCGCTCTTGTGACGCTTTTTGGTGTTGCAGGTGTATAGGCGGCGGTAATCGCTTACCATCAGGCGATACATCTGCCCATTTGGCCCATAAAAAAAACAAGTTCTAATTTTTCAACTGATAAAGATATAGTTTTTTTTATCTTTTTTAAATGGCTTTATCTCCATGTAAAAATGAGTAATATTTCTAATGTAATTTAAGTTATAATTTTATTGTTATTTAATCTCTATATTTATTACTTAATTAACTTATTTCAAAATTTTTTTTTTTAATCATTAACTTCATATATAGCATGCAGCTATGGGTGAATCGTCACCCAAAATAAACGACTATTATTATTATTTTACTCTACAATAGAACAAAAAAATTATAAATTCCTGTAATTATTATATTTTTTTTTTTTTTTTTTTATTGAATAGCTGGCAAACGAGCAGACGTATCACCTGGTGGTAAGCGATTACCGACGCCCATGGACACCCGCAACACCAAAGGCGTCACAAGTGCGTTGCCGACTTTTGGGGGATGGGAAAGGAGATGGGGGAGGGGTTGGGGTATGGGCCTCCGGTATCCTCACTCACTCGGTGAAACACAGCGCAAACGCTATTTCACACCGGTTTTCTGTGAGGCCGTGGTATCACTCCGGTCGAGCCGACCCATTCATGCCGAAGCATAGCTCTCCCACGGTAAATATATTTTCACTTAAAAATATGCTACTTTTTACTTATGTTCTTTTAAAATCTCATTTACTCTTCCAAACCAAAATTATCTCGGAATATGTGCAGTGCTAATACCAGTTCCCCAGCAACGTTGTCAATCTGTTTTACCATAGCAAACAGAAGGCAACAAACGTAAACGTTTCTACTAAACTTTAAGCTGTTCGAGATATAACTGAATATAATCAACTAGTCTTCTACTGAACGTAAAAGTGCTGCGATGACTGCCACGGTGGCGTAGTGGTATCGTATGCGACTGCTAAGCTTGAGGTCTCGGGTTCGATTCCCGGGTCGGACCAAATGTTTGTATGATCTGCAAATATTTGTTTCGGAGTTTGGGTGTTTTCTATCTATAATATGTATGTATTTACAAAAAAAAAGTAAATAAGTATTTATATCAGTTGTCTAGTACCCATAACACAAGCTCTGCTTAGCTTGGGTCTAGATGGCGTTGTGTGTTAGATGTCCAGAATATTTATTATATTATTATTATTTATTTATCAGTGATAGCGAGTATGTAAGATGATGAAAAGAATTACGGATTGCTTTCTATTTGTCTGTTGTCTAGCCAGCGTAGTATAGTATATAATAACCTCCATTCTAAAGAGCGGTTTATGTCCAGCACTGGCCTATTAAAGGTTGTCGTTTGCAGTAGCTGCTCTTTATCGATAAACAATCAACTTTTCTGCTTTCCGTATTGTTGTTACGTAACTGTATTAGATAATTCAATTGCGAACTAGTGAGAAAGTTAACAATTTAGAAAGTATTTTTATTGAACTAAACAATAATCTAATAATAAAATATATTAAATTATCTCTAACTAACTCTCAAACTCAACAACTCAAAAAGCAATATTTTTATAGACTAAAAATATTCTCATGGATAAAACACAACAGTTTACCAACACATAATTTTTTGTAAACTCTGGCAGAGTTGCTACCGTTTCTTTACCAGCTTGAGAGACCAATTCTTAAAGTTTAGCGCTAGTACAAGACAACGTTAGTGGTCTAACAGTTTAATAGAGTAAAAAATGAGTGTATTTGTTGTTTTCTTTCAACTAGTAGTAGTAGCTCTTTCTATTTTACATATAATTGTGATCCACGAAAAATATGTCCTTTTATTTTTTTTTCTTAAGTTAAGTACTTTGACTTACTATTTCATCTGTATCTAAGGCATAGTATGAAATGTCTACTTGCTTAGATATTTTAAGACAATTCGTTAATTTTAAATACTTCTATGTTAAGCCGGTCCGGGTTGCTGGTAAATATTTAATTACAAGATTATGATGATTTATTCATTCTTTGAACAAAAGGAGTACTCGGGTATGAAAGGAATCTAATTCAAAAGGTAATATCTACATACCACGCCTAAATTGTACCTTAGTTTTTACTTTCATATCAAGAGTTAAGGTTGTCTTTCGCACTTGCATAACACGAATTTTAAACAAACAGTAGGGTCCCAATTATGCTGTTAAATAGTTATGTCCATATATCAGAACATTCATGAAGATCTTCTTGCAAATACGATATGTTTATTTAATACGAGTATATCACTGTAGTTTCAAACAAAAGATATTATTTTACTCCTTTTTAAACTAAGAAAGATTCTACAAATTTTGCGCAACGAAGATAATTTGGTTTGAAATTTCTTTTCACTAATGAAACAAAGGATTTCATAAATAATCAAGACTGTATCATAACTCTTTGTACTATTATATTCTGTTTAAACTCGATTAATATGCTTATAACAATTCAAACGATATGAAATCAAGCGAAAAATCATTCTTTCATTCTTGCAATATTGTTGTTTTTTAGTATTACTTTTATTACTAAAATATATTGTCGATATTTACCGAAAACTGATGCACAAAGTTCTGCACAGAAAGTCTAGCTAATTTGTATAAATTATATAAATAATTGTAATATATAAATATGAAATGCACTAATATTCCCAGTAATAATGACATGAATAATTCAATATGATGCAAATACAGTATAGCGGTATATTACTGGTGACATTCTGACGTCATATTATTAAACAACTAGAAACACAATCTTGATGTATTTCTAAGACATACGCTCATTTCAGTCATCGTCTACAAAGCCATAAAACGAAGCACTAAATACCAACCTTTCGTAACCAAAATATGATTTTGATAACAAGTTCGTAAAATTCATAGAAGCAAGTATTTTGCTATCAAACAGACATAAAGCGATTGAGAATTCAAACGTCCTGCCTTTATTATTTCCGGTATTCATATTGGAACCAAATGCCTAAAAACGCTCGTATTATCCTGTAATTTTAAGCCACTTTTATTTTTTATTTACTTTTGAGGTTATGAGTACATAGAATATGTGTGTTTTTATTTGCATGTAGTAGTAATCGACGAAATGTAAGAACCAAAATCACATTTCTAAGGGTTGCAATGTGACGAAAGCAGTTGGAATAAAAAAAAATTCAGCGCAACAAATTTAAAGAATTAGAAAGAAATTATAATTGTAAAACTATCGTCTAAACTGCACGTCAATTCCGTAAATAATTGACATCTTTAGATGTATTATTGTTTATTGTTAATATAAACAACACTATTTTATAAACTCCCGCATGTATTAGGTAACGTTTACAATTAGTTTACAATTACAATTTTTTAAGAATTTGATATCTTGCTAGTAATTTTAATCATCAATTTGAAATTAACAATTTAGTACAAGTTTAGTATAATGTATGTAAAACGTGTATCAAAGTTATCATGTGCGATGAATACTTTATCTTATTAATTATTTTCTTGTAAAACTTTATTACTGTAGTTTAGAATAAAATTGATTTACGTTTACGTCGCCTATTACCCATAGTGTTATAAAATTACCCCGTTTTTGTGACATTCTTTGTTGATACCTCGCTCCTATTAGTGTTAGCGATGATATATAGCTTATAGCCTTCCACGATAAATGGACTATCCAACACTGGAATATTTTTCTAAATAATATATGTTTAATCGTAACTTCGTTTCACTGTGGCTCAGTATATATGACATGACAAGGTTAACTTAAGCTACTAAACAATGGTTTATTTTGAGCCATTAAGCTATCACTCACGGTGAACTTGTCACATCTATTATTTCTCACAAACCTTGTAGCGGCTGGTAATGTAGGTGTTCGTGTGTACCTAAATTAGGTCCATTCTCAATGTTTTATGTTCCAAGGACACAGTTAACATTGTTGTTTACTTTTTATTAATTTAACCTTCATGCATTTGTTACCTAACAAAATTGTTACTAATAACACTATTCCTGTTCGCAATCATATTAAAAGACCAATAAACTGTAGTATGTTAGTACTAGCGAGTTGCCAGACGCATAAACCCATAATAACACAATTAAAATAAAATCCAAAAAGATTTTGTTTCAAGTAAGCCTTTTCAGGTACTTTCAATCAAATGTTACGTTGTTTACGAGTATAGTGTAGTATATTAATATTAGAAGATTAACAGATGCTTGAATTCATGACAACACAAAGTTTATTGAAGTGTTGCTCCGAGGATTTAGGCCCCGTCCATCGCTAGGATAATTGTCACTGTGCTCTTTTTGACTAAACTTCTTGACTCGCACAACCAACATTCGGAACACATTTTATTATTGCCTATGGTGACTCTTATTTTTTGACCAATATGACATTAAAAAAAGAGCGTAGATCTCAAAGACTATCAATATACTTATGACTCTGAGAGGCCAGGTTTCAGTGGACGGTAATTACTTAATATTCGATGTTTGATTTTTGGCTCATCATAATTAGTCCGTTGCATTCTACTGCTAGAAATAGGCTGCTCTCATTGCACGTCACTCTGATGGATTTTTTACTCATTTATCCTTTTTGACATTCAAAGCGTGTCAACGATATAGCTCTAGATTAAATCATCTAAGTTTCAGATGTTTGTTCTCTTATCCTTTATCTGTATTGCTTGCTTGCTTATTTGTTATTAAATCTAAAATCCCAGTGCGTTCAAGGCCTTAAGCCTATTTGAAAGTCAGTCAGTCTGGGTCTTTTATCTATGTATGTGTGTATGTTGTACAAAGCTTCTTCCTCTGACGCGACGATTCTATGGATCTTTTGTTCTACACTCAGTTGTTCGCACGAAACATTGTTTGTCTTTTACAACACGACTGTTTAATGACGTCACAGAGTTGATATTTCAAAGTTACCCGTGTCCCAGCAAAATAGAATTCTAGAATAATATTGTGAGATAATGACTAGTTTCACTTTGTCACGTTATGTGTCGTGTTACAAATTGCAAACAAATGAATATGAAGTTTTAATTACATTCATTATAATGAAATCTGACATAGAACAACGCTGTACCAGATAAAATGACTTGATATAATGAGGTTTCATTCATTTCTTATCAATATATTGTAGATATTAAAATTTATCACCATCATCACTCTCTGAAAATACCGATTGGAAACAGTTCCACTTAAACACTCAAAACAAAATCACTACTTATAATAAATTCGAAACTGGTCGCAAACATGGAAGATATACAGGGTCTGTCGTAAATAATGGATAAGTCGTAAACTGGAGTTGGTCCGGCTATGAGACTATTAGAAAATCGTATCTTTTTGCCAGGGTTTCTAACCGTATGGAAATGGCGTAGACTTTTATGTTTTTTTATAAATTTCGCTACTCTTTGCATTCATTCCGTTGCCATTTCGTTAAATTTAGGTATTTCTGTGTCATTTTTTTTGTATTATAGTCTTGAAGATGTGTATTATTTAGTTTTAGTACTGTTTTAGGCGTTTTTAACGTTGGTCATTTTCAAAATTGTCATTTTAAGATTTTTTATGTTTTTGTTTTACTTAGGGTCAACTTTTGATCATTTACTGTGTAAAAAAAAAGTACGGCGCTATAGCTGCCCATGATCTTAATAAATTATCTAGTATGTGTAGATTCTAAAAAGGTATAACAATGCATACTTCACAAGTAATATTAAGCTACATGAGCGAGATCAATACCAAGGTGAGAAAATATTTTTTTCATGTAATGTTGTAAATGGTTATAAAACTTCGTCAAAATGATTTATTTCTGCCAAGATTCTTTACACAAACACTATGGGGCCACTATTAAGGATATTCAAAGAAAACTAGGTAGTTTTTTGTCAAAAAAATTTCATGCCTCCTCATTTCATAAAGGTGTTTAATTTTAAAATTGATGTGCTCTAATAGTTACATGCGACAAACATGTTACAAGTTTATTCGTAAAAAGGATCATCAGGTAAAAAAATGAACAAAGACAGCAATACAAAGGGTCTCCCCGCGTGAAAAGGACATTGTTACTAGGCACACTGCATGATGCACCGTCCCTTTCACACTCACGATGTGTGAAAAGGTTAGCATGCGTTTAGCTAGGGCGCACTCCTGATACATCTCTCAGTGTGATTTTGACCATCGCATGTGCTCTCGTTTTCATTACTGTCGTCAATTTGTTACTGCTTTCTAATATCGGACTTAGATTTTCTTTGTGATTTGGACTTGTTAACCTGGTGATATTGACAACTCAGCTCTCATTTATGGGCATCGTGTTGTGCTATCGATTGCACGTGTTATTTTGGAAAATTTTGTATATCATGCCTCAACAATACACGCCGGCCGAATACGTAAACATGCATTACATTTATGGTTTATGTGATGGCAACGCCAATAGAGCTGCTAGAGTTTATCGGGAAAAATATCCAAATGCCCGGCATCCTGACTATCGTGTCTTCATAAGAGTGCACAACACATTTTTGGAAGGACGATTTCCTGGGACCGGCGTAGGCGGGGCGAGTGAAGGACGACCACAACGCCACAGTGCAGCCGAAGTACTGGAAATAGTTGCAGAAGACCCTGGTACGTCCATAAGTGTAATTTCAAGGCGCACCGGTATACCTCAAAAATCTGTACACAGGATTTTAAAAAGGCATGAATTATATCCCTATCATTATCAAAGGGTCCAAACATTAATGCCAAGGGACGCTGCTGCGAGAATAACATTTTGTCGCATAATGCTGCGAAAGATGAGGGAAGACCAAAGTTTTTTTAATAAAATTTTATGGAGTGACGAGTCAACGTGTCGAAAAGATGGTTTTTTGAATCTTCACAACATACACAGCTGGCAACTCGAAAACCCAAGACTTATCCGAGAAGACCGATCGCAATATCAATTTAAAATTAATTTATGGACTGGCATTATTAATGGCAAAATCATTGGTCCATTCGAATTGCCGGCAATATTAAATGCGGATATGTATTTGAATTTTTTAGCAAATACTTTACCTAGTTTACTGCAAGACGTCCCACAAGAGATAAGAAATGAGATGTGGCTACAAAATGATGGGTGTCCAGCACATTACGCTGTTCGTGTCAGGGAACATTTAAATAATACTTATCCAGATAGATGGATAGGGCGATTGGGGCCAATTTTATGGCCTCCACGTTCGCCAGACCTGAACCCCTTGGACTTCTTTTACTGGGGCTGTATAAAAGAAAAAGTATACAGTGAAACAATAAGTTCTGTAGAAGAGTTGCGTGCGCGCATTCAAGTAGCAGCGAGAAAAATTGAAGAAGCCGGTTATGTGCGCCGGATTAAGCGATCGTTTATTAGGCGATGTAGAGCGTGCATAGCTGCCGGCGGAGGACACTTCGAACATTTAGTTTAAGTTGTTGAATAAATATTTTTACGTACTAAAACAACCTAGTTTTCTTTTGAATATCCTTAATAGTGACCCCATAGTGTTTGTGTAAAGAATCTTGGCAGAAATAAATCATTATGACGAAGTTTTATAACCATTTACAACATTACATGAAAAAAATATTTTCTCACCTTGATATTGATCTCGCTCATGTAGCTTAATATTACTTGTGAAGTATGCATTGTTATACCTTTTTAGAATCTACACATACTAGATAATTTATTAAGATCATGGGCAGCTATAGCGCCGTACTTTTTTTTTACACAGTAAATGATCAAAAGTTGACCCTAAGTAAAACAAAAACATAAAAAATCTTAAAATGACAATTTTGAAAATGACCAACGTTAAAAACGCCTAAAACAGTACTAAAACTAAATAATACACATCTTCAAGACTATAATACAAAAAAATGACACAGAAATACCTAAATTTAACGAAATGGCAACGGAATGAATGCAAAGAGTAGCGAAATTTATAAAAAAACATAAAAGTCTACGCCATTTCCATACGGTTAGAAACCCTGGCAAAAAGATACGATTTTCTAATAGTCTCATAGCCGGACCAACTCCAGTTTACGACTTATCCATTATTTACGACAGACCCTGTATACGAAAAAGTACTTTATGAACTTGATAAACGTAGCAGAACCCAAAACAGTGATTTTTCGAATTTTAGTCTGTTTGTCTGTACGTTTGTACACGCTAATCTCAAAACCGATACCCGCTAAATCGCTACGTTTTTCACTAATGTGTTGTGGTTTGCTCAACTTAACATTTACTGTTTGTTTCATTTCAATTGGTTTGTAAATAAAAAAGTTTCATAATATTTAACAAATATATAGTAATTAGTAATAAAACAAAACTATTTAAACATAGGTAATATTAATACGTGAAGCAAAAACTTTGTTCCCCTTCTTACGAAAATTGCGCGGACGTAGGAATATGAAATTTCGCAGCCTTATAGTTTATATAGAGGAGTGGAAATTGCTAAATTATGCATAAAAATACATTTTTTTAAATAACATTCCACACACTATCATGCATATGACACTCACATACACAAATACCAATATACATAAATGTATGTATGTCAAAGTCAAACTAAAAAGATTTAGACAAAGTGTTACTAGACTAGACAAACCAACAGCGTTACCACGAGTGAGTGATACAACCATACCATTGTCCAGTGTGTTAGAAAAATGACGCTTTTTTTGTATGGTATTTTTATATGGCTTTGTTCATAAACATACGTGACAGATAGGTGTTCAAAGCGGGAATTGTGTCAAAAGTGAAAATTACGTTTTTTGACGGAATTACTGTGTACAAGGCTACTGTTTTTAACCCAGATACTTTAAAAACTCTAGTACGGTGTTGTATTTTCGACTGCAAAAGCCGCAGTGAACGTAAATATGAAAATAAAATCTTTCACACATAAGTATAATAATAGCGTTTTATCGGCATAATATGGTTTTAAATATTAAGAACGATTAATTAAATAAATATTGTGTGTTAATATGCAGAAATAATTTAAAAGATGTGATAAAAAATAATTTTCTGAAGTGTGAAAATTTTGTAATTAACCGACCGAATTGCGTGGGTTGTCACAACTGTAGTTTGAACGACCATTTGTAGTAGTAATGTGTAATGGTAATTTTGCAAGGTTATCGGCATTTTAGAGATAACGTATCAGCCTTCTAAAATTACCCAAATGATCTAACCATATTTGACAGATTTGTTGAACGTTTAGAACAGTGAATGTAATAATGTAATAAGGGATAATTGACTTTAACCTGGTAACATTAATATTTGATGTACTTTATGTCTATCCCTTACAGGTGTACGCATGTCAAGTCTATAGTTATACTTCGTCTAAGTAAAATATTATTATTTTGACACTATACTGTCATACTGAATGTCAAAACTAGTCATGGTGAAATTTTTGATTAAAGAGGTGTGGAGAGAGACGAAAGAAACCCTACAGTATTGTAACTAAAAAAATCAAAGAATTATGGTCGAATTTCGACTTTTGGGTGACCACTCGTATTCTTAATTGGACACCACATGATCACAAACTTACCAGTTGTGTTTGTTGCCACAAACAAGTTAATTACTTCGAACGTAAAGCTAAAATTATTATATTAAACAAAGAATCCATAATCTGTCTTTGTTCATTCGAAAAGTAGATTAAAACAATATTAGTATTTTAACCACACAATCACAATAATTGTGCTTCTAACTTTTGCACAGATAACAAGGTACAGGAAAGTTATGAGACTTGAATTTCATAACAATGTAAGGTAATTACACCACCACAGCGTGTTTGGCGATACTATAATAGAAACATACATTGGATTTTGTTAAAATAAATTAGCATTGAAACATAAAGTTGAAAATATTTTGTAATACGGTACGCCGGTTATCCAACTTACTTTAATAATAATAATAGATTTATTTGCTTTAAACATGGTATACAAAGGTGTTACATTTAATAATTAGAGCACATGTAATACATGTTTCACTTACAGGTTACAGGTTCAGTATGTTCTGTTTATGTCGATTAAGTGTTAACATATTTACTTGTGCTTATGAGGCGGCTGCGCTTAAAAACAATCGATAATAAACCCAGTTGAAGTGAACATGTGGATTCTTGTATTAAATTATATGGCCCATTTTATGTTTTGCGAAGATAATTTGAAAAAAACTACAGCATCATTGAGTAACTAACAGTAATTTGTACATAACTATATTTATAGTTGACTTTCAAAGACCGTAGAAATTTATGTTACTACCAAAACATACACATATAAAATATAAACATTTGTAGTTATAATCCTCATAAATATGGAAGTTAAGAGCCGCCGTCTAATTCCTTTTTGTCGTTAAACATCCGTTAAGTGCCTGTGTAATAATTTATTCTATTGCTAAATAAGGTTACTAAGGGTCCATGGAAGGGAAAATTGAATTAGAAATAGAGGGCTTGCGGAAGCGGTGAAAAAATAGTCTATCAATTGGCTAAATCCTTTCACTTGTTTACAAGTAATTCGTTTTAAACAAACTCAGTAATTAATCTTTGCATACAAAGAGAAAAATTATATATATTTTTAAGTGCAACATATAATTTTATTTGAAATGAAACACACAGTTTTATACATCCAGTATCTACCTTATTTGCATTTAATTCATATTAGGATTTCTGTTTCATTGTTTAATAAAGCTTGAAGGTCTTATGAGAATACCGATAATGTACGGTCTCACATACTTTAAAAAAGAAATATCGTAAATCTCTTTATTATTTATTGTAATATATCACGTTCATAAGGACATTTATAACACTAACATATCTAAAAACAGACTTAATGTATCAAGTTTATCTAAATTGGATAGTTTTAGCGTTACGTGTTTGGCAAAATTTGTTTGATAATAATTTAATGAAATATTACTAAAGTTTCATTAAGATATTCATATCTACATAATTTATAATATTTGTATCAATAATTATAAAGTTTACTAACAACTAGCTTTCGCCTGTGGCTTCGCTCGCATTCAATGAAAAGGATTCTCCAAGAATATGTGTACAAAGTTGCATGATAATCGCTTAAGCAGTTTTCCCGTATATTTGTTAATTTCGTGAGGATATGTATTGATTGAAATTGTAAGGTTTGGTATACGTTTTCAGAGAGCGATGGTTATGGACTTATCGCTTTAAAGATATAATGTGAACTCGTAGTTGTTTTAAACTTTAATATCGTCCGACAATTATTTGTCTATTCCCAAACTGGACTTTGATAACTAAGCTTAAGTACCCTGGAAGGTACAGGCTCCTACCTGATCAACTTGTGAGTCAGTTCAGCAATCGCTAAATTACCCAGTGAAATACTAGATGGAGTCTGTACGAGTGAAAATAAATCGCGATAACTTAAGATAAAATGAGACAAGATTACATAAGTAAAAATATTAGAATGATGGGTTTTCCTTTTCCATTTTGGAAGTCCCTATGAACGGTAGTTGTGTCGATTTCAAACGGACGAAATCCATAGGCTACCACGTGATGGAGAGCCATGTGTACCAAGAAAGAATATCTCAAACGAAACCCTCGTGTGCCCCCGTACACCGCGTTCCATGGTGTTTCCTTTGCCCCTAAAGCAAGCACAAAGCATGAGTTTAATATCATCATCAATCGAGCCGTAAGACGTCCACTACTAGATCATGAGTTTACTTAATGGCAATTAGAATAAAATAACTGTTGTATGCCCACACCATTATCTAAACATAGCCTAAGATGTTCTATTTTTAAACCTTCATAAAAAAAAACTACATCAAAGCGAAAGTTCTAAAGTCTAAATATAGCTCGTGTATTTTATTAACGTTTAGTCTAATTAGGTCGGTAATATTTCAAAATATTTACTTAAAGTTCCTTTAGATCTTCGTAATACCCAGACAGGATTTATAAAATAACACGATTATTTATATACTTTGACATAGCTGTAAGCCTAGGTTTTTTTACCTGTTAATTGGCTATTATATTTTAAGCTATCATGAGTTGTATTCTGGTATCTAAAATAAAATACCTATTTTTCTCTTCATTCCAAACTGAACTAGAAAATTTAAATAAAAATTGAGAAGGTCTAAAGGATCTAGATATTTCGCTACGTACCGAGATTTAGGCTGGCTTAGTTTAAATCTGAAATACTGATTCAGTGATTTTATGTACATTGAGGGTTTATCAGTTAATTTTTGGATTCAAAAGACCTTTATTATTTGTTTGCAGACCCAATCCATACATGTCTGTAGTGAATTCTTTGAACGTAGTTTTTTAAATAATGGATACATTTTAGACCGAGAATTCTATATTTAACCTAAATAAACATAAATAATTGAAGTCCAGATTGAAAATTTATCCATGTTTAAAGTACATTATGTAATTTATGGACATATTTTACGACGTCATGATATTATTTTCGCAGCATTGTTTAAATTACAACACTGTTTGATGTATTGAACTCTCCAAGTCTTAATCAAACTTAGATGATGCTATATTTTACACAATCATCGTAGTATAGACATCTCGACAGGTCTCATCTCACGTATAGTTTGATAAATGACAAAACAGGTCTATAATACCAATTAGTACAGCTGATATTAGGTCTGGTGATCATGAATGTCATTCATCGTAACATGCACATGGTCTTACAAAATAGAGTTGCGCTCATAACGCCTTACGGCTAAATGAGTTGCCTGGAGTGAACCTGGGACTCGCAATCTCTCTTTATTAAGAGCTTAAGGTGTACGTGTTAGATAAGCTAGACGTTTTGTAATTGGATTTGTAAAATGAGTTATTAAACAATGTGGTGTTAAAACTTAAAATAAATCAAATTCAAGTATTATAAAAACACACGATTTGACCTCTTATAAATAGATTTGCATAGAAAGGTGAACAAACCTGTATCTATTATGATATTTTAACTATCTACTATTATTATAATAAACTTGTATCGTATACTTGTACAGTCAATATACCACACTACATACTTTGTGCACTTTGAACATCGGCGGACTTTATGCCTAAGGCATTATTTTCCAGTCAACCTTAGGGTGGTGTAGATTTCTTGTAGACATATATATATATATATACACATAAATTTACATACATACATATATAAACATACTCATATATTTTTATAATATTCGCACACTATGACAACTTGATATAAGGTGTACCAATATTATCGATTTGATACTCGTAGTACTGCTATGGGATCATGTAAAGTCTTTTTGAACATACGACGGTTTGTGGACATCCTGATTTACCCTATCCTATAAACAAATTCTTTTGTGGACACATGACGGTATTTTTATTCAAATTTATTTATTTATACTTTATGCACATTATCAGTGACTTAACGCCGTAGGCAGTTTCTACCAGTCGACCTTAGGGCGATGCAGAGATAAAACAAGGTAGATGCACAAAACGAAAAATATAAGTGGATTTCTCAATAATAAATCATTTAAAAATTTGTAATTATTTATACAGATACACATAACAAATACGTATTTAATACATTAACATTCATAGGTACTAATATATATACACATATACACACAAACATATAATATATATATATATATATATAATTTCTAAATGGAGAGAGTATGATGATATCAAGGTGGATTTGATAGGAAATGTTTCCTCAACAAGTTTTTAAAACACCTCGAGAGGGAGCTCGTTCGTAGGACAGCTTGTATGAAGAAGGTTATAGAAAATCAGAGCGGTGAGTGAGACATTGTATTGTAGTGAATGAGGTTAGGTAAAAACAAGTGATTTTAATTTCCCAGAAACCTCCACATTTATCGCAAAGTTAAAGCAAACATGGAATGTATGTGTGTGTGTGTGTGTGTATGTGTGTGTGTGTGTGTGTGGGTTTGTGTGTGTGTGTGTGTGTGTGACGCTAGACTCCGGCAACTCTAAAACAATACTACAACATGGGATAACAAACAATAATTAATTTCTCTTTCAGGTTGTGGAGTGTTTCCCAGATAACGCTACATAATGCCTCTAGCTCATAAAGTTTTCGAACTATGAAACGCTCCTTAACTATGGTCAAACTGGAATACCCTGTCAAGTTATGACGCTTATTGGTTCAGACATGAATTAGCTTTGGAATTAACTACGAGGCATGTTGTGAGCTGGTACGACTGGGTGTATTCTAACATCAATTATGGGAAAGTGTTGTTCAAATAAGCGTATCTCTCCTAAGATATAAATACAAATAAATAAAATTTATGCATCTGTTTTTAATTTAAAATTATTCACTAAATTCATATGAAAGTTTATACGGTACTTAAATAAAAAATCAATTTTTAAAATTTTGTCTTTCTGTCCCTATGTTCCGACTAATCTCTGGAACAGCCCTATCGATTTGGACGGGACTTACACTGGCATATAGCTGATGATGTAGATAGTAACTTACTTTACTTTCATTGTTGACTAACTACGCCTCGCGGTTTATTCTGGGTTTTTATAGTAAAGGTACAACAACAACCACGGGTAACACCGCAGGGCTCAGCTAGCAATATATAAAATCGTACACGAAAATTCACAGACATTAATTATGGTACATACATATTAGTACTAAGTACATTGATATCATTTTTTTTTTTTTTTTTTTTATTTATTTTTTTTTTTTTTTATAAAAGACAACTCCCACATTAGGAACAAACATCCTGTGTCGTGGGGGACTTTACAAACATACATGAAACGGACACAAAGAACATCCAGACTCGGGACAACAATTCGTGGATCACACAAAGTGTTATACCGCCTGGGATTTGAACCCAAGACACTTGGCGTAGTAACAAGCGGCATGGCGACCGCTGAAACCACTCGGCCAACCGTGCAGTCAAATAAAAAAAAAAAAATATCATTGGCATTGATTGATTGATTGGCACAAAATCAACTACCAGTTTGCGTGTCATTAAATACGTAGGTAATTAAAGATTTCATTCTTAGAGAAACTACGCGTCCAGAATACTTAGTTTTAATTCAAATTGTAAAATTTATTGTAAGTTTTTGAATATAACGAAAAATAAGTATAAATTACTAGTGGGTAGTGATTTTTTTAGCCTTTTGCACTCCTCCGCCCCTCCTCTGTTCTCTTATTATATGTATTACTATTTAGATAATAATAATAACTTGACAAAAATAAATCTAATGGTAAGCTAAGCAAACCTCATACTATAGGATAGGCTATTCCCGGTAAAAAGCCGACGACGCACTTGTGACACCTCTGGTGTAGCTGGCGTCCAGGGCCGGCGACTTACCATCAGGCGATACGTCTGCTCGTTTGCACCCTATTAAAAAATAAGCAGACTGCCAATAAATACATAAATATAAAAGTTTAAATTATGATTTTTTATAACACACTAGCTGAACCTCGCAGTGTTACCTGCGGTTATTAGTTTACATATTGTTATTTTTTTTTCTTACAATTAAAATAACCTATATTAATCATTGATGATGTAGCATTCAAATGGTGAAAGAATTTTTATAATCCGTTCAGTACTTTTTGAGCCAATTCGTTACAAACATACTTACATACAAACCTTTCCTCTTTATAATATTAGTATAGATATAAAACCACTTGTAAAAATTGTGACGACTGCCTTTGTAGTTTTATTTTAAAATGGGCTGTCTTAATGATTTTAAGCTACTACAGCCAAGCTGAATAACCAAACTATATAAATACATATAGAATTATTATATCAAATATTATTGGAAACTAGCTATGCCCGCTACTTCGTACGCGTGAAATTTAGGTTTTCATGTTATTTTTTATTTTTCACCGATTAAACTTTCCCTGGACTACGACAAACATTTCAAAATCAAAATCAGCTAAATCGGTCCAGACTTTCTCGAGTTTTAGCGATATAAATGAACAGCAATTGATTTACATTTCAATTATTATAGATAAGCGTAAGTTTCGTGTGGTATATCAAACATTTTGTACAAAAATCGTTTATAACGAGATTTAAAGAGAATCTTTACTTTGAATCAATAACATATAACATTAATAAATACTTAATTAGATGCTATAAATATGTAAGAATTTATTGAACTTATTGAGTTTGAGCTCCAACGTTTAGAAACACAAAGAATCGGTCAGTGAGGTTTTAGTCTTATTGTATTATTATTATTTATTAGTTCCTATGATAAATAGGTGTCTATTACGATTGGAACATTATGTGTCAGATAGCTCAGCTAATGGACATCCTAGAAATGAGGGAATTAGGAACGTTATCAAATTAATTATTGCTGTTTACGACATTATCGTGACAATCGTCACGTCAACGGCCTCAATCCTACTATACTATTATAAAGGCGAAAGTTTGTAAGTATGGATGTATGTATGTATGGATGTTTGTTACTCTTTCACGTAAAAACTACTGAATGGATTTGAATGAAACTTTACCACAATATAGCTTATACATCAGAATAACACATAGGCTACTATTTATAAAGATATAGCTTCGCCTCGCGGCGTTGCCCGCAGTTATCATCGTACCGCGGGTAGCACCGCGGGGTTCAGCTAGTTATATATATTTCTAGCTCTCCCACGCAACCTCGTTTGCGTCTTATATTGCCCGTAGCGTGAAAATTTTCCCCCGTTTTTGAAACATTCTTCATTGGTGCTCCGCTCCTATTAGTAGTATCGTGATGATATATAGCCTATAGCCTTATTCGATAAATGGTCTATCCAACACTGAAAGTATTTTTTAAATCAGACCAGCGATTTCTAAGATTACCGCGTTCAAACAAACAAACAAACAAACTCTTCAGCTTTATTATTAGTATAGATGAAGGGGTCACTACACTAGGCCAATGACCTATTGACTACTCGGTTTTTATTAAATAGTTAAATTTTACTTATTCCCGTAGTTCTTTTACTTTTAAATAAAAACTGGATTTTTTAATTAAAATACTTACCTAATTTGGTTGTCGCTTGCAAAGATTTTACGGTACTAAAGTTAATTAATTACTAAGACGGATCTCGATTAACAATGTTTACAAAATACTGTTCACAAGCAAATCTAGATTAAAGTATTAAGAAAGTGAAATACTTTAACAGTGTTACCCTAAATTCGGAAGTGCCGAAGAGGATGAAACACATATATACAACATTCCAACGTGTTGATGTTGGGATGTTGTATATATGATAGTCGGCGCGAGAATTTCTATTGCGCGATTCAGGATTGGTAGTTTCTCCGTATTGTACGTTACTCCATAGTTCAGCATAACTTCGGTAGATGGCGCTGTAGTATGTAATGTTGTATCTGTAGGTCGCCACACACTTAAAAGAACTTTCGGTCTTCAAGTACTTTTATAATTTAATTTTATTTGTAAAACTACATTACTGAATTGATTTTTATTACAACTTTTATCTATCTAAAGAATATCAGGACTTATTTTTTCCGTAATGATTAAAATATATAATATAAATTGACAAAATTCTTGTGTGTGTGTGAGTTGGCAAATATAGAGACTAGTATCCATTAAGCGTGTTACATTCTAAGATATATTATCTTAAGAGATATGGCACACTTGGAGCACCTTAGAACTGCTTACTTTGCCTAGGTTGAATCGAATTTGAGATACAACATTCTACTTTGGGGTGGTAGCTATACCTACAACATACAAAGAACCTTCATTCCTCAAAAGCGAACTATGAAAACTATACTCAGACTAGACCAACAGGATTCATATCAACCGACTTTAAGTGGTCATGGTCTTGCTCAATTTCCTTGCAAAAAATATCTTACTAAAGATGAAAGAACCTTTATATATAAAGACTAGACCCCACGCAACCTCGTTATGTCTTATATTGCCCGTAGCGTGAAAATTTTTCCCCGTTTTTGAAACATTCTTCATTAGTGCTCCGCTCCTATTAGCAGTAGCGTGATGATATATAGCTTATAGCCTTCCTCGATAAATGGACTATCCAACACTGAAAGAATTTTTCAAATCGGAGCGGTTCCTGAGATTAGCGCGTTCAAACAAACAAACTCTTCAGTTTTATTATTGTTATAGATATGACATCCTTTATAGCACCGACTCTTAATAGAATAAAACACACTTCGGGTTATAATTCGACCGCATTATTTAGTAGAACTCCTATGGAGATAAAGTCACTTCATCAAAATCAAATTAGGTCCAAACTTAACATTTCTTAATAACGGATGTTTCTATTCAATCTATGATACGGCACAATCAAATAGCTTGATGACAATTGTAATGCAAGTTCTAAGTATGCAATTATTATTTGACACAATGTAACATTGTTTATGAAACAACAAATAAATATTAAGAATTTTAAAGTGACTCAGAAATTTGACACGGAGATGCGTTAATTCATGAGGTAGGACACAAGCAACTCTTTATCGCAATAACCAACTTACACGCGGGCGGGACCCCGGTCAATAGCTAGTAATACAATAATACTTAAAGCTTTGATATTTTGTATTCTAAAATACGCAATTGAACAATGACAATTTTATATTTTAACACCTCAACATCTAAAGTAACCTATACAAAACCAAAGCAAAAGGCCTATATTTATAATTATTACAAGTTTTACATTTCAATTTACAAGCCAAACCTCCTTTAATAATAGTACTTTAAGATGTCGACACCGGAGACACGAATTATAAGTGTTCATTGCTTATTATAATGAAAGTACGAGACTTCAGGTGGAGTTTGAAAACCTTTGAAATTATTATATAGCTTTCGTTATAACCAGAACTTTCAATTAAAATTTATACTTCAAATGTAACTACCACAATTCAGAATAAGATATCAATATTATAAAATAAAATTCTACTATATAATATTCATCTGTTTCTGTTTAATCATGATTGGCTCCTATTGGTCTAAGCGTGATGTCTTAGGCCCGCCAGCAAAATACATAATAGCAAAATAATCGTAAAAATCGATGACATAGTTTCGTAGTTCATCGTGAGCAGTGTTGTGACAAGAGAACTAATATTTATAATATATTTTAAAAGTGAAATTGTTAAGTTCTTGAATGAAGAAAGTTATATGTATTCTTAAATAGCTAGAGTAATAGTAAAAACTAATTTAATTATATAACTTTTGTTTTTCATTTATACTAGCTGACCCGGCAAACTTCGTTCAGCCTAACAGTCAATGAATGAGTGCAACAGATCATGATTTTTAAATATTTTTTATCGATGAATACTATATTTAAATACTCATTATCCTATTCCGGACGAAGACAAATCCAAAAACACAAAAATCATAACAATTGGTACGGCCATTCTTAAGTTATATGTAATATAACCAACACGACTTTCTTTTATTTTTATATTAAATATACATTTGTACATGAAAACTTACTTCGAAAAGCTGATGAACATGGAAAATGAATGGACTGGAATTTTGAATGATGTGCATGTGAATAAAGAATTAGTTAATAAGATTAGTATAGACGAAGTTAGAGTGGCAGTACGAAGTTTGAAAAATGGAAAAGCTGTTGGACCTGATGGTATACCAGTAGAAATGGGAAAAGGGTAGGAAGATGATCACATGCATATTATTAACCCGAATGAATCATAAAAATAGCTTTACAAAACCGAACGGATTCAAAAACAATTTGTAGTAATTTAATAATGATAGTTAAAAAATGTATGTATTTAAAAAATGTAATTGATATGAATATAAATGTAATAATAATATTTTAATAAGTTGCTTATTAATAATACAAACAAATTAAAAGCATATTCAAACAAAATATTATACGGGAATTACCAAAATGATATTAATTTGATTACACAGCCCGATAAAACTTATTTCCATTGTAAAATATTTGTGAATCATAAAGCGAAATCTACTCTCTCTTATTTCTTTCCAAGAAATAATTGTTTTGATAAATAGCCGGCTTATGAATATGAACCTTGCTTTAATATGAATGAACGTAACGTTTTGATTAAATTGAAACCCAATGTCATAATGGTTACAGAAACTATTCTCTGAAATCATGAGCCACTTTAATTAGACTTTATTATTTCATAGAAGGCAACATTTATTTATTATCCTGAATTATTTTCGAAGAAACGAAGATTTGTCATCGGCTTCTCTTTTGCAAAAGTAATTTTTCCTTCAATCAAATCCAATTTTAAAGAAAGAAAGATTAAATCTTTTACTATGGTAACGTTTAACTTTTGCGATGCACGAATGGCGAATGTTATATACATATATACAATACTTATATAAATATTGAATGTGACATGACATTAGTACAGTCCAATGCATCCTATTACCTAAACATAACGATGTGCTCGGAAATTAACGTGAAATGTGATCACGTCCATTGCAATCTCGTCCCAATTTAAGGCAATTTAAAGGTAATACCTATCATCACATTATTTCGATTAATTCTCAAAATCTTTTTTTTTTCTGGCGTATGTCGCAAATGTTCAAACTGACCGGTCACCTGATAGATGTTAAGTGACTACCGCCGCCAATGGACACCTGCAAAACGGGAGTCACAAATGTGTTGCCGTCTTTTGAGTAAATACCAGAGCGACGTTTTCCCTGAGTCGTAGGTTTGAGCCCTAGTAATCTCACCTACACGGTGGTATTAAAATAATTGCTTTTCAAATAACTATTTCTATATTTCTGAGTCCGTGGTATAGCTCCGGTCGAGCCTGCTCGTTTGTATAGAGGCATCATTTTTCTCCCACGGGAAATCGTTGCCTGCACCTAAAATATTATTTCCACTAAATATATTCTATCGAAACGTACGTACGTAACGTGTAACATTCTTCTGTTCTATTTCTATATACGCTCACTAAACAATCAATTATTTATTTATTTTTTAGCTTTATGCACTAAGTTTGTACATCGGTGGACTTAATACCTAGGGCATTCTCTTCCAGTCAACGTTCGGGTGGGGCAGAAATCCTTTCCCGACCTGTCGGATGCCCAATTCGGGTTCCGAGAGGGGCGTTCGACGGTCGATGCCGTGATGCGCCTTAGGGCCGTGACCGAAGAGGCAGTGAGCTGTGGCGGCGTGGTGTTGGCGGTGTCGTTGGACATCGCCAACGCCTTCAATAGTCTGCCATTTAGCTGCATCAGGGAAGCACTCCACTACCACGGGGTGCCAGAGTACCTGAGGCGGCTGGTAGCAGACTATTTAAAGGAGAGTACCGTCGTGTACGAGGACCGAGATGGCGTCTTGAGACGGCGACCCATGTCGTGCGGCGTTCCACAGGGTTCTGTCCTCGGACCACTCCTGTGGAACGTGGGGTACGACTGGGTCCTTCGAAGCCGTCTTCCCATCGGGCTGGGCGTAATTTGTTACGCCGATGACACATTGGTCACAGCCCGGGGGGCGAATTTCCAAGAGGCGGCGCGCCTGGCCTCCAGGGTTGTCTTTCTGGTGGTTGGGCGCATTGAGGAGCTGGGCTTGCGGGTGGCCCTGGATAAGGAGGCCCTGTTGTTTCATGGGCCCCCTCGTGTTCCACCCCCCGGCGCCTCCATCGAAGTCAACTCGGTCCTCGTACCGGTTCGGGCCCAGATGAGGTATCTGGGCCTGATCCTCGACGGTAGGTGGCTCTTCGACGAGCACTTCCGACAGCTTTCTCTGAAGCTGGTCGGCGCTGCCTCCGCCCTTGGGCGTCTTTTGCCCAATCTGGGTGGAGCCAGCGTCGCAACGAGACACCTCTACACGGGGGTGGTCCGGTCGATGGCCCTGTATGGGGCACCGGTGTGGGTGGCAGCTCTGACCGCCTAGAATAAGGCGCGCCTTTGGCGCCCTCAGAGGGTATTGGCGGTCAGAGCCATACGCGGATACCGCACCGTGTCCACCGAGGCGGCGTGCGCCTTGGCCAGAACACCCCCGTGGGATTTGGAGGCGGAAGTGCTCGCCAAAGTTTATCGACGAGCGGCTGAATATCGGGCGGAGAACGGATTTCGTCCTCCGCCCGAAGAGATACGCGAGTGGCGTGAAGCCGCTCGTCGAGCCAACATGGCTAGTTGATCGTCCCGGCTGGAGGCTCCACGCGCTGGTTTTGCCACCGTGGAGGCGCTCCAGCCGGTCATCCTCGAGTGGGCAGGGCGGCAGCACGGGACTCTTTCCTTCCGACTGACGCAGGTGCTCTCCGGGCACGGTTGCTTCGGGAAGTACCTGCAGTCGGTCGCTAGGAGGGAACTGAGTCCCGCCTGCCACACTAACTGCCTCGGTGGCATAGTGGTACGCGTATGCGACTGCTAAGCTTGAGGTCTCGGGTTCAAATCCTGGGTCGGACCAAATGTTTGTGGAATCCATAAATATTTGTTTCGGAGTTTGGGTGTTTTCTATGTATAATATGTATGTATTTACAAAAAAAAAGTATATATAAGTATTTATATCAGTTGTCTAGTACCCATAACACAAGCACTGCTTAGCTTGGGACTAGATGGCGTTGTGTGTTAGATGTCCGAAATATTTATTATTATTTATTATTTATTTTACCAGCAGAAGGTGCCCGCTTCAGTGCGGGCAGGCGCTGGGAGGGGTCCGGTCGTGTTAATATCTGCAGTTCCCGGACCCCTCCCTTCTCAGGCGCAGAGTTGGCACACCGTGTGGTTTTAGTCGGTTCGATTCCGACACACCACCCCGCCGCAAACCCCGGTGGGGTGACGGCCCGAGGGGGTTTCCACAAAAAAAAAAAAAAACAAAGTCAGAAATCCTTTATGGTAGTATGATATTTATGAAGTCAGTTAAAATGTACGTAATTTCCAACATATACAAACATTTTAATACTATTATACATACACCAATTAATAACAACACACATACAAAAACATATATATATAAATATATACATGCATAGGTATACAGACTGTATAATATACAAAAATATTATATTTATACACTATGAATAATAAAAACGTAAGGTTTTAATTAAATATCACATATTAATCACCGCAAAGAAATACCATATTATAACGATAGTATGAATTGAAGTGAATAAATAAAACACTTAGGTATACTTATCATACTTTTAATAGGTAGTTATGAGAGTTTCGTGTTTGTTAAATAAGTTGTCGATAGAATATTAGAATGAAACTAGTTCTTCGTTGAAATGTAACTTTATATTATACTAAATTCTTGTGTTTCTGGTATCTAACACACAACGTCGTCTACGAACAAATTGTTTACATATATTTTTATTTATTTATTCGGACTTCTCATCACTATCTCTAAAGAATTTAAGGCTTAAACACCTTCTCACTTCTGACACACCATCACTAAATATATCGATATCAAACCGCTCGCACACACTGTTTAATATTCTACTTGCACGGATGACAAAAGTATATACATGTAGGTTACATTACACTTAATAAATTCACCATAAACAAAATTATATAAAAATTATTTAGTAATTTGCGTAGGTTGTAATCAAAATAATACGATCTAAAATATAGATATTATCTAAACATGTAATAGACAAAGTTTAGCGGTTACGACATGCCACAGGAGTTAGGCCTTTGTTTCACGTGGTTACCGGTTGATTGCGAACCAACCGAGCATATTGTCTTACAAGCCAATAGCAATAAGTATGTAAATCAGTACATGGCACTATACTACATACATGACATACCTTGTGAAAACTAACAGCGTGAGAAATCCTCTAGTTACGTGTAAGACACACCGAGTATTTATAAATATGCTAAGTTGTGTGACTTAGTTAGTTGAACACTTGGTTCCAAGAACCTTGAGTATAGAAGAAGAATAAGAATTTTAATATACAGACAGATGCAGATCTAAAAATTGAACACGTCACAATTTTAAAGTTACAACGAGATGCTTATCTATAATCAAACATAGAAATAGATCCTGGCATAGCTATAAGTAAATAAATATTAATATTATTAAGATTTTTCATTTCGCAGAACTATCTCCGTCCTCCATAAGCACAAGCCTGAAGGTGACTGATGAGGCCATCTGTCACCCTAGCAGAAGCTGGCCCGGGTGACGGCGCGGACGCTGCGGAGCATGCGCGCCCTGAGGGACAGTAGCGGGAACATTGGGGTTCCCACACAAGAGGGGGCCATCTATAAAGCGTTGGTGGCCCGAGGTACGTCGGTGCTCCAGGGTTTTCCTTTCTAGGGTGCACCTGGTTCCGGCATCTAGTACCCGAGACGGCGTGTCGTTTTAGTCGGTTCGAGTCCGACATGCCACCAGGGGGTGGTATCCGAGAGGATTTTCGCACCAAAAAAAAGACTGTTATATATACGTGTCATGCCCAAGCTAAGAATGATACGTTAAATTGAATAGGTGGAAGAAATAGATGAGGATGTTAGAAATTTACGGGTAATGCGGCAGGTATTGAGTATGGTGGCTTTTTGGAGCAGATGAATAGAGAATGACGGCATGTGAAGTAATTCAAGATCTTGAGTGAGTATTTTAGGCTACAGGCATATAACCTGTAACATAATAACATATAAAATGTTAGTGAAGGAACAATGTGTACTGCGTATACTTTCCATTGAGTATTGAGTCCTATTGTCAAGTCTTTGTATTTTGAGAGTTTTTATGAAATAGTGGACTGAAAATTATGACTGTTCGGGATTGCTATTATTATTTAATGAAACGTAGCACGTCCACAAGCCAGGTGGAGTGGTGATCTACGCAAGACGGCTGGCAGGAGCTGGATGCGAGAAGTCGAGGATCCAACCATGTGATGTGCAATCGGAGATGCCTATGCCCATCAGTGGACTGCGATGATGTTGATGATAAAATAAATATTAGAAAGTTTAAACTTAAACTTATAATAAAGGTCAATTCGTAACAAAGGTCGGACTTGAAAAATGTATTAGTTACGAGTGCCTTTATTCAATAACTGACTTTACAAGAGAGGAAAGTTCTCAATTCGATTGTATTTTATTTATACCAAAGCAACATCATGGTATAGGTACAAATCCTTGAAATTCACATAGAATCTTTGTTCAAAATTTACTAATAGTGTTAGGCAGGTTTTTCATGATACTACATGACGAGCAGTTGCATACGCAACCACCGCTAACAAGGCCCCCAAAGTCACATAGATTACTAACTGAACATTAAAAGGACATAATGGAAACAAGTTAAAATCAAAATCCAAGTCAAGTCTTTGTGAGTCCTAAAATGGAGTTACGACTTGACTTAGCCTTTATCCCACATCTTTTCAGAAATACGACATTCAAACACACAATACAAGACGTAGCTTTGACTTATTTTGAACATGAACTTGCCTGAAATCAAAGCAGAATTCTATTTCATGTTAAAGGAAAACTTATTCTTACACAGAAAATGCTTTGAATATATTATTTTATACTAGCTGGGTCTCGCCGTGCTACCCGCAGATATTGTTGTACCTTTACAGCCGCGGGTAACACTGCAGACCAAAGTGAGTCTTAATAGTAGCCTAAGTTATTCCTTATTACATCAGCTATCTGCCATTGAAAGTCCCGTCAAATCGGTCTAGCCGTTCTAGAGATTAGACGAAACAAACAGACAGACGGACCGACAGACAGATGTAAACAATTGTAAAAAAAAAATATTTTGGTATATATATATCGTGTATGCTTATAAATGCATTTAATAGAAAGCGGTTATTTTAATATGACAAACAGACACTCTTAATTTATTTATTTGTATAGATTTTAAACTTATTCGTATGAGTCACAGTCGGGTAAGCTGTATTCAAGGTTCAATAACTATTGTACAATTTGTATAAGGCTCTATATAGCTATCCAGCTAGCCATATACTTATGTCTCCCACATAATAAAATGAAATGAAATGCAAATAGTTTACTGACACATAATTATAACATATTTACATGTACTGATACAAATTTGAAATGGTTAAAGAGCTCAGTCTTAACCGCAGCAACATTAAATGTGAAAACCGTACTCATCAATTTATACAACTTCAAATTCATAATATATATCTATACAAATGATAGTAACAAATTGTTCGCTTCCTTAATCTCGAACAAAGTACTGTATTATAAATAAAAATATTTGCAACAAGGTACACAACCTCGCTGCTCTGAAAAAAATCAAACAGTGGTTTTCTTAAACGGCATGGAATACTTTTCAATTCTGGACAAAGGGTGAAGATAAAAAATCTTTGGGTGTAATTTACTCCCTACAAAAGATATTTTATATTTTTGTTAAGAACGATCGCTACAGAATCAATATACCCACAATGGCTTTTCTTCGATGTTTTTCAGACCACTAGCTTTGTATCCTAATGGTCAATTAGGTTTCATTTCATATTTTACATGTTACCTTGACCGATTTCGTTTAGTTTTTTAACAAACTCAGAATATTACAACTATGTTTATTGTTCTAAAAGTAATTCTGAATAACACAAAATGAACTTTTTCAAGGACAATAATATCTAACGATCTGATCTTTTCGTATAATTTATTTACGCAGGCAATATTAACTGGCTAATATAATAAATATGTAATAAGGACCATGGCTTGCTTGTTTTTTTTTTTCTTTAAAAAGGACATCTCCCGCACTAGGAATATTTCCTGTGTTGCGGGAGACTTTACAAACATACATTAAACGGACACAAAGAACACCCTAACTTAGAACAACAACTTGTGGACCACACAAAGTGTTATTCCATGTAGGATTTGAACCCACAACACTTGGCGAAGTTGTGAACGGCGTGGCGACCGCTTAACCACTAGGCCAAACGTGCAGTTGTGTATGATGGATGGCAGTCCTCTATCGCCTTTATCATGGAGAGTGTTCTGAAGAGCTGTTCCAACTGGTCCCCCCTTCTCCCATCCTCTACAGGACAACACGTGCCGGTCTTGGAAGACACCGCTTCAGAGTGGTAGACATACGCTCTCGTACTCACCGCTTCGGTTCTTCCTTCCTGTGCCGAGCGGTCAAAACTTGGAACTCACTACCTGCGTGCGTGTTTCCCTCCCACTATGAACCACAATACAATATTCGACAAGCTTAAAGTTACAGGTGGTTCAAAGCCAGCTAACATGACTACTAGTGCAAATCACGCATTCTCCGAGCTATGTTTACAATATAAATTAGCTTCAGATAATTTATGGCCATGTTAACGAGCACAATGCACTCTGTACATATTAGAACATACTGAAACACAGTACGCTAAATTGGCGCGGCATATACAAGGAATTCACTGCTAATACAAGGATTGCACGTAATACTTGTATTGCTATGTTAGGATTGCTATAACTTAATCTGTTACAATTTAAGTTATCTTGTATTATAAATATATAGATATAGTAAATGAAGAGAAAGGTATATATGTATAACATATGTATTATTGTAAAGGAAATCCGAGAAAAAACCAGGTCCTGTCACTGGTATTACAAAAACAAAAAAGAAAATTAAATATGTTAAGGTTTTAGAATATTATAGCAATGTTTAAATTTAGTACTACTTTAGTCTTGACTAAAGTAGTCCCAGACAGACTAGCAAGATAGACTAACAAGATGATATAAATTGACATACAATTATTTATTCCATTGAAATGTGCATCATTTTACTAATTTTCCCAGAATAATGTGTAAAAGATAAAGCAAAAAATAACTGTAAATATTGTTTTTTACCTCTTAGGTGGTCCTGGGACCACTAAGCGTGGCGTGTAAAACCATCTCACTAGACCACCAATAGTTTGAGTTACCATGCTGCGTTGCCTCCATTCGCAATAAGTATGGTGACCTAGTCCTATTGGCAGGCCTTTTGAAAAAAATAAATTATTATTTTAATCACGAATGTACTTACATTCCCATAAGCAATGTCTTTTTTTTATGTAATAGGTGGCAGACGAGCAGGCGTATCGCCTGATGGTAAGCGATTACCGCCACCCATGGACACAACACCAGAGGCGTCACAAGTGCGTTGCTGACCTTTGGGGGATGGGGAGAGGGAATGAGGGAGGGGTTGGGGTATGGGCCTCCGGCATCCTCACTCACTCGGTGAAACACAGCGCAAGCGCTATTTCACATCGGTTTTCTGTGAGGCCGTCGTATCACTCCGGTCAAGCCGGCCCATTCATGCCGAATTCATTCTCACGATAAAATGTTATAATATTGTATAAAGGTTATATTATATAATACTTACAGTATGTTCAATCGCCTAAGAGTAACCTCTATTACTCAAACAATTACTTCAAGATGTATCACCGTTACTTGATAGCGCACTTAAGCTTAAGATACATGATCGGTCTTGTAATAGAGAAAATATTTACTGGCATTTCCAAAGGTCTTCGTTGTAGTGTATTATGTTTCACTAATCTATACACCACAATAAATACGACAACCCTTTGCTAAAAAAAACATAAAAGCGATGTTATAAACTTACCAGCCTTTTCACGCGGCTCGGCCCACGTATATATCGGCTATTGCGACAAAAAAAGCTATATCCTTTTCCAAGGTTCAATCTATATCCATATTGAAAAAATTGATCCAAATCGGTATAGCGGTTGAACCGTAAATGTGTACAGACAGATAGAGTAACTTTAGAATTTATAATACTGGTATGGATTGGGTATGGATGAAAACAACACACCTTGACTTAAATAAATAACACAAATTGTAGAAGAAATTATTTACGGGTAAGTTCGGCTTGTGGTAAGTAATAATTACTCCCCCTCACCCCCCCTCGGATACCACCTCCTGGTGGCATGTCCGACCCGAACCGACTAAAACCGAACGCCGTCTTGGGTACTAAGGGCCGGGGAACCAGGTGAACCCTAGTAAAGAAAACCCTGGAACTCCGACGTACCTCGGGCCACCTACGAACTGTAGATTGCCCCTTACTGTGTGGGAACCCCGATGTTCCCATTACTGCCCTTAGGGCGCGCACGCCCCGCAGCGTTTGCACCGCCACCAGGGCCTGCTTCTACTAGGGTTGGAGATCGGAGATCGTTCTGCGATCTTAGTAATAATTACCTACAACAAATACTTGGGTCTTTTATTTGTTTGAGTGTAATTTATGTATTATATAGCATGTATTTAGAAATACATATGTATGTTTATCGGCAGTCTAATTATCACAATACTCTGCTGAGTTTTGTGATAATCAGACTGAAGAAAGGGCCGTGTATAGTTCCATCGGGGTAGATAAGTAGAGATTCCAACGGTTCATGTACAGCCTTTAAAAATAGTGTGGCTCGGTTGAGAGCACTGCCATTTATTAAATTTTTCGAAATCTCTTCCGCAAACCTTAGTTTTGAACTAAGTTAAAAAAAAAATTGCTAATAGTACTTAAGGCCCAGAATTGCTAGACAATTTATTATGTCTAGTTAGTAGAGATAGCACTATTCCCACAAAGTAGAAAACAACATCCCGATACAAGCTCATATACTCATTAGTTGGGTAGCAGAGGTCAGCAATTCTTAGTAAATACTGGGTCAGGCCATTGGCATTAGAGACCCGACGCCATAGACATAACGTGTTACTGTTATTATCAAATAGGGAGACCCCTTACATATTATTGAACTTAACCCTATAAGCTGCATAGTTTCAGATGAAATTGGGGTTATATTTATATTAACGAATACACTTTTACACATTTCATATTTTATGAAAATCTCTTCTTCCTAGCCTTTATTATTCCTAAGATTATTTGGGATCAGCTGCTAGTTCTACCGGTTTGGCCTGAATATCAGTTTTTTCACGGAACGTCTGGCATCAGACCTCTACGACCCTGAGGGTGAACTGAATTCGAAGGTTGAACTAGTTCTTAGTATATTTGAGGACACCGACTTCCCAATAACGGCTGTCATAGATGTTCAGAACAATCGATACTGATGGCTTAACATGCTCTCCGAGGTACGGGCAGGAAACACCATAATTTACCATACTCCGGGTTGGTTAAGAGTTTCTTGTAAAAAGAACCCAACAGCAGTCCGACTCCGAATCGAACCCGAGACCTCTTGATCGGCAGTCGCTTACGCTAACCACTAGACAAACGAAGCATTCAGCAAGCAGTAAAATCTAATAACTTTTAACGAGCAATTCGTCTATAGATAGATATATACGTATCTCGGAAATGGCTTCATCGATTTACATGAAACTTTGGTGCATGAGGTTTCGTGGGCGATAAATTGATCTAGCTAGAATTCATTTGTAAAATAAATATCATAAATAAATACCGAGCAAAGCTTCCATCCGGGTTTGTATTAAATAATGAACCGACTTCAGGAACTAGACCAAATAGAAATAGAACCACACGAGAAGCACCAACTTTCAAATAAAGAAAGAATCATAAAAATCGGTTTACCCAGTCGGAAGTTCTGATGTAACAAACATAGAAAAAAAATATCCAGTCGAAACGCGAAGCTTCTCCTTTTTTGAAGTCAGTTAAAAATATTATAGAAGGTATATTTTACCAGTATTTTATTGGAATACCAAAATATTATGTTGATATTAAGGTTCGTAGTTGAATTTTATTACCATTCGTTTTATTGAAAGACACACGACAAAATATGAATGCAAAGTAGTAGCTGAAAGCGTCCCAGCGAAGATCGCGGTCAAACTTGTGTATTATTAATTCATACTCGTATTTACTTGTCAGACTTTATATTTGTATCTCCAAGTTTTATTCAATTTGGAAATACAAATACAACAAGAATTAGCAATGCCATTGCATGGCAATGCCACCAGTCTTTTGGTAACGCGTTTTTTGTTGATTTTTTAATATTAATGCTAATGTTATGAAAAAACAATAACAATATTTTTATACGAGCGTCAAAAAACTCATCCGCATCGTCGCCTACTGGTAGCATTACCAAAAGACTGGCGGCATTTCTAATTATTTTGAGTTGAAACATAAATTAAGGTATTTTGTAGTCATAAAATTGATAACTATCAACAAAATATGAGACAAATTAATTGCTTACGATTGCGTGACAGTTAGCTTTTAGGAACAAAAAGACAATTACTTTTCAGTTTTTTTTCCGATGTGTTATTTTCATTAAATGAATTGCTCCCCTAATCAAAATATATGTATATTGTATAGTTATGTTGTATACAATAATTATACTAATATTAACTCCGCCCTGAGTCTAAAGATCACTCAAGGGGCAGCAGTGCACTTTTATATCCTAAAATAGGCGGCAGCAGTCGCTAACCCTTACCTTTCATCAATATTTATTTGTAAACCATAAAAACTATAAAACATTACACTGAAGGTAAACTGAGCTACGCCTATTACAGCACAAACGGGCCGGCTTGAAAAATACAGCATTCGTCACCGGAGGCAAAATGATGCAGATAGGCTGTCATAGTCGATGTCACCATGCTACACTGTTGCATTATCTGCATTTGCATTGAATATGGTGGCCACCACTCTTGAATTCTGTTCATGCTTTCCATCAGGCAGAGGAGAGTCACACAGGTTCAAAAAACACACTTTACAGATAGAAAACAACACACCTTGACTTAAATAGGTATTTTCAGTGAGCCTTCGAAAGTCCACAACGAGTAGCCTAAAATGAGTATAAAATATTCGTAGTTTTTACTCCACTAGTCAGCTACTTTTCGTGACCGCGTAATGATACATGAGCGAGCGAAACACAGATAAAGTTCCTACATAACACAGAGGTTGATTCAAGCAGATATTATTAATTCTAGGATTCTGCTTCCTGGACGTCCTGAACTGACGTCTTTGTGTGCTCATATACCCCGACGACATATATATAAATAAATATAAAGACAAATACTACATTTATAATTGGGTTAAATGGGTTCTTAGCCATTTACACAATTCGTTTGCTTGAGCAAATGCAAATTAATGTACGTTGATTTTTATCAGAATCATCGTCAATCGTTATTAATAGTTCACTGTGGAATAGAGAAAGAAAGAATGACAAGAACCGATATACGAGTATATAGTACCAAAATACGTTGTATAATAATATTCAAGCATTAATGTTATGGTACAACTAATACCAGGTTTATTTCAATATAACTAAAGTATAAACTTATGTAGCACAATGTACCTTCGAAACACTAAGAACAAAGGGTGAACTAAAACGTACACGCAGTATTATACTAACTTATCTTCCACAGTTATTTACAATAGACTATTTTAGTAGGCTAACCAGCTATTCGATACAGTTGTTTGTTGATTTTTTATATTCTATTATTATTTCTAACAGCATCTTTTAATAATTAAGCTTTTAAAGTTTAAGGTTTTAAAATCGGAGTTTGAAGTTGAAAAATATCATACAGAAAAAAAAATTAAATTTATTTGTATTTATTTATTTCAAATATTACTAGCTTGAGATCACTATCTCTTACTAGTATTTTTGATTGACTTTAGGACAATTTTAATGTTTTAAATACTTCTCAACTATAATAAATGCTAATTAATAAAAAAATAATCTACACGCGTCAATAATTCAAAATTCAGTCTCAAAGAAACTTTTATCAAAAGATTGATTAATAATAAACGTTATCAAGTTTCTTTTATTATTTACTAGAGAAATAAATTGCGTAATTGATTGATGTAATTGTTTTAAGGCATTTAATTATAACAACTTGTAAGTTACCAAGCTTGTTAAAAAGTATTAAAATTATATTTCAAATAAAGCGAAGTTAGTATGCCAGTAACGAAAAAAAGCATATCCAAGAAAGTCATTAATCCATCGGAATTCACATTTAATCCATGAATATCCATTATATTTATTATGCATTATACTTTCTTTGTGAGAACCACTTCAAAACATGTTATTCTCACAATGATTGACTTAAATGGCATCCATAATTCGATGCAAATTGAATTCCACGTCCCTGAAAATTGTTCTCGCATTTTTATCATACTCCAGCATCTGTCAAACTCTCCATAATAATTCATTTTGAACTTCACCGCTGTCATGTTTTGTGGTAAAATGTGGCGGGGTATCTCACACATTTTTAATTTTCAACGAAAAAGTTCTCAAAGGAATGACTCGAACTTTAACAATATACGTCAAATTAATATCGAGGTGGGATCGTACATAAAATATCTCTCAGAATTGTTCTTGGGAAGTAAATTATTATTCTTGTTTAAGAACTCAAGGGCAACGCGAATGGATGCGATGTTACGTGGTAGATATATAGAGGTATGAAAACTTTATAATCAAATAGTTACTTTGACAAGTGTATTATACTAACTTAAATATGTGTTCCTTTTCTTCTTTCTGGTTACATATTTAGGGTTTGGAAAAGTATTGTGCAATGTTGTATGTATAATAAATAGGTAGTTGTTACTTTAATGTTCAAACACCAACATTACGCCTTCTGAATTTCATCAGTTTGTTAAAGAACGAAAGAAGAAAACCGGTGTGAAATAGCGTTTGCGCTGTGTTTCACCGAGTGAGTGAGGATACCGGAGGCCCATACCCCAACCCCTCCCCCCATCTCCTTTCCCATCCCCCGAAGGTCGGCAACGCACTTGTGACGCCTTTGGTGTTGCGGGTGTCCATGGGCGGCGGTAATCGCTTACCATCAGGTGATACGTCTGCTCGTTTGCCCACTATTCAATAAAAACAAAAAAAAAAGTTGGTTCACGAAATGCCGTAAACTAGACATGCAAGGAAATGGGCACTCATCCTTTAGAGTACGTAATATTTACATTACTATGATACGTGACTATTGGTATAAGACACCACAAATTTTACCTTACCCACACTTAAATATTTATCTGCGACTATAGCAACTCGAGACTATCATCTTCCTAACATCGCTTACCTGACAAATATTAAGGGATTCAATATGCCACTTGGATAAGGACATTAAGTAATTGATTAATATTTACCTAAATAAACATTTAAAACAGCAATCAAGAATGTGAACTAAAATTAAAATTATCTAGGTACATACCTATATTTCTTTACGTCGTCGTCATCTTGGCGTTTTAAGTCAGCATTAGATTACATTTTACATTGCAAGATTTACTGAGCTTTAAATTCTATTGGAGATTTTAGAATGTAGGTTATGAAATAAATAAATATTATAAGGAAACGGTACATGGAATACAAAATTCCATTCCATTTCAAAATCTACTATACAGTCTACGTGATCCACTTCGTTATTATGTATATTTAAAAAAGTCCAAGATATCAACATAAGACCTATTTCTGTTACGTTATAAATTGTATAGGTTGTTTAGCAATGATTTAAAATAAAATTAACGCTAAACCAACTTTAAAGTGAAGATTAAAAAGTGTAAGCAGAAGTTTTGTACCACAAAACATACGAAATTTCATACTTTTCTACTAGGCAGCGTAATTACATTAGTCTTCTAAGAGAAAGCAATTTGAAATGTTTAAATATGCTACATCTGTATTCAGCTCATATGATAAATGATATGAAGTCACTATACGTTAGAAAACTCATTACTTTGCCAAATAAGCCAACTACCATGCCTTATTTACATATTTAAACAAGTATAGGTATAGATGTAACGTACGTTGACACGAATATGTAATGTGTAGCGCTTTACGTAATAGCAATCATTTCTGAGCTAAAATATATCAGCTTTGAAGCTTTCAGAAGTAACTTACGATTATTAGTGTACTTTTTCTATTCTATCCTAGATCATATTATGTTCACCATTTGAGAGAAGCACCAAGTCTAAAATGCTAGCTAAGCATTTTAGAAATATTCATCCATGACTGCCTCGGTGGCGCGAGTGGTAGCGTAAGCGACTGCTGTGCTTGAGGTCTCAGGTTCGATTCCCGGGTCGGACCAAATGTTTGTATGATCTGCAAATATTTGTTTCGAAGTTTGGGTGTTTTCTATGTATAATATGTATGTATTTACAAAAAAAAAGTATATAAGTATTTCTATCAGTTGTCTAGTACCCATAACACAAGCTCTGCTTAGCTTGGGACTAGATGGCGTTGTGTGTTAATAAATTGTCCGAAATTGTTCGAAACTAACTAGGAATCCGTGGCAAAATATTGAAAAGTAGGATGCACCAATAGTATCAAGTCACTTTCGAACAGCTAATGATTCCGATTACACATTTAATTTTAAATTATGTTATGTTAAAAGATTTTTTAGTTCAGAGATGGACCATACTAACTTGAACAAACAAAATAATTATAAAAACAAAAAACGAACTTGCGAAAGTTCAAAAAATATCACTTACATTACTTTATTTACGACAGATGGCTTTACTTTAGTTATCAGTTACATCACACGAAACTGGTAACTGCCACTCCAGGGGAAACCCTCAAGGAAACTTATATAGGATCTTAGACTAAACCGACTCGCCTATAAACCGACACCAAGAGATCTATTCACAAACTTCTCTACCCAATGGGAATTTATGCGAAAAACAAGGGTTTCGTAATGAATTTAGCTGAAATGGTTGAACATTTTTTAAGGTTTATGTACGTTAATTTTGAGTCTAGTGGACACTGGTATTTATGTTATTGTTTCTTACATTCCAACTACTGTAAAACCAAAAGAAAGGGTAATATAGGTAGTAGGTAGTAGGTAGGTAGTATAGTAGAGGTATCCATAGATTTATTATAATAGTCCGTTTTACGCAGTTTGTCGAAAATTTTTTGAAAGATTATTTATTTGCAACATCCTATCATCAATAAACTGTTTTACTTATTCATAGCGAATATAGTATATTAAGGTTCAGCATTCCTTACAAATCAAGCAGAATAATTTTATTTATATTTAAACACACACTTAAAATAAAACCTAAGAACGATAAAACAAGCACTCAGAAATAATGTATTATTACGTGACACCACTTATCTGAACAAATATGTCGATGTGCTCCCGCATATAAATGAAAGCACCTTAAATCTTAAGCCTTTAATGGATCCTAGTCCATTTAGATTTTGTGTGCAATTTTGTTTAACAACGTTTTAAAAACTGTACTTGAAATATAAATATCTGTTGTTGACAAATGCATTAATATAACAAAATATAACGTTTCCTTTTTATATTTTATATTTTTTCGGACATCTAACACACAACGCCATCTAGTCCCAAGCTAAGCAGAGCTTGTGTTATGGGTACTAGACAACTGATATAAATACTTACATACTTTTTTTTTTGTAAATACTGTATACTATACATAGAAAACACACAAACTCCGAAACAAGTATTTGCAGATCATACAAACATTTGGTCCGACCCGGGAATCGAACCCGAGACCTCAAGCTTAGCAGTCGTATACGCTACCACTACGCCACCGAGGCAGTTAGTTTAATTTTTCGTTTGAACTAGAGAATGTTACGATAGGTTATTTGACATAATTTTACACATTCATTGTTCATTTTTGTCTCTAAGTTCCTACCCACTGAATTCTATATATATATATATATATACATACGCTTTCGAACTAAACCGAGCACCGAGCAGTTAAAATCTAGAACTTACTGCCAGCGCACGTGTTTCCCCTCCCTCTATGATCGTAGGTCCTTCAAGCGGGGCGTGAAAAATCTCTCATCTCACTAGGCCGCCATAGTATTGGTCACGATGCTGCATTATTATCATAACAGTGGATATGGTATCCACCACTCATTATTTTACTCATGTTTTCCATCAAGCTGAGTAGGAGTCATTTTCGTAACTAATTTAAAAAAAACGGATGATAGTTGACGTGACAACGTCATAACAAAACATTGATGAGATGATTGCATACTTTTATGAATAAAATTTAATCATTTGCGCAAGCGCACAATGAGTGTAACGGGACAATGAGTCATCCTTTATGGTGCGTGCAGCCGGTGTTCATTGATTTATTAGACGTTAATCAAAATTAACACTTCTTGAAATACAAATCCCATTTTGACTTACAACATTAATGAAAAACATTATTGTACATAGTTGTAGTTGTCTATAACCGTTATTAAAAGGGAGAGGTCTATTTGTGTTTAACAGTGGACTGTTAAACACAAATAGCAATGCACTGAAACAAATACTGCGAATTTTGGATTTTTTTTCGTGGGAGAGCCACGCTTCGGCATGAATGGGCTAGCTCGACCGAAGTGATACCACGGCCTCACAGAAAACCGGTGTGAAATAGCGCTTGCGCTGTGTTTCACCGAGTGAGTGAGGATACCGGAGTCCCATACACCAACCCCTCCCCCCATTCCCTCTCCCCATCCCCCAAAGGTCGGCAACGCACTTGTGACGATTTGGTGTTGCGGGTGTCCATGGGCGGCGGTACTCGCTTACCATCAGGTGATGCGTCTGTTCGTTTGCCCCTTATTCAATAAAAAAAAAAGATTTAACCTTTAAAAACTCGCTTCCTTATACATATTTGAGACAACCATCACATGAAACAACATTAATACAAATAAACTTGTGTGTGGGAGTGGTGACACGTTTTTGTCAAAATCCTCAGTCACGGTTTAATCCCCAAAAACATCTTTATTTTTTCGTGAGTGGGTGATAAAAGAATAAAAATATCACTCTCAATATTATGTTCTGAATTCTGGTAAAGTATCAAAGTTGCCAAAGGAACAACAACAGTATTATATTCACAATTAGTTTTGAATTTGCATGACTGTTATGGGATATTTTAAAAATACCTTTTATTTTCAATTGAAACCCAAATAGCTACACTAAATAGTCTTGAATTACAATTAATACCCAAGGCGCGTAAAAATACTTTTCTTGGCAATAGTCTTTCTTTTGCCATTTTTACTCATGGGAACATAAAAACAAGCTATAAATACAAAAACTACAGCCGTTAGAGGCAGTAGGATAACAATGATATGTTGAACTTATAATAAGAATGAGTAGTATTGTTCAGAATATACGAACTCTTACGGTTATATATAACGATAATTCCAGAAGAAAAATATTTATTTTTGTTTTTCTTCAGTTGAAATTTTATCGATAATAGTCATTACACATGACACGTAAACCATTGCAGAATTCACTCTTAAATCTTTATATTTTTCCTGAACCTCTCTTTGTGAGTGTAATGGGAGAAAATTCTTTCGCAATTCAATGATTTGTGGAAAGATTAGTATTTTTTGAATAAAAAAATCAGTAAGTAAGTATTAACTTTTAATGCGATTTCTTCTACGTATATGCTGTTAAAAACATCTTAAACTCTAATTAATCTTATTACAACAGAATGTAAACAACAAAACAATAGGTATTTGACTGCCTCGGTGGCGTAGTGGTAGCGTATGCGACTGCTAAGCTTGAGTTCTCGGGTTCGATTCCCGGGTCGGACCAAATGTTTGTATGATCTACAAAAATTCTTGTTTCGGAGTTTGGGTGTTTTCTATGTATAATATGTATGTATTATTAAAAAAAAAGTATTTTAGTATTTATATCAGTTGTCTAGTACCCGTAACACAAGCTCTGCATAGCTTGGGACTAGATGGCGTTGTGTGTTAGATGTCCGGAATATTTATTTATTTATTTATTTATTTATTTATTTACCCATGAAATTACCTTTCTGCAATTCCATTCGGAAAGTTTGGTTGACACTGATGAAATCAATTTCACATTAGCAACTGAATGATCGCCAGCAAAAAGTTCGGGTCGAGACGTGCTTTGAACTTCTGCAGTGAAATAAACGAAGAAATTTTATTACATGCGATTGAAAATTGACTTTTTAAAATTGTAAGCGCTCAACAAGTTGGTTGTATCCTATTTAAGTACCTAACCAATACTTTAAACGAAAACTTACCTCTTGAAAATTGATAGTTATTACTTTGTGGTCCAGCGTCGGTGTGATTGATCACAGCTACTGCAGATGTGTACTGTATAGAACTGAACACAATGGTGGACATGCACCCACATATCTAACCAGCTTTGGTCAATCACTCCTTGGTGCTTCTATACGCCTACTGTACTGGGGTTGAAATATCTCCATCATCTGCCGTACTCACAAGACCTTTCACTAACAGACTTCAACTTTAACAGAGGTTGATAAACTTCTTGGTGGAAAAGAAGTTGCAGTAAAATAAGGTATAACAAAGGTAAATTTATGAGAGATGCGTATGTGATAACATAATCGGGCAAGTATACAAAAATGTAAGTCACTGGTTTCTGAAGTTTTCTAAAATAATTTTCTTACACGACATCCTCACAACTTTGAAATTGTATTATTTGACCTATTTGGCAAAAACAATGAAATACACTTAAATAAAACACGTTTTGTAAAGTTACTTTTCACGACACACTCAAACAGATAAATTGCCAAATAACAACATGGAATTCGTGAATATTAACATATTAATCGCACGTATGTTAAAGCAACCACTTAAATAGTGACTGGTGGTAAAAATAAAATCTCGAAAGGGAACAACTAACGTATGCATAGCTGGCCACGTTTTAAAGACTGACCACTGTAACAGGACCTTTCTCATTCCTTTTAGATAGCCGATGTGCTGTTTTATCGGGGATCAATATAAAATGGCGATAAGTACATGGAAACCTGGCACACAAGTAGTTCGGAACAATAAATGACGCGGAAACATCAAGCGTGTTGAAGCTGGTTGAACACTCTTTATGAAAAGGAAGAAATAAATATGTTTTTGGTTTGTAAACAGGATGTTAAATACAAGAAGGTGTGTAAATGTTTTAGAGCAGTATAAAACTTAACAACACAAAGACTTACGAAAGTCGTGATTTTGAACGTTTTCAATCCATACTTACTTAGATACACAGGTATGCAGGGAATAACCAAACATCTGAGTATAAATGTAAATTTTAACCTATAGATAATTAATAAATAATAATAAATATTCCGGACATCTAACACACAACGCCATCTAGTCCCAAGCTAAGCAAAGCTTGTGTTATGGGTACTAGACAACTGATATAAATACTTATATACTTTTTTTTGTAAATACATACATATTATACATAGAAAACACCCAAACTCCGAAACAAATATTTGCAGATCATACAAACATTTGGTCCGACTCGGGAATCGAACCCGAGACCTCAAGCTTAGCAGTCGCATACGCTACCACTACGCCACCGAAGCAGCGATAATTGTGAGTCATGTATATGTTTTACAGCTTAGAACACTTCTATTTTGATTTGCTGCACATTGTTAAAAAAATGGGCATCTACCGTAAAGATTGTCTTAGATAAATACATAGAAAGTGTTAGATTTTAGAAGTTTTTCCTTGTTGAGTTAACTTTCCTATTTTTATGTGTATTTAAATACATATTGCGTATAGCTCCGACGGGTTGTCATTTTGGTTTCCATAACCTGTACGAATTTAGAAGTGAATAAGAATATTGATTTTGCTTGGTCTTTTTACCACATTAAAGCCCTGCAACAAATGTATGTATGATAACTATGTTAAATTATTATATGCCTACAAAATATATGGTTATTAAGCCATCAATATTTGTGTTAGCGGTCAACGTATCCCATCCAATCCATCAAAATTATTTTCATATTTTTATACATAATGAGCCATAATGAACAACCCTATACTGATCGGTCTGACAAGCATGGTATAAAATAACCCAAAACTTCCTTTCTAAAGACTCTTCTTAGACTAGGATTTTGCCTATATTCGGGCAGCGCACTACTAAAGGCTTGTGATGGTAATGAATTCATGCCAACAGCGCCTGTCTTTAATTATACCACAACGTCAGTATAATTGCTATCATACTTTATTGCTATGAGTTATACATCTTGGTCTCACACAAGTCCCTGACCCGTGAATCGAAGACGTGACTTGAAAATGTGAATTATAAACGATTCGTTCATAACTAACTGATTTGAAAATACTTGTTTATAAATTGACACCCAACAAGTTAAAACATTACAGTACAAAGTACAAAGTAAAACAAGATTACTTATCTCCATATTTTAAGTAATAAATTCTCTGTGTCCTGCAGCCCCACATTACCCGTCGATCACACTGACGGTCAACATTTATTTATTTACACTTGCTGTACTTTGAACATCGGCGGAATCAATACCCAAAGTATTTACTTCCAGTCAATCTTAGGGTGGTGTAAAAATCTTGTAGGGTGGTGCACAGGGTCACATGATAAGTGAGAAATATATGTGTCATACATAGACTAAAAACATACATATACAATATATACGATATATGTATAAATATATACAGAAAACAGTAAATTCACCTATAACTTGTTGAAATGCACAACATTTTAAGGTGTCACAACATGCACCAATAGTAAAAATCTACATAAAAATAAACAAAAATAAGATGCATAGGAAAAATGAATCAAAAAGAATTTTAAATTATATACCAACTTGATTTAAGGTGTATCAATCATAATTAGTACACCTTAAATCAAATTGTCATAACAATACAAATCGATAACTATCGATTTGATTGTTCTGCCATTTCGTAAAGAAGAAGATTATGTACCTTCTTTTTGAACGTATATCGGTTTGTGGACAGCCTGATTTCAACCGCATTCTAAAATAGGACTGCCTGAACGAAGAATACACGAAGTCGGAGTTGTGGGAGGGGCGTAAGAAGCATTTTATTTTCTGAGCGAAGATTTTTATTGTGATTGAGGACAGATTTCTGAAGTAAGCAATGTACGTAGGTGAAAACGGTGACTTGAGAAATGAAAATAGGCAGCCTGATTTCAACCGCATTCTAAAATAGTACTGCCTGAACGAAGAATACACGTAGTCGGAGTTGTGGGAGGGGCGTAAGAAGCAGATTATTTTCTGAGCGAAGATTTTTATTTTGATTAGAGGACAGATTTCTGAAGGAAGCAAGGTACGTAGGTGAAAACGGTGAGTTAAGAAATTAAAATAGGTAGGTAAGTGCTGGCTGATTATGACGTAGACAAACAAATAACTATTTCAATTGGAAACGTAAAACGGACACACGGTCATACTTGCGAAGATTAAAGATATATCGAATGCAATTATTGCAAACTTGGTCTAGTTAATTAAGGAAATCTGCATTCAGGTCGAAACAACATACATCACCATAGTTGATTATTGGAACTATTAATGACTGCATGAGAGTAATTTACTCAATACCCATTACAATGTCAATATTTTAATCAGAGTAAAGATTTCGTATAAGTATTACGACAAAACTCATGGCACTATTAAATAGTATAGCAAAAAATCTTTCCATTTTTCCATAAAAAAAATCATAACAACAGATGTAATTTTATTAAGACAATGATCGTGTTTCTTGCCACCCAGCAGTTATTGTAGTACTGAAAACTGAATGAATAAGTGAACGAACTCAGGAATATAAATGAATGAATAAACCGGTAACGTCTGACCTTTGGGACGTGACGCTGTAAGGATAGCCGTACACTCACTTCCTTATTGCAAATGGACAAATCCGCTACACACAAAAAAAACTATAATACAGAAAATAATAATTATGACTTTCATTTAAAAAAACTTAAATTTCATTAATAATCAACATTATTAAACGGTAATTTGAGAAGAATGGTTTTATCACAATTTGTCCATAATAAGTGTTAATAAGTAAATGATTTTGAAAACATGTAACAGGTGGGATCATAAATACACCATTTTTGGTTAATTATACTAGGCCATAATTGTTCTTTGCCACTACGAAAACTAAGGAAGAACTATATAACCATTGATACAACAACTAAACGACGAACTTGAAGTGCTGTAAAGAGTGTCAGATGCGAGACAGCTAATTGTGGTATCTACAGTAGGCAAAATAATATTAGTATCTAATTGAGCTTAATACTAACTGATGATTGATTAATGTTGTCAGTACCTTTCTTTGTTGACAGGGTGAAAAATCCCGAAAAACGACGACCAGTTCCAGGCTTCCTGCTCTGAGGAAGACCCGGACCATAATAATTCAGGTCCCTCCAGGGTGGACGCCACGTCTATCTAGACGGCCAAATGTCGGCCCAGTCATTATATTTTGTAGCCTAGCAGTAGTTTGCTAGTATTACCGCTGAAGTCGTCTACGCTCGGGATCTGCTCTCTCCCGATCCCGTTCAGCGGTCTCTTTTTGGAGCATTACATCCTCACAGAAACAGACCAATGCGCCTCAGTCCTCTTCACCCGCCCGGATGGTAGCAATTATTGCTGGCGGGGGCAGTTCTATTCCGATTAGGCCGACTGGGACTTCGCGTTCAGACGCCCACCCTGGCTAGTCCTCCAAAGATGGGCGTAATCCAAGTTGGCTGCGCAGTGGTGGCATAGTGCCGTCTTCTCACGTCCGATCTTATTCAGATACTCACCAAAGCAAACATACCCGGTCGGCTTAGATACTCACCTGCGTCAGTCGGTAGGTGACACGACCATCCGCGTAGCAGATGACACTCACTGCACAAGGTAAACTGGTCCTCAGGACCGCATCATGCGCGAGGTTCCACAGAAAGGGCCCTCGGACCGATCCCAGAGAAATCCCGCATGTGACCTCCTATCGTTATGTTTTCAGTACCTACATTAAAATAATATCTGAAGAGTGAGCCCACTACAAGATTAAGGACCAAAGTAGGCAAAACACGTAAGACAAGCAATTTCTATAAGAAGGTTTAAAATCCTTCTTATTATCATAAATGTGAATGTAAGTTTAGTTGTTGTTGTTAGCTTTGTACAAATATTCTTGGAGGTATTAGAAGGAACATAGGATACTTTAAATAAAGGCGAGCGAAGCCGCAGGCGAAAGCTAGTACATCGATAAGCGCATGCATTTTGTTCAGGCACTTACCAAATGAACAGTGTTTATAACACCATATGCAGTCTTGACTTTCACTTTACGCTTTATTGTGAACCGACACTTATAAATTATCTGTGTCTAAAGTAGTCTCTCAGTGTATACAATATGCAGGTTCACCGTGTCTGTACTGAACGATCATCCTTAAACCCAGCAATTCAAATAATCTGGCCACCTCACTCACCCGACGAATACTTGGGTCCCATTAAATTATGTAAACTGGAACGCTCTGAATTTCCCCTACCTTCCAACTCCGCTTTACATTTGAATTTGAGGGACGCTTTTAAAAACTTGTTATGTACTTACAAATCGCTTAAAGATTTCATAAAAGCTGAATGTTTTCGTAAAATTATTCATTCTTTCCTTTCTTTGTATTCGATATTTAAACATTTGTTATTGTTCTTTAAAATTGTTGTTACTTTTATAATTGAATCATACTACTTATATCATAACTTCATAGGTAGCTTGCAACCAATCACGGCCTTACATGGAAATTTTGAAATTTTCGTATTTTCTTTAATATAATATGCATGTTTCAATATTTCTCTGTAATTATCTTCCTATTGGTGAGGTTCCTCTTCCTATCGTTGCAAAACGCGACTTCATTTTATAGTATGTGCAGATTAAGTTATAGTTGTATATTTCATCATTTTACCACTGTAAAGAAAATCTAGGTGTTTGGTATTTATTGAGGGTATGAGTAAAAAAATCCTTCGTCTCTCGGCGCGTCATTAGTATTGGGACTAATTAATAAAACTAAGATTAACAGTTGTGTTCTACGAAAACACCGAGTTATGACACTCGGGAAATCCCAGGAAAAAGTAACCTATCTTGTATAAATAATAATAATATAATTGTATAAAACGTCAGTAGTAGTTGAAGTTCGTCAGTGTTAATCGTACTTTATTCTGTTTATCGATGCGCGAATCTATCGAGTGGTACCCCCTAAACGTTTCGTATCTTATATATGTTCATGTCTCGGTGTAAGGATCTTAGCTGAGCCCATCGCATCTTTTGTAACGTTTGAGAATTGTGTCGTAATATTCACGTGTCCTGTTCTCGCTTCGTGTTGCTGTGAGCGGTCGTTATAAAATCGGCAAATCCTGAAGTTTAAGCAAGAAGTCTACTATACAAACAGTATACTCACATACACTATACAAATTCTTCGACCTAATTAAAGGGTGCAGTTAGTAAGTAAAATACCTTAACACTAGGTGTACATAACTCTCTTCTATCTGCATGCGAACAGTTCTTGATTTCTTTGATCACATCACCAGAGAAAAGGTAACAACCTCGAGCAACTCATGGTCACCGGCAAAGGAACAAGAAGTGGACAGATCAGATCCTAACAGCCTTGAACACTAATTTACACGTTGCTCTTCATTCCATCAAAAAGAGGAACGAGTGTTGAGCGACTGTGCTGCAGAAGATCATCCCACACCTGAGGAATCACGACCCTTAGTAATATATAACAATAAATTTTATCGCATTTGTACGAGTATTTGCACTTTCGCTTCTTTCCAAAGTAAATATAATAAAACGAACCCCTCTTATTTGAGGTTTTTTTTGCAATATTATTCATCCATACTAATATTCAAATTTGCAAGTCGGCTAAAGCGATGAACCGATTTGGATGAATTTAGGTATAGAGATTGATTGGACCTTGAAAAAGAACACATTTACTGTTTGTCGCGATAGCCGACATAAAAGCGGTTTGGTCCCGCGGGAAAAGCTAGTGATTAATAAATACATGAATGAATTGTTTCTCAGTTAGTCTTAGACAATTGAGAAATATCGCTCTTTTACTTATCAATATCCTATTGCTTCAAGATTGATATTCGCTTCCATGACGATACAAATTATTGTCAGCGCTAATAAATCTATCCAAGCAATGTATCTTCTCATCAAAGTCAAGACATTAATTTGTTGATTAATCCATCTATATACTGGCACAATATTAATGATGTTTACAAATCTGCGGCTAATCGTTCAACATTTACTAGTTTTCATTGCTCATCAATATCAACTACTATACTTAAAACCTGAATAATTAGGTACTATATTAAGATATATTCTGTATGTACGTGTACATAAAACACCTCTCCAACATTCGATAAATTATCTTCTAAAATCCTTTACTCGCAATTTAGTTGATGGTTTGTCCAGGTTTAAGGTAAATAACGGTGATTCTTTAATACAGACCCAATAGCTGTGTGTGTTAGCTGTGTGTGTTTTTTATGTTATTCGCATCATCATAGACACATGATTTACACGTATACCAGTTTAAATTTGTTCGTATTAGATTTGCAGTTGTGTTTGCAGCAGTATTATACGCTCCCCGGACATTTAAAATGATCTAATCACTAGATTAGATCAATCAGATTAAATCAGATTAAATCAAGAATACTAATTCTTGACGTGTTGTCAAATTTTACTTATAACTCATTCTGATTCGAAAATATAAATAAAATAGACTGCAGTTTCCATATCATCAAGAAAGCGACATAGTTATGACGTCTAGTATTTCAAAATGAATGAATACAAAGCCAACAACACATTTATATAACCTAAGTAGTTAAGAATTAGATGCAGCTACACAAGGAAATTTTACAGCTATTTTGAGCAGTAATCCAATATAAAATTGGCTCGCCTCAACTCATTTCCGTTATGGGGCTTAAACCATAATACACAAACAAGTTGTTAAACAATTTACATAGTAATTGGTACTGGACCAAAATATTAGACCTCTGAAGGGCGTCGGCAAGGTATTTCTCATTTGAATAAATTTGGTTGTCTATTCAACAATTCATTTAAATTTCTTTTTAGGGTACGAAGGTACAGAAACCTCAAATAAAAAAATGAAACCCTTATAAGATCATATTATTTTCCGTCTGTCTCACGTGAAGGTATCCAGATGAAAATCATCATATCAAGTATACCGTCTCTTGGAGCTGTGAAAAATCAAAGTTCTTAGTCAACGCAATCAAAAGAAACAACCTGCTGCTGCAAATTTTCGATCCTCGCAAGGGTATTGAAACCTACAGGGTATAAAAACTTCCCGTAAACTCAGAATCTTGAAATTTGGTACGAAACGAAGAAATAACACAAATAAAGGAAAAACTGCGAAAAGCATGAATTTTAGTTACATCATGTAATATACTTGGCTGTTTTTGTAGAGTTCTCTGAAGTTTTATAAGCATATCAAAAACCCTCATATCAAAAAGCATATTTTATTTATTATTTTTGTACTCAAATCACCGGTGTACAAAATCGTTTTATATAATATATTATTGTATAGTTCGATAATCTAGAATTAGGTTGTAACTATCATCACATCACATATGAAATCATAGTTATAGCTAATGATATTTTTTATATTTATGCCCAATTTTTACGAACTACGTCAAATATAATGTTTTGTTTTTGTATCTACCGCATCATATTTTAACATCCCCTCAAGGCTCGTTGCCGGTCATGGCATTAAGTCCGCCTATGTACAATAATAAAATATGCACTAAATTTCCACGTTCGCAATGAGGATGGTGACCACCTTGAATTCTACTTACACTTTCCATCAGGCAGAGCATCCATGAAGCATTTCGGCAGGTAGTACTGAAAACAATTTGTAATAATTTGTTAATAACAATAAAATTATAATTGTAACTTGTACTTAAAAAAATATATTCTGAACATTAAACAATAATGTGTTGATTATTGAAAAAACATTTTGAAAAACAATCCAGGAAAAAACTATATTTCATTCTTCTGCCAAGGTACTTTGTGTTTATGCCGATTGTAGAGGTAGATTATTTTAATATTTCAAAGATACGAGCATCCACATAAACTTATTGCTATCATTTACTGTACATACATTACATGTAGAATGGTTCATTTACATATCAAACCAAACTTATCAAAGTATATATTTATTTTCCATAATGAACTTACGAGCATAGTAAACCATAGTCTTATTAGACCGTTGTCTATTCTACTACTCGTGTGTTAAACGCACTCACATCGTGGCGATGAAGTCTATGAAACTGGCCTATAATTCTTAGTATAATAGTGTGCAAAATGTACTGTTATTTGGCTTTGGATAATATATTCACTCATATCCTAAGCCAAACCAATGTTTGAATATGGATATACACGCACCCAATGGTACGAGTTATTTGTTCCTTTGTTTCATAATTAAAGTTGTTGTGAGAGATATCTATTGTAACCGGAATTTCTAAGTTTGTATGCTATTATTCGCGCTCATAGCCCAGGTGCACTCGTAAATAACGACGAAGCGTTCCGTACCTGGATAGGTGATTGCTAGTGCCACGATACCATGAGCATCTTCGTGATTCACGTCACGTTAAGCAATCGGTCCTGGTTGTTATCGTAGGATAACAGATGTGATACTGATCCCGCCACTGCTGGCAAGAAACAGCCGTCCGCCCGCTACCCGCCTTTAGTGGTCGAAACACTCCCGAATTGGCCTACGCACTTCCGGGAGCTTAAAAACATACTTGGGCACGCACCAAATGGTCGTCCATTTGGAAAGGGAGTCCGATTTATTCCAAAGTCGGACCAGGAGTATCGCACCATCCAGCGATATCTCTACTCACTGGAAGAAAAGGAGAAGATCTCCTGGTTCTCGTACTCCCTCCCCGCGGAACGCAGCCTCAAGGTGGCCATCCGAGGCCTACCAGTAAACACCGCGCCAGAAGAGATCGTGGCCGAGCTTACCGAGCTTGGGTTCACACCCGAGTTCGTGCGCCCCATTCGTGCCCGACAGGGCCGACCTGGGTGCCTGTTTTTCGCGCAGTTGGCGCGCACCGCAAACCTCACGCCGGGCATTTACGAAGTAAATGAGCTTCTCTGCATGCCCGGCGTTCACATAGAAGCATGGCGTGGAAAAAAGGGCCCAGCACAATGTCATAGGTGCCAGCAATTTAGACATTCGTCTCAAAATTGCCACAGGCCCCTTTCCTGTGTCCGTTGTGGTGGAGCCCACACCGCCCGTGACTGCACGCGCCCTCTGGAGGAGCCACCTACGTGCGCAAATTGCGGAGGAGCACACACAGCTAATAGTGCCGCCTGTCCTGTATACAAGCAGGAACTACGAAACCGGAAGGCCGGCACCGTTGCACGCACATCAGCAGCCACACCGCACATAGTGAAGCCCACCACCGTGGAAGACGGTAACGCTCCCGCTTCACTCATGGCAGCAGCCAATCCGTCACAGGATGAACAAGCGCGTCGCAAGAGGCGACGTAGGAAGAAGGCGAAGACGGAGGCCGAACAGGCAAACGCGCTTCGCAAAAATGTCCAGGAGGACGCCGTGGTCGCTGCCCCACAAAAGGGGACGAAGGCGAAGCGAATCGTCCAACCGGAGCTGGCTTTTAAGCCGGCTACGACAAACCTGGACCCCAGACTCACCAGCGTTATCAGTACTTTACAGAAAGTACTTGTAGCGCTACTGGAAAAGCGGGACCCTATTCCGCTGATCCTCGACTGTCTAACAGAGTTGTGTAAGTCTGGATTCGCGTAGGCTACACATACTATTCTGGAACGCCGACGGGATGTCACCAGAGAAGACCAGGCTGTTGAAACTGCTGTTAGCAGAAAGGCAAGTGGACATAGCTCTACTCAGTGAAACCCACCTCAGACCAGTAGACCATTTTAAAATGGGCGGATACCATGTCTACCGGGAGGATCAACGCTCACCTAGAGGGACTGCTTATAGGGGTTTAGCAGTTCTGGTCAAAAGGAAAGTCGTCCACCAACCGCTACCAACACCTACTCTGCAATCTGCGTACGCCTTGGGCGTAGAGGTCTGCATCGGAAGCCAGCCCACCCGTGTGTTTGCATTCTACAGGCCACCGAGGCAGCGTCTCGCAGTGGCCGATATGCATACCCTAATGGATTCACCACTGCCCACCATAATCGCCGGTGATTTTAATGCAAAACACACGGCATGGAACTCTAACTCCACATGCCCGGAAGGCCGCCGTCTTCTAGATGATGCAGACCGAAACGAGTACCAGGTATTAGGACCAGAGGTGCCGACACACTACCCGTACTGCGTTACCCACACACCGGACGTCATAGATTTGGCCGTCACCCGCGGCGTTGACGCGGCTGTGTATCTTGACGTCCTGGACGACCATCTCATTTCAGACCATCAACCTGTGTTACTGACTCTGGATGACATCCCACAAACGTTCCAGCTACCCTCTCGATCACGCCAAGACTGGCGAGTCTTTGCCGAGCATATGGCAGAGCTCTCACCCTCTTTCCCAGTCGAAACAGCAGACGACGTTGAGAACCTTACGACAGATCTCAGCGCGGCTCTACAGACCGCAATTAGAGAGTCGAAACTCGACCACGCCTCCACAAGGAAGCATTACCAACTCCCTGCCCACATTCTGGCGATGATCGAGAGGAAGAGGAAACTGCGCCGGCAGTGGCAGAACGCCCGATGTCCGACCATGAAGTCCCAGCTCAATGCTCTGGCTGCGAAGATCTCTGCCTCGTTGGCAACAAACGTGGCGGAGTCATGGCAACGCACCATCGAGCGAGCCAGTGAAGACTGGTCGGGCATACATCGCCTATGTCGACAATTATCCGGGAAACCTGCTCCGATTAGGCCCCTGTTGGCTAGTGACGGAACCCCACGTTACCGTGCCGAGGACCGAGCGGAGATATTTGCCGACTTCCTGGAAGCGCAGTTCCGACCGAATCCTGCTCACAATGTGCAGCACGTAGCAGAGGTTGAGAGGAAGTTACAGCTGTACTTCGAACAACCGATAGCCCAGACCGAGGACCCCATCATCGTCTCCCCTGGCCAAATTCAGAGGATGATTCGCCGAATGCCTCTCCGGAAAGCGCCCGGACCCGACCGGGTGACTAATGAGGCATTGCGTCACCTACCTCCGCGAGCAATCGCAACGTTGACGCGCCTCTTCAACGGCATTCTCCGCACCGGACACTTTCCCACTACATGGCGACTTGGCAGAGTCATCATGCTGCCCAAGCCAGGGAAAAACATCCTCCAACCGGGAAGCTATCGCCCTATTACGCTCCTCTCGACGACGTCGAAGTTATTCGAGAAACTGCTACTGCTGCACATGACGCCACACCTTCAGCCACGCGACGAACAGTTCGGATTCCGTGCCGAACACTCCACGACACACCAGCTCGCGAGGGTACTGCACGACATCGCGGTTGCGCGCAACAAGCGCGAGCGGGTCGTTGCAGTCTTCCTCGATATGGAGAAAGCGTTCGATCGCGTCTGGCACACCGGCCTGCTGTATAAGCTGTCCACATCTACTACTCCTCGTCGAGTAGTGAAGATTGTGGCCACCTTCTTGCAAGACAGACGCTTTCAAGTGGCGGTCGAAAGCGCCCTGTCAGCAGAGCGATCCATCTCTGCCGGCGTGCCACAAGGAAGTTGCTTGTCTCCAGTGTGCTACTCTTGGTACACGGACGACATCCCCGTCACCGAAGGCGTAAAACTCGCGCTGTACGCCGATGACGCGGCCTACATGGCGACGTCCATAAATGGTGCCAACGCTGCTGCCAAGATGCAGCACACACTAGACACACTTCCCAGCTGGCTGAAGGACTGGAGACTGACGGTCAACGTGGCGAAGACTCAGGCGATATCCATAGGCACTGTCATACTGCCACAGTTGAGGCTCATGGGGCAGAATATCGAGTGGTCCGCGACGGTTAAATACCTCGGCGTGACCATCGACCGCAGCCTCTCCATGAAGCCTCACGTCAATAACGTCGTTGCCCAGGTTCGTGCTGCACGTTCCCTTCTGCGGCCCGTACTATCGTCCCGGTTGCCGCTCCGCGCGAAGCTCGGCGTGTACAAGTCATACATTCGCACCCGACTTACCTATGGTGCCCCGGCCTGGTTCGCCCTTGTCTCGGAGACAAACCGGCGCCGGCTGCGTGCGCAGCAGTCACTCACACTACGTACACTTGCAAACGCCCCCCGCTTTGTGCGGAATAGGACGATCTCAAGGGACCTGCGAGTAGAGAGCCTGGATGACTTCGTGGGATGCCTGAGCACCAGCATGTTCGTGCGCGCTGACGGATCGCAAGCCCGCCACTTGCGGGAACTCGCGCCTTACCATCGGCGACCGCCGGACAGGTATGGCCTGCCACGAGATCTCGTCTCCGTGGCAACCCCTTCCCAAACCATCCCCAACACCCAACCTAGTGCTAGCTGACGGGCGCTCCTTAGGGTCCACACCCCTAGGAGCTCGACCTCGCTAAGCACAGGTCACCAAACTGGATAAGACTGGGGCGTTACTAGCAGATAACTCGCTAGTTACGCTGCTCCCACCGGATCAACACCCCCGGGATTGCCATCGGGCTCGCGGACCCAACCCAGTGACCCACCTGTAGTTGCAGGCGGCGTGGAAAATCACCGTAACAGGCTGAAAACCTGGAAAAGTTACCCCGAGACCCCACGGGGTCTACGAGAAGAACCACATGGAGATGTGATACTTAGTTGGAGACTTTTGAATGGCTTAAAAACATACAACGGCAAGATTACGTGACCACAACGGTGTCTTACCAGTCTCCAACCCGAACTCGGTCAGCGTGGGAACCTATGGCCTGAGAGGAGATCGGAGCCGAGCCGTAGGTGATGATGATGTTATTATTTCATCATTATCAACAACAACAATAGTCTTTATCAGCCCTTTGCTGGATTAAAAGTAGTGTTCTAGTCTGTTTTTCAAAAGTAAGCATTCCAAAAGTTTCGTCTTTTTGAATACCTACTTTTGAAAAAGAGAGAGAAAATAAATACTGTCTGTAACGAATTTTTTTGTTATAAAGTTATAATTACCTGAACTCTGAAGAACGACAGTGCACCTGCTCTACTACAAAAACTCGCAACAACGAGGCATTATAATCGGCTTACTGTACATTTTTTAATTAAACTGAGTCATTTATATTTAAATACGAGCCCTCTAATTTGAGCTGTCCTTGACCTTTCAAATTCTTTAAATACTTTGACTTACAATTTCTTGAGGAGTCCAGATGAGATGATCCTTCTACGCGTCATAGGCTGAGATGCTAGTCACTCCAGACTTGTTAATGGTGTATGTTGTTAGTTTTTAGTCTATATTGTTTAGAAGTATGAACACCTACGCTAACTTATATAGCAATACACATTACGCGTATGTCTGCCGTAAATATAACAGAAGCGTTAATTCCTATAAAGTTCTACCGAGTCTGAGAGGAAGTTTTGCCCGTCAGATTTGTCTGGCTCATTGGAAAATATTTTAAAATATAATGACGTAAGTTAGCACGTTTTTTTTCACGATTGATACCTGCTAACTGTTAAACGGCCCTGTTTTCAGCATAGCGAGTATTCATTCCTTTCTGAGTATATATTAGACGACCGATACTTAAATTTTCATCTCTCCTAAAATGAAGTAAGTCTGGGCTGACAGATCTTGGACTATTATTCCTTATTCAAATTCCAACGAGATAGCTCCGGTCCCCTTAATGTTTGATGTCACCAAACATGCGCCTCTGTATGTATTCCGAACTCAATGTAAATTCGGCTTAATCATCTGGGAAAATAGAATATCGAGTGAAATTTATCTAATAATTTCAATTGATTATGTCTGTGGGCGATACTAAATTATTTTAGTTAAAATGTTCCAACTAGTCTCGTTATTAATTACGCTTTTTCGGTGTTAAAGTTCAATCTCTAACAAAACTTAATAGAGTTTATAATAGACTTGTTTACTTATTGATTAAGATTGTTTGATTACTTGTGTTTACACGCTAATTACTGTATACTAACTAATGAATTTACAAAAGATATTTTCGTATACGGTAATATTTATTCTGGGCTTTTTGATTAAATCTAAATGAATAATAAAAGGAAGTAATATAAGTCAACACCCTATTAGTGACCTCCAAGGGCTTCGGCCTCTTCCAGATGTTTCTCTTTAAACTTTAACTTATAGATAAGGTATAAATAAAGATAAAGTGTAGAAGAATGGTCTGTAATAATACTTAACTCCACTTCTTTCATCACTGCTTTAAAACCTTCGTGATTCCGTCCCACTATGATCCCGGGTCCTTTAAGGGTGGCGTGTCACTAGGACCCTATAATGCTGGTCGCCATGCTGCACTGTCCATGTTCACATTGAGAATAGTGACCACCACTATTGGATTCTGCTTGTGCTTTCCATCAGGCAGAGCACAGTCATTTTGGCAGCTCAACCTTCGGTAAGTTCAATATGAAGATATTGAAATTCAATACAGCCTATTGCATTCCACTACTGGATATAGCCCTTTTCTATTGCACGCCACTCTGATTGATTTTTGGCTTCTCGCATCTAGCTCCTACCTACCATCTTGCACATATCGTCTTCTTTCGATATTGAGAATATAATAGAATAAAACCTTATTAATTTCAGAATTACAGCCGTTTACAAACATACACGAAAACTATAATATAAGTAAAAGGTTTAAGCGTCACCTGTTTTTCAGCTCAAACCATTGAATGACGTTAATAAAAAAAATATCACAACAAGAGGTATCTATTAAAATTCTTAGGTCTTACTTTCTTAAAAAAAAATTGTCTGCAAGACGACGGCGTTCCACAACATTGCCCATCAACGCCCACAACCACTCTGCTAAGAGCGGTCTACTGAGAAGCCTGAGATGTAATGGTGTGCATTGCATTTAGTAAAAGTTGCTTGCCCGATTTCCACACTCCTCGAGAATGAAATATTTTCAGACGGGATAATACGGGTAGAGAGAAGGTAAAATTGGCTAAGGAAAAATGAAAAAACTGTGGAGGAACGGGTGTCATGTCCCTCCAAAACAAATGGAGGATCCTCCGACCAAGCGAGGTGGTCATGCCTGGCGGGCCACTGCCCCACAGTTGATGTTGGTATGTTGTATATATGATAATCGGCGCGAGAACTATTTATTGCGGGATTCAGGATTTGTAGTTACTCCGTGTAGTGCGTTACTTCGTAGTTCAGTGTATCTTCGGTAGATGGCGCTGTAGTAGGTTATTGTTGTGTTATATGTGAAAGTCGTCACAAAACTATATTTCTTGTTGACAATGTCTTTGTTTTTTCATAATTGAACAGTTATGGTGATAAACTTGAAATACGTAATACGTTTTTATAAAGAAAATACTCGTATAATATTAATAATTCAAAAATATAAGTACTAGAATAAGCACAAAACCTTTATATTATCTTCGTAATAACGAAAAAATCTGTTTCTTGTAACAAAATAAAATAAGGGTAGTTTTGGTTATTGAAATCCATCTTGTTCGGTACTGTATATTTATGACGCAATCCTATGGGAATTTTCGATTCGTATAATATTCCATACTTTGTATTATTTCGAGATTTGATATGCTAAAAGGAAGTATACCGTGGTAGAGCCACGCTTCAGCATGCATGGGCCGGCTCGAAAATAGTGCTTGCGCTGTGTTTCACCGAGTGAGTGAGGATACCGGCGGCCCATAAACAAACATATTCACTTACACACTCACAAACTTCCGCGTTTGTAATAATAGTAGGATTCTTCATATTGAAAACAAATTTTAAGTTACCTAAGTTACTCAACATTATGAATAATTTCATTTTTCCCTATCATTACATACTATAGTACACTAATAGTGTCTCTACTGTATAAATTAACAGATGTATCCTTATTTTTCGTGTTTATTGTGGCACCTTTTTTCACTAGACTCCAGGAATTACTATAATTATGGCGTAATTTCATAAGTATGCTCAGAATTGTTTCCAATAACGAAATGTTTTATAAAAAGTTTATTTTACAACATTTTATGTTTAAAGAAAACAATTTTTTTTTTCATGTGTACATTGTAACAATAATTTTATTTCTCTGTTCAGAGTTTTAAAGTTTTTAAAACATAAAACATTACATTCAAACTTTATTTCAGTGAAATGTAAATACTGTTTCAGTGTAAGCAACTGTTTTCAGGTAACTTCTGATGTATTTATTCCATACAAAATTGTTACAAACAATATTGTTTTAATGCTTTTATTCTCACATGTTCGATTGATAATTTATGTTGTAGTGGAATGTTTATGTAATGTAGGTTTCAACGTGGCAATGCTGACATTCTTTAGGGAACGCTACCAGAAGGCGATGACGTGGAGATATTTTTAGACGCTTCTGTGTGATTTTGTATATATTTTCGTTGGTTTCTTTTCCTAGTATTTTAATTTAATTTTATAGTAGGTTACTTTAGTCCCTTATGTATGCATATATGATATTTAAAGAAAATTAATTTTACATACATATTAGTTGCGTGTCATTTTATAACAAATAATGATCCCTTATACTTTTTTCTCTTATCTATTGTACTTGTTTATTTATTCTAGATTATTTGCATGGATGGAAATGTTTGTTTTCAGTTTTAATCCATTAGCAAAAGATCAAAACAATACGGAAAATACGAAAACACAGCTCGGCATTCGAAACGCAGTTTACGATGAGTTAAATGTCATAGTTTAGAGAAAACAAACGACATAGACAACATTGAATTATATCGTATAAAAGAAAACAATTGAAAATAATTAGACTTTATTATAATATATTAGTGTAATTGGTTTTTTTGACCAAATGTTTGTTTCATCTGCAAATATTTGTTTCGGAGTTGAGGGTTTTCTATATATAATATGTATGTATAGGTATATCAGATGTCTAGTACCTATGGGTTCTTGGTTATTAAACTGGACCATTGATTCCAAAGCAGATTTCTCCACGATTAATAACAAGTCATCAAAATAATAAGATAATAATAAAAGTCGAAGAAAAAGACTACAAACAAAACCGAGATTACGTAAATCAGAACAAAACCACAAAATTATACTTTTTCATATTCACTGCTATAAAACAGATCGTTAACAACAGAATATTTGTTTTTTCCTGAACGTGATGTCATTGTCTTTCTCGTTATCCGTATCATTAGTCTCCATATATCATTACAACATTCACAATGTGGTTGTGAAGAACTCCTTTTTACATCAAATGAAATGATCATGATACAATGAATAAAAAACACAATAAATTATTGCTAACATAAACACGTACACATAACGTAAACACGAGAACTTAAAGTTCTGTGGGGGAACGAGTATCATATTCCACCAACACAAAGGGAGGATCCTCCGACCAGGCGAGGGGATCATGCCTGGTGGGCTACTGCCCAACAGTTGATGTTGGGATGTTGTATATATGATAACTTTTAATTGCGCGATTCAGGATTGGTAGTTTTTTCGTATTGTAGGTTACTCCGCAGTTAAGTGTAACTTCGGTAGATGGCGCTGTAGTATGTTATGTTGTATGTGGAGGTCGCCACAGTTCCTTTAAAAATTACCATTTCAATTAATGTTACTGGTAACATCGCGAGTCGGAGCTAGCCTAAATTAAAAGTAGCCTAAGTTACTCCTTGCATTTAGCTATGAGCCAGTGAAAGTTCCATTAAAAGCGTCCAGCCGTTCCAGATTTTAGCATAAGTCAACAAAAATACCACCAGACAGATATTAAAAAAAAAAATAGTTTTGATATGAGCATACGTTTACAATCAAGCATTGAGATTTGACAACAGAATATGACATGTTCACGTTTTGCTGCCAGGCATATTTTTTTCATCTTTTCATTATTAAAATCCAATTTGCTTTGCTTTAACGTAGTGTCAAACATATACTGCTTTCTGTATATGAACATTAGTGTTGTATTTCCAACGAACGTAAAAAACAGGATTTAAAACTACTTTCAGTCTCTAGTTTTCGTTTAATAGTTTGTGCTAGTTTATACTGATAAAAAACATATGTAAAGATATAAAGATAAGTATATAACTATTAGATTTAACTTTCAAAATATACAAATGATGATGATGACTACCAGATGTAAATACTGTTATAACTTTAGAAAATATATGAAAAACATAGTACAAGGCTAACAAATTAGAGGGTTTCCTTCGATTTCCTTGGAATCCCATTATGAGATCCTGTTATAATGGCAATGGGACCACCTCGGGAGCGTACCCTTTCTTATACAAAAAGAATTTTCATAATTGGTCCACAATTGACGGAGTAAAAAAATACATACAGTGGAAAATAGAACCTCCTCCATTTTTGAAGTCGGTTAAAAGTATTTCGTTGTCTTCAAAAATTTCAAATAGTTTTGCTATTATGGTCTTCATAATATATTTTTAATCATTTTTGTTAAAAAGTGAGTTTTAAGTTCTATCTGTTCTTTTCATTGAAAATAATATTCTCAATTTTTTAGGCACGTTTAGCGTTATATCGCACGTGCCACGATCGAACAGAAGGAATAAGATTTTTTTATTATATGAAGAAAGATTTTTTGTCTACGTGTTTGTTTAACCGCTAGGAGCTATAGACTGTACGTTATGTAGCTGAACACTACTGAACAGTTACCATTACTTTCGAACAAAATCAAATATTTTGGAAGAAACATAGTCACTCTTAACTTTTTTTGATATAATTATAAAATGCAAAACATAGGAATTTTATTTTCTGCAAGTTTTCGGCCTTTTAAAATTGAGTGCGCTTCATATTGAATGTTCTAATAAGCGATTATAAAAACAAATGAAGCGAAATCGAATACATATTTATTGATAATAAATTAAAATAAATTACGTCGATTGTAATATTGGTCATGTACTTCCATGAATGGAGTTCGCTGTGTGTATGTGCATAACTTTTGTTACATATTTATGTTCATCAATTTTGAGCAATTATTTAAAACACCAACAAGGATGACTTAAATATACTTGGTAACGATTTCAATTGACGGATTAGTATAAATTCGCCACGAAAATTCGCTTTCTTCCAAGATGCAAAGATTTTTTTGCGGCAAATGTATGAAAATATTTCTGAGGCTTTTAAGTTGATGAGTTTTCTGTTTGAAACCCTAATTTTGGATTGTGACAAGTAAAACCTTTCTTAACACCAGTATTGAGGCCAAAATCATTTTGTTTTTGACAGTATATTTTCGCTAAAGTAATTTATCTTTATTTAAACTATCACGTTCCATCTATATATATTATATACACAATAAGTAATTTAAGTGTTACGTTAATTTGCGTACTTTTCAAAAACTGTTCTTCAACAAGGTCTGCACAGACTGAGTTCAAATTTTGTATCCTGAAATAATCTTGGGGTGATTTTGGATAACCTAAAACCCATTTGATGATTGTTTTTTATAGTTGTTTTATCAGTTTTAATCCCCATTCAACATCAATACAGCCAAAATGTACAAAAGAGAAGCGTGGCAGCATACAGCTTATTACAACATAATTATATTTAATTAACTTAACGGGAACAGGTATTTTCTTTATCTATTGGAATTCTTATCAAGAAATGTTAAAAAAAATAAAAAGTAAAAAAAATGTTTTGTATGCAAAACTACTAAATTGAATAGAATGAATTGAATATTGCTTAAGTATGTATAAACATTTCTCAAGAGGAAATTGTCTAGAGGTTGTGTTGTTCTATTTGGTATAATAATAATAATAATAATAAAATATTTGGATCTATCTCACGAGATTGTCGATATGTGGAATGTGGATTCGGCAATAATTGTGCCGATAGTCATATCTGCTCATGGATTGATTGCCAAGAGCCTCGACCAACACCTTAAGAGGCTCACGTTAGAAGGCTGGATCAAGGGTCTGATACAGAAAGCAGTCCTTCTTGACACGGCACGCATAGTGAGGAGGTTCCTGTCTTTAGAGCCCTAACCACCGGTTTCTTGGTCCCTGTACCCGAAGTCGGTGGTCTACTATTTTTTATATTTTTAAATATATATTATGTTATTGTTTATCTTTTTTATGTATTTAAAAATGTAATTAATATGTATATATAATTAAATAAAGAGAATAATAATAATAAATAAAAAGTAAAAAAAATGTTTTGTATGCAAAACTACTAAATTGAATAGAATGAATTGAATATTGCTTAAGTATGTATAAAATTATTTAAGGTAACACTGAAAGCACAAGGAATTTTTCACACATAATTTACAATAATTTATTTTCTCTGTATAAAACATTTTCAAATAATAGAAATCAACCACAACAAGTTTTTATACATATTCAAAATGGAATATTGGCACCAAAGCAGGTTAAAACCACATAAAAATGCATTGTAAAAGAAATAAATTTTTATGTAAGACATGACATTTTGAACGTCATGTCATAGTTATGATTACAAATTCCGATAATGCTAACAAGAGCTAAACTAAGAGCACAGTTGTCACCCTCGTACTCGTCGCTCCGCTCCGCCTTACCACCCCTGGAAGCAACAGTAGAAGTTTCGGCTGTTCATGAGGCGTCGAGCTCTTCATCAAGCGACGAGTATTTCTCTCCGCTGTCGTCGCCAACACCTGTACGTCGGCAGGGGAGAGGCCGGCCACCGACCAGCATGGGATCCAGAGGACCATTGACCTCGAACAGGGCCCCCGCTACCGGTGGTGATGTGCGCCGCATGAAGTGGACACATTGTATAAATGAGAATGTCATGCGGGCATATTTTCGGGCTACAGAGTTGGGAACGAACCTTACTGCGTACCGTGTTCGACTAGTCTCTATGTTTCAGGAGCTTGAGCCAGCTGTCAACGTTTCAGCACAACGATTGTCGGATCAAGTACGAGCTATACAGCGCTGTCGCCTGCTGGATGATGCCGTACTTGAGAGGATACGCTCGGACGTACGGAATACTTTGGCTATCCCTTCTTCGTCACATTCAGTGGATGTGGTAGTTAATACACCACAATTACCATGTAATGATGATGTTGATGAACAAAGAGAGAGTGAAATTATATCCGTAAGTACCCAATACAATGATAGGATAAGGAGTGCTTTGGAGGATGCGATTCAGGAGTACCGGTACGTTAATTATAATAACAGACCCCGGTTGCCCCGTTTGCCCATACACAAACGTAATTTAGCATTGGTGGGTGCCCTGAATTCGTTATTACCTGATTATTTTGGTAATAGCGAAGATCTCGGTGATACACATTCTATTTTGTACTGTGCGGCTATCGCAGTTTGTCGAGTAGCTGGTGTTAAATTTATTGAACGAATCACTACTCGAACCAAAAACACTATGCCAGCTTGGCAGTACAGAATAGAACGTCGTATTGCTGTGACCAGGACACTTATCGGCAAATTAATAGCATTTAAATCAGGTAATACGCGACCAAGAGTCATGCGCTTTGTGAAACAGGCATTCTTGGGGACTACCATCAGTCCTCAACAGTACATGTCGAGTGTCACAGAGCGCATTGAGTTCTTGAAACAGAAAGTTTGTGCATGGGCAAATAGGATAAGACGGTACAAAAAACGAGGAGACCGGTTCAATCAGAATCGTATGTTCCAAACAAATGAGAAATGGGTGTACCGAAAATGGGAGGCACCGAATCCATGTGATCGTGATGGGCACTTACCAGATGAAAATGCCACAAATACATTTTGGCGTAACATTTGGTCAGTGCCTGTCACTCATACAGATGGTGATTGGATGCGGGATGTCAAGCGCTCATGTGAGTCTATAACAAATATGAAACCAGTTAGTATAGATAGAGAGGATGTAAGTTGTGCAGTCCGTTCATTACCGAATTGGAAAGCACCTGGTCCTGACGGACTGCACAACTTTTGGCTTAAATGGTTCCGAAGCTCACATGCATGTTTGGCATCTCAATTCCAAGCAGCATTGGATTCGGGTTCATTACCACAATTTTTAACAACTGGCATTACCCACTTACTCTACAAATCTGGTAGTACCATGGATCCCAAAAATTTTAGGCCTATAACTTGTTTACCAACTTTATATAAACTTCTGACATCCATTCTGAGACTCAAAATTACCACACATGTTAATCACAATTCGATATTTTCTATTTCTCAGAATGGATGTAGAAGTGGGACCCGTAGTACTAAAGAGCTCCTTATCATAGACATGACCATTAGCCAGCAGGTACGTCGTAATCGTAAGAGCCTGGCGACATGCTGGATAGATTACAAGAAGGCTTATGACTCCGTTCCACATACATGGCTTTTGAAGGTGCTTGAGTTGTATAAAATTGATACAACTCTGTGCACTTTCTTGAAGTCATGTATGGGGCAATGGAGAACAGTACTTCGCTATCCTGGATGTCGGCAGTCTGCGATGAACGATGTACTTATAAAGATCGAGCGGGGCATCTTTCAAGGTGACAGTCTGAGTCCCTTGTGGTTTTGTCTAGCTTTGAACCCTCTAAGCACTTTGTTGGAGGGTTCAGAGTTAGGCTATGGGTTGCGGAAAGATGATCGAGTTATATCTCACCTTCTTTATATGGATGATTTGAAACTACTTGCCCCCACTAAATTACAATTGACAGCGTTACTAAAGATTACGGAAAACTTTAGTAATTCTATCAAAATGGAATTTGGTGTAGACAAGTGTGCAGTCATGTATGTAAAGAAGGGTTTGATTGTGGAATCTGAAGGAGTAGAACTTTCAGATTCTACAAAACTTCGGTCTCTATCTGCCACCGAAAGCTACAAGTATCTAGGTTTTTCACAGTCCTTGGGAATACCAGAATCTGACGTGAAACAGACGTTGCGGGAACGCTTCTTTGGCCGCCTGAAAAAAGTACTTAAAAATCTTTTATCAGGCGGTAACAGGGTGCGAGCCTACAACGGTTGGGTCATGCCGGTTCTGATGTATTCCTTTGGTATACTTAGATGGACTCAGACCGAATTAGATGCTCTAGATAGGAGAGTCCGTACATTGCTGACTGCATTTCGAATGCATCACCCACGTTCATCGGTTATGAGGTTGTATATCCCGCGAAAATTGGGGGGTCGTGGACTTTTAAATATCAAGACCCTACACAATCGCGAGATATACAATCTCAGAGAATATTTTCTTCATACTGATGTAGGAATGCATCGCAGTGTAGTTGCAGTGGACACCGGACTCACTCCGCTTGCTCTGGCTAAAGAGAATTGGCGCAAACCTGTGGTACTTAGTACTGATGATCGCAGGGAGGTATGGAAGGGCAAGGAACTCCATGGTCGGTTTTATGCCTTCCGGCCCTTCATGGACCCGATATAGATTTTAAAACATCTACGCCCTGGCTACGGTATGGTGATCTCTTCGGAGAAACCGAAGGTTTTGTTTGTGCGATTATGGACGAAGTTATCATGACGAATAACTATCGGAGGTATATCCTGAAAGATGGTACGGTCGACATCTGTCGGGCATGTCACCGTCCTGGAGAATCTATCAGGCATATTATTTCTGGTTGTTCTCGTCTTGCTAACGGCGAGTATTTGCACAGGCACAACCAAGTAGCTAGGATCGTACATCAGCAACTTGCCCTTAAATACCATCTTGTGAACTCAGAGGTGCCATACTACAGGTATGTGCCCGACCCAGTTCTCGAGAATGGTCGTGCTACATTATATTGGGATCGATCTATTATTACAGACATGACTATTGTTGTCAATAAGCCTGATATTGTGGTGATAGATCGATTAGAGCGCCGCGCAATTATTATCGATATCGCCGTTCCTCATGACGAGAATCTCGTGAAAGTCGAAAAAGAAAAACAAATAAAATATTTGGATCTATCTCACGAGATTGTCGATATGTGGAATGTGGATTAAAAATGTAACTAATATGTATATATAATTAAATAAAGAGAATAATAATAATTGGTGCAAACTTGTAGTACTTAGTACGAATGATCGCAAGGAAGTATGGAAGGGCAAAGAACTCCATGGTCGTTTTTATGGATGATGATGATGATGGAGGTTGATGCTCTGCAAAGCATCAACCTCCTGGCTGCGGTATGGTGATCTCTTCGGAGAAACCGAAAGTTTTGTTTGTGCGATTATGGACGAAGTTGTCATGACGAATAAATATCGGAAATATATAATAAAAAGACCGTACGGTTGATATCTTTCGGGCATATCATTGAACCGGGGAATCTATTAGACATATTATTTCTGGTTGTTCTCGTCTTGCCACCGGCGAATATTTGCACAGACACAACCAAGTAGCCAGGATTGTACATCAACAGCTTGCCCTTAAATACAAACTTATGAATTCAGAGGTGCCATACTACAGGTACCTATGTGCCCGACCCAGATTTGAGAATGGTCATGCTACGTGAACGAGTATCTTGTGAAAGTTGAAAAAGAAAATTAAGTGAAATATATGGCTTTATCTCACGAGATTGTCGACATGTTTAATGGTCATTCAGTGATAATTGTCCTGATAGTCTTATCTGTTCACGGATCTGTCAAGAGCCTTGACCAACACCTTAAGAGGTTTACGTTAGATGACTGGATCAAGTGTCTGATGCAGAAGGCAGTCCTCCTTGACATGACTCGTATAGTGAGGAGGTTTCTGTCTTAGGAGTCCTAACCACCCGCTTCTTGGTCCCTGTACCCGAGGTCAGTGGTCTACTATTTTAGTATTTTTTATATTTTTAAATATAAAAAATCTTTTTCATGTATTAAAAATATGTTTAATATATAAACGTAATAAAGAGAATAATAATAATATTTATTAATTAACTTTTTATATAATTCTTATTTTTCCCTATATATAGCAGCGATTTTGCTTTTTCATGCGCCGCTAAAAGAACCCAGGATATTACATAGTATATATTATTTGGTTAAGATATATAGTTCACTAATTTGGACTGCCTCGTTGGTCTAGTGGTGAGCGTAAGCAACTGCCGATCAATAGGTCTCGGGTTCGATTCCCGGTTTGGACTGCTGTTGGGTTTCTATTACAAGAAATTCTTAATAGCAGCCCGGAGTATGGAAGATCTCGTGTTTCGGAGAGCACGTTCAGCTGTCGGTCCCGGTTGTCATGAACATCTATGGCAATCGTTATTGGGAAATCAGTACCCTCAAATAAACTGACAACTAGTTCAATCTTCAAATTCAGTTCACCCTTAGGGTTGCGGAGGTCCGATGCCAGTCGCTCCATGGAAAAACTGATATTCAGGTAAAAACGGTTAAACTAGTAGCCGACCCTAAATAATCTTGGGAACAGTAAAGGCTAAGAAAATGAAGATGATGATATGGTTCACTAATGATCTCGAACAGCTGAGTATTTAGTTCGTTTTTTGTGTTAACAATCTGTCAAGAAACAGTGTACTGTAAAATGGTGTACTTAAAATAAATTAATTTGTCGCAGTTGACAATGTGACGTTGACAAATGAGTTGCGTTCGGTTATGCCGAATAAGCGTTTTTTTATCTACATAAAAAATAATATTTTGGCAAAACTAACGTTCGAAATAAGAACCAGTAATATTATTTCTTAAAAAATAAATAGACCTCTAATCGTGGCATTTATCAAAAAAAAAGTGTTTTATTGTAGTTATAAATGTACTCATTGGCATTAAAAAGTATTCTGTACATTTAGTTCAAAGCAAAATAAAAACTTTTAAATGTGGTTGATTTGCTTAAGCAGAATATTGTTGCATGTTAAGGTTCGATGGATTTGGGCAATAAACGAGTGACTTTATTAAATACACTCTTAAAATGACAATGTCAATTAGAATTGCAGTACTTAATTGTCGCCGAGGACGCTATGTTGATCTCTGATTTCACTCCAATATTTATCGCACTGTAGCTCAAACTAAATTGCTCTAATGTCGGCGAGGCGCCTTTTTGCATGCATCAATCCAAATTCGATTTTATGAATATTAAAGTAAGGTACATTATTCTGTGCATCAAGAAATCAACGAGAACTTTCCGATGTTTAGACGTCTCGAGCGTTGTTCTGAAATTTTCGTAACAATATGTTAGTTTTTTAATAAGCAGTTTTAGTTATAAGCTAGCTGAGCACTAAAGAATAAGAAGCCCTGCGGTGTTACTCGCGGTTGTTGTTGTAAAGGCACCACCACAACCATGGGTAAAGTCGCGGGGCAAAGTTAATCTAAGAATTTTCTTAGTTTTGGTTTGTAATGATTAGTATCATACAAATACCTTTCCACTGAACTGACAAGAGCTGAAATCTTGTAATCGCTATCTTCATAAATAATAAATACATAAAATTTAAAGAATTTTACAGTAATAGTTTAGTTCCTAAAATATTCTGCACATATTTATACAACATCCAATTTTAGTTCAACACATCTAATTTTAGTAAATTTTACATGTTTCGAACATTCAACACCAAATAGTAAATTAAAATTTATGGTCAAATTTGAGTAACTTAACTAATATTGGTTGTATCAAACTAAACATATCTACTTCTACATTTTTAGAATACATAGCGTAGTTTAGTCAGTTTAGTGTTGAGAGTTACGAAAAACAGATTTAGTACCTCTATCATGCAATTTAGATTGTATATTCTCTACATTTAAATGGAACAATGCACGGTTTTTCCAAGCAACAATTTCCCTGTCTTCTTAAAGTTATTGAGTGCTCCTCTTTGTTTTGATGTTGATAAGATGAATTCATATCTAAGCAACCATGACGTGGGTGCTCACCAACACAGAGCTTTCACTGTTATAGTTTATATTTGTGAGTAAACTAGAGGGTTCTTTATATCGAGATACACTTTGCAGAATTTAGGTCACTGTTCATATAAGTAAATACCTACTGTTTTCTTTTAAAATTTATTAACAATATATTACAAAACAAGTATATATAACGTAAATTTAATTAAACATTTTGATTACTGACACAGATTTAGTTTTGAATATAAATTTTCCTACTCAACTAACGTTTCGTTTTTTATGACACTTCATTTTGACTAAATTTTTACTAAGCAATAACTAAATGTAAATTTTATTATTAGACTAGCTGAGTCCCATGGTGTAAGCGAAACTGATATAAAAAAGTAACATGAGATACTCCTTATACCATCAGTTATCTGCCAGTGAAAGTCCCGTCAAAATAGGTCCAGCTTCAAATCAAAAAATTGCTTTTTTGACTTGAGTTCCATACGCATTTATGCAACGTTATACATAATCTAAATATTAAATAGTGCCGTGCATTATATTTTATTGTTATATGTATATGTGTTGTGTAAATAAGTGTTACTAAATACAGTTTAAACTAGGTCGTAGATAATGTTCTTATCATTACGTGTCAATGTTAAGGACTGTTGTTACCCAATTACGTTTATCGTTCTGATTAGACGTCAAATAGTATGTAGAACAGACAAATACGTACTCATAACTTATATCAATATATTACTATGTATTGTTATTTTCGTACAGTATCCAAGCTTTTATCTATTTAAAGGCTCTACAAATGTTCAATAAAATGGTTTTGGTTTCATTTTGTATTGTAGTAACTTAAATACTCGTATCACGTTTTTTTTTTCAATCCTTCAAACCTTCAAGAAATAGCGTACTCCTTCCTAAAAGGACGGCAACGCACTTGTAACGCCTGTGTTGTTGCGGATGTCCATGGGCGGGGTTATCGCTTACCATCAGGCGATACGTTTGCTTGTTCTCCCCTATATAAATTTAAAAAAAATGTGTCACATTTGACTGACCGTTGTCAGACAGACAATGATGCAAAATCATCATAACGAGCCGCCATAGTGTGAGTCATCATGCTGCATTGTTGCATTATCGATAGTCACAGTGAGTATGGTGACCACTACTCTTGGATTCTATTCATGCTTAATATCAGGTAGAGTAGTCACTTTGGCTCTTGTATAAAAAAAAGACATCGACTACATTCGTAAGAAGCATTTCAGCAGTCTTATTTTACTATACGGTTAAACTTAATACTCGATTAAAATGATGAACACCATTTATCAGTAGGTATTTAATACTGTTTGTTAAAAAATATTGACTTTTTTTATGGAATAGTGGCCATACGAGTAGACGTATTGCCTGATGGCAACACCAGAGTCGTCACAAGTGAGTTACCGAGCTTTGGAGGATGGGGAGGGGGTTGGGGAAAAGGGTTGGGGTATGGGCCTCCAGTATCCTCACTCACTCAATGAAACACAGCGCATGCGCTGTTTTACGTCGTTTTTCATAATTGACTATCAAAATTTTAATGCGATCAAACCAAAATAAGCAACGTTGTTTATTTTTTTATAATAATAATAAATTTGCGATTTTTTACTACAGTAATTATCCTTTTTTTCCATAGGTAAACCAGGCCGTTCGAATCTTTGTAAGAAAGGTTAAATGTGTGTGTGTATGTTTGTGTATGAATATGTATGTATACGCGTGTGTGTGTATGTATGTATATATTTTTGTATAATTACGCAGATATATTATTTTTCAATGTTTTCTTCATAAAGTGTTGTGCACTATCTCACTCATTTCCGCACCACCCAACGGTGGACTGGTAGAGAATGCCTTTGGCATTAAGTCCGCCATTGTACATTCTGTGCATAAAGTTAATAAAATAAAAATAAAATAAATGTGAGTACTCTGTAAGATTTACGACATTTATATACTACAAAGGAGTTAATTATTAGCTTAGAGATTGCTGTCATTAACTAATCGCTACGTTACGTCACGTCAATCAATAAGAGTCACGGTAAATAATGCTGTCGATCAAAGTGATTAAACTCGTAGCTATGTGTTTAAAGCTACACATGAGTCCTTAAGAAACATGTATTAGTGTGTGTTGTGTATGTTTTAACCTTTAATCTGGTTTGAGTTTTATTTATTTGAAGGAAAAGTGGTTATTTGTTTTTTTTATTTATCATATTATTGTGAATTTACGTTTTAAATATTAATAATCAAAAATGATTGTCTTTACGAAAGAACGTATCTTTTCAGTTACCAAATTCACAATATATTTATGGATGATGGATTGGTGTAGTGATTTATTGTATGTTTCAAGTTTTCCTTCTCTTTGCAATGATGTTGTCCTGTATCCTACTTAGTTGCTACTTACGACGACAGTCACAAGAGTATTGACATTTTAATATGTATTATCAAACTAACCTACAGATTAAATATGTAAGTACTCAATTATGTATATTATTATGATTTTATTCTAATACATTAATTTAACGAGCAGGCAGAGTACCTGGTAGAAAGTGATACCCACCACCAATGAACAAGTGCAATTCAAAAGATCATTATCATCATTGCCTTTATTAGTCCACTGCTGGACATGGGCCTCTCCTTAGCAAGAAGGCTTTAAATAAGAGTGCTTTACTGACTTTCGAAGTTCCAGAATGCTCTAAAGTTCGAAGGTCATGAGACAACCCGCGAAAATTAAGTAGATATAGCCATTTCAAGTTTTAATTATAGTTGTTACAAAAAAATATGATCACTGCAGATCTCATTTATCTACTACATATTTTAAGTTTGTAAAATTGTTTGTAAGACTGTCAATGTGGAAATAATAATGACATGATGTACTCCATTTACACTTTCATTATATTTAAACTTTTTTGTATTTCTATTTTTACCCAACAGCGAAAGGAGAGTTATGATTTTCGAGTGTATGTATGTGTGTATGTATATTTCTTTGGCACGCCCTAGAGCCTAAACAGCTTGTTGTTTTATGTGAGTGATGACAATAGATTCGTCTTAGTTGTGGAAGTCACACTGCGTACATCAAAATAAAAAATCAAAATTATAAAATATACGCAGTCGGTTTTTTTTTAATAATTCTTTAGGTGTTATATTTGTGTGAACTTTCTTGTACATGAAGTGGTCTCCTAAAAGTGAGGAAGCATATAACTTGTTATTCAAATTTCTTCTCCATCTCGATATCTTGTAGCTTATTACATATTGTTGTCAGGTCTTCAATACTTGTCATTCATTTCTCTGTAGTCTTCCATACCCGAAATCACGTACACGATATAGAATGAATCATTGAATACCTATCGTATCTGTGATGTGCATTTAAATGAATACATCTCATGTCTATAAGCATAAACAAACGGTTATGCATACGAATAAATAATATTTATTATGTCAAGATAACATTGTTATTTAGTGTCATAACTAATTTATTGTAGTAAGCAAGCGAACAAACGAAACTATTGTAAGGATCTTGTTTGAATAATGTCATAGGTTATCGTTCACAGACAGCAGGGGTCCATACACAGAGTCTATGTACAGACATACATTCAATTGCAATAAGTTCATTAATTTTCCATAATTACCTTAGCAGAGGTCATTCACACTCTCGATGCTTTAGAACATAAAATTTTCATACATATTTCAAATCAATTATATGTTAGTGTATGCATCTGAGAAGTCCCTAAGTTTTTATTAATCAATAATATAAATCATAACATTTTCAATAATAATAGTTATAATGATATTAATCAATAATAGTTAATATTATCATATGGCCTTTACATCTTTTCAGATGATTTAGACAGCGCCCCTGTAGCAATTCTTGGTATGGATTGGTATGAAATGCAAAAGTGTAAAGTTAGGTAAATTTTCCATGGCTTCTATTCTTGAACTTGCAACTGCGCTCCAGTGAATAAATATAACAGACTCCAACCTTAATTATAATCATTCAATATTACAAATACGTCGTAAAGCTTAGTTGGAGGCCTTTGGCCGGCCTAAAAACATCCAACGGCAAGATTACGTAGCCACGACGTTGTCTTGCCAGTCCCCAACCAGCACTTGGCCAGCGTGGGGACGTATGGCCTTAACCCTCTCCTGAGAGGATACCCGAGCCCAGCAGTGGGTCATTATAGGTTGTTGATGAATGTTACAAATTCAGAAGTATAAGGATACACATACCTACTTATATGGCTATGCTCGTGCACTTACATAGTTTTGACTGCACGGTTGGCCTAGTGGTTTAAGCAATCGCCAGGCTGCTTTCTATTGCGTCAAGTGTTGTGGGTTCAAATCCTACACGGAACAACACTTTGTGTAAGCCACAAATTGTTGTTCTGAGTCTGGGTATTCTTTGTGTCCATTTCATGAATGTTTGTAAAGTCCCCCGCGACACAGGATGTATATTCTTAACTCCGTAACAAATATTTATAGGTCAAATAAAGATTTGGTCCGACCCGGGAATCGAACCCGAGACCTCAAGTCAATCAGTACTTGAGTTTTTTTTTTTTATATTTATATTAATAATGTTTGATGTTTGTATTTTTGACGTGTTCAAGTGCCTTTTGGGGCCTATGGAAATAAATGATTTGACTTTGACTTTGACTTTGAAAATCATTTAATGCAGAAATGAACTCGATCTTTTTTTATATATAATTCGTGATGAACGTTTAGTTGAGGCCGTCTGGTTCCTGAGTATCCTTGAATACAGCGTAATGAAAATTTTCATACTATTCGAAGCAAAAATTAATGTCAAACCCGCTTGGCCTAGTGGTTTGAGCGGTCGCCGCTTTCGACTGCGCTTAGTGCTGTGGGTTTTAATTCTACGAGGGATAACACTATTGTTATTATGAGTCTGGGCTCTATGTGTCCTAATATGGATGTATATATTCCTAATGCGGGAGTGGACTTAAAAAAACTTGGGGTGAATACGTCAAAAACGACAACTAAATAATAATAATACGTGTATAATTACGGTTTTTACAAACGATTATCGAAAGTATTGAATTTTATTGAACGTACATTGAATCTGGTTTAAATACTAGTTACCTGCAAACATTACCCATTTCTACATTACCCGTTGTACTAAAATTTTGTTAATTAAAAATCATTTTAAGTGGTTTCTAAGTTACACTATCAAGCACTCAACCAATTAAATTATTATAATATTTGTCACTTAAAAAGTAAATATCGTACAGAAAAGAACTAATTATAAAATATTGAAACATTTATTTGAACAAGTAATTACCATCAGGCGATACGTTTTCTCGTTTGCCCCCAAAAGTTTCCATAAAGAAAAATTATTGTTTATAAAATTTTTATGTTTGCACGACGCTGGTGATTTAAATGTCAACATTTTAGCTATTAATACTCACACCGTGATAATATTCAAAAGTAGGCACAATTGTATTAGAATTTTGTAGGCATTTCATAAAAAACTTTATTTTAAATTTAACAGTAGTAATGTGTGGTTTTTGATAGAAATATATAAACAGTTTAATACTAAGTATGTAAGTAGAAAACCTTCACTTCCACATTTTATGTTTTATAGAATATTGTATCATTTATAATGATTTAGTTAGCTAAAGAAGTAACCTCAAGAATAAAATTAACAATCATTTCTGATATCACTATTTAACTTAACTAATGGGGTCAATTGCTGAGATGTTTCGAAAATATATGTGCTTGATATGAAAAACGTGTGAAATGTATCTCATAACGTATAGATTGTTATTACACTACAACTTTCACTACTCGAGTACATAATAGAACCATTAAATTGGTTAGTACCTACTAACTAGAGCTCTGCTACTAACCAATTTAATTATGGTCTCATATTTATTTTTATTCTTTTAAGATAGAATTTATCATATTTTAACACACTAATTTATTGTTACCTGCAGTCGAAAACTTTCATTCCTCCTTTGCCAGCAAAAACAAAAGTGATAAAATGTGTGTATAAGCAAGAACATGCATGCAGTTGTTCTGTAGAATAATAATATCTTACTAAAGTAAAATTTCAACTTTAGTATTAGCTACTATCTAATTATTTATCTGTATAAGTTTGAGACTGGAGATGACATAGAATTATTAAAAGTTAGGAATATTTGAAACATAGACTGAATATCTAGATTGTTTACAATACAACAAAGCCTTCATGAATATGAAATAAGGCAAATTTGTTTTACTTTCTCATTTTGATTATCTGAAGTCGCAAGTGTATTGGAGGTATTATATATAGAGATATTATATGGATTCGTTAGAAAAAAAATTATACACTATCGTCATGAATAAATCATAAACATAATTTACGACGACAGTAACTTTGTCGAGAGTAAAATAACACAGAACAATACACAGTTATAAAATGACAATAATCACGATAAAAATAAAAGAAATTTTAAAAATAATAGAACATATAATATTTATAAATTGTACACTACATTTGCTTGTCTTGCCCCACAATTGATTCCACACAATATTCACTGGTACTTAAAGCTAATAAATAATACATAATTCTAAATAACTACATATCACAGTCGAAGTAGAGATGTAGATTTGTCTAACTACGAGTACCTTTCTCTTACTCTGGCGAACATTTCTGCATTGTCAACTTTGTCGGCGCCTTCATTTTTTCCGAAAAACGTAAGCCTGGTAGTTTTGACAAGCCCCTTACTGTTCTCGGCTGACTTCCTCCAATACACTGTCTGGACTGCATTCCTTCCTGCAATGTAGCGGGTGGCGCTCCCAATGATTTGGCGTTTGTCCATTTTCAAAGAATGAACTTTACAGTTTACAAAACAGACAACACAGCTTCACGCAAAATGGATTTCACAGAGCAAGTGCTGACATGTGCAGTTGATGAGTATTGGTTTATGTTTGACGCCGTGATATTAAATTCAGCCGTTTTATAGAGAGACGGGCACGTGCGGTGTGTCTGACTGATAAGCAGTACCACAATACAGTTCGTTGTGACGAAGTGTAACAGTATCGGTAACACATATGTCTGTGTGTCAACTTGCACTTCGTAAACGCGTGATACGTCACACATGTATGTATTTTTGTAGTTATAAGGAAGCGGGGCATCCGTAAATTATTTCTACGATAAGATTTTAGTTATGTGTTGTCTACAATACGTAAAAAAAATCATTACTTTTTTGTAACACCTTTATGTTACCAGCAATGTACTTTGATTAATATTTTTCGCTATTATTAGCCTTGAATTATTTACAGAATAGTTTTATAGCGGATAATGTACGAAGACTATATTTGTTTAAGAGTTTTTGTTTGTTTTAGTTGTTTGTGTAGATACTAAGAAAGATCTAGGAATAAATTTCTATGAATACAAAGCTAAAATACTTTGTATTAGATTTATTGTATTTACAATGTATAAATAGAGCAAGTATTATGTGAGATCTGAGTTCTATATAGTTGTTTAATTATATAATAAACTTGGTGTTCTGCATGACAAACATTTCATAAAAAATACCTCCAGAGTACAGAGCACGTTAATAAAATGTTCCAGAGTATTTTATTAAAAATATTTCTAGATTAAATATTTCAAACTTAACTTGAAATTAAGGAAAGAACATAAATTGAATTGTTTTTAGTGCCTCAGTGGCACATTGATTGTGTATACGCTATGCTTGAGGTTTTGAATTCGATTCCCGGTTGGTACCAAATTTTTGTGTGATCTGCTAATATTTATTTTGGAGTTTGTGTGTTTTCTATGCATATAATTTACGTAATTACCAAAAAAAGTACCTATATTTTTATTTTATCAGTTGTTTAGTGCCTTTAGTACAATATTTGCTTTGTTTAGGACTAGATGGCGTTAAATGTCCGAAAATATTTATTTATTTAAAATTTTATACACAAAAGTAATATTAAAAAGCTATAGTAGTTTATTTATGGACATTGTAAAATAAAAATACACTCTAACATCTATAAAACGCGTGAGTAATATTCCCTATTTAAAACAACTTTTGAACTCCGGACTTCGATCTGTTCAGTTGAATATGCTTTATTTATTCTATTTATTTCTACCTTAATAGGAAGCAATTGAAACAATAGACACGTGTTATTACACGTTTTGTTGAATATAATAAAGTTAAAGAATATAAAGTCATCACGGATGTAATACATTCGAAATCATAGCAGTAAGATAGTGACAGAACGGCTACGAAACTGATCTCAAACGATTATATTTTGTATGACCTATATTTTCATTCATTACTTGCCAGTTTTATCAAAAACGAAGTACCATCACACTTCCTACAAATATTATAAACGCGAAAGTTGGCTGGTTGGCTGGACACTACAGAATGGATTTTGATGAAACTTTATAAAGATACCAGCTTCGCCTCGCGGCGTTGCCCGCGGTTATTGTCGTACCGCAGGTACGGTAGGTTATAAATGTGAAAATAAGTTTGTTTGTTACGCTCTCACGCGAAAGCTACTAAACCGATCATCATGAAACTTTGTAAACATTCTTGGCGGTATTAGAAGTAACATTGGATACTATTTATTAAATGTGAGCGAAGCCGCAAGTGAAAGCTTATAAATAAAATAAAGAATATATTATAAAATTCCACATTTTATATTTACCTCGTAAGTTCTAAAACGATGCTAATGACTACTGCCACAGAGATCATGTTACCTTTAAAGGACTTTGGCCCATTTGTCTTATAAATAATTGTCTTACAAATGTGTGAGGCACAAGCCAACATGAGGTTATATCATTATGTCAGTAAATAAGGGTCACATTCTATTTACACATTGACACAGAAAGTTCCTTTGGGCGTAAATCAAACCAACGTACAACAGCGGTTACAGGGTTTTGGACGTCACCTCGTCTATTTCGGAGCTGTTAGTGCGGATTACTTTAATGTTCGTATGTGATGAGAAAGTATTATATAAAATGTGTCTATTTTGAATCATCACGACCAGTCCATTGCAGTCCACTACTGGACATAGGCCTCTAACAAGGAACACCACAGAGTCTAGTCTGTTGCTTTTTGCATCCAGTCGCTGCCAACCCTCCTATGTAAATAGTCCCGCCATCTGGCCAGAGGGCGTCCATGTTTGCCAAGACGCGGTCTCCAGTCCAGCGGTTGTCAGTTCTGCGACAAAAGTGACCAGTCCATTGCCACTTCAACTTACTAAACTTCAGAGCTATGTCGATCAAATTGGTTCTCTGACGAATTTCTTCGTTGCAAATTTTGTCCTACAAAGAGACTCCAAGCATAACTCTCTGCATGTCACGATTGCTGCCAACTCATTTGAAAAACAGGGATAATTTCATTGTTGATTGTACAAATAGTCTTGTGGTAAAGATCTCTGTTTTTACGTTATACAGTATTCAAAACGTTTACAATCATAATAGTAATATTTTAATGTACATAGAGTTTTTAACTATCAGTGAGCCTCTTAAATATACAAATGACAAATAAACCTAATCTCTTGCACACAATGCAAATGCCGCAATATAAAGCATTATACATATATAGATTTTTGTTACTGTTATGATGATTAATGTTACGATAGTGTCATAGTTAAGGGTCTCTTTATACATTATTTCTTGTTTTGCAACTACTTTATTGCGAGTCTGCCTTATACAAAGACTATTTTAATAAACATGCTTAGTAGGGAATCGATTTTAAATTATGGTTTTTATTAGGTTGCTTTTTTAGCAAGCGCTAAGGTATAGTTTCACCTTAGCACAAAGGCTCTGATAGACTATTTTGAACTTCTAACTTAATTGGTTAGTAACCTATGAAATAAAGAGAACAAGACAAAGATTATAATACGTTTAATTTAATGAAACGATCGCAGTAATAAAGTGAAATATATAATGTTATAAAAGCTATCTACTTATATACTGTTTCAGTATATATTATTTCAGTTATGAAAACGTAAATAATTAAAACCAAGGTTTAATACAAATTCACAATGAGCATAACATGTAGACAATGTATCTAATAAGTGTGTGCATAAAACAAACGAACAAACGTATTCAATTTTAAAACGTGCATCTGAATTAAAGGCCTATTTTTAAAAATGTTGCAAAACGAAATAAAATTGAAATGAAAATTTGTTGAAAATAGTAAAAATTCAAAGGAAAAGTCATTAATTTCTTAAGCTTCTATCTCTATGTCAATGCTTTTTATTATTACTCATTCTCATTTTGTAAAACAATAACAAGAGTATTACATATAATAATCTTTTCCCCTAAAGGCAAATAAAATTACGAGAGCAGTCAATTGTAGTATATTCAAAGATCGATAAAATTTTCACATTGTGTATACACGATTAAACAACTCTTGCTTTGTATCCCTCAAATTATAGATGTACATTTTATATTTGTCATTGCCGATAATTGTATGTCAACAAAGGGTAATTGATCCTTATGAAATGCATTGAAAGCTGATGAAATGACATTCCACGTGCTGGCAATGCACTGATGTATCATATATTGACGTCATCTGTTAAACAATTCTACGAACACTTAAAACGAAATGCATACCTACAAAAAATCAAACAGCGAAGTACGAGTATCACACTTTTTGTTCTTGCACATGAATGACGCTAATCTTTCTATTTCTGTCAGAGCGCCTGTAGTTTTTAAAATCTTTTCATTCTTTTCAGGAATTTCCGTTTGATACCTCCATGATATCAAACGGAAATTCATATTAAATACTTGTATCTGCTGTTCTTTGGAGCTGTGAAAAATCGACGCAATCAAAAGATACAGCCGTATATGCTGCCAATTTTTGCTTCTCGCAAGGGAATCGAAACCTATAGGGTGGTATGATAGCTATATTCCCATGAACTCAGAAGAAATGTGGTGCGAAGCGAGGAAAAATTGCGAACATCATACATTTTTTGTTATAGCATTTAGTATACCTACAAGTTTGTACGGAGCCCTCAGTGCGCGGGCTCGATTCGCACTTGACCGGTTTTTTTGTACATGGATAATTCATTGTTAGTTTCTATCAAATCAGTAGAATAAGTTATCATTGGTATGAATTTTGGTTATAGAAGAAAAATAACTATCTTCGTAAACGTAAACGGTTTAAACAGAGATTAATCTATTCAATTCACTCTTGTACTTTCCCATAGATGGCCATAAAAATAGACGCAAAAAGTTCATTTCAAACGGGGATATTTAAACCAAAAGTCAAAACATAAAGTTTTGTGATTGGTTTTTGGATGAAACTATAAATTCTACGAGACCGAAAAGCGTATATGAAAAACTATAAGCGGTGACTTTATGATGAATGTTTAAATGTACATTCCTATTTGTGAGCGCACTATTTGCTTTTAAGATATATTTAACGAGTAATTACCCAAATTAATTTGATGTTGAATGCATCATGCATACCATCATATCATACCATCATACCACCAAGATTGACATACGTGTACGTATGTCAATCTTGATGTCAATTTTCAAACCAAGATCCATTTAAGTGTCGAATTGCGATTAAATTATTTATATTAATATAACTATCTTAGGAAACTAAATTCTGTTGTTTTTTTTTGTGTGGTCAACATAATTATATCTGTTAGATTCAATTTTATGATGTTTCTAGTCGTTTGTGAATATTTTGTATATTTATTGACATCAAACTTCAATTTTAAGTTGGTAAAGATAAGGTGTAGTTTTTCTAAAACACAATGGTGTTCTTTTTTATATTTGCTGTTTTCAAACTAATTCCTTAATACTAAAGCTTCATTTGTGCTTTTGTCTGTCTTAAAAAATTAATAGAACTCTCGCAGTTCTTTATATTTTTTCTTCAGTTAAAACAAAGCTGTAAAACCGTTGTACTTTTCATCAGTTCAGCTTAATATTTCAGTTCTACTCTTGCCATACACAATACTTTTATTTTGTTATATCGTTATATTTACTTGCTTACATACACATTTTTAAATATAGAAGGGTTAAGAAAATGGGGTATTTATTTTTGTGATGATTGCGTATAAATTAACTTACTAAAAAAATCTCAAAACACACATCAGTGGTTCTCAAATACCCTTGTACAACTTCATGTGAAAACTTTTACATTATAAGCAGGTTTGGATTGGAGTAAGTTGTCATCGACATGATAACCTGACCTGACAGTAGCTGCCTCATTGGTCTTGCGGTTGACGTATGCGACTATCGATCAAGAGGTATCGGGGTTGAATCCCGGATCGGGCCTAAAGTGTGATTGACTTTATCTGATTATAGAAATACTTAATAACAGCTCGGAGTTTGGAAGTTGGGGTCTGAACACCCGTACCTCGGAAAGAATGTAAAGCTGTCGGTCCTGCACCTGATCTCTCCCCGATCGTGTCGGTTGACCGTCTCATCGGAAGGTTAGAGAAAGGGAACAGAGAGTGCACCTGTATTTGCGCAATCACTTGTGCACTATAATATCTCCAGCGTAGTTGGCTGGTCTTCGTTGAGACTGGCTGACGTGGCCGTTATCGGCTACAACATTTTATTACTATTTTCAATGAAGTTTGACAGTAAAGATTCAAAAACTTGCAGTCAACCCAAATCCAATCAGCAACCTGCAGTCGATTTTTGACAAGGACGCTTCTTGACGAGCCTGGGATTAGTGGATGTGAGAGATATGTCCCCAGATATGCAAGTTGCAAGTGTTTCGCCTCAGTTCTCTTTCTACAATCGCTAACGCCTCTGTAAGAAAACACCAGCAAAATAGATCTAACGTTGAGAGACGTTAATTCCATACATTTGTAAATTATCTATTAAACGTTTGAGTTTGTAGAAGGCAACTTGGCTTCGGGAGTAGCTCTGTATCGAACTTGCTATGTTTTCGAATGAACTCGATGCGTTTCCAAGTGCATTATTCATTACATTTGTAATCGAAGTATGTTAAATGTCTTGTAAATTTAATTTATTACAAAACCTAAAAGAGTTGCAATATTTTGTTTTATATTTTTAATATTAAGACAGATTGTTACTTTTATTGAGTTCATATTTCGTTAATGTATGTGTTTCTTTGTATGAGTGTGTATTTAATAATAGAAATGTAAATTAGCCTCTCTATCGGATTAGGGCAACCTGTAATGATAGTGAAGATACATAAATAAATAAACGTTAATACATTGTAAGAACAGCTTTATTTTGTGTTTCAATTATGGCCGTCGACAGGCAATCATATAACTCGTCAAAAAAAGGCACAAGTACAGGAAAATAACTACACTCTGACTGACAGAAAACATAAGCAGAATCCAAGAGTAATGATCACCATACTCAATGCGAATGCAGATAATGCACCCATGCTACATGGCGACCCACAGTAAGGCGGCCTATTGAGATATCACTTCATCATTGGGCCTCCGGTCTCACTCTCACAACCGAAACGCAACAGCACAAATGCTGTACTTTTAGGTTGGTTTTCTGTGAGAGGGTAGTACAGAGATGTTCGAGCCGGCCCATTCGTGGCAATATGTTGCTATTACATCAATATAATTCACAATGACAATAAGTTCGTTAAAAGTAAAATAGCACTCGATAACACAATAACAATTATCTCCAACTCTAGAAGAAATAAAATACATTTTGAAATTATAAATCGCATTATATAAATTATATTAAATATAAACACTACATTGTCTTTCCTCTCAGCTCGTTCAACACAATATTCACTGTTACTTAAAGCTAACAATTAATACATAATTTCTATATAACTATCACAGTCAAAGCAAAAATTTCGATGTTTCTAACTATGAGTATCTTTCTCTAACTAATATTTCCACGTTATCAATTTTGTCGACGCCTTCATTTTTTCCAAAGAACGTAAGTTTAGTAGATTTGACTAGCCTATTGCTATTCTGGGTTGATTTCCTCAAATAGACTGTCTGAAGTGCATTCCATCCAGCAATGTAGCGGGTGGCGCTTCCAATGATCTGGCGTTTGTTCATCTTTGAAGAATTAATGTTGCAACTTATAAAATTGACTACGAATACAACTTCACGCGAAATTGATTTTACAGAGGAAGTACTGACTCATGTAGATTATGAGTATTGATTGATGTTTGATGTCTTAAAGTTTAATTCTGCTCTTTTATATACAGACGGGCACGTACAGTGTGTCTGACTGATAAGTAGTAGTGATGTAACGTATGTTCGCATTCGAATTCGTAATTATTCGAATATTATTTTGTGATTCGCATTCGTATTTGAAAGAAATGAAACGAATATTATTATGTATTGGACAATCAAAAAGAAAATAATGTATATGGATTTAATGAACAGAAGATAATCAAACTGCCACTTATTAGGTTTATCTCCTGTGGAAGGGTAGAACCACCCCGGATAAGCCGGCTCGTTTGTGCTGATATCAGAGTGGCTCTACTATCTTTAAGCCTAGTACCTTCACAAACACAAATTGCTCTCGCCCGTATACTGGCTACAATTGTGTACGAGTTAGAGAATCTCCACTCTGATGGCCACCACGAGATCACGCTTCGGCTCTCCTACGTCGGATATTCGGTCAGGGTGTGGAACGCCGTGTCTACAGTCCATGGCAGTGGTGGCGCTCAAGCGTTGGATCCTTATGGATCAGACACAGGCAGGTGACTTCCAAATCATTATTTTGCAGTGATCACCGACATCAGCCGATATAAGAGGGTCCCGTGCTAGCCAATCCTTTTGAACGGATCTTACTGTCTTCGATTTCTTGAATTTCAAGACTTCAACCCAACTCCCGAGCCTGATAAAGTGCTGCAAGGGCTCTCGTCTCCTGGTCCTTGGAAATCCTGCTAGAGACTCGCTGCCTCAAACGAGATAATGTTGTAACCCTTTATTATCCCGATGGCCAATGCTCACTGCAATCGTCACAGTAGTGCGCCACTGACCTTCAGAACCTCCACTCCTACAAGTGTCCTCTGAAGATCTATAGACCCCGGAACTCCCATACAGAATCTTATGCAGTAGTCATTAGGTCCTTATCTGTAGTACAACAACCTGGCCAATGCACGCGCTGCATTAACCGAAAGAACAAAGACTCAAATTTGTGCAGAGCCACCGTGAAGCACAGCCGGATTGCCTCACGTTGCGTGTAGCCGCACACCATTACAAGTGGGTCGTCTACATACGCGCATGTCATACCACAATGTTGAATTATCTTGAGTTTTGGTTGATTAAATTATGCTTATAAGTTAATAATTTTATGATGCGCTACATAAGAATGGTGAATAAGTATTGCTATTTTCAATTTTTTTTAATAATTGCGATGATAATAGATTAATTACAAGAATACAACAGAATAGAGATATCAGTGCTTATAGAAACAGAAGCGATTCGAAACACTTGTAACTTACTAAGGAGCAGATGTATGTTGTACATGACATTTTTTTTCATGATTTCACTACTTCAAAAAATTATCTTCAATGTTACTACTATAATATATTAATTTTTTGCAAAAAGAGAAAGCCGAATTTTGCTAACTTCTTAATTATATAAGAAACATACTTGCTTGATTAGTCTTACATATGTTCCAGTGCGATTATTTTGCCAATAGAATTTTCGAATTCAAAAACCTTTGCTAGTCATTTATAGATAACGTTTAGGTCAGATTTAATTCACTATTGTGAACAAAACGGCATAGAATGTATCTTAGTAAAAACCCTTTGTTTATTATAAATTAGTCATTTTGTAATATGGTGTACAATAAATATTTTTCTATTATAAATATAATATTCATTTTCTTTTTTTTTTATTGTCGTATTAATTTTTATCGTTAACTTCTAAGTACTTTTACATATCACTAGAGGGCTTGCCCTTCTTGCAAGGCCAGAAGAATTTTCATTTCACACTTTTAGGGTCACATATTCTGAAATAAGTACAAATTTCGCCAGCTTTCTTTTATGCTCATTCTTTTATATCACTTAAAACAAAGAAATACTAAACTTACTTAAAATCCATCAATCAAAATGAATCAAATTTATTCGAATGAACTTAACATGACTTCATCTTGGTTATTCATTTGCGATTTGTTTTTTTTTAATTAACGTTCGCATTCGTATTTGTACTCGCGATTAATGGATGTGAATATTCGCATTCGCATGTGACAATCTCAATTAAATTACATCACTTAATTGAGTAGTACTAATACACAGCTCGTTGAGACGAATTTTAATAGTATCGTTGACATATTTGTTCCTGTGTTATTTATTATTATTTTGCACTTTGCAATGTAAGTGTTACGAATGTGCAATGTAAATGTTAACTTGATTTAAAAGCGAGACTTATCAGATAGTTTTAAATGCGAGGTGCGCTGATCTATAAACATACGTAATAGTAATGGCCTCTTAGCTCAAAAGTAAAATTCAAAGGCAAATTCCTTGACAACCGCTTACCAATATTACCATTTAGTATATTGCAATGATAGGAGGTATGATATAACTATTTAATCTTATAAACAGATCAGTGTCCTTAAAACAGTCAGGCAGTTGTTATATAATCAAAGATCAATAGCATTTTGTCTTTGAATGTTTAAAACTAAAGATGTGTTCCTGTGTATCCCTCAAATAAAGAAGCATTTTATATTTGACATTTCCGATAATTGTATGTCAACAAAGGGTAATTGATCCTTATGAAATGTATTGAAAGCTGATGAAATGACATTCCACGTGCTGGCAATGCACTGATGGCTCATATATTGACGTCATCCGTTAAACAATTATGCGAACACTTAAAACGAACTGCATACCTATATAAATTAAAGAGCAGTTTAACAACCCAGAATATGGAATCAACCAAACTTTTATATTCTGGGTTGTTAAACTCAACCCAACAACACTTTTACGCCTGTGCTCCAAACAGCACGTTATGCTGTCTATTTCGGTTGCCATGTGACCCTACATATCAGTATTTTTTTTCTCTGTTCTTGCACATGAATCAAGCCTAACACTCTTTTTTGTTAGTGCTTATATTTTCTCAAGTCACTTTGCAGTGAAGGATATGATCAATTGATCTGACAGAAGTTCAGAAGAAGACATTATTGTTAATTTCTATAAGATTAGTAGAATGACTTATCATTATCAATATTCAACACAAACGAAAAAGACATGTACAAAGAGAAAACTACTTTACTCTTGCACTTTCTAGAATCTAGAATCTAGATTATAGTGTCTGTACAAATAGACATTGGTCGTTCTTTCATCACACATAACACTTAGTTTTATTTTTGGTTATTGAATTAAATAAATAATTCAAAACGAGCTTTTACACTCTTACCAAAATAATTTTATGATAAACTTATCAAAATCTTTTACCAAACGACTTTATTAAAATAAATTAAAGGTAGAAATTTATTTTTTCTTCATTTGTGAACATGAGGTGCATTTTAGTGTTCCGTAACCAAAGGGTGAAACGGGACCCTATTACTACTTCGCTATCCGTCTGTCTGTTTGTCCATCCATCTGTCACTAGGCTGTATCTGATCTAATGAACCGTGATAGCTATCTGTTGCCGCTATAACAAAAAATACTAAAAAACATAATAAAATAAATATCTAAGGGCGCTCCCATCCAACGTGATTTTTTGCTTGTTTTTGGTCGATATTCATAACGGCAACTGGTAGACGCTTGAAATATATAGATAAGGGAACGAAACTCTGCCGAGTATTTTTTTACCTTAAAGGCATAATGTAAGTTATTCTTTTAAATCTATTAACGTAGCATTTAAAATATTGTAGAACTCAACTTACGTGAAACATGCACTGGGCCTATGTCGAGCAGTGGACTGCAATAAGCTGATGATTATGTCATTTACGAATTCATATGTGTTTCAATTTGAAATCAGTATTTAATCGATCACAGTAATGTCATTAAATTATTAGGTAATAATATAATGATCCTGACGAAAGTTAAGTTCGTGTTTTTTTTTTCTGACATCGTAATGATGGCATGTAACACACAATATGATGGTTCGATGTGTTTTTGTAAGTGACGTATTGATAGGAGACTTCAATCTTTGTAGAAATACGGGAATATCTTACAGACAATGTATTTTCTATTGTGGCGACTTCCACATATAACACAACAATAACCTACTACAGCGCCATCTACCGAATATACACTGAAGTACGAAGTAACTCACTACACGGAGTAACCACCAATCCTGAGTCGCGCAATAGAAGTTCTCGCGCCGATTATCATATATGCAACATCCCAACATCAACTGTTGGGCAGTAGCCCGCCAGGCATGATCACCTCGCCTTTTTTTTTTTTTTTTTACGTGTGGAAACCCCCTCGGGCCGTCACCCCGCCGGGGTTTGCGGCGGGGCGGTGTGTCGGAATCGAACCGACTAAAACCACACGGTGTGCCAACTCTGCGCCTGAGAAGGGAGGCGTCCGGGAATTGCAGATATTACACTACCGGACCCCTCCCAGCGCCTGCCCGCACTGAAGCGGGCACCTTCTTCCAATTAGAATCTCAATTTAGGCGACGCACGGCACACGCGTACGTCGCCCCCTCGCGGTTGGCCTGTAATGCGGATGGAGGGGAAAACCCATCCCGTCCATCCGCGGCCACACTCAGGGCGGCATGAGGCGCTGATAGGCGCGCCTCCGCCGCCCCGTGCGCCGGCGGCGGATCGGGTCCGAGTGGAGATCGTCCTCTCGGGCCTTCTCCGCCGCCTCCTTCCGCGAGATTACTTCCTCGCAGAAGGTCGCGACCGCGGTAAAACTGCTGTCGCTACCGGCCATGGATAGTACGATGGCCGGCAGCGACAGATCTCCTCCGATGACTGCAGTGAGGGCCCGGCGCTGCTCCGCCCAAGCGGGGCAGAACTCCAGCGTGTGCTGGGCGGAGTCCTCACTGCAGTCGCAGTGGTGGCAGGCGGGACACAATTCCCTCCTAGCGACCGAATGCAGGTACTTTCCGAAGCAACCATGCCCGGAAAGCACCTGCGTCAGCCGGAAGGAAAGGGTCCCGTGCTGCCGCCCTGCCCACTCGAGGATGACCGGCTGGAGCGCCTCCACGGTGGCAAAGCCAGCACGTGGAGCCTCCAGCCGGGACGACCAACGAGCCATCGTGGCTCGGCGAGCGGCTTCACGCCAATCGCGTACCTCTTCGGGTGGAGGACGATACCCGTTCTCCGCCCGATATTCAGCCGCTCGCCGAGCCACGATGCACTTCCGCCTCCAAATCCCATGGGGGTGTTCCGGCCAAGGCGCATGCCGCCTCCGTCGAAACGGTGCGGTATCCGCGTATGGCTCTGACTGCCAATACCCTCTGAGGGCGCCAGAGGCGCGCCTTATTCTGGGCAGTCAGAGCCGGGACCCACACCGGTGACCCATAAAGGGCCATCGACCGGACCACCCCCGTGTAGAGGTTCCTAGTAGCGACGCTGGCTCCACCCAAGTTGGGCAAAAGACGCCCAAGGGCGGAGGCAGCGCCGACCAGCTTAGGGCCAAGCTGTCGGAAGTGCTCGTCGAAGAGCCACCTACCATCACATCAGGGATCAGGCCCACATACTTCATCTGGGCCCGAACCGGTACGAGGACCGAGTTGACTTCGATAGAGGCGCCGGGGGGTGGACCACGACGGGGCCCATGGAAGAGCAGGGCCTCCGTCTTGTCAAGGGCCACCCGTAAGCCCAGCGCCTCGATGCGCCCAACCACCAGAGAAACACCCCTGGTGGCCAGGCGCGCCGCCTCTTGGAAATTCGCCCCCCAGGCTGTGACAAGAGTGTCATCGGCGTAACAAATTACGCCCAGCCCGGGAGGCAGACGACTTCGAAGGACCCAGTCGTACCCCACGTTCCACAGGAGTGGTCCGAGGACAGACCCCTGCGGAACGCCGCACGACATGGGTCGCCGTCTCAAGACGCCCTCTCGGTCCTCGTACACGACGGTACGCTCCTCTAAATAGTCTGCCACCAGCCGCCTCAGGTACTCTGGCAATGATCACCTCGCCTGGTCGAAGGATCCTCCCGGGACATGACACTCGTTCCCCCACACTATAATACTAATTGTTTTTAAACTATTTCCTTATTGCTGTAATTTTTCTTTAAGCTATTTTTGGTCCAACAAAGTGCCACAGTTTTTTTTATATTTAATCTTCTGAGCTTTATTTATTGATCACCTTTTCTCGTTCAATAATTCAAAACGTCTACATGTCTTTACAAAAATATAACCCGTCAACTATTGTCTAACACGCTGTTTTCATTTTGTTATTACGTGACTCGAAGTCAGTCGAACTGTAGGCAGCGTTTTCTCTCTTTATATATATCTTTAATCTACCTACTTTTACTATTGTTTGTTTGTACATATATGCACATGAGTCTTATAAAAGCCTGGTATTTAATTTTGTAGACATATCTATGAAACAAGGCAATACAAATTTCCAGTACCTATATATTAATTAAATTGAATATTAAATTTGGCAGACATACTAGTTTTGTAAATACTTATGTTTTTTATTTACTAGCATTTTAATTTACAATCTTACTAATATTATAAACGCGAAAGTTTGTGAGTATGTAAGTGAGTATGTTTGTGGCTCTTTCACGCAAAAACTTTAACGATTGTTGATGAAACTTTACAATAATATACAGAATAACACATAGGCTACAATTTATAAACATACTAGCTTCACGTTGCGGTGTCGCCCGCGGTTATTGCTGTACCGCGAGTAGCACCGCGGGATTCACCTAGTTGTATATATTTGTTTCACATAAATATGCATACACCCTTTAAAAGGTTAAGTTGAATTAAACCTCCTGCCGTATATCACGCAGTTTAAAGAGGCAATGTAACCAGGTAAAAAACAAAATTATTTCAGATCCCCCTATCAATTCTAAGACTTTAGTATCAGTATTAGAATTATTTTACAAACTAGCTTTTAACCGCGGCTCCGCCTGCATATATGTCAGTTATAGCTACGAAAAGTGATAAGTATCTTTCTCCAAGGTCCAATCTGTATCTATTTATCCAAATCAGTTTAGCAGACAGAGTTATTTTGGAATTTATCGAATATTTGTATAGATGATTTATATTACAAACACTTTCAATTAATTATTCCTAGTTCTGACATAATAGGACTTATTATAAACACATTGATTATGAACCAACTTATTTTGTTAACTAAGTGGCCTGTAGAAATTCAACTGCCTCTTTCTATATCCATCATAACGTTAAACGAGCAATTTTTATATGTATATATATTTAATCTGAATCTCGGAAATAGTTCCAACCGTTCCAACGATTTTCACGAAATTTAGTATGCAAGGGATTTTGGGGGCAATAAATCGATGTACCTAGAATTCATTTTTAGAAAATATACCGGAAAAAAAAGATAGCGAGTAACGCTCTGTCATCCAGGTACTTGATATTTATAAACGTTACTCATTACGTGAAACGTTGTTAGTTTCATATTTAATGGATATTTCTATGTGTAAGGTTCCTATAGTTTAATAGTTCATTTATTTATTTATTTTTTTCTTTTTAATTTTTTTAAAGACAACTCCCACATTAGGAATAAACATCCTGTGTTGTGGGGGACTTTACAAACATACATGAAACGGACACAAAGAACATTCAGACTCGGGACAAAAATTCGTGGATCACACAAAGTGTTGTACCGCGTGGGATTTAAACCCACGACACTTAGCGCAGTAGCAAGCGGCATGGCGACCGCTGAAACCACTCGGCCAACAGTGCAGTAATTCTCTAAGTTATTTCTCTTAAACACAAAGGTAAGTACAATATTTATAGCCACAACACATCTTTAGTCACTCTCGTTCCTTTGTGAGAGACCTTTAGTAGGAAAACACTGTGTCACAGATTACCTGGGTCCACCTCTGGAACGAATCTTAGTAATAATTTACAATCATGTTGTCATATACTTCAAACTTGATGTGTGTATACGTGTTTGGGAAAGATTAATACGTATTGCATCGTAGTGCATCTGACTATCGCGTATGTGAGGTTGTGCATATACATATGTGTGTGTGTGTATGTGTGTGTATGTGCGCGTATGTGTGTGTGTATTTGTGTAAAATTAATATTTTTAAGTAAATAATTATATCTTGGGGCAAATAGTTAAGAGCGTGAACGATTTCGAAGAAAATTAAACCTAAATTGCTTACGCTTACATTTCATACATTAACCTTTAAATTGGTTTGCTTGAGGTCATATCTTATTACATTTGTGGAATTTAAATTTGACTAGGACTGAATAGTTTTCTAAGTATTATGTAGTTAATCTTCTTACTTACGAAAGTTACTCTTGCACACAACACATGGCTTTAGACAGTCAAGTCAAATGCTGCTCAAAATAATTGGATTATTCATCCCTTTCAAAACACATTACTGCAACGAAATTCTAAACTGAGTACGTGAATTGTTGCTGAAATATAGAATGATTCTATTATACAAATAATTTGTGATATGCTGGCTTGTTTTGTTTGCTGATAAGTGGTTTTCGATACTGAAACATGTCGTTTTTGACCTATTTTCCCATCTTGGATGAGTAGATTCAATGCAAATATGTTGTATTTCTCATTGTAAACAGTTATCCTATGAAATAAGGATCTGTTTATATTACAGTTCAAGTATTGCCTTCTTTTTATCAAGGAGGATTATTGTATTCATGAACTCCTTTCTACTTTCATAGTTACACTAAAAATATAAATAAAGGATAAGAAAGGTTTTTTAAATATTAAAGACACTGAACATTTTTATAATCGGAATACGGGCGCAGTGCTTTGTTGGTAAAACAACCAGATACAGTTGAACTTGTTGTATTCACTCAACGAATAACATTACAACTCCAAATGTCGTCAATTTTTAATATTGCTCAGTTGGTTGGTAACAAAAGCATTGCGCGATTCAGATAACTGATACAACGCCATCTGTTGAGTGACATGTAAAACTTGTATACCTCAAACGTACACTAAACATAAACTTTGATAACATACACACAGATTCACTAATTCCTAGTAACACTGTGTATAGTACTCACTATAATATAACACTGTCGTGCTATAATGTTCTTAGCAAAACATTGTTACAATAATGTAACATGATGTAAAAAGTTTTAATAACATACAGCTGTATCATGTCAAGTTTCTAATTGGTAAATAGTGAAAGACCAAAAAAAGTTTGTAGGATAGCATGCATGGGTCGGCTTGACCAGAGTGATACCACGGCCTCTCAGAAAACCGGTGTGAAATAGCGCTTGCGCTATGTATCTCCGAGTGAGGATACTGGAGGCCCATATCCCAATATCTCCCCCATCCCTCTCCCTATCCCCTAAACGTCGGCAACGCACCTGTGACACCCCCAGTATATACGTCTGCTCGTTTGCCATCTAGTCCATAAAAAAATTAAAGTGATTTGTATTTTGTATCAACAATTGGGTTCAATATGTGCAGAACTTTTTGAATGTTAGACGTGTACACAAACGTACTTAACATTTTATATAATATAGATGTTATAGTAAATAAACAAACCATCTGGTTTTAAATATAATTAGCACTAATTCGCATTAGTAACCAACCAACCTTCGTGTTATCAAAACAATCAAGTTTTGCTTGTTCATAACTTAACAAGCTGTAACGTGTTTATTTACTCAGCGTCATGCTGTTTGCGAAGGTGTGGTTGCATAACAAACACGAATATAATTATTGTTATATTGTAATTCAATTATTAAATGTTTAAGTGTTTAAATAAAGCTCTAGTTTAATTATTTTGTTCACAATATATTATTAAAAGAAATAAAAGCGACATCTATACTAATATTATAAATTCGTAATTAACTCTGTCATTTGTGTGTTGACATGAAGATACCTTGATACTTTAGAAAGGACATAGGCGCAGGTAGAAGATAATTTTAAATAAAATCGACACAAAATGTATATAATCTAATAGCATGGTACGATACGGAGGCAGTACACTATAGTATGATACTGTGGCGACTTCCACATATAATACAACAATAACCTACTACAGAGCCATCTACCGAAGATACACTGAACTACGAAGTAACGCACTACACGGAGTAACTACAAATCCTGAATCGCGCAATAAATAGTTCTCGCCGATTATCATATATACAACATCCCAACATCAACTGTTGGGCAGTAGCCCGCCAGGCATGATCACCTCGCCTGGCCGGAGGATTCTCCCTTAGGAGGTTAGTTTTGATAAATATCGTAATTTCTTTTTCTAGCAAAACAATGGTAGTCTCTAGTTATATTAATAAGCTTGGTGAGACAATAATTACTTTTATTATCAATATTTGGCTTTGACACCCAAATACTGAGAAAATTAATTAAGTAAGAAATTGCAGACATTCATGACTTAGCTTTAACAAACACATACATAGACGGCGATTAGCAAACCAATCTCCTAGACGACCTAGACTATTGCAACATTATTTGGAGATATTACAATAGCGTTTTCAGAATTGAGTACTAAATATGAGACAACGTGGGCATTGCTAATACTCTTTGTTCTGTTGCACTAAAGAACGTGTCATACAAACGTGATATATGTTGTTAAAATATATTAGCGCCTTTAGTGACACAATCTAAATTACCTAAATAATCCCAAAAAAAAGCAATTCGTAAATGTTTGTAAAGTCTCCGACGACAAAAATATATTTTTACTGCGATAATTTTTTTAGGGTTGTTACTCAGAGGTATTTTTACCATTACAACCAAAAAGTTGATAATATTCGTATAATATATTTACATATTAACAGGTTGGGGAGATTGTTTCGAATAGTTATTTAAACAAATGCGCAAAGAAGAGGTGGAATTTCGGATTTTTATACTATTAGAATTTTATAAACACACTATGTGTTATGAATTTTGAAATTAAATCCAAAAACAGAAGGGCGGCTCCTTAGGGATTAAACTCTTCAGGACGACAGCACCACAAAGTGAAGAAATATTTGGAACTGACCCTATAACAACTCTGTACCAATTTCTAACCACAGTAGTGTAGATGACCAAAACATCCTTTCATATATTTGTGTCCAGTTCATATATTTCAGGATATTTGTGTCCAGTAGTAAACTACTATAGGCTTTTGGTGTAATTATGATCCAAAATCAAGTTATACCGATCTAAGAAGTAAAACAAAATATTAATTAAAAAGTAAAAAATAAAAACTCAATAAAACAGTTGTGAAATATAAGTAGGTAATAGGTATCTGTAAAATAAGTAATCGTTGGTTTTTAATACAAATTTCTTATTATAAAAAAGATATGAAGACACTTGTTCTAAAAAAATACCATTTAGGTATATCTATTTATAAATCGTGCGTCAATATGTCAGCTTATTTCACGTCATAAAATACCTACTGACAGAGTAGGTACCTACGGATTCTGGAATACAATAAAACATTGATAAAGTTATGTTTTGCTATTAGGTATAGATACTCGTCTTATCTTATTGTTACTCGTAAACAATTGTCGTACAACAACATCAGTTGAATCATTTCTTTAGTTGTTCTAGAATGTTTTACAAAAGTTCGATACACTAGACACTACCCTTTTTTTGTGCTGAAATCCCCTCGGATACCACTTGAGGTTATGTCGACCTCGAACCGACTAAAAACCGCACACCGTCTTGGGTACTAGAAGACGGGGAACCAGGTGCACCCTCGGGAGGAAATCCCTGGAACCCCGACGTACCTCAGGCCACCCATTGTTTGTAGGTGGCCCCCTCCTGTGTAGGAACCAGCCAGCGTGTGGTGGCACTCAGGCGTTGGCTCTTTGCGGATCAGACACAGGTCATCTCCAAAACATCCTATTCCCGTGATCACCTGCGTCAGCCGGTATGAGAGGCTTCCGTGATGCCTCTCGAGCCAATCCTCCATAACGGGTCTTACCGCCGCAATAACGGCGTGCCCAGCTCTCGGTTGTCCAAGTCGTACCTTCCATTCCTCCACGAGGACCTGGAGGAGTTGAGATTTCTGATCTTCGATTTCTCGAGTCTCAGGACGCCTACCCAACTCTCGCGCCTCCTTGCGCCACTGAGACTTGCCGCCTTAAAAGAGATCGTACGGTACCCCCTTATGATCATGATGGCCAGCACCCGTCGCGGTCACCGCAATAGCGCGTTAATGCTGGCCTTCAGGGCTTCCGCCCACACTGGGGCCCCATAAAGGGCCATGGACCGCACAACCCCCGCGTAGAGTCTCCGGCAGGAGTTATCGGGCCCCCTCAACCAGACACTACCTACCCTATATTTTTCCCAATCATGGTTTCTTTCCATCCCATAGTAGCCTGTAAGAGATTGCCTCCGAGCGATAATGAATTTTGTAGTTATCTGTTGTACAATAACGTTATTATATGTATTATTACCATTTGAATTCATCACTAGATTGCAGCGGATTTTTATCTAACCAATGTATATAACTTACAAAATAAACCTGTTAACCACTACTAACAAATACATGTTACATAACGGAAGTGAAGTTCGTTATATACCTTGGCTGGTGAAACATACACGCTAGGCCAGGGATCTTCTGTCTTCAATAAATTGGCCTGGCAACGGCTAAATTATACATTACACATGGACCGAGCTAAGCCCCAGTAACGACCGAACAGGGTCCACTGTTTTATGTGCCATTCTTTTTTACCATATTTGCTACTGTATAGGCAATTTAAAATTAAAATATATCTCAATTTCTAGTTTGTTGTAACTGTCACTCAATTTTGCATAAGCATCAACTCAGACAGAACAAAAATTCTAGGACAACAAACCTACGTAATCCGCTATCTGTCTAGACTCGATACATTCCTATTAAGGGATCTAAAGACATCTACTTAAATTTACTTTTAAATATTTGAATGAAAAACAATTTCTGACCAAATAGGTGATACTCTGAAGAAGGTTCGAGTGAAAACTACTAGTAACAGACTAGCATGCTTGCAGCGAATGGTGAATTAGGACGAAGAAAAGGAAGTTGTAAGGGCATTAGTTAATGAAGATCAATTAATTATCTCTGCATATCCCTTTGGAAAATAAACGTGACGTGTTATGTATTTTAAACACTGTCGAAATTTATTCATACCAGAAAGAATGAATAATGTGATGTTTCATTCACAAAAAGAGGCTTAAAATAACCAGTACGTTTCTATTAGAAATATTATAAAAGTTTTATAACAGGTTTTCTTTTAAGTAAATAAGGCTCTATACGAAAATACGGTTAAAGCCTTTTGTGAGTACTAGTGAACCCAGATCGTATATTCATAGGCAATGTATTGATTTAAGTAATACTAGTAATACATACGAACGATAAATATTATGTTGTGACGTAAAATGCGTCCATATTTATTTAAAATCAAGTGTACAGATGTAATTTGATCAATAGTTACAAAACAATAAAAACATGTTTTGAAAGTGACGCTAGTACTATTTATTTGTACTGTTAACTATTTTCGTAAATTCTATGTCTTGTAAAGATCGAAATGATTTAGGTATGTATACAGTATTTAGGTCCTAATTTACTAGAAAGATCTAGAAATCGGAAAGTATTCAATTATTTTCTTCTTTACCCATTTACTTTTTTTTAATACACATGACGTTTACCTACAATCCATTTTCTCGCTTAACAAAGTGGTAAAATTTTATCCGTTTCAAATCGTGTGTTATATTTATCAATATAAGCTACTATTTTATGTTCGATACATATTGATAGGTATTTTTTTGCCGAAGAGTCAGCGCCGGATCAAGAGCCTGGAATGCTACGGCGGAACGCGCATACGCAAGCTCTACGGGCTTGGCAGGCACGGCTCGAAATACAGGGCTGTGCTAGCCAACGCGCTGTCGGGGCCGTTCTGCCAAACTTCTGCGATTGACTCAGATACTCACCGGGCACGGTTGCTTCGGTGAGTATCTGAATCGAATAGGACTAGAGGCCATAGCAAAATGCCACCACTGCGGGTCCGAACGGGACTCCGCCCAGCACACACTGGAGGACTGCCCTGCATGGGAGTCCGAGCGTCGAGTCCTGGTCGGACAGATCGGACGAAATCTGTCACCGCCAACATTGATCGCGGCAATGCTGGCGAGTGGTGAGGGATGGGAAGCCACGGTCTCCTTCTGTGAGGGCGTTATGCTCCGGAAGGAGTCCGCAGAGCGTGATCGGGAAAGGGCCGATACCGCTCGAAGAAGGCGACGAAGGGGATGCGGTAGAGGCCGCTAGCTCCCCAATCGTCGTCTAAAGGTCGCTGCAGCCACATCTATGGGAGATGTGGCCGCTGCAAACGACCCGGGAAGGTGACACCCCGGTTCGGCCGAGGGGATGTCGTCTAAGGCGGGTCGGTGTTGTGCCTCATACTGTGTAGAACGGTGTGAGGCGTGACAGTGTCCCGCACCGGGGGTAACCCTGGTTACCCCGGGATGTGCCTCAGTCATGAGGTACGGCAGGGGGGACTTCAGAAGCCGCCGATGCGTTCCTGAAGCCCCCCCCCCCCCCCCGACTGCCGAGGTAGGCCGCCGCGGGATTTAGTGGGTAGACCGGTCCTCCGGGAGTCCCACCACACGCCCTTCGTCTCCTCAAGAACGAAGGGTATGGTGCGAAAAGCATTCCCCGCGAAAAAAAAAAAAAAAAAAAGAAGAATGTATTTATATCACAACTACCTTTATCATAGTTACATAAGATGACATCAGCCTGATTTCAGAGTAAGAAATATAACTATTTTATTATATATGTCCGATCTTGACCCCGAACTTTGTCAATAAATTAAATTACGTATAGTCTGTATTTTTTATAAATTTGAATTCAAATATAACATATTACTATATAATATATTCTTAGGAATTCATAGATACTCTTAAATACATACGGTATCAAATCTATATCCAAAATTAAAAAATAATTTGTACACACATTTCCTGTGAAATGTATTTAATAGATATATATTCTAAGAATTGTGTGCAATTTCAACATACGACTAGGAGTTACCTATATACAAAATTAATATAAAAGTTTGACCAAATATTATAAAAATACATCCATGGAAGACCGCCATTATGAGACTTACCGATTTTATTTTATTTATTTATTTATTTAAACTTATTGCACATGTTGTACAGAGGCGGACTTAATGCCTTGAGGCATTCTCTCCCAGTCGACCTTCAGGTGATGTAGAAATTAGAGCTGGTAGGTGCAAAGAGATTGAGTTTAGTTACTAAGAAATATATTAAATATAATTTATATACATAAATTTACCGCTAAATATACTATATAAATAAACACACAATACAAAAGAATGTTACATACATACACACATATAATACTATACATAGATATGATACATAGTCAGGTGTTAAGGATGTGATTGTGCTACCATTTCACTCCAGAGAAGCTCTCGTACTTTTGATTTGAACGTGAGACGGTTTGTAGACATCCTGATTTCGGTGGGGAGTGCATTCCAGAGAAGAACAGACTGCACATAGAAGGAAGAATGGATAAAGTCAGAGGTGTGGGAGGGGCATTGAAGAAGCATATTGTTTGTGGATCGAAGGTTTCGTTCGTGGTTGGAGCATAAGAAATGAAGGTGAGGTGCAAGGTATTTAGGTAACGATGGAGAGATGAGGAAAGAATAAAGAGAAGTCAGCGCTCGCAAATCGCGGCGCTGGCGAATTGGGAGCCATTGCAGTTGGGAACGAAAAGCAGACACGTGGTCATACTTACGAAGATTAAAACCGAGTCGAATGCAGTTATTGAGAAGTCGGTCTAGTTTATTGAGAAGGTCTGCATTCAGGTCGAAATAACACACATTGCCATAGTCGATTAAGGGGACAATTAAGGACTGCATAAGCGTAGCTTTAGTTTTAGCGGGAAGGAAGTTTTTCAAACGATATAAAGCGCAGAGACATGTGGTTACCTTCTGGCTAACGTGTGTAACTTCTGCCCGCCAATCAAGGGTCAAGTCGATATGTAATCCCAGGTTCTTCACCACTTCACTTAAAGGTATAGACACATTGTTGTAGGTAACTGGTGGGATGACCGATAAATCCAATTTTCGTAACATTTGTTTGCTTCCCACGACGATCACCTGGCATAGACCTTATGGACCACCTGAAATTTATGCGTTAAGAATAAAAAATGTTTTGTCCCGTTTTAAATAACATAGCCACCAAAAGACAACCATGAGATTCCGAAAGTTCCATTACCTTTGGAATCCCATGGGTGTCGTAAGAGCCGACTAAAATACAACAAACTGTGGAAGATAACATCAATTTAAAAAAAAAAAAAAAAAGGTGTGTATTTTCAGATTTCAGATCAATCTGATCCAAACAAACAAACAAGGCAAGCTAAAAAACCGTTTGAAAAGAAGGAAATCTTGTAAAAACCCTACACCAAATTGTCTGGCCATTGTAGTTTAGTAGGCCAAAACCTTCTTTCTACGGTGGACTATTAAACGGTGTTTATGGTCATGAAGTGCTGACCAATACATATTGGACATTCAATAGCTATTATTTTCTTTAGTAAACCCCTTCTAGGCCTTTGTAAAATAAAGTCAGACAGGCTAATGCCTACTTACAATCATAGTTAAAAAGCCGCTAGAGTATTGCCTTTAAGGCGTAACAAAGTTCACCGGGTCAGCTAGTATTAATACAGATTAAGGTTAATTACAACAACATGGAGAGAACTGACTACCAGTAGTTTCAATAACATAAAATCAGTTACCGTGAACATGTTATAATATGAATATCAAAAGTAAAACAATAACACTTAGTAACAGTTAAAAGTTTAATTCCTTAAGACATGAATGAATTTTGGTTCCAGACTAACGACTCGGCCCGATTTTTAATATGTCTCTCAAATCACTGTTTCTATTGCTTAAAACTGAATTAGAATCCGTTGAATAGTTACGTTATAAGCATGCCAAGAATTACATTATTTGGTATAGTTGGCAGGTTACAAAAATATAACCTTCAAGAAGCTGTAATTGTAGGCCTGGTTGTGTTAGGACTGGACTACACTTTAGTGTTTAGTGGCCCTAATTGGTAATCTACAAGTCGTGAATTTGATTCCCTCCCAGAGTAAATAAGCTTGTGATTCTATAATATTACACAATACACAGTCAGTAATAGACAACATCGTAAAAATTTAAGAATACATCATATTAATTATTTATTATTTATTCCAAAAAACGTATATATGTAATCTATAAACCAAACTAGCATGAGTTTGACACTAGAAGGCGTTATGTTACAAATATCTGAAATATTGGTGATTAAAGTACACTTTTAAGGTCGAATAGGCTTATTTGATCACAAGCCTGGTATTTTTTAAATTTATTAGTAAAAATTTTCGTTATGAATTGTGAGATCAAGTGTGTAAGATTTCCTGTACGCTTTACTGAATCGCTGTAAAAGTAATAAATTCTTCAAGCGATCCAACTAAATATAATTTTTGATTAAAAGTACTTTGATAGATTTTAGCTTCATAAAGAAAATATAATTTGTCGAATAAATTAATCGATTCGATTTATTACTCGTCAGCTCTCATACTATCAGTATTTTTTTATTGGTATTCCTAAGCGGTAAACAAACAGATACGTCTTCGGACTATACTGTCGATATCTGCAAGAAATTAAGACGTCATCTAAATAAACATTACCACCATACTAGTAGCACCCTCTACATTTTTAGAGGTTGAAAGTTAAGCTTTCGATAACGTCACTCACACTAGTTTCTTGAGGAGTCATGGCATGAATTCGATCTACCTGACCCATTTGTATTGAAACATAATTATCTCTCTCACATAGTATCATGTTTGTATGTCAGTGGTGAAAGGAAGTGAACACCCTAAGATAAAGAATATACTATCTAATTATTCATGTTATGTTACCATGTTGTCATTTCTTATCTTAACATAAACAGAAAGGTGGAAAGTCAATAAAAGATTAGACTTTTCTTGTTTGTCTAAAGTTGAAATAATCTCTTTTAATAACACAAAGAGAAAGTGTTCATTTAGTCATAGACACGTTGTGAACGATACTATATAATGTTGTTGTTTCAATAAAATTTTTTTTCCTCTGAATTGATCTTCAATTCTCTTATTTTTTAGTGAAGCAATTTCCAAGCTGCTGTTTTTCGTTGTATGTATTTAAATATCGTCTATATTTACCATTTATTATATGTTATTTATTTACAATTTATTTAACATTTTATATATAAACTAGCGGACATATATGTTATTTCAGCTGTGTCTCTTTTCAAACATTCTCAGCTCCTATTGGCATAACCGTAATGTCAACTATCCTATCTTAGGCACGCTAACAAAACACATATATGAAAGAAAATTTGACAATCCATAAGTTAGTTTCGAAGTTCATAGTAAGCAACAATGTGAGATTTGTAGATATATAAATAGGTTAGTGTACGTAGTAATCAAACATTGCACACAACAAAATAAATTGATGCCATTAAATACACACGCGTGAATTCATAATCAGTCGTCTGCAGTTGACAACGTCTTTGTATTCCAATTACCAACCTACTTGGTTTGAATAACGTACTTAATGTTTATTTTTACATTGGTAATTGAATCAAAAATAATGTGTTCGTATTTGTAAATTCCAAATAGTAAAAAAATTTATTTTGGTATATGTATGTACACAAATGTATGCATTTAGTAAAAGACGGTTACTTTAATATTACAAACACACACTCAATTTTCATTTATTTGTATAGATGAGAAACTTATTTCAGAGGGAAAGAAACCTACACTTTTAAAATTAAAAAGGTGTGGTATAGCTCTCAACTCTATTCACGGTACAGTACAATACAATAAATAATTTAAACAATAGGAGAACTCTGCAACACCACACGCAAACAATCGTACTGTCAACCAAACAATTACCTATTACAAAACTTTGTACCAACTTATTACTTATAAACTAAAGTAAAATACTGGTTTTAATAAAACAAACGGCTGAAAGACTTGATATGGCGAGTATTTGGTTTGCGGTTACATAATAATGTTTGCTGTTAATACATGTTAAGCCTTTTAAGTTACCTAATCTTCTTTTAGTGTACATTTGTCTACTTTAGTGTGTATATTTGATACGTGCTGAGTTAATTTTCATTCTTGTGACATCGTTTCGAGATTTTTACTATATTAATACGACTTTTTATTTGTATTTTTTCAAGACAAACCCCGCACTTAGATTGAATCCTGTGTCGCGAAGTACTTTTTAAACATATATGATATGAACACAAAGAACACCCAGACTGGGTTTGTAGCTATTTGTGGACCACATAAACTTTTGTCCCATGTGGGATCCGAACCTACAATACTTGGGCAAGTAGGAAGCGGCATCGCGATCACTAAACCATACGTGCAATGTTTTGCAGTGACTCAATAATCCTAAATTCACGACGTACGTAGATTTTCGCAATTTAATGCTAAAACATTGTTATACTAAATACATTGTTCACGTAAAACGTCGATACAAATAGTGTCAAACTGTTTACCTTTAATTAACTTGTCCTTAGTTTACATAGTTATAATGTTAAAAATTATTGTATTGTTGTTAGTTTTCAATAAATCATTAAATAATAGGGGGACACTTTACCTAGACATATTAATTCTTTCTAATTAGTAACGTGCCGAATTTGCTTAAATTGTTTTCTTTTATTACGGCCTCGTTGGTCTACCGGTTAGTATATGTCTTTGACAGTCAACCAAAAGGTCTCGTGCCCGATACCCGGGTCGGACCAAAAATGTTGCTGAATTTTTTCCCACTAAAAATTCTCAATAATAGACCGGAATGTGAAAGTAGACGATGATTCACGACCTTGCCTCGGAGAGCCCGTTGAGCTGTTGTCTCGATTGACATAGAAATCTATGTCCATTTCATACTTGTCCAAAAATATGGTGACAACTAGTTCAATCTTGGAATTAAATTCGCCCTCAGAGTTGCAGAGGTGTCTCTGAGGTATAATCCGTTGAACTAGTAACCGGCCCCAAATAATCTTAGAAATAATAAAGGCTAGGAAGATATTTTCTTTTATAAACCTCTCCTTGCAAGTAATAACAAAGATACATATAATATATATATATAAATGTGTGTGTACATTATAGCTGAGAGAGAACGGTCATGTATTATTCAAAGGTAATCCCAAGGGTCATGTAGTTTAGACACAGCTAGGAGTCTTGTTAACACCTTCCACTAAGCTAAAATGTGTAGTTTCGAAGAAGTTAACGTATTTATATAACATTATCAGCGAATAGAGCTGGGTATCTAGATTTAACCCAAGACGTTACATATCAAACATAAGCTTCTACTTATGTAAAGGTCACAGATTTCAGTGTTTTTTTTATTCTCAGTCTTTGGAATAAATATTTTGTCTATTTATAAGCTTTAAATAATTCACTAGACCCTTGAATGGACTTTAATGCATGAAGTAATACTTTCTGCCGCCCGCAACAAAACTTTGGAATGAGCTGTCGCCTGCGGTGTTCCCGGACCATTACGACCTTCAAACCTTCAAGAAAAGAGCGTACTCCTTCCTTAAAAGATGATTTATAAATTAATCCTACACTCTAAACAAACACTAAGTTATTTATTATATTCAGTTCAGTTCTTAATGCATTGCAAGTATTTATCAATTGTTAATGTAAATTGCTCTACGTTTTGTTATTTCATTTTTGTAAAAACCCTAACGATTTTTTAATTTTATTTATTTACTTTTTACGTAAATTGTACAAACGTACATACAATAAATTTTTACATCAGAAAATAAATGCTTTTAAAAACCTCGCTTTCGTCACAACACTAATAAAACTATATATTTTTCTTCTACACCAAAATATACATTTTATAGAAATGGTAATAAAGTTGCACCATGTGTTAGTAATAGCGAACGTGATTTCGAAATAACAGGTACATGATGGAATATTCGTTTTTGCACCGTGTGTGTACGTTGAGACGACTGAACGAGTACCTTCATCAGTTTGCAATCAGAAAGGATTTCTACCTGAGCCAGCAGTTACTTAAGAGCGTTGTTCAGAGAAAAGAGTTGTAGATTATTGTATACTGTCGAGTAAAAAGAGCCGTTTATAACATGTAACCGTTTTTCATACGTAGGAAGGTTTAGGTTTCAGCCAGCAAGAAGGTGACCTAATATAATAACTCAATTTGATCGCGACACTTCCCTATTAATGGGTGCCGAAGTAAAAAAATAAATAAAATGATGTCACAGAACATAATAATGTGACATAAAAGAAAGGTTTAGAGGATTGTCAATTTCCGGCAATTTCCTGGAATTTTTGAACAAGTTGCAGTGTTCTACTATTTTTAATACATTTGACGTACAGCAAAGGATTATCCGATCATATCGTGTTTTAAGACCTCGCATACGTTCTGCATCCTTTGCCAAAATGCAAGTGGCTCGCGTTGATTTGCTTCTATTATCTTGTATTGGCTAACATTTTGTTTTGACCTCGTAACTTAACGTTGTGATGACGTCATTCCTAAACATTTGTTAGTTTTCTACTAACGTTAATATGCGAAGGTTTTAACATTAGTACATGTATAAAAAACTAAAGCCTTAAATATACTTCGCTCGAGTTTAATACGTATGTTATTTGTAATATAATATGGAATAACATGTCACAGTAACAGTGTGACCTGTTTCGTTTCAATTTTTATTTTTGTTAATCTGTGAACAATAGTGTGGGTTACATGTTCATTACCTCTAATATTCAATTGTATTTAGTTAAGATTTTAGCATGTAACTGTTTTTTGTTCCCAATAAATAAAATAAAATAAAAAGATGAAAACATAACATCTACAATACTTCGTTTGAAAGGGAATCACAAAACACGGATTACCATACCATCATCAACAGCCAACAGTAGTCGACTACTGAACATCGACGTTTCATTAGAGGTTTTGGCTTAATATACCACGCTGGCCAGTTTATTTCAAGTTTACAGTTACATATGGGTTATGTGGTGATAAATTACTACGAATAAAAATACTACCGCTGCTTATAGACTCTTGAAACCCAAAAACCACAAGACCAACCACGCTTTTTACGCGGAAGTATGATTTATAAGTTCGCATTGATCCAAAATACAGAGGTGATAATATGTTCCACAGATTGGTTGTGCGACTCAAAGCGAGCTGAGTGCTCAAAAAGCGCACAGCGGTGGAATGTCAATTATCCAAGTGATAGCATGGAAGTTTTATCGCATTAAACTGTGCTGAAAAAGTGCGAATAGTATTTATCACTCTACATAATGCAAGCACATTTTATCATTTAGAAAATTAATAACGTTTAAAAAATTACGTATTTGGCAATTCAAATACAAAGTTTTAAATTTAGTTTATTGAATAAATCTCAGTTTGTTCGATACAAAGAGTACATGTATTATTCATGACATTAAAGTCAAAAAAACTATCCATTCTTAGTAGTCTCTTCACATATTAGTATATAGATTTATACAATAAGTAAGTAAGTGCATTTTTTTTAAAATGTTTTGTTAGTTTCTTTGTTCATCATATCAGCCGCAAGAAGTCCACTGCTGAACGTAGGCCTCCCCCAATGACTCCACATTGACCGGTCGTTAGCGGCCTGCATCCAACAAGTCCCTGCGATCTTAACCAGGTCGTCCGTCCACCTCGCGGGAGGTCTTCCTACGCTGCGTCTGCCGTCACGTGGTCTCCACTCAAGAACCTTTCTGCCCCATCGGTCATCGGTTCTCCAGGCTATGTGCCCTACCCACTGCCACTTCAGCTTGCTGATTGCTTGATGTTTCTTTGTTCAATAACAACAAAACAAATACTTTATCCATACGAGTTATCTGCAGTATGGACAGTTAGGCAAGATACTTGAGAGTCTTTCACGGATAAACCTTTCAAAGTAACAACATACGTTTGTCTCGGAATAAATATCGGGACATCTTAACAAAAATCTGAGATCAAAGTCATTTTATGCTCGTATAATTCTTATACACATCATAAAGTTTTTTTTTAGAATTTGTCTTAAATTATTTATAAGCTTTGAGACAAACATGATTAAATTTAGATAAACTAGCATACAAACTAAGGTTTAAAAGGGGTTCTTTTTTTTTTAATAGTGGGCAAACGAGCAGACCTATCACCTGATGGTAAGCGATTACCGCCGCCCATGGACACTCGCAACACCAGGGGCGTCACAAGTGCGTTGCCGACCTTTGGGGGATGGGAAGAGGGATGGGGGGGTTGGGTATAGGCCTCCGGTATCCTCACACACTCTGTGAAACACAATGCAATTCATTCTTTATGTAATATTGATCTTAAAATAATCTAAATCGTATCGTTGTAATTATTAAGACATAAAGTAATTATAAAAAAATAGGATATGAACGAACAATAAAATAAATGTCTGAATGAAAAATAACATATTGTTTTTTAAAATATTTCTATATAAAAAAAACATTTATTTATGACTAAGTCAGCTGTTTTTTCTTACGTCTGTTCGAGGCTCAATGTAAATATTCGTTTTCTAATATGCAATTACATCTTTATAGTACCGTAGAAAGCCAGTTTATATATATATCATCTACTCATTCATCCATCCATCATGTTTTCACTTTATTTACCTAGTGATAATCGTTTTCTGCAAAAAGCTTTATGCATAGCGTTGCTCGTGTTCAATGAAAAGCAGTGTCAGGGCTTCGTCTGAGACAATGCTGAATTAGGTCCATTTTTGTCACTGCAAAATTGTTTTAAATAACCATTTTTATTTTGTGATGTCAAATATTTTTGTCTTCTTTCTAATGAAAATTATACTGACAACCTTGCAGCTACTTTTAAAAGCTCAAAACATATTGCTTATTTTAAAATCAATATTTCACATCCAAATATCAAATTTAGTTATTAAGTAATTGAATTAAGTACTTCTTGAAATACGTGTATTTTTCTTTCACATGAGTGGAAAACAACGTGATTTATAAATGTAGTAGAAATTACTATAACTATATACGCATCTACTACAATTACATTCAACCAATCATACACACACAACCTTATAAAATACACGTGCTGAGAATACCGGTGTCAAAATGATCACACAGTTAATCAAATTGCAGGTCTACTAATCATAATAAAACATCATTTAACTCACATTAATTGTAATGAGTGCACACAAACATATATAAATTAACACGCTCAATGCACGTGGAGTATAAACTGCCCTGTATTAAATAGCTCGTGGAAAAATATGACCGCAAAATATTCTTCTTGATAACTACTTAAATGAACAGTATAGTATCGATATCAGTCTGAAAAATTCCATACTATTAGGTGTCTATCGTTGTATTGTCAATAAAAATATATGATGTTTTTATTTTCGTCGTTGGTATTGATTTTACGACTTATGTATATATATATAATAATAATAATAATAATAAAAGCATTTATTCGCTGACCTTTTTAAGTAACGTGCTATTCTTAAAAACAGTAGTATTCTTAAATCTAATTTACAAGCAAAATAATAAATTTATTAGCAACCACTTTGGTCAGGTTGTCTGTCGACATAGGCCTCCCCGCCTCCACGTATTTCTATACTGAGCAGACGTTCTCTATCCTTTTGGTAGATCATCCTCCCATCTTTTGATTTGACCTCCTCGTTGTCTTTTCCCGTGCCTCGGATACCACTCTATAATATCCTTAGTCCATTTTTCTTTGTTAGTTCTCATTATATGTCCAGTCCAGTTCCATTTAAGTTTTCTTATTTTTTGTAACACGTCGCTGACCTTTGTTCTGATGTATATATATACTAGACTATGAATCTAGTTTAAATATATCAGTTTATATGCCCCAGACTGGCTGTTAAGTTCATCATCATCTCAGCCAAAAGAAGTCCACTGCTGGTCCTGTGCTGCCCGCATTCAGCAGCTTCCTGTTAAGGTCAATTTTAGTGAATACACCTTATACCTACTCCTTGCTCCTATGACCCACGGAGTCAGAGATTCAAAGAGGTTTTCCACTCGTAAATTGCCAAATAAAATACGCTGTAAAAGGACTTCAAAATCAATAGCATTATTTATGTCTGTCACTGTTTATTAATACCACACTTTTGCATTATTAAAACAAATTGAAGTCATTTATTCCAATTAGACAAATTGACCGTACGTATTTTTGGTCTGCGCCTTAGTCATATTTATATCAGGTAAACGGTCTTACTCTCGTAGGTATTTATTTCGGAGATGTCTGCCTTTAAGATCCAGTCAAGAAGAGAAACGTTCTGTGGCGAAGACTTTATTGTAATACCAGTGTCGTTAGAGTAATTCCTATTGAAGAGAATAGGCAAGAAAATTTAGGAATATGATTTTTTGTGTTTTTACAAGTAAATTTTTACATTGTTAATAAACAGAAAAACCGCAGACAGCTAAAGCTTTTTTTTATGGAATAGGGGGCAAACGAGCAGATGTATCACTTGATGGTAAGCGATTACCATCGCCCATGGACACCCGCAACACCAAAGGCGTCACAAGTGCGTTGTCGCCGTGGGGGAGGGGTTGCTGTAACCCAGCGCAAGTGCTATTTCACAACGGTTTTCTGTGAGGCCATGTTATCACTACGATTAAGCCGGCCCATTCATGTCGAAGCGTGTCTAAAATAACTAATGCCTAAAAGAACGAATAAAGATCAAAAAAACTAAGGCTTTTTAAAATGTAATTTTTAAATGTGTTTACAACAAACCTTACAAATTCGACCTAATGTTTTTCTAAACGTTTAAAAACTAACTAAAAAAACTTCATCTCCATGTTTGAACTCAAATGTAACTTGGTAACTTTTTTTTTCTTACATTCTGTCATTTTCTTCTATATCATTTCTTTTTATACTTCCAGAGAATAGTTTTCCCTAAAGTAATAAATCTAAAGGGCCAGATAACAACAGACTTGGAAACGGCTTGACTTATCGTAACTGTAGTAAAGATAAGTATGATACACTTCGTTTAGTTAGAAACTACTTCCTTATTATTGTAGTATAAGATTATTTCAGTATACTTATAGAGATTATGTATCGTTTTGTAGTACATGAGTAAGCGCGCCAAGCCGTCTGCAAAGTGTTTAATCTTACCTAGATACGAAAGCATTATTAGAAATGCTATTACGGATAGTTTACTAATAGTTTAAGTGGTTGCCTCGTCGCTTCTTACTATGGATACCTAACAGAACAACACTTTATGTGATTCACAATTTACCGTGGGAGAGTCACGCTTCGGCATGAATGGGCCGGCTCGACCGGAGTGATACCACGGCCTCACAGAAAACCGGTGTGAAATAGCGCTTGCGCTGTGTTTCACCAAGTGAGTGAGGATACCGGAGGCCCATAATTAATAACATATATTTTAGAAAAGTTTAGTCTGAAATAACTCACTTTCGATTTCAAGAGTGTGATGTAAATATCACTGATCTTAACAAATATGATATTAATCAAGAATTTCAATAACACATATGAATTCGAAGCTCGTTTTAAGCTGTTTTTAATGTTTCTCGTAATGAAAGTGGTAGTGAGCTGCTTTGCTACTCACGCTATCAAAAGCTAATACAATAGCGAGGGTTAGATCACGGACCTAAAATCAGATTAAGACGTCGTCGTACAACAAGGTGGACACATGTCATGTCAAGCCTTGTAAAGATAGCAGGTCGAAGATGATACATCTTCCAATTAATAATCTTGAGGATCATTCAGAAATACTATGGCAAGAATGAAGCTGTTGATGACATTTAAAATAAAGTGTTTAATTATTATATTTAAAATTACTACGTAAATTGCAATCATTGAAAAATATTGAGGTGTATATGTGTATGAATAACCAACTCTAGTTTATCAAAAGCTTTTGAGCAAATGCTCGAACATCAGCCATATTGTGTTCAACTGCACTTGACCTAGAAATACTCGTTTTAACCGCTCTTGACATTGTCAGTTTCATATTGATAAATAATATACATGACAATTGTTTAACAAGCTGATAAATTGTCTTTCATTATGCTTTATTTGTTTGCTTCGGGAGAAAACTTTGTGGGAGGGAACATGATGGTGCTGCGGATCTGCTTCCTTGAAGACTGCTTCCAATCACGTCGGGGTCACCACTGTGGGGGAACGGGTGGCATTTTCCACCAACAAAAAGGGAGGATCCTCCGACCAGGCGAGGTGATGCCTGGCGGGCTGCTGCGCAACGGTTGATGTTGGGTTGTTGTATATATGATAATCGGCGCGAGAACTTCAATTACGCGATTCAGGAATGGTAGTTACTCCGTGTAGTGCATTACTTTGTAGTTCAGTGTATCTTCGGTAGATGGCGCTGTAGTAGGTTACAAAAGATAACACATGAACTAATACTTCATTTCAAATCTTCATGCCACGTCCCCGTTACGTTCCGCCTGTTGTCTACAATATTCTTTAAAAAGTTCAGAGAAATATTTACTCAACTATCATATTAGTTGCTATTGATTCATATAGTCGAAAATCAGTTGCTAACATATAAAACAATGTCTTCAATATTAAGAACAATATGTGAGATTAGACCTGCCAAAACCTCAATTCCTCTAAAGCCGCGAGACGCAAATAGCGGCCATAAATAAATAAATAAATATTTCAGACATCTTACACACAACGCCATCTAGTCCCAAGCTAAGCAGAGCTTGTGTTATGAATACTAGACAACTGATATAAATACATGTATACTTTTTTTTGTAAATACATACATATTATACATAGAAAACACCCAAACTCCGAAACAAATATTTGTAGATCATACAAACTATTGGTCCGACCCGGGAATCGAACACGAGACCTCAAGAACAGCAGTCGCATACGCTACCACTGCGCCACAGAGGCAAAAAATGCCCTGAAATATAGTCCTCAAAAAATATAGTTTGATGTCTGTAACAGTTGTCATAGGGGTCCTTTTTAAACTTACGAGGTACATTTTAGGTGGAAATCCATACTAATATTATAAAGAGGTAGGACGAAATTTGTTTGTATGGTTGTAGGGGAAGTACTGAAAATTCTTTGACTAACAGAAGGCGACACTTTTCAGGAGTGACATAGGCTATATTTATTATGATCGAACCAAAAATTCAGTTAATAATAATAGTATTGGTAAATCAAGTCGAAGAAAAGCGGGCGGTTAACGCCCAACGAAGTGAGCACGGGTCGGCTAGTTTTTTAATTTATTTTAAGAATCCGTATAGTTTATTACCGTGGGAGAGTCACGCTTCGGCATGAATGGGCCGGCTTGACCGGAGTGATACCACGGCCTCACAGAAAACTGGTGAAAGAAAAGAGTGAGTACGGCTACCGGACGCCCATACCCCAACCCCTCCCCCATCCATCTCCTCTTCCCCAAAGGCCGGCAACGTAGTTATAACACCTCTGGTATTGCAGGTGTCCATGGGCGGCGGTAATCGCCTACCATCACGCGATAAGTCTGTACGTTTGACCACTATTCCATCTCCAACATCTTTTCATAGGTCCCCAAGTAACATATATAAAATTTTGCTTTTATACTATAACGAAAGTAGAATTATAATTTATTAAAGTTTAGGGGTGTCTGGCAGGGGGTAGCAACTGTCATAAGTGTCTGGCAATGGATGACGAGATTTCTAAAGTTATCTTAAGAAAATATAAAAAAATTGAGCTTTATACTTTAACGAATTTAAGGTACTATTTTATACACCTTAACTACCGGTTACCTGCCCAAGTAACCACAACCCAAAGTATATAGTCCCTGGTCGTACTTACCTGTATAGGAGACATCCGCAGATAAACTTTCAGATTTTATAAAATAACGAAGGTCTGGCCTTCGTGGGCTCTTATAATATAACCATTTGTCTCAGAGATCAAGCTACTTTTAAAGGACTTTTGTAACTTGAGTTGTAGGTATTCATAGACGACGGTAGTCACTTGCCATCAAATGACCCGTCTGCTCGTTTGCCCCGTATGACGTCAAAGCAATTGTATACCTATTCTTAACATATTTTTGTTTCTTGATCTTGATGATGTAATATTTATATTTAGATCTGACGTCAATCATTTCATCACATTAGGTATTGAGGTTCATCGGCAATAGTGGCGGGTCAAAGATGTGTAATTAAACGTATATATTGCCTACTTTACTATTACCTTTTTCTTGTTTATTATTATCAAGTTAGTGTAGTGATTTTCGTAGTCAATGTAATAAATATATTGCTTGAGATAAAAAATAATAAAGATATAAAGCAACAGTGACACTTTATAAACTAAGATTCGGCAATATTACAAAACTTAATGACGCGGTAAACTTCGTATCGCCTTATTAATTTTTGACAATATTTTCTAAATTATAGAAAATAAACTTTTAGTAAGCCCGTGTCAACTTCCCGCAGCGCTTCAGTGTATAAAACTAAGCGGACTGAGAGAATATAACACCTCATTTCTCTCTCCTCATCCTCTTTTTTCTCCTATACAATCCTTGTAATGACAATACATTTTGGTGATTCATTTTTGTATATATAGACATATATATCATCAACAGACTTTAACAGTCCACTGTTAGACATAGGCCTTTCCTTAGAAAGGTTATTTTGACATCCCTTATATCTTCGACTGCCTCGGTGGCGTAGTGGTAGCGTATGCGACTGCTAAGCTTGAGGTCTCGGGTTCGATTCCCGGACCAAATGTTTGTATGATCTGCAAATATTTGTTTCGAAGTTTGGGTGTTTTCTATGTATAATATGTATGTATTTACAAAAAAAATAGTCATATCAGTTGTCTAGTACCCATAACACAAGCTCTGCTTAGCTTGGGACTAGATGGCGTTGTGTGTTAGATGTCCAGAATATTTATTTATTTATTTATCTTATATCAGTTGTCTAGCACCCATAACACAAGCTCTGCTTAGCAGGGGACTAGATGGAGTTGTGTTTTAAACTTTTGTTATTTAATATTATTGATTTTATCTCTGTTCAGACGGGTTAGTAGACCTTGTTTCAAGTATCCTTCTTTTTGCAGTCATGTTGTCCTGCGTAATTTGCTCCCTCAGTCACCTCTTACGATACCGTGAAATGAATAGTCATAATACTCCATACTCCTAATCCATCGGACATACGGACAGTATATGTAATTACTGCATATATTTGCGGTTTCCCTCGCGTTGTTATCTACTTTGTTAATCACATTTTCTTCATGAAAAGTGAAATAAAATAAAAATTTATATGTCAGAGGGTCGAGACTTTGAGGGATCTCTCAAAGAGAGACAACGCTCTTCTGTCTTTTAAGTTCCAGAAATCGATTATGGGAGAGAGTGACGAACCATTAAGCTACCAATCTGCACGTTTGCGACCCATTCCCAAAAAAAAGAATAGTTGATCTGTACAGATATGTTTAAGAAACATTCATCGACAATGACTGGCCATTAACTGTCTACTTCTATACAATTAACAACTAGCTGACCCGCCAACCTCGTCTGGGTCCTCTATTAGCAGTTGCGTGATGAAATACAGCGTGAATAAATTTGTTTACTAATAATAAGAAAACATTTAAAAAACTATTGCCGTAAAAGTGTCACAGTCAGACAGAGTTTCTTTTTGAATAATAATATTAAGGTGGACACCACATTCATTAACGTCGGTTCAGTAGTTTAGGCGCTACTATGGAACATTTGAATGAATGAACATATGAACATTGACTGCACGGTTGGCATAGTGGTTTAAGCGGTCACTACGCCGCTTGCTACTGCGCCAAGTGCCGTGGGTTCAAATCCCACGTGGGACATCACTTTGTGTGATCCACAAAATGTTGTCCTGAGTCTGGGTGTTCTTTGTGTCCGTTACATGTACGAGTATGTTTGTAAAGTCCCCCGCGACACAGGATGTATATTCCAAATCAAGGAGATGTCTTTAAAAAAAAAAAATACAATGTATGAGTAAATAAACTGCCAAAGCTATTACCCTTCTTTCGAGTCAATCTTAAAAGACATATTGTACTATCACAGACTTTTCTTAGAACTTTCAAAGCGAAACAATTCTTTCATACATTGTTTTTGCGAAACCTTAACCATTTGCGCAGAACAAGTAATGTCTCTAAAGAAATAATTTCCCACCCGTTTATTCAAGAAATTTCATTGACATTCTGCTTCTTTTGGGAGAAATTATATAGTTTTCCTCGATAACTTGATTACGTAATTATTTTTTCATGGAAAGGGGGGCAAACAAGCGTACATACCGCCTGATGGACACCCGCAACGCCAGAGGCATCACAAGTGCGTTGCCGGCCTTTTTAGAAGAAATACGCTGCGAGGCAGAAAGTAATACGGAAATATTTTTTGAAATCGTACAAATTTTGGTGAAAACTCTGTCAACTTTTCCCATAAGCGGTCAGAGAAATCCTTTTCTACGCTGAGGCATGTGAAACTTTGTTTTTTTTTTATTAAAGATACATCTCTCGCTTTAGGAATATAAATCCTGTGTCACGGTGGACTTTACATACATACATTAAACGGACACAAAGTACACCCAGACTCAGAATAACAATTTGTGTAGCGGCGTGGCGACCGCTTAAACCACTTTTTTTTGACGTGTGGAAACCCCCACGGGCCGTCTCTCCACCGGGGTTTGCGGCAGGGTGGTGTGTCAGTATCGGACCGACTAAAACCACACTGTGTGCAACTCTGCGCCTGAGAAGGGAGGGATCCGGGAACTTATTAACACATCCGGATCTCTCCCAGGACCGCTTAAACCACTAAACCAATCGTGCAGGTTTAGAGTTAACATGTTGGAATAAAGGCTGACAGGTACAAAGCTCTTCTAAAATAAATCTAGAGAAACATCCCAAATTTCGATCTGCCAGACTTCTTTCAGTTTTATACCATATGCAATAAAATCGTGTATTATGCAATAGTCTTATTTACTCTACATATTTTATTATTAGCGACCAACTCCAAAATTTCAAGCTGCGACCGCCACTAACTAGTTCATATTTGTAAGGATCAGACGTCATTCACCGAGTAAATCGGTCTCTTATCTTATTTTTAACCAAGCAATGACGTCACTATTCTTACAATAATACAAATAAATAAAAAATGCGCACTGATAATTTGATTGCAGTATGAAGTAACAATAAAAATTAGGTTATTTGTCTATGTTGGAAAGCAAAACAAAACATGAAGACGATAGTGGTCCTGATCTTTGTGGTAACCATGCTACTGCGCATATAAGAGTATTGAAAGGTTTATTTTATACTGTTACATCAACCAGACAGACATGTATAAAGTTGTCTATTGTACTGTCTAAATTTATTGCCCTGGAATTATTTTGTAAGCTATTAATGTTTTTCTGATCTCAGATAACGTAGAAAAACTTCAATGGAACTCAAATCTCTGGTTGGAAGTGCTTAAAACAAATGGACTGAGAATTAAAAGAAAGAAGACAGAACATATGTTCCTCATTTTGGATAATATTTTTATTTTTTTATTATATAGGGGCAAACGAGCAGACGTATCACCTGATGGTAAGCGATTACCGCCGCCCCCGCAACACCAGAGGCGTCACAAGTGCGTTGCCGGCCTAATACCACTGACACCAAATCCATTAAAACCTATCAAACTGTCTTTATATTTTCGTTTTAATATATAAATATAGAAGGTATAGGTGGATAGTTATTGACAATAAAAAAATATTGACCTGAAACACAATCCAATCTAAACAATATAATATGTCGTGCTATTGCTACTACAGGTGTTACAGCCATATGTGGATTTGGTATGAAGTCATGAAAAAGCCATTTTGGTATACCTTTACTACCATAACGAATGGATAGGCCTATGATATGAGATGCAACTTTCAATAAAACCCTCATAACATCAAATCTTTCAAACAAACCAGGTAGTTTCAGCACTTCTGCAAAATCGGCAAAAAACGTCAAACGCTATAAATATCAATGAAATTGTTTGAACGGTTTAAGATTAAGATGGTTATGGGACCTAAGTTCTGAATTAGTTTAATAAAGAATTTAGAAAATGATAAATAAATATTTCGGACATCTAACACACAACGCTATCCAGTCCCAAGCTAAGCAGAGCTTGTGTTATGGGTGTACTAGACAACTGATGTAAATACTTTTACACTTTTTTTTTGTAAATACATACATATTATACATAGAAAACACCCAAACTCCGAAACAAATATTTGCAGATCATAGAAACATTTAGTCCGACCCGGAAATCGAACCCGAGACCTCAAGCTTAGCAGTCGCACACGCTACCACTACGCCACCGAGGCAGTCAATTCTTCTCGTGAGTGAAAAATGAACATTATTCTATGACAGTAACATTACATTTTAACGTGACAACACTAACAGTTTCCGCAAACGCTGCGAGTGTTTAAACAACGGGGAAGAATTATTTAAACTTAACAGACAGTCACCTGGACTATCTGCTGAAATTACTCAAATATTTCAATTAATTTAATTAATACCATTATTTAGTTGTAACAAATACTAATTAAGTCTATATTGTATTCATTAGTAATAAATTGCATCCCAAAGTAATACCAAATTGTATCGATACCTGTAAAATGACCAAAGTTTTAGTCTCTATCTTACAACTTTAAAACATTAATATTTTTTATTGGACAGTCTCGTATCTGTAGGGCTAATAATTGTCGTGGAAAAAAAATTGCAAGTTCCTCAATTTTTGTAATTTGATATGAAAGATTTTTTTTTTTTTTTTATTGAATAGGCGGTAAACGTGCATACGTATCGCCTGATAGTAAGCAATTACTGCCGCCCACGGACACCCGCAACATCAGAGGCGTCACAAGTGCATTGCCAGCCTTTGGGGAAGGGTTTTTTTTAAACACTTTTAGTTTCTATACAAAAATATGTTGGAAAAATTGCCAGTTGGACTATATTATTCAGACCTTCATCTATAAAAAAAGCCAAGTGCGAATCTGACTCGCGGACCAAGAGTTCCATAGAAATCTGTAGGTGTATTATTATGTAACTTGAAATTTATGCTTTCCATAATTTTTCCTTTATCTGTGCTGTAAGACGTTGCTTGCTACCAAATTTCAAGATTCTGAATTCGAAGGGTCTTGACAGACAGGCAGAAAAAGTGATTAGTAAGGATTTCGTTTTTTTCTATTGAGGTACGGAACCCTAGAAATAACAAAAACTTCATAAAAAAATACTGAGTACCTATTGAGTTATCCAAACATTTACATATCACATTTTAAATCATTCCCAATCACTTGATGAGAAGGTCATAACAATAAACCCAAATCGACAACGGTCAACAACTCTTAAGATAAAGACACATGCAACGAACTTAATACAGTTTGCAGACGGGATCATAATATAATGATCTTCTTTACTGTTCAGAAGTAATAATATTAATAATAAATATTTCGAACATCTAACACTCAACGCCATCTAGTCCCAAGCTAAGCAGAGCTTGTGTTATGGGTAATAGACAGCTGATATAAATACTTATATACTTTTTTTTTGTAAATAGGTACATACATATTATACATAGAAAACACCCAAACTCCGAAACAAATATTTGCAGATCATACAAACATTTGGTCCGACCCGGGAATCGAACCCGAGACCTCTAGCTTAGCAGTCGCATACGCTACCACTACGCCACCGAGGCAGACAATATATATCAACTATACATAGAATCAAACATTCCACCTGTTTACATGTATTATTACAGCACAAGCACTGTGGGATAGGAGTATACACCCAAATACAATGGGTGACTACTCCCGCCTATCCACGCCATCTACTCCAAAGTCATAATTTTGAACTAATTTCCTTCTGATCTTTTTCAGAAAGAGAATGGGAGAGAGAAAGAGACTGTTATGAGTTTTTTTCCAAAAAATAGACAACAATTAGATGCATCATGGTTCTTCATAGTATTTTTCCAGAAAAAAAAATAATATTGTCAACATTCCATGCCTAAGAAACGCAAAAAGATTTGATATACCTAATGCCGTCATTTACTTTTGAATTTTTTCTTTAATTGTTACAGGAGAAGTAATTATTGTTAAGCAATAACCTGAATTATCACTTCAACATTAAAATTCGTAAAATATCGTTATCACCCAAGCCTGAGTCGTATTTGGTGTTGAAAGTTTTTGATGTTAGTTTTAGCTTCATAAATCTACGCCTGTTTCATTATTATTGTAGCGTATGAATAAAATTACAAAACAGTGTTCAACAGTCCACTGCTGAACATATTATATATAATAATGATAAAGCTTCTCAATTTCAAACATCGCTACAAATAATTGAAGTACTAACGCTAATGATTACGTATATAAAAAATAATACGAGTTTTTTGAGATATTCTTTTTATTATGAGTATTCGACGTTTCTTTTTCTTGAACATACGAGTATATCAATCTAAGTACTTGACACGTATTTAGGCTCCACACGTGCGCAACAGAAAACATCTTATCAAAACCACTTGATTTATTTTCGTGAAGTTTTCTATTTTTTTTTACATGAGTTCCATTTTTGTATACAGCTAAACGTACAGGAAAGATCTACAGTTAGCTACTTATCAGTGTGTAGATTGAACACGTGTTCTTATTTAATTTTACTTCACATTTTTTTTTTATATATAGAAATAGAAATGATATTCTTAGATGCCATCTATCGGATTGGGATTAAAGGAACGTCTGCACTGTATTTTATGGGTGAAAGTTTTTTTAATTTGAAGAGGGCCTTGATGCTCTTTGGTATGCTTTAGAAGCTTGTATTATACGGCTTTGAAATTCGTTTGCCATAATTTCGTTCCTATGATCCAGGCAAAATGTTTCTTGGTAGGCTTCTACAGTAGACTATTCAATGTATGCAACATTCCAGATTGACGTCAATAAATTCGTTGTCCATAATAACAGCGCGTGATCGAAGAATGCAACTCAATAAACAAAACAAACACATAATGAGTCCAGGATTATAAAGATCTCATAAAAGCATTGTTATTTCGGTCTCATCGCTATATCACGCTGTCTTACGAATTGTTCACACTAAAATCACCATATTAGCGTGTGACCTATCACGCACAACTCTGTGGCTGTCACGGTACCTAAATATTGACGTCACAGAGTGGAACAACAGGCCAAGTGCGAGTTGGATTAGCAATGTAAGGGTTCAGTACCATTATCTATACATCATTGGACACTATATTATAACCTATTTTCGGTTTTATCTGTCCCAGTGTGAAGAAAACAGGCAAAACGTTTGTTGTACGGAAGCCCACATTCAATATTTATTATAATTTAATTATTGATTTAAAAAAATATAAACCTGACTAAATATTATGTGTATATTTCAAGCGTTTATCCGTTGCCATTATAAATATCAAGCAAAAAACGGTAAAAAAAAAGTTGGTTGGATGGAAACCCCCCTTTAAATATTTATTTCATTCACATCATTTGTAAAAGTTTTAACGGTTCAGCTATCGCGGTTCATGAGATACAGATAAAGATTTACATTTTATTTATTTAGATTTACATTTATTTAAAACAATATAATTGTTTTTTATTCCGCAATATAATAGGTCTTTACCTATGAAATTGCGTTTCTTCAGTACTGGTCATTTCAAATAAAAAAAAGTTTGTAATGGCTCTGTATTCTAAATTCAAATTAATTTTGTTTTAAAACCATGACATTCTATTTACAAACTCAGTCTTTTGTTTTTTGATTAGCGTTGTATTTTCATTACATTTGAACATTTTTCGTCATAATAGATACTTTAAAAATTCGTGTAATTATGGAATGTGAGTTCCGTCGTGGCACCAACGCGACACAAACGGCACGTAACATCAAAAACGTTTACGGAGAGAACTGTACAAACGAACGCACAACCCTTTATTAGTTTTCCCGGTTCCGTTCTGGAAATTTTGACTTGAAAAATGAAGCTCGTGGTCGTCCGGAGACTTTGGTTAACAATAATGAATTAAAGGCGATTGTGGAAGCTGACGAAACTCAATCTACAGCTGAGCTAGCAGCAGCTTTTAATGTAAGCATCAAAACAATATTGATCCATTTGCGACAAATTGGCAAGGTAAAAAAGCTTGATAGATGGGTGCCCCACGACCTTAACGATCGCCAGCGCAACGTACGCGCCGAGACCTTCCTTTCGCTGCTCAACAGGCAAAGAAATGAAGGAATTTTGAAACGAATAGTTACGTGCGACGAAAAATGGATTCTGTTCGACAATCGAAAGCGCTCAGCAAGTTGGTTAGACCCTGGTTCAGCACCAAAGCAATGCCCTAAACCAAAAATGACCTCTAAAAAGGTGATGGTCACTGTTTGGTGGTCTAGTGCGGGTGTGATTCACCACAGCTTTTTACAAAACGGCAAAAGCATTAATGCAGATGTGTACTGTGAAGAACTGGAGAGAATGATGGAGAAGCTTGCACATCTGCAACCAGCTTTGGTCAATCGGTCGTCCCCACTGCTCCTTCACGACAACGCGCGACCCCATACTGCGCAACAGACAGTCTCCAAGCTGCAAGAGCTATGGTTAGAAGCTCTTCCTCATCAGCCATACTCACCAGACCTTGCACCTACCGACTATTACTTTTTCCAAAATTTAGACAACTTTTTAGTGGGTAAAAAATTCAATTCCCGAGAGGCAATACAAAATGCCTTTGAAGAGTTTGTTGCCTCCCGTCCAGCTGATTTTTACAAGAGGGGCATCAGTAAACTGCCAATGCGTTGGCAAAGATGCGTCGATTGCATGGGTGATTACTTCGAATAACAGAAATAAAAAAGTTTGAAAAAATAAGTACTTTCACTTATTGCATACAAAACGGCAATTTCATAGGTAAAGACCTAATATTTATCTCGATAAACTGTGACCAGATAAAAGAAGAAATATTTCTAATTTTATTTCATGTTGATGTCAATGTTTGAATGTTTTAATAAATAGAATTTTTAATCATGCGTATATCCAGGCTCATAGAAATTTAATGGAAGGTAGTTTTGATTCTGATTTTTTTACTACACCTTAATGGTAAAATGAATAACAAAATTTACATATACAATTCAAACTTATATTACATTACAAAGTAATATCATTAACTCATCAAAATAATGCAGCTCTAAACTGCGCTGATATACTCAAAATACCTTGAAACGACAGATTATATACCAACATACATAAACCCACTGCCAATGGCTAATTTCGAATGTAATTACTGCTCTATTTCCGAATTCGAAATAACGATTTGAACGATTCCGAAAGTTCTTTAATCACAGACAAGATATTGAGGAGAAACGTCTAGACTGTTTTTGTTGGCAGCAATTAGGCCATATTCAGACGAAGCGCGTCCTGCTAACAGATTCTGACGCACGTGTTAGCATTATTATCAGTTACTTAACCTTTTGAATTATCGATTTGAATAATGGTGCATAATAGTTATTGTCTTTCATAAAAAGAAATATGGCGATAGAAGTGAAAACTTAAAAGACCTAGTAGGAACTTTTAGGTATAACTTATCTAGTAGTTAAGGAGAATCAATTTTTGACTGGGCTATTTTCACAAGGAAGTGACATCAGCAACTTTTCTCCTTTCATTTATTGGTAATAAGTGCTGTCTTATACACCTAGCCTCATAGTTATGTGAACATCATACTGGGGGTTCCAAACCTGTGAACAACATTCGACGATGCCTACCACTATGTCCCGTTTAAATGAAAAACAATATATAAGTACTTCATGCAGGTTTGTATGTAATGTTTAAATTTAAATTATCAACATCAAACATTAGGATGTCGGTGACGCGAACCCATAAGATATTCCCCTTCCAAAAACTGCTCAATGCGGCTAAAGATATCTAACTCACGTAATTTATTTATGCCTACAATATATCCCTGAAAAAAAAACGATATTTCCATTTAGTAAAGGAGCGAACTAAAATGATGGTCTAGCCACTTGATATACGACTGTTGATTTATGACCACAGAAAATGTTTACTAAGATTAAAAAATATCTAAGCAGGAAGTCCTTTTTTATTTTGCTCGCTCAATCCTATCTTTAGAAGCATTTTGTTAAATTCGCACTGTTTAAGACCATGAGCTTGGCGTACGCACCAAGATTAATGGGATCGTGTGAATTACGCCTGTTGAAAGTGATAGAAAAGTTTCGGGTTGAAAAATGTGAAACGTCAAACAGTACCTTCTCGATCAGATAGACTATAAGGTAAATATGTGTGAGAGACTGTGATAGTGCAAATGTGAGTGTTGTGAGAGTTTGTGTATATTCAGTGAAATAGGTTACAGTTACATATGACAATAATAGCTTAAACCAATAAGCCACCGGCTGGTTCGGAGTAATACCTCGTTGTTATGGAAAATTGTATTTTTTTTCATTGAACAGGCGGCAAACGAGCAGACATATCGCCTGATGGTAAGCGATGGACACCCGCAACACCAGAGACGTCACTAGTGTCACTAGTAATAAGCTCACTCGGTGAAACACAGTGCAAGCGCTATTTCACACCGATTTCCTGTGAGGCCGTGGTATCACTCCGGTCAAGCCGGCCCATGCATGCCGAAGCGTGGCTCACCCACGGTTAGACGAGTTTTAGGGCTGGCATACGCATCGTAAAATCTATAACTTCCCAACATGCAATAACTTGACAATGTATTCACTTGCGTCTTCTTGCGTTTTTAAGTGAAGTGGAAGACGTCTTGCTTGTTAGATGACCCGTTAGATCGAATATCCCATCATCATTCATCATCAGTCCATTGCCAAACGAAGGCCTCTCGTTAGTAAGGAGTTTTTGGCCTACTATATTACTACTATACTTGTCAGTTTTTGGCCTACTATATTACTACTATACTTGTCAGACGGGTTGTTATAAGGTTTGTGTTAAGCCTCGCTCTTTTTTTTTTGTGTATAGGGCAATCGAGCAGACGTATCGCCTGATAGTACGCGATTACCGCCGCCCATGGACACCGAGACACAGAGACGTTACAAGTACGTTGAAGGTTTGAAGGTCGTATTGGTCCGGGAACACCGCAGGCGACAGCTCATTCTACTGTTTTGTTGTGCGCGGCAGAAAGTTTCGGGAAAATCGCACGGTTGTGGACTGCCAACCAAACTCTTTGCAATAATGTTGAACAGCAAAAGTAGCTTCTTTAATCACCTCTTACAACATCCACGGGATAAATAAGGATGGTGATACTCTGTATTGTTAATATTTCGATACGGAAAAAACAAGAGATGAACTCCATTCAATAGAAAATAATAAAATCTTCATAATAATAGAAACGACAATTTTCTGAGCCCAATCTCAATGTCACCCTTATTTTAGCTTCCTACTAATCTCATGTAACGTAATCTTACTTGAATATCTCTAACAGTCTAACTAGACAAAGTATCCACCGATATCAAAGTAAACATTAAGCAAAAACGTATGTTTGCGTAGTACTATCTACTATTTGCGATGATCAACAAGAGGTTAATGACCACATTATTTGCTTGCCGATCATCTTTTCAGTTATGTAATCGTCTGAGTTATAAACTGTATGTACCGAACAAGATATCATGGGATATTTTTGGAGTTATATGAGACTAGTTATGAGAGTTATGACTTATCAAAGAGGATTTACTTAATTAAATAAATAAATAAATATTCCGGACATCTAACACAAAAAACGCTATATAGTCCCAAACCCAAGCTAAGCAGAGCTTGTGTTATGGGTACTAGACAACTGATATAAATACTTACATACTTTTTTATTGTAAATACATACATATTATACATAGAAAACACCCAAACTTCGAAATATATATTTGCATATCATACAAACATTTGGTCCAACCCGGGAATCGAACCCGAGGCATTCAAAACTACTTTACTAAGGTGTCAAGAGAAATTCCAGAGCAATTATTTTAAAAACAATATTTTTCATTCGGTATATCACAGACACACTCGTGAGTAGAAACATACAACTTTAATTACATAAAAAGGGATAAGGAAATACCATATTAATTTTTAAATATTTTTTTCCATGAAATAAAAACTTCTGGATTTATAATAACATCGGATCTGAAGTGGTAAATATTATTTTTGCGCGGATATAAGACTTAAATTTTCAAATGATTTTTCTTTGTATTTTAATAAAACACATCATGTTTTAGAGAAAATTGTAAATGAATACATGTATGCATGGATAAAATATCCAATATTTTATCCGATATTACAAAAACAAAAACACTGATTAAAACACTGTATTCTTTATAGAACTCCTTCTTAAAAGATCGACAATGCACTGGTGACGCCTATGGTGATGCGGGTGCATAGGCGGCGGTAATCGCTTACCATCAGACGATACGCGTGCTCGTTTGCCCCTCATACCATAAAAAAAGGAAAAAAACATGAGTGTCCTTAAATATTTGTTTTATTCTAATTTTAATATTTGTTGTTATAGCGGCAATAGAAATGCATCATCTCTGAAAATTTCAACTGTATAGTTATCAAGGCTCATGAGATACAGTCTGATGATATACGAATGGACAGACAGACAGACAGATGGACAGCGAAGACTTAGTAATAGGGTCCCGTTTTACTCTTTGGAAAATCATGTACGAAGAAGTATTTCGAATTTCTGTCAAAATTAGTTTCTAGAACTGTTCCTTTAACTTATCTCATCCTTTGAGAGCTCAAGTTCCTTATAGTAATGGCATCGTGTATTGTTAAAGAGAACAAAATACCTGAATTTTGACAAAGGAACGCCAATGACTTTAAGCGACTTTCTTTTCGGACGAGCCCTACATCTCTGTCTGAATCAAATTCTTCGAACCTGATTTATCATACAATTATTTGAGTTAACGAAATAAGTATTTCGTAACTTATTGACCACCTATCCCAATGACCTGAAAAAATCTGAATAAAATAGTTTTTTTTTTCAGTTTTTTGTAATAATCATAAGATATTTCTTACAACTTTAACACTTCAGTTACTTTGACCAACATGCTGCCTCTCTACATTGAAGAGTTTAAGACTAAAACCTGAGTTGAATAATAGTCAGATATTAAAATTAAAATGATTCCCTAAGTAACCATTTAGAGAATTCTAGTACAGAGCGTAGTGCTCTGTACTAAAATACGCTATTTTCTCAATGCCAAAATATGGCAGTGCTAGTGACTATGTGCGAAGTAATTTTCTATGTTGAAACAAATTGCCACTTTGCATTTCGTACGACGTCGTTATTATGCCTAAAGTTAGTTTAATGTCCACTAGAGGAGAGTTTCTGAGCCATGATAGTACCCCTGTCAAGTTGAAGAAAGACAGACTCGAAGACATTTAAAACATTTTCGTATCCTTGTAACTTCGTTGTTGGTAACCTAAGAGGCCTGAATTTTTAGTAGGATGTAAAAAATCTAGTACTGAATCGCTCACTTTTTCTAGAAGTCTGTCAGAATTAAGTAACATTATAAACACACCTTTCTTCCCGCCTAGTTCTCAACAATAGTGGTAAACATCAATTACATATTTTATAGATGACTAGCTGAACCTCGCGGTGTTACCTGCAGTGATTAGTTTACATATTGTTATTTTTTTTGTTTTATTATTTCTTACAATTAAAATAGCCTATATTAATCGGTGATAATGTAGAATTCAAACGGTGAAAGAATTTTTAAAATCCGTCCAGTACTTTTTGAGCCAATTCGTAACAAAACATACTTACATACAAACCTTTCCTCTTTATAATATTAGTATACATAGAATAGACTTCAATAAACTTCTTTAGAAAACTTTATTTACATAATAAATGGCGGCCTCTTCTAAAAAGCAATTTCTCACAGGCACCTTTGGATGATAAAATCGCCTGTAAAGTACATGGCATAATGTGTTTTCAAAACATTAAAAGAATGTGGTACCTTTTAAATATTGTTTTTGACCAAAATTGTTACAGAGAACAAAGAAAATACAGGTCCTATATTTTCATTATTTCACTGGCTATTACCTACTCTTACTTAATCAAAGTGCGGTAAGTGCTACGGCGAACCTTTTCCCATAAGATTCGTAATATGCTCCATAATTCTTAATACAGTTATTCAGATGCGTCTAATGGTCGCTTTCTTTCTGAGAGAACACATAGAGCGTGTCCAGTAAATTGTTATTGAACGTTTTGGTGAACTATTAGGATGCATTAAGATTTCGTATCTTTTGTTTTTAAAGAGGCTATGATTTTACGGCATGTAAACCTGAATTAATGAATTTGAAAAAGGTTGATTTTTGTTTTTAAATATAGGAACTATTCCTCGTCATGGCTTGAGTATATGAAATAATATCCCGTTAGAGTAGTTTTTTAAATAATAAAAAGGTTTTAATACTGGCAACCATCTAATAGTTGATGAGAGTATCTCAATCAATTCTAAGCATTGGCAACAAAAATGTAAACACCTGATCATTAATCGCGTTTTTGTAACAAATAAAATATTACGTAAAAAAATTGTGTATATATTTTCCTGTGAGGCAGTATTGCCTGCAATAGAAAATATCCTAAACAAAAGTACTTTACAAAGGAACAAACTAGTGCATATCAGAAAGTTGCCATGCTATGGACTCAATGCTGGGAGAGGTGGAAATTGGTATTGAGGGACGCATTTGTTGGATTTCATTGTTACCGAGTGACTTGCGTGGATGGTACTCGTATAAAGTAAGAGAGATAGCGAATTTTATAAAATAAATTATTGTGGACATATTGTTGTCCATTTTTTATATATATACTAGCAATCCGCCCCGGCTTCGTACGGATTTTTTTATGGAAAATATAATGTAGTCTCTGAGAAGATATAGGTTTCTAATGGTAAAATATTTTTTATAAGAGCATTGCGAGCTAAAGTCTAGAAAGATATCATGGGAATACTTGGTATAAAAACAGTTTCAGCAATTCCGTTCCATACGATACATTCAATCAGAATTTCTTTGAAATTGACTACTTTCATTATTGCATAATTTTGATGATTAAAATTTTCTTAATAATAAAATAGAGCACCTACTTCTGAAATAGAATTTCAGGAGGCATCAAAGAGTACAAAAATACTTTGAATAGTGTACCTACGAGTATTCACACTTGTGTCAACTGAGTGGTAAGTTTGTGATAATGCTTCGAATTCGGAAGCAATAAATTCATTTATTTCAGCAACTTGCTCATTATTGCGCGATAGTAAAGCCCTTTGTGGAAAACAATTTAGAGTCTTAGTGTGTTATATAATATGTATCACGGAGAATCAGCATTGCGATTCAACGTGGCAATGCTGCCTGGTAATTTTCTTTTTGTTCAGGATTCAAGCAAAATTCATCTTGAATAACTTGTAAAGGTCTCGTAAGTAGTTCAAGTTTATTTCTCGTGAATACTTTATATTTAGATTGAAATTTAATGGCAAGATGAGTGCAAAGTCTTTTATAGATTTGTCTGAGACTCAACGTTTTATTCAAATACGGATTAATCAAATTAATTATTAAGTTGATTAATCTGTAATTGAAAATTAATTTGATTAATTCGTAATTAAAAATTAAAAGTAAATTAATTAATAATTAATTTGATAATCCATTAATTGTTTTCATTTAAACTTAAATTAACTATTTAAGTTTCATTGAAAACTTAAATATTTGATAAAAATTCTTGACGTATATTAAGGATTATGTAGATATATATATCGGTCCAAATGTTTGTATGATCTGCAAATATTTGTTTCGAAGTTTGGGTGTTTTCTATGTATAATATGTATGTATTTACAAAAAAAAAGTATATATGTATTTATATCAGTTGTCTAGTACCCATAACACAAGCTCTGCTTAGCTTGGGCCTAGACGGCGTTGTGTGTTAAATTGTCCGAAATATTTATTTATTTATTTATTTATTATTTATTTATATATCTTGAATCATATTTTGACGCTAATTTTGTAAAAAAATTGCAGGATAGATAAATATCTATATATGTGATGATGTAGCTGAATAGCATAAGGCAGGTTAAAAAAAAAAAAATTCCTAATGAGAATCGTCTTCTAATAAACCCGTTGTTTTACTAAGTCAATGAAATGTGTCGTAAGTTATACTTTGAAAAGAACTTAGACTAATAAAGAAGTAGAACCTCACCGCGAAAACGCGCTTGAAATTTGTTCTTGGGTCCGTTATTTTTTTGCGATAACTCCTAAGATATTCATTTAACTCATATGATGTTAATTAGTTAAATAATAAGCATGAAATCCTTAAGGCTTTTAATGTATTTAAAATGATAAGGAAGAATAATGTATCCGTTACCACCACCACAAATTTTTTTTTTCACTTTATATGTAACTGACCGACGCAACCTCGTTTGGGTCTTTTATTGCCCGTAGCGAAAAATTTTCCCCCGTATAGTGTGTCGCGGATTTTTGTAGATATTTATAAGATCTAAGATTAATTAGAATATTGTATGGTTCTATCTTTTATAGTTTTTACACCTTGTGTCCGAAAAACCCCAATATCGTACGGAACCCTATTTTTTTCCAAAAAAAAATAGCCTATGTTACTCATGGATAATGTATCTTTCGAATGGTGAAAGAATTTTTAAAATCGGTCCAGTAGTTTTTGAGCCTATTCATTATAAACATACAAACAAAGTTTTCCTCTTTATAATATTAGTATAGACTAATATTTTTTTGTTTATCTTTATTATTTTTTTTTAAACACACATACAACTCCCGCATTAGGAACACACATCCTGTGTCGCGGGGACTTTACAAACATACATGTAACAGACCCAAAGAACACCCAAACTCGGGACAACATTTTGTGGATCACACAAAGTAATGTTCCACGTGGGATTTGAACCCACGGCACTTGGCGCTGTAGCAAGTGGCGTAGTGACCGCTTAAACCACTAGGCCAACCGTGCAGTTAAGTGTATGTGTATACAAATAACAGATATAGAGAATTAAAATATACAAACGTGACAATTGGCGGTCTTATCGCTTTTGGCGATCTCTAACAGACAACCTTTACACGGATAATAAAGCAAATGACAATAATTATGTCAGTAGTAGTAGGTTGTACAGTTTTAAAATTTACTATGTTTATAGTAAACCAAAAAAACACTAAAGTACAAAAATATAACTTTCACACACAAGCAAACATCTATACACTTCACAGATATAAACATACGAATAGATACATACACATACATAGACTAAAACTTTACTAACTAAAACTTTAGTTAATAAGTTATTACAATGACCGATACTAAATCTGAATGAAATAAATTAATTGCTTAAATAACTAAAAGTGACAGAACTAAGACATATTTAGCATTAATCGCTTGTAACTTACAGCGTACACTTAAATCGTTCCACCTTTAAAAGCGTAGATCCACATACCAACTTGAGCAACATTTTTATTGGGGCTTGCATAGGTTCCAAGTTGCATCCAAAACACAATTTACATTACTGAGACAGTATTTTGAACAAATCTTTCAAACTCTATTCTTCCAAAATCATTTAAGTGGTTTAAGTGGTTGCCACGCTGCATCCTACTTTGCCAAGTGTTGTGGGTTCATATCCCAAATGAGACAACACTTTGTGTGATCCACAAATAGTTGTTCCGAGTCTGGGTGTTTTTGTGTACGAGACACAGGGTTTACTCCTGGTGCGGGAGTTATCTTTTAAAAAACAAAAAATTGGTGGTATAAGAAATATTTTGATTCGTAAGGCTAAAATGCAGTATTTAATAAAATGACGCAGAAGCATCTCAATAGGTCGTACGTATGGTGATCACTACTCTTGGATTCTGTTTAAGGTTTCCATTAGACAGAGTAGAGACACTTTGGCTAATATAAAAAATGGTGCACTAGACTACGATAACATGTGATCTCAAAATTATTAATCGTGTGACGACCTCCACATACAGCGCCATCTACCGAAGATACACTTAACTACAAAGTAACTACCAATCCTGAATCGCGCAATAGAAGTTCTCACGCCGATTATCATATTTACAACAACCCAACATCAACCGTTGGGCAGTGGCCCGCCAGGCATGATCACCACGCCTGGTCGGAGGATCCTCCCTTTGTGTTGGTGGAACATGATACCCGTTCCTCCACAATCGTATGTAAGTTTGTCAATAATACTAATAGACGTATACTTAAGTATATACCTATGAAACTTATGGCAAAAAAAAAATTACATCAAACAACATCCACAAGAAGATTCGATATTGACCAGTTTAAAGATTACCATAAGTAATCTTTAACATGCCATATAAAAAATAATTTACCTATTCAACAAAACAAAAAGTTTTGTTAAATGAATCGCGTCGCATATTGTAATCGAATTTACAACAAAGTTTCGTTTAGTGGTAAAACAACCGCTATGTATACAGTGAAAAGCTTACTGTAAACATGTGATACATTATATTATTTAAAACTTAGTACCTGCAGGACCAAGCTTTGCTCGTATTTTATTAAGTAAGTTTTGTAACAACGAATGAGCTAGTTAGATCGATTTATCGCCCCCGCAACTCAGATACTAAATTTCATGAAATCGTTGAAGCCGTTTCCGAGATTCATGTATATGCTCGTTTAAAGGTTAAACAGCAGTAATTTTTTGTACCTCAATTATTAATACATGCTTACACCTATAAACTTATGAAAGGCTTCCTGAAAATAATTAAAAATAACGGCTATCCAATATTTATTAGTAGCAGGTGCCCAAAAGTGTCTACTTATTTTCATATAATAAATGAAAATATGAAAAGCCTTTATCTAGGCTTATTAAGGCCACAAGTATTTAAGTTATGTGGGTGTACTTTCGTTGATTAAAAACTTATAAGATATAAATTACGATATAAATTGCGCTTTTGGAATATTTCTTGTCCGGCACATACCTTTGTTGAACTACATTATACACATACTAGAGTTTGCGAATGTACGTATTGGACGATAAACTGATTCTAATAATGAAATTTTAAACGAGTTTTACCGTGAGAGAGTCACAGTTCGGCATGCATGGGCCAACTCAACCGGAGTGATACCACGGCCTCACGGCAACGCACCTGTGACGCCGGTAGGCAGCGGTAATAGCTTATCATTAGGCGATACGTATGCTCGTTTGCCACCTACACTAAGTAAATTCCTTAATGTTTTACACACATGTTCAGAAAAAAATTAATTATGAACTTTCAATTCAGACTAATATGATATTTTCCAAAGTAACTCTGTCTGTTACGTTTACTTCTAAAGCACTGGGCCGATTTCAATGTTTGGCATGGAAATACTTTAATTCTTAAGGAATGACGCAGGCTACTCTTTATCGCACTAGCCGACATACACGCAAGCAGAGCCGCGAACGCTAGCTTTTAATGTATAAATATGGTCAACATATTTTTTTTATTCATGGTGTTACGATATTTTTTTAAAGCAAAGTAAACATTACTTTAATTTAGAGTACAGGATGAATTTATTTTTTTAATAAATGAGGTAGTCAGGATGTAAACACGCATACCTACTAGGCGATAAAAACGCGTATTTGCAATACGTACAAAGCTCGTCTGTATCGTAGTTCCGCGCATTTGAATTGTTTCAAATGCTTCTCGAACTTACTTGTTTACTACAATATTTTGGCATGACTGCGACGCGCGGTGTTAACGCAGCGTTTTTATCGATAAAAATTCAATATTTACGATACACCTTTACGGTGCCAATAATTTTTTATATGGACCTCTTTTATATGATCTAATTAATGCTAAAATGTAATTGTTGAACGTTTTTATAAACTGTGCATCCATTTATATTAAATATAAATACGGGCTTCAAGGAAAAAGAAACGTTTAAAAAGTTACAGTCCATAAAATACTGTGTAACAGTTTTAAGTAAGATGTATTCATACAAGCTCTATACAGGCGCTACGATATAAAAAATCTTCACTGAATAAAAACTCGGTCATGCATATGTAATGTTCGAAACAATATAAAGCTTCCATTACTACAACAAACAAGTTACAAAGTACACAGAATCACGTAACAGAGAACATTCACATTTAAGGGATCGCTACCAATGTAAACATGAGTTTAAAAGCAAAATGTACGTATTTAGATATAAATACATTTTTATATGAATATTTATATCAATAATGGTGGATATATTTTAACAAGAAACAAATGAATATTGATGTTTATTCTGGTTTAAAAATGACTGGCTAGGTTGTAAATGAATAAAAAAAAGTATTCTGACAACTGTATATGTCATTGGTGACGTATGATATCGCTACTGTCAAATGTTTCAATTCGAAATTCAAATAATAAAACTCTATTAAGAGGTTATGATCTGGAGGCGTGCTTCACAACACCTTCTTTATGTAGCATTCAGAGTTCAATTTTAACACAAGCCTCCTTTGTGAAAATCACTGGCTACCTACATGTAGTTTTTTTTTTAATATGTTTAAAGATTATATCTGTCACTCTTCTTTTGTTTGCAACAATGGAGTCTCCCAGGAAACTTTTCGTGCTATGATTTTCTATTATGATAAACGAAGGTTAAACTTCAAGGAATCTAATGGTCTAGCGAGATTGGACAGCGAGCGCTTAAGGAGCGGCATCTGTGGCTTTCTTATTCACCAAGATAGCGCGCCCGCTCACACAGAACTAGGTATATAAATTTTCAAAATGGGGCACGCAAATAGAAAAAAAAGGAGTCGGTGTTTGTTTGTTTTTTTTATATCTTAGTAATATGAGTATCAAAAGAAAGATGGTGAAAATACCATTTCAAAACTATATGTTTTATATAACGTTTATATTAATATTTTAACACAAATCTTCACAAACACAATTAGTAAACTCAAACCCAAACAGTTCTTAGAACGACCACATGACCAAATTGTTTTTATAAAGTTGCAATGGCTACATAATATTTGAACCCTACAAATTGGTATTTAAAGAACTTGTCAGTGAATTAAACTAAACTAAAAACAAAAAACCCGCCTGCCTTAAAGTAATAAATTGAAATGAGAAAACTCTTGGGCATGAATGGGCCTGTTCGACCGGAGTGATACCACGGCATCACAGAAAACCGGTGTGAAATAGCGCTTGCGCTGTGTTTCACCGAGTGAATGACCCCAACCTCTCCCCCATCCCCCTTCCCATCCACTCCACTTGGACCGCGAAAGCGTCAAGACGTGAAATCTGTTGCGAAAGTACTTATTTTAAAATATTAAATTAAATTAATTTCGCTGCTATTCCGACTGCTACTAGGAGCGCATGAGTTTTGAAGTGTAGTGTTGTTGGGTGTCGAGAGCAGAAAAGGACAGCGATACCACTATACACGCGTGGCTTGGTTTACCGCAAGACACAAGCGGAAGCGGGAACGGTACGTCTCTTGGTACTATTATATATTACATATAGGATAGAATATCTATTTGTATTAAGATGCCGAATATAATGCGCTCCCCGACCTTGGACAAATCTCAGAGCGTGTCCGACACAGAAATAAATAAAACTCCGAGATATTCACCCAATCTTGAAGACCAAATTCACATCAAGCAACGTGATAGTAAGCGAAGACGTTTGTCGGACGACCAACAAGGACTTGAGGGACTTGCAGGAACTCAACTTCGTGAGATTGTTAGAGAAGAACTTCGAAGCATCCTAAATGAGCTGCAAACGCCTCAAAATTTGCGCTTGGAGAACATAGAAAAACTTATGTCAGATATAAAAATTCAATACGAAAGCGTTCACAGAGCAACTAAAGATATAGGTCAATCCATGGATTTCATCAATGATAGATTAGAAGTGATTCAAGATACAATTTCACGGTTAGAGGATGAGAGAAAACAAGTCCTAATGCAAATCTCTAAAATAGAAGATAAATGTGACTCTATGGAGAGGTCATCCCGAAAAACGAGCATCCAAATCAGAAACGTTCCAAGACATAAGGGAGAAACCAAAGAAAGCCTTTTTAATGCCATACACAGACTAGCAACAACCCTGGGACTTACCACAAACAGTTCAGAACTACGGGACGTTTATCGAGTCCCCACTAAACAAGATCAAAGGACAACAGCAGTCGTGGTGGAGTTTACATCAACGCTTATTAAGGGCAGTTTCTTAATGGCCGCTAAGAATTTCTACGCAACGTGCATCAAGTACAAAACGGAGCAGCTTAACTCATCTCACCTAGGTCTAGAAGGACCTAAGGTTGAAATTTATCTATCAGAGCATCTAACTCCCCTGGCGTCGCGACTTTACTTCCTTGCACGGGAACTTCGCAAGAACTTAGGCTACGAGTTCTGCTGGATATCGAATGGGCTGGTATACCTACGGAAAAAACAGGGAGATCCTTACATCTTAGTAAAAAGCGAAGAACAACTACAGGCTCTGCGAAACAAGTGACTATGTATACTTATATTAAATTTTAGCCATAATTCAACAATACATTTAACATACACTACAAATACTATACATACTCTAGTAACACTTTGCAACACTCACATTCTATACACATTGGTAGCTCATTCTGAAATTTCTGGTAAAGTTTCCGAAATGTTTCCCCAAGAATATATCGAATGCATCCAGTGGTTTGTTGCTATACTGCAACTGACTTTTGGCATGCATGATTCTATGTTGACACTATTAACCTACACCTCTTACCACAATCTGTGGTTGGTATACCTACAATATTTGCCTTACTGTGTAATAAAAAACCCCTTGGTGCACCGTATCAGTGACTCTCACTATTATCTATCTCAAAAATGGATTGTGACTTCATTTTGACAGATATCGACAACATAAACCCTGTGCTCTGTCTACTAATTGATCATCCAGGTGATCTTAAACTTAGTTTAGAGATGACACAAGTCAAACCTAAAACAACATTTAATGTGCTATCGGTGAATATCAGAAGCATCCACAAAAATTTGGATAGTCTATTGATATACCTGTCGGGCTTGCATATGGTCATCGACATCATAGTTCTCTCCGAGTGTTGGTCCAACGAAAATACTATTCCTCCGTTGCTGGTTGGCTATAGAGCATTTTCAACACAAAAAAGCTACAATCAAAACGATGGTGTAATTATCTATTTAAATTCAAGCATCAATGCCATCGTAAACGAGTTAGATATTACAGAAGCAAACTGTTTAGCAATCGAGATGGAAAACACGACTATTCTGGGAATCTATAGGCCTTTCTGTTTTAAGGACCCGAATCCTTTCCTTGATTCACTGGACCAACACCTATCAAAAATCAAAAATAGTAATATTATACTAACAGGGGATATAAATATAGACACTCTAAGTACTTCTAATAAATATTGCAAAGACTACTTGGAGACTGTCGGTTCGCATGGCCTTCTTGATTGTGTTAATATACCTACCCACGGTCGAACATGCCTAGACCACTTCATGTGCAAACTCACCTATGATATGAAATGTTTTGTACTTAACACTGACGTGACTGATCATCTTCCCATTTTGCTATCAATTTTTAACATGAAGGGGACCTGTCCGGTCCCAGTTAGGACTATAACTAGAACAAAAATAAACCACCAAGGCCTTCTGAAATCTATTGCGGAATATGATTGGAAGCCTTTTCTAGAATTAACGGAACCAAACGAAGCAGCCTCAATCTTAATTCAGACGCTACAAAAATTACTTAAACTAAATACGAGTACAGTTACGTTCACAAGGAGAAAAAGACCAATTAAGCCCTGGATCACAGTGGAACTGATTAAAAATTTTCGGAAGAGGGACAAAATGCATCAATTGGTCAAAAGAAGGCCGTACGATAATGAGATTAGAAAAGCTTACCTAAAATATCGCAATCTGTGTAATGAATACGCTAAATCTTTAAAAAAACAATATTATCAAGGCAAGTTTAAAAGTACGTATAAAAACAACAAAGGTACATGGGATTTAGTGAAAGAACTATGTAATTTAAAGAAAGGTTCTCTCGAAGCGGTACAACTTCTCAAATCACATAGTTCTCCTGAGGAGTCCGCAAACGCAGTCAACGGATACTTCACATCTATTGGTGCTAATTTAGCCGATGAAATTTTACGCAAATCAAACCAGACTGAATCTCAGGGATCCACTATAAAATACAGTTCCTACAATTCGCATTCGATGGCTCTGGCTCCGACTGATTACGGGGAAATTGATGAGATTGTGTGTAGCCTAAGGGGAAATAGTGCTCCCGGTATTGACTTTATTTCTCCAATGACATTAAAAAACTACCACTCCATTCTGTGTTCAGTGATAGCACATTTATGTAATTTAAGCATTACAACTGGCATATTTCCATCAATTTTGAAAAAAGCAATAGTTATTCCTATATTCAAAGGCGGTAACAAAGAGACTGCTTCAAACTACCGTCCTATATCTTTGCTAAGTTCTGTGAGTAAAATAATCGAGAAAGTGATTAATCGAAGGCTCACTAATTATTTGGAGAAATATCACCTTCTGGCAGATAATCAATACGGATTTCGGAGAAACAGGTGCACCGAAGATGCCGTGGCTTGCCTGTCGGCAAGGGTGACAAACTATTTGGACAAAAAAGACAGATGTATTGCAATTTTTATCGATCTAAAGAAAGCTTTTGACACGGTATCTATTCCGATTCTATTAAGTAGAATGGAGAGCTTAGGTATCCGGGGGTCAGTTCTGGGATGGTTTGAGAATTATCTTTCGGACAGAAGCCAAGTGGTAAGAATCGGTGACACTTACAGTGATGTTTCCTATGTTAAGTACGGTATACCACAGGGAAGTACTCTTGGACCTTCCCTCTTCCTTATTTATGTCAATGAGCTATGTAAACTTCACATAGACAACGGATGCGCCATAGCTTTCGCTGATGATACAGCTTTGGTTTTTAAAGGGAAAACCTGGTCGGAAGTTCAAATGTTTGCAGAACTGGGAATGAGGAAAGTTATGCAGTGGTTTGATGACAACCTTCTCACTCTTAACGTTGCAAAAACGAAATATATTTGTTTTAGTGTAAACAGCAAATCTGATCCAAATCCACAGTTTAACATAAAAGCTCACGACAAGTCGTGTTTAGTCGGTGTTGACTGTGATTGTGCTTCTCTAGAACAAACCGCAACACATAAATACCTTGGTATAATTATAGACAACCATCTGACGTGGAAACCACACATAGCTTACCTTGGAAAAAGACTACGAAAGCTGCTCCCAGTTTTCAGAAATCTACGTGAGGCAGCAGACAAAGACCTCATCAAAAAAGTATACTTGTCCCTGGGACAAACGATCATCTCGTACTGTATACCAATTTGGGGTGGGGCAGCAGCCTCGCACCTCCTTGAACTGGAGAGAGCTCAGCGTGCAGTCCTCAAAGTGATGTTTCGGAAACAACGTCGATTCAGTACAGACCAACTATATAGAGAGGCAGACGTATTGACAGTACGACAGTTATACGTATATAACACAGTCTTACGACAACATAAGACTCACCCCCCTTCTTTGATATGCCAAAACAAACGTTGCGTTAGGATGCCATATACGCGTGTTTCAACCCATTTTGCCCAAAGACAACTTGTCTACAGGGGAGCCGCACTTTATAATAAAATCAATAGCATAGAAACAATTTACAATAAAAATAGAAACTCAGTACAAACTATCCTAGCAGACAAACTAAAAATACTAAATTACGATAGCACCGAAAACCTTCTGAAAATCCCAAGTTAACAAATACAAAAAAAAAAAAAAAAAGTTACTAATAAAACATATTATGATATGTACACAACAGGCATCTTCATTACATCTAAAGTCATTGTTCTATCCAATATTACACATCTCCTAATCGCTTATTACTTGGACCAAGCAAGAAACATTATACCTTTCTCGTCGGCACATACAATTACATACTTCACACACACACACACACACACATATACACACACTAATACTACACAAGCGAGACTACTCACCGCGCTATTAGATATAAGTTAACAGTATTATTTTAAAGAATAGTTTTCTAGATACCCACATTTTGGAATAAAAAAAAAAAAATGTAATGCATGTAATTTGTAATTTAAAACTTTTTAAGGTGGAGGGTTGATAACTTGAGATACAGGTTTTACCTAGTTCAGGTATCAACCCACCATAATCAGATTTTGTGCTACTATAAGATAAAATTGTACAGATGCACTTTTATATGGTTATGGTGAGAAAATAAATATTTATTTATTTATTTTATTATTTATCCCCCAAAGGTCGGCAACGCACTTGTGACGCCTCTGGTGTTGCGAGTGTCCATAGGCGGCGGTAATCGCTTACCATCAGGTGATAAGCCTGTTCGTTTGCCCACTATTTATAAAAAAAAGAAAAACAAGTATTACAATATAACGATTTAGTATGCCGGGGGTTTCAGGGGCGATAAATTGATTTAGCTAGAATTCATTATTAGAAAATTTATCAAAAATAAAAGTACCGAGAAAAGTTCAGTCATCCAAGTACTCTATATTTACCTCTTGTAACCTAGTACTTGTTACATTACGTGTTTTTATAAGTATCTAGTATTTTTAGGTCTCAATGGTAGTACAAGTTACCGAGGTCACATTATAATTTTAACCTTTTGCTTCGACTTCATTTTACTTAAGTAAAAGTAGATAAAAGGTAATTTACATAAGCTTTAGATATTATATCATATTTGAGGTATATTAAAAATGTGTTGTTAGGCTAAAATCTTTTGATTAATAAATCTTTTATCACCATAATTTATCTATTGTTTTCCTGTTTGTTCCTAGAACCGTGTCAGGCAGGAAAGTAATTTTACTTGCGTAATCTTATGAAATATCTGGCTTAGTGTCTAAGCAGCAGTTTAGTGTAACAAAAGATTAGTAAAATTTACCTGAATATTCTTTGTTGTAAAGAACAATTCTTTGTTTACTAACCCTTTGATGTCTCAGTTATTCGAGAACAGTTATATAAAAAATAGTCTATGACTAGATATTATTACAAATAAGAGTGAACTAAATTCAAGCTTGTTTTATAAAATGTGTACCTACCTCTTAAATGTTTAAACAATAAAAAAGTGAAGTAAGATCATTAATGACATTTTTATTATTTTTCATACATTGTGTACAAAATTGAAATAAACCGCAGTAAGTGCGTGTGTGTGTGTATTTTTTTATGCTTGAGCTACCAAAATGACTCTGCCCTGCCTGATGGGAAGCACCAGCAGAATCCAAGAGTGGTGGTCACCATCCTCAATGCAAACAAGGACAGAGCAGCATGGTGACCAGCACTACGGCGTCCTAGTGAGATGCTTTTACACGCCCCGCTTAAAGGACCCGGGATCATAGTGGGCGGAAACACGTGAGTTCCAGGTTTTAGGCGCTGGTAGTGAGTACTCTGAAGCGGTGACTTCCGAGGTCGGCATGTGTTGTCCTTTAGGAAAAGGGGGGACCAGTTGGAAGAGCTCTTCAGAACACTCCCCGTGATATAGGCGATAGAGGACTGCCATAGAGCGCAGGCTCAAGGGACTCGGTGACTTCAGGATTGCCAACAATGCGAACTAACTTAACATTCTTTTATATTTAACATTTTATGCAATATTCGTATACCAAAGGCACTAATTATCAATCTACATTAGGCTGTAGTAAGATAACATGTAGAATAGAATAGAATAGAATATACTTTATTGTACACCAATAACAAATTATTCAACTTGCAATTCAAACAGATATGTACAATGGGCGGCCTCATTGCCAAAAGCAATCTCTTCCAGGCAACCTTTGGATGGACATATTGACCGGAGAAAGAAATTAAAGGAATAAAGTAAAAATTAAATTATTAAGAATTAAAATAATAAAATATATTCATAAACATACACATATACATACACACACATGCACATATACAAAATCCAAATATATACAATATATAAAAGCATTTAAGTCAGTACTGAGACTAAAAGTATAACATGAACATGTATATATATTACTCAGTTTAAAATCGATGATTTGATCATTAACACCAATTTTTACTACAGATTGTTTATGAAATTTCACAACTTCATAAATCTAAGTAAGTGACAGTTTTTAATTATAGCTATTAATAATAAAACAGTTATTTTAATAATTTTATTTATTTTGTTCGGCCACCTAACGATATTATTCACAAATGGACTTGGACGAAGCAGTGTTTGGCAAAACAGTGTTGAATTTACAAAATAATACACCTAGCTTTAAATTCGTTAACTTAAGTAATAAGATCACAGTCCCGATTCACTCGTCAATGTTATTCAATTTCTTTAGACTTCAAAGTGCCAAATATTAATTTGTAATATGAAACTTAAAATACACTATTTATTAATTCAGGTTTCATTTGGATTTAGTAAAATAAAAATTTAAAGACCAATTTTTACTGCACTGTTGGTCTAGTGGTTTAGGTGGTTGCCACGCCGTTTGTCAATTCGCCCATTATTGTGGGTTCAAATCCTACATGGGACAAAACTTTGTGCGATCCACAAACTGTTGTTCAGAGTCCAGGTGGATGTTCATTGTGTGCTTTTTATGTATGTCTGTAAAGTCCACCTCGACACGGTATATATATTCCTAATGCGGATGTTGCCCTTCTTTTTTAAAAATCACCAGTTTCAAATAGATTGACTCTACGTATGGCCTAGTGGTTTAGGCGATTCATACATCCATGCAAAATTTCGTTAAGCCAGATTAGTCATGAAAGCGTCACAGATACAGACATCTGACACAACGCCATCTAGTCCTAAGCTAAGCAGAGCTTGTGTTATGAGTAATAGACTACCACTGCGGCAACAAGTCAGTATGGATTATCGCTGGAAGTAGTTTTATCCTCCGTTATCTATGTAGAATCTAATTAAAATTCAAATAAAATCTATTAAAAACCAATAATTCTTACCAATTAACGTATATTTCAAAATTATTAGTGACGAATGGATGTACGAATGAATAGTCAAGTAAGATTTGTGTAAGAGTGCAAAAGTCTATAATTTCAAATGGTTTACAAAAAGCACTGCGAGTGAAGTTCGCTGGAGCCGAAATGGAGACCGCGAGTAAACACAAGTAGTGTGACGTGACGATTCGAAATTAGTAGCGTATATATGCGAACTACCCAAGACCAGCATAATATTGGCGATCCTTAGGGGAGACTTACTGTGGACGGCGATAGGTTGATTTAAATGCACTGTGAACTATCAAGAGTCTCTTTATAAAACCAATATTGTTATCTATACCTACTAATATTACGAGTATAAACCAAACCTCAGGAACCGCTGATCCGATTTGAAAAATTCTTTCAGTGTTAGATAGTCCATTTATCGAGGAAGGCTATATATTATCATGCTACTACTAATAGGAGAAGAGCCCCAATGAAGAATGTTTATTATTACGCTACGGGCATTAATAGTGGTAAACGAGGTTGCGAGGATCAGCTAGTAGGTACATTATAATTTGCCTACCGCTTTTCTAACTTTATTTGCGATGTGTTACATTGTTGTTAAAGTTTGACTTGACTGTTTTTTTATAGTTGGCCGCCTTCTAAGAATGAGATAACATATATTTTGACCGAAAGCATTCCGCAATCAATTTTAAGGTTCAAAATCATCTGTAAAATTTACCGATATCTGTATTAAAACTTGAAGAGGAATATAAAATAGAATACAAAATACGTTTCGGTAGTTCATCTGAAGAATAATTTTATTGCAGCATCGCAAACTTCGTCACACAGTAACAACACAGTAACACAGCTGTTAATCGTCGTTTTGAAATACAAAGTACAGCTTTCTGTTGGAAAGATTTGAAATGTAAAAAGCATTTTACAGCTTTGTACTGTTGTTATAAATCGTCGAGATTGCAGTACTAGCAGAGATGTGATTATAATATTACTATGTAATTTGCTTAGATGACATATTTCATTTTTATGATATCGGGGTCAGACCAGAAAACGGGTGAAGGGAATGAAATGTGACTATAGCAACCCAATGTCATTTACAAATTTCAAAACTCATGACCGGCATTTGAATGCCCACACAAACAATGTGGATTGTTTTTCGTTTGTAGAAATAGGGCTACTGATATCTGCTAAGGGTTTATTAAAATGCTTAAATATTATTATATTACAGCCAAAATTACAGAAACACCTAAATAAGTTTCTTGTATTGGGGGTAAAAAATAAGGATTAAGAAAGTCAGACAATCAATATTGCATAGCGCTGGTTTCCTGAGAGGCTGTGATATTTACTCAGTAGATAATACTCTTGTGCATGACACATCAAATTCTCCATTTTGGTGGCATCTCACTTCACTATTAGAATAGTTTACGCACTGCTAATGGTTAACAATAATACTGGGCCCATAACAAACTCAATAGAAAACTTAAAAGAGGTATAATTCTGCCAGTGACATAATACTTTGAAAACGGAAATTATAATAGCCAAGATCGTTTGCAGGACCGAGGTACTTCAGTAGCCGTTGGTTTCGATTTCCGCTGTATCTAGCAGATTTAAAACTCTTAAACTTTTCTTTCTAAGTGGTCTCCAACAGAGGTAATAAATAATCATTAATGCTTCAAACGCGTGGGACGAACCCTTTCAATGCTTGCCTTAATTTACTCAACTTTGACCTTCCGAATCTTATTTATCCAGGTATAAAGGAGGCCTAACAATCTTAGCAGTATCGAAAAACGTGCAAATAAGATTACCTTTCTAAGGCCTTACTTATTCAAAGTTGAACAGTAAAGATAAGTTCACACTGCTTGGGTTATAATATCAGGACCTTAATAGAGCATCTCTCCTTATGACTCGATGTGTAGGTACATAAATTTAGTCTTTTTCTATAAGAAGACTATAAATTTATATGCCGGTCTATAGGAAGACCTAAAGTTGCTATAAACTTCAGGTCGTGCTTAGGTTTGGGTTCAGATTTTTACGATTACAAATAGTAAATAAAATCAAACTCGAAGTATATCCACCAAAACGAATAAAATAGGTTTATAAATAACTAGCGAACCGCCCCGACTACGTACGAAAATCTTTGAAATTCTCGGTTTTTCTTTAATATAATAGACATGTCAAATCACACTTAATATTATAAAGGGAGAAAGTAAGTTTGTTACGTTTATACGCAAAAACTACTTAACCGATCACCATGAAACTTTGTACATATATTCTTGGAGGTTTTACAAGTAATTATTTTTTGGTAAAAACTACATTAAAATTCGTTGGGTACTTTGGAAAATCTAAGTGCCTAAATACCATAACCAGCTTTATTTTATACTCTGTAAAGATGAAAATATTATGAGGTAATAAACATGAAAATAATACAACTGAATTAAGAATGTCCCATGTCTTGATGTGTAACATAGTTACTCGTATATCTCCGCTATCAATGTTAGCGGAGATATATGCACAATTTATAAAAGTAAAATATTATAAATATTAATAAAGCATAGATATAGATTGCGTACAGATAAATTGCTTCATTGATACAACGATGAACTTGTCCCTACATTACAATCACTAAATAACATTATCGATAATTAAGTCAATAGGGTAACTGGTCTGGCCTCCGTTTTCAATCTTAATGTTGTTATTCAATCTTCTGAGTTTCAATTTCAAAGATCTTTTCAGCTTTACGATTCATTTGTTTAGTTCGTTTTATTTTAATAGTATAAATTTTGTTCTTGTTGTTTCAAAGATTCAATAACTTTTAATAGAATAAGATCTCTTGTTGGCATCGACTAATCAAAGTAACAAACTTACGAAGTTTGTAAGGTTTACAAGCTTAACCTCAGGCTATAGCAGTCCAATATTATATTATTTATTTATCTTAATTAGCAGTTTCTTCACTTAGTTAAATATTTTGTAAGGCACTCGTTTCAGCCCATTATTATGGACCTTCCAAAGTTTGGTTCTTCTTGGCCCTTCACTCACACAACTAGATTATTTCATTGTTTCGTAAAATGATTTGTTTTGTTTTACTTTTGTTTCGTTGTTTACTTTAATTAAGTGTCTTTACTTTTTCTCTTTATGTTGTACGTACAATCGTTTGTTTCGTTTTTATTTTGTGTAACTAATAAACGTGTTTTTTCTTTACATAGCTCTGTTTGTCCTAAACACATTTAGTTAATTAATTATAATCATATGGGTGCCAATATTTTAAAATATAAATTTCAAGTATTCGTAAAAATTTAAATTTCGAGCCTTCTAAACATGACAGTATGTCTCTCTCTATCTTACGTATAGTTTACTTTCACTCGTATCATGTGTGAACCCGGTCACTTGTTCTGATTTTCTTTTGCGACACGCCATTACGTTCATTTTTAACGTGCGTTTCGTGCATTTTTAATTATTAACACAATTTACATCAATAATACTCATTTTCTTTATCATTAAAGTTCAAATTGTTTTCGGATAATTTCTTTCACGTGTTCCTTTAGTCCACTCTTTTACGTAACGTAACTAATATGGTTCAAGCAAGTTCTTTTCTTGGTACACGTTTTAGAAAAAGACGCTTATAGGCGGATTAGTTGTTATTATTTCCATCTATATATTATATATTGGCTGTAAGCGGATCAGCTTCACTTCACTCCCAAATTGCCGCTCGGATTGACAGCTGACAATCTCGACGTGTTCGACGTTTAGTTGGAATGGAGCCGCAAATGGCTTTACTATATTTAGATCATATTCTAGAGTGGCTTTAAGCGTTTATTGATTTACGTTTCTAGGTCGTAGGTTTGTAAATTCATACCGTTATGAAGCTTTTACCAACAGTTTAACAAGGTTTTATTTGAAAATCTGCCAAAATGATTACTCGCAGCCTAATGGAAAGTAGGAATACGCCATCATACCCACTGCGAATGCAATACAGTATGGTGACCCACTGTGACGGCCTAGCATTATACTTTTTCACGCCCCGCTGGAAGGACGCGGGATCATAGTGGAAGGAATGCAAGTGCGTTGAAAGTGAGTTCCAGGTTTTGACTGCTAGGCACAAGATAACCCAAGCAAATTAGTCAAATGAAGGGAAGAATCTTGGAATAGTCGGCTGAAAATTTGCATAAACATATCAACAACCAACCATAGGGTGTCCGCGTCTACAGATATCCCAAGGTCAAAGGTAAAATAAATGATTTTTACACATTTATTGTAAATATCTCGTTTTTAAACATATAAAATAGTCAATAACAACGCCCAAGTACTTCATTGAGTTTATTTTTGTAAGTTTTAAGATAAGTTAATATATTACAAGGATTTTTACACATTTCCATAAAAACGTAACATGTGTTCCTCTTTTTTGTAAAAAGTGAAAATTTATGCTGATAACCACAATATCTGCACTTGTTTGTCTATTTTCAGAAAGCTCATTAGTAAACGTATCGTGTTTATTTAAGAAACTCATAGCAAATTCTAAATATGAATATATATCGCCATAACAAACGTCACTAAAACCTGACAAACTTTACAAATATATTTACTTTCTCATATAATAGACCCTCTTTAATTCAGTTAACTGTAAGAAACAAATCCTATCTTAGGATTAAAATCCAATTAACTTGAAATTTATCAAATTTTATAAGCCTTCTATTATAAAAATATTTTGTAAAACTTATGACGCTTCAATAAATAAACGATATATTGATGATTTTGAAAACAATACCTTTTTCAACAATAAACATTATCAATACTTATATCATAAATGCGAAAGTAACTTTGCCTGTCTGTCACGCTTTTACAGCCTTAATAACAGATTTTAATGATATTTGGAATGGAGAGACTTTGATCGTTGAGGCAAGACATAGGCTTCTACTACTAAATATAAACACACGAGCGGAGCCGCAGACAAAAACTAATGATTTTATAATTTGATTTAATTAACGAATCACTCAAAAAGGTGGGTTAGAATAAAACGTGGTTAAAAAAAAAGCCGGCCAAGTCGGACTCGCGCACCGAGGATTCCGTACAAACTTGTAGGTATATGATTCGCAATTTTTCTTTTACTAGAGCTATAAAACGTTGCTTCGTACCATAAATTCAAGATTCTGAGTTCTGATTGAGAAGTCCCTGTAGGTTTCGATTCCCTAGCGAGTGTCGAAAATTTCTTTCGACTATCTTTTATTACGTTGACTTAAAAGTTTGATATTTTTACAGCTCCAAGGGACAATAGACCTGAGTCTATTATCCCGTGGAGCTGTCAAATACTCAGGTATTTGATATGATTTTCAGCTGGATACCTCCACAGATGCTTGAGAAAGTCTTGAGAAAGGTTTGATAGACAGACGGACAACAAAGTGTTTTTTTTTTTCTTTTTGAGGTACGTATGTGGATCAATGAAGAAGAGTTTTCTATTTTAAAACATGTCTCTCTATGTTTTTGTACTACGAGTGTACAGATGGGTTACTTATAGGACAAGCTTAAAGTCGCCTAAAGAGCAATGGAGATAGCAAGCAATGTCCAAAGATTCTCTGCGTGATCTAGTCAGTTCAATGACATGTCCAAAGAGTTGCCCAACTTAAGTAGTAGTTTCTGGGGCACATTATTCGCAGAAATTATGATCAATAGGGCCATAAATTATCGAATGACGCTCCTATACCGGAAGACACCCAACGAGGTCAACTCAAGACCAGGAGAAGGACAGGGAAGAACGCAAGACACAATTGAATAAGGGCAGCACAAGGCCTGATATTGCATCAAAACTTGGGGAGGTTAATGTTAGAACTCCCCTAAATCCCTCCTCCTCTATATTCTATATTATTATTAGGCCGAGTAAATATTTCACACACAATTTCACTCATAACTGACTTTGACTGTTTGGGTGTTTTCTATGCATAATATGTCTGTATTTTCCAAAATAACTATAAAGTACTCTATCAGTCAATTTAGTGATCATAAAGGCCCTGCTTAGATTGAAGCTAGATGGCCTTGCGTGTGAAATGTCCGAGTAGGAGTTCAAACATGTCATAGCTAATATTATTGCAAGATATACCGCAGAACGCTGCAAATATAAATATGTTTATTATTCCAACTGTAGCAAGATACTGGCCATGAAACGCACCACTCTCGTTTCTCTTAATAGACTATTAACATGATGAACAACCCTCATGATTTCGATAATAGAATTTTGCCAACCTAACCTCTATTTGAAAGTTAGCTCTTCATAGCAATAACTCAATTTTATTATCCTAAATGTATAATGAAACAGTTTAATTAAATTGCTCAAGAGCCTTATTATTTCGTACTGAGAATTTGAAAATAACAATGTTTTTGAATCGGCAGTTGGAATGTTTTAAATTTTATGACATTTAGAAATATGGGTCACGAACAGGACTCTGAATTGATTGACACGTTTGAAATTCTGTACCGCTAAAGGAATTGTTTAGGCCTGCTTTTAATTAAAATATTAGAATGCTATAATGAGCGTTTATTAATTTTTTAATGAATATAGATGAATTAGGGCATGCGTAGAATAAATAAATAATAAATATTTCGGACATCTTACACACAACGCCATCTAGTCCCAAGCTAAGCAGAGCTTGTGTTATGGGTACTAGACAACTGATATGAATACATATATACTTTTTTTTTTGTAAATACATACATATCTTCATTATCTGTAAAAAAGTAATTCATGTACTAAAGTATAATACTATTTAATTAATTAAATGTTATTAACAATGACGCGTGCTGTTCAAACGAAATAAGAGCTCATTTTATGGAGAACTCTTTATATCATAACCTCTAATATAACTTCAATATATAAATTACAAGTTACATAATACAGCGTCGTATCTTGAGCTCGAAATAAGGTTTAAAAATATATTGACAATACAAATTCTCTTCATCACCAAACATTTCCCTTACTGGAAATTACAAAACCTTAAAAATTACCGATCGAAAGAAGATTGACATTAGGTAGGTGATCAAGTAACCGACTGACAATGATGAGCTATCAAATAGACCACTTACGTGCATCACCCACTCATTGTATACTTCGGCGGACTACTACTATAACTTTGGCGAATTTAGATGGCGCTGTTACTGCAAAATAAGTACATACTGACGATGATGATGATCAGACGTTAAAAAGTGGTAAAAAATGTTAGAGTCCTTCCCCCAAAACGTGAGGGGAATTAGGCTTCAGCAACCTCACCCTCTTAGTAAAAAGCAACGAAAACACAAAATATTAGCATTTTGCGAGCGATGACTCCGGTTGTGGCAACCGTTTCACATGTAAAAGCGTAGGAAATCACTCCATTCACACTTCAATAATATCGATAATAAATCATCTACGAAACTGCAGACAAACACAAATACAATATATGACCCAGATGACCCACCATTCGCAATATCTATAAAATAAAATACCCAACTTGAGTACGCAGCTGATTGGTTCAAGTCCTTTTTAACTTAACTCGATTCCACGCTTCGAGAAGATCGTAATGAATAACGTTATTTTCCGTGATCGAGCTATAAATATAAATAGGGGTTGTTTGCAACACGCCGCGAGCCGCTACATCTGAAATATGTTACCTACTTTGTTGAGATTCGGATTTAGGTCAGTATGACAAATCTGTGTGAAAAATATTTGGATATGTTTACTCATTATAAGATTATAAATAACTACAAAAAACTCTTGTGAATTTGTCCTGATGCTCTCTAAAAAGATCAAAATATTTATTTCACATTCAATTTAAAAAGCAAATTCGATCAACTTTGAATTTAAATTTTGATTTTTAATTTTTTCAAATATTTTATTTAGTTTCCAGGTGGTGACTGGAGATCCATTAGGATTAAGATATAATTGGGACTCTATCACTGTATTTAACTTGTGCAGATAAGAGATCTAAAACCAATGATAATGGATTTGAGCATGATGTTATTTGGATATACTTCAACAAAATGTGTGGATCTTTTTAAAATATAAATTAATTCGTAGTGGAAGTACCACTTGTATTTACATTTTAATATTATAAAAAGTTCATTACTCAGAGCACTACTTTATGCTTAATGTATACTTAGAAATGCATACGAGGAGAATTATATTTGACGTTATAATGGATGGGAAAGAGGGAGCGTACAAATTATAAATGATTTTCTTCATATTCGGTAACTTAGTCTTCGTTACAAACGTCTATCTTCCAATCTATGTCATTGCCGTCCATATGTATACATTTACGAAAAAACGGCTTAAAGCGTAGTGTAAAGCAGAAGTAAAAATATGAGAACTTTTTCTTCGAATTATTATTCTGTGGATATTGTATTCCATAATTTCCATTCACAATTTACCAATGAGGTACTTTTAATAACTTGAGTGACTGTTCCTATTGAAGTCATATAACTAACTTAGCCAAATACTTATCCTTTCCCTAAATTGCTTTTTTTTAAAGGAATAGGGGCAAACGAGCAGACGTGTCACTTGATAGTAAGCGATTACCGCCGCCCATGGACACCCGCAAAACCAGAGGCGTCACAAGTACGTTGCCGGCCTTTTAAGAAGGAGTACGCTCTTTTGTTAAGGGTTTGAAGGTCAAATTGGTCCGAATATACCACTAGCGATAGTTCATTATACAGATGAAATTTCTGTCGCGTAGGACGATGGCGGAAAGAGGCGGCAGGGATCTGTCTGAACAATTCCTCGGTGTACTCCCCATAGTAAATGCGGTAGAAGATGCACAGCAAACGTCAGAGAGTATAGCCGAATTGAAAGCTCTTGGCAATCGACCATTCGATTTACGACGATTAAGTACCATCATTATAATGTGCAAATTTTACGTGACACCCAACTACAACATTTATTTATATTTTTTTCTGGAAATTAATCATCATCAAAAATGTTCTTTAAACCTATATAAACTACGAGTATTACTACCTTTTAAAGAAGGTCCAAAGGTATGATACCGCATATTTAAAAATAATACGATTATATTCGTATATTTTGCTCCTGGCTCCTCCCGAGTATGGGTAAATAGCCTATGTTCTTCTTTAACAATCGAATCCTTCCTTTAATTTTTTGTAAATTTCATCCAAACCGGTTCAGTGGCTTAGCTGTTAAATCGTAACAAAGAAGCAGACAGAGTTACTTTCAAATTTATAATATCAAAATTACAGTTTTGATATTATAAATTTGAAAGTTACAACGAATGGGAAGACTGAAAAGAACAAAGATGACAAAACTGTGAGTACCATATATCTCATTTTTAAAAATAATTTATAAACTTTTAATGTTAGTACTACAGCATATCAAAAAGGGTAATATCATACAATCTGGCAAATTCTAAGCAACCCGCAGGCGAACGGAACTGATCGAATTTCTCTGTACTCTGATATAAAATAAATGTTTTCTACAACTTCACTCCAAAACAGAAACCTCGTTTCAGCAGTGAAATTTAAAACGGCTCTAGAATACGAAAGCTGATATTTATTATTTTATATTTATTTTGAAGAGAATTTAAATAAAGAATGAGTGAACTGGAAAAAACAAACCAACATCGATTATTAGTCAGTACAAGTAAACTTTAATATTAAAATATATATCAAGACAAGGCAATTTATCTTCAAACGTCAAAACAGTTGAAACTTCTGGAAAATAAGTACTTGTGACGACATACTTCGCTATCATGTTACAATTTATTTGCTAATGCTTTCATACCCACAGGGTGCCAATGGAACTTATTACTAAACATTAACATTCTGCCTGTCTGTTATCAGTTTATAATAGCATGTCATTTAACATAATAAATAGAACGTTGACATTTCAAAATCGAATATGTTTGTAGAGACACAAATCGTCAAGTAAGTAAAATTACCTTAGCGACTAGTATCGGCCAGTCTGTCATGGTAACAGTCGTTTCGCAAGTACGTGTGGATTAAACAACACTTATAAGTATTTTCTTTTATTGACTGACTCGAGGACATAATGTTACACGAACACGCAATCAATATATCATCTACAAACACAACATGCTTATTGACCAAAAAGCATTAGGTTTTAGTAATATTCCGGTCAATTTAGACACCCGAGATCACAATGATTCACACCCAGATGAAAATTGGTATGATTGTTCAAAACACCATCATAAATTATATCCAAAAAGGCCTCATCGATCCGACACCTAGTTTTTTTTTACTAGGTGTCTAGGATGAAAATTTGTAATAGAAATGAAAGCTGTAATAATAATATATTCCAAGCTGTTTTGTAATATTCGTTTTAATGAGGGAGACATTTATTTACGACACAGTCAACTACCCTATTATCTATAAAAAAATTCCTGAGAGTCACTTCAAGTTTTGTAAGTATATAGCCACAGGAAGTTTTGAAACAATCTTATTCGAGGTGTCGACTGTATCAATGGTTATTATTGTGTTTAATTAGTCAGATAAGAATTGTTATAGGTTGTAATAGGCATAATGGCAGAAACCAAGAACCATTAAAATAATGAACATGTTTTTTTTATGTAATAGGAGGCAAACGAGCATACAGCTCCTGATGGTAAGCGGTTACTGCCGCCCATGGAAACCCGCAACACTAGAGCCGTCACAAGTGCGTTACCGACCTTTAGGAGATAGGGCGAGGAATCGGGGTATGGGCCTCCAGTATCCCCACTCACTCAGTGAAAGACAGCGCAAGCTCTGTGTCACACCGGTTTTTTGTGAGGCCATGGTATCACTCCAGTCGAACCGGCCTATGCATGACAAAGTGTGGCTCTCCCACGGCTAGAAAAAAAAATATTCAGACGAGAAAATAAATTGAGCTGAAAAATGTAATTCTACATTCTTAAAAATTTTGTAAAAGCACTGTCAAAAATGGATCTGTTTTTGCAGATTTATAAAACGGTCTTTCTCAAACTCTCTGATGCTAAACTTAAAGAAAGAATCTTTGCAGGTCTCCAAATTAAAGAAATATTATGAAATATTGAAGGCAAACAATTTGGACTACCACTTAGTAACTTACTAACAATAAAACTGAGGATTTTGAAGAAATTGTCCCTAATTTATTGATTAATTTATCACAAGATGGGAGTAAACATGTCACTAAAAATTATTTATTATTTTATACGTTTTCTTCAGTATTTAAAGTCCAATAAAGAAATGTATCAAGGTTTGTGAGATAAAACACGATAGCAGATTACTGCTGGACTACCTTAAGACCAGTATTAAAGAAAAACGACTGTGCTATTTCTAATTTTTTAAGGATTTAAATATGTAAAACAATTAAATATATAAATAGAAATACTTGTAAAAGTTGACGCACTCATTTTTTTCACTTTAATATCTAAATGAGGGTTAATTAGTCTACCGATTTTCATTGGTTCCATTTATGGGTAGAAAACGTCGTAATGAAGTATAATTATTAGTATAGTAGTTTTGAATCTTACCGCTTACACGATTTAATATGGAAATTCTAAGCTAACTATCTTAAATATGTACCAAACGTTACATCAAAAAGCCAGCGTAGCTTATACTAAAATTTGTCGTAGCAAACCCGAGTTTCAGCTAGCATTTAATGCTTATGATACAGGCGTTCAAGTACTTAATTACACCAAAGTTTGAGGTAACAGTTTCAAAATTTTCAACACACTATCTAACAGGAGTTGTGAATTGTGATTTAAGTAAAGTTTGAACATTTTGGCAAACCGTCAAAGCGATAGCCAGACTAGGTTAACGCACTTGAAATTGTAATTTGCATTTTGTCTTGATACGTTTATATGTCAAATGTTTTAGTACCTTTTGCTCGCAACTCCACTCGCGTGTATATAGGTTAACATTATTAAAAATTACCTAAGTTATTCGTTGATAGTGTGGCTTTCCATTGGTAAGAAAAATTAAATGGATTCAGTAGAGATGGGGTAGCAAATAAACTCACACAATTTATGACATTATTCAGGATTATGTTAAAATTTATTTTTATTTCGAAGATTTGTGAAGTCTGGTAGTCGTCGTTATCTTTCAAAGTCGTGATCCTCATTTATATCTTAATATATTATCTGAAACTGAAGTTCCTCCATAAAAGCAGAATCTGTGGTTTAAGTTAGCTTAACCTGTGACCTTAAATAAGGACAGAACAGGCGAAGGATAGTGAAAACTTTCTCACTATACCCCAAAATACTTCCTAGCCATTCTTCTTATGCTTTCCTTTAGGCAGAGTATAGTCATTCTCCATTAGCAACATCAGCAGCCTTTAATAATCCACTGTTGGACATAGGCCTCCCCTTAGAATAAGAGTCTCCTTTTTTATTTTTACACACAACGCCATCTAGTTCCAAGCTAAGCATAGCTTGTGTTATGGGTACTATAGTCGTTCCAATACTTTATTTAACTTTTGACAGATCACGCACATAAAGTTTTGTAATAATTTTTGATACAATGTACTACAGATAATACTGTACTTTATGGGCGGGCTCCGCCTACTTAGGGATGTGTCATTCGTAATTAATGACCACAGACTATAAAAACGGTTTTGAAATAAATCGATTATCGATTATATTAATAAAACATACAATAAAATTATTGTGATTATATTTTATATCAAATCACGTAAAAAGCTTTATTATTTTGCATTAAAATGCCCTAAATGTCTCTGTTTCAATGCATAAATAATTTGCGTAATGAAAACAGTTCCATCGTACTCGTACCTAGTAATGGGATCGAATGTATTCGCCGCAAATTAATGAATCTAAAATAATTGTTTAGACTTACTATAGTTGGTTCAAATAAAAACTACCTGCGGTACCTACTTGTAATGAACAGGTACAAAATGTTGAAATTCGTAGTAATTTACGGATTAAAAATAAAACAACCAAAAGAGGTACTGTAATACTAATTTTAATTATAAAGAATCGTCTTCTTCGTATGACCAGGAATCATCATCACTTGACAGTTGTTTGTCCTTTGAGTACTTTCTTTTTTGGCATTTTGACAGTAACGAAGGCAGGAACGATACGCTCAACTCAACCAAACGTGAGAATTCACAAATAAATCAATACGGAGGAATATAAATACTCAACTATATTGAAGGTTACTCATTGAAATACTGTAGATTATTTTAAAATAGACATAGAGAGATTTAATAAAGATCATCAATAGTTTAACAAATACAATATTAACCACTGAATTACAACACAATACAATAATACATTTTGAAAATTCAGTTCCTTTTATTACCTATATATTTTTTCATGACATAGGACCGTCATATTTGAACAACATTCTTTTAATCCATTTCTTCTTTATTTTGACAAAGGAGGTCGCACATTGAAACACATAGAAATATGAAGTACGAAATTATCTATAAAATAATGAGTTTGTTAAATCGATTAAAACTTCTTAATGCATAAAATCGATCGATGAAAGAAATCGAATAGGTAACGGGTCAGGGTATCACTATTTGATTAAGTATTAGAGCTGTCAAAAGTTAAATAAACTATTGGAACGACTATAGACAACTGATATAAATACATGTATCCTTTTTTTTGCAATTACATACCTATTGAAAGAATGAATTAAATTTAGAATGAATTACTTTATTTTCACTTGAGAAAAGTAACGCTGTAATATATTGTATTTGGGACTCTTGAACAATACATCTTACACTTTTTAAATGTACCTTCAAAGGCACGATGGCAATTCATTGCTGACAATCCTTACCGTACCGCATACCCTCTATAGATCGTATGACAAATAAATCGCAGAAGTTTGACTAGATCCACTTTCGAACAAATATTATTTTTACATTTCTAATATTCTTTTTAAAGATTGTTTTAAATATAGGCACTAAGTTATTTGATACTAATACTTTACATGCAGGCAATACAAATTAATTACCTACCAATTGCATTATGAGTACAATCACTTTTCACGCCGTCGAATCTTATCCTACTAATATTATAAACGCGAAAGTTTGTGAGTATGTAAGTGAGTATGTTTGTTGCTCTTTCACGCAAAAACTACTGGAATGGATTTTGATGAAACTTTACAGAATATAGCTTATACATCAGAATAACAAATAGGCTACAATAATAGGCGCAGTAATAGCCTATACGATTACTGTGCTTGAGATCTCGGGTTCGCTTACCTGGTCAGACCAACCAAAATGTTTGTGACCTAGTGTGTTCTTGATCTGCAAATATTTGTTTCGCAGTTTGAGTGTTTGCAGTTGTCTAGAACCCATAATACAAGCTCCACTTAGTTTGGGACTACATAACGTTCTGTGTTAGATATCCGGAAAAAAAAAAAATATCAATCCTCTCTACGTGACCAAGATCAACTGAAATGCTTTGACATAAATTTGCTAACTTGACAGTGGAGATTCAACAGAAAACAACGGTTACGCATTCTTTCGTGACTTTTTACTGACTAAATAATGTCGGTTAGTGAAATGTATATCATTTGAATCTCAGAAACGGCTCCAACGATATTTATGAATTTTAGTAGGCAATGGGTTTCGGGGGGCGGTAAATCGATCTAACTCAATGGATCTATTTGATTTTAGAAAACTTATAAAAAAATCACGAAGCAAAACTGCGGTCATTCAGATACTTATTATTTAATCGTCAACTCGCGGGCTGGGTCTCCGCAACTCGATGACTTCAGTGCGCCTATTTTGCGTAGTAGGTTGGCATTATTTGTTCCAACCCAGCTCTTCCAAGAAGCCTAGCAGACCGTTCACGTTCCCGACGGCTTCTGGAAGTGACCTCGGTGATCCGAGGTGTCTCGCCCGATATTCTGCCACCTCAGAACATGTCATGATGACATGGGCGGCCGTATCTTCCTCCTCCATGCATGTTCTGCACAGAGGACTGTCTGTTACACCTAGAGTGAAAAGATGTTAGTTTAGTAGTGCATGAGTTATTGCTCCAATTAAAAGTCGAAGGGCCTTCTTGTTCTGCCTACAGGTACAAAGGTTGGATCAATATATTTGATATTCTACCTTGGTGTTTTGTTACAGTGTCCGTCGCAGCCAAGCAGATGGCAAGGGCAGTATTGGTTCAGGGCCCACTGCCCTTGTTTCAGTGCATCGGCTGCATCGTTCCCGCGTGAGTGCTATGCCCCTTTATCCACTGGAGAGTTATACTGTTAATGGTACATACCTCTGTCAGGGCTTCGTGGCATTCGTATATTAGCCCTGATGTTGTCGAGTGACTTTGTAGGGCTTGTAAGACTGATCGTCGAATCTAGTAATATATCAGACCATAAAATGAGCATCTCTGTAAATACATGTGAAAATGTTACACCGTTTATTGACTGTTACTACACCACTTTGTAACACCATGTAAACTATAATGGCTCCTTTCTAGTAGAAAATCGGGATAAAATGCAAGCTCTTCCGAGAGGAAGGACATGTTATTGGTGGACGTTTTAGTACACTTTATGTGTAGAATGCACTTAAAAGCGGTGTTGAAGCTGCAGTCTTTGTAACCATATACCACTTGGATACTGTGTTTATAACTGTTTTATTTCTTAGTTAGATTTTACTACTTGATAGTTAAAGTACAGTTGTTCACATACTGATGCACATACGTATGTCATCACTAGCTTTTGCCTGCGGCTCTGCCCGCGTGTTTGTCGGTTATCGCAGTAAACAGTTAGTCTATGTCCTTCCTCAAGAATCAAAGTATCTCCATTCCGAATTTCATTGAAATCTGTGCAGCGATTTGTCCGTGAAAGCATAAGGGACAATCAGACATACAGAGGGAGTTATTTTAGCATTATGTTAGCATTTATAATATAAGTATAGATTAGTTAATCACCGACCACTGCTGCATGAAGGTCTTTCCAAAGTTTCTGGTAACAGTTACGAAATTTCAGCACACCATCTGACAGGAGTTGTGAAGTTTGAATTAAATAAAGTTTGAACATTTTGGCAAACTGTATAAGCGGTAACCAAACTAGGTTAAGTAACTCGACATCGTTAATGGTAGTTTTTCCTTTTTTTTCCTTAACACATTAATTTAAATTACTTATACCTACTGTTGTGTACACATATATCATTATTAGTTGTGGCGACCTCCACATACAACATAACATACTACAGCGCCATCTACCGAAGTAACACTGAACTACGGAGTAACGTACCATATCTGCCAATCCTGAATCGCGCAATAGAAGTTCTCTCGCCTATTATCATAAGTACAACATCCCAACATCAACTGTTGGGTAGTCATCCGCCAGCCATGATCACCTCGCCTGGTCGGAGGATCCTCCCTTTGTGTTGGAGGGACTCGTTGCTCCACATTAGTTAATTACCGTCCAATTATGCCTCTATGCCTTTCACAAGCTGTAATTTAAACCCACTCAATGTCATAACACATTAAGAAAGCCTTTTGACGTGGTACTTAAGTTAGGCGGTAGTTAGCGATGAAAAATTAAAAACCCTCAAAGATCTTGGTTACGAACATGACGCTAACAGTAGTCTAAATGCAGTTCTCTGTGCCTGCAGTAAATGCGAACCCATTCATTTATTACGAGCATTTGGAATAATTCATGTATTCCGATCAAAATTAAACTTTTGTTATAAAGATATAGTGACTCTGTTAACCTTAAAAAATGGAGCCATTTATATTTATTTTATCTAACCCTTCTAATGGATTGGCTATTTCCATCTACAGGGACTTGCGGTTTATTGTCTTGCTTAAAGTTCTTAGTTTTATATGTATTTTCTACCTTTTCAACTTTAAATTTCGGAACGTAACTCCTTGAAAAATGAGGTGGTGCCCGCTACCAAAAAATCTTAACTACGGGTAACCAGTTATATTCTTTAAATGCAAGCTTTGTACTTCTTTTTCAGAATTGTTATAAACTTGAGTTTTGAAGCTCTTAATTGTTTAGGCAGCCATGTGGCTGCTGTTGCTTTGAGGTCAAACATCATTAGATTGACCCGCGTTTACTAATCCACAGAGTTAGAGCGACCTTTTTTTATGGAGATCGTGGCAAACGAGCAGATGTATCGTCTGATGGTAAACGATTACCGCCGCCCATGGACACCAGCAACACCGGGGACGTCACAGGTGCTTTGCTGGCCTTTGGGGGATGGGGAGGGGTTAGGATATGGATATCCAGTATCCTCACTCACTCGGCGAAACACAGCGCAAGCACTATTTCATACCGGTTTTCTGTGAAGCCGTGGTATCACTCCGGTCGAGCCGGCCCATGCATGCCGAAGCGTGGCCCTCCCACGGTAAACCTACACCTATGCACTTTTTAAAAATATCGTTTATGTTACAAATTTAGTAATTGTAATAAAAAAGTGGTAATTGTTCATTGACGACCAATACGACCTTCAAACCTTTAAGAAAAGAGCGTACTCCTTCCTAAAAGGCCGGCAACGCACTTGTGACGCCTCTGGTGTTGCGGGTGTCCATGGGCGGCGGTAATCGCTTACAATCAGGCGATAAGTCTGCTCGTTTGCCCCTTAAATTGAAAATAAAGAAAAAAAATTGGTAATCATTAAGTTTTCAATGAATTAGAATTAGTTTCTATCACATCATCATTATATCAGTAGTCCACTGCTGGACATAGGCTTCGCCTTAGAAAGGACGTGTTGGCCTACTATATTTATCAATTTGTCAGTCAGTAGTGATCCAAAGTATTATTTTAATTGATTGGACAAACAACAATTGATAAATCTTGCCTAACTTTGAAACAGTGTGTTTCTATTTAATATTCACAAAACACTCGACCCAATAACAGCAATTCCAAAATCGAGATATAGATAGCTCCTTTAGTTCCAAACGCTTTCTATTCGTGCTTTGAATCGGAGCCGTGAGAGAAGGCAATCTTGACATTTCAACACGAATCCCGTTTTACCTTATCAAATAAACTTCGCTGGTGAGAAACTGAATGGCAGCACAACAGCAGTATTGACTGGTCGCACGTAGGAGTAGTAAGAATCTCTATCGATTTTCCAGCTATCGGTCTTGATTTTACATTCATCAGATAGTCCAGAATCAAATTCGAGTTTTATATAGTTTGGACCGTGCTAGAACAAACATTCCGTGTTCCAACAAAACATTCTCATTTCATTTGAGTCACAAAAGGAGTATTTATATACACGTATATTTACATAGATGAACTCGCTTTTGCCCCTGTGTATTTCATTTATTGTGGAGAAAAGCCACATTTCCTACCTCAATAATCAAAGTATCTATATGTCAAATTTTATTTAAATCAGTGCAGCAGACAGACAGACAGAGATACTTTCATATTATTAGTATGGATTATAATCAAACATCTAACAATAAAATACATATACTAAACCAATAGATACTGTTACCTGTTTCTAATACAGAAACAAAAATAAACAAATCTCATAACATCTCAAACTAAAATTTCGTGTTCAATTTACATTTGGTCAATTATTCTCACAAAAAAATGAATTTATTGAATTCAATTATGATATTAGTGGCCGTAGCCCACTCCTACGGCAGTAATATAAATATATTTTTAGGTTTTTTTAGCCTTTCATTTCAATCTACTGGTTGGCTTCGAATAATACGCGACCAAAGTACAGATCGACAGAGGAAAATGAAAAAAATATCATTCTCTTCATTTTACAAAGATACTGAAGATCATTGTCGTTTGTAAAAGTTATTCTGCCTAAAACTATTTGATAACTGATTAACAAATGATTATATTTGTTAAAGACGTGATTATGTAAATTACATTATTGTTAAATAACGTCTTGGTTAAATCATAGCTTGATTTATTAATTGTGGTTTAGTTTTAATCGATTCTGTAAGCAATAATATATGTTATTAAAATAAGAGTGGGTAACCCCGAACAGAGTAGTAGGTGTCACCACTAGCTGCCACCAATGGCTGCCGGCATTCTACAGACAACTTAACTTATTGGTCTTAACTTAATTGTATGCGATTTTGTGTGAACTCGCAAAAAAATTAAATAATAAAACATTAGACAACACAAGTGTGCTCTGATTTTGAAATTCCTGCCGTTGCACCGCCCTCGATGGCATGCGAACCAAGACCGCTATGAGGCCCCTTTCTGGCGCTCTTACAATCACATTATACTCGTACTAGCTCACCCACGCTACCTCGTTTGCGTCTTATATTGCCCATAGTGTGAAAATTTCCCCCGATTTTGAAACATTCTTCATTGGTGCTCCGCTCCTATTAGTATTAACGTGATGATATATAGCCTATTGCCTTCCACGATAAATGGACTATCCAACACTGAAATAATTTTTCAAATCGGACCAGCTGTTCCTGAGATTAGCGCGTTCACACAAACTCTTCAGCTTTATTATTAGTATAGATTAATGCCTGATGCTGCCTGCCTAATATATATTATGAATATTAAGATATATTTTTTGTTACGCCTTTATTATAAGAACAGAGTTATACACAACACAATATGTTTTAAATAAGCACAAGAATAATTAAGCTAATATATATCTAGTATAAAATTCCGTAGTGGATTTCGGTATTCCGTATAAATATCTTTGACTTTGAGTTCTGAATATCAACAGACTGTTTGCCAATTACTCGTTCTATATGGCAAAGGTCAGATTTAGGCTACACGCTGTCACCTAAAGGCCCTGGGAATATTCGCCATTCCAACATCAGTTGCCCAATATTAGATTTATATTTTTATATGTCTACCATCTGTTCTACTTCATTTAATATCTGATTAATTTGACACATCGTGTTTAAAGCTTTATTCTTTTTAATTATTAGTAATAACACTAATTTACACGGTTTTTACACCCGAGCTGAAACTTTTTAATTTATTTTGTATTTAGGTAGAATTTTCCCAGAAAAACAAATCTGTCACGTATGGTTTAAGAAATATTTATATATATTCAAAATTATGAAAAAAATTAACAATTACTAATCCTTGTCTTCTTGTTATAGTTGCCAACCATGCTATGTAAAGAAAACATAAATAAAAGTATAGTGTCTTGTCTGATGTATTGAAAAGCAGATAAAAATGGGCAGTTATGATAGTGTATGTATTTTTATAACGATAGAGAATACAGAGTATAGTTATATAGTAACTAGTCAACTGCTTCACTGGCGTAGTGGTAGCGTATGCGACTGCTAAGCTTGAGGTCTCGGGTTCGATTATGTCAGCATTTGCATGTAGCAATGGGTAATGTTTGCAGGTAACTAGTATTTAAACCAGATTCAATGTACTGGCGTTCAATAAAATTCAATACTTTCGATAATCGTTTGTAAAAACCGTAATTATACACGTATTATTATTACCAAATGTTTGTATGTACTGCAAATATTTGTTTCGAAGTTTGGGTGTTTTCTATGTATAATATGTATGTATTTACAAAAAAAAGTATATAAGTATTTATATCAGATGTCTAGTACCTATAACACAAGCTCTGCTTAGCTTGGGACTAGATGGCGTTGTGTGTTAGATGTCCGAAATATTTATTTATTATTATTATTTAATTATTATATTATATCTCACCTTAACGACGATGTGCCGAGCCGGTTTTAATAAACAGAACTAATATTAGTTGGATTAACTTTTGTCTTCGTGTTGGATACCGCGGTACTCATTTTTCGGATTAAAATACAGCATTTGAGATTCTAAAATTGTATTTAAATTATTCTGGTGAAAGTATTTCAAATCTGGTTTGGTCTATCCAGAGATAGAGATATCTTCAAAAAGCTCTTTCTAATATTCGTATTTATAAGTACATATAATTAAACAGCATATTATATATATAACAACAGTCATAGTTTGCGAAAAGCAAGCACAAAATACACTGCAATAAAATATAAACAATGGCCTCAATATCTGTACATACACGAAACAAAATAAAGTGCTTACACAAAGCTCCATATTTTCGATAATATATTCATATTCCATAATAGATTCACACGTCACAATAAAACATCTTATTTTCGCACAACAGCAATAAATCCTTCCACCACTGCCTCTTCAATATTTATAAGCCAATAAGGAACTCCATATAACCAAATCTGTTATATTAGATAAAGAAACTTTTCCGACAAACTAAGATGATATATAAGTGTGTTTATGAGATATCTTTTCTTCTTAATGTATGCATTTATCAAATTTTGTATTTTGTTAGTATTGTGTCATCTACATGTAATTACCAGTAGAGTACCAGTACCCACGGCTTCGGCTCCGCGATATGCATGTCGGTTACCGTGATAAAAAGCAGCTTTTTCCTCTCTAGAAAAATAGTATCCCGATAGGAATATCTAATTTGGTATAAATATATACCAAATTTTATTAAAAATTGGTTCAATGGTAAGCCATTGAACCAATTTTTCGTTCTAAAACTTTCTAAACTAAACTAACAATTACCAAAAAACTGTTTTGTTCTGTCAACAGTCAAAATATTTCGGACATCTAACACACAACGCCATCTAGCCCCAAGCTAAGCAGAGGTTGTGTTATGGATAATGGACAACTGATATAAATACTTACATACTTTTTTTTGTAAATACATACATATTATACATAGAAAAAACCCAAATTCCGAAACAAATATTTGCAGATCATACAAACATTTGGTCCGACCCGGGAATCGAACCCGAGACCTCAAGCTTAGCAGTCGCATACGCTACCACAACGCCACCGAGGCAGTCATTTTAATGCAAAATATGTGTGTGTAAGCTCAGTTGATTATTTGTTTTGTACGCTACCACTACAGACGTAGAATAGATACTGTCTATTTTTTAATATTTATTTTAGTTTTTTGACGCAACAACACAATTACTACCAATGTTGGCCAAACAATAACTAAGTACTTTACTATTTAAATTACTAAACTTAAAACATAATAAACTTCATTACATTACATTTACAGTAATTGTTGTGACATAAACTATGAATATCGTGTACATAGCAGTTTCTATTACCGAAGTTTATAAGCGACTTTAATTAAAAGCATTTAAAACAATTTATCTATGCTCATAAATAAAATTCAAGTGTCTGTTTGTAATTTGAAATTAACAGCACTATATGCATATCTGAGTATATACGGTACTCACATTAGGTCACTATTTGACCTTTGACTGCCTCGGTGGCGTAGTGGTAGCGTATGCGACTGCTAAGCTTGAGGTCTCAGGTCCGATTCCCTCGTCGGACCAAATGTTTGTATGATCTGCAAATATTTTTTTCGGAGTTTGGGTAAAAATAAAGTATATAAGTATTTATATCAGTTGTCTAGTACCCATAACACAAGCTCTGCTTAGCTTGGGACTAGATGGCATTGTGTGTTAGATGTCCGAAATATTTATTTATTATTTATTAATTTGAAATTAACAGCACTATATGTGTGTGGAAGTATATACGGTACTCAAATTAGGTCGCTATTTGTTTTGGCTAATCTCTGGAACGGCTTGACCAATTTGGCAATGGCAAATAGCTGATGTTATGAGGAGTAACAGAAGCTGCTTCTTCTTAGAAAAAAAAATACATAAAACAAATAAATAATGAAAACAATATCCGAATCAAAAGCAACAAAACCTACGGGTAATACCGTGGGGCGCAGCTAGTGAGTATATAATACGAATTATGAATATCGTTTAACTTGAAAATAATGAAGGTATTCATTTCGTAGCTCGTTTTATTCAATTTTGATAATTTCAGAGTCTCGTGTTTTAATAGCATCTAATTATATTATGTTACGTGCAGGGATTAATTATTAAATATATATTCGTTCATTTGTAAGTAAATAACCTTTTATTTATAATAGGTTTTGTAATACAGTGGACCCCCGGTAATCCGACAAACGTTTTGCAGGGCAGTGTCGAACTATCGAAATTGCCGGATTATAGAGTACTGTCTAAGACCCCCTTATATGCCTTAGACAGTACTCTAGTAATGTATACTAGAATACTAGACTATACTCTATGCTACAGTATGAGTAATTTGTCGTAGTATCTTGTAATCCGTAAATGTAAATCGTCCTACGCGACAGAAATTTCATCACCATCATCTAGATGGGTGGCAGTCCACAACTGTGCGATTTTCACGAAACTTTCGGCCGCGCACAACAAAACTGTGGAATGAGCTGTCGCATGCGGTGTTCCCGGACCAATACGACCTACCCGGACCTACGACTTCAAACCTTCAAGAAAAGAGCGTACTCCTTCCGGTAACACACTTGTAACGCCTCTGGTGTTGCGGGTGTCCATGGGCTGCGGTAATCGCTTACTATCAGGCGATACGTCTGCTCGTTTGCCCCCTATATAATAAAAAAAAACCACTGACACAGACTTTCTTTTAAAAAATCGATCTGCTTCCTACTCTGTGTTTACCTAATTACATTCTCTACTCTAGCAAATTTTGTGATACTAAATAACTAATACTATTATAGTACTAATACATATGAAAGTAAAATATTTATCTAACGAATAACCAAAGAACATGACCATCATCAAATAAAATAGCTATAAGCACAAAAAATAAAAACCTTTACGTTTACTGAAATCCGAAGCAAATTTCTCATTACGGGAGACATGTACCTACGCTAAACTTTGTCACTCCGTCTTACCTTGTCTATATAAAAATACATTTCTTTTCAAAGTTTACGAGTCGATTTGACCTTTTATAACATATTTAAGATACTAACATAGATTGGAAGCCTAAATCTTGAGAAAATAAAAATACTGGCACGTAAACATGGACAGGTACTCTTTATTGTTTTTTTTTTAATAGTATTCGATTTCAATATCCTACCTCTAGTATAAACTGAAGAAAGGTTATTAAAAACGGCGGAAAGTCTGAATTTATCCATATTTGATTTAATCAGGCTGGATCTTTTAAAAGTAATTTACTGGTGCAATATCCTAACCAATTGCGAAAATCCCTTGTGAAGTCGCATACACGATAAATAGAAATGTTACGCTTTTAAAACTATTTATCAAATAAACCAATACGCCTTGAGGGTTATATCGAGCGGAAAATTACATGTTTTTGAAATATTCGATAGCTTGATATATTGAAGGAGATTGGGTCAACATTCCGTACATTACAAGTATACTAGATGCCTTCAATTTGTAACAGGCTTATTTGTTTTTTTGTACTTACTTTGTTCTCAGATTTTGTTGTGATATTGTTTCTGTTTCGTTTAAGAATTTATATTATACTTTGTACTTCAATATGCGGGATTCTTAGAATAAAACCTTATGATTTACGGGTTCATATTTTCCGATGATTGATGTTAGAAGATCTACAGTACTCACAAGCACTTGCCTACTAAAGCACTTAGGATATTATATTATATTTTTCCGTTTTTGTTAAAAATAAATGGTTCAATGAATTTGGCTATTATCCACGCAGGTAATACAGACCATTGTTTTACGAAGTATATTTTATTTCAAATTATAAATTATATAAAGTACTTTTTAATTTAAAATATATCTGCAAAGGGATTAAAGTGATTTTAAAAAGCTAAGCATATTTTTCACCAGATTATTTACAGATAATTCTTTTCTATTAGAACTTCGTCTAGACGAATACACTTGTTTAATGAAACTTAGTTTTGACAAATTTTAATTAAAAAATAATATTCAAATTTGATCATTGTTGAAAACTAAAAACAAAAAAAAAACAAATTTTGCCAGTAAGTTGTGAGAAGGTTAGCATTTTATTTTCAGAGGTCACAAATAAGTTGCATTGTTTAAAATCTCAGCGGAATAATAAACAAGTTATTCTTGCCATTGCTTATATCTAAAGAGATAAAAGTCTGAAATGTTATGGTTTAAAACTTGAATTACGGGGAGGCTTTTATTAAACTTCAAAGATATAATGCGGATGGCGTAAAGGTTGACCTTGCAACTTTAGACTGCGGGGTAGGTCACGTGTGTGTGAACTAAAAATTGCTGATCTGAGTCTGAATCTTCTTTGTGTTCTACTTAGGAATGTTCATAAAATCCCCCGTGACATAGGTAATATAATAAAGCAGAAGAGTTTGTTTATTTGTTTTAACTTTAAGTAGTATAAGGTCAATACTAAATAACTTCCTGTAATTACAACATTAACTTTCGATGCACGCTCCAGAAAAATTCAGGAAGCAAAACCCGACGACAGAAATATATTTATAGTTCAGTTTAACTGTAAAATATATTCCGTTTTAACCTAGATGTAGGAAGGTATGGATTAGATTATTTAAGATTTAACTTCAACTTCAATTAAGAAGTATTCAAACTTATTTCCTGACCTTAACAAACGAAATTTAAAGACAAAACTATTTTACTAAACACTTCTACTTTATAATGTTTTTCGGTGCAATCGCGAAAACACTTACATATATTTGACTGTTGCAAAACTACTTTCTCTTTTTGTATCGCAGCCTTTGTGATACAATTACCCTCGCAACTGCGTCTGAGTCTTTTTTTATCTTTGTTGCCGAGGGAGAACCACGCTTCGGCATAAATGGGCCGGCTTGACCGGAGTGATACCACGGCCTCACAGAAAACCGGTGTCAAATAACGCTTGCGCTGTATTTCACCGAGTGAGTGATGATACCGGAGGCCCATACCCCCAAACCCTCCCCCATCCCTCTCCCCATCCCCCAAAGGCCGGCAACGTACTTGTGACGCCTTTGGTACTGCCCATGATACCTCTGCTCGCTTGCCCCCTACACCATTAAAAAAAAAATATCATGCTCGGGTTTTTTAGTCTAAGTGTAATATTAATCTCCCTATCTTAGGTACGCCAAACACAAATTTAAAAACATAGAAATCGGTTAATTTCCATCGGTCGGTCGATTCAGTTAAACGTGACCTGAAAATTATATATAGTATATATTTTAATATAAAAATAATAAGAACCCGACATAGCAAATTAACTTTTTCAAAGGTCTTGCTTTTGTTATTGACCCGCTCATGAAACGAGCATACTAGTTATTTCCAGGCCTGCAACGAGCTTGTGATTTCTGCAGATGTTTGTGGGCGGCAGCAGTCACTTTCCATAAACTGACCTGCTAGCTTCTTTCCCCGCACTACCAAAAAAATGAAATTAACGCGGAGGCTATCTAAATTACGCTCTGTATATATTATAAAAAATAAAAAAAAACACTAAATTCACGAAAATCGTATTGCCTTCTGTGATACGAGGTCGGCTCCATGAAATTAACAGAACAAATCAATTGGAATGTGCTAAAATGTCCATAATCTTTCCCTTTGTTCCGCGTGAGGTGTTTAAACCAGTGGGGGAACTCGAGTCAGGAGTCGGTTTCACAGAAGTGCGCGGGGCGGAGCGTATCTTTCAGCTCTTCAAAATAAGAGTTGCTGGTGATGTTTTAATGATAACGCCTTGTCCGATAGCCGATCTATTACGTTACTCAGACTAGGGCGCTAAGAGGCATCACCGCATATGGTCCCTTGACCGTTATTTAGGTTAGCACGCTAGGAGGCATCATCACATATGGTGCCGTGACCAGGATCTTTAGGTTAAGACGCTAGGAGGCATCATCACACTTCTCTATTTATTCTACAAATGGATTAAATGCTAAATGTATACCTTCACGTACAATATTAACAGGAGTTTCGTTCCGTTCGGTAATTACATTAACATATCGACGCAGGTGGCAGCGCGCAACCCCAACATATCTTGAATATACCGACAGTACTACGAATCGAGTCTATAATGAATTAAAAAAGTAGGAATAGCCACCAAAATAAGGGAGATGAAATTTTGAATTTGTAAAAACTCGTAGTAATTGCCCGATCAAATCTTAAAGCCCCAGCTTACCCACGTGAACCATATTAATAGTTTTCTAAAAGAAATAGTTCTTAAAAATTCTATTTTATATTCTTCTAAGCGGCATTTTTTAATTAAAAAATGGTGAAACGTAATATGACCTAGACGGTCGCCTTTTCGTAAATTAAACAATACACAGAGATTAAAACGAAATGTTTCAGTTCTATTTTACTTTCTTGAATATAAACATAGCTTCTTCTATTAAAAAAACAACTCCTGCATTAGGAATATATTCCTGTGTCCCAGGGAACTTTACAAACATACATGATACGGACACAAAGAACATCTAGACTCAGAACAACAATTAATGAATCACATAACGTGTTTTCTGATGTGCGATTTGAATCCTCAACACCTCAGCGCAGTAGAAGACGTCGTGGCGACCGCTGAAAGTACTGCGCCACATGTGCACTCAACATTAGACCTATATTTCATAAGACTAATAATACGAAATTTTCATTGTCTACAATCTCATAAATATTTTGTCTATTACAAAACTCTTTGAATTGTTAAGGGAGCGTTCAAATATTACGTAACGCAATTTGGGGAGGAGGGGGGTCTCACAAAACGTTACGATGCGTTACAGGGGCGGTTATTTTAAGAGTTTATTAGCAAAAACTAAGAAGAAAAACAATTGTGTGTATTGTAAGCCAAAAATTTATGAAATATAAACATGACACTTGAGTGTTACGTAGCGTTTAGATAGGGGGGTCGAACAGAACAACGTTTCGATGCGTTACAGAGGGGAGGGGGGGTTCAAAAATTTTCAAAAGTTGCGTTACGCAATACTTGAACGCTCCCTAACCTACATATTTGGAAATACTAATAATTATAATGTTTCTATCACATTCTAATTGGGATATGTCTATTGCCTAATTATTTTAACACATTCTAGTAAGAGACAGTTTGACAGCAACATTGCTATACTACATAGCTTTCACTAATCGTTCGCTTCGCTTAAAGCCTATCCGAACGATGTACTTAGTTAGCACTATACGTCGTTCACTCATCGACAATTTAATGTGGCACTTCACAGCTCACTAGCAAACCTAAATCTTTAAGTTATATAATAAATGTTCCATTGTGTTTCTTCGTTTTTAGTCAATATTTATTATATTAACATATTCTAGTAAGAGACAGTTTGACAGCAACATTGCTATACTACATAGCTTTCACTAATCGTTCACTTCGCTTAAAGCCTATCCGAACGCTGTACTTAGTTAGCACTATAAACGTCGTTCACTCGTCGACATCTTAATGTTGCACTTAACACTTCACAGCTCACTATCAAAACATAATCTTTAAGTTATATAGATACATACATTATGTTCCATTGTGTTTCTTCTTTTCTAGTCAATATTACGATGGAATATGACTAAAACTCTCTTTTAAAAATACTTTGTGTGTTCCTCATTGTACTTCATGTAAAGTAAAAAAATATAAAACAAAACTATTGTTTTTATTTTATGAATTTGTTTTTATATTCTAAAAACGTTGCAAATGTATTTTTATTTATATATTTAATTTGACACTGAATCTAAATTATACAGTGTTATTAATTATTACGCTTATTTAGATGACCTAAAAAATAGATTTGCCACAATTAACAAAATTTTCAAAGTTGGAATTCCAGTGACCTTTTCTAATGGCCTAAACAAAGAAAATGAGTTTTTTTATGAATTCTATATAAAATTATAAAGTATGTTGAGTTGAAAACAGCGCGCTATTTTTAATTCACTTCTTTCAAGTACCTAAACTTTTAATTAAAATAAGAAAGGTAAATTAAAAGAAATCAACATCACTTAGGACCATCATTTCAAGTAAGATTCGGAAGATTATTTCCAATCATTAAATGGAATTTTGGAGGCATAACGTTAATTGTCACAAAAAGTTAAATACGAGTATAACGACCACAGTGAAAATTTGTCATAAAATGCGCTCTGAAATTTATTAGGGTAGCTAAGTTTCCAAATTATTACCTCGAGACAAATCTGAAATGAAAACGTTGAATGTCTAGGCTCTAACATGGAGTCTGAATTTAGGGAACATGACATTGATAAAGGAATATCTAAATTGATTTTCGAAAAAAGTTTAAAATCTTATTTTTTTACCCTTTTAGTTCTTTTAGCTAAATTATGCCGTAAATGACATCCTAACATTGATTTTAACGTAATTAACCTTTTTTTTTGTACATACAATTTTCTGTCTGAAATATTGTTTATCCTCTAATATGCCATACAACTGGCAACCCTACCCAGATACAGTATACGAGGGTCGAGGGTCGAGGCCGTTACCAGCGATGTGAGAAATCTGAGTGCAGTTGAACTAGGAGCAACTCCACATAATGGTTCGTCGTGAACAAAACTTCAAAATACAGCGATTTCGTCGTTTCTCATTATACTGACGCACGAAAATGCTTTGGTAATAACTACAGAGCGCTTGTAACAATATAAAATATTTGTTTCAAGTTCTGATATTTAAAGAAGAAATGCGAAATAAAAAAATATTTTAGAGTAATAAAAATTTTAAATAATAGAAAGGAAACAGGGGGAGGTAAGAGATCTCCGACCTCCATAAGCGCAAGCCTGAAGGTGGCAGATGAGGTCATATGCCATCCTAGCAGAAGCAGGCTTGGGTGGGAGCCGCGCTTGCTCTACAACGCTCGCGCCCCATATTTTGGGGACACCAACTGAAACATCGAGATTTCCACACGGGAGAAGGCCATCTACAAACTGTAGGTGGTTCGAGGTACATTGGGGTTCCAGGGTTACCCCAGACGGCGTGCGGTTTTAGTCGTTTCGAGACCGACATGACACCATGCCAGGAGGTGGTATCAGAGGGGATTTCCGCTCGAAAACAAAAGGTGGAGCTAAGAAATTAGTTATTTTTTTCGATCGGCCACTCAAAACAAATCTAATAGATTCGAAAGCTGTTGATAAAAACCGTAACAGTATCTTTAGTATCATGTTTTTATGGTGAACGTATTTTTCATTCCGCAAATCTATAGTAAAATATTATAAAGTATTTCAGTATTCAGTCCATTAATTAAAAAGTGTTGTCCTTTAGAAAAAACTTGTTACGTGTGCAGTCGTGAATTTTATAAACACGAGCATTTGTTCTGGCATAAATTCAGTTGTTCTGATATAAATATACATATAAGTATGTTTATCATCAGTTTGGTTAACATGGTACAGGCTCTGCTTAGTTTAGGATCATTCAGCCGTGTGTGAGAAAATGTATGGAGTTATTCATTAATGGCACCTTTACCTCCACAATTTAAATTGAAAGTTGTTCCGAAGGCCGCCGTGTGCCGCCGACAGTCGATAATACTCGTATTACGAGTATCTTCATCGTTAACCTTCCTCAGTGAAAACCAAGGTGCGTCATAGTATATTAGTATTCATTCACCGTTCCCTTCAGGATATTACAATCTGGAATGAAGTAGAAATGTCTTTAAGTTAGATGTTATTGTGGTCTTAATGGCTTTGAAGAAAAGCGGTATCACCTAGGGCAGATTCTTTAACCACGATGATGGTAATAATTAAAATAAATAGTTTGGACTTCTGACACCATTTTGAAGCTGAGCAGAGCTTGTACTAACGAAAGCTAGATAGATTGACAGAATACTAATGTACTTTTTTGTAAATACCTACATCCATATTATACATATAACAATAGAACAGCCAAACTCGGAAACAAATATTTGCAGATCATACAACTTGAAGTGTACAGGTGTTGAATAAAATTGCTTTTTGAAGTGAGTGTAGTGAAATTTGTGGCATATTATTGTAAAAAGTATGTCAACTCATTTTATCGTAAAACTCGATTATAACAAGTCAATTACTGTGTTTTAAAAATGAGCCTATGAATCAATTATGTAGTAGCTGAAATTAATTAAAAATCTTTATCGTTAAACAAATTGGCGGGGTTTATCTATCGTAGCCTTTTGGATCCTTTGAGGTGTGTAATTGTTAACTAAAATTTTAATAATATTGTGTTAGTAGTCTTATAAATAACAGTATCAGGCTTGTTAAGTTTAATCATTCTGGTATTATAAAACTTATTTTTAAATTTTGTATTTATGCTTGTATGTGTAGCTGTAAAAGTCAATAATTCAATTATTGCTTTTTCTTTTTAAAAAAACACAACTCCCGACTTAAGAATAAATCGGGGGACTTCACAAATATACATGTGTGGCGGCCTCCACATACAAAATAACATACTGCAGCGCCATCTACCGAAGTTACACTAAACTACGAAGTAACGCACTACACGGAGTAACTACCAATCCTGAATCGCGCAATAGAAGTTCTCGCGCCTATTATCATATATACAACCTCCCAACATGCCCAACACATGAAACAAGTCTCTGAATATCAAATTTTGAATTATACAAAGTGTTCTTCTCCGTGGGAGAACCACGCTTCGGCACGAATGGGCCGGCTTGACCGGAGTGACCACGGACCACGGCCTGACAGAAAACCGGTGTGAATTAGCGCTTGCGCTGTGTTTCACCGAGTAAGTAAGGATACTGAAGGCCCATACCCCAACCCCTTCCTCCACCCCCTCCCTATTCCCCAAAGGCTGGTAACGCAATTGTGATGCCTCTGGTGTTGCGGATGTCCATGGGCGGCGGTAATCGCTTACCATCAGGTGATACGACTGCACCCATAAAAAAATACAACACTGGAGCAATAGCCGGCTAGATTTAATCTTATTCTGTTTATTAGCATCAAAACAAGAATAAATTATTCATAAAAAGTTCTACAGAGAACCGTTTGCGACCTAATTAAGTAATTACTGTGTAACAGTTACTGTTAGACCTTGTACGAACGAAGCTAGTATTAAAGAAAAAGATGAAAGCAACTTTAATGTTTAAGCTTGCTCTATAAATAAATTGATATTTCGGACTTCTTACACACAACGCCATCTAGTCCCAAACTAAGCAGAGCTTGTGTCATGGATACTAGACAACTGATATAAACATACATAATTTTTTTTTGTAAATACATATATATTATACATAGAGAACACCCAAACTCCGAAACAAATATTTGTAGATCATACAAACATTTGGTCCGACCCGGGAATCGAACCCGAGACCTCAAGCTTAGCAGTCGCATACGCTACCACTACGCCACCGAGGCAGAAAACTGAAAAAGGAATTATTTGTATTTCAGGAATTAGAAAACCATTACCATTACGACATGGATCTCTTTACCAAGGTGTCAAGAGAAATTCCACAGCAATATATATTTTAAAAACAATATTTTTCATTCGGTATATCACAGACACACTCGTGAGTAGAAACATACAACTTTTTAATTACATAAAAAGGGATAACCCGGGGAATCGAACCCGAGACCTCAAGAACCTCACTGAGCCATAGAGGCAGTCGATGTCTATGTGTCTATCGTATCTTCTTTAAGAATGGTATTGTAGTTCTGTACATAATAGCAGAAACATAATAAACCAACTCAGTGTAAAGGTTTTAAAAAGCGGCTCTTTCTTCCTTATGCCAAGTGTACAAGTAGTAAATATACATATACTCTCTTAAACTTTCGCATTTATAATTTTAGTAGGATACGAGTTAGAGTTAGTACTATATCGTAGGAGAGCCGCGCTTCGGCATGAATGGGCCGGCTCGACCAGAGTGTTACCACGGCCTCACAGAAAACCGGTGTGAAATAGCGCTGTGTTTCACCGAGTGAGTGAGGATACCGGAGGCCCATACCCCAACCTCTCCCTCATTCTCCCTTCCCTTCCCCCAAAGGTCGGCAACGCACTTGTGACGCCTCTGGTGTTGCGGGTGTTCATGGGCGGCGGTAATCGCTTACCATCAGGCGATACGCCTGCTCGTTTGCCACCTATTACAAAAAAAAAAAAAAATACCGCAAGGTTAGTTTTTTATACATCAAATAGTTACTCTTGAGCACATAATCCGACAATACCAAAAAAAGGCAAAACTGTAATCAAAAATTTAGTAAAAAAACGTTTAATAAAATATTAAAGGGTAAACAATAAACACATGCTTAAGCTAAACATTTTAAAGGCCATTCCGGATATCAAAAGCACATAAAAGAGATCATAAAAGCTAATTCTGGCACACTTTTATTAAACACCGCTCAAATTATCTTAAATATGTAAACGGTATATTTTAAAGGGGATTAAAATTACTTATCCCGTTCAATTTGGGCCAGAAAATCCCTTTACGAGGTTTAGATCTAATGGAATTTAAATGTATATGTATTTACGTCATGGACTAACAAATGATTTTTTCACGAAATTGGCCAACAAAAATACCGCTGTTAATGGTCCACGCAATATATTTTCTCTGATGACTTTTATGACTTTATTCGCAAGGTTTTATGAAAACCTTTGAATTCATTTCCTGTTTTAATTTTACCTTTACATTATATGGCTTTCAGGAGTACTTTTAAAATGATTCTAACCATAAAGTATCTAGTTTTATTTCAATAATATCGTAGAGGAAGATGCTTATTTTTTCTTTGAAACGACTTCACCGGTCACTATGGATAAACTATATAGCTACTTGAACTACAGCGCGGTGACGTAGCCAGATATGGTATATGTGTTTAGTGTGTATGTATATAGGTATTTAACAGCTTCATTGGTCTAGCGGTTAGACATGCGACTACCTATCAAGAGAGCTCGGATTCGACTTCCGGGTCGGGCCAAAAATTATGGGAGTTTGTTACAATAAATTCTTATTAACGGAACAAAGTATATTTATGTACGAGTATATATGTAGCGTCAGATGAACGTTTGTTACTTGCGCTCACTGTTTCTCGTATGACCCAACTACAAAAATGTATTGCGTCATTGTTTATTTACCTCAATAAATAAAAAAAAAGTTAGGAAGTTTGGCGTTCCAATCCTCTGCCACAAAGAACATGTTAAGCCGTCGGTCCTGGTTGTCATAAACATCAATGGCAATCGTTATTGGGTAGTCAGTGCCCTCAAATATACTGACAACTAATTCAACCTTATAATTCAGTTCACCCTCAGAGCTACAGAGGTCTGATGCTGTCTACGGAAAATCTGACATTTAGGGTAAAACCGGTTGAACTACTAGCCGACCCCAAATAATCTTAATAATAATAAAGGCTAGAAAGATGCGTGTATGTTTTAGACGTTTTTAGATGCCCTCTCTTCACAACTTTTTTTATGCCACGTGATAACATAACCTGGAAAATCAAAGAGAACTATAGCTAAACCTTTGTAGTTTAGTTTATAAACTATACGAAATCATAATCTTTAAACTACCTATTTTATATTCTACCAAATCGTATAATAATAGAACTTTAGTATGATCACTTAATATTAATATTTTGATAGTAATTTCCATTCCTTTAAGCAAATCAAACTTGTTACCGTTCTTACACAGTTTCTACCTCTGTTTTTTATTTTTTCATTTGAATAAATATGTGTATAACCGTCCTATAATTTTAATATACATAATTGACGACCCGATAAAGTATAACATCATATTTCATTTGGCCTCGAAATATCCAGATACGCAATGCCTATAATTTACGATAGCGATAAACAGGGTTCAAAGTTAAAGACAATTTACCCAAAGCAACTTTTACTCACGCAATGTTATTACTTCTAGAAATACCAATGTAAAAGAAACCGGAAAATAATCGTAAAATATTCAAACGTTTTTTAAAGAAACTTAAATTAGAAATAAGTAAGAATAGATTAAGTTTTAATAACACTAGAACTTAGCATTGCGTGCGAATCAAGAGTCGGGCTATTTTTCTCAAGGTTTTTTACTACTTTTCAGCAGCAATTAAGTTGGTTACCTTGGATTTATGAGGAGGTAGCCCGTCTGCCTTGTCCTCCTCGGCCTTCTATTACGTCTGTACGTGGTTATAGATGACAAAAAAGTAATAAACATTAACATATTTATTAATAAATCTTTAACAACTGGCCAATCATACCACCGTCTGGTCAGCGTGTTAAAGTGGATTAAAACTTCATTGCCAAGGGGTACCCTAAGTCCAACGGTGGTTTAAGGCTGTTGATTTAATCTATATGCCATCATAAGTCTCTGATACCTAATATTTTACATTCGAAAGTAACTATCTGTCCGTTAAGTTTTCACGGCTAAACCACTGCACTGATTTCGATGAAAATTTATCATGGAGATACTATAATTCTTGAGGAAAGACATAGCCTAGTCTTTACCTCGTATAACCAACATTCACGCAAACGCAGACAAAAGCTAGTACCATATAATTTAGCTCATTCAAAAACTTATTACACAAGTATTCAAAGCACTAGCCTTCGTAATCGTAATCACGAAATCTTATCAGTTTAATCACTTTAAAAGCTTACACCCTGATAGTAAGAGTATATCGCCACTGTAACTCTGCATATCACAGGTGAACCAGGTGAGAGACAGCGTGAATGATAGATAGTAACCGAGACAGTATATCAATCTTACTAGTAAGCTGGTGTCGCGTATGATAGACGATGCAGAGGCACGTGTCCTTATTTTTTACAACACAACACAACGCACTTGGGAAAATGTAAGAATATAAAATACATTTACAAAACAGGAAAAATATCACGGCTTTAATAATCTTCAATTTATGCATATGAAAACTAAGTATTCCCTGCGGCTCCACCAGTATGTATGTATATAGATTATTGTGGTAAAGAGAAGTCCATGTCCTTCTTCAAGCGTAAAAAGCAGACCTACAGACAGAAATTTAGAGTTACTTTCGAATTCATAATTAACTTGCTTTATGTACGCTGCAAACACTTAGAAATTGGTTTTTATCTATTTTTCACATCACTTGTTCTTGATTCTTCATCAACGCAATCATTTGTCGTCAACGAAGCGTGACAAGGTATAGCTAGTTAGTAAAACAAATATCCATGTAATGATATCGGCTATACTATTTGTAATTCATACGATTAGATTACGTTTACCACAATATGATGAAATTAGAAACATTTATCAATAGATCATGTCTTTCCATTAGGCATTAAGACTCAAAGCTCTCTTCCAGAAAAGCTTTAAACATTCAAGCTTTTCTGGAAGAGTATTGAAAACAAAACAAACAACACTTTTAGTTACCAGAAAAAACATATTTATCATTTCCTCCCAAGAGAAAATCATATTGCTGCAGGCGAAACCTTTTAAAGGACGATGTTTTCTATAACATATTGACTGAAATTAGCTGAGTTTCATTCGCACTACGAGATAAAACACTAAAATTTCGTCATTTTCAGGAAGTCAAGAATCTTCGTCATGAACAGTCTTTATAGAGCACTGCTGGACATAGGTCTCTCCTTAAAAAGAAGGTTTTAGCCAACTATAACACTCTGGCCAGGTAAGTTAGTATTGGGTTTGTTGTCTTGAGTAGTTAACTCCCCTTTTTTGTACGGAAATCCTCTCGTATACCACCAACTGGTGGTTATGTCGGACCGACTAAAAACTGAACACCGTCTCGGGTACTAGAAGCACCCTCGGAAGGAAATCTCTGAAACCCCGACGTACCTCGGGCCCCCTGCTGTTAATAAGTTTCGTAGTTTACTCCCCTAGTCACCTTTTACGACACCCACAGAATGAAACTGGGTGGTGACTGATATTCTATCTTCGTTATCAGTCACTACTCGGAGTCAGAATACATTAAAGTAAGTACTTTAAAGACTTGCTTAATAACCTTATTTTAAAACTACTTACATTGACTTTAAGTTATTTCTAAATAACTTAAAAGTAACTACCGCCAAGTTATTCAGAAGTTTCTTACTGATGACTCATTTGAAAAGCTGATTTGTATTCGACAAACAATTTCATAATAACTTTATCTGAACGTAGTAAACAAGCTTGGGGTATTACCTTGGATAATTATATTTGCTGGGTTTTCTATCTTTAGAATGTTCTTTTTATTAACAAGCATAAGTAGGTTTTTAAAAAATAAAATAAAATTTGACAATATAATCGAAACAAAGAGAATTTTGAGAAAGTTGTTTACGTTAGTAAGGGTATATGATGATGTTCATATGACAACTTGATGATTATCTTTTTTTGACAACAAAAAAAGATAATCTACTATTTGACAACAAAAAAAGATAATCTATAACTGGAATACAAATACTAGGTTTGACCGCAAATAAATTAAAACAAAGCTCAGGAAAAAGAAGAGAAATAACTGTTTCAAATGTTTGTATTACATTACTAATATAAAATAGTTCTCCATTTTGTCCGTTAGTAATTTATTTCAGAAGTATGAGGATGTTACGAATTTTCGAATTCGTATAAACCGTTTACCTAAAAGAAACATGAGCAATATCAATTTCAAAAATGGACGAGGCCTTATATGTTGACATGTTCATTTGAAAAATTACGACCATTAGTAATAATAAAAATGAGTACAATACATCATGGAACGAAAAGTATAAATGTTTTTGCATTAAAAAGTACAATTTTGATGTTGAATTCACAATTGACTAAAATTAAGTTTGTTGACAATTGTCTAGACTTGAGGTATCAAAGCAGCGATAACGATTAAGTAATCTAAGAAAGAATATGTGTAACGACTTAAGGTACCTACATCAAAAAAAGTGAAAGCTAAAGTGGTTTACGACCGATTAGACTTTGAATCTTAAGTGGTTATTTATTTTTACTAACGTGGCAGTGGGCTGATCATATTAGCCGCAAAACAGTTGGAGTAAACGCGTTCTAAAGTGGAGACCGTTACTTATCAAATTTATTGTATGAACCGCGCCCTCTGGTCAGGTGGCGTGATATAGAATCGTCAGGAGCTTGATGCAAGAAGCGGAGGAACGAACCAAATTAAGTGTAATTGAAATGATTAGTTTCCAACAGTGACCTGATTAGGAATATTACTTGTGACTCGAATGTAGGACTTATTACACCAACTATAGAAAATAAATCTTCTAATTCAGATGTTAGCTTTCGTACGAATTTGGTCTCTTCGATGATGTGTGCCAAAAAGTTATAAATTAAAGCTTCTTTTGTAATTTATACTCTCGAATGCCGACAGGCATTTGGTGGAACATGTTTCAATACATTTTAGAATCAAACTCACTTGTTAAGTACAATATGTTTATTAAGTTTACTCCTGACATTATCAAAGGTAACTGGTTAGTATTTACATCTAAAACTTACTAAAATAGTGACATAAGTACAAGTGATTTTAGATTAATTAATTCCTTAGTTTTATTTCATCTTGTTGCTCGTTTCCTTAGTTACATAAGATGATGTACAATGTGAACTGTGATAAGAATTAAACACCAATTGTTTCTATTGGCTGATTGTCGGTTTCCTGAGCAGTTATTAAGAGTTCTCCCAGTTAGTTATTCTGTTGAGACCTGTCCACATATTCAAGATGCAAGTGTTTTTTGTATCAAATCTTTATCTTGCAATATTGGCTAAAATTTTGTTTTGAATACGTCACTTTCAGTGTTCAGATGACATAATTTCCTCAGTTTGCCATTTATTAAGAAGAAAAAGAAGACATAATTTCCATATTATTGTTAGTTTTCTTATAACGTTTTAAAATGTCAGCTTGACTAGGGAATCAGATCAAAAGATCCAATATCTGATCATCATAGACCAGATCAAAAATAATAAATAACCACTCCGGTAAGAACCTAGAGAAATAAAATTAATGGATTTTATCAGATTTAATCAAAGTGATTGGATTAAAACCGGGTTGTTTCCAAATCTCAAACGTTACATGTTTCTCGTTACGGTGTTTTCTTTTTTTTGTAGTACCATTCGACGTGAACGTTTCCGTGATTTGATGCAGCTGATGCAGAAATACGTGATTCGTTGGTAATAGTCTAATTCAATGTGTCGGACTGACAATATGCCAGTATGGTATGAAGAAACAATGTATTTTATATATTCCTATTAAGATGAGAATGTATTTTATAAATTCTTATTAAGATGCATCAAATAATACTCGTATGCGCTTTTATTTGAGGACTGACTGACTGAGGAGTTGTTAAATATTTAATGAAAACAAAATGCAACTAACAGTTTTGTTAGTAATTTTTTTTCATAAATTATGACTTGTAGTTCATCATTGTACTTTTTATTTTAAAAGACAACTCCCACGTTAGGAATATACATCCAGACTAATCCTTAGTCGCAGGTACTTTACAAACATACAAAAAGCGGACACAAGGATACAACACCGAGACTGGGAAAGGTTGAATGACACATAGTAGAAATACCCAGGTATTATTACGGAACATTATGCAATACCATTTTTTGCATTTTTTTTTTCCATTCTTTTTTATTATATAGGGGTAAACGAGAAGTCCTGTCGCCTGATGCATCACCAGAGGCGTTACAAGTGCGTTGCCGGCCTTAATTGGTACGTAACTGCTTGAGTTTCTAACAGGATATGGCCACTCTCTGTTTGATATTTTGACCGATTTCCAAATCTGTGTCTTCCGTCAAGCCACAAATGCCGTATAAAAGATGAAAAAATTAGGCACAGAAATATGGTGTTCTCCTAGCCGATTACGGTCGCGGCGAACAGTCTCAACGGAGATCAGCCAACTATGCATAAGATATTATAGTGCACAAGTGTGTGCGCGAACACAGGTGCACTCTCTGTCCCCTCACTCTTATAATCGAACTTGTAGAGAGATCAAGCGCAGGACCGACAGCTTTACATGCTCTCCGAGGCACGGGGTGCAGACCCTAACTTCCAAACTACGAGCTGTTATTAGTATTTCTGTAATCCGAAAAACTCAATAACACTTTTGGCCCGACCCGGGATCAGAACCCGAGATCTCTTGATAGGCAGTCGCATACGTCAACCACTAGACCAACGAGGTAGAGGAAAAACAGAAATATACTGTAGGCTGAAATAGCATTACGACTATCTTGCCTGGGAAGTCCACGTAAAACTAGCCAACCTGTAGTCAAAAGCTTGTAGTGTTATTAAGGGTATTTGTGCAATAATTTATTCTAATGGATCTCAATTCAATTGGTTGGGCTTTACTAAGGCTCAAAGGGTTCTCGGCCGTTCAATAAATATGGATATATTTTTAAATATCTACCCGTTGTTAGATGTCTTTGTAGTTATATTATTAAAGGACTCGAAAAGTTAGCAGGAGGCTGTTAAGAACAATGATATTCATAAAGTCACGACTCGACGACGACGACGGTCACTTATATACCACTACATAATTATGTATTCAAAATCACTTCACTTGACCAATATATTTTTTTTTTATTGAATTGAGGGCTAACGAGCAGACGCATCACCTGATGGCAAGCGATTACCGCCGCCCATGGACACCCACAACACCAAAAGCGTCACAAGTGCGTTGCCGACCTTTGGAGGATGGGGAGAGGGAATGAACCGGAAGCCCATACCCCAACCCCTCCCCGGGTCTGGGTATGGGCTTCCGGTATCCTCACTCACTCGGTGAAACACAGCGCAAGCGCTATTTCTCACCGGTTTTCTGTGAGGCCGTGGTATCACTCCTGTCGAGCCGGCCCAAAATATATACATTAGCACTGTAATTTGATTCACAAGTATATATTTATATATTCAACATAAAATATAGAACACCGATCTTTTTTCTGAATAAACTTGCTACAATTCTATACAAAGTCACGACCTTCTTGAATCACTCCTCATTCAATTTTATAGAGGTCCTGAGACATTATTAACGAAAACCGATATATTAAATCACCATCAACCTATCTAAACAAGTTTAAACATGACCAGAATTCGAAATTGAATATGGGCTACCTCTTTTTATGCATACAAATATTATCTTAAGATATTGAAATAGAAAACTAATAGTAGTTACAGCCTATCTTTATGTAGGTATCTTTATATAAATGTATCCTAAACACTACTGTTAAAACTTGTAATAAAATCATATGAATGCAAATCATGCGTGCAATAATATTTATCAAAGATAAGTGTTTCAGATCTACAAAGCTTCTAAATTGACACAGGTGTAAACGTTTTCAAGTAATCCATACTTAAATGACAATATTACACATTCGAAAGTGACTGTCTGAATGACTGTCTATAACCCTTTCAATACTAATCTGCTGCACCGATTTCAATGAAATTTGAGGCATGAAAATGCATTGATTTTTGAGGAACGCTAATCTTTACCGCGATAGCCGACATAAATGGAGTCTCCTCTTACCATCATGTACCTATGTTTATTTCTAGTCAGTGAAATATATCATAAGCAGAAGTCGCGAGAGCCGACTAAAGGAGGACAACTAACTATATGTTTTTAAAACATTTTTGTTTTTGTAATATTGATATTGTTTTGTTAGGTTGAAGAGGCAGTTGGGAAAGGATGTTTCGGAGAGCACCTGTGTCTGATCCGAGCTCTTTCGACAGCTACTTCGAAGCCGGTCGACCCTGCCTATGCCTTTAGACGATTTTTTCCCTATTTGGATGGAGCCAGCGTCGCGACAAGGGGGTGGACGTGGGATTTGGAGGCGAAAGTTCTCACTGAAGTTTAAGGGTGGGCGGGCGGATAACGGTTTTCAGCCTTGGAAGAGATACGCAAGTGGCGTGAAGCCCACTGTCGAGGCACGATTACTTTGCTTGACGTACGCATGTGCCGTACGGCGCCTAATCAGAGAGTTTATCAGCAGACGGTGCCTGCGTCAGTGCGGGCAGACGCTAGGAGGGTTCCGGATGTCGGAATAACAGTAGCTCCCGGGTCCCTCCCATCTCAGGTGCAGAGTGGCACACCGTGTGGTTTTATTCGGTCCGATTCCGACAGACCTCCCCGCCGCAAACCCCAGGTGGGTGAAGGTCCGTTGGGATTTCCACACGTAAAAAGTGGTGTTGTTAGGTTGGCTAATTACAGAAAAATTTAATAAATAAATAATAATAAAAAAAGAAGGTCCCTTGAATAGCGGACTGCATAAGTTAACTGATTTGATATTATATGGATCTCAGAACTTATAACAGTAAAAGAACTAGTACCTAGTTCAAAACCATACTATTCAGACTTTTGAATATTGGAAATAATATTATTTATATTAATAGAATATCCTAAAACAATATTGCCAGTCTGTTACTTTGCTGTTGAATATTAAAATATGGTAACAACATTCTACCGTCCTGTAATATTTTACAAAACCTAGACTTTTATGTATATTGTTCACATTTTGTTGATCCTGTTGCTGTATAATGATAATTATTTTAGCAATAGTAAGCCACGTTATTTGTGAGTGTCATGAATCATGATTTTCATGTTAACCCGAAAAATGAATACTGTGGTATCCCGACGTACACGCAGACGCAGCCGCGGACAAACTCGTGTATACATGTAGATAAAATACTTTCTACTTATTTTTAAAGAAATATGGTAATGGGAATACATGGAAAGAAATATGTTGGAGTCATTCGTTTTTTTCATTTTATATAAGACAACTCTGACACTAGGAACATTTACATAACAACAGGCACAAAGAACACCTAGACTCAGAATAACAATTTATGGATAACACAAAGTTTTGACCAATGTGGGCTCTGAACATGCCGCGCAATGAAAAACGGCTATAACCGGTAAAACCACTAGCCTATTCTTGCAGTCAAATTATATTTATTTATTTATTGTTTTCATAATTTCATAATTTAAAGTTTACAATTGTATAATATACACCAAGCCCCACACTGGGTTTCCCTGTGTCGTGGGGATAAGTATCTTCCTTACAATTAAGAAACATAAACAAAGAAGAGAAAAAAAGAAACAAAGTGGGTATATGTGCCGTGAGTGTGCGTGTAGCTGAGTGCGTGTGTATGATTGTATGTGTGTGGGTGTGTGTGTGTGCGATTGTGTGTTTGTGTGCGTGTGTGGGTGTAGGTGTGCGTGTATAGGTGTGTGCTTACATGAGTGCCCACATGTCGGTGTGAATGGGGTGGGTGTGAGTGTGTATATGTATTTATTGTAAGACTTGTATTTTGTTCGTTGTAGCTTTTGCCCTGTTAACACTGGTATACTGTTTTTTTACAGGTATTCCTATTCACGTAAGTCAAACGTAGAAAGTTAAAATTTTAAATAATATGTTCTTAAAAAGAAATGGAAAGATGTAACCGACATCTATTATATTTAATATAGGGTGCGTCGTCGAACAGTGAACCAGCTGTTTTTCTAAGTCATATATCTTGTTAGAAAATAAAGATAAGAACATGATTTAGGTGTCATCGTTTAGGTAATTTTATAAGGTGTCTTAGTTATAGACTACAGAAAGATCAAAGAATTAATTTTTTTTTTTTTTCTTTTTATTTATCACTTAAAACAATATTACAATATTTAAAAATTAGCCATAACACGATAAACCTCTAGGGTTTGTGTTGTGTTACACAGTTATTCTGTATCGCATATTTACAATGTTTATACACTATCTGTAAGCGTGTGTTGATAATACACGAGAGCTAGATACATGCCTCCCAATGGGACCAATTCAATATCTAAAACAGATTCGATCCTTCGTCCAAGAAATATGCCTTTAATTTAGTTCTAATATTACTCTGTGTAATTTTATTAATTAAATCCGGCGGTAGCTTGTTTATAAGGCGAGGGATTATGTAGGTAGAAGTTCTTTCGCCCTACGTGTTGCTTGCGCGCACTGTACGCAACCGGTTTTGAGCCGCCGCTCTAGTATACACAGTATGTTCCGTGACAATTTTTAATTTACTATTAAAAAAGTTTTCTTTTAAAATGGCAAAGTTAAACTTAGTTTGGACAGGTAATAATTTACAATGTTTAAACAGGCCAATTTCGTCGTTATAAAATAATAATTTAATTTTTGGGGATACAATTGTCTTTAATATTTTCAGTTGTAAATGGTAGATTTTTTTAACATAACTATTATATGTGCGACCATAGCTACTAAGACCGTACTGGATATATGATTCTGCCAATGAGTGATACAACATTATTTGGACCTTAAATGAGTCCTTAAATATATACCCTTAAGGATAACAATGTTGGCTAGGAATTGTCGCAACTTATTACAAACATATTCAATATGTTTACCCCAGTTGAATTGACTGTCTATTACTAGACCAAGGTAAGTATGTGTCGCAACAATCTCTATGGGTGGACAGCTACACGCATCTTTTCGGCATTTATGCAAGCAGCTGTGAGTGTGAGCAATTAATGCAGAGCTGATAGTTTGCCGCTGATACGGTGATTTAATAACTAGCAATTTAGTTTTGTTTGAATTAATTACCAGTCCTGCATCATGGCACCATCTTAGTAAGGTATCAAAATCTGTTTGTATCTTTGCAAGTGCCTTTACAGGGTCCTTGTCAGCCACTACAATGCAGGTGTCGTCAGCAAACTGGTAGCATGTACCCTTCGTGATGCAGTTGTGCATATCGTTCACATAAGATACAAAGTGTAATGGGCCTAAGACCGATCCCTGGGCAGTGCCTTCTGTGGCTGAGATTGTATCACTGAGCACGTTTTTTATTTTTACTGTATAACTGCGGCCTGTCAGATAGTTTTGACACCATGTTAATAAAGGCCCCCCTATGCCACAGTTACCAATTCTATTTATTAATTTGTTGTGGTCCAAAACATCGAATGCACGGGAAAAGTCTATGAAGAGGGCCAGTACTATTTTTCGCGAGTCTAAATGTGTATTGACCTCATCTGTGAATGCAGACAGTAAATCACTGGTTCCTTTCCCTTTTTGGAATCCAAACTGACTTCTGTATATTATATCATGCTTTTGGTAAAAACTTTGTATTTGATCAGCGACAAATTTCTCAACTATTTTATCTATAGTAGAGAGAAGTGTTATAGGACGATAGTTCAGATAGTCATTTTGTTTTCCCTTTTTAAATACGGGTCTTACACATCCTTTTTTTAACTCATCGGGATAGAGACCAGATCTTACACTACTATTTATTAAGTTGGATATAGCAATTGAGATGTCATCCCCTATGCATTTAATATCTGCAGCTTTAATGTTATCAATACCTGGTGACTTATTTGGATTTAAAGTTTTTATGATTTTTTGTATTTTGCTAGCTGTAGCTTTTTGAAACAACATACTCGAGTTATTTGGTTCATGATAATCTTTTGGGTTCAACAATAAAACATTGCACTTTGGGATGATAGTTTTAACAGATTTGTCAAAACCATTTGCGAAATTCTCAGCTATTTGTTTATTTGTGAGCCCTTGAGCATCAAATGCTTTCAGAATGGCGTCGTCTATTGAATGTTTAACACGACCAAGCATTTGATTTATAATCTCATATATTTTTTTAGGATTTCGAAAATTATCTTTTATATTGTTAATATAGTATTCATTTCGTTTACGTTCTAAAACTTTATTTGTTTTATTTCTGATTCTATTATACTGTAACCTTACGCTTTTGTCAAATGGGTTGTTTTTCCACTGTTTAAATAGTTTGTCGCGTTTTTCACAAAGTCGTGTTATATTTCCATCAATCCAAGGAACCTTATAAAATTTATATCCATGTCTAAAGGTTTTGTTTGATGTTGCGTGTTTATTTGCATTGTAAAACGATTTTTTAATGAAGTTATATATCTCATCACTATTACTCATATTATTAGTTTCCGTCCATTTCACTTTTTTTAATTCCTTATAAAATAAATCATAGTTAATAACTGGGCCTCGAACACACTGTATACACTTTAGCGGCGTAGCGTCGACGCATGTAAACAGAATCGCCCTATGATCGGCCAGTACTACGTCAAGCACCGCGGAGTATGGACTCGCTTTGGGGAATCGCGCAAATATATGGTCATTGCACGTTCTAGATATTAGGTTTAATTTTGGTTCTATTCTCGTAAAATCAGTGATTCCGCAGAGCAGTCCGTACCCGCTCAGTGTTTCTAAGTATGCATCTATAGAAGCTGTTACACATTTTAGGTCTAAATTTGTGTCCCCGATGAGGATGAAGTGTTTCTTATCGTTGAACCCATTGATACATCTATCTAGCTCTCTCACAAAGATATGTTTGTTAGTTGATGGAGGCCGATATATTGCAAACAGAACGACGTCCTGTTTCGAGGGCAGTTTCAAAATACCGGTTATACTTTCAAATGTACTGGATTTTGTGTGTATTGTGGTAAACTTTAAATGGTTTTTGACATAGATAATTATTCCACCGCCTCTTTTGTTAGTTCGTAGTTGTACATGCATATTATATCCAGGTATATGGTATAACTGAGAAATATTTTCTGAGATACCGGCCTCTGTAAGCACTATTACATCCAGTGGGGTTGAGCAATTATCTACCAACTGCAATAACTTAGTGAAATTTTTTATCAGTGATCTTATATTAATATGTAGACATGAAAATTGTACATAACTATTAGGAGGTAGTAATTGAAAGAATTTATTTAGTGAATTACAATTATAAATTTCTTTAATCTGGCTAGCCATAGCTTACTTTGGACATAATGTGTTTAAGATTAGTACATACCGTCAATGGAAGAGATTGGATGTTAAATGTGTACATTTATGTATTTTTGAACCTGATCTATGTCTCGGATTGAGCGAATGTGATATATTTTACTATTACATGTTTTTCTAGCAAATACCTTTCCATCCTTGCACCATATAAACTGACACGAGTTACTTAATTTAGACTTAGCATTATACAAGACTGTCTTCGTGTGTTTTGTCAGGGCTTCGCGTATTGAGATTCTTTGCTCCACTTTTTCTTTAGGAACATTTACTAGGAGTACTCCCGTTGTAAGTCCTTTCTCTTTTCCAGCCTCAATCCATTGATTCCGTGCCTCTTTTGTCTTCATCTCCACAATGATTGGTCCCGGTTTTTCTTTGGTACCTGGTTGACGCTGAAACGATTTAATATCCCGCGTGTTTACATTCAAATTTAGAGCAATTTTTTCTAGCAGTGGGTTAACGTTTTGGAAGGTTATTTCTGGTAAACCTGCGATTTCTAAGGAAGAAGAGAGTGTTATTTGCTCCATTGTCTGTATTTGTTGTTCTAGCGTGGATACCCTTAATTCTAGATTAGTTTTTTTATTGTTCAGATCTTGATTTTTATTCTCTAATTCTTTAATTTTTACATCCTGATTTTTTGTAGACTGTTCCATAGTATGTAATTGATCACTCATAAACTCCAGAGCAGTCTCCAGGGAACCCAGTTCTTCCTTGAATGCTTTCTTGACTTCACGGCTTATATCTTGTACAAGCTTTCTCGTATCAATCGCTGGAGGATCACCTCGAACACTTGCCTCGGAATCGTCGTCTTCGCAGTCCTCCTCAGGAGCCATGAAAGAAGATCTACGAGGCAAATTTTTTAAACAGTCCTCACAGCTCCATTCAATTCCTTGGGAACTACGTAGGGTATTTAATTGTTTATTAGAAAGTTTTACACAGACTGCGTCGGCATGAACCACCTTCTCACACCTGCTACATTCCAAGCCCGGTGCTTTTTTTGTAATATTTTTCTTACATTTGAAACATTTTTTTAATCCCATTGTAGGTAGACATATAACTTTTGATGATATAGCACACGACCGTTCACTTTAACGTACACGATACTGTACGAATTAAGACGGTATAGAGGTTTTAAAAAATAAATGAATTTGACTCACTGTGTACTATGGATGGTTTACACTGAACCACCCTTATTTCAACAGTGAACCACAATATAATTATATTGATGGGACACTTATTTGTAGAAAAGAAACACAATCTTTAATAATCATCTTTTTATTTGACCATAGAAAATAAAAGAAAAAAAATAAAACATTTCTGCCAACAAGAGTTATCAGTCTTCATTAATTTACCTATCACTTAAAATAATGAAATCAAAATACTTAAAATTAATCATACCCATATTCAACAAAGGCAAGTTCACATTGCATTAATATTTAATAAGACGTTTGCGTAGACGATGTTATAGATGTTACCCCAGATCGAGAAAGTGCATCTAGAAGGTTACTTAAATTTGAACGTCATGTCTTGTCAAACTTCAGTCACAGAAGTTGAATCTTGAATTTCTTGATTATTGCTTTTACATGAAGTCGAGAATTGCTGAAACTGCAGCATTAGGCAAATTTTGTGATTTCACTGTTCCATGTTATTTTCTTTTTTACATAACGACGCAATCTATGGTATGAAATATTACAAGCATTTGCCGCCGTTCTAACAGAGTTCCCATTTTCTACCATACGTAAAGTTGACATCATGTCATTTTTTTATGTTTTCCTATCTTCCGCTCTTTATCTTTTTGCCTTGGCATCCTAAAACAAAAAGAAAACACTTCAAGAAACAGTGTACCAGGATCGTAAGGTACACAGTGAATCGGTTCACTGTGTAATATGCAGACCTGGTTCACTGTTCAATTCAGGTACTTTTCAACTTTAAAGCTAAAAATTAATAAGTCTTATTTGAAATTTTTAGAATGCAATATGCTTATGATATTTCCAAAGCTATAACAATATTTGCACCACACAACTTTTACTCTCTTAGTTAAAAACAAAAAATACAAAAATCGAGATACTTACTTGGAAATAGTACGTTTTTTCGGCGAAAAACAAACAAGCACACATCACATGTTTCGCTCAAGTCGTGGTCGTCGGCTTACTACGGAAGAGGGGAAGTGGGTACATGGCAAATGTTTTGACATGATTGAGCAAGTAACAATCGTCGCGATTTCAGAAATATGACGGTGGTTCACTGTATCTGGTTGGTTCACTGTTCGACAACCGACCCTACGTTTTATTTTATCTTAGGCAGACTGTTTGTCTGTCATAGACTTTGTCTATTGTCTTTGTTCTCTTTTTAATATTGTTTTTTGTTAATTGTCTCACACGGTCATTATAGCCCTCCTTCCTTTTCTTACCGTGCAGAGGGCCTGGTGACCTGTAACACAGGTTATATTTTTATAACATACATCAGGCACCAGTCTTTCCCAAAGGTGGAATACGGAAGCCAAGCCACTATTGTACCTATTATTAAGTTATACATTTGTGAAAGAGAATAAAGTTTATTATTATTATATTTAGAAATAAGTTATATATGATTCTCGTGTCTCGTTATACCTCACAATGATCCGCCGATATAATTATCCTAACCAATTTTCACCTTTTTATTATTTTCGTGTGATAGGATTGTTAACTTTGGACTAAACGTGATATTGTACGCTTATACCAATAGGAGCCGAGCATGATTGAAAAGAGACGCAAAAGAAGTTGCGTTTGTAAGCTACTTAAATAGAAATTATTCATCTTAGGGAAAAATAACTTTATTTGGCCAATTATAACACAACTAGCTTTTAATCGCATTCCATGATTTTTGTTCGACCAAAAAGTGCTCAACGCGCCTTAATTACTTTTCATTTCGAAAATAGAAACTGTGTTAATAATAGCTTTTTCGCATACGAGATAATCAAAACCGGCTGTTACCAGGCAATTAGAATAATTATAACCAAAACTTCACAAAAGTTATTTATGCTATAAATGTGTACAGTGTGTCAGGACCTTAGTAAGTGGGGATTAATTGTCTCTGCCTTCAACTCTGGGAACAGGCATGACCTTATGACGATGATACCATAATTGTAATCTGTACTATTTACTTTAATGACCTCTTTTTTCTTATCAGGGACATAGGGCTCTCAGATGGGACCTCCATTTCTCCCGGTCCTGTGCAGCAACCTCGAGATCGGTCCAGCTGTAGCCGATGGTTGCAGTATCTCTATTGACTGACCGCCACCAAGTATTTCGAGGGCGGCCGCGTTTTCTTTTGCCGTCCACTTGCCACTTCAGGCTCCTTCTTGACTAACCATAACTCGCATTCGTACAGGAGATTCGACTAGCTGGCTCTAACGTGTGTTTCTAAATTTACTTCCTCTTCTACTTCATAATGCTCCTTTTTATGGAATAAGGGGCAAAAGAGCAGACGTATCGCCTTATGGTAATCGATTATCGCCACCTATGGACACTAAAGACGTCACAAATGGCTCTCCCCCGGTAGAAGTCTTTGTCATACTATTTTACTACAGGCACGTGTTCAAAAGTATTTTAATTAAGACAAAGTCCAGGTTTTCTTTTTTTCCAAGTTAAAGTATTTTTTTACGTTTTCTAACCAATCAAGAGGCTTTGTTTCGAATACAAAAACTTTATTGCTTTTCTTTCATCTCCGCTTGGTTTAATTAACTTTTAAGGTGTTTCATCAAAAAATAAAGCAAAAAAACAAGTTGGATATCAATAATCTTTACTATCGGTACATAACCTAGTCCGTTGATTACATTTAAATTAATATAACTTTATACAAAATTCAATATTAGTACAAAGTAACAATTTATGACGTCACAGTTCACATTTAAATCATTCCCTTAACGTTTCATTAGACACTAAGACAGAACACACACTTGACAACAGTAATATTGAAAGTTTTATATAACCCTCAATCATCATCTTTTTCCATCATCATTTGGGATGGGCTACAAGGTCGATCAGGTTTACCTGAATGTCAGTTTTACTTCAGAGCGACTGGCATTGGACCTCTGCAACCCTGAGAGCGAACTGAATTCGAAGGTTGAACTAGTTATTAGTATATTATATAACTCTAAATATTTTTCTATAAAGTCACACGATTGTGGTATCCAGACTGCTAATATACATACTTATACATGTCTAAATACATAAAAACATAATTATCATGTTCATCACAAAATTATTTGTCCTGTAAGGGAGTTGAACCCTCTTGTTTAGCAGTCACCAAACACTAAATCACCAAGCGAACCAAATTCAAACGAGGACCATTAAATACTTTTACAAAAGTATATATCTTTATTACATATATTAAAACTATAACAATCTGTATCTTCATGTATAATAATTATTTTTTCACGAATAAATTGCTGAGTTTGAATCTAAATCTTTTTCGATTAGGTTTTTCTAGTCAATTAATGGGCATAGTTTCGTGTAGCCAAGTCCTTTTTCCTTCGTTGAACTCGGCTGCCGTGTGGTCTGTGCCCTCAAGAATCCATTTGGTAGTCAAAAGACCTTCTACTCCGACGGGTCCTGTAAAATAATAAGTTTATAGTTTATTAAAAACGTTTGAGCTACTTAAATATTTAAAAATATATTCTGTTCTCAATGAAATTAAATTGAAATTTCGAACACAATTCAAAAAACATTTACTATTTTGTTTTTTAAGTATATAAAAGAGTTTCGTTTTCTTTTTTGTAATCTTTGTCCTTCTTATTTTGTAATTGTTTTTTAAATTTAGATGGTCAGTTTAGGATTTATTTATTTAAGTAGAGCTTAGTCGCGAAGTCATTATGTCGCCCTCATAGGCCAGTATAAGATGAGCTTACGTCATATAGCTCTTCGGTACCATTACGGTTAAACTTATTATATACCGAACTCATGTAGCTTTTCGAGATCATTTTCCCATTTTAATTCAAAGCTATCGCGCATTTTCTTTAGATAAGTGTTTAAAAATAATTCATTAAATGAATGTTATGCCTGATGCTTTTGTTTTTTCCTTAATGCCTAAAATTACTAAAGCGGAACTAAGAATGTCTTTTATTCGTTCTCGTCTTGCTATTAAAACCTGATCTAGCTTTAATTAACAGTAGACGATTTTTTCCACGTGCAAAATTCGAGATATTGGTTTGAAACATCCCTGAAATTAACACGTGAATAACCATCATATTCTTAATTAATTTAAATACCGAGTGGTATTTAATTGTGGTGGTATACCGTTTTTATTCTAATACTACTCGTAGCTGACCCACGCAACCTCGTTTGCGTCTTATATTGCCCGTGGCGTGAAAATTTTCCCCCGTTTTTGAAACATTCTTCATTGGTGCTCCACTTCTATTAGTATTAGCGTGATAATATATAGCCTATAGCCTTCCTCGATAAATGGACTATCCAACACCGAAATAATTTTTCAAATCGGACCAATGGTTCCTGAGCCGGAACAAACAGACAGACAGACAAAAATTTTAAAAATATATATTTTGGTATGTGTACCGTATATACATTCATATGCATGTAGTAGAAAGCGGTTATTTTAATATTACAAACAGACACTCCAATTTTATTTATATGTATAGACAATCTGATATTGAAATAGTTATTAGTTATGGCTAAAACTATTGTAAACCCGATAAGGGCAACCGTTTTCTTATAATGGGTCTTTACCTATGAAATTGCGTTTCTTAAGTACTGGTCATTTCAAATAAAAAAAAGTTTGTAATGGCTCTGTATTCTAAATTGAAATTAATTTTGTTTTAAAACCATGACATTCTATTTACAAACTCAGTCTTTTGTTTTTTGATTAGCGTTGTATTTTCATTACATTTGAACATTTTTCGTCATAATAGATACCTACTTTAAAAATTCGTGTAATTATGGAATGTGAGTTCCGTCGTGGCACCAACGCGACACAAACGGCACGTAACATCAAAAACGTTTACGGAGAGAACTGTACAAACGAACGCACAACCCTTTATTAGTTTTCCCGGTTCCGTTCTGGAAATTTTGACTTGAAAAATGAAGCTCGTGGTCGTCCGGAGACTTTGGTTAACAATAATGAATTAAAGGCGATTGTGGAAGCTGACGAAACTCAATCTACAGCTGAGCTAGCAGCAGCTTTTAATGTAAGCATCAAAACAATATTCATCCATTTGCGACAAATTGGCAAGGTAAAAAAGCTTGATAGATGGGTGCCCCACGACCTTAACGATCGCCAGCGCAACGTACGCGTCGAGACCTGCCTTTCGCTGCTCAACAGGCAAAGAAATGAAGGAATTTTAAAACGAATAGTTACGTGCGACAAAAAATGGATTCTGTTCGACAATCGAAAGCGCTCAACAAGTTGGTTAGACCCTGGTTCAGCACCAAAGCAATGCCCTAAACCAAAAATGACCCCTAAAAAGGTGATGGTCACTGTTTGGTGGTCTAGTGCGGGTGTGATTCACCACAGCTTTTTACAAAACGGCATAAGCATTAATGCAGTTGTGTACTGTGAAGAACTGGAGAGAATGATGGAGAAGCTTGCACATCTGCAACCAGCTTTGGTCAAACGGTCGTCCCCACTGCTCCTTCACGACAACGCGCGACCCCATACTGCGCAACAGACAGTCTCCAAGCTGCAAGAGCTGGGGTTGGAAGCTCTCCCTCATCCGCCATACTCACCAGACCTTGCACCTACCGACTATTACTTTTTCCAAAATTTAGACAACTTTTTAGTGGGTAAAAAATTCAATTCCCGAGAGGCAGTACAAAATGCCTTTGAAGAGTTTGTTGCCTCCCGTCCAGCTGATTTTTACAAGAAGGGCATCAATAAACTGCCAATGCGTTGGCAAAGATGCGTCGATTGCATGGGTGATTACTTCGAATAACAGAAATAAAAAAGTTTCAAAAAATAAGTACTTTCACTTATTGCATACAAAACGGCAATTTCATAGGTAAAGACCTAATATTTAAACAAAGTTATTGCCAAAACATTCACAAGAAAGTAGAACTTACCTCTGGCGTGTATTCTGGCCGTAGAAATACCAACTTCAGCGCCTAGTCCAAAACGGAAGCCATCAGCAAATCGCGATGACACGTTGTGGAAAACGCACGCGCTGTCAACAGCGTTCAAAAAGCGCTTTGCTGTGGACTCTGTAAATGAAATATTAATATTAAGATTGTAATATCACGAGAAGATATTTTGTGGATAAAAACCATCTTCAAGTCAAGCCAAGCCTTCCGTAAATTCAATAAACAGCCGAAAATATAACATTATGATAATCATGGTAGAATTTAACTTGTTATAAATAATCCAAAACATGTAAATAATTTAAATAACAGTGTGCTAACAACAATGTGCGATTTCATTCGCTAATAAAATGCTATACCAATAATTAAGATTATTTGCAGCACAATATCAACATATTGCAAAATTCCTATATGTTTTGGACTTTAACAGACTAAATAAAACTCACCATTTTCTGTAACGATGACATCAGTGTGGGAGCTTCCAAATTTGTGAATATGATCTATGGCGCTATCCATATCCTGAACAATTTCAATGCAACATTCCAAAGCTCCGTATTCAAATTTCATACTCCTTGCTGATGGTGGGCCAAATGTCAACTGAGAGGACAACTTCGGTCCCGCATGAATTTTGACGCCTTCCTTCTTTAACATGTTACAAATATCGTTAAAAAGAGTGCCAGAAACATGGTCTTCATGAATAAGAAGAGTTTCCATAGCATTGCACGCAGCAGGATAGTCACACTTCGCATCGCGAACAATCTTTATGGCTTTCAAAGGATCTGCATCTTTATCTACATACACATGACAAATACCTTCAGCATGACCTAGGACTGGAATATGTTGTGATTGTTTTTGTATATTTCTAACTAATTCAGATGATCCACGGGGAATTATTAAGTCTATGTGATTTTCCATACATAACAGATCACTTATTTCGTCTCTAGTGGATACAAGAGAAATAGCTTCGTCAGCAGCGACTGTTTTTAAAGATTCTTTAACTATTTCAATCAAGGTTTTATTCGAATTAGCAGCTTCTTTACCACCCTTTAGAAGCAGGCCATTACCTGAAGCAATAGCTAAGGCAGCTACTTGTGGTAAAGAATCTGGTCTAGATTCAAATATTACTAAAAGTACACCAATAGGAACTGTCACTTGTCGTAGTACTAAATTTTCTGCTAGTTTTGTCCTCCTTAAAACCCTTCCAACATTTTCATGACTGGAATCAGCAATTTGTTTTAAACCAATAGATAAAGTTTTCAGTTTGCTAGGGCTTAGTGATAATCTACTGAGTAGTGGTGCGGCAAGGCCATCCTTGGTTGCCTTTTCTAAGTCTTTTGAATTTGCTTCTAAAATGAGATCTTGTTTTTCTATGAGTTTATCAGCTAATGTATAAATAGCTGATGCTCTATCTGCCGCAGAAACTGTTTGGAGAACTCTGCTGCCTGTCCGTGCTGTAAATAAAAAGAACATATAAATTTTTACTTCTTAAGTACTTTGGTAAATTAACATCAGTGTATAAATAATTTGTTTACCATTTTCAGCCAAAACATCAACTGAAGTAGGAGAAGTTGTCGGACAGTCCGTAAAGAAAGTTCCGACTTTCCTACCGCTTATGATAGTCTTAATGGCTTTGTCTTGCATACCGTTACAAATGACTACACTAACACCGCGAGCCATGGCCCATGTAGCTGCATTCACTTTTGAGTCCATCCCTCCTGTACCAACCTGTGTAATGAAAAATAATTATCTTAGTAAGTAAGTATGTTCTTCAAATATAAAGCAATATCATTTAATTAGTTTACATTTCAATAAAGTTGTAAACTTAGTACCAAAGGTAGGTTTTAATGGAGCAACTAAATTAATTGCCATTATTTTTATTCTTTAGTTTTTTCTCATCAATAATGTAAATATTAGTAACTCTCACGATAACATATCTAAAATCAATAAATCTTTACTGGTAAACTATTTGTTAACAAAAAAATATTAGATTCATAAAGATACTCGTATCATGAACTTACTTTAGATTTCTGTCCAAATTGTACTTGATCCTTTTCCTTTGAAGTGTATGTGTGCATCATTCGAGCACCGTCTTCCCATGGTGGTTTATTATAAATGCCATCGACATCAGACATCATAATCAGCAGATCTGACTGAATCTCAGCAGCCAACAATGCTGATAGGCTATCATTGTCTTTAATACCCAATCCCTACACGACAAATAAAATTTACGATGTTATAAAATATAGGAAATGCGGAAAAAATAGCGTGATCATAAATTGTTCAATATTTTATGGTTACAGTTAAGGAAAACGGTTCGTAATGAGAAATCTCTGAATGTTATGGGACAATGTTTTGGTAGGTATTTTATGTAACATTTATGTCATTTATTTAGTCGAAGTGTACAAAACAGAACTTAGTAAAACAAGTAAGTGTGCGAATGATTATAATAATAATAATGACTGCACGGTTGGCCGAGTGGTATCAGCGGTCGCCATGCCGCTTGCTACTGCGCCAAGTGTCGTGGGTTCAATTCCCACGCAGTACCTACAACACTTTGTGTGATCCACGAATTGTTGTCCCGAGTCTGGATGTTCTTTGTGTCCGTTTCATGTATGTTTATAAAGTCCCCCACAACACAGGATGTTTATTCCTAATGTGGGAGTTATCTTTTGTAAAAAAAAAAAAAAAATATTTCGGACATCTAACACACAACGCCATCTAATCCCAAACTAAGCAGAGATTGTGTTATGGGTACTAGACAACTGATATAAATACTTATATACCTTTTTTTTGTAAATACATACATATTATACATAGAAAACACCAAAACTCCGAAACAAATATTTGCAGATCTTACAAACATTTGGTCCGACCCGGGAATCGAACTCGAGACCTCAAGCTTAGCAGTCGCATACGCTACCACAACGCCACCGAGGCTGTCATTGTAATGTAAGTATGTGTGTGTAAGCTAAGTTGATTATTTGTTTTAATAAAACAGTTCGCATCTAACATCCGTGCGTTTCACTTGTCGCAGTAACTCCCGTATAACCTACACATATAGTGACACCAATACATAACATGTATAATATAAAAGTTATGCTTAAGCTAAATGCTAATTTACAACTAAAAGTAATGAAAATCACGCTATATAAGAGATATCTATATACATAAAAATGTTATGTTGGTTTGTGTACGCTTCAAAAACTTCAAAAGTTCTGCACCGATCGAATTGAAATTTTAGAACGATATATAATCCGCATCAAGGATTGTTTTTATCTAATTTTTGCATCAGTCACATATCCGCGACCGCGAAAAAACACGAAAAAACCGACACAACCGCGGGCGAAGCCGCGGGCAACAACTAGTATACTTTAAATATTTTCCCTATGTTAAATCTTAGTCTTAAATATAACTTTTACATAACGTTACTTTTAGTGAACAAAGGGTCATTTAAAATAACCTGCTTAGAAAATATTCAATAAATTGTCCTTCTTCACAGAACGGTCCACATTTACGGCCACAATTATATGTGAAATGAAAGTTTCAGATTGAATTGTCATTATTTTTTTCCTTATATAAGTAATTGGGACAACTGTTTGCAAGAATTTGTCATTTTATTTTAGTAAAGTTGAATATTGCTTACCTTTTTACCAGTTCCCGGTACAACAGTGTCATCGTGGATATACATGGGTGGGCTGACAGCGTCGTTAGTGTTCACAATAGGAACTATGTTCAATGATATTAATTCGGATAACGTGCAGAATAAGTTCTTTTTCGTCTCTTCGTTATAAAAATCTGGCTTTGTCACTAGTACCTGGGAACAATGTCAGGAAAAAAACATTATTTTATTATTAAACTTTTTTGGGTCATATCTAGTAATTGAAATTAGACACCCTTCCTGCTGACAGATTGGTTTGAAATTTCTTACACACCTTTAGTTCTGGTGACAATTAAATTAAATAAATTCTGGCCGCCGCTACAAAATGGCGGTTTTGAAAATTTTGTCATGACTACCTTAATATAGGCATTAAATGAAAGGGCTTGACTAGTAGAACACAGTTCAGTATGAAAAATTTATATCCCTGAAACTGGCAAAAAAAAAATGTATTTATTTTAATTTAAACGGTTTTATTAAAAACTAGCGACCCGCCCCGGCTTCGCACGGGTGCAATGCTGATACTAAATACACGTTGTATATAAAACATAGCTGACCCACGCAACCTCGTTTGCGTCTTATATAGCCCGTAGCATGAAAATTTTCGCAAAATAAGTAACTTTTCTGGTTGATTTTTACACCTTGTGTCCGAAAAACCCAAATATCTTACGGAACCCTATTTTTTTCCAAAATAAAATATAGCCTATGTTACTCGTGGATAATGTAGCTTTCGAATGGTGAAAGAATTTTTAAAATCGGTCCAGTAGTTTTTGAGCCTATTCATTACAAACATACAAACATACAAAAATAGGTACAAATCTTTCCTCTTTATAATATTAGTATAAATATTGTGCATGTGTATTTTAATATTTTTTATATTGTAGTCTACACTCAGTCTAAATAAAAGTATTTTATAAATCTATACAAATAAATAAAATTGATATGTCAGTTCGTAATTTCAAATTAACAACTAAATGCTTTGATTGTGTGTAATGTATGTATACGGTAACATGAAAAAAAATATCTGTTCGATTTTCGTTTCGTTCATTCGAATTTCGATTTTGACGGTACTGTTACTGGCAGATAGCTAATCATATCCGTAGTAACATTGTGACTAAGTTTACAGATAAACTTCTACTTACCTAATTAAATTTATTTGTTACTAACAGGTAACAATAAATTTAGTTCTTGGTTCCCATAAATTTATTTGTAAGACTTTACAGTTTTAAAGTAAAAGTGAGACTAGCAGATGTAATTAAATTGTTTCCACCTCGTAACTCTTAGCAGGTTCTAAACTGCACAAAACCTGTGGGATTTTTGCAAGACTCCCAGAGTAATCTTACACGATAGCATCGTATAAACTACAAACTCAATGCAGTCTACTTTATTCTTTAGCTTTAGAACTAAGACGAAAGCATACCTGCATGTAGAACTAAAAATCTCAACAGTTTCTTAATGCCTTTTGAAATGTGAACACTAAAGATATGTTTGACAATGTCATTTGATTCTAACCAATTACTGAGCCCACACATTCGACTTCAGAGAGAAATAAATAACACAAAAAAAAAATTTCAAAGAGAAATTGTTGTTACACAATCGATACGAGAACTTCATTTTGCGATGCAGAAGAACGCTGAAAACATGTCTCGTCCTGCATCGACTCGTGTCGAAATGTCATGATCTTTTTGTGTTGTACTACACTTTTATTTTCACCTGGAATGGTTTTAAAATATCAAGATTTCATTTGACAACCTTTTCATTAAAAATAGAGATGTTTTTGGAATAGGAGGCGAGCAGACAGATCACCTGCTACTTAGCGAAGTTTCCATTCGACATTCGTAAACTAACAAATAAATAAATATTTCGGACATCTAACGGACTGGAGACTGACGGTCAAGGACTGGACACTGACGGTCAACGTGGCGAAGACCCAGGCGATATCTATAGGGACTAAGATACGCCCAAGCTGAAGCTCATGGGGCAGAATGTCGAGTGGTCCGCGACGGTGAAATACCTCGGCGTGACTATCGACCGCACCTTGTCCATGAAGCCTCATGTTAACAATGTAGTTGCCCAGGTTCGTGCCGCACGTTCCCTTCTGCGGCCCGTACTAACGTCCCGATTGCCGCCCCACGCAAAGCTCGGTGTGTACAAGGCGTACATCCCCCTCCCCTCAAACTACCAAAAGGCCCACCAGGGCCCAACCCAGTGACCCGCCCGCAGTCGCAGGCGGCGCGGAGCACTACTTAAACAGGCCATAGCCTGGAAAAGTTTCCCCGAGACCTAAGCTGGGGTCTACGAGAAGAACCAAGGAGAGGACATCTAACACAACGCCATCTAGTCCCAACCTAAGCAGAGCTTGTGTTATAGGTGCTAGACAACTGATATAAATACATATATACTTCTTTTTTTGTACACCAAAACTCCAAAACAAATATTTGTAGATCACACAAACACTTGGTCCGACTCAGTATTTGAACCCGAGACCTCAAGCACAGCAGTCGTATTCAGTACCACTGTGCCACCGAGGCAGTCGAATATATGGTAATGACGTCATTTCAACACTAAATCGTGCTTATAACAAAAGATAGATACAAGAGAATACAGATATTAGCGATTGTAGAAAAAGAATCGACACAAAGTATTTGCATATTGGCTAAAGAGACTGGTGGTAAAAGCAAGACCAGGTTGTCAGTCAACCAACGTTTTAAATGTGACTACGCGTACCAAAGTTCTTATTTCACTATTTAATCATTTATTCGATTCCTTGTCTTTTTTAGTTATACTTAGTTCGTTCGTTCGTTTCAAAACTAAGAAGATTAGTTTCGTTTAGTTATTTATTACATCACAGTAAACAATTAGACACCAAACATAGATCAATAATTACTGTTTACACACAAAACTTCGTTCTCAGTTGAGAACTAAATTAGTGGTTCTAATTTGGGATAGTTTCAGAGTTTGGTGTATGGCATGACTTATTAAGTAACCCTAGTAAATAAACTATTCTAGGAATTTGGTAACTAATTATCGTTTATTTGTAGTATTAACAGGCAGAAGATTAATATACATTAAAAATACAAAATACAATCATACAAAGTTAGAAACTTTACATTTTTATAATATTAGTTTAGATAAGTAAAAATGAATCGCCAAATGTGTTTCTAAACGCAAAACACGAGAACCACTCAAGCAATTCGGTCTTATTTTACCCGACTGTGAAAGAAGGATAAATAAATAAATATTTCGGACATCTTACACACAACGCCATCTAGTCCCAAGCTAAGCAGAGCTTGTGTTATGGGTTCTAGACAACTGATATAAATACTTATATACTTTTTTTTGTAAATACATACCTGTTATATAGAAAACAACCAAACTCCGAAACAAGTTGTAGATCATACAAACATTTGGTCCGACCCGGGAATCGAAACCGAGACCTCAAGAACAGCAGTCGCATACGCTACCACTGCGCCACAGAGCAGTCGAAGGATGGTTATGTTTTTCGAGTGTATGTATGTATTTGACTTTGGTACGCCCTAAGCCTAAACGGCTTGTCGTATTTTTATGTGAGTGGTGTCAGATTCGTGTTAGTCGTGAGAGTGACACTGGGTACATCAAAATAAAAAAAGAACATTGACACTGTCGGTTTTTTTTTAATAAATAATTTATTACCTCTTTAATATTCTCGTTAAGACAGGAAAGTTTTTAAGGAATGGAAAACCGTGATAACAGAAAACAGTAACAACAATACTTATATTTTTTTCTATCGAACTGCGACAGACCAAGAATTTCTGAGAGAACAAAGTCTGTCGGAGCACTTAGTTTTTAATGAAAAAAAACTTGAGAGGTGTCAAGGGACACCCGGATGGAACGAAGTTCGAAATAGAAAGACGAAACGAAAATATCTGTGTGTGTCGTCGTCGTGTCGTGACAACAAATTGTGTCGTGACAACAAATTGTGTCGTGTCAACAAATTGTGTCGTGACAATTTTTCCGTCTAGCCCCCTTACACAACGCGCCATAAGGAACTTCGTTCCAATAAAAAAACTTGAGAGGTGTCAAGGGACACCCGGATGGAACGAAGTTCGAAATAGAAAGACGAAACGAATATATCTGTGTGTGTCGTCGTCGTGTCGTGACAACAAATTGTGTCGTGACAACAAATTGTGTCGTGTCAACTAATTGTGTCGTGACAATTTTTACGTCTAGCCCCCTTACACAACGCGCCATAAGGAACTTCGTTCCAATAAAAAAACTTGAGAGGTGTCAAGGGACACCCGAATGGAACGAAGTTTGAAATAGAAAGACGAAACGAAAATATCTGTGTGTGTCGTCGTCGTGTCGTGACAACAAATTGTGTCGTGACAACAAATTGTGTCGTGTCAACAAATTGTGTCGTGACAATTTTTCCGTCTAGCCCCCTTACACAACGCGCCATAAGGAACTTTGTTCCAAAACGAAAATATCTGTGTGTGTCGTCGTCGTGTCGTGACAACAAATTGTGTCGTGACAACAAATTGTGTCGTGTCAACAAATTGTGTCGTGACAATTTTTCCGTCTAGCCCCCTTACACAACGCGCCATAAGGAACTTCGTTCCAATATGACAGTTCATTCTAATTACGTAACGTTTATTGATCTTAACACTTTGCATCCAATATTATTTGGGCAAGGGACCACTTTCATATTAAAATTCGGAAGCTCACACCCCAACCACTGTCCCCCTCCCAACCCTTCCAAAAGCCAGCAAATCCACTCCCACATTAGGAATCCATATCCTGTGTCGTGGGGGACTTTACAAACATACATGAAACGGACACAAAGAACATCCAGACTCGGGACAACAATTCGTGTATCACACAAAGTGCTGTAGGTACCGCGTGGGATTTGAACCCACGACACTTGGCGCAGTAGCAAGCGGTATGGCGACCGCTGACACCACTCGGCCAACCGTGCAGTCAACACTTGTGACGCCTCTTGTGTTGCGGGTTCAGGACAGCAGTAATCGCTTGCCATCAGGGTATAGGTCTGCTCGTTTGCAGTTTAAAAAAATAGAATCAATAATAGTTGAACTCGAAAGAAAAAAGCATACCTACATCAAACGCTCTCTAAAAGACACTATTTAGGCATGCCAAATAAAGTCTTGAATTTAAAATTATATAACAAACATTTTATAATAAATTGTATATTATTTCTTACAAAAGAAAATGGTACGAGTTTAAAACCCATTTCAAAATTTGAAAAATAATTTATGTCGACAACACATGCCTGTTTTTTTAAAAAAAGATTTGCCGTATGAAACATTTGTGTTGAGAATAAAGGGATATTTGTTTAACTTTATTCATTTTAAAAATATTATTCGCGTACTAAAACATTTTGGTGCTAATTCTCTTATACTTAGATTCTCAAAACTAAATTACCAAAAAAAATATGTTTTGATTGAAATTTAGAACGTGGTTCGACAAGACAATATTCTAAATTTGAAACATAAATAATTGAATAACATAACACTTAAAATAAATGATATCTTAACATACATATTATAGATTAACTGAACTGTTTCTGTACTTCATATATTGTGTCTACCTATGTGTTGACAGAAACAAATGCTATATTATACCTTTGTGATGTCAGAAAGAAATGCTATATTATTATTAATATACATAAAATATATACATAATATATATAAAAATAGCATTTTGGAAACCGCTACCCTAAAATAAGAGAATTTTAGAAATGTTTAGCATGATGAAAAAACAACAAAATTACCACCATTGTTTAAAATTACGAAGTCAAATTATTCGATCAGGTAAGACAAGTAGAGTAAAATTAATTGCGCTGTTATTATATTCGAACTTAGACCAAATTTACATTTCGGTTTCGGCAGTAAATCAAAGTGTAGTGCCACGGCGTCAGAACCCTTTGCTGTCAAATCCCATTCTATTTAATAATTTCTAATTCAATGGGGCCATAACTTAATTGCCAAGCTACGTCACTTCCAAATGAAATTATTTAGAATGATTTTATTATTATAATATTAAAGAAATGTTAGTATGCAAATAACTCTTCTATGTAAATATCAAAAAGATCTAAAAGAAGAAGAAGAGAAATTCCTAACTAATTTCATAAATATAAATGTAAGATTTTCATTTGTTTGATGATACCTAAATCACTAAATCTCTTTAAAAAATATTTTACCCATAGATAATATAATATTGTGAATGTATATAGGTACATGACTGCCTCGATGGCTTAGTGGTAGTGTATGCGACTGCTAGGCATGAGGTCTCGGGTTCGATTCCCGGGTCGGACCAAATGTTTGTATGATCTGCAAATATTTGTTTCGAAGTTTGGGTGTTTTTTATGTATAATATGTATGTATTTACAACAAAAAAAAGTATTTAAGTATTTATATCAGTTGTCTAGTACCCATAACACAAGCTCTGCTTAGCTTGGGACTAGATGGCGTTGTGTGTTAGATGTCCGGAATATTTATTTATATATTTACTATCGACACAACGTAGGTTTCTTTTTAGCGCGTTAACAGTATGATATATGGTATTATAGTACCTGGATGACCAGGTTTTGCTCAGTTTTTAGGGTTCCGTATCCAAAGAGTAAAACGGGATCCTATTACTATTACTTAGCTGTCCGTCTATCACCAGAATATATCTCATGAACTTAGTTAGGCAGTTGAAAATTTCAGAGATGACGCATTTTTATTGTTGCTATAACAATAAAATACAAAAAAAATGCATAATGCAAATAACATCAGATGTAGTAAAAAATAAGCTTATGAGATTGGACCCTAGTAAATCTGCAGGACCTGACTCATTTCCCCCAATATTTTTTATCAACTGCGCCAAGCAACTATCGGTTCCTTTAGCATATCTATTTCGGGAATCTATCACATGTGGTCATATGCCTGATATCTGGAAATCCGCTTTTATATCTCCTATTCATAAAAAAGGATCAAGGAACAAAATTGAAAATTACCGTCCTATATCAAAGTTGCCAATTATAGCGAAAGTTTTTGAGAAGATTATATATGAGCAGGTATACAACGCATTAAAAGATCAATTGCCTTCTTCTCAACATGGCTTTATTAAGGGGAGATCCACTGTTACTAACTTAATTCTTTTCAATGAGTTCTTAACGGACTCCATGGAGGGAGGCCAGCAGGTAGACGTTATCTATACAGATTATAGCAAGGCGTTCGATCGTATTAATCATAAAATCTTATTAAACAAGCTGGAAAATGCAGGCATTAGGGGAGACTTGCTTCGATGGTTTGCATCTTACATAGACAATAGGAGTCAAGCAGTTGTTCTGGGAAACTATATGTCTAAATGGATGAGTGTGCCCAGTGGGGTACCCCAGGGTTCTCTGCTCGGCCCGCTCCTCTTCCTCATATTCATATCTGACATTCATACTTGTTTCCACAACTCTCTAATTTTAAATTTTGCGGATGATATGAAAATTTTTAAACTCATTTCTAATCCTGGTGACGCGTTGGCTTTACAGGATGATCTCTCTCGCTTGAATATCTATTGTACCGAAAATAAGCTTAACCTTAATGCTAGTAAGTGCTCAAAAGTTACGTTCACTAGAGGTAAGCAACCAGTTTTATTTCAATACTTCTTAAATAATGTACAATTACAAGCAGCTGATGTGATTAAAGATTTGGGTATTCTGCAAGACTCTAAATTGTTGTTCGATCATCATATAGATTCCATAGTAAAAAAGGCCTTGAAGTCTCTCGGCTTTATTATGCGTACATCCAGAGACTTCATAAACGCGAAAACTCTAAAAATTCTGTATTCCACATATGTTCGTCCACACTTAGAATATGCCTCGCAAATTTGGAGTCCGAGATACGATATCTATATTGAGAGGATTGAGAGGGTTCAAAAGAAATTTATGAAATTTCTTAATTTCAGAACGAAGTCAGTTTGTAACGACTATGCAATTTCATGTAAAAAACACCACTTTCTAGAACTCCGAAAACGTCGGGATATTTCAGACATACTGTTCCTTGCTCGAGTGATGACCTCTTCCATCGATTGTCCTGAGTTGCTGAATAAATGCAAAATCTATGTTCCAGTGCACTCATTGCGCCATGCCCCGTTTTTCTCAACACCATTAGTTGCTACTAGGTATCGACAAAACAGTTTCCTTTATCGATCTTGCCGTATGTATAATGACTTAGTACGCAAACATGACCTTGACATTTTTGCTATGAGTATTTCAACTATGAGGAGGAGACTGCACTCAATGTCGTTTTGAATTCTAACTGTTTTATTATAACTTAATTTATAAAAATTGAACTTCATTATTGCTTATGCAATTGTTGGTTGGCAGGTAATATTTTTATATTTTTATAATATTTTTATAAACGGACTAAACGTAATTTTTTCTAAAATTTGTTATTACTTTAGTATAAGGGATCTCTTCTTTTTTTATGTATTTAGCTTCTATCTGTGGAGACTTATTAATGGCGTGTTGTTGCTACTTTTATAAGTTATGTTAAGTGTATCGCTGTAAGTTTCCCCAAGATTAATAAATAAAAAAAAAAAAAAAAAAAAAAAATATTTAAGAGGAGCTCCCATATGTTTTTTTTTTATTGAACAGTGGGCAAACGGGCAGAAGTATCACCCGCCTATGGACACCCGCAACACCAAAGGCGTCACAAGTGCGCTGCCGACCTTTGGGGGATGGGAAAGGGGATGGGGGAGGGTTTGGGATATGGGCCTCCGGTATCCTCACTCCCACGGTGAAACACAGCGCAAACGCTATTTCACACCGGTTTTCTGTGAGGCCGTGGTATATGTACACGTGTTTTTTTTTGGTCGTTTTTGTTAGATAATGTAACAGGACCCTTGGTGTCTAACTCGCACTTGGCTGGATATTTTGGTAAATTTTCTAAAAATTACTCCTAACTAGACCGATTCATCGCCTCCGAAACTCCTGCATACTAAATATGAAAATGGTTGCAGCCGTTTTTGAGATGCAGATTATATATGCACATGCAAGAATTGCCAGCAAAATCTAGTAATCATACAATTATTTACATTCTTACATAAAACTCTTATACACATTCCACTATTTAATCCAATAGCAATGGTTACTTAGGTTAGGATAACGACATAGGGTTCAGCGCCTCATGCCGCCCTGAGTGTGGCCGCGGATGGACGGGATGGGTTTTCCCCTCCATCCGCATTACAGGCCAACCGCGAGGGGGCGACGTACGCGTGTGCCGTGCGTCGCCTAATTTGAGATTTTTACCAGCAGACGGTGCCCGCTTCAGTGCGGGCAGGCGCTGGGAGGGGTCCGGTTTGCGTTAATAACAGCGATCCCGGACCCCTCCCTTCTCAGGCGCAGAGTTGGCACACCGTGTGGTTTTAGTCGGTTCGATTCCGACACACCGCCCCGCCGCGAACCCCGGCGGGGTGACGGCCCGAGGGGGTTTCCACACGTAGGAAAAAAAAAAAAAAAAAAAGGAAAAAAAAAAAAAAAAAAAAACGACATAGGGTGAAACTGTTCAAGATTTAAGTAGGTTAAATAGTGGATTGAATGAGTTTAATACTAGAATCTGTCATGACAAGTTGTACCAACTGCTGACCAAAATTTCAATCCCGTGACGCGCCCGTGTGCAATAATTACTCTAGAGCTCTTTAGTAATCGTAACACCCGTCAGTAATTGCCTGCTGCGTCTGTGTGCACCGACAATCGTAAACATTAATTATATCATTATTATTTGAAAACATTACCTAAGGGGTAACTTTAAAACCTTTGTGAGATTTTCTTTTTTTACTATTCTGCTTGTTACACTTACCTAAACTGAAGTGCTATATTTTACTACTTAAAGCGGTGGTATAGCTTGGCATTTTACGGCTAGTAAAGCGCTTTTCATCAACGCTGGGAAATGACGTCAAGTTCTTATGTTTCGGTTGATATGTTAAATATAAACCCATATATACTTATGTGATATGCCATTTTATGGTTTTTTCGCGATTTGCATTAGCTCTAAGAAAAACGGGGAAACGTTAAATCAGGCAACGAATAAGAAGGGAATTTTATGACAACACTTAGGATAAGAATCAGGCTATCACTCTAACTGCCTCGGTGGCGTAGTGGCAGTGTATGCGCTGGAGGTCTCGGGTTCAATTCCCGGGTCGGACGGGACGGTGTTTGCACGATCTACAAATGTTTGTTTCGGAGTTTTGGGTGATTTTTATGTATAAAATGTATTGTCTAGTACCCACAACAAGCTCTGCTTAGCTTGGGACTAGATAGCGTTGTGTGTTAGATGTCCGGACATCTAGTCCGAAAAAAATTATAGTATGAATATTATTTAAAATTATAAATGATTCATATACATACATTTAGATCATCAGAAGCTAATAATACATGAGGAGGAATAAAAGATGGAAATTTTGCTTAGATCTACAACACCTTTACCGCAATCACAGTTTTCACGACTCACAATTTGGAGGTGTGCAAGGTGAACCGATAAAGAAGCAACCTAGTCTCAAACAGATAATGCAGCTGGCATCTGTTTTACCAAGATTATGTGACTAAAACTACGATTTCGTGGGAATTTTCGTCTGGATTAACCTTAACTTATTCGAAAATGTTAATGAGAATTCATGAATCTGTGGGATACTACTCTTTTAGTTACAGAATCAGGACTGTCCAGAGCAATTGGCAATTCGAATTATTTGCTCGAGCAATTGCTTAAATTTCCATAAATCACTTGTAACTGTCCTATCTAATTCCTTGAGTACCCAGTTATTCACAATGAGATAACAGCCATAGTAGGTACTATTATAAATTCGAAACTAACTTCGTCTGTTAGGCTTTTGTGACTAAACTGCTGCACCGATTTTGATGAAATTTAGCATGGAGATACTTTGATTCTTGAAGAAGCATATACTACTCTTTACGACGATAACAAACAAACACACGGGCGGAATCACGAGCAAAAGCTAGCATTACTTAAATGGAAATAAAATGTTAGCTGTCAAAATCTATTTGTCAAAAAATTAAACAAAAATTAATGTATTTTAAAGTTGCTAATTACTTTATAAGTTATTTTGTGCTTTATAGTTAGTTATTTCGATCCAACGTTAGACTCTGAATGTCTTCTTGATAATATGTAGTTTCGGCAATTCATTGTATATTACGGACAAGAAATTAGCAAGTGTATTACGACCCTTACATACCATCCGCTAATTGTATTTAAAAATGTCAACTTTATTTGCAAATGGTAATAAAAAAATCCCTCTTGTTACAAAAAGTGTAACATGTTAATGTTAATGAATGATGCACACCCTCTTGCGTAAATGTCTGATTATTCTTTTTTTTCAGCTCTCCGCAACCGAACAGACGAGACAGTGCTTATGTTTCATAAAATATGCATTTTTATTCGAATAACAAACATTTTTGCGCATAATTTTACATTATAATATGACGAGTCCGTAAACGGGTGTTCAGCTCTAGATATGAAAATAATAAATATTGGATGCTTTATGTTCTTTATAGCTAACTTGAAAGCTATATTGATATAATCCTACAAATATTATAAATTCGAAAGACTGTGAGAATGTAAGGAGGTATGTTACTCTTTCACGCAAAAGTTACTGAACAGATTTAGATGAAATTATAATAACAGCTCCGGTATCCTCACTCACTAGGTAAAACACAGCGCAAGCGCTATTTCACAACGGTTTTCTGTGAGGCCGTGGTATCACTCTGATCGAGCCAGTCCATTCATACCCAAGCGTGGTTCTCCCACGGTTAACTTATTAAAGACGCTTTTAAAATCACAATATCACTCCGAAAAACAGTCCTTAGCTGTCACCGAGTTCGCTAGGTTATTCCCTGATATCATTCGAATATTTCTCGCACTGTAGCTCAAATTAAGCTGCACTGCCGTCGATGAAACGCCTTTTTATATTCACTCCACAGCAACTAGAAACTTTTAGTCGATTCTGTGACGATGTTACACCGGAACTAACATCATAAACATGACATTTCATCACGTCAAACTTCAATCCATATTCGACTTTATGTATATTATTGTAAGGTTCATCATTCTGTGCCTTAAGAAATCAACGAGAACCTTCTGACGTCTGGCTTTGTCTCAAGCATTGTACTAGAATTTTCTTTCTTCGTAACGATTGAATAGTATTTGTTTCGTAGTTTTTTTTAACCCAACCCTATGTATAAAAGAACTACAAATACAGTAGAATCATTTTTAATTAAAATATTTTTTAAACTCTTTAAAGGAATGTTTAAAGTCACTTTTATTAAAATCAAACACGAACTAGTTTATATTAATTTAAAATTCGAGGTCATTTAACTTTAGAACGAATCCAGAGAAATATTAAGTTTCAAACGGATCATAGCAGTGAAAATTAATTACATTCCTTGAAGAATTATAAAAGAGCTATTGATGTTTTAATTGATTAATAGTTTTACTTGAATTTTAAAACTAAAAACATAAGATCGAGTCAACTTTCAAGCATAAAATCAAATTAAAATAGGGATATTCATTAAGAACCTGTGAACACACATTACGTCATAGATATGTTAATACATGACATAATAGTTTTAGTTTCAGCGTTTGAAATTAACGATGGCATAAAATTATTTTGAATAATACCTACATTAAAATTTAAAAGCTATAGCCCAAGAAAAGAATGTCCTAAGTATTTAAATGAAAGACTGCCTCGTCTTGCGGTTAGCGTAACTGGCTGCTAATCAAGAGGACTCAGGTTCGATTTCCGGGTTGGACTGCCGTTGGATTTTTCTTACAAGAAATTCTTAAGAGCAACCCGGAGTATGGTAGACGGCGGTGTTTCCCGCTCGGAGAGCACGGTATGCCGTCGTCGCTAGTTGTCATGAACACTAATGACAACCGTTATTGAGAAGTCAGTGCCCTCAAATATACTGACAACTACATGATGACAACCAATACATACAAACATCGAATTCAGTTCACTCTCAGGGTAGCGTTACGATGCACGTCGCTCCGTGGAAAAACTGGTTAAACTAGAAGACGACCCTTAATTAATCTTAGGAATAATAAAGGCTAGGAATATAATATTTTTTCTTTTCTTTTTTTTCTTTTTTTAAAAAGACAACTCCCACATTAGGAATAAACATCCTGTGTCGTGGGGGACTTTACAAACATACATGAAACGGACACAAAGAACATCCAGACTCGGGACAACAATTCGTGGATCACACAAAGTGTTGTAGGTACCGCGTGGGATTTGAACCCACGACACTTGGCGCAGTAGCAAGCGGCATGGCGACCGCTGACACCACTCGGCCAACCGTGCAGTATAGAATATATTTCTGTAAAGTAAACTTTCACGTATTTTTATAAATGTTTACCATGTTATTAAAGTACTTACTCTTTGACCTTCTGTTGCTTAGTTAAGTTTAAATAAAATTATAGTAAAAGCGAGTAATTTTTATTTTCTTATTTTGACAAAAGCTGTCCTACGTCCACCAATGTACGTCTTTACCGGGTGAGATGATAATGATTTTTACAAAACTAAAAAAATAAAGTACTACGCTTCGGCGGTCAGAAGCATACGTAATATAATTATATATAGTTATATAGAACCATTGTATTATATAAAATACAAGCAACAATAACAGAAACATTTTCAGGTAAAGAAACTAAATCCAGATTCACTTGCTGAAATAATACTCAGTATTTCCCTACCCATAGAACACCCGCATTGCTCTCTTCACACATCTTTTATGAAGCAATAAAGAAGCAATGAATCACTTCCTTCCTTACTTTTATTATACACTTGCCTCATATTTGTGTATCTCAAAAAGTATAAAGCCTACATGTCGCAACCTCCATGTTATAAGTCCCACGTTCTAGTAATAAAGTTGCATGCCTATTGCCGACACGTTTCTTATACTCTAGGCTCCAATAATTTAATAACAGCTACTCGATTCCTGCCTACATGCCAAACATCGCAATCTTTAATTAAGATGGTTTGAAACTTTCTATAGTTATATCAATATATAAATAAATAAATATTCCGGACATCTAACACACAACGCCATCTAGTCCCAAGCTGAGCAGAGCTTGTGTTATGGGTACTAGACAAGTGATATAAATTCATATTTACTGTTTTTTTTGTAAATACATACATATTATACATAGAAAACACCCAAACTCCGAAACAAATATTTGTAGATCACACAAACATTTGGTCCGACCCAGGATTTGAACCCGAGACCTCAAGCACAGCAGTCGCATTCACTACCACTGCGCCACCGAGGCAGTTTATTATATATATATATATATATATATATATCAAAGCAATATTAAATAAAAAGCCTTTTACGGCTAAACTGGTTATGATTATTTTGATTTGTGTATGGAGATACTTAAATTCCTGAAGAAGTACATAGACTACCTTTCGCTACGATAGACAACACACACTCGGTAGGAGTCGCAGGCAAAAGCTAGTAATCATATAATTATATAATTGTTACTTTACGTTTTTGGTTGACCGAATTTGATTAGAACAATATTACATTTTAGAATTACAATGTGAATGAAAGTTCCCGTAAGGTATCTATGTATTGGGTTTATTTATTTTCTCATTATATATTGAATTCTCAAGCCTCACTTGACCGCTATTGTTATATTTGTGATCGACCTTAAAGTTTGAGGAGCAAATATTATAGTAATAACAGTACTCTCGAATTACGTTTATATATTTAATCATAAATATTGAACACCTTGCTGTAATTCTAACTTCAGCAACATTTTACAAAAGAATTTCTCATACATATTTAAATTTTCGACTATTTCTTCAATACTGTCCTTGTGCAGTATTAACTTTTACGATAAGATATGTTCTAATCAATTTCTGGAACTAATAAATTAAAAAAACTTCAACTCAAATGAAAACAACAACGAATATGGAATATAAAGTGACGTCACCACTATTTATCCCGTGGGTGTCATAAGAGCTAACCAATGCAATAAACTACGCAGAACTACGCTAAGGATAAGAAAAGAAAAACTTATCAAAAAGCCTATACCAACACCCCTGTGTAGAATAGTATAGCAGGGCAAATGATCTTAAGGAGACACTTGTGTTAAAAACTGTCAATGATAATGATGCAATACAAACTCACCTGAGCAATTTTAACGTTGTACTGTGAGAACATGGCGTCGTACATTGCCATGAGTTCAGACTGACCCACAGCTGCTGCCGCTCTTGGGTCCAAGATACTACCCGCATCCTGTAACAGAACAGAAATTAATTACCACTACGTACAGTTAATATTTTGTTAGTTGGTGTAAACGAACGAGGCAAGCCGAATGTGTCCAGGTAGCAATAACATATGAATATTGCGCGGCTTGTGGCTTGGCTTTATTTTTTATATGCAAATTTGGGAGTGGATCTGTTTAGTAACATAGAGATACGAATTAGGTATCTAAATATCTTACTGCTATTATAAATGTGACAGTTTAATTGGATCTTTGTTATCCGTACGACATAACGGCTAAATTAATCTAGATGAAGTTTGACAAAGAGACAGATTATTGTTTAAAACATCACACTTACTAAATCCTTTAGTAAATCAATATTGCCGCGTGCAAAGCTGTAAGTAACAACTAGTTTTATAAATATATATTTACACAAAATAAAATGAGGTATTTGTATTTAAATATGAGCAAACTCCTTTATAATTTTCTAATAAAAGTTTTCGAATTTAAATAAACAAGATTCTTTCATGAATAGGGTATTTAACATTGATTGAGTTGAAAAAAAATTATGAAACGATTTGTTTTCTTTGTACTCTCTTTAGTAAATAAAAAATATTTTTTATAGTAAATACGTTGTAAAATGTAAAAATGAATTGACAACTAAGCGGTAGAGGTTTGAAGCTTGCATGTTTGACGTTTAAAGATATGTAAAAACAAGTTTCCGCTAGATATCAACCGTACGTCATATTAAAGCAATATTTTACTTTTTGCTACGTATAACATCCATTCTCGGTGATTTATCTTCAAGGCTTTTACCAAAATATGTCATAAAGTTTCACCTATCACAATATCAACTTTATCAATCACTAACCTCTCTGGTGTGATCGCTCGGAGACAAAGTCTCTCTCATCGAAAGCGACATGAGTAACTCTTGTGTCAGTTTCTGTCTTCCAAACGCCACAGCTCCACTCGACACCATAATGCATTCCCGTCCTTCATGGTGACATTCAGCTACCTGCAAAAACCATCGTCATTTCGTAAACTATAAGGTACATTTTAGTTCGACAAAGAGAAGGAAATGAAGAGTCATTTAAAAGTAGACATGATTTATCTGACAAAAGTATTAACAAACGAAAATGTGGCTTGTCGAGTTGGTTATTTGGTATATTTTGCCTTGAAAGATATAAAATTCTGAAAAATACGATTTGTTTTAAGGTGTTCTTAAGAAGTAATCCATCGACAAAGACTGTCTATGTAAGCTAAGTTCCGGATTGTGACACAATCGGATTTACTTGAGTGTTTTGCCTAGTTCTTAACATCAAGAGCTTTTAATCAACGTTATTCAACCTTAATATTAAATGTTGCTTAATGAGACGAAGAGAAAACTCATGTTTACAAATTGTTAGTAGTTTCAGATACCAGGGGATTTATAAGCGAATTGAGTTTTAGTGTAACAGACATGTAGAACTCTACCGGTCCGCCAGGCCTGGGAACAGGCCCGGTACTGCGGACGACTTAGGCGTCAGAAGTCGCAGAACGATCTCCGTCCTCCCTAAGCACAAGCCTGGGGTGACAGGAGAGGCCATCTGTCACCCTAACAGAAGCAGGCCGAGGTGGTGGCGCAAGAGTTTATTTCTGAGCAGAAGAGAAACACCGTGACTTCTGCACAGGAGAGGGCTACAAACCGTAGGTGGCCCGAGGTACGTCGGGGGTGCACCTAGTTCCCCGACTTCTAGTATTCGAGACAGCTTGCGTTTTTAGTCGGTTCGAGTCCAATATTGCCACCAGTCGGTGGTATCCAAGGAGATTACCGAACAAAAACAAAAAAAAGTGGCACAGCCAAGTCAAGAAACTAGTAGTAAGCAGTGCAAATAAAAAACGCTATTTTAATTTACTGCCAGTGCTTTATCCAAATTCTCTAACATTAGCATTTTATAGTCACTTCTATGTAGCATTAAAACCTAAAACAATGTGCTGTTTAATGTAATAAATTTCTAAAACATTTTAAATTTCTCTGAAATACTATATGACAATAATTGTAAACAATATTTTTAGTTTACGCTGCTCGTTTATGAGGTATAAATGAGCAACTTCAATCTCATACTTAAAGAAGACGTAAATCAAAAAACTGATTCGATTATGAAACCTAATAAAACCCTGATAAAGTTTCAATTGAAATTCAAAAAGAAATGAAACACAAAACCAAGTTGGTGGACGCTCAAAGGGGGTAGGTATTATACAGAGATTTTATTACAAGGCAACAAAAGTACGAAGTATTAGGAAGTTGGCGTTTATGTATCATTATACAAGCCATGGGAATATTGGTGCTCTCTATAACACTGTGATTTATTATCACTATTTTTATTTATTTATTTACTTATTTGTTGTTTATTTATTTTTATTTTTTTTGTTTATATATAAAATTACAAAAAGAATACAAAGGATAACTTACAAAATATGCAAATCTATACTTATAATAAAGCTGAAGAGTTTGTTTGTTTGAACGCGCTAATCTCAGGAACCGCTGGTTGAAAAATTCTTTCGGTGTTGGATAGTCCATTTATCGAGGAAGGCTATGGGCTATATATCATCACGCCAATACTAATAGGAGCGGACCACCAATGAAGAATGTTTAAAAAACGAGGGAAAATTTTCACGCTACGGGCAATTGAAGACGCAAACGCTTGGTTGCGTCTGTCAGCTAGTGTAATATGTATATATATTATTAGCACTAGCTGAACCCCGCGGTGCTACCCGCGGTACGATGATAACTGCGGGCAAAGCCGCGAGGCGAAGCTATATCTTTATAAATAGTAGCCTATGTGTTATTCTGATGTATAAGCTATATTGTGGTAAAGTTTCATTTAAATCCATTCAGTAGTTTTTACGTGAAAGAGTAACAAACATCCATACATACATACATCCATACTTACAAACTTTCGCCTTTATAATAGTAGTAGGATTTGCAGGTGGTTTTATCTGTATTTTCTGAGACAGACAATTCATTACTCGGTTTGGTTAGTTAATTGAAATATAACAAATAAATTAATATTATAACGGCACCAAAAACACTTTAATAACGCGTCGTAGTTGGGTTTGTTTTTTGTTTGAATCTGCCAAAATGATCTACTCCACTTGATGGAAAGCATAAGCAGAATCCAAGAGTGGTAGTCACCATACTTATTGCGAATGCAGATAACGCAACAATGCAGCATGGTGACCCACACCATGGTGGCCTAGTGATGTTTCTGCTTCTACGGTTAGTGCACGACTGGAAGCCCAATGAAAGTCTCCAGTCTCGCACTCACCAACGATACTTCTGTACGACTGTAGTACAGCCCCGATCGAGCCGTGCCTTAATGCCCGGTTCCTATATTTAACGAATTGTCATCGTGTAAAATTTTTCTACAACCGACTACGAGTCGTAAATACCGTTCCTCAATTTATTTTTTATAGGAACTACTTTAGCTTACGCCCCGTTTAATATACTACTATTCGTACCTAGAACGGATCGTTTTTCAAATATAGGAACTGGGCATTATTAATCCTCAAACAAATTCCACGTTAAGCATTATTTTCGTTGTTCATTACCGGGCGAGTGAGTTATCCCCTGATTTCTTTTTGTTTTATAGACAACTGCCGCATCAGCAATATAACATCCTGTGTCACGGTAGCTGTTACAAGCATACATAAAACAGACACAAAGAACACCCAGACACAGAACAACAATTTGTGGATCACACAAAGTAATTTCCCATGTGGAATTTGAACCCACAACACTTGGCGCAGTAGAAAAGGGCATGGTGACCACTTAGACCACTAAGCCAACCGTGTAATCAGGGTTAAAAGGATACGCACTTGCGTCTCTTAAGTTACATGTACATACCATAATAGGGTAATAAACAGTGTTTTATAAATGAAAAGAGAAATACGTACCTGTTCAATAATTGACGCCAGTCTTCCCAAAGCTAAACCATTTCCATCTTCTCTGGTAATAACAGCGCTACCTAGTTTGATAACCAGTCGCCTTGCATACTTGAGCTGTGATCTGTCTGTAAACGTCCTTTGTTTACGTTCAGCACTCGCTAAGTTTCGCTTGTCTACATTGAGACCCTGTAACAAAAAGAAACTCTATTAATTGGGTAGACTTTGAAGACTAAAAGGATTATGAGTTACAGTTAGGCAGCTATGTTGCAGTGGAAATGTTGATTCGATATATTAACGCACGAACCTTGTCTTAGTGTCTATAATGGTCACTTTATTTTTTATTAATTGAATAGGGGGCAGGCGTATCGCCTGATAATAAGCGATTACCGCCATCCATGCAACACCAGAAGCATCACAAATGCTTTGCCGGCCTTTTAAGAATGAGTACGCTCTTTTCTTGAAGATTTCAAGGTCGTATTCGTGAATATCGCAGGCGACAGTTCATTCCACAGTTTTGTTGTACAAGGCAGAAAGTTCCTAGAAAATCGCACAGTTGTGGACTACCAGCCATCCAAGTAATGGGGATGGAACTGCTGTCGCCAGATGCCCAGAGGGCGTCCCTCGTACAAGCAATTTTATTTTGTGTCACCTATATTTTCAGTCTTTATGTGCTAGTTTTATCACTAATCTAATGCATTACATTATAAATATAAATATTAACGTCTATCTCGTTGTTCTAAACTAATACTAGTGGAAACTGCCACAGAGATCAAGCTCTAATTGAAAAGAACAGCTCAACAAGGTACTTAACATTTACTACGTAATTAAAACATATTTAGTTTTTCTCCGACTTTAATGACATCGCACATGAAATATATTTCATTCCCTAACTTCATAAAAGATTAAACATAAATTCTTGTAGCGTTAACTAAGTAAGACACCTTTAACAGAATTGTACCCGCGAGCAATCTTTCTAAAGGTAACTGTACGAGTATACGCAGAGTGTGCACAAAGAGAATTCTCCAAAGAATATTTGCCAAGTTCGTCCGATGTTTATAGCGGTGGAGTTGATTAAAGTTGACAAGTATTTGTGTGGCTGTTGGAATACAAAACCGGGGCTTTATAAAATATCTAAAAAATGTATTGAATTCATAAGTAGATATAGACTGCCTTGTTGGTCTAGCAGTAAGCGTAAGTCAATCAAGAGGTTTGTCTCCAGTCTAGTCTTGAGTTCGATTCCAGGGTCAGACTGCTATTGGGATTTTCTTGCAAGAATTTATTAATAACAGCTCGGCCCGGTGTGGATGATGGCGGTGTATCCCGCCCGTGCCTTGGAGAGCACGTTAGGCTGTCGGTTTCGGTTGTCATAAACATCAATGGCAATCGTTATTGGGAAGTCAGGGCCCTCAATTATACTGACCACTAGTACAACCTTCGCATTCAGTTCACCCTTAGAGTTGTGGAGGTCCGATGCCAGTCGCACCGTGCTAAAAAACCGTTTGAACTAGTAACCGACCCCAAATACTCTTGGAATTAATAAAGGCTAGGAAGATGAAGTAGGTATAATCCATTTCAAGACTAGGTAGTAAGTGCTAACAGCGGGCCCATTTAGTGTCGCGACTAATTTGATAATCCGAGCCGCTGCAGTAGACTTTTATTACTTAGTAGTTAATTTATTTCATTAGCCAAGCACAAAACTAGTTGAGTTTTTTTTTTAAATGTGTTCTAGAATCTGTTTTTCAAATCTGCAAAACTATTTTCGATCTCCCTTATCATTCGAACTCAAAATTATGGAGGACTTGACTTATTATCATCTACCTAACCTCTTCAAAACTTTATTTGGTGTCGGTGTAATGAGTTTTATTCTTCCATTCTCTTTCATCACTAGTTAATTTACTGTTTATACCCTTTCCAGACCATTCGATTTTTATTAGTCGTCCTCTACTGTTATATATATATCGACTTTAATACTTAAAACTGTATTTACTATAGTTTGACATTCGTCACCATTTTACGGCCATCAATATTCCAGTAAACATTCGTATGTTTCTAGCATCTAGCTAATTTTCCATAATAAATTAATATGTATAGAGTCGTTTTGAAAACCGTTGTTACGCAATCGGTATGATATTGTCAGTAGGTACTTACGAATTCTTAGACTTTTACCAAAACGGTAATATCCATACTTTAACTGTAACTTGGAGTACAAAAACGTTTTTATATTTCACTAAAATATTTGAGTACAAAAATAATCTCACGGCCAAAACTAGATATTTGCATTCTGATTTATGATGAACACTTAAAAAACAGGGTTGTCAACTATGTTATGTTTTTCGAGTGTATGTATGTATGTATATTTCTTTGGCACGCCCTAGAGCCTAAATCGCTTGTTGTATTTTTATGTGAGTGGTGTCATTAGATTTGTCTTAGTCGTGAGAGTGAACTGGGTAGGTACATGAATTTAAAAAAAACAAAATAGCAAAAGCTAATGCCGAATTATGCGATATTTTTTTGCAAAATGTTAAACTTATTTTGAAAATCTTCTGATAAAATAGGCTACTAATACTGGGGTACTTAACATCGCAGCATCATTCCTGAACCAACTGTCCAAGAGGTAGATAACAAAAAACATAAGAACTCTAAAGAAAATAAAGTGTAATCATTTAAAGACATACAATTATTTAAATATCCCAACACAGAAAGTGGCGTTGTTATAACGTAGACGGGAAAACTTCCATTGCGTGATGCAGGATTGAGTAACTGTAGTTACAGTTCGTCTTGATCAAATAATATTAATATATGTTTTCGATAGAAATAGAAAATGCTGCAATTTAAGGTGAACAAAAACAGAATATTATCTTAACTGATACATCATTCAGCAAATAGCAAATCTCGGATTTGATCGGTTGGCAACCCTGATACAAAACCGAAGCGTGGGATACAACACCTGCGGTGACTATTGCAGTTTGTGAATTAAATAATAGTCCGTAGTAGTTTAACAGTCCGTTTCACAAAATTATATGAAGTTTATACTTATCTTCATAAGTGCAACCTAATGCAAGATATTATAATAAACGCTTAAAAGTTTGATTCGCTACTTAGCTTAACTATTAACTACTAAGTAATAAACTCATTCTTGTAATTTAACACACAAATATATTGGGAATCATATTACAGTTTAAAAAAGTAAGTACAGTTTAAAGATAGAAACAGCAATTTGTTAAAAAAAAATAACTTTGATAAATTATTGTACTTTAAAAATATATATAGATGGAATTTGGTAAAAAGCTTTCTTAAAGCGAACTGTCATAAGCCCTGCGCTTATTTTACGCTTTTTTTTGATGATATGGCAACCAGCCGGATTTCTCGGATCAGCTATTTCTGCCAATGTCAAGTATTTATCGTCTTCAATTATCAAGTCTTCGAGTCTTCAAGTTGTCGTCGTGATGAAATTAATGATGAAATATATAAAATGTGGGTGACATGAAATGGGGACCGTCTTTAGAAAAAACAAAAAACGATCTCCCTTACTACCTATACTTCTTTGTATAATGTTGACAGTGATTCAAATCTATGAAATGTGTAATAGAATCGTTTGGTGTAATTTAATCTGTGCTCTATGATTTCTCTGCGAAACAATATCATATATACATACCCATATATAACAGTAGACTAGTAGTAAAACTTTTATAATACTAAAGGCCAATTTTAAGCCCCTGACAGAATAATTTCAACTTTTCTGTAAGATAAATACCGATTTCTGTTTCACAAGTGTCCGATAGAGACAAACATATATATGTATAATTGTTGTATACATAGTACACGATGTTCTCCTAGCCAATTACGGCCACGGCGGCCAGTCTCAACGGAGACCAGCCAACTACGCAGGAGATATTATAGTGCACAAGTGTGTGTGCAAACACAAGTGCCCTGTCTGTTCCCTCTCTCTCATAATCCGATGGGACGGTTAACCGACACGACCAGGGAGAGATCAGGCGCAGGATCGACAGCTTTACGTGCTCAAAATATATTATATTATATAGTACATTTATAACTGTCTAAAACTTTATCAGGTTCAAACGTTAGGCACGCAATTTTTATTAAATTCATTATTATTACAATCATTCGAAAATGATTTATTTCTCACAAATCTATTTAAGAAGTGAGAGCCTGTTTAACATCGTAATTAAAACTTAGGCGTGGTGACCGCAGAATTTTGGGCACAACCAGATAAATGAAGTGATACAATTAGTTTTATGGCGTAAATGAAGACCTCGTAAAATGAAACATTAATTTTAGATCAAGATGGAGAAATATAAAGTTCACTTAGGCAGAGGAGGACGGGACTTAAATTGTAAAACTTGCAATGCCATAGTCCAGGTTGCTATGAGTAAACAGCTGGAAAGTTAGATGCTACTGATGTGGTAATCCTTTTTTTATAATATAGCGGGCAAACGAGCAGACATACCGACTCATGGTAAGCGATTACCGCCGCCCATGGACACCCGCAACACCAGAAGCGTCACAAGTGCGCCTCTGGTATCCTTACTCACTCGATGAAACACCGCGTTCGCTGTTTCACACCGGTTTTCTGTGAGGCCGTGGTATCACTCCGGTTATGTTATCTGGGCCATTATTGTAAATCTATGAAGACCTCGTTCGTTATCAATATAAATTGCATACGACAAAAGACAGATATCGTTTTACTAACCATCTCATAATTAGAAATTCTCGTAACTTTCGTACTCCTTCTTAAAAGGCCGGGCAAAGTACTTCTGACGCCTCCGGTGTTGCGGGTGCCCATGGGCAGCGATACGTCTGCTCGTTTGCCCCCTTATAAAAAAAAATGGCTGAGATATTTGCATAAGGCCAGTTACCGTGGGAGAGCTATGCTTCGGCGTGAATGGGTCGGCTCGACCGGAGTGATACCACGGCCTCACAGAAAACCGGTGTGAAATAGCGCTTGCGCTGTGTTTCACCGAGTGAGTGAGGATACCGGAGGCCCATACCCCAACCCCTCCCCCCCATCCCCTTTCCCATCCCCCCAAAAGTCGGCAACGCACGTGTGACGCCTTTGGTGTTGCGGGTGTCCATGGGCGGCGGTAATCGCTTACCATCAGGTGATACGTCTGCTCGTTTGCCCACTATTCAATAAAAAAAAAAAAAAAAAAAGAGAGCCATACTTATGAACCTGCTAAATCTCCCGTCAGCTTACCATGATGCTTACCCCTTATATTACCATGATGCTTTATATTTTCTGTAATAAACGTAATATATTCACTTTTTGTTGTCAATTAATTCGAAATCGCTTACCATCACGTGATACATCTGCTCGTTGGTCCCTATTCAATAAAAAAAAGTTTTATCATCGTATATAAACTTTATGAATCTCAGGTGAGGTCTCGCATGAACAATTTGTAGGTGAGTTTCCAACCATCCATAAAATTTAAACTAACGGTCTCATCGTTGGAAGGGGGAAACTCTGTTTGAATAGAAAAGCTAAGTCTAGTACGATAAATCTAATCAACACGTATGTAACACGTACGCTGCTTGCGGGTACAGTAGCTCTTCCAGTATTAATCCGGTCTAAGACCTCAGAGAAGTTAATTAGTGCATTCAGCTCACTCACTACATATTACATCAATAAGCTTTTCCTGAGCGCGTTTCATCCTTGTTCATCTCGTAGTGCTAATTGCGAATCCGGATTGGTTTTAGTGACAAATTAACAATTTAAACACTATCAGAGTACCTGGATGATCGACCATTGCTCGGTATCTTTTTTTTGAGATTTTTTTTAAATGGATCCTAGCTAAATTGATTCATCATCCCTAAAACCACCTGCATACTAAATTTCACGAAAAGTGTTGAACCGTTGCCAACATTCAGATTATACAGTGTGTTTGACAAGAACGTGACCGATTTATTTTTAAATTTTGGAACGCAATTTATAAAAATAAGTACTAGGCTGAATAAAACAATCCTTTACCTAAAATGCATTGTAAACATAAGTTTTCCCTTCAGTTTTTCTTGTTAAAATATTATTTTTACAACGTGTGCCGCGTAAGTTTACAACGTTAAAGCTGTGTTTTTCTGTACTCAACTAAAAGGACTGAAAATGTCCCGCGACCAGGCAATTCCCTCATTATACGAAAAAATCCAAAGCCTTCGTAAGCACGGAGTGAAGAGATATTCACAAACAAAAACCGTCAATGAATTACCAAATCGTGGCAATTCGATAAAGACGTCTGTCGCAGAGAATAAACGGATTGTGCAGCTGTTTACCAAGAATTGTTTATTAACTCTTACTTAGTCTAATTATAATTCTTTACTTCGCTCTGGGCAATAACAGTTGAAGAAAAATTAACTGATGTAATTAAACCCTAATTATATCCCTTGACATCATTAAAAGGCGTTTAGTTGTAAATGGCGTGAAGTATCGAAGCACTGTGAAGAAACCTCTCCTTCATGAACGCCAATCGATAAAAGGCTGCATAAGGTGTGCGTAAACAAAGACCGTGATTGAGACAAGCTTATTTTTTCTGATGAAGCTACATTTTGGGAAGCTGACAATAGACTGATGGTACGAATCTAGAAACTTTCTTCTCAAAAGAAGGATTTCGGAAATTTGCATTTGTTTACCGATACTTTGGGTGTAGAGAAGGTGACGAAAACTTACGAAAAAGCATTACTGCCGTTAGCTAAGAGAATATTTCCACACCAAAATGATTTCTGGATTCTGCAAGAGGAAAGTGACCCTAAACACCGAAGTCGGGTTTTCACCACTTGGAAACCAGAACATTGTATTAACATATTGGTTAGGCCCTCACAGTCCCTTGATGCCAATTGAGTTAAAAATTATTGAGTGTGGATAAAACTTCAAGTAAGGGCAAAAAATGTAAGTGACTGCCGCTGACCTTACTCGTGAACTGAAGGCCACGTGGAGGTCTTTACCTCGTAGCTATGCTCAAAAATTTTTGAAAACTATGCCGCGAAGATGTCAAGTGATTATGGACAATGGTGGAGATTGGACGCCGTAATAATATAAAGCATCGAACAGCACTAAAAGACTTAGTTGATTAAAATTTAACGTTTGAAATGTTTAAGGTTTTCAATCATTTTCCCGGTCACGCTCTTTTCCTACATAGTGTAGTATACATATACTAGCTGACCTGACAATCGTTGCTTTGTCATAAAAAGGAATATACATTTTAGGGGTGGATCACCCTTATCATTTAGGGGTGTCGGCAAACGTTGTTTTTGAGAAAAAAATCATAATTGAAGGAAATTATTAAAAATAAAAATCGCAATGGAAAATTAGGGGTTGGTCGTAGGGGGTTGAAAATTCAGGGTTATATGTATTTGTTGTATCATAAAAAATAAAAAAATAATCTAAAAGTGAAAAATAAAAATTTGTGGCTTACGTTGGCCGATTCTCAGACCTACCTAAAAAGCTCACAAAATTTCAAGAAAATCGGTCCAGCCGTTTTGGAGGAGTATGGTAACTAACATTGTGACACGAGAATTTTATATATAAGAAGATATACCAGAATTGCTCGCTTAAAGGCATTACATACGAGTTCCACTTTCTCGGCTAGATGGCGTCACGTGTGTATATTTATCGTGAGTAGGTTAGATCAATAAATATTCCACTTATACTACAATACTCGCCTTATTATTGATTCAGACATTGCATCGTGACCGCAGAGAAGCGACAGTATTCATTATCAATATATCGCTACATATGATCTGTCTACACATGATGTTTACTATGTTTAATGAATCGTTTATTCATGTTTGCTCATAATCTTATCACTGTTATACAAAGCCATACGTATTTCATAATATGATGATGTTAGTGATTATGTAGGGTAGACATTATAGTCTGTAATAGACTCACAGAAGACGTGGTTATAGCTCCCTCACTAAAGTGCTTCAAGAACAGACTTGACAAACTCAGTATCTCCAAGCTATTTGAAGCACGCGCATCAGTTCTCTAGCTGCTAGCGTATCATACCAAATAATAATAAAATGGCAAAACCATTGTCGTGGAGTACATTACGCTTTCGAAGCTAGAAAAAGCATTGTTTAGAAAAATCTTCCACAATTATTTCATTAAAAGAATTCAGCTCTTAAACCACAATACTCTACGGCAGTAGGTTTCGCCAAATCCAAAAAATCTTCTTTTAAATAATGGTTACATCATGTACTTCTTTATTTACAACCGAGAAGATCCCTCTAATATTTTTAACTAAAATCTTCTGATAACTTAGTTAATATTTTAATATTTTGTAAATCAACGACTTATTACGAACTCCTAAGACATTTCGCAAACTTTTATAAAAAAACTTTTCTATTTTTATCCATTTTGCAATTAACTTTACATGAGGAAATCGTACGTTTTAATTTTGCAAGAAATCATTTTAACGTATAGGGTAAAAGAAATGTGCTACTTCTATCCGTTTAAGCCATTGAAAGACTGCAGTAATTACAGTCGCACAACTGGAAACTAACGTATCAACTCCATACTAAGCTGAACTTCAACTCTTAACTTCCAAACTGTCTGCAACCGTTGCATACTAATAGAACTCCAATTGGGTATTTTCTATGTATAATATGTATGTATTTAGAAAATAATATATGTATTTATGTCAGTTGTCTAGTACATACCAATAACACAAGCTCTGCTTAGCTTGGGACTAGATGGCATTGTGTGTTTGATGTCCGAAATATTTATAATTTATAATTGGCTCATAGTGTACTGTGTATTGGTTGGTGTTTTCTTTCTAAGTAAGATTAGATCTCCGTTTACGTTTACGCGAACGCGAAAACTCCAAAACTAATTTCTAATCCTTTGCATTTCATTATCCATACTAATGATATAAATTCGATAGTAGCTTTTATAGTTTCACGGTAAATCTGCGACATCGATTTCAATTAAATTTGGCGTGGAGATTCTTGACATAGACGCGAACCGCGGCTAAAAGCTGGTATATTCTATACAATTATCGTAACACGTTTTTGCTCCAAATGAACTTCAAAACTATTAAAGTGATCGAGATATAACTTCCTAAGAGCATTTTCCCACACTAGTTCGAAGTCGACTTTAATCCACCACGACGCTACACGGACGGCCCATTAGAACTCAAGTACTAGGTTATTTCTGTAGACCTGTCGGGCATGATCAAGTACATAAGAAAAGACGAATAGGATCACTACTCTTGGATTCTGTTTGTGCTTTCTATCAGGCAGATTAGAGACACTTTGACAGACGCTTAGAAAAATTACTAAAATATGTGTTGCATAATGTTGTCAATCGTTTGTACTATCCGTAGTATTATCATGGCGATGTAACCAACATTGCAACGATAATACTACGGATTAAATTCCTCTCAGTTATCTAGCAATGTGTGGCTTAACACTATTGAAGATCATTGTAAAATGATATCTTTATGTCTCTAATAAACATTTGCAAACACAGACGTGACAACAAACAGACAATATTCCCTCAATTGATGGTTAATTATAGTCAATAACAAACTAGTTACTTTTCCTTATCTGCGTCCAATGTCGCAGACAGAACTCGATTGAAGTCCAGGAGACAATTTAAATAATTGAAGTGCATTCTATCCAATAACTGTGAACGAGCAATTGTAAATGTCGTATTTTAAAAACATTATAAAGTTTATATGGACGTTTCTAACTCTTTCACCCAAAAACGGTTGAATGTTTCTGAATGAAATTTAGTACAGAGATAGATAGATAACTCAGAGAGACAGTAGTAGATAATTGACGCTGCAATAGGTTTTAAAGGATTAATTACTAATGAATACACACATATCCAAACACACACATGACATAAAACACATGCTTGAAAGCCTCAAACGGCGTAAGTAGTAATAATAATAATTCGGACCGAGACATAATTACCGACAAAACCATCACAAATAATAGACCGGGTATTATACTAACATTAAAGAACAGAAAAATTACGTATTTAATAGACATTGCAATACATAATTCTGAAAATGCAAGAAGAAAATGCGCCGAGAAAATATAAAAATACATATTGCAGATGAAATACGACAAAAATGGCACCAACATACCGTCAAAGTCATACCCATAATAATCCCAACAACCGGACTCATTCCAAAATCATTGCCAAACGAATAAATTGTACATATTTTAAAAAATAATATTCCATGCTTTAATATATGTATAAATATATACATAGATTACAGTCTAAATACCACGAAAAAATCTAATGTTTTCGTAGGATGATCAAAGTATAGCAACAGCCACGGAAAGCAACCAACAGTTAGATGCCTTTCGCTTGATTGTTCGCCCTCTTTTATCGCTTTACGTCTGTTATCAAATTACGCAAATGCTGTATAGTTCATTTGTAAGGGCGCTCGTAAAATTAATGGACCGATTCTCGTTATTATCTTCTTAACCGTGAATATATATACTTCAAATCTCCGAGAATATTCATTCATATAAACTTACTGGCCATGACTAGTACCTATACCAATGCTTAGCCTAACCCTGGCAAGGTTAACTTGAAAATTTGGCAAGTGATGCTTTTATATTTTAAGAACCTAAGGCTTTTCGCAACTTTTATTCTTCATTATCACAGTCCACTACTGCATATGTACCACGCCACTTGGTTCGATCTTCGGTTTCTCATGTTTCATCACGTTCATCACATTTCATCACTCTACCTGGCCTGTGGACACTAAGTTTGCCAAAACGCGATCACCACTCAATAGCCTCTTTTACCCTAACGGTTATCGGTTCTACGGCAAATAGTGGCAATAATAAATTAAAATTGAAGTGGCAGTGGGCTGTGGCCAGCCCACTGCCACTTCAATTTTACTCATAATAGGGTAAATTAAAGAATGTGTGGTATGTTTGGAAGTCCGTCATTTCCAAGATCAAGTACATATACAGAACAATTACGATACCAATTCACGGGCAAAACTGGTTAATATATTAATTATACTTCACTATTTAAGGACTCTTAGGTATATTCGTTACCTCACAACCGAATAGAGATAAGGCAAATTACGTCAGTTATCCCTGGTTACTTAGCTCTATTCTACGATCTGTATTAAAACAGAGACACAGTATTCGATTCCACTAAATAAGAACTCCATTCTTTTCTTGATAATATATGCCACGTGGAAGATTACAGTCTAAACCAGCCACTAGAGTAGATCAAGTCAGAAAAACGACAGCTTAGAAACACGCTTAAAATAGAACAACTGATGTACAAATAAAGTTTTGGAAAAACCATCATCATATTTAGTTTACTAGGATCCTCCAACCAGACGAGATGATCATGCCTGACTGACAACGGCCCTACGGTTGATGTTGGAATGTTGTATATATGGTAATTGGCACTAGAATATCTATATCGCGATTCAGGATTAATAGTTGCTCCGTTTTAGTAGATGGCGCTGTCATGTTTTTGTTGTCGTTGTCTGTAGAAGGCACTACACTACTTTAATGGAGTGTTGGGTATGCTAGGTCTAACTCTTGCTGTATACTAAACTAGATTTCACTATTGAAATCGTTCAAAATTTCTATGAAAGTAATTTATTAAATGTTGTTATAATTTTAGTAATTTAAATTGTCACTACACAGATGTAACCACATAAAATACAGAGTTCAACAAAACTTATACGAGACAATATTAGTGTCGAGTTGTACCCAATTGCGGCGAATCACTTCAATTAATTTTAAATTTACAATAACCTATCCAAATAAATAAAATTTAAGTGTCTGTTTGCAATATTAAAATAACCGCTTTTTACACGGTACATATACCAAAATAATTTTTTTTTCATTATTTGTCTGTCTGTCGGTCTGTCTGTTTGTTCCAGCTAATTTCTGGAACGGCTGGATCGATTTTGACGGGACTTTCACTTATAGGCAGCTGATGACATAAGAAGTAACTCAGACTACTTTTTAGACTAGCTTCGCCCCACGGCGTCACCCGCAGTACGACAATAAGCGCGGGTAACACCGCGGGACTCAGCTAGTTAAAATATATAATCAATCGTTCTTTGCTGCAGCAAATGTTTTTAAAGCTTCAATATCTGTGTCTTATTCAATAACCTTGTTTAAATTTTTTTTCTTTTCGGTCACAGACAAAATATAGACCACTGACTAGCAAAAGAGATTATTTCTGACCTTTAACTTAATATATTTATATAAATGGTAAATAGGAATAAAGCTTACGTCTTTTGTTAGACAAATAAGTGATAAGATAATGTAATTTGTTTACAAAGTCTGGCCATGTTTAGTACACAAAATAAAAATCCATGTAGCAAATATTTTAGAAGGGTACAACTTATTTTCGCATTAAGTAGTAAGTAAGGAAAGCAAGAGAAGTAAGCACGAAGATAACTTCATAATGGGAGATTTCAACCTAAAAAACGTCAACTAAAAATACCGACGGAGAAAAAACTGCAAAAACACGTTTGTTGTATGGGAGCCCCCTTAAACATTTATTATATTTGTTGTTATAGGGGCAACAGAAATACATCATTTACCGTGGGAGAGCCACGCTTCGCGGCATGCACGGGCCAGCTCGACTGGAGTGATACCACGGCCTCACAGAAACCGGTGTGAAATAGTGTTTGCGCTGTGTTTCACCGAGTGAGTGAGGATATCGGAGGCCCATACCCCAACCCCTCCTCTATCCCCCTCTCCATCCCGTAAAGGGCGGCAACGCACTCGTAACACCTCTGGCGCTACCCAACATCAGGTGACATGGCTACTCGTTTGCCCACTATTTCATAAAAAAAACATCTGAGAAAATTTCAACTGTCACAGTTTATGAGACAAAGCCATGGGACAGACGGGCGGACACTAAGTAATAGGGCCTCGTTTTTCCATTTTGGATACAGAACCCTTAAAAGAAAAGCTCTTACTTACAAAATCATGTTAATGATTACGCTAAATAAAAAACATTAGAGAAAAGAGCGATATACTTGACTGTGGAAATATTCTGGAATAAATTATGTGGAATGAAATCTAAATTAGAAATGAACATAAAAGGCTGGAGAAAATCACTTGATGGAAATAGAAAAAATAAACTACCCTTCAGACGTTCTTGTAAGTAACGTTGTTAGTGAAATCGCTTGAATAAATAAGTAAAGACGTGAACCCAGATCTTACACCTACGATAATACGAGACTAAAAATTAAGGTGAGATACATAAGAAACTCAATTTCGGTCGAGTAAAACTAGCAGGAAAAGGTTCCCGAATGTACGAGTAATTCCTGGTTATTATAGTAGTAAGCCAAAATAATAATAACGAAACCTATAGAAAGGCCGGCAACGCACTTGTAACGACTCTGGTGTTGAGATTGGGAATCAGGCGATATACCTGCTCGTTTGCCTCCTATATAATAAAAAAATTAACAAATGGGGTATAAAAATTGAAAATGAAAGCCTAAATTAATATAGGAGTCTTCAATAGTCTAGCTTAAACAAAGTCAACGACATAAAAATTGGGGAAAGAATTCCGACTATGCCAGTAAATTAAACACAACCGATGCGACAACCGAATGTATATATTCGTAATAAATTCGTAAGGGTAGTTTGACGATATTAACTGGAATGTGATATTGAAAAATTTCAGGCAATCTAATAAAATTACAAATCTTTAGCTGAACAACATTCTTGACAAAGTTTGGACATTAATTTTAAACCATCGTTCGTTTTATTAAATTGCCCGATGAAATGGATTCTCTTTCAATAACTGGAGTAGAAAATCTGTCGAAAAGTAAGTGTCCAAATCGGTTAAGCCGTTGTCGTATATAAATATAATAAAAATAATTATTTCTTTATTAACAGAGAGAGAGAGGCAGAGTAGAGTCATTTAGTCAGTCGCACACATAAAAAAATACTACAAGTCTTATTCAAGACTCACTTACAATCCTTTGCGACAATTCAATTACTTACCGAATAATTGCTAGACGAACTAACTGTCTCTAGGTAGTTGGAAATCACTAAATTTACTTTATTTTTTTTTTTTATAATCTCAATTAATTTAGGGGCTTTTATTAAAAAGTAATATGTTAGCCACATAGTGGCTTATTCTATGATACTAACTACCTTGGAGACAGAGGAAGTCGATGTTGTGCAAATATCTCAAATTTTTGCACAACATCGACCGTAAAATTACTTACAAACTTTAAAAAAAATCTATCTTTTCCTGCAGCTCAGCCAGCGTATATCTCGGTATTACGTTAAAGAGTAAACTATGTATTAATCATGAATCAGCGTACATCCATGCCAAACTTTTATTGAAATCGGTACAGCGTTTTAGCCGTAGAAGCGTAACAGTCAGACAGACAGGCATACCGAGTTACTTTGAAATTTATAATACTAAGTATGGATAACAAATCCTCGACATGTTTATACACATAAATAGTTGAGAACTAAACCAGATCTCTGTACATTGGAGTTAACAATCGCTGTTCATATATATTTCAAAATTCTAAATTCGAATTCATTTATTCAATTAAGACGCTAAGTGACATTTATGAATGATAAATTGAAGCTAGAGTTAAAAATCATAACTCAACTTAAACAACTACAAAAAAATCTACTGCCCGCTTGTGTCGATCTATAACTTCCCGTTTCCAAAGTGTGTAGGGCCTTATGAGAAGAATACTGGCAAAGAAACTCATGGCCATGGTATTTCAACAATTATTAAGCTCTTATTTGTGTAACACATTATTTACCGCTACACCAATATTTCCCGGTTATTACGTATCCTAGAAAGTGCTGACCAACTCAGCGGGGCGTAGGTATATTTGGAATTAAATTGAATCAACCACCCAACCCTCCCCGTTATAAAACAGCACGACGTTAAAAAAAGTTGATATACAACAAAGTGAGAAAGAAATTAACCTATTTGTGGTTTTAATAATATCAATCAAAACTTTGATAAGCTTTTTAGAAGTTTTGCGTCAATTTTCGCCTGAAAAATACTTAGAAAGGCATGTTCTCTGAAAATATAGCAAAACTTTCATGTATAAGAAGACCTAGTCGCATTATGCTTAGGGTGCCGAAACATCGCTTCATTAGGAATTTGTACATAATCTGCATCGCGCAATTATAGTTTGTATTCACATGTTTATTATGAAAACTTTGATTTTGCAGTATATTATCAAATATCACTATGTAAATTAAACTAATAGCAGAGTACATTAATTAATGGAGACGACATACGTATTCCTAGAAAAAGTTTTTTTTTTTAAATCATTAAGAATTTTCTGCCAATAGTGGTGTATTTTTATGGAATCGGGGGCAAACGAGCAGACGTATCGCCTGATGGTAAGCGATTATCGTCGCCCATGGACACCCGCAACACCAGAGACGTTACAAGTGCGTTGCTGGCCTTTTAGGAAAGAGTACGCTCTTTTCTTGAAGGTTTGAATTATAAGAATATTTAGAGTAAATGGGTAATATTGTAACTTTTAAGGAAAACTTTTAATAACATTTCCTGCCAGTTCAGAATGTTCATTAAAATCCACATACACATACAAAAGTTGAGTTTAAGAATTAACACCTACGGTCTTCATAAATGTTGATTTTTATCTAAGAAGCTGGGTATTGATAAGAGAAGTGAATGGGTGCTATTGTTTAGTCATAAGTTTGATTTTATTTCAAAAACTACTGAACACGTTGAAATATATTTTATAATCTAATTTTGTTTAATCAAGAAACCATGATTTTTATTCATCACTAGCCTGACCCCGCGGTGTAATCTGCGGTTATTATCGTACTGCGTGTAACGTCGTGGGGCGAAGAGCTAGAGATTAACCGGAACCAACAGACAGATAGACAGACAAAATAAAATTAAAAAATCTTTTATTTGGTAATGACCTCTCTAAAGATATATATATATATATATATATATATATATAAATATATATAGGTTAACAGAAAAATGATTAAAACTATAAAATAAATAAATAAATATTTCAGACTTCTAACACACAACGCCATCTAATATCAAGCTAAGCAGAGTTTGTGTTATGGGTACTACATACATAGGAACATAAAAAACTAAAACGGTAACTGTTTATGAAGAAACGAAATTGTATAACACTTGTATCCTTCCGCGTCTCACATACGGTTACCAGACCTGGCCATCCAAAAAAAAAATGAGCAAAAATTAAGAGTGTGTCAAAGAGGCATGGAAAGAAGTATGCTGGATCTACGACTAGAGGATAAATGGAAAGCTACAAAAAAAAGCTTTAAAACAGGTTACAGGAAATAAAGGCTATTGCCGATACAAACACCGACCCGGCAATCGAACCTAAGACCTCAAACACAGCAGTCGCATACACTACCACTACCCACCACGCCACTGAGGCAGCTTTAGTTTTAAGTTATGATGTCAATAAAGTATTGTTATTTTATTAATTCGCATAATTTAATCTATAAGAGATATAGGGCAAACATGTCAGTTGGATATTTACAGCTTTATGTAGCAGTTTTACTTGATTTTGATCACATAATTTACTAAAAAAATATCTTTTTAATTAAGTAAATATTTAGTTGAGTATTTAAATGCTTCTGTATTAGATATATTGGGTATAAAGAATCTTTTTCATATAAAACATCTTTCTACTTGTCATAAACATTAGATATGCGTCATAAATTTCAACTTTATTGAAATAATACTTATGTGGTGTTATAAATAAACTTTGTCAGTGGTAAATTCACTGTAATATAAATAATTTTATGTATTTTACATTGTTTGTAACAATAAAGTTATGAATATGAGTCTGCGGTAAGTTTTACTGCTGTTGTTTTATGGAATAAATGGGTAAACAGTTCAAAACGACGACGAAAATCAAGAAAAATACTTTTGTACTCAAAGTTGGTACACTTTCAACGTTTTTATATTGAAGAGTACTTTGATTGACATAAAAACTTATATTGTGTCAATCTTTCGAAGTTTATGACATACGAAAATATACTTTATATCCCCCCGTCTCGGAAAAAGTATTTTTGCCTTTCGATATCTGAGTGCAAAAGCCGTTTTAATCCGCTAGAGGATAAAGTAAATTGAATTTAGAATATCGTGTGCACTAAGTTTGTGAATTCAAAACATCATTAAACCAATTTTCTTCTACCACCATGGTGCCGAATTTATGATACAACCTTTATTAATTTGTTTGAAACTCAGACTCGGAACGTTCTTGGTAAACATTTTTTTAATTTGCTTTGCCCACGCCATTTTTTTTTTTGCATTTAGTCATTTCCTCGCTGAGGTGGGATGAAAAGTTACGTGCAGCACTCGAGTGTAAAGATTTTTCTCCTCGCGCTCTTTTGGTTCCCTCGCTAACGCTCTGGATTCTAATTTTAGAAAAATGCACGAAAGCACGAGGCCACCGTTCTGCATTGTATTATTGTCTGCATTAGCAATCAATATGGTGACCACCACTCTTGGATTCTGCTTATGATTTCCATCAGGCTGAGTAGTCGTCTTGACAGGGCCAAATATATTATTAAAAAAAAAATATTGAGCTCATTTCTTTACGGTTTTCTATAGAAACCTATGCCAAATATCGACACCGATTATTATCATAATCGCCTCTGGTGTTGCGTGTGTCCATGGGCGGCGGTAATCGCTTACTATCAGGCTGCTCGTTTCCCCCGATTCCATAAAAAGAAACACCACTATTGGCAGATTTCTTAAATAGTTTAAACTCATTAGCTATTAATGATGTTTACACATCATTAATACAATTTTTACTAATATTATTTGCTCATTGGCAAATCTGCATGATTTGAAATCATTAATTTACTAATTGTATAAAATAAAATTGACAGCTATTAACAAATTGATAGCGTTCTTAAATGTTTTGTTGAATATAATACATTATTTGTTAGTCTTTCTGATAAAAACATTTTATTATCGAGTTTAAGTTATATCCGTGTGATTACGAAATAAGAGTACACATCGCTATTCATCACGTAGTTGCTGTCTTAAGGCAGCACAAAATGAATGGAAACTTGACACAAACACTATACCTACCAACCAACCAGGCCAGCGTTGTATAGTAAGCTAAAAAATTTCAATGAAGAGGTTAATGTCCACGTATCACAAGCCCACGTTATATATAAGCGGTTTTAAACTTTTATCATATCCAACTTCTTACTAATATTATAAACGCGAAAGTTTGTAAGTATGAATAAATATTCCGGACATCTAACACACAACGCCATATAGTCCCAAGCTAAGCAGAGCTTGTGTTATGGGTACTAGACAACTGATATAAATACTTGTATACTTTTTGAAGTGAAAACTTCTTTAGCGGCGCTGTGTACTTTTTTGGAATGGGTAAAAATGTATGAACTCGCGTCAGGTCACGTGACCTGATCGAAAATTCGTAAGACGGATGGAGAGAGGACAGGCGGCCCAGGGCGCTTGCGCGAATGTTCGTGTGTGTATGTAATATAAATTGTCATGTTTGTGTACGATAGCGCAATAAATGAATATTGTATTCCACCACATAAATAATAGTACTTTTATACTGATAATGAAAGCAATTCGTACAAAATTATTCTCTAACCATTCCAAAATATCAAAAATGCACAACGTTAATATTCAAGTTTTCACTTCTGCCGGCACTCCCGGAGTGCAACCCGTCGTTTTTTTTTTGTAAATACATACATATTATACATAGAAAAAATCCAAACTCCGAAACAAATATTTGCAGATCATACAAACATTTGGTCCGACCCGGGAATCGAACCCGAGACCTCAAGATTAGCAGTCGCATACGCTACCACCGAGGCAGTCAAAAATGGATATTTGTTACTCTTTCACGCAACTACTGAATGGATTTTAATGAAACTTTACAATAATATAGCTTATACATCAGAATAACACATAGGCTACAATTTATAAAGATATAGCTTTGCCTGCGGTTATTGTCCTACCGCGGGGTTCAACTTGTAAGTTTATAAATGATCAGTCAGTAAAATTTAATTCTTAATTTACAGGTTTAAAGTCAAAAGCCGTCAGTAGAGTGCTTTTTTGAAATGATATTAACTTTTGTAAGTAATTCTTTCACAGATATTTTTACACATCAAACTTTACAAGGCACAGGCGGTTCTGTTAGAGTCGGTTTTAAATCTACTACGCTACGGCTAAACTTCTATTTTATATTTCAACATTTAACGTCTGATACAAACCTCCCCATACCAAGTACTAAGCAATATCGTAATACTGTAGCAAGAATATTATTGAACTTTTTAGGGCTCCTAAAACCCCTAACGATTGCCAAAGATGTTCATATGACAACTGGTAACATATAATACATTATAGAATATTATAGATTACTAGTTGACCCGGCAAACGTTGTATTGCCATATATATTATTTCTAGGAAAACATAAAACATAAAAACTTGCAAAAAAATTTAAGTTTTTATTTATTAATTAAAAATAGGGTTTGATCGCAGAGCGGTGAAAATTTATATTGTATATATTTTTGGATGTTGTATCATAAAAAAATAAAAACAAAAAAAATTGTCAAAACAAATTTTAAGGGTGGACCATAGGGGGATGAAAAATAGATGTTGTCCGATTCTCAACTCTAGCCAATATGCACGCGAAGATTCACGGAAATCGGTCGAGCCGTTTCGGAGTAGTTCAATTACACACACCGTGACACGAGAATTTTATATATTAAATTATAGATTACACTTACCTGTAAAATTTTAGCTCGTTCATTCGCAGATCTATCCCATCCAACAACAGAGAAAAATCTCCGTCCAGCCACAGATTTTACGACACTTTTATTTAAACGAAACATTTTATTGTTAAAGCTTGCACAATGTATGAAGCTACTGGCAGAATATTTTATTCAGCACATTACAATACCACCGCAGACGAATAGCTCATGCTGTCTGTAGATAATGTACGGAATTATCATTAAGATGATAACAACAACATTAAGTACATTGAGAAAATAAACAATGCATTACTGTGATTAACTTTACTGGTAAATTAATGAAAAGAGCGCGTTCTTAATAATTATACTCGTTACTGACTTAAATTAATATATTTGAATAATTCTTTATCTATTTATAGTTATTGGAAACATGTTTAAGAATACTTTGATTATGGATTTTAGTTACAAATTGTCACTACGTAATTTTTACAATCTTATTTACGTAAATATATTAAGATTTTCAATAAGAGTAGAGAAATTTATGAAGACAATATATTCTTAGAATAAGTAAATTACCAGTATCGTTATTAATTAAACAATATACTCAGAAGAGAACTCCCTGTCCAGAATGTACAGAAATTCCTAAAAAGGCCTCATAAATGTAAATCTTCGTCTAATATTTATACTCTATACTGACTAAAATTTGTGTATTAGTATTCAAACAGCGTTTTATCTCTTTATTAATACGTGAAGCAAAAGCTTTGTACCTCTTTTTAAGAAAATGGAGGAGGACTATGAAACTGGAGGACCACTGGTTTTAGAAAATCTATGTCAGTTGCTGCCATCCATAAATTACATGAGACGTTCAGGGTTGTGATATTTTGTGACAAGAAATTGGAGGGGTTCCTTAATTTTGTTTCAAAGCCTAATTTATAAAGTATGTAAATGGAAAATTTTAATTATTAACATTAAAATATTAACGTTTTATAATCTGTAATTTTTATATTTAATTTAAAGTTAGATTTTGATTTAACTGAAATATATATTTAAATTAAAATATATAAAGTGACTTAGAATTATAAAATATATGACGTCACTATATGGGGAAGGAACCTCACAGTTCAGATCAGCTGTAACAAAGACTGCTGTGGGGGTCAAAAATCCTCACATAATTAACGAACAGGTCCTAACCGATTGTAATATTAGTTTATGGATACTCCATATATTTTAAAATTTTGTATGTGACTGCAAGAGGTCTGGAGTTTGAATCTCGGGTCGGGCCTAAAAGTGTTATTGAGTTTTTCAGATCAGCTCGGAGTTTAGAAGTTGGGGTCTTAACCAGCCCGCGAGTTTCAAGTTCAACTAGCTGAACCCGCGGTACGACAACTAACCGCGGGCAACACCGCGAAGCGAACTAGTCTTAGTCTTATCTTTATAAATTGTAAAGTCTCATTAAAATCCATTTTGTAGCGAAAGAGCAACAAACACATTCACTTAGAAATTTTCGCGTTTATAATATTAGTAGGATTTTGCTGTAGGTATATCACACAAAGTCCAGATTGCCATAAATGTGTAAATGTGTGCTTGTCTATCTTATACCACTACCTACCGGCACTTATAATTCCACACCGATTGTGACACAAACTTCATATTTACACTGTTTACAAACATTATCAAAATACTCGTATAAATGTTGCAATAGACCGCTCGTATGTGTCAATGAAACTTTATCTCTGATGATTGCCTACCGACACAAATTACATTTTTCTTTAGTATTTTTAATGTCAATTTTAAATCTTATTGCTATCTCTCTTTTTTTACTATTTCTTTAACTAATACCTTTAAACGAGCAAGTCTTGTTTATTAATACATATATGTACTAGCTTTTACCCGCGGCTCCTTCCCGCGTGTATGTCGCTTATCGTGGTAATTCGCAGCCTATACAAGGTCTTAAGAATCAAAGTATCTCCAGGACAAATTTCATTACAATCGATGCAGCCGTTTAGTCGTAAAAGTGTAACAAAAAGACTTAATTACTTTCGCATCTATACTAACATTTAACGACTTTTATTTAGATCCTATTTTATCCTGCAACCTCAGCCAAAATGCATTAAGAATTACTGAAATGCATTGAGACGTCATTAGAATTGTAACGAATGTATGAGACATACGTTTCATTAATATTTATCCTCATAATGTGTACAAAGAAACTTAAAATTTACATACACTATTGAATTTCGAGATAACTCTGTTTTCAATACAATAATAAGCCCAAATCCAATATATTGTGGTTTACAGCAAACACGCGTTGCATTGACATGAACTTCTCTAATACAAGTTTGTTTATCGAAAACCGTAAAATATGCATTGCAGATTTAACTTAAAATATATTGTATAGATATTCCGGGTACAATTTAAAAACATAAATAAATCAGAGCTATGTAAATCTAAAATAAATTTATTATTCAATTTAAAGCAGAACGATTTCACTCTTAAATATCAAATACACTAATTCAGTAAAACATGAAATGAATTATGCAATTTAAACTATTTCTTTATTCCCGAAATTGAAAAGGTTAAATAACAGATGCTATTAAAAAAAAGACAAGAGATATATGAAAATTTAACTCATTCATTCAACTCGACATTGGCTGAATGCACAAATCGTGCGAAGCCAGAGAAGAAAAAAAACTCATTCATTCGCATTTGAATATCGAAATATTCAAATCATTTGAATTAGTCTAATTTTCTCGAATACGAAGGTGTTTTTTTACAAATTGTGAGTAGCGATCTTTATCAAATCTATTTTTTCTTTTTGGCTCAAATTTCGATGACATACTGCGACCTTATTATGACACTGGCAAGTGTGTTGATAAGGTCAAATGTTGGGATAAATTTTTCTAAGCCTAAACAAAAGTGTAATCTGTTCTAATAAGTAGGTACACTGACAACAAAGTTTGGCTACTGGGCCTTCCTAAATTGTTATTTAAGTAAACCAATAAAACGACACAGATTTGCGCGTTTACAGTAAAAAAAGATACAGTTCTACCTTGCACTTCCTCAACACATTCACAGCATCGTAATCTTTGGAGATAAGGGGATACACTTGGGGGGTAAGGCCAAATTCGATTCATTATCATCATTCACTTTTAAAACTAAGGCTCCCATCGCCTGCAATTTTCTAAACTACAAGTTTTCATTCTTTGCAAATTTGAAATGTAGCGAACTATGAATTAATTTTAAAAGCAAAACCAGTTACTTGAATAAATCCAAAATAAATTAATTTTGCAATTGAGTAGATGCTCGGCATTCTACGATTCTAAAAGCGAACACAACAATTCATAGCACATAAAAGAAATTGCGAATTTTCAAAGAACACAATAAAAATACAAAGAATAGAATCAGATTCACAGATTTTCGTTACCACTTTGTATCGGTTTTTATATAATCTGGTTCTATTTTATGAAAACTCTTCAAAAACACAAATTTAAATATATGAGTTTATATTCCCACGTTAGCTATTTTCATCTAATGTAGGACGTAAAATGTAACGATCCACATTTGTCGCCTGCGTTTTTGTTATTCTACCAGTCTAGTGTTACCAACGTAAGAACTTTTTGATGATTGAATTTAGAACACAGATTGATTACTGTCAAAACTAAGCTCAGATACAAGATTACCGCGAACAAACCCACTTTCATTTCAATCTTTTTGTTACTCTACGGCCTATTCTCTTATTAGTACCGTCACTTCGAGAAGGAATCTTTTGTTGAACTCATCACCGCAGATACCCAATTAATAAACAAACAGATAACTAGACTAGGTACAATTAACTTTTTTAAACATTGATTACAAAGAATATAATTAGTTAAAAGTAGTATAAATTAAGTATGTATATGTCACGCATAACTGAGTTTTCATAAACAACTCAACTAGTTATAACGGTAACATCTTTACTGAACTTTAGCAGGCAGAATTTCTTGGACAATTTATCTTTACACCTGTAATTTAGATTTTGGACACAAATTTGTCATTTTTAGACGTTAAATAAAAAATTATTGGGTCAACTCGGACCAAATGTTTGTTTGATCTACAAATATTTAATTTCTGAGTTTGGAAGTTTTCATTTCGTAATATTAAAATGTATCTATTAAAAAAAATATAGACGTTATTATGTTCTTTTATACAAATAAATTAAATTATAGTATCTTTGTAATATCAAAATAACCCCTTTTTACTAAATTCATATGTATGTATACCAAAATATTTTTTTAAACTTTTATCTGTCTGTTTGTGCCGGCTAATATTTGGAACGGCTTGACCGTTTTTGACGGAACTTTCACTGGTAAGTAGCTGATGATACAAGGAGTAACTTAGGCTAATTTTTAGACAAACTTCGCCACACATAACCGCGAGTAACACCGTGGGGTTCAGCTAATTAATAATAAAACCGACTGGACCGAAATATGGGAATTAACATTTTATGAAATTATTGAAAGGTAAAACAAAATAAACATTTTCATATAAATTAGTTTTGATAATAAATTCAACAAAAAATCTTCGTAACATAAAATTAAAATTTAAAAAAAAATTCAAATAACCTATAGTTACCCCGAGAAGATGCGCGGCTTCATTTTTTGCGACGTCTTCAACAAATATCATTGTATTTTAGCCAATATATTCAAAAATTAACAAATTTCCTTCGAAAACTTTCCACACACTATGTCTATTCGTAAAAACCGCATAAATATCCATGTTTTTGAGTTTGTCGCGAACAGACAGACAGCGGTGGAGGATTTTGTTTTAAATATAATATGTAGCGTTTTTAAGAATCAATCTGGCCAACACCAAGAGCTCTATTACTTTAATTCTACGTATGTCTTAGTTCATTTTTATTAGAACTGTGACCAAGAGCGGACGTCTAATACTGACTGTATGCAAATTATATCTCATTATTATATAAACTACTCACAATAATAGAAACTGCATCGACAGAAAACCACCTTCTTTTCAAAGAAGTGCTTAAAACTTGTACGCCACTAGTGCTTCGATACAACAACGATTTAAAACACATTTTAAAAGGAAACACTCTTAATAACACTAATTATTATTATTATTATTTATATTTCAATGGTTATTATGGTATTTATTATTTAAGACATGGACATAGTGCACCGAGGTGACTACGAGAATGCGTGTATGTTAACTGGCACTTGGCGTGATAAAACAAATTGTCGGTTTAATAACACTGTTGATAATAACTAATTGATACATGGCGCTGCATTTTTGTTAATTAATATGTATCTATCTATGGATATGATCTAATAATTTTTGATAGTTTTTCTTTTAAATTAACAATTTAATTTCGGTAGCGTAGTGGTAGTGTATGCGAATGCTGTGCTTGAGGTCTCGGGTTTGATTCCTGGGTCGGACCAAATGTTTGTATATCTACAAATATTTAGATTGGAGTTAAGGTGTTGTCGATGCATGATATGTAAGTATTTACAAAAAAAAAATGTATATACGTATTTATATCAGTTGTCTAGTATCCATAACACAAGCTCTGTTAGCTTAGCTTGAGACTAGATAGCGTTGTGTGTTAACACAGCGCAAGCGCTATTTCACACCGGGTTTCTGTGAGACCGTGGTATTGCTCATTCGGCCCATTCATGCCGAAGTGTGCCTCTCCCACGGTAAAAAAATATATAATATAATATCACACTGCTTACTCTTCTCGTTCTATAGTTTTTTTCCAAATCAAATTAATTTGGAAACAATTCATTTTCCGAATAAAAATACCCTCGCCCTATTCCCTTTCCCATCGTCCAAAGGTCGGCAACGCACTTGTGACGCCTTTGGTGTTGCGGGTGTCCATGGGCGGCGGTAATCGCTTACCATCAGGTGATACGTCTGCTCGTTTGCCCACTATTCAATAAAAAAAAACCCTCTCCCTCAATACATACATTTTCAAAAATGATCGAAAAAACAAGAAGAAATATTGATTGTCATAAGTAACAAACAATAGATGGATAAATCTTCAAAAACATGCATGTTTCCATTAACCACATACTGTATGATTAATCTCATCGTATTTTTCCTACACTAATAAAGTAGTAGATAAAAGATATATTACTTGTATTAATTTTGAAACAATCAGTAGCACCAGTAGTTACTCTACTTATATAGATAAAGTTGAAATATACAAGACTAGTTAGTTACAAATTACAGTGATGTTAATATATAGTAAACTAGTTTTGAAGCTAAATTGAAATTTTTAGTTAGTTGGTATTTTTATTATGGCCCAATATTAAAAAAATTGTGAGTAGCAACACCGAACATTCGAAAACTGCAATGGCGGGAAAAAATGTGTTAAAACATTTTTAGCTTAAGCGGAATGGGCCACCATTTCACTCACAAGCATCGCTTACCTACATATTTTTCTTTAATAATAATTCTATTGAGTGAAATTCGTGAGTCTTAGGGTCAATGTGCCGGATATCATATAAATTAGCTGAGTTAAATGAGTAAAAAAAATGTTATTAAAATGCATTGCGGTATAAAATGTAAAATGAGCTGTCGCCTGCGGTGTTCCCGGACCAATACGACCTTCAAACCTTCAAGAAAAGAGCGTACTCCTTCTTAAAAGGGCCGGCAGCGCACTTGTAACGCCTCTGGTGTTGCGGGAGAAAATAAAAAAAACATATATTTTTGTTTAGTTGGGCAGCCCAAGTGTATGTTGCTGATCATGGTAAAAAGTAGCCTATTCCATCCTTAATAGTTCAAGTAGGTATTTCTATACAAAATTTTATTGAATCGAAAAAAAACGAGAGGAGATGATAAAACAACAAATGTTTCTTGTTGATGACAAAGTGTGACGTATAATATTTCGTCAGTGGGTTTCTAGAAACAAGAACAAATAAAAGAAATCTTTTATTTAAGCCAGAAATATTTTTTACCGCCAGCTATTTTTATTCAACATTTATTTTATAAAAATAAATAAAGTTTATTTTTTCTTAATTTATAAACAAAAAACGATATACATTTTATTTAGATTTTACTACATATTGGTTTGTTTACTTTTTTTGTAACTGGCCATTTTAATATTAGATTTGATTCAAACCATCAATTTTAAATTTTGTTGCTTCTAGACTGTTTTTTTTTTCTAACACTGGAAGATATTTGAGCTGATATCTACAATAGCTTCAATTACTAGACTACTAATATAGACTATTAAAAATAATTGGCCGACAAGGATACAAAAGAAATTTATTAACAGTCAGTCTAAATAAAGGCAAGAATAAACAGTGAGCGTATTTATTTCTACACAAATGAAAATAAATTGTCATCAAACAGACAATATTGCGTCAATTGACGAATCACGCTACAACACACACGATGCAAGTAAACGCAGTTTTATTAGCACATGTCATAGATTAAATGTATAACACATTTATGTTTTTTTGTTTTTTTTTTTTGAATAGTGGGCAAACGAGCGTATCACCTGATGGTAAGCGATTACCGCCGCCCATGGACACCCGCAACACCAAAGGCGTCACAAGTGCGTTGCCGACCTTTGGGGGATGGGAAAGGGGATGGGGAGAGGGGTTGGGGTATGGACCTCCGGTATCCTCACTCACTCGGTGAAACACAGCGCAAACGCTATTTCACACCGGTTTTCTGCGAGGCCGTGGTATCACTCCGATCGAGCCGACCCATTCATGCCGAAGCATAGCTCTCCCACGGTATAAAATATTACATATTCAGAATACCGAGGCCGTTTTCGTCTGGAGGCTCTCTATCTCTACCACAAAACTTGGATACGTTTTATGAACTTCTGCCTCTCCTATCTGCTGCAAGCCCAGTCCTGTTTTGCTCATGAATTGTGAACCCTTACGTCTCCTGTTTTTTAATGATCCAATTTGAAAAAACGTCTATACAAATAATGTCTGTTGGAATATTAAAATAACCACTTTTTACAAAATGCATATGCATATAAACACGGTACATATACCAAAATTTTTTTTTTTACAATTTTTGTCTGTCTCTCTGTCTGTTTGTTCCGGCTAATCTCTTCAGCAGCTGGTCAATTTTGACAGGACTTTCACTGATAGGTAGCTGATGATATGAGGGATGAATTGTGAATTTAGAATCTTGAAGTTTGGCACGAAGCAACGTATTATACACACAAATAAAGGAAAATTTGCGAAAAACAAAAGTTTTTAGTTACATTATATAATATAGCTACAGGTTTATACGGAACTCTAAGTGCGCGAATTCGACTCGCACTTGGCCGGTTTTTTTATTTGGTTTCGAATGTTTTAATAACTTAAAGTGCACCAATTTAACTCAAATTTTAACACAAACTAACTTAAAAACAGTTTTTGTCTATTTTCGCTTAATTTTATTACCGACTTTTCGTTAATGCAACGACGATTGTGTTACAAAAATATATAACTATTGTGATATGCTTTTGCAAAGCGTGACAGGGTAGTTATAATAAACAAAAAAGAATAAGTTAGCAATAAAACTGCGGCAGTAATATTATATATCTTTCCGTGAGAGAGCCATGCTTCGGCATGAATGGGCGGGCCGGCTCGACCGGAGTGATACCACGGCCTCACAGAAAACCGGTGTAAAATAGCGCTTTCGCTGTGTTTTACCGAGTAAGTGAGGATACTGGAAACCCATATCCCAACCCCTCCCCCATTCCTTCTTTCCATCCCCCAGAGGTCAGCAACGCACTTGTGACGCCTTTGGTGTTGCGGATGTCCATGGGCGGCGGTAATCGCTTACCATCAGGTGATACGTCTGCTTCTTTTCCCACTATTCAATAAAGAAAAAAAACTTAATAAATCATGGGTGAAACATAAGAGATAGTGACACAACTGCACCTATTTGCACTATGGCACTCTGTACCTACACGTGCGTGGTCAATGTCCACTCGACTTCGTAGATAGTGTTTTATTACTTATTATGTAAGTCATTACAAAGCAAGCTCTCCATGGAAACAAAAAACAAACTGCGCGAAATGTTCATCAACGCAGAACTTAAAACGTTAAGTGATGTATTTTATGTTTTAAAAACATAACAAAAAAGAGTTTCGGAGTCTCTCCGTGTAAGAGATTTGCCCACTATTCGTTAAAAAAATTACATTATTTGAAATGAGAAGAACTTTACGTCAGTAGTATAATCTATAGGACTCCATATTATATTCTAATCAGCAAACAGCTTTAGGTTAATTAGTTAGATTTTATAAACATTTGTAGGAAATTTAGATACTCACATAGATCGAAAAACGATAAGAAATAATCACGCAGTGTCCGCAGTCTGTCAGGTCCTACAGATATTATTGGCCTGGCAAATAGTAATAGACTTGACGCGTAGTACGTATAGTCGCTAAAATGTGGTTGCAACAGTTATTAATACCACAGCGCCATCTACCGAAGATACACTGAACTACGAAGTAACGCAGTACACGGAGTAGCTATAAATCCTGAATCGTGCAATGGAAGTTCTTGCGCCGATTATCATATTTACAACATCCCAACATCAACTGTTGGACAGTAGTCCGCCAGGCATGACCACCTCGCCTGGTCGGAGGATCCTCCCTTTGTGTGTGGGATATTGACACGTTCCCCCACAGGTGTTCAATATCACTTTGCCTACCCCCATGATAATAGCGTGCGTGTATGATGTAACTATGACAAATAGGAAAGTATTTTTAACATGACAGTACACGGACACGGATAGTTTTAAGTATTTACTTCCGGTAAAAGTGGCATCCCACTTTACTTATGGTCGAAGTATCAGGTGATGGATGGACAAGATGAATGATGACACGGTGTTAGGCTTATAGCCACTACACCTCAAAAGGAAAAACGGAACGCTTATAGGATTACTTTGTGGTCCGTCTGTCTGTCTCTCAAGACTCTTTTTCTCAGGAACGCCTGGAGGTTGCAAGCTGAAATTTGATGATGCTGTGAAAAACTAAAACAAAAAAAAATTTAACTTCTAAGCCAACGCAATCAAAAGATACAGCCATTTATGCTGCAAATTTTCGACATTTGCAAGGGAATCAAAACCTACTAGGTACTTCCAGTGAACTCAGAATCTTGAAATAAGGTACGAAGCAACATTCGAAATGCATAAATTTGTAGTTACATCATATTTTAAAAATATTTTTAATAATTTTAAACTTACTACCCCTGTCTCCATGAACGCGTAGAGGTAATAAATTGAAATTCATATCAAATACTCAGGTTTTTAATACCCTTAAACTGTAACAAAATCAAACTTCTATGACAACACAATCAAAAGAAATAACAATTTAAGCCGCATATTTTGAAACTCGCAACTATTCGCAAGGCAATCAAAACTTAAAGGATGCTTTCATTCGACTAAGAATCTTAAAATTTGCCATGAAGCAACGTTTTATAGCACATATGTAGGAAAAATTTCGAAAACACTTATATACCTATCTACAGGTTTGTACGGAACCCTCGGTGAGCGAGTCCGACTCGCACTTGGCCGGTTTTTTTTTATATTAAGAACTTTTTGCACTTATTGTATAATGGTGGACTTAATACCGTGAGGCATTCTCTCCCAGTCAACCTTCAGGTGATGTAGAAATAGTTTTGACTGCGTCTGTGGCGCAGTCGTAGCGTATGCAACTGCTGTTCTTGAGGTCTCTGGTTCGATTCCCTGGTCGGACCAAATGTTTGTATGATCTACAAATATTTGTTTCGGAGTTTGGGTGTTTCCTGTGTATAATAAGTATGTATTTACAAACAAAAAAAGTATATATGTATTTATATCAGTTGTCTAGTACCCATAACACAAGCTCTGCTTAGCTTGGGACTAGATGGCGTTGTGTGTAAGATGTCTGGAATATTTATTTATTATTATTATTTATTAAATAAGATGCGGTAGGTGCAAAGATTAAGTTTTCATCAGATTTTGTAAATAAAATATATCCTACATGAAACAAAATCAATTAACATAAAATACATACATTTACATAAATTTTATATTATACAAATACACAGTCGGGCACTAGGGTTGTGACTGTATTGCCAACACATTCCGAAGACATTCACGAACTTTAAAACTGAATGTAAGGCGGTTTCTGGACATCCTGATCTTGTATGATTATTTCTATAAAATACTGGTAATTTTTTGCATCTATTCTAGTGTCCTCTTTAAATAGTCATGAGGTCTTTTTATCTCTTCGTTGAGCGTAATTTAGTTGTATTTAAAACATACACACGTTGCAAGCAAACAGTTTAATTTTATTGATGCAAGATTGTAGCCTCTTTAGGTTATCAACTATAACTACCAAACTGATAACAAAAGCCAATTTGAATCAAAATCCCATATTATAAACCTCTCTTCACAACAAAAAAATATGTAATGTGTATTTATGTAGATATAAATATATGTGTGTGCATATAATTATGGCGTACCAAATGTATTATGGTATGGTATACGTAATAATGTAAAATTATTATTGAAGTGAAAACTTCTTTAGCGGCGCTGTGTACTTTTTTGGAATGGGTAAAAATGTATAAACTGGCGTCAGGGCGTCAGGTCACGTGACCATAAACTCGCGTCAGGTCACGTGTCCTGATCGAAAAAATTCGTAAGACGGATGTTTATTGTTAACAGCGCCATCTACCGATATACTTTGGTAGCATTCGTTTTTCTAGATAGTGGTCCTTTCTCAATATGATTTTATATACTTAAAGTTAATATTTCAGTATCTTAAAGTGATTTACAATAAATTAAAATAACGATTTTCTACTTACACAAAACCTTTTGTAAATCAAGAAGATTGTTACAATTTTTTTGATAACAGCGAGATCTATTAGAGTATCAAAGCTTTACTTCCATTTACTACTTACAATCATAATAATTTTTAGTTCTTTTTATTGCACACTATTTAAAAAAGCATAGGTGTTCATTTCAGGTAAGTTAAAACAACCGTTTGTTTATAGTTATGTTTACACTTCTGTCGGCAGTGCTTATGACTGCTTTGTGTTTTTTATATAATTTACATATGTAAGCTCCGTGGATATATGATATTCCTTATCTATGCCATAATTTAAAAATAGATTTCTAATTAGTGTGCTTCTACCGTGTTTAGCTCTCCATCATTCTAACATCGACCGGTAGAAAATGCCGACGGCCGACGAAATTAAGTCCGCCTTTGTCACATTTATGCATAATATAAAGACTTAAATAAATAAATAAAAGTATTTACAAAAGGAAACTAAACATGACATTCTCCACGTATCTACAATAGAAAAAATATGTATAATAAAATAGGTTTGTTTTATTTTGAAATATTTTCTCCCGCTCTAAGAACACATTATTTGTCGCGAGCGACTTACAAACATGCAAAATACATAGAACACCCGGACTTCGATTAACAGTTACTGAATTACACAAAATGTTGGCCCTTGTGGCGATAGAACCCACCATACCCTGAGAAATAGAAAGCGGCGAAGTAACTGCTTAATCTACTCGTGTATTAATTAATCACAAATTTTAACAAAAAACAACCGACTTCAAGAACTGGACCAAATTAAAATGGTACCACACGAAAAGCACAAGCTTTCAAATTTCTTGTCTTGTCTTGTTTAAAAAGACAACTCCCACATTAGGAATAAACATCCTGTGTCGTGGGGTACCTTACAAACATACATGAAACGGACACAAAGAACATCCAGACTCGGGACAACAATTCGTGGATCACACAAAGTGTTGTACCTCGTGGGATTTGAACCCAAGACACTTGGCGCAGTAACAAGCGGCATGGCGACCGCTGAAACCACTCGGCCAACCGTGCAGTCAAATAAAAAAAAAACATCAAAATCGGTTTACCCAGTCGAAAGTTAAGAGGTATCAAAAATAAAAATACAGTCGAATTGATAACCTCCTCTTTTTTGAAGTCGGTTAAAAAAGAAGACAGCTAAAACAAAAACATTTTAAATATTAAATAACGTTATTTATTGTTTTCATTCATTAATTATGTAGGTACATTTCATTATGTTATGTTGACCCAATATTTAATCTAAACAGGATATTGCTTTCACTTTATTGTTCGTCAATCATTTAGTAGATACTTAAGTACGTTATTCATTGTTTTGTTTGTATTTTCTATAATTATTTTTTATATATTTTCAATAGGTCATTCATTTCATTTAGGACTAAATCTATATATATAAAAAAATTATGTTGGTTTGTGTACGCTTCAAAAACTCAAAAGTTCTGCACCGATCGAGCTGAAATTTTAGAATGATATATAATCCGCATCAAGGATTGTTTTCATCTAATTTTTGCATCAGTCACATATCCGCGACCGCGAAAAAACACGAAAAAACCGACATAAACGCGGGCGGAGCCGCGGGCAACAGCTAGTTAATAATAATACATTAATTTTCGGTAACTTAATTTTCAAAATCAAAATGTTAAATTTAAGATAAATATATCTTATTCTAAAGTATTAAAATTTTCCTAAAATTATTAGCGCTTTATATTACTTCCTATTCATCTCATGGGTGTCATAACAGTCGACTACGCACCACCATTCCACATGATGTGACATGACATGCGATGAATGACATTTGGCATATAAATAATTTGATTCCTGAGAAAAGACATACGAGTAGGAGATCGTTTTTTTGTTTTTTCGAAAGATGGTCCCCATTTCATGTCATCCACATTTTATATATTTTTTATCATTAATTTCATCACGACGACGACTTGAAGACTCGAAGACTTGATAATTGAAGACGATAAATACTTGACATTGGCGGCAATAGCTAGATCCGAGTGATCCGGCTGGTTACCATTTCATCAATAAAGACGAAGATAAGGCATAAAATGCTTTTGACCCCGATAACCAACATACACGCGAGTGGAGCCGCGAGCAAAAGTACTATTTATAATAATAGTTTTTGAAGTGAAACTTCTTTATCGGGGTTGTCAAAAAATTTCGTGTAACATTTTTTCGTTACGTGTAACATTTATCCGTTACGTTACGCGTCAAACTTATAAAATAAAACAAAAAACATTTTCAAACACAAACAGGACCAAATTAATACTACAATGAAATATCACATTACAAACAATATTATTTTATTTAGTCCACAATGTAAATAACTACACACATCACATTCCACAAACTTACTTCATTCACACCACAGATCGCGAAATATTTACTCAGGTCTCGCTCGCTCGGTAACATGATTGCAGCCATGTTGCGGAGCGAGAGGGCGTGGAACTCCGCCGTTTCTTTCTGCGAGCAAGTTATGCTTGCCAAGGAGACGGCGGAGCGGAACCGGGAGAGGTTTAGAACTCTCCCGGCGCGCCGGTCCCGGGAACGGGCCAGGCACCGCAGGCGACTCAGGCGCCGGAGAGCGCAGAACGATCTCCGTCCTCCATAAGCGCAAGCCTGAGGGTGACATATGAGGCCATGTGTCACCCTAGCAGAAGCAGGCCGGATGATGGCGCGGACGCTGCGGAGCGTGCGCGCCCTGGGGGTTTTATTGAAGGGAACATTGGGGTTCTCACACAGTAGGGGGCCATCTACAAAGCGCAGGTGGCCCGAGGTACGTCGGGGTTCCAGGGTTTTCCTTTCTAGGGTGCACCTGGTTCCCCGGCATCTAGTGCCCGGCCGGGACGGCGTGCGGTTTTGGTCGGTTCGAGTCCGACATGCCACCAGGTGGTATCCGCGGGGAAAGTCTCGCTCCTTAACTTTTATTGCACTTGAAATAAGAATTGTCACGAATATTGCTGGTTCATAAGTCTTTTGTCGTTATACCTTACGTCGACATATGATATTTATTTTTTGAAAAATAACGTCATAAAGAAGTTTCACTTCTTACGAGTGTACGCTAGTACACGCACACATTTTTTTATAATACTGCACAAGGCTTGAAACATTGGTACACAAAATACCAGCTATGAATGCACACACAAACCGTACCTATCTAAGATGTCAAAAGCCGCATTGTAGGTAAATTAATTGACTGAATTCAGTACTAGGAAGTTCGGATATGGTATACGAAAAATCCTTGAAGCACATAACAACAGCTTGCAGTCTAACATTCTGCATCAGTGAGATGTAAATTAATCGGATTTGCCAATAATAAATATATCGGATATCTAATACACAACGACAACTAGTCTTTTTTTTTTTAACGTGTAGAAACCCCATCGGGCCGTCACCCTGCCGAGGTTTGCGGCGGGGCGGTGTGTCGGAATCGAACCGACTAAAACCACACGGTGTGGCAACTCTGCGCCTGAGAAGGGAGGGGTCCGGGAACTGCAGTTATTAACACGACCGGACCCCTCCCAGCGCCTGCCCGCACTGAAGCGAGCACCGTCTGCTGTTAAAAAATCTTAATTTAGGCGACGCACGGATTGGGTCCGAGCGAACGTCGTCCTCTCGGGTCTTCTCCGCCGCCTCCTTCTGCGAAATTACGTCTTCGCAGAAGGTCGCGACCGCGGTAAAACTGCTGTCGCTACCGGCCATGGAGTTTATGACGGCCGGCAGCGACAGATCTCCTCCGATGACTGCAGTGAGGGCCCGGCGCTGCGCCGCCCAAGCGGGGCAGATCTCCAGCGTATGCTGGGCCGAGTCCTCACTGCAGTCGCAGTGGTGGCAGGCGGGACTCAGTTCCCTCCTAGCGACCGAGTGCAGGTACTTCCCGAAGCAACCGTGCCCGGAAAGCACCTGCGTCAGTCGGACGGAAAGAGTCTCGTGTTGCCGCCCTGCCCACTCGAGGATGACCGGCTGGAGCGCCTCCACGGTGGCAAAGCCAGCGCGTAGATCCTCCAGCCGTGACGACCAACGAGCCATCGTGGCTCGGCGAGCGGCTTCACGCCATTCGCGTACTTCTTCGGGCGGAGGACGATACCCGTTCTCCGCCCGGTATTCAGCCGCTCGCCGATAAACTTCGGCGAGCACTTCTGCCTCCAAATCCCACGGGGGTGTTCCGGCTAAGGCCCAGGCCGCCTCCGTCGACACGGTGCGGTATCCGCGTATGGCTCTGAATGCCAATACCCTCTGAGGGCGCCAGAGGCGCGCCTAGTTCTGGGCAGTCAGAGACGCCACCCACACCGGTGACCCATACAGGGCCATCGACCGGACCACCCCCGTGTAGAGGTTCCTTGTAGCGACGCTGGCTCCACCCAAATTGGGCAAAAGACGCCCAAGGGCGGAGTTAGCGTCGACCAGCTTTGGGGCAACGCTAACTAGTCCTAAGCTAAGCAGAGCTTGTGTTATGATTACTAGACAACTGATGTAAACACATGTATACATTTTTTGTAAATACATACATATATATAGAAAACACCCAAACTTCGAAACAAATATTTGTAGAACACACAAATACTTGGTCCAACCCAGGATTTGAACCCGAGACTTTTTTTCTTGTTACTTTCTAAGTATTACATCACCCTTATCTGATCGGTGCTCGGTTAAATAATTAATTATAATTATTAAAAATGATAACTGAATAAGTTTTTAAGTTATGAATAAATATCATCGTCAATAACCCATAATGTCCCACTGCTGGGCTCAGGTCTCCTCTCAGGAGAGGGTTAAGGCCATACGTCCCCAACTGGCAAGACAACGTTGTGGCTACATAATCTTGTCGTTGGATGTTTTCAAGCTTCCCAAATGCCTCCAATTAAGTTTTGCGAATATATACAGTATAATTAAATTTTATGTTATATTATATTGTTGTTACAATTGTTTAAACTTGATTTAGTGGTGTTGTAAAGGTACAACAATAACCGCGAGTAACACCGCTGGGCAATGGAAGCGACTTAATTTTATACCATGTTAAGATTTACCGCATCCAAAATATATTTATCTTTCGCTCAATAAATAGATACAGAACTATAGCTTTACAGTGCTTGGCAAATTAAATCACCGCTTGCTGCAATTCCAACAACATAGACCAACTTGTTAGCACTCGCTAGTCTCGCAACGGACTTCCCTATACTGATATAAATTAACAATGTTGAATATTTAGTTGAACTGCAAACCACTGTTAAAAGACTCTGGGGATTTAGTAAATGGAACAACTCATATTCTTGATATAACTCAAACTCAAACTCAACTCAAATCATTTATTTCCATAGGCCCAAAAAGGCACTTGAACACGTCAAAATACAAACATAAGAATATAAAACTAAACTCAGTAGTACTAATACTAAATGCACCGAGATGATTTGAATTCCCGGAGCTTAGATTGACTTCGATTCAACTCAAAAGTTTAAATCGAAAGCAATCCAAGTACCAGCTCCGATGGGTATTGCATTCATGAGAAGAGCTGGTGAGAAACTCATGTGCACCATCTTTTCAAATAATTAACAATAATAAACAAAACAAAGCTAGAACACCTCTTTACTGATTCACTCCTCGACCAAGACTGCCTTTACTCGGCCGCCATTATGGTTTATATAGGATATATCCCCTCCATAATGGCCGCCCGACATCAAGTCAGTCTTTTACATTTCTTATTTATTAATTATGACATTTAATATGTTTTAATAATTTCATTAATTATATCTTTGACTTTCGGAATTCTTTGCATGATTATTCATTACACCTAGTATTTCATTGGCCGATATTCCGGAAGTCAAGTGTACAATCACAACTGTTTATTATAATTAGGATTACCGCTAACAGATTCGGCTATCCTGCTATCAACACGTCCTCGTGTTGCAATTTATAATGTATATTCCAACTTATGATATATGTATATATTACAATTTTTCTGTCGATCATAAACAAATTATAATTATACATGAAATAACAATTGCATTATACAACCTATCACGTTTCTCAATAAAGTACATTTATTTTTAATATAAATTTTACATACTTTAACAGTTACACTGAAATTATAACAATTCAAAAATTAAAAATGCATTAGACATAATCTTTAAACATTCGTTATTCTTACTGTAATTTCAATCACCAAATAATCATATCGGGTTAATTTCAACCCTGCTTACTCATTAAATCGGGCTAATTTCAACCCTGCTTACTCATTAAATCGGGCTAATTTCAACCCTGCTTACTCATTAAATCGGGCTAATTTCAACCCTGCTTACTCATGGTGTAATTTCACACCAAATAGTCATATCGGGCTAATTTCAACCCCTTTTCGTCATTCATAGGTGTAATTTCACACCAAATAGTCGGGCTAATTTCAACCCTGTTCGTCATTCATAGGTGTAATTTCACACCAAATAGTCGGGCTAATTTCAACCCTGTATCGTCATTCATAGGTGTAATTAAATAACAATAAATAAATAAATATTCCGGACATCTTACACACAACGCCATCTAGTCCCAAGCTAAGCAGAGCTTTTGTTATGGGTACTAAACAACTGATATAAATACTTATATACTTTTTTTTGTAAATACATACATATTATACATAGAAAACACCCAAACTCCGAAACAAATATTTGCAGATATTACAAACATTTGGTCCGACCCGGGAATCGAACCCGAGACCTCAAGCTCAGCAGTCGCACTTGCCACCACTACGCCACCGAGGCAGTGGCGCCAACTTCACCCCAAATAGTCATATCGGGCTAATTTCAACCCTGTTTATTTATAGGTGTAATTTCACACCAAATAGAGTTAATTTCAACTCAAATTATTTATTTTATTTTATTTATTTATCTTTATTGCGTACATACTACAAAAAGTACAAAATAATACAAACGATTTGCGGTCTTATCGCTCAAGGCGATCTCTTCCAGACAACCATATTATGGACATCGTGTGTTAAAAATGTTTGGTTAACCCAACACACAAGTAACACATATAGATCTATATATATCCTATTCAAAATAAACTGAAAGTATTTACCATGACACGTAGTATTCCTTCATCAGCTTTGCAATCACACCCAAAGTTTCTGCATGTCGGATTGTCTCAGACAAGTTTGTTACATAGCCTTACTGTTTGCACAAAAAAGATTTGCCTTTAAATCGAGTGGGAATGTGTTGGCATTCCCAGTATCAACTTCTCCGATGATCTCAGATCTCTGTAATGTACTTAAAACTGAAAATAATAATTTTAACGTCATATCAGGCTAATTACCACTCGCCGTTACCATTATATTAATAAATCAATAATCCTATATAAAATTATTCCTACTCATTATAAATACAATAGGTAAGTACTAGATAAGTAGGACACCAGGTTAGTTAATTTTCCTCGTGAAATATCATTCATTGTTTCTTTTAACTAGGGGCTTCATTGTACGCACACTCTAGACAAGAGTTTACGTACTTTTTAATCAACTTAATTATTTTCTTAAACTAATAATGCTCTTTGATTTTCGCAAAGTCTTCTCTTAAGCAAAATGTTCTGTATCATTATGGGCTTGTCCCAATATTTGTCATATTACATCTTTAGGTATCATAACTTTATCTAAGTTATTAGTTTTCCTATAGAGCAGGTTTTTCTTAGATTCGAAAGTATTGTGTAAGTTTAATGTCGACAGGCTAGAGTTCTCAAAAAAATATTTTATGCGAATAACTTCATCTTCCACTATTTGTACCGTCGCATTCCAATCCCCATCAGACGTAATACTCATCATCATATTCTCAGTCCTCACCACTCCCAAGACCGGGGCTGGCTACCAGTTCAACCGGTTCCACCGGAACAGGAGTTCCTACACAGAGCGACTGTCATCGGATCTCCGCAACCCTAAGGATAAACTGAATACGAAGGTTAAACTAGTTGTTAGTATTTGTGGGCATTGTCTTCCCAATAACGCTTGTCATAGGTGTTCATGAGAACCGGGACCGACGGTTTAACATGTTATTCGAGGCGCGGGCGGGTAACACCGCCCCATTTAACGAAAAGTGAATTGGTACCAGATCGACTATCTATAATTAGATTTGACTTAATGTCTCAACATTTGTTATACGATGTCTCGGTCCATCATACGCTAGGTACTCTTTAGTAATGTTACCTTCCCCAAAATAATTTATTTCCGGAATCATTACGAATCAACAATAAACTATTCCCGTTATTAATTCGAAAATAACCCGCTAAAATCATATATTCCGCGCCTAGTATCAACAGCGACTTCGCCAGTGCCCAAAGGATTTGAATAGTTTAAATAACTTCAGTTGCAGTTTAAAAGGCAGTATGATTATAAACAAAACTCAAACTTAGGAACATCGAGGGAGACTGGCTTCCGGACTCCAATCACCTACAGTTATGAAAGTGCTACTACCTTTTCGCGACGTAACTCACGCTAGCCAGTCGCTTCCATGCACATCACAGACATGAATTCTCTATGCAGCATATTAAGTATGGTTCTATAATATCTGCATTTTAATGCATATTGGCTGAAAGGATATCGCAGCATTTATGCTCATGTATGACAGAGGTACCGCAGCACATTTCTGTTTGGAGGACGAAGTACCGCAGCACCTGCCTTTACCAGCTCTCAGTAAGACCGCAGTCTACTACCACTAACGCTCTGCCATCTCAGCACAACTGATGGTAGAAGCGGAGCTTCCAAGCAACCTCAGTCACTCGTCATCTCACTCAATATCTGTAACAGATCAAAAGTTACTCACGATCGAAAAAGCCTGCACAATTATCAGGACACCACTCTCCTTTCCAGAGCACCATAAACTGTGCAGCTGCCTGGATGATGAAGTGTAATGAACGACGAAGTTCATCCAGCCAGTCCTTAAGTTCTTTCTTACATTAGGCCATGGTCACATAAGATAGTACGGGGTACCAAGTAATGACACCACGTTCGAGAACAACCCGCTTGCGATCATCAGCATCTTGTCTATAAATGTGTACAAGGGGCTGTATTTAGAGAAAGCATCAATTAAAATTAAAATGTACTTAAATCCATTTGACTCTGGCCGAGCCCCGAGGACGTATGATACTGAATTTATTCAACAGTAGGTTTTGTACAAACGGATAAGAATTCGAGCACATCCTTTGTGAATAATTTAGCATTTGTGGTCGTTGCCTTAATCCGAGGGTCAGAAATACCTCTTATAGCAATAGTTATTTTTAGCTAGTCAGAGACCCGTCACAATATTAAGGCCGACCAACACTAATTTAAAAGCGTTTTTATTAAATCAATAGATGAAATTTGTATTTAAATCGTGAAAGATGGGCATTTGTAAACAAAAACTAACTATTTAGTTCAAGAAATAAACCTATACCTATACATACAGCATTAACCATAAATAAATTTCCGTTAGAACAGAAGTCAATTCAACAATATTTAGGGTTAAGAATGGATCAACATTTATCGTGGAAGACCCACATAGAACATATATAAGGCAAAATTTCATCACTCTTAAGCCCCATACGGTCCCTAGTAAGTGTATTCCGCGTAAATTAAAATTAAGTGTTTATAATTCATTAGTAAAACCTCATTTCTTATATCGAATTGAGATTTGGGGAAGTAGTCCAAAAACGAATCTTCAGCAATTACAAAGAAAACAAAATAAAATCATAAAACTATTATTTCAACTACCGTATTTAACACCAACCCGCAATGTTTATGAAAAACTAAAATTATGAATATCAATCAACTTTACATGTACAGCACCTGTATTTTAATCAAAAAAATTTACACCAATCACTTATTATCAGATCTCAAATAAATAACCGTAACACTCGTTGAGGAAGTTTAATTGTATTGCCAAAAAAATAAGAACCAATTATGGGAAAAAAAAAAATCAACGTTACATTAGAAGGTATTCAACTTTATAACAGTCTACCCTCACATATAAGACATATTAGCATATTAAGCTTATTTAACTCAAGACTAACTCATTATCTAATAAGCAATCACTCGCTATTCATATAAATATTTATTGTAACATATTTTAATAATGTAATCAAACTTACCCGCAAGTTGAACACAATATAAATGCTCTGTTAATATCAGGATAAAGCAAACGAATTACGAATCGGATACAAACGCGTGTTTTTATATCTCACTTCTGATCTAAAAGACTCTGGGGATTTAGTAAATGGAACAACTCATATTCTTGATATAACTCAAACTCAAACTCAACTCAAATCATTTATTTCCATAGGCCCAAAAAGGCACTTGAACACGTCAAAATACAAACATAAGAATATAAAACTAAACTCAGTAGTACTAATACTAAATGCACCGAGATGATTTGAATTCCCGGAGCTTAGATTGACTTCGATTCAACTCAAAAGTTTAAATCGAAAGCAATCCAAGTACCAGCTCCGATGGGTATTGCATTCATGAGAAGAGCTGGTGAGAAACTCATGTGCACCATCTTTTCAAATAATTAACAATAATAAACAAAACAAAGCTAGAACACCTCTTTACTGATTCACTCCTCGACCAAGACTGCCTTTACTCGGCCGCCATTATGGTTTATATAGGATATATCCCCTCCATAATGGCCGCCCGACATCAAGTCAGTCTTTTACATTTCTTATTTATTAATTATGACATTTAATATGTTTTAATAATTTCATTAATTATATCTTTGACTTTCGGAATTCTTTGCATGATTATTCATTACACCTAGTATTTCATTGGCCGATATTCCGGAAGTCAAGTGTACAATCACAACTGTTTATTATAATTAGGATTACCGCTAACACTGTATACTTTGGTAAAACTTGTTTTGGTATTACATTCTATACTATTAAATAAAATTTAGGTGTCTGTTTGTCACTTCAAATTAACGTTGCATAGATTTTTATTATTTCGTATTTAATCAATCACAAACTTAAAAAACAAACACCTCTGTGGTTTGTTTCGGCATTTCTTCCCAGAGTGAGTCTTAAGAAATGCTGCCTCTTCTAGCTGTAAACTTCGACGTGTAAAATTATCCATAAAGATTTAATTATAAAATAAATATAATTTATCATTTATAACAGATTTTCACTAAATGCATATGAAATTATATACGATACTTAATTTTTGTCTCTGTTAGTTCCGACTAATCCCTGGAACGGTTAGGCCGATTTTGACAGGACTTTCACTGATAGAGAGCTGATAATATAAGGAGTAACTTATTTGGACTAATTTTGCCTCGCAGCGTTACCCGCAGTTGTTGTAAAGGTACAATAACAACTACAGGTAACAGTGTTGTTCAGCTTGTTATATTATAATTGTTGTGTATTAGTACATTAAAGACAAACTGTGTAACGTGTACGAGTATTTACTTCATTTTAATATCTTATTCCGTGTCTGGGTGTAATCAGCTTTTGCCCGCGTCTCTGCCCGCGTGTATGTCGGTTATCGGTGTAATTCGTAGCCTATGCAATGTCTTAAGAATCAAAGTATCTCCATGGCAAATTTTATTAAAATCAGTGCAGCTGTATGTATAGCCGTAAAAGTGTATATATGACTCACAATTGACAATTTGTCAATTTTGATAAGAGTTCGATAAATATTCTAAAATGTGCATTGTTAAAAAATATCCAATTTAATTATATTTATAGTTCACTATTTAGGTCATAGTGACTTCCACATAAAAGGTAGATATAAGCTGTCTGTGACTTTTATTTAGAACTATTTAAGACGAATAATCCTACAGTACCTAATTATATTTATGTACTTAGGTAACTCCAACTTGGGCAGCGCACGCTAAGATACATTGAACACAAAACTGACGTTTTCCTCGATTATGAACAAATTGTTTATTTGGCCCTGTGTCTTTTTCAATAGATCAATGTTATTTTGTTACTTTAACACACTTTATCAATAATTTTTTAATAATATAGTCATTAACTTACTTTATCTCGTTTCTATTAAATTGTTAATCATCATAGAAACTTTTTATAACAATTCTTCTGAAAAAAAAGGTAATCTTTGAAATGCAGTAAGCAACTCTTTGGTGGATACCTACAGAAAAAGAAAAGGACCATTCTTGATAAAACTAAAATGACAGATCTTATTTTTTAATTTCCAATGTCCAACTATAAAAGTTAAAACACTCAATATATCTTTAAACCATCCAATATATTATGTTCACGAAATGACTATAATAAACCCGTACAAGAGACAAACTGTAATAGAAATTGAACCGCGTCTTACAAAAAATATAGATCCAAAATGTGTATACCTGTTATTTCTATGAAAATGCAATATTCAAAATTTGTAAACCAGTAACAGTTGCTATCATGTGATCAACGCATCCATGTCACGAAAGCAAGTGGTAGCCCGTGGTTTAAGAGTCGATTCGACGACGACTATCACGCAAGAACACAAACAATGCAACACTCCGGAGATCAAGAGAGGTGGCGTTACCAGGCATCACATAAAGTAAGTGTTTTAGAGAGAGCTTATTTTTGTTACAAAAACAGTTGCTGCTGCTAACTACTAAGCTACTACTAAATAAATAAATATTCCGGACATCTAATACACAACGCCATCTAGTCCCAAGCTAAGTAGAGCTTGTGTTATGGGTGCTTTTTTTTCTTTCTTTTTCTTTTTTAAAAAGACAACTCCCGCATTAGGAATATACATCCTGTGTCGCGGGGGACTCTACAAACATACATGTAACGGACACAAAGAATACCCAGACTCAGGTCAACATTTTGTGGATCACACAAAGTGATGTCCCACGCGGTATTTGAACCCACGGCACTTGGCGCAGTAGCAAACGGCGTAGTGACCGTTTAAACCACTAGGCCAACCGTGCAGTCAACACAACTCAGTACTAAGCAACTAATGTGAATACATATATACTTTATTTGTAAATACATACATATTATACATAGAAAACACCCAAACTTCGAAACAAATATTTGTAGATCACACAAACACTTGGTCCGACACAAAATGAACCCGAGACCTCAAGCACAGCCGTCACATTCACTACCACTGCGCCACCGAGGCAGTCAAAGCTTTGAATGTACGAATATATACCAAAGGTGTCATCAGATTATATATTGCGAACTCATAGAGTCATCTATCATATGACTACACGAATGTTGTAATGGTTTAAGCAACTGCTTCCTACTACGTTAAGTGTTGTAGGTTCACTCCCCGCACAACAATTTGTGTGCTCCATAAATTGTTGTGTTTAGTCTGGATATTCTTTGTGTTCGTTTAATGAATGTTTGTAAAGAACTCCCTTGCGACAAAGGATATATTTCTATTAGGTATGGGAGTTGTTCTAAAGTATTCTTATTAAAATTGAGAAAAACTTGGAATAAGTATATTGTAACAGAAGAATGTGGTACCTTATTAATTACACAATGCTCAATTATTTGCAAACGGGCAACTGTAGATAGACTTAAGCAGCATATATTTATATCTTCTTTATAATTTTACATTTGGCATAACCTGCAGGACGAATGCAGGTGAATAGGTTTATATTTCGAAGACATTATATTTCAATTTAAAATAAAATTGTGACCACTTTTGAAAGTAGTTTTGTGTGTTGTTTGACTTAACTATTCTCCTGCCGAAGTGAGTTCTAGAATGCTAGCCTTGTCACTACCATGGCTTGTAAAATAATTTTATAAAAATAATTTGATTGCACTTGTACAGAATGGATTCCAGATAAAACTAGGACCAAGCCTAATATTTCCAACAATGCAAAAATCTGTTCAGAACTTGATCGGTGCTATGGCAATGGATACGAGCGGTCAGCTTCTTCATTATTTTGCTCAAAGTTACATCACAGAATTGCTAGTTTAGTACCAAAGTTTTTATCACTGAATGGACTAAGAAAAATATATATAGATGTATATAAAAAACGTAATTTTGCAGCGAACCAAAACGTAGGACTGAAGGTGAATGTTGGAATTGTTGACAGACCTAACGTCGTGTTCAAAGAGCGCGAAGCTTGCAGCCTACCTCTACCAGTGCGCATTGCTGTACACCGCGTAACACCAACCAATGTTTCAAGAGCTACCATCTGGCATAAAAGACGGAAGAAGTCAAAATCTCGTAAAGATTTGGACCAATTAGAGAAAGATCTTCGACGAAAAGAAATAACACTTCAACGAATAGAACGGGATATAGAAGATTTTAAATTACCGAAAAAAGAAACAAGAGCAATGGCGGTCATAACGCAAAGGACTAAAGAGAATATGAAGAATAGAAATAGAAGAATATCCACAAAACCGTGTTCAAACATGTAAGTTATACTTTGGGACCCTATTTAACTAATAGGTAATAATTAAAATACTTTAAACCCTGCAACAGTGATGGCTTCAGCCATTATGAGGGCTGGAAAATCATTACGAGGCCCCAGGCCGGTAATTCATTGCGAGGGCGTTCCCAATTTCCTCCCCTTCACGTTTCCCCTCAGAATCAAAAGAAGAGAAGGGCTTGTACTCTTATCTCAGTCACCCGATGAAAACAACAAAATACCTGCTAAATACAGAGTTTCTGTGAGGTGGTTTATTCTGCGGTTCTGCTAGACCATTTGTGCTATAATAGTGCTTGCTACATGTACCATACGCACTATATTTATAGCAAATATAGTGCGCATGGTACATGCAGGAAATCCTTTGTTATCAGCATCAGTGACTTTAAATTACAGTCACGGTGGTACTCACTAGTTAAATTATTTATTTTAGAGCGTTCTCTACATCACTCAATTTTGATTATTGTATTTTCTTTTCAGATATTATCAAAAAGACTCGTTCAAACAGAGGTGCATGTTAAATTTCTACCACTGCTGCTGTAAATTTTATTGTTTTCTAACTATAATATTATTAGCAGCAGGCTTTGCTTTATTTATGATTTAAAACCCAGGTGTTAATGTCCTTTTATGCTGTGCTAGATGTCTGACGTCCATCTGCCTTGCCTGAACGACTTTCAGCCACTCAATACAACCAGACTAGAGTAATATGCTCTTTTATAAACTCAATAATTCTGTTGTAACTAATTTATACCTATATATCCTTAGTAAATGTGTAATGTAGCAATAGATAATTAAATAATACAGAAACAATTTTATTTTTTATTTTCAGCTGTAGCTATGTATTTTTTCAATGATCCTCGAAAAATTTGTAGCGTCTTCAAAATCATTATCAACTTTTAAATTCATCCTTGCGGATCGTTCTTACCTGTGTTGAGGACATCTACAGAAAATCTTTCCACCATCGCAGGCTCTTGGACTATTAATATTAACTTTCCATATAGGTATAAAAATAAAATTCATTTTGAAATATAAGTTCTATATTTCACACTTACGACAAATTAATAAATTTGTGAATTACCCGAGTCGACTTTATTTACTAAACAATATTATTTTAACGCAACGAATTACAGATAACAATTGAACCTCCTTATGCAACAAGGAACCAATTCACTGACATGCCAAAATCTAAATAAGAACCTTATACATATATAATGAGGTAAGCATAATTCTTTGATATTGGCTTGTTTATGGATTGGTTCCTTATTGCATAAGTAGGTCCAATTGTTTGTTCGTATTCTGAAATACAATAACATAATAGATGCTAATACTGTACAATAGGTTTCGTATGAGTAATAATACAAAACAAATTATGTAATAAAATCCTTCAAAATTTAGTTCTGATATTCTCTCGATCTCAGAAATGACAGAAAAGATATTCTCGTTTATTATCTAATAGAAAACAAGATTTAACTTTCGGTCGAAATACGATATAGTCACATTACAGTCAACGTACGTACACAAATTATGCGAACGAAGGAGTGTGAAGTTTGATATAGTTCAAGTTTATACGGAGAAATACAGAAAGCTAAAAAAATGGAATTATGCAACCACTAGTTAAATTTTAATCAACTGTTTTGTTATTTTCAACTTTACATCCTTTAGTTGAAAACAACAAGAAACCGTTGCGTAAAATGAATAAGGGGGGTAGATGTACAATATTATACTACGCGAATAACTTATGACATTAGTGAAATCGAGTAGATCGGACATGAATATTAAATGAGTTTTTATTACAATAATTGACTTTTAGGTTATAATTTTAATAGTACTCAGAAGCAATAATCTCATAAATAATTATGCAAAAACTGAACTCTCGTTCCAATCATTTTGATTTGTTTTCAGAGTCTAAACGTAAGTAGACCTTGGATATTTGTAAATGGATCCATACGTGTTGTATAAAGGCCGTAATCCCGTAGACCCATACCATGGCGGCTTAGTGATGCTTCTGCATCATGCATGATGCAGCATGGTGTGGGTCACCATGCTGCATTGCATTGTCTGCATTCGAAATGACTATGGTGACCACCACTCTTGAATTCTGCTTATGCTTTCCATCAGGTAGAAAAGAATTATTTTGGCAGGTACGTGCATAAAAAAACTGATTTAAAATAAAAGTAAAATCATAGAGCAACACAGGCCGGCAGACCGGAAGGGAGAATCCATAGGTTCTTTACCTGATACAACAGACTGTCATGTTTTGCGGCGGGGAATCTTCACACATTGTATGCACATTTTAGACTTACATACAGAAACAACTACTGATTAATAGGTATTTAATCCAGTGCGTGTTACCAGTAATGGCCTACGTTGCTGAGACGTGGTCTCTAACTATGGGCATCATAAGGAAGCTCGGGGTCACACAGCGAGCTATGAAACTGTCTATGCTTAGGGTCTCTCTACGAGATCGAATCAGAAATGAGGAGATCCGTAGACGAACTAAAGTTACCGACATAGCAGAGCGAGTCAGCAAGCTGAAGTGGCAGTGGGCAGGGCACATAGCCCGGAGAACCGATGGCCGATTGGGCAGAAAGAATCTTGAGTGGAGACCACGTGACGGTAAACGCAGCGTAGGAAGACCTCCGCGAGGTGGACGGAAGACCTCCCGCGAGGTGGACGGACGACCTGGTTAAGATCGCAGGGACTCGTTGGATGCAGGCCGCTACCGACCGGTCAATGTGGAAGTCAATAGGGGAGGCCTACGTTCAGCAGTACTTCTTGCAGCTGATATGATGATACAAAAACAATCATCTATCACTACGAACTCACACAACAATTAAAATAAAAACATTCACACTTTCACACACACAAACTAATTCTGTGTTATAACAGTGTAATGTATAGGTCCATGTGGGCTTATACTTTGACAGAGGGAAACGCCTGCATATGGCTACTATAGACTACGGGCCCGTGTCGAAAATTGATGGGTCATGTGAACCACCAGGAGACTTTTTTAGAAAGATACAGGGGCATAAAACAATAACATTTAGCACTATACTGTCACTTGGAAGCAGTCCAACTGAGTATAGGTAAAGGGGAGGGAGTAGGAACCGTCGATTTTTCTCCCTTGTCACATAATTTTTGTACGGCGTTGCGAGATAATGGATTAGAAGAGATATTGAAATTGAATGGGACCGATGCCGCACAAAAATAGTGAGCCACAAAGTTGGATTTCTTTTTGATTTCCCGGCGATTGTCTCGCTCAATTTAGTCATTTAATTTTAGACGGCATCGGTCCCATTCAATTTCAATATCTCTTCTAATCCATTATCTCGCAACGCCGTACAAAAATTATGTGACAAGGGAGAAAAATCGACGGTTCCTACTCCCTCCCCTTTACCTATACTCAGTTGGACAGCTTCCAAGTGACAGCATAGTGCTAAATGTTATTGTTTTATGCCCCTGTATCTTTCTAAAAAAGTCTCCTGGTGGTTCACATGACCCATCAATTTTCGACACGGGCCCCTAGTCTACTACCTACCGTGTTGCTCTACGAGTCAAATAGGTATCACACATATGTATAATCTCCAAATACTATATCGTACCTTTCACCGAATATACTCTCTTTAAATGATACTTATGGATGCATCTACAAGTACTTTATCTAAGGTAAAGGCACCTAATATATTAAACTTAATAATTTTAATTATAGTTCTATTAAAACCAGGCTTGTGAAACTCTTTAAGCATAACAAAAACATTATTGGGTGAACTTGTGATAACTATAAAAATTTAAATGTAGTTAATGTGTAAAATATTCAGTCAGTTTCACCTTGGTTATAACAATAAATTCTTGGTTATAATGGTATAATAATGAACTCAATGAATTTAAAACCATCACAGCTATAAATGTAGTACACTCTTCTTGGGAAGTACAAGGATATTTGCCCTATTTAGAGTAGTTAATACCAGGGGTGTTACGAATATTCGCATCCGCATCCGTAAATGCGGATTATTCGCATTAATTCAGACATCCGCATCCGTATTCACATTCGCATCAATCAATGCGGAGTTTTTACGGATGCAGATTCACATCAACAAAGTCAACTAAAAACCTGTGTAATTTTGTGGAACAAAATTTGTTTTATAAATATGATTAAATAAATAAAAAATTAAAATTAAATTGATTTTCAGTTATTTATGCACTTAAAATTTAAGTAATTATCCTTTTAAAATCCCAAAATCCGCATCCGCATCACATCCGCATCCGCATCAAATCCGCATCCGCGGATGTGAACTTCTAATAATCCGCATCCGCGGATGTGAACTTCTAATAATCCGCATCCGCGGATGTGAACTTCTAATAATCCGCATCCGCATCTGCATCCGCGGATGTCTAAATTTTGGCATCCGTAACAACCCTGGTTAATACCATCAACATTAAGTGCCCACTTCTATACATATACCCTCTCTTTAGAAAGAATGTTTTGGCCTTCTATACCACGATTGCCATTAGGTTGGCTAGTATAAGGTTTGTGTAAAGTTTACCTTCTCTTTTCAGTGTTGTTATCTTGAGTAGTTTGCAACACCCACAAGATGAATAGTGGTAACAATATACTTATCTTTACAATGGCCAACATACACTTTCTTACTTTTTCACAAACACAAACAACTTTTACATCATTCACACGCACAATATAATAAATATACATATGTGATGTATAATTTATAACGAATTATTATACTTTTATCTAGAAAACTAGAGGCTGATATATGGACCAATCACAAATCAGTTCACTAAAACATTCTACAATTCTGTTTCTCGTATTTCAAAAACTTTTTCCTCGAAATTTTCCTTGTCAACTAATGCTTTCTTCTCCGTCTTCGATTCATCTGTTGACAGAAAGTTATTCGCACTACGCTTCCTATTCGGACTCTTATCGATATTCACATTTATATTCGATAACGGTGACCTCATAGAATCTCGATCAACTGCTAAATTACTTATTGATAACGTAAGGTCTGAAGGAACGTTGCCATCTAAGCAGTATAGTAGCGAATCGGGAAGCTTTTCATCGGCATCACTCGATTTGTTTAGTATCGATAAATCGACTGGAGTCGCTGTTAGTACTGATCTGCTGAGGAGGTATTCTCTAAAAGGTTCAGTGAGCACTTTAGTATTTTGTTCTATATTTGTCAGCGACATTGTAAACTTTGGTAGGACTTCCTCGCTTCCACAAAGAGTGGTGTTAAGATCTTCAACTATGTTCGGACGTTCGTGAGCGAGTATAAACCTCGTGTTCTCCGACCTTAAAGGGCTGACGTCGGTGAGAGAAACAGATCTAGCGTCTAAAGGCTTTCTGTGTGACCTACTCGCTGACTGATTTGATCTGGAAAGTAATGGTTAGCATCAATGGCAATACTGTTATTGTAACTAATTAGAATGGTAGTACCATGAACTGCGGTTTACTTCAAACGATTACCCGACAAAAATAAAGAGGTTCTCAATAAAAAATTAAATATCACATGAGATCCTACTGTTTCGTATAAATTATGTCATATTTGATGAAATTTTCTTAAAAATTTAAAATATTCGGTTTACTTTCTTTACACTTCTATACTAATAATAAAGCTGAAGAGTTTGTTTGTTTGTTTGTTTGAACGCGTTAATCTCAGGAACCGCTGGTGATTAAAAAAAAATTCAGTGTTGGATAGTTCATTTATCGAGGAAGGCTTTAGGCTATATATCATCACGCTACTACTAATAGGTGCGGAGCACCAATGAAGAATGTTTAAAAAACGGGGGAAAATTTTCACGCTACGGGCAATATAAGACGCAAACGAGGTTGCGTGGGTCAGCTTAATTAACATATATAGGGACTAACTGAGCCTTTCGGAAATCAACCGCGGGGGGGGAAACTAGTCTAAAATAGTAGCCCAAAAAGCGTCAAAATTCCAGGGATTAGCCGGAACAAACAGACCGACACAAAAAATATTTGTTTTTTTTTATGTAAGTATCGTACATGTCTTCATTTGCAATAAGTGAAGTGCTGTTAATTTGAAATTACAAACAGACAATTTAATTTTATTTATTTGTATAGATGTATGGATAGTCTAGGATTTGTCACATTTCTGTTTTCTTGTCTACTTATTTATCTATTTATCTATTTGAACGTTGACTATAGTTACCTGTCACAAGAGAAGCTAGACCTTGTGACGTCATTCTCATCGTCGGACGACACGAAGTCACTATCGTTCTTCAGCGACATAGATTGATACATCCCATCTGATTTTGCCGTTTCGTTTTTACTCTCCACCGTTTCCGGCATACTGTCACGTTGTTCTGATGTTATTATCAGAGGTTTGCGGGAGCGGGGAGTCATTATTGATTCCTGTGGAAATATCAAATATAAGATTAACGTGGATTTTTTAATTAATAACTTGCTACTACGTAATAGATTTAATCGTGGGAGAGCCGCGCTTCGGCATGAATGGGCCGGCTCGACCGGAGTGATACCACGGCCTCGCAGAAAACCGGTGTGAAATAGCGCTTGCGCTGTGTTTCACCGAGTGAGTGAGGATACCGGAGGCTCATACCCCAACCCCTTCCTCATTCCCCCTCCCCATCCCCCAAAGGTCGGCAACGCACTTTGACGCCTCTGGTGTTGCGGGTGTCCATGGGCGGCGGTAATCGCTTACCATCAGGCGATACGCCTCGTTGCGCCTGCTCGTTTGCCACCTATTACATAAAAAAATAATAATAATAATAAATAGAGTGCTTTCTAGCTTGCATAACGTGTGCAGTATATTACGTATCGTATCTTTCTAGAAAACTTTTGCTGGATTTATTTATCGTCAAACTTGACTGAAACAGTTTCATGACGCCGGCCAGGTGAAACTTTTAAGATTGCATGTTAAATGTGCGTAAATAAATATTTCGGACATCTAACACACATAGCCATCTAGTCCCAAGCTAAGCAGAGCTTGTGTTATGGGTACTAGACAACTGATATGAATACATATATACTTTTTTTATAAATATATACATATTATACATAGAAAACACCCGAATTCCGAAACAAATATTTGTAGATCATACAAACATTTGGTCTGACCGGGGAATCGAACCCGAGACCTCAAGCACAGCAGTCGCATACGCTACCACTTGCGCCAACGAGGCAGTCAAATTCGACGATAGATTTAAATAAGCTTACATTCATAATTTAAAATTTGAAACAAATGTTCAAAACTGCATTTGAATAAAAATACAGTTCTATTTAGGCATTTTAGATGCTACTTTAATGGAATTTATCAAAGAATTAAATAACAGTGGTGAACAGTTGGTTTACTTGGTTTCGATGGGGAAATTCAATAATCAGCACACACTTTTCGAAACTAAACATTTACTAACTACTAGTACATATTTATTTATTCACAACAACATAGTTTACTGTGTAATAAGGTAAATTCGAATATTATATTGGAAAGAATTCACTTTTTTTTAAATTATCTTTAGTAATTGAAATACCAAGAACATGGGTACTAATGTATATTTTTTTCCGACTTCAAAAAGAGGAGGTTCTCAATTCATCTGTATTTATTTTATGTTTGTTACCTCAGAACTTTTAACTGGGTGACCGGATTTTGATGATTCTTTTGTTAATTGATATCTGGTGCTTCCCGAGTGGTCTCATATTTTTGTTTCTCAATTTTTGGTTCTTTTAAAAGAATGCACTTCCTAAATACAAAAATTATCTCGATCCATTCCAAACATAAACCGTGGGAGAGCTATGCTTCGGCATGAATGGGTCGGGTCGACCGGAGTGATACCACGGCCTCACAGAAAACCGGTGTGAAATAGCGTTTGCGCTGTGTTTCACCGAGTGAGTGAGGATACCGGAGGCCCATACCCCAACCCCTCCCCGCATAACCTTTCCCATCCCCAAAAGGTCGGCAACGCACTTGTGACGCCTTTGGTGTTGCGGGTGGCCATGGGCGGCGGTAATTGCTTACCATCAGGTGATACGTCTGCCCGTTTGCCCACTATTCAATAAAAAAAAAAAAAGTATCGGAGTGATTGAATGTCGAGAATTGAGATGATTGATTTAAATTAAGTTAAAAAACAAGCGTCGAACACACAAGCAGAAATAAAATAGAAACGGATGAAACATGCAAACATGCGAATGAACAAACCTGCATAGCCTTAGACAACTTTTGGGTTGACTTCGTAATAGGCGACATTGACGCTCTTCTAAAATGTATCGTGTAAGGCGTAGCACAGTCTTCGTCGAAAACAGCATCAGTAATACCCGGCGTACTAGTTAAGTACTTCATATCGTTCTCTAGATATTTCTTTGGTGTATCTTTGATAGGACTCTTGTCACTGTTTGTTTGATGGCAGGAAATATCGTTTTCTGAGCCCGTGTCTTGATCTTCAACACAAGACACGCAGGTCGGAGTGCTACGTATCACGCCGTTTCGTTTTTGATACTTTTTATTCACAGTATGATTACTAGTTATGATCTTAGATCTAAAAAGTCTATTGCCTCGTTTTTTCTTAGGCGTTTCATCATTAGTATCTAAAACGCTCAAGTTAGGTTCGGATACGAACTTCGGACTCATTTTCCGTGGACTGTTTATCGCACCCTCGGATAACGTGCTTTCATTGCTCGTGTCCGACTCGTAATCGCCATCTACCGAGTCTGAACTTGCAATTTTGTTCGCCAAGTTCTTGAGTATAATGTTTTTATGTGAAACATCGACTTTGCTATCGTCTGTGAATCTTAGCTTTCCTTTGGCGGTTTTCTGTAAGCGTTAAGCATGGGAGAAAGTTAGGGATAGACACACAGACACAGAGAAAGTTAAACATACACAATGCACGATCACAGTGTTAGTTACACAGACATACATGCTTTAGTTGGAAACGTAGTTTTGTTATAGTATTTTATTTGAGCAGCTCAAGACTAAATTGTTACTGTGGAAAACAAACTGCAGAAAAAAATTTAAAACGAACTTAATAATAAAAAATATATATCTTAAGTTCGATATCATTAAAATATTTTCAATATTAAAAATATACTAATAATCTAGTATTATTGTTACTTATTTTGTTGTGTATAAACATATTATAATAAATAATGTTGGTTATAGTTTTTCAAACTTCTGTTTACTTCTTTTATTTCTGTATTCAATAACCATTTAGTCGAGAATACTCAAACAAGTAGTCAATAGTATCAAAATTAACTGATTACCAAGGAACAGTTATTTGAAGTAAAACAAGTATCAAAAATATTCTTACCTCCTCAATAACATTAATACTAGAGCCAGAACCTTTCTTTGGTGTTTTGTTGAGCAGGCCCTTATTAAATATATGCCTCTTGATTGAGTCGCCGAAACTTTTAGAACCGGCGACTTTACCTGTGCGTTGAATTTGTATCGGAGTCCCTGTAAATTGCAAAAGAATGAGTTTATAGTCCATTCGCTTAGATACGGTCACCTTGATCACGCCAACCCAAACTCAAAGGGCACGCCTGCCGCGCACACACACAAGCAAGTATGATTTAACAATTTATGCCGTTGTATAAATTAATATTATCGTATTTCACTCCAATAACCTCAATTACCTACTCTACTAGCACCTACTCTACAGGGTCTGTCGTAAATAATGGATAAGTCGTAAACTGGAGTTGGTCCGGCTATGAGACTATTAGAAAATCGTATCTTTTTGCCAGGGTTTCTAACCGTATGGAAATGGCGTAGACTTTTATGTTTTTTTATAAATTTCGCTACTCTTTGCATTCATTCCGTTGCCATTTCGTTAAATTTAGGTATTTCTGTGTCATTTTTTTTGTATTATAGTCTTGAAGATGTGTATTATTTAGTTTTAGTACTGTTTTAGGCGTTTTTAACGTTGGTCATTTTCAAAATTGTCATTTTAAGATTTTTTATGTTTTTGTTTTACTTAGGGTCAACTTTTGATCATTTACTGTGAAAAAAAAAAGTACGGCGCTATAGCTGCCCATGATCTTAATAAATTATCTAGTATGTGTAGATTCTAAAAAGGTATAACAATGCATACTTCACAAGTAATATTAAGCTACATGAGCGAGATCAATATCAAGGTGAGAAAATATTTTTTTCATGTAATGTTGTAAATGGTTATAAAACTTCGTCATAATGATTTATTTCTGCCAAGATTCTTTACACAAACACTATGGGGTCACTATTAAGGATATTCAAAAGAAAACTAGGTTGTTTTAGTACGTAAAAATATTTATTCAACAACTTAAACTAAATGTTCGAAGTGTCCTCCGCCGGCAGCTATGCACGCTCTACATCGCCTAATAAACGATCGCTTAATCCGGCGCACATAACCGGCTTCTTCAATTTTTCTCGCTGCTACTTGAATGCGCGCACGCAACTCTTCTACAGAACTTATTGTTTCACTGTATACTTTTTCTTTTATACAGCCCCAGTAAAAGAAGTCCAAGGGGTTCAGGTCTGGCGAACGTGGAGGCCATAAAATTGGCCCCAATCGCCCTATCCATCTATCTGGATAAGTATTATTTAAATGTTCCCTGACACGAACAGCGTAATGTGCTGGACACCCATCATTTTGTAGCCACATCTCATTTCTTATCTCTTGTGGGACGTCTTGCAGTAAACTAGGTAAAGTATTTGCTAAAAAATTCAAATACATATCCGCATTTAATATTGCCGGCAATTCGAATGGACCAATGATTTTGCCATTAATAATGCCAGTCCATAAATTAATTTTAAATTGATATTGCGATCGGTCTTCTCGGATAAGTCTTGGGTTTTCGAGTTGCCAGCTGTGTATGTTGTGAAGATTCAAAAAACCATCTTTTCGACACGTTGACTCGTCACTCCATAAAATTTTATTAAAAAAACTTTGGTCTTCCCTCATCTTTCGCAGCATTATGCGACAAAATGTTATTCTCGCAGCAGCGTCCCTTGGCATTAATGTTTGGACCCTTTGATAATGATAGGGATATAATTCATGCCTTTTTAAAATCCTGTGTACAGATTTTTGAGGTATACCGGTGCGCCTTGAAATTACACTTATGGACGTACCAGGGTCTTCTGCAACTATTTCCAGTACTTCGGCTGCACTGTGGCGTTGTGGTCGTCCTTCACTCGCCCCGCCTACGCCGGTCCCAGGAAATCGTCCTTCCAAAAATGTGTTGTGCACTCTTATGAAGACACGATAGTCAGGATGCCGGGCATTTGGATATTTTTCCCGATAAACTCTAGCAGCTCTATTGGCGTTGCCATCACATAAACCATAAATGTAATGCATGTTTACGTATTCGGCCGGCGTGTATTGTTGAGGCATGATATACAAAATTTTCCAAAATAACACGTGCAATCGATAGCACAACACGATGCCCATAAATGAGAGCTGAGTTGTCAATATCACCAGGTTAACAAGTCCAAATCACAAAGAAAATCTAAGTCCGATATTAGAAAGCAGTAACAAATTGACGACAGTAATGAAAACGAGAGCACATGCGATGGTCAAAATCACACTGAGAGATGTATCAGGAGTGCGCCCTAGCTAAACGCATGCTAACCTTTTCACACATCGTGAGTGTGAAAGGGACGGTGCATCATGCAGTGTGCCTAGTAACAATGTCCTTTTCACGCGGGGAGACCCTTTGTATTGCTGTCTTTGTTCATTTTTTTACCTGATGATCCTTTTTACGAATAAACTTGTAACATGTTTGTCGCATGTAACTATTAGAGCACATCAATTTTAAAATTAAACACCTTTATGAAATGAGGAGGCATGAAATTTTTTTGACAAAAAACTACCTAGTTTTCTTTGAATATCCTTAATAGTGGCCCCATAGTGTTTGTGTAAAGAATCTTGGCAGAAATAAATCATTCTGACGAAGTTTTATAACCATTTACAACATTACATGAAAAAAATATTTTCTCACCTTGATATTGATCTCGCTCATGTAGCTTAATATTACTTGTGAAGTATGCATTGTTATACCTTTTTAGAATCTACACATACTAGATAATTTATTAAGATCATGGGCAGCTATAGCGCCGTACTTTTTTTTTACACAGTAAATGATCAAAAGTTGACCCTAAGTAAAACAAAAACATAAAAAATCTTAAAATGACAATTTTGAAAATGACCAACGTTAAAAACGCCTAAAACAGTACTAAAACTAAATAATACACATCTTCAAGACTATAATACAAAAAAAATGACACAGAAATACCTAAATTTAACGAAATGGCAACGGAATGAATGCAAAGAGTAGCGAAATTTATAAAAAAACATAAAAGTCTACGCCATTTCCATACGGTTAGAAACCCTGGCAAAAAGATACGATTTTCTAATAGTCTCATAGCCGGACCAACTCCAGTTTACGACTTATCCATTATTTACGACAGACCCTGTATATAAACGAATGGACTGTAGAAGATGTCTTATCAGTAATTTCAGGGATATAGGATTTGTCTTCTTATGTACTACATCTCTCCTACAGTAATGAACTGAATTTCTACATCCACACTCGTAACAAATTTTTTGCTTATAGTTATTAAGTAAAATTATTATACTTTTAGACAAAAAACTCTTTTATTTAACGGTCGGTATACGGAACCTTATTATCCGTGTGGTGACGGATTAAAAATACAGTGTTACTATCCCTATTCATCCTGTGGATTAGTGTAGATGTGTTAAGAGCCGACTAAGAAAATAAATATCGGGACAACAGTACCCAGTGTGGCGACTTCCACATATAAAACAACAATAACCTACTACAGCGCCATCTACCGAAGATTCACTGAGCTACGAAGTAACGCACTACACGGAGTAACTACAAATCCTGAAACCCCATATATACAACATCCCAACATCAACTGTTGGGCAGTGGCCCGCCAGGCCTGATCACCTCGCCTGATCGGAAGATCCTCCCTTTGTGTTGGAGGGACCTAACACCCGTTCCCCCACACCCAGTAGTAAACTAATAAAAGCATAAAATTCCTCTTGTGATCTACATACCTGCCTACCTACCATAAATAGGTAGACAGAAAAAGGACTTTGAATATGAAAATCAGCTGTCAATATTTTTTTTTTTTAATTTGTATCCCAAGTTGTTTAAACTCCGGGTTGAAGAATCAGAGGCAGTATGTATAGTTAGAAATAATCTCACCATATCCATTCTGCCTATTAAAGTGTTTGATTAGTCTCCTTTTGTGTTGTGAATCAGGTAGTGCTTGTATATGCGCATACAGTTGCGCAAGCGCAGTGTCTGTCGGATTAGTCTCGTTCTCGACTCGCGTCCGATGGCGGTCCACGAACGTGTAAACCGTGTTGGCAGCGGTCCTGGAACATTTAAAAAACTGTGTTCCCAGCGCCATCTAACCACAACAAGCCAAACTACTTATATAACTGCTACTCCTGCATCGCACAATGGAAATCTCCAGAAGTATTGGCATGTTTTGAACTTCCCAAAATTAAGTTGGGATGTCACTCGTTAAGCATAATGATTAAGTAGTAGACAGTACAATACAAACATATGTAGACAGAAATTGTAGGCCATTTGGTATATACTATTCTGTTCGTAATTTTAAACTTATTTTAATACATTATTATATTTTTTTAACGTATAGGAAAAAACGAGCAGGCGGATTGCCTGATGGTAAGCGATTACCGCCACCCATGGACACCCTCCACACCATTGCGGTGCCGGTCTTTTAAAAAGGAGTACAATCTTTTCATGAAAGTTTGAAGGTCATATCATATCGTATTTATTGCAAGTGTTTGTATAACAAATTATAATGTAGTACTAGAAAAGAAAGATGCATTCACACAAATTCTTTTACAAACTTCTCTTTAGATTGTTGTACTAAAATGTTAAAATTCATGTGTTAAATCAAAATCAAATAGCTCTTATTTCAAGTAGTTTGGAAACGTTATATTAAAGACTCTAGTTGATCGGTTCCAAAATGTCTTTACTCTGGAGAAGAACCGGCAGAAAACTCCTGTTATACTCCTATGTTAGATTTCATACTCCTATGTCAGATGTAGAGGGAAATTTTTGTCACTAACTTGTCAGTAATACTCTCGTCAAGGTCCACATCAGGGGACATAGCTCTCCGTTTTTCTCTGACAGTGAAGTATACAGCCGCATCGGTTGTCAACTGCGTAGGCGCATCGAACAAGCGTGACGACTGCCGTATCATGAAGCTGATAACCGGAGACAGAGCTATCGAATCCGCATGAAAGGTTTCTGGTGATAACTGTGAATAAAAAACTTTTTTTAGGAAATGAAAGTGACCGACCAAGTGCGAGTTGGACTCGCCCATGTAGGGGTCTCATACTTATTATCTAACTAACTAACAAAAACGAGCAAAAAGATCACGATTTTAGTTTGGAAGCCTTCCTTAAATACTTGTTTCATTTTAATTGTTTATTTTTAAAATAAATATACACTATGTACGAAAAGATCGTGATCATTATCCTCTTGCAGAATCCAGAATTCGTTTTGTTGTGAAAACATCTTATTAGCTGACGGCAATAACGCTTTTTCGTAAATTTTCGTCATCTTCTCAGCATCCAAAGTACCGGTACGAGTGCAAATTTCCAAAACCCTTTTTTGATTAGCATCCCCAAACATGCACCTTAAAAGGATGTCTCACGGTTCGTTTCATCAGTCTACTGTCAGCCGTAGTCCAAGTTCGAGTCGAGTAACTTGCTGCCTAAAATGAAGCTTCAGCAGAAAAAATCTTGTCTCAATCATGGTCTTTGTTTTCGCACGTCCAATGCAGCCTTTTTTCAATATCCGTTTCAGAAACGAGAGGTTTCATATCACAGTACTTTGATATTTCACTAGGACCCAAAACACACGCTCTGCTTAGCTTGGGATTAGATGGCGTTATGTGTAAGATGTCCGAAATATTTATAATTATTGAAGTTATACTTCTTTTAGCGCCATGGAGAAAAATGATGAGAGTGAATTTTTACGATGCGCGCGCACACCGACTCCTGAATTCTACATCGTGAAGTTAGTTCTAGGTGGCATGAAAATCGATAACGATGTTCAAGTTGTATATTCTAGTATTTTTATATTTAGAATACGTGTTTCGTAACAGTACAAGTAAACAGTGTGAATAAATAAATATTATTTATTTAAATAAAATCTTTTTGATTAATTTTAATATTTCTCGTTAATCACTACTGCATTTTAGTTATTTTTTTCCATACGCCAAAGAAGTATAACTTCTAACGCGTGTACATAAGTACACACACTCATATTTCCTTTTTTATTTATGTGTTATTCTTATATTTAAGCTATATTATTATAAAGCTTCATCTCAATCCATTCAGTAGTTTTTGTGTGAAAGTGTAACAAACTTCTATAGATCCTCACAAACTTTCGCATTCATTAGTGAGATCTATTCAATGGCAACACTGAACACGACCACGATAAATGAGTAGATGTGAAATAAAGTTTTTACTGTAAACATCACATACTCCTGGTTCCTGTGTACCCGAGGATCCGAAGGGATTTTTCACACCGTCAATAAAAAAAATTGCCCCCAGATGCATGGATATTTTAACCAAAATTCCGAAAAGTTAAGAAATGTATTCACATTGAGAACTTTTATTCGTCTTACCTTCCTAGGACAGAGCAGATGTGGGGTGAACATTGTAGCTAAAGTATCCGGCGACATTCTGTTAGAAGACTCGTTATCAGCAACCAGCCTCAATAGACGTAATAATCTTTGTAAGAAACTCCTGTGAGAGGGAGTTAGCAGTAAAAGCAGCAACTGAAGAGCTGTAAGAAGCTTGACTTCTGATGTTTCTGCATTCGGTGGATATTGAACTGTGAATAAATAAATACAATTAGTTTCTTTTTTTAAGGATTAGGTGGCAAACGAGCAGACGTATCGTCTGATGGTAAGCAATTACCGCCGCCCATCGACAGCCGCAACACCGGGGCCGTCACTGGTGCATTGCCGGCTTTTGGGGGATGGGGAGAAGGATGGGGGAAGGGGTTGGGGTATGGGCCTCCGGTATCTTCACTCACTCGGTGAAACACAGCGCAAGCGCTATTTCACACCAGTTTTCTGTGAGGTCGTGGTTCACTCCGGTCGAGCCGGCCCATGCATGCAGAAGCGTGGCTCTCCCACGGTAAAAAGGTTTGTAATTTCATATAACATTTTTTTATTAATGTATTGAAATTTTATAAAGTATTTGGAATAAAAAAAAAATTATTAATAAAAAATTTCGATAATTTGTGTGCTTTTTTTAAATTTCAACCAAGGTGGATAGGGAGTGTCAATTAATTCAATGAATGGATAACTTAGTAGTTTGAGAGCTTGCCTTAACGGTTGTTTATGCGCTGACTATTGTGGGTTCTAACTCCACATAGGACAACACTGTATGGTCTACAAATTGTTGTTCTTAGTGTGGGTGTTCTTTGTGTCCATTTCATATATATTTAATTTATATAATAGTAAATATTTCTAATATAGGAGTTGCCGTTTAATAAATAAAAAAATATATATCTTCTCACCTGCTAAAGTACAATACGTCTGATAGTATTGGTCCATCAGTAAAGGCTGAGGTAATTCAGCTAGAAAGCCTTTTAAGACAGAAGCACAATCATGAACAGTAAACTTCCTTTCATCAAGACCCAAGTTGGAGCCCGTGAGAAGCAAGTTTTTTAACTCCTGCTGGCGGGATAGAGAGCCTGTTCGTCTGAATATTCCTTCTTGGGTAACATCTGTAATTATTTATCATATGTAAATAATGATATTATTTTTATTTAACATTTTAATTTATAATAAAATAAAATGTCACTTGTTGTCACAAGTACTAATAGTCCACAGAAATGCAAACTAATCCGTATCTATACTAATATATAAAGCTGAAGAGTTTGTTTGTTCGAACTCGCTAATCTCAGGAACCGCTGGTCCGATTTGAAAAATTTTTTCAGTGTTGGATAGTTCATTTATCAAGGAAGGCTATAAGGCTATGTATCATCATGCTAATACTAATAGGAGCGGAGCACCAATGAAGAATGTTTCAAAAACAGGGGAAAAATTTTCACGCTACAGGCATTAGAAGACGCAAATGAGGTTGCGTGGGTCAGCTAGTTAATATTATAAATATGAAAGTAGCTCTGTCTGTCAGTAACACTTTCATGGCTAAACCGCTGCACTGATTTAAATAAAATTTGGCATGAAGATACTTTGATTCTTGAGGAAGAATTGTTTGGAATACATAAATATTTGATGCCTTTACAAAGTAAGATAGTTCATTCTATTCATCATTCATTCATTACATCGTACAAAATAAAGGTTTCTGTTATTAAAAGCTTCTATATTTCAAACTATGTAACAGATTTTAATGTGGTTTAAATGGTTGTCAACAGAGTATTTGAGAGAAAGGTTTATAAGCACAATATATGTATTTATATTATTATTATACAGTGGGAAAGCGATGATCGCCTGATGGTATGCGATAAACACCGCCCATGGACATCCGCAACACCAGAGGCGTTACAAGTGCGTTGCTGGCCTTTTAGATAGGAGTATGCTCTTTTCTTGAAGGTTTGAAGGTTATATTGGTCCGGGAACACCACTGACGACAGCTCATTCCACAGTTAGTATATTTTAATAAAGAAAAACTAGAATACTCACTGTCTGGCTTTGATAGAAAATCTATTAACTCTGTGACCCTCAGAATACCTTCTTCTGTTATAGAGTTAACTTCAGCTGTATTCTTTGCACTATTCACATTAATTTGACTAGAATTTGAATTGGTACTTTTTGTTTTCTTGTGGAAATTCCACCGAAACTGCTTTGGTTTGTCAGTTGAACAATCAACACTGGAAAATTAAACAAAATTAAATTACACTAGCTGAACCCCGCGTTTTTTTCGTGTTTATAATATTAGTAGGATATAAAATCTATTATTATTTACAGACACATAAGTATGTGGTCCCGTAAATCTCTTCCTTTAAGATTATTATATTCTCAAAGAGGTGCAGGCTATAAAAGAAATCAGCTATAACCCTTTGGAAAGTTACTCATGGAACCCATTCTGAATAAAATTAGAACAAGAGCACACAGATGATCACCATTGAGTGATAATAATAATAATAAATAAATATTTCAGATATCTAACACACAACGCCGTCTAGCCCCAAACTAAGCAAGCTTGTATTATGGATGATACTAGACAACTGATATAAAAACTTATACACTTTTTTTTTGTAATTACATACCTATTATACATATAAAACACCCAAACTCCGAAACAAATATTTGCAGATCATACAAACATTTGGTCCAACCCGGGAATCGAACCCGAGACCTCATGCACAGCAGTCGCATACGCTGCCACTACACCACCGAGGCAGTATAATATTATGATGATGACAGTTATCAAAGATCTCAAATGCATTCAAGTGTTATAACTTTTGAAATATTAATCAAATACATTTATGAATAAACACTCTTTTGTGTGTATGCAAGCTTTTGTGTTTATTTATTGCTTGATAGCCTGCCTATCGTTTCACTATATTGCACGCTTCAATTATAACAAAAATCATTGTTTTGGTATACAAAAGAATAAAGAAAAGCCCTAAGTTTTGAAGGTTTGAATCCCAATGGCTTTACTTAAACATATTTTCTGGTTTTTGTAAATGGATTATGTTCGTTATAAATACATATAAGATCCTCATACGTGTTCTGTGTCAATTTGAGTAGTTTGTATACATTTATCAATACTTTTTTCAGGATTTCATACAACAGGCCGGAAATAGACAGAAGGTTTTATAACGAACTTTTAATACTTACTCGTCAGAATTAATATCTACAACAAACGATAAATGCATACGCACTAAAGTAAAGAACTGTTCTAAATTCTCTTTCCGGAGTCTTTCTATAACTGTTATATCCGTAGAAGTCATTTTTTATACAGGAGTTAGACAAAGATAATGTAACAAATTTCTAGTATATACTCGTGTATATACACATATTTGACGTTACCGTAAACAAAAAGTTAAGTAACACTACAAAATTTTAATACAAGCAATCAACATTATGTCACCAATTCTCTAATATCTAATAAAGAAAATATCACAATACAACAACTTCACATTGTTTTCAAATGTCAATAAAACACAACGGAAAAACACGGTGCTGCCAAAGTTTAAAACTTTTCTACTAAAATAAACTCTGCTATAACTCTTTTTATAGGATGTGGGACTGCTGCGTAATTTTATGATTTATATAAGTTAGTTATTTATTTTAGATGTAAGTTAAATTGTTACTAATATAATGCGTTTTATTTGTTAAATAAATAAATTGTTATTATTTAAACTAATTAAATTTAGGATTATTATAAGATTTCAGAAAGGTATCTACTATCTAATAATAATAATATTAAAACTTTATTTCTCTCACAAGGAAGGTACAAAGAAGGTAAAAACTAAAAATATTCTGAACAGACAACAAGACAGACAAACTGACATATTATAAGCAAAGAAAAGTATTACAAGATGCTGTATTAATTATTGTGTCCTCAATCCTCAAGCTCCTCCCTCCTCAAAAAATTGTAAAGATTGAGAATTGAGAGGAGGCTTCATTGTATTATTTAAAAAAAAAACTTTTTTTTTACCACCATAACAGTTAGGTAAAAAGAATCTTCATAACGGCTTAATAGAAGATTCTTGGTTGGTTATATTAGTTAAATTTATACTCTCTTAATAATATTCAGAATTTAAAAAATAAGAGATCACAAACGACCCACTTATAAAAGGCAATATTTACGTTCTTCTAGTTTAATCCTGCGGTACAACTTCTACTGCGAGGTGAAGCTAGTCTAAAAGGGTATTTTTTTATTTAATTATAATGGAAAATGGGGCAAACGAGCAGACGTAGCATCTGATGGTAAGCGATTACCGCCGCCCATGGATACCCGCAACACCAGAGGAGTCACAATCGCGTTGCCGGCCTTTGAGGTATGGGTGAGGGTTTGGGGTTTGGGCCTTCGGTACCCTCACTCACTCGGTGAAACAGCGCTAGCGCTGTTTCACACCGGTTTTCTGTGAGGCCGTGGTATCACTCCGGTCGAGCCGGCCCATTCACGCGAAAGTGAAATGCGAATATGGTTCTAAGGTTCCAAAAACATGATTTTGGAACCATTTATGCCATCCCAACCAGAATCAATGTTCTCGTTACCGCAAGGTGACTACTCGCTGTTTCCACACATGCATTCCATTCAAGAGTATCAAATCTTAATAAATATATAAGATAAATAAAATGAAACAAATTGTGTAAATTGTACTTTATAAAATAAAAATTGAAACTAATTTATACATAAACATTTTTTTATAATTATTTAATTTCAATATAATTGTAGATTGATAAAAGTTAAGACAATCTGACAAGAAACAAAGTAGGGCCCTACTTACCGACCTACTTAAGAATTCAGTGCAGATGAAGTTGCAGGCACCAGCTAATTTATAACTATGTTAATTTAATGTTGATAAATATTACATTTGACAGTAGCTATAGAACTTTATATTCCAATATAAGATCACATTATAAAATGATAAAGCTTTTTGCATTTACATGATATGAAACTGAGTTTGAAATGTGATTGTAATTTTTCTTGTTATTTTAAGCCGCTTCCATACAATAATATTTCACTACTGATCAAATTGTGATTGATTGACTTTTAAAAAGATTAGGCAACCATCTTAATCATCATGTACCTAATTTAATTTCCTGTGCTTTCAATAGTGTCTAACAAATATGTTCAAATACAAATCATCTTATATTGATATATACATTAATAACATACTGTAAAAAATTTAGTACACATCTATCTTTATCAAGTATGCTGCTTGCAAAAACAAAAGTTTTTAATGGGTCAATTTGAAAATGGAATTAAATGACACATGCTAGAACCAGTCATAGACAAGTTGAGACTAAGCAATGCACCATTCTACATATGTTTTTTTCCTTTTTTAGCTTTTGTTACAATTTAGCCGATGAACTATTTCTCTATGAGAGAAAGGGTAAAGGAATGATAAATATGTTTTTTTTAATACTATTAAGTCTTAGAGTATAGAAATTATAAGTCATTGAGTCTTTAAAACATATCATCATGTCCCATTTCAGCCAGTAAATTGAGTCCTCTTTCTTTCAAAGCCTTTGATAATAACTTTTGTTGTTCAATCTTAGCGTCTTGTTCTCTTCTTTGTGCATCTAGAATTTCATCTACAGATACTTCTGTCAATGGTAAGTTGTCTTCTTTATCTGTGTCCTGAAACAGAAATCCTTAATTATATAGCTTCCTTTCATAATCTTGCATTGAGCTCAAGGGGAGTCATCTCCCTATGACTATTAAGACAAATCAGTAGCTCTTTGTTAAATGTCAAAATAATAGATATAACTCATATAAAAAACTCTTGTGTCACGGTGTTTGTTACAAACTCCTCAGAAATGCATAGACCGATTTTTATTAAATTTTGTGTGCATATTGGGTAGGTCTGAGAATCGGTCAACAACAACTTTTTTTCCCTAAATGTTTTTTTTGTTATGACAACACAATGTTTGCTAGGTCAGTTACTATAAATAAAATAAAATAAATAAATAAATTACTACTATTTATATAAAATACTTTTTATGTAATATCATAATCTAGCTGTAATTATCATTTGTTTCATCTTCATTTGAAGATATAAAAACAAAAAAGAAATGATAATGGTAGAAAATGTTGACTACCTATGTTTTAAGAGGTTAAAATATGAAAGTTTTAATTGTTATTCACATTCCATGAAGCACCAATGAAATATATCAAAAACAGGGAAAAAAACACGCTACGGGCAATAGAAGATGCAAACAAGGTTTCGTGGGTCAGCTAGTTAGTTATATCTTTATAGTATCACAAGCCACAAACAATAAATAAATATAAATACTCCGGACATCTAACACACAAAGCCATCTAGTCCCAAGCTAGGCAGAGCTTGTGCTATGAATCCAACCTGAGGCCAGCACAGCAGCACACTACCACTGCACCAACAAGGCAGTAAAACAATAAACTGCTGGAAAGTTAGATTGTACCTATAGTTCTCACAATTAATCAATTACAAATAAATATTAAGTACAATTTTTTTCTTCCTACTCACAATTTCACCTAGAAGTACAACATTCTCTCCTCTGACGATAAATATTCCTCTGGGGATATCTCCATATTCTCTCCCCACATGAATCCTTTCTATTGTCTTGTGTAAAACTAAATTAGCAAACTGGTCGACGCAGCGAAGATACCCAATAAGTGTTCTCCCGTCCCGCAGTAGCACCATAAGTTTCTCTTAGAAAATAAGAAATATTTAATAAGAAATAATGTTAAAAAAACATGCCATGATGTTTTAAATATTTAATAAACACATACTATCCAGTTCATCTAATAAGTGTGCAGTCCCCGCTAAGGGATTTATGTTGGCTGCCATGTGGTCAGCGTTTTTAATATGTTAATATTTAGCGGGATGAATACAATCTATCAATTAAATTAACAAAATAAATATACAGCGGAACTTTACACTAGCATGAAACTTGTGTATTTTTAAGAGATGACATTGACAATGACGATGACAAATGTCATACGGTGTCAAAATAAAATCCAATGACAAATATTAAAACCACAGTGATGTGTTGTTGAATAGCTTCAGATCAGTATTCTTCAAATAAAACTCATACGTTGAATACAAAATTATTTAAACATTTATTTTGGCATTCCAAATCCAAAGATTCATAAAACTATGTATTCCTTTCTTATGATATTTCAAAAAATCTAATCTTTTCTAAATATGTATCTTGTTTATTTGATATGGTTTCTCTCCAATTTTTGTTTAAAAGCAAATGGTACACATAAAATAAAAGCTATGCAATAGTTTAATAGTTACAACTATAAGTCCAAACGTTTTTTTGTGCAAGTAGAGAGCACACTACTCTAGAATGATTGCAGTCCATATATGGAGGGTCTACCCTCCATAAGTCCATAGTAAAGTAGTCAAATACAGACATAAAAGAAACAAACTCAAAAAAAATGTTTTAATTACTATTACTGCGATCACTTACCCACTAATTAAAATTTAAAAAAATAACTATTTTTACTTTTTCGGATGTAAGAGAGGATGACGAATGAAAATTTTTGGATGGAAGTATTGTATCTCAAAAAAATTTTTTGTATTGAAATAAAAATGCTGTAATTATTGAAAAACTCCAGAAGCCGTTGTTGAACAACGTCGGTTTAAAAAATCATATTAATATAAAATAGAAAAATAATGGTAAAGATAAAAGTGAATGGTCTGAAAAAATGAATCATTACAATAGATGTTATTGAATAAATTTTATATTGGCTTACCCTCGGATAGTGTATTTTTAATGTAGTTCCGTATTTGTTAGTGCCAGTTATGCTGGGGCCACACTAAGGTTTAACGTCAATGCCCATTATCTCGATAATTATTGCGATAATTTTTACCGCATTAAAATGGGTGGCTACATTTCAACGGTCAACATGAATGCTCATTATTGGCGATAAAAACGGCATTGAATTTACTTTAATTCAAGCAAGATGGACGTTGACAGAGCTCTATATCTCATGAGTGTAAATTTATATTATTTGACTTTATTGAATCATTACCGAATAAAAAGAAAACGGAAACAAAGAAAAAGAAGATGGTGGATGATTTCTCCACTCCGACGTCATAGTACGTATTTCCAGTCAAAATCGTACGATTTTGAGGCAAATCTGTCGTAAAAAACAAATACGTCCGCTCCCGTTGCGCTCTCGATGCACACTGACAATACGTAATGTGGCCGCTTCATCGCATCAATTCTCGCGTTAATCTCTTTGATGTACCGCCACTTGAGCTATCGCCTAACTCCAAATGGCATTGTTAATGCCATTGTCAAATTATCCCGTTAAGTTGTGGCTACACCTATGGTGAACGTCCATTATCGCGATAATTAATGGCATTTCTCATTAGTGTGGCCCCAGCATTAGTGATTTTCTGGTGAATTTAAAAGTTGAATCTAGTGGAGAGCTAATTGAATAGTTGGTAACACTAGTAGTTTGACTTTTACGTGACTTTTTGGCGGGAAGTCAAACGAGGCGGTAATTTTGATTTTGCAAAAAGTTAATTAAATAGATAATTTCACAAAAATACCACATAAAATACGTCTACAAGACCACAAATAACCATGAGTGCCTCCAGTGGCGGTGAGGAGCCGCCAAAGCCGGGGGAAAAGAAGAAAAGAAAATATCTCAGGACTCGAAAACCTGACTCAGATACTAAGTATACCATTTTCACTAAACCAAATTATAAAAGATTGTTTATAGAAAACACCAATTCAGAGTATGTAGTATACGTCGAATCAACAGAGCAGGAGAAGGTAGGGAATAAAAATCCTATCACACTCACCAACTTAATATCAGAAAATGTTAAAGGAGTCTTAGGAGTACATAGAATAAATGCGCACAAAATAGGAGTAACATTCAGAAAGGCGGCTGCGGCCAATAATTTTCTGAAGATGGAAGACTTCCTACAGAAATATAAGTTTAAAGCCTTTATACCATCGTATTTGACCGAAAGGATTGGTGTATTGAGGTTTGTGCCCAACGAACTTTCCAATGAAGAAATTTACAAAAATATAGTGTGCGACTCTGAAGTGATTTCAATTAAAAGATTTATGCGTAAACTAGAGGGAAAATTAGTGCCCCTCAATACAGTTGCTGTTACATTTGCGTCAACATCTTTACCACAATACGCATATATAAAGCTGTTTAGATATGAGGTTAAAGTTTACATACCACCATTATTACAATGCTATAAGTGTCTTAAATTTAACCATTCTGCTAAGGCTTGCAGAGGCGAACAACACTGCTCATCTTGTGCTGGTCGTCATTCCTACAAAGATTGTGATGTAGATCAGATCACCTGCATCAACTGCGCAGGTAATCATCTTGCCATTTCGCGAGACTGTCCCATTAAAAAACAAAAAATTGAAGAGAAAAAGGCCAAATTTCGGCAGCAATCGTATGCCACTGTTGTGAACCCACCCCCTACATTTAATGAAAAATCTTTCCCTGCTTTACCTAAGGTCACTGATAAGGCCATTGACACTTTAGATATTAAACAAATAGCTAATAATGATATTGTAATTAACGCAATTGTTAAATCATTGGTTGCATTAGGAAACAAGAGTGACTCTGATGGGCCACTCACGCATAAGAAAATAAAAGAAATATTTTTATCAAATTTAATTTAAACATGGATACTTATTTAAATATTTTACAGTATAATATACAGAGTTTACAGAGTAAAAAGAGCCTATTGCAAAATTTATTAATTGAAAAAAATATAGATGTTTGTCTTCTTAATGAGACTTGGTTCAAACCTAATTCTATAATCCCATACTTTCCTACATATAATCTAATTCACAAAAATTCCATAAATTCTCATAATGGAGTAGCCATTTTGGTGAACAATCGTTTAAAGTACAAAGTAGTTAATACACACTTTTCAGAATCTGTTCAAAACTTATGTATCACTATAGAAACACAATTTGGAGCAATGGCAATACTTTGTGTGTACAGCCCTCCAAGTATCAGGTTTGACTCAGCGAAGTTAAAGGATTTAATCAATAACATACCCAAACCTTGTATAGTTATGGGTGATTTTAACGCTCATAACATAGCTTTTGGATGTCATAGTGACAATAATAGAGGTAGATGTTTATATAATATAATTGATGAATTTGACTTATGTATTTTAAATGATGGATCACCAACAACTGTTCCTTATCCTAATAGACAAGCTTCAGCAATAGATCTTGCTCTTGTTAGCTCTTCAATAGCTCATCTATGTAACTGGTATGTTCATGACGATCCTATGGGTAGTTACCATCTTCCAACTTTACTTGAGATCAACATTCAACCTTCTTTATATGACACGTCACCTTCTGTGGATCAAGAGAAATATATTTATAGTAAGGCAGATTGGGACGCATATTATAGCCTATCAGAAACTTGTTTTTCACACTTGGATTCAATAAATGATTCCCCTATCAATGCATATAACCATTTTATAAAAAATTTAAATGATTTAAGGAATAAAACAATTCCAAAACGAAAATTAGGTGCTAACACTATTGTTAAGAAACCAGTACCATGGTGGAATGCAAAATGTAGTGATTGTGTCGCAAAATCAAGAGATGCATTAAAATATTATTTTTCTCAACCCAACATTGAAAATTGGATAAAATATAAAAGATTAGATGCTAGAAAGAAAAAAATTCTGAAGGAAGAAAGATCTTCTTCTTGGCAAACTTTGTGTAGTAGCTTCAATAGGTTAACTCCAGTTTCTAGGATATGGGGATACATTAAAAAATTTAAAAAAATTGGAACAAATCGAAACAAAAACATCAATGATGAATGGGTTCTAAGTTTTTTAGATAATTTAGCAGATTCTACTGAAATAGATGACAATAGGCTTGAGTATTTATTCGAAAATGCTAAAGAAAATGATGTAAATGTATTTCTCAAGAACAATTTTACTATAGAAGAGTTGAAAACATGTTTAAATAGCAGAAAAGATACTACACCGGGATTGGATGACATACCTTACATGTTAATCAAAAAATTACATTTAAATGCACAAACAACATTACTTATTATTTATAATAAACTATGGGATGAATTAGTAATACCAGAATCTTGGAAAACTCAATGTGTCATTCCAATTTTAAAACCTAATAAACCTGTAAATAGTGCTTCTTCCTATAGACCTATTTCCCTATCATCTTGTTTGGGTAAACTCTTTGAAAATATGTTGAAGTTAAGATTAGATTATTTTGTTGAATCACAAAGCTTGATTCCTTCTATACAGTTTGGCTTCAGAAAAGGTAAAAGTTGCTCTGAAAGCTTTGTAACTTTATTATCCGATGTAAGACAGGTTAAACTAAGTCACTCTAATGCAATCTGCGTGTTTTTAGATGTAAAAGGTGCTTTTGACAATGTAAACATAGAAGAACTCATTCAAGTATCTCATGATATTGGTATACCTGATCACATTCTAAAATGGATCTATACTTTTTTAAACAATAGAACTGTATTTGTTAAATATAACAACAAATTGCATGGACCTAGGACTGTCAACAAAGGCACAATGCAAGGGGCAACCTTGTCTCCTTTGCTCTATAACTTGTATACTTCTGAAATACTAAAATATGTTGATGTATCAGATGTAAATATACTGCAATTTGCAGATGATTTGCTTTTGTACAGTATAAATCAAAACATAGATATAGCAGTGGCTAATATTAATAAGGCTTTGTCTCAGTTATACAGCTATTATTATAGTAAACTTAAATTAGAAATAAGTCGAGAAAAAAGTACAGTTTTAATTATCAATAAAAATGAAAATACTCATAGCAATGTCAAAATTTCATATAATAATATAGAAATTCCTGTTGGTAAACAACATAAATTCCTAGGTGTCATTATTGATAATAAATTAAAGTTTGATGAGCATATTAAACATATAAGTAACAAAGCACTAAAAGGTATTAATATATTGAGACATTTGGCAGGAAGTTTCTGGGGATCTGATCCCAAAGTTATGAGTATGCTGTACAAAAGTATAGTGAGAAGCCATTTTGATTACAGCAGTTTAGCTTACATGAATACCAATAGCACCTTGTTACGAAAACTAGATGTAATTCAAAATATGGGACTTAGACTTATTTGTGGTGCTATGCGCTCCACACCTATTAATTCATTAGAAGTTGAGACATGTATACCTCCCTTGACATTACGAAGGTTGTTGTTGGCTGAGAGATTTTTATTAAAAGTCATGACCTCAAACGATAATCCTTTAATTAGAAAACTAACTTTACATCCTGAAATCTCACATTCAATAGCTTCCAATGCCATTTCTGCTACCTCTCTGGTTGGTGGAACTCTACCTGAAATGCCAATAATATTTAAATATTTAAACAATAATTCAAAAGATATTGTTAAAAATTATATTTGGCCTGTATACAAAATTCCTTATAATAGTATCATTAGCAGCTTTGCAATCCACTTAGACATAGTGCATAATCAATTTGATTTGTTACAATTTATAGACAATAGACCAGACCATTATGTGATATACACAGATGGATCTAAAACAGACAATAATGTACATGCAGCTTTCTATGATCCACAGCTAAACTTCACTAAATGTGTTAAATTAAACAGAGTGTGTAGCATTTTCACTGCAGAATGCTATGCAATCTATTGTGCACTGGATTATGTCAATAGTCTTGTAAATAATGTACATAATATTTTGATAGTTACAGATTCCAGAAGTGTTTTGTCCACTCTACTTAATGTAAATATTTCTTTTAAGTTAAATTATATTATTTATAATATTAGATTTTTAAACAAAAAACTACTTGATAAACATGTTAAAGTAGAATTAATATGGGTACCTTCACACAGTGGCATTCGTGGAAATGAAGTAGCTGACACTGCGGCCCGTTCAAACCATGACGAGGATCAATCCGATTTGCTCAAGGTTCCATTCACCGATTACTACAGCCTTATTAAATATCGTAATAGACAGTTATGGAAAGAGTATTGGGACATAACCCTGGAAACGAAAGGCAGATGGTATGCTGGAATACAAAATGAATTACTGATTAAACCTTGGTATCATAATTTCAAATATATATCAAGAAGATGTATAACTATTATATCACGCATGAGATTGGGACATTGCTTAACACCAGCTCACCTGAATAGGATTCGCATAATTAACAATAGCCGATGTCATCATTGTGGAACAGAGGCTGCTGATTTGGATCACATTATCTTAAAGTGCTCAAGTTTTAACATTCAACGTTTGATTTTAGTCAGTGAATTAGATGACAAGACAGGTGATAATGACATTGAAAGTGAACAGCAACAAAGTGTTCCTCGCCGCGTTCAGGATTTATTAGCAAATAGGATTTTTTTTAGTGTGTTGTATAAATATATTTGTAATACGGTTGAAAAAATTTAGTTTATTGTAATTATAAATGTATATAAGTTAATTAGTTGTAATTTAGATTAATACAAAAACTATGATAATATTAACACGGAGATGTACCCAGCCAACCTGAGAACCTGAAAGGGCGGCAAGTAGGTAATATATGAAAAACATATGTAAAAAAACAGAATGAATAATAGATTATTAATATTTACCTGATGAAAAATGTAGCTTAACAATAAGTAGGTAACCTTAACTAATTTAATATTTTAAGTTTAAACCCTTTTATGTATGCGACTGAAAGACTTGTATCTATGGTCATGAATAAATATTAAAAAAAAAAAAAAAAGACTTACGTTTGTGTTCTATAATATATACATAGTACTCTGTGGTTTGTGTCATTGACTGAAACGACTGTGAGCAGTACGTTCACATTTCATCCGGATTATTTTATTGAACCTTTAAGCAATCTTATAGCGTGAAAACCAATATAATACATATCATTGATTGTGCTATGTTGTGTGATGTCAATGAAACAAGAAAAGCTGTAATACTTTTAGCAACGTATCGAGAAAATGGAACAGAGCGATGAAATCAAATCCGGTTGTTTATTATTTCCGCCCGCCGGAGGGAATGTGTTTAGTAAATTTCCTAAAAAGGTACTTGTTAATTTTTTTACAAGTAATTATAAAATATTCAGGTAGGGTAATCACACACACACGTAATATGTCTTACGGTTATGTGATAGCAAATGTAATCTAACAAGGCATGACTCAATACACGGCTGGCCAGGACAAGGAGTATAGTTGTCAATGACGAATTCGAAAAATGATTTGTTTTTGGTTTATATGTTCATTCGCAATGAAAAAAAGTTTTCATAATGAGTGGTTTTCCAATTAAAAACAAATATAACAGCATGAGGAAATATGTGCATAATATTGTAATACAATGTGTTAATGCAACAAGCAGTATTTTTATGACAGCATGTTAGATGTTTAATTATATTTTAGTTTTTCTTTTAATTGTTTACAATTTAATATGAGTATTGAAACTGTTAATGAAAAGTTAAGGAAACTTATGAAATAAATAATTGTTTAATGTACACATCCTCCATAGAATTGCATATTTACATTTGAAACACACTATAAACTTATCATTATTCTAACTTTATCAAGAAAAAGTGGTACTTTTATTTTGACAAGACATTATAATTATTTTTTTAATTATCTCAATGAAAGAAAAGGAGCAACATTTAGAGGAAAACTTTAAGAGCCATAAAAGAAACTTTTACTCAATTTTAATATCCAACACATTTTGTATTGCCTTTTTAATCAAAGGTCATAAAAAATAGATTAGTTAATGACGATGGAGGTTGGTGAGCCTGTTCTGCCTGGCTACAATTGTCTCTGTTAATATTAGATTTTTTAGACATTTTGTTAGTATATTTTACGACTATGATAAAGCTAAAAGTAAGGGTAATAAGTTTTGACAATTTATGTATGTTCTATCATTGCGTCTAAATAACAGATCCGATTGAAATGAATTAAGTGTCAATAGATTTGTAATAAGGCTTTTGCGATATAGCCCATTTTTTTTTTGTCAATAGTTTTTTACATAGACGGTTTGTAGTTTTTTAAACTTTTTCTTGTTCTAAATTACAACTAGTTGTTCCATTGGAGGAAAATAATTTAAATGCGAACAGGATATAACTTGTTCATATACAACAATTAAAATGTTATTCAGTTGGTAATATCCCCACAACGAGTATGTTGTCCCCATAGCAGTTGCAAATATATGTTAATAATAATAACAATAATTTATTTCTCAAGGTAATTGTAGTACATAATACATAACAGAATTACATTTTGCTAGTGAATACAATCAGTAGTTAGAGCGCTGCGTCCTAGATAGGTTTGAAAAAACCTGTATTAAGGAGTAACAGTCCCGAACCCCATGCGGTGCTAAAATTAAGAATATAAACATGCTTTATATACTATACAAAATTCACATACGTTGTTTTACATATTATTAATAAGTGCATGCATGTGTGTGTGTGTCTGTGTGTGTGTGTGTGATGTGTTTATGTTCGTGTCTGTATGTGTGTGTGTGTGTGTAGAATGAAAAATAAAAACAATTTACTCTAATATAATAGTTGAATTCACTTCCAAGCCATACATACCCTTGACAATAATTTTTTCTTCTTTTATAATTTTTGGTGTAAATATACATTATTTATTATTATTTTCTTCTACAGAAAAATTGGCAACAGAAGCATTGCATACTCTTCAGTGCCAGCAAACAAGGGATTGAACGTTTGGAAATATATGACAATAAAGATGAAGTAACGTCTGGTGCTATACCCAAAATTATTACTCTCGAAAATTGTATCAAAATCACTCATTCTAGTCCTAATATGATAACAATATTCACTAAGTCACACACTCAACAGATCAGCTTACAGACAGAAGCAGAAGCCTTAGAATGGGTGACAGCTTTGCAGTCCGTAGCATTTAGAGGGAGAGACTCTATCCCTATTGGTTGTGATGAAGACAATGATCTTTATTGCTCATCCGGAGAGGGAGTGTTCTCAGTGAAAATGTGTCCATCAGAAGCCTCAATCAGATGTGGCTTTGAGCCAATGCGGTATCTCCTTTTGCTCACGTCGAATGCTATAGAATTAAGAGATATAAATAATGATAAATTATATGCTACTTGGCCATATAGGTATGTAAGAAGATACGGTTACAGACAGGGTAAAATTACATTTGAAGCAGGTAGAAAATGTGAAACTGGAGAAGGAATCTTTCACTTAGAACACCCTAATCCATCTGTTATATTTAAATGTCTGTCCTTAAAAATGAAAACTATGAAGCAAATGATTGGTATTGACAATTTAAACAGTCCTGAACACAGTGAATTTAATATTCAACACAGTGCCAACTTATTCCCTGGATCTAGAACACCTTTAGTAGCAGCAAGACCTGATGATCTGAATTTAAGTTCGCTTTCGTTTAAAAGTTCTTCTATGTGTAGCCAGCCAAGCATTTGTTCAGAAAGAGACACAGTCCCTCTGCTTATGCCCAAACCAGCGTTGAAACCGAAACCTTTAAAACCTCCACGTAAAATACTAAACCTTGTTAAAAACAAAGACATTCCAAGTCCTGCTGATGAGACTATAGACTTTGGAAGGTACAAAAAACTGGATAACTATGAGCCAATTGAGCAAAACAGAGAACATAGTCCACCGTCAGTGCCATATGATAGAGTTGAAATAAGAAGTGAGGCATGGAAAACATTGGGTATTGATACTCCAGACCATACCGAGTTCACTCCGAATTTAGGTGATAAACCAAATTGTCTTAAGCTTATATCAAGATCCCAGGATAATTTGAATATTACAGGGCCAGAGGCTTCGAGAATAATTTTGTTGCCAAGTCCAGTTGTGGATCCAGAAGATGAAAATTATGATAGGTTACAGTATTTCGGTTCAACAAGTAAATTGAATAAGTCCTCCAGATATAAAAAAATTGAAGCAAGACCTACAACATTAGCTCTCAGTGAGGCTAAGAATAAAGACACTTGGAATGACTATGATGAAGTTGAAAATGTAATGCAAACTGCAAGACTGGCTGATGACTCTCATCTTGGTTATGGCATGATACGGAAACCCAACACTCCAGGGCCTCAGGTACCTACTGCTGCTCAAGTACAAGCTTTGCAAAATCAAGTTGGACTGGAAGAAATTACTCATAATAATTGCAACGGTACTGATTATGCTATTGTAAGCCGTCCAAAAAGAGTATAAAATTATTATATTTTTTACGAATATACTGAAGAAGTAAAATATTGTTAAGACTGAAATTTTATCAGTGATTGTTTAATCAATTACTTATTAGAATAAAATCAATTTGTCCGTGGAAGAGAGTGGAACAAACTCAAAAAAATAAAATGTGAATATTTTTCCTTTCTCAAATACTAAGCTATGGAGGTAAGAACTCAATTATTCTAGGACCCTCAAGCAATAGATTATTGGTTGCAGAATATCCATGATTTAAGAAACATCTAGAAGTCTTATGAGGACTCTGAATATCCAAAGAGAAGAAAAGGTTTTTTTTTCAATACATCGACTTCAAAAGGTGAGACCTTTTAAAAAAGCTTGTACAATTTCTTAAATGATATAAGGCCTCCTCCTAAAGTGGATAGTAGTGACAGGAAAAACCTTAATGCTATGAATTTATAACAATAGTCTGATCTGAAACTTAATATTAAAACATTTACGGCCCTTATTTATAAAGGTTTTTTAACCTAAAGCAATGGTTCTGTGTTATTTTCAATCTAAGGCTGTAAGTAAAGTTAAAAATAACACAAAATTGTTGCTTAAAGTTCAATAAAGTTTATGAATAAAGAGGTTGAACCGTATAATGATTTTTAACAACCATTCTCTTAAAAGACAACCTTCCATATAAAAATTTGTGCATTCCATGTAACATTCTTTAGCAAAAATGTGAAACATTATTGTACATAATTTTTGCATATGTAATTAACGCACAAGTAATAGGTAAGCATGTATTTGTAAGAGATTATGAAACTGTATTACATATTGTGATTGTATTGTGCCTTATTCTTATAGTCTATTATTCAGGGATGATTACCAACTGGTGCCAATTTAAAAATAATTTTATTCTTGCTTCTTGTGAAGAAAATAATTTTAAGTGTATACAGAGAATAGTATTCAGAAGTTTTGTTTCATTATACAGGGTCTGTCGTAAATAATGGATAAGTCGTAAACTGGAGTTGGTCCGGCTATGAGACTATTAGAAAATCGTATCTTTTTGCCAGGGTTTCTAACCGTATGGAAATGGCGTAGACTTTTATGTTTTTTTATAAATTTCGCTACTCTTTGCATTCATTCCGTTGCCATTTCGTTAAATTTAGGTATTTCTGTGTCATTTTTTTTGTATTATAGTCTTGAAGATGTGTATTATTTAGTTTTAGTACTGTTTTAGGCGTTTTTAACGTTGGTCATTTTCAAAATTGTCATTTTAAGATTTTTTATGTTTTTGTTTTACTTAGGGTCAACTTTTGATCATTTACTGTGTAAAAAAAAAGTACGGCGCTATAGCTGCCCATGATCTTAATAAATTATCTAGTATGTGTAGATTCTAAAAAGGTATAACAATGCATACTTCACAAGTAATATTAAGCTACATGAGCGAGATCAATATCAAGGTGAGAAAATATTTTTTTCATGTAATGTTGTAAATGGTTATAAAACTTCGTCAGAATGATTTATTTCTGCCAAGATTCTTTACACAAACACTATGGGGCCACTATTAAGGATATTCAAAGAAAACTAGGTAGTTTTTTGTCAAAAAAATTTCATGCCTCCTCATTTCATAAAGGTGTTTAATTTTAAAATTGATGTGCTCTAATAGTTACATGCGATTTTCCAAAATAACACGTGCAATCGATAGCACAACACGATGCCCATAAATGAGAGCTGAGTTGTCAATATCACCAGGTTAACAAGTCCAAATCACAAAGAAAATCTAAGTCCGATATTAGAAAGCAGTAACAAATTGACGACAGTAATGAAAACGAGAGCACATGCGATGGTCAAAATCACACTGAGAGATGTATCAGGAGTGCGCCCTAGCTAAACGCATGCTAACCTTTTCACACATCGTGAGTGTGAAAGGGACGGTGCATCATGCAGTGTGCCTAGTAACAATGTCCTTTTCACGCGGGGAGACCCTTTGTATTGCTGTCTTTGTTCATTTTTTTACCTGATGATCCTTTTTACGAATAAACTTGTAACATGTTTGTCGCATGTAACTATTAGAGCACATCAATTTTAAAATTAAACACCTTTATGAAATGAGGAGGCATGAAATTTTTTTGACAAAAAACTACCTAGTTTTCTTTGAATATCCTTAATAGTGGCCCCATAGTGTTTGTGTAAAGAATCTTGGCAGAAATAAATCATTCTGACGAAGTTTTATAACCATTTACAACATTACATGAAAAAAATATTTTCTCACCTTGATATTGATCTCGCTCATGTAGCTTAATATTACTTGTGAAGTATGCATTGTTATACCTTTTTAGAATCTACACATACTAGATAATTTATTAAGATCATGGGCAGCTATAGCGCCGTACTTTTTTTTTACACAGTAAATGATCAAAAGTTGACCCTAAGTAAAACAAAAACATAAAAAATCTTAAAATGACAATTTTGAAAATGACCAACGTTAAAAACGCCTAAAACAGTACTAAAACTAAATAATACACATCTTCAAGACTATAATACAAAAAAAATGACACAGAAATACCTAAATTTAACGAAATGGCAACGGAATGAATGCAAAGAGTAGCGAAATTTATAAAAAAACATAAAAGTCTACGCCATTTCCATACGGTTAGAAACCCTGGCAAAAAGATACGATTTTCTAATAGTCTCATAGCCGGACCAACTCCAGTTTACGACTTATCCATTATTTACGACAGACCCTGTATAAGTGTTAAAAAAAAGTAACAGAATAGGATATGAATGTAAAGTTATACTATAAATACTGTTCCATTGAATATTAATAGATTGGCCATATTTTTTACTTGTAATCTATTTTATTACGAATGAAAATAAATCATGTAATCTTTTTTAAATTAATTTTATTTCGTTTCAATACATACAAAGGTATGTCGACTACCTTTGTCAGATAGCAAAAATACTGAATTCTGATAGATTTTGGCAATCACTACATAGTATAAAACAAAGTCGCCTTTTCTGTCCCTATATCCCTATGTGCGCTTAAATCTTTAAAACTACGCAACGGATTTTGATGCGGTTTTTTCCAATAGATAGAGTGATTCAAGAGGAAGGTTAATATGTATAATACATGCATCATATACTAAGGCAACATTGCTAATTTTAGAGGTTTCTATTTTATGCCCGTGCAAAGTCGGAGCGGGCCGCTATGTTTTTATATACAACGTTCATAGTTTTTCTGTAGTGTATTTAATTTAGTATCAGCATTGCACCCGTGCGAAGCCGGGGCGGGTCGCTAGTGAATTATAAAATCAGATGAAAACGCCAGCTTTAAAGAGAATGCGAGTATTTCATAATTTCCTTTCAGACCTGACAAAATCCATGTTCTAATGATTTCTAGAAGTTTCTAGATAAGGAGTAGGTATATCTGTTCTGTGCTCAGTCATCATTTACCTATATTGTTGCAACCGAATACAAAGATCGCTAAACCTTATTCCACTAAAACTGTAATAAGAGATACTTTTCGATATTAGTCTAGCCTTAACAACATTCCCTAAAAAACCGGCTAAGTGCGTGTCGAACTCGAGCACAAAGGGTTCCGTACCATTATTTATAAAAACGGCAAATAAATCACGTTTGTTGTATGGGAGCCCCCTTAAATGTATATAATCTTTTTAGTATTTGTTGTTATGGCGGCAACAGAAATACATAATTTGTGAAAATTTTTAACTGTCTATCGTCTACGTTTGGTGAGATACAGCCTGATGATGTCGCACGGACAGTGGAGACTTAGTAACAGGGTTTCGTTTTACACTTTGGGTACGGATTCCTAAAAATCATTTATTGTTTGTTCGCGTATTATTAATATAGATTAACCTGTACTAAGTAGGTACTGTAATAACTAATAAGAAAACAATAGAACAATTGTTGTTGTTGCGGACTATTCTTCCGAGCACTTCCAAGAGGCTTTGTCGTATTGGCAAAGGCACTTATAGATGCTCGCCAATAGTTCCCTAATACTACAACTGATGCTAAGCGAAAGTCCATTCATAATAATATGCATTTGCTTATATATGTATTAGTACTGTATCTGTATGCGGATTTACGTAGGTAATGACAATTACAAATTTCAATAACTTTTTAGGATCCAATGTTTTGGTTTTGTGATTTTATAAACATTTCTTTTCATTGTTATGTGATGCAATTGTTGCATCACTAAATTAGTAACAATGTTATAATATATTATAAATAAATATTTCGGACACACAACGCCATCTAGTGCCAAGCTAAGTAGATAAATTATATATAGAAAACACCCAAATTCCGAAACATATACTTGCAGATCATACAAACATTTGGTCCGACCTGGGAATAAAACCCGAAACCTCAACACAGTAATCGCATACGCACCGTCACCGAGGCCAGCAATTTATTCTTGTTGTCACCGAATCAACATTTGAGACGGGGCGATGAGTCGGAATCGTATCGGCTATAAACACTTTAGTGTGCCCGAAATACGTGTGTGAGAACAACTGTGCTGTACCTACCTAAACATCCGGACACGTTTTATGCACCCGGTCTTAGTTGTGCAAATTCAAAAGATTAAAAGTGGAGTCAGCGGCGTTGCACGATACGTTCCCGCCCACTTATTAGGTACATTAGTCACTTCTACACTCGTCGAATAAAAATTACTGACGCAACTTCTCTAAAGTGAGTCTTTAGGTACATTTATCAGAAAGTAAGAGCCCTCGTTTATATAAGATCGGTCCGGTTTTGTACTGTTTCTGTTTCGAAAATCTGTTAGATTCAGGTAAGCGAGTGATGATGAGTTCTTTCCCGTTGGTTATTGGCAAAGAGGCAGTGGAGCGCGTCCACAAGTTTACTTACCTTGCCTACCTGCGTGTCAGAAACTGGAGGAACTAAAGAGAACGTCATTTCCCGGATCGCCAAAGCAAACAATCAATTTTGCAATCACGGAGAGTCAAGCTCAACATATTCCGGTGCAATGTGAAATGCTAATACGGGTGCAAAATGTGGACTTCGCAAAGCAAAGAGGCCCGAGAGTATTCAACATTTACTGGTGGTATTGGTATTGCTGCGATAAAGTCCCGATCGACCAACAGATTAAAAGACACATTTGGAGCTGGATAGGCCACACCCTCCGAAGAGATTCCAACCAGATCCCAAGGCAAGCCCTAGACTGGAATCCCCAAGGAAAAAACAAATCTGGTGGCGGATTATCACCGATGAAATACAAGCTCTACATAGCTTGGGACTAGACGGCGTTGTGTTATGTCCGAAAATATTTATTTATTAATATATATGTACAGTCATCAAGATGTTTTACTTTAAAAAAGGCTAGTAATAGGTAAAAGCTATGGAACCCTACACGATTAATCGCGTAAAACGATCACTTAAATAATAATAAAGTACATGAACATAAAATACTTGAATTCGCAACTTAATAGGTAGATATATTGCGTATACTATGACGATAGGTGAAATAGTCTCACAAAAGTTGGCAAACTAAACTGTATACCACAGATAGTTTAGTTTTGTTGAGAATGAGGAAAATTATATTCAATTTCCTACCCAGCCTGTGCTCTAATTATAACACATAGAAAACAAGGTAAAACAATTTGCTACTTTAACAACAGTTTTTTTTGTTATACTATTATATTATGATTGTAAGTGGAGAAATAGAATAGGATTAATAATGGAAAGAAAAGGAAAGCAATAATCATCATGCACGGATAGTCTAGTGGTCCGCCGCCGGTTTTTAGTGCGCTAAGTGTTGTAGGTTCAAATTCCACATGGGACAACACTTCTCAAATCTACAAATTGTTGTTCTGAGTCTGGGTGTGCTTTTTCATGTATGTTTGTGAAGTCACCCGCGACCCAGGATATAGGTATATTCCTAATGCGGGAGTTGTCTTTTTAAATTTGCGAGAAAGAGATACGTTTGACCACAATTTGGACCGACTCAACTGAAGTGATTCCATAACTACGTAGAAAACTAGTGCTAAGCAACTGTTTCGTTGGTTATATTATAACCTAGTGAGTAAAGTTATCAGAACCCAAATCTCTCCTTATTCTACAGGAGGAGCCAAAGGCGGAAACGCACTGTTGACCTTTGATTTCCTATTCGTATTAGGATACGTGTAGGCCGTGGTTACTTTCTTTTTTTACATATAGCTGCGAAAATGACCACTCTGAACGATAGCAAGGATGAATATCTAAGAGTGGTGGCAGACTGCCCGCCGCTACGATCGAGAGCGCCAAATAAGTACTGCGTTGGTCTATTGCAAAGGTCAGAACAATACTCCATGCAGGACAGAACCTGAATCCTATAAATAAGACACACATGCTGAAGTCAGAACTGTCTTGCTATGTTCAGACCACTTACCCACTAAAAATATAAGTACCCTACCTGCAAACGCTGGTTATTATCCTAAGGATCTTGTCACAAAGGCATCGAAGGGATGCCCACACTCTTCCTATCAACACCAGCCTAAAAAATTCCACTGCTGGACATAGGCCTTTTCATTTAGTGACCTCAATAAATGCTAAGCAAAACTTAGACATTCATCTCTTTTGAAAGTGCCTTGATTTTTTTAAAGTTATTTTCGTTCATCATTTTACAATTTTATGACATAAGGGCAAACAAGTTTGGCAAATAACTAGCATTGCTTGTCATGAGGATGTCATTGTCATTTGAGGTGCAAGTTTTCTCATAGGCTTACAGGTAGTTTCAGTTCAAAAATATTGGTGGAAAAGGCTTTATATTTATCTATATTTCTATTTTATTGATTACACAAGGAAAACCAAGAAAAATGTACCTTACGTATTGTGCCCACAATGGTGGCTGTTACAGCTTTTTTCTAATGAGGCAGATAATTTCTGCAAAGAGTGAAAGGACTGGAAACAGAGTTGGAATCGCCAATACAGTTTTCAACAACTTCAGTTTAAAATGTAATTATGAGGACATAAAAAACATGCAGAAATAATAAGACGTAATAATGATGTAATATTACTATAATTATGTTAATATCACATTTAGAAACATTGTTGTAGTGCCACACAATGACACTACCATTAGATTTGGCATATCTGTGTCTTCCTATTATCTGTATGGTACAACACTAGTAAGCTATACAACCAAAGACCTATGTTTAATACTCCTTGATCAATATTCATCAAAACAATTTGTAAATAGACAATTATAACATTTTATTTGCTTTTATCATTTAATAGCTCTGTTGTCTTATCATTTTCAATTCCATTAGTTATTTCTTTTGCTATAAATTCAAGATCTGCTGATATAATTTTCTGTACAGTTTCTCCTTTTTCAGCCATGATATCTTCAATGTTTTTCTTTCCATTCATGTCTGTGAACCAATTTAAGTTGTCTGCTATCAAATGTTTGTTGTTGCAGCCATCACATATTACTATCACAACACCTTTGTAGTATGCCTGTTTGGTAATCAATTTGTTATTTCTTGTGTCACACTTCTTACATGTAAACATCAACTGAAACTTCCCTTCTGTTTGTTGTTGTTCGGTTTTCATCTGAATTTCATTGAACTTGGCTACTGTTGTACTGAAACTCCTCGGAGACTGCACTTTAGGACTTGAGCTTGCTACTGGAACCATAAGTCGTCTTCCAAAATATAAGTTTCCGTTACTTGGAAAGAATACGACGTTATTGAGCAAACGTGGTTTATGGTACTTTACCACAAAATCTATTAACGATTTATGAGACATTTTGGTTTAATAGAAACTATGTTTTTCACAATTAAAGTGCGGTATGTTTTAATAAATACTTCTATTGCATCACTTTACACTAACACGGTTTAGTGTACATTAAATTCAACCTAAAAATTCCCACAATTGACAGATGGCAGTTAAACAGTTGTCAATTGTCATAGTTCTGTCACAGTCTCATATTTTAGACATTATTTTTGCGGGTTCGGTTCATGAATCAATGGGACCAAGGCCTTTGTAGTCAGCGATGGTGCCGGTGTTATAATGATACTTAGTCAGATCCTTGTTGTTTTTTACAAAAAAAATTTAGAGCGCAGCAAAGCATTTTCTACTAAGTAAAATGTCACCTGCGGTGTTTCCCTACCAATTTGACTTCCAAAATGTTCAGTGAGAAAAGAGAGAATTTTGAATACCTATATAGTTTGTGTTTTTGGTGCTGTGGGAGAGGAAAACTCGCCGTCAAACGTCAAATAAGTTTGAAGCTATTGACGTTTGCCAAATTGCACCTAATTTTTTTGTTAACAGCATGGCCTAAAAGAAGTTAGTTTTCCATAGTTTGCTAAAGTTTATCTTCTTATAAAATATGTTCATAGGAAAACCTTATAAACCAATTAATAAATTATAATTTCAGCTTACTAGATGTATACATAATTTTCTTTGGTGGCGATTCTCATCATGAAGTAACTTCGTTACACAGCAATGTTTTGATATTTTATATTAAATAATTTGTTCTTATTTTTAAAATTGACGAGTTATCAAATTAAACTATATAAAATGGAATCTGTGTGGTTTAAACCTGAATTATCAGATGCTATATTGCAAAATGATGAAATATTCGATAGCATGTCGAGTATTGTTACCGGTAAGTAAATTGTTACGTTTCACCTTCATTTAGGTTTCACTTAAGTTACATATAATTTACTTAATCACACTACGGAAGCTACTTACTACCCGAGTATCGAAACATATACTCAACACTTAAATATTGCGATTATTGGAATGCTTTTGAGTTCCATTATTATTTGACTGCCTCGGATGCGCAGTAGTAGCGTATCCTGGTGCTGCTCAGGTCTCGAGTTTGATTCTCGGGTCAGACCAATTGTTTGTAAGATCTACAAATATTTGTTTCATTCAGACTTTGGCTATTTTCTTTGTATAGCTTGTGCATTTTCTCTATGAACGGCTGCGGTATTCCCAGACCAATAGGATGTTCAAACCTTTAAGAAAAGATCAGACTCTTTCTTAAAAGACCTGCAACACACTTGTGATGCCTGTGGTGTTGCAAATATCCATGGGTAGCAGTAATCACTTACCATCATGTGATTTCTCTACTCGTTTGCCACCTATGCCATAAATAATATGTATTTATTTACTAAAAAAAGTATTTTCTATCTGCAAATCTACATTTCATAGTACAAACGCAGCTTCATTTGAGGCATGATGACATTGTGCATCAGATGTCCAAATATTCATTTATTTATGAAGAATTTCATCAAATCAATCAAAGTTTATTTTAAGTCTTAAATATACTAACTATATTTTTAAGTCCTGTAAGTAATCTTATCTTTCCTGTTTTTAAGTTTATCAATAGTTCATAAACATTGAACTTTGTTAATATGTATGGTATATAATTAGATAATTGTTTTATTGTATGATTGTGAGCCAATGATTTTATACTTTATTTCATGTCTGAATTTAGCATCTAGACACATCACATTGACAGTCTTTAATAGGCCACTACTGAACATAGGGCTACTTTACCACACTCATCAGAACTCGTTGATGATGAGAAGTTTCACTATTGTGTTGTCACCTTGTAGTTACCTTGGTTGTCTCTATCCACACCCATATTGACTGCCTCTGTGGCGCAGTGGTAGCGTATGCGACTGCTGTTGTTGAGGTCTCGGGTTCGATTCCCGGGTCGGACCAAATGTTTGTGTGATCTACAAATATTTGTTTCGGATTTTGGGTGTTTTCTATTACTCTGTTGTACTGTTGTCTAGTACTCTGCTTAGCTTGGGACTACATGGCATTGTGTTAGATGTCCGGAATATTTATTTATTTATTTTATTATTATTTATTATATAATGAATGGGAGTGGTGAATTAAAAATACAGTGTTATAGTGTCAATACCCATGTCAAATCTACCTAAATAAAAAAAAGTACATGCATCAAATTGACTGCACTAAATTGGATAATTCTTTTTTCTATATTAATATGTTCCTTATTGTTTGTATAGAAGAAAATTTAAAAAAGGAGGTATTACATTCTCTTAATGCGCTTAGTTCTATACACTGCAGCGCTGTGGGAAGTTGACATGGGTTTATCAAAACATTATTTTAGATAACTAAGAAAAATAAATACAGCTAAACAAAGTTCGCTGGGTCAGCTAGTCTCTGTAGAAACTCAAAAAATAAATAAAATAATAAATTTTCCAGACATTGCACACACATCTAGCCTCGAATAAGCAGAGCCCCTTGTAGTATGATAGCTAGACTGATTGATAGAGTACTTATATACTTTTTTTGTAAATACAAACATATATGTAGAAAACACCCAAACTCTGAAACAAATACAGACCCAGGAATCAAACCTCAATCACCTCTCCTAACCTCCAGACCTCAGCAGTTGCATAGGCTATTACTGCGCCAATGAGGCTATCAAATCTATATCAGTTGAGATCTACTTTTGACACAATATTCAAAGTTGAATTTAATCTTTTTTTTTGCATTTACAATGAGGTATGGAGAAGCATCGCAGAGTATTTTATACTTAACTAGCTGGCCCACGCAACCTCGTTTGCGTCTTATATTGCCCATAGTGTGAAAGTTTTCCCCCGTTTTTGAAACATTCTTCATTGGTGTACCGCTCCTATTAGTAGTAGCGTGATGATATATAGCCTATAGCCTTCCTTAATAAATGGACTATACAACACTGAAAGAATTATTCAAATCGAACCAGCGGTTCCTGAGATTAGCGCGTTCAAACAAACAAACAAACTCTTCAGTTTTATTATTAGTATAGATTATTTTATCATAATAACTTTTATATTTCAGACATTGTCGCTGAGCATATAGACCTCTCACGTGTAATAGAAAACATGGGTGCCGTATTAACTCATAAAGAAACAGAAAAACGTTGCAGAGGAATGAGATTCTATACAAAAATGTTAAAAGAATTACCAAAAAGCATTTTGTCCGAAGCACAAATCCAATTCATATCAACATTTTATATAGGCCGTTTAAATGATCATCACAGCATCATACCGTCAGTTATTGAAGGATATTTAGCGTTAATTGACATGAATAAATATAAAATAGATAACAGTGCAAACTTCTTGGCTACGTTATTTAGAGAAGTGTCGTGTCAATCACAGTTGCGTCAAGACAGATATAATATATATTTAGTTATTCAAAAGCTGATGGAGAGGGATGTTGATTGTGAGTAATTATTTTTACGACTGTAAATTTATGGTGAGCCAACCTTAAAAGATGTGCTGTTTTGCAATTTTTTTAGAAATGTTAATGGGTCAATTGTGTTTGTAGTCTACGCAATGCAAGCTCTCAAAAGGAATGATCCCTCCCTGTTTTTGCACCCTTTTAATTTAAACTTAGCTTTTGGTCGTAGCATGATGTTTCATAGCCTATAACCTTCCTTGAAAACTGGGCTAGCTAATACTGAAATAATTTTAAAATTGAACCTATAGTTTCTGAGATTTCCGTATTTAAACAAACAAAGGCCTCACAAAAGAACCGGTGTGAAACAGCGCCTGCGATGTGTTTCAATGAGTGAGTGAGGATAACGAAGGCCCATATCCCAACCCCTCCCCTATTCCTCTCCCCATCCCATGCCTCTGGTGTTGCGGGTGTCAATGGGCACCGGTAATCGCTTACCATCAGGCGATACGTCTCCTCGTTTGCCCCCTATTCATAAAAAAAACATTTTTTAAGATTTATAATATCAGTATAGATTTTTACAATGATTCAGGAATTTATCAGATGGAACTTTGAATCCATAAATTGTTTCTTGATTTAAAAGCATACATAATATTTTATGTTTATATCAATTAATAGCACCCATAATTTACCGTGGGAGAGCTATGCTTCGTCGTGAATGGGTCGCCTCGACCGGAGTGATACCACGGCCTCACAGAAAACCGGTGTGAAATAGCGCTTGCGCTGTGTTTCACCGAGTGTGTGAGGATACCGGAGGCCCATACCCCAACCTATCCCCCCATCCCCTTTCCCATCCCCCATCCCCTTTCCCATCCCCTCATCCCCTTTCCCATGCCCCCAAAGGTCGGCAACGCACTTAAGACGCCTTTGGTGTTGCGGGTGTCCATGGACGGCGGTAATCGCTTACCATCAGGTGATACGTATGCTCGTTTGCCCACCATTCAATAAAAAAAAAATATATATATTGTTATGTATAATCAATATAATCTATTTTCATTTCAGATTGCAAGCAACTTGGCCCCGACCTTGTGTATGGCATGATATCAGTAATGGATGGTGAAAGGGATCCTAGAAATCTAATGTTCCTATTCAATTTCCTTCCAAAATTTATAAAAACAATACCTATAGGTCATTTGACTGAAGAAATGTTTGATGTAATATCCTGCTACTATCCGATAGACTTCCATCCATCTCCGGATGATCCGGCAGCAGTCACAAGGGATGATTTGGCCAAAGCCTTGTGTCCTTGTTTGTGTGCTATACCGGAGTTTGGTGAACAGTGCCTTGTGATGTTAATTGAGAAATTGGATTCAAGTCTAAGGTTGGCAAAACTTGATTCGTTGGCGTTATTGGTTAGTGTTTTTTTTTTAATTTATGTGATTGTTACTAGATTTTGAGTTCGCTTTTCCAAGAATAATTAGTTTACTGTATATTGTTTTAACTTTAACTGCCTCGTTGGCGTAGTGGTAGCGTATGCGACTGCTAAGCATGAGGTCTCGGGTTCGATTCCCGGGTCGGACCAAATGTTTGTATGATCTGCAAATATTTGTTTCGGAGTTTGGGTGTTTTCTATGTATAATATGTATGTATTTACAAAAAAAAGCATATAAGTATTTATATCAGTTGTCTAGTACCCATAACACAAGCTCTGCTTAGTGTGTTAGATGTCCGGAATATTTATTTATTTTATTTATTATTTATTGTTAACGAAATTTATGTTTCTTTTTGTCAATTTAAAAAAAGGCTTATTTTCGTTTCCATGATAAGATTTTTGGCTGTGAGCATTAAATAAACCCCCCTTGATTTGGTTTTTTTTCCCTCGAAGAAAACCCCGGTGTTCCCATTATTGTCCCCCAGGGCGCGCACGCTCCACACATCCGCGCCTCATCCGGAGCCTGCTTCTGCCGGGGTGACGGATGGCCTCATCTGTCACCCCCTGGCTTGCGCCTATGGAGGACGGAGATCATTCTGAGATCTCCGTTCTCCCAAAGGATGGCAACGCACTTGTGACGCCTCTGGTGTTGAGGGTGTCCATGGGTGGCAGTAATCGCTTACCGGTGATACGTCTGTTCGTTTGCCCTCAATTCCATAAAAAAATATTATGCTCTAACTATAAGGTTTTAAGTAATTTGTATCTTAAAGCAATTTTTTAATCAATCTCCTATCGTTTTTTAGGCTGAAAGCTGTAAAACCTTCAAAAGTGAAGCATATAGTCCATTTTCAAAAGCATTATGGTCCTCCATTAACAGGGACATAAACCACAAAACAGATGATGAAATCAAAATGGCCAGTCACGAGGCTCTTTCTGCATTGGTTGCAAAATTGGCAATTATCGCTAACACCGACCAGTCTTTCGAGAATTTGGTTAAGAGCATACTTATTGCAAACCAGACAGCAATTGCTGAAGCAAAAACCGTAGCTCAATTTGTTCAACCCACAAAAGTGCTCCTCACAACTGCAAATGCTTCCAAAGAATCTTGTGTTGTTATAACAAGATGTATGGTGCCAGCAACGATTTCATACTATGAGTTCAAAGTATCAACAAAACTGCAAATTGCCAGTTTAGACTTTTTAGGAGATTTATATGGTATAGTCAAACATTGGGATGTGTTGGAATTGGTTAAGACCCAAATAAATGAAATCCCCAAGTTGTGCCTCACGACTGTTAGCAATCCCGCAAAGGACTTCCAAATTGCTGGCTTCAGAACTTTGATCAGAGTGAAAGATGTTCTGATGTCGGATTTAGTATTACCGTTTGTTGAGATTTTAACACACAATGCCCAACATTCGCAAGACACTGATGTTCTTAGTATCAGTGTGGAAACAATACATGCGATAGCGAAGAAGTATCCGGAATTAATAATGAATTTGGTAGTCAAAGGGAAATGTCAAATCGGCAACCTCACACAGGATAAAGGAGCTTTACAAAAACGGCTACACTTACTCACGAACTTGGCGAGTATAGATGACTTTACCAAAGTAATTATCGAAGATATATTGAGATTAATATCGACATATGACAAAGGGACGAATCTCGTTGTGGAAGCGTTGAGCGAGTCGTTATCCATGGCTAGTTTTTATACAAGCGAAAAGGTGATGCAAATAGAAAGCGACCACGGTCTTATTGAACCGGTTTTGGCGTGGTTGTATAAAGAAATTCCTAGCGGTAACCAAGATACCTTGATCCACGGGTATACGTTGGTATCTAATACAATTAGCAGCTTACCGGCGGAGAAACAGCTGAAGATTTTATCTCAGCACACGCAGAAAGTTTTAGAAAATTGTCAAGTCAATGACGTTTATTTCTTGGTGTTAGAAAGTTTATATTCTCCGTTGCATCAGAGCGTTTACACTTCAAAGTTTGAGGAGGTTCTGATATTGTCTATAAAAGTTGCTTTGAATAGTGAGAAAGAATTGGTTAGGACGAAGGGGTGTGTGTTGATAGCTCAAATGTTGAATAAAGTGGAACACGGGCCGAAGTTTGAGCTGTTATATGAACAGTTGAAGAACCAACTGTCGGTGTGTAGCAAGCATGATGATACGCTGTGTCCACGACTGATACAAATGTATGGATGGATAACCAAAGCTTTATTATTGAGAGGCAGTGATATGTATCTATTTTGGCTTCAAAAAGTAAGTAATCTTTTATTTTTTTTTATTATTAAATAAAAATTTAAATAACATTATCACGTCTTTGTAAAGATGAAAGTCCATAGTGTTTTGTTTTTATATTAATTTAACTGCATAGATGACCTAGTCTTTCTACTGTTATAAATGTTGTGAGTTTGACAGCACATATTGTAGTTCTTAATCTGAGTGTTCCTTGTGTCGCGTGTGTCCGTTTCATGTAAGTAATAAGGTTTTTTTTTCTTATTGTATAGGGGGCAAACGAGCAGACGTATCGCCAGATGGTAAGCGAATACCGCCGCCCATGGACACCCGCAACACTAGAGGTGCACAAGTGCGTTGCCGTCCTTTGGGGGATGGGAAGGGGCCTCCGGTATCCTCACTCACTCGGTGAAACACAGCGCAAGCGCTAATTCTCACCGGTTTTCTGTGAGGCCGTGGTTTTACTCCGGTCGAGCCGGCCCATTCATGCCGAAGCGTGGCTCTTCCACGGTAGAGTACCCTGCGACACGTTTTCATGTCATGAAGCTTTATTGAAATTGTTATTATAATATTGTAAATCGATTAATTACATTATTGATCAACTTTTTGAGTGTTTTAGTGGAAAATAAAAAACACTTTCTTTCTTATTGAAAGGTCAGTAAACACAAAATTATTGTCAATTTATTTTCAGATAGTTGGGACTATGCCAAACTCCAGTTACAGTAAACACAGTGCGGAAGCTGTACGAATAGTAATGACGGAGTTTTCAGACTATTTGAGTCCAAAGTTACATTGTCGTATAAGTCTTTTGTATAGACAAAGGATGTTCCTATCGTTTTCTCTTTTAGTTGACAAATTTGGAGCTCTCTCTCCCGATGTCAAGGAACATTATCTGCTAAGTTGGGCGTATGTACTTGATAAGACGCCTAAAACTGTACTTAGCAGTGAAGGTGTTAAGGTAAGTCTATCTATACTAATATTAAGCTGCTAAGCTTGAGGTCTCGGGTTCGATACCCGGGTCGGACCAAGTGTTTGTATGATCTGCAAATATTTGTTTCGGAGTTTGGGTGTTTTCTATGTATAATATGTATGTATTTACAAAAAAAAAGTATGTAAGTATTTATATCAGTTGTCTAGTACCCATAACACAAGCTCTGCTTAGCTTGGGACTAGATGGCTTTGTGTGTTAGATGTCCGAAATATTTATTTATTTTATTATAAAGCTAAACAGTTTGTTTGTTTGTTTGAACGCGCTAATATCAGGAACCGCTGGTCCGATTTGAAAAATTCTTTCAGTGTTGTATAATCCATTTATCAAGGAAGGTTATAGGCTATATATAATCAAGCTAAGACCAATAGGAGCGGAGCACTAATGAAGAATGTTACAAAAACTGGGGAAAAATATTACTCTACGGGCAATAAGAGACGTAAGCGAGGTTATGTGGGTCAGCTTTGGTCATTTATACATATAAATAAAATTGAATTTTCTGTTTGTAATTTCACTAAATGCATGTGAAAGTATAAACGAAACTTAAACTTTTCAAAAAAGCTTTTTTTTAAAATTATTGTTTGTCTGTTAGTTTGTCCGCTAATCTCTGGAACTTTTTTTTTCTTTTTTTTTATTGTATAGGGGGCAAACGACCAGACGCATCACCTGATGGTAAGCGATTATCGCCGCCCATGGACACCCGCAACACCAAAACGTCACAAGTGCGTTGCCGACCTTTGGGGGATGGGGAGAGGGAATGGGGGGAGGGGTATACTTCTCTGAATGTTTACTCGGCTAATCTTAATAATACCTAATAATATCTTTAGTACATTGTTGCAATGAATTGAATTTTCAGATAACATCAATAGTAGTTGACTCATTGGAGTACCAAAACGAGGAGTTACTGCTTGTGTCTCTCAACACATTGTCTCATCTCATTAAGTCCCAGCCGCTAATATCATGCAGTCTACAAACTGTTCTTCCTAGACTTATCAACTTAACTAAGTACACTAAGTCTATGGTGAGTATCAACTTTAATATAACATTGACTGCCTCGGTTGCCCAGTGGTAGTGAATCGGGAAGGCCTCGGGTTCAATTCCCGGGTCGGACCAAATGTTTGTATGATCTGCAAATATTTGTTTCGAAGTTTGGGTGTTTTCTATGTTATAATATGTATGTATTTACAAAAGAAAAAGTATATATGTATTCATATCTATATCTAGTACCCATAACACAAGCTCTGCTTAGCTTGGGACAAGATGGCGTTGTGCAAAAAAAAAAAAATGGAACCTACCAGGTGATTCTTCTCTGCCTGGTATAAAGCATGAGCCGAATCCAAGAGTAGTGGTTACCATACTCATTGCGAGTGCAGACTATGCAACAATGCAGCATGACCCACGCTATCACGGCTTATTGAAATGCAGAGCATACAAATTTATTATTACATAGTCCGTGCAACATCATGACATCGAGAAGTAAAGGTCTAGACTCTAATCTTAGAAGATTAAAATGATTTAATAAATCAGAATAAGATAGTCTAGCTCCCGTTCTTCTTGTCAGCCGGTACACTCTTGACAGAGCGATCGTGATCGCTATGTAGTAGCAGTTTTGGGAGATGTAATGCGTTGCACTACGTTTCGTTTAACTCCCGTGCATCTTTTTTTTTTTTTTTTTTATGTCTTAGCTGCCAAAATGACTCTGCTCTGCCTGATGGAAAGCACGAGCAGAATCCAGGAGTGGTGGTCACCATCCTCAATGCTAATAGGGACATTGCAGCATGGCGACCCACACTATGGCGCCCTAGTGAGATGCTTCTTCACGCTCCGCTTAAAGGACCCGGGTTCATACTGGGAGGGAAACACGTACGCAGGTAGTGAGTTCCAGGTTTTGACCGCTCGGCACAGGAAGGAAGAACCGAAGCGGCGAGTACGAGAGCGTATGTCTACCACTCTGAAGCGGTGACATCCAAGACCGGCACGTGTTGTCCTGTAGAGGAAGGGGGAAGGGGGGACCAGTTGGAACAGCTCTTCAGAACACTCTCCATGATAAAGGCGATAGAGGACTGCCGTAGAGGCGATATCTCTACGCAACTGCAGAGGCTCAAGGGACTTGGTGGTCTGGGGACTGCCGACAATGCGGATGGCTCGCCGCTGCAACCGGTCGAGAGCGTCGAATAGATACTGCGCGGCTCCATCGCAAAGATGAGAACAGTACTCCACGCACGAGCGAACCTGGGTCTTGTAAAGCAGACACCGATGCTCGGGCGAGAAGAACCGTCTCACCCTATTAAGGATACCTAGCTTCCGCGAGGCCGCCCTAGTGACACTCTCAACGTATTCGCGAGGGTTGAGATCGCGGCTGATATCCATGCCCAGGATATCGAGCCTACCTTGTAATGGCAGTCGAGTGCTCTGAAAAGTGGGAAGGGGAAGGAATGGAGACTTTTTGGCAGAGAACGCGCACACCTGTGTTTTCTTGGCGTTGAACTCGACCAGATTCTCAGAGCCCCATTGAGAAATGCGGTCCAAGTCATGGTCGAGTTGAGCGACAAGTTCCCGTCGTTTTTTATCATTATCTGCTAGCCCAGCTGTGGGATGTCCAAAATATCGCCCGTGAACTGTGCTGTCGTCTGCATAGCAATGAATGTTGGCAAGGGCGAGCATGTCATTGATATGCAGAAGAAACAGCGTGGGTGACAGGACAGACCCCTGAGGTACTCCAGCGTTGATCAGCTGAAAATCGGAGGCCGCACCGTCGCAAAGGACTCTAATGCGGCGCTGGTGCAGAAATGCGGCAACCCAGTTGCAGAGTTTGGGGGGTAAACCGTATGCTTGGAGAGAAGCGAACGGTGCCAAACCCTATCAAAGGCTTTGGCCATGTCAAGGCTGATTGCCAAGGATTCCCCATGCCTGTCAATAGCTTCACCCCAAAGGTGTGTCACATACGCTAGAAGATCACCCGTGGATCGGTTCGGTCTAAAACCATATTGACGATCGTTTAGTACGGAGTGATCCTCCAGGTAGTGAATCAGTTGTTTATTTATTATTCTTTCAAATACCTTGCAGAGAATTGAGGTGACGGCTATCGGACGGTAGTTTGCCGGGTTTGAACGGTCGCCCTTTTTGGGGATGGGTTGAACATTCGCCTCTCTCCAGGCCATCGGGACAGTTCCTGATGAATACGACAGGCAATACAGGCGCGTCAATACCGGAGACAACTCTGGTGCACATTTCTTAAGAACCACCGCTGGGATGCCATCGGGTCCACTGGCTTTCCGGACGTCGAGTGACCGAAGCTCCGCGCGGACATCATTCAACCGGATGCGAATATCCCGCATCGTAGTGTCGCAGGTCGGAATGGTAGGCGGGTGCTTGCCACGGTCGTCGATTCGGGAGTTAGCCGCAAAGAGATCAACAAGCAGTTTTGCTTTCTCCTGCGGCTGATGGGCGAGTGATCCGTCGGGGCATTTCAGCGGTGGTAGCGAGGACTGGCAGAAGTTGGACTGCACGGCTTTAGCCAATCGCCAGAACTTTCGGCTACCCGTAGGGTGTGCGACGAGTTCTTGGCCAAGCCGCGCAATGCGCTGGGCATCCGCTCTAATGTAAGCCTTCTTGCATTCCCTTGTGGCTTTGTTGAACGCTGCTTTTAGTTGACCTACGTCGGGGCAGCCGCGAGCGTGAGCTCTGGTCCATGCGCGGTAAGCCGATCGTTTTTGCGCAACAGCATGGGCGCACTCGCGATTAAACCAAGGACGGGTCGTTGCGCTGGCGACCTCACTGTAGGGAACATAGTATTCCATTCCAACAGTGATTTCGCCAGCCACGGCGGCCGCAGTTTGCGACACATCTTTGTCTTTAAAGCAGCGTTGAGCCCACGGGATGGATGCAAAATAATCCCGCATTCCATCCCAGTCCGCTGACGAGTAGTGCCATAGTCGTCTTTTCGCTGCCACTGGTCGTGGGGCGGCAACTAAAGGCACCGTGGTAGACACCAGGCAGTGATCGGAGGATCCTAAAGGGGCGAGCACCGATATATTGTACTGCGCTGGGTGACTCGTCAGCAGAAGGTCCAGCAAGGAAGGCGCTTGACTCTGTATGTCTGGTATCCTGGTGGGCTGGAGTACCAGCTGGGTGAGGTCATGCGTGAGAGCGAATGCGTGGACAGTCCGACCCGCGTGGTCAGTTCTGGAAGATCCCAACCAGGACTCATGGTGGGCGTTAAAGTCTCCCAGAAACACCAGTTCGGCGGTGGGAAACTGCTCCTGCGCTTTGTCCACCGCCTGACTGAGATATTCAAATAGTCGAGTTGTCTCAGAGTCTCCGGAGTGGGATCGATATAGGCACACGTAGAATCGGCTCACGGAGCCAATATCCACGTGCAACCACAGGATGGAGAAGGATGGGTCCTCAAGGCAGCGGAAACGGCGACAACAAACATCCGCCCTAACGAAAAGACATACCCCAGCCTTCGCGAGGAAGCACTCCTCAAGAACGTAGCCGGGATAGTGTAGATATGTCGTGTCGGCAGGGCGGCGTATTTGTGTCTCCGTTAGAAAAAGCATGGCCGGCCGTACCGTCTCAAGATGCTGGTGGACGGCGTTGAGGTTTGCATGGAGTCCACGGATGTTTGTGAACTCCACCTCAAAAAGCGCGTTGGTGGGTGGATGGAGTGCCGCTGTTGAACATTTTAACTTTTTCTTTGCTGCCATGATAAAAAAAGGGGGTAGGGGAAGGGGAGCGTAAAAGGCGCGACAGTTGTCGTGGCTGTGTAGAACTGAGACTCGTAGTGCTGTGTCGTCATACAACAGTGAGGCATGACGGTGACCGAACCGTCGGACGGAAGGGCCCCCGTACCCTCCCGGAAGTGGTCGCCTGGTCCCACCGTCCGGTCACCAACCGGCACGACGAGCCACTCCGTGGATTATGCGCGACCTGACGGGGCAGCCTCCCAGGGTGGTTAGCCGCGGTTGGGCCCCTCTCTATGTCGCGGGCGGCCAGCGGCACCACCGTTTCTACGGGTCTCCCTGGCCGACGGATCGATCCAAGCCACCCTCAACATGACTCCACGAGCATTACACTGCTCTCACACTAACCACGACAACTGTCACCCCTGCATCATTGGGCCTCCGGTCTCGCACTCACCAACGAAACACGACAGTACAAAGCCTGTCATTTTGGGTTGGTCTTCTGTGCGAGGGTAGTACCGCCCCGGTCGAGCCTGGCCCATTCGTGCTGAAATCAGCATGACTCTACTACCTATATCTATACAAATAAAATTGGAGTGTCTGTCTGTAATATTAAAATAACGGCTTTTTACTAAATGCATATGTATGAATACACGGTACATATACCATAATATAATTTTTTTTCAATTTTTTTCGGTCTGTCTGTTTGTACCGGCTAATCTCTGGAACAGGCGGACTGATTTTAACAAGACTTTCACTGGTATATAGCTAATGTAATAAGGAGTAACTTAGGCTACATTATTACTCGCGGGTAGCACCGCGGGACTCAGCTAGTGTTACATATATTTCTTTATATCTCTCAAACACTAATAGACTAAAATAAATATCTTTTTATTTTCAGGACGTCAGAATAAAAAGCTTGGAATGCCTGTACGATATAGCGAATACATTCCGTACTTCACTTCTGTTACCATTCAAGCAAGACGTGTTGCTCGATTTAGCTCCGTCCTTGGACGACAAAAAGAGATTAGTGCGAAACGGGGCAGTTCGTGCGAGAACACGTTGGTTCCTTGTTGGGGCGCCAGGAGAAGATAAATCAAACTAGACCAATCAGAGAAACAGAATTCAAAAACTAGCCTTTATTAGCGGCTCAGCCCGCGTATACATCTAATATAGCTCCAGCTCTGCCCCCCTTATCACCCCTTTAAATAGTGATTTCTGAAATACAATCTATCCTATGTCCTTTCCATTCTATCTCTACAAAAAGTTTCATCAAATTCGATACAGTGTTAAGGGAAATAAGAATTATTGTATATTTGCATACATATGTATATATTTATTTATTTACATATTATGGAGGATTAACAGCTACTAAAACAAAATATTATCAAACAAAAATGAAACAGACAGCCAATGACAAATCCTCGCTTATATAATACAAAACAAAGTTAAAGTGCACAAGACAAAACAAAGTAGTATCAATACATATTATTAAATAGATTACAGGCACAAATACACCAACATAGCAAACAAATTCTTTACATACATTTTTATTTATTTACATATAATATAATATAATATAATATAATATATATATATATATATATATATATATATATATATATATATAATTATTGCAGCTATCAGTTTAAAATATATTTCTTTCTTACTTTTTGATATGTAGTTCAATAAACCAGATGGTCCAAACGCAATTACGATTTCACATGATTCGAGGAAAACAAGATCATCTTTTTTCTCTTTCTTTGAATTGTCTCGTATTACTATATTTTTCCGAAAATCTATAATTTGTTTTCTTCTTTAATATAAATTGTACATAACAATATTTAAGTGTACTTAAACATATACAAGGGATTAATTTAATGGATTTTAGACCTGTGCATCTACGGCTAAAGCTGGACCTGATGGGTAAAGCTTAAAAGCTGTAAATACTACTTCTTTAGTACTTTTGTGATCCCCAGGCCTTGAAAAATTATAACATAGAGCATAGGTGTAAAAATAGCGCTTGCGCTGTGTTTTATCGAGTGAGGGAGGATACCGGAGTCCCATACACCAACCCCTCCCTCCATCCCCTTCCCCATCCCCTAAAGGCCGTCAACGCACTTGTGACGCCTCTGGTGTTGCGGGTGTCCACGAGCGGCGGTTATCGTTTACCATCAGGCGATGCGTCTGCTCGTTTACCCTTTATTCAATAAAAGAGAAACACGGGTCCCCGATCGTAAGGGAGAAGTCACAGTGGCTTTTCCTGATACAAAACACCATGGGCGTACTAATTAGCAGTACAATATACAACTTTTAAATGTCTTGTACCGTTTTGTTGAAGACCATCGGAATTTATTTAAAAAAAACCTATTTCTAATGAAAGAATTTATTGAAAAATAAAAAAAGCCCCCGCTGGCCCAGAACCTGGGTACGCCCATGCAAAGCAGTATGTGATTTTTGCGAAAAGAAATCTTAACACAGACATTTAAGACTTGCATTCAAAAACAATTAACTGTCACTACGAAGGCACACATAACAATTAAAACATTCAGAATTTCACGCATACATACATAAATGATTTCTGTGTCATAAAAGTGTAATGTAGGCCCATTTGGGCATATACTTTCACAGAGGGGAATGCTTGCTACTTTATTGTTCTATGGGTTACGAAATAATATAATAATAATAATTGTTTTTCTAAAGAAATGTGTTTTATACCCAAAAGTGCAATGCAAATAATGCTAGAAGTAAATTATGTACCAAGTAAGTATAATTTGCGTCAAAGCTATTTAATGCAACTTTTTTTTGGTGGTTTTTTTTATGTTGTACCAAAAACTTTTTAAATGTTAAATAGGTTGCTATTTTTGTTGAATTGTTGCAAAATTCGATACGATAATAAATTATATATATTTTATTCACTAAGGCTTTCATTTCCTCAGTCCTTGAACTATCTACATTAATGTGTGAAAATTCGTGGAGCTTCGGTCAAAACAAGTTTTTTATTTATTTTGACTGCTCGTGTATAGTGGTTTAAGTGGTTGCCAGGCTGGTTTCTACTGCGCTGAGTGTTGTGGGTTCAAATCCCAAATGGGACAACACTTTGTGGCACATATTGTTGTTCTTTGTGTCCCTTTCACGTATGTTTGTAAAGTCTTTAAATAAATCGCAATCTTACGAACATTATACACTAGTTAGCCCGCGCAGCTTCGTCTGCGTCTATCAAATGAAATATATTTTCACTGTTTACGCAACGTTTCCTTAGATACTCTGCTTCTATTGGCCGTAGCGAGATGTTCCATAGTCTAAAACATTCCTCGATAAATAGGCTATCTAAAGACAAAATAGTTAAGTATATCTAGCTCTTTATGCGTGATGCCGTGAACAAGAGAAATAGGTATTAATATTTATATATCTAGACTAGCTGACCTACGCAACCTCGTTTGCGTCTTATATTGCCCGTAGCGTGAAAATTTTCCCCCGTTTTTGAAACATTCTTCATTGGTGCTCCGCTCCTATTAGTAGTAGCGTGATGATATATAGCCTATAGCCTTCCTCGGTAAATGGACTATCTAACACTGAAAGAATTTTCGACCGGCGGTTCCTGAGATTTGCGCGTTCAAACAAACAAACTCTTCAGCTTTATTACTTTAGTATAGATTAAATTGTGAATTTTTACGTCAAACCTTACAATTTTGCATTAAAAGCTCTCGGCTCTGTTTGGATCGATTGAGGATCATATCCTTGATCGATTCGAACGGAGCAGCTTGTTTCAAGATTGAAGAATGAACGGGCCAGCTCGACCTTTGCGGTACTACCCTCGCAGAAGATCAACGTAAAATGTCAGCATTCGTGCTGTCGTGTTTCATTGGTGAGTGTGAGACCGGAGGCACAATCATGCAGAAGCATCACTAGGCCGTAATGGTGTGGGTCACCATGCTGCATTGTTGCATTGTATACATTCGCAATGGGTATGGTGACCATTATTTTTGGATTCTGCTTATGCTTTCCATCAGGCAGAGTAGAGTTAGTCACTTTGGCATTTTCATACATTAAAAAAGAAAAATAATAGTAAGTTTTTTAACAGATGCTGAATCCCTCTAAAATGTTTTTAACCAAGATTATTCAATACCTACTCTAAAATGCATACAACCTACTTCAAATCTTCAAGAAAAGAGCGTATTCCTTCTTAAAAGGACAGCAACGCACTTGTAACGCCTCTGATGTTGCAGGTGTCCATGGGCGGCGGTAATCGCTTACCATCAGACGATACATCTGCTCGTTTGCCCCCTATAAAATAAAATAAAAAGTAAAGCAAGCCATATCTCAAAAGTATATTGCATCATCGAAAAGAATAAAAACACCGTTAATTCAAAAGCCATAACTTTCATTTAACGTATCTGATCTAAAAGCTAGCCAGACTATAAATATTCATATGAAAAGGGTTAAATTCCCCATTCGTCTGCACCCTCACTGAATGAGATGACTGAAAGGATACCAAGTCAGCGATTTTCATAACGTAAGTACCTATTAAAATATTTTAATGAAAGACTCGTTAGAAGAAGTGATTTATTTCGATTGCGGTTTATTTTCGTGCAAGAACCAAATTCGTATCTATAAATCTTTCACCCGCGGCTTCGCTCGCATTTAATAAAAAGTAGGTTGTTATGTTACTTCTAATACCTCCAAGAATATGTGTACAAAGTTTCATGAGGATTGGTTAATTAGTTTTCGAGTGAAGCCGTAATAATCAAATTAAATTCCATTTATAACAATTATTATCATTAAGGATAATTCTCATGTCACGTTTTTGCTCACGAAAAACTTTTTTAAATGTGTGTTTTGCTCACGCGTATGCGTACCTACGATAGGATAGTTGTCTGCTGTACTTGAGGTCTCGAGTTCTATTCCCGGGTCGGACCGAAAGTTTGTATGATCTGCAAATATTTGTTTCGGAGTTTGGGTGTTTCCTATGTATAATATGTATGTATTTACAAAAAAGTATATATGTATTCAACGTTGTGTGTTATGTGTCCGAAATATTTATTTATTTATTTGTATAGATTTAATTATTTAGTATAGGTACGATAATACAGAAAAGTGTATCAAAAAGCAACAACTTTTCAGGATTTAAAAGGTGTATCTAATAAAAACGATTATTTTGAATAATGTACCTATTTACGAAGAAAGTGTATTCATGAGGAATAATTTGAAAGAAGAAGTATTAAAAAATATTAAAATGAACATTCCAAGATACCGTTGCTGCGTAGGATTAGGCCGACAAATCTCTGGCCACTAACAATTTGATCCGAATTTACATAATCTCTTATCGCATTGCGAGCGTTTGCACCACTTTAAATGGTAATGAAGGGTTGTCTACCCTAAACTGGGTGTTTTTAAACGACACTAGTGTGGGTGTTAAACCTTGAAATTATTTAGCTGTCAATGTTTTAGAGATAACTTGCAATTTACTGTGTGCGTTAAGACGAACGTTGTACCTACCTATATTTTCTTGAACAGAAGAACACAATTATACTCTTTTTATTTGACTCATCTTACACGGTTTTCTGATCCCAAACTAGTTAGAATTTGTACAACAGTAATTAGTCTGCTGATTAATACATTTACACTTTTCAAATGTTTGGGTCGTACTGTTCGAAGCGTGATGTTAACTTTCCTATCTTAGGCGCGTCAGTAAAACATACCGGTTACATAAATTACAGGTTAGGTACTTTCGGAGTAATTTGTGAGCAAAAACGCGACACGAGAATTACTTGTTTTTAGATATTAATAAATACAAGCCAGCCCAACAAAATCGGTCCATTTAACGTTCACACTAAGAAGAGGGGACTGTCCATCACTGACTCTGGACGGTGCTGTCTTGCCAACAGACATGACAGTCAAATACCTAGGCATGCACCTGGATAGGAAACTCACTTGGCGGGCCCATATAAGGGCTAAAAAAGAACAGGCGAACAAAAAGTTTGGAGACATATACTGGCTGCTAGGCAGACAGTCTATGCTAAGCTTGGAAAATAAGGTCCTAATTTACAACTGCATCCTGAAATCGATTTGGACTTATGATATACAGCTCTGGGGATCAGCGAGTCTCTCAAATTTTGAAATTCTCCAACGATTTTAAAACAAAGTGTTGAAGATTTTGATAAATGCGCCATGGTTCACCCGAAATACGGAAGTGCATAAGTATCTGGAGATCTCGACAGACAAGGAGGACATAAAGAGTTCCTCTGTGTCCTATAAACAACGCCTTGAGCGACATAGCAACCAACTGGCTACACGGCTCATAAACACAAACAACTGCGTATTTTGGCTGGAAAGAACGCGATTAGCATCGATATAGTCCTGTAACGGGGGAAAAAATGAAAGAGTTGACACATCACTGGATGTGCACTCTCCAAAAGTCTTAAGAGCACAACATCAAATCTGATTAAAGCCGATGGGCTGATTATGGATTAAAAAAAAAGGTATTAATAAATATGTCAATGGGTATTTTAGATCAATATACGCAGACACGGCAGTTTCAGAACAGATGTTTGTGCTCCTTACAAATCTATTTGTCTTGGATGGAAATCGAATAATTAGGTTTAAGGTTTTAACACAGCTTCATTGCCTCAGTTTAAGAATTGAAAGTAAATATCCACATACTGCTGTACCTTACAAATGAATATCAATACGAACACCGATTCTCCCATATAATTAATTCACAAAACGTTTTTATCTAAACCAACATCAATCTTAAATCGCTAAACGCTGGACGCTCTATGCAAATTTAAATTGAATCATCAGAGGTTGGGATTTGTTCGCTTAATCTCTGCGAAGGTTCGTTTGTTTGACACTCATTCGTACTCCGCCTGTATTATCCGCCAGGAGACTCATCTCTAGGCTAGTGTTGGAGCCGTGGCATTTTGAATACAAATCGTATGTAACAGGCTTAGTGGAATGTTCTGGAAGAAATTAGGCGATTTCGGTACGACTTAATCTGATTACCAAGGGAATTGGGTAGGACAATTGCTTTTTAGATTTAGTTTTAGAACTCGGAATCTAAAAATGTGGTGCAATCGTAAGAAAATAAAAAAAATACTGCCTCGGTGGTGCAGTGGTAGGTTGCGACTGTGCTGAGGTCTCGGGTATGTAGTACAAATATTTGTTTCGGAGTTTTGGATATTTTCTGATCTATTTTTATTTATTTTCTTTACTGAATAGGAGGCAAACGAGCACTCGTATCGCCTCGCGACCTCACCAGAGGCATCACAAGTGCGTTGCCGGCCTTTGGGGAATGGGGGGAGGGGATGGGGTATGGGCCTCCGGTATCCTTACTCATTCGGTGAAACACAGCGCAAGCGCTGTTTCACACCGGTTTTCTGTGAGGCTGTGGTATCGCCAGTCGAGCCGGCCCATTCAGGTATGATTTCAAGGTATTTGTAATATTATATAGTAGGTGTAATATTTATGTATTTGCAAAAAAAGTATTCATAGCTATGATTAGTTTAAAACGGACTTGTGTGTCAGATGTCCGAAAAAAAAAACTTTTGGCGTGTGTATTTATTCTATAAGGCCATCTCCTTACAGGTTTCCAATAATAGAACAATCGATAATGATCATATAGTAGTACCTTTTAAGTGGCTCTCAAACTTTCGCCTCTCCTTATGGAGAGGCTTACTCACTACTTATGTAGTGAGTAAGACGAGACCAAGAAGCCATATAATAGGTATTTACCTATGAAATTGCGTTTCTTCAGTACTGGTCATTTCAAATAAAAAAAAGTTTGTAATGGCTCTGTATTCTAAGTTCAAATTAATTTTGTTTTAAAACCATGACATTCTATTTACAAACTCAGTCTTTTGTTTTTTGATTAGCGTTGTATTTTCATTACATTTGAACATTTTTCGTCATAATGGATACTTTAAAAATTCGTGTAATTATGGAATATGAGTTCCGTCGTGGCACCAACGCGACACAAACGGCACGTAACATCAAAAACGTTTACGGAGAGAACTGTACAAACGAACGCACAACCCTTTATTGGTTTTCCCGGTTCCGTTCAGGAAATTTTGACTTGAAAAATGAAGCTCGTGGTCGTCCGGAGACTTTGGTTAACAATAATGAATTAAAGGCGATTGTGGAAGCTGACGAAACTCAATCTACAGCTGAGCTAGCAGCAGCTTTTAATGTAAGCATCAAAACAATATTGATCCATTTGCGACAAATTGGCAAGGTAAAAAAGCTTGATAGATGGGTGCCCCACGACCTTAACGATCGCCAGCGCAACGTACGCGTCGAGACCTGCTTTTCGCTGCTCAACAGGCAAAGAAATGAAGGAATTTTGAAACGAATAGTTACGTGCGACGAAAAATGGATTCTGTTCGACAATCGAAAGCGCTCAGCAAGTTGGTTAGACCCTGGTTCAGCACCAAAGCAATGCCCTAAACCAAAAATGACCCCTAAAAAGGTAATGGTCGCTGTTTGGTGGTCTAGTGCGGGTGTGATTCACCACAGCTTTTTACAAAACGGCATGAGCATTAATGCAGATGTGTACTGTGAAGAACTGGAGAGAATGATGGAGAAGCTTGCACATCTGCAACCAGCTTTGGTCAATCGGTCGTCCCCACTGCTCCTTCACGACAACGCGAGACCCCATACTGCGCAACAGACAGTCTCCAAGCTGCAAGAGCTGGGGTTGGAAGCTCTCCCTCATCCGCCATACTCACCAGACCTTGCACCTACCGACTATTACTTTTTCCAAAATTTAGACAACTTTTTAGTGGGTAAAAAATTCAATTCCCGAGAGGCAGTACAAAATGCCTTTGAAGAGTTTGTTGCCTCCCGTCCAGCTGATTTTTACAAGAAGGGCATCAATAAACTGCCAATGCGTTGGCAAAGATGCGTCGATTTCATGGGTGATTACTTCGAATAACAGAAATAAAAAAGTTTGAAAAAATAAGTACTTTCACTTATTGCATACAAAACGGCAAATTCATAGGTAAAGACCTAATATATTTCACTTTGATGATTCAATAAGATTTGCTTTCAGTCTGATGATGATTAAACAAAATAGCGCTTGCGCTGTGTTTAACCGTGTGAATAAGGATACCGGAGGCCCATACCCCATCCCCTCCCCCCATTCTACTACCCTCATTCCCCTCCCTATCCCCCAAAAGCCGACAATGCACTTGTGACGCCTCTGGTGTTGCGGGTGTCCATGGGCGGCGGTAATCGCTTACCATCAGGCGATATGTCTGCTCGTTTGCCCCCTACATAATAAAAAAAAATACACGGATTTTATTAATCTGAATAAACCATAGTTTATTTAATCCGCATGTGACCTTTTTAGTCGCATATCGGTCAATCCTATCTTTATATTCCTAACGAATATAAGCCTACAAAGGTTTAAAACGACTATATTAAATCAGCCTAATCTAGTTAAAGTAATCCAGGGACACAGTTTTGTCGACCCAGGGAACGATTACTTCAAACAAACTCTTGATATAGTCAAGGACTAGCTGAACCTCGCCGTGTTTATTGTCTAGTGTAAAAATTACCAAACCTAAGTTACTCCTTATATCATTAGCTAGCTACCAGTGAAAGCCCTGTCAAAATCAGTCCAGCCGTTCCAGAGATTAACCGGATTAAACAGACAGACAGGCAGACAAAAATTACAAAAATAAATAATTTGGTATATGTGCCGTGTATACCACATACCAAGCCTCACAGAAAACCGGTGCGAAATAGCGCTTGCGCTGTGTATCACCGAGTGAGCGAAGATACCGGAGGCTCATACCCCAACCCCTCCCTACTTCCCATTCCGCATCTCCTAAAGGCCGGCAATGCACTTGTGATGACTCTGGTGTTGATGGTGTCTATGGGTGGCGGTCATCGCTTACCATCGGGCGATGGTAAGCGTCGGCTCGTTTGGCTCCTATTCCATAAAAAAAACTCGAATACATGAAAATACATTTTGGAGCCATACATTATAGAACCATAAAATATAGGTCTCGACCGGAGCACCCATGGCTTTATAGAAATCGGTGTATAGTAGTTCATTTATTACCATTCACCAACTGATTAAAGTTACCGGAGCTTAGGAGTTACGTATTCATAATTTTTGAGTTGCTTCCCCTTACTATATAAAAACTATAGTCGTTCCAATACTTTATTTAACTTTTGACAGATCACGCACATAAAGTTTTGTAATAATTTTTGATACAATGTACTACAGATAATACTGTACTTTATGGGCGGGCTCCGCCTACTTAGGGATGTGTCATTCGTAATTAATGACCAGTATGACCACAGACTATAAAAACGGTTTTGAAATAAATCGATTATCGATTATATTAATAAAACATACAATAAAATTATTGTGATTATATTTTATATCAAATCACGTAAAAAGCTTTATTATTTTGCATTAAAATGCCCTAAATGTCTCTGTTTCAATGCATAAATAATTTGAGTAATGAAAACAGTTCCATCGTACTCGTACCTAGTAATGGGATCGAATGTATTCGCCGCAAATTAATGAATCTAAAATAATTGTTTAGACTTACTATAGTTGGTTCAAATAAAAACTACCTGCGGTACCTACTTGTAATGAACAGGTACAAAATGTTGAAATTCGTAGTAATTTACGGATTAAAAATAAAACAACCAAAAGAGGTACTGTAATACTAATTTTAATTATAAAGAATCGTCTTCTTCGTATGACCAGGAATCATCATCACTTGAGTTCTCAGTAATATTGATTATCATTTCTTGGATAGATAAATTGTCGAATGCAACATCCCGATCCCAATCCGACATTATCACCTTCTTTGTTTTTTCTACAACATTCGCCCAGTTTTCTGGAGTTACTTTTTCACACGCATTTTTCAGTAAATTCAGCATTTTTCTTGCGGTGAAAGGAGGAGTTGTATTGTTCCTCGCAGCATATCCTTTAACTTGTGCCCAGATCATTTCAATTGCATTATATTGGCAGTGATATGGGGGAATTCTGAGGACGGTATGCCCATGCTCTGCTGCCATTTCATCTATGACGTATCGTTTTGGCAGCTTCTTTGTTTTTAATATCTTTACTAACTCTACTTTTAGTAGGGACTCATTCACCTCTTCGCCATTGTCACGGAGCCAGTTTATAATTTCATGTTTTTTGTTGGCCTGTGTTGGTATTTTATTAATTTGACGAGAGTGATAAGGTGCATTATCAATAAATATTATTGATGGCTCTTCGAGTGATGTAAGCATTTCTCTGAACCACTTTTCATACACGTTCGAATTCATCTCCTCATGATAATCTCCTGTTTTCTGGGATTTAAAAGCTAATAGAGCGCCTGGCACAAATCCTTTTACTGTTCCTGCATGACAAATAATCAGTCGTTCGCCTTTTCCCATTGGTACTGTAGAAGTGGAGCCAACAGTGTTGTCAGTCCAAGTTTTTGACAGCGTATGATTCGCATTGAGCCAAGTTTCATCTGTGAAAACAACATTCGACCAATCTTCTATTTTTTTTGCTTGTCTTAAAAAATCGCATCTATACAAAGCAATATCATTGCGATCCATTAAAATTTTTCGTTTGTCACATTTTTGGAATAACATTCCAATGTCTTTCAATACCTTTGTCAGAGAAGATTTTGACCACGGAACAAACCACTATTTCGAAGAGATTGTGTTAGTTTTTTTAATGTTGGAATCTCTTTTCTTTGGTAATAGTCGTATATATGACGACGAATAGCATCAGCGTCAAAATTGTCAACGGCTGTAACTTTACTAGGCGGACGTTTTTTCTTAGGTGTAGATAGCTTATTCTGTTCCATGCCACTGCTGCCGTAGCCTTCTTTTGTTATTTTTGCCACTGTTGGAGCACTAATACCTAATGGTGCTGCAACACGGTCTCTAACTTGAGTCACTGGTATAAGAGGCCCACCATTACGGCTTTCCTTTTCAAAGTATTCACGAAGTCGCAAGACAAACTCTCTTGTTTGTCCTTTGAGTACTTTCTTTTTTGGCATTTTGACAGTAACGAAAGCAGGAACGATACGCTCAACTCAACCAAACGTGAGAATTCACAAATAAATCAATAAGGAGGAATATAAATACTCAACTATATTGAAGGTTACTCATTGAAATACTGTAGATTATTTTAAAATAGACATAGAGAGATTTAATAAAGATCATCAATAGTGTAACAAATACAATATTAACCACTGAATTACAACACAATACAATAATACATTTTGAAAATTCAGTTCCTTTTATATATTTTTTCATGACATAGAACCGTCATATTTGAACAACATTCTTTTAATCCATTTCTTCTTTATTTTGACAAAGGAGGTCGCACATTGAAACACATAGAAATATGAAGTACGAAATTATCTATAAAATAATGAGTTTGTTAAATCGATTAAAACTTCTTAATGCATAAAATCGATCGATGAAAGAAATCGAATAGGTAACGGGTCAGGGTATCACTATTTGATTAAGTATTAGAGCTGTCAAAAGTTAAATAAACTATTGGAACGACTATAAACACAAATGTCGAAACTACACTAAAATCTTGAACTGTACAAATGAACTGTACACATATACAATACACACACAATAATTATGACATAAATAAATATTCCGAACATCTAACACACAACGCCATCTAGTCCCAAACTGATTCAATACTTTTTTTTTCTGTAAATACATACATGTTATACATAGAAAACACCCAAACTCCGAAACAAATATTTTCAGCTCATACAACATTTGGTACGACCCGGGAATCGAACCCGAGACCTCAAGCTTTGCAGTCGCATACGCTACCACTACGCCACCGAGGCAGTCCGACATATTAAGATCGACGTCTTAATGTCATCATTATTGTTAAAACGCAAATGAGAGTAAATATTTTAATGACCGCAGCCCTAATAACTAACCATAGTAAATTAGTAGTAGCACGAACTACCTCCAGGGTTGCCACTAAATATGGAGGGTACAGTATGGCGGACTGTAATAAAGAAAATCCCCTTTTCATTGTTCTTTATGCGTCTGCCGGCACGCAATATCGTTAATGTTTGGCTCCCGCTCCGGTCGCTGTCTCGGCTGTTAATTAAACGTTCCTATAATTTCGTTAGGTTTTATGCATTTTATAATGGACAGCAGTTGTCGCTGAGAATACTAGACAGTAATTTGGAAAATATTAATTTATGTCAATTTAAAACTTAACCACTTAAAATAAAGCATATTTTGGTATGAATAAAAGACACCATAATGGAGGACTGCATTTAGAAGTATAAGTAATATTATCTGATTCCGACACCATTATCGGTTCAACTCCTAGACGATTATACCTAGTATTGATACATACATGCACAGGCAAAATTATGTATGACCTGAATAAGACTCCTAACTGGAAATTCTAAAGTTAATGGGCTGGGCTTTAAATACTCTTGATGTGGCCTGAACGGATTCTAATGCTTGATAAGTCTTCTAACACCCTTTTGGTCGAACCTTTTAATTCACATTAATTTTATTTAGGTTCTTCTATCTTATCTAATTCAAACTATTAGTACTAACTTTCAGGTGTATCTTCACTTTCATTAACGTAGATTTCGCCAAACAAACAACCGTGTGTTTTGTGACATCTACAGTGACCGTGTACCGGAGGCCCATACCCCAAAGGCCGGTAACGCACTTATGATGGTTCAGGTGTTGCGAGTATCCATGGGCGGTGGGAACCGCTTACCATAAGGCGATACGTCTTGCTCGTTTGCCCAAATTATATTGAAAAAAATTTGGCTTTTTCAATATTTTTCATTTTTTCATTAGGTATAATTTTGGTATAATTACGGGAGACAGTGCGCACGCAAATCAGTCTGGCTGTTGGTAAGATCTTAAATATATCTTTTATTGTATTTACCATTGTTTTAATTTATCAATACCATAATGAAAAACTAAGACAATATAAAAAGACATTTTAAATAAAAATAAACACTATCGGATATCTAACCCGCAACGCCCCTTAGTCCTTCACTAAGCAGAGCTTGTAATATGGGTACTAGACAACTGATATAAATACATATATACTTTTTTGTTAATACATCATATTATACATAGTAAACATTCAAACAACAAAACAAATATTTGCAGATCCTACAGACATTTGGTCCGACCCGGGAATCGAAAGCCAGACTTTGAACACAACAGTCACATACACTACAAAATAATAAAACAATAAAAAAAATAACACATAATAAATTGTTTTGACATACAGTCTACTAGATTATATTATTCTTTGATGACAGAACTCGGATAAAGCCTTGTAGGACAATAATCAGGCGTCAGTTGCGTGCACCTCTCACTTCGGCCGGCCATTGTCTGCCGTCGCACGCAATACACAGCGTACAGGGTCCGTTACCGATATCTGCACTCATACGAGCCGAAAACCAACCCGGTATTGTGTACATCAGCTTTTAGACAATGCATTTTATCGAGAAATGCATTACATAATTTGCGACGGTTAAAATAATATCAAAAGTTTTAGATCCTCTAATGTTTTTTTAATTATTTGAAAAAAAAGGTTACGTGCAATTTTAGATTTATGTATTGATATTTGTTTTGTTTTGTAATATATAGTTTACTAACATTTGTAAAAATTTGTTGAGAGAGTACCCGAACAAAAATTCAAAAAAAAAATCAAGAATGCAAGCGAGTGTTTTTAGAATAAAATAAACCACGTACCTACGTCTTGGCTTTTTACAGATCAGACAAGAGATTTCCGAAGCATTCTCTCCCATTTATCGCCTGCATCAGCCAATCTGCTTGAAGCTAATTTTATAGCTGCAATAACGATTTGCTTACCTGTTTTGTTTTGCCCGAAATATTCAAACAACGTACGAACAGGAACAGGATCTTGTTCGAAAAGTCTTTCTGAAATTGTCAAGAAATTATCTTAAATCCTGCTATATATTCAACTACCTAATCCCTAGAAGTACCGAGAGCCTGTAACCCTATTACTACCATAACCAGTAGGCGCCGGAACGCATCGGTACGATCACTAATCCGGTTTCTATGTAATCTGCGTATCTCTTGCGCTCGAAGCTTCGCCGGCCCAGTGTGGGGATTAGTTCGGCTCGTTTGCCGGCGGTAAGTACGATTCTGTTTGGACAGCGTTCCATTCCCACACATATGTTTGTAATAGCTATGAGACTGTTGTATAATACATACGTAGTCGTGTTGTTATATGCATTTATAATGTTTTTATAACTTTTTCTGTAATTAGATGTTGGTTCTCTCTTATCATATATAATCTGATAGCACGTTCTAGAATTAATAATAATAATAATTTTTATTTTCTCCCACACAGGATATTTACAATTACTCTTAAATTAGATGTTACATTTTTAATTTGTGAAACTGTGCGAGAGACTGGCATCTGTACTAGGAAGACCTGTATGACAGATTTACCAGCCTCTCCAACTCTAAATAAATAAATTTGTGTGTGTGTGTGTGTGTGTGTGTGTGTGTGTATGTGTGTGCGTCGGTGTGTGTGTGTGCGTGTGTGTGTGTTAGTGTGTGTATTTTTACAGTTTGCGTAAAATGTATGGATTGGAACTAAACTCACTTGTACTTATTTCACTATTTTAATTAACTGAAATCCTGACCGGTTACGCCCTACGTCATTATCCAAAGTAACCTTTCACTGAAATAAAAATAAATAGTGCAATAAGTACAAGTAAGTATAATTCTAGAATGTATTTCAGCAAGTTTCATTAAGTGCCGACAATCGAGAGTATAAATTGATAGCTCGTTGTCCGTGTATTTTTGCCAGGTACCAGAACAATAATAGCGCTACTTTAAATTATCTATGTATATAGTTTTTTTTATGTAAGCAGAATAAGTTTCGCGAAAGTGACGCAACGTGTAATCTTACACTGTGAGAGGCCTCATGAAAACCGGGGTGAAGCAAGCGAGTAAGTGATATGATCAGAGCAATGATTACCAATTCTTTGACTGCCTCGATGAAAAAGTGGGAGTATATGCGACTGCTGTGCTTGAGGTCTCGAGTTCTATTCTCGTTTAGTTTAATTTGTTTCGGAGTTTGGGTGTTTCCTATGTATAATATGTATCTAGTTACAAAAAAAGTAAATATGTATTTATATCAGTTGTCTAGTATCCATAATACAAGTTCTGCTTAGTTTGGTACAAGATGACGTTGTGTCAGATGTACGAAATATTTATTTAATTATCTTCTCTCACACTTGTAGCTCTTAAAGGCTATGGGTAGTTTCAGTCTCAAGTTCCTTCTTTGCAAAAGAGCGTACATATATTATACCTCTCTTTTCAAGCTTTAGTTAATTTAAACCCACACCAGAAGGAAGTTATTAATTAGGTTTTAGGTTTTATAGTGTTTTTTTTATTCAAACGGTTTTAAATGTATTTATTAATTGATGAGAAGTAACGTGTAAGTGGAATAATTTTAGATTATACCTGTATCGATCTAGGACCCAACTATTGACCAACGGCAGAAAATGTAAGGTAGAGGTCGACGGGCAGGAGATATGTCGAAGAATACTTGTACCTGGGCCAGTTAGCATCCTTTGAAAACAGGCAAGAAAATGAAATCGATCGCCGAATCGATAACGCCTGGAAGAGCTACAACACAACGGGCTCATAAAAAAAAAACAATCAGTAAGCATTAAGTGATCCGTATGATCCGTTATTTTACGTACAAAGAAATACTGGTCGGTCATTTAAAATGTTAAAGTATAAACTTCGTCTGCCGTACAGGGTTATTTTTTGTTCACAATTTAAGAAAAAAGAACAAATGGCTATCTTCTCCATTTTAAGAAAATCTATTTTTGAATTTAGAATACAAAGAACGAATCAACTCTAACTCACGAAACGTTTTGTACTTCGTACAATACGCATAAAGGAAACAAGAGAACAATGAATTTTCTACGGCCGCGTAGCTATCTTGCTACGAAGGCTACGAATAACATTTTGTTTTGAACTATGTAGCTCGTAGCACTGCTTATTTCGAGATTTTTGCCTCACTTTTATACCATTTTGGTAAGCTTTAGTTCTGCGAGTATTTTAGTTAAGTGAAAAAATAATATTGTTCGCACTACGTATACAATATTCAATTTGGAATATGATGTTGGCTTTTATAGGTAGTAGAGCCAACGCTGATTTCGACACGAACATACCGGTTCGACCGAGGTCTACTCTCTCACAAAAGACTAACCTAAAGTGATAGCATTCGTGCCTTCGTGTTTTGTTGGTGAGTGTGAGAACAGGGGCCTACTGATGCAGAAGCATAACAATAGGCTGTCATAGTGTGGGTGCCACCATGCTACTTTGCTGCATTGTCTTCATTGGCAATGAAATTCTTGGATCTTGATCATATTTTACATCAGGCAGAGTAGAGCCAATTCAGGAGGCCTCCATATAATAAAAAAAAACATCGTCAGGTTGTGATAATTACTTACTCGTGTTAGACAAGCTGAATGAATATAATATTATTTTCCTTTAATTGGAGAACTAATTGAATTACAGGAAATTGTGATTCAAAACGCTATAGTGACAATAAACACAAAATAAGCCGGTACCGCCCAGTTTTGCATTATTTAGCTATCGTATGACTTATGATATCTACTACTATTACTAAAGAAAAAATAAAACATAGATAGGCAGATATAATTTTGAAAAATGATCTATGTAACAATAACAAATTCAGCTGTGTCTAGTAGACTATAAGATGACCTCAACCGAAACTCGGAGAAGGCTCGTAAGATGTACCTACATCAACCAAATTTTAACAAAATGAAACCGTCTTCAAGAACTGGATCAAATTGAAAAGGGACCACACGGGAAGCACCAGCTTTTAAATAAAAAAATATACAGTCAAATTGAGAAGTTTCTAATTTTTTGAAGTCCGTTAAAAATAGTCTGTGCTGTTACGTCAGAGTACACAGTTTACAGTATAAAACAGCATCCAGTGTGGTTTTCCTGTGCTTACGTCACACGTCACATGTAATTGCAATTCTTGGCAACGCTTGCGACGTTCGGCACAAAATGTTGGTAGCAACTGTGTCTCAGTAATGCGGCAAGTGCAATGTTATTGTAGCGTTAATGTTCTACATGTGAACATTTCTGGATGTGCTGAGATACGGCTAAATTCCTCCTCCTGTGGTTTTCTTCTGATTACATTTTGATATTTACACCTTTGAGCTTTTACTAGGAGAGCTTTGGATCTTGATACTGGATTCCACATAATATAGAGTGATCTATAGTTTTATAAGCAAGGCAAAGATCATCATCAACAGCATTTTGACTGCCTCTGTGGTACAGTGGTGGCGTATGCGATTGCTGTTCTTGAGATCTTAGGTACAATGCATGGGTCGGACCAAATGTTTTTATAATCTAAAAATATTTGTTACGTGTGTAGTGACGAGTGACGACAATAATTTATCTTTAAATATTTATCTTATAAATATTTCTCACTCGGTGATAAACAATTAAAGAACTGCTCAAAACTGGTTTTGTTTTCTGTGAGACCGTCATATCACTTCGATCGAGTTTGGTCAATATGTGCCAAATAGGACTATCTATTATCCGATAAGAGTTCAAGTTATACTGGTCAATGATGTGAAAGAAAACACTTAAATAAATGTATGTTAAGATTGTCCCATTATAATATAAGTTATCCCATTAAAATGCTCCCAATTGAACTAAGATACCTCTTTGTTTAGGAGACATTTAGAATTTTTTTTTCTTAACAATAGTTGTTTGAACCTGTAAGAGAATTACAAAGTCATATTAAATATCGTGATTTCCCTCTGTTACAGTACTAGATATGTTCACGTCTATTATTATTTGTTTATTCTTCATTCATACTTGTAACTTAAAGTCAGAATAAAACTGCAAGTAGCAATAACAATGAATAATTGGATGTGGCTTGGAGTAATGCCAGGACGTTGGCTGTATTCCAACTCACTTCCATTTGTAACACGTAAGGTTTAGAATCACAAATATGCGTTGCTAGTGAGGCGCTTTTTTTTTTTTTTTTTTTTATTGTATAGTGGGCAAACGAGCAGACGTATCACCTGATGGTAAGCGATTACCGCCGCCCATGGACACCCGCAACACCAAAGGCGTCACAAGTGCGTTGCCGACCTTTGGGGGGATGGGAAAGGGGATGGGGAGGGGTTGGGGTATGGGCCTCCGGTATCCTCACTCACTCGGTGAAACACAGCGCAAGCGCTATTTCACACCGGTTTTCTGTGAGGCCGTGGTATCACTCCGGTCGAGCCGACCCATTCACGCCGAAGCATAGCTCTGCCTGCTCTGCTCTGCTTGCTGGTTAATTTCTATTTCTATTGCTTACTGTGAAGTTATAGTTTTTTATTACTTCTCAGGGGCTAGCTTAGCTTTCCTGTAGGAGAGCAATGACGAGATATTTTTTATCGGAATGACACCACAGTCTTATGGAGAATCTCGGTTAAGGAAATATTTTGAGCTGCTGAATGATTAGCATTCTCGCTTAGTATTGATTGCTAAGCAGACAAAAACTATTTAATTCAGTAACGTCATGGTAAGTACATAGAAATTTACGCTCAGTGTACCATATGCCCTTTAAAACTACTGACGGCTTAAAAGGCTAGCAGTAGGAGTATACGATGTTCACTTACCGTACCAATGCCTGAACCAAATTGCCTGTTCCTTGCATACTCCCTGTGTTCAACGACCGTCTGCATTTTGATTCAACCACTGACCTGTTTGCGAATAAATTGGTGATATTTCTGTATAGTTACTGTTGTATTGGATTCAATAACTGTACATATTGAACCTACAGACTAAAAGAATTAGTCTGTAGGTGCATGATAATATAATAAGGAGATATTTGATTTTTTCATAAAACTTATATGTACAGAAAAGAAAAGTTTAGCATAAAATTATGTCAAACCTTTTTTTTTTTTATTTGAGGGGTAAACGAGCAGACGTATCGCCTGATGGTAAGCGATTACCGCTGCCCATGGACGGGTGTCCACCAGAGGTGTTACAAGTGAGTTGCCGGCCACTGGGGGATTGGGAGGGGGATAGGGGATAGGGGATGGGGGAAAGGGATGGGGGAAGGGGATGGGGGAAGAGGATGAGGGAAGGGGATGAGGTATGGGCCTCCGGTATCTTCACTCACTCGGTGAGAAACAGTGCAAGCGCTATTTCACACTGGTTTTCTGTGAGGCCGTGGTATCATTCCGGTCGAGCCGGCCCATTCATGACGAAGCGTGACTCTCGTGGATTTGTGTTCTCATGGTATTGGAATCCAAAATTTTGAGAATCGCTTATTTAAAGGTATTAGATTAGTAAACTAATAATAATTTACTACTTCATGCTTTTCCACTATGAAGTCTTCATTTTTTTTACATAATAGTCTGAGGAATATACTCTATTGTACACTGCTTAAAAAAAAGAGATTTACAGTTTTCATTGTATACTTTTCTTACTGGAAGATTAATTAGGTTGGCAGGCTGTGTGTTGAGTACTGCTTTGTTCTTTACAGTAGTACAGCTTTTATCTTCAAGGAACGTTCGTTTCCGCGTTAAACGCTATAAGTTTAAGTAAGTTTGTCGACTTGTTACAATGACAAGTGAAAAATACATTGTATTCTTGTGTTGTGTTAGGTTCTGAAGGAAATTTATTTATTTATATATCTTTATTGATGCATAAACCAAAAACTTAAAAAAAGATGACTCATTAAGTTATAGACGTAATAATTGGCGGTCATATCGCTCACGATTTGTTACAGACAACCTTAAAATGTATATTAGGTGTTTAAGATTGACGTGAATTTTTTAAACAATAAATGAATAAAATATACATACGTACAACTAAAAATATACCTATATATATACTACAATACAATATATAGTACATATAATGACGCCAAGAGTTCTGTTCATAGTGACAAATAAAAATTCTTCATCAGGTTTTAAAAACTGACAAGGAAATGTATTGAGTTTAAGTTTTGGGTTTAAATTATATAAATAGGTAAACCACAGAATTCAATACCTCACTACAAAAGAACTACTTTGGTAATAGTTTGTTTGATCTGACTATCGATCAGAGTACTTTTTTTCGTGGGAGAGCTATGCTTCGGCATGAATGAATTGAAATGAAAAGAAATTGAATGAACCGAATGAGTGAGGATACCGGAGGTCCATATCCCAACCCCTCCCCCATCCCCCTTCCCATCCCCCAAAGGTCGGCAACGCACTTGTGACGCCTCTGGTGTTGCGGGTGTCCATGGGCGGTGGTAATCGCTTACCATCAGGTGATACGTCTGCTCGTTTGCCCACAATTCAATAAAAAAAAAAACTTATACATTTATAAATTGTTGCATATATCTTTTATGAAAACAATTAAACATATCAAACAAGCAGATATCTAACTTAAGTAACTAACAACCAACTATAAATAAACAATTATGCACACACGACAACGTTAGTTTAACAACATAAATTGTAATTTAGGACTAACAAAACTCAACCTAAATACTTGGGCCAGCAGCAGGGAGAGCGTCATAAACGTGGATTCCTTGAATTACTGTCATTTCAACGACAAAGGAGGATCCTCCCGGTTCCCTCCTTGAGGAATGCATTAACAAAATGGCCGATGGGCGATGACAAACATTCGCTCTAACGACCCGAGCGCGTTTGTTACTCAAATTGCTTGGAATTACCCATTTACTGCGACTTGCTCCGCTACTAATGTGATAAAGGGTAAATTGAAGTAATTCCTCGCTGGCTCACAGTCTTAGATGGTAGCTTGTCTGCGACATATGAGTTTACAGTTTGTTTTTACGTTGTTTAGTAGATCCGTCTTTTCTTAAGTGTATTATAAGACTTATTCAGGTATTCTTGTCGCAGAAGTTTTTAGGTATTTAAATTAAATGAGATTTCAGAAACTTTGTTGGAAATATAGTTAGTTAATGGTTTGAAAAGAAGATTAGAAGTTCAAACTTCGTAGTACAAAATTTGATGATTTAATTAATTTATTATCTCTTCTACTCGCCCTAATACTATTGTCAACCTTGATATTTACTAACATTTGGTAAGTTACGGAGAAAGGTAGATATTAAAGCAGTCTATCTTTCTTTTGTTCTCCATTATTTAGTAATGAAAGGGTTCCTTTCATTACTAAATAATGGAGAACAAAATCAATAACACAAAAACGACTGCATTGACTGCACGGTTGTCCTAGTGGTTTATGCGGTCGCCACGTCGCTTTCTACTGCGCCAATTGTCGTGGGTTCAAATCCCACGTGGTAAAACACTTTGTGTGATCCACAAATTGTTGTCCTGAGTCTGGGTGTTCTTTGTGTCCGTTACATGTATGTTTGTAAAGTCCCACGCGACACAGGATGTATGTTCCTAATGCGGGAGTTGCCTTTTTAAAAAAGAAAGGAAAGATAGTTAAAAATGAGGAATATTACATATATAGAATACCTGACTTTAAAGACCTTTCAATGATCAGAAGACTTCTGATGTCTTAACCTTCACTCAGCCAAGTATTTATATTTATATTTGACTGCCTCGGTGGCGTAGTGGTAGCGTATGCGACTGCTAAGCTTGAGGTCTCGGGTTCGATTCCCGGGTCGGACCAAATGTTTGTATGATCTGCAAATATTTGTTTCGAAGTTTGGGTGTTTCGTATGTATAATATGTATGAATTTACAAAAAAAAATATAAGTATTTATATCAGTTGTCTAGTACCCATAACACAAGCTCTGCTTAGCTTGGGACTAGATGGTGTTGTGTGTTAGATGTCCCGGGAATATTTATTTATTTATAATATATAAGCAAAATAATTCGGAATAAGTTTTAATAGTTAGGTATTAGACTAGATTAATAGTGATACAAACATACACTTAAACTTATCACACTTTCGTATGTAATGTTTTTAATACTACGTGCTAGAATATTACATAATTAACCAAGTAGAATAAAGAAAACTACAAAGGCTAAACCGATGTTAAAACAACAATTAACAAGCTAATAAAATAGTGTTCTCAATTGTTGTATTCTAATGACTATGTTTATTTTTTATATACACTTATATATAATAGAAGAACTGCATGCTGGTGTACTGAGTAAAAGAAAGGATTTCCTAGCGTTTTTACGTAAATCATGATAATATTAATCCCGTCCAAACTCTTACTGCGCGTAATTTGATTCAAATCCATTAAATCGTTTTAACAATTTAAAAAACATTATATTTAAGCCTGAAGAAATATAACAATAATATATTCATGTTAATTGCTAAAAACTTTTTGCCATTTTTTTTTTTTACCTCCTCATCATATTTTATGAGTACCAAGACTGCACGGTTGGCCGAGTGGTTTGAGCGGTCGCCATGCCGCTTGCTACTGCGCCAAGTGTCTTGGGTTCAAATCCCACGCGGTACAACACTTTGTGTGATCCACGAATTGTTGTCCCGAGTCTGGATGTTCTTTGTGTCCGTTTCATGTATGTTTGTAAAGTCACCCACGACACAGGATGTTTATTCTTAATGTGGGAGTTGTCTTTTTTAAACTTTTAAACCAGGGCTTCAATACGTTGCCTTATAGTTGCTCGTTGTGTATAAACAAAGCATAGTCAAAGCATAATATGTTATGTCGCTAGTTTATGAGTGAGTTAGGCAAAACTTCACTGAGCGCATAAACAATAGAGTGAATATGCTCTCCGCGGGTCATAACTTCCTATTGTTTACTATGGAAACTCATTTTCACTCTAGCTTTACGAAATTTTAACTCACTTTAAAAATAATGACCTTCTTTCTCTCTTACTCTTTCTATCAATGTACGAACAAATTCGTCCAGAGACAGAAAGAGTGAGGGTGAAGGTCTTTATTTTACACGCTTTTATTAGCGTCACCTGTATGTTTCTTTGTTTGTAACCGACTCTTTTAGACTTGATTTTGACCCACTTCAAATGGTCAGATTTCATTTAAACTTAGTAGACTGAGTAAGACTGAGGACTGATGACAATACACTGATTTGGAAAAAAAAAATGTTTAAGAAACTAAAAATCACGTTTTTATAAATAAATCAAATTAAACAGCACATTTCATTTCAATAATTTAAATTAAAGATAGAGTGATAAATAAAAGAAATTATTTTAATGTAAAAAACGTGGCGCGACATTATCGAAATATTTTATTTAAATTGCCAACGTAACCAGAAAAAACTCAAAGCGCAAAAATTTAATATTTGTTGTGTGGAGTGAAAATCGCAAAGTGCAAATGGCATAGTTGGCAAATTGCAACCGGTGAAGTGCAAAAAACCACGAATTCATGTGGTAGTAGATGTATATATTTATATATCATCTCATCAACAATATACTGCTGACCATAGGACCTTTAGAAAGTAGGTTATGTATAGTGTGACCAAATAATGTCTGTATATTTACATATGTAGACATATAAAGTGACTGATTAAAAAATTGTATCTTTCGAAAAAGCAAGTAACACGGTTATTGAAATAACAAAAAAATCAGCACCAACAAAATTACCTTTTCACTGTGAAATAATTTTACATTACCTAAGATTTAGCGACCGAGAAAACACAAAGCACGTAAACCTCAAACCGGTTACTAAATAGCAAAACCATGTAAATGACAACAATGTCTGTCTCAAGCAGACACAGACTGTTTTCTGGAGAGTATTTCCACGTTTCACAGAACAAAAGTGTTCGTATTTTGAAACGAGATTGGTTAACATAGTAAGGTAAGTTCCCCTATTTGTCGGTGGCGCTAATAAAGACTGCATATACGTGGCAACAAGGCGGTGAGCGATAAAATGCTGCTTGTTTTTACTTTTCATGTAGTGTGTAATTGTTTTTTGTATGTTATTTTGACTGTAGGTTTAACAATAAAGTTAAATATATTTATTAATGTGACTTTGTGTCGTAAATGTACACATAATTTTTAGTTTAACTTTCATGCAATCCGCCAACATTGAAGCATTCCAATGTCCTTGATACCGGTTTTCCATGTCGTGATGGAAGTGCTCGCCATATTCATCGCTTAAAGTAATTATCCACTTGCCCAAATGCCACTTACACTTCTTTCCGAAGAAAAGTGAATTTTTAGGACATGTCGCAACCCAATATTTGGCATAATAACATATTTCACAAGTTCAGCTTAGTTGTCACTCCCCTTATTGCCCAAGATTTTTTGCGACAAGGCGAAAATTACATTTTCGGGATGTTTTCTGTAATGTTTTATATTTTTCTATTTTTAATTAACACTATTATCGCTTAATAATACCGAACAGAGCACTAAAACATAAAATTTTCACCATTCGATGCCAGCGACGTAAATATAGTATCAATATTAACAAGTTTTACTTAAAAATATTTCGAATATATTTTCATTGTATTGAAAGTTACCCTGTCTGTGGTTTACGTTTACACGGCTAAACCGCTGCACTGAATTCAATGAAATTTAGCATAGAGATACTTTGTTTCTTGAAACAGGACATAGGCTACTCTTTACCGCGACAACCGACATACTCTTGGCCAGAGCCGCGGGCAAATGCTAGTAAATCACAAAGTCATTATGTGTATTTAACCCACAAAACAAATAATTCATTAACAACAACAATTATAATCAAAACTTTAACATCAAGAGTGGTATTAAGACATACATTTATTTTATTACTGTTGCTGAACTGAGAAATTAAACTTAATAGTATTACACTCCGATAATAGTAACTGTGACCTTTGAGAGCAAAGGCCAAAGGACAAAAACACTTATCAAAAAAGTTCAAGGTTTTTAATAACAGACTTGTCTTGGAGCTTAAACTTTTTTGATAAATAATGTCACCCGACTATGGCGAAACGAAAAAAAGGGTAATAGTTGCCAAAAATATTACGATAGATTTGAAATAATTTTTTAAATTGGACTATTTACTAATGTAACTCCTATACACCCCGATCAACAGCAGTGACCCACGAACACACTGAGTTACGACACTCGGGAAGTCCCAGGGAAAAATAAACTATGTTGGAACCCGTAACGAAATTATTTAGAAGAAAACTGGAGGAGTTGGAAATATAATAAGTTCACTTCCCTCCTTAGCAAACTGAACTAGACTAAATGAACTAACATAGGCTATATACGAATACATTTTATCAGGAATTTATACGTTGTGAGGTTATAGTTACCTACTCAAACTTTATTTTTTATTAAGCCTACACTATCGACTAATCAATTTTTTTTTCATACACGTTATAAATCAACCAGATAAAGACTACCTACATTTTAAAAAGTACTGTTGACGAACTATTACTATGACGTAATATTTTATATATTTTTTAAATTATATGAATTATACCTTATATACTAACCAATCCGGTATAGTAGGCCAAAATCTACTATCTAAAGAGTGGTCTATGTCCAATACTGAACCATTAAAGATGTGGTTTGATACTACAAGTATATTATTTAGCGCCATTTTAAATTTGAAATATAAATATTATCCTACTGATATTATAAAGGCGAAAGTTTGTGATGGATGTCTGAATGTTAATTCCTCTTTAACGGAAAAACAACTGAACGGATTTGTATGAAACTTTACAGTAATATAACACAGAGACTACTTTTACCGTAATACCCGGGTGAAGCCACGGGCAGGGGCTAATTACAAAACATAATTAATGTTAGGTAACTGCACCTATCATTAATTATGTTTTGAAACTAGCTTCATTAAGCTACATTTTATCGGCCCCAACACATGGCGCCGACAGTGTGATGAGCATCGTAACTTACGGTCGCGTTCCAATCCTACAATAACTCCTGTATAAATCATCTGAGCCAGCCTATTGTAGTTCTATTCTATTGTATTGTACCCCTCGTAATAATGTTGATATTAAATGAATGCACGTCAGCGATGCAATTATATTTAATAAGAAATATTAGGAGGTAGGAGCTTTTACTGTCTGGGTACTGAAACATGTCTGTCGGGAAAGTGCACAACAAAAGTGCTGCTTACTGGTGTCGCCAATCCGAATCTTGAACTACATTTATACTTGACATTTATCACGAGTATACAGATTACTTTTTTTGTGAAAAAAATATTCTAAATAAATTATAATGCATTGTTGCAGTTTAAAATGAACATGCAAAAAAATAAAATAAACCAACTAGCTTAAAATTTTGTAGTAGTATCTCCATGTCAAAGGTTCTGTAAAAAATACAAAAAATGGATAAACGCATTAAAGAAGTATTTGTAAGTATGAGTTTTGAGCATTTAGAAATAATGAATAGTAGTGATTTAGAAATATTAAGTTTTGTAAATAATACAGTCAATCTTTCAATCTGTTTTCAGCAAATATCCGAATGATTGGCTTCCATCTAGACATATGTCAACGTGCAGTGCTCACTTCATTGCACTCTCACGCAACTAAAAATCAGAAAATCCTTTACATCCGTCATAAGTTCGTACAATTTGCCCTAGTAAAGAAAATAATGCACAAAAATTAGTGAAAATACTAAGAATAAGAAGATTATAAAGGTTTGAAAGACATCATAGTCCACGGGCCCACGTACAAGGGATTTCAGAGATTAATAACAGGCTGAAAGTTTATACACAGCTTCGTTTTGAAGAGACCCCCAACTTTTATTATTGGACCAAATTCTGATAGTGGCAGGAAAAAGCGGGATAGGGAGCGAAACACGTCGATTTGATGAGTGTCCCAAATTAATAAATAACAGTTTCTAAAAATCAATACTTCGAGAAAATACGATGGAAAACTGAGAAAAACTTGTGGCATACAAAGTGAATGGTACCTTCCCGAGTGACCCCCAGCTCTAACATGTCAGAATGGTGACTTGAATATTTTTATTCATTTTCATTAATAACAAACTGATTTTTGTTTTGGGGCTTGCAAAATATATATTTTACATAAAAAATGCATCGGCATACAAATTCGATGGTAATTTTTTTTAAACCCACACTCGAAAGTTGTCAAGATTATGTTAATATTTTTTCGGGTTGGGGGTCTCGTCAAAACGAAGCTGTGTATAAACTTTCAGCCTGTTATTAATCACTGAAATCCCTTGTACGTGGGCCCGTGGACTATCAACGTCGAATATAACGCGCTAAGTCTGTAGAATTAAATACTCCTTAGAATTTAGTAGTGAAGAAAATGTTTTGGCCACGCGATCATTATTAATGGACCGGTAACCATATTTTAAACCTTTTATCATATTAAAAAATATTCATTCAATACAAAATTTTGTTTACACATTTCAAAGCACGATGACAGGTCTGATAAGTTTCCTTTACAGTCCGCATAGTGTCGCTTTTGTCAATTTAGTGCTGTCATTTATAGTTCGTGGACTGTCCCTCAATTATAAACAAATTTATATTTAACATGGAAGAGCAAACTATCAGTGTTTATTTTTTTAAATATAGAAAATATTTTTCGAATTCGAATATCGATTCAACGAAAATATGACGGACTCCTGAGGTAAGAAAAAATAACATAGATCAAAACGAATTATGATTATGTTAATTTTCGATACTGCTGTATATTTCAATATTTGATTTTACTTCTGAATAATTGCCTCATGCATTGCATTCGAGAATCTTAATGATTATTTCAAATGTAACTAGCTTTTGCCCGTGGCTCCACCCGCGTATTTGCCAGTTATCACAGTAAGAAGTAGCCTTTTTTGTCCGTCAAGAATCAAAGTAACTCCTTGTCAAATTTCATTGAAATCGGTCCAGTGGTTTAGCCGTCAAAGCATAACAGACAGAGTTATTTACACTCATATAACTTACACATGGCCAATTACACAACCCCAATCTGAAACTTGTCTAGGTATTGGCCCAATCCACCGAGATTACGGTGATTGGTGAAATAATTAAGATATTACACATTGGCAGGTCCGGGCTATAAATCGAGGAGCTCGGACCGCTGATAGCACCCTTTAAATTAGGGGTGTTCCGCAAACTGGATAAATCTCGATCGTTTCCGAAACCTATGCATATATTACCATAATGATTACTTCAATTTTACCAGTAGAATCTCGCTGATACTTTTTTTGTGGGAACCACGCTTGATTGTGATTTCAATCGTAAAGTACTTAAGTGAAAGTATAATTTACATCGACGAAAAGAGAGAAAAATTGTTCCATTGTAATTACTTTGTAATTTAAATTGTGTGTTTTTATATATTATTAATAAATGTCTGTGTATGCTCATACAATTACGCATGTATAAATAAATATAGTAGTAGATTTGTATATATATTGGTTATATCTGATGTAAGTCAATCTCTTTTTACGTAATTATTATGATCTTGACGATCTCAACAATCACTCAAAATTTGATATAGTGTTTGTTTCAAGTTTTCTTTCTCCTTGCAGTGATATTATTCTCTTATTTTGCCCCTAATCGCCTCTTCTGACACCCAAAGATAAGTTGGTGACACTCTTTATTCTAAATGTGGTACAGAAATTTTGTTAAATAACTGTTCAGTTAGTTTACTGAAAATGAAAATCTTAATCTATGTTCCAAATAAAGCAATGCAATAAAATACAACTCCACCAGACTCAGAGATCAGATTGACATTCTCCTTTAATAAACAAGCAAATTAAGAAAAGCAAGTGAATTGACATTTTTATTCTGAACTTATGTCTATTGTTTCTATAATGAAAAGGTCAGAATAATTACCTAGTGTAAAAAATCACGTACTTTTTTCCAAATCGGTTCGAAACTACCCGCATTCTAGACGGTAGAAATTGTACTAACTTCATACTTTAACGCTAAAGGAGTTAGAGGGAGAAAAGTTGTGAAGCCGCATCATAAATTTCCTAACTCTAGTTAGTTCTCGTGATTTAGTACAGTTTTTGCAATTTCTATTTATAGAGAGTTGAGTAAGTAGCGATAAAATAAATAACACTTTTTACTATTGAAATGTACATACATTTATGATTTAATATATTACATATACTAATATTATAAAGCTGAAGAGTTTGTTTGTCTGTTTGTTTGAACGCGCTAATCTCAGGAACCGCTGCTCTGCTTTGAAAAATTCTTTCAGTGTTGGATAGACCATTTATCGAGGAAGGCTATAGGCTATATATCATCACGCTAATACTAATAGGAGCGGAGCGACAATGAAGAATTTTTAAAAAGGGGGGAAAATTATTACGCCACGGGCAATAGAAGACGCAAACGAGGTTGCGTGGGTCAGCTAGTACAGTATATGGTTGTGCTGCGAGCTGCTAAAGAGTAATATATTTGAGGCGATGACGAAGTTCTTATTACTAGTTTTTATTGTAGCTTAAGGTGTTTCTCATGACTGCCTCAGTGGTGCAGTGGTAGCTTGTGCGACTACTGTGTTTGAATTGCCGGGTCATACCAAATGTTTGTATGATCTGCAAATATTTGTTTTAGAGTATGGGTGTTTTCTGTATATAACATGAATTTATAAATATAAAATATTTTTATAAATATTTCGGACATCTAACACACAACGCCATCTAGTCACAAGCTAAGCAGAGCTTGTGTTATGGGTTACTAGACAACTGATATGAATACATATATACTTTTTTTTTGTAAATACATACATATTATACATAGAAAACACCCAAACTCCGAAACAAATATTTGTAGATCACACAAACACTTGGTCCGACCCAGGATTTGAACCCGAGACCTCAAGCACAGCAGTCGCATTCACTACCACTGCGCCACCGAATTTATATGTATATATATCAGTTGTCTAGTTTAACCACTAGGCCATACGTGCAGTTGTAGTTCAAACACTGCCTTAAAACTGTTAATATTGAAAGAGAAAAGAAATGAGAGAGAAATATGTTCAGCGGTGGAATTCAATAGGCGGATGATGATGCTGATTTATGTAAAACTAGGGAAAATTGTGTTGACTAAGTTCCCATCAGTCAGATTTTCCCATGACTTACCTATTATACGACTAAATATACGGATAAACTATATATACGCATATACGCACACGACGGAGTATAATGTATAACCATAAAAGTTAAAAATGTAAATAATTTCACATCAATGTTAGTTCTAGAACAAAACATTAGTGTTACAAGGAAAGCTCGTGAACAGAATTATCTATTTGTGATTTTTAATTGTAAAAGAGAACTTTAAATAATAGTAAATATTGTTGGAGAATAATTTAAGTATTGTTTTACATATTTCAAAATATATTTTTCCAACAACTAATTCTTGATATAATCTATTTATCTCGAACAACCTTCAGTATAGAACAATAGGATCGCTGATGACTGTAATACAACTCAACTTCATTTCTGATTAAATTCATTGCGGGTTCTAAGACAGTTAGTTCCTAAGGGACTCGCCTGGTATTGATCCTGGCTTCTTGTTGTCAGTAGTGGAGGGCGAATAGGTGGGATTAATAAAATATAATTGTCGCTTTGAATGGTATTACGTCGGAGATTTTTTAATGGTGAACAAAATTATTTTTGTAATTAGCTTTAATTATAAGACCTGATACTGTCACGGTATGCTCTCAGCAAACTGTTTAACAATGCTTGCACGATTGGCCGAGTGGTTTCAGCGGTCGCCATGCCGCTTGCTACTGCGCCAAGTGTCGTGGGTTCAAATCCCACGCGGTACAACACTTTGTGTGATCCACGAATTGGTTGTCCCGAGTCTGGATGTTCTTTGTGTCCGTTTCATGTATGTTTGTAAAGTCCCCCACGACACAGGATGTTTATTCCTAATGTGGGAGTTGTCTTAAAAAAAAAAAAAAAAAAAAGGAGCAACATCATATAATTAGGTAATGAAAATCAATGGACTGAAATTAAAAATAGTGAATAAGCTTTAGACATATCCAAATTTAAGATTTTTAGACACTACATGTCATCTTCTTCCTAGCCTTTATTATTCCCAAGATTATTTGGGGTCGGCTACTAGTTCAACCGATTTTACCTAAATATCAGCTTTTCCACGAAGCGACTGGCATCGGACCCCCGTAACCCTGAGGGTGAACTGAATTCGAAGGTTGAACTAGTTGTCAGTATATTTGAGGGCACTGACTTCCCAATAACAATTGTCATAGATGTTCATGACAACCGGGACCGATGGCTTATCGTGCCCTCCGAGGCACGGGCGGGTAACACCGCCATCTACTATACTCCAGGTTGCTATTAAGAATTTCTTGTAAGAAAAACCCAACAGCAGCCCCACCCAGGTTTTGAACCCGAGATCTCTTGATCTGCAGTCGCTTACACTAACCACTGGAGAACGAGGCAGTTTCTGACACTTCATTTTCATTAAATTTATCGAATCTTAATTACTTATATGGGCCTTTTATTCATGTTGGCAGAATAGAAACTGAAGAAACAACTTCAAATATATTATTTTATTAAAAAGTAAAAGAAGTTTTATCAACTTTAAAAAAAATATATCCTCAGTACAATGGCTTGTGTTCTGAGAAATGTTTTGCGATTTCTTCAACTACCAAACTCAGCGTAAAGTTCACCTTGACCTTTCAAATCACATCCTGTTATCGAAGATCGAAAACTACCATTAACTCATTGACATGGTTTGCCCCAATTTAAGCTCAAATTTATTTAAATGGGACATAAAATAACATAACTCTTCGTAAACACATTTCTAGGGCACCACTTTTATTTAGTTTGGCATAAAACATCTGTTAACCTACATTAAAACACTTCCATTTTGTAATACTGACACTTTGATACACGGTGTATTGTTAGTTTGTCGTCCATATACAAAAAACCTTTAGAAACGATTTAAAAAAACGAAGAAATCTCATTAGGTACTGCAGACGTTTGTCTTGGCTCTCTTAAGCACTCTTTTGTCTTTTAAAGTGCATTTGCAATGAAGATGTTGTAGAAAGTGTCTTTTTATTCTTATTCGATTTAAAAATGTTACTGAGCTTTTTTATGTTTCAGACAGTTTCCAGGGTTGTAACGAACAAGAGCTTAGTGAATCTATTAAAAAAATGCAAGAAGTTTTATGTTTGTATCCTACACTTGACTGTTAAGCTTTTTTCTATTACATCTATTCTCCAAAACGCGATTTAATAACGTACAAACTAAATAGTAAAACATCTTTTATGATTGTTAAGAAACGTTCTTGCATTTTGCTACTTGCATCTACCAATTTAACATTTGTTAAATCTTTTCTATAACTTAACTGTTAAATTCGATATAAATAGTTAATTAGCAGTCACTTCTATAAGTAAAATTATTCATCATCTTCCTAGCCTTTATTATTCACAAGATTATTTGGGGTCGGCTGCTAGTTCAACTGGTTTCACCTGAATATCACTTTTTCCACGGAGCGACTGGCATCGGACCTCCGTAACCCTCAGGGTAAACTGAATTCGAAGATTGAACTAGTTGTCAGTATATTTGAGGACACTGACTTCTCAATAACGATTGTCATAGTCGTTCATGAGAGTTAGGACCGACGGCTTAACGTGCTCATCGAGGCACGAGCGGGAAGCACTGCCATATTTACATACCGCCTATTCGGGCTGCTGTTAAGAATTTCTTGTAAGAAAAACCCAACAGCAGTCCGACCCGGGAATGGAACCCAGGACCTCTTGATTGGCAGTCGCTAGTGCTAACTGCTAGACCAACGAGGCAGTTTCGAATGAATAGAATCTCTACTTTCATACTTGTCCATACTAATATTATAAATTCGAAAATAACTCTCTCTGTCTGTCACGCTTTCCGATTAAACTGATGCACCGATTATAATTAATTTGGCATGGACCAACTTTAGGAAGTACTTAGACTATTCTTTACCGCGATAATCGACATACACGTAGCAAAAGATAGTGTTTAACAAATTTATTTTCTGCTTTTAAGTTTGATTTACAAATAAGAATATTTTTCAGAAATTCTAATTAGAGAAAAGAGTATTGTATCATGAATTTTTGCGCAGGGGTTTATTATTTTAGGATTGTAAGTAATTTATTGTAATAATTATTTTAAAGACTTTGATGTCTCAATGATGCAGAATTAAGACTCATACAGATGAATATCAATTGGTCGCCTTTGTGTGGATCACCATACTGCATTGTTGCATTGATCACTAGTCCTGGATTCTACTCATTTTTTCCATCAGGCAGAGCAGAGTTATTTGGCAAAGTCTTATATAAAAAAATCTTAAATAAGATTACTTTTCGTAAACTTTCCAAAAGAGACATTTACTACAAATTATTCCCAAGCTCAGCATTCACTATTGAAGTCAGTAGCCCTCTCGAGGACAACATTTAGTGTATCACTAGGGAATACGATTACAATCTACTAGATTAGTGCAACATAAACACAGATAAAAACTCAGAACCAATTACGTTTAGTAATTTCACTGTGCTCGTTCTCAAATAACTATGCTTCGTTTAATCTTCCCGACGTTTAGTTGTCAGTTTAGTTTCTTTGTTAAACGCTCGTTTTGTTTTCACTCGATTGCAGCCAAGCTAAAATGGCGGCGGTTAATTAACGTAAATGTTCAAATATTATCAGGAACTATTTAAATTTGACGAGTTTAGTTGTAGGTAGCACGCAATAATGCATATTCTCTAACCTTCACTATATCTAACTACATTATATTTCTCTAGCTTTTGTCTAGCTATATTATGTTACAAAATAGTATTGAAAATAATAAGTCATGTATCGTGGAAGAGCCACGCTTCGGCATGCATTGGCCCGGCTAGACCGGTGTGAAATAACGCTTGCGCTGTTTTTCATCGAGTGAGTGAGAGTACCAGAGCCCCATACCCCAACCCCTCCCCATATTCCTTTCCCAATCCCCCAAAGGCCGGCAACGTACTTGCGGGTGTCCATGTGCGGCGGTAATCGCTTAACATCAGGCGATACGTCTGCTTGTTTGCCTCCTATACCATAAAAAAGACATATTTCTAATAATACTAGTTAGTTTATTATATGTAACCGTTCTTAGTTTTTGTTTGTTTCTTTTTATTGAAGTAAAAAATATGTTTGGTATTTCAATATTATACCTACTTTCTAAATATCAAAACTGTATTAATGATATGTTATTGCGCAATTGGATAGGCCTATGCTCAGGAGTAGAATGCGATAGAGTAATGATGTTATTTTGAATCGCTAACCGACTACTTGCAGTTCCTAAATATGTAAGCAACTCGGTCAAGTTTGCCAGTATTGGAACGGGGCCTGAGTTTTATAGGCTATTTGGACGGCTCAGCACGCTTCGTTCATTGTAACTAGCTCGGAACACATTTATTTAATTGCTCTCATTCAGAATCGATACTATTTGTACTGAACCATATTGTTTTACTATAAATAGGGTGTTTTGACAAACTATCGTGTTTTATTGTTCTGTGGAAGTTGCGGTGTTGTCGGTAATTAGTATAATTGAGTGGTAAATACATTTTGCGTGGATAAATTTGTTTGTTTTAGGTACTCTGTGTAGGTTCATTAATTCGGGTACTAATTAAAATACACGTATTTGCAAAACAAATGATACCATTGCTATGGCTTGATATTTACATGATTTTTATTAAAAGCAGTCACTGTTGTCTCTTAAAAGGTTTTACAAATAAAACTACTTTTATATAGCATAAATTTGTGTTTTTATCATTTATAATACAACAATTACATCAATCGCTTAAGATTTTTAAAAGACTCAAATGACGTTGCTGGAATAAGATAGAGAGTTCAACTTAAGAAAATGAATAAAACATTAATTTCATATTATACTATAGAATATAGATAGACTAGTGGTTGACCTAGTAGTTAAGGCGGTCGCCACACGGCTTTCTACAGCGCCAAGTGTTGTGGGATCAAATCTCACATGGGACAACACTTTGTGTGATCCGCTAATAGTTGTTCTATGTCTGGGTTTTCTTTGTGTTCGTTTCAAGTATGTTTGTAAAGTGCTGCCCTCATAGGAATATTCCTAGTAAGAGAACTCCTCATAGAACACAACCTAAAGAAATTCTGCTAGTGGTTAATGTAGGCAGTGTATCTGGAAGACCCACCACTACTGAAATGTAGATAATTGAATGAAATTTGCAGTAGAGACATTTAATATTTCAATTGTTTATAATAATCGGTATCAACGGTTTAACCCGGACTTCGGTTCTATTCGGGCATCCATCCGACTTCTTGGTCGACAGTCATTTATGCTAACTACTAGACCAACGAGACATTCAATGAACTATTAGATATTTATAGTCCTTCCAGACTATAAGTAAACAGTACACAACAAAATCTGCAGTGCGCTGAAAGTTAGTTCAGAAAACATTTAATCTGTGTCATTGCGAGTATTCACACCACGGTAAAGTTGGAAAACTGAACATATAGGGGAATTTATGGTGAAAACAAAGGCTATTTAGTTGGCGTCAGGTAGCGTTCCTCGGCAGGTATCATAGTTTAAAACAATGTAAGCGATGTAATGCGATACATTGTGTACGGCCTGTTCTCACGTCACAAATTATAGCGCCATGAAAACATACTCGTAGATAGCTGGCTAGAGCAGTTGAAAACAAGGAATAATTTTGTTGCGAAAATCAAAGACATTCACAAACGAAGAATGAATAATATAACATAGTTTTAAAATTATACTTACATGAATAATTACAATCAATCAATGATTATTGTTTCACGAATAAATTAAAATTGTTCTCGTAAAACAATAATCAACCAACGAAAAATATTGAATATATATAAAGTACTGCCTCGTTGGTCTAGTGGTTAGCGTAAACGACTGCAGATCAAGAGGTTTCGGGTCCGATTCCCGGGTCGACCTGCTGTTGGGTTTTTCTAACAAGAAATTCTTAATAGCAACCCGGAGTAAGGAAGATGGCGATGTTTCACGCCCGTGCTTTGGAGAGCACCTTAAGTCGTCGGTTCCGGTTGTCATGAACATCTATGGCAATTGTCAAATATACCGACGACTAGTTCAACCTTTGGAATCAGTTCACCCTCAGGGTTGCGGAGGTCAGATGCCAGTCGCTCTGTGTAAAAACTGATATTCAGGTGAAGCCGGTTGAACTAGTAGCCGACCCCAAATAATCTTGGGAATAATAAAGGTTAGGAAGATATATATATATATATCTAAAATAGTTTTCATATCTTGAAACCATGAAATTCTACACCATTTTCAGTACTAACACCACTTTATCCTCATCAGTTACATATATACAAAATTATAATTTAAAAATATAATTTAAAGCAATTTTTAAGTTGAGACAGACTAACAAACAAGAGACACGGACTTACATACGTTATAATCTTGTTTATTCAGAAACGCTTATTTCAGACCACAATTTGAATTAAGACTTACTTTAATCAATGCAAGTCATTTGTTATATATTCCTACAATACAGACACTTATTCTACGTTGTGTGTTAGATATATATATATAAGTTATACTGCATGTATGTATTACGTAATGTGGTGCAGAGAGTGATGGACACAGTTTTGAAAAAAAATAAGCTCAACTGTCTGAGTTGAAATGATAGCAAATAGTCTAGACGCAGAAAATCTTGTGAGATTCATTTTTGCGGGTTAGGGCTTACCCCAAAAGATCCAATTTAGAAATGTTTCTGCTGTGTCACTTACACACATATAAATGAATGTTGTTTTAAAATCAAGTAAAAGTATTGTAGTCCTAAAGTATAGTAGGCATAAGGACTAAGTGAAATATGGCATACATTCCGCCCACTAACCGCTTCTTACCATTCTCGGTTTCGTAAGCAGAACATATTACTAAAAACCGCCACGCCTCCGACACTGATTCAATGCAGTTCAACGATCAATACAAATGTCACAAGGAAGCAAAAGTTTCTTCTAAATTGCATAAGTATGCAGCGTATGCGAATGTGATCCAACTTGCACGAGACAAGTTGGCCGTCTGTCTTACAATTTGCATACGTTCTTACGTATCTGAAGTTAATGAATCAGGAGAAAATGGAATAATGTGATGAGCTTGGCTTTGGTACTTAGAGCTTTAGTGGTGGGTAGGAAACTGTGGAATGAGCTGTCGCCTGCGGTGTTTCCGGACCAATACGACCTTCAAACCTTCAAAAAAAGAGCGGACTCCTTCCTAAAAGGCCGGCAATGCACTTGTAACGCCTCTGGTGCTGCGAGGGTCCATGGGCGGTGGTAATCGTTTACCGGCGATACGTCAGCTCGTTTGCCTCCTATATAATAATAAAAAAAAAGGTTACAAGAAAAAGTTTAAAAAACTGCAACCCCTACCTACGTAAAATTTTTGATAAATTTGATATAGTCCCCGTCGCTTGGGTCATTATTACAAATATAATGAGTTTAGACGCTACGATGGAACTTACAAACCTACATAGACTGCCAAAACTTCCTTTTGGCTGGGCCGTAGTGTAACAATATTGTTTTTTTTTAGTAAGGTAAGATTTGTGATTACACTATTTATTTAAGTTAGTTACACTGAAATCAATACTGAACAATAATTCTAACTGATATTTTCTTGTTATTGAATTTATTCTTCACACTTGCTCACTTTACGGCGCAACCACAATGTGTCTACACTGAATTGCAACCAGTTTTATAGTTTCGCCTTGCCACATAGAAGGTTTGATTTGTGGATTCGAGTTTCATAATAATCCAACTGTTTCTGTTTTACAATTTATTATCAATTAGTTCGACTATTTCATAACAGATGGTGCTACTTGGTGCTACCGCAATTATATCGACTCTTTTGGTAAAATGATGGTTTTGTCATCAAATTACACGGTTATATATATAATAATTTGAGTCAAGTAAACATTAAATGAAAACGATTTGAGAAAGATAAATATGATGAAACAGGGGGTTATTTATGATACAAGTTTTAATTATTAAAAATACATATTGATTTGAAAGGACAGTTGACTACTCATTTATGAAATAATAACTTTAGCACGCAGCTTCGCCCGCGTGTTTGTCTGTTATCGCATCAAAGAGTAGCCTATCACCTATCAAGAATCAAAGTATTAACATGCCAAATTTCATTGATATAGGTGAAGCGGTTTGACCGTGAAAGCAGGACAGACAGATAGACAGAGTTACTTTCACATTATAAATGTAGGTATGGATTACTTTTAGCAGGTGAAAACTTATAATTTAGGATATTTACTATTTTACATAAAAAAATATGTACGTGTCTTCGAAATTGCTGCGCTGTTGTACCGTTTATGCGATTATCATGAAACTTTGTGGACACTTTGTTAGAGATACAGTGAAAAAAATAGAAAATATTCATTAATAAATAACTAAAGAATTTTAGTCACATCACGTGCCTTTTGAAGTAATACTAAAACTAAATTTCCTCATGAACACGTGGTAAGTTTTCTTAGCTATAAGATTCCAATTGAAGTACGCTACTTGTGTTGATCTAAAACACTTCACAACATCACTACAAAGAGAAGGAACACTTGAATCAAACCCTACCCCAACTCGTCTAGCCAACGTGGTATAGCAGACCAGAATCTCCTTTCTCAGGAGAGGTCTTTGTCCAGTAGTAGTTAAAGACTGTCAATAATGGTGATGACGAAAATACTTCTGCCTATTTGTATTTGTGGCGACTTCCACATGTAACACAACAATAACCTACTACAGCGCCATCTACTGAAGATACACTGAACTACGAAGTAACTACAAATCCTGAATCGCGCAACAAATAATTCACGCGCCGATTATCATATATACAACATCCCAACATCAACTGTTGGGCAGTGGCCCGCCAGGCATGACCACCTAGTCTGGTCGGAGGATCCTCCCTTTGTGTCGGAGGGACATTACACCCGTTCTCCCACATATTCATTAATTTGAAGAGAACCTTGATGTGAATATTCTACTTAAACTTAAATCTCCGGAAATACCGAGTCTTCATTGACTAAGCAAGTCGTAACTGAAATTATTACTTATTTGGCCAACATTTTGATGTTCTTTTTACTGAAGTCTACACATAAATCTAAGATTGATTCTTGTAATAAGTATTATCAGAGGTACTCATGGGAAAAGTTTCGCGTTGTACCTATATGTCGCGACATGTCGTCGCGTCATGCGTCATAAAGAAATCGAATGTGACTTTTATTTATAAAATACCTTTCATCTTTATATAGATTTTGGATTTCGGAACTCAAATTAACATAATTTTTGGGACGAACTTTTCTAACGTGGAATTCCGTTCGTCCGAAAAAACTTTCATAAAAAGAAGCCCTTTTTATAAAAAATATAATAACAGAGGAGTACGAAAGTTAAACTTTATATGTAAGGGGTGTTTTTTTAAGCTAGATAGAACTTTAAATTGTAAAAAGTAACACAAAAAATTAAATTTTGATGAAACTTTTTTTTTTATTTGTTTCAGTATACTCTGACAAATCATCATGAATAGACTCACGCTTGAACAACGCTACGAAATTATCCAAATTTACTTTGAAAATCAGTCGTCGATTCGCGCAACTTATAGACGACTTCGTCATTTGTATGGCGTACATAATCGTCCATCTGAACAAGCCATTCGTCGAACTGTGGATAGATTTCGTACCACATACTCTCTAGAGGATGCAATAACACCAGCACGTCGAAGGAATGTGCGTACTGAAGACAATATCGCCGCTGTAAACGAAAGTGTGGAAGAAGATCCAAATTAATCGATTCGTCGTCGGTCGCAGGAATTGGGGCTCTGTCCGTCCACTACGTGGAAAATTTTGCGCAAAGATCTCAGCCTACACCCGTATAAGATCCAGCTGGTGCAGGAATTGAAGCCACGAGACCATTATATGCGTCGTTCTTTCGCCGATTGGGCTCTAGAGCAGTTGGCAACTGACCCGTTGTTTTATCGCAAAATTGTGTTCAGCGATGAGGCGCATTTTTGGCTTAACGGGTTTGTTAATAAGCAAAATTGCCGCATATGGAGTGAGACCAATCCACAACAGACCCTACAGACTCCATTACATCCAGAAAAATGCACCGTATGGTGCGGTTTTCACGCTGGTGGCATCATCGGACCTTATTTCTTCAAAAATGAGGCCGGAGCTCGCGTTACGGTCAATGGAGATCGTTACCGCACCATGATCAATGATTTTTTGTTTGAAAATATGGATGACATTGATCCGGAGGAGATGTGGTTTCAACAGGATGGCGCTACGTGCCATACGGCGAACGCAACCATCGACTTATTGAAATCAAAATTTGGCGATAAGTTGATTTCGAGAAATGGACCTGTCAATTGGCCTCCAAGGTCGTGCGATTTGACACCTCTCGATTATTTCCTGTGGGGCTACGTGAAGTCACTGGTTTATGCTGATAAACCAGCAACAATTGACGCCTTGGAGGCCAGCATTGTTCGTGTTATTCGTGACATACGGCCAGCAGTGCTCGAAAAAGTGGCCCAAAATTGGACGTCCAGAATGCACTTCGTCAAGGACAGCCGCGGTGCCCATATGCCCGAAATCATTTTCAAATGTTAATGTCACGTATTGATCTTTCGAATAAAAAAAAATTTTGATTACAATTTAATTTTTTGTGTTATTTTTTACAATTTCAAGTTCTATCGGGCTTAAAAAAACACCCTTTAGAAGTACAGAAAGCTACAAGTAAAATTTTAACAAAAAAAAAACGACTTCAAGAACGACCAAATCGAAATGGGACCACACGCAAAGCAGCAGCTTTTAAATAAATTAAAAAAGTTAACAAATGCACTAGTCACCCCTACGAATTTCGAAGTTTCCCCTCGATTTCCCTTGAATATTATCATCAGATTCTAGTGTCTTTATCATATCATATCACCTTTGGGATATCTCCTTTTCATTAAAAAAATATTATCAAAATCGGTTTACAAACGACGAAGTTATCGGCGATGACAGATAAAAAAAAAGATAAAAAAATACGTTCGAATTGAGAACCTCTTCCTTTATTGAAGTCGATTAAAAAGAAAATAAATAAATTATAGTTTAGTTACAATTTAAAAAACCTGGGCGACAATCAGTAGATATTTTTAAGTATGTGAGTTTTTTCTCCGTGGTGGGACGAATTAAGAATTGTGAGTGTCATTACCGCTGTTCATGGGTGTCGTTAGATGTAACTGAGGAACCAAACTACGCAGAATAACATCACTAATGAAAAGCAAAGCAAAACTTGAAACGGGTTTGCTTCAAGTTGATATAGGGATGGCAATCCTAGGGCCAACGTAGTTTAATAGACCAAAATCTCATTCCTAAAGAGAGGCATAGAAGGAGTATATTACTAAAGGCTGTTGATGATGTTACTTTGTATATAACTTTGGTATCTTCTATACAAATTAATAAAATTAGAGTGTCTGTTTGTAATATTAAATAACCGCTTTTTACTAAATGCAATATGTATTAGTCCAAGATCCCAGGGCCGCCAGACGTCACGTATTTTCTGACGAACGAAATGTGGCTGATTGCGTAGTGGTAGTATGTACTAAGAACGCATGCCTACCTGCTAACTTGATTAGACGGCCAATTTTCAGGTATCAGGTAATCAAGGTACTTAAAAACATAACGAACCTCACGTAAATTCTGAAAGCTGATTTTCACGTATATTTTAGGCAATATCCTTAAAAATAAGTCGCCAATACTCCCAGACACTTTCCGTGGGCCGATTTGCTTAACAGACGCTTTCAAGCTACCAAAATAATGACGAAACTTCACGTAAATTCTGATGCTCCATTTTTATATATGTCTACCAGACAACTATTTTAAAACCTCTTACAAAAAGACAGACCGATCCAAGGGGCCAATCATCCCCTAAATTAAATTTTAATATCTCTATGGGTAAGAGCGCGAGGGCATTATCCACACGCATGAGACTGAGTCAGACATGTATTAGGATATATTGACTTCTCTGCCTCTCTGTCTCTCTATCTCTCTCTTACAGTTGACTCAGTATCCGGCAGCACTGCTCACAAGAAAAGTATTCAGTGTTCTACTGTGTCCGTTGAGTAATGATTTTTTGCGATTTCCTAAAATTATCCAATGAATCGTGCTAACTATACTTGCTACACTTCTGTTTGTTTCTCTTTACTTTCTTCTGTAAGGATGGAGGACCTGGCTGACCTAGTTGACCGGATAAACGACGTCATCGGCTTGCAAGCACCAGCAGCGTCAACATTAGCAATCGCTTCTACGTCGCGCAGTAGTGAATGTTCTGAAATGGCCGCGTTAACCAAGCAAGTCACAATGTCAACAGAAAAAAATCGACAGAATGTCACGGGAACGCGGTAGATCGAAAAATAGTATTCGTAGCCGCCACCGCTCAAACTTGACACGATCACATTCGGCGTATAGACTACACCCGCAGTGCTGGTACCATCAAAACTTCGGCGAACGATCGAGAACTTCTATTGCGCGATTCAGGATTGGTAATTTCTTTGTGTTGTACGTTGCTCCGTAGTGCAGTGTATCTGAGGTAGATGGCGCTGTATGTGGAAGTTACCACATATGTAACGATTTTTCGCGATTTCATATAATTATACAAAATCGAAGAAATTCATTACATATAATTATATAGGGCCAATTTCCATACGTAATTATATATAATTTTTTTACCCGGGACGATAAAATTCAAGAATTATGGTAGTCAAATGAGCATTTTTTTACAAGTTAATTTTTAATTATTTATCTGATTATTTAATTTTTAACTGATTTTCTTTTAAAATTAATAATCAATTGATATGAGTGAACTGTAAGAGAGAGACAGAGAGACAGAGAAGTCAATATATCCTAATACATGTCTGACTCAGTCTCATGCGTGTGGATAATGCCCTGTTGCTATTACCCAAAGAGATATTAAAATTGAATTTAGGGGATGATTGGCCCCTTGGATCGGTCTGTCTTTTTGTAAGAGGTTTTAAAATAGTTGTCTGGTAGACATATATAAAAATGGAGCATCAGAATTTACGTGAAGTTACGTCATTATTTTGGTAGCTTGAAAGCGTCTGTTAAGCAAATCGGCCCACGGAAAGTGTCTGGGAGTATTGGCGACTTATTTTTAAGGATATTGCCTAAAATATACGTGAAAATCAGCTTTCAGAATTTACGTGAGGTTCGTTATGTTTTTAAGTACCTTGATTACCTGATACCTGAAAATTGGCCGTCTAATCAAGTTAGCAGGTAGGCATGCGTTCTTAGTACATACTACTACTACGCAATCAGCCACATTTCGTTCGTCAGAAAATACGTGACGTCTGGCGGCCCTGGGATCTTACTATATATGTAAACACTGTTATGTACCGTATACATATGCCTCTTATTACAAGGTACATTTAGCAAAATAATATTTATTAAAATTTTTGTCTGCCTGTCTGTTTGTTCCAGCTAATCTCTGGAACGGCTAGACCGATTTTGACAGGACTTTCACTGGCAGATAGCTAGTGATATAAGGAATATATTAAGCTACTTTTTTGACTAGCTTTGCTACGCGTCTTTGTTGTTAAATATAAACAGAAAACTACATAAGGTATATTTTGTTCAGAAAAAGAGTACTGTTCTTAAGAAACAGAGAAATGCTAGTAAGTGAGCAAAGCTGCGGGAACGGGTAGTACTAAATTAAGGAGTGCAGTCGACGGCGCTCGCCTGTGATCGAAGGGGGAATACCAAAGTAGGGATAATAAGGCTTTACCTTGTTTTGTACTTGACGTGTCTTTGATCCGTGCAAAATAATATGCTTTTAATAATGATAAACAAAACAAGTTTAAGATTTATTTCAGTAAAATGACAATGTTGTAACTTTTATCTGAAGAACCTTGTTATTGACATAAAACTGATTTTTTTACAAAAGAGTAGTACAAATAACTACTTTTCCCTTTAAATATATCATTTATTTTTATAATTTCTTCTATTATAAGATGTGGAAGTAAGATAGACGTGTAATATTTGTATAAGGTAAGTTTATAACAATTATGCATCTGATTGTAGTCATACAAACCATACCATACCAAAACTGTGGAATGAGCTGTAGCCTGCGGTGTTCCCGGACCAATACGACCTTCAAACCTTCAAGAAAAGAGCGTACTCCTTCCTAAAAGGCCGGCAACGCACTTGTAACGCCTCTGGTGTTGCGGGTATCCATGGGCGGTGGTAATCGCTTACCATCAGGCGATACGTCTGGTCGTTTGCCCGCTATATAATAATAATAATAATAAAATATATATAAATAATTCTGATACTTAGCATGCCCAAGCTAAGCAGAGCTTCTGCTATGGGTATTAGAGAATTGATATAAATACATATATATATATTCATAGGTGATGTTAGGTTGGTCTTCTGTGAGTGAGTATACCGACCCGGTCGAGCGGACTCGTTCGTGCTAAAATTAGCATTACTCCACTACCTTGTGAACATTATTCTCTTCTCTTTCCTCTGGGGAAAAGGCCTCTCTCTCTGTCCTCTAAGTAACTAACGATACAGATGTAAAGTTAGACGCAAGTTTAGAATACCAGTCTTAAAACCAAAGACCAGTTTTAAAAGACCAGTCTTTTTTTAAATAGTCTACTGTTAGTATTATAAATATGAATATTACATGAAAAAGTTTGCTAATAAAGAAAACACGTTGTAACTTTTTATTGACTTTTTTTAATAAAGTTCCTGTATATATTATTTGTACCCCAAGAAGGGATCATAACAGCAGGGGTTGATCCAAATATTACCTACCTTTGTAACTAAATCATCCCCTTACGTATTAACAAGGATATGAAAGAGGTAATTAACTTTTTTTTATGGAATAGCGGGCAAACGAGCAGACGTATCGCCTGATGGTAAGCGATTACCGCCGCCCATGGACACTCACAACACCAGAGGCGTCACGAGTGTGTTGCCGGTCTTTGGGGGATGGGGAGGGGGGAAGGGGTTAGGGTATGGGCCTCCGGCATCCTCACTCACTTAGTGAAATACAGTGAAAGCGCTATTTCACACCGGTTTTCTGTGAGCCGTGGTATCACTCCGGTCGAGCCAGCCCATTCATGCCGAAGCGTGGCTCTGGCTCGTGGCTTTTCTAAAATTGTATTTCTATATCTATGTCACATAGTATTAAAACCCACCATAGTATCTAAATATTAAAATGTGAACGGTATAATTTTGGGCGGTTAAAAGCAATTTATCCATTGACCTATCTTATATTATTTTGACTAAAATTCGTGGCTGGTCTGAAAACTTACCGACCTTAACGGTAGAAATACTTAAAATACTCTACCGAAAAGAATAGAGACTGATTTAAGGGAACGACTTAATTGGTGGTGAGTAAATATCACTATTGTAATAAAATCACATCAGTTTTTAAATTAGTTTTAAACCGTTTCAAGGCACAAATAGAAATATCTCTGAGCGTAGTAGTAACATAATGTTTTTTGAAAATATTCTCCAAAAATAAAACAACAAAATTAAATAGCACTTTCTCGCACAAATTTCTTGTTCACTTGTACATCTAAAATTTAGCATCGTTTTCCCTCAGAAGATCTCCCTAGATTGGGCGTACGTTGCTTAAGGCAGCTTAACGGAATCCCTTGAAACAAGGAGGGTGCCTATATTTGCCTGATAAAGATATACCTATAGATATATAGCTGCTATAATGTTTTGTTTTGTTCTCAATACTTGAACATGTACGTTTTATAATTTTGTGGCACGGAAAATTTTAATTCGGTTTCTGGGTATTACGAGACTTTGATGGGAAGGTATTCTTATTTGTAAGATTTTGTTTCGGCTCTTACATTGCTGTTATATTAAACTCGTACCTTGTACGTGTAAAGCTCGGAGCTGCGCGTTCTCACTTATTTCGGAGTTCCGATGCTTGACTATAGCGGTGAGGCTCGTGTCTGCCACACGTACCCGGCTTTAAGATAATTCGTTTTACGGATATAATATTTGAAACTTATTTTAACTTTACAACTGCACCGATTGTGGAGGTGTTGTTCTGGTGCTGTACTAGTATAAAAATTAATAACTATTAAACCCTAAGTGAATTGTAACCCCGTGGTCGAGGTTTTAAGTTCAGCTCATCGCCTACGGACGCCCTCGCCGCTGTGAAGTTTTAAGTTCACCTCTGGACGTCGTGCTGCCTACCCATCTCGGTTCCTACAGACGTCCTACCCTCTGTGAAGTTTTAAGTTTACCTCTGGACGTCGTGCTGCCTACCCATCTCGTTTCCTACAGACGTCCTACCCTCTGTGAAGTTTTAAATTCACCTTTGGACGCCGTGCTGCCTACCCAACCAGTTTCCTACAGACGCTCTACCCTCTGTGAAGTTTTAAATTCACCTTTGGACGCCGTGCTGCCTACCCAACCAGTTTCCTACAGACGCTCTACCCTTGGTGAAGTTTTAAATTTACCTCTGGACGCCGCGCTGCCTATCCAGCTCGTCGCCAGCAGACATCCTCCCCTCGGCGAAGTTTTAAGTTCACCCTTTGGACAGGACTGTACGATTCCGAACTCTTGTCTTGTTAGTGTTTTCTTAGAATATTTGAAGAGCTTCTACCCTAATTGTGGATTAAATTTCATTTGCTACGGACTTTACGGTTTTATTTCTTAGTAACTACGGACAGATGTATTTTGCGTGTTTGATATTTTTACACGCTTTTTTTTGATTCACCTGTATGTTGTCGTTCAACCGACTCCTTTGGACTTGATTTTGACCCACTTCAAACGGTCAAATTTCGTTTAAACTTAGTAGACTTATTGAGGACCGATGACAATACTACAATTAAAAAAAATCGAATTAAGGATAGGGTGACAAATAAAAAAAAAATAACTTAAAAAAGCGTGGGGTGCTTTTTGAAAACGTTTCATGTACATTAAAATGATTTCTTTTATTTATAACTCTATCCTTAATTTGAATAATTGAAAGAAAAACTACTTTAACGTTTGGTTTATTATTACAGCGTGTTTTTTTTTTATTATTTATTTTTATTCTTTTTTTTTGCTAAACTCTTCGCGACCCTTTTGACGTAAGGTGATAACCTAACCTAACCTAACAGCGGGCCACGATTGACTGCTTTTCGATTTCTTTTTTTACTGTAATGAGTGGGAACTGCTAATGATAAGACATTTGAGACAGGAAAAACAAACCGTTTTTCCTGTCTCAAATAACCGTTACACATACAAAAAATACAATTTCAGTTAAATTTCTTAAAATAATATTCACACACTTTGAATATATTGAGTACAAGCTGAACCCCGCGGTGCTACCCGCGATACGACAATAACCGCAGGCAACGCCACGTGGTGACGCTATATCTTTATAAATGTTTTATTCTTATGTATAAGCTTATTATTGTAAAGTTTCATTAAAATCCATTTAGTAGTTTTTGCGTGAAAGAGTAATAAACATCCATCCATCCATTCTTACAAACTTTCGTGTTTATAATATTAGTAGGATTACCACATAGCTGGAGTTCAGAAATAAACAAAAGGAATCTTTATCACAACACATAAATCTGGAATTTAACGCTGAATATTCTAGAAATCTCAACGAAGTTGAATTCGCTTTGATCAAAAGTTTGAGATGAAAGGTGCTTCGTTTCTATAGCTTATCTTTAGCTTAGCGCTTTGTCTATGTAAGCTATACAAATATGATAACATTTTTAATAATATTAGAGACTTAAGGTTTGTATTTTAAGAAATATACAGCGTAAAGAAAACAAATTATCCTTTGAATAAAACTGTCCCTGTAACGTAGTGTTTGCCTATGCTACTGTAGGGCCGAGGGTGCAATTCCCGAATCGGTGCCAAATTTCATATTTCTCCGTTTACATAATTTTCGTAAAAAGTTTTACAAACTTTTTACTTTACTTATTGACTCGGCTGTTGCATTTTTAACCGACTTCAAAAAAGTAGAAGGTTCTTAATTGGACTGTATTTTTTTGTTCTGTTTGTAACCTCTTAACTTTCAATTGGGTGAACCGATTTTGATTATTCTTTTTGATTTGAAAGCTGGTGCTTTCCGTGTGGTCCCATTTCAATTTGGTCCAGTTCTTGAAGTCGATTTTTTGTTGTTGATAAAATTTGTGATTATTAGGTTTATTTATATTTTACTAATACTGGCCGTAACTTGCTGATAGTTCCAGCAATAACTGTAAACAACACAACAAGTATAAAAGCTCAGCAAAATATCTTAACAAATAGTATTGATTTTGGGTTAGTGGTTTAAGTCGCTTGCTACTTGCGGCAAGTGTCGTGGGTTCAAATCTCTCGTGGGACATAACGTTGTGTGAGCCACAAAATGTTGTCCCGAGTCTGGATATTCTTTGTGTCCGTTACATATACATTTGTAAAGTCCCCGCGAGACAGGATGACGTAAAAACTGGTAAAACCATAAGCCACAGCCATAAATCAGATGTCACGCGTCTCATTCTCTCCGATACAACCATACCTATCACCATTTACCAAATGTTATATCTTTGTAATATAATATCAAAGCGCGCGAATGCTTCATTTGAATTTTACGATTTGACATACGAAGACTCGTAAAAAGGCTCCATAAGATTTGGCCCATGATAATGTGAAATTACTCGGGCCTTTTGCAAATAACACCGTAAAAGTTGATAACGCGATACATCAAAATGATTCTGGTATTCAAATTCAAATTATTTATTTCGGACTTGTCGGTAAATCCATACTGTATTCGATACAGAGTATCTTAGTCTAGTGTTAGTAATATAATATACTAGCTGAACCCCGCGGTGCTACCCGCGGTACGATGATAACTGCGGGCAACGCCGCGAGGCGAAGCTATATCTTTATAAATAGTAGCCTATGTGTTATTCTGATGTATAAGCTATATTGTGGTAAAGTTTCATTCAAATCCATTCAGTAGTTTTTACGTGAAAGAGTAACAAACATCCATACATACATACATCCATACTTACAAACTTTCGCCTTTATAATAGTAGTAGGATATATCAATTTGTGTGGATGTACAACCTTCTAAGCATGAGGGAGGAGTATCACCTATCTGAAAACGCATACGCTATATGCATAGGCTCTTTCTGTTATGTGTCCCTGTTACATAAATGAAGAGTTTGTTTGTTTGAGCGCGGTAATCTCAGGAACCGCTGGTCCGATTTGGAAAATTCTTTCAGTGTTGGATAGTCCATTTATCGAAGAAGGCTATAGGTTATATATCATCACGCTAATACTAATAGGAGCGGAGCACCAATGAAGAATGTTTCAAAAACGGGGGAAAATTTTCACGCTACGGGCAATAGAAGATGCAAACGAGGTTGCGTGGGTCAGCTAGTAGAATGATAAAATGAGTTAGAGAACGGAGTGTTACATTTCTACCTTCTATTAAGACTTTATTTCGCTTGTCAGTGTTGTGTTAAATGCGGTATGTGGAGATATATTATTATTTGTCACGGCTAGAACATAATGCGTGTGTCGAGATTACATGTTACAAATGTGTATTTAGCAAATTATAGTATATGACTCTACTAACTATGGTTTGCGGCTCACTGAATGTGTGTGTCGGTTATCGCGCTAAAGAGCATGTCTTTCTTCAAGAATCAATACATAAATCAAGACCTTGAAATCATATTAAATCAAGAAACTTAATAAAATTTGAATGCGGTTTTCACTAACGCATTGGGGTTTGCTCTACTTAATATTTAGTGTTTGTTTCATTTCAATCGGTTCATAAATAAAAAGTTATATCAGTTAGAAGAATCACCGCGAAAACCAATCATTATGCGGGCGGAGCCGCAGGCAAAATTTAGTTTGAAATAGGTGCTGCGGAGTTGCTTTCGAATTTATAATATTAGTGTGGATATGGGTTATACTACGCTAACATAGAAAACAGGTGTTAAATAAGTTGATTGCAGACAGAGACAACCTCTCCTCTTGATTTTGTCTGTGTCACACATTTAAATTCTATCAATTTGTCGAGCTTAAGTTGCAGCTGACGCTCCGTAATACTTGGTAGATCTAAACCCAAAAAAATATATATATCCCATAAAAAAACGTTAGTATAATAGGTTTGGAATCTCGCCTAAGATAATGTGGAAAATATAATTTATCCTTTCTCTGGACTCTGGTTACGGTGGTGGTATGAGGTGGCTACTGGTAATGGTACGAGGTATGGCAGGGGTGACCCCGGAACCCGCTGATGCATACCTGCAGCTTCTCCCGCCTGCCGAGGTAGTCAGCAGCGGGGCTTAGTGGGTAGACTGGTTCGTCCGAAGTTCCACACACGCCCTTCCTGTCTCCCCCACTCAGGGTAGGGAAGGTAAAAGTAGGTTAAATTTAGTCAATAGTATACCCATAATGTTTTTCGTCTTCAATGTAAAGTTAAGTAAGTAGACAAGAAAAAATGAACTAAATCCGTGGATTATCATCGCTTAAATATTTTAACAATAATAGCTTTGAAAGTACAACATGATACGAGTATGTAGATAATGTATTACCTTGATGGTACAGCATGTTCGAAAAATGTTTCGCAACAATTTAGACACACACACACACACACACACACATATAGTATATTTCTATGTTGCTATTTTTTCCATACAGTATGGTGCACGGTAGTAAAGCCTACTTACAGAGGCATGAGAGCTTGAGCCTTCGGTTAGGGAGTGTTTGAAATTGGAAATTGTTATCATACGGTTTTGTGCCCTCCCCACATATCCCTGTATTTATGGATTTGGTATTTACTTTGTTTTATTTTGATGCGTTTTCACGCCGTAAAATGTATACTTTGAGTCTCACGAATGAACGAAAGCTTTTCTTTAATTCGTTCTTATTATCCTAGGTTGTTCGTAATCATTCAAGTTTATAGTAACAATTTAAACCTTTTCCACTTGTCAACTTAAAATTTCAATTATTTAAGTAATCCTTCGAAATGTAGATATATCTTAACAACTTTATTATATATAAATTATATTGTTTTAGATCTTCTAACGCGGACAAGACTGAATTATTAGTAAATATGTTCACAAAATGGATGCTTGTCTAATGTGTTGTAGAATATTAAAACCCTAGTTAATAAGATTTTACTAGCGCGGTTTAATTTTAATAAGTCAATTTAATAATGATCACCATTTTTCGTATTTTCTCTTTTATTAGCTTGAATACTAATAATAATAATAAGTGCGAAAGCCGTTTTTATACGCTAGAGGATAAAGTAAATCGAAATTAGAACATCGTGTGCACTAAGTTTGTGAATTCAAAACATCATTAAACCTATTTTCTTCTACCCTATGGTGCCGAATTGATCATACAAACTTTTGTAATATGTTAAAAAGCCAGATTTTATTTTAAATTTGTGTTTAGACTTTTAAGTCTGATAACAAATTAAAAAAAAATTAAAAACATTTCCTCGCTGAGGTGAGATAAAAAACTACGTGTTGCACTCGAGTGCAAAGATTTTTCACCTCGTGCTCTTTTGATACCTGCTAACGCTCAGGATTATAATTTTTGAATCACTCGCTGAGCTCGTTTATTTTAGATTTTTTTTAATTATAATTCATTAATTATTAAATTATTAATTGAGCTCATTATAATTGAGCACGCGGTTAAAAGGAACGTTGCAATCTTGTATAACCAATAACTATTTCAGGATAGGTAGTAGAGCCACGCTGATTTCAGTACGAATGGGCCTTCTCAAGCAAGGCGGTACTACCCTCGAACAGAAGATTAACGTAAAATGCCATCGTGTTTCGTTGGTGAGTGCGAGACCGGAGGCCCAATAATGCAGATGCATCACTAGGCCAATACACACCATGCAGCATTGTTGCATTTTCTGCATTCGCAATGAGTATGGTGACCACCACTCTTGGATTCTGCGTATGCTTTCCATCAGACAGTACTTATAGAGTCATTTTGGAAGGCCCATTAATAAAAAAAATCATTATTCTTTATAAATGTTATTTGTCTTGTAAATATATATTTCAAATCGTGAATGATATGTGTGAGAAAGAGGATAATAAAATTAATTGCACAAAAACAAATATAATTTGTTCAACTTAAAACTAGAATAAGTTAAAAATCGAATATGAGATAGCCTCCGTCCTCAAACTAAGGAAAAACCTGAATTTTATTTTTAATACTATCATTTATTATATAAGACTACCTCGGTGGCGTAATGGTAGCGTATGCGACTGCTAAGCTTGAGGTCTCGGGTTCGATTTCCGGGTCGGACCAAATGTTTGTATGACCTGCAAATATTTGTTTCGGAGTTTGGGTATTTTCTATGTACAATATGTATGTATTTACAAAAAAAGTATGTAAGTATTTATATCAGTTGTCTAGTACCCATAACACAAGCTAGCTTAGGACTAGATGGCGTTGTGTTAGATGTCCGGAATTTTTAATTATTATTATTTATTTCTGTATCATCATTTCGTATTCACACTGTACAATATCGGCACAAGGATACCCCAAAGCCCAGTGATACCCGTTTAAATAAAACTCCAGTACCTCAGAGCGAGTCAATTTAATAATAAATAACAAAGGTTTATATATCCCGATGTGTAACCAAATGATGGTGCGATCTAAATCGCTCGCAACGCCATCTATTGATAACAATATAAAACTTATTCGACCAAGATGTGAACATACCGCCCACCAAAAGGAATAATATCCTTTTAGTACCGCCCACCATAAGCAAACTCAGCATATAAAAACAAGAACAATGGACTGTATGGTTAAAACATATTAAATAGTGGACGGTGCAATTACAAATTTATATTTCTTTACATTGTTTTGATAGGTTATAGTTAAACAAAATGTAATAAGCAAATACAAAAAATAAAAAGTATAGTCTGGGAGTGTACATTGACACTTATTTTAAACTCTAAGCAGACAAATAACAAATATATAATAACAAGCGTATAAACTTGATATTAACCAAAAAACAAAAAAATAACCTTAAATTAACACATAAAAAGGTAAGTTACTACTTGGTATGAAAGTGCACAAACTGCCTATTCAGTGACAGGCAGTAAACATAATTTTGAAGCTGGACGTTTAGTAATAGTACCTTTACAACGTGCAGAGACTACGCGCGTCAAATTGTCTTTGCCCGGATGCAATTCAGTGATCCTACCATACAACCATTTTGCTGGAGGTAAGTTATCATCCTTTATTAAAACTATATCTCCTACTTTAAAATCAGGAATCCGAGTAGCCCATTTGTGTCTTTGGAAGAAGTTAGTTAAATATTCCTGCTTCCACCTACGCCAGAAATTCTGCACCATACGTTGTACTAATTGCCATCTGCGTAAAGTTGATACTGTAGCATACTCATAATTGTCGTCAGGTGGTACCACAATCGGTTGACCTACCAAGAAATGACCAGGAGTTAAAGGAGCAGGATCTTCCAGATCACTACTGCCTTGAGACAGGGGTCTAGAATTTAAACAAGCCTCAACTTGTGAGAGCACTGTAGACATCTCCTCAAACGTAAGTGTGGAATCGCCGACGACCCGTTTAAGATGGTACTTTACACTTTTTATCCCTCCTTCCCACAGTCCGCCAAAATTGGGAGCGTGGGGAGGGATGAAGTGCCATTCGGTTTGAGAGTTGGCGAGAGCAGCTGCAATGTCTTTAAACAATGACTTTTCCTGATCAAAAAGCCTTTGTAATTCCCTGGCAGCACCCACAAAATTGGTGCCATTGTCACTCCAAATGTGACGGCAATGTCCACGTCTGGAGACAAATCGTTTAAAAACTGCCAAGAAACCCTCCGATGTTAAATCTGAAACGGGCTCGATATGTACGGCGCGTGTGGCCATACAGACGAACAAACAAATATAGCCCTTGTAGACCGTTATCCGCGACCCTTGGAAACCCTCATGTTAATGGGCCCCGCATAGTCAACCCCGGAGTTAAAAAAGGGTTTGCTTGGAGTAACCCTACAAGCTGGAAGCTCACCCATTAACTGTTGTTTCGTGGTAGCAGCATATCTTATACATGGAACACAATTGCGTATGTGTGCTCGAACAATATTTTTCACTCGACTGATCCAATACCTCGTGCGTACAAAATTAAGCATTAGTTGTTGTCCTCCATGAAAGGTCCTTTCATGAGCATCGGCTATAACCAACTTAGCCAAACTTGATTCATGAGAAATAACAACTGGGTGCTTTGTATCATCGGGAAGTTGAGAGTGACTAAGCCGACCCCCAACGCGCAATATATCGTTTTTATCAATGAAAATATTTAGTTTAAATAATGAACTGTTTTTATCTAATTGTTTTTTATTTTTTAGGGCTACTATTTCAGACTGAAAATGTTGTTGTTGACTTTGCCTAATACAAATATCTAAGGCCTCCCGGATTTCTGCAACTGACAGGTAAGTTGTCATTTTAATATTAGCTTTGCGGCGCTTTGTTGATTGCAAGAACCTCTTACAATACGCGACAACCCTCACAAGCTTTCTCAGTGATGAAAACCTTGATCCCCAAACGTTATCAAAATCCGAATCCAGACTAACCGCATGGACTTTCACAGTTCTTTTCTCCTCGCTGGTTAGTATTGCACTAGGCCTTCTATATTCCACTAGTTTGTTTCTTAACCAGCTCGGGCCTGTTTTCCAAAGATTACTATTAAGTAATGTAGCTGAAGTAGTCCCACGAGAAGCCATGTCCGCTGGATTATACTTGGACTGGACGTGAGCCCATTGGGTGTTATCCAACAGACTCAGAATTTCTGAAGTTCGGTTGGCCACATAAGTTTTCCACCGACTGGGATGATCATTTAACCAAGCCAAGACAACCGACGAATCGGTCCAAGCATGAATATGCGCTTTTGGAACATCGATAACCTGGCCCACTTCGGTTAGTAATTTTGCAACAAGAACCGCCCCACACAACTCCAAACGAGGCACCGATATTTGCTTAATCGGTGCTACCTTCGTTTTCGCAGTTATCAATTGTGAGTGTATCGCGCCATTAGAATCGATGATTCGACTGTATACTACAGCTGCATATGCTATATTCGATGCATCGCTAAATCCGTGTAGTTCAATCACATTGCCCTCCCTTCTACCTATCCATCTAGGAATGTGAAAGTCAACCAACTCTTCCAATTCCGTTCTGTAATGTCTCCACTCTTGCAGGAGTTCCGGTGGCAGTGCATCATCCCAGCCTATTCCTGTAATCCATAGCCTTTGAATAAAAACCTTGGATCTAATAATACAAGGTGCTATCCATCCCAACGGGTCATAAAGCCTTGATATTTCGGATATAACCGTTCTTTTTGTTTCAGATATAGGAGGAGGTGACAGCCTGACCGAGTAATCAAATTTATCAGTGTTGCGGTTCCAGGTAAGTCCCAAAATCTTTGTTATTTTATCAGTTTTTATTTCCAAATCCTTACCCGACCTTTCCTTTAATTCTTCTAATATATACATTCTATTACTTGACCATTTTTGTAGTTGAAATCCTGCTTTTTCTAATAAATTGTTCAGTTCTTTATAAATTTTTACTATTTCTCTTTCAGATTGGCAGCCAGTCATCAGATCATCCATATAGAAATCGGTCCTTACTATTTCAGCAGCCAACGGATAATTTTCACCTTCATCACAAGCAACTTGTTGCAATGATTTGACTGCCAAGTAAGGAGCGCATGACGTGCCAAAGGTTACAGTCAAGAGTCGGAAGTCCTCTATCTCCTCGCTAGGATCCTCTCTCCAGACAATCCTTTGAAAGTCAGTATCGGGCCGCGCAACTTTGATTTGACGATACATTTTTACTATATCGGCTGCCAAACAGATAGGATGTAATCGCCACCTCATGACGATATGTCGCAAATCTGACTGGAGAGTGGGTCCCACCATTAGGTTGTCATTCAAGGAAACACCGTTCGTTCCCTTACATGACGCATCGTATACCACCCTTACCTTAGTGGTCAATTTATCTTGTCTCACCACTGCGTGGTGAGGCAAATAAACTGCATCACCTTTATTCCTTTCAGATTTGTCAGTAATTTTCTCCAAGTGACCCAGCAATAAATACTCCTTTAACACATCTGAATATTGTTGTCTTAATTTTACATCCCTAGCCAACTTCCTTTCCAATCCCAACAATCTTTTCACTGCAATATTTTTAGAGCTACCATATTTACAAGGCGGATCTTCCGAACGAAAAGGTAATTTGACCACATAACGACCATCGGCATCTCTTTTCGTTGTTGTTGTATAAAAGTCCTCACAAGCCTGTTCTTCAGGGCTGAAGGATCTTTTAGTTACAATGGGTTCAGAATCCAGTTCCCATAATCGTTTTAACATATCATTTTCTTCAATTTGCGTATGCATCGCGATAATGGTGTTATGAGAGTAGATAGAATTAACTATTTTATTGACTTGACCTGACACTATCCACCCTAGATGTGTGTCTTGTGCGATCGCGGAACCTGTGGGACTCTTGATTAATCCTTGTTTTAAAATATAACAGTATGTTTCTGCTCCCAACAAAATGTCAATTTTGTTGGGTGAATTAAAATTGGGGTCAGCTAAACTAATATTGTAAATTGCTGGCCAATTACGAAGCTTAAAACTGGTGTCTGGCATAACTGAGGTCAGAGAACTTAAAACATGCGCAGTTACATTTAAGGTGAAAGAAGGGTCATGCAATGACTGTATGTTAACATTAACGACATGTCTTGAGACGATATCACCATGACCACCTCCTATCCCAGCAATAGTAGTCTTCGAAACGACTTTCCTCAAACGAAGTAATTGCGCTGCTGCCTCAGTTATAAAGGATGCTTGAGATCCTTGATCTACCAACGCTCTCAATATTTGAGGGGACCCATTTTGTGATTCAGCCTTAATGAGGGCTGTGGCTAATAGGACTTGAGCTCGCGCTCGTTCATTCACAAAATGAGTTGCTATATTTGTACTAATATTCTGTGGTACGGGCTCTGACTCTAAAATACTATCATGTGAAGTGGTAGGCGTTACCACCGCACTGGCTACACTAGGGCTCTTAGGGTGCAACAAAGTATGATGTTTTCGCTGACAAATACGGCATTTTAAAAGAACACGGCAGTCTCTGGAAGTGTGATTGCGTCCTAAACAATTAAAACATACCCCTAAAGACTGAGCAAGGCTACGTCGCTCGTCACTATTCTCTTTGGAAAACTTTTTACAGTTCGCTAATTTGTGACTGTCGGAGCAATGTGGACAAGTAACACTAATAGATCCATGCATTACTTTAGAATGAGATGTTGAAGGGACAACCCTGGACTTTCCTTTAGGTTCGACAAATTCAAGGGCTCGAAAACGTGTTTCCAAAAACTTACTAAACTGTTTAAAAGAAGGTAGATCTTCGGCGGATTCACTAACATGCAATTCCCATTGCTTCCGAGATTCTACGTCCAGCTTCAAACTTACTACATAAATAACAATGACATCCCAAGAATTTACATCAATCCCAAGGTTGGTAAGTTCGTGCAAACAGTCGCTTGTAACATCTAACAGATCTTTTAATGCATTTGCGGATTCAATAATAATATTTCTTTGGCTAAATAATCTTTTAAGGATACATGTGGACATAAATTTCTTATTATTGTATCTATGTTCTAGCATTTCCCAACATTTTTTATAATTACTTTCTGTTATAGGAACGTGCCTTATTAGTTGCTCTGCTTCACATGACAATTGGGTCTTTAAGTAGTGCAGACGCTGTACGTCATCTAATGTTTTATTATTATGCACTAAAGATAAAAATAAATCCCGAAATGATGACCACTCGGTGTAATTGCCGCTAAATGTAGGTAATACAATATTTGGCAATTTTACTTTATTGTCAGATGAAACATTGCAAACTTCTTTATTTGAACAACTTGATTTCAATTGAAACAATACATTTTTTAATTCTACCCTATAAGTTAAATATATTTCATAAACTTTTTCATAAATGTCCTCTTGAAAATAACTAAACAATTCTTCCCCTTCGTACTCGCCGACTAAATCCTCATATTTGGTAGAAAAATTCTTGAATTGATTCTCTAAAATCTCTAATCGCGTATCCACATAATTGTAAGTTATTCGTTCCTTTGAAGACTTTTTAAAGTTAATTAAGCCTTTCTCAATCTGTACTTTAAGTTCCTTTACTTTTCTTAGTTCCTTTTCCATCTTGTATTTTTTGGTCTTACGTTACAAACGTTTTGTATGTATTTTTTCTAAGTGTCGACGGTGGTAAAATTTCAAAGTTTAAAAACCGGGCGAGATTTTTCTAAGTGTTTTTGGTGCTCTTATCGATCCGAAATCGGGCATAGATTCCCCGTATCGTCGTTTTTATCGAAACTATTCTAAGTCCCTAAGAGCAACCAACCACCGTTAAATTTTCTAAGTTTCGTTTAACTAGCACTAATAAAGACTTGAAATTGTACTCACAGTTTATAGTCCACTTTGCACTTCACTACTCACGTATGTATGTTTGTATAAGCCCAATGTCCTCAATGATCTTCAACAGCATTCCATTTGCAGTACTCCAAATATGTATATATCACTCTGTCTTCATACGTTGTAATGCACTTGCCGTGTTTTATTTCAAAAACGCCCTTCGGCTCTAAGGACCATGTACAATATCGGCACTAGGATACCCCAAAGCCCAGTGATACCCGTTTAAATAAAACTCCAGTACCTCAGAGCGAGTCAATTTAATAATAAATAACAAAGGTTTATATATCCCGATGTGTAACCAAATGATGGTGCGATCTAAATCGCTCGCAACGCCATCTATTGATAACAATATAAAACTTATTCGACCAAGATGTGAACACACACATTATACGATCTTCAAGCCTATATAAATAAAATTAACGGTCTCAAATATATACTACTGATGTGATTGACCCAGATAACTTTCAACATTAATAGAGGACGTAAATACAACGTGTGAAATACGTCTATTACACCTTCGCTTTAGTTGGGTGAACACATTAGCGATGTTACGACCCTAATGCTGTAATGCTCCTTGCTAATAGTAGTTTCAATGTCTGTTTAACACTTTACATAATATTCAGAGTAATAGTTTAACTGTGTTCAGCACATACTCAGCGCTACTCAATCAACTCAAGCGAGATTTGGGACTATAGACTTTGGTATATTTGAGGAGATATATAATATGCTTCGGTGGGCTAAAAGGGTAGCGTAGGGTCAAATAAACAAGTCGAACCCGAAATAAATATATTCATACACGTCTTTCTCTTTATGGGGATAAAAGTGCATGATAATAAAAAGTATGTTTCAAGGTAGTAGCGCTAACGTTGATGTTAGCACGAAAGTGCTGGGTCGACTGGAGGGGTACTAGTACAGCCTAATGATGCAGAAGCATCAATAGGCCACCATAAACACCATGCTGCATTGTTGCATTGTATGTTTTTTTTTATTGAATAGTGGGCAAACGAGCACACGTATCGTGCAGTTTGTGCAGTGCAGTATAGTGCATTGCAGACCTTTAGGGGATGGGGAGTAAGATGGGAGAGGGGTTGATATCCTCACTCACTCGGTGAACCACAGCGCAAGCGCTATTTTACACCGGTTTTCTGTGAGGTCGTGGTATCACTCCGGTCGAGCCGGCCCATTCATGTCAAAGTGTGACTCTCCCACGGTAGATTCGCAAAGATTATGGTGACTACTACTCTGTTTTCTATTAGGCAGAGTAGAGTCACTTTAGCAGGCCTCTCTTTTATGACTCTAGTTAATATTCCTTGTTAACATAATGTCTTTTTTAACTCACTTTTCTGTCTTCAAACCGTCATCAAACAGGAAATTATCTCGGATATTTTCTAGTCGGAAAATTCTCCTTGTAATATTCTCTTTGTCCTTTGCCCCTTTTACCCTCACGCGATTATCAGCCGCAGACATTAAATACAGTGAAACATAAAAATATATGTGCAAACATAAAGAGTTTGAACGAGGTCGGCGACCGCAACACATCAAAAGGAGTTGCGCCACACACGGCATGTCCGACCGTCTGAACACTTTTTAGACGCACAATTAGGCCTCTTATGCTTTTGACATTGCCCCTACTACAAGTTTTGATTCACAGACACATCACATTTAAGTCGCCTGCGGTGTTCCCGGACCAATACGACCTTCAAACCTTCAAGAAAAGAGTGTAGGGGGAAGTCCCCTAGTGACGGACACTTAAGGTATCTAAACAATAAAAAAAAACTGTTTGGTCAAATTAACCTTTAATGATGAAATTATTTTAATAACAAAATGTTAAATCAAATTAAATTAGCAAAACTTATAACTCTGCTTTAACATAAGAACAATCTTAAATCACACTTTGACAATAAAAAAATGAGTCTCAGCAAATGGCACCTAGTACCGGACGGACTTTATTTTAAACCGGACATCTTCAACCCATCGTACATCGATCGCATATGTAGCATTCTGAACATTCAGGGATATCTGCACATGCTTCATGTGCCCATCCACGGCAGCTGGTGCACTGTATCCAGTCTTCATCGTGATCTTCTAAGCAAACTACGCAAATAGTTCTCGTGTCAGATGTTTCAGCCAACGACGTCTTTTTCTTTGCTTTATTTCCGCTATTCCCTTTGGTTTTTTCTCCTTCGGTCTGTTTCCTTTTCTCTTTCAGTGCTGTCCTAAATTTATTTCCCACTGCGTTCTTTTTCTCGTTAACGTTTTTTTCATTTTTTTTTTTACAAGAATTTTGTACGGTGATGAAGTTAAGATTTCACTTTTTTCGCATTTTTTCTTATCCACGGTTTAATGACGATGTTTTATCATATAAGGTGCTTTTTGGAATATTATAATGCAATGAAGCTTCTCTTAAACTCATTTCTTTGGACAAAATTTTGTCTATTTGCAGTTTGTAAATAACTTTGGTCCCATTTTCCTTTCTTTTTAGTTTTCTCCATTTCGATATCTCTTTGTTCTCTGAAAACAATAGATAATAATGATCAAAAAGTAAAATATTTCATGAAAAATATGTTTTTTTTATTGTCCGATATTAGGGGACGGTTTTATATCCGGTACTAGGGGACAGAGAATCCTTAAATTAATTGTCATATACAAAAACTGCTATGGAATTCAACAAAAAATATTACAAATTTCGGATATATATTAACTATGACATAAAATAACAATTATCAAAACCACATAAACTAAAAACCATTGTAGTTATACTTACTTTGATCTTACGTGACGCAATGTATTTCCACCAAAAACAGCATTCAACTGTCCTCACCTAGGCGTTGCGCGACACTGGCGAACCGCGACCCGCGATCGTGTATTGTTACGTTCCCCCGCACCCCTATCACCCGCTTTTTAAACAAACGCGTTGCGACTTGCCGGGATAGTTCGAGTGTCCGACGTTAGGTGCCGTCCGGCGTTACGGGACTTCCCCCTACTCCTTCTTAAAAGGCCGGCAACGCACTTGTAACTCCACTGGTGTTGCGAGTGTCCATGGGCGGCGGTAATCGCTTACCATCTGGCGAAACATCTATACAATACATCCCTATACAATAAAAAAAAACAAAAGTGATAAATAATTGTAAGAACTATTACTTTTATAGACTTATTCAATCATCTTACTAGACTATCCCTAGAAAACGGTGGGTATTCTCTTTTAAGCATAAAAAAGTATCTAATATGCTTTCAAATATATATCTTGGTGTGTGTATACAACATTTTACTTTGAAAACTTGGGTGATTTAGACGTGAAACTGTAACAATAAGTAGGTTTTCTCATTTCTGTATTAACAATTTTAGTTGTAAGTTAATTTTGGAATTCGAATCAAATGAGCTTTAATTGTAGGTCTGAAGGATTGATTAATGATGTTGGAATAATTTTAAAATTAAATTAAAAGCAGCATAAGTATATGTAATAGTATTATTCTTTTAATTTTGTACGTTAAAATATATATTTTAAAGAATAATTTTGCGTATTTCGTTAGTAGTGGTTACGTAGTTTTGATGTTCGAGGGTAGTGCCGAGCTGTGTCTTGTAAGGGTGAGCGGTTTTACGAATTTATATGTTCGTAATACCCTCCTTTCCTCTCATAAGTTGTGGTCTTATTATAGAAGTAACGGATAATTTACTGAACATTCTTCATTTTACTTTTTTATGACAATAAAAAAGTTCTTGCACATCTATATACTATATTCTTTCTATTCAATCATCCTTGAGTAGAATAATGATGGTGGACTAACTACCTGAAGAAACTGGAGTAACTGGATATGCAAAGTGGAGGTCCATGAACAACGAGGTAAATTGGTAGAGACCTACGTCCAACAGTTTCATGTGGGAGATCCATACTTCGGCCGGATCGGATTGGGCCGGCTAGACCGTAGTGATACCACGGCCACACAGAAAACCGGTATGAAACCGCGCCTGTACTGTGTTTCACTGAGTGAGTGAGAATAACTGAGGATCATATCACCTCTCCCCCAATCCCTCTTTCCACCCCCCAAAGGCTGGCAACGCACTTTTGACGCGTCTGATATTGCGGGTGGCCATGGGCGACGGTAATCGCTCACCATCAGGTCACACGTCTGCTCGTTTGCCCCCTATTCCATAAAAAAAGTCTACAGCCGGTGCTTATGACAACTGCAGCCTGAAAGTCACAAGTGTGTTACTGGCGTTTGAGGTGAGACTACTCTTTAGTCTTGAGGATTTCAAGCTCTTATCAATCTGAAAATATCGTATGCGAAAATTTTGGGCATTCTGTTGCGTCACTAACTAACATTTCTCTAAAATTATCTTCTTATTCTTTTATATATTTAGTGAAACGATTTCCAAAATGATATAATGTACGTATGTAGTTAGATCACGTCTCTTTTAAATGTAACATTTGTAATTTTAGTCATTTCTAACATTTAGGACGTCCTTTCATGTAACGAAACTAATTTTTGGTGATTCTTAGTTTAGTTTAGAGAGTTTTCAAACAACTTAATTTAACACCAATATATTCTATAAGTTCGTTAAGTGATGCAAAAAGTCTATACAACCAACCATTCGCCGTCCACTGCTGAACGCAAGGTCTCCCCCAAGGAGCCAACTATTCCGGTCTTGGGTAGTCCGCCTTTATTCGCTGCCAAACACTTTCTTTAAATCGTCGGTTCATCGTGCCATTGAGCACCACCTTGCCTAATTGTAGTTATGAAAATATCATTTACTTCTTTTTTTTTTTTTCTTTTGGATATGGCAATTTGTGCCGATGTCGACAATTCTGCCAATGACAAATGTATGATGAAGAGAATGCGTGTGTTAATAAAGAACATAAAAAAAACTCTGAAGGTTAACTGCAATGAAATTAACATCTTTCAAAACAGTGACTTGACAAATAGACAAGACAGTTAACAATAGTTATTGACATGTAGACACTAGACGTCATTGAATTGACGTGATTCGTCTTTCAATGTCTTTACGTCTTTCAAATAGTCTAACAAGTATTCATTTATAATATAGTTATATGATTGGGCAAACGTTCAGCCTTAATTAGAAATTGAGACGTCTAAAATGTTCATAAATTTTTCAACGCTACAATCTAATTTACTGTGAAAATCTAATTTACGTACGCAGCTACACTTACTGATGTTGAATTTAGGGTTTTAACTCGACATAAATCTTCCAGTGAGATGTAACGTTGGATTTTATTACAATTTTATTACATCGCTGTGTGAGTATATTGCTGATCTATTTGGAAGTGCTATTTGAATGCAATGAAAACTCAATTTATTGTTAAATTCGAGTATAAAATGTGTGCAGTAATCTTCAGTTAAATTGTCAATATCTCAGTTAGGAATGAATTTATGTTTTTACTGTATAGGTAGTAATTAAGAAATATGTTTTATAGATACCTTCCGTACTAGGAAAATACTCCTGTATGGCGGGGAAGAGGACCATAATCTTCATGTCTTGTTCTGCCAAGTTATGGCTATCATTGATGATTGACGTTTAATGCTGACGTCATAAGAAATGAAAGAAAAGAAAGAACGAAACAGTAATATATATTTTGGCAACAAAATAAAGTAATAGAAATGTTTTAATCAAATCAAACAGTCAAATTTAAATCGTAAATTCGAAATATACTTGAAAGACCACTGAATCGAACTTCATTCAATATTTTTCAAATAGGATCGGACTAGTCTATGGTAATAATCTATGTATAGTGCTGTATGTATGTATGCTATTAAAGTTATTTCTTTTTTTGAATCAATCAAAATTTTAATAAGATCTGGCCATAGGCTGCTGCTAGCGATTTAACTTTGAAATGCTTTTTAAAACAGATACGCTCTACAAAGCAAATATAATTGTTCTGAGGTTGTCTAGTAAAGCTGTTAACTATTTTATGGCTTAGAGTGCCACAGGACTTTGAACCATATTATCGATTGTTTGACTTTGAGATGGTACAATTTTTATTCCATATCAATTTCATTCAATCTTATTTAAAAGTTGATTTCCTTTTTTTTTACAGACTAACCTCTTGCATAATCAAAGCCCTTATATAACTATTTCTTTTTATCATTCTTTCGTCTTCTATGCCTCTCGCACTGTTCTTTATTTGCTTGTCTTCTAATTTCATTTTTATAAAATAAACTAGCTGACCCTACAAATGTTGTTTTGCTATAAAAATAAAATTTAGGGGTGTTTTACTCACCATACCACGGTTTTCTGTGAGGCCATGGTATCATTCATGGTCGAGCCGGCCCAGGTATGCCGAAGCGTGGCTATTAGATATGGTACGAAAAAAGAAAAATCTATTTTTTCTCTATTTATAATACATATTCTAATAAATAGCGGAATATTTTTACTATGACTTATAAACCTACCATCAAACAGAGCTTTAACGTGTAAGGAGTAGTATGCTATAGAATAATCAGCATCAAACAGTCGATTAAATTGCAAAATTCAGCAGGTTATTCAACTCGCCCTCGGTGTTGCAAGATGAAAAATTAATATATGAGAGCCCACTTTGAAGTCACTGTAATAGACTTACGTATGAAGTGTGTTTTCTAAATTCAAATCTCGTATGGTCTCAATTTCAAGACGTTTTCTTATTCTTTACGTCAAAGGAAATTCACTGAATACAAAATGTTTTGTTCAAAGAAAATTCGTTTATAAGTTAAACAAAGTGTTGGTTGTTACGAAAAGCCTTAAATTTTCTAAAGCATTTTATTTTCGGTCGTACAAGTAAAGTTTGACAAATTGTGAAACAGATTTTAAGTGTCAAGATTGTGTTTTTTCTCAACTCTGCTTTCTAACATATATTTTACGAGACTTTTGGGATAGAGCTATGCTAAAACTAGAAATCAAATATCAAGAACTTCAAGATTTACAAGTCAAAAATAGGGGTGCACTTTTTCAAATTCAATAGAAACTCGGTTTTTTGTATCTCGGGTTTGAGCTCAAGAATTGTTTCTGGTTTATGTGGTAACCCCAAAGAAAAAAAAATGCACTATCTCGAAAAAAAATTCTTCGAATTTGCGAACGGTCTCATTTTAGCGTTCCAAATTTTTGTAATAACTTTTCACAATCATAACGCTTTGCTTTTTTTTGTAAAACGTTCCATTTTCGTTATTAATTGGAAAAAAAATAGGTTACACCTGCAAAATTTTAGAGTAACCACATGCTCAAAGAAAAAAATACACTAAATTTATAAAGTGCATTCTTATTGAGACAGCCTATATTTGTATTAGACGTATTTTACAATTTTGAAGTTGCAAAACTATTCACAAAAGATTATACAATTTTAAAAGGATAATGTCCTGTGTCTCTGTAAGTTCAATTAAATAGAATGTGAAGACAATATTTAACTATATCTTTGTATTTTGTCAATAGCCTTTGAGACATTTATTAGTCCAAAATATAAATACATTAAGGAACTATTATAACCACTATAACATAAGCTTCTTCTTAGATTATTCTTTTTTTTACGTTTTTGTTGAATAAGGGGCAAACGAGCAGACGCATCATCTGATGGTAAGCGATTACCGCCGCCCATGGACACCCGCAACACCAAAAGCGTCACAAGTGCGTTACGACCTTTGGAGGATGGGGAGTGGGAATGGGGTAGGGGTTAGGGTATGGGCCTCTGGTATCCTCACTCACTCGGTGAAACACAGCGCAAGCGCTACTTCACACCGGTTTTCTGTGAGGCCGTGGTATCGCTCCGGTCGAGCCGGCCCATTCTTGCCGAAGCGTGGCTCTCCCACGGAAAAGTAAAATAAAAGTAATTTTCAGAAATTACTGTTAAAAGATATGTTACCTTGAAAATTTATATTTTTTGGCCACGCTGATTCAGCACGAACGGAGCTGCTCGACCTGGGCGGTACTATCCTCGTACAAAAAATCAACGTAAAAATGACAGCGTTCGTTCTCAGCATTACTAGGCCGCAGAAGCATTACTAGGCCGCAGAAGCATTACTAGGCCGTAGAAGCATTACTAGATCGCCATAGTGTAGGTCACCATACTACGTTGTTGCATTGTCTGCATTCGCAATGAGTATGGTGACCATTACTCTTGGATTTTGTCCAGGGCCATACATAAAAGTTGAACCCCTTGTTTTGTAAAAGGCACAATTTTCAAATTAATACTTTTTAGGTTTATAATTAAAATTACGTTTTTATTTTATCGTCAATAACATTTTATCATAAAACTGAAAGGTTATAAAAATTGGAAATCTGTTAAGTTTGAAAAACTAGTTAACAGTTTATATAAAAACATTCCTTTTATTTTGTTTTCGTTCTGTTGAGATTGTGTTGCCAAAATAAAATAACATTTGTAAAACTAATTTAAAAGTAAATGTTAATTTAGTAGTTGAAAAAATAAAATACTTTACTTAATTAAACAAGTTCTGAAAGTAGTAGAAACTTCAAAATAAATATTTTTGATGATGATTCCATATTGTGAATAAAGCTGAAAAAAAGGTTTTAAGCTTTTACAAACAAAAAAAAATCCACGTACAATATGAAAACAAAAAGGAAAACTTATTTTTTAATATCCCTTACAAAGGGGAGATTAGAGGGCCACTGCTTGAGTGTTTTCATTAAATTCCTGTCCCCATCATACGTTTTACAGAACAAACAAATAAGGAGCTTTGGGAATATTTCGTATTCTTTGTACTGTAATGAATAATGCGACTATGCAATTTTAAGTTAATGAGATTTAAGGCTTTGTGATCCTATGCTTTTGTTCGACTATTTATGTTAGAGCTTATTGTCATGGGCAAGCATTTTAGAAGAAAAAACGGCTTTGACTTTTTCAATAAGGATTTTATTAATTAGTTATAATGTTTTGTCATAAGCTCTCCATAAAAGCTCCGTGGGAGAGCCACGCTGCGGCATGAATGGGCCGGTTCGACCGGAGAGATACCACGGCCTCACAGAAAACCGGTGTGAAATAGCGCTTGCGCTGTGTTTCACCGAGTGAGTGAGGATACCCGAGGCCCATACCCCAACCCCTCCCCCCATTCTTTTTCCCCATCCCCCAAAGGTCGGCAACGCGCTTGTGACGGCTGTCCATGGGCGGTGGTAATCGCTTACCATCAGGTGATGCGTCTGCTCGTTTGAGCCCTATTCAATAAAAAAAAAGTCAAAGTCTTACTGCATATTGTACATCATACTAATAAGCAAATCTCTGTTGGATCTTTTTCAAAACCTTTTTTTTGAGCCCGTCTTTCATTTTGACCCTTTTCACAAACCACCATACATATTAAACCAAAAAACATACAGAACAAAACCAAGATATTAACAGAATAAAAACGATTTAGAAGTAAAAAATATGTCTTCAGTCTTACTACCAATTTACAGTCGTAAAAATGTAGTCGACTGCTTTTTAAAGGAATATTAGCCGCATAAAATCTTCACTTAAAGCGGGTTATTAAGAATTTCTTTTGTTTTACGGGTTCGTTTCATGTTAGAACTTAAGAGAACAATTAAATAAAGATTTTTATGTAAAATACACACTTTGCAAGTCTCATAAGGTCTTGAAAAGTCTGTCTAAAATTTTTACTTTTAAGCTTTATTATTTTAGTAATACTAAAGGTACCTTTTTGTAGTTTGCAAAGTTGGTACTTAACCTATTTGTGTTCTTAATTATTTACTTTTTATACTCGTTGAAATCTTTAGGGAATCTAATTGCTGGTTATAACCAGCAATTAGATTATACAAGGATTCAAAGAATAAAATTTTATAAAACTTTATTTTTCTCAAAACAAATTAACAACAAATTTCACTTTATGAGAACATTCAATAAACAAAGCAAATTTCCATAGTAGTGATTTTAATAGGTTTTTTTAAACACCTAAATAATACGTGCTAAATCTTATTAATAGGGAAGCACTAGCATCACATTATCATGTCTTATCATCCTTCGGAGTTGGTCCGTCCCAAAAAAAATATAATAATATGATACTAGGAGTTACACTCAGTTAAGACTTACAAATAAATTATCACTTACACAAATACTACTGTTGTAAGCAAATGATAATAGTGTAGGGCGATAGGGTTACCATTGCAGAAATTATAGACGTCTTTGGTACTTTTGATCGTTTATTCTGGTTTCTGTGTAGTTCATACATATATTCACAAACTTGTACTTATACATATAACCCTATGTTGGGAGTGATGAGGACTGCGGGGCTATCGCTCAACACTACCCTTCCTACGCTACGTGAGTGTCTTAAGAGGACTGCGGGGCTATCGCTCTAGAAGACCTCAATACTTAGCAGAACCTGATGACTGCGGGGCTATCGATCAGGTCAGCTATGCCTACTGGACATCAGAGTGGACTGCGGGGCTATCGCACTCTGAGTCGTCTAACTGTCGACTGTTTGAATGGAGGCTGCGCGGCTCTTTATATAGGCCTTGTGCGACCCCCTCCACGATGTGATGCGCGTCGATTGAGACAGATAGTCGTTGTGCGAGGAAGAAAGTATTCGGGTTCATTACGCACGTTGTTGTCTGCTACATTCTCCCCCTCTGGTGCTCTTCTTAACGTCCCGTGAGAGCACCAGCATCCTTGCGAGGTCTTCCTCTTCGACGAATTGGATTAACAGCGTTTGGCAGAACATCATCTCTTCTCTCGAACTTGGTCAAAGCAGACGTATGGTATCTGCCAATTGCTCTTTCAGGTGAATCTGGATGTGCCACCTCATATGTGGAAACTCCATGTTTCTTGAGTATAATGTAAGGACCATCTCGACGTGGAGCAAATTTTGTGGAAAATTGTTTTTCAATATTACTGATTGGATGTGTCTCAACTAAGACTAAGTCTCTCAGGTCTTCTCCTAGTGTTTGCCTTATGTCGGTTTGATTCCAGATTATCTTCAATATTTTCTTTCGCAAGTGCTAAATCTTGAACTAATTGTTTTAAAGTTTGAGTTATTCCTTTTATAAAGTTCTCAGATTCTATGGTACTACTTAAGTCATGTGTTAAGTCATACGTGGTTCTTAATTCGCGACCAAATGTTAAGTATAATGGTGAATAGCCAGTTGTTTGACAAAATGACGTGTTCATAGCAAATCTAATTGCAGGTAATGTAGCTGGCCAATTGTGATGCTTGTCTTTAACCATCATTGCTATTTGTGATTTCATATCTCTATTCTTCCTTTCTACGGTGTTTGGTTCAGGATGATAAGCGGGTGTATAAACTTGTTCTATATCTAAACAAAATGTAAGTTTTTGCATTACTGCTGATATGAACTGAACTCCGTTATCACTCACAAGTTTCCTTGGTAAACCGTAACGCAGAAATACATTTATTAGTGTTTGTGCACAATTTTCAGCAGTAGCTTCTTTTAAGGCAAAAATTTCAATCCATCTGGAGGCGGTATCTTCCACGATAAATATCCATTTCTCTCCAGAATTTCCTTTTGGTAATGGACCAAATAAATCAATGGATAGGATTTCAAATCTACAACAGTTCGGAGTAGCTTGAAATAATCCAGCTGGTTTTTGCTTTGAAGGTTTGTCTTTTTGGCATTCAACACAAGTTTTAATAAGGTTTGTTATATATCTTCGCATTCCCTTCCAATAAAATTTCTTACTTATACGTTGTAATGTGCGTTCAATGCCCATATGTCCAGCAGTGGGTGCATCATGATAAGCTTTTAGTATATTAGGTATTTCGTGTTTTGGGATTAGCAGTTTTGCATTATCATCGTCTTGTTCTGGCGTATAACGATATAACACTCCTTTGTGTAACAGAAATCCTTTTTTAATGAATTCTGCATATTTTTCCGATTCTTCTTCCTTTTCTAAAGTTTCTATTACTAATTTCAAATCATTGTCCTTTAACTGTTCTTTTCGAATTTGTTTTTCATTAAGTTTTGGAAGCTCCATCTCTATTCTACAAATTGCACAGGTTTCGTTGTGATTTGAACATGGTGGTCGTGATAATGTGTCGGCTACAACATTAGTACGTCCTAGCGTATATAATATCTTAAATTCATATGGTTGTAATTGGAGTGCCCATCTCGCAAGACGTCCGGTTGGTGTTTTCAGATTCATTAACCACTTTAAAGGTTGGTGATCTGTTATTGTTATGAAACGTGTATCTTCTATGTAACCACGAAATTGTGATATAGCCCATACAATTGCTAAGGCTTCTTTTTCTGTTACGGTGTAATTACATTCGGCTGGACTCAGCAATCTACTCGCGTATTCTACAGGATGTTCATGCTCGCCCTCCCCCTGCACTAAAACTGCGCCGATAGCATATTGACTGGCATCTGTTTTGATTGTAAATGTCATATTTTCATTAGCTTGTTTCAGTACGGGTGCTGTGGTCAATGCAATTTTTAACTTGTTAAAGGCTTGTTGTTCTTCCCAATACCATTGCTTTGAATTGTAGTTTACTCAATAAATAAATAAATAAATAAATATTTCGGACATCTTACACACAACGCCATCTAGTCCCAAGCTAAGCAGAACTTGTGTTATGGGTACTAGACAACTGATATGAATACATATATACTTTTTTTTTGTAAATACATACATATTATACATAGAAAACACCCAAACTCCGAAACAAATATTTGTAGATAATATATCGCTTAACTGCTGTATTGCGTCTGATGGCAAATCTTTAGATTCAGACGTAATGTTTTTCAAATGCGGGTAGTTTTTCTCAAAAATTGTGGGTAGTTTCCAATAAGTCAATTTATTTTCTTGACATTGGTAGCTAACTTCATAAACGTTGGGCGCCAAATGTAGGGCGATAGGGTTACCAGTGCAGAAATTATAGACGTCTTTGGTACTTTTGATCGTTTATTCTGGTTTCTGTGTAGTTCATACATATATTCACAAACTTGTACTTATACATATATCCCTATGTTGGGAGTGATGTGGACTGCGGGGCTATCGCTCAACACTACCCTTCCTACGCTACGTGAGTGTCTTAAGAGGACTGCGGGGCTATCGCTCTAGAAGACCTCAATACTTAGCAGAACCTGATGACTGCGGGGCTATCGATCAGGTCAGCTATGCCTACTGGACATCAGAGTGGACTGCGGGGCTATCGCACTCTGAGTCGTCTAGCTGTCGACTGTTTGAATGGAGGCTGGGCGGCTCTTTATATAGGCCTTGTGCGACCCCCTCCACGATGTGATGCGTGTCGATTGACACAGATAGTCGTTGTGCGAGGAAGAAAGTATTCGGGTTCATTACGTACGTTGTTGTCTGCTACATTTGTAAATTAAATGCATTCAAGTGATAAAGTGTATAACACACGGCGGGTAAAAGTAACATATCATTGAACCTAAAATAAGTGAATATAAATTTTACCGATCAAGTGGAATGAAAAACAAAGGAAAACTTAAACGTACATATGAGTACTGCATACAATAGACAGACATTTATACCGTGGGAGAGCCACGCTTCAGCATGAATGGGCCGGCTCGGACGGAGTGATACCACGGCCTCACCGAAAACCGGTGTGAAATTCACCGAGTCAGTGAGGATACCGGAGATCCATACCCAACCCCTCCCCATCCCTCTCCCCATCCTCCAAAGGTCGGCAACGCACTTGTGACGCCTCTGGTGTTGCGGGTGTTCATGGGCGGCGGTAATCGCTTACCATCAGTTGATACAACTGATCGTTTGCCTACTATTCAATAAAAAAAAAACAGATATACAATAACGTTATAACATTGTTGGAAAGCATAAAATGTCCAAACCAGAAAAAACACAGTTATCGGGGGTTTTTTGGTCTCATTCCTCTTCAGTTAGCAAAGAAACATTTCATTTTGTCATCAACAATCTGTGTCTGTGTATTTTTGTAATTGTTTATAGTTTTGTGTACAAAAACGAAATCTGTAAATAAGTGAGTGTTTTTGTTTTGTTTGAAGATTTCAAGTTCTTTCATATTAAAATGTTTATTATCGAAAAGTATGAAAAATATATCTACTATTTTTTTTAATGGGTGTCGTAATAAGCGACTAAGGGAACAAATTACGTAGGACAAAATCACTGCAAAAAGGAAGCGTAAAGGGAGTCTATACTAATCGATGTTGCCAGCGTGGTTTAGTAAGCCAAAACCACCGATGTGAAATAGCGCTTGCGCTGTGTTTCATCGAGTGAGTGAGGATACCGGAGGCCCATACCCCAACCCCTCACTCATTCCCATCCCCCTGGCCATCATTTACAAATAAATATATTTCTACAATATGAGTAGAAGTTAATAAAAACATAAGAATAATATTATTATTTTTTGCTGCCACTACCTCTCTCACTACGTATCAATCTATGGAAAAAATTCAAACGAGTTTTACAAGTATTGTACAGTCCCCTAAAAGGGTCTGTATTGAGGGCTGCAGTCTATAGATAAGTATTTCATATACTGGCTGAATGGAGGCATGTATCAGTTAAACTGAAAGTTAGTATGTAGGTTCATGTACATGTGGAATGTTAAGCATTTGGATTCGCTCCTGTAGTTGCATTAGAGTGTATTTACACCGTTTTCTTTGACGAATTTTCGGCATGTTTTTGTTTTCACTTTTTTAGGCACTGGTCTCGCTCTAAAGGTGGTTTTAACTAGTTGTATATAAAAAGATGGTTCACACTTTACAAAAATATCAACTCCTTACAAAGTTATGAATATTTTTACTCGATTCGAAGGGTAATAGTTTTGGCAATATATATGTATGTTTGTATGTTCCACCGTTACACCGAAGCGCATAACTACTCAACCGATTTTAGTCAATGAGGAGACATTTTTCAAAATACTTTATGTAGTCGGATTATCGTTTAGAATAAGTTCTTCATTTAAATGAGACTATTTTTGAACATTACCAATTCGTATCAATTTTTAATAGGTTTTATTTCAAAATATAAAGAAGGCGACGATATTGTGTAACTAAAACATTTAGGGTTTGAAATGTTTGAGATGTGAAAATATCAACTGATTTTTGTTTTACAGATTTATGTTAGGTATTAACAATTTATAAACGTTATAAAACCGGGAATACTAGGCTACATGACAACAAAGAACAACAATAATAAGAATACAAGCAAAGAAAACGATGCCACTAAAGCATAGCAACGAGCACTTCAACCCCTCCCAGAAATCCACAAAGAAGAACATAATATAACAACACACAAAACACATCTCCCAATCCGGCCGGTCACCGTGGGAGAAAAAGACCGAAACCCTCCAGAGACAATTACCCCAAATAAGTTGGAACCTACATATGATAATTTATTCTACATTGGAACTTACAACGTAAATCGAGAACTATATCTATTTAGGAAAACATATTTCCCTCCAAAAACAAAACAATGACATAGAGGTCGATAGAAGAATAAAAACAACATGGAAAAAGTTTAGGAGTTTAAAAGAAATTTTAAAAAGTCAGATGCCTATAAAAATTAAAAGAAAGGTGATGGACTCATGTCTTCTACCAACGTTAACCTACGGCTCTCAGACTTGGAAGTTCACCGCAAGGATTAAAAATAAAATCAGGTCCTGCCAACGAGGTATGGAAAGAAGTATCACAAAAATTAGAAAACATCAAAAAATACGTCACACTATAATCAGACAAAAGACAGGTATAATTGATGCTCTCACCTATGCTCTAAAATTAAAATGGAGATGGGCAGGACACATAGCGAGAATGAGCGACGATCGCTGGACAATCCGCACTACGTCATGGCCAGGCCCAAAGGGTACCCGTAAAAGAGGAAGACCTATAACCAGGTGGGCGGAAGACATCTCACAAATAGCAGGCAAAGACTGGCTAACAGAAGCCAAAGATCGAGACCACTGGAGTTCTCTGGAGGAGGCCTTCACCCTCACAAAATGAGGGGTTCATGCATTTTTATTTTTATTTTTGTTTAATTTCATTAATTTTTTCAAACTTTTTTTCTTTTTTCTTTATTTAGTTTATAACGTTTAAATGTAATGTACCTAAGGCATGAAATAAAAGGCTTTTTTATTTTTATTTTTATTTTTTATTTATTTATTTATTATTAACAATTTAATTGAAATTTTGAATGCGATTGGCTTTGATTCGCAACAAATTTCAGTATTTCAATTACACCAGAAATAGGTGAATAAAAGGTTCGGACGCACTGACAACCTCATTCTCGTTTTGAAATCGGTTAACAATTACGATGTTTGAATCGTGATGTTTGTTTAACACATCACCTCCAACGCTTTCATAATTTACGTTTTCATTTGCACACTTCTGATCCTTGTAATAATATTTTCAAAGGATAATTTGAGGTGGGTCGCTCACCCGTCACACTCCATCGTTTGAAGTCGTGCCAAAGAAAGGTTTCAATTGTCACTTTAATACATATACTTTATGTATTATTAACTTCTTTGTTCACCCTTCGGGCCTGATACTTATTTAAGACTTAAGTATTTTTATAAAAACAGCCAAATTTTGTATACTTTAATATATAATATTCATAAAACCCAAATTTTCACAAGACTCGTCCCGTTCCCATCCCTGAAAACATTCTTGGTCGGTGTGAATACCGCCCGGGGTCAGTTGCGGTCATTATTTATATTTCCTGTCCGTACCGTGGGTTATTTTATGTACCTCGATATTTTATATCAGCGAGCTTGCGGCTGATCGAAGGATTTTATATTAAATTGTTTTCAACCACTGTATTTTTTAAGGACTGTTTATTGGAAAATCTAATTGGTGTGGAAAATAAAGGAAAGAATTAAAAAAAACGGAGTTTGAAATTGATTTTTTAATTTCTAATGTAGGATTTGGGGCTTTTTCTTAGATTTGAATTATGTAACGAAAGACATAGATAGCTCTATTGTTACATTATTAAATTTGAACTATTTTAAATAAATTGTAGCAACGGTTTCGCTCTACTTTCTCCTAATAAATTAAAAACTAGAATTCACTACCAGCACACGCGCTTACCTCCCACTACGATCCTGGGTTCTTTAAGCGAGGCGTGATAAGCATCTCACCAGCCAGTCATAGTGTGGGTCACCAAGCTGCTTTGTATCCTTTTGTATTCAGGATGGTGATCATCAGATTTAAATTCTACTCATGGTAGAAGCTTGAGAGTGTCACTAAGGCGGCCTCGCGGAAGCTAGGTATCCTTAACAGGGTGAGACGGTTCTCCTCGCCCGAGCATTTGTGTCTGCTTTACAAGACCCAGGTTCGCTCGTGCGTGGAGTACTGTTCTCATCTTTGCGATGGAGCCGCGCAGTATCTGTTCGACGCTCTCGACCGTTTGTAGCGGCGAGCCATCCGCATTGTCGGCAGTCCCCAGGCCACCGAGTCCCTTGAGCCTCTGCAGTTGCGTAGAGATATCGCCTCTATGGCAGCCCTCTATCGCCTTTATCATGGAGAGTCCTCTGAAGAGCTGTTCCAACTGGTCCCCCCTTCTCCCTTCCTTTACAGGACAACACGTGCCGGTCTCGGAAGACACCGCTTCAGAGTGGTAGACATACGCTCTCGTACTCACCGCTTCGGTTCTTCCTTCCTGTGCCGAGCGGTCAAAACCTGGAACTCACTACCTGCGTACGTGTTTCCCTCCCACTATGAACCCGGGTCCTTTAAGCGGAGCGTGAAAAAGCATCTCACTAGGCCGCCATAGTGTGAGTCACCATGCTGCATTGTCCCTATTAGCATTGAGGGTGGTGACCACCACTCCTGGATTCTGTTGTTCGTGCTTTCCATCAGGCAGAGCAGAGTCATTTTAGCAGATAAGACATAGAAAAAAAAAATGGTTACCTCCAGCCAAAGTGGACAAACAAATTCTTAAAAAAACATCTTTCGAGAATATCAAAATTAGTTACCAATCAACATTCATTACCATACCATACCATTCAACGTTTCTTTTGTGTTATGGTTCGTTGAACAGTACATTCAATTATTTATGGCCATACCTCCGTATATAGCCAGTTAATGGTTCAAGGAAAACGGTTCAGTTTACGGGAAGGCCAATGTTATCGATCTGTTGTGTACGACAGCCTACCTCTATTATGTGATTAGTGCTGAACGTCCCCTCGTATAAACTCGAATGTAGTTTTACTTATCCTTTTACACAGCTAAGGGTAAAGGAGGTTAATGTATTTAAGGAGAATGTATGTCACCGATGCCTAAACGCTCGTACAGATTTAAACGTATAAGGAAAATCAGGTACATTTTACAGGTTCTGTTATGTATCTATTCACACTAATATTATATATTCGAAAGTAACTCTACCTGCCTGTTTTTGTATTACGCTATCACGGCTATACCGCTGCACCAATTTTGCAAAATTTAATTAAAATCGATGCATTAGTTTAGCCGTAACAGCTTAATAAACGGGCAGACAGACTGAGTTACTTTCGAATTCGTAATATTTAAACCATTTATTTTGCTACAACATAGTACAACATACAATCTACAAAAAAAAAATCATGTAAACAATTGCATTGTGCAGCGAAGGCAACCAGCTCAGTTTATGCTATACTGAAGCACAGCACTGGTTTTCAGCTGGCCCCTGACATTTGCGCCAACAGTTGCGGATACAAGGAAACTCAAAGATAAAATGCAACACACCAAACATAAAATACATAAAGTTTAACACTATAAATACTATAGAGACGGGTGCGACAGACACAGTTCTGCTACAGTAATTTCTGTTGAGCAAGAAATTTTGTATGTAAATGATTTTTTAAGGTGATGATATTATTAGTACCGTACCGAGTATGGATTTATGAATAAAAAATACAGCCTAAGTTAAATATGAATATTTTTATGAGTAAATAATTCATATCACTTCAATCTCGGTTATTGTTATTTGGTTTATTTATATTACAAAACTTTTTAGTTGAAAAGTTACAAGTTCGCTGTAGGCTCTGATAGTTTTTTCAATATATGTAAAGTTGTTTAAGTGTTAAAACTTACTCGACTACGATTGAAACTTAAAGTCTCTTAAAGGTTAAATGATAGAAAGGGCAAATTTACGAATAAAGTATTGTTTTAAAATATACTTATTTTTAGATTACTTAAATGATTTGATTTGTTTATATGTAACATTTTACCTATTGCTTTTCTGCAATCTGTATAAGTGATTTCGTAAACCTGTAACGCAAGTGTGTAACAGGATTTCAATGTACCAAAGAGTGCGCACAGTATGTATGCGCAATGTAATTCTATATTTTATGAAAAAATTCGTAACGGTACCGTCATGATGTCATATATCTTACCGTGGAAGAGCCACGCTTCGAAATGGATGGGCCGGCTCCACCAGATTGATACCACGGCCTCACAGAAAACTGACGTGAAACAGCGCCTACGCTGTGTTTCACCTAGTGAGTGAGGATACCGGAGGCCCATACTCCAATCCCACCCCATCCCAAAGGCCGGCAACGCACTTGTGACTTCTCTGGTATTGCACGTGTTTATTAGCGGTGGTAATCGGTTACCAGCAGGCGATACGTCTGCTCGTTTGCCCCCTATAACATAAAAAACTTCAAGCACAGCAGTCGCATACGCTACCACTGCGCCACAGAGACAGTAAAATACATAAATATTCCTAAATAAAAATAACTCCATTGGGTTTCAGCGAATTCCACTTGATCAAATTAAAGTCCATATTGTGTTACGCACATTCCACATTTCACCCAACTAATAATACACTATACACAATATAAACCCTTGTAATAAAATGCCCTTAATGAGAACAATATCTTGAATAGTTTCACCAGAATGTTTAATAATGTTTAACGTAAACACAACATACTTATAGTTTTAATACCATTACATAAAGTCGAATGATGGTTGGAATTTTTAATATCCAGAACCAGATGACGGGGACAATATGACAATGGACGACATGTTCGGAATCTCTATTGTTGACGTTTTCAGTCTGACAAATACCGTACACAATATCAATACATATTAAACTTTAATCTCCGTCAACTAAGGTTTAAATTTATATAACACTGTTTATGTTATGTAAGATTTTGATTCAACTGTTTCCAAGAGCGAAGATTTTCAATGACACGTATTGTTGGGAACTCTTTAGTTATGGAGGTCCAATTATTGAATGATGATCATGCTTCTATTTGTACAAAATTGCTCAATAACATGTATATCATATAGGCCTTTGGCCGCAGTTTCATCCGCGTATATGTCGGTTATTGCAATAAAATACCTATCTCCTTCTTCAGAAATCATAGTATCATTATGCCAAATCTCATTGAAATCGGTGTAGTGGTTTAGCATTGAAAACGTAACAGACGGATAGACAGAAATACAGGTAGAGAGAAATAATTTTGAATTTATATTATTAGTATGTATATGGATTAGGGAGGTTAAATGACACTTGAGATCCACCAATTGTTATTCTGAGTTTAGGAGTTCTTTATATACAATTGAAAGAAATATTTGTAACGTCCCCTGAGATACTGCGTATCGATAATGTGTGAGCTGTTTTTCAAACAACGGGGAGGTATGAACTCCTTTGTCGCCTATTTAATAGTAAAACAACTTGGACGGTTGAATTATGCCTTAACTTAATAAAACCTATCTTTAATAATCTCTTTAAACTAAGGTATGTATGGAAAACAAATAAATAAATATCATTACTGCAATTAGAGGGAATGTTGAATCCGTAGTGGATAATTTAATTAAACGGGGCCCGCGAACTTTAAACTCGATACAAAACTTTATTCGACGCTGTGGTCATAAACATGTGACATACAGATATTCTCTTTAGACAGTAGTACCTAGATTAAAGAGTTTTGCTCGTTATTTTTCTTAGCAAATTTTCTAAAAATGAATTCTGGCTAGATCGATTTATGGCCCGAAACCGTTTACCAACTTACGCAACACCAGAGGCGTTAAAAGTGCGTTACCGGCCTTTAAGAAAGGAGTACGCTCTTTCATTGAAGGTTCGAAGGTCGTATTGGTCCAGGAACACCGCAGACGACAGCACATTTCACATTCGGATTGCATATAATAAAGGTATTAGATATGTACATGTTTTTAACATTGAAGCAAAAAGATGTGGTGTTATAAGTTTACCATGTGCTTTTTTTACATCAGTTCGTATTTACGTGGAATCACAATTACAATGAATAAATCGAGTAATTTTGATTTCGTATTTATTGACTTGATCGTATATTCTTAGCTATGATTCATGACAAATCTCTTTCTTCGTTCGGAGATGATTGGTTAATTCTTAACACGAAACGGATTCGAGTGTAATTTTAATTTCAGACCAGTCAATAGATTGAAATTTTTTCTCGACTTAAATATTTTCTATCAACCAAACTTTTGAATGTAATTTTGTTTTATGTGCACTACAAAAAATAAATCTTCTATATCTATAATATAAAAATGAATCGCTCAATGTGTTGGTAAGCGCATAACTCAACAACGCCTGGACCAATTTGGCCAATTCTTTTTTTAAATGTTCGTTAAAGTTCAAGGATGGTTTTTACGGCGGGGAAATTTCGAATAATGGCCGGAAAAGCCCTAAAAACCGCCCTTTTCTTTTTCCCATACAAACGTTTTCTAACTAAAACGTAAAGTCAATTTGAGCTTTATTGCTATTGTATAAAGTTCATATGTTACAAGCACTCACTGTTGTCTAAGCAATGTAGGTGTGTTCCTAAGGTCAATGAGTCAATTTGCACTTTATTACCGCTGTACAAAGTTCAAATTCAATCATATCTATCAAAACTGTGTGCGTATGTGCGTTGGAGTAGATAATCGTGGGATAGTCCATTTATCAAGAAAGGCTATAGGCTATATGTCATCACGCTAATACTAATAGGAGCGGAGCACCAATGAAGAATGTTTCAAAAACGGGGGAAAATTTTCACGCTACGGGCAATAGAAGACGCAAACGAGGTTGCGTGGGTCAGCTAGTAATAAAATAAAAATCTTTATTGATACAAAAGCCTTTCTTTGAACTGATTAAAATTAGGACATGTCTTGGTAAACTAAAGGTAATACGATTAATATAAACCTTGACTCCTAAACTAGGTAATCCTGTGACTTAGGAGGACTAAGTCACAGGACTATGAAACCGTGGAATATCAGTAAAATAATTGTTACGACAAATATAGCTCATCTATTGAGATGAGCTATATTAGTATACTAACTGACCCACGCAACCTCGTTTGCGTCTTATATTGCCCGTAGCGTGAAAATTTTCCCCCGTTTATGAAACATTCTTCATTGGTGCTTCGCTCCTATAACTAATAGCGCGATAATATATAGCCTATAGCCGTCCTCGATAAATGAACTATCCAAAACTGAAATATTTTTTTAAATCGGACTAGCGGTTCCTGAGATTATCGCGTTCAAACAAACAAACAAATAAACAGACAAACTCTTCAGCTTTATTATTAGTATAGATAGCTTTATATATATACATATAATATATTGATGTTGCACTACATTTTAATCTGTATGTATACACTTAGAGTTAGAGGTAGACATTGCAATCGAATTGAAAAGCGTCTCTTGTCATCAGTCATGCAGGCCCTCGTTAAACAAAGCGCAGAGTACCTTCTATACAAACTTCACAAGGGCGAAGCTTTATTTCACCTGAAAACTCTCGTAGTCCGATGATTTAATTGGCTTCTTGTTACATACAGGATACGTACCGCTGTAAATACTAATCTGGATCAGATAAATACATTCTACTATAATAAAAAAATGTTGCAGATTGAGGTCTAAGAACAACTTTGTAGATTTAGATTTACTGGCATATCTCTGTCACTTGAAATTTCCGACCAACATACATACGAGTATAGCTTTTCTTTATAACATCTATGTGTATGAAGGGATTTGCCCGTCGTGAAGTTATCATCATTGAATTGCCTTTAAAGTTCATCTGTTGGACATAGGCCTCTTTTCAAAAAGGAGACCGTAATAAAAAAAAAATATAGAATACGGAGCAAACGAGCATACGTATCACCTGATGGTAAGCGATTACCGTCAACCATGGAAACCTGTAACACCAGAAGCGTCACAAGTGCGTTGCCGGCCTTTAGGAGATGGGGGAATTGGGCCTCCGATATTCTCACTCACTCGGTGGAACACAACGCAAGCGCTATTTCACGCCGGTTTTCTGTAAGGCCGTAGTATCACTCCGGTCGAGCCGGACGTTTTACACGTTTGTCATTAAAGAATCATTCTAACTACAAAAAGATAAAAAAATGTATAGACACAAATGAAAATTTAATTATTAAGGTACTAATCTGTATTCGTTTGCTGTTTTGAAATAGGTTCCGCCTAATTTTAACCAACAGTATAATACTTGCCCCCAGAGGAGATTTCTAGAGATATTTCGCCTAACCTCCACCAGGGGAAAACGAAAATCGGTTGTAGTAAGTAAAATACAAATAAAGTTAAATGTGATCTAGAGACAAAGTTAAGTTTTTCTAACTTTAGTATTATGTTTTTGGAACTCAAGAAAAAAGAAAACCAAATATGTGTGTGTAGAAACTAATTTTAAATATCCATGCGTTGCTGGGAAAAGGGTTTTCAAGGTTAATTTACAATTAATTGCGAATGCTTTAATTGACATTTATTCTTAAGACAATGAATGCAATAAAATCTATGGTTGCCTTAACAGGAAAGATTATTAAAGTAAAATTATTTTATGTTAATCCTTTTTGAAAATCATAAATAGTTCTATTAAAACAACTTTGAATTTTATTAATTTAAACTTTTCGAATTTAAATATTAGGCTAATCTTTTTAATATCGTATTAGAGTCACGTAATCAGATAGTTCTACAGACGTTCTCTAAGTCAAATACATATTTTACCCTTTACAGAGGTCGTACTTCTCCGCTATAAAATTATTCTAGGTTTATTCAGAAATTAGTCATGTGTTCATAATTCATTTTAAGACCAAAGTTATTTTAGAACTTAACAAAGCTAATCATATGTGTAAATAAATAAATAAATATTTTCGGACATTTAACACACAACGCCATCTAGTCCCAAACTAAGCACAGCTTGTACTATGGGAACTAGACAACTGATATTAGTACATATATACTTTTTTTTTTGTAAATACATACATATTATATATAGAAAACACCCATACTCCGAAACAAATATTTGCAGATCATACAAACATTTGGTCCGACCCGGGAATCGAACCCGAGACCAGAGTTAAAACATTTTCTTTTTTTGCTGCGCAGTTATCAAAACATCAAATATACGTGGTTTACCTCTCAATTTACCTGTGATGTCCTTTATAATTCTTTAAAGCTCATTGCACCATCAACTACTGTCTCTCTGACACATTTTGTTCCATCCACAAGATGCCTGGAAGAGATTGCTTTCGGCAATATGGCCGCCCTTTGTACATCATACATTCAACACTTTCTGCACTCTCTTTTAAACTTGTAATGCGGTGTACATATAAAGAGGTTTCTATCTATGTATGTCCTAATTTTTTTGCCAGCGAGTATAAACTTTAAACAATGTTGCGGTATTTGTCTTCTATGGGCACAAAATTTTATTTATAGACGTTTTTGTTGGATATCTGTTGGAAATATATTAAGTATTCTTGCTAACAATATAGTCATATTCTAAGCGACTTTTATAAAGTTAAAAGTAATGTAAAGGTAATAAAAAGTATGAAAAAAAATTATCAGACTTTCACTTGGTTTTAATTTTTAAGTTTAAATTTTAATTTTAAATCCGCCCGAGACACAGATTCAATCTAGTTCAGGCAAATAACAATTAACGTACTATATTTATAAATTTAAGAATTTAATTGTAAATTATTGTACCTTTTAAAATAAATAAATGAATTTTCAAAAAAAAAAATGCTTTGATTCAAGATTTTTGTTTTGATACAAGCTCAAGGTCAAATCAACCTGCGATGTGTGAGTTCTCATTTAAATTAATGTTAGTAGTAGTTGTTATATTACGTTTTAACAAAAATGCCCTTTGCACCTCTATCAGTATAATCGATACTGTCTGTCCCCCTTTTAATTGAGAAATTAAAATAATAGAGAAACCCCCTGAAATTTGAGATATTTTGATTTCTGAGGAAGGACAAAGGCTACTTTTATCGTAATGACCGACATATCCGCGGGCAGAATCGCGTTCAAAAGCTAGTTACAATATATATCATTAATTGAATTGTTTTGATGACAACAATGATTGGGTTTAACGGACAACGAATAAAACGTTGCTGTATTGTTTGACATATTTGTAGAAATTTTAATGACAAGGATATATCTCAGAAGTGGGATTACCGACGACAAGATTTCGTAAGTAGGGTCGGTTGTCGAACAGTGAACCAACCAGATACAGTGAACCACCGTCATATTTCTGAAATCGCGACGATTGTTACTTGCTCAATCATGTCAAAACATTTGCCATGTACCCACTTCCCCTCTTCCGTAGTAAGCCGACGACCACGACTTGAGCGAAACATGTGATGTGTGCTTGTTTGTTTTTCGCCGAAAAAACGTACTATTTCCAAGTAAGTATCTCGATTTTTGTATTTTTTGTTTTTAACTAAGAGAGTAAAAGTTGTGTGGTGCAAATATTGTTATAGCTTTGGAAATATCATAAGCATATTGCATTCTAAAAATTTCAAACAAGACTTATTAATTTTTAGCTTTAAAGTTGAAAAGTACCTGAATTGAACAGTGAACCAGGTCTGCATATTACACAGTGAACCGATTCACTGTGTACCTTACGATCCTGGTACACTGTTTCTTGAAGTGTTTTCTTTTTGTTTTAGGATGCCAAGGCAAAAAGATAAAGAGCGGAAGATAGGAAAACATAAAAAAATGACATGATGTCAACTTTACGTATGGTAGAAAATGGGAACTCTGTTAGAACGGCAGCAAATGCTTGTAATATTTCATACCATAGATTGCGTCGTTATGTAAAAAAGAAAATAACATGGAACAGTGAAATCACAAAATTTGCCTAATGCTGCAGTTTCAGCAATTCTCGACTTCATGTAAAAGCAATAATCAAGAAATTCAAGATTCAACTTCTGTGACTGAAGTTTGACAAGACATGACGTTCAAATTTAAGTAACCTTCTAGATGCACTTTCTCGATCTGGGGTAACATCTATAACATCGTCTACGCAAACGTCTTATTAAATATTAATGCAATGTGAACTTGCCTTTGTTGAATATGGGATGATTAATTTTAAGTATTTTGATTTCATTATTTTAAGTGATAGGTAAATTAATGAAGACTGATAACTCTTGTTGGCAGAAATGTTTTATTTTTTTTCTTTTATTTTCTATGGTCAAATAAAAAGATGATTATTAAAGATTGTGTTTCTTTTCTACAAATAAGTGTCCCATCAATATAATTATATTGTGGTTCACTGTTGAAATAAGGGTGGTTCAGTGTAAACCATCCATAGTACACAGTGAGCCAAATTCATTTATTTTTTAAAACCTCTATACCGTCTTAATTAATTCTTTGATCTTTCTGTAGTCTATAACTAAGACACCTTATAAAATTACCTAAACGATGACACCTAAATCATGTTCTTATCTTTATTTTCTAACAAGATATATGACTTAGAAAAACAGCTGGTTCACTGTTCGACGACGCACCCTACTCGTTTATTATACCGACAATTTGCTACTTTTATCTACCTATTTAGTCTGGCTAAAAACTATTTGGTTTTGGTTATCGAAGTTATGTACATTTACCTCGTTAATTACGATAGTGTATTACGAGAGATTGCATAAAGACCTACCTAGATTTCAAAGCAAAATACCCACCTATTTAATTTGGTTAAAAATATTTGGTTCTGGTTATCAAAGATATGTATATTTACCTCGTTAATTACGATAGTGTATTACGAGAGGTTGCATAAATACCTATCTAGATTTCAAAGCAAAACCTTAGGCAATAAATCAGTGCAATCTCAATATAAAAAGGAATATTAATATACATACACTCTCACATACTTTCACATATATTGCTTTGCTATGACTAACAATTTAATAGTTTTAAGTTGTATCTTTTCTTCCTCTTTGGTGAGCCACTCTATGCAAATGTAAGAGATGTGTAATCTGAGAGAGCACTGGTACCCGTAACACAAGTTAGATCTTATCATGGGTACCAAAGTTCCACTGCCATTGTTTTTATTCCATATCAACATTTTTATGTCTGCATAAAATAGTGTTATTGTTCATCTTTGAATGAAATATATAAGTCCTAATACCTTAATTGTTTCTACCTACATTTATGCTTAAATTTTACTATCCTTCATAAATAATTATTTCATAAATGAAATAATCCATGGTCTGAGACAAATAAACATTTTCATTGTTAAATCCATCCAGTACTAAACGATCAGATTCACACAACTTGTTGTTACTTATTATCCTCTGCCGTCCTATTTATTTTTAATATATTATATTAGTGGATGGTTGAATTAAATAATAATTTTATTATTGCAACTATCCGACATGTATGCCTGCTTGTTCGAGAGTACACTGAAGTTTGTGCTAGTGGCACTAACATTTGCTTTATTTTCTGTTGAGTTTCAGAGCATGGACAATAGAGGTGGAACTCCAAAAACCCCACAACGAAATCGTTTAAACTCTAAGGAACACGGGGTAAGAAAGCGGCTCGAGGGTCGCAGCCGAAGCAGGGTTCGCGATGCTAGGCAACACTGGAAAACAGAAGAAGGTGGGCGTCCTTTTTTTGGGCGCGGGAGCTCCTGGGTCATGGTGGTGGATTAAAGATAATTATTGTATACTGTTGATTGGTACTAATTATATGTTATTGAAAGATAGATAAAGCATTGTTTGATTTGAAAGATAGAAAGTTTACATTTGTAAAATCAAATATTCTCTATACAATATCAATACAGTGTAACGTATACTCAACATTCAAGGTACCTGAAACGAAATTTACATTCCAACACGAAATAGTTGTGAATATTTTTCATAAATTAAAACGTGGCTCTCAAGTTGCCGTGTTGCAAAAAATATGAAATACTGACCTACTTCACTGACAGTACAAACCTCTTTAGCAAAGTAAATTATTTTCTGCCGAGTGCGGTGGATAAGATTATTTTTTTAATTCTTCAGTTTAAATAGGATTAGTGATATTTTTAACATCAGTCTTATATTCAAAGCCCTCTGCGATATATAACTATTTTATGATAATATTTGATATTGAAAACTGATACACGAGAATCATCCTACTAATATTACAAACGCGACAGTTCGTGAGTATCTTTGTTGCTCTTTCACGCAAAAACTACTGAATGGATTTTAATTAAACGTTTCAATAATATAGCTTAGACATCAGAATAACACATAGGCTACAATTTATACAGATACTAGCTTCGCCTCGCGGCATTGCACGCGGTTATTGTCGTACCGCGGGTAGCACCGCGGGGTTCAGTTAGTATAAAATAATTTAATATGATAGAATATTTGTGCGATAAATTAGATTTTTTTGATTTATTACCTACTAGCTTTTGTCTACAGCTCCGCCCGCGTTTTTGTCGATTACCGCGGTAAAAAGTAACTTATGTCCTTCATCAAGGTTAAATTCTCTTCATGTCATATTTCATTTAAATCGGTGAAGCGGCTTAACTTTTAGCCTTCATAAACAAAAACAAATAAAATTATTCTTAGAGTAAATACGACTGACGACGATTCTCCACAAACCACTCAGTCAAAAGCTTCTTAAAAAATAATATTTTCAGAATAAAAAGCTAGCGATGCCTTTTTATCTTGACCAGTTACATCAAATACCTTTTCCTATATACTCGACTGATTTGCTTTATTCACATTGGATAAAACCGTATGGCTCTGGCCAATTGAAAAAAGGGACAAGATGGGTATATCGCCTGCAAAAGCTGAGTATCGATGTTAATCGGATCTACTTAAGGATAGTACGCAAACAGACCGGTTGAAACGATTGAAACCGATCGATAGATACAATGATTAGATTGCATTCCCAATTGTGAAAGAATTTATTTTCTAAGAGAATCTGTTGGTTTTAGATTCAATTGTGACTGACTGAAATGACTGCCTGACTGAAAATGACTGCCTCGGTGGCGCAGTGGTAGTGAATGCGACTGCTGTGCTTGAGGTCTCGGGTTCAAATCCTGGGTCGGACCAAGTGTTTGTGTAATCTACAAATATTTGTTTCGGAGTTTGGTTGTTTTCTATGTATAATATGTATGTATTTACAAAATAAAGTATATATGTATTGTATTTCAGTTGTCTAGTACCCATAACACAAGCTCTGCTTAGCTTGGGACTAGATGGCGTTGTGAGTTAGATGTCCAGAATATTTATTATTATTATTTATTTATTTATTATTTATTTAATTACAAGAAGCTAGGTTTTATCACCGACTTCCTTAACACAACAATGCCAAGTTTATATATATTTCCTATATAACAGAACTGCAGATAGGTATGATTTAAATCATAACACGACCCGTGAAGTCCAGGTTAAGATTAATAAAATTATCAGTAGGTAACTTGAACTATCATAGTTTCCTGAAGGAGAAAATAGTAGCCACTAAAACTCATGACGTTAGCACACAACACACTCACATGCACACTATACACTCACATGCACACAATGCTCACACATACTACACTTGCATACTCTCACACATACATTTCGAAATTGATAATGCATTCACCATATTTTGTTAAAATACTACTACTAGTCTTATTGAAAATCGCCTTCGTTCGAAAACTGCGATACAGGCTTCGCCTAGTGTGGTTGCGAAAGGAGGCTAGACGGAAAAAATTAAGACGAAAAGTTGTAACGACACGAAAAAATTAAGACGAAAAGTTGTAACGACTATAGTAAGCTATTGTAAGCCGTGCGGCGGCATGTTTCTCTGTCTGTCTCTCTCTTCTCTTACAGAAAGCAAGCCAGATATTTTCGTTTCGTCTTTCTATTTCGAACTTCGTTCCATCCGGGGGTCCCTTGACACATCTCAAGTTTTTTTTTTACGCTTTCGTGCCTTAACTATTCAGCACATGATCATGCATTTTTGAATATCTATGTGTCTAAAACTACAGATAAAATATATGCAATTTATCCGGCCCGGAAAAGCAAAAATTTTCAACGATGAGAAGTACAAGTATTAAATACTTTTAATGCTCCCTCCGCTTATGAAGTTCAAAAACTATAGTAATGCTCAAGTTCAAAGGTGAAAAAGATTATCCTGTGGATAATATTTGGTTTTATAGAAAGGAACGCTGATAGACAACTACTGGCCGCGATACTAACTCTAAAACTGACCCAGTTCAACAATCAACCCGGTTTTGAGGTAATGTTTTTATTTCAGTTAAGTTTTTCTGGTGTAATAAACGAAAAGTCAGTCTGCGACTAACTAATTTGTTGTGTGATGACCTCCAGTAATCTAACTAACTACGTGAAATGCACTATCCGACCCATGTGTGTAAGGTTTTTTTCACACATGGGTAGGTCGATGATTGCGACAATTTTACTAATTTAGGTAGACTGACCCTATGCATAATTTGAATTTAAAACCCAAAGAGTGTTAGTGGTAAAGGAAGAATCCTCTGACCAGATGAGGTGAAAATGCCTGGCGGACCGCAGTTCAACGGTTAATGTTGGGATGTTGTATTTATGCCAATCGGCGCGAGAACTTCTATTGCGCGATTCATGATTAGTAGTATTGTGTACTCCGTAGTTCGTTGTATATTCGGTAGATGGCCCTGTAGTATGTTTTGCTGTGTGTGGAAGTATCCACAGGTGTTAGGCCCTCTAAATATCTTTTATTTAAAGTGAGGTATGTATAAGAGATGTCGTAATAATTTTTATTAAAATTAACGGGAAACCGCTTTACTTTTATCCCTTGAATCGCACAATAGGCACCATATTGTGCGTACGTCACGACAATTATTAGGTATATGTCGGTCATGTAACATATTAGTTGGCGTTGATTTCCCATCGGTCGTAAATCACTGCAACACAAGTTAACATAACGTAATTACAGTTTATTTAATGTTAGTGTATGATTGTAGTTGTGTGTGTGATGTAAATACTACATTTAGATAATTTTATACTGTCACTTTACTAAATCAAAGGTTTTATCCCAACTGACAACAACTACAGTCAAGAATATTAATAAAATAAGTTTTATATACACGCACTTGTGACGCTTTTGGTGTTGTGGGTGTCCATGGGCGGCGGTAATCGTTTACAATCAGGTGATGCGTCTGCAAAAAAAAGTGTCTTAAATATAAGTAATACGTACCTAAGTATGGATGGCTCCCAATAGCTATTAACAGTGAAACACAGCAAATAAGTCTATTAGATACGTAACGAGAACTCCTCGCAGCTGTGGTGGGTAGGAAGACGCATTACCACGCAGCTATACGTCAAGTTTGACGTTTATCCAATATAGTACGTGCCTCCTACGGCCTGATCTAATCGCCTTCTCTCTCCTATGTGTATTTATTCGTCAAACTGAGTAACAATATAGTCACAATTCGTTTACGTCAATACTGAATATGCTTTTGGAATTCTTAAGAATTAGGGCACAGGCTATCCAGCGAAAATACACTGTACTATGAATTGTATATTAAATGTTAGATTTTCAACTGTGCCTTACGAGGATTTTCTATTAAGAGGTCAAGCTCTATTGGTGTCAGACAGAACACTGTACTAACAAAGTGACTAGCGACTTTCGCAAGATTAATTTATTGGTATCGAAACAAGAATTCTCTAAAAAATAAAGTATTAGTTACTATGTATATATTTTTATTTATTAGCAAAAAGACGAAATAAGAGCTTAGGTACTTCAATGGGTACTTAGGTACTTAACTAAATATAAAACAACTACTTCAAGCCCTCTTATTTAAAAGATGCTGTTTAAGTGTTTTCATAAACAATTTTTGGTATCATATCGTAAAATAGACTCACTACATACTCTTATTAAAATTACAATTTGCTTGCATTGTTTGTTCGCTAAGATTTCTTAAACTACTAACGGGTTTTAAAACAGTTATAAGAAATGGATAGGGTGATTCAAGATAAAGAATTATGTACGTATATCTGCATATTATCGTAGACGAAATCCGAGAATTTCAAAGATTTCCTCTAGTCGCTAGTTATAATTAATGTAATAATCTATACTAATAATGAAGCTGAAGAGTTTGTTTGTTTGTTTGATTGAACGCGCTAATCACAGGAACCGCTGGTCCGATTTAAAAAATTCTTTAAGTGTTGGATAGTCCATTTATCGAGGAAGGCTATAGGCTATATATCATCACGCTACTACTAATAGGAGCGGAGCACTAATGAAGAATGTTTCAAAAACGGGGCAAAATTTTCACGCTACGGGCAATATAAGACGCAAACGAGGTTGCGTGGGTCAGCTAGTATTTAATATATGTATTTAGTGTAATTACGACATATGATTTCGTTCTCGGTAAGTTATGTGCTCCCTATAGGATATTAAGTATTGTGAGCGCGTTATTAGTAACATAAATGTTACTAAAAGCCCTATAAGCCAGATATCACAAACTTTTGAGGGTATTCCCCTGTGTCGTCCAATAACTTGCCTAGTTTAGTAGGACTAAAGTATTTACCTTTTCATTTTGTACTAAACATTTTCAGGCAAGTTTTGTAACTTTTGCGTTCCGTCGCACCAAACTTATATAAATGGAATTAATGCGCTTAATATATTAAATTCATACAAAATTGAACGTACGGAAATTCATTTTACGTAAGAATATTAATAGTTATACATTAAGCATGGCAGTTTTTTCATCACACTTAACAGGGAAGCAATCTTGGGGTTAGCATTATATATTTTTTTAATTTTTTTTCAAATCGGACCAGCGGTTCCTGAGAATAGCGCGTTCAAACAAACAAACAAACAAACAAACTCTTCAGCTTTATAATTAGTTTAGATTTAATTATAATTACTTTATATTTATTTACGTGACTGATACTGATTACTAACCCAGAGGTCATTGATTCGATTTCCACCCAGGTTAAATTTTTGTGTGATGAACACAATCATTTTTTCTATGTCTGGATGTATTTTATCTACACCTAATAGGTAAGTATTTGGAGATATATGAGTTTATCAGCCGTCTGGTACAGGCTTTATCTAACTTGAGATTAGACGGATCAAATACGTGAATTTTTTTTGACTAGTTAGAGATCAAACGTATACGTGAATTAATAAATAAATATTTCTAGACAGAGAGTTTAGTCATGCCAGCCGATGAATAACTTTTGTTGATTAGCTTTATTACGATTTATCTCAGTTTCTGATTTCCTTTATTAATATTATTCACATACAAAAATCAATAAAGAAGCCGCAATTTACGATAGATCTCAACTGCATTCATTCACAAACAAAACCACATTTACCTTTATATGTTTATCACCGCTCGCCGTCGAATTCAAAGCGATAAATCTAAAGGAATGAGTCGACCACTCGGCAAACCAAATATTTGTAAAGCGTTACGAGTCGATTTCGTCGCCTGTCGATGACAGGGGGCTGTTTTATGGCATTCTCAAAAGAGAGAATGGCTGTAAATCATGAACAGATTTTTCGGGGCGTCCTTAAGATGGCTATTTGGTTGGCTGTGTGATCGTAGCTTTATGGTCGTATATCTAGCTATATATACTTAATAGAGGTAGCCTTTCTACGACAGGGACATTTTATAGTTTAAAGTTTTTGTGAGAAATAGTCTTGTGGTTTAATATTTAGGAAAGGCTTTTAACGGACTTCAAAAGGAGTAGTTTCTAAAAGTATTAGTATATGTTTATAAGAGGCGTATCTCTATCAAAGATAATTAACGAAACAATGACTTTAGACCATCGTTCCGCACTATTTCCCCAAAGAAAATAATTTTCTAAATACATTTCAAAATTCAACTTTTCTTGTAAACCCACCAATCTACTGGTCAGAGGATTGCAAGAATTGTTTGTATGTACAGTCAAATTTTCTAGTTCATCATGAAACGCGATTCCTTTGAGAAAGTTATTCAGATTGGTAAGCTGAAGTCATGTTATTGCTTTGTTGCAATGCCTTTGGTGTTCATGGGCTGCGGTAATCGCTTACCATCAGGCGATACGTATGCTCGTTTGCCCACCCATACAAAAAAAATGTGTGCGTGTACTAGCGTACACTCGTAAGAAGTGAAACTTCTTTATGACGTTATTTTTCAAAAAATAAATATCATATGTCGACGTAAGGTATAACGACAAAAGACTTATAAACCAGCAATATTCGTGACAATTCTTATTTCAAGTGCAATAAAAATTAAGGAGCGAGACCTGAGTAAATATTTCGCGATCTGTGGTGTGAATGAAGTAAGTTTGTGGAATGTGATGTGTGTAGTTATTTACATTGTGGACTAAATAAAATAATATTGTTTGTAATGTGATATTTCATTGTAGTATTAATTTGGTTCTGTTTGTGTTTGAAAATGTTTTTTGTTTTATGTTACAAATTTGACGCGTAACGTAACGGATAAATATTACACGTAACGTAACGGATAAATGTTACGCGTAACGAGAAAATGTTACACTAAATTTTTTGACAATCCCGATAAAGAAGTTTCACTTCAAAAATCCTTCTTTTACTTTAAAAGGAATTTTGCTAATTCATCCATACATTTAAAGTTTGTTTGTTGAATATGGTTAAAGATTCATGTGTGGTTCGTTAATTAGGTATTGCACTCCTCTATTCATTTTAAACAACAAAGCTTAGAATGAAAGAGTTGTCTAATTTCTTTTGTCTTAAAAAAAATAAATAAATATTCTTGGTGCGTGATATTCTTTTTACTTTTAGGTAGAAAGTTTTGTATAAATGTAAAGTTATTAACTTTAAAATATTAACTGTGTTTCTCTCTGAAGTTCTCAACATCAATTCTTTGATTGTATCTAGCCAGGCATCATCAGGCTTTCTTTATATTGTCTGTGCTTCTACAAATTCATAGACAATTCAAAACATTTTAAAATTTCTTTGAAACAAGTATCAAAATAAATATGTTCAGTCATTTGGTGTAGAAACAGGGGAAAAGAAGTTATAGAATGGATCAGCAAGGCCAAAAACTGCTATAAGTCCATATTTTCCCAATATGGTGGCGCGAGTGGCAAATATTCGCAAAAACCACATCAAAATCTATAAGATTTCCAATATTCAAATTCCCAAAAAACGTTATAGATAAAACTACCACATAACTGAACTAGTATATAAGATTTAGAAAAAAATGGAATAAATGTTAAAAATACATGAGTGAGTAAAATCGAAGTCAATATTTGAACGAATTTCTCTATAAAGAAAAACCTCCCTTCTTTGAATTTTTGATAAGAAAGCCCCTCTATGAGTCGTGTATAATAAAATAAGATATTTTACTGTACACCGCTATACGCGATCTGTGCTCGGATTATTTGACTGCTTTTAATATTTACATATTTTATGATAAAAACCTTGTGGATATGTAATGCGATTTACAATATTTAGAAGTGTGTTTAACGTAGCTCTTGAATTCTATTTTCAAACATTGGTGCTTTCAAAAATGGAATTAGAAATATTTTTTATTATATTATACCTTTAATAAAAACGATATTACCATACTTTTTAGGTTTTGAATTTAGTAGATAGTTTTAAATATTTTAACTGCTATTTTATAATAATATTTTTTATATTGGAATAGACAGTGTTGAAATAAATTTGAAACCTGCTTTCTGTGATAAACTACAACCTGAATTACAAGAGATAGTGTGTAGATGGTGTCACAAATTTTGTTACATCAACTATCCAATAAAAATGTGTGTGCATGTGTGTGCAATTGTGTGTGAGTGTGTAGGTCTGTGTGTTTATTGCAATAAGGTTTCGGTTTGTGTGTAGTGTAGTGTAAGTGGCCATGATTTAATTTTGATTTTCACTTTGTGTTACCAGCGAATTAATGACTAAAGTTTTTTTTTTAAATTAAGCACGAGTGGATTTCAGTGTTACCGTCTTGCTTGTGCAGTTATTCTATGCTACAGTTATTTATTTTTTGCCAAGAATACGATGTTTATGACATACTCTTTATTCATTGATTTATTTTATATAAGCCTAGTGACCCAACCCGGCTTCGTGCGGAAGTCTTTAAGATTATCGGCTTTCCTCTACTACATATAATAAGCATGTACAATATCTCTGTATTTGTAATATTTCTTTTGAATTATTAAATTTATTGCTGTAAACTGCATTGTAATCTATTAAGTAGTTTAAATGATCTAAAGTCTAAACGAATATACTGTGGAAGTGATTGCATTTTATAATATGTAAAACTTTTGATACAAATAATTTTTCAGTTTATTTTACTAAATCAGTCATCTTCCTAGCCTTTATTATTCCCAAAATTATTTGGGGTCGGCTACTAGTTCAACCGGTTTTGCCTGAATATTAGTTTTTACACGGAGCGACTGGCATCTGAACTCCGCAATCCTGAGGGTGAACTGAATTTGCTGGTTGAAAAAGTTGTCAAAGTATATTTTTAGGGAACTGACTTCCCAATAACGATTGCTATAGATTTTTCAGACAACCGGGACCGATGGCTTAATGTGCTCTTCGAAGCACGGGCGAGAAACACCGCCATCTTCCATACTCCGGGTTACTTTTCTTGTAAGATAAACCCATTAGCAGTCAGTCAGTCAGACCCGAGAATCGAACCCAAGACTTCTTGATCTGCAGTCGTTTACGCTAATCACTAGACCAACGAGGCAGTTATTGTGCTAAATCAGTACTCTTGAAAAGTAATATCATTTCTATTTGTTTTGCTAATTCGTTTGCACTATGGAGTATTGGCAGCTGCCATTCTATGCAAAAAATGGTGATATGTTTGCATATGTGATTTTTGATTTAGAGATTTTTGCTGTCCCGTTCTGTCTGAAAAATTATTTTACAATTATATATTGACTGTTGCTACGGTAGTAAATAAACTTCTTGCCTGATGATTTCCGTGCAATTCTTCATTTTGCTATTGCTATATTACAAAAGAGGTTTAATATATTTGTTTTATAGCTGTTGAGTATAACAATACAAGAGTATAATCGTGTGCCATTCATGTATGTAATCAGGAGAACAGTTGCAACAATCTCCGATATTACATTGTCCAAGTATTGTACAGAGTAAGCTAAAAATGTAGAGATTAATTATTAAATAAATAAAGGAGGTACTGGTATAAAGTTGTCCCATTTACTATCCTATCGGTAGCAACATAAATATTGTGCTGTAGACAGTGGCCGTGGGTTTTATTAACAATGTTTAACATGCTTTAGAATTCCTTAAATTAACTTTCTTCCTTCCTTACATTGGATCATTCCTAATTTTTGGCATAAATATATTGACTCGAGTATAAGTGAGTAACCTGGATAAAAGAATTCGGCAATTAATTTCTTATACCTTTTGTGGTGGCCTTTCAATAATCGTAGTGGTTTTTACGGAATTGGAGGCAAACGAGCAGATGTATCACCTAATGGTAAGCTATTACCGCCACCCATTGCAACACCAGAGGCGTCACAAGTGCATATTCGGCCTTTGAGGGATGGGGAGGGGGAGGGGGAGGGGTTAGGGTATGGGCCTCCGGTATCCTCACTCACTCGGTGAAACACAGTGCAAGCGCTATTTACACCGGGTTTCTGTGAGGACGTGGTATTACTCCGGTTGAGTCGGCCCATTCATGCCGGAGCGTGGCTCTCCACTTTTCATCATAGTATCAGATTTTAGTAGTTCACTGCTTGTCAGCTACAAATAATTCAAATGGAGGTTTTGGCCTACCATACCACCATAGCTTCACAGAAAACTAGTGTTGAGCAATTCTTTCTTCCATTATTTTTTACCAAAAAACCTCCTCCTTCTGAATTTTGGAAGAAATCCAAAGAGTGGCAACGCACTTGTGGCAGATACTGTAGCCAGCTATAATTACTAACTACCATCAGATTATTCATCTGTTTATTTGCCCTTCTATAAAATAAACAAGGAGATCTGAAACAAATCGCAATTTAATCATACCTCTGTGTTTGTAAACTATTCTGTATGTGCATCGATCGTAGTCCGGTTCGTTGATGTTTCATGGGCAATTTACAGTGTGCCCCCTCGTTGTACAATATTGTAGCTTGCCTGTACATGAATGTCACATGGATTATGGTGTAGCAGCTAGGGGACTAAGCTTTGTAATGAAGCCTTTGTAGGAAGCTCAATGGTTTACCTTGTTTTTAGAACGTTCTGGACGCAATACTACAGAAAGGTGTTTGAAATAGGAATGTTTGTATTGGCAGGCGGGAGAATTTTCGATTCTGAATTTCAAATTTGGAAAAGGCGATACCTACTTCTTCACATATTTGAATTTAGCATTAAAAATGTTATCATAGAGGTCGGCATTACATAGTTTCTTTTTATTTTTAGGTTCAAACTGTTTTACTCAATTGATTTTAGTTTATTCTAAGCTTACTAAACAAAGTTTATTTTTTAAAGCTTACGTATTTTATTAATAACAATTCACAACTGCAAGTGATTGAAAAATGTAAATTTTAATGATAAATGGTAAATAAGATGCTCCACATGGTGTTTTACTTAGCAATAAATCATTTCGATAAGGTTTAGTACTAGTTTAGTTATAATGTTCGTCAGTATTTCGCTTTTATGTTTCTGACTACACTCTTCGGGCAATAATTTACTATGTACATAAGAAAATTAAAAAAAAAATACATAAAATCCATACTGATTATGTAAATGTTTTTCTAACTTTATCTGGCAACAAAATTCAAATAAAAATATCACACGCTCACCACAGGCTATAAATATAAAATGCATTTTTTTAACAAAAGAAGCTCTGTGGAGTTTACCAGGGTTGACAACACATCAATGACAACTCTTTTGTTTTGAAAGCCCGCGTTGTGTCAAGTTACTATGTATTTTAAGAACCTGTTACCTTACTCCTAACACTGTTTTGTTAGGCGTATTTTATTTTACATCATATGATGAATGTTGTGTGTACCTGTAATGGGCATGCGTACTAGATAATATTATTGTTTTTTAAAAAGTGTATCGCATGTGTGCTGTTGATATAACTAAATAAATAAATAAAAAAAATGGTCAAACGAGTAGACAGGTCACCTAATGGAAAGCTTATAATGCTATCAATGTTTATCACAAGGATCTGGGTGACCGAGCTTTCCTCGGATTTTTTTTAGGTACATAGGCTATATCGATTTATCGCCCCCGAAACCCTGGCATTCTAAATAACCTGAATATCATTGAAGCCGTTTCCCAGAATCAGATTATAATATATGTATAATACCTGAATTGCTCGTTTAAAGGTATAAGATAATATAAATTTATGAATCATACATTGGTTTACAAAAACCAGTAAAAATCGACATGCTCCATAGTGCGACGGGGTCTCTAATCCACTACTCAAACCCTACAACAATACACAATAAACCAATTCACTTGGCACACGTGCTAGGTTCACATTTACTTGCATTAGCGTAGATAAAATTTTCCATAATCCATAGTATCAATATCCTCACACTTCTCGCGGTTGTCTGATCCCAAACTACGAAAATCCTATACTATGTTAGACTAATTATACATCCATTCAGACTTTAGATAAATTGCATCCAGATTTAGAACAAATGATCGTATCCATCAGACAAAGTTCTGTACTGGGTATCGAACCTACGACCTGTGATAAGCAGTCAAGATCACTAACCACTAAAGCAGCAGGCCTTTTAGGGTCACTTGTGACACAAGAATCGCACTAGGGTGGGGGTGGGGGGAATAGTCGAGAATTCCTTCAGTAAACCTTCATTTCCTCGAGTGAGTGACTCGGGGAAATAATGGTTTCCTGGCGTACCGTAGCATGGCTCTCCTCGGGTTAAATTAAGTGTTCACACAATAGGGTAGATAACACCTTAGTCAAATTAGCTACTTTTTATCATCTGTCAAAACGATAACTTTGTATTAAAATGGTACCAAATACAAACTTGTGACGTCACTGTTTTTTGTGTTGTGTGTTGTTGTTGTGACGTCACAAAATTGTTTAGACTACTCAGTTGAGCAATATATTTCAACGTGTAATTGATTAAAATTTGTAATAGAAATGAAAAGTTGTAATATTTAGCTATATTTTTCGAGATGTTTTGTAATATTCGTTCTGATGAAGTAGACGTCGATATTTATTTACGATACAGTCATCTATCCTATTCTAGTGATATAGGAAAGTGGTAGATATTAATAACATCATATAATGTTAGTAAGTTTCAATAGATTCTAACGCGATTTTGCTTTGGAAATTTGTGACAATTTTGGTGCGGAAATGCTCTCGATAGATACCACTGACTGGTGGCTATGTCGGACTTAAACCGTCTAAAAATCGCACACCGTCTCGGGTACTAGAAGACGATGAACCACCCGACGAGGTGCACACTCGAAAAGAAATCCCTGGAACCCCGACGTACCTCGAACCACCTTCGATTTGTAGATGGTCCCCTCTTCTGTCTGCTGTGTAGGAACTTTGTGAGCTTGCTACCCCGGCCTGCTTCTGACAGGGTAACAGGTGGACTCACCTGTCACCACCAGGCTTGTGCTTATAGGGGACAGAGATCGTTTTGCGATCTCCGGCGTCCAAGTCGTCTGCGGTACAAGGCCCATTCACAAGCCTAGCACTTTAATGTGATACTTATGACCGCCAGATATTAACTACCTCGTTGGTCTAGCGGTAAGCGTAAGTGACTGCCGTTCAAGAGGTCTCGGGTTCGATTCCTGGGTCGGACTGCTGTTAGGATTTTCTTACAAGAAATTCTTAATAGAAGCCAGGTGTATGGAAGATGGCGGTGTTTCCCGCCCGTGCCTCGGAGAGCACGTTAATCTGTCAGTCCATAGTTTGTGCAGGTGGATATTATTGAACTCGTCTCTGCGTAGATATAATTAATACCAAACATAAAAAAAACAGTCCAATTGAGAACGTACTCCTTTCTAAAGTCGGTTAAAAATAGTTTTTTTATCATATAGTCGAATTAATCAGTCATTAGAGTAATTGGTCTATATAAAAATAATATACAAACAACGGGATGCAATTAGTAATAAAGTGTCTGGTAAGCTGGCGAGTAGCCAACGGGTCCGACCGACTGCTTCTGCCAATTGTGGTGAACAAGTGTGGTGTATTATGTGAGCACTACATTATCTTTCAACATCATCTTGATAAAATAAACTTGGTTGTATATTTTACTACAAATTTATTACTTAACTGACTGTTGCTGATGGCGGGGTATATCGGTAATCGCGGTGAAGTAGCCTATGTCTTTTCTCAAGAATCAAAATGCCTCCATGGTAAATTTCATTGAAATCGATGCAGCGGTTTAGTGTTGAAAGCATGACAGATAGATAGAAAGTATGAATTAATATTATAAATTCGAATATGAGCGGCGCTCATAGCCCGGTTCCACTCGGTGATTAGAAACAATCACCGAGGGTAAGAAGCGACGGCGCGGTTAGTACCTGGATGGGTGATCTACGGTGGCATGATACCACGAGAGTCTCCGTGATTCGGAGGTCACGTTAAGCAGTAGGTCCCGGTTGTTATCATAGGATATCGGTCGTGAAGCATAGTTGAAGGCCTATGGGCGGCTTAAAAACATCCAACGGTAAGGCTAAGTAGCCACAACGTTATTTTGCCAGTCCTCAACCCACACTCGGCCAAGGTGGGGACGCATGGCCTTAACCCTCTCCTGAGAGAAGACCCGAGCCCAGCAGTGGAACGTTATGGGCTGTTGATGATGTTGATGATGAAGTATGAATTGAATTACCTTCATTCATTCAATTTCAAAGTACATGAAACTAACGGTAATGTAATTACTGCGCTGCATTAAATCCGTCTTTGATTTACTGCAATGAATATAAGTTTCCTCTATTTATGAAGTTAAGTACATAATTTAATTGATAATAATAAATTAAATATACATGACATTATTAAATTATAAACAGATGTTGTGACAGTAATATGAGCGATATATATACCGAATGCATCAAGAAGCAAATTATGTGATGAAGATGTCGACATCTATACTAATATTATAAAGAGGAAAACTTTGTTTTTATGTTTGTTTGTTTGTAATGAATAGGCTCAAAAACTACTGAACCGACTTTAAAAATTTTTTCACCATTCGAAAGCTACATTATCCACGAGTAACATAGGCTATATTTTATTTTGGAAAAAAATAGGGTTCCGTAAGATATTTGTGTTTTTCGGACACAGGGTGTAAAAATCAACCAGAAAAGTTACTTATTTTGCGAAAATTTTCATGCTACGGCCTATATAAGACGCAAACGAGGTTGCGTGGGTCAGCTAGTGTTGAATAAAATTGTATAGGTAAATGAGTGTTATTTACTCCTCTGCCTACTCTTTCTAGTTAATAGGTGTAAGTGAATATATGCATAACTTGAGCTTTAAATAGTATACTCTCGATGTCTGTGAGAGCTGGCTACGAAATCGAAGATATCTTACTTTATCATAAACTAGCTGACCCACGCAGCCTCGTTTACGTAGCGTAATAACTTCCCCCGTTTTTGTAACATTCTTCACTGATTCTATGCTCGAAAAACATTTTTCTATTTATTTATTCGCCTATAAACCTTACCTGGACTACGAAAAGTATATTAAAACCAAAATCAGTAAATCGGCAGAGCCGTTCTCGATTTTTAACAGACTAACAAACAGCAATTCATTTTTAACACCCGACGCAAAAACCAGGGTGTTATAAGTTTGACGTGTCTGTCTGTCTGTTTGTCTGTCTGTCTGTGGCACCGTAGCTCGCGAACGGATGAAGCAATTTCAATTTAGATTTTATAAATATATAGATAAATATAAAAATTCACACCCAAAATGTACCTCGTAAGTACCAAACAACACTAGTGTCAAATGTCACAGATATAAGGCTATATATTAAGGAATATAGTAATAATTACATTGCGGTATGATAAAGGATAGAATAGGATTAAATTACGCAGTGTGGCCAGACACATAAAATATGATATTGTAGTGGACTGGCCCAATGCCAAACTAGGATTTTATCATCAGCAATAAAACGTACTCCTACCTAATAATTTATTAATAATACTAATAATTTGGGAAAGTCGTAGCTAAGAAACAAATAAAAAACACACATAACAATGTAATGTAAAAACTTTTTTGAGACTTTAAGAAGTGTGATATATAATACTAGCTATAGTGCGCGGCTCCGCCAGCTTGTTTGTTGGTTATTGCAGCAAAGAGTAGCCTATGTCCTTCCTAAAGAATCAAAGTATCTCCATGCCAAATTTCATTCAAATCGGTGCAGCAGTTTGGCTGTAAAAGGTATGGATTCTTGTGAATCTGATCAAACATAAAAACAAAATTGTGTAGTAATTTAAATATGTTTTGCGATACTGTATTTTCATAGAACCTAATACATAAAGTGTTGTAAGATCCGACTTTAGGAGTAAACTATGCAGGTAAATATCACTGAAAAGGGAAGTTAAAATTTGAAACAACCAACTGATCTGGCGAGCGTTGTATAGTAGGCCACAACCACTTTTCGAAGGAGTAGCATAATTGCTGCAGTGGACTGCTAAAGTCTATAATGTATTATGTGTCGATTCTCAAAGATTCAACTCTGTAATACTTTATACTATTTTTTGGTTCAATCATTGTTATATTATAAATTATTCTCCCCTAACTGTCCAGCGCCAAGCTAAGAGCAGAATAAATTGTATATGTAATAATGTATGAGAGATTAGATTAGGTGCAAGCAGAGCCAGACACATAAAACACGTTCGAACTGTTGCGGCTGGAAAAAAGCCACTGCACTATTCACTTGCCATTGAATTGTGATATTAAAATTTGTTGTCTGTAAGAGTAATTGAGTTGTATTTTGCCGACATTTTCTTTTTATAGTTAGTTAAAAATTCAAGTCTAAATCCATTCGTTAGTCTCAATGTCTAGTGTGTTTAAACTATTTTAAGGGTATCTGAAAAAAAAAATGAATAAACAATTTAATTTAGATATATTAAAAAACTTTGTACACTTAATAAATGTTAATTAATATTCGGTATGATTCTTTAGTCTGCTCATTGTTGGAGATTTATCTTCTATTAGTAAAAATGAATTATATTTGAAGTGCAAAAAAACTTATAGGCAGCTGTAGTCACATTCCTTCTTTGAGCTGTTTAAAAAGAAACTATTTTAGGGTTTTCAAAACGTAATCATATAGTTTTAAAAAAAATCGACTATTCCGTTGTCATAATAACATCAATTTTTATTCGATTACGGTGAAGCCAAAAGGAAGGGGAAACATTTAGGTAGTCTATACACTCGTATATATTTGTACAGTCAACTGTAGCACCTAATCACTTCAATAACTGAAGTGATTTTATTGAATGAAGTGTCAATAGATTTGTAATAATAGCTCGATCGAAACAGGCTATATAAATTTTATCGTAAGTTGTTAACGTAAGTGGATTATAGTTTTTATATTTTGTTTCTTTTTTTTTTCTCCTACCAAGATAAATAAGAAGCACAGCTCTATTTAAATGGTTAATGAAGTGATTTGTACCGGTCTTTGAATGTACATGTTACGTGTACGTTGAGCTTCATTCTACCAGGAAGGATAAGTAAAATTTAGATTAATAGGAAGGGAATCCAGATATTTTTTTTTTTTTTTTTTTTTATTGAATTGGAGGCAAACGAGCAGACGCATCACCTGATGGTAAGCGATTACCGCCGCCCATTGACACCTGCAACACCAAAAGCGTCACAAGTGCGTTGCCGACCTTTGGGGGATGGGGAGAGGGGATGGGGGAGGGGTTGGGGTATGGGCCTCCGGTATCCTCACTCACTCGGTGAAACACAGCGCAAGCGCTATTTCACACCGGTTTTCTGTGAGGCCGTGGTATCACTCCGGTCGAGCCGGCCCATTTATGCCGAAGCGCGGCTCTCCCACGGTGAAATATAAATAATATTTGGTCGCAAATAGGAAAGGTCCGTGTATAGTGGCCGGTTTGAGGAAAATTGCCGTCGATAACATGGAGAAGTTGCAAAGAAGCAAATAGCCTAATACAAATCAGAACCTTTCAATCAGTTTACTAAAGGCTGATTTATATTGGGTAAGTTTTCAGTGTTAATTTAGTATAAACTGAAAATCAAGGAGCTTTATCTATCTTAAACTAATTAATTTAGTCATTTTGAGAAGTATTTAAGGTCTGTTTCTTTTAAAACGACAACTTCTGTATTAAGAATATGCATCCTGTGACGCAGAGGGCTCTACGAACCTACATAAAACGGACACAAAGAACACCCAGACTCAGAACAACAATTTGCGCATCATACAAAGTTTTATTCCATGTCGGATTAGAATTCACAACGTGGCGACCACTTAAATCACTGAGCCAATCGTGCAGTCAAATATATACATGTAATATTACAATAACAATAATTTACCAGAAAAAAAAAACTATAGGTAACCCAATTATATTATATTATATTCCCGGACCAATACGATCTTCAAACCTTCAAGAGAAAAGCGTACTCCTTCCTAAAAGGCCGGCAACGCACTTGTAACGCCTCTGGTGTTGCGGGTGTCCATGGGCGGCGGTAATCGCTTACCATCAGGCGATAGATCTGCTCGTTTGCCCGCTATATAATAAAAAAAAAATTGTGTATAAACTTTTGATAAAACTAATATAGTGTATGTCACCTGTATATTGACAACACATTGGTTCAGATTCAGATGCTACGGTGAAACATACAAACATACATAGTATCATGCTTCCTTTTGACTTCATCGTAATCGAGTAACACGCACGGGCCGGCTCGACTGGGGCGGTAATACCCTCGCACAGAAGATCAACGTAAAATGACAGCGTTTGTGATGGCCGGAGGCCCGAGGCAGGAGCATCACAATGACGCGATTGACTTGTCTGCATTCGCAATGTGTATGGTGATTCTGCTTTCCATCAGGCAGAGTGGACCGTAATCCCAAAAATCGCCTATAGAAACGTGGTGGGAAATGAAACACACGTCCAAGCGAAGATATTTTTTATTGATGTAGACGTCATTTATATAATAGTCCGTAGATCTTAACATCGTGATACAGAAAATCGATATAACGCCATCTATCGAACTCAAACATAAACATTGTACACTATTTATATTGAACACAGAGAGAGTCATATTGGCAGGGTCATACATTAAAAAAAACTTCCAATAAATAAACTTAAGTTTAGTTATTTACATCTTTAAGAAATGAGCCTTATATGAATACACCTTTACCATGTTCTTAGGATATTTTACGGACGTATCCTTGGGCTAACCGGTAAATTGGGTACATTAGGGGTCGTAATAATACCTGTTACTTACACCTATATACCTACATAATATTATACGTGTATCTTTTATATATTTAAAAAGGTTAAGCGATTACATAACATAAAACCTTTATCGAGGGATAACAATTAATGATAGTGATAACACTAATATGAAATAAGTATAGATAAAATAGCAAACCACCCTCTCTTCATGGGAAATGTAATAAAGCCTATATTACCCCGAGAAGATGCGTGGCTTATTTTTTTCCGTCTTTTTTTTATCTGATGGTAAGAGATTACCGCCGCCCATGGACACCCGCAACACCAGAGGCGTCACAAGTGCGTTGCTGACCTTTGGAGAATGGGGAGGGGGATGGGGAGGGGTTGGGGTATTGGCCTCCGGTATCCTCACTCACTGGGTGAAACACAGTGCAAGCACTATTTCACACCGGTTTTCTGTGAAGACCACGGCTTCATTACGGTCGAGCCGGCTGAAGAAGCGTGGCTCTCCTACGGTATAAAACAAATATCGTCATATTTTAGCCAATATACATCAACAATTTAACAAATTATATACGAAAACCTTCCTCAAGAATTACTCTAACTATTTATAAAACCCGCATCAATATTTGTGCAGAAGCTCATTAGTTTATCGTGAATAAACAGACAGACGCGGAGGAACTTTGTTTTATAATACGTAGTGACTAAGTGATTATGTATAAACTGCACGTATGTACATAAATCCACTGCTACAGTGCTGCTAAGTCAATTGGAAGAGAATGCAACATCGTCTAACATATGGATGGTTAACCTAACTGCAATCATACCTATGAAAGTGAATGGCTTTGAAGGAATAAGCTAACTTAAACTTTGGTGTAAAAAATATTCAGGAATGAAGCAACCTTGTCCTCATTCCTATATAGGAGAAATCATTTTGTAAAGAGCATGATCATTTAGATCATAGATATATTTATGTAGGATTATCCGCAGTCCGGTTCCGATGCAGCCATTGCATAGTCTCTGGTGAGTTTGTCTCTACTGAGTTTGGGATCAAACGACCGTTTGCTAGATAAACATTTCAGACACGATCATCTAATTTATTTGCAGCATGTATTATAGGTATATTGTAATTATATATTCTTCTTCGTCTGGTCTTTTCCCGTTTCTAATCGGGGTCGGCTCTCCTTATCCTTCTTCTCCAGAGACATCTGTTCTGGGTCGTCGTAGGGTCCACATCCATGTAGATCGGGGTCTGCCACGTCTTCTTGGTCCCGACTCCAGTTGATATTGTTATTATATATTACTAAATTATATGAAATAAAATATAGTTTATCGTTTCTTACTAGCTGTGAGTTGAAGCAACTAATACTAGAATAAACACGTTTTAATCTAATGATTAACTTAACGTCAACGGGGATTAAGAGCTAGCAAGTTTCGTCTCGGAGCGGAGAATACTGTAGGCTTGATGGGTTCTGAGAAATCTATGCCGTAATCTTCGAGTTGGTTTACTTGAGGCCTTGTACTAGTAACTACAAGTTGGTTTAGTTTTTACCTGACCCTGGAGCTTGAAAATAAATAGTTTCAGATCGCTGATACCTATTTTAATCCATACTAATATTTATGAAAAAACTAGCTAAACCCCGCGGTGCTATCCGCGGTACGACCATAACCGCGGGCATCGCCGCGAGGTGAAGCTATCTATCTATCTATTTATCTATCATTATACATTGTAGCCTATATGTTATTCTGATGTATAAGCTATATTATTGTAGAGTTTCATCAAAATCCATTCGGTAGTTTTTGCGTGAAAGAGCACCAAACATACTCACAAACTTTCGCGTTTATAATATTAGTAGGATTTATAAACTTGAAAGTAACTTTGTCTGTCTGTTATACTTTCCGATTAAACAGTTGTTTCGATATCAATGGAATTTGGCATGGAGATACTTTGGTTCTTGAGAAAGGATGTAGATCACTCAATACCGACAAGAATCGACATTCACCTGGGTGAAGCAGGCATGTGTTACAATATTATGTTTCATATTCTGTCCGATGGAAAGCCAAGATCAAGATAAGAAACAAAACTATCTATACAGCATTTCATACAATTATACAAATTATTGGTTCCCAGTTCAAATAAAAAATTAAAACAAGAAAATAAAATATCTAAGTCCCGTAAAACAAAACTTAATACTTTGTTAAGAGAAATAATTATCAAGTAAAATATACAAATTAAGAAAAATGTTGTGTTCAACAAACCGCAAAGAAAACAAAATAAATCCGGATAATGAACGAAAGATTAAAATATGTTCAGTTCATTATGACAGCTAAGTGTGCATCCGGATTACATTAAGTCGCAGCAAACAAATGTCAGTGGCGTGGCGTAAGTTTTAATTGCCTTCGCGGATCGCAGACGGGGCCTTAATTAAAATATTACTTTGGAGACAAAGAGAAATGCCGAAAAGATTAGCGGTTTCTTCGGTAAGAGTGCCCGGTGCGGTAGAAACATTCAATCCTGTTTCGATTAACGAATACGTAAGTAAATAATTTTAAAAATCTGCATCTTTTGAGTCATATTCGGTTTATATTGTTATGAGCGCTATGTTATTTATCCTATATAAACACATATTAAAAAGAGGGTGAAAATCGATTAATTAGTTTAGATTAGTAGTTTAAGTCAAACAATGAAATGAAAACCGACATATTTTACAGGCCAAAGAGATTGGATGTAGGTATGTATGACAAAAATTAAATTATTCGCCATGTGCATATTGAAAAATTTGCTCTATTAAATAAATAATATACTGCCTTATTCTTTTATTAGAAATAAGATTTTTTAAAATTATATTTTGGACATCTAAAACACAACGCCACCTAGTCCCAAGTTAAGCATAGCTTATGTTATAGGTACTATACAACTGATATAAATACATATACCTATACTTTTTTTGTAAATACATACTTATTATACAAAGGAAACACCCAAACTCCGAAACAAATATTTGTAGATCACACAAATATTTGGTCCGACCTCAAGCACAGCAGTCGCATTCACAACCACTGCGCTACCGAGCCAATCGAAATTCCTTCATCATTATAAACTCTGCTCTTATCAAAATCATCAAATACCGAAAATCTAGCTGAATACAATTATTTAAAAAGATAACTTAGTGCTAGGTCAGTTCAAGTAGCGGCCTTATCACTCAGAGGCAATGCCTTACAGTAAAGAGACAGTACAGAAGAGCAATTACTATTATACTGTATCTGCCTTGAAAATCAAATCAATACAAAATATACTTATAAATAATTAAAAGTTTAATTTAACGACATTAACGTGAGTGCTGCTCTCGGCTGTCAAGCTTGGAAAAATATTTGCTCAGAAACAACTTCACGCATTTCTTAGCTCCAATTGCTACGTGTTTCGAAAATGTTATCTAATTCAGACCAAACCACATTGCTTGGCGTATTTTAAATAAAATAATAGAAATATTTAATAGATTATTTTACAAAATAACTTGCTGATGTGAAACTGACTGAGTATGTAGTTATTATCTCGGTGAACGTGTGCATGGTTTCTTCTCCAGAATCTTATGATGAAATCCAGACGATAATCATTTTCATAGCTCGTTTAGGGACTCTAAGCTGGTCTATCAGCTACACTGCTCAAATTTTCAAATAAAGAATTTAACAGTTACATTTATCTTTATATTTAACAAGAGGAGCACAATTGTACTCAAAAATTAACAAATCTAAATCCTGTAGAATTTAGTAATCTTCATTTCTCCCTTCAAGGACCTAGGTCTAGAGGTAAACTCTTAAATATATTTCTTAAAATATTTATTGTACCTTTAACCGATGATTACGTGACGTGGTACTTAACCTTTGTGTAATGTGCCCTGGAGCAGCGCACATGCAGCGAGTGTGGGATGATGTGGGAGTGAAGCGAATACAATGCGTCTTGTTGGAAGCAGATATGGCTAGGCTGAGGGCTGTGTCACGATCTGAGGCGGGTGCTTATTTGCAAGCGCTACCTTCAACTTATTTGGGTACTTTGCTGGATGACAGTTCTTTACGCATCGTTGTTGCGCTTCGCTCTGCTCTTAGTTATCGTCGATGCTCGGGAAGATTGCCGCGTCACCATGCCCTCAACGACGTGGTCCGCAGGACTCTCATTTCGGCAAACATTACATGTTTGCTTGAGCCTCCAGGTCTGAGCAGATCCAACGGTAAAAGGCCGGATGGGCTGACTCTGGTGCCCTGGAAGAACGTTAAGTGCCTAATGTGGGATGCTACTTCTGTCAGCACTATTACGGCTAGACATCTGAGACGTACAGTCCACTCTCCTTCGACCGCCGTGACAGAAATATGCGGCCTTAGAGCAGCTTTGTTATTTCATTCCGGTGGCGGGGAGACCATGGAGAGCTGGGCTGCCGACACTCTGAGGCTTGTGAGGAAACTGGGCCGTAGCCTTGCGGAGCTTAAAGACGACCCCCGTTCCAGCTCGTTCCTGGTGCAAAGGTTGTCTATTGCCCATCTCGGCAATGCTGCAAGTATAATGGGCACATTTTTTTCCGGATGGGTTAAATGACCTGGAATTAAAATTTGTCCTATTATTACTTTCTTTGATTTCATGTAGATGTCATATGTTAATTAAATTATTTACATAATTATATAAAAACTAAAAAAAGAAATACAAAAAAGTTTTTCTGCGAATTTGTTCTCTCGCCGAAATAAAACTACCGCTGTAGTTTATTGTTTAGCGCCATATTGAATTACATAGCGACGAAGGCTCGCCTATAAATTTGCACGTTGTGATAGTAATTCATGTCAACCTTGCTGATTTATAAAGCACTGCCTTAGGTTTTTGCTCTTTATCTACCACTTTCTTTTGTTTTCCGTGTTTTGTTTATTTCTTTTAACGTTTTGTACGGGCAAAGGTACCACGACTGTCTACAATTTTAAAATGATTTAAGGATCAATATAAGTAACATTATGTATGTGATATCTTACTTCAATAATAGGGAATTGCGGTTAAGGCACGTTAAGGGACTTTAGGAATTAAATAGGAAAAATATGAAGAGGTTCTCCTCTTATAATATTTATAAGGATATTGCTTAAACAGTGTTTCACCTATAACTTTAACTAGTTATTATCGGAAAATTTATTTTTTCTATGCTTACCCTTTCCCTTTAAATAAAACCCTCCAAAACTACCCGTTTATCAGTCTCAAAACATTGGCGGCTTTAATCTTGCTCTCAACTTATAACACTCTTTGAGATGTATTTCATTTCTAAAAACCCTTATTTACACCCTCGTAAACAGTATTCCTATAGTAATTTATGTATTTATCGAGGAAATCTTATTTCCATATTTCGTATATAGAAAATATTTCCATATTTCGTATATAGAAAATATTTCCTTGCAAATAATAAGACCGTTAACATGTGCACAATAAGTTATATCTATTATCACATTGAACGTCGACGTACGGGTCTTGTATGAGCTCAAATGTACCATTTCTATTCGTGTCCAATCGCCATATGCGATATCTATTGGAATAAAATGGTGTGGAGATATACACGTTCATTTATACGTAAGTTCTTTGTTTGTCGAGCTTTCGTTTCTTGTTGACTTTTAGCTTATAAAAGAAGAAAGTGGAAAAATGTAACTGCATTTAAAATAAGATTCATTTGTACAAACAAATGAAATTGAACTGTATGCTTACAATTTCAAATTTACAACTTTTCAGTCACTGACAGACAAAAAAAAAACATTTTTTATTCACTACATATTATAAAACAAAGTCCTCTGCCGTGTCTGTTTGTTCACGATAAACTCAACAGCTACTGCACAGATTTTAATACGGTTTATACCAAAAAATAGAGAGCTTCTTGAGGAAAGTTTACGTATACAATTTGTTAAGTTTCTGAGTATATTGACTAAAATATAACAATATTTGTTGAAGCCGTCGGAAAAAATTAAACCGCATATCTTCTCGGCGTAACATAGGTTAGATTTTCCGTAAAGAACCCGTGCGAAGCCGGAATATGGAAGGTAACCCTAAAGGAGAATCATTTTTTATGAAGAAATCTATTGCACTTTGTGTTTTTGTATTTAATCATGTGTGTCTGGACCTGGACCAGCTACAATATGAATACCGAAATCAGGTTGTCCACAAATCGCGATGCGTATGCTATCTACTTCGGAGTGAATTGGTAGAATAGTCACAACGATAATATCCGACTGAGTACTTATACATTACATATTAAATTAATTTATATGTATGTGTATTATTTATACATTTTGACTACCATTTTTGTATCCATAATATTTAGCAGTATGATTGTGTACCTATATTTTTTTATGTACCAATTTAAATTCTACTTAAATTCTATTTTTGCACCTACCGTATCACATTTTTACTTCATCCAAAGGTTGACTGGCAGAGAATGCCCATGGCAATAAGGCCGTCTATGTACAAGATGTGCATTAAGCTCAAATAAATAAATATGACTGTGAGTTGGACATTTTATTTACTGTCACCGATATACAGTATACTCTCAGTTCAAAAACCGTAACATACCGTACGTATATACGTTCATTCCGATATTTAAATATATATTTTACAATTCATAACAAAAAAGCAGCATGTTGAGAGTCGAAAGGATTATTTATTATTGATTTGATTTGAAGTATGACCTTGTTGAAAGGTCCGGTACTAAACTTAACGTCCACGACTTTGTTCTTGATAAATGGCCTCGCCATCTTGGATTCGGATTGATCTGGATTGATCTACTACCCCTGACAGGATGTCAGTTAACCGTATATGATGTTGATTTATCTAACATATGGGAAAATAAAGAAATGATAAAATACCTAACTATTATAACGAAGACTTAGTCGCTGAAATGTAGAAAATGGGTTTTAGAGTACTTTTCATTAATTTTTCTTTATTCTACAAATTTTTATGACTGTTATAAGATTACTGAATGTAATGACTGCACGGTTGGCCGAGTGGTTTCAGCGGTCGCCATGCCGCTTGCTACTGCGCCAAGTGTCTTGGGTTCAAATCCCACGCGGTACAACACTTTGTGTGATCTACGAATTATTGTCCCGAGTCTGGATGTTCTTTGTGTCCGTTTCATGTATGTTTGTAAAGTCCCCCACGACACAGGATGTTTATTCCTAATGTGGGAGTTGTCTTAAAAAAAAAAAAAAAAAAAGTGAGAACAATGATAAATATTTCTGAACTTTAGATTTTACTTTAAAACATAGAGTTTTTACTTTAACTTGTTTTAAACTAAAAATTTAAATTAGTGCAGAGCAGTTCTTCCCATAGGTAGCCCTTCTTAACACGCTTTTAATAACTTTACCTGTATGTTTGTTAGCGTATTTTTTTGTAACCGTGTTTAAAAAAGGTATTTTTTATTCATGACCCAAATTGCCTTGGTGGCGTAGTGGTAGCGTATGTGACTGCTAAGCTTGAGGTCTCGGGTTCGATGCCCGGGACGGACCAAATGGTTGTATGATCTGCATATATTTGTTTCGGAGTTTGGGTGTTTTCTATGTATAATATGTATGTATTTATAAAAAGAAGTATATAATTATTTATATCAGTTGTCTAGTAACACAAGCTCTGCTTAGCTTGGGAATATTTATGTCCGAAATATTTATTTACTATTTATTTATTGATTTTAAGTGTTTAGTAAGTAAGTAAGGTTTCAAAGGTCATCGCTCATAAATACCTCATAAATACATAAAAGGTATCACAGGTTATTTATTTTAAGGTAAGTTACCAGGCCTCTTATTAACCTTAACTATCTAGAGACATACTTAAATATATAAAAATAAGCTTATTAGGTTAGGAGGAAATAAATTGGAAGTTTAAGAAAATAGAAAGATATGTATATGTTTTTTTTATTATATAGCGGGCAAACGAGCAGACGTATCGCCTGATGGTAAGCGATTACCGCACCATCAGAGGCGTTACAAGTGCATTGCCGGCCTTTTAGGAAGGAGTACGCTCTTTTCTTGAAGGTTTGAAGGTCGTATTGGTCCGGGAACACCGCAGGCGACAGCTCATTCCATAGTTTTGCTGTGCGCGGCAGAAAGTTTCGGGAAAATCGCACAGTTGTGGACTGCCAACCATCTAGATGATGGGGATGAAATTTCTGTCGCGTAGGACGATGGCGGAAAGATGCGGAAGGGATCAATCCGAACAATTCCTCGGAACACTCACCATGGTAAATGCGTTTAGAATATGTACCTCAAAGCTGTACTAAGAAGTTATTTACTAAAAAAACTCTATGCTGTTTCCCAAAGCTGAAACAATCTGCTCTCACTAAGTCAAAATGACACATGCATTCAATACAATAATTGAAAAATCTTACGTACAAACGTATCACCAAAACTACAAAATGTAACTTTTGAGAGTATATGTGGTTTGTAAACTGTAAATATATGTGCAGTACTTACTTCAAGGTATTTGTATACAAACATTTGATTACAAATCACAAATATACAAACATGAGAAACGTACCCAAAAGATTTGATACTGTTAATTTTCTAAAACTTGGAGCACGTATTTATACAAGTAAGAATTTTGTTAGTGTACTACATATTACATATATATATATATATATATGCCACCGTAAAATATACAAGCGTGCAATTAAATATGTAACCTAAAAACATGATTAGTTTTTGTACAAGAAACTAATTAAAATCCATACAAACTTATATTATACATGCGAAAATAACTCTGTCTGTCTGTCCTGCGTTCACGTTCAAACTACTGCACCGATTTTAATGAAGTTTGGCGTGAAGATACTTTGATTCTTGAGGAAGGACAACTTGCGATAACCAACCAACATACGGGTGAAGCAACGCGTAAATGCCAGTATTTATATATGTCTTTTTCACATTATATATAGCTATATATGCCACTAGTACACAGGTCACTAAATTCTAATCTGATAACCTTTACATACACTTCGCCCCGCATTCATACCTAACTAATATATCACTAATATATACTACACTTTAAAGGTAATCGTTTTATGATAAAACGCTCAAATCTATGATATAATAGGATCATAATCCAACGTCATTATCCTAAGTTACAAGTGTACTTTAATAGGATTACGTGATCAAAATTTTGTCGTCTTTTTACAGAACTTGCTGACAGCGATCAACCTAATTTAAACACAGATAATACTCTAAAGTTTGATAAGACTAGATCTAATGAAGAGAATGCAGCTGAACAACAAAAAGCAGCTTTAGAAAATGAGTTTTTCTATAAAGAACAAAAAAGATTGTTTAGGATATTAAGAGAAAGACTTAAGGAGAAAAGAAATCAATATGAGAGGTCGCAGAGAAGACAAGGGACACATGAAAAACCGACTAAATGTAAGACGGACAGGAGCCCAAGGAAAGAACAAGTTAAGCCTGATCGTGAATAAGTATGATTACTTCAACATTGAATGTTATAAACTTTTGAATGATTTCAAAATTTCAATTATGTTAAATAGCATTTTCAAACCGCAGTTGTATATACCCATTTATGATTTGTGTAAGAGTGACAGTAATGTACTAAAAATATTTTATAACCATTTTATTCATTGTCTGAACACATGCTTAATAATAAACGGTTAGACTTATAATCGGCGGTCCATAAACTATAAAATCTCAACTTGAAGATAGTAAAACTCGTAAATAAAAGTTAGTGAATATATTTGTGCAGCTTTGCATATGTATTGTGCTTCGCGTGGAGAAGCGTATAGAATTCGAGGAGCCTAAATAGAAAAAAAAATTGAAATGGCATGAAAGGCCGGTTCGACCGGAGTGATACCACGGCCTCACAGATAACCGTTGTGAAATAGCGATTGCGCTGTGTTTCACCGAGTGAGTGAGGATACCGGAGGCCCATTCTACATTACCTCCCCCACCCCTTCCCTCTACCCCAAAGGCCGCCGCCAACGCACTTGTGACGCCTTAGTGTTGCGGGTGTTTTTGGGCAACGGTAATCGCTTACCATCAGGCGAGAAGTCTGGTCGTATGCCCCCTATACAAAAAAAAAGTATCATCGTTAGGTAGCAAAGTTTTTGAACCACCTACATATAGAAAATTGCAATCTAATTTAATCGAAAATCAATCGTCTATTTTATTAACGGGACAAACAAAAGACGTATATAATATTATCGCAGATCGATATTAAACTATTTCAAGCATTTAATGAAAATAATAATGTTTGTTTTGTATATTCGTACGGGCTTTTGTTGAAATGTAATAAAAAGACAGAGAATTGATTGAATTTAATTGTATTGTGAATCTAAGCTTTCAAAGTAATTTTCAAACTACAATGTTATTTTATACATATACTAGCGACCCGCCCCGGCTTCGCACGGGTGCAATGCTGATACTAAATTAAATACACTACAGAAAAACTATGAACGTTGTATATAAAACCATAGCGGCCCGCTCCGACTTTGCACGGGATAAAATAGAAACCTCTAAAATTAGCAATGTTGCCTTAGTATATGATGCATGTATTATACATATAAACCTTCCTCTTGAATCACTCTATCTATTGGAAAAAACCGCATCAAAATCCGTTGCGTAGTTTTAAAGATTTAAGCGCACATAGGGATATAGGGACAGAAAAGGCGACTTTGTTTTATACTATGTAGTGATAAGTGTTTTAAAAGTATATTTTCTGGTTATAAAAGTAAGATTTCATCTTGTTCAAAGGTTTTTCTTGGGATCTGAGGTAAATGTTTTCTTATATAAATAATTTAATTCAGTGTCTCGTTTTATTTTGTAATAATACTGCCGTACCTTTACAATAATTACGTTTGGGAATAGAAACGTTTATTTTTCGTAATGTTTCATATGTTGTCATAAAATGTGTACTAAATAAATTCTGTAGCTATAAGGTAAATTTTCATTTTTACAGAAGGTTTTGATGAATAAGATATGATTAAAAATACTTAGGGATAACATCATAAATTCAACTTTTTAAGATTTAAGTTTGATACGATTAAATTAACAAACTTAACATTGCAAAAGTATTTGCTGTTTTATAATAGGAATGTGGGTTTTACAAAAATACCATCCTGTATAAATAAATAGTAAAATTATGTCTTACATAAATGAATTTCGATTTTAACTTTTACTCAACCAATAGACATTCGTGACATGTCAAAAGAACTTATTCACATCCATCCATAATATCCTTTGAGGATCTGAACTTTGTGAACCATTCGAATGTGAACTGAAATCGAGTGAAATTAAATCGATTAAATTTCATTCGATTACACTGCTTTGCCATGTGGGTGCGCAATGGTTTTAGCTTGATATTAGTAAGATTTGCCAATAAATTATACCAATATTGTTAAGTCAAAAAAGTTAGTTTCTTATTTTGACACTCTAATTTCAAGTTAATTTACTTGCCTCTAAAGGTCATGGTTGGTTGTAGAGCAAAATCCTTTTCTAAAGAGACGCAATTGTTCAGGAATGAACTCTGAAAGGCTGTTAATGACTGATATAGGATAACACGTTTGTTAAACTCTTCTACAAGTTATTCCCTTCTCTTTGCACGACTGCACGGTTGGCCGAGTGGTGTCAGCGCCGCTTGCTACTGCGCCAAGTGTCGTGGGTTCAAATCCCACGCGGTACCTACAACACTTTGTGTGATCCACGAATTGTTGTCCCGAGTCTGGATGTTCTTTGTGTCCGTTTCATGTATGTTTGTAAAGTCCCCCACGACACAGGATGTTAATTCCTAATGTGGGAGTTGTTAGCCGTTTGGTGTCCGGCAGAGTAGAATAGCACCAACCCCATCACATTTGGGGTGTCGTAAGAGGCGACTAAATGCATGAGGCAGAAAACCTGAAGCTTCCGAAGACCAGAGAACGGGCAGCAGCGTTTTCTGGTATGCTTCATCTACTGCGATCGCCAACCCGCTTGCCCAGCGTGGCGATTAGGGCATTACCTCCCAATGGAAAACACAGCAAAACAACGGCCCCTAGTTCCCGGCCGCCCCGCCAGGCTTGGCTACGGTAGCGGTCACAGCGTCGGTGGGGCGCGGGGTGCTAAGAATCCCCGGGTTACGGACGGCTACCATATCTACAACAAATTGACCTTGGCTACGTACAACGGACGAACTCTAAGGCTTAACGAACATCTGACCGAATTGGAGGTGGAGTTAGACAAGATACGATGGCATATTCTGGGGCTATCTGAAGTCCGGAGAGAGGGAGAGGACACAGTGACCCTGGATTCAGGCCATCTACTTTACTTCCGAGAAGGCGATGGCCTTTCCCAGGGCGGTGTCGGATTTCTTGTCAACAAAGCCCTCACTGGCAACATTGTAGAAATATCTAGTGTTTCGACAAGGGTAGCGTACCTAGTACTCAAACTGAGTAAAAGATACTCTCTGAAGGTCGTACAGGTATATGCGCCAACTACCACACACTCTGACGATGATGTGGAAGTCCTTTACGAAGAAATTCATAAAGCCCTGCACAACAACTCAAGGGCACACTTCAATGTTGTCATGGGGGACTTCAATGCAAAAGTGGGAGTACGCACAGACACCGAAGCGGTTATGGGGCCACATGGTATAGGGAGCAGAAATCACAGGGGGCAGATGCTGATCAACTTTTTGGAACGAGTGGGCCTATTCTTGATGAATTCATTCTTCAAGAAGAAACCTCAGAGAAAGTGGACCTGGCGGAGCCCCGACAACGTGACTAAAAATGAGATAGACTTTATCATGACGGATAAGAGGTATGTATTCAAAGATGTCTCAGTGATCAACAGATTCAACACCGGCAGTGATCATCGACTTGTACGAGGCACTCTGAACATTAATTGCAAACTGGAACGCACCCGTTTGATAGAGTCTACGCTCCGGCCTACTTTGCTCCAAACTGTTGCTGGCTCTGAAAGATTCGAAATTGAACTTCAAAACCGGTTCGATGTGCTGGAAACCGAGTGCGACGTTGACGAGGACTTGCGTAGAGTAGTGGAGGTCATAAGGGATGTGAGTAGAGGGTTCTGTCGGAATACGCATACGGGCAGGAAATCTAAACTTTCAAATGCGACTTTGGAACTCATGAGAGAGAGACGTGAAAATATACAGGCCACGGCGGACGAACAGCGAGCACTCACGAAACACATTCGAAAAGCAGTACGGCGAGATTTCCGGAGTTCCAATACACGCCTCATCAAAGAGGCAATAGAACAAAATCGAGGTTCCAAAGTATTCGTGAAGCGTCTCGGGAGGAGCCATATGTCTAAGCTGACGACTGCTGACGGTCGAGTCGTCTCCTCTAAGTCGGAGATTCTTTCCGAGGTGGAAGACTTCTATGGCCGGTTGTATGCCTCGCAATCTCCACTACCTGAACCCGTCCCCTGTGACCCTCGAGCTGCTTTAGTCCGACACTATAGCGACGAACTTCCCGACGTCAGCATTAACGAAATTGAGTTAGCCCTGAAACAACTAAAAAACGGAAAAGCCCCAGGTGAAGACGGACTGACAACTGAGCTCTTAAGAGCAGGGGGAACTCCTGTCTTTAAGCAACTGCAACGCATTTTCAACTCCGTTCTCCATGAAGGGAGAACTCCACAAGCGTGGAGCAGGAGCATAGTAGTCTTATTTTTCAAAAAAGGGAACAAGACCCTTCTCAAGAACTACCGTCCCATATCGCTCCTGAGCCACGTCTACAAGTTGTTTTCCAGGGTTATCGCAAATAGGCTGACGCGACGGCTGGACGACTTCCAACCACCGGAGCAGGCCGGGTTCCGCGGAGGATTTGGCACTATAGACCACATACACACTGTGAGGCAGATCATACAGAAGACACAGGAGTACAATCAGCCTCTGTGTCTAGCTTTTGTGGACTATGAAAAAGCCTTTGACTCTGTCGAGACCTGGTCTGTTCTGGATTCCTTGCAGCGGTGCCAAGCTGATTTTCGATACATCGAGGTGCTGAAGAGCTTGTATGATGCCGCAACTATGTCCGTCCAAGTACAGAGTAGTCAAACAAGACAGATTTCTTTGCATCGAGGAGTAAGACAAGGGGATGTGATATCCCCGAAACTGTTTACAAGTGCGTTAGAGGACGTCTTCAAGACTCTGAACTGGAACGGGCGGGGCATCAATATAAACGGCGAATACATATCGCACTTAAGGTTTGCCGATGACATCGTTATCATGGCGGAATCGCTGCGGGAGGTTCAGGAGATGCTGCACAGCCTAAATGAATCTTCCCAACGAATTGGTCTCCGGATGAACCTGAGCAAGACGAAGATCATGTATAATGATCTCGTTACTCCGGGGCAAGTAGACATTGATGGCACGCCTCTCGAAGTTGTCAAGGAATATATCTATCTTGGGCAACTAATGCAGTTGGGTAGATACAACTTTGAGAAGGAAGTCGATAGGAGGATCCAGTTGGGATGGGCGGCGTTCAGGAAGTTGAACCATATATTTTCGTCGGAAATACCACAGAGCCTGAAGACTAAAGTCTTCAACCAGTGTGTCCTCCCTGTAATGACGTACGGTGCCGAGACGTGGACATTAACCCTAGGATTATTCCAGAAACTGAAAGTCGCTCAGCGTGCCATGGAAAGAGCTATGCTAGGAGTCTCTCTGAAGGACAAAATTCGTAACGAAGTAATCCGTCAGAGAACCAAAGTGACCGACATAGGTCTGAAAGTTGGTAGGATGAAGTGGCAATGGGCTGGTCACATATGTCGCAGAACAGACAACCGCTGGAGTAAGCGTGTCTTGGAATGGAGACCGCGTCTTGGCAAACGTAGTGTTGGACGCCCTCTGGCCAGATGGCGGGATGACTTGCGTAGGAGGGCTGGCAGCGACTGGATGCAAAAAGCAACAGACCGGGCTCTGTGGTGTTCCTTGGGAGAGGCCTATGTCCAGCAGTGGACTGTAACGGGCTGATGATGATGATGATGTGGGAGTTGTCTTTAAAAAAAAAAAAAAAAACTAAAAAAAAAAAAAAAAAACTTAGAGTTTTAAATTTGGCTCTTAAATGTTAACAAACATTCTTCTTCTTTTCTTTGTAATCTATCAGAGTATACGACGTGTGTCGTTTTATTACAAGAAACTTGGATGATCGGCATATTTTTTGGTTAAATTTATAAAAATAATCCTAGCTAGATCTTTTTTTTTTCTTTTATTATATAGGGGGCAAACGAGCAGACGTATCGTCTGATGGTAAGCGATTACCGCCGCCCATAGACACCCTCAACACCAGAGGCGTCACAAGTGCGTTGCCAGGCTTTTTTTAGGAAGAAGTACGCCTTTTCTTGAAGGTTTGAAGGTCGTATTGGTCCGGGAACACCGCAGGCGCCAGCTCATTCCACAGTTTTGCTGTGCGTGTCAGAAAATTAAATTAATTTATATCGTTCACCTATATTAATAACAAATTATTAGGAATTTAAATTATATCATATACATAGATTACATAACCTACCACAGTTTAACAAGATAATGTTAATTATAGTGAAACAATGGCTCATTAGATGCAGAATGTCAGACGCTTTGATCAAATCTCTGTGACGATTGGATATATTATATATAACTATATTAAATATAACAACGTTGAAAGCTTCTATTATTAATTAACTGGCTTATGTTATTAATTATGAGTAATGTGATATAATCTATACTTAATGTATAAAGCTGAGGAGTTTGATTGTTTGCTTGTGTTATATCAGGAATAATTGGTCCGATTTAAAAGAAATCTCTCAGTGTTAGATAGACCATTTATCGAAAAGGCTACAGGCTACATACCATCCCGCTAAGACCAATAGAAGCGAAGCACCAGTGAAGAATGTATCAAAATCGGATTTTTCCCTTTGAAAGTTTCCGCTGCATGCGCTGCGTAAATGGTTTACCTTATATTAACATGGTGTGTTTACCTACAAGTGTTTGTTACACATTATTATGATCTTTTGAATGAACTATGTATTACCTTTAGAGTAAACAAATGTTGGTGAATCTAATAAACGAATCTCTCAAGATTGCAGTAACATAATCAAGAACATAATCTTTTACCAAGAAAGTGAATTGAATTCAATCTATCGTGAAATAAAATTTCAAGTAATGTGATCAAAACCACTGGCAAAAGCTGTTGTTTAATTAGAAAATGATTTTCCCGTAACGGTAAATGTGACTTAATTTTGGTATCGTTATACTCGAGTGTTGCAATTATGCTTTTTATATAAGCCTATTAAAGTGGCTTTATACTTTATTATGGCAAACATGAGCAGCATTCAAGAGTAGTGTCACCATTCTCATAGCGAATATGCACTAACGAAACATGACAGCACGAATGTTATTATTTTTGGTTGGTCTTCTGTGAGATGGTAGTAACGCCCTGGTCGAGCCAACCCATTCGTGCTGCTGAATTCTAATCGATCAGAACTAGCAGTAGAATAGTTTTGATTATCGATCTCTCACCATTCATTTTTCATTACGATGTTCAACGGGTTCATCGAAGGTAGCTTAGTTTTTAACCGACTTCAAAATAGGAGGTCATCAATTCGACAGTGTTTTATTTATGTTTGTTACCAAATAACTTTGGACAGGGTAAACAGATTTTGATAATTATTTTTTAATTCGAAAGCTGGTGCTTCCCGTATGATCCCATTTTAATTTGGTCCAGTTCTTGAAGTCAGTTGTTTTTTTTTGTTAAAATTTGTGATTATTATTGATTGCAAAGACTGGTTTATGAGACGCCGATCCCTCTCTAAATTATAATCTTGGTTTATTCCCCAAAAGCTTGACGGCTTAACCTAAAGCCGAAGCTAGATTTTACTACTAGCTGCATAAGTGATAGTTTCGTATTTTAACCTACGAATTTTCACACACATCTGTAAATAATACTTTAAACAATACCATACCTTACAATAATTGGAATGGCTTTTAAGTTTAATTTTCATAAGCCTTGATCAGCAAAACCATAAGACTAATTAATTGTTTTCAACGTCATTTAAATGCTTCTTAAAGTACCTTTTCGCTTTGAATTTTAAGATACACAATGCCAACGTAGTCTTGTAATTTACGCGAAATTATTCTCTCTACAGAGCTAAGGACTGTTAGATATGGCTTGAGCATGAAGAAGATGTAATGGAGTCATTTCAAGGCTTTTTGTTGAGCGCCGGGTTTACTGAGACTAAAAATAAATTTCATAGCTCAGTTTTTTAACAAAAATCTTTTTTTATGATATGTTTTATGCGTAGAATATGAATATAAGGATTTTTTTTTTATAAAATCAATTTGTTCACGTTTTACGTTTTGTCACGTCCAAAAGTCGTTTCGCAACCATTTTTGTAGAAGTTATTTAATTATTTTCTTTAAAAGATCTTCCGCATTAGGTATAATTATGTCTCGATAGGGACTTTATAAACATACCTACATAAAACGGACACAAAGAACACACAGACTAACAACAATTTGCAGATCGCACACAATGTTGTTCTCTGTGATCTGGGATTTGAATCCACTCCACTCAGCACAGTAGAAAAAAATGTGGCATGGCATTACGACATGCGTGTAGTCGAACTTAAACGAACTAAATTTATTGTAGGTTTATCTCTTATTTACAAAACTCAATATATTTGGACCTACCGGATCATATTTCTAAATCACCTGCAGGTCGCCCGGGCCAGAATGCCTCACTGCCATGCCATGGCCATTGCGATACTAAGCCAGCCTTTGCACAACATGTGTTACAAGTTCTAAATAAATAAATATTTGTAAGCTCTGGTTAGGTACTGATTATTTTACTGATAATAAACCAATACATGTTTAAATACAAGAATACAATAATGACACATGTCGAATACGGCTGGCTGATCTCAGACAAAAAATAAACACAGACACAGAACAAAAGATCGTGCTCATCACGTATTTATTGACCAGTCGTTTACAGTATCTCATAAGTAATCTTATAATAGTTTTGACCTATCTATTTATAGATAAGTCTGTGTAGAAACTAAATTTACGAGCTCACAGTCAAATACTCAACAGTTGACAACTCAATTTAATTAATTAAGTCGAGCTCGAATTGCGCTATAACTTGACAGAATAAAGGTTTTAATGGGCAGCCATTGATTTCTTATAACTGTCAGAAAAATATAAAATTTAATTACAACTCTAAGATGGGTTTTAGAGAGAGAGACAGGCTTGCTACTTTAAATAAGAATGCTTCTATTTTCAACAAACCGAAATCATTTCTTTAATTTTAATTAATAAAAGGTATTTATAGCCTTTTATACTATGTCGCTAATGAGGCTAGTTAATAATTGTATTGTATATAGCTTGTTGAGAAAAACAGACACGGAATCCCAAGGACACTTTCTTGGTCGTTTTTTTGCGAGTTTCTGTTTGAGAATGTTTATGAGTGCAAAAAGTGAAGATAATGTAACATATTGTTACCTTATCACATCTACGAGTACATCTTCAGACCTCTGGCCTTAGGTCCCAGGTAGGTGGAAGCGTGTAATTTTAGGTCCATAGGCCCCAAACGGCACTTGAACACGTCGAAAATACAAACATCAAATATTTTTAATACAAATTTAAAATAAAACTCAAGTAATCAATTCAGTGATAAAAGGTACTAATACTAAATGCATTGAAATGATTGCTGAGAGATGAGAAGAGCTGGCGAGAAACTCATGTGCACCATCTTTTCAAATAAATCATACAAAGTTTATTTATTTTTGACAACAGTACTTCTATGTGCAAGTTACGAGTATTATATAATAAAGTGTCAAAGCAAGTATATGAAGTTGTGAAATGATTTACATTTCGAAATACTTCTCGTTGAAGAGCTGACCCATTGTCTAATGGAGTGTAAAAATGAAAGTTTGAACGTTTCAAAAAGTTATGTAGAGGTTTCCAGGGAAAGATATACCACAAGCATTGTAGTTATCAATTAACACATAGGTGATTGTTATTTTCTAATGTTGAAAAATTTAAAATAATATGCACATAATATAATATATCTACAGTAACAGTACAATGATTAAAAATGTACATTGCACAAACTTCTACATCCTACACATACACAAGTATATTTATAATACACGAAATGAATTTATTAAATATATTCTTTTTTTTATGAAATGGCAACCAGCCGGATCACTCGGATCAGCTATTTCTGCCAATGTCAAGTATTTATCGTCTTCAATTATCAAGTCTTCGATTATTAAAGTCGTCGTCGTGATGAAATTAATGATAAAAAATATGTAAAATGTGGATGACATGAAATGGGGATCGTCTTTCGGAAAAACAAAAAACGATCTCCTTATTAAATATATATCACCATAAGAATATGAAGTGACAATACATTATCAGTCCCTACATAATTGTAACTAATGATAATGTGTCCTAGCCGATAACGAACACGGCGAGCAGTCTCCATTGAGACCAGCCAACTACGCACGAGATATTATAGTGCAGCAGTGTGTGCGCAAACACAGATGTACTCTCTGTTCCATCTCATAATCCATCCCCACCATCCCCATCACTTAGATGGCTGGCAGTCTACAACTGTGCGGTTTTCTAGAAACATTCTGCCTCGCACAACAAAACTGTGGAATAAACTATCGCCTGCGGTATTCCCGGACCAATACGGCCTTCAAGAAAAAAGGTCGGCAACGCACCTGTAACGCACGTGTCCATGGGTGGCGGTAATCACTTTACATCAGGCGAGACGTCTGCTCGATTGCGCTTTATTCAATTAAATAAAAACGATATTACGGTTACCCGACACGATCTGGGAGAGATCAGGCGCAGCACCGACAGCTTGACGTGCTCTCCGAGGCACGGGTTTTCAGACCCCAACTTCCAAACTCCGAGCTGTTATTAAGTATTTCTATAATCAGAAATACTCAATAACAATTTTGGCCCAACCCGGGATTTGAAACCGAGACTTCTTAATCGGCAGTCGCGTTCGTCAACCGCAAGATAAATCTTTTTAATAGATCATTTATATTGTAACGTATTTTTTTGTATCTTGATTTGTGCGTAATTTGTGAATTCAATACTGGAAAAACAAAATTGATGAAATCAAGTGTTTGACTATAAGAGTTTAATGACACGAAAAACTTTAATACACCGCTCTCTAAGATATTTTTGTGTCCATTCAAATTGAAATAAATGGATGGTTTAGTTAACCATACAAAAGTAAAAGATTTTTACGACGCCGATGAAAGAATATTAACAATAAATTTCGCCCTTGTCGTAAAAAAATACTTTACTTTAAGCACCTAACATGCTTTGTTATGAAAAAAAGCTAGTAAAAAGCGTTTCATGTGTATGAAAAACTTAACATTAAGGATCTCAACTTATCTTTTAAAGATTTGTGTAGAAACTTTCAAAAATTGTAAAAAGAGACAAACTTCTTAGCATTCCATGGATTCACCGTGCGGGTGCCGGGTCTATAGTGTGGTAGGGGGAGAAACCCAGAGCAGTTCCCAGCACTTTTTTTTTTTTTTTTATTTCTTAAAAAAGACAACTCCCACATTAGGTATAAACATCCTGTGTCGTGGGAGACTTTACAAACATACATGAAACGGACACAAAGAACATCCAGACTCGGGACAACAATTCGTGGATCACACAAAGTGTTGTACCGCGTGGGATTTGAACCCAAGACACTTGGCGCAGTAGCAAGCGGCATGGCGACCGCTGAAACCACTCGGCCAACCGTGCAGCAAACTTGACGGGAGGATTTGCGACCTAGGTGTAGGTTTAAGGAGGCCCCCTTTGAGATGCGCATCAACGCTCACCTTCACTGCCCGAGTTTCCCGCCCTACCTATTATAAAATAATATACCTGTGAAATAGTTTAAGATCTAGAAATTACTTATCAACAATAAGTCAAAATTACAAACGCGGACTGCCTAGTTAGCCAGTCGCAATGCTATCAGTTTTCAGGTAATGCTACGGAACAGGGGAGTATGCAGCTAAATATCGAATTTTTGTACTATTGACAGGAGCCTTTAAAATTATATTTCAAATATTTTTAATCTACTATAGAGACAATTTCTTGCAGCTACCAATACAATAATTATTTGTTTTATTTTTTACATAAATAGATATTGAATATCAGCAATGCTACCGTGGTATGGTACGTTATTACGTACTTTCACTCTAAAATAATCGCAACATTCAGTGGCATTATTACAAATTCCGATAAGACACGTAAATGGGGGAATTTTCGTATTTTCCGGAAAACCTACTTTATATTAAGTCGTAAATTTGAGCGAACGGTCGCACGAGCCAATTTCCAACACTTATTTGTCGCACCCATAACGGGTACGACGTATATCCTGCGTTACGGGAAATATGGAGATTAGACGTTTTCGGAAAAGCTTTTATTAAAAAAAAAGGTTCGTTTAAAAAGGTTTTATTGTTTTGAGCTGCAATATTTCTAGATATAGTATTTAAATTCTTTATTTATCTACACTAATATTATAAAGAGGAAAGATTTGTATTTTTGTATGTAACGAATAAACTCAAAAAGTACGGGATCGATTTTAAAAATTCTTTCACCATTCGAAAGCTACATTATCCACGAGTAACATAGGCTATATTTTATTTTGGATTTGGAAAAAAATAGAATTCCGCAAGATATTTGCGTTTTTCGGACACGGTTTCTCTTTCACACAAAACCTACTAAATGGATTTTGATGAAACTTTACAATAATATAGCATATACATCAGAATAACACATAGTCTACAATTTATAAAGATACTAGCTTCGCCTCGCGGAGTTGCACGCGGTTATTGTCGTACCGCGGGTAGCACCGCGGGGTTCAGCTAGTTAATTAAATAAAGTACAAAGCTAATAATGATAATGCAGGGTAAACATATTGCCGACAATAAAATTGGGGAAATCTAATTTGGGGCAACCCAATTGTTTTTGAAGTCAATTTAGTATGCTTTCTCTCCCACTCCCAGATACTCCAATCAATAAATATATAAAAAAGATGTTCCTGAAGATTTGTGTTACTGAAATGCAATATGATTAATTATTTGTTTTGGTGTTTCGACGAAAAGTTCTAACATTGTGTCTAGAACTAGTTAGTTTGAGCCCCATAACACAATGTATTTCTAAATATGTGAGCAAAATGCATCCATAAATATTTTTTCATCTATAATATAAAATCATCGTGTCACGGTGTTTGTTACCAAACTCCTCCAAAAAGGCTGAACTATTTTTTATAAAATTTTGTGTGCATATCTGATAGGTCTGAGAATAAGCCAACATCTATTTTTCATACCCCTAAATGGTAAGGGTGACCCACACCTAAATATATTTTTATTATTATGGCAAAAAAACGTTTGTCGGGTCAGCTATTAATATTTATAATTCTTTACATTTATGAAACAAAAATTTTTGATACATAATACCGATTTTAAGTCGAAAGTACACTTTTATTTCATTTTAACACAACAAACAAAAAAAAAGTCAGAAATGAAACAATCCAATTTCATAAAACTGTAATAGAAAACGTATTCAATAGGTGTTTGTCGGGTTTGGACTCCAGACTAAATAACAAAAATCTCATTTACAACGCAACCTGCAACACGTGAATACCCCGTTTAACCTTCACAATGAGTATACGTGACGACGCCTTTATGACACGCTACAATTTATTGGAAAACGTGGTTTTAAAAACACACCCTTGTTCCAATTACCAAAGACCGTACCTTTTTTCTATACATGCGACTTTTCTCTAGGTAGGTACACAATGAGGCACTGTGTCGATCGTGTGAGAAGGAAGGTGAGATATGACTACGGAGTAAGCTTTTAGCTTTCTTTCATCCTTAGATGATAAATAGATCGGTTCAATGCACATTTTCAAAGGCTTTCATGTTTTAAGGAGTCAATATGACGGTCTTTTTACTCCCTGCATATAAAGCTTCATAGATTCGTACGAAATATCCGCTTCGACGGCATTCTAAAAATATACGCGGGAAAGGAATTGAAGTTTATATCAAGTTGTTTAAGAGATATTTTATTCCACGAGACAGTTTATTTATTATGCACATTTTATGACAATACTTTTAACGTCACAGGAACTAACCGGGTATATAAAGGGTACGATGAGTGCTTTTTATATAAAGAGATTTCATCTTGTTTAAGTCTCACATTCGTACTAAAATTAAAAGTTTGGAAGTAACTCTGCATGTCTGTCTATTACGTTTTCATGGCTGCGCCGATTTCAATGAAATTTGGAGTGGTTGGTGGCTTTGATCTTTGAGGAAGGACATAGGCTACTCTTTACTGCGATAACTGACATATATACTGGCATACTAGTAAATATAGGGCTGAATTATGATTATATACCTTTTTTTTTTTTGTTTGGAAACCCCCTTGGGCCGTCACCCCACCGGGGTTTGCGGCGGGGTGGTGTGCCGGAATCGAACCGACTAAAACCACACGGTGTGCCAACTCTGCGCCTGAGAAGGGAGGGGTCCGGGAACTGCAGTTATTAACACAACCGGACCCATGATTATATACCCTACTACAACACTGCGAATTGTCATTCAGCAATTTAAAACTATCAAAGATTTTGCTCTATTTCGTCACACATCAGAATCGTAATAAAAGCTACCTATGCTTATTTGAAACAACACAAACAAAAACTTCATACTTTTAAATAAATATATATCCATTATACTTTACTACTTTGTATTTTTAGATTACTTGATTTCATTATTGTGTAGGTAAATTTGTGATAAAATATCATTAAATAAACCTTATGTGATTACAACCAATTAATAATTCTTAATTTCTCTTCTCACAATTACCAATACATGTAATATTAATTTCCGCCGTGTGGAACCGGCATAGAATAGCTCCACCCCATCTCCTCCCGTGGGTGTCGTAAAAGACGACTAAGGGAAAGTAGCTGGGCCGACATCGCCTCGTTTTGCTTCGAGAGCGAGGTGATGACGGTCAACGAGAGGCCTGCGGGACCGGGATTGAGCTGGCCTCGCTCTCTCGCCCTGCGAGTCCCGAGCGGGAGTGGCAATGGGCAGCGGGTCGGGGGACCTGCCGCCTTTGGCGGTGTGGCGGAATGCGCCCCTTTTGTTTCTCGGGGGCGCATACCAACGTGGGAGTGGGGGGCCTGAGCGATCTGCCCCCCCTCCCTCGAGGCAGGCCCGAAAGGGCGTCCCTAGCCGAATCGCGGTAAGCATCCTATCATCATATATATCATCCCGTGGCTCGGTACTAGGTGAAGAGGAACACCGTGGGGTTTAGTGGGTAGTCTGGCCACCTCTCCCGGAGGCCAGGAGTCCCAGATGAAGCGAACCCACCGCCCCCGCGGTGGACTAGCGAAGTGCCTAAATGCATTCCTCACGGAAAAAAAAATGCAATATTAATTTATATCACAATACAAATCAATACAGCAATTGTAAGAGGACTGGTGTCTGAATTAGACGTGAGTCAGATCACCAGGCACTCACCCCGCTGACATATAGCTTAGCTGTTTATAAAGATACACCAATAAGATTAAAATAAAGCAAATGAAAACTAAGAGCAAACCAAGAGAAATAAATAAAAAAAAACATACCAATGATTTATTTAATTACTTTCATTTCTGATTTCGTTTCATTTCGCTGACGAGTCCTGTTTAATTCCTAGTCAGGTAAAAGACTAAGGGAGTAACTACGTAGAACAACCAGCACTTCAAAGAATGAAAACCTTAAACAAACGGAGGAAGGTTCTAAAATATATATTGTACGCAAAGGTTCAAAACCAAGGGCTTGCATAATATTCCCAAAATGCTACCTCAGGCACGTTGTTCATAATTTCCTATGAAAAAAAGATGTCACAGTGTGTGGCCATAAAATTCCCCGGGGCCACGAAAATGTCGGGGCTAACAAGCGCCCGCTACCCTTCACTACACGGTTTCTCACTTTGCGACTCGTAAATGCGCCTTTTGTTAACACGCCTAATGTATCAGTTAACTTCTAAATTGTCATCACACAGGATACTATAATAATATTTTTTTAAGAAACTTTGTTTTGGTTCTAGTGAGATTTATATATTCTTTATTAAATTGTACAGTGATTCTGTTTTTTTTTGTAGAATAGTAGGAATTATTGTTCCGTGGGAGAGCCACGCTTCGGCACGAATGGGCCGGCTCGATTGGAATGATATGTGTATATTTATAATGTATGGAGTGATGTGAAATAGCGCTTGCGCTGTGACGTCTCTGGTGTTGCGGGTGTCCATGAGCGGCGGTAATCGCTTACCATCAGGTAATACGTCTGCTCGTTTGCCCACTATTCATTAAAAAATAAAAGTGATTTCTTTGTACAATTCGCTTTTTCAGGTGTTTTTCGTTTGTCACATCTTTAATATCGGTTTCGGAATATGTCAAAGAATCTGCTATATTATGATGTTTTTAATAACACTACTTAATAAAATGAATTTGATAAATAAAGTTTAGTAAGTAGGCAGTAGAGCCATATTGATTTCAGCACGAACGGGCCATCTGAACCGGGGCGGTATTACTCTCTCTCAGAAGAACAATCTAAAATGACGATTCCTGCTTCGTTGTAGTACGAAGGCCCAATGATGCAGAAGCATCTCAATCGCCATAGTGTGGGTCACTATGATACACTGTTGTATTTTCTGCATTCGCAATGAGTGATGGTGACCACCGCCCTTGGATTCTGCTCATGCGTTCCATCAGACAGAGAAGAGTCACTTCGGCAGGCTTATACATAAAAAAAGACATGATTTTGTGGCGATTCCACATATAACACAACAATAACCTACTACAGCGCCATCTACCGAAGATACACTGAACTACGAAGTAACGCACTACACGGAGTAACTACAAATCCTGAATCGCGAAATAAATAGTTCTCGCGCCGATTATCATATATACAACATCCCAACATCAACTGTTGGGCAGTAGCCCGCCAGGCATGATCACCTCGCCTGGTCGGAGGATCCTCCCTTTGTGTTGGGTGGAACATGATACCCGTTCCCCCACAACAGTCTCATAGCCTTTAATGCAGGTAAAAAAAGGTTTGTTTAGACATATTTGTATCTAACGTTAGCCAGTAATGCGCTCGTTACTTTTAGATGCAGATGTTTATGGCATAGTTAATCTATTACAGATAGTTTCTTCTTTAGTTTACGCATTACGATCTAACATACATAGACTGCTAAAACCCTTCCTTTTAGCTTCGTTGTAGTCGAGTAAAAACATACACACAAGTACACTTTACTCCATTAAAATCAAATTAAAATATTTACATCAATCACATACCATTTAACGGCCCCATCACCACATGAACACCCACATGCCTTTTCAAATGTTGTCGTTGCAACGCATTAAAATCCCATTAATGTAATGCATAACCCATGTTTCTATTTTAACACCATAATTTTATGTTTAACATTGAGTGCATTTTGATGGCAATGTTCATAATGCAAACTGAATAACTTTTATATTAAGCTGTTTTTATTTCAATGTACGGGAAGTACCTACTTTTAAGGTTAGTTTAATAATATAATATTTATTATTTATTATATTAGCGAGTCTTCACCCTAGCAGAAGCAGGCTCGAGTGGGGGGCGCGTGCGCTCCACGGGCTCGCGCCCCACCTTTTGGGGACAGCAACGGAAACATCGGGGCTTCCACACAGGAGGGGCTCTTTACAAAACGTAGGTGGGCCGAGGTAAGCCAGGGTTCCAGGGATTTCCTTTCTGAGGTGTACCTGGTTCCCCGGCTCCTAGTACCCGAGATGGTGTGCGGTTTTAGTCGGTTCGAATCCGGCATTCCACCAGGATTTCTGCACGGGGAAAAAAAGGCATTCGTGGGTCTTAGGAATTTCTGGAGAATTCTAGCTGTAAGATCTGACGCGTGAAAGTATGTGTAAATAATTTAGTTACAAAAATACGTTTCAATTATCAGTAGTATTAAGAATCATTTCTAAACATTAAACTTTCGAGGCTGTGAAACTAACTTGGCCTTATCTATCTGTCTTAATCGGAAAAGACACCTTCAAATATTTCATATTAACTGGAATCCTACCAATAACTTATAAATAATTTTTAGACTAAGTTGTCGTTTATTGTCAGCATCATCAGCCCGTTGCAGTCCATTTTTGAGTTGTGCTTTAGAAAAAAAGAGTCTATTCATTGGCAAAAACACAATAGTCTAATGAACTACAAGTTCTCATTTGTATCCTCGATTGAATCAGTTTCGATTGACATATTTAACAAAAAGATTTTTCAAAAAAATATTTCCTTATTGTAGGCACACATACTGTAATATTTGTAAAATAAAGATTTTGAACTGAAAACTTATTATTCTTTAAAACTAACAGATTATATTAAGTGCGTTTAGCAAGTTTCGCTTTCTAATAATTTGTCAGATAAGACAATACCATCTAAAATATAAAACTAGGCAGAGCCTTACACCATGTTAACCAGATTGTTCATAAACATACACATAATATTTGCACGACTTCTTATTTAGCAGTTAGGTCGCTATTCAATAAACCAATACGTCAATTATTTTGACTAACTTAAACTTCTAACTTTGCCACCTACAAACATCAATTATTACCAAAAGAGACCTTATACAAGTTACAAAGTAAAAAGATTTTATATTGAAATCGGTGTAGTAATGAAAAGATTGAAGGAACCGAACTCACGATAACATTTGCTGCGTTATTTATTGCCCCAGTAACGAGTTGCCAAGGAGTTACGCTAGGATCATTAATAAGTTTACCCCACCGGAGTAAAAAGGTCCTATGGTCCATTGGAACCGAGTAACTTTAAGACCTTTTCTTTTACAGCACGTTCTCATTCGGGGTTATCGGTGCTCGGGTAAAAAGGTCAGAAGTGTGAGTGTTTTGGATGAATTTTAGGCGTTTGGGTTGTGAGATCCTTTTACTTACTGCAGCCCTGTGATCTAATCAGAACCAAAGACTGATGGCCAACATTAATACGAAGCAGGAACTGATTGGATAAACTGATTGACTATTTAAAGATGTCTGAAGTTATTTCCTCAATTTAACGTTAAAGACGTTTAGTTTTAAAATAATGTTAAATAAGTCCTATTGTCTCTGACCATCCTAGATAAGAATAAGCGTGAGCATTGTTGTTGGGTATGTATATAAGTATAAAAGTTGGATTTCACAACTTATTGTGTGCCCCAGTGGGCCCAACAACTAAATTTTAAACCAACTTAAATTCAGTTACAGAGTTCATTCTTTCGTAGAGTTTTTGTATACGATTGTTTATATCTGTTTGTTATATTTGCTGAGAGAGTATTTTTGGCGGCAAACCACAAAATACATAAGACACTATTTAAACTAAAATATGAATAACACACCACATTTACCTTGTTTTATTTCTTTTCTTGTTAGTCATAACAAAGAGATGTGAAATAATGTCCACTGGAGTATATATCTATAAAAAAGGACTTCATGGAATACTTTTATTTCGTTCTGAAATCAAATTCTGCTTACAGTCCTGTCCTTGCCGTACAAATAATTCCAGACAGGACAAAGTACTACCTGTTTGGGATCCACTGGGCTATGCAAATCAAATATTGATGTTAGGGTTGCTCGTCTAGGTCACAATTTGGGATAAAGTCTATTTGCCAATGTAAAGCAATTATGATATTGGAGACAGACCTCAGTAGGTTTGTTTTGAATTAGAGGCCGCCAATTAGCACGTAAGTTTGCCAAAATCTAATCTTAACATAGCCTGCTTATTGTGCAGATTTTTGAAGTGAAAACTTCTTTAGCGGCGCTGTGTACTTTTTTGGAATGGGTAAAAATGTATAAACTCGCGTTAGGTCACGTGACCTGATCGAAAATTCGTAAGACGGATGGAGAGAGGACAGGCGGCGCAGGGCGCTTGCGCGAATGTTCGTGTGTGTATGTAATATAAATTGTCATGTTTGTGTACGATAGCGCAATAAATGAAAATTGTATTCCACCACATAAATAATAGTACTTTTATACTAACAATGAAAGCAATTCGTACAAAATTATTCTCTAACCATTTCAAAAATGCACAACGTTAATATTCAAGTTTTCACTTCTGCCGGCACTCCCGGAGTGCAACCCGTCGATTTTTTTTACTGCATATCTGCGCAAGCATAATTACCTTCATATTTACTCCCCCATTTAGTTGCAGGTTAAGTAGAGTTTGACAAACTACTTAAATATGAAAAGAAATAGGTGTCATTACGTTGATTATGGTTTTATAAGGAATACCAATACGGAGGATATTTTAAGAATGTTATATAATGCTCTAATGCAACGTTCTTTTCTTTATCTTTCACAATTTTTCACATTGTATGTGGTAACCCTATAAATCTGATCGAAATCTAGATAAGCCTGAGGGTATGGTGAAATTAAGTCCTCTCTTTGTCTGAGTTCACCTGTTCGAAATTCGAATAGCCTCGCAAAGCTAGCCACGGGATTCGATTTTGGAAAATCAATTACTTTTTTTTACAGATTCCAAAGTATTTTGGACATTATCGTTACTACATTAATCGTTTTAAAAGTTTTATGTCAATGCCTTTTCACTTATAAATGCGAGTAGCTAAACTTTTTTTACTACGAGTAAATCGATTGTTTGTGATTTGGGGCCCTAATTGCATATATATATATTTATATATATAAAACAATACATAAATTAATTTTCTTTTTTAATTTTTATTTTTGGAGAGTTATTTCATTAAAGAAGGTATATTATTTTTGGTTAAAAAGTCGCCTGGAAAGATCTTGAGTTCTATTTTTTGTATTAATTTAAATACAAATTCAATAGTTATATAAAGTAACTATACTTATTTTTAAACTATTAATATTACTAAAATTGTTAATAACGAATTTAATAGGTATTTCATACTTTTGAATTGACTGAGTTTATGCATTTTAACAAGATCAATTTTTTAAGAGTAATTTAAATAATAATTTGTTTTTGGTTGTAATGCACATGGACGGTTCATTAATCTTTCTTTATTATTATTATGGATGTTGTACTTGATCAAATAACGTATTTTATCTCTGAACGTCCCAAAGTAATTAAATGTTTCGTTTTTACTGATGAGTTCTGTTAATCCTTGTAAAGACCTTTCAAAACAAATATTCAATCCATAGATGAATGTTTCAATTGAATTCGAATGTATAGATCTTTTTTAATTTACGATGAGTGAATCCAATGACTAAATTTTACATCGTTTATTAATGGATTTTTTTAACTTTTGTTATTTTAGTTTTTTTTTACGTAGAAATTGAAACGGATTGAATAAGTTTTATAATCCGTTTATACTTATAAATCCAGATTGTGTTTATATTCCTGTTACATAGATATTATTTGTTTAAAATATACATTTTGATGTCATCAACTGAGTTTATAGTTTTTTAAACGAGAATTTTATAAAAATACCATGAATTTCTTTGTATTTTTAAAAAAAAGTCCTGAATACCTTTGTAATCACTAATTTTGTACAAATTATTTTAACAGTCTGGGAGTTGGTAGATTTTCGATTTAATATTAAAGTAGTACTAGAGAATAATCTTTATTACTTTCTTTATTAATATTTTTCGTCTTACAATAACCGCGCGCAACACCGCAAGGTGAAGCTAGTATCTTTATAAATTGTAGCCTATGTGTTTTTCTGATGTATAGGCGATATTATCGTAAAGTTTCATCAAAAACTATTCTGAAGTTTTTGCGTGAAAGAGCAACAAACATACTCACTTACGTACTCACAAACATTTGCGTTTATAATATTAGTAGGATATTAATTTATACTCTCAATAGTCGACATTTGGTAGAATTTGTTAAATACTTTCTTTAAATTAATTAGACTTGTCCTTTTATAGCATTATCCTTCGATAATGAGATAGCGCAGAACAGGTTAGGTTAAGTTAATTATAGTCGTTCCAATAGTTTATTTAACTTTTGACAGCTCTAATACTTAATCAAATAGTGATACCCTAACCCGTTACCTATTCGATTTCTTTCATCGATCGATTTTATGCATTAAGAAGTTTTAATCGATTTAACAAACTCATTATTTTATAGATAATTTCGTACTTCATATTTCTATGTGTTTCAATGTGCGACCTCCTTTGTCAAAATAAAGAAGAAATGGATTAAAAGAATGTTGTTCAAATATGACGGTTCTATGTCATGAAAAAATATATAATAAAAGGAACTGAATTTTCAAAATGTATTATTGTATTGTGTTGTAATTCAGTGGTTAATATTGTATTTGTTAAACTATTGATGATCTTTATTAAATCTCTCTATGTCTATTTTAAAATAATCTACAGTATTTCAATGAGTAACCTTCAATATAGTTGAGTATTTATATTCCTCCGTATTGATTTATTTGTGAATTCTCACGTTTGGTTGAGTTGAGCGTATCGTTCCTGCCTTCGTTACTGTCAAAATGCCAAAAAAGAAAGTACTCAAAGGACAAACAAGAGAGTTTGTCTTGCGACTTCGTGAATTCTTTGAAAAGGAAAGCCGTAATGGTGGGCCTCTTATACCAGTGACTCAAGTTAGAGACCGTGTTGCAGCAGCATTAGGTATTAGTGCTCCAACAGTGGCAAAAATAACAAAAGAAGGCTACGGCAGCAGTGGCATGGAACAGAATAAGCTATCTACACCTAAGAAAAAACGTCCGCCTAGTAAAGTTACAGCCGTTGACAATTTTGACGCTGATGCTATTCGTCGTCATATATACGACTATTACCAAAGAAAAGAGATTCCAACATTAAAAAAACTAACACAATCTCTTCGAAATAGTGGTTTGTTCCGTGGTCAAAAATCTTCTCTGATAAAGGTATTGAAAGACATTGGAATGTTATTCCAAAAATGTGACAAACGAAAAATTTTAATGGAACGCAATGATATTGCTTTGTATAGATGCGATTTTTTAAGACAAGCAAAAAAAATAGAAGATTGGCCGAATGTTGTTTTCACAGATGAAACTTGGCTCAATGCGAATCATACGCTGTCAAAAACTTGGACTGACAACACCGTTGGCTCCACTTCTACAGTACCAATGGGAAAAGGCGAACGACTGATTATTTGTCATGCAGGAACAGTGAAAGGATTTGTGCCAGGCGCTCTATTAGCTTTTAAATCCCAGAAAACAGGAGATTATCATGAGGAGATGAATTCGAACGTGTATGAAAAGTGGTTCAGAGAAATGCTTACATCACTCGAAGAGCCATCAATAATATTTATTGATAATGCACCTTATCACTCTCGTCAAATTAATAAAATACCAACACAGGCCAACAAAAAACATGAAATTATAAACTGGCTCCGTGACAATGGCGAAGAGGTGAATGAGTCCCTACTAAAAGTAGAGTTAGTAAAGATATTAAAAACAAAGAATCTGCCAAAACGATACGTCATAGATGAAATGGCAGCAGAGCATGGGCATACCGTCCTCAGAATTCCCCCATATCACTGCCAATATAATGCAATTGAAATGATCTGGGCACAAGTTAAAGGATATGCTGCGAGGAACAATACAACTCCTCCTTTCACCGCAAGAAAAATGCTGAATTTACTGAAAAATGCGTGTGAAAAAGTAACTCCAGAAAACTGGGCGAATGTTGTAGAAAAAACAAAGAAGGTGATAATGTCGGATTGGGATCGGGATGTTGCATTCGACAATTTATCTATCCAAGAAATGATAATCAATATTACTGAGAACTCAAGTGATGATGATTCCTGGTCATACGAAGAAGACGATTCTTTATAATTAAAATTAGTATTACAGTACCTCTTTTGGTTGTTTTATTTTTAATCCGTAAATTACTACGAATTTCAACATTTTGTACCTGTTCATTACAAGTAGGTACCGCAAGTAGTTTTTATTTGAACCAACTATAGTAAGTCTAAACAATTATTTTAGATTCATTAATTTGCGGCAAATACATTCGATCCCATTACTAGGTACGAGTACGATGGAACTGTTTTCATTACGCAAATTATTTATGCATTGAAACAGAGATATTTAGGGCATTTTAATGCAAAATAATAAAGCTTTTTACGTGATTTGATATAAAATATAATCACAATAATTTTATTGTATGTTTTATTAATATAATCGATAATCGATTTATTTCAAAACCGTTTTTATAGTCTGTGGTCATTAATTACGAATGACACATCCCTAAGTAGGCGGAGCCCGCCCATAAAGTACAGTATTATCTGTAGTACATTGTATCAAAAATTATTACAAAACTTTATGTGCGTGATCTGTCAAAAGTTAAATAAAGTATTGGAACGACTATAAATAGTGGCATAAAAGTCCAAATGAGTCTAATTTCAAGAATGTATTCATGTGAACCTTTAATGTCGTCTATTTACAAACGCATGGTTGAACACCAAAGTATCTAGTCCCCATATAAGTAGACTACAGAGGTTTTTCTCCGCGGAGGAGGTAAGTCCTCGGTCCGTTGCCTCTTATCGTATAACACATGGTTAATTATGCATATCCTTTTAACTCGTGGTACAAGTTGCACGCTGATAATCCGGAGAATATTTTTTGTAACTGACTTTAAAAAAGGAGGTGGTTCTCAATTCGACTGTATTTCTTTTTTTTTATGGAGTAGTTGGAAAACGAGCAGACGTATCGCCTGATGGTAAACGATTACCGCCGCCCATGGACACTCGCAACCCCGGGGTTGTCACAGATGCGTTGCCGGCCTTTGGGGGATGGAGGGAGGGGTTAGGATATGGGCCTCCGGTATCCTCACTCACTCGGTGAAACACAGCGCAAACGCTATTTCATACCGGTTTTCTGTGAGGCCGTGGTATCACTCCGGCCCATGCATACCGAAGCGTGGCTCTCCCACGGTAAAAAGCTTTTCATGTTTGTTAGCTCAGAATTTCGCATGGGTGAACCGATTTTGATGATTTTTTATTTGAAAGCTAGTGCTTTCCTTGTGGTCCCATTGCAATTTGCTTTAGTTCTTGAAGTCGATTTTTTTCATTTATTAATTTGACAAATAGTAATACAAACGATCGAGTTTATTTTTTTACTATCCATACTGTACTGGATGCATTTAAAAGCTTTGACATATGCGTTTTATACCTTCAGGTTTTTTAGATGCGTGAATGAAATGATATGTGTATGTACTAGTGATTACAATACAAATTAACCTGATCAACATTTAGTAACAGGCTCACATAAGTTTTTGTAAATAAAAATCTTTTTTTGTGTGGTCCGCTTTGTGTATGTGTTTGTGTGTGAACGTAAGGCTTGGGTTTGGGGTTTAAGCTACTTTTTACAGACTACCTTCGACCCGCAGCATTACCCGCGTTACGAGAACAACAGCGTAAAACACCGCGGGGTTCAGCTAATAGAAAATAAAAAATAAATTATAGCTGTATTTTTTTGTTTGTGATATGTGTAAGATCATTAACTCGCTTTGCTCATAAACTTGTACCACAATCCGGGCCAGTACACAAGATTATCGAGGGTCACCCACGTGGAATCAGGAAATTAATTATGAGAAAAACGTCGAGTAGATTATAAGGGCTCACAGTATTTAGAAAGGTTTCCTTTTGGTGGTTGGAATAAGGACAGAAGCTGTTAATTCCGAGCTTAATCTTAATATATTAATATTAGATTACAATTTGTCTTTTCTAATATTTTCTTTTGTTTTCTTTGAGAATATAATTTGAACAGGGAACAATGATTTTTTATTTCTTTATAGGTTCTTTGTAGGTACAATATTAGGTCACTCGTTTGTTTCATAACCTTATCTTATATATAAAATTCTCGTGTCACAATGTTATAGTCCACGGGCCCACGTACAAGGGATTTCAGTGATTAATAACAGGCTGAAAGTTTATACACAGCTTCGTTTTGACGAGACACCCAACTTTTATCATTGGACCAAATTCTGATAGTGGCAGGAAAAAGCGGGATAGGGAGCGAAACACGTCGATTTGATGAGTGTCCCAAATTAAATAATAACAGTTTCTAAACATAAATTCTTTGAGAAAATACGATGGAAAACTGAAAAAAACTTGTGGCATACAAAGTGAATGGTACCTTCCCGAGTGACCCCCAGCTCTAACATGTCAGAATGGTGACTTGAAAAATTCATTCCATCCACCATGCACTTTTTTTTTATTATATAGGGGGCAAACGAGCAGACGTATCACCTGATGGTAAGCGATTACCGCCGCCCATGGACACCCACAACACCAGAGGCGTCACAAGTGCGTTGCCGGCCTTTTAGGAAGGAGTACGCTCTTTTCTTTACTTTGTATGCCACAAGTTTTTCTCAGTTTTCCATCGTATTTTCTCGAAGTATTGATTTTTAGAAACTGTTATTATTTAATTTGGGACACTCACCAAATTGACGTGTTTCGCTCCCTATCTGTCCTACCCGTCCGATTCTCAGACCTACCCGTTGGTCTGAGAATCGGACAACATCTATGTTTCATCCCCCTAAATGTTAACCCTTATTTTTTTTTATTTAATTTTTATATCTGTTTTTTTTGCTTGACAATATTTTGTTTTAGTGGCTGTTAATCCTCCATATTATGTAAATAAATAAATTATTTTTTATTGTTTTATGATGCAGCATTAGAAAATACATACAATCCTTAATTTTGAACCCTCTACGATCAACCCCTATTATTCCATCGCGATTTTTATTGACCCACCCCTGAAATATATATTCCTTTTTATAGCAAAGCAACGACGTTTGTCGGGTCAACTAGTCATATATAGAAATATCTATTATATAATATAACTAGTGGACCCGACAAACGTTGTTTTGCCATGTATATTATTTCTAGGAAAACATTTAAAAAAATCGTGCAAAAAAAATTAAAGTTTTTAATTAATAAATGAAAAATTAGGGTTGATCGTAGAGGGGTGAAAATTTAGCGTTGTATGTATTTTTGTATGCTGTATCATAAAAAAATAAAATCACCACCACCCTTAACATTTAGAGGGATGAAAAATAGATGTTGTCCGATTCTGCACCCTAATCGCACGCTAAGATTTACGCAAATCGATCGAGCCGTTTCGGAGTAGTACAATTACGCACACCGTGACACGAGATTATTTTATATTAGCTTATCTTGTCATGTGGTTGCTCACGATGAACCGCGAAACTATATAACCGATATTTACGTTTTTTTTAAATGTGTGTGTTGCTGGCGTACAAATTTTTTTTGGAAGCGTCACAAGTGTGTTGCCGACCTTTATGGGATTGGGAGGTGGTTGGGGGTAGGGGTTGGGGGTATGGGCATTCGGTATCCTCACTCAATCGATGAAACACAGCGCAAGTGCTATTTCACACCGGTTTTCTGTGAGGCCGGTTGAGTCATCATCATGCCGAAGCGTGGCTCTACCACGGTATAGTGATCATCACACTTAGACCTAAAGGAGCCTAACATGATGACGATAAAGTTGCGTGGGTCGGTTGAATCTATACTAATAATAAAACTGAAGAGTTTGTTTGTTTGAACGCGCTAATCTCAGGAACCGCTGGTCCGATTTGAAAAAAAATGTCAGTGATGGTTTTGTCCATTTATCGAGGAAGGCTATATATCATCACGCTGATACTATAAGAAGCGGAGCACCAATAAAGAATGTTTCAAAAACGGTGGAAATTTTTTTCGCTACGGGCAATAGAAGACGCAAAAGAGGTTGCGTGGGTTCGCTAGCACTCGTATTATATATTTCTAAGATGTCGTTGAATATCTCAAAATGATTTATAGAGTTCAAGATACTTTAGTATTATACATAGGTATTGGTGTATTGAAATACTCCGTTTCTCATCATAATAACTCTTGGTATAAACTCACTTTTTTATAGATCTCTTATATAACAAATACAATTTCAGAACAATTTAGTAAGATGGTGTACCTGAAATGTTCAATGTATTACGTGACGTCATAGTTCACGTAGTTGACGACGCGATCCTCATAAATATGAGAGACAATTCACCTTATAACTGATATAAGATCATTTGGAGCTAGACGCGTGTCTTACTAACATTATAAACGGGAAAGTTTGTGAGTATGTCAGTGAGTATGTTTGTTGCTCTTTCACGCAAAAAGAATGAATGGATTTTGATGATTTTTTACAATAATATAGCTTATACATCAGAATAACACATAGGCTACAATTTGTAAAGATACTAGCTTTGCCTCGCGGCTATGCCCGCGGTTATTGTCTTACGGCTGGTAGCACCGGGTTTAGCTAGTACAGAATATTCTATAAAAAATCTTTAAGAAGTTTGTTGTCTACACAAATATAATCAAAATATAATGTGAGTACAATTTATCATCAATACGTATAATATAATCGTTACTAGTCGCTGTGTGTATGTGGAAGATATACAAGAAAAACTATTATAGAGGTGGGGGGCATAGGCGTACCCAGGTTCTGGGGCCAGGGGGCAGATCGGGTTTTTTAAAAGCAACTTATCAAATAAATGAATTTATAAATTTAGTCTTAGGATTGTGATTGCCGATCTTACAACAACACAAAAAATAAATCTTTGTCCATAATTGATCTAAGTCACGTTTTTACGCGTCTGAGTGTGCTTTTATCGACAGAAGAAGATAGTAGGAACGTCAACATCCAGAGCGGGGGCAGCTGCCCTCCCCTGCCCTACCCTCGGTACGCACATGGTGGGGGTTTTTATGAAAGGAAGAGAATCAGTGCAAAATTTAAAAAAAAAACCGGCCTCGTTGCTTGCGAGTAGCCGAGGATAGAACCAAGTGGCGTGAAATTGGAGAGGCCTATGTTCAGTAGTGGACTGCGGTGGCTGATGATGAAGTGCGAGTCGGAGTAAATCATATGTGAGTTGTTTGAAGTTATTTTTGTTAACATTTGTGACGCGTTAAGCTAATTTAGCTAAAGTACTGAAAAAAGGATTTTAACAGAGCTTAAAATTTGTCTGTGTACAATTTAAGCATTGAGTTAAAAAAATCAAAATAGTTGCATCACCACATAACACTTGACTAATAAATATATACATAAAATGAAAATTTCTTGTGTTAAAAAAAAACACGAAATATACGTACAATTCGGTACTCAACTAAACAGAGTGACAGCCGAGATGTGAGATATCGAAGAACGGACTGTAAGCAAATGAGATTAAAGTGTTTAATCAAACAACAGTGAATTTTATGATGATGTTATATTCTTAGATTATTAATATGTCATTATCTAAGGTTATATTACTTACATAAGTTTACTAATCTGCCATTCAAAACAAAGTAATTCACATATTATCATAAAACACACAAATTCATCTCCAGGATCTGAATGAAAATAGAACATCTTATAAAAGAGAATAGAATATGTATTTGTAGGCTTTACGGAAATTCATAAAAAAGATATAAATTATTCACATTTGTTATTTCAACATCAACGTAGTAAGAACAAAAAGGCAATGCTCTCGACAATTTACGTCCGTTTTCCCGCTTTTTTTTTTCAAACATGGAACGTTGGTCGAATAACTTTTTTTTAATGACACTTTTGCAAACATTCAGAAAAGAGGTTACCTTTTCTTGTTGTAAAATATTTTTCTTTTTTATTTATTTACACCTGTAATTTTTGATATTAGTATTCATATTAAGACGAACAGGTGAAAGATGTTAGCTGTGTAATTAATACGTATTTTTAAAAGTGGCAAGTCTACAATTAGCAGTAAGACTCTAGAACGATTTGCTCCAAAACCTTGACTGTATTTAAAAAGCTAGTAAAGGATTATTATCTGTAATTATAATTACTGGTTATATAGTATACATTTTAGTCTGTGTATGTATGTATCTGTACGTATGTATGTATGAGTACGTCTATATGTGTAATATGAGTAGATGTGTAAGTACCTACTTATGTATCGTTGAATATTTTGAATTTGGTGATTGTTTTTATTATTCACATAATAAATTTAAGATTTGTGCGCCGTACTACTGCTACCCTAATTAATATCACTTACCGTAATATCCGTACAAAGATTGTCTGTAAGAGATCGCCATGAGCGATAAGACCGCCAATTGTCACATTTGTATAGTATTACAACTCTTTTTTGTTTAATAATTTTTTAAATATAATATTAGTAATACAATAACTTTAGTTTAGTGCATTAAACTCACATAATATTAATAAAATATCTATTACAGTATTTACGACACCTTCCTATACATCATCATCTCAGCCTATTGCCGTCCACTGCTGTACGAAGGCCTCCCCCAAAGAGCGCCAACCATCCCTGTCCCGGGCAGCCCGCATCCATCCGTTGCCAGCCATTTTCTTCAAGTCGTCGGTCCATCGTGCCGCAGGGCGCCCTACACTGCGTTTGCCTAAACGTGGTCTCCACTCTAAGACCTGTCGGCTCCAACGACCATCAGTCCGCCTGGAGACATGACCGGCCCACTTTCACTTCAGCGTGCTGATCCTGCGTGCGATATCGGTTACTCCAGTTCTCTTTCGGATTGTCTCGTTACGGATCTTATCGAGTAGAGAAACACCCAGCATCGCACGCTCCATTGCACGCTGAGCGACCTTAAATTTATGGACCAGTCCAACGGTGAGTGTCTATACATGCCTACGATGAAATAACAATGCGACTTGTTGATTTTAAATATATGCATACGATTCGACACTAGCGTTGAGATTAGCGCTCTAAGCGTTTAATTGTTTATTGGACACGGCTTTTCCAGGGGCTCGACCGCTTTGGTGGAGGCCCTGGAATGCAGTGCCACCGTTTGTTGGTAAAAGCGTCGTATGCCGGCGAGCAGGGGTACGAGAGGACGCATGCGCAGTAACGCGAACCTCACAGTATAATAATCCAAATTCAGTGATCCTTGGTCTACGGTAATTGTTATTAGATAACTCTTTGACTTTTTATATACTATAACATAGTGTGGCTCTGGTTTTCTGACCTGTAGATTCTAGTCTATACATATTTTATATATGTGCACTTATTACTGCCTCGGTAGCATAGTGGTAGCGTATGCGACTGCTAAGCTTGAGGTCTTGGGTTCGATTCCCGGGTCGGACCATATGTTTGTATGATCTGCAAATATTTGTTTCGGAATTTGGGTGTTTTCTATGTATAATATGTATATATTTACAAAAAAAAGTAGATAAGTATTTATATCAGTTGTCTAGTACCCATAACACAAGCTCTGCTTAGCTTGGGAATAAATGGCGTTGTGTGTTAGATGTCCGGAATATTTATTTATTTATTTGCCTGATTTGAATGTTTGGTAAAAATATTCAGCATTTGGTCAAATACAAGAAATATATCAATAATGCGACACAGGTGGCCTAATTAGTATGTAATAAGCATTCAATTTAATCGTATCTGTACAGTCATTATATTCAATAATAATAATATTTCCAAACAAAGCAGAACTTGTACTATGGATAGTAACAAATAAACATTGGTGACATTTATATTTAATCGCATTCGATAAAAAATGAATGACATCATATGTGCGAAACCGCACCTATCCATAACATATTTTTTGAAGTGAAAACTTCTTTAGCGGCGCTGTGTACTTTTTTTGGAATGGGTAAAATGTATAAACTCGCGTCAGGTCACGTGACCTGATCGAAAATTCGTAAGACGGATGGAGAGAGGACAGGCGGCGCAGGGCGCTTGCGCGAATGTTCGTGTGTGTATGTAATATAAATTGTCATGTTTGTGTACGATAGCGCAATAAATGAATATTGTATTCCACCACATAAATAATAGTACTTTTATACTGATGATGAAAGCAATTCGTACAAAATTATTCTCTAACCATTCCAAAATATCAAAAATGCACAACGTTAATATTCAAGTTTTCACTTCTGCCGGCACTCCCGGAGTGCAACCCGTCGTTTTTTTTTTTTTTATTAAATCAGGCATCCGCCATCGCAGGGTGTTACTGCCTTTCCTTAATTCCTCCAACGTAATCGGAGACTTTTTATATCAAGGTCTTTTTATTATTTCCAAAATAGGTTAATATTTCTAATCCATACCCAGTATGGATAGGTGTGCTTTCGCTTCGGGGACCTCAAAAACATGAGGAACGGATACTCCCATGGTAAGACATAACACACAATAAAATCGACGGGTTGCACTCCGGGAGTGCCGGCAGAAGTGAAAACTTGAATATTAACGTTGTGCATTTTTGATATTTTGGAATGGTTAGAGAATAATTTTGTACGAATTGCTTTCATTATCAGTATAAAGTACTAACTATTATTTATGTGGTGGAATACAATATTCATTTATTGCGCTATCGTACACAAACATGACAATTTATATTACATACACACACGAACATTCGCGCAAGCGCCCTGCGCCGCCTGTCCTCTCTCCATCCGTCTTACGAATTTTCGATCAGGTCACGTGACCTGACGCGAGTTTATACATTTTTACCCAATCCAAAAAAAGTACACAGCGCCGCTAAAGAAGTTTTTACTTCAAAAATTATTTCTGTATGGCGATACGAATCTTCAATAAGTTACCAAATTGCCTCAAATGTCTTAACTGGAACCAGTTCAAACGTAAATTATTTGACTTACTTCTAAGCAATTGTTACTATATCACTAACGAATTTCTAAGCGATAAAGACATATCATAAAATGCTACTAGATCTAAAATAAATATATAATGCTGTTGTCTAGCCCTAAGATTAGTTATAGTCCGGCCGCTCAGAGAATGCGTTTCTGACACTTGTAAATTCGTCACGAGTAGTGATGTACCATGAATAACATTAATAATATTTGGTAACAGTATTTATAGCATTCATTATGCATAATTATTCAATTTATATACATATTATTATATTTTAAACACAATATTAACAAAGTTGTTGATGGATGAATTAAATTTAATCGTAATTTCTGAATGAAACCAAGGAAAAGAAAATAAAAATACTGTTTTTATTGGAAAATATATATTATGAAATACATAGTTTTAAGATTTCAATAATGTCAAATCAAAATTTAATCCGACTCCGATTCGCTTGAGGACTCGCTGTCGTCTTCACCAACATGTATTATTATGCTATTGTCAATCATAGTGTCTATACGAATATCGCGGTCAAAGTTATCAAATATATTTTATTTTGTTTTTTCAACCACCTTTATCCAGTCATCTTGTGTGACTTTTTCGCATGCTTCTTTTAAAAGCGTCTTCATCTTTTTTATGCCGTATGGTGGAGAAGTATTATGGCGGGCTGAATAACCTTTAATTTGAGCCCAGATTAGCTCTATGGCATTGTACTGGCAGTGATATGGAGGAATTCGGAGAACGCGATGACCGTACTCCAGAGCCAGCTCATCCATTTCGTATCGAACATTTGCTAGCTTATGGTCGTTGACTAATTTCATCAGCTCCGCTTTTAGCATTGACATATTTGCGTCAATGCCACTTCTTTACAGCCAAGCCACCAATTCCTCTTTTCTAATAGCTTGAGAAGGTGCTTTATTTATTTGCACCGAATGATAAGGGGCGTTATGCATTATTATAATTAAAGGCTCTGGAAGGCCAGTTAGCAACATATCCTGGAGCCACTCCTTAAATGCAGCCGCATTCATTTCTTCGTGGTAGTCAGTAGTAGTTTTTGACTCAAATGCCAATAAACCATTTTCCACAAAACCATACTTCGCACAACCAGCGTGGCATATTATGAGACGTGCTCCTTTACCGATTGGCACTATCGACTTCGACGCTTGAGTGTCATCTGTCCAAAAACGAGAAAGCGCGTGATTGGTGTTCAGCCATGTCTCGTCAATGAAAACGACATTGTCCCAATTATCTTTTTTTTTTGCTTCTCTTAGAAATGTAATTCTTTTTAAAACTACGTCATTTCTTTCTAAAAGAATTTTCCTTTTGTCGGTTTTCTTATATTGAAATCCAATTTCTTTTAAAATATTGGATAAAGCAGTTTTTCCTACCCTAAACAAATCAGCTGCTTTCAAAGACGCTAGAAGCGTCGACCTATTCAAGTATTCATTCCTGGCATAATAACTATATATATGATTCCTTATGCATCGGCGTCAAAGCTATCTATGTCTGTTATAGGTTTAGTTCTGCGTTTCTTTTTAGGTGTTTGTAAAATATTTTCTTCCGTGCCAGATGAGCTGAACTTTTCTTTATTAATATTTGTTATCGTCCGTTTGCTTACTTCAAGTGCCTGAGAGATACGCTCTTGTCTTTCCAGTTCAAAGTAATTTTAAAGCTTGATTATTAGTTCACGGGTTTCACTTTTCCATGGATGGCCGCGTTTTGACATTATTGTTAAGCACCAAAAGTACAAAACAGTAAAATTCTAAACAAATTAGCGCAGAGGTACAAATAAACAACAATAACAATCACGAGAAAACCCCCACCCACGAGAAAACTGGAAAACGTAGTCTATGCGCGCAAGATGACAAGAGACGACTGTTTGTGTATGTCACAAAATGACGGTCCTCATAACGCTATTTTGGGTTGCCAATTTTTTACCAAAAATATAAAGGGATAAAAATAGTTTTCTATTTATTTTTAATTCATCTGACTGATATCACGACAATTATTTTCTTAAGTTTGGTTTGGTCGTACCTATATCGTATTATAAACTATATTAAATATGTATTAAGTACATTATACACACTCTCGAATAATTTCTCCGATGTCCCCAGGAACTTTAATGTCGTTTGTATAAATGCCCAAAGCATTTCGGCACATTTCCCTGAAATGGTGACAACATTCGACTGTACGACATCCTTACATACTTTGTAACTCATCTTGTTATACTGTTTTTTTGTGTATTCAATAAAGATAAATAAATAAAATTATATACTATAAAATTAGAACGTTTTATTTAACAATATATCGACCGACAGAATATATTACGATTACAAAAATACTCAGTTACAATTATCTATTATTTTGTCTCATCACTACAAAAACAAACTATTGACATAAACTTGAAACAGCGCAGTTTGACGTCGTTAGACTTTTAAAAATTATTGTTCTTAAATTAATTAATTAATTAATTGTTAATAACTTTAGCCCAAAATAAAACGTTTATTGTACATTGGCATGATTATTCAATTTTTAATGTTATTACTCATTATTAAGGTTAATAAAAGACATTTAAAATTTTGCCATAAATTGTACGCCAGTTCAAAGTTACATCGCCCATTGGATCACGACCTGTCAGAAACGCATTCTCTCAGTGGCCAGACCATAATAAGATTTAAAATTTGTACACCAGAAATGGTAGAATTAAAGGAACGTATTATAATGTGATAACATCTTTTGTACTTTATTCTAACAAATAAATATTTATTTCTTTTTATCTTTCTAAACAAGCCCTCGTAGTGTTCTTGTTTCTTGTGGAAACACTACACGTTCTTGGTTCCTACATCGCCATGATGACGTCCCCCGGGAGTCGGAGATTCGAAGGAACCCACCACAATACAGAATAAAAAAGACTAGAACCGGGTACGTGTTTTCTAATTTTCTATTTAAGCAATGCGACTAAGGTGCAAAACAAACTTATGTACAGCGTGATTGAAGAGGTTTGGTATGGTTCTGAATAAATATTTAGATTTCCATAAGCAAGAATTTTCCATTTGCTTCTGATATAAGTGTTTCAATATATAAAATGTGTAAACATTTACAAAAAAGAGCATGCAATGAGAGAGACTTATATATCTGGCATTGGATTGCAATACGCTGATCATGATGATAATGATTACAAAAAACAATGATTCTAAGTATCTATAGACTAGCACAGAGCACCTAGCCTTATATAAAAAAAAGGATTTAAAAGAATGAAAAGAGAAATACAAGTATTTCGTTTAGCAAATTATGGCCCTCTTCTTCCCACTTAGGTAAGTTGTAATACGAGTACAGACTTCGGAACTTCGAGAAAATCTTTTTTATGATGCACGCATTTCAAGAAAATTGTTGATATCTTAAGATTGGTATAACATTTAAGTGCCTTCTGAATCAAATAACCTTTCGCTTAGCATCGGATTATTTAATTTGAGTAAAACGTTTTTCTTTATTTATTATTCAATTTGTTTTCGCGAGCCTCAGACGTTAATCGGAAGTAGGTATACTTACCTAAACCTTAGGTTTTATTGGTCAATATGTTAAGGATGAAACAAATTTAAATATCGTGAGGTTTTTCACAAGACTTTGATTACTAGAATGTGGCAGCTTGTTTCTAGATATTTGTGGGGGAACGGGTATCATGTCCCTCCAACACAAAGGGAGGATCCTCCGACCAGGCGAGGTGATCATGCCTGGCGGGCTACAGCCCAAAAAGTTGATGTTGGGATGTTGTATATATAATAATCGGCGCGAGAACTTTAATTGCGCGATCCAGGATTGGTAGTTTCTTCGTATTGTAGGTTACTTCGTAGTTCAGTGTAACTTCGGTAGATGGCGCTGTAGTATGTTATGTTGTATGTGGAGGTCGCCACATATTTATTGTAATTTTGTTACTGAAGAAAATTGTTCAATGTTTGTTTATGATAAATTGTTTAACAGAAGTTAAATCATCTCAGACTATTTATATCTAAGACTAGCTGACCCACGCCACCTCGTTTGCATCTTCTATTGCCTTTAGCGTAAAAATTATCTCCTGTTTTTGAAACATTCTTCATTGGTGCTCCGCTCCTATTAGTATTAGAGTAATGATATAGAGCCTCTAACCTTTCTCGATAAATGAACTATTCAACATTGATAGAATTTTTCAAATCGGACCAGCGGTTCCTGAGATTAGCGCTTTCAAACAAACAAAAACCTCTTTAGCTTTATAATCTTCGTATAGATAATTAAGTATGACAATTATTTAGATTTATAAATTTAGAACGTAGCTAGGAAGGGTATATAATGTGAACTGACGAGTGATAGAGAAGAAAGATAGAAGTGTGAGAGACGTTCACTGCTTACTCCCTCCCAAGCCAAATCCACTTTTACGCAGTACATCCATTTGTGTTTTGGTCATCCTCTACCCTTACATCCGTCGACTTTCATACTTAAAACATTCTTATCAACAGTCATGTAGGATTAACAATTACATTGACACGTTGTTTGTCAGCTAACACAATTTTAATATAATTTCCTTCAGTCATAATGTTAGTATAGTATTGGCAATCAAATATTTTTACGATTTTAATCTAAGAACGGAATACCATTCAGTTACGATTTATTTAACGCATCAGAGCGAATGAGACGCAATTAGTAACGCAATATTGTCTTTTACGACAGAAGTAAAATGGTGCCAGAAATCTTTATAACTCATAGTATATGCGACAGACAATGTATTTATGTTTTAAGTTTGTTTGTAAGTTAATGGAGAGTGTATATATATTGTCGACAGTGCAGTTATAGAATCTTTTTTATAAAATAAGACAACTCAATTAGCTATAAACATCCTGAGTCGCGGAGGACTTTACAAACATACATGAAACGGATACAAAGACCACCTAGACTCAGAACAGCAATTTGAGGATCACACAAAGTGTTGTTCCATGTGGGATTTGAAGTCACAACACTTAGCGCTGTAGAAAGCGGTATGGCGACCGCTTAACACACACACACACCCAGTCGAATGTCAGTGCAGTTGATGAAGATCTTACTCTAAACGAACGTAAAACAAAATCTTAGGACCGAACTCCTCGATTAGCCTCTATTCCATAAAAAAAATATTAAAAATTAAACTATACTACGAACAAAGCTAAAACTTTAAAATGTCCGTCACAACTTCTAACAGGTTTCAAAATATGAACAGAGTAAATTAACACAGTGTCTGGAACAAGAAGAACAAACCAATCATATGCTCCCTTGTTTATTAAGAGAAGTTTTACTGTTTAATCAACGCGAAAAATTGTTAATTAAATTCTAGAAGGCCCGTGAGGTACACGAGATAGGGTAACCAATTCACGGAAATTTTTCAAGAATTTTATTTAAATGTTGATATTACTTGAAGACATAAGACAGGCCCTCATGGGACGATAGTTTAATTCCATCCTCTACGTAAAAAAGGCTCATAATATAAGGCTCTTATTAAATGGCTTATTCTTAAATGATGTACAAAAAATTTTTAAGAAAGGTTACGGAATAAAGTAAATCGTTTGCTTAATTCTATTTGAATGTGATATTGACGTTTATCTAGGCCGTAAAAGTCAAAATACTTTATAATATTGTTATGCTAGAAATGATAATTGTAGTTAGGCGTAGTGTGAGACGCGGTGGTAGGGAGCGAGTCTATATAAGAGGCGGCACGCTCATTCGGGATCATCGCGCGACGCGCACTACAGTCAACTTCGAACGAGGAACCTCTATCCGTTCGTAAAGTGAATCTGCCTATCTTATTATTGTTACAATTAGGTTACTTAATTGATCATATTTGCATTTTTGATTTGTCTTTTTTAATTTGTTTTGTAAGTACAGAGTGCTGTCTAAAGGTTGTAAATCTTTTTTTTTTATTATTTCCACCTTTGTTCTCCTAAGAATATAATAACTGTACCCATATATGATTAATGGTCTGAATAAAACATCAATTTGGTACAGTTAAAAAACACATTGGAGGAAATTTAATACATGACTTTTTTGTTAGGATTATCCACGTTTTTATATTTTTATATTCACCCTTTCGGATGTGAAACTTTTTATTAATTTAACTAAACCATTTTGCGTTTAAATCTTGTATGTAATAACCTACCAAAATTACTCGGTTAAATTTTTGTTTCACAGTCAAGAGTGAGTTCTCGCAGATTAACTCTTACACATTTTTTCAGAATTAGTTAGGTTGAAATGTTACTTACATAAGTTGGGTGGGAAGGTGGATGGAAACTTTGATCACTGGATTAAATTGCTGTTGATTAAAAATGCAGTGGTTTACTTGGTAACAGAGGTTAAGGAGATGAGCTTTTTTTATGTTGACAGAATTCATTCCAACTGTAGAGGAAAATTTCATGACGTAACCTTTTCTGAAATAGTGGAAAGATGTGTTTCACTTAAATGTTTGTATGTATTTATTCAATCTTCCACACTACGTGTTACTATTATTATTACAGTATTACCTTATGAAATGTATATATTCTACTATAATTTCGTTATCCTATCCTTTCTGCAATACACCAGGCACTACCCTATACTTTTCATGCGTGCTCTTTCTTTCCATCCCATGGTTGCTTGTAAGAGATTGCCTCCGGGCGATAAGGCCGCCAATTGTACTTCCCTAGATTATGATTTCGTAGTTAAGTTAATTTTGTTACTTATCTGGTGTGCAATAAAGAGATTTATTATTATTATTAAAAACGGGTTGCCCTGATAGTAAGTGACTACAGTCCTTCATGGAAGTCATGAAAATTGGTAGGTAAAGAATGATAAATATAGGTGATACAAAATGAAATCGTTTATTCAAAGATACTTCATCAATTTCGTAGCCATCTGTCACAGATATCAATTTTTGTTTTACAAACTTTAATAGTAGTGTGCTAGTGGGAATCTCGGTATATTTTCTCGTAGGAGCATCACGGTTTTATATTTAAAATATTACGGTTAAAAAAGATAACGGTTTATTGAAAATGATGTACTAAAAGCTAAAAAATAATTCGGATGTCCAAATTTGTAAACCGCCATTTTGTAGCGGCGACCATCTTGAATTTACAACAGAATTTATTTAATTGTATTGTCACCAGAACTAAAAGTGTTTACCAAATTTCAGATCAATCTGTCAACAGGAAAGGGGTCAAATTTTAATTACTAGATTTGACCCAAACAAAAAAACAAACAGGACAAGCTAAACATAACCGTTCACAAAACGTAAGTAGTAAGGTCGGCAGAGGAAGTTGAAGATGAATTCTTAATATTAGTATGGATACGGCGTCTGTAGCGGATATTGTAAATTATAAAGTTATATTATTGGTACTTGTAAATGGCAGTTTGGTAGTCAATGTAGTCATTATTTAATATTAGCAATAACCATTACTTTTAATAACCTACTAACTGTATCTGCCTTTTACAAACAAAAATCTTTTTTTTTTTAAATATTAACAAATTAAATTATATCGAGTTTTAAAGGCAACATTAAACCTATATTACTTTATTCTATTTGAAAATATCCTGGATATATATATGTACATCGACGTACGAAATGCCCTAGGCATTCTCTAAAAGTCAATTTTTAGGCGGTCTATCATCCATGATTCAGTTTAGAAAAAAAAAACAAAGCTTAACATTATTAAATGGATGTGGAGCAGCTCATTTTCGCTCAACACACTTCTCTTTGAATGTCGGAGTACCAAAATTGTTTTCCATTTAATTGCGATTTGTTCTCATCAAATTAAATCACGGTCTTTCATCAGTTCGACATTTGCGATTCAAAGTACGATTTGAGAGTTAGAATATTTTTTGTTTTAACGTTGCCGGGGAGATTGAGTTCAGCTTATTACTCTCTGAAATTATAATAACTGTATGAAACGTATTCAGGAATATTAATGTTACGGATTCAATAGCTATGCCAATACTCGTATACTAACATTATAAAGCTGAAGAGTTTGTTTGTTTGAATGCGCTAATCTCAGGAACCGCAGGACCATTTTGAAAAATTCTTTCACTGTTGGATAGTCCATTTATCGAGGAAGGCTATAGGTTATATATCATCACGCTAATACTAATAGGAGCGGAGCACCAATGAAGAATGTTTAAAAAACGGGGGAAAATTTTCACGCTACGGGCAATAGAAGACGCAAACAAGGTTGCGTGTGTCAGCTAGTGTTTGATAGGGACAGAGAAATTATAGATTAACAAAGGATATTTTTTGTGAACAAGATTTGTTAGTAATTATTTATTTTAAATTAATTATTATTATTGTTATTAAAAAAATCAATAGCAGCTCCTATTTATTTACCTTAATTGACTCACGAATAGTTGTAAAGGTACTCTATGGTGACTGCCTCTGAGGCGCAGTGGTAGCGTATGCGACTGCTGTTCTTGAGGTCTCGGGTTCAAATCCTGGGTCAGACCAAATGTTTGTGTGATCTACAAATATTTGTTTCGGAATTTGGGTGTTTTCTATGTATAATATGTATGTATTTACAAAAAAAAAAGTATATATGTATTTGTATCAGTTGTCTAGTAACCCATAACACAAGCTCTGCTTAGCTTGGGACTAGATGGCGTTGTGTGTTTAGATGTCCGGAATATTTATTTATGTCCGGAATATTTATTTAACAGATCAAAGATATTTTGCAAAGGTATGAAGTGGTGTATTGTTACAGCACCACGTGCTCTATAAACAATAACATTATTGTATGCTAACCTATACTAAAAATACAAGTTTTGGCACAAACAGATAGAATGTAAGCACTTTTATAATTATAAAGTAATTCTGTTTGTCTGTCTGTTACGCTTTCAGAACTAAACCACTGAATGAATGAATTGGCAAGGAGATACTTTGATTCTTTATGAATGAAGTGTTGAAAAATGGTTAGGTTATTATTTACCGCGATAATCGACATTAGAGCAGCGGGTAAAAGTAAGTTGTTCATATATTTTCCTTTTGCTTGAGAGACTATGGTTACTACACATAGATTTTTATGTTATGGTATCCATCGTATCGTAACGTCACATTGAAAATCGTAAATTTTATCATATTCATCGCGGATAAATGAAGTCGACGAAGGGAAATGAACTGAATTTTATGTGTATGCGGGATAGACTTCGTTTCGTAACAGCGTGCAACTGATTTATATTGGAGCATGTATTTAATTCGTTGAACATTATTTCTCCATTCGAATTAACTCGGCCGTTCAGGCTGTGTATTATTATGAGGAAAGGAGACAAATGTACGTAGATCTTAATCAATCTGTACACTACGAATATTAGTTCTTGTAGTTGTGATGTATTCTACTATTTTTTTATGGAATAGGGAGCAGACGTATCGCCTGAAGGTAACCAATTACCGCCGCCTATGGACACCCGCAACACCAGAGGCGGTCAAGTGCGTTGCTGGCCTTTAGGGGATGGGGAGGAGGATGGGGAGGGAGATGGGGAGGGGGGTGGGGAGGGGGATGGGGAGGGGGTGGGGAGGGGGATGGGGTGGGGGATGGGGAGGGGGATGGGGAGGGGGATGGGGAGGGGGATGGGGGAGCTGTTGGGGTATGGGCCTTTCTTCTTCTTCTCACTCACTCGGTGAAACACAGCGAACACAGCGCAAACGCTGTTCCACATCGGTTTCCTGTGAACCCGTTGTGTCACCCATTTAGATAGAACAGATTTAGGTGTAGGTTTTATTGAATTGCTCATATCATCCGTAGAGACTGTCACTGTATTATTGTTGAGTAATTAACATAATCACTAGACTGCTCAAGCTAAGATATCAATATTAAAAGCGATAGGAGAGATTCAGAAATCACGCAATCCAATCAAACCATCAACCTGGTTTCGGGGACAAAGACTGCGATTCTTTTTGCTTTTTTTTAACTTGCAAGAAAGTTCGAACTTTTAAACAAACTCTAGATTTTTTTCAGTAATTTAACAAAGTAGATAAACTTTGAACAAATAATTACCAAGAATGTAAATGTATGAAATCTTTAACAAACCGTAAAACTAATATAATATTTTCTATGAAGTTATGATCGAATCCTTTGTAAAGTTATGGCATGGTAGAGGTATTCAGCAGTAATGAAAAATCATGTTACTGCCATGGATGGTTGTAAAACCCATTAAATTGTTTTCCACATAAATTCTCCACCACAAGACACGAAATGTAGCGAGAAAACACTCTTGATGTACACACAATTTTCTCTTTATGCCATTTTCTGAAGTTTTACTTGCGTTCATGGTTGCTGTTTGTTTTCGTTTATAATATTCCTCAATAAATTACCGATCTATTATAATAACATGTAAGCAGTTGTCGTGGTTACTTTACAAATTTACTCAGGTAGTGAATATGTATATAGATTTACCTGTATATTATTATTTTTAAATCAATTGCAAAAGTATCTTTTTTTTTATTCAATAGGTGGCAAACGAGCAGACGCATCACCTGATGGTAAGCGATTACCGCCACCCATGGACACCCGCAACACCAACCTTTGGGGGATGGTGAGAGGGAACGGGGGGAGAGGTTGGGGTATGGGTCTCCGGTATCCTCACTCACTCGGTGAAACACAGCGCAAGCGCTATTTAACACCGGTTTTCTGTGAGGCCGTGGTATCACTCCGGTCGAGCCGGCCCATTCATGCCGAGGCGTGTCTCTCCCACGGAGAGTATCATTTAAACTTCAATGGAAAATCCAAAGGTTCAAACAAACAAGCTAAAAAATCATCTGCTTTGGTAGAAAACAATACATAGATTTACTTACTATAGATACATAGTCCGCTAACAAAACTATGTGCAAAAGTTGCGAAAGTGTAAAAATAGTTAAATACAGTTTTCTTGACTAAAAGATTTATAAATTTTCAAATTTTACAAACTTGTTTTTTATACTCGTCGGGTTTCAGTGCAGATAAGAAAAAAAGTGATTCGGCTACTGTCTTCACGACCTTCACGTATTGTAGGGAATACGGGTACGGGTACAAATATATTCTGTGACGTCACTAAATCGCAGTATGCTTATAACTCACGCCATTCCATCAGTTGATAGTGGAACACTCTACGAGAATATATGACATCATAAACTATGTCGCTAAGCTTCATTGTTTGTGTATTATTGCTTTTGGATAAAACAAATGGTTCTGTGTCGCACGGTAGCCCACAAGGAAAATATGATGGAAAGATATATGTTCAGGGTTACAACCGTGAGTTACTTATATTGTTGTAAAATGTTGCTAAAGTGGGCTTCAAGCACGAGAATTTTATAACTTGACGCAAAAAAACCGGGGAAATATGGTATCTGTTACCGTTTAAAGTTGGTATTGAAATCGTACCATCAATAGAATACCACGTCTCTTAATAATTAGTTAACGTATGTAAAATTCACAGATTTTAATACATGTCAGAATCTCAATACAACACAAAAATCTCAATACATAAAAAAATTGTAACATTTTCTATTTATATGCTTATCATTGTATTCCACGCTCTTACAATCAACTTTCGACCGTTGTTCTCAAAGAGTACAGATAGAGTTTCAATCTTCTTCCCACTTTAGAAATTCGAGATTAAACATTGGTGAAATCGCATGGCAACGATCAAATTACCTGGCGATTTCCTATATTTTAAAAAAAAGTAGTATATTTTCCTATCTATATAAGGCACATACAAAATCTCATAACGATCAAGCTACAGATGATAGAGGTATGATTGCAAGGCAGTATCTTAAGATCGTTCGTTTTTCGATTTATTTAACGGCTTAAAAGATAAAACTATCTAAAAATACATCTTGAACATTAATAAATCTATTTCACTATGTAATAAGTATAATTTACATAAAAATATAAACTGTACATCTTCTATTATATAAAATTCTCGTATCGTGTTGGTGCGTAATCGAACTCCTCCGAAACGGCTCGACCGATTTTGATGAAATTTTTTGTGATTATCCGGTATCTATGAGAATCGGTTCTTATCTATTTTTCATCCCCCTAAATGTTAGGGGTAGTCCACCCCTAAATTTATTTTTTATTTTTTTGACAAAATTTTTAATTTCTACTTTTTTATGATGCAGCATTAGAAAATACATACAACCCTAGATTTTCAACCCTCTTCGATCAACCCCTATTTTTTTATATTCCCTTTTATGGCAAAGCAACGTTTGCCGGGACAACTAGTAATATATATAAATCTCGTGTCACAATGTTTGTCCTCAATGGACTCCTAAACCACTTAACCGATTATAATAAAATTCGCACACCGTTTGCAGTTCGATCCAACTTGAGAGATAGGATAGTTTAAATCTCAAATTATAGTCGCAATTTTAATTTATTGCTAATTATTTGTCTGTTATTATTTGACAGTCACAATTATCTGTTAACTCCAAATGATTCTAACAGATGTCGATACCTTTCGACTGGGTTGAGTAAGTAATCAATAGATGGCGCTGCTATGGTAAATCTATAGGCTATATTTTATTTTGGAAAAAAATAGGGTTCCGTAAGATATTGGGGTTTTTCGGACACAAGGTGTAAAAAATCAACCCTATACGGGGGAAAATTTTCCGCTACGGGCAATAAAAGACGCAAACGAGGTTGCGTCGGTCAGCTAGTATTATATAAATATCGAATGAAACAATGCAAGCAGCTACAATTATTAATACTTTCTGAGCATACGAGTACATACCATAATTACGTCTACCCAATTTTAAGCTACGCAATAATTATATGGGGCAAGTCTGTGGTGGAGTACCTTTAATTTGAACATTCACAATACAAAAGAAACCAGTGGGGTAATAAGTGCTGCTGAGTACTCAGACAGTTGCATTATAGTGTTTAAAGAACAGATTTATCCCTTATCGTTTGGCTGTTTGCGGAAAAAATAGTTCATTAATTTAGATTATTAAAAGAAATAGTAAATAACCTTATAAAATATAACTAAGCATATACAATTAAATTACCGAACGTCCAATTATAATTTATTACATTAATTTTATCCAACCGTTCCGAAAACCCTTTGAATTAATTTAAATAAACACTATTTGATATGATTCTTACTTAGACATTGTTATTCAATAGATAAAATGATAACCATAAAATTATCCACTGAAATTAAACGAAAACATGAAAAATATTTTTACCAGAAATTGTGAAATTCAAGACATATATAAAACTAACCAATTTTATTTTTCTCCTTCGGAAAACTAAGAAGTTAAATTTATCCACGCTCAAATACATGTTTGTTAGCCTCGACTTTTAACTACTAACACTCTGAATATCTCGGTACGGGTACAGTTATTACGTTACCCGGTAACAACACATAATAAAGGGATCATAAAATCTCAGAGTGGTGAACAATGTTATCAATGCAAAGTATCGTGTAACAGGCGCCATCCTAAATTTTGGTGTTGTCTATCATGGTGAGAACATACTGAGTGAAAATATAAATGTCATAAGCAAAAGCAAAGGTAGACTTTTTACAAAGAAATAACGAGAGTTTCGTAATTCTGATCTATTCAGTTTTTTTTTTGTTTTATGTGCCTGACGAAATGAATTACCTCTGCCTGATGGAAAGCAAAAGCAGAATCGAAGAGTGGTGGTCACCAAACTCATTGCGAATGCAGACAGTGCAACAATGCAGCATGGTGACCCACACCATGACGGCCTTGTGATGCTTTTGCGTTTCATTTTTCCAGAGAACGTAGTCCCTGCAGTTTTATTTTGTTATAAAACATTCGTATGGTGGTGGCATTAGCACTGCAGTATTGGCAAATTAAAGAAGTTGTAAAAAAACATAGTTTTGCATACTTTTACTATAAGAAGAGATGGCAAAACCATGCTGATCGTAGCACGAGCGGGCCGGCTCGATCAGGGCTGTACTACCCTCCCACAGAAAAACAACCTAAACTGACAACATTCGTACTGTCGTGTTTCGTTGGTGAGTGCGAGACCGGAGGCCCAATGATACAAAAGCATTTCAATAGGCCATGATAGGCTGTATTTTCAATGAGTATGGTGATCGCTACTCTTGAATTCTGTTCATGCTTTCCATAAGGCAGAGTATAGTCACTAAATCAGGCTCAAATAAAAAATATATCGTTGAGTAGTAATGGTTGGAAACGTATCTAACAATCTAACTTAAATTCCAATTTCGGATCTTAGGTATCGTATCGTATCGTAGTTCTATAACTCGTTGTGATCCCATCTTTACAATATAAACAGCAACTTAAAGGGTGGTTAGCGTTACACTTAATTGTTCGTAAAACAAAAGTTTCTACAGCCGATAACGTACGGAGGGGTGCACGATATAGCTTACAAGTTCTTTGGGTACAACAGCGTTGAACACTGTTGGGGATGAGTATGTAATTACACAGAAATATAAGTTTGCGAGAATGTGTATTTAGAAAGGTTATTTAGAGACTGCATTCTGTAAAGATAAGCTTGAAGTTGTGAATAAAATCTGTTGTTATTTGTTATCATATTTTGTCATCAATCATTAGAGGTTCCTTTTTAGAAAGAAGGTTTGTTAAACCATACCATGTTGACCAGCGGTTTAAGTATGAGATTTGTGTTCAGTTTTCTCCATTTTTGCAGTGCTCTTGTTCTCAATAGTTTGGTCCCTTAGTCGGCTCTTACGGAACGCGTGGGATAAATAGAGGAGGTGGCTTTCTGAATTGTTATTCATAACCACACGTATACTTAAAATTACAATTTTAAAGACGTACTAGTTGTTGCCTGTGGTTCCGCCCGCTTATATATCAGTTTTAACTCCAAATAGTTGCCTATGTGTTATTTTCATGTACTTATCCTACTAATATTATAAACACGAAAGTTTGCGAGTATGTAAGTGAGTATGTCTGTTGCTCTTTCACGCAAAAGCTACTGAATAAATTTTTGATGAATCTTTACAATAATATAGCTTATCACACATCACAATAACACATAGGTTACAATTTACAAAGATACTAGTTTCGCATCGCGACGTTGCCCGCGGTTATAGTTGTACCGTGGATAGCACCACGGGGTTCTGCTAGTAAGCTACGAGTATATTGCTGTAATGTTTCTTCCAAATCCGTTTAGTAGTTTTTAAGTGAAACAGTAACATACATCCCAATATCCTCACAAACTTTAACCTTCATAATGTTACTGTGATGATATCATGTGATATATATATATATATATATATATATATATATATATATATATGCCTATGTGTTAATCCAGGGTACTCACAAGCTTTCGCCTTTATAATATTACTAGCTGACCCACGCAACCTCGTTTGCGTCTTATATTGCCCGTAGCGTGACAATTTTCCCCCGTTTTTGAAACATTCTTCATTGGTGCTCCGCTCCTATTAATAGTAGCGTAATGATATATAGCTTGAAGTCTTCCTTGATAAATGGACTATCTAACGCTGAAAGAATTTTTTGAATCGGACCAGTGGTTCTTGAGATTAGCGCGTTCAAACAAACAAACTCTTCAGGTTTATTATTAGTATAGATTAGTATAGATTATATTGTATAGTATATTATACTGTGATAGTGTGATGTAGTTCCATAAATAGTGTAGTGCTTCATTAACTTAAACTCAACAGAAACTCCTAAAATAATAAACGCGTAGCTCAATTTTATCGTCTACATAAAACGATTCTGAAGTTTCATTACATACACCCTTTTGTAAAACTTTGTATAAATTAAATGGCAGAGAAGAAACTGTGAGTCTTTGTAGTACTCAGTGAGTAACTTAACCAGTATTATGAAAAGGAGGTAGAGAATCAAAGTTTTTTAGAGTTTGAACAAGCATTATCAAAAGAGTTAGCTATATTTCTTAGAAGTTTATCCAACGTTTCAATATCTTTTACAATAGTAACTCAACCGGTAAAAAAAGTATTTCGTTACACTCAATATTCGGATAACAATAAAGGCAAGCCTACTGGTATTGTTATCTGAGCCTCGGGTTGATTAATCTCTCGTAGATTCACGAACAATAAATGCTCATCGACATGTGATCGTTCTCGATATACAGAATAATACTTCAGTATTTCAATATAAAAATATAACAAAAGAAAACTATACTGTATTTGTATGCGGTTCAACAACAGGTTCTGATAATAAAGTAAGCAAAGCTTGTGTTGAATGATTTTTACTTTCTAAATTATAAGGCAAGACAAGGAAATTTAGTAGCGGTTACTGGAAATAATAAGCATTACTTGGTATTATTATTTACTATAGTTTGACGAGACAACGTCTAATAAATCGATGTACGCCGGCTGCACGCACGAAAAAGGATAACTCATTGTTCCGTTACGCTCATTGTACGCTTGCTCAAAAGCTTTTCCATCGGTTCCAGAGATTGGCCTGTCTGGCGACCAGGGGCTGTATGAGGACTACACTGACTGCCATAGGTTTGCCACCTCTCCACCTCTTCATAAGGCAGGAGGCTCTAGCAACGACAGCGCGGCTAAAGAAGCAAAATCTCTGCAGACCGCCTAGGGTCGGTACCCTAGACGGTCTGCAGAGATTTTTACGCCGAAATCCTCTATGAGGCTATTGGTAGAGAACCGCTCATGGAAGCGGTGTCCGATGCAGTACCCAGGCAATTTGTACTTGACAAAAAGTACAAAATACAACTACATGAGGACCCCCCAGAAGTGCTTCACCCGAAAGAATTGAGTGTCTTCACGGATGGATCCAAAACAAGGTCAGGCACTGGCTCGGGAGTATTCTCCGAGGACCTAAACATACACATCTCAACGCCACTAGGAGCCCACAACACAGTCTTCCAGGCAGAGTGTATGGGCATAATAATGGCTGCACATGCGATCACTTCCGGGAGAGTAACGGATTACCCCATCCGTATACTTTCCGACAGCCGATCAGTCTTACAAGCCCTACAAAGTCACTCGACAACATCAAGGCTAATCTACGAATGCCACAAAGCCCTGAAAGAGGTATGTACCACGAATACTATAACTCTCCAGTGGATAAAGGGGCATAGTAACTAACGCGGAAACGATGCAGCCGACGCACTGGCAAGAGGTGGATCGGAAACATGGGCAGTAGGCCCTGAACCAATACTACCTCTGCCATCTGCCTGGCTGCGTAGGTCACTGCAACAAAACACCAAGGTAGAACACCAAATATATTGGACCAACCTTTGTACCTGCAGGCAGACCAAGGAGGCCCTCCCGACGATCAACCACAGATTGTCGCGGAAGCTGTTGCAACTTAAGAAGCCGCTGCTTCGACTTCTAATAGGAGCAATAACTGGTCATGCATTATTAAACAAACATCTTTTCACTCTAGGTGTAACAGACAGTCCTCTGTGCAGGGCATGCATGGAGGAGGAGGAGACAGCCGCCCATGTCATTATGACATGTCCTGTGGTTGCAGAATACCGGGCGAGACACTTCGAATCACCGAGGTCACTTCCTGAAGTCGTCGGCAACGTGAAGGGTCTGCTAGGCTTCTTGGAAGAACTGGGGTGGCACGTATGAAACCATCCCATCACGCAAAATAGGCGCACGGAATTCGTCGAGTTGCGGAAACCCAGCCCGCGAGTTTCAAGAAGCTTTTCCATGGAACAACTAGAATTGGCCCTCGACAACTCCGAGGTTGAACTAAATTCAAAGTTTGAACTAGTCATCGGTGTATTTGAGGGTACTAACTTCCTCCCAAAGACGATCGTCATAGATGTGCATGAAAACCGGGACTGACTGCTTAAGGGGCTTTCCGAGGCACGGCCGGGATAAACCGCCATCTTCCGAACCCCGTATTGTTTTTAAGAATTTCTTATAAGATCGAGATCGAGAATCGGACACGGTTATCGAACACGAAATCTCTTTATTGGCAGTCGGTCTCACCGGTAGAACGTCAGGCAGTATTGGTTTAACTTTTTACCTAATGATTTTATGCCTCAATGTAGATCCTGGATATAACGAGACAGGAGTACACAAAGAGTCGCTTTGAGGTAAAACAGTTTCTGCTTTGAGGCGATTCCAAATACAAATTTCTAAATATATACAACTATTTCTAAGCAAATATTATTAATATTTCGTTTATTAATCGATTGTTTTATCTTACTTTAAAACAAATAAATAATACATAAAAAAAAATATTTCTATAAAACAATTTGAGCCACTGGCCATTAGGATCATTTAGCGAAAGAAATAACGTGTAAGTAAATGAGGATAAAAGTGGTATAGGCCTGGATTTTCATTACGAAAGAGGGAGGCAATTAATATCGTTCATGTTTTTCTCACCAGTATCTAAGATAACGGTTCTTAATTTAGGAGTTTTCCTGTTCGTGGACAAGACGGAGAAGGAAACGTTTGGACAAAAACTCTGGAATACTTCACGAGATCATTACCACTTTGTAGTTAATCTGTTAAATTTCAGATTTTCATAAATTTAATTTACCTATCAAATAGTGTGGCTGAATCATAATCAATCTTTTATCTAATACCTTTGAACGAGTATGTATATATATTTCCTACTAATATTTTAAACGCGAAAGTTTGTGAGTATGTGAGTATTTTTGTTGCTCTTTCACGCAAAAACTACGGAATGGATTTTGACGAAACTTTACAATAATATACTCGTAGTTTATAAAGTTGCCCGTGGTTATAGTTGAGCCGCGGGTAGCACTGCGTGGTTCAGCTAGTATATATATAGTATCTATCATCTGAATCTCGGAAACAGCTCCAACGATTTTTATGACATTTAGTAGTATGGGTTTTGGCGGCGATAAATCCATCTAGCGATGACGTTATGTGTTAGATGTCCGTAATATTTATTTATTTATAGGCCTAGCATTTATTTTAAGATTCCCTTTACTTTGTAGCAATGTTGTCCTGCGTCGTTTGCTTCTTCTTATAATACCCGTGACCACACGGACATCAAAACAGTAAAATAAGTGAACTTGTATAAATAAAAAAAACATATTTTCCTCTATTCCTGTCTGTGAACTTATATTCCTGTCTTACCTTTGTTATTTTAATTTTTTCATCTTTATTTTAAATTTACTTTTTTTATATTTCATATTAACAAGAGCATCGTAATTTTAATTTAGAATTAAGTAGTATTAAGCTCCTTCATTTTTGTTTTTGTAAAAGTTACCTTACTCCTAACACTGTTTGTTAGGCGTACTTTATTTTATTTCATATGGTGAATGTTGTGGGTACCTGTAATAGGCATGCATACTAGAAAATGTTTTTTTTTTTTTTTTTAAAGTGTATCGCATGTGTGCTTTTGGTTTACCTAAATAAATAAATAAATAAATATTTCAAAACAAGAAATGAGGTAACAGCCATTGATTGCCTGATATACAGTTCTGAATCTATTGATATAGCAGTACTATTGGTAATCTTAAATGAGATAATACTTTACTCTGGAAACATTTACATGGAAGAGACCCGAATTGATTTAATACTGTTTTGTTTTCCTTTTGAGGTACGTTCTCTGAAACAGAAGTGAGTGCTTATCATGACATGAAAAGCTCCTTTTAACGTTGAAATGTTTAATACAAATCGGGAAGCCAATTTATTTAAGCTAATGAAATATGAGTAGTTATCGTTTTGATGTAGATATCTTCTGAAGCTTGTTATTTGTCTTGTCTGCGTTTATATTTAATTTTCATATCAACAACTTGTCATAGTACACTGCTGGATGTAAGCCTCTCCTTCAAAAGGGGGTTTTGGCTTTTATATAATGTTGCCTGGAGTTCATACTATGTTTGGTTTAGTTTAACAATTACTCATGATAATGGTATTCATCATCTTAAATCTTCAACCACAAAGATGGTACAAATCCCACGACTTAAGTCTTGAATCTTGCATGAAAAATGTATATCTAACGAACACACACGGAATCATTTACTGTGTAAAGGTTGCCATTAACTGTTGGGTTGCCTGTACAAATAAACTGCACAGGTATAACCAGGCGCAGGTGCGTAACTGGTGGTAGGATCCGGATGAGTTAATAACAGTAGTGCCTGGATTCCTCCCTTCTCAGGCGCAGAGTGGCACACCGTGTTGTTTTAGTCGGTTGGATTCGACACACCCCGGTGGGGTGACGGCCAGTGGGGCTTTCCACACTAAAAAAAGGGTTTAATGGGTAGGCCTGTTTTCCGGAAGACCCACACGCGCCTTTCATCTCCCCTACGAAGGATATGGCACGACTAGCATTTCACGAGTAAAAAAAGACATAATCTGGCTGAAAAGGTGTGAAAACCTGTACAGTTGTGCAACGTACACGCTCCGGTTTACACGGACAAAGTCAAGAGCAAATATATATATATATTTTTTTCTTTATTTGTTTAATGAGGGCTTAGTCACGAAGTGATTATGTCGCCCTAAGAGCAAATATAAATAATGTATTTATTCTTGAAATGTGAAAGTAACGCCCTTTCCTAACACGGCATATTATTTTAACGCAAATTTATTTTAAACACAGTACAGTAAAGCTATAAAAACTATATAAATAAAATTACACATAAATATGTTATTCTGTAGAATAATTATCCAATATACGGTGTATTAGAAAATTCTCAGAAATAATCACTAGAATCGAATATAAATTTGGAAAATAAATTAATCCATTTCACAAACCTCAAAGGTTCCTTGAAACCAATTATTATTTATTTCATTAAAATAATATTTTATAATCCGATGGTTCCAATTAATTTAGTTTTCAACATTGTGATTGACCTTCATTGTATTAATTTATATTATGAACGCTACTAGATAATTAAAGAAGCTTATGCTAAATCGTTCACTTTAAGAAATTGGTTTGTTTTTTTTCTACTTCTCTTGACTTATCAATTCACAAACTTAGAATCAATGAATGAATAGATTTGTGTCTGTCAAAGTGATTCTGTGTCCGTCTGTGTGTGTTGTGTCTGTGTATATGAGTGATGGAAAGCATGAGCAGAATCCAAGAGTGGTGGTCACCATACTCATTGCGAATGCAGACAATACAGTAATGCAGTATGTTGACCAACACTATGGCGGTTTATTGGGATTCTTCTGCATCATTGGGCCACTGGTATGTCGTATAAGATCTGTACGATGTTATCGCGCTCATTGACAAAAGCAGAGTAAGTATGGAACACGAAAATTGTTTGTCTGCTTTGTTATACTTCGTCTTCATCATTCATTCCTCGTCGATGAAATGGCAACCAGCCGGATCACTCGGATCAGCTATTTCTGCCAATGTCAAGTATTTATAGTCTTCAATTCTAAGTTTAAGTCTTCAAGTGCTCGGCAAATACAGGGCAATCTCGATTTAAGAAATCGGAGGGGAACAAGAAAATATTCGTTATATCAAGTAATTCGTTGAACTGAGGTTTGTTATGTTGAGGTTAGGTTGGTCTAAAATTCGTTATAAAGAGGTAAAAGAATAGTTTTATTCACATAATTAATAATGTTTCGCTTTTCTGCGACCGATAAGGAACATCTTTTACGTTTCTGAGCCATTTTAACTTAAATCTTTGACAATAGTGACGAGCAGAAGTGTTTACATTACTTTCCATCAAACAACAATGATTGTTTTACGAACAAAAGCGTATCAAAATATGTGACGACATGAATCACATACTATAAGATTAAGAGTTTATATTGGTGGGAACTTAATATTAAGGTTTTGGGTTGAAAAAATTCGTTAATTAGAGGTATGAATACCTTTTCTTGATAGTTGAAAATTCATTACAAAGAGATTGTTCGCAAAAAACGTTCGCATTGTAAAGGTATATTTTATATTGACTCTTATGGACAATTCAAGGGGATTATGAAGAATTTGTTAAATCGAGGAAGTCGTTATATTGAGGTACGTTATATTAAGGTTGCACTGTATACAAAATGTGATTAACTTCAAATGGGGACCGTCTTTTGATAGAACAAAAAAACTATCTCTGCTTTGTTAAAATAATAATTTATGGAGTTTCTTGACAGTTCTTCATAGGAATGATTTCGACATTAATTTTATTCATAGGAGTAGATTTTTCTATACAGTCGTTGGAACTTCTATTATCTTTTTTTAAGTTATAGTCGCTTACCTATTTATGTTATGTAGTCAGTCAGTAGTGTAGTGTACTTTATAGGTGAACTCTTAAGTCTGTCTATAAAACAATAATATTTTTATTCATAAAACCATGAATCTTTACGATTTTGTGAATATAAAGCTTTCACATCACCCTTTGTATTCCCACGAGCTCATAACCCTCATTGTAGCAAAAAATCTCCATAATATACCCTCAATGAAGCTATCGATGTAGTCTTCCCTTATTAATTGAATCTATCTAGTCGATTCGTTGGGAAATCAAGCTTTTATTTGATCCTAAACTCATTTATCATACAAAATGAGACTTTATTGCTATAAAATAAGGTTTAAAGTTGAAACGAATTTCGGTCCTTTTAATTTGCAATTTTCCGTGTTACTATTTCCGTGGGATTAAGCTAGATACGGATAGAATCTTTAATTTCCTTAGGGCGCAGCCGTCTAGATAATATTCGGCTTCTCGAAGGCGCATAGTTGGATATTATACATATATATTATAGATGTCATTGTCCCGATGTGAAATGTATTGGATCTCGGTATGTCCCATTACGTTCGACGTGCGATGAATCGTGTATGATATTTGCCATTAAGTTGAGTTCGCATTATCATTTAGATTCATCATCACGTCCACTTGGTTCGTGAAATGAGGTCGAATCTTCAGAGCTGAATATATATTATGATTAGAAAAAAAAGTAAATAAGAAAAACTAATAACGTTGGATGCTCATTATAAGACTTTTGTACACGTTATTGCTAAGTAAAATAGTACTTGCTACATTCTCTCAGCCTATTGCCATCCACTGCTGAACGAAGGCCTCCCCCAAAGAGCGACAACCATCCCGGTCTTGGGCAGTCCGCATCCATCCGTTGCCAGCCATTTTCTTCAAGTCGTCGGTCCATTCTGCCGCAGGGCGCCCTACATTGCGTTTGCCTAATCGTGATCTCCGCTCTAACACTTGTCGGCTCCAGCAACCATCAGTCCGCCTGGAGACATGACCGGCCCCTTGCTACTTACCTACTAATAAAATACTGAATGGAAAGGTAATAAAGCCAAACTGATTTCAGCACGAACGGACCGGCTTTCCAGGGGCGGTGCTACCCTCTCATTGAAGACCAACCTATAATGACAGCATTGGCACTATCGTATTGCGTTTGTAAGTGTGAGACTCAATGAGGAGGTCCAATGATACAGAGGGATCTCAATAGACCGCACTATTATGTTGCATTTTCTGCATACGGACTGAGAGATGGTGACCACTGCTCTTGGATTCTGCTCATGCTCTCCATTAGGCAGAGTTGTTGTTAACAGGCTCATAAATTAAGAAAATGTATCCTGTGTCTCAAGGAACTTTACAAACATTTAATCAAACGAACAAAAAAAGAACATTGAGAACATTTATAAAACATTTTTATTAGGACACGATTGACGATGAGTACTTCTAATTTAAAAAAAAAGTACTTCGAGTAGGTTTCAGTATAAAATGGACGGTTACAAAATATTGTATTACTACTTTTATCAAAGGTTTTAACACTTAAGTACTTTTATTGTTAGACAAAAAATGAATAAAACATTCTTGCAACGTGTATTTATCGTAAAAAAAGTTGTATTTTGTGCTAGTCTTTGTAGTAAAAAGTTTTAACCCCAATTTGTATAAATCATTGAACAAGATGTGGCAAGGAAAAGGTAAATAGACAAACTGAGCAACCGATGGAGCGAAGACAAACTTTTTAATACGCCGTATTGTACGCAGTAGTAGGTCCTTCATTTTTGGAAAAGCAACCCTTACTAATGTAGAGAACATTTTCGTTCGTTCATATTGAAATTTTTATGTCAACAAAACTCGTTCTACCATTACAATTTTTTTTAAATTTTTAAAGACAACTCCCGCATTAAGAACATACATCCCGTGTCGCGGGAGACTTTACAAACATACATGTAATGTACACAAAGGACACCCAGACTCAGGACAACATTTTGTGGATCACGCACAGTGATGTCCCACGTGGGATTTGAACTCACGGCACTTGGCGCAGTGACCGCTTAAACCACTCGGCCAATCGTGCAGTCATTTGAGTTTAAAATAAGAACGACTTACGAAGAAACTAAGGGATATTTTTGAAAGGATTCTTTAGTTGATTAACAAATCTAATAATTACCTTCATAACAATACAGTGGAATTGATAACCTCCTCCTTATTTGAAGTCGGTGAAAAATACAACAATTTGAATGTATTCAAAGAGTTGGAATGAGTATTTATAAAACTTCCGTTATATATTCGTATATAATTACACGAATCAATTTCTTTAGAGCTTATTCTTCATTCTACTCTCTTTAAATATATATTAATACTAATAAATCTATGAATAAAAACAAATTAAAGTATTAAATGTTAATATGTAAACAAACGGCCCTGAACGGCAATATTGTACGTATGTTATGAAACTTTCATTAATAAATTAAGCGATTTTCCATTCGAATAATTTTGTTAGTCGACTGTTTTCTACTTTTCTATGATTTTAATATCGCAAAGTACTCACTTTATTATAGCACTTGGTCACGATACTCACTCGAGTAAGTGAGTAAATGCGACAAAGTGAGTACTTTAATATAACTCACGTGTGGGGGATGGGTGTCATGTCCCTCCAACAAACGAGGTGATCATGCCTAGACAAATTAATGCCTAACCTAATTATGCCTATGATAATCGGCGCGAGAACTTCTATTGCGCGATCCAGGAATGGTAGTTACTCAGTGTTGTGCGTTGCTCCGTAGTTCAGTGTAACTTCGGTAGATGGCGCTGCAGTATGTTATGTTGTACTCAATTTAGTTTGAAGCGAATAAAAAATGAGAATTCATAGTTGTAATACATACACAAAACTTTTGTAAAGAGCCCCAAAATACATGGTGTGCTGTCACATCGAATAAGTTTGGTTCATTGTCAATGTTCCCCAAATTCTTTGTGAGTGTGTAAGCTGTCGTGTATATACCGTCTTATTTTCCTGACCGACTTTTTGTAAGGCTTTGAGTTTGTCAGAAGTTTCTGACCGGTTCCTGTTGACGTAATATGTAGTTAAGGTAGTTGGAGTGACTGTAGTTTTCTAAGCCAACATATACATGTGTTCTTTGTTGGTGAATTTATACATGAAATGTTTCATTTCATTGATTTTAAAACAAATATGATGTAAGTGCAGCAGTGGACTGAGATAGGGTCATGGTGATGATGATGTTGATGATTTTGCGGTTCTAACGCTTACGTATTTAATTTTTAGTCCTTGAGAAACTTCATTAAAGATACATATATATAGACATAATATATTCGAGATTATCTTATTCACAGGCAGAGGAAGGCGAGATAATCGTATTGTTTGAGGGCCACGGCACATGTTCTGCTTAGTATGACCATCACAGTAAATGTTAAAATTTGTGCATGATTTTCTTAAAATAAACTATTATTATTATTTATTATTATTATATAAGAAAGCTAAGGCATCAAAACTTTTTAATTTTTACCGAATTACATGTTTGAATAAAACATCTATATAAATAAATATGAATCGTCGAAATGTATGTACGTGTATAACTTCCGGTCAGCTGCACAAAATTGGTTAATTCTTTTTTTGATGTGTTCATTATTGTTAGGACAAGTTTTTTGTAGAAGAAAATTAAAAGATAATCGGGTAAGTCTTTTTTGTCCGCGACTGTACACTACCAATAGAAAACTGAGGCATAATTACTAAAATAAGTTTTTCAGAAATTTAGAAATATTTACGAAAGAAAATATGGCGATACGAAGTTTGCCAGGTCAGTTACTATAAAAATACAGTAAGCGCCTAGCATCAACGTCGAACCGAAGTATATATAACAGTAAAATTGTTTCTTCTTCTTTTAATGAAATGGCAACCAGTTTGATCACTCGGATCAGCTATTTCTGCCAATGTCAAGTATTTATAGTCTTCAATTATAAGTCTTCGAGTCTTCAAGGCGTCGTCGTGATGAAATTAATGATAAAAAATATATAAAATGTGGATGACATGAAATGGGGACCATCTTTCGAAAAAACAAAAAACAATCTCCAGTAAAATTGTTTATCCTTTACACATATGAAGTTATTATTCCAAAATTAAATAACCAAAGTAAGATCTGCACAGTCATTATCTTCTATTAATATAAAATGGTGTCTTCACATGGTTCCAACCTAAAATAACAATTTCTACACCCAATATCTTTTCCCAAGTATAACTTACGTCATCAATCTTTTCAGTAGGAACATGTGACGTAGCCCGACGCATCAACACAAAACTTTTTATCAACCAAATTGTATGTAAACAATTTTGAACATCGTAATACACCCCAACATTGTTGTTTACATAAACTTTTACATCGTTTTGGCGAAGGGGAACTACCAACTATAAATTTTCATAAAAACCCATTTCGTTTCCTGAACCTTTCAAACAAATGTTTACACACCATTTATCAAGAACCCTTTCAAAAATGGATGTGAAGAAGACACAAGCGTCACTTTTTTATTTTTAGAATTATTCTAGAGCTATTTTCTTGTGTGTGTTTGAAAGAATTTTTCAAATCAGACCAGCGGTTCTTGAGATTAGCGCCTTCAAACAAACAAACGAACTCTTCATCTTTATATTATTAGTATAGATTATTAATTTTTAGACCACAATGTTAGCTAATAAACATATGCATGCTAAAACATGGTAGAATATGACATGATAAAAACTACCTATGTTACACCTGCTCGTATGTTCTAAGCAAATAAATTTCATTTCATTCAATAAAAAACAACAGCAGAAAATCCTTAAAGTATTACCGTCAAAGCTCATTCAAGTCGCCAAACAAATTCCAGAACAGCAAAAAATATTAAAGAAAGCAATCAAAATGCTCCATTCCTTTAATCCGTTTAATTCTTATAAATTCTACATAAAAATATTTTAGAAGGCATTTTCAGAGTGTCGACTAAATGTCTAGCCGAAGAAAGATGGTGATGTATATCTTTCCAATAATCAGGTAGGAGAGGGAGGGTGCCCGACGGAAATTGGATCAGAGGCACAAATTAAGTTTAACCCTGGTGAGAGAGATTTTTAAGAATATATCGCTTGATATTTTACAGCGCTTTTTTTCTGTGTTCCGCTTGTGAAATTTGCGAACGTACGTGGTATTTAAAAGGTTGTATTGCAAAGAGTGAACGAAGTCAAATGTCATATTTAATTTTAAAAAAAGGTTGGGTGAGAAAAATGGGAATGTTTACTGAGAAAGGAATAAGATGAAACCCAATTAATTGTTGTTTCGTAGGAATATTAATAACTGGTCTATTTTAATATAACAGTTTTTAGACTTTCGCTGTTTTACACATAGAAGGAATCGTAATATTTTAAATAATTTTATCGCGAATAAGTCCTACTTTACTGATACCGGAGGCCCATATCCCATCCCCTCTCCCCATCCCCCAAAGGCCGGCAACGCGCCTGTGACGCCCTCGGTGCTGCTGGTGTTTATGGGCGGCGGTAATCGCTTACCATCAGGCGATATGTCTGCTCGTTTGCCATCAACTCCATGAAAAAAAAAATAGAAATGAAATTAAACTTCCTTTTATTCCTCTCTACACTTCTTACTTCTTTAAAACATACAAGTAAGAGACAAATAATACCTGACGTAATGTCTGAGCTGTTCAGGCACTTACTACATAGATTCAAAGTCAAAAAACTACATTACAAAGGGCTCTGTGTAATTTAATAAGATCGTAAAGGGTAAAATATGAATGACTTTAATTCCTGTAATTCAAGTAAATATTAAATGTCAATCTATCGACTGATAGTGAATAAGTGACCCTAAAATAGTAAAAAACAATCATTTTAATAAAGTTTTTAAATAGACAATCTCTTCTCTATCACTTGGCTCTGGATAGAACTACTTCTGTACTTGTTTATCCACAATAAATTGATTTAATGATAAGACCCACTGATATTAACACGATGCTTTCTTATCTGGTTAGCGTGGAATAGTACTTGCTTATATCGACATGAATTTTACTACACCACAGAAATAAAATAAAGTTTTACCTCACACCTGACTGTTTCTAGCGTCGTAATTTATACTGGAGCGGTGATGTTGATTGAAGGCAGTTCTGATTACAATTCAAAAAACTTGGGTTCGATTTACGCTTGGCCGATCTCCCACTAATGATGACTAACACGATTTCTCCTCAATCTACAAAAATTCGAGTATTTTATTTTGATTTTCACATCCATAGGAACAAAATAAATTATTAATGTCCCATGATCATGGAATAAACACGAATATTACGTGTGTGTTATTAATTGAAAGTGTTGATTTTAAAAATTAGAAATCAAATGAAATTGAAATGAGTGTATTGAAAATATGTAAGTTGTGCTAGTAATATACGAACATTTAATTACATAGTATGCTTGAGTGGAGACCGCATCTTGGCAAACGTAGTATGAGACGCTCTCTTGCCAGATGGCAAGACGATGACGTCTTACGTAAGAGGGCTGGCAGCGACTGGATGCAAAAAGCAACAGACCGGGCTCTGTACTATTCCCTGGGAGTGACGTATATCCAGCAGAGGTCTACAACGGTCTGAGAATGATTATGTAGCTGTAGTTCACAGTAAAATGAGTGTAAGACATTTATAAACCGCGTCTATGTCAGTTATCTTGGTAAAAAGTAGCATATTATGTTCTTCATTGAGAATTAAATAATCTCCATGCCACATTTCATTCAAATCGATGCAGCGGTTTAGCCGTGAAAATGAAACAGACAGAAAGACAGAGTTTTAAATTTAATATCATAACTTTATATCATAAATATAAAATTAATGAAGCATTGATTTATATCCTAAGCATTTTTTCTAAAAAGTGCTATTCTTTTAAAAAGTTAATTCTATAAATAAGTACAATAGCAATAAGTATACAACTATTTGTTAATGTTCCCGGAATGTTATTATTATTTTACTCAGAAAATGAAGAGCTCCTATAGAATTTTTACGACAGCTATTTGACACAAAAGGCGAACTTATCGACACTTAAGTGATTTCTAAAATAATTCATATTTTATCTGTTATTATTATTCTTTGAAGAAATATACGTCTAACAGTTTACGATAGTCGTAAATAAAACCTATTATGAAACAATAAACCAGTTCAAAGGGTCAGGCTTCAGTGTTAGCGAGTTGTAAAGTGGTATTAGAATTCAATTCACTCGATCGTGTAACATTTTTTTTTATGTTATTATGTCTGCCTGATGGTAAGCGATTACCGCCGCCCATGGACACCTGCAACACCAGAGGCGTTACAAGTGCATTGCCGGCCTTTTAGAAAGGAGTACGCGCTTTTTTTGAAGAAGGTCGTATTGGTCCGGGAACACCGCAGGCGACAGTTAATTCCACGCAGCAGAAAGTTTCGGGAAAATCATGAGCTAAATTACTAGTATCTGCTTGTACTAACACCACACTTACAGAACTGCTATTATATTCTTGTTTTAGGCGTTTGTGAGAATGGCTGTAGGCACTTTTAGATACTTAATAAGATGAATAGAAAATGGTCTAAGTAATTATGTAATCGTATTACGACTATACTGTGAACATCATTCCTCAATGTTCATGTTGCCACTTGATTATGAGTTACACTATTTCTCCCCTTGTTCAGAGTTTGAAGATTATTTTCAAGTTAATAAATATATTTTGCAATCTATTTGTAACAAACCTGAAAACCAAACGGCCCAATGCACCGCCATAGTAAGTCACCATGCTGCATTGTTGCAACGTCTTTTCTTGACATTGAATTGACAGCAGGAATCAGTCAGGAATTAATTTAAATTACCTTTAATGCTATCTATGTTTACAATATACATTTTCAATTAGAATTCAATTTGAGTTTTATTTTTATTTACATAAAGATGAAAATAGGTATAAATTTATTACGAAGTATGTCATAAAGATGTTCTAAATTTGAAAGTTACTCTGTCTGTCTGCTACGCTTTTACGGCTAGACCTCTTAACCGATATGATGAACTACGATATAGAGATGAATTGGACCATGAAAAAGGACATAGGCTACATTCATAACCAACATAAATGCGAGTGGAGCCAAGGGTAAAGGCTAGTGAAAGTCACTGAAAAAAGTTTTAGAAATTTCTTCCCGAAACCTTTCTAAAGAACGATGCAATGTTAAGAAAACTTCATACTTCCTAAGCTCTCCGGAAATACCTGAGTGGTGTTAACCAACTGAACCGGTCTAATCCGGTAAACAAGCTAACTCGTAACTGGATCGATCTCGTTTGAACCGGATTACCGCGATGGCCGCGTTGTGACTACGACAAATTGACTTACATAGCACCTACAAACACGATACGGTGTAGAGCAGTGCGAATACAGAGAATGTCTGTTTGTTTGTTGTATGTTTCTCAAAGGAATGTAAAAATCTTTAAGTTTGAAAAAACAAGAAAGTGTCAACTCTGCTACAATGTTTTTATTTATTACTTTAAATGACAATCAATCTGTATTGTGCAATTCAATTATCATAATTATGTGTTTGAATAGATAAATGTCAATAAAACATAAAATAAATATCGAAATTTGTTTTCAAGTATCAAATTATTATTTAGTTTTATAAAGTCCACAGCCTCAAGGGTATGAAATGTAAAAAGTATAATTCTAATTCTAGCAAAAGCCTTCTAAAAATAGCTGTTACATGAAAAAATTCAATTGAAGTAAACAATTACCAAGAGATAAAGCGAATTTTACGTTTTTTTGTAAGTATCCGTGACTTTACTCTGCCTGATGGAAAACATAAGCAGAATCCAATGGTGTGATGGTCACCATACTCATTGCGAATGCAGACAATGCAACAATACAACATACAACACCCAGGCCATGGCAGCCTAGTGATATTTCTACATTATTGGGCCTCCGGTATCGAAGTCACCAACGAAACACGACAGCAGGAATGCTGTCATTTAACCTTTTTGGTTTGGTTGACCTTCTGTGCGAGCGTAGTCGCGCCTCGGTCGAGCGATCCCGTGGTCGGTTCATGCTGAAATCAGCGTGGCTCTACTAGCTGTGATTATTATTGCATATGGTTTTTCTTTAACTAAAGATTAGTTATTACTCGACGTGAAATAAGAAACCAGCAAAATTTATCCTTAATATGATACTAAAGTTTCTGTTTCATCCTCTACTCTATAATTGATTTCAATAGCACGAGGTGCATGTCCGCAACCATGTAACGGTGTCCAGTCAATTTGTAGCCCAATGTACATCGCAGGTAGCCTACATTATACGAACTAGGCTATACACTAGATAAGACACGTGACGGAAATTCCAACAAAGCCTTATAATATGGCTACAGTTTTAAAGTAAAAACAGTTTTATGTTTGTTAATAGATCCGTATTTTCTAAGAAATTGTGGATTTAAATATAAAATTTTGGGACAGTTTTACAAGATACTGATAAAGTTACAGATTGTTGTCGATACGATAAAAATTTATGATAAATGTATGTTAATGTGATACGTATGTCTCATTATATTTACCTCAGACTAGTGAAACTAAAATCTATAGTTATCTGGCAAATGAATTCATATTTGTCTATCAGAGATTTTATTAGCAAGTGGTGAAACGACTGACGTCATAGTTTTACACATAAATAAACTTTGGAACAATTTAAATGGAAAACAATTTCACACAAAAATACCAAAAAAATAGTTAGAAAATCATTTATCCTCATGTTAGAGAAAAGTATAAAATAATAAAGTTTGTATTCGTTTATAGCAATATAATATAAGCACTCACAATGGTTAATTTTCTACTAAACCATGATACTAAAAGCAAAATTGAAGAATATGATAACGAGGTAGAGTTGTTTTATATATATATATATGTGGCGACCTCCACATACAACATAACATACTGCAGCGCCACGCACGTACAACACGGAGTAACTACCAATACTGAACCGCGCAATAGAAGTTCTCGCGCCGATTATCATATATACAACATCCCAACATCAACTGTTGGGCAGTGGCCCGCCAGGCATGATCACCTCGCCTGGTGGGAGGATCCTCTCTTTGTGTTGGTGGGACATGACACCCGTTCCCACACATATATACAAACTGGTAATTCTAAGATTTATGATGCATGTAAAAATCTATCAATTTCAGTCCAATTCACACTACCATACCCTATACTTTCTCCTAATCATGTTTTTCTCCCTTCCATGGTTGCCTTTAAAAGATCTAAATAACTAGGTTCAAGTGTCCTTTTTGTAATTATCTGGTGTACAATAAATTTATAATTATTATTAATAAATCACTGTCCCAAATTTAAACGAGATGTAAAATTGATATCGGTTGAAGTTTCAGAACAGAGACCCTATAAATTACCTTGGTACTCATTACAACTGTTGTTTTCATAATTAACTTTCTTGTTTTCCATATTTTAGTTTCAATATTGGAAATTTCGTAAATTAATTACAAAATGCCCGTCATATTCTTTAATCAAGGTTTGCCCTAATTAAACTTGTTCCAATCGTCTGGGTCTGTCAAGTTCTGGGTACCTACTTACAAAGGGTAACACGATTTGAATGTTCAATTAACTTTGTTCCCAACTTTGACAGAGGACGAAACGAAATTTCTTTTAAAAAATAACTTATCGCTGCTAATAGGATATTCTGTCGTAGCGCAAACTTTAATAAAGTATTCATGTTTTTCACAGTGTTCATTTTATTATCAGTTTATTCTACAAATGATTAAACTGCGAGTTTCACATTCGTCTACTCTTGGAAAAAGAGAGAATCAGTTATGCTTCAGAAATTACGAGGCGTTGCCACCAGTGCTGTTCCATTTTTTTCAAATACAACCTTCGCACTATGAATATAACAGGTGTACCAAAGGACTTTACAAACATAAATCTTTCACTGCTTTTCATGTTCTTTAAATCAGTGATGAGCAATAGGTTAATAATAATAACTATTACATATTAACCTACGGCAAGGAGTAGCATATGTCTTTCCTGAAGAATCAAAGTCTGAAGAATCTCGAATGTAAAATTTCATTGAATTCGGTGCAGCGGTTAAAAGCGTAACAGAAAGCTAGATGGACAAAGTGCCTTTATTACGAGTTAGGGTTTGGAGTTTAGAGAAGATAAACAATCTTGAATTCTTTTTAATTTCTACAACAGTCTATTCAACACATTTTCACTACGACAGTATTGCCATAATAGCTATGTAGCGATTTATATTCATTGAAATGTTATATTAATATTTATTGTTTTGTCATCTGTGATTATTATTATATTCTTCCTGCGAGTTCGATTCTTCTGTGTCTTCGCTAGAACTTTGTATTTGCTTGTGCGGTATATATCAAGTGGCCGAACTGTAAATGTGAGCTTTTATTTATTGCACTACCCCAAGCTATACACTTCTACACCTACTTCTACGTTTAATATAAAAACACTTTTCTAAGCGGCAGTCCGTTTATCTGCAAAACGGAACAGCGGTCATAAAACATGCAACTACATAACAACCTCAGCTTTTCATAATAATTCCATAGCTATTCCTACACCAAAATAGCTGAAAAGAGCTTTTGTGACCTTCTCACTCTGCCACAGGCAGCTCTCTATGATGGAATTTTTAATAACAGAACCGCCTCGTTTCATGTTATGACAATTTTCGTGTATTGCGACAGCACAATAGACATCACTGGATTAAATGGGGTTTTTTAATTGTCAATGAATTTTTATATGGTTGTAATGTTTGTGGTAGATTAACTTTATAATGAAGTTCACGCGAAGCTAGAAAAGATGCTTTTATTCTGATAAATAGATTTATTATTAAAGTAAAATGGTGTTTGAAATAATTAATTCATACATCCTACATATGGCCGTCTCATTTTATGCTGATATACGTGTTTGTATACACTTATTTCCAAATACAGAAACAGAATAAGTGATCGTATTCAGCACATAATTATTTGTTCAGGATTATAAATAATAATAAATAAATATTTCGGACATCTTACACACAACGCCATCTAGTCCCAAATTAAGCAGAGCTTGTGTTATGGGTACTAGACAACTGATCGAAATACATATATACCTTTTTTTGTGTAAATATATACATATTATACATAGAAAACATCCAAACTCCGAAACAAATATTTGCATATCATACAAACATTTGGTCCGACCCGGGAATCTAACCCGAGACCTCAAGCACAACAGTCACATACGCTACCACTACGCCACCAAGGCAGTTAAACTCGATAACGATATGATTCGACTTCCCAACCTTTATTTTAGCAGTCTCCTTACTGCCACTACCCAATGGACCTACCTAATAATGAGATAGAAGTGTATGATTTCATATTTAACTAGCTGTTGCCCGCGGCTCCGCCCGCGTTTATGTTGGTTTTTTGTGTTTTTTCGCGGTCGCGGATATGTGACTGATGCAAAAATTTGATAAAAACAATCCTTGATGCAGATTATATATCATTCTAAAGTTTCAGCTCGATCGGTGCCGAACTTTTTGAGTTTTTGAAGCGTACACAAACTAACATAACATTTATATATGTCGGTAAAGGGTGTTTGTCAGGGCCGTTGCCTTCTCCAGAAGACATATTGTGTGGGCAGTGTGGTGTTACTCGAGCGGAAAACAAAGTAGTTTAATTAAACAACGTTTATTAACAAGTAGGTAACTTAAAGTATGAACAACGAGCCGTAAGGTTTTTCCTAGACTTGTTGTCCGCGCGGTGGTAGATCGGTAAGTCAGTTCCGTCCGACCCGCACGAACACTTATCTAGACTCTGCCGAAGCGATGACGTTTCACCGCTTGAGTCTCGTTGTCAAATCAGCTCCCGTATAATTGAATATTCCGACATACATATATATATATATAGATTTCATAACATGATAGTTACCAATTTATGTTCGAGTTATTGATACAGTAATTTGTTAAAATGGATTGTCTGCTTAAATTAATACCCGTAATTGAATTTATCGATATCGGGCCGCAATGAGAGAACCGAAATCTGATATAAGTAATTTGCGCAAATTTGATTTAATGCAATTAATAGTAAGTTTCATTAAAAATAAAGGTTTTACCTGACATTACTTTTACTTAGATCAGAAATTCGAGAAGTAAAATGATTCTGAGGAGAAATAATTAAAGTAATTATTTTGTTAAGGTACTGTTACGGGGTGGGTCTAGAAGTTCTTTAAAAAGAAACAATTTTAATTGAGACTGAAACATTATTTAATTAAAAATCAATAGAATTACATAAATACCTAGTGCCCTCAACGAAATCGGAAATAAGTCTGATGTCATATATTAAAATATCGTTTATAATGAATTGCGTCGCTTACGCCAATGCAAACGATGCAGTTTTGTTTTATATGGAATGCCGGGGTTGCGACATCGTAACATCCCCCACGTTAAGATTGATCATTACAGATTAAGTAAAGATCAATGTATTGACTTAAAACAGAGATCGCCGTGGGCTACAGAAATGGATAATCACTACAACTTAATTTTATACTTATCTACTTAACTTTAAAACGTTTAAAAGATTTTACAATTAAAAAAAAATATATATATTAAAAGTATTCATATCATAGACCGTTTAACTAGCAGTAAGTCGATGTTTCACATAACATTATTTAACATTACATAATTGTATTTCTTTTCAAATTAGGTAAGGATTTTACAGATGAGCGAAGATCATCTTCCTCTGAGGAGTCGGATGTATGATGTTGTGACTGTCGGACTACTATGTCCTGAGTTTTTTGACTCTTTGTTTTATTATTATAATTTTTGTTGTATATAGTGACGCAGCAGCCTGAATGTTTACTACAGACATATCGTCTACTTTTAAATAAAATGTATAATAGAACGACTGTAGTGATAACATAAGTTAATGATAAATAATGAGTAGAATATCTTTCTAAATGAGAAGGCCCTTCAATTTTCCTTATCTGGTTTTCAAATTCATCTAATTGTGTACTGGCTTTAACTAAGGAATCCAGATTATTAAATTCATTTAATTTTATTAGAGGAACCTGATTGATGGTTTTATTTAAATGTCTGGTATCGCAACAATCGGTTACAATATTAAAATTCGAGATTGAACTGGTAGTATTTGAAGTGAAACTGTCGGCTGGAGTAAAAGTTAAAGTCTTATAAAAAGCAGAACATGATTTTGGTACATGCATTATTCCTGAACCAAACAAGATTTCGTCGGTGTTACTGGTGGCTTTGTCACATACGAAATGACATTTTCCTGGTTCAGATTGCACGAATATCCATCGATTGTTGGTAATTTTTTGGAACAAATCCACTGAACCCCGAAGAACTCTTGTTTCGCAAGACTTTGGTAACTTAGAGATAACTTCTGTAAGCAACGTAGTTTCGCACGTAGGATTTGCGATAGTCGAGTAAACGTTACCGAGAACACACACATAGCACTGGTCTTTTATGATTTTGCACTCACTCACACTATCGAGTTGTGAGTAAAACAGCCTATCCGAAGTTATTGCCAAATATTGTTTACTCGGTGCGACAAGAAGATAAGTGTCTGGTGCAGAAACGTCGAATGGGACAGGAAACGGGATGTTATGGTAAAGGTTATAAATCTGAGGAAGAACCAGCGGTATTTTTACAACTATAACAAGCTTACTGTCATGGTAATAACATACAATGTCACATATATTAATTAGATCATTTATGTTATGTAATGATAAACGAATAGGTAGTTCGGAATGCTTAGGCAAATAGTTGACGTGTAACTCGAGCTCCTTGTATAACTGTATGGGACTGAGTACTGTCGGGTGCAGTACGTTTATTTTACTAAACAATATGGCATTGTTTATATCGTCTATATCAAAGGACAGCGTTATGACAATGCTTTCTATTGAAGTTAACATAAGAGACAAATGAGATCTTATTTCAAGCTTGTCGTTGGTGTTTATTAATTTTTCAAAGGTTTTTTTTTTTTTTTTTTTTTTTTTTTTTTTTTTTTTTTCAATAACAAACATATTTTGATTTAGACGATACTCATTTTCTTTGACCTTTGACATAGTATTGTTAAAAGTAGAAATAGTAGACTTAATAACGTGAATGTTATAGCGCATAAGTATTGTTAACTGTTTTTCGTCCGACTGTACTTTATTAATAGCGTCCGTGAACTTGTTTGCATCATCAGAATCTAAAGTGCCGAAGAACGTTTTTAATAGGGAGCCACCGGCGTCAAATAGCCCGCGTTTTGAGCGTTTTGTTTCTTTTACATTTACTAAATAGGAGATAGAAGAGAACTTTTTAATATTATTGCTATGTTGAGTCCTTAATGCATTTAAGGAATTTAAGCAATCATCTTTTACTTTAGGAGACTGTGTTGAATCGCAATTTTTAGAAACTCTTTCTAACAAAAATTCGACATTTTCTATATGTGGTTGAATATAAAGAAATAGCTCAAATCTATATAGGTGATAACGTTCCAGTAATCATTTGTAAACTTTAAATCTAGTAACTTATCGAAATATAACCGGGAAACTGCTGACATTAACCTGTAACCAATAGAATGGAGACATGTTTACACTAGACGGAGGCGGGTTTAATTTCGTCATAATGATGGATACGTAAATACAAATGTGTGTAGATATGTTTGTCATTGGAAGTACTTTGTAATGTACATATAAAGTTCTCGTTCTAAGGTCATTATGTCGGGCGAGTTGTCATCGAACTTAGAAAGTTGCATGACTCTGGGCTCTTGTTTGGGGCTGGCTACCCGTGTGACCCTTGGATGTAAAAGAATGGACACTTGTTTGGGGCTGGTTACCCGTGTGGTCCTGGGAGTTAGAAGGATGGACACTTGTTTGGGGCTGGTTACCCGTGTGGTCCTTGGATTTAGAAGGATGGACACTTGTTTGGGGCTGGTTACCCGTGTGGTCCTTGGATTTAGAAGGATGGACACTTGTTTGGGGCTGGTTACCCGTGTGGTCCTTGGATTTAGAAGGATGGACACTTGTTTGGGGCTGGTTACCCGTGTGGTCCTTGGATTTAGAAGGATGGACACTTGTTTGGGGCTGGTTACCCGTGTGGTCCTTGGATTTAGAACGATGGACACTTGTTTGGGGCTGGTTACCCGTGTGGTCCTTGGATTTAGAACGATGGACACTTGTTTGGGGCTGGTTACCCGTGTGGTCCTTGGATTTAGAAGGATGGACACTTGTTTGGGGCTGGTTACCCGTGTGGTCCTTGGATTTAGAACGATGGACACTTGTTTGGGGCTGGTTACCCGTGTGGTCCTTGGATTTAGAAGGATGGACACTTGTTTGGGGCTGGTTACCCGTGTGGTCCTTGGATTTAGAAGGATGGACACTTGTTTGGGGCTGGTTACCCGTGTGGTCCTTGGATTTAGAAGGATAGACACTTGTTTGGGGCTGGTTACCCGTGTGGTCCTTGGATTTAGAAGGATGGACACTTGTTTGGGGCTGGTTACCCGTGTGGTCCTTGGATTTAGTATTTTGGTATTTGGGTGATGAAACAGTGTTAAAACTATTTTTCAATTATGATGTAGAAGGAATAAGACGTTCATTGCCAATGGGATTTTTATCCGAAATAGAAGACAATGTCACGTTGTCACCGTTAACAATGAATAAATAAATAAATATTCCGGACATCTAACACACAACGCCATCTAGTCCCAAGCTAAGCAGAGCTTGTGTTATGGGTACTAGACAACTGATATAAATACATATATACTTTTTTTTTGTTAATACATACATATTATACATAGAAAACACCCAAACTCCGAAACAAATATTTGTAGATCACACAAACATTTGGTCCGACCCGGAAATCGAACCCGAGACCTCAAGAACAGCAGTCGCATACGCTACCACTGCGCCACAGAGGCAGTCAATGGGCACTTTAGCCGAAATAGAAGATAACGATGACGTATTCAGTGGAAATAGAATTAGATTTAGCATTTCGTAGACTGTACTTAGAAATTGGCTTATTTGATTTAGAAACAGTGGATTTAGATATTGAAGTAGTAGGGCTGGTACCTAAGGTATGGGATTTGCGTTGGTACCGATGCGCAAACCCAACATTTAGTTTAAACAATCACCATTTTCTTTTTCTTGTACTTGTGGAGGCAATGATGTCTCGGAAGTCGATTCTATACAATTTTGTTGATATGCTCTTGAACCACTAGGATAGTTATTATTGAAGGGTCGTGAATTATTATACTGTCGTTTCCTGCATTGTGAAATATCATGGCCTATGTTTTTGCAATATCTACACGTAATTGTTGTGTTAGCATTTTGAGACTTGTAATAAAAATTATTATTAAGTGGCCGTGAATGAACTCGAAGTTGCGAGCGTTGCATATCACGTTTCAATTTGCCGTAGCATTCCGATTCTACATGACCCATTTTATTGCAATTTTTACAATATTTAGATATGACAGAAGTATTTTTGGCTAAATTTAGGATCTAAAATTCAATAATAAGAAACAGATTTAATGTAGAACGCGGATATGGCAATAACTAGGGATAAAAATATTTTACTCACAGTAAAATCGCGTACTGGACGAGCATCGTTGGTTGACAGGATTCTTCACAGGAACGGCGTCGGTAGAGATGTCGTTGGCGGCGGTACGAATGGCAGCTCGTTTTCAGCGACGGGACTGCCTTGCAAGTGGCGCAAGACTTTCTGTCGCAGGCAATCGCGACTGGATGCAGCGGAATACGACGAAGTGCAGTAGGGCACTGCGGGATACAGTGGAACGAGTCTTCTGATGTTGTGTGGTACAGGAGCAGCGAGATACGGCGAGATATTTGATGGATTCTTGAGTCGGAGATGTATCACAACGATTGTTTTGTCAGGAAAGCTAATAGAATTGTGATACGGTTTAAAAATGGGCACTGGTTATCTTAATCGGAATATCGGGCACACGTTTATTTTCACGCAAATTTTACCCAAATATCCCACTTCTGACACCACTGTTACGGGGTGGGTCTAGAAGTTCTTTAAAAAGAAACAATTTTAATTGAGACTGAAACATTATTTAATTAAAAATCAATAGAATTACATAAATACCTAGTGCCCTCAACGAAATCGGAAATAAGTCTGATGTCATATATTAAAATATCGTTTATAATGAATTGCGTCGCTTACGCCAATGCAAACGATGCAGTTTTGTTTTATATGGAATGCCGGGGTTGCGACATCGTAACAGTACACACAATGTGACTGACGAAATCTGACAGAATCTCGTGAGAAAATAATTGTAGTACATTGTAGTATTCTGATATTAAGCCTGCCTCTACTCACTGCTCGGCTGTAAGTAAGAAGATTTCAATAAATATACAACTTTTTAGAAAAAAATAACTATTTTATTACATGAAAATAAACTGACATAACATGTCAAGATCAAAAGTTTACCAAATTTAAAGTATGGAAACAATCACCTCATCACTTTTATACTCAAAGTAAGCTTTTATATAATATATATAAAGCTTAAGCTTATTTATGAAGCGATAATTTCTTGAAATCCGCCTAGTTAGAAGGGTAGAGATTGATCGATGTGTCATTTTTTTCTTTTATAAACGCAAATGGCGTAAGCTAACTTGTCTTCGTTCCACTAACATTAAATAAGAGAATTTTCTTTTTTTTTATTGAATAGTGGGCAAACGAGCAGACGTATCACCTGATGGTCAGCGATTACCGCCGCCCATGGACACCCGCAACACCAAAGGCGTCGAAAGTGCGTTGCCGACCTTTGGGGGGATGGGAAAAGGAATGTGGGGAGGGGTTGGGGTATGGGCCTCCGGTATCCTCACTCACTCGGTGAAACACAGCGCAAACGCTATTTCACACCGGTTTTCTGTAAGGCCGTGGTATCACTCCGGTCGAGCCGGCCCATTCATGCCGAAGCATAGCTCTCCCACGGTTAGTGAGAGCAAACTTGATCGAACTTGATGAATAGAGCTATAATTTAGACTTAATCCAATCATACAAGCAATATTCCTTTTTTTTCCAAACAATGATGCTATACCCTTGATTGAAATATCTCTAAACCAAACTATCACTAAAATGAATATCGTTCTATCAAACACCTTTCTGCACGTCACACTAAAAATAGCATTTTAGAAATCGTTTCACTAAAATAAGAGAATAGAACATAATTTTATAGACATTTTAGTATAGTGGTAGCTCGCTAGAAGCTTAGTGGTACAGTGTTTTATCTGGAAAAGGAATAAGATTCTTATTTCATTTTTATTATATCTTCTATTGCCATTTATTTATTTTATTCGTCTTCGAACAGGTGTTATAAATATATTTCTCAGTGTACCACTATCTTATCTCATCGCATTACCTCGTAATGTGAAAACATTTTTGTTTGATGTTTGTTAGACCTAATGTTGATTCCCCTTTCTCTGTCTGTCCGTTTATTTGATATATATAGAGGTTTTATTAATATTTTCCTCGTGTTTCCTTTATGTGAGAACCAAACAGTGCTGAGAACGTGGCGTAATAATATTTTTCTATTTGAATTGTATCTATTTTATTATGAACGTTTGAGGTTTGTACTGATAGTATTACTATAATTTTATTAATATCTTAGTTCTTTATTGAAGAAATTATAATTAGTTAATATTTACATAAATTCATAAGTACACAATACTCATTTGAATTTATTTAAGAACTGATATTGAACATACGAGTACTTTGTCAGTATCGGAATGTACACCCACGGTCGTGCACTCATACATAGGAAGGAAATTATTAGATGATTAATTTAAAACTATTATTTGGTGTATTTTGTTTAAATTTTTAACGTGGTTTATTAACTGATAAAATATTGAAGCATTAAAAGTGTCACCGTCAAACTGAAAATGATCTTGAGATCTTGTAGCAAGCGTTGCCTGTCCTTCATTGCGTAAAAAGTTATTCGTTTCGTACAGCATTTAACAAAGCAATTTTTTTTTTTATTGTATATGGTGCAAACGAGCAGACGTATCGCCTGATGGTAAGCGATTACCGCCGCCAATGGACACCTGCAACACCAGAGGCGTTACTAGTGCATTGCCGGCCTTTTAAGAAAGAGTACGCTCTTTTCTTGAAGGTTTGAAGGTCGTATTGGTCCGGGAACACCGCAGGCAACAGCTCGTTCCATCATATGATATCAAAGTAACAAACATTAATTAAAAATTAACCAAACCTTTATTGCATTGCATACGTTTCACTCGAATCCAAGTTCATAAAAACATAATCAAGTGAAAACACAACATCAAAGTTAAGATTAAAAACAAAATATCTACAGCACCCAACGCGTTTTGTTACCAGCACAAGAAAGCTTCCCAACAATAGGGGCGTCATATTAGCCGAGATTACCCGCGAGTTTCCTATTTCAAAGGGTTGTTTTAACTTCAGTTACAAAGGGGAACTCTAATATTCTTCAGTCAGTTAGGGTTTCATGCAATCAGGTACTTTATACAACCTTAGTTGGTTTTTGAATGTGAAATGTAGGATAGAGATGAGAAAAGTCGAAAAAGAAAAACAAATAAAATATTTTAATTTATCTCACGAGATTGTCGATATATGGATTCGGTGATCATTGTTTCGATAGTCGCATATGTTTACGGATTGATAACCAAGAGCCTCGTCTAACACCTTAAGAGGCTCACGTTAGGGCTGAATCAAGGGTCTGATACAGGATTTTTGAATGTGAAATGTTATGTTATTAAAGTTAAGTATTGAAGATAAGAAAATAGTTCTAGAAGTTCAATATGTAAGGTTTGGTATTTGGTAGCAGTGAAACCATTATTTTGATTTTTTTATATATATTTATTATAATTATTTACATTTTAAACCTTCCCTGGACTAATACGAATATTTTAAAACCAAAATCAGCTAAATCGGCCGAGCCGTTCTCGAGTTTTAACGAGACTAACGTATAGAAGATAGATACGTATTTCTCTTAAAAATTGGAAAAAAGGTCTATTTCTTTGTTGTCAAACAAATTTTACTTTGCTAGCTTTAAAACTCAATACAAAAGAGAATTCCATTACATTGTGAAAGAGATGAAGTTATTCCACGAAATAATTCAAAGAACACACTTTTAATTTAATCTGCTAAGTTTGTAAGAAAAGAAAATCGCAAAAGTGGGCAACCCTTTTATAGCCAGAAGCAAAAAGAACCCTTTCAATATCGTATTACTAAGATTGTGTTGCGCAGAATCAACAGTTTCCGTAGAAACCGTATAAAAGTGAAATGGAACGTCGAGAACTATGAAATAGTTCCAGATTACATTAATTAACTGGTGTTTTTGCAACAAATTAGGATTCCTTTCTTATATAACAAGAGTACTAAGAAGTTAATCTAGCATGATTTGTAGCTACTTGTGGTTGCCGAATCAACAATAGTCGTCCTTTGCTTATTGTTTTCTTCCTCCACATAAACTTCAACGCACTTGTAACGCCTCGGTGTTGAGGGTGTCCATGGGCAGCGGTAAATAGCTTACCATCAGGCGATACGTCTGCTCGTTTGCCCCCTATACAATAAAGAAAAAACTTTTACTGTTTCAAATTTCATGCTCCTCCGTTCATATAATTTACGTATAATGCGGTACAATTTTTTTGCTTCATATATAAATATATAAATTTTGAAATTGCTAAAAAAATAAGTTAAAAATAATAATATAACAAATAAATAAATAATTCCCAAGCCAAGCACAGTTTGTGTCATTGGTACTAGATAACTGATATAAATATATTATTTATTTATTTTGTAAATCCATACATATTATACATAGCAAACATCCAAACTCCGAAACAAATATTTGCAGATCATACAAACATTTGGTTCGACTCTGCGCCACCTAGTAAAATAGCTCTTACAAATCTATATATATAAAAATGTTATGTTGGTTTGTGTACGCTTCAAAAACTCAAAAAGTTCTGCACCGATCGAGCTCAAATTTTAGAATGATATATAATCCGCATCAAGGATTGTTTTATCTAATTTTTGCATCAGTCACATATCCGCAACCGCGAAAAAACACGAAAAAACCGACATAAACGCGGGCGTAGCCGCGGGCAACAGCTAGTTATTAATAATTTTATTTTATACGATCCATCAGTTCATAAATAAAATTATGCTTTACGAGAAAGTGCTTCACTAGTTGAATTTAAAATGAATTATTAAATGTGATATCACATATGGTGCAGTGGTTTATGTGGTCACACCACAGACTCTTTTTATTGAGGAACGTAATAATCACGTATCGTTTCGTTAAAAACAAATTGACTGTTGAACGCTACGTTTAAACAATTCAGGGAAGTAACCTAAAATAATACTTGCCAGGAAAAAAATATATTAGAAAGCTGTCAAAATATTAATGGGTTGCATATTATGTCAAAATTTAAACTCAACGGGATAGAACTGTTTGAGTTTTTGAAGTGAACACCAACCAACTCAACATTTCAGTCTCACAACAAGTAATGTTTATGAATAAAACACAAATCCTACTAATATTATAAACGTGAGTATGTAAGTGAGTATGTTTGTTGCTCTTTCACGCAGAAACCACTGAATGGATTTTGATGAAACTTTAAAATAATATAGCTTATACATTAGAATAACACATAGGCTACAATTTATAAAGATACAAGCTTTGCCTCGTGGTGTTGCCAGCGGTTATAGTCTACCGCCAGGTTTAGCTAGTTAACTATATTTTTGGTAAAATGTTAAATTTTTTTGAATATTTTGGTTCGAAAATCACTCATTCTCATTTCAAATAAATAAATTGGCAACATCAAATATTATGTAAAATACTTAAATTAAAAAAAAAATGACAAGCACAAACACGAAGCTATTCTAACTACGTACGCAAGCCTACATATTTCTTGACTGAGACATTAAAAATATTCTCGTTTGCCGCGTCATGTGTGCTCTAATTGGCCTCAATGGCAAAAAGTCACAATAATTTGCTACACATTTTTCGTCTAATCGCCGCAATGAACCGTTTAGTTAGTCACACGGTTAACTTATGTCCCGGGGGTTAATCATGTGTATCTTTTTAAATGACATTAACATCGACTCGACCTGACATTTTTGGATAATCCAGTATTTTCATAATGGTCATAAATTGTTGAATATAACTTTGGAGACTTTGTATGTTTGGTATATGCTTAACAATTTAGATGTTTTGTTTCATTATTTTTACTGTGCTGTCTAAAATTATATTTAAACAGATCAATTCTAATAGACAATTTGTATGTTGTTTAGTAGGAACACACTATAAACCTGTCTATGTAATGTACTTAGGTCGTATAACTCTAACGATATAAACATATATAAACTCTATTAATATTAAAGTGTAAATATGAGAACAGTCGTTAATAAACCATTGTCACATCCAGTTGTGACATTTTTATTTATATCACTGCTTCCTTACACGAACACGCAAGATAGTCAATGTCCCCTAATTAAGCACCCTACAGTTCAATAATTAATATTTAAATTAACTTTTGTTTTGCACATACATTGTATTACATTCTAACTAATATTATTACTATGAATTTGCTTGTTACGCTTTCAAAACCCAATTAAATATTATTGAGCAATGGCCTACTATCCGTGAGTAACATACACTACTTTTTACAGTGATAACTATCTTACCCGAGGGCAGAGAAACGAGTAAGAACTAATATAATTATTATTCTTTATTACACAAATGTTATAACTTATTTATGGTACATAAATAAACAAAAGTCGCTTGAAAAAGTCGCTCACTTACAGAATAGTATATCAGTTCATCGCCCGGTAAAATATTTGTCGGAAATACTTTGATCATCAAAGCTCATAACTCGGTCCGTCACTGACAGCGGCGCCCTCACACCGAATGCCGACCATATTTCTCTTATCTTTTAAACATACGTAATACTACACATGATTGGAGGAAATTGGTTAAAGTGTCGTATGCTTCATTAATATTTCTACACGATGGTGCTATGTCGGCTAGGTTATGTTGTAAATTACTCAATGTCAGAGACCTCGTTATAATAATTTATGTAATTGTTCGAAGCTGGTTCTGAAATGCTCTGAGTTGTCAACTTGTATATTTTTTGTATATCTCACATTCACACAAGTCTTTATCTAATATCGAAGATCAAAGGATTTTAAAATGTCGTGTGAAGTCGGAATATATTTCTATTATAATTATCTAGAAAACATTGGTATTGAGTACATACTTAGTCCACTCTAGTGTAGCGGTCACGGATTCGATAACATTATATCTGTAATAATATTATTTTAAAATGTAGGCGTATGACATCACTCTCTGTTGCACATTTAAATGTGGTAGCCTGACGACGCGATGTAATAATATATAATATAATAATATTATTCTAGATATAATGTTATCGAATCCGTGACCGTTACACTTCTATACTAATATTAGAAATTCAAAAATAACTCTTGTACGTGTGTCTGTTACGCGGTCACGGCTAAATTGCTGTATCGGTTTCAATGAAATTCGGCATGGGAATACTTTGAATCTTGAGGAAGGATACAGGCTCCTCTTCACCGCGATGACAGACATACACGATGTTTTTATATGGGGGAACTTGGCAGTTTCCCGTATAATACGTATAAAATTAAATCGTCGCTACCACAATTTGTTGTTCGATTGTCAAATTGAGTACAAGTCACTTTTGTCAACATATATTTTTAACTGAAGAACTGGCAGAAAAATAGCAATTTGAAATTTTCAAACGATGTGCAAAATCTAACCCAAGACTAGTAATAAAAATGTTTATTTAAAATTAAATTGATGTTTTAGCCTTAATATAGTTATGACAACGATATTTATTACTTATACATACATATTTATAAGAGAGAACTATGTCCAGCAGTGGACTGCAATAGGTTATTGATTATACGTAAAAAAGCGATAAGTATTATTCTTACAAACAGAATAACAAGTACAGTCCATACACTTAATTCTAGTATGTTTAAGTAAAAGATCATCAATCAACGGGTCGTATGTCGTGTTTCGTTGGCAAATGGGGGTGAAAAATCCCTTCGGATCTCCAACTCCTCGGGGACACAGGAGCCAGTAGTATGTGGTGTTTCCACTAAAAAACACCCCGACGACTGGCGTCTGGGGCCCTACTCTGGGAGGACCCGGACCATATTATTTCTGGTCCTCCTGAATTGACGCCGTGCCTTATCAGGACCTATCCTGTGAGAAAATTATTTCCCCCCCACGACCTCAGCAATGTAGGCTGATTACACGGCAATGCCGCTATTCCGACCGAAACAAGCATTCTGCCTCCAAAGGTCCCCATCCTCCAGCGGCCCGCGGTCCCGCCGACGATTCTTATCGCTGATGTCTTCTTCGTTCGGGATCGGCTCTTTCCATCAGGCAGAGTAACTTTAACCGGCTCTTATTTAAAAAACCAAATAATACTAAGTTTTACTGTGGTAGAGCCACGCTTCGGCATGAATTGGCCGGCTCGACCGGAGTGATAGCTTGCCCTGTGTTTCACCGAGTGAGTGAGGATACCGGAGGCCCATACCTCAACCCCTCTCCCCAAAGGTCAGCAATGCACTTGTGGCGCCTTGGTGTTGCGGGTGTCCATGGGCGGCGGTAATCGCTTACTATCAGGTGATACGTATGCTCGTTTGCTATTCAATAAAAAAAAAGTTCTAACACTCTGTTGAGTATATATATCTATGAGCTCATCACTATTTCGATACCAAGTCAATTGATAAACCTCCACCCTCGAGGTATAATACACCAGATTAGCTAGAGCTCTGACTGTTATTATTCTGACCAGGATCATATAAAGCATCCTGATATTAAGACTCATGTACTTTATTTTCTTTCACACGTGTACGCATGATATTACATTAAGTATTGTCCTTTATGCGGACCTCATGCCTTATTAAGTAAAGGCTCCTCCTTCTACACACATTTCGATAGTGTTTAATACGTACAAAGCTCGTCACATGTCATTACGAGGGGTATGTGGAGTCAACCTGAAAAGGGTCGCTGCTTTATTGATTAAAGGTGGCGGTAACCAATAATAAACGTAGGTAGGTGGTATACTGTGGTATGAAAATTGATTTGGGGGCATGGCAGGTCAATTTAGTAAAAATTAATTGCTGTTCGTTAGTCTCAATAAACTCGGGCATGTTAGATCCGATTTGGGTAGTTTTGGTCTTGAAATATTCTTGGAAGTCCTGCAAAAGGTTAACTGGTGAAAAATTAAACATAAAAGCAAATTTAAGAAGCAAAACAGCTGGTTTTGTGATACGGAACAAATACGTATTGTGTACTTTGGTGTAATAAAATACGAAAATGATGTTGATTAAATGAGCTGCCTGCTTACCATAGCATATGCTTTATCTAGTTTGAGATCAGTGTGCTGGGACTTTTGTACTGTAAAACCTTCGTAAGCTAGTATTTTTCTAATGCCCAGTTCCTATATTTGAAAAACGATCCGTTCTAGGTACGAATAGTAGTATATTATACGGGGCGTAAGCTAAAATCGTTCCTATAAAAAATAAATTGAGGAACGGTATTTACGACTCGTAGTCGGTTGTAGAAAATTTTTACACGATGACGATTCGTTAAATATAGGAACCGGGCATAAGTGAATTATAATACCAGTGGATATCTTACGAGGGTAGTTGACTCCTTTTTCAACCTTCAAACTTCAAATGACTATGTCATTTAGTGCAACTAATTTACTGTTAATTAACTTTGTATGAGCTTCTGTCCTATAAGGGAAATGAAGCAATTAGGTTCCTTGATACATCAAAAATTAAATTTGTTTCTAGAATATCTTACATTTACGACTGCCTCGGTGGCGTAGTGGTATTGTATGCGACTACTATGCTTGAGGTCTCGGGTTCGATTCCCGGGTCGGACCAAATGTTTGTATGATCTGCAAATATTTGTTTCGGAGTTTGGGTGTGTTCTATATATAAAATGTATGTCTTTATAAAAAAAGTATATAAGTATTTATATCAGTTGTCTAGTACCCATAACACAAGCTCTGCTTAGCTTGGGATTAGATGGCGTTGTGTGTTAGATGTCCGAAATATTTATTTATTTTTATTAAAAAAAACAGCGAAGTGCAAGTCGTAGCACACCCAATGTAGAGATCTGATACTCTGATCTGATCTGATGAATGGGGAAAATTTTGTTATAATTGTTAACAACCTCGAAACATGGCTTATAACATTACCGATAATTAAAACTTTCTTTCAAAATTTATACTTATAGCTCAATCGATTAAACAGACGCCCTAAAAATTGCGAAGACTTGGTTAAAAATTGGGATCAAATTACCTATCCAGTTCCTTACCGCAACTAGTTATTAAGCTGTTGAGGAAGGTAGTATCATTTTACCAGGCTTGCTTACTTTGTGAGGGGCAAGTGCAATTATTTACAGAGATTGCACGTACCGTTTAGGGTTTCCGAGGGGCGGTACTAGGAATTTGTTGATTCAAGCATGTGTTTGTTATTCATGTGGTTGTATCATTTGGTGTCTGGTGGACTGTTAGTTTATCTGTTTAAATTTAGAATGTCTGTTGCTACATTTAATGTTTTAAGAGCCTTGCAAATCTGTTTATTTCAGTTCGAGTTAAGGGAAACATCCAACCATACCATCCATATTATTCTTATTTTGCAAGATGTTTAAATGTAATGTGTTTTTGTTCTAGTGATAAGAACAACTGTAGATACATAACGTAGTTATTGATTTTAAGATCCAGGAATTATGTTTTTACACTGTTCGTGTTCCAAAAAATAAATATAAGTAACATAATTAACTGCCTCTGTGGAGCAGTGGTAGCGTAAGTGACTGCTGTGCTTGAGGTCTCGGGTTCGATTCCCGGGTCGGACCAAATGTTTGTATGATCTGCAAATATTTGTTTCGAAGTTTAGGTGTTTTCTTTGTATAATATGTATGATTTACAAAAAAAAGAAAGTATTTATGTATTTATATTAGTTGTCTAGTACCCATAACACAAGCTCTGCTTAGCTTGGGACAAGACGGCGTTGAGTGTTAAATTGTCAGAAAAAAAAAAAACAAAAAAAAACACTTGTCTTTTTTTTGGACGTCCGATCCTAAATAAGGCAGATCCTGTACCATGGTAATCAGGCTAATAATAAACACGGTTCTATTAATAGTCCAAGTTCTGAATAAGTATATATTCGTATCAATCATTCATCAATCAATTCAAATCATCTCAATCTCAACAATAATACGACTTTAACTGCCTTTATACCAGAAGCTATTAAGCCATTTTGTATGCAGATAATGTCAAAGAAATTTACTACAAACATACAATATACACGTACCTGAAAAACCATAATCATAGTTGTGGTGCAGTCAGATAATTATTATTAGAAAGGCTCCTTTACGAATATCGGGCAAACGAGCAGACGTATCGCCTGATGGGAAGCGAGTACCGCCGCTCATGGACACTAAAGGCGCCACAAGTGCGTTGCCAGCCTTTTAAGAAGGTGTACGATCTTTTCTTAAAGGTTTGAAGGTCGTATTGGTCAGGGAATACCGCAGGCGACAGTTCACTCCACGCGAGGCAGAAAGTTCCTAGAAAACCGCACAAATGAGGACTGTTAGTCATCTAAGTAGTGGGGATGAAATTGCTATCGCGTAGGACGAAGGTGGAAAGAGGCAGCAGGAATCAGTCCGAACTATTCCTCGGAGCACTCTCCATAGTAAATGCGGTAGAAGATGCATAGCGAAGCCACATCTCTACGCAGCGCCTAAGAGCACAGTCGAATTGAAAATTTCTGGCAGTTGACGATTTGAGTCGTTCTGGAGGAGCTGGTACTAGGGTGCCCCCACCCAAAGATTAGGACAGTATTCCAGATGAGGCCTTCGGTGGATGGGGAGAGGGTAGGGGTTGGCGCATGGGCCTCCGGTATCCTCACTCGCTTAGTGAAACACAGCGCAGGCGCTGCTACACACCGGTCGAGCCGACCCATTAATGCCGAAGCGTGGCTCTCCTATGGTATGAATAGAAATCTAAATTTCTCAGTAGACCAGCTAGAATTGGCTATCGAATCCCGGAAAACATGAAGTTATTTTATAGCCACTTCAAACATTTCGGTTTGAGAACGTACGTTTATTGACTTTTATGCCACCATATTTACATTTCACTAAGTCATTTCGAATATTAGAATACCAGATAGCTCTATACCACTGAATGTTCTGGAACCTAGTCTATTGGAAAACGTTCATCCTGCAAAGCTATCGTGGTATCATTTATTTATTTATTTTTCGGTATAGGGGGCAAACGAGCACACTTATTGCCTGATGGTAAGTGATTTCCGCCGCCCATGGACACCCGCAACACTATAGGTATCACAATTGCGTTGCTGGCCTTTGGGGATGGGAATTGGCCTCCGGTATCCTCACTCACAAGGTGAAACACAGCGCAGGCGCGATTTCAGATCGGTTTTTTGTAAGGCCGTGGTGGGTGGCCATTCAAGCCGAAGCGTGGCCCTCCCACGGTAATCATTCAACATTCCCACGTTGTATTCATAGTACTAAATCAGTTTATCTTCTAATCGCTTGTGATGTTTATCTGACCTAGTTCAGACAGATTCGAGATAGAAAGATAGTAAATTTACTATAATTACTGATACTAATACCTTTATAATCCGTTGATTAATCGTTATCTACAAACTTCAATTTTGGTAACTTTGGTAAATTTGGAACGCAATAACTATATTCTTATGTTAATCTAGTTACTAGCTGACCCACGCAACCTCGTTTGCGTCTTATATTGCCCGTAGCGTGAAAATTTTCCCCCGTGTTTGAAACAGGCTTCAGTGGTGCTCCGCCCCTTTTTTTTTTTTTTTTATTGAATAGTTGGCAAACGAGCAGACGTATCACCTGATAGTAAGCGATTACTGCCGCCCATGGACACCCGCAACACCAAAGGCGTCACAAGTGCGTTGCCGACCTTTGGGGATGAGAAAGGGGATGGGGGGAGGGGTTGGGGTATGGGCCTCCGGTATCCTCACTCACTCGGTGAAACACAGCGCAAACGCTATTTCACACCGGTTTTCTGTGAGGCCGTGGTATCACTCCGGTCGAGCCGACCCATTTATGCCGAAGCATAGCTCTCCCACGGTAAGTATTAGTATTAGTATTAGCGTGATGATATATAGCCTATAGCCTTCCTCGATAAATGGACTATCCAACACTGAAAGATCTTTTCGAATCGCACTAGCGGTTTCTGAGATTAGCGCGTTCAAACAAACAAACTCTTCAGCTTTATTATTAGTATAGATTAAATTTATATTACTAAGTTATAGCACAGGGCTGGTTGTTATAGAGAACCCTGAAGGAGGCCTATGTTCAGTTGTAGACTATTACTAAAGTGACTAAAGTCTTAAGCAGAAAGTTAAACTATGTCCCATAACAGATAATAAAAAATATAGCTGCTCTCCTAAGTGTATCAAAGAAAAATAGTTTATAATTGAATGTTTAACTTGAAAACATTACACGTCCAAATAACTATTGCTTATTTTCAACATTGAAATGTTATATTAGTGTTGAATAGTTTTCTGGCTTTTCCTTCCTATGACGAGCAGTCAAAATCCGGAACTCACCACGAGCGAACGATTCCCCTCCCACTACGATCCCGGGTCCTTAAGGAAGCGTTGTTAAAAGCGGGGCGTGAAACAGCATCTAACTGGGTTGCTATAGTGGGGTTATCAACTGCATTGCCCATATTCGCAATGAGAATGGTAACCACTCCTCTTGGGTTTTCTTGATGTATTTCATCAGGCAGAGTAGGAACACTCTTGCATATAGCAGGCGTGCTTAAAAAATGTAAGGTTTTATGTGAGTGAACTATTAGTTTTGAAGAGACAAACTTCTTAGCACTCCATGGATTCACCGTGTGGGTGCCGGGTCCATCGTGTGGCAGAGGGAGAAACTCAAAGCAGTTCCCAGGACTTACGACCTAGGTGTAGGTTTAAAGAGGCCCCCTTTAAGATGCGCATCAACGCTCACCTTCACTGCTCGAGTTTCCCACCTTACCTAGCCAAATTTGGTAGGAACCTGTTAGTGCAGCCTTGGATACTCATTCTAAAATAGAATTGACTGCAGATCTCGACAGGCCAAGGTCTTTCAGAAGGTTGTAGAGAGATTTAGCTGGTATACCTCTCGCTCCTACTTCTACCGCGTACAAATTAACCAAATAGCCATTTTTGTTTAGTTCAGTTGTTAGATCGTAATATTTATTTAGTTTTAATGTATGTAGGAATATTAGTTTCCCACGGAATAGTAAGCTCTACTAATATTATGTATTTAATTTGTCTAGAGAAGAGGAATATGTCCGGTCTGGATGACGAAACACCAACATCCTCTGAAGAATTATTAAACTATAGTCGTTCCAATAGTTTATTTAACTTTTGACAGCTCTAATACTTAATCAAATAGTGATACCCTGACCCGTTACCTATTCGATTTCTTTCATCGATCGATTTTATGCATTAAGAAGTTTTAATCGATTTAACAAATTCATTATTTTATAGATAATTTCGTACTTCATATTTCTATGTGTTTCAATGTGCGACCTCCTTTGTCAAAATAAAGAAGAAATGGATTAAAAGAATGTTGTTCAAATATGACGGTTCTATGTCATGAAAAAATATATAAAAGGAACTGAATTTTCAAAATGTATTATTGTATTGTGTTGTAATTCAGTGGTTAATATTGTATTTGTTAAACTATTGATGATCTTTATTAAATCTCTCTATGTCTATTTTAAAATAATCTACAGTATTTCAATGAGTAACCTTCAATATAGTTGAGTATTTATATTCCTCCGTATTGATTTATTTGTGAATTCTCACGTTTGGTTGAGTTGAGCGTATCGTTCCTGCCTTCGTTACTGTCAAAATGCCAAAAAAGAAAGTACTCAAAGGACAAACAAGAGAGTTTGTCTTGCGACTTCGTGAATACTTTGAAAAGGAAAGCCGTAATGGTGGGCCTCTTATACCAGTGACTCAAGTTAGAGACCGTGTTGCAGCAGCATTAGGTATTAGTGCTCCAACAGTGGCAAAAATAACAAAAGAAGGCTACGGCAGCAGTGGCATGGAACAGAATAAGCTATCTACACCTAAGAAAAAACGTCCGCCTAGTAAAGTTACAGCCGTTGACAATTTTGACGCTGATGCTATTCGTCGTCATATATACGACTATTACCAAAGAAAAGGGATTCCAACATTAAAAAAACTAACACAATCTCTTCGAAATAGTGGTTTGTTCCGTGGTCAAAAATCTTCTCTGACAAAAGTATTGAAAGACATTGGAATGTTATTCCAAAAATGTGACAAACGAAAAATTTTAATGGAACGCAATGATATTGCTTTGTATAGATGCGATTTTTTAAGACATGCAAAAAAAATAGAAGATTGGTCGAATGTTGTTTTCACAGATGAAACTTGGCTCAATGCGAATCATACGCTGTCAAAAACTTGGACTGACAACACCGTTGGCTCCACTTCTACAGTACCAATGGGAAAAGGCGAACGACTGATTATTTGTCATGCAGGAACAGTAAAAGGATTTGTGCCAGGCGCTCTATTAGCTTTTAAATCCCAGAAAACAGGAGATTATCATGAGGAGATGAATTCGAACGTGTATGAAAAGTGGTTCAGAAAAATGCATACATCACTCGAAGAGCCATCAATAATATTTATTGATAATGCACCTTATCACTCTCGTCAAATTAATAAAATACCAACACAGGCCAACAAAAAACATGAAATTATAAACTGGTTCCGTGACAATGGCGAAGAGGTGAATGAGTCCCTACTAAAAGTAGAGTTAGTAAAGATATTAAAAACAAAAAAGCTGCCAAAACGATACGTCATAGATGAAATGGCAGCAGAGCATGGGCATACCGTCCTCAGAATTCCCCCATATCACTGCCAATATAATGCAATTGAAATGATCTGGGCACAAGTTAAAGGATATGCTGCGAGGAACAATACAACTCCTCCTTTCACCGCAAGAAAAATGCTGAATTTACTGAAAAATGCGTGTGAAAAAGTAACTCCAGAAAACTGGGCGAATGTTGTAGAAAAAACAAAGAAGGTGATAATGTCGGATTGGGATCGGGATGTTGCATTCGACAATTTATCTATCCAAGAAATGATAATCAATATTACTGAGAACTCAAGTGATGATGATTCCTGGTCATACGAAGAAGACGATTCTTTATAATTAAAATTAGTATTACAGTACCTCTTTTGGTTGTTTTATTTTTAATCCGTAAATTACTACGAATTTCAACATTTTGTACCTGTTCATTACAAGTAGGTACCGCAGGTAGTTTTTATTTGAACCAACTATAGTAAGTCTAAACAATTATTTTAGATTCATTAATTTGCGGCGAATACATTCGATCCCATTACTAGGTACGAGTACGATGGAACTGTTTTCATTACGCAAATTATTTATGCATTGAAACAGAGACATTTAGGGCATTTTAATGCAAAATAACAAAGCTTTTTACGTGATTTGATATAAAATATAATCACAATAATTTTATTGTATGTTTTATTAATATAATCGATAATCGATTTATTTCAAAACCGTTTTTATAGTCTGTGGCCATTAATTACGAATGACACATCCCTAAGTAGGCGGAGCCCGCCCATAAAGTACAGTATTATCTGTAGTACATTGTATCAAAAATTATTACAAAACTTTATGTGCGTGATCTGTCAAAAGTTAAATAAAGTATTGGAACGACTATAAATTGTAATTTTCTCCGTAGATATATGAAGAATCAAAAATCCTTAATAAGTACATCTATGAATCGAACTAAATATTGCCAAACTAAAATTATAAAGAGCATCTCTTAAAAGGCCAACTCCACCGACGAAATACGTAAACTTGGCGGAAAACTTTCAGGTTGACTTTTAAAGTCGGTGACCTGCTGTTTATATTTCACGATAGCGTTAAATTTTGTATCATTTAAGAGGAGAAAGATTTAGAAGTATTAATAATGTAGATATATATAACATGTATATACCTACTTGTTAAAGAATTATTAAATTTTCCATTGTTTTCTTAAATGCAGATATGAGCATTCAGATCAACAAACAGTAAAAGAAAAACTAAAATACACATACACAATAAGACAATTTTAAGTCAATTATTATTTTATAAAATGGAAGGTTGACATTTTATATGATTCCAAACCAAAATTATTTCTATATTACTTATTTACATTAAACTCATAGAAATTATTAATTTAATAAAGTTGTTTTTTTTTTATTGTTTTTTTTTTTAAATGAATAGTGGGCAAGCGATCAGACGTATCGCCTGATGGTAAGCGATTACCGCCACCCATGGACTCCCGCAACACCAGAGGCGTTACAAGTGCATTGCCGGCCTTTGGAAGATGAGGAAGGGGATGGGGGTAGGGGTTGGGGTATGTGCCTCCGGTATCCTCACTCACTCGGTGAAACACAGCGCAAACGCTACTTCACACCGGTTTTCTGTGAGGCCGTGGTATCACTCCGGTCGAGCCGACCCATTCATGCCGAAGCATAGCTCTCCCACGGTTCACTTCCCACTTGATTATCAATACCAGTCCCAATAAAGTTCAAATACTGTCTGTATCTTAAATATGTAAACAAATTAATATTATACGTAAAAATTTGTAATAAAGAAATTTTCCTAGAAATCCTTGTACCTATTTCACATTATTATTAAGAAAAAAAAACGACAAGCTTTTCTTTTTTTATACTTATTACGTAATGAAATGCTATAAGGTATCGTAAATGAAGCGTCAGCTAACATGATAACACGAAGAAAACTAGCAACAACACATCATTTTCTATATCAGTAAGTCGAGCGTAACTCATTTACACAAATACCAGACAGGGACAGGCGATCGATATATCCGATATATAACATGTACATATAAAATAGCTGTCTTTTTGTTGACTTCAAGATGGAGGACGTGTAATGGTTTGTTGTAAGTTTTATATGTTAGTTACTTCTTTGAGTAATACTTTATTTTATCTTAAATATCGACCCGGTCCAGCTTCGCACGGAAGTCACGGAAATTCTAGGATTTCATCAACTTTAATATGTATCTATTGCTCATATGAACCTTCCTCTTGAATCACTCCACTTATTGCTAAAATTTGCATCAAAATCCGTTATGTAGTTTAAAAGATCTTCTAAGCAAACAGACCGCGGAAACGATTTCATGTTTTATAATATACATAAAAAAAAAAATAGAAAATCATAAATCGCGAAAATATTATTATTATTATGCTTCGGCATGAATGGGTCGGCTCGACCGGAGTGATACCACGGCCTCACAGAAAACCGGTGTGAAATAGCGTTCGCGCTGTGTTTCACCGAGTGAGTGAGGAAACCGGAGGCCCATACCCCAACCCCTCCCCCCATCCCCTTTCCCATCCCCCAAAGGTCGGCAACACACTTGTGGCGCCTTTGGTGTTGCTGGTGTCCATGGGCGGCGGTAATCGCTTACCATCAGGTGGTACGTCGGCTCGTTTGCCCACTACTCAATAAAAAAAAAAAGTATATCATAAACATAAATAGGTATAAATCGAACGCACCTTCAAATCGTCGTCAAGCCCACGGGGCTGATGCGTGAACTGCTGATATTTCACGTCATTACCCGCGTTGATGCGATGTATTTCTTTTTTCTATCCATTTCATCTATGCAGTCTTCCTGAATACTTTTCTAAGCACATGGAATATCAGTTTGCTTATTTTTTCCCGTAAATACTTACTGGTTATACGTTTGTGTATATTGTACTGTAGAATGTTAGTTGTTTTTAGCGCGGAATGCAGTGATATTGGCATAACATTTGGCATAACTATGAAGCTCTCTTATTCTCTCTTAAACTCTGGATGTTTTATGTCTGTGACCGTTACTATATGCTTTTGTATTCTACAAAATGTTTAAAGCTATCCGAAAATATTTTATTGATATTTTTGCTTAGGTAGGAAATAAAATTGAAAACTTCCTTAAAAAATATTATTTCTATAAATATTAGGAAAAGTAAACGATCTATAATATTAGCTGAAACTCAAAATACTCAATTCATTTGTATTATTTATAGCATCATAATATAGTCTGCAAGGGATAAGATATTCTAAGAATTCGACTAAAGATCGAATGTATATTACGAAGCCCTAACACAACAAATACGCCCAAAACTTTGTCTATTAATGTAGAAGTTTAAGAGCCACTCAACATAACAGTATCAATTCAAATCGTACATGTATTGACACTCAAGGCGTATCCAATGACGTCAGATATCCGCATCCATATAATCTGACACGAAATTGACTGGATGCCTCCCGGGTTTGTTACGGAACTGAAACTTGATACCGGTAACAACACTATCCACATAGTTAAATATGTTGGGAGTAAATATTGTACTAAATTTATACAATACCACATATTGATAATAATTATATTACAATACTTTACGGACTTGAAGATGCCTGAATTAATTATAATATTTTTTTAATAAGCTTTATTTTTCATTGTTTATTTTGATTTTCTTTTTCTATTGTAAATGAGATCAACTTTGAGTAGTTGATCTACCTATTATTTGCAAGTTCAAACCGCTACGGTATAATACCGACTTGAATTCAACAAACTGCGTTGCTTACCTAAGCTCTATCTTTATCTAAGCTAAGTTGACCTCAACAGAGTAAAAATATACTCGTATATAATTAACAAAAAACTAAAAATAACGCTCACAGAAGTGTGGTGAAACTAATAAAAACGTGTTAAAAATACTAGTAATGATCAACACAGTTCACTATTTTTAATGGGTTTATGTTCTTTTATGTCACAATCGTGTTCAGTATTTTTTTTCTGTGCGGGAATCGCCCTAGATACCACCTGCTGGTGGCATATCGGACTCGAACCGATTAAAACTGCACGCCGTCTCGAGTACTAGAAGCCAGGGGACCAGGTGCACCCTAGAAAGGAAAACCCTGGAACCCCGTCGTACCTCGGTCCATCTACGGTTTGTAGATGGCCCCCTCCTGTGAACGCCGATGTTTCCGTTGCTGTCCCCATAAGGGGGTGCACGCGCTGCAGCGTTCGCGACGCCACCAGGGCCTGTTTATGATAGGGTGACAGATGACCTCACCTGTCGCCCTCAGGTATGCGTTTATGGAGGACGGAGATCATTTTGCGATCTCCAGCGCTTGGGTTGTCTGTCTTGGGTACCTTGCCCGTTTCCCCGTACCTTCCCCTTCGTGTTCAGTACCTGAGATAAATAAATGATAATAAATCTAAGCAATGGCAGTTTAATGCACTACATATTTTTACCCGCTTCCCTTATTCATATTCCCACTAATGCCATACATTCATTTATATATGAAATACTTACGTACCTACCTATAATCTGACACTTGATCGACAGCTGGCCTTCTGCCTGTTTTCACGGTTCTTTTTTTGGTAGCCGATATTGTAATAAATTATTTTTATTACTACCTTCTTTAACAACTTTTATCTCAACCTCGGGAAGTTTTGGAATGTTTTGAAGGACGTAAATAATTTGTTTAGAATTAAATTGATGGCAAAAACAAGAACGATAATGGTCATCTCAACCATTATAGTTAGATGAGTTGTCATGACAGATTTGTAATAAGTGTATTGAAATCGACTATTAGTACAAACGATTTTACCTGAGTATCGGACATCCACAACCTTCAGAGGTGAACTGAATTCGAAGGTCGAACTAGTTGTCAGTATATTTGAGGGATGATCAAAATTCTTGAGCAACTATGTTATTACTCAATTAATGACTTTTTAAACGTACATATCTAGCAATGTTTTTTAAGAGAAACGACATTTATTTTTTTATTTTTGGTTAAGTTTTATTTTTATGTTATTTTGTGACATCTTATATATATTTTTTTTTTTTTGGTATTTGCTATTATATGGTTTATTTGATAATTGTTTTTCTTGTCTTTGACATTTGATTGGTAATATAATTTAAGAAATTTAAAAAGAAATACTTTGTTTTTACCATTGTGATGAAGTAGAGAAAAATGATTAAATTTTATATTGAAAGTGGTATTTTTATTTACAATCTGAATGAGAATAATCGGCAAGTATATCTTTCAAAATGAAAATTCCACAATTGATTCTTATTCAAAAGAAAATCAATTAGTACCTCTAACTTTTTGAAAGTTAGTAAAAAGGAATAAAGTGAAATATGTATATATATAATAAATAAATTTATCTTACGTGCAATATAAAATGTGAATTAAGTACAATAACGGCTTATTAGTTACGATGGCCAATTTTTAATGTTAGTTGTAAATATTAATTTGTTACTAAAACTTTAATAATTTTGTTAATGACCGTTCGTAAAAGCTCTCCGTGTTGTTCCAAGGAAACAATTTGAACTTCATTTAATTATGCTTAATTAAATGAAGTTGTATAATTCTGAGAAAATGGACGCCCTGGGTTTAATGTTTAAAATTGGATAATGGGTTGTTGATTAAAGTGAAAGTATACTTTGGGTTATAAATTTCTAAATTTCTTAAGTAATCTGTTAAAAGGTTTGAATATATTACCTAAATTTAATGCTAACCTTATTTAGTTTTAATATTAAATAATTAAGATACTTTTTGCACTTCGGTGAAATTAGAGCTATTTATTTAGTACTCATCACTTAGATGTTCAGGTCAACAGATTCTACTCGTATAGCTCGTAAAAATCTTATGTTAATTCTTCAAGGCTTTTGCCTAAACTAGGTTGGGACCGCCTTTTTGTCTACCACAAAACGGCTTAAGTTCAATTTTTTAGGTTTGATCGTGCGAAGTGTATGGTTGGTCGCTCATTGTGGTAGAAATGTACAACAATAGGGGGTTAGTAAAACTGGACAAAAGATAATTGTTTTTAAAAATGGATCATTATCGTTGTTGTGTTGTAAACTGCAAAAAGAACAGCAGAATTAGACAGTATTAATTTAATGTTTTTCTTTAAGCGGACTTTTAGATCAAAGATTTAATAAAGCAGTAACATGTTTGCACTTGCCGCTCTGGTTTTAAACGCAACTGCATTTTACTCCATATACAACGCGAGAGTTATTGATTAATAGTAAATTAATAAAATGTTATTAGATATACTTTATCTACTGTAGAATACTAAAATAGTGTTCATTTTAGGTTAAGACAATACTTACGTTTAAACTTGTTTTATCAGGTGATAAGTTCATTGATGTTTGCCGAATTATGTTATAGGCTCGAGTTAAAAAACTATAAATAAATAAACATTCCAGGCATCTTACACACAACGCCATCTAGTCCCAAGCTAGACAGAGCTTGTGTTATGGGTACTAGACAACTGATATAAATACATATATACTTTTTTGTTTGTAAATACATACTTATTATACATAGAAAACACCCAAACTCCGAAACAAATAATTGTAGATCATACAAACATTTGGTCCGACCCGGGAATCGAACCCGAGACCTCAAGGACAGCAGTTGCATACGCTACGACTGCGCCACAGAGGCACTATTGTCAATAGTTCTTTTAAATTTCTTAAAAGTTCTGCTAAAACCAATTTATTTCTTATTAGCAGAGTATGGCGCCGGAAACTTTTTTTGTGTTTAACACATAATCCTTTTTTTAATAACATGTATTGATTCAATCACTGTTTGTAATAAATCCATCAAAAATATTATTAATTATATTTCTGTATATTATTTTTCTACTTTATTTTATATAAAATATTAAGGACTTGTAATTCACTTTTTTGACAAACGCACCGAATGTTGCGTTTGCGAGATGGCGCTACTGTCGTGCACGATCCCAATAGGGACTAAAAAAAACCAAGTCTAAAAAACCAGTGACGTATTTCTTTAAATAATATTTACCTCTTTGCACCAGAATGAGGTTTATATTTTTCGAGTGTACCTATGTATGTAGATTTCTTACTTTTACTTATTAGATACAATTTTACCAGGTCAGCTCTCAAATAAATATTTGGACATGTAACACACTACGACATGTAGTCCCACGCTAAGCAGAACTTGTGTTATGGGTACTAGACAACAGATATAAATACATATATACTTGTTTTTGTAAATTCATACATATTATACACAGAAAACACCCAAACTCCGAAACAAATATTTGCAGGTCAAACAAATCTTTGATTCGACCTGGAAATCGAACCCGACACCTCAAGCACGGCAGTCGCATACGCTACCATTGCGCCACCGAGGCAGTCAGGCCATGTATTGGCGATATTAGAAAGATATTCTTTGGAGAAAGGAGGAAAGATTGGTTGGACTTGGTTTTTGATTTTTTCAGTTCAGTATAGTTTGTTGACAATTATTCTTTTAAATGATCATATGGCAATATGTTTATGAATTTAATCTACCTCGGTAATTGCTTATAGAAGGAGGCGTGTAGACAATATTTACTCCGCTCAAGGTAAGCAAAGATGTTAATCATAAGATGTATGGTCTTAACGTGGAATATATTTCCATGTATTGTAATAAATAACCGAGTCCAAAAATAAACGTATGTTCGGCTGTTAGTATTACATGCACTTATATATCGCTCCTCGGATTTTCATGAAATTTCTTATTCACAAAACAATAGAAAGTGTGGCTTTTATTAAAGAAAGTATTGTATTGTTACCGAAGAAAGTAAAAGTCATTTCAATACGAGTAAAGTTGAGGACAAATTAGTGATACAAATACGATTATTACATCATAGTGTTTAAAAAGAATTTGTAGTAACAACAACACTTAGATATTATAATATTAGCCTTTACCCGCGGCTCCGACCGCGTTTATCTGGGTTACCGCGGTAAAAAGTTTTTTTTTCTGGAATATGGGGCAAACGAGCATACATAACGCCTGATGGTAAGCGATTACCAACGTCTATGGACACCTGCAACACCAGAGGCGTCACAAGTGCGTTACCGACCTTTGGGGGATGGGGAGTGGTATGGGGCAGGGGTTGGGGTATGTGCCTCCGGTATCCTCACTCACTCGGTGAAACACAGTGCAAGCGTTATTTCACACCGGGTTTCCTGTGAGGCCGTGGTATTACTCCGGTCAAGCCGGCCCATTCATGTCGAAGCGTGTCTCTCCCACGGTTAAGTTAGAGTGGTAGTAGGAGTAATTTTATTTCCAAATGAGATAGATTAATCTCATAGATTTTAAAGTTATACACTTTTATACATTGTCAATAGCCAACAGATGTTAGTTAGCTTTTCTCTGTCACTAATTAATCAAAGACTTTTTTTTATAGACCGCTCCCGCTTTAGGAATTAATCCTGTGTCTTTACAAACATAAATTAAATAGACAAAAAAACACCTATACTCAGAAACATAATCTGTGGATCACACAAAGTGTTGCCATATGTGAGGTTTGAACCCACAACGCCACAACGGCGTGGCAATCGCTTAAATCTTTAAACATGCAGTCAAACTTACAACTTCGTTCTTTTTCATATGTCTTCATCAAGTCCAATTTAACATTGTTATTTCTTTCATTAAGAATACCTACGTACAAGTGTACACAACTTAATCAGATCTCTCAAGATTGCCAACGTTATTCAGTCTTGTAGTACAAATTCAACAGAGAGGAATTTTCTTCGTGTAATTTGCAAAAGCTTGAGAGATAACTAGAAAACTTGTTCAAGAGAAAAAAGTAAAAAAGACATCGTCGGAACCGGAGGGATAAGGCCGGGATATTAACACCGTTAGTAACGATGGGGCGGTCACTACTGCGTACCCTTACTGTAATTGTAGAGGTCGTGCGCTTCAAGTGAAGATGTCACTTGTTTTGTGTAGAACAAGATAAATTAGAAAGGACAACCTTTGACGTAAGCTCACCTTTCTTGGTAATATCTTTTTTCTTTTTTATTAGTCACATTTTTTCGTTGATGTTCTTGAAATAAAGATTTGATGAGGCTAAATTAACTCAATGAAAATATTTTAAGTGTTTTATGACAACTGATGCCAATGCACAATTGTAAATGTAGGTAAAAATAACACTACTGTTGGTTCGACTCCTATCCAGCGAACGACACATCCTAACTAAGTACTAACACTATCTTTAGCTTACCTTAAAGGATCAGACAAACCAACAGTATATAAACTATAGTAGCTAGAAAGAAACGGTATGATGAATGAAAGTACGAGCAGTAGCAAAAGCGAGAACTGGTATGAAAGGAACAGGTAGGAGTAAGCTCCAAATTAACATTGGAGGTGCTAGAAAAAATAACTATAGTAGCTAGTCACGCATCACACAATTCCGGTGGTCATATTAATTTAAGATAACAAGAAATTGCAGGTGAAATATCTAGATTAATACCTACAGTTAAGTGATAAGATGCAAATATACCCTTAAGACATTTTTCTATCCTTCTGAACATATGATATTAAAAAATTGGGAAGAAGAATAACCCTACGCCATATTAGCTAGACCATCACGGCTCACTAGTCAGACCACAGTCCTGAATCTTGTAACTAGTCAATATTTTACGTGGGTGCAATGGACCGGCATGGTTTGTTCCGCTACGAACTTTCGAATAAGATTAACAACTTTTCAAGAACTTTGTTAAATTTCGTTCAGGATATTGAGTGTTTTCTATTTAATATTAGATCTTTTATACGGCTGAGTATTCGTAACAATACTGAAGAAATTATGATGACAATTATCGGATTACCGAAGACTCAACTCTCAAAGGACATCCGGATGGAATTTACTTTAAGATTGAACTTGATTATTCTAACTCTATTTAAAGTTATCACTGAAGAAATTAGACATCGATTTACTCAACTTTAATAATACGGAAATGTGCTGAACTATAAAGTCAGGTTCAGTGATCAAACTTAAAAGTAGGTAGTTGAAAAAATGTGCTGTGATTTAAACCGACTTCAAAAAAGGAGAAGGTTCTCAATTTGACTGCTTTTTTATGTTTATCACCTCAGAACTTTTGACGGAGTGAACTGATTTTGATAACCTTTTTTTATTTGAAAGCTGGTGCTTTCGGTATGGTCTCATTACATAAATGTGGTCCAGTTCTTGAAGTCGGTATTTTTATAAACATTTTGATATTTGTCTGTGTATTTTAAACTGACGTTAAGACAATATCATGTGTTTTATTATGTTTAATCTTGAGTTTCTTTCTTTTTAGTCATACAGTTTTGCTTCACAATTATTTATGTAAGGAATGCCGTTCTATCGCTATAAAACTGATGACAATTTATGACTTTCCTTTGTATTTTAATAATTTCATTCATTTCTTTAACTAGATCATCGAGCTCGAGGACGTTTCTGTCCGAGGCTTACACTTTAGCCGACCACCAAAGCTAATCATGTACCAACGACTATGGTGGTTTAGAATAGCCCCACCCTAAGTACTACTTTACTGCATAGAAACGGACTACCCAAAATCTAGATACAAACGATATATGTAAATACTGATATTGAACATTTTAGGATTGATTCAGTAATTATTTCTTTAGTCTCTTTAACTTGGTTCAATAATATAAAATAGAAATAGATAAATGTATAGATTGAAATTCCTGATTCCGTCTGTGTGATTATGATGTCAGTCATGCAATGTCTTTTTTTGTTGATAAAAAAAAGAATTCATTTGTGCTTACCCCCAAGTGTTGACTGATACATATGAATATTCAAGATGATTATATGAATGATGAAAAAAATATAGAATTCTAAATACAAATAGGTACTAAATAGAACACGCTGTCTCAATAGCACACTATTTTGTTTCGCCATATTGAAGAGCTGTATGTATTTATTTTAAGGTAGATCAAACACCAACGCATTACACTCATGAATACAGATTTGGAGCATGTAATTTTCAGCTACTAAACTACATTTTTCGTATCAGGATACTTTCTAAAGGTACTTGTGTCTTCTACTTTCCAAAGTTTGACAGTCATCAAGGCATATTTTATTATTTTGTAATTAATCAACGTTAACGGAGTAAAAAAAAGACACCTCTGTGGTTTCTTTCGGCATTTCTTCCCAACGTGAGTTTTAGGAAATGCCGGCCTCTTCTAAATGTAAAATCCGACGTGTAAAAATATATGTAAAGATTTACTTACAAAATAAATATTATTTATCATTTAATGGAAAGTTTTTATTTCAAAAATGAATATATTGTAATTTTGATAAATTAATAAAAAAATATGTGTAATGTACGAAATTTATAAATTGAGAAATGTCATAATCAGTAAACGGGAATTAACGAAAAGAGAAAGTGACAAAGTAACAAAAAACATTTCTAGAAACCAGTTAGAAACACATAGTATTAAGTGAAACTTTTTTTATAGAGTGTATCCTGTGTTGTCTTCCTTTATAAACTTACATGAAAAGAATACAAGGAATATCCAGACACAGAACAACAATTTGTGAATCACACAATGTGATATCCCATGATTGAACCCACGACATTTAGCGCAGTAGAAAGCGGCGTGTTGATCGCTTAAACCACTAGAGTATCCGCACAGGCAAATATATTTATTAACTACTAGCTGACCCACGCTACCTCGCTTACGTCTCCTATTGCCCGTAGCGTAATAACTTCCCCCTTTTTGTAACATTAATCACTGATGCTCCGCTCGAAAATTATTTTTTATATAGGTATATATATATATTATAATTATTCAAATTTTAAAACTTTTCTGGACTAATACAAATATTTTAAAACCAAAATCAGCTAAATCGGCCGAGCCGTTCTCAAATTCTAGCGAGACTAACGAACAGCAATTCATTTTATATATATACTTATAGATAAAATCTATAATAAAAATCTAAGCTTCCTTTGTAAAGAAAGGCATTTGTCTAACAATGGACTATATAGGCTATTGATTGTCATTTAAGAAACGCGTAAAACAAATATTGATGCAAGAATAGTTTGTTTAAAGCAGTATGAATTGTATAAAACGCAGTATATTAATTAATTTTTACTCGATTTTTTTAAATTCGGGGCACTCATTCGTTTAATTCGGTCATGGAGTCACGAATATGTGAAAACTCTTTCAAACATTCGAGCTTGAGTGGCACATGTATTAAAAGATAAATGCTTTAAATTTTCAATCCAGACCCTTCAACGGAGCTCGCGAGTGATAGATACGTGCGGATCGGGGATATGAAGCGCCTATCTGATACATAACAATGAGGGCTCTGCCGCTGGCGTTCTACCTCGGGGTTGTGTAGATAAATTATTATTCTTTAAGTACCATACGGTTGTCCAATCACTAATGAGGTACTTTTTATAAGGTTTCGACTAGCTGAAAACCATAATTAGTTAAAGAGTCAATGAATTGTTGTTTACTAGTAATTAAAATCATTTTAAACATTGCCTCTACTCCTATGAAAATTCCAAGGCTAAGTTCAACCAAGTCGATTTAGTAATCCCTGAGCTTTAGCGAGACTAACGAACATCAATTCAAAATATGAAGCTTCCTTGTTTAAAGAAATAAATCTAGTTTGGTACTAGTTACTTATACTTGCATTATTTCTGTTTTATAGCTTTTAACAAAATCATTAGTATTTCTATCAGAACACTAATCGGTTTTAGTTTAAAAAGTAAATAGACCTGCTGCTGCAATCTCAAGTACCTACCTAATTGTGTCGTACGTGATGCATTCGAGAAAGAATTCTCAGTCAATGCACAAATAATTGTCACTTTAAACATTCACGCTATAAGCATTAGCTTTTATGTTGAAACGAGCAAGAGTTTTTCTCAGCTGTAATATATCGATATTTTATTAACGAATAAGTGACTGTAAAACATATAACTAAGTACTATTAGAGCATTGCTCATAATTTTCCTAGCCTTTATTTTTCCCAACATTATTCGGCTACGGTGTATCAAAGGGGTAGGCTTCTAATTCAACCTTTTTATCTAAACATCAGTTTTTCCACGGAGTGACTTGCATTGGACTATATTCGAAGATTTAACTAGTTGTCAGTATATTTGAGGGAGCTGACTTTCCAATAACTATTGTCATAGGTGTTCACGACAACCGGGACCGAAGGCTCCGAGGTATGCGGGGGAAACACCGCCATCTTCCATACTCCGGGCTTCTATTAAGAGTTTCTTGTAAGAAAAAATTGGTTACCTGTAAAGTCGGTATACGGGCGAAAGTTTTACGTGACAACGACTTTGAGTGGTAAAATAATTTTAATGTGAATATTCATTCGTATAGTAGGAAGAAGGATGAAATAATAGTAACAATTTAAAACATTTATTTATACAAAGAATTATATTTAAAACATTAATTTTAACGTTTTAAATATAATTCGACGCATGCCTTTCACTTTTTATGTCTGTCTCTCTCGCTCTTAGGCGGGCTAACCATGCCCGAGTGGAAGGGACGCGTGCCTCTCACTCGCTCTCATTGTGAGCGCATAACGTGAGCGGAGCGTAACGCAGTTTCTTGAAGTGTCACCCGGCAAACCAATTTATAAGACGTTGTCACGTCAAAACCAACAGCAATCTGATACGGGAAGATTAGTGCTGTAGTAGCTTAATATAACAGTCTCTATATACAAATTGTCCGCTGTAGTTATTTTGCGCTGTTTATTATATACTTTTATACATTGAGTTGATAATTGTTGACTTGTTTTTATTTTGTCACGACAAAATTAACCCAACAGTTATTTTAAATGTATTAGAGATCAAAGGAAATATTTTACTTGCTTTGTTTTGTTTAAGAAAATATATGTGTGGAGAGAAATTAGTTATTGTGAAGTTAATTAATTAATTTCGGTTTGCTGTTCTCTGATGAATAGTCTACTGCCAACATAGAATTGTGGAGCTTTGAAATAGAATTTCAAGTCAAATGCAAGACTCTTAGTTGTGGCCAATATTTATTCTAAATTACTGACTCATATATACGCTGTACAATTTGTTGTGGTTAAGATACCTATTTAGTTTTAATAAGTTGTTTTTGTAAATGAGTATCAGAGTACCAGTCTGACCGTGACCACGAGCGGTATAACTCTTCGCCGTTGCCGTCGTAACGTCGGGATATAGAAGATATTGTAACCTTTTAAATAATTTTATAACAAAGAAATCCCACTATATAACTAAAACTTCCTTAATAGATTCAGTATCAATACATATACCAAGATGCATCATAAAGAATCGTATTAGAATTGATTCGAATACAAATCGAAAATCTTCAATCTTCAGATTTAAATTGTGACATAATACAACTGAAAAGCTCGTCACTGTAAACGATAGCGATTCGTAAATTAAAAACGAAAATCGCTTATTGAGTTTCCGGATTCGTTTCAATCCAGAAATCTTTATTTCCTTTGTACGTGTTTGAGTGTCGATTTAAAAATACAATACAAAGGAAAATGCTGTGAATGGGCAGTCAATAATTCCAGACCATTAGGTAACTAGTTTTTTGATTTTTGTAAACATTGACCTTAATAGCACGTTTACGATTATAGAATCGAAATTCCAAATGATTAGTTTTATTTTATTTGATCGTTTCTTTCATTTTTGACTGCCTCGGTGGCGTAATGGTAGCGTATGCGACTGCTAAGGTCTTGGGTTCGATTCCCGGGTCGGACCAAATGTTTGTATGATCTGCAAATATTTGTTTCGAAGTTTGGGTATTTTCTATGTATAATATGTATGTATTTACAAAAATAAAAGTATTTATATCAGTTGTCTAATACTCATAACACAAGCTCTGCTTAGTTCGGGACAAGATGGCGTTGTGTGTTAGATGTCCGGAATATTTACTTATTTATTGAAAAGATTGATTTAGAGATGAGTAAAGTAACAGATTATAGGATAAATTCTGAAGAACAGTAGAGGACATCATAGTTATTATCTCAGCCGATAGACATGGCTCCAAGAAATGTGTGGAATCTAGAGGAACCACAGTTATATAAACAGCTGACAAGGGAAAGAGAGGAATGGAAGAAGAATAGTCATGCGAACTTATTTGCTCAAAAAGTTTAACATGCAAAAGTGTACTTGTAACCTAATTGCAAAAACAAATAACTTCATTACATTTCAATTTAATTTTGCCGAATTCAATTAAATTAGAGTATGTAAAAAATATTATTTCGTAAACTTGTTTTGTACTTTAGTCTAGCTATCAATGTCCATTTGGCACTTTTTGATTTTTTTATACCACATATGTTTAGACATGTATACAATTCGTAGTTCGTAGTTCGTTAGTAGATTTTGACACATAGCAGAGTGCTCTTCAACACAAAGGTAAGGTAATTGTGAAATACCTTCGCGTTCGTGTATCGCTTTAATTCGCCAAGTCGGCCAATTTCCGTTGCTCGTCGCTTCACTTCCTTGGTGCATGGTGATGTTTAGCGAACAAGTTTTAAGAGAAAAGCGGACTATCACGTTAATAAATACATAATTGATCTTAGTAATTCATACTTCTATACAAATATTTAGTTTTATACAATAAGTAGTTTTTACAATTATTCCACTGCACCATTTTCAATGAAATTGCAATGTCAATACTTTGATTATTGAGGAAAAACATAGGCTTTACTTTACTGCGATAAGTGACATACATGCGGAGTGTTAATAATCTACTGGTAAATAGGTATAAATATATATTTAATTATTCACGATTTTTTTTGTTTTTATATTTTTACAAATGCCACAAACGGCCATCTGATCTTAAACTAGAAAAAGCCTGTACTATATTAACTAGACTGCTGATAAACATACAAATATATTTGTGAATATATACAAGTTATAAAAAAAATAATAGAGTCACAACAAATGATCGTGTTCACCACATCGATTTGTCCTGGGTGGGAATCGAATAAATGACATCTGGATTAGCAGTCTGCTAACTGCAGTACCAGTTCGTATACTGGCAGTTTGATCATTTGTAAGTATACTGCCTAGGTGACGCAAGTGGTAACGTATGCAACCGCTGTGCTTTTAAGGTCACGGTTTTTTTTTATGGAATAGGAGGCAAACGAGCAGACGTATCGCCTGATAGTAAGCGATTACCGCCGCCCATGGACACTCGCAACACCAGAGGCGTCACAAGTGCGTTGCCGGCCTTGGGGGGATGGGGAGAGGGGGAAGGGATTGAACATGGGCCTCCGGTATCCTCACTCACTCGGTGAAACACAGCGCAAGCGCTATGTCACACTGGTTTTCTGTGAGCCCTGGTATCACTCCGGTCGAGCCGGCCCATTCATGCCGAACTAAAATTTCTGGTTAATTATCACTTTAATATTCGAATATATGTACAGTGTTTGTTAACTTTTGAGGTGATTGTTTTATGTAAGGATAATTCTTAACAATAATAATATATTAATTAGTAACAATACTAAAGTAGGTACAGGTCCTTCTTGTTTAGAAGAATAAATAAATATTCCGGACATCTAACACACAACGCCATCTAGTCCCAAACTAAGCAGAGCTTGTGTTATGGGTACTAGACAACTGATATAAATACTTATATACTTTTTTTGTAAATACATATATATTTTACATAGAAAACACACAAACTCCGAAAGAAATATTTGCAGATACAAAATACAAACAAAAATACAAACATTTGGTCCGACCCGGGAATCGAACCCGAGACCTCAAGCTTAGCAGTCGCATACGCTACCACTACGCCACCGAGGCAGTCAAAATGAATGAATTTTAGAAATATGTTATTATTTATTATCAATAGAAAATACATCTATACGACATTTCACCTTGTAAATAAATTAAAATATACTATCCGCTTGCAGCTCGTATCTTAATACGGGTTCTAGCCGACAGAGGTTACAAGAAATTGAACCAATCCGCCCAACCATTTCGGACGGACATGCCGCTAACTACGTGTAACTTTCCTCGAGACCGTAAACTAGAAAACCAGAACCAACAATTCCTTCTTGGGTATTTTGATGTTTACTTCTCTGACAATTATATACAGTATATATAGTATACTTTTTCGTCAATTTCTTAACGTTGGTTTATGGTTTCCTTATAAAATTAAGTCTATCAACCTGTACGTGAAGCCACACTAAGCAATGACAAACTGCTAATTTAAGATTGGATTTTTATATACCTAGTGTTTATTCTTTTTTTTTGTTATGTTTGGTCCTGCCAAATCTACCCTACCTGATGGAAAGCATAAGCAGAATCTAAAAGAGTGATGGCCACCATACTCATTGTCAATGCAGACAATGCAGCATGGTGACCCACAGTATGGCGGCCTAGTGATGCTCTTGCATCATTGGGCCTCCGGTCTCGCACTCACCAACGAAACACGTGAGCAAGAACGTTGTCATATTACGTTGATCTGTGCGAGGATAGTACCGCCCCGGTCGAGCCAGCCCATTCATGCTGAAATCAGCGTGGCTCTACTACCTAGAAAGATATTATAATATTATTTCCATAAACTAGAATAAGATTTTAAAATGATTTAATGTTGAAATGAACTAATATATAATTTGGTGGTGACTGGAATAATCTTTCAAAGTTGTTACTGAATTTGAAAAGTTAAGAGGCAGTAAAAACAAAATTAACTTTTAAAAACAATTAATACGAACGAACACGAGTATCTTCAAGCAAAAAATAACTGGTGCTTGTAAATTAATTAATAATAGTACCAAAAAATATTTATTTGGAAATAAATACAGCAAAAATGTAATATAATGCGAAATAATACAACTTGTCAGCAGTCTGTTCCTGCAACCGCATTTCAAAGTTTGAAACTGTTTCATAGATGGTCCCTTCCCAACAAACTGGTTTTTATCCTTGTTCAGACATGTCTCAAGATAGTTATGACTGATGATATATTTGTCCCTTCAACTAAAATGGTCGGCAATCGTCGCGGCTGGTGCTAGACACTTTATGCAAGACTTGTGTCAAGGTTTTCATATACAGAATAATGGGTTGTTTGTAAATTTACATATTATAATAGGTATATAAGTGTTGTATTTATGTCTATTAAAGATACATCGATTTATTCTTGGCAATTTTTAGATGATCGAAAACGTCCCGTTGCAATATGATCTGCTATTGCACTGCATAGATCATAACAACCCATAACGTCCCACTTCTGGGATCAGGTCTCCTCTCAGGAGAGGGTTAAGGCCATACATCCCCACGCTGGCCTAGTGCGGGTTGGGGACTGGTAAGACAACGCTACGTATTCTTGCCGTTGGAAGTTTTTAAGCCGCCCAAAGGCTTCCAACTAAGTTTCACGACTGTTATCCTATGATAAAAACCGGGACCGACTGCTTAACGTGACCACCGAATCACGGAGACGCTCAAGGTATCATGCCACTAATTGTCACCCATCCCGGTACTGACCGCGACGTCGTTGCTGATGATAAGACGAGAATCGATTCAAGGTTTTATTTTTGGTATAATCCAGAAAATTTTACAGATTATTCCCATAGTAAATTAAAAGCAATACTTTCTTCATAATATATAGTGTTTAGAGTTGCAATCGTTTTTTTTCTTGTTTTTATTATTTAGCTCTAGCTAATCTGGTATATTATCCTTCGAGTGTAAAGGTTTATCAATTGATTTGGTTTTGAAATAGTGATGAGCTCATAGATATATATACTCAACAGAGTGTAAGAACTTTTTTATATTGAATAGTGGGCAAACGAGCAGACGTATCGCCTGATGGTAAGCGTTTACCGCCGCCCATAAACACCTGCAACACCAGAGGCGTTACAAATGCGTTGCTGGCCTTTTACGAAGGAGTACGCTCTTTTTTTGAAGGTTTGACGGTCGTATTAGTCCGGGAACACCGCACATTATTATTCACTCATTAATAAACAGTTTTTAAAAAGTGCAAATACTACGGAGAGTCTGTTGTTCACTAAGCACTTCTATTCAGACAAGATTAAAAATATTTTGCAGAAGAATCTAAATGATGTATTCACTCATACCTCTTGATGTCCTTTTCAACGAGTTTTGGAGTCAACATACATACATTCTACATCGTGTCACTGCACTGCGCAGTTTCATTTGCCAAACAAGCGCCGACTTAAACGTATGCGTTAACGTACGATAGTGTAAAGGTTCTTGACTGCCTCTGTGGCGCAGTGGTAGCGTATGCGACTGCTGTTCTTGAGGTCTTGGGTTCGATTCCCGGGTCGGACCAAATGTTTGTATGATCCCCAAATATTTGTTTCGGAGTTTGGGTGTTTTCTATGTATACTATGTATGTATTCACAAAAAAAGTATACATGTATTTATATCAGTTGTCTAGAAACCATAACACGAGCTCTGCTTAGCTTGGGACTAGAAGGCGTTCTGTGTAAGATGTACGAAATATTTATTTATTTACTATAACTAGCGTAGCTTAATCGTTTTCCAAATAAATATATGTCTCTCATAACTTTAAGAACTATTTTACATCAAGCACAGTAGAATAGTCACTTTGACAGGCTTATACATAAAAAAACTACTACATTTAAATGACAAGTTCAAAATACAATAATATTGATGTACAAATTATTTTTCCTTTACTTATATTGCTACCTGCCCAGCTAGTATTCAGCTATTCCTATCAGGCATGACAAGCAAACGAAAACACACAATATTTACAGATACATTTACCTTTGAGCACGTATCCCCTCAAAATGAGACTCCCGGCCACAGAACGTCATTCGGCTAGTCGGCATTCTATTTGGCTAAATGGCCTCCAACGTTGAATCAATGGCTAATGATCGTCTATTTAAAATTAGTACCGTTTGTTTCGTAACCGCTTTGATGTAACCTACGAGTATGTTATCTTGTGTTGGATACATTCAGGTTTTTGCGCCTCCGGAGGATTTAGCTGTAATTATGTTAATGTTGGATGTTATTATTTTGTGGCCTGTTTTATAGTAAAGGTGAAATATAACTGTTTTGGTTTGGGATCTCCTTTCTGTGCGAAAGTATTAATTAAAAACGTAACCAGAATTAAGTATTTACTTTGAATAGTATAATAATATATTTTGTATTGAGATGAAAGGTTTAAAACTACTTTTGAACATAATTATATTGTTTAAATACGAACACGATATAAAAATTCAAATTCATTTATTTAGTTAAAAAGGTAAAACAATTTACAATTAAATTCTTAAATTTTTAAATATAGTACGTTAATTGTTATTTGCCCCAACTAGATTGAAACTGTGTCTCGGGCGGAGAAAATGCTTACAAAAAATTTTTATTTACTTAAAAATTTACATAATTAGTGCTTAAAGTAACAATATAATTTAATAACATACATAGCAATTTTGTAGTACTAGAAATAAGTGGGTCAAAAATAATGCGCTAAGACAGCTCAGCAAAATAATTTTATTTACATATTTCAAGTATCTGCTCCGTTTGCTCATACGACAAAATTTGTAACCAACTGCGTATTGTGTTTTTACAGCTAACATAATTTAGTTTATAAATACTTATTTCTCTATTTAACCTATTATATAAAAATGGACCCAGAAAAGAAAAAAATCTGTTTGAATAAATGTATTTTGATCCTGATTGTGAGGGACAAACCATATCTTTTCGTCTGTTGTTAGTAATTTCGGCTCGATAGGGAAGCAATGTATGATACATATTGTTTAATAACCTTTAGTTTGAATAAAAATAATATTTTACGTAAATCGAATTAAGTTTTTATTCGCAACTACCTAATAGTATTCCGTTGTTACAGTATTTCTATTCAGTCTTGAAATAACTAATCACAGAAATAAGGTTTTTAAACGCAGCTCTTTTTAACCAACTTCAAAATAAGAGATTGGTTTCAAAACGTATGTACAGTTACTTCAGTAGATTATCATTGTAATCGATACTTTCTATTTTGTCCCATTCAAATATAAAGAAAAAGGTCCTCCCGTAATGGTATTAATAAAGGTATGAGTAAGTTAGAATTTATTGGAAAAGGACCACTCAATTCAATAATCCTTTTTTAAAGTTAGTTTTTGTTGTTTTTAAAAATATTAAATGTTTATATCTGTACCATGAAAAAAAAGGTGCTAAATGTCACAAAGACCGGTTGGGTGGTTATAGGAACGGTCACAAATAAACTCACTTCCATTTACAATATTAATTATATATATTACAATAAGAGGTTTACAAAATATGTTCGATTATAGGTACATAAAGTATGGTAGGTATGTTTTTCACTCAAATACCCGAGTGTTAATTACTGTGAAACCTGAATAAGGAGAGTGGAAATCCACTCCACGCAATTTGAATTGAAATTGGCAAACGGCACGCCAAAGTACGAACACCAAACTTTTGAATATAAAGATATTGGAAAGGCCACGCCAAGCTAATTTATTTTTACGATAACTATATAGCATTCGCTTTATTCGTAATATTTAGAATAAACATATATCCTACAAACTGTATATTTATGTTTGATTGTTTAATAAATTACTATTATTATTTAGTTTGCAGTTAAATCACGTGACCTGTCGGACCTGGTGGTATAATATACAGTGATGCAGTGACTAAGGGGTTCATCATCATCATCATCAGCCCGTTACAGTACACTGCTGGACATAGGCCTCTCTCTCTGGACACACTACGTTTGTCAAGACGCGGTCGCCATTCCAAGACACGCTTTCTCCAGCGGTTGTCTGTTCTACGACATATGTGACCAGCCCATTGCCACTTCATCCTACCAACTTTCAGAGCTATGTCGGTCACTTTGGTTCTCTGACGGATTACTTCGTTACGAATTTTGTCCTTCAGAGAGACTCCTAGCGTAGCTCTTTCCATGGCACGCTGAGCGACTTTGAGCTTCTGGAATAATCCTAGGGTTAATGTCCACGTCTCGGCACCTTGCGTCATTTCAGGGAGGACGCACTGGTTGAAGACTTTTGTCTTCAGGCTCTGTGATATATCCGACGAAAATATATGGTTCAACTTCCTGAACGCCGCTCATCCCACCTGGATCCTCCTATCGGCTTCCTTCTCAAAGTTGTAACTACCCAACTGCATTAGTTGCCCGAGATAGATGTATTCCTTGACAGCTTCGAGAGGCATGCCATCAATGTCTACTTGCCCAGGAGTAACGAGATCATTATACATGACCCTCGTCTTGCTCAGGTTCATCCGAACTAAGGGGTTAGTGGGTTCGAATCCTACCCAGGACAAACACTTGTGTATTTCTTACCGTGTCTGGGTTTTGGTTATCTTTATTATGCATATGTTTAGAGATATGTTAGTATTTTTATTAGCAGTCTGGTTCCCAAAGTTAAGAAAAAGAATTATTCTATTTATTACAAGTCATGATGACGTGATGATGAAAGAATCTTTGAGTATTTTTAAGTTACGTATGTGCTTGGGCAGTGCTGGTTACTTACCATCAGGTGACCTGTCTGCTCATTTGCCACTCTTCACCATAAAAAAAAGATATTTACGATTTAAATTGTGATACTTTTTTATTACTTTTTTTTTTAATGTAATAGGTGGCAAACGAGTAGACTTATCACCTGATAGTAAGCGATTACCGCCGCCCAAAGACACCCGCAACACGTGCGTTGCCGACCTTTGGGGGGTGGGGAGGGGGAATGAGGGAGGAATTGGGGTATGGGCCTCCGCTATCCTCACTCACTCGGTGAAACACGGCGCAAGAGCTATTTCACACTGTATCACTCCGGTCGAGCCGGCCTATTCATGCCGAAGCGTGGCTCTTCCACGAAAGATTATTTAGTAAAAAACAAGTTAATCATATTATAAGATACTGTTAAAAAAACAACTTCTCGACAGTTTGACTTAATTCACTTCATAAAGAAAAATATCACCACTACTCAGAGTAGAGTCACTTTGGCAAGGTTGACATTACCTAAATCTCATTTTTCCTTTCCACAGCTAACTTCACCATTAATAATCTTCGTTGGAACGACAATTTACGCCATCTACCACGATATGTCGTTTTATACATAAACATTCGAACTTTTTCTTCTACGTAAAGAAATGTCAAAAACGTCACAGAATATGCAAATATTCGAGATCTATCTATAATACTCTGCTGTTTAATTAACATGTATATGACGTATAACAATCAACTGGATTATACAGATTGTTATTCGAATGTAAATCGAGTAAAACATACACGTCTATATACGTAATTGATTTACCCATCCTTACGGTTCCGTAAATCACTTTGAAGGGGGTGAAGTAAACTATCAATAAAATAGAAGGTGCGTTTCTATAGTCCCTAGGTCCGTGTTTTCACCGTTGTGATCGATGTCCGCAAATTAGCCACGACACCCGGCCGCGCTGAGACCACCGATTTTTCATGCTCAACTTTTAAAAGGTTTCGCCTTGCTTAGCATTTATCATCGTGTTATGCGATTCTGTCCGAACGATACGTATTAACGTTTTATATAGGCTAAAAAGTTCGTTTGACAACCAATTTCTTTTTTTGCTTTTTTATACTCATTATAACTTTTTTAATTTGTGACTGACTTTTATATATATAGCTGTTAAGTTATTGCTGACTAGATTTTACGCGTGGCTCCGCCCGCGTGTTTATCGGTTATCTCACCAAAGAGTATCTCCATGCCAAATATCGTTGAAATCGGTGCAGCAGTTTGGCCGTGAAAGCAGAACAGACAGACAGAGTTTCTATCACATTTATAATATAAGTATGGATAATTTTTCGTAATATGTATCTAATAATAATATAATAATAAAGCATTAATTTCCAAAATATTTTTGTTCTAAGTCTTTAATAAAATGCTAATATTAAAAAACTGTATAAAAATAAATTAAGAAGAATGTTAAATTGTTCAAGGACTGAAGCTACACTTATATTACAAATATCCCTTATTTTGGTTTGCCTTATGGCAAAGGCCTCCAACTTTCTACACACTTTTTCTATTTGTGGCTACTCTCATCCATAGTGGTCCTAAGGTCATTTCACATTTGTAGCAGTATAAAATAAAAATTACATGCTTAAATTATTACCATTTGCTTGTTTCTATAAAGTAAGGCGTAATAAGTAAATAAATAAGTTTTTTTTTTTTTACCCAACGCCATCTAGTCTTAAGCTAAGCAGAGCTTATGTTATGGGTACTAGACCACTGATATGAATACATATATACTTTTTTTTTGTTGTAAATACATACATATTATACATAGAAAACACCCAAACTCCGAAACAAATATTTGTAGATCACACAAACACTTGGTCCGACCTAGGATTCGAACCCGAGACCTCATCCACAACAGTCGCATTCGCCACCACTGCGCAACCGAGGCAGTCAAATAAAATATTTATTTCATTTAATAAATATAACTTTACGCACGTAATTTACAATTGTGGACTTAAGCATTTCCTATTAGTCTACTGTAGTGTGGAATGGAAACCAATGAAATTTCACCGTGGGAGAGCTACGCTTCAGAATGAATGGGCCGACTTGACCGGAGTGATACCACGGCCTCACAGAAAATCGGTGTGAAACTTTACTTGCGATTAACTTGCGCTTGCGCTGTATTTCACCGAGTGAGTGAGGACACGCGGCCCATACCCGAAGCCTTCCCCCATCCCTCTTCCTCCATCACACTCCCCCATCCCCCAAAGTTCGACAATGCACTTGTGACGCCTCTAGTGTTGTGGGTGTCCATGGGCGATGGTAATCGCTTACTATCAGGCGATACGTCTGCTAGTTTGCCTCCTATTTAATGAATTATCAACAAATAAATATAGTACATCTTTAATTATATATTTAGGCGTATTTAGTAAGAGACTTAAGTATTATGACTTAAGACTTATGTACACAACTTATGCAATAAATATATAAAATACATATATAATATATTTATCTCTCTGAAATGTTATAAATAAAACATCACTTAAAGACTGCAGAAGCTTAAGGAGGGACTTAGAGCAAACTCAAGTTTCCGAATTGAATTTTAAAGTCAAATCCGTTGCAAGATTTACTGGGAAAATTCAAAATCCTTGATATGTTTCTCTGCTGATATGAGAACTCAAAGGCATCGTACCCTATAATTTTATCAAATGGAAAACATATCCTTCTTGAAAATATATACCTAATAATTTATTTATTTAATTTAAGGTCATTCACAGCTGACAATATCAGGTTACAATAGTGAAATTTCAACAATACGCTAATTATGAAGTACACATGATTTAAAATTAATACAAAGAAGTACAAAAGCAGACAGTCAATATAGAATCATCCTAAATAAGTTATTATTAGACCTCAGATTACAGATAATATAAAACTAGTTTGTGTGTGGTAGTGTGTGTGAGTGAATGTGTGTGTAGGTTGTGTTTACATAGCGTATGAGGGACGTTTCTTACAGAATAGCACATAATTAATACAGTTTCAGTTTTTAAATATAATATGACAGATATTATTTCTGTACGAATTTCGGGTCCTATTAAATGGGTCCAGTGATGAAAAGCTGTTATTGTATATAGTACATCTTTAATTATATATTTAGGCGTATTTAGTAAGAGACTTAAGTATTATGACTTAAGACTTATGTACACAACTTATGCAATAAATATATAAAATACATATATAATATATTTATCTCTCTGAAATGTTATAAATAAAACATCACTTAAAGACTGCAGAAGCTTAAGGAGGGACTTAGAGCAAACTCAAGTTTCCGAATTGAATTTTAAAGTCAAATCAGTTGCAAGATTTACATGGAAAATTCAAAATCCTTGATATGTTTCTCTGCTGATATGAGAACTCAAAGGCATCGTACCCTACAATTTTATCAAATGGAAAACATATCCTTCTTCAAAATATATACCTAATAATTTATTTATTTAATTTAAGGTCATTCACAGCTGACAATATCAGGTTACAATAGTGAAATTTCAACAATACGCTAATTATGAAGTACACATGATTTAAAATTAATACAAAGTAGTACAAAAGCAGACAGTCAATATAGAATCATCCTAAATAAGTTATTATTAGACCTCAGATTACAGATAATATAAAACTAGTTTGTGTGTGGTAGTGTGTGTGAGTGAATGTGTGTGTAGGTTGTGTTTACATAGCGTATGAGGGACGTTTCTTACAGAATAGCACATAATTAATACAGTTTCAGTTTTTAAATATAATATGACAGATATTATTTCTGTACGAATTTCGGGTCGTATTAAATGGGTCCAGTGATGAAAAGCTGTTATTGTATGAGGTAATGCGACTAAATGGCGACTAAAACTAAGACTAATAAATAACTACTCATCTAAAATGTTTATATGTGTGTTTGTAAAGCGGCGTTGTTTTACTTTATCCTATGAGGTGATTGACCGCTACGTAAAACAGATTTCAAAGTTGTAGGATTTGTGAATTTCACAAACCAAGTTTAAAATGACTGAATAGTTAATAACGTAGTGTTTTTGAGATTAATGAGTAAAGAATATTGGAACTTATTACACTGAGTTACGAAAGTTCAAAATTGTTTTTCATTAGCTATAATGGCAATTCGTTACACTAAATCTAAAATTAGGAAATGAATAGCCAACAATTATCGCTGTAAATAGTATTTCCTCAAAATATATCAATACCTAATCAAAATTTTTTGAAATCGTAGAAGCGGTTTAGCCTTGAAAACTTAGCAGACAGACAGAGTTATTTTCGAATTTATTATATTAGCATGGACAAAGAACATATATTTATAAAACTAACAATTATACGTTCCTTTCAAACACTATCTATATTTAAAGTTTAGATAAATAGATAAGCAGATTATTTTAAAGTACTGAATAATACTTAAACAAAACAGAAAGTCTAAATGGATATATAAATGTAACTTAAAGTATTATCAACATAGTCTTGAATTACAGTAAGGACTTATCTCTTTAGACGACAACTTTGGTGACACAACGACTTGGGCGCTTAAAGTTTCACTTTCAATGGCAGAAACTGGTAAAAACACAAATACAATAAGGCTAAAAGCTAGTTCAAAATCAAACTTATCCTCAACAAAAACTAAGTAAATAAAGTCTCTCAACTCAAGGAGTAAACAGCCTTTGAAAAAAGACAATCCAAGTTTGACGTCGAAAACTTTTTTAATATTCTCAACGCTCAGTTTGATCTCGCCCTAAAAATTTCTTATTCGTTGAGGGCTTCCCAAATGTAATTCTGCATGAAAGAAATGACAAAGTTCCGCTAACTTAGTGGACATCTTTCAATCTCACTGTTACGATTAAAAAGAGGCATTCTTTGATGAGTTTTTATTCCATTTTAATTGGTTTATTTTTGTGTTCACGATTTGCCACTGTTTCTTTTATCTTTTGGAATTATTTTTATATTTACTTCAAACATTATTTCAGCAAATAAATAATTGCTAAAACTGTGATGTTATTTTTGTGTTGGCAACCCTAACAATTTTGCCTGACTCTAACACAACATATTGGCACTAGTTTATAGTTTTCTGAGGAACATATACCACATTCCTTGAACTAACAGTTAAGTTCTTTTTACAAGTTGAGTAAACTTAGTTTACGGTTTTGCGAAAAACTTTACTGAGAAATTAGAGAGGTTTCGCAACATTAGCTCGATGTACTCCAAATCAATAAACTGACGCAATTCTTAGTTAGTTCTCTAGTAGGTGTAAATTAATATGTTAACAGATTAGAACAAGTAACCAGTGACAGAGTTATTTGGATTAGGATTTAGTTGTGATTCCAAATCATGAGGGACCACTACTGTCAGTGTAAATTCTATGATATTAATCATAAGCATGTAGGTAATTGACAGATACGTATTAAACTTGTATTATTAAATAAATTGTGGGGGAACGGGTATCATGTTCCACCCAACACAAAGGGAGGATCCTCCGACCAGGCGAGGTGATCATGCCTGGCGGGCTACTGCCCCTGTGGAGGTCGCCACATCACTCCCCTCCAAGACTGGAGGTCGACATATATTGCGTCAGCTGTCTGTGCTCTGTTGTGGAGCTTGCCAGTGCCAGGAGTGAGTAGTTCCAGTGAGTCGGAACTAAGTGCCGCAAGTTCCAGTGAGTCGGAACTGAATGCCGCAAGTCCCAGTGAGTCGGGGTTGAAGTCCGCTGATCCCAGTGAGTCGGGATCGCATGCGGTGCGCGGTGCTGCGGTGAGGTCCCCAGTGAGTCGGGGCGATTGCTGCGTAGTGGCTGGCTGCTGCGTAGACGGGAGAGAGATGCTCTGCTTACATGGACCGTAGGTGCAGTGTGCTGTGCCTAGACGCTGTAGAGGCCGTTGGGGTTACCAGGCTGGAGCGGTCGCGTCCTGCGTGTGGTATATCCCAATTGAGGCCGAAGTTGCTGGCTGGCTTGAGACTTGCTGTGGGAGTGAACATGATGGTGGCTCTTCCTTGAAGGCTGCTTCCAATCACGTCGGGGTCACCACTGCGGGGGAACGGGTATAATGTTCCACCCAACACAAAGGGAGGATCCTCCGACCAGGCGAGGTGATCATGCCTGGCGGGCTACTGCCCCTGTGGAGGTCGCCACAAAATTAAACTAAAACTGTTTAAAGTAAAATACATCTACAAAAGCTTATTAAGTTAGAAGAGAATTTACTTGGTTATTTATTAACTAAGTCGTGTAAATACTACGACAATACACAAAGTTTACATCTTTTTATCCCCACATTACTGAGGATAACCCTTCAGTCGCGGGCATATTTCCAAAGTCCAAGCTGTTACATAAAATGCACAAAAATCTCAAAAACATTTTGCTTTTCTTTTGTACGAATAGTTTTGCAAACAGAAAATATATTTATGTAACAGGTATTATTATTATTAGCTATTAACCTTAGGTAGTTAAAGCCTCAAGAAATCAACGACAACTCTAGCAATGTTTAGCCGTCTCGAATCTAATTCATTTATTTATTGGGCAAATACTGTATGACCATCAAAGCCCGACTCTAAAGGCGAGTCTCATCTTTTAAATAGCGGTGCAAACATAATAATTCAGACTTAAATTTACAGTCATTTATTTATAAAACAAGATTCAAGGAAAGTACATATCACTTACTACACATAGTCTACCTGATATCATTAGACATAATTATGACTCAACTTTATTTCAACTTTCACTTGAAAACCTACCTTGTAATTCCACAATTCACCTCCCGTTACGCCTCAGAAGTCCCCCTAAACAAGGCTCAAGAATGATTCGGACACAAAAAAGTCATAATTCCACTTATTACGAAGAAGGATCGACTATTGTGAACGAGGGATATAATCCCGTGAACACAATGCCTTCTAAATGAAGCCTGCTCTTCCGAACAAAATTAGGGCCCCGATCCGTATGCTTTTCTCTCTACAACATTCATGTGTCGCGGAGATTTTGGGGTCCGGAAATGGTTTCTTTTATTTTGTCTTGAATTTACGAAGAGTTTAATTAATTTGTAATTCGGATTTTAGTTACTTTTTAAAAAGGTAGAGCTTTTGCAGGGTTAGATCTATAATCTGTTAAGTTGCATTATCTATTAGGTATTTATTTATGCTTATTTTATTACAATTATCGGGCTTATAGCTAAAAAAATTATAATTACAGACCTACAAAAACGCAGTAAGCTTTTTGGTATGAAGTGAGTATATATACTTTTGTTATATTCTGTAGAAGCACTATCCGTATGAAATATCATCAATTTTATAATTTAGTAACAAACATAATTCATAGTATTTCATAGTGAAAGTGTTTCGTCTATGTTCCTGTTTAAATGAAGTATTCGATATTGTGTACATAGTGATTATGGAAACGGCTCATTATAGTTATAGCGGCGACAGCTTAGAGTCTGACTATGAACCATTCATTCAGTCCCAAGGATGCTAGTGCTAATTAACATACCTGCCGTATTTGGTGAGTAGACTCTTTGTTATCAAGTTTGCTTTACTTTCCCTGCCATGATATTTGTCCATCAATCGTCGTCATCGTTCTGCCTCGTTAGTATAGCTATCGACTGCCGATCAAGAGGTCTCGGGTTGAAATGCCGGGTCGGGCCAAAAGTGTGCACTTGTGTTTGCGCACAGACTTGTGCACTATAACATCGCCTGCGTAGTTGGCTGGTCTCCGCTCAGACTGGCTGCCGTGATTGTAGTTGGCTAGGAGAACATCAACTGTAATAACACAGTAAATTAAAAAAAAAAATGTGCGATAAAGTTAACGTTTAAATTATTTTTATCAAGAATCAAGGCAAACTTTTTTCAACTATAAAACTTGTAAGGGTCGTAAAAAATCGAATATCAAATCTCATTTTCTTAGCTTTTATTGTTCTCAAGATTATTTGGGGTTGGCTTTCAATTCAACTGGTTTTACCCGAATATCAGTTTTTTCACGGAGCGACTGACATCGTACCTCCGCAACCCTCAAGAGGCAATTGAATTCGATGGTAGAACTAGTTGTCAGCATATTTGAGGTCACTGGCTTCAACTTCAAAGAATATTTTTTTCTGGCAATAGTGAATAGTTTTGATTAAAGAATTGAATATTAATAGAGTTGTTGTATTATTCTCTAATGCATAGTTGAACCGGTGTGCATGTAAATTGAGACTCACACGGGAACCCGCCTAACAGCGTGCAACGAATGCAAATATCTACACGCTGTCTCAAAGGAAACACGCTCTTACAAAGCTGAAAATTATTGTTTGCATAATAAACGACAATACTGATTACATTTCTCTACAGATTTGGCTATACTTGGAACTATTAGAACATTGCGAAAGCTATGCGTGTGGTGATAGATTAAGGATGTAGAGTGTGACCACCACAGATAAACACGTATCTCGTGAAGTCGTAAAGGCCACTTACTGAAAAGAGAGGAAATACTTTTAACAAGCCATTTCGTCTGGTCAGTGTGGTAAATGAGACCAAAACCTCATTTATAAAGAAAAGTCTATGTTTGTGGAGGAACGGATGGCATGTCCCTCCAACACAAAGAGAGGATCCTTCGACCAGGCGAGGTGATCATGCCTGGAGGGCCACGGCCCAATAGTTGATGTTGGGATGTTGTATATATGATAATCGGCGCGAGAACTTCCATTAAGCGATTCAGGATTGGTAGTTTCTTCGTATTGTACGTTACTCTGTAGTTCAATGTTAAAACTGTAGATGACGCTGTAGTATGTAATGATGTATATGGAGGTCGCCATAAGTATCAATAGTGATCACGGGAACTTTACTAAATAAACTGTTTATTGATCGTATATATTTATCTTTTTAATCAAACACGTTGTCTTTCTTTGTGGTAGAATAAAAGCTATAAAACTGTAAAAGTGGTAGAAATTAATAATAATAATAAAATTTTGACAAAAAGACGATAAATCATAAAAATAGGGCCGATATGTATTTTGCCAGTAATTTCATTGCAAGTATATGTGCATGCATTGTAGTCTTTCGTACAAAAGTTACTTAAAACTTTTTTTTTTGTTAATATGGTTAAATTACTTAAACAAATAATTAAACAACTCAATCAAAATCGATTTGGACATCATACGTTTAACATTTTGACAGTACGTACAAATATTACTTTTTAATGTAAGTAATATACACCTACCTACAATACATTAATTTATGTATAATCTGAATAATTGTTTGTGACGCAATAGAACGTTGTCTAATTGACTGCTTCGTTATGAAGCTAGCGTATGCGACTCCCAACCAAAGAGTCTCGGGTTCAATTCCCGAGTCGGGCCATATTTATGTATCGTGATTTTATTTATTTATTTATTTTATTTTACAACTTTATGCACAAGATGTACAATGGCGGACTTAATACCATAGGCATTCTCTAACAGTCTACCTTCAGGTGGTGCGGACATGCATGTAAGGGTGCACTACACTTTGATGATTTGATGATTTTCGTATATGTAATTCTTATTAACTAGCTCGGAGTATGAAAGATGGCGGCGTTTCACGCCAGTGCCTCGGAGAGCACGTTAGGTCGTCGGTTCCGGTTGCCATGAACATCTATGGTAATCGTTTAAACCTTTGAATGAATTCAAAGGTTGAAACGATTACCATAGATGTTCACCTTCAGTATTACGGAGGTCAGATGCCTGATATTCAGATAAAATCGGGTGTAACTAGGTAGCCGGTCCCAAATAAGCTTGGAATAAGGTTAGTTAGGAAGAAGGAAGAAGAACGTTCCCTAATTTTCCGAAACTGACCAATAAGTTAAACAATTAATACATTGCAAGTTACTTTTCAACTTCATATTTTTACGTTTGTCAGGTTTCACTTTGTAAAAATTTTCATTTCTTGTGTAATTTCATAAGAACGAGTAGTTCCTCTATCTTTGCTTAATATTTATTCTTGTGAAGGTTTTTGCATCGTTTCTTTACAAATAGAGTTATTGACAGGGCCATCTTGGTACCCTATCAAAATAATCCGAGCTGAAATTCACCAATTCTCTACAATAAAGGGGAAGTCTTTTCTTTGGCTGTAAAACCAAACTGCGGTCACCAACATCAATAAACCTTTCAAGTAAATGTTTACGCGTGGCCGCGCTCGCTTCCGAACTTTGTTCGCTTCTTTAAATAAAATGGGGCCTACGAAAGATGAGGGTACGACTGTTGTGACCCGAGAATTGGTAACCGACATTAATTTACCCGATAATTTCTTAAATTATACCGCAGAAATTTGTATTTTACTTACGAATTTATTATTTCAAAACTCAGTTACAATTTCTGAGTTATTGGGTTATTTATAGACTTCAAACTCTTTTTACTGAATTATCGGTTGCATTTCTTGTAACCTATAGAATTAATGACTTCAAACTCATAATTTAACCCAATTGGAGAGGCCTATGTCCAGCAGTGGACTGCGATAGGCTGATGATGATTATGATAATGATGAATCTAACCCATTTTTTGTACTCTTGGATATTATACAAGGTTAGTAATGACTAACTTTGTGTAGGTAAACGCAACAATTTATAGGTACAAAGCGGAGGGGCTCGAGTAAAAGATATATAGGATAAATGATAATAATACAAAATGTTATTTGTGGTGTATTTTAATGGTTTCTTGAAAACATAATGCTAACTTCATTTTTAGTTTACTCTGATATGGATTCTATTCCTTGTTGAGTGGTTAAGATTCTTTGTACATATTATTATATTTATAGTCTCTCGCTATTTTGTTCTCTTTATCGCCTTTAACATCAACACTTTCAAATTTCAAAGAAATATGGAAAAAGTTAAAAATATCGTTTATTATTTCAAGTTACTTTTTAAATAACTCTCTACTCAACTCTGAAATCAAAAGTCATATTTTCGATTCTGCAGTACAGCATAGAGCTTGAAGTCCAACTGTAAGGGCCAAACTTTGTCTGTCATCCGCTTGGTGAGACACAATGAAAAGTACCCCCCGAGGGTCTGTTCCGGTAGATTTTTATGATGAAAAATGACCGTTGTCCTTTTACTTATATATTGATTGTGATCCAAAAAACATTTGTTCATTAGATGCTTGACTTCGGGTCAATATTTGGACGGAGCCCTTTGATGTTTGCGTAGGACATCTCTAAAGACATTTCGAGAAAAAGGTTGATGTTTGAACATTTATGAAATTTGCCGCGATTTTTCAGGATTTGACTATAAAGAATAATTATCGGATAAGGGTTTTTGAAGCGGCCCTTTTTACTAAAGAACCTGATTTTTTATGGATAGAAGATTATGGATCGCTTATTTTTGTAGTACCTATTCGTATTTTGAGTTTTATCTCTTAGTAGTCTTTGTTTTATGCTTTCTTTTCTATTTTTTGTTTTGAGATGGGATAGATGGACATTCAAGAATAAGTTTAAAAATCTATAACCAGACTAAACTTCTGATTAAACTTATATAGGCCGGGCCATTATTAGGACTCTCCACGTCTAACCTTATTCATTAAAATCGGTTCTGTGGTTTACAACAACTTGGACAGTCACAAGAGAATCAAAACCTACAGGGTACCTACTCTTGAAATTTGTTACGAAGCAACGTCTTATAGAACAGATAAATGAAAAATTGCGAAAATCATAAATTTATAATTTCATCATAATTATAATACACGTTTGGCAGGTTTATTTGAAATAGTAACTGCTAAGTCTCTTTTGCGATGTAAAAAGTTCTCACGAGGATTTAAATAATAATATATGCCTTTAACTTTCCAACCGCAATTTGCCAAAGGGACATTAGGATTTGTCTCTCCATTAGGCTTCAATACAAAACATTTATGTCTAACGTAATATTAAGTAAGCCCCTACATCATATTCAAGTAAATTGCTTTTTGAAATACTTCTGGGAATATACATGGGGTTGTTTCAATTATACAGAAACACACACCTAATTTACTTGATTGAAATGAACGATCCATTACAACTATAAAATTTACAAAGGTTTAATATGTTTATTACTATTTCAATCATGTTCAAACCAATTAAGGGATTTATATCGAAATATGATGTACCTATTGATGTACTTTAGAGGGTTTTCAAATGTGTTATCTTTTAGGATCATAGTAAGACTTCTTAAATTACTTTATCTAATACATTTAAGCGAGCTGTTCTTGTATATATTTATAAAATCTGAATCTCAGAAACGGCTTCAACGATTTGCATGAAATTTAGTAAGCATGGGGTTTCGGGGGTGATAAAGCTATAATTGTGTTTTAGAAAATATACCAATAAAGAATATTGAGTAAATCTTGGTCTCATCTAAGTAATAATACGGGTTAATAAATTACTAAAAATCTAAACTTGGATTGGTTTACACATCATTTAATGTACCTACCTACGGCTCTAATGGTTACATTTTTTTAAATTGTACTAAAATAAAAAAACAAGCAACGATATATACATACATAATATACATAAATTTTTAGTTCTATCATAATTGTAATACACCTACAGGTTTACCTACGGAACCCTTGGTGCGCGAGTCAAATTCGCATTTGGCCGGTTTTTTTAAGAAGTTTATATTAGTTTTGTTAAGAAATTGTTTATTTCTTCCCTTTTTTGATAACGATCAAATAAAAAATTCAAAATCCAAAAATTCAAAATTCAAAATTCAAAATTCAAAATTCAAAATTCAAAATTCAAAATTCAAAATTTATTCATTCAAATTTTTGCACGATTGGTATCACATAGTTGTGGGATATAGGAATGGACGTTAAAAATAGAAATGTAACACAACTTTAAAAAAGTCAAGCACTATAATGTATTAGTATAGATATAATATTATATTAAATAAGATATCATTACGATCTCTCATCAAAGATCTATTGAAATTTCGAACTCTCGAAAAATAATTTCATCTTCGCTTCTGTAATATGCTAATTAAGATAATATTGTTCTTCCTGAAATCCCATTTGGTAGTGAAAATCAAATTTTTCCTAATTTTATATGCTCTAATGAAATTTTACTTAATTATTTAATTGCTTTTAAAATAAAACTAAAATAAAATACTTTATATACTGATATAAATACATATATACTTTTTTTATGTAAATACATACATATTATACAAAGAAAACGCCCAAACTCCGAAACAAACATTTGTAGATCATACAAATATTTGATTCAAACCCGAGACCTCAAGCACAGCAGTCACATACGCTATCACTGCGCCAACGAGGCAGTCAGAAGTACAATTTAAGTAATAATTGATTTAAACGTCAATCTGTGAGCGTTCAAAATAATTTTATTTTTACTTGCAGCCATATTCTATCAATTTATTCCAGACAGCGAGATGTCTTCAGAAAACTGTCTCAAAAATAATTTCGTACTGTGTCAACGTAGTGATCCGATCAATATGACGTCACGTTACAAAGATCAACAAATTAATATTCAACCGATGAATTTATTCAGTGAGTCCCGGTTGATTTGGAATCCAATTTTAGGTTATTTAAATAGTCCTCCCTGAGGACTGGGTCGAAATTAGAAGAGACGTTTGCACGTTTTCCTGAAGCGTGCTTAAATACGTAGGCAAATGTAATTACTTTCTGGAGTTAGGGTTAGCGGTTACTCGTGAGTCAGATTTTCTTTAGATTATTCTACGGTACGGCGTCAAAAAAAAGTGGCACCAAAATATTAAGTGACTCATCTTTTTACAGGTTATATTTTTATAACCTACATCAGGCACCAGTCTTTCACATAGGTGGAATCCGGAAGCCAAGCTATCATTAGAATAGAATAGAATAATCTTTATTGTACATTACATAAATAGTTTACATAAAATAATGCATCAAATGACTGACCATGTACAAATGGCGGCCTTATTGCTAAAAAGCAATTTCTTTCAGGCAACCTTGGGATAGAAAAAAGCACTGAAAGAAAAGAAAACAAAAACGATTTCATAAGCAGTTTGGTGCGAGAATAAACATAATGCAAAAGAATTTAAGTGAATAATATAAAAATAATTTACACAAGAAATATTAATTATTATACATACCAATATAAATAAATACATATACACAAATACAATATCTACAACTTTATTAAAAAGAATATAATAAATAAAAAAAAAAAAATAAAAAAAAAAAATCTTCAGACATAATAAATTATGATGAAAGAAAATGATCATTGACCATTTTTTTAAAAATAGGCAACGATTTAGCACGTCTAATAGATATTGGCAAAGCATTCCATAGTCGGACAGCCTGCACAGTGAACGACTTATCGTAGAAACTGACTTCATTGTACCTATTATTAAGTTATACTTTTGTGAAAGAGAATAAAGTTTTTATTATTATTATTCTCTTTATTCCATTTGTATATACATATCAATTACATTTTTAAATATACATATAAAACAAATACATTTAAAAATATAAAAAATAGTAGACCACCGACTTCGGGTACAGGGACCAAGAAACCGGTGGTTAGGGCTCCAAAGACAGGAACCTCCTCACTATACGTGCCGTGTCAAGGAGGACTGCCTTTTTTATCAGACCCTTGATCCAGCCCCCTAACGTGAGCCTCTTAAGATGTTGGTCGAGGCTCTTGGCTATCAATCCGTGAGCAGATACGACTATCGGAACAATGATCGCCGAATCCACATTCCACATATCGACAATCTCGTGAGATAAATCCAAATATTTTATTTGTTTTTCTTTTTCGACTTTCACGAGATTCTCGTCATGAGGAACGGCGATATCGACAATCATTGCACGGCGCTCTAATCGATCTATCACCACAATATCAGGCTTATTGGCTACAATAGTCCTGTCTGTAATAATAGATCGATCCCAATATAACGTAGCACGACCATTCTCGAGAACTGGATCGGGAACATACCTGTAGGTATGGTATGGTACCTCTGAACTCACAAGATTGTATTTAAGGGCAAGTTGCTGATGTACGATCCTGGCTACTTGGTTGTGCCTGTGCAAATACTCGCCGTTAGCAAGACGAGAACAACCAGAAATAATATGCCTGATAGATTCTCCAGGACGGTGACATGCCCGACAAATGTCGACCGTACCATCCTTCAGGATATATTTCCGGTAGTTACTCGTCATGATAACTTCGTCCATAATCGCACAGACAAAACCTTCGGTCTCTCCGAAGAGATCACCATACCGTAGCCAGGACGTAGATGCTTTGAAATCTATATCAGGCCCATTTAGGGCCCGATAAAATCGACCATGGAGTACTTTGCCCTTCCATACTTCTCTGCGATCATTAGCACTAAGTACTACAGGTTTGCGCCAATTCTCTTTAGCCAGAGCGAGCGGAGTGAGCCCGGTATCCACTGTAACTACACTACGATGCACTCCCACATCAGTTTGTAGAAAATATTCTCTAAGATTGTATACCTCGCGATTGTATAGGGTCTTGATATTTAGTAATCCACGACCCCCTAACTTTCGCGGGATATACAATCTCATAACCGATGAACGTGGGTGGTGCATTCGGAATGCAGTCAACAATGTACGGACTCTCCTATCAATGGCATCTAATTCAGTCTGAGTCCATCTAAGTACACCAAAGGAATACATCAGAACCGGCATAACCCAACCATTGCGGGCTCGCACCTTGTTACCGCCTGATAAAAGACTTTTAAGTACTTTTTTCAGGCGGCTAAAGAAGCGTTCCCGCAACGTTTGTTTCATGTCAGGTTCTGGTATTCCTAAGGACTGTGAAAAACCTAGATATTTGTAGGTCTCGGTTACAGACAGAGATCTGAGTTTTGTGGCATCTGAAAGCTCTATACCTTCAGATTCCACAATCTCACCTTTTTTTACATACATAACTGCACACTTGTCTACACCAAATTCCATTTTGATAGAATTACTAAAGTTTTCCGTAACCTTTAGTAATCCTGTCAATTGTAATTTAGTGGGGGCAAGTAGTTTCAAATCATCCATGTAAAGGAGGTGAGATATACCTCGATCATCTTTCTGTAACCTGTAGCCTAACCCTGAACCCTCTAATAGAGTGCTCAGAGGGTTCAAAGCTAGACAAAACCACAAGGGGCTCAGACTGTCACCTTGAAAGATGCCTCGCTCGATCTTTATAAGTACGTCGTTCATCGCAGACTGCCGACATCCAGGATAGCGAAGTGCTGTTCTCCATTGCCCCATACACAACTTTAAGAAAGTGCACAGAGTTGTATCAATTTTATACAACTCAAGCACCCTCAAAAGCCATGTATGAGGAACGGAGTCAAAAGCCTTTTTGTAATCTATCCAGCATGTCGCCAGGTTCTTACGATTACGACGCACCTGCTGGCTAATGGTCATGTCTATGATATGGAGCTCTTTAGTGCCACGGGTCCCATTTCTACATCCATTCTGAGAAATAGAAAGTATCGAATTGTGATTAATGTGTGTTGTAATTTTGAGTCTCAGAATAGATGTCAGAAGTTTGTACAAAGTTGGTAAACATGTTATAGGCCTAAAATTTTTGGGATCCATGGCATCACCAGATTTGTAGAGTAAGTGGGTTATGCCAGTGGTCAAAAATTGTGGTAATGAACCCGAATCCAATGCTGTTTGGAATCGAGACGCTAAGCACGCATGTGAGCTTCGGAACCACTTAAGCCAAAAGTTGTGCAGTCCGTCAGGACCTGGTGCTTTCCAATTCGGTAATGAACGGACCGCACAACTTACATCTTCTTCATTGATGCTAATAGGTTCCATAGGTAACAAAGACTCACATGAGCGCTCAACATCCCGATACCATTCACCTTCTGTATGAGTGACAGGCACAGACCAGATACTATGCCAAAACGAATTTGTGGCATTTTCATCTGGAACCTGCCCATCACTCAAACACGGACGCAGGTTCTCCCATTTCCGGTACACCCACTTCTCATTTCTTTGGAACATGCGATTCTGATTATACCGATCAACGCGCTTTCTATACCGCCTTATTCTATTTGCCCATGCATAAACTTTTTGCTTCAGAAAGTCTATGCGCTCCGTGACACATGACATGTACTCTTGAGGACTAATAGTAGTCCCCAAGAATGCCCGTTTCACAAAGCGCATCACTCTCGGTCGCGTGTTTCCCGATCGAAAACTGATTAGCTTACCAATGAGCGTCCTGGCCTCAGCAATACGACGCTCAATTCTACACTGCCAAGCTGGTACAGTATTTTCTTGTCGAGTAGTGGTTGTATTTTCTGCAAATTTGACACCAGCTACTCGACAAACTGCAATAGCCGCACAATATAGAATTGAGTGTGCATCACTGAGATCTTCGCTATTACTGAAATAATCCGGTAATAGCGAATCCAAGGCACTCACCAGCGCTAAATTTCGTTTATGGATGGGCAAACGGGACAAACGGGGTCTGTTATTAAAATTTACATATCGGTATTCCCGAATCGCATCTTCCAAAGTGCTCCTTATCCTATCATTATATTGGTTACTTACGGACATAATTTCACTGTTCACTAATTCACTAACATCTTCATTTTGTGGTACCTGTGGTGTGGTGTTTGTTACCACATCCACAACATGTGACGAAGAAGGGACAGTCAAGCTATTCCGTATGTCAGAGCGTATCCTTTCAAGTGCGGCATCATCCAGCAGGTGACATCGCTGTATAGCTCGCACTTCATCCGACAATCGTTGTGCCGAAACGTTGATAGCTGGCTCAAGCTCCTGAAACAGAGAGACTAGTTGAACACGGTACGCAGTAAGGTTCGTCCCCAACTCTGTAGCCCGAAAATATGCCCGCATGACATTCTCATTGATTGAATGTGTCCACTTCATGCGGTGCACATTACCACCGGTAGCGGGGGCCCTATTCGAGGTCAGTGGTCCTCGGGGTCCCAGGCTATCTGGTGGCCGGCATCTCTCCTGCCGACGCACAGGTGTTGGCGACGTCGGCGGCGAGAAAAACTCGTCGCTTGATGAAGAGCTCGACGCCTCTGCAACAGTTGGGGCTTCTGTTCTTGCTTCCGAGGACGGCAAGGCGGAGCTTCGCGACGAGTCCGAAGGTGGTAAAAGTGCTCTGGATCTAGCTCTTGTTATCATTTAGTCAGAAATTCTCTTATTTGTACATTGTGATGACATGACGTTTAACGTCATGTCTTATGGTAGGTATTCCTTTTTAATATTTTCATTTTAGGCGTGTTAATATCTTATTATTCAGATATTGACCCATTTTGTGTCTTTATTAGTAACTGTAACTGATTTTTATTGGGTCAAATATATTAAAATTATTTTTATTTTAAGAAAAAATGTATAAGAAAATCTGACTGTTTGTGGTGTTGCTAGTTTATTATTATTATTATTATTAAAAGTAATGCTTTCATTGTTCTCTTTATTTTAGAAATCTTTATTTATAACGATTTATTAATAATACCTTTAAACGAGCAATTCTTTTATTATGTATAATATGAATCTCGGAAACGGCTCCAACAATTTTCATGAAATTTAGTATGCGGTCAGTCAATTGATGTATTATTTTTAAGTAAACTGTATTATTTAGTATACAATAAAGATTATTTTGTTCTATTCATTTTTAGGTAATTTGACAAAAAATGCCAATTAAAGCTCGGTCATCTACGTATTTTTTTAATCCCTGGCAATATAAAATTCTTTATATAAGAGGACAATATATATTTTTATTATTCAGTAGTTAAACCTATATCGTGTGCAGATTTAAAAGTAATTGAGACTTACAATATCTGTTGTACACAAAGTTTGTTAGTTTTTTTTTAGCTGTATCAAGTATTAGTACTATATTTGAGAGTAGGCAGAGTTTTGCAATAATAAAAGATTTAAGAATGAAAAAAAAAACTTTAATATCAGGGGAATAATTTTAACGTTCCACTGTCTAAACAAAAAATGTGAAAATTTAAACAATAAAATACTTCCTCAATATTTTAATGTTTCTTTCAAAAGAAACGTGTGGGAACCCTGCACTTTAAGAGTGTGAAGATGTCGCCTTCTCTATGAGTTACTCCCTTGATTTAATCAGTCAAATTTTGCGATTTGTAGGGTACGCATTTTGTTGCATATCTGTCATATTATTTGTATAATACTGAATCGGATTATATGTACACGCGAGTGCAACAGGTACTTTACTGTCTTCCAGCAACAAAGGATATAACTCAGAATGATCTTACGTACAAAAACCACATAATTAGATATTAATTTACTAAAAGAATAGCTAAATACTATTATATATACTAATGTTTAACACCACTATGACATATTACAAATCTCAATTTTAACTCAAATGTTTAAAATATTCACATAAATAACAACCTTTTATGGATAAAATGCTTCAGAAAATTATAAAGAGTTTAAATCTTCAACTGATGTTTATCCATGAATTATAATGCTCAAAGTCTGGCTGTGATTTGTGGAGCATTTAAGCTGTTTTATAAAAATCATTATTTATTTTAGTTGCTGTGTTTTAAAACATCTGACGCATTACCGGAGATATAATAACTTTAGCATCTTCAATTTGTCAGCTCTGTATAACGGTTTTATAGAATACAAACCATATGGACTTGATACAGACTTGATACAGACATGTGGATATAATGATGCACTCTTCGCACACTTATGGCGTTTCTTGCCGGTACCTCTACATAGGAATGACGTTTTGGAACTAATTAGAGCCATTAATATAACACTTAGAGAGTGCCCGAAAAAGCTCACTTAAAACAAACGCTATTTGAACTTCATTTTGATTTAGTAAATCAAAATTTTTCGGACCATTTTCTTTCACATCCAATATAAAATTTTGTTGTGTTCTCAATGTATTTATCGTGTAGTTGATTTCCCAACTCTGCTTGAATGAGAGCCTTATAGACTGGCAAATTAGCTAATTGACAGGATGACCTAGCGACAGAGCAAATGTCTAGTCGAAAGAACAGAATGGGTAGGGATTTCTTTGTATTTTTAAGAGCTATTTAGCTTCTAAATATGTTTAAAGAACATTAAAAAGTAATAAATAAAGATTTCTAAATTAAAGAGAACAATAAAAGCATTACTTTTAAATAATTTAAATTAAGTTAAGTTGGTATTACCTTGTTTGTAATTTCATATTGTTTGTGTAAAATTACTTTCTATGAACAAAACGCTTTTTAAGTAATCAACAGAAAAACGGCCCGCTACATAACTAAAATCATTTTTAAAGAAACAATATCTTAATTGTAAATCTAAACTTGAAAAAAAATAAGACATTTCATAAATCGTGGTACGAAAAATCCGACAAACTCTGTAATCTATATTAACGATACCAAAAAACTCAGTTATTAATTATGACAAAAGATCTTTGATCTTTTAAATTGATCTTACCGCCTCTTCATTACAATTTCAGGCCGAACAAAAAGTAAAAAATGAGAGAGCAGTAAAAGTTAAAAGATCTGTCATTTTCAATCTTCAATAAAAGCTTTAGTACTTGGCGTTGATATGAAAGAATTTATAGAATGTTTTAAATTGTAAGCGTGCATATGACAAGAAAATAAAATTGGTTATTGATAATTCAAATAGTTTTGAGTCTATTTGGATGTGAATTACTCTTCTGAAAGAAATATTAAAGGCCAGAATTATTCTATATGATACCCTAAATTCACACAATATTAAAATGAGAATGTTACTACTGATTAAAATAACAATTTTACCAAACAGATATTGCCATATTTAGCATAATGTAATAATGTATGTTCAATAGTCGACGGCGATAGGTTGATTTATATGGTATGGCCATTTTTTACAAATTTTCAAGTCATTTTTTTATGGAACATGGGGGCAAACGAGCAGACGCATCGCCTGATGGTAAGCGATTACCGTCGCCCATGGACACCCGCAACACCAGAGGCGTCACAAGTGCGTTGCCGGCCTTTAGGAGATGGGGAGACGGATGGGGGGATGGGTTGGGCCTCCGATATTCTCACTCACTCGGTGAAACACAGCGCAAGTGCTATTTCACACCGGTTTTCTGTGAGGCCGTGGTATCACTCCGGTCGTGCCGGCCCATTCATGCCGAAGTGTGGCTCTCCCACGGTTGAAATAATGATCATATGCGTTCGCAATGATTAGGTGGCTCCCACTAATCTATATTAGTAGGATATATAGTTAAAGTTACTAGGATTCTACTCAAGCTTTCTATCAGGCTGAGAAGAGTCAATTTGGCAGGCTGACAAAAAAAAGAAATAGTAAAAGAATGATGATATGCCTATTCACGTATAGTGTCTTAGCTTAGCTATGATATTGATTATATACAGGATTTTATTAGAACCCAATAAAATCAAAGTGACTAATTTTATGATTTGAATATGACATATTTAGGAAAAACTTGGTTATACAACTGTAGTTACGGACACAACAATATATTATTTACATTCTTCATACTTCACGTCAAATAAAAAAAAAGTTATAAAAAATTAAATGAAATAAATAAAAAATATTTATTTTCCATAAAATATATTTTATGGAAACGAACAGATGTATCGCCTGATAGTAAACTATTTCCACCACCCATGGACACCCGCAACACCAGAGGCGTCACAAGTGCGTTGCCGGCCTTTGGGAGATGGGTCGGGGTATGGGCCTCCGGTATTCTCACTCACTCGGTGATACACAGCGCAAGCGCTATTTCACACCGGTTTTCTGTGAGGCCGTGGTATCACTCCGGTCGAGCCGGCCCATGCATGCCGAAGCGCGATTATCCCACGATGTAAATTCGGTTAATTGTTACATTTAATATTGACATGCAAGTTCAAATTTGAATCTATACTAATAATAAAGCTAAAGAGTTTGTTTCTTTGTTTGTTTGAACGTGCTAATCTCAGGAACCACTAATCCGATTTGAAAAATTCTTTCAGTATTAGATAGTCTGTTTATCGAGAAAGGCTATATATCATCACGCTAATACTAATAGGAACGGAGCACCAACGAATAATGTTTCAAAAACGGGGGAAAATTTTCACGCTACGGGCAATTGAAGACGCAAACGAGGTTGCGTGGGTCCGCTAGTCATATTATAAATTAAATTAAGTAACTTTGGCCTCACTGTTGCTGCACTGAACTGATTACACCATCTTTTGTAAAATTCAGACGAAAAATCTCATGCACAAATGTCTTCTTATTTAATAGTACGTGTTTTTGGGGAGTAGTACATGGAGTTTCTAAAGTTAAAAAAAAAAAGTTGCGTGTACTAGCGTACACTCGTAAGAAGTGAAACTTCTTTATGACGTTATTTTTCAAAAAATAAATATCAACAAAAGACTTATAATTATAAACCAGCAATATTCGTGACAATTCTTATTTCAAGTGCAATAAAAGTTAAGGAGCGAGACCTGAGTAAATATTTCGCGATCTGTGGTGTGAATGAAGTAAGTTTGTGGAATATGATGTGTGTAGTTATTTACATTGTGGACTAAATAAAATAATATTGTTTGTAATGTGATATTTCATTGTAGTATTAATTTGGTCCTGTTTGTGTTTGAAAATGTTTTTTGTTTTATTTTATAAATTTTTTTTGAAGGATTGTATATAGGTAACTACTCTCAATAATGATAAAACATTTTATCATGGCCGAAAAACGTCAACGTCAACGTCAAGCAGAATTTAAACGATTGTCTCTGAATAAAGTAGAGACTATAAATGAACAATTGTTTCAGTTTATAAATAACAGGAAAAAAACTCAAACGTAACTACTCAAAACGTAACTACTAAATGTGACGCGTAACGAAAAAATGTGACGCGTAAAAGATAAATGTGACGCGAAATTTTTTGACAACCCCGATAAAGAAGTTTCACTTCAAAAAGGTATTTTTTCGTTTTCTTGACGATGGTTTTATAAAAGAAAAATATTCTTGATCTATAACCTGCCCCCCCCCCCCCCCCAAAAAACTCGGCTTAAAAAAATGAGGATTTGTCAAATCGACTGTTTGTATTATTTGTGTTTTTCTCACCTCAGAACTCTACAAAATAGGAAACTGATTGAGAAAAAAATGTTTGATTTGCAAGGGTCAGAAATATTATAATTCCAAATCAACTTTTCTTCAAAATAGTGGAAAAAAATATGAAAAAAAGCCAGCGGAATGCTATTAAAAGAAACGTGCTGAGTACGAAAATAATGTAGAAGGTAGATAAAGATTATTTTACAATTTCCAAAAAAGTTGTTCTTTAATATTATTGTTTTTGTTTTGTGAAGTTTATTAATTATATTTAAAACTTTCGCAATGAAGCCAGGCACTTGGAAAAATACTGACATAATGGCATATTATATATTATTATATTATGTTATTATATAATCTAGTGTGGTTTAGTGTACACCACACTAGATTACATTTGCTAAATGATAGAGAATACGCCTTGATCCCAAAAACAAGAAAAACTATGCTTATAAATGCACCATGCTCTGAAGCGTGTATTGTAATTTAGTTGCAGAATTTGAATGTTGTGTATTCTCCAAAAGCTCCACAACTAAACCAAAACTGGTGCAACTAACTTTTTACTGTGTCTTTTTACTACATTTTTTTTTCATTTAAGAGATAACTCCCACACTAGGAATAATTCCTGTGTCACGGGGACTTTACAAACATACATGAAACGGACACACAGAACTCCCTGACTTAGAACACCAATTTGTAGATCACACAAAGTGTTATTCCATGTGGGATTTGAACCCACAACACTTGACGAAGTAGGAAACGACGTGGTGACCGCTTAACCACTAGGCCAAGCGTGCAGTTGAATTTTATTTATAAATAGTCAGCGGACTAATCCTTCTTATTAGATTTTTTTATCAGATAATCGTTTATTATAAATAAATGAATGTTTCTCTATAATCCCTTTGGAGAATATAAAATAATGGTTGCTGATTAAATTACCGTAACGAATGAGACGACTATTTTAAGGCACTGTTCTTTGATGAAGTAGATTTTTATAAATTAATTTAAAAAGAAAGTTTACCATCTCTATATATTTTGCATTCGTGTACAAGATAACGCAAGTCACGTGTTTACGATAGCCATAAACACAGGTGGGAGTACTAAAATAAAAATAAATATTTTAATTCACAAGGGCGCAGACGTGATTCCCGGGAATCAGACGACGTAAAGTAAATTCTTATAAAACGTTCCTGGGATGCAATTACATTTAATTTCACTGAACAATACCTGTAGGCTAGTACCTATTTATTTTTGAAGTAATTATGTACTACATGCGCATAGGTTATGAAGAACATCATTCATGTTCATCTCTGGTATTTTTAAATAAATAATTGTTTCGACGAATCAGAAATTTTATACACTTTACATAAGTACTGACTTTAATATCCTTCTTTTCTATGTATATTTTCTATATTTTCTATGTATAATCTGTATGTATTTAGAAAACAAAAAATAGTATATGTATATGTATTCATATCAGTTGTCTAGTACCCATAACACAAGCTCTGCTTAGCTTGGGACTAGATGGCGTTGTGTTTTAGATGTCCGGATTATTTAAAAAGAAAATATCAGAACATAAAGTAATAAAATAATAACATGCAATTGTATAAAAACACTACCAACAATACTTTAGTAATACTTATCAGTATTTTATGTCGACCAAAGTGAAAAAGTATTGTAAATAAATGAAAGTCAAAAATATTTCTTTTTAATACTAAGCCATTAAACATAAGTTAAATCTTTTATTAACAATTTGTTAAAACCCAATTGAGTACACAGATTATCAAGCTACAGAATTTGATCGCATTTAATTAATTTTTGATCAAAATAATTGTTCTAGTACACCGTACAAAAGTAAATACTAACTAAATCAACCTCTAACAGAAACTAATACCTGTACCTCAGATTTTATTGCTACTCCAGTAGAATCCCAGTTTTACATTTACAGCGAGCAAGGTGAGATCGACAAATGGGTACTCATTTTGCAAACGTCTCCCTGCCTTTTATATATTTCAATCAATGGTTTCTTCACGAAAAGCTGTGGAACTTTAAAGGAAAGTGTTACAATATTTCAATTGCTTCAAGCTACTGATTTACACGAAGTCTCTATAAGTTTGCTTGTTATAAGATTATAATACTGTGCATATTTCACATTAAATTTACTAAATTTATATTTTGCATTAGTTCATTTTATCAGGGAACAATTTATTTGTTCAAGAAAGTTTTAAAAATGTATATATTTTTATTAGGTTATATAATTAATCAAAATTATGTTTTGTCAATTTAGTTAGCACGTCATAAATACGAGACCTCAAGCACAGCAGTCGCTTACGCAATCACTCGCGCGCAAAACAATTCTTGACACCTCTGAATAACTTTTCAATAGGGGATCGTTTTTTGTTTTTTCGAAAGACCGTCCCATGTCATCCACATTTTATGTATTTTTTATCATTAATTTCATCACGACAAAGACTTGAAGACTCGAAGACTTAGAATTGAAGACTAGAAATACTTCAAATTTGCAGAAATATCTGATCCGAGTGATGATACGGCTGGTTGCCATTTCATAAAAGAATAAGAAATTTTCAATGAAATTGTGTTTTCCTGAATATTACTAGCATCGCTATCTTGTATACAACTATTTATCTGAGTTTTCATAGCATTACGTTAGTCTGACATAAAAATATTTTACTATTAAACTCTAAATAAATCTAGTAGGTATCAGATTTAGGGACTTCATACTGTAAATTGTGGATATTTCTTCATATTTGTAAACTTCTAATATCAGACGTACAGCATTGTAGAAGTTTAAAAATTTTATTCGGGAACACTATACGTCCATGTTATGCGGTGCAATAAACATTGTTAAAGCTGAAACTTCGCCTAAAGTCCGTGTACAGCGTCCGCGTGAACAACAATCCTAGAACACTAACATGCCTCTATAACAATAAAGATCCCTTAACATTGTGTTGTTTTTGTAGAAAAATTGTAATTTAAAAGTGTTGTTGTTATTGGTGTTTGTAAATCACTGAAGAACACTACACTCTTCGTCTAAATAAAGGAAAAATAATAATGTGGAAAAAAAAATTGGTTATTTAAACATGTTAGTTGTATTTGAAACTGAGAAAACAATTTTTTTTTGAATTATTCCTGTGAAGCGTGGGACTTTAGAAACATACATGTAACGGTCACACAAAGTGTTACTCCATGTGGGATTTGAACCCACAGCACTTGGCAAAGTAGTGAACGGCGTGGCGACCGCTTAACCACTAGGCCAAACGTGCAGCAGCAAAATTATGTGTAACGTTTATTTACATGCTAAGCTTATAGGCATGATTTGAAAAAAAAATAACCATAACAAAATGATAAGCTTAAGCTTAATTTGAACAGCAATTTGAACACTTTCATGAATTTTAACCAAATCTCAATTGCATCTATTAGCAAATTCAACGACCCATATACATGTAGGTGGTTACGGTATATTGGCTGTGTAAATAATAGAAAATTATATAATGATCTAGCTTAACAAATCTACTGTGCTCCTTAATAAACAGAACTACAATACTAGACGCTAGTTACACTTTACTTCAATTATAATTTTGAAAACTTTCTGATCTTTGCTAAAAAAGTGAACCAAAATAGTTAATGTATGTACATGTCTTATTCGTAAATAATGCCAAAATTGTATGAAAACCCTAAATAATAGTATATGATTCATCGTCGACCGGTTGATAATGCAATACGTTTTTGCTTACGCGCTCAATTTATTTTTGAACTAGCCAAAATGTCAAAAAAGTTATGTAATAATTGTGAAAAGAATATCACGAAGTCTGTGCCATGAGTGGAATTCGGTAAATACGAGCGTTTGGTCCACCGGAATAGAATAGTAAAATCAAAGTACAAAGTATGGGCCTCCGGTATCCTCACTCACTCGGTGAAACACAGCGCAAGCGCTATTTCACACCGGTTTTCTGTGAGGCCGTGGTATCACTCCGGTCGAGCCGGCTCATTCGTGCCGAAGCGTGGCTGTCCCACGGAACAACTACAACTAAAATAGTAATTAAATAAAATAAATAATAATATTTAAAACATGGGGTAAAGAGCAAAATTAACGCACGTAATTTCGTACGTTATTTTATTACAAATCAACCAGATCTTAGAACTTGCCACAAAAATAAGGAAAAGCATCTAAATCAAAACAAATTAGGGTAAACAGCGATAAAAAACCATAAAAGTGACCGACGTGTCACGCGAAGCGGTCACGTGGACCCTCAGTGGGCCCAATTAGAGTGGTTCTGTGAAAGGGAGGGCCAAGGCCTATTTGTTCCGTACCGGTGAGCAATTAACGAGCCACGTGGCGATACATTATGCACTGAGAAAGATGGCATCCGACGCTTTGTGAACACTGAATTTGGGTCAACCACAAAGTCGACAGAAATAGAGCCTTTGAAAACTCGTATACAGCGAGCCGGGCAATTTTCATGTTGATTTTGAAAGAATAAACGCAAAGGAGTAAGATATTTGCTGTAAATAAATGGGTAGCTTTAGTTAATTAGTTCTTTCAACTGCTTATTTATATTTTTCTTTAGTGATTCATCGAAATCTTGGGTTAATTTGCGAATATATTTTGTAAGTTCTCCTTTTGCCTTTATTTTGCACTTTAAGTTTAAAGTCTATCAATTATTTGCAATATACAGTTCAAATTTAAATTTTGAGCTACGTAGTTTAAATTTAGACTGTTTACTAAGTTAGTGTAACATAATATATGTTTTCCAAGAATGAAAATTATTAAAAATAAGTTGATATCAAATTCAGTTTCTGTGGTCCTTGTGGTCCTATGAATTGAGTTTAATATGTATTATTATAAAAGTCTTTATAAAATTCTATTCAGTTATGTTTCGAAAGCCAAGTATTAAAGATTGAAAGTTTTCATTAATGTTGCGGAGAAATTTTCGTCTACCATCGTAATCAAATATCCCAAACTCGCGTCAAATTGAAAAAGTTGCAAAAATTACATCCCGTCATTGGAAGCTCCATAAACTTTTTTTGGCCAATTTTTTTACAGGAACGTGTCGAAATTGGCAAAATGTTGTACATACTGAAGTACAATCGTAGGATTGCTCTCGTCTTTGACGGCATATTACCCTCATATTTCATCTTCGATTGGTTGGATGTTTGAGGAAATTCGTTTGGGTGTATTGCTTTCAAACGTTTGTTTTGTAAGGGAACAGTTCCGTATTGTATTGAGCCTGAAACGGCGAATGACCCAGCAGCTTTGTTTCATAGTCGATTGTTTTCTTTATATTCCAAATCAAGTTTATAGTTCACATGTATTTTGTTTTGGTAGCCTACTTCAACAAAAAGAGGTCGTTTTTTTATATAATATGTCTTTTATGAACTGATGTGAATTTTTTTTTGTTTAAATAATTTTACTAACTGATTGGTTTATAAAAAAAAAACTTTGAAGAGATAATTTGAACTTTATAGTTAGTAAAATTTTAATTAAGTTTTAGTTACTAATAGTTAAAAGTGAAAACTCGAAACATGAGGAACATATTCTTAATTTGTACCATAATCTCAAATAACAGAATGGGTTTTGTAAATAGGCATGCAAGTATTGACACAAAATACAGAAACATCTAAACCAATGCCATTAGTTTAGTTGTTAGTTATTAACTTTATAATTGCATCACAATTAAAACCAGTTTTTTTCCCAATGATGATTTAATACACAAGTCTAAAACTTAAAATATAGTTCTCCTCTTTCTTACTAAGAGCCATGGTAAGCTCTTTTGAAGTCTTTATCTTCGGTTTAAAGTAGGCTCAACAACACAACAGGTTTTGTAAGCATCATAGAGATGCAAGCCCTCTCTTAATCGTACATAAAAGTGCTTCTGTCTGGTGTTAGAAGGGTACTTGAGACTAAAATGTCTGACTTTTTATAAGTAAGGTGCATATATTACTAATACCAAGCTTACTTCTAAACTCTTCTACTTGTGGTAAAGGCTAAGTAGAAGAGCTTTTACAAAGCAACCCCTTTAAAAGCTCAAAGCTTCGTGAGGACTAATTACTTGTAGTTGAATTGCAAAAGAGTATAAGGATTATTTGTTTTTGGTTTAGTTTTTTGTGGCAAAAGATTGGTTATTAGTTTAATATCAAAAATAAACACGTTTGTTCTTAGGATTAGACGATTCTTAGTTAGTTTATCGTTGCTAAATTGCAAACGTATCTAGTTACATTGTGGCGACTTCCACATATAACACAACAATAACTTACTACAGCGCCATCTACCGAAGATACACTGAACTACGAGGTAACGCACTATATGGAGTAACTATAAATCCTGAATCGCGAAATAAATAGTTCTCGCGCCGATTATCATATATACAACATCCCAACATCAACTGTTGGGTAGTAGCCCGCCAGGCATGATCACCTCGCCTGGTCGGAGGATTCTCCCTTTGTATTGGGTGGAACGTGATACCCGTTCCCCCACAACATCATCCGTCCAGTTCCACTTTTACAAAGTTACAGCAATTTAACTAGTTGTTATTACATAGATATATCACATACAATGCTACGTACATATAGTAATAATTACTAATCGAATGTCGGATAATACAAATCGTTGATTCATTATTTTAACACATTAAGTTCAAACATCTATTAGCTAGTTTCTTAAGTCCCATTCCAGTAACTCATTCTATCAATAACAAACAATCATCCACGCTATACGGGTTTAGGGTACATACAGACGGTATAGGTATTGTAAGAAAATCATCGAAGCCATATATTCTACAAGTATGGACCTAGCACTAACCCCTGAGAACAACACATTGTAAGCGCCCTCGACACAAGTCAAGTCAATGCCCACGTCTATATTTAGATGTCTTTTCTTTCCGAATACTCCTATCCACTTTTAAGAATAAAATAAATATACTTACCGATAGCCGTAATAGAAGAAACTAACACAATATTTGTATTTAAAAGGGGTAAAAACTTACAAATTATTTGTCAAAAACTACACTAAAAACAACCTCAAACCTCCCAAAACTTTGACACAGACGCGAGAACACTCAAAAACAGTATTTCAATCATTAAAACGCGACGTCACACGTGAATCGGACAGTACCGCGGAGGGAAGAAGGTGAAAATTGTATAATGAGCGGCAACTTTAAAATGAGGTACCACATAATTGATCTTAAATATTTTTAGGCAACCCATCTACATGTGACCCACAAACACACTCCCTCTAAATTCACTAATGGTCACAGCAAATATTGTCAAAAATGTAATTATATTCCAAAAACACAGACCCCACCTAATTATACACTTTCATACATGTTTAATATCCGGTATTTCACATTTAGGCCCAAGTTCCACAACCCGGTTTTGTTCATAAATAGGTTTCGTGTTTTGTTAGCACCCAATCTTAAAATTATGTTGAAACGTAATTATCATGTAGTAAAAAGGTTATATTTGAACATTTATGGTCGTTACAAATTATATTTGCCAACTCTTTCTTTGTCAAAACATACGCATTGTTGATTTAGCGAGGTTAACAAATGATTCAAGTAAATCAAAACGAGTTAAAATAACACATAGAATGATCAGGAAAATCTGAAATCATTTTCCTGGTCTTATTGCGAAAGAAATTCTTTTTTAAAAAGAATTATAAGGATGATTAATTTTTAAAATTTTATATAAATTTAATATCATGTTTATTAAGTTGAAAGCTAGTAAATAGTATACTAGTATATAATAATCAGAAGCCAATACAGTACATAGTACATACAAACATTTGTTAAAAACCAGCTGAACCCCGCGGTTATTGTCGGGGGTAATGCTACGGGGCGAAGCTAGTCTAAAAAAGTAGCCTTAGTTATTCCTTGTATCACCAGATACCTGCCAGTCAAAGTCTCGTTAAAATCGGTACAGCCATTCGAACAGACAGACAAACAATTTTAAAATATTATTTTAGTATATGTACCGAGTTTTGATGATTTCTGCGCCCATAGACGAACGGTCCCACTCTGGTTTCGTCATAATCTCGCACTCCCACATTCGCTTTTTGAAATCGCCCATGACAACCGTGAAAGAAGTTTAGTTACGAGACAGGATAGCTATGACTTCGTACATGGCTTCAATTTCGTCATCAGGATGTGTGAATGTGGGTGCTTCTCTCTCTTCAAGGACTCTTCAAGTTGTACAACCTTCAAGGAATACTTCTTGGTTATTCTCAAGACGAGGTACGCTACCCTTGGCTATACACTACCAACTTCCACCACTGTCCAAATCCGACACCGGTTCAGGTTGGTTGAACTCACTGTCGGATAAAGACCAGAAATGACCAGAATCCACGGCTATCAAATCCTCACTCTGTCTTTGGACTTTTGATAGCCCTAAAACATGCCAGTGATGTTTTAGCCATATGATGTTCATCTCCGCCTCCAATTCCGAAAGGCGATCGTCGTACCAATATATTGGGCATTGACTTAACAATAACGATTGCCATAGATGTTCTTGACATCCGGGACCGATGAGCTATTGTACTCTACGAGGTACGCGCATAAAACACTGCCAAACCCCAATACTATGGGCTGTTAATAAAAATTCCTTGTAAGAGAATCCAACAACACATTTGACCCGACTCGGGCATCGAACCCGTAACCTTTAGATCTTCAGTCACATAGGTACGTTAACTGCTAGCCTACGTGGTAAAACAATACCACAATTCAATAAGTGATTTTTTTATCATATCATATAATATTATAATGACAATATATACTGGGATAATTTACAAAAGGATAAACCATCCGAAAAAATATCTAAGTGATATTTATTCGGATGGTTTATTCGATGGCTCATTCATTTTTTCACAAGAATCTAAATTGGAATTGAATATCTCTTTAAGCGAAGGGTCTTTTGCAACTACAATATAATTTTCGTTTTAAATTGATGTCTCTAATCCTATAATCTTCAACAATTCTGTTCAAAACCCTTGCTGCGATCTAAGATTGGAGCCTAAATGCGATACTCTGTAAAATTCAAGCAATTTGCTTGAATTTACTAAACTAATGTATAATTTTAAAAGCATCTGAAAATAATCAATAAAATACATATTGTATTTTGACATCTGTGAAATGTGAATATAGTTTGCATATGGCGGTAAAACATAAGACATACTCAATTGACTTCAGCCTATTGTCGTCCATTACTGAATGTTCACATCTTGGTCGAATAAGTTTTATATTGTTATCAATAGATGGCGTTGCGAGCGATTTAGATCGCACCATCATTTGGTTACACATCGGGATATATAAACCTTTGTTATTTATTATTAAATTGACTCGCTCTGAGGTACTGGAGTTTTATTTAAACGGGTATCACTGGGCTTTGGGGTACCTTGTGCCGATATTGTACATGGTCCTTAGAGCCGAAGGGCGTTTTTGAAATAAAACACGGCAAGTGCATTACAACGAGGTGGCGCTAGTGGTATGAAGACAGAGTGATATATACATATTTGGAGTACTGCAAATGGAATGCTGTTGAAGATCATTGAGGACATTGGGTTTATACAAACATACATACGTGAGTAGTGAAGTGCAAAGTGGACTATAAACTGTGAGTACAATTTCAAGTCTTTATTAGTGCTAGTTAAACGAAACTTAGAAAATTTAACGGTGGTTGGTTGCTCTTAGGGACTTAGAATAGTTTCGATAAAAACGACGATACGGGGAATCTATGCCCGATTTCGGATCGATAAGAGCACCAAAAACACTTAGAAAAATCTCGCCCGGTTTTTAAACTTTGAAATTTTACCACCGTCGACACTTAGAAAAAATACATACAAAACGTTTGTAACGTAAGACCAAAAAATACAAGATGGAAAAGGAACTAAGAAAAGTAAAGGAACTTAAAGTACAGATTGAGAAAGGCTTAATTAACTTTAAAAAGTCTTCAAAGGAACGAATAACTTACAATTATGTGGATACGCGATTAGAGATTTTAGAGAATCAATTCAAGAATTTTTCTACCAAATATGAGGATTTAGTCGGCGAGTACGAAGGGGAAGAATTGTTTAGTTATTTTCAAGAGGACATTTATGAAAAAGTTTATGAAATATATTTAACTTATAGGGTAGAATTAAAAAATGTATTGTTTCTATTGAAATCAAGTTGTTCAAATAAAGAAGTTTGCAATGTTTCATCTGACAATAAAGTAAAATTGCCAAATATTGTATTACCTAAATTTAGCGGCAAATACACCGAGTGGTCATCATTTCGGGATTTATTTTTATCTTTAGTGCATAATAATAAAACATTAGATGACGTACAGCGTCTGCACTACTTAAAGACCCAATTGTCATGTGAAGCAGAGCAACTAATAAGGCACGTTCCTATAACAGAAAGTAATTATAAAAAATGTTGGGAAATGCTAGAACATAGATACAATAATAAGAAATTTATGTCCACATGTATCCTTAAAAGATTATTTAGCCAAAGAAATATTATTATTGAATCCGCAAATGCATTAAAAGATCTGTTAGATGTTACAAGCGACTGTTTGCACGAACTTACCAACCTTGGGATTGATGTAAATTCTTGGGATGTCATTGTTATTTATGTAGTAAGTTTGAAGCTGGACGTAGAATCTCGGAAGCAATGGGAATTGCATGTTAGTGAATCCGCCGAAGATCTACCTTCTTTTAAACAGTTTAGTAAGTTTTTGGAAACACGTTTTCGAGCCCTTGAATTTGTCGAACCTAAAGGAAAGTCCAGGGTTGTCCCTTCAACATCTCATTCTAAAGTAATGCATGGATCTATTAGTGTTACTTGTCCACATTGCTCCGACAGTCACAAATTAGCGAACTGTAAAAAGTTTTCCAAAGAGAATAGTGACGAGCGACGTAGCCTTGCTCAGTCTTTAGGGGTATGTTTTAATTGTTTAGGACGCAATCACACTTCCAGAGACTGCCGTGTTCTTTTAAAATGCCGTATTTGTCAGCGAAAACATCATACTTTGTTGCACCCTAAGAGCCCTAGTGTAGCCAGTGCGGTGGTAACGCCTACCACTTCACATGATAGTATTTTAGAGTCAGAGCCCGTACCACAGGATATTAGTACAAATATAGCAACTCATTTTGTGAATGAACGAGCGCGAGCTCAAGTCCTATTAGCCACAGCCCTCATTAAGGCTGAATCACAAAATGGGTCCCCTCAAATATTGAGAGCGTTGGTAGATCAAGGATCTCAAGCATCCTTTATAACTGAGGCAGCAGCGCAATTACTTCGTTTGAGGAAAGTCGTTTCGAAGACTACTATTGCTGGGATAGGAGGTGGTCATGGTGATATCGTCTCAAGACATGTCGTTAATGTTAACATACAGTCATTGCATGACCCTTCTTTCACCTTAAATGTAACTGCGCATGTTTTAAGTTCTCTGACCTCAGTTATGCCAGACACCAGTTTTAAGCTTCGTAATTGGCCAGCAATTTACAATATTAGTTTAGCTGACCCCAATTTTAATTCACCCAACAAAATTGACATTTTGTTGGGAGCAGAAACATACTGTTATATTTTAAAACAAGGATTAATCAAGAGTCCCACAGGTTCCGCGATCGCACAAGACACACATCTAGGGTGGATAGTGTCAGGTCAAGTCAATAAAGTAGTTAATTCTATCTACTCTCATAACACCATTATCGCGATGCATACGCAAATTGAAGAAAATGATATGTTAAAACGATTATGGGAACTGGATTCTGAACCCATTGTAACTAAAAGATCCTTCAGCCCTGAAGAACAGGCTTGTGAGGACTTTTATACAACAACAACGAAAAGAGATGCCGATGGTCGTTATGTGGTCAAATTACCTTTTCGTTCGGAAGATCCGCCTTGTAAATATGGTAGCTCTAAAAATATTGCAGTGAAAAGATTGTTGGGATTGGAAAGGAAGTTGGCTAGGGATGTAAAATTAAGACAACAATATTCAGATGTGTTAAAGGAGTATTTATTGCTGGGTCACTTGGAGAAAATTACTGACAAATCTGAAAGGAATAAAGGTGATGCAGTTTATTTGCCTCACCACGCAGTGGTGAGACAAGATAAATTGACCACTAAGGTAAGGGTGGTATACGATGCGTCATGTAAGGGAACGAACGGTGTTTCCTTGAATGACAACCTAATGGTGGGACCCACTCTCCAGTCAGATTTGCGACATATCGTCATGAGGTGGCGATTACATCCTATCTGTTTGGCAGCCGATATAGTAAAAATGTATCGTCAAATCAAAGTTGCGCGGCCCGATACTGACTTTCAAAGGATTGTCTGGAGAGAGGATCCTAGCGAGGAGATAGAGGACTTCCGACTCTTGACTGTAACCTTTGGCACGTCATGCGCTCCTTACTTGGCAGTCAAATCATTGCAACAAGTTGCTTGTGATGAAGGTGAAAATTATCCGTTGGCTGCTGAAATAGTAAGGACCGATTTCTATATGGATGATCTGATGACTGGCTGCCAATCTGAAAGAGAAATAGTAAAAATTTATAAAGAACTGAACAATTTATTAGAAAAAGCAGGATTTCAATTACAAAAATGGTCAAGTAATAGAATGTATATATTAGAAGAATTAAAGGAAAGGTCGGGTAAGGATTTGGAAATAAAAACTGATAAAATAACAAAGATTTTGGGACTTACCTGGAACCGCAACACTGATAAATTTGATTACTCGGTCAGGCTGTCACCTCCTCCTATATCTGAAACAAAAAGAACGGTTATATCCGAAATATCAAGGCTTTATGACCCGTTGGGATGGATAGCACCTTGTATTATTAGATCCAAGGTTTTTATTCAAAGGCTATGGATTACAGGAATAGGCTGGGATGATGCACTGCCACCGGAACTCGTGCAAGAGTGGAGACATTACAGAACGGAATTGGAAGAGTTGGTTGACTTTCACATTCCTAGATGGATAGGTAGAAGGGAGGGCAATGTGATTGAACTACACGGATTTAGCGATGCATCGAATATAGCATATGCAGCTGTAGTATACAGTCGAATCATCGATTCTAATGGCGCGATACACTCACAATTGATAACTGCGAAAACGAAGGTAGCACCGATTAAGCAAATATCGGTGCCTCGTTTGGAGTTGTGCGGGGCGGTTCTTGTTGCAAAATTACTAACCGAAGTGGGCCAGGTTATCGATATTCCAAAAGCGCATATTCATGCTTGGACCGATTCGTCGGTTGTCTTGGCTTGGTTAAATGATCATCCCAGTCGGTGGAAAACTTATGTGGCCAACCGAACTTCAGAAATTCTGAGTCTGTTGGATAACACCCAATGGGCTCACGTCCAGTCCAAGTATAATCCAGCGGACATGGCTTCTCGTGGGACTACTTCAGCTACATTACTTAATAGTGATCTTTGGAAAACAGGCCCAAGCTGGTTAAGAAACAAACTAGTGGAATATAGAAGGCCTAGTGCAATACTAACCAGCGAGGAGAAAAGAACTGTGAAAGTCCATGCGGTTAGTCTGGATTCGGATTTTGATAACGTTTGGATATCAAGGTTTTCATCACTGAGAAAGCTTGTGAGGGTTGTCGCGTATTGTAAGAGGTTCTTGCAATCAACAAAGCGCCGCAAAGCTAATATTAAAATGACAACTTACCTGTCAGTTGCAGAAATCCGGGAGGCCTTAGATATTTGTATTAGGCAAAGTCAACAACAACATTTTCAGTCTGAAATAGTAGCCCTAAAAAATAAAAAACAATTAGATAAAAACAGTTCATTATTTAAACTAAATATTTTCATTGATAAAAACGATATATTGCGCGTTGGGGGCCGGCTTAGTCACTCTCAACTTCCCGATGATACAAAGCACCCAGTTGTTATTTCTCATGAATCAAGTTTGGCTAAGTTGGTTATAGCCGATGCTCATGAAAGGACCTTTCATGGAGGACAACAACTAATGCTTAATTTTGTACGCACGAGGTATTGGATCAGTCGAGTAAAAAATATTGTTCGAGCACACATACGCAATTGTGTTCCATGTGTAAGATATGCTGCTACCACGAAACAACAGTTAATGGGTGAGCTTCCAGCTTGTAGGGTTACACCAAGCAAACCCTTTTTTAACTCCGGGGTTGACTATGCGGGGCCCATTAACATGAGGGTTTCCAAGGGTCGCGGACAACGGTCATACAAGGGCTATATTTGTTTGTTCGTCTGTATGGCCACACGCGCCGTACATATCGAGCCCGTTTCAGATTTAACATCGGAGGGTTTCTTGGCAGCTTTTAAACGATTTGTCTCCAGACGTGGACATTGCCGTCACATTTGGAGTGACAATGGCACCAATTTTGTGGGTGCTGCCAGGGAATTACAAAGGCTTTTTGATCAGGAAAAGTCATTGTTTAAAGACATTGCAGCTGCTCTCGCCAACTCTCAAACCGAATGGCACTTCATCCCTCCCCACGCTCCCAATTTTGGCGGACTGTGGGAAGGAGGGATAAAAAGTGTAAAGTACCATCTTAAACGGGTCGTCGGCGATTCCACACTTACGTTTGAGGAGATGTCTACAGTGCTCTCACAAATTGAGGCTTGTTTAAATTCTAGACCCCTGTCTCAAGGCAGTAGTGATCTGGAAGATCCTGCTCCTTTAACTCCTGGTCATTTCTTGGTAGGTCAACCGATTGTGGTAACACCTGACGACAATTATGAGCATGCTACAGTATCAACTTTACGCAGATGGCAATTAGTACAACGTATGGTGCAGAATTTCTGGCGTAGGTGGAAGCAGGAATATTTAACTAACTTCTTCCAAAGACACAAATGGGCTACTCGGATTCCTGATTTTAAAGTAGGAGATATAGTTTTAATAAAAGATGATAACTTACCTCCAGCAAAATGGTTGTATGGTAGGATCACTGAATTGCATCCGGGCAAAGACAATTTGACGCGCGTAGTCGCTGTACGTTGTAAAGGTACTATTACTAAACGTCCAGCTTCAAAATTATGTTTACTGCCTGTCACTGAATAGGCAGTTTGTGCACTTTCATACCAAGTAGTAACTTACCTTTTTATGTGTTAGTTTAAGGTTATTTTTTTGTTTTTTGGTTAATATCAAGTTTATACGCTTGTTATTATATATTTGTTATTTGTCTGCTTAGAGTTTAAAATAAGTGTCAATGTACACTCCCAGACTATACTTTTTATTTTTTGTATTTGCTTATTACATTTTGTTTAACTATAACCTATCAAAACAATGTAAAGAAATATAAATTTGTAATTGCACCGTCCACTATTTAATATGTTTTAACCATACAGTCCATTGTTCTTGTTTTTATATGCTGAGTTTGCTTATGGTGGGCGGTACTAAAAGGATATTATTCCTTTTGGTGGGCGGTATGTTCACATCTTGGTCGAATAAGTTTTATATTGTTATCAATAGATGGCGTTGCGAGCGATTTAGATCGCACCATCATTTGGTTACACATCGGGGTATATAAACCTTTGTTATTTATTATTAAATTGACTCGCTCTGAGGTACTGGAGTTTTATTTAAACGGGTATCACTGGGCTTTGGGGTACCTTGTGCCGATATTGTACACTGAATGAACGCCTTCTTTTACGCGTGGAAACCCTCACGGGCAGTCACCCCACCGGGGTGGTGTGTCGGAATCGGATCACTCTGCGTCTGAGATAGGATCTGGGAACTGCTGTTTTTAAGCGATCCGGACCCCTCCTGGCAAACTCCCTCACTGACGCGGGCACCTGTTAGTGCGTCTCTGTTAGTAAACTCTCTAATTAGGCGACGTTTTTTTTTATTTTATTTTATTGAATAGTGGGCAAACGAGCTGACGTATCACCTGACGGTAAGTGATTACCGCAGCCCATGGACACCCGCAACACCCAAGGCGTCACAAGTGCGTTGCCGACCTTTGGGGACTAGGGAGAGAGATGGGGGAAGGAGTTGGGGTCTCCGGTACCCTTACTCACTCGGTGAAACATAGCGTAGGCGCTGTTTCACACCGGTCTTCTGTAAGACCGTGGTATCACTCCGGTCGAGTCGGCTCCTGAATGCTGAAGCGTGCCTCTCCCACGGTGACATGATTAACTCACGTTCACTTCAGTGTACTGATACTTCGTACGATATCGGTAACTCCGGTTCTCTGGCGAATTATTTCATTTAGAATTCTTTTCATTAGTGAAACACCTAGCATCGCACGCTGAGTGGCTTTGAACTCGTGGACCAGTCCAACGGTGATTGTCCACGTCTCGGCTTTGTATGTTATTACATGTAAAACACATTGGTCTTTTTGTACTTTAACTTTCTTCAATCGCAAACGCCTCTATTCTCTTATATAATTTAATTTTCACTACGTGACTTAATCCTATGTCTGTACATTTAATTAGTTTTTTTAATAACATTAACGTTTGTAGAAAATCAACTTGGCTAAGTCAATAACTGTAGGGGTTGGCACTGATTTTATTTAAAAAGCTTTTTTCTGCTTGAGATCATGTGTTTAGTTCTTCCAGCAATAAATTCAAAGGTTTTTATTTTAGCATTGATAGTTATAGGATTAATGTTATGAATACAATTCGACGATACAATACGATTTCACATGTCGACTAGAAAGTGATCTTTAAATTTATTTAGTGATTGAGATTCTGTGGAAATAAAGGTTTCTATGTACAAAACATCTAATTAAAAGTAAGCAAGTAACAGAAGAAACTAAGCACTTCTTATCTACCAATCAATATTAATACCTTCCTGAGCATGTCCAAATAATTCACGTCCTTTACTAGTACTTTCGTACAATTTTATTCTCTTGTAACTCAGCATTCAATTAACTTAATAGGCACATGCCAGTCACAGTTGTTAGCCAATTAACTAATGAAGTACCGAAGAGGATCTGCCGACGTAATTCTATGACGTCATCTGACAATAAAAAGGGATTTAAAGTGGAACACAGAATTCTATTAGTGCAAGCGAATTCAGAAATGGAAATGCATTGTGTTGGTCTGGTGTTGACGTGATTGAGTGTTTTATGCAGCGTGTATTAATATGTATGTTTGTAGTAGTTTTGTTTTATAAATCAGTATTATGTTCAAAATATAGGTTGATTTTTAGGTACGTAACTTTTCTTTTAAGTGAAATTGTACGGTACTAACGTCATTTATATACTAATTAAAAAGTATCAACTTCTGTTTGAAGCCTGCTTTTATTACACAATAAATAATGTAAGCTTTAAAAATAGTTTTTATTATATACGTCAATGGCAGTTATTAAAAACTTGTAAACGTATTTTTTTTACCGATTAAATTTAAAGTACATATAAATATTATTGCAATTAAATCCATACTAATGTTATAAATTTTAAAGTGTTTCTGTCGGTCTATTTGTCTTTCAAGTCTAAATCGTTGAATAGATTTCAATAAATTCTGATATTGAAATAAAATGGACCAGGGAGAAGGACATGGACGACGAAGAACTAGTTTTTGTTACGATAACTGAGCTGTGAACAAAAATTAGTTTTATATACAACTTGCTGAACCCCTAAGGTCGAAACTAGTCTAAAAAAGTAGCCTAAGTTACTCCTTAATAATCAGCTAAAATCGGTCCAGCCGTTCCAGAGATTAGTTAGAACAACCAGACAGACAGACAAAAATTGTATGAAACATATTTTGGAATATGTACCGTGTATACTTACATATGCATTTAGTAAAAAGCGGTTATTTAAATATTACAGACAGATATTCCAATTTTATTTATTTTTGTAGATAACTAAGTTACTAAATATATACATGACCAACGTAAGCTCCAAACAATAAAAGTGGTTACAGATTAAACTCAGAAAGATGAGCCCTCAATTAAAAATAAAAAGGGTTCTAACTTGATTTTCAAAATGCGAAATATACAAAATCAAATATTCCCCCATTTGTCTCTGCGGTATGGCTTGTAACAAGGAATGTCCCCTCAGAAGTGCAACTACCGATGCTTAATGAACGCTGTTGTCATCGAACGAATGGTAGAGATGTGCATTAATCAGTCGATTTGGAAGTCGATAAATCATTTGAAAAGTTTTAATTCAATAGATTTAGCGACCATCAACCCAGAGGGACAGGTCTTTGGGAGTTTGAATTTTGGAGGACAAAGCTTGTAATTTCATAGGAAAATATTTTGGTGTAACAAATAATAATAAAAACAATAATGGCGAACTGAACGAAAAGTAAGTGTTCAACTAAATTGTTTCTAGTTTTATCCTTAGACAACCACGATCAATCTGTTGGTTGATCAAAACAAATCAAATGGACTACGATATTGGGTTCATAATATAAGTTGAAACATGCTAAATGACAGAAGATTTATAGAGATACGATGGATTAAAGCGCTGACACTGTTTTCAAAACTGACTGGTTGAACTAGTAGCTGACCCCATTAACTTGGGATTACTAAAGGCTAGAAAAAAGAAAAAAAAAAGTTAAAGAGCGTCAATCATCGTGTCTAAGGTACTAAGGGTACATGAAGTATTTTTAAAACTATGTAACAAATAAATCATTATTATTAACATACTTCCTGATTACGTGAACGTTGATTTTATAAAAAAAAATACTTGAGAGGTGTCAAGGGACACCCGGATGGAACGAAGTTCGAAATAGAAAGACGATACAAATATTACATTTACTTCAATATTTTACGTAATTTCTAGTTTTATGATATATGTGTACACAATAATATTAATAATAATAATAATGATAATGATGATAATGGTGAAAATGATGAAGATGATGAAAATGATGAAAATGATGAAAGTGATGAAGATGATGAATTGATGAAAATGATGAAAATGATGAAAATGATGAAGATGATGAAAATTGTGAAAATGATGAAAGTGATGAAAATGATGAAAATGATGAAAACGATGAAGATGATGAAAATGATGAAAGTGATGAAAATGATGAAGATGATGAAAATGATGAAAGTGATGAAAATGATGAATTGATGAAAATGATGAAATGATGATTATGATAATAGTGATGATAATGATGATATGTATATATAAAAGTTCGAAATCTTATCTATCTATTATATATATATATATATAATATAATATAATATATAGTATCTGGGTTGCTTCAAGCAATGAAAAATAAACTAAAAATGCTGACAGAAAGATTTTATAGTAAACTTGAGAGGTGTCAAGGGACACCCGGATGGAACGAAGTTTGAAATAGAAAGACGATACAAATATTATATTTACTTCAATATTTTACGTAATTTCTAGTTTTATGATATATGTGTATGTGTACACAATAATATTAATAATAATAATAATGATAATGATGATAATGGTGAAAATGAAGATGATGAAAATGATGAAAATGATGAAAGTGATGAAGATGATGAATTGATGAAAATGATGAAAATGATGAAAATGATGAAAGTGATGAAGATGATGAAAATGATGAAAGTGATGAAAGTGATGAAAGTGATGAAAATGATGAAAATGATGAAAATGATGAAGGTGATGAAAATGGTGAAAATGATGAAATTGATGAAATTGATGAAAATGATGAAAATGATGAAGATGATGAAAATGATGAAAATGATGAAAGTGATGAAGATGATGAATTGATGAAAATGATGAAGATGATGAAAATGATGAAAGTGATGAAAATGATGAAAATGATAAAACGATGAAGATGATGAAAATGATGAAAGTGATGAAAATGATGATAATGATGATATGTATATATAAAAGTTCGAAATCTTATCTATCTATTATATATATTTATATATAATATATATACATATATATATATATATAGTATATATATAGATATATACAGTAATTTTTTTTGCGTTTTTTTTTGCTAAACCTATTCAGTATCATGGTCTGATTGCAACCCTCAAGTTTTCGGTAGTAGTCTTTTTACACCCTGTATATGTATAGTATCTGGGTTGCTTCAAGCAATGAAAAATAAACTAATAACAAATAAAATTTAAAATAGCAAAAAGTGTCGTGACAACAAAAAGTGTCGTGACAACAAATTATGTCGCGACAATTTCCGTCTAGCCCCCTTCGTTTTTTCGTTCATATCGCGCGATAAGGAACTTCGTTCCAATAACAAATAAAATTTAAAATAGCAAAAAGTGTCGTGACAACAAAAAGTGTCGTGATAACAAATTATGTCGCGACAATTTCCGTCTAGCCCCCTTCGTTTTTTCGTTCATATCGCGAGATAAGGAACTTCGTTCCAAAAGTTAGGGTTGGGTCACCCTTATCATTTAGGGGTGTGAAAAGAAGATGTTGCCCGATTCTCAGACCTACCCGATATGCACACAAAATTTCATAAAATTTGATACAGCTGTTTCACACACGAGAATTTTGTACATCAGATATTGTTAAAATTATATCAATTTTACCCATTACTCATTAAATAATTTGAAATCTTTTATCTTATCGATAAAATTCCATAGCACGTCACTTTACAGGGAACTACTCAAACGATTCGCGAGACTCACTATATGAGACTGCTTAATAACTGTCACAGAGAGTGTTCTACCACAATTCAAACGTGACCTGGCTGCTTGTTTGGTTCATCGCATGCTCGTTATATAACACATATGACTTTAACACGTATAATTCCCTCTGCTGCTATTAGAACTGTTAAGGAATTAAGCTATGAATGTTCATAATAATATAAGTAAGGCATGCCACTTCTGCTTTTTAACATTATTACGTACTAGCTGACCCACGCAACCTCGTTTGCGTCTTATATTAGTTTTTTCCACGGAACGACTGGCATCGGACAGTATTGCCCGTAGCGTGAAAATTTTCCCCCGTTTTTGAAACATTCTTCATTGGTGCTCCGCTCCCATTAGTAGTATCGTGATGATATATAGCCTATAGCCTTCCTCGATAAATGGACTATCCAACACTGAAAGAGTTTTTTAAATCGGACCAACAACCAAACAAACTCTTCATCTTTATTATATTAGTATAGATTAATAATATTCCGACAGCCTTGTTTACGAGGTTAGCGAGTTACTAGCGAGGTTTTTGGTTCGATTACCGGGCCGGTGTTGCTGAGTTTTACTTACCAGAAATTCTTAATAGCACCTCGGAGTATGGAAGTTTTTGCAGTGTTTCACATCAGGGTCTTGGAGATCACTTTAAGCCATGGGCCCCAGTTGTCATCAACATCTATGGCAATCGTTATTGACAGCTAGTTCAACATACGAATTCAGTTCGCCCTTGGGATTGCTGAGGTCCGATGCCAGTCGTACCGTGGAAAAACTAATATTCTGGTTGAACTAGTACATCCCCAAATAATAATAATGGCTAAGAAGATGAAGGTGATTAATTATATTTCGTTTATTTTTGCCGATAATTCACTTACCATGACGCGTTTGATGCACGTGCCAGTAAAACCAACATAATTAAGAAAGCATGCCGAAAATTACAGTATTTTTGCACTATGCACAACTTCGTCCATATAGTTATATATTTCAATTATAGTTATAAAGAATAAACCAAAATCTGCTTTATCTATCCTACTGTGTTATGATTCATAATTTTTAGATATAGAAAAAAGTATGACATTAGACTCAGCAGTCAAGATTATTACCTAATAGGCCAGGATGATGCTGCTTTCTATATAAGATTATACAAAAAATATTCATTCCCTTTATTTTTCTTCCATATTTTATCCTCACTCGGTTTCACTTATTCAGGTAAAGATTTGTTCATTATATATTCATTAGCGAAGGGGAGCTCCAGTTGCCGTCTCTACGAAATTCATACACGCCTATTTATCACTTTCGGATAAATGAGCATTTGGGTGCTTCGTAGTTCGCTGGTTACCCTCCCTATTATAGTATAGGAGCTAGTTTTTTTTTATTTTATGTCTAAGAGTAACAAAACTATGTTGGTGAAGTCTAGACCTCTTATTTCTTCTAATATAATAAATATGTAATTAGGTAGCAAAATTAATTAATTTATATCTTTATTGTTTACTTATGACCCATAACAACAGATGTTGATGATCTTGTTACAAATAGGCAGACGGAACAAACGCTCACAACGACTTCTTCGAGACAACCTAATCACAGATAACTGGTAGTTTTTTTTAATTAGGTTAACTATCTTAAAAAAATGTCTTTACTTACAGCCCTAAGTATACCAATAGTATAAACCGATATCATGATCAGGACGTACAATTTTTAAAGAGAAATGTAACAGGAAATATTGTAATTGTAGATTAAATAACAAATTTGTGCGCACTGTTAGGCAAATAAAATGCAGTATTATTTACTTTTCTTTTTATCTAAAGTCAAACTTGTAAATTAAAAATACATTTGTTTGTTGAATATTCTTTGACACAGGCTCCCTGCCTATAATGTAGAGCACAACATCAATCAGTATGTGGTGTGCGCTTCACCTCATCAGTCTACGGACCCCGATTTGGATCTAGCTGCAGACGTCCGGATATTGCATATTACTGCTTTCCATATATTAGACTAGATTTAATTTACAACTTGACTCGTATTGATACAAATTCTCGTAATAAATTTTATGTACTTTTTCTAATTAAAAGGTGCATTTAATTTTTTGCATTTTATTATTTAAAGTTCTGCAAAAGAGACTCTACTCTGCCTGGTGCAAATCATAAGCAGAATCCAAGAATAGTGGTCACCATACTCATTGCAAATGCAGACAATGCAACAATGCAGCGTGGTGACTATGGCGCCCTACTGAGATGTTTCTGCATTATTGGACCTCCGGTCTTGCACTCTTGGTGAGAAACACTTAGTTATGAAGAAGATTGTCTTTGAGTGTACCCCCTGGTACTTTCAACCTTCTCTTGAAATGTCACTTCTCAGGAGGTGACTCATCTAGCCGTTAGACACTCACTATGTTCTTCCTAGCCTTTATTATTCCCAATATTATTTAGGTTGGCTACAGGTTCAATCGGTTTCGACAGAATATTAATTTTGCCACGGAGCGACTGGCATCGGCCCTCCGCAGTGACTGAATTCGAAGGTAGAACTGGTTGTCGGTAAATTTGAGAGCACTGACTTCCCAATAACGATTGCCATAGATGTATATGATAACCGGGACCGACTGTTTAACGTGCTTACCTTATTATTATACCTTTTTTTTTCTTATGGAATAGGGGCTGCAATCGAGCAGACGTATCTCCTGATGGTAAGCGATTACCGCTGCCAATAATATTAATAATAATAAAACACAGTGCAAGCGCTATTTCACATCGGTTTTCTCTGAGGCCGTGGTATCACTCCGGTCGAGCCGGCCCATTCAAGCCGAAGTGTGGCCTATCATTAAAAAAACTTCTCATCTCTAAAAAACATACACGATTAAAGTTATGTATATAGTCAAATAGAGACTAAAACAAAATTATGAAACAAAAAATAAAATAATTAGAAATAAAAAAAACAAAATGATTAAAGTCGATTATCGCCTCAAAAGCGATCAAATAGTAGATGATAGCTGAAAGTCATTAAGTACATACGAGACCACTTACATGTGCTACGAAAACTAATTTACCAAATATACTAGAAACTCGGTTAATAAACATTTATTAAAACCAAATGTATATTATATATTCCATATCGGAGTAGATTAGTTTTCCCTTTATTGTGGAATTTATTTAATTTCGTACTATGTTTCTCAACTAAATTAGAATGTACGAGTATAACGAAACCAGTTTTAATTAAGAGTGACTGTTATATGTGTAACTAGTTTTTGCCCTTAACTTGACCCGTGTGTAATCAGAAATCGAGATAAAAAATCTTGATTAAGAATATCTAAATACTATTTTAATCAGTGCAGCGGTTAAACCGCGAAGACAAAGTTACTTTCAAATGTATAATATTAATATGGAGTATGAAAAAAAATGTTTTGTACATCAACTATAAAATTAAAATTGGTTGTTAGGACTTAATTATGATGAAATTGAATTGTTAATTTTATGAAATGTACCATCCGAATCTTACATACAAACGACACACATATACACTTACACACATACACTTCTATACACACACACACACACACACACACACACACACACACACACACACACATACACACACACATACACACACACACACACACACACACACACACACACACACACACACACACACACACACACACACCACACACACACACACACACACACACACACACACACACACACACACCACACACACACACACATACTATCATTTTCATTGTATTATATAAGGGTATTAATTGCTTTTTTATTGTTAACCTTTGAATTGAACCTAATAAATCTAAAAATTGTATTATGGGAATAAAATTTTATTATTTATTTATTATTTTTTTCTTCTATTCTTTCGTTACTTCGATACATTTCTACAGTTCAATTGTTCTAGTAGCAAATAAGCAATCTATCTTAATTACTTTCAAGTGTAATAACCGGAAGCCTTAAACAATTTTGTTTCACAAATTCTACTAAATCTTTAAATTTGTGCATACATCGTTTCGTAAACAGCAAACATTGAATATACCTGCACCCTTTGTGTAAATAACCCAAGTGTTGGAGCGTTAATTATTATTTACGAGTGTCTCCTATACAATTCACCATTAATGTAATAAATAACTCACTTCATTAACCTCGACTTTCACCCCTTACCTTAAACAGGTAAATGTTCAAAGTACCTAAAATTGTAAAGTTCAACGACCTGCCACCGTGTTTTGATGTTCAATCATTAATCAGGATAAAAATTGTTTTGACATTTTTGCTTACATTTGCATTTATTTGATCTTAAACGTTTACAAACAACACATTTCGTGTTTTTGATTTGAGTAAAATATTTATTGAGTTTTCGTTAGTAGGTCTGCTAGTGAGAAAATGCATACCACAAACAAAACACATACACAGACACACACGAATAAACACACACTAACACATCCTACACCTAAACAATAATGACTACGTATATATTAAAGATATAATATATGCACAATAGTTAGTTTTAGGCTTAATTGAAAGCAATTGTTCGATGTGTAATGACATCAATTATTTTTATATATTTCCAAGACTTTAATATTGTTCCCTACTTTATTACTTATATTTTAGTTAACTATTCCGCGGTACAACAGCAACCGTAAAAATAGCCTTCATTACTCCTTATATTATTAGCTCTCTACCAGTAAAAGTCCCGTCAAAATCGGTCCAGCCAGCACCAATATATAGACAGACAGACGTACAGATAGACAGATGGACAGACAAACAAAATTTGTAAAAAAAATATGCTTTGGAACATGTACCGTGTATACATTCTCATCATGGGAGAGCCACGCTTTGGCATGAATGAGCCGGCTCGACCGGAGTGATACCACGGCCTCACAGAAACCGGTGTGAAACAGTGCTTGCGCTGTGTTTCAACGAGTGAGGATAACGAAGGCCCATACCCCAACACCTCTCCTCATTCCCCTCCCCATCCCCCAAAGGCCGGCAACGCACTTGTGATCCAGGGGCGGCGATAATCGATTGCCATCAGGTGTTAAGATTGCTCACTCACTATTACATAAAAAAAATATACAAGAGGTTACTCTTTAAAACTATTCCATAAAGTATTTTCCTTCACCCTTCATCAATCTCTCATTCCTAAGCGCGATTACCGAGCCTCATTGATAATTTACTAACACTTATTACGCCCCCAAGATTAAACCACTTTCGTTACGTCATTTATTTTAATTTTAATTTATTATTCCTCCCCTGTTATTAATTACGAATTGAGTGTGATTTAATGTGCTTCACAGTTTTTCGCTATTGTTAATAAGACAGCTCAAAAATTAGCAATCCTGTATGGCAGAGGGCATTGCAATGCTCCTGCCTTTAATCGTCCACTACTGAAACAAATCCGAAGAGTGACAACCTTGCCGGTCTACGGCAGTCCGGATCCATCTGCTGACAGTCATTATTGTCAAGTCGTCGGTCCATAGAACTTCACAAACATATATTTACATTTACACATAATAAAACCCCCAGACTCAGAACGACAATTTGAGCATCACAATTGTTGTGCTATGTGGGATTTGATACCTCAATACTCAGGGCAGTAGAGGACGTCGAGGTGATCGCTTAAGCCTTATATTGTTTATGTTGGTTATCGCGACAAATAGTAGCATATACAAACATCCAAACGTCCTCACAAACTTTCGCATTTATAATATTAGTAGGGTTGAAAATATATCACGCAACGTATTTGTAACTTAAGAAATACTTTAGGTTGATAGTGACTTATCATTACAGTTCTTATAGCTTGATCTCTGTTACAGATGGCTTCGTATCCGAAAGAAACTTTGAACAAGCTATTCTGTTTTAATACCTACGTACGTATACGTGCTAGTATGGTCAAAAATAAATTACAATACTGTGTAAATTTGAATTTACTACAAAATCATCAACAATCCTACTAATATTATAAACGCGAAAGTTTGTGAGTATGTAAGTGAGTATGTTTGTTGCTCTTTCACGCAAAAACTACTAATTGGATTTTGATGAAACTTTACAATAATATAGCTTATACATCGGAATAACACATAGGCTACAATTTATGAAGATACTGGCTTCACCTCGTTCCATAGGCCGCGGTTATTGTCGTACCGCAGGTAGCACCGCGAGGTTCAGCTAGTACATCATAAATGTAATAATTCACACCTGAAATGTACCTCGTAACTTCTAAAATGTCACCAGTGACAGCTGTTATAGAGATGAAGCTATTGGCTACCTATATACAAGTATATACTATCTATAGATAACCAGAGGATGGACGACCTGTTTAAGATCGCAGGGACTCGTTAGATGCAGGCCGCTACCGACCGGTCAATGTGGAAGTCAGTAGGGGAGGCCTACGTTTAGCAATGGACTTCATGCGGCTGATGATAGGTAACCAGTCCGATTGTTTTCCCTCTATCTCAAAAATAATGTGATGCTTAGATACAAACTATTGTCTTGTCCAAATAGTGTTTTTAACTAAGGCCGCAATTTAACATGCAAATAAAGTATCCCTTAAATAAATCCCGATGTAGAACAGAAGCACAAATTCTCATTGATTTTATTCTAAGTTACAGCCATTTTTTATTCCCTCAGACAACTGTCAGAAGACTCGACTTCATCATTAACACGAATGCAACCAGAAACATACTTTAACTCTTCTACGTAGAGTTTACTTTTGAATGCATTTTGTTGAGTACATCTCAGGTGTTTACGGTGAAAAGAAATGATAATGAACTCCTTTCAGTTTCCTGTATAGATGTCATCCCTTTGGAGCCTGAATACGAATGAATTGAAGCTTTTGGATTCGCTGTCCATTATTCTAGGTATTTAGTGGCTATTTATTGCTGACATAGCTTGCTCAGTGTATATTTACTAGTTTTTTTAATTGCTTCCTTATTTACATATAAGACTTTTAGTCAATGTAATTTTTTTTTAACATGACCTTTTTATTTGACATTTTTTGAGTTAATTTTGTCATTAGAACTTAAAATGTTTGTACCATTTTTTTTTAATTTTCATAAGATTTTCTACTGAAATTTTATATGACCTCCATATGACCATATGTTTTAATTACTTACACACTTTGCCCTGATGGGACATGGTACATGAGTCTATGGACTTAATGATAATTCTAATAGATTAAAGAAATAAACAAGACCAAAATAAATCAGATGATCTGAATTCAAACGTCAGACAATGTCTATTTCAGACAAAGTATTTATTTATGTGTAAGAAAATGAGAAAAGAGATACAACAAATACCAGATATATCAAGATTAAATGAACGATAATCAAACCTACATGATTCAGTCCTATGTCAATTAAACGTTCATTCTTCTTAATGACGTCATTGATCAATTGACGTTCATCAATTTGATTGCGGTTAGTGATGAACTGTCGCGAAATTCAGTCGACACATAATTATTTTTGTCAAATTTACTAGCCAAGATCGCGTGGCAATGGCGTTATGATTTTTTTTTGAGGTAGCCTTCATTACTAGGTGTTTCGACAAACGGAGTTAAGAACGTCCACAAGCCAGATGAAGCTGATTTACTCATACGTAATAAGGGTGGCAAGAGTTAATTACTTTATTACATGATAATAAACTTATATTCAGCAATTCGCTACAACCACTATACTGCATACGATCAAGCATACTATAGCAAGACCATATTGTTAGTTTATTAATTATCCTGACTGCTAAACCAGAACTTGGAACTTCGTTCAGTTCATCAGTAATTAATTGTTCATCTAAGTCAAAAATACATAAGTAGGCTTAATAACAATTTGGTAGCTGTAAAATACAGTTCCTTTTTAATGTTTTTACACAAGGGAAAAAACAATAATACGAAGTCAATTGTACAAAGTTATCTGTCGAAATCAACTGCTGAACGAAAGTCTCCCGGAGCAATAACCATTTTCGGATCACTGGTTAAAGAAAACATCTAGAATCTGCAACTTGTAAAGGATCTTCAACAGCTTTAGTCCGTATTCTTATGTCGTGGAAATGCAGACCAATGACTATATTTTAATAAGTTGAGATGCAAGAGTAATAACACTCAAAGGTATTACTTAATGAAATAACCATTCAGTTCAAACTGTACGACGAATCTAATTAGCAGTTTTATCGTTTTAAAATAGATTTGTTCTCTGAACACTACGTGACTAGCTAAGGTAAGCTAAGTCTACTTCAAAGAACTTCTACTACTCTTATTCTAAGTTGAAGTAAGTATTAAAGAACTTACCTGAGTTTAAGCCTTGCATTGTCTAGCAGAACATTTTCCAATGCACCAGAGAATTTCTTAACGAAATGTTATTCAGCAACTGTTCATTTCTAGGGAATTCTCCTATTTCTTGTTGGTTTATTTATATTTTCACAACTGGTTATTAATGAAGTTTATAGCAACTAGTCGTATACGACGAAATTAGTTTTCATTCATCATGTCATATCAAGTTAATTTTTATTTTAAATATTTCGAATATTCCACACACAACGCCATCTACCTTCAAACTAAGCAGAACTTGTATTATGATGGCTAGATTGACTGATAGAATACTTATTTTTTTTTTGTACATATATACATAGAAAAACCCGAAAATCAAATCCTCAAGCACATCAGTCGCATACGCTACCGTTGCGCCACCTGTAAAAATATACAGAGGACACAGTTGCACTAACAAGTCTAGAAACTTAGATTTTTTTCTGTTAACAGTACAACAGAACACACTGTACTGTGTGAAAATACAAACCACCAGACCCTGTCCCATATCGTAACCCCCGTAAAACAGATATAACAAGGTATACAAAATCTCTAACCAAAGCACTGAGTAACACAAATATGGCTAACACAGCACTTGGTACTCCCAACATAGAATTAAACGTACAATCCCTAACTGAAGCCCTGGTGAACAGTTACAAATCAACGTGTCCTTTGATAACCCCGAAAAACCAGGGGAAAAGTTCGTGGTGGGGGCCAGAACTTGAAAGACTACGTAAGGGACTTAGGACACTCTTCAACCAAGCTAAAAATTCCAGGTCCATAGAAGACTGGAGTAATTATAAGGCAGCACAAAAGCACTACAAGAAGCGAATCAGATTCCGTAGAACGGAATCCTGGCGTAACTTCTGTAGCAGTATAAACTCAACAAACCAAGCCGCAAAAATCAAAAATATCCTAACCAAGGGCGACCTCAACCTCCTAGGCTCCCTTAAAAAGGAAGACGGCACTTACACAAATACAGACGATGAAACCAGTGCAGTACTGTTGGATACACACTTCCCTGGATGTCAAATCACATCAGACAAGGAATGGAACGACAAAAAATACAGCACACCAACAACCCAAGAATGGGAAGTCGCATACAATGTAGCAACCGAGGATAAAGTCAGATGGGCGCTAAAGAGTTTTGAACCCTTCAAATCCTCGGGACTGGATGAAATTTTCCCAGCTCTACTACAGTGGCATCCCGAAGAGGTAATTAAACATCTAACACCTATCTACAGGGCATGTATAGCTTATAAATACATCCCAAAACTGTGGAGAGAGGCAAAAGTAGTCTTCCTACCAAAACCGGGTAGAGAGGACTACACATTAGCCAAATCATTCAGGCCCATCAGTCTCACATCTTTTCTCCTGAAAACTTTGGAAAGACTAGTGGACAGACACCTACGGGATGGCGTTCTCAAGAATACTACACTACATCCCCAACAACACGCCTATAGAAAAGGCAGATCAACAGAGTCGGCCCTTCATACGGTAGTGCAGAAGATTGAGTCGGCTTTTGCAAACAAACAGTCAACAATGGCGGCCTTCATAGACATAGAAGGTGCCTTCGATAAAACTATACACAACAGCATAAATCGCGCCCTTCAGAAATTGAATGCCGAGCCAGTCATCACAGAATGGATCACTGAGCTGGTCAGTAAAAGGACGGTTCAGACAGCGGTGAATAATACTATAAGAGCAAAGGTAGTTAGAGGATGCCCACAAGGTGGCGTCCTATCACCGCTTCTATGGAACATAGTAGTAGATAGCCTCATTAAGAAACTAAATGATCGAGGATACACTACTATCGGTTATGCGGATGACCTAACAATTCTGATAAGCGGGAACGCGGAAAATGTGTTGAGCGAGATCATGCGTTCAGCTTTTCAAATTGTAGAAGAATGGTGTGGCGAACAGAAACTGTCAGTAAATCCGAAAAAAACAGAACTCATCCTCTTCACCAACAAAAGGAAGTTACCAGAACTAAAGTTACCAAAATTATTTAACACCAATCTCTCCCTGTCAATTTAAGTAAAATATCTGGGCGTTATTCTTGACAACAAATTAAACTGGGCGAGTCACATCGAAACAAAAACAAGAAAGGCCTGTATAATTTTTAACCAGTGTAGACGACTAGTTGGTAAAAGATGGGGTCTAAACCCAAAGATCACACTTTGGTTATACACTGCAGTTATCAGACCCTCCATCACCTATGGATCAGTTGTATGGTGGCCCAGAACTCAACTATCCACAGCTAAAATGAAACTCCAGAGTCTACAACGTTTGGCCACAGTAGCAACTACTGGATGTATGAAAACTACTCCATCGGCCGCATTAGAGTATCTCTTGAACTTGAGACCTCTAGATCTGGTCATACAACAGGAAGCGATAGCAGCTGCCCTAAGACTAAGATCAAACGGACTGTGGAAGATAAACACAGAAACAACACACTCGAAAGCTCTGCAGGGGATCCTAAAGGAAATTCCACTCCTCGAGGCACCCATGGACAGAACCTCATGCCAACATGTCTTCGATCGAAGCTATAATATCCAACTATCCGCAGAAACAAAAGATAACTCTGGCGTCGGCGAAGTTAGGATATATACAGACGGCTCCAAAACACAAAAGGGTACCGGAGCTGGCGTATTCTCGAATGACTTAAATATCAAGATATCAACCACCCTAGACAAGCTAAACACAATCTTCCAAGCAGAATGTGTTGGCATAATCAAAGCAGCACAAGCAGTTGCAGCCAGAGATGTGAGAGACTTAAACATCAGAATTGTCTCCGACAGTGCATCCGTACTTCAAGCGCTGCTAAACAACAAGATGACCTCGGCCCTCATCAAGGAGTGTCATGACAACCTCCAGTCCATTGCAACTACAAATAAAATTACCTTACAATGGATAAAAGGCCATAGTAACTCAATAGGTAACGACGCTGCAGACGAACTGGCTAAAAGGGGATCGGAAACGATAGTGTGTGGACCGGAACCACTACTGCCCCTGCCCCAAAGCCAAACAAAAACATGGCTACGCGTCTATACCGAAAGAAAACACAAAACACTATGGAAAACCACTGAAGGATGCAGGCAAACAAAAAGTGCAGTTCCGGTAGCACCTAAAAGACTTGCCCGCAATCTGATCAGACTAAAAAGGGACGATCTCAGGAAGATCACGGGTGTCCTGACAGGGCATTGTCCCCTGAACAAGCACCTATTCACTATAGGTGTAACAGACAGCCCTCTGTGCAGGGGATGCATGGAGGCAGAAGAAACGCCGCAGCATGTTCTCACAGAATGTAGAAGTGTGGCAGACCAACGGGCGGACATCCTCCAATCGACATCACTCCAGGAAGCATGCAGTAACCTGAAAAGGCTGCTCAGCTTCTGGGACGAACTGGGTTGGCTGGAGTAGGGAGATGACAAACTCACGTACAACGGCCCAATCAAGAGGCTAAGTGCGGAAAGGGCCCAGTAAAAAAACAAACAAACACACTGTACTGTCAGACGGAAAATTTAATTTATTATAAAACTCTGGAGAAATAAACTTGAATTATTCTCGCGGTGAGTCAGTTTAGACGTTACAAAACATGGCTGCTTTGAGGGCGATCTTTTTATTTGTTCTTTGGTGTTTGAGGTGATGACTCGTGTTGTTCTTGTTGGTAGAGATACTTTTTTTTAACTTTCTTTTTTCAAAATAATAATTGTGAAAGTTAAACTTAAATTAGTTTAAATTATCGTTGTTTGTGTTTTGTGGTAAATGTCGCTAATATGTGGTAAATGTCGCTAATATGTGGTAAATGTCGCTACCATGTGGTAAATGTCGCTAATATGTGGTAAATGTCACTAATATGTGGTAAATTTCGTACAATTACTACTTTCATTATGTCAACTATTTTAAAATTATGTATTGTATCATTGTTTATTAACCTCAATAAATAATAAAAAAAAATGTGTGGTTAGTGATTCCAACTGCTAAGCCAGAGGCTGTCACTTTGATTCTCCTTCTTCTTCATGTGCCTCTTCAATTTCGAAGGTAGGTCGTGAGCTTCCTGTTCAATGGAGGTGATACCGGTCCACTCCCTGATATTTCGAAGTCACGTGTTTTCCTTCATCTAGTGTGTCTTTTCTCCTTTACCTTGCATATCATTATTAGTTAAAGCAGCTTTTGATTCTCACACGAGTAATATAATTGTGTGATGATGGGATCCGTAACTGGGTGTAATTTATCGATAAAGTATACTATATATTTAGAAATATTTAAGTATGTTTGTCAGTAGTTACGTTACCATAATATATACTCTTGTCTAGTTAGAGATTAGACAACCGTTTGTAAGATATGTGTGAAATTTTATTATTATTTTGGTTATTAGTTTGAAGCATCTATGTACGGCAAGAAATACATCTAGAAAATATGAAGAAGAAGCGCTAAAGCTCCGTATATAGATATCATCCATCTGAACTTACTTGACGATAATAGTGAAATCCTAAACAGTAGTCTATTGAATAGGCTTAAATGAAGGAATTCTAAATCACAATGTCACTTGTGATGAAAAGTGTATGTTGTATGACAATCGAGACCGTCCGCTCCGTTTGGACACGGGGGAGTTAACCAAACAATGTCCTAAACTCAAATTGTGTCACGACTTTTCGGCTTTTTGAGAACGGGTACAAATACTGCAAAGGTACTCTGTGAACAATGGATAAGAAAATTGGATAAGATATATTTTATTCGTAACAAAAATGTATTTTGATGCTAAAAAGAGGTGCAAGGCAGATTTGATAGTCTATATGCATTTGCTACATAAAATGCACGTTTGTAAATTAACACAAGTATACTATACTGTATACTGAAACGTAACTAATGTTAACATATAATTTCCATACATTTGAAATTACTATATTAATTGATTAACATACCAACAAAAAATTCAACACATGAAAGCACAAAGCAGTTCACCATTCGCACAGGATATCTAATTGCCCCAAATATAATTCGCACGCAATTTTTCATTTGTATACAAATGTCGCCATATAAATAACGGTAGGGCCGGTTGCCCACCGGACGTAACATGTCGTCTCACGTCAACACTGCATTAGGGGACCACAAACCCCTCGGTATTACGTTTCATTCGGTTTTTTTGTTTACATCATTAAATTGCACAATGGACATGCTTTTCGCAAACAGGTTTCATTTTTGTTTTCACGCTTAATTTGTTCATTTAACTCTAAACATTTTGTTATAGGAGAGTTACAAAAGGTCTAGCTATATATCCATATTCGAATTATGTGATTATGTTACTCCTTACAACATCCTCTGGACTGCCTCGGTAGCGTAGTGGTAGCGAATGCGACTGTTGTGCACGGGGTCTCGGGTTCAAATCCTGGGTCGGACCAAGTGTTTGTGTGATCTACAAATATTTGTTTCGGAGTTTGGGTGTTTTGCTATGTATAATATGTATGTATTTACAAAAAAAGTATCTATGTATTCATATCAGTTGTCTAATACCCATTACACAAGCTCTGCTTAGCTTGGGACTAGATGGCGTTGTGTGTTAGATGTCCGAAATATTTATTATTATTATTATTATCCGCTATCTGCCAGTAAAAGTTATCCTAAAATCCGCGTGACCGACCAGGCATGATCACCTCGCCTGGTAGGAGGATCCTCCCTTTGTGTTGGAGGAACATAACACCCGTTTCCCTGCACTTTTTTTATAATATTACTATAAATAGTGTTTCAAATGTCAACGACGTGTATGTTACAACAAAATAGATGAAAATATTGATTTGCAGACAGACCTATTCATATTCGAGACGAGGTACTGTATAAATATGAATGTGTCCTCATTACCATGTACACAATACTACAGCGCATTTACGTAAACATTTAATTTAATATCGCATGAACTAAACCCGAAAACAATAGTCAATAAACATCTATATGACAGACAAACGCAGGTAACTCTTGAAAGGGGAAACGAAGATATGACAACCTTTATTTGGTCGAAACTCGCTTTTATATCGAAAGCTATAAGGTTGATATTATCTTTTGCGAAGAGCAAGGTACCACAATGTTTGTTTAAAGTAGCGTAAGCCGCTTTTGATTTGTGGGCAAGAATGACATAGTCTTGTTTATGATTTCCTCAGAAAATAAAAGTATGTTTTCTACTGCGGAGTATAAAGCATTTTAAGTTTGTGTTTTATTTATGATAGTCTGGCCACCTGCTCTTTGAGTTATGATATTAATGATTGTTTTTATGTGCAAATAAATGTAATTTTATTTGAGAATCAATGAACTGACTTTTATTAGTTAAGGTGGTAGGACAAATTGATGTGAAAAGCAAGAAGATAAACACTTTTGATAGCATGATGTAATGTAAAAGTAGTAAGTACTGGTATTATAGGTATACAAAGTTCAAACTAAAACGTGATCAGATATCATCATTTCTTTGTCTTGGAGAATGCAACTGTTTTTGTTTTGTTTGTTCGAAAATTCCTTCGGATACCACTAACTGGTAGTTATGTCAGACCCGAACCGACTAAAAACCGCACACCGTCTCGGGTACTAGACAGACTAGGGTAGAACAATAGCAGTACTAGTAGAAGCCGGGGAACCAGGTGCATCCTCGAAAAGAAATCCCTGGAACCCTGATGTACTTCGGGCCACCTACGGTTCGTAGATGGCCCTCTGTCACCCTCAGGCTTCCGATTATGGAGGACGGAGATCATTTTGCGATCTCTGGCGCCTGATTCGTCTGCGGCACCTGACCCGTTCCCAGGCTTGGCGGACAGGGAGAGTTCTAAACCTCTTCTGGTACTGCTCCGCTACCTCCTTTGCATAACTTGTTTGCGGAAAGAGACGGCAGAGTTCCACGCGCTCTCGCTTCGCAACATGGCCGCAATCATGTTACTGAGCGAGAAAATCCCCACTCCGATGGCCGCCACGAGATTACGCCACGGCTCGACCCACGCCGGAAATTCTGCCAGTGTGTAGAGCACTGTTTCCACGGTCTGATCATAGCAGTTGTGGCACTCAGGCGTTGGCTCTTTGTGAATCAGACACAGTTGATCTCTGAAACATAATTTACCAGTGATCACCTGCGTCAGCCGGTATGAGAGGCTCCCGTGATGCCTCTCGAGCCAATCCTCCATAACGGGTCTTACCGCCGCAATAACGGCGTGCCCAGCGCTCGGTTGCCCAAGTTGTTCCTTCGATTCCTCCACGAGGACCTGGTGGAGTTGGGGTTTCTGATCTTAGATTTCTCGAGTCTCAGAACTCCAACCTAACTCCCGCGCCTCCTTGCGCCACTGATAAAGAGCCGCAAGGGCTATAGCCTCCAGGTCCCATGGTGGAGTTTCAGCCAGGAGACTTACCGTCTCAAAAGAGATCGTGCGGTATCCTCTAATGATACTGATGGCCAGCACCCGTTGCGGTCACCGCAATAGCGCGATGGTACAGACCTTCAGGGCCTCCACCCACACTGCGGCCTCATAAAGGGCCATTGACCACACAACCCCCTTGTAGAGAATCAACTAGTCTCTTAGATTAACTAATAAATTAAACCCACTCGAATTATTTTATCATTCATTTGTTTGAAATCTCGTGGAAATGAATATTAGAGATAAAAGTTCATAAATCTATGGGTACAAAAATTTTGATGATAGAATATAAAATATTTGACGTTTACCGACACGAAAATCATGTAAGACTTGACAGGTTAACATACAATGTATATTTAAATATCTGGCACAATATTACATTTCCAAATAATTGTAATAAAATTCATATTCAACAATTTTTGAGCTAGTCAAGTATGTAAAACTCATTTCAAAACATTTCAATGGGTTCATTATAATTCAATTTTCTATTCCGTGGATTTGAATCTTACACCCAGCGTCACCATAGTGGGTTTTCAGACATCGTTAAATATGAAACAACCCTTTCAAATCGACCATTGGCTAAATCAAGTCTAATAAAAAACTTTGCACTTAAGCATCTTACTTTTACAAATAATCACAAAGCAGCCATGAGGACTGCCCACAAAATTTAAAACTCAAAACTATAACAGTTGTTTAAGCTCACCCGAAATGAACCTCTTTGCTCTTTAAATAAAACGCGCAATAAAAAGAAGTAAAAATAAACACTTCTTAAATTGCTCAAGTACAACTATTATCTGTAAAACATGGCATGAAAAATTAATTGCTTTATCGAAAACAGTTATGAAATTACGATTTAGTAAAAGGTGAATTGGGCGGGGTTGCTTCGGTAATCGGCGGCCATAATTGAAGCGGAAACCTGTTCAAAAACTTTTCCTAATTGACTTGATTAAGGAAATCCAAATAAATGTAATGACTTGAATAACTGTGTGAAACTGGGTCATGTTGTTGAGTCGATTGGTGTCGTAACGATCAAACAATTAATAGTTGTATCGACTGGTTGAATTAGTGGTCAGTTGTGCGTGTTAGCCTTGTGAGGACAAATGGAGCTCTTACAATAGTAGATTAAATTTATTGTGAGTTCACAGTATTCGAAGCTTATTATAATATGGGTTTAATCAATAGTAAAAGTAGATATATGAGATTTCTCAGTCAGCAAAGTATATTTATGCGCATTATAAATATTTAATGAAATTGTATATATTTGGAACTGTGGGGGAACGGATATCATGTTCCACCCAACACAAAGGGAGGATCCTCCGACCAGGCGAGGTGATCATGCCTGGCGGGCTACTGCCCAACAGTTGATGTTGGGATGTTGTATATATGATAATCGGCGCGCGAACTTTATTTGCGCGATTCAGGATTGGTAGTTACTCCGTGTAGTGTAGTTTTGTAGGTACAGTGCGTTACTTCGTAGTTCAGTGTATCTTCGGTAGATGGCGCTGTATGTGGAGGTCGCCACATCACTCCCCTCCAAGACTGTAGGTCGATATATGTTGAGTCAGCTGTCTGTGCTCTGATGCGGAGCTTACCAGTGCCAGGAGTGAGTAGTTCCAGTGAATCGGAACTGAATGCCGCAAGTTCCAGTGAGTCGGAACTGAATGCCGCTAGTCCCAGTGAGTCGGGACTGAAGTCCGCTGATCCCAGTGAGTCGGGATCGCATGCGGTGCGCGGTGCTGCGGTGAGGTCCCCAGTGAGTCGGGGCGGTTGCTGCGTAGTGGCTGGCTGCTGCGTAGACGGGAGAGATGTGCTCTGCTTACATGGACCGTAGGTGCAGTGTGCTGTGCCTAGACGCTGTAGAGGCCGTAGGGGTTACCAGGCTGGAGCGGTCGCGTCCTGCGTGTGGTATATCCCAGTTGAGGCCGAAGTTACTGGCTGGCTTGAGACTTGCTGTGGGAGTGAACATGATGGTGGCGCGGCTTGAAGGCTGCTTCCAATCACGTCGGGGTCACCACTTGTGGGGGAACGGATATCATGTTCCACCCAACACAAAGGGAGGATCCTCCGACCAGGCGAGGTGATCATGCCTGGCGGGCTACTGCCCAACAGTTGATGTTGGGATGTGTATATGATAATCGGCGCGGGAACTTTATTTGCGCGATTCAGGATTGGTAGTTACTCCGTGTAGTGTAGTTTTGTAGGTACAGTGCGTTACTTCGTAGTTCAGTGTATCTTCGGTAGATGGCGCTGTATGTGGAGGTCGCCACAGAACAATAAAAGTATTTTTTACAACTATACCTATCATACGTTTCAAGCGTCTACCCATGCCGTTATTCATAACATCGAGTTAAAAACGGTAAAATAAAACTACGATTGATGTATGGGATTAAATATTGAATTTAGTTTCATTATTCATTTTTAAATTGAATATATATATAAATATTCATATAAAAAATTACGTTTGTTGTGTGAGAGCCCCCTTTAATAATTATTTTATTCTGTTTTTAGTATTTATTCTTATAGCAGCAAGAGAAATACATGATCTGTGTAAAATTTATATTGTCTAGCTATCACGGTTGATGAGATGCAGCCTGGTGACAGACAAAGGGGCGAACGGACAAGTCTTAGTTGGGTCCTGATTTTTCCAATTGTATACGGAACCTTAAAAATGATTTTCTGGTAAGATTCCTAAATACTAAATTACTAATAGTATTTAGGAATCTTAGATCACAGATGCAATGAGATTAACATTGGTATTAGTGTTTTTCTTTAAACTATACGTGTGATTAATAGTAAAGAAGGAAATCGTAACAGTATAGGTCAATCCTAAAGAAACTTTTAAGCTTACTCTCTCACGTCCTAATCTTATAATTATCTTGAAAAATATAAGCAGACAGTTCGTGCAAAACCTCAGTAAGAAGGGCTGTATTTTAATGTAGTCCGAAATCCCTGTTCTGCAATTTTGCATAATAATTCTTTTTTACAAATTTACTTACTATTATAGCATCAAGAGCAAAAAGAGCCAGTCCGTCGTTCTCGGGCCGAGGGTTAAGGGTCCCGGAAATTAATTATATTACGTACGCACAACTCTCTCCGAATTCGAAGAAATCTTAGGTTGAATATACTTGTGTCAACATACTGTATAACGACTGTGAGAAAGCAATATTAAACTGGATAAAACTACTTGCTTTTTTTCATTTGTACACCAGGATCAACAGCAGTGACCCACGAACACACCGAGTTATGACACTCGGGAAGTCCCAGGAAAAAATAAAACTACTTGCTTATTTTGCAATAGAGAAACGCCTGGAGTAAATACATAAAATAGTGTAAAATACTTTAAACACGTCCACTTTATGATATACTTATACAACCACATGACATTCTCAAACACACACACAGTGACATACACACACACAACACAACACACCAACAACAATACAAGTTGAGCCATCATAATCTTCTACTTAAAGTTTTATTTTATTTCACGTAAAAACCTACTTCGTTGATAGTTATTTATGCAACTGTTGTATAATATGGGGTATTAAAACACGAATGTGGGTTTATCACACGAGGTAAAGCCGAGTTTGATAATAGTATCACATGAGTGTTTTAATTCTTAATTATGTACAGTTGCATACAATACTTTATCTACACCCATGATATGTTCCTCTATAAAAAGATCTGAAACCGTCATTTTTGTGAAGCATAAAGTAATACATTTTTGCAATACTATTATCGAACAAAAATGGTGGGATACGACATAAATTTGAATATCAGCTGAAAAAAAAAAAAAAAAATTAACTGCCTCGGTCGCGTAGTGGTAGCGTACGCGACTGCTAAGCATGAAGTCTCAGGTTCGATACACGGGTCGGACCAAACATTTGTATGATCTGCAAATATTCGTTTCGGAATTTGGGTGTTTTCTATGTATCATATGTATGTATTTACAAAAAAAGTATACAAATATTTATATCAGTTGTCAAGTACCCATAACACAAGCTCTGCTTAGCTTGGGACTAGATAGCGATGTGTGTAAAAAAAAAAAGAGAATACCTACAAACTTTTACATATATATTTTTTCTTTTCCAATCGAATGATTTAAGTGTGTTTGCCTGCAGCCTGGTAATCATAGTACAATCCCTGCTTAGTTTGGGATCCGAAGGACGTGTGTGAGATTAGTAAAGTTACTCGTATTATTAAAACAAAGAAACTTAATTGAAGAAAAATATATATAATATAATGGATTGAAGTGTATTAAGAATTTTATGTCAAAGCTGTTGGTGCATACAAACAAACCTTTTTTTGTAGCCTTTCAATACACTCAATGAAGGCTTCAAAGCGTATTTTTTCACGTTATTCTGAAGTCGATATATAAATTCCGTTCGTGTCATCAGCTTCGCTGTACAAATTCATCAAAAGAGGCTGCGCTGTCACGATCTCAAGGGGGAGGATGGGCACTGCATAAATATTTGCAAAATTTGTTTCAACGCCTCTTGGTATTGAAACTCTTTCATCTTGAACATTTCCAGCAAAATGGCGCAGCTGTTTGACTATGGGTAAAGTGAATAATATGGTTTACATTCATAATTTTGAAAGGTAAGATATCAAGTTAGAATACAAATTCTACAAAAACTCTAGTTAAAGATGACGTAACACAATCAACTCAAATAGTCTGTTCATATTCTATAAGTTTTAAGCATGTATAGAAATTTATCTAAAACATTTTATGTAGGTATTACGTTCACTTCATTTAAATACGAAGTGCATTTTATTAACTACGGTTTTCGCTGTATATACTTTTCTAACTATGTGTTATTCTGATGTATAGGCTATAATACTGTAAGCTTTCATCGGAATCCGTGATAATTTATGCGTGAAGGAGTATTAACATTTATACATCCAAAAATTGATCCTCAGAAATTTTCACATTTATAAATAAATAAATAAATATTCCGGACATCTAACATACAACGCCATCTAGTCCCAAGCTATGCAGTGCTTGTGTTATGGGTACTAGACAAATGATGTAAATACTTAAATACTTTTTTTTTGTAAATACATACATATTGTTCATAGAAAACACCCAAACTCCGAAACAAATATTAGCAGATCATACAAACATTTGGTCCGACCCAGGAATCGAACCCGAGACCTCTAGCTTAGCAGTCGCATACGCTACCACTACGCCACCGAGGCAGTCAAATATAATATTAGTAGTATAGGAGAATATTTATTCAAGTGTAATTTGTCAAAAATGTATACTTGTATGTATGTTTGACACATCACGTTCAATAGATTAGGTATAGGTAAGGTAAAAGGAGGGGTGTATTTCCATTAGGGTGCTGACTTGACTAAACAATTTGGTGCACTTCCGCAAAGTGGCATTTTGATGTATTAGGCTGCGATCATTTGCAACCACATATGTTATTGGTTATATTGGTCGTTGAGTTATGCTTAACATTTTATTTAACAATTATATTTCTTAACTAACTAACCCACGCAACCTCGTTTGCGTCTTATATTCAACATTCTTCATTGGTGCTCCGCTCCTATTAGTATTAGCGTGATGATATAGCCTATAGCCTTCCTCCATAAATGGACTATCCAACACTGAAAGAATTTGTCAAATCGGACCAGCGGTTCCTGAGATTAGCCCGTTCAAACAAACAAACAAACTCTTCAGTTTTATTATATGAGTATAGATTAAATAAAGAAATTAATATTACTATTACTTAGATACAGAATTTAAATTAAATTAAAAACGTTACGTTTTCACTTATGAGTTTTGCGAAATTTCAACAAATTTGTAGATATACAGGTTTATGCGTATTTAGGAACCTGCATGTCACTAAAACGTTTCAGAGATAAGAAATGCAAATCCTCTTACAAATACGTAGGGGGTGTTATCTCCGCACAATTTGAGGGGTTGCCTAATGCAATAACAGCCCGGAAGGGAGCAATTGTAGAGAAACTGTTTGATATGAATTATGTGACAAGCGAATATGGTGTTTAGAGTGACGTATACCGTTTATTCAGTAATATTTGACGAATATTGTATACTGAGTTTCTATTTGTTATTGTAGAGTAGGAATACGAGTATAATGGTAAAGACATCATATTTTATAGCTGAGCATTGATATAGAGAATTAGATAGAAAACGTTTTATTTGTACACCGTTTTACATATTTACAAGAGAGTATATAAGATGACCTAAATATAATGTAATGTAAAAAGAGCAGCCTTATTGCCTAAAGCAATCTCTTCCAGGCAACCTTAGGATGGATGAAATTGTATCGGAGAGACAGTAGCAGTTGACGGTGCAATTAATTTTAAAGAAGTATTTCAGTTGGTATAAATATAATCAAGCACATAAACATATATCTCCATAAATATATATATATATATATATAATTAATTGCTTCGTCAACTGCTACTGTCTCTCCGATGCAAATTCTTAAATCATTGTCTTAAAACTATTTACTGTTCTCGCATTTTTGATATTTATCGGCAATGCATGCCACAAGCGTACACCTTCAACTGTAAAGGACTGGTCACAGATTTTTGTGGAATGCAGAGGCATCTCAAATCTTCAGACGACCTTAGACATTTTTCATGTGTGTCATTAAGAAACTTGAAACGTTCTTTGAAGTAGAGGGGGATTTTAGATTAAACAAGGTGTTATAAAGGAAAACAATGATATGAGTATTCCGGCGAGAGCAAATCGGAAGCCACTTGAGCATTTGGCGTAATTCAGAGACGTGATCATATTTTCGCAGTCCAAATACAAATCGTATACAAAGCTCAAGCCTATCAAGTTGTGTGCTTCGGTGAGATCCAGATAGCTGCATAGGCATAGTCGAGAATTGGGAGAAGTACTTGTGCAAGTGCATTCCTAGTTGCAATCGGTAGAATGTTACGCAGTCTGCGCAAAGACCCAGCAGAAGTAAATATCTTTCGACTGATTTCCTGTATATGTGTACTCAGAGACAAATTATTATCTGTATGTAAATTCCTAGATTTTTGACAGTAGTACTGATCTGAAGGGCGATCCCATTGAAATGAATGTGGGGTAGTTTTATCCAGAAAAGTCTTCCCGACTGACGAACGACTATCCTGGGACTGCCAATGACACATACCTGCGTCTAAGTACGACACTAGAATTAGTTCTCACTTGCAGATCAACGTAAAATGACAGCTATCGTGTTTCGTTGGTAAGTACGAGACCGGAGGCCCAATGATGCAGAAGTATCACTAAGCAGCCAAAGTGTGGGTCACCATTAGGGAATGCAAATCTCGCGAGATTGGGGCTCAAGCGAGATCTCGCGAGTTTATGAATAACAATACTGCGAGATCTCGCCAATTTCGAGATCTCGCGAGATTAGCAGTTTGGTGTGTTTTTGCAAATAATCACAAAATTTGAATAAATTAGGAAAACAATAATAAGTATTATATGATAAACATTTCTTTTCACGATTTTTTTCACTAGACTTTATGCATCAAACTTTATTTTTTAAAAAACTTCTAGGTAGTAAACTCTGACATACGTATCTATCAAATAACAAATAAAAGAAACAACCAGTCTTCTCTTCTAATATCAAACAAAAATCTTTTAGTAATAAAACAGTTCTTTTATAACAAGCAAAACAACGAGAAGTCAAAAAAAAAAATTATTATCTAAGTTGTGTTGACTATTAAACTGAGATATTATTATCAATTAAATGAAACTATATCTACTCAGTATATCCATTAGATATTAGATATACAGATTACAGATTAATTAACAACAGATACCAATTAGTCTGACTATTACAAATTACAGATTATTTAACAAAATATATCAATGAAATTAAAGATTTGTTCAGTTCTAATCACAAGCCATTATTACGAATTATTTTGAAAGTAGCTCCTTAAGAAGCACAAAATATCCAAAAAATCGTCTGCTAAACGGCTTTTTATTTTGTTGGCCAGATAACCAGCCGCTGAGAATGCCCTTTCAGATTCAACGCTAGTTGGAACCACAGATCTCAGGCAGTTGTCCACGAACTGTAAAAGTTGGCCTTTAGACCCCCCGAACTCGTATAAATTAATTTCCTTTTTGATTAATGCCTCCAGGGAACGAGTGCAATCTCGTTAAACTCGCGAGATCTCGCCTTTTTTTCGTCCGAGATCAATCTCGCTAAAAAAGGACGAGATCTCGCGAGAACGAGATTGCATTCCCTAGTCACCATTCTGCATTGTTGCATTATCTCCACGAGCAATGACTATGGTGACCATCACTCTTGGATTCTGCTTATGCATTCCATCAGACAAAAGAAGAAGAAGAAAATATAGGTAAAACAAAATAAAATCAGTTGTTCAAAGTTACTTTATGGCTTTTGTAAACAGAGATCAATCTTTATATATATTTATATTTCATTGTTTCCAATACCCGTACATTTACAGACATAGTGATGAAAACTGCAGCACGAAAACATAGCAGGGTCTATCTGGGTGGCTGTGAGTCGCTAAAAACTATGTAATACAACATCATTTTTTATTTTTTTTTATTGGATAGTGGGCAACCCCGCAACACCAGAGGCGTCACAAGTGCTTTGCCGGCCTTTGGGGGGATGGGAAGAGGGATGGGGGAAGGGTAGGGTGTGGGCCTCGGGTATCCTCACTCACTCAGTGAAACACAGCGCAAACGCTATTTCACACCGGTTTTCTGTGAGGCCGTGGTATCACTCCGGTCGAGCAGACCCATTCATGCCGAAGCATAGCTCTCCCACGGTTAAATTATCAACACTTACAGACTTTATCCATGCAACACAATGTTATTTACCTTCGGCAAATAGTGTTTTTTTAATTTATGTTGGAAGGCATGTTTTGCCTTATTTATATGCAAGGATATTTTAAGGATTGTGAAACCATAATCTTAAACACTTTTACTTTACAACGTGATAATTTAGATTGTTCTCATACAAAGCCATATACATTTATTATAATACAAGTGTTTATATTTATATTCAATTTCGTACTGTTCCTGACGGGCATTGAATGTTGATGACGTGTGTCAAAGGGTCCCTTATAATTGGGTTACTGTGTGTAGCCTAGGATCTGATTAATTTTGGCAAAACCCTTTCTCAAATGAAATATATATTTATAATATATCTGTATGTATTTATACCATAAGAAAGATTCAATTAAATAATAATATTTATATTTTAAAAAATTGTTTTTAATTTTAGTTGAAGTTAGAAGTATGTATGTATGAATAAGAGAAGAAAACTGCATAAATATATTGACACATACCCTATACAGCTAACTTTTTAGAAAGACTAGACCGATTTTGATGGAACCTGCACTGGCAGATAGCTGATGAAATTCAGTTCCGTATTTACCACGCCTTTTATTAAATAATGGAATAGAACATTTCAATCATAATACCATTAATTTTAATTCAGAAGAAATAAATTAGATCTACATACTATTATGTTTCTGTGGTGCGAATTTCACCTATAACCTCTATCTTACTAATACTAACAACTAGACTAACAGATCAGTGAATAAATAATATCTCTATACGCTTATATTGACTGCCTCGGTGGCGCAGTAGTAGTGAATGCGACTGCTGTGCTTGAGGTCTCGGGTTCAAATCCTGGGTCGGACCAAGTGTTTGTGTCATGCACAAATATTTGTTTCGGAGTTTGGGTGTTTTCTATGTTTAATATGTTAGTATTTACAAAACAAAAGGATATATGTATTCATATCAGTTGTCTAGTACCCATTACACAAGCTCTGCTTAGCTTGGGACTAGATGGTGTTGTGTGTTAGATGTCCGAAAAATATTCATATTCAATCTCCATTTAATGTACGGTTCTAATGTGAGAAGAAGTTTGTCTCCACTCGACTTTCCTTAATGCAAGGTGTCCTTATAAAGTATCCTGTCGAATTCTAAAGCCGATGACAAATTTGTATTGTCTCCGTCTCATCCTACTAATAATTGCATCCTACAGGATGCTCCTACGCAAGATAACGATCGATTTATTAGAATCTTTCCTCTTCTAATTAATTCCGAGCAACAGTACTAAACTAACATTGAGACGTCCTTTTAGTAGGACGGCCAGCATTTTGATTGGTATCGGATAAGGATATTGGAGATTCTATTAAATTAGCATTTGATGTTTGTGTTAAAATATAATTAAGTATAGTATTATTTCTTTGTAAAATATACGTTATGTAGTAAAGTTTTAGGTGTATGTCAACTGCAACATAGCAATGCAAATGGGGCGTTACTATAAATTATTTTTTTGTGCAATTTGTTTTTTTTTGAGTATATGTGTTTCATACTCTTAAATATTGCAATTTTTATTGGTCTTCAATTCGGTTTGATGAAAAATACGTCCTTCTCTGTTTTATGGTGATGTGGGTGCATTATCAACAACCAAAATTAACATAGTTAACTAATATTGTATTTTATAACCCATGAAATTAAGAAATTAAAATTTGCATTATTACTTACTATCATCATGGTACTCGTATTAAGTAATAATGCAATTTTTTTAAATAATAATAACAACTTTCAAGAAATTATGATTTGAAACTACAGACAAATTACTTCAACTGCACACGAAGGCCATTTAGTTTTTGTTATTAATATACATTATATTAAAATTTTTGGTTAGACTGTTTATAAGTTTTTTTAATTATGGTCACCCTACACAAGCAATTTCTGCGAAGTTTCGTCATGTATCTCAGCGGCGGAAGTTTTCGTTACAGCGCGGCGGCCAAGCCATGAATAACGTTCGATCGAGCACAGGAAACGACTTCCGGCCTTCTATCGCCCCTTATCTTTGCATTCAATGCCGGACAACTTTTGATCGCTGCGAAATTTTAAAACTTGGTTCGGCCATTTTTTTTCTTGTTCCTTTTATGAAAGTCCGCTTTGAAGAAACGTTGTTGGGCTTCGTTGATGATGATTTGTAACACAAAAATCATCAGTAAATCAGATAAGTTAGGATTTTTACTATTTCTCAGGTTTTTTATAGTATAAGAGGCAAATCAGGAAGGCGGTAATAATAATAATATTTTTTTATTTCTCTTCTCACAATCACCAATACATACAATATTAATTTTCATCACAGTACGAAATAGGACAACAATATAGCAATTGTAAGAGGACTGGTGTCTGAATTAGACGTGAGTCTGTAGCTCAGATCACCAGGCGCTCACCCCGCTAACACATAGCTTAACTTTTTATAAAGTAACATTACAGTATTTTGGACCAGTCCCATAATTGTGGCTAAAATAAAACAAAAGAAAACTAAGAGCAACCCAAGAGAAATAAATAAAAAACATACCGGTCACCTCAAAGTATGCACTAGCGTATGTTTATGTATATGTGTGTGTGCGTGTGTGTGATTTAATGTGTACAGTGACTAATATGTGCAGTGTAATGGTGTGTGACTACCGGCTATTAAAAACATATAGACATCTGCAAGTAATAATTATTAGTGCGTTACCGCTTCTTGAAAATCCAGCGGAGGGGCGGTGGTCTACCGTTTTCAGTAATGTAGTAGCGAAGCCTCGATTTTTGCTGAAAATTGCTACATAACTTACTATAGTTAAGTAGGCACTCAAGTGTAGTAACTTTGTAGCAATTTTTAAACAAACAGGGAAATATAAAGTTCTTGTGAGTTCCACGATAATTTACTTGTATTTCAGGCAGTTTTACGAGTAACATATGACAAAATCGCATTCTAATCGCATCGATCGTTCGCATTCGCAAATAATTTAAATTTCGGTAAAATTTCGTCTTCATTATCAATTGCTGCAAAAGTATATCAGTATTACATTTCTGAAAAATATGTGTGTAAACTCAAAGCGAGTGACATGTTATTCAAAACTATTCTAAATGAATTGAGGCAGGGATTTCACCTAATCGTACTATAATTTGATTATACTCGAGTAAGCTGTTGTCAGTTACAATTTTACTGCATTCTAACTTTTATACACAATCTCAATATATTTCTATCATCCAATCTCACTAATTATCTCCTCTTAAATCCTATTTCCTAAAAACAAAAGCCTTTTAACCCTTTGAAAAGTTAATTTATTCACAATTCGAAACGACACTCGATACAGAAGACCTTTTGTAAAACTCCTGACATTGGCGCTCGCGTAGGAAATTAAAGATTCTATCTACGTAACGAACTCGTCTTGGAATACTATTAAACAGGACAAAACTTACTCTCACAGGTTTATAATTTATTCTCAACTTTATACTTTCAACAGTAGAATACACTTTTGTATGTAGGTTAGTTGTAAAATTGTTTGAGTACCTTCACTAGTAAAATATCAACTGACCTATTAGTGTTGCACACCGACTGGATTAAGATTTAACTTGGCAAAGTCCCCCTGAACATTGTAAGGAAATTGATGGGTGACCTTTGGTTAAATAACTTTATTAGACGGGTTGGTAGTGGGTTGTTACTTATTTATGCAACTGGATATAATAAGGGGTATTAAAATACGTATGTGGGTTTATCGGCGAAGCCGTGTGTGATAATAGTATCACATGAGTGTTTTTATACCTAATATCTACAGTTGCATACAATACTTTATCAACACTCATGATATGAATCATCTATAAAAAGTTCTGTAATACATTTTTGTAATACTATTATCGAACAAAAATGACGATACGACGTGAATTCAAATAACAGTTCTTTTTAAAATATTTCTTTTCAGTGTTCTTTTTTTGAAAAAGGATTAATATATGTGGGTAGTTGTGACAGCAACAACAAATTTTTAGCTCTCTGTATTTTTAAATTTATTTAATTATAAAACTAACATTTTATAAAGTTTTGTAGTAATAATATAGATGTCAATGTAAACACCTACCAGCTAAGTGTTATCTCCCTCTCAAGTATTCTTGTTTTGAAGATTAATCATAACCAACACCGTGCACATTCAATATGAACAACATGAAGGAAACATTCACTACAATTATGGCCGGTTTGGAGGAGCGCATGGCTGCCTTTGAGATGGAGTTGCAGAGGACTTCCAAAAACCCTAGCGGCACACCAACCTTAACAGCACTAGCATCAGACTTTGTAAGTTTTAAAGCTTTTGTTGTGAGCACTATGTCTAGCCTTCGCTGTCAAATTGAACTCTTGGCTCATAAAGTCGACAGCATGGATATGCGTGCGCGGAGAAAGATGCTGTTACTGCATGGGATACCAGAGAAGAAAGATGAGGATACAGCACAATCAGTTGTGGATGTTGCAGTTGGCCATCTGAAACAGGAATGTTTTAAGACGGCAGACATACGTCGATGCCACAGGATGGGAAGTCATCCGGGTGCTAACAAACCGAGGCCGATTCTCATCAAACTGCAAGATGTAGCTGTTCGGGACAGACTATGGTTTGCCAAAACCAACCTCAAGGGGTCTGGCATCACTCTATCCGAATTTTTAACAAAGACCAGACATGAAGTCTTCATGGCCGCCCGTGAGCGCTTCGGTATATCTAAGTGCTGGACACGAGAGGGTAACATTTTCGTTCTTGACCCCAACGGGACACGACATCGAATGGTCTCTCTAAGTGATCTGAATGGGCTTGACTCCACAAAGAAGACGGCTCCTGTCGAAAAAGCCACGACAAGAACTAGGCGAGCTGTGAACAAAAAGTAGTCTGCATTGTTTTCGCGTTGATGGTTCGTCGCGCCCAGGTATTTTCGTGTTATTATATTGTAGAATCGATTTTTCTCTATACCTGAACTTACTGTTTGTTATTATACACATGTGTAATTTCACGATACCCGAAATTTCATATATTTCAAGTTATAATTTTTTTTATTTTTATTGCATATAATCGGACATCTGTCATGACTCTTTTGACAGATCATGGTTGACAATATACGCACGCTCCTATCTGGAAATCCGATGCACTTTCTTGTCGAGACTGATATTCTCGTTTCTTGTTGTGTTAAATGTATTTTGGTAGATCGAATTTTGTGACGAATCAATCGTAGTGGAAATAGTGTGTATTTTGTAGTGTTAGGTTTTCTCTCTGTGAATGTTTTAGTTTTTCCTCATTTGTTTATTATTATTATTTTCACTCTTTTTCCTCTTATAGTTTTTAAGGTGTATCTGTTTTTTTTATTTTTCTTAAAGAAAATAAGACATTATATTATTTCTGATAACACAACTGGCGGGTGGACAAAATTTTGAAAACAAGAAAAGAAAAACACAACCTGGTACATATATATCATTATATTACTTTTATATATATTTTCATACTATATATATATAATTTTTTAATAGTGTTCATTGTCGTAAAGTTAAATTTAGGCGACAGCAGTGATGATGACAGCTTTGAATCAGCCAGTAGTCATAACGACAGCTTCGTAAGCATACCGACTCTCTCCGACACAATCCAAGTTCAGTTCTCGGATGTAATCAGGAATTTTAATGTAGTCCACATAAATGCACAGAGCGTTCCGGCCCATTTCCCAGAGATGCTGAGTTCCTTTAATTGTACAAGTATCCATGCCATTCTTATTTCGGAGTCATGGCTGAAACCATGTCTTCCGTCTACTACTTACTCCCTTCCCGGCTTTCATTTGATAAGAAATGATCGAGCGAATGGTGTTGGGGGAGGTGTTGCTATATACCTACGCAATAATTTTCCTTTTCAAATCATAGACTTGTCAGCGCAACCACCACCACCAAACGCAGGTGAACATTTATTTTTGGAAGTGGAAATCTGTCATACTAAGATACTACTGGGTGTGTACTATTGCCCTTCCTCACGTATAAACTTTTTGTCATCATTTGAAAAACTTTTAGAACGTACAACACCCACTTACAGTCACTGTATCATTATGGGAGATTTTAACACATGTTTGTTAAAAGGTGATCATCGATCTTCCTCCTTTTCCAGTATAGTCGAGTCGTGTGATTTGTCCGTTCTCCCTTTAAATGCTACTCACCACTTTCCTAATTCTACTCCGTCCCTCTTAGACCTTATACTTGTTTCTTCCCCAAATCCAGTTGCAAAGCATGGACAGTGCTCAGCTGATGAATTTTCCTACCATGACCTAATATTCCTTTCTTACAAACTTCGTCCTCCTAAGCCTAAAGCCAAAATCCTCATGCAGCGCAATTTCAAGGATATGAACATGGAAGCACTCCGTCGGGATGTCGCTGGAATCGATTGGAACTTGCTATCAGAGATGGACTCAATAGAGGACAAAATCAACTTTTTTAATGTGACATTAAATACCCTCTATGACGTGCATGCGCCGGTTCGGGCTGTGAGGCTAAAACATTTTCCTGCACCGTGGCTGACAGATGAAATAAAGAAAATTATATCCAAAAAGGCTGCAGCCAAAAGTAAGTTCAAGTCCCGGCCAACACCTAGCAACCGGGAAAAATATATAACCCTCCGAAACATCTGCAGTAAGGCTTGTAGGAAAGCACAACGCCTACACATTCATAATTCGGTCGAGAACGGAGACCCAGCAAAAATTTGGAAATTTCTCAAAACATTAGGAGTTGGTAAGTCACATTTATGTTCAGATTCTAAACATATTGACATCGAGTTGCTTAACCAACACTTCTCTTCTTCGTCTTCATTTAGCCAGACCAGTAAGGCAAATACCTTACAATTTCTTTCTACGCTTCCAACTCCTGATTACCCACCGTTCCGTTTTAATCAACTAACTGCTTGTGATGTTGAGAAGTGCATTATGTCCATATCTTCCAACGCTGTTGGAAGTGACTGTGTGAGCCGTAACATGATCTTACCAATTCTTGCAGAATTGTTACCTGTTATATGCCGTATCCTAAATGACTCCCTTATTTCCCATACTTTCCACGAGACTTGGAAAGAAGCAATTATTATTCCACTACCTAAAAAGAGCAATCCTACTTCCTTCTCCGAGTATCGTCCCATTTCCATATTGCCCTTCCTCTCGAAAGTCCTAGAACGTCTTGTGCACACCCAATTGAATTCATTCCTTAATAGAAATCAACTCCTAAATCCTTTCCAATCCGGTTTTCGTACAGGTCATAGTACGGTGAGTGCGTTGATCAATGTTACGGACGATATCAGGTATGGCATGGAGAACGGAAATCTCACGGTTCTTTCCTTATTGGACTTTAGTAATGCCTTTAACAGTGTAGATTTCCACATCCTCCTGGGCATATTGCGCTCTATCGGCATATCTCCGACAGTGGTTGATTGGTTTCAGAGTTACCTGTTTGGACGAAGACAGCGTGTGCGCCTGGGCGAATCTTTATCTTCCTGGTGCAAAACGTCTGCTGGAGTCCCACAGGGTGGCGTTTTATCTCCTTTACTTTTCACTATATTTATAAATTCTATCTCTAAATCATTATCCTCTTCCTACCACCTTTATGCAGATGATTTTCAAATTTATACACAAGCACCTTTAGATAAATTACCGGAGGCCTTCTCTACTATTAGTCACGATCTGGCGCGCGTATGCGAGTGGAGCAGTAATTATGGAATTGTGGTGAATCCGTCGAAGACTCAACTTATTGTTGTGGGCAGTCCCAGATTGGTATCAAGGATAGACTGGACTAAACTACCGATCATAACTTTTAACGGTACGCCATTACCTATAAATTCCTGTATCAAAAATCTAGGGATTCATATAGATAGCACCTTAACTTGGGGTCCCCAACTACGTGAAGTTAGTCGAAAATTGTTTGCATCAGCTGGGTCCTTACGAAGACTCCGCAATTTTCTCCCAACGACAACAAAAATTGCACTTGCACAATCCCTTCTTCTTCCTATACTCGACTATGCTGATGTCAGTTATCTCGATATCACGGAGGAGCAACTCGACAAACTTGAGCGCCTTCAAAACTTTTGCATTAGATTCATATTTGGACTACGCAAATATGACCATGTATCCGAATATCGCAATCAGCTTAAGTGGCTCCCAATTCGCCTTCGACGGAATGCTCATATTCTTTCCATGCTTTATGGTATTCTATTTCATCCGTGCACTCCACCTTATTTGAAAGAACGTTTTGTTTTCCTCAGTGACACACATTTAAGATCCTTGAGGTCATCCGAATCTCTGGAACTGGCAGTACCAACTCACTGCACCGGTTTTTATGACAAGTCGTTTACCGTACAGGCTGTCCGACTTTGGAATGCTTTGCCAATGGCTATAAAGCGTGCTAAATCTCTGCCTATATTTAATAAAATGGTCAAGGAACATTTCTTATTTCTTATGCCCTCTTAACTTCTATTTTTAAATTTTATTTTGCATTTCCGAATTTTTTATTATGAGAATGTGGATATTGTACATTATTTTGTTGTTTATATTGATGTTTAATTATTTATTTTATTATTTGTATTATTATTTATTTGTACCATAACTACCTATAATTAGTGTTTCTTCAGTCGATTTGTCCATCCAAAGGTTGCCTGGAAGAAATTGCTTTTCAGCGATAAGGCCGCCATTTGTACATGCTTATTATATTGTTTAACTTTTATTTAATTGGTGTACAATAAAGTTTATTCTATTCTATTCTATTCTATTCTATTCTAATTATGAAATTAGGTACAACATTTCACTCATTTGGTTAATATTATGGTTACTACGACACAGGTTTTAAAAACTTTTATAGCGGATTTATAGCATGGGTGTAGATAAAAGTACTTAATTTAGTTGCGAGTGCACGGCAATTAGGGCACTGAAACGAGATACATAAGGGATATAGCATATGTTCCATAGAAAAATAAGAATAAATACTAAGTAATTACTTTAAGTTAACTTTCAATCTTACACAAAATATTACATAGACTTAACACTCCATTAGCGTTACCACGAGCGAGTGAGATAATTATACCATTTTCTAGTATGTTAGAGAAAGATAGAGATACTTTTTTCATCCCCATCGCCGTATCGCTTTTTTTGTATGGCACATAAACATACGTGCCAAACAGTGTTCAAAGTGGGTGTCAGGAGTTAAAATCTCATTATTTGATGAAATTACCGCGTGAATTTAACTGTATTTAACTGTTTTGAACTCAGATACTTTAAAACTATGGTACAGTGTTGTGATTTCACAGAGGGCTGTCTGTTACACCTATAGTGAATAGGTGCTTGTTCAGGGGACAATACCCTGTCAGGACACCCGTGACCTTCCTGAGATCGTCCCTTTTTAGTCTAATCAGATTGCGGGCAAGTCTTTTAGGTGCTACCGGAACTGCACTTTTTGTTTGCCTGCATCCTTCAGTGGTTTTCCATAGTGTTTTGTGTTTTCTTTCGGTATCGACGCGCAGCCATGTTTTTGTTTGGCTTTGGGGCAGGGGCAGTAGTGGTTCCGGTCCACACACTATCGTTTCCGATCCCCTTTTAGCCAGTTCGTCTGCAGCGTCGTTACCCATTGAGTTACTATGGCCTTTTATCCATTGTAAGGTAATTTTATTTGTAGTTGCAATGGACTGGAGGTAGTCATGACACTCCTTGATGAGGGCCGAGGTCATCTTGTTGTTTAGCAGCGCTTGAAGTACGGATGCACTGTCGGAGACAATTCTGATGTTTAAGTCTCTCACATCTCTGGCTGCAACTGCTTGTGCTGCTTTGATTATGCCAACACATTCTGCTTGGAAGATTGTGTTTAGCTTGTCTAGGGTGGTTGATATCTTGATATTTAAGTCATTCGAGAAGACGCCAGCTCCGGTACCCTTTTGTGTTTTGGAGCCGTCTGTATATATCCTAACTTCGCCGACGCCAGAGTTATCTTTTGTTTCTGCGGATAGTTGGATATTATAGCTTCGATCGAAGACATGTTGGCATGAGGTTCTGTCCATGGGTGCCTCGAGGAGTGGAATTTCCTTTAGGATCCCCTGCAGAGCTTTCGAGTGTGTTGTTTCTGTGTTTATCTTCCACAGTCCGTTTGATCTTAGTCTTAGGGCAGCTGCTATCGCTTCCTGTTGTATGACCAGATCTAGAGGTCTCAAGTTCAAGAGATACTCTAATGCGGCCGATGGAGTAGTTTTCATTCATCTAGTAGTTGCTACTGTGGCCAAACGTTGTAAACTCTGGAGTTTCATTTTAGCTGTGGATAGTTGAGTTCTGGGCCACCATACAACTGATCCATAGGTGATGGAGGGTCTGATAACTGCAGTGTATAACCAAAGTGTGATCTTTGGGTTTAGACCCCATCTTTTACCAACTAGTCGTCTACACTGGTTAAAAGTTATACAGGCCTTTCTTGTTTTTGTTTCGATGTGACTCGCCCAGTTTAATTTGTTGTCAAGAATAACGCCCAGATATTTTACTTGAGTTGACAGGGAGAGATTGGTGTTAAATAATTTTGGTAACTTTAGTTCTGGTAACTTCCTTTTGTTGGTGAAGAGGATGAGTTCTGTTTTTTTCGGATTTACTGACAGTTTCTGTTCGCCACACCATTCTTCTACAATTTGAAAAGCTGAACGCATGATCTCGCTCAACACATTTTCCGCGTTCCCGCTTATCAGAATTGTTAGGTCATCCGCATAACCGATAGAAGTGTATCCTCGATCATTTAGTTTCTTAATGAGGCTATCTACTACTATGTTCCATAGAAGCGGTGATAGGACGCCACCTTGTGGGCATCCTCTAATTACCTTTGCTCTCATAGTATTATTCACCGCTGTCTGAACCGCCCTTTTACTGACCAGCTCAGTGATCCATTCTGTGATGACTGGCTCGGCATTCAATTTTTGAAGGGCGCGATTTATGCTGTTGTGTATAGTTTTATCGAAGGCACCTTCTATATCTATGAAGGCCGCCATTGTTGACTGTTTGTTTGCAAAAGCCGACTCAATCTTCTGTACTACCATATGAAGGGCCGACTCTGTTGATCTGCCTTTCCTATAGGCGTGTTGTTGGGGATGTAGTGTAGTATTCTTGAGAACGCCATCCCGTAGGTGTCTGTCCACTAGTCTTTCCAAAGTTTTCAGGAGAAAAGATGTGAGACTGATGGGCCTGAATGATTTGGCTAATGTGTAGTCCTCTCTACCCGGTTTTGGTAGGAAGACTACTTTTGCCTCTCTCCACAGTTTTGGGATGTATTTATAAGCTATACATGCCCTGTAGATAGGTGTTAGATGTTTAATTACCTCTTCGGGATGCCACTGTAGTAGAGCTGGGAAAATTTCATCCAGTCCCGAGGATTTGAAGGGTTCAAAACTCTTTAGCGCCCATCTGACTTTATCCTCGGTTGCTACATTGTATGCGACTTCCCATTCTTGGGTTGTTGGTGTGCTGTATTTTTTGTCGTTCCATTCCTTGTCTGATGTGATTTGACATCCAGGGAAGTGTGTATCCAATAGTACTGCACTGGTTTCATCGTCTGTATTTGTGTAAGTACCGTCTTCCTTTTTAAGGGAGCCTAGGAGGTTGAGGTCGATTTCGGTCGGTTGATTTTTGCGGCTTGGTTTGTTGAGTTTATACTGCTACAGAAGTTACGCCAGGATTCCGTTCTACGGAATCTGATTCGCTTCTTGTAGTGTTTTTGTGCTGCCTTATAATTACTCCAGTCTTCTATGGACCTGGAATTTTTAGCTTGGTTGAAGAGTGTCCTAAGTCCCTTACGTAGTCTTTCAAGTTCTGGCCCCCACCACGAACTTTTCCCCTGGTTTTTCGGAGTTATCAAAGGACACGTTGATTTGTAACTGTTCACCAGGGCTTCAGTTAGGGACTGTACGTTTAATTCTATGTTGGGAGTACCAAGTGCTGTGTTGGCCATATTTGTGTTACTCAGTGCTTTGGTTAGAGATTTTGTATACCTTGTTATATCTGTTTTACGGGGGTTACGATATGGGACAGGGTCTGGTTTATATTTTAATTTAAAACACACACGGCGGTGGTCCGCAAAGGATGGTTCGCTTGATACGTGCCAGCCCTCAATGAGGTCAACCGCCATGTGCGTTGCTAAGGTTATGTCGATAATAGTTTGATACCTCGAACTTACAAAGGTGGGTTCCGTACCTCTGTTCATGATGTTGAGATTTGTTTTTAGTAAGTATTCAGTTAATGACTCACCCCTTTTGTTTGAGTCCTTACTTCCCCACAGCGGATGGTGCGCGTTGCAATCTGCGGAGATGATGAGTTCCCAGTTCTGAGTGTCACAGTGTTGCACTAGTTCTGAGAGTTCCTTTGCAGGAATTTCATCATCACTAGGCATGTACACTGAGGCTAAGACTAGGATAGTTTGGTTTTCTGTGTATGTTTTCACTGCCGTGAGATCTCTAGAACAGAAATGGTTAAGCATAGTTGCCGGGAAGGTTTTCGGCATAAAAATGCAGGTCCGCGGGTTGTCAACAGTAGTATTTACCAGTAACTTACCGCCAATGTTGTTCAAGCCGCATATCCTATTTTTCCTGATCCAGGGCTCTTGGATAAGGGCGACTGTTTGGTTGTTTACCTCCAACACTCTTCGTAAGGTCGCCGTCGCTATTTGTTTGTGTCTCCTCCAGCCTCGCACAATAAAACTGTGGAATGAACTGCGCCTACGGTATTCCCGAACCAATACGACCTTCAAACCTTCAAAAAGAGAGCGTAGTCCTCCTTAAAAGGCCGGCAACGCACTTGTGCCGCCTCTTATTTTGCGGGTGTCCAATGGCGGCGGTAATCGTTTAAGTTATAAAAACTAGAAATTAACCGACCAAACTGCATAGGTTGAACGGCCATTAATATGTAATGGTAATTTTGCAAAATAATCAGCATTTTAGGAATAACGTATCAGCCTTTAGAAATTACCTATATAGTGAGGAAATTTAATTTTATTGTGGTTTAGAAAACGCCTGCTCGCTTGAAACAGTCATCATCTTCTTAGAATAGTCTCATTTAATTTCTAAATTGTATACAATGTTTTATATCGCATACATTTAATTAGCTAATTCGTAACTAGTAGCTTAAGATATGGATACAATTTTAGCTTCAGAAATAACTCAATTTAGAGAAGGCAAGCCAACATTTGAGCCTGTATCTGTCCTTATCTTTGCAGTCTAGTTCATTTCAGGGAGTAGTTGAAGCGATATTGGCGATAGATGGAGATATGAGCGTACCTATTGATTTAAGTGTAGTTACCTATTACAAATACGATTTGCGATAAATTAATGTTTAGAGAAGATATTGTAATGTATATACATTTGTTTTTAGGTTTTGGAACGAAGTTCCATATCGCGCGTTGCAAAAGGGGGCTAGACGGAAAAAATTAAGACGAAAAGTTGTAACGACACGAAAAAATTAAGACGACTATAGTAAGCTATTGTAAGCCGTGCGGCGTGCGCATGTTTATCTGTCTGTCTCTCTCTCTCTCTCTCTCTTATAGAAAGCAAGCCAGATATTTTCGTATCGTCTTTCTATTTCGAACTTCGTTCCATCCAGTTGTCCCTTGACACCTGTCAATTTTTTTTTTTTTAAAAGAGAACTCTTACCTTAGGAATATCCGTCCTGTGTCGCTTGGGACTTGACAAACATACATGATACGGACACAAATAACACCCATATAAATATAGCTTAGCATAGCATAAATATAACTTTGATTAATACCTTTTCCTTGATGCTGCTTTATTTGAAACATTATAAAGCTTATTCTATTTACGTCAAAATTATTTATTTCTATACAAATTTTAATATAAAACTGCCCCTATTATAATTCACTTCTGTATTCAGGGGACTGTATTGTATTCTTCGTCTTTATAATTTCCTGTTCAAAACATCTCGATATTTTCAACGCACTTACTGACCTAATTTACAGGTCGATGGAAAAATATGCCAACAACCGATGCGCCGGCCTACTGTATTGGATAAAAATAAGCATTATAAGAGGGAATATTAGAGCTGGGGATATTGAAAAATAATGTTGTTTGTTAGGGGTGACACACAGCGAATTTAAAAGCGTGGGCACATCAAAATTTATTCCGCACTAGAAAGGTAATTTCTGGAACTGTGAGCGCTACAATGGAGTCAGAGGCATAGCTTCTAATCTTCAGAGTAGTAGCTGTATTTGTTTATAATTGGCTGATTAGTATTCAAGTGACTATCTCATTGGTCTAGCGGTTGACGTATGCGTCTGCCAATCAAGAGTTCTCGGGTTCGAAACCCGGGTCGGGCCAAAATTGTTATTGAGTTTTTTTTTTATTACAGATTTACTTAATAACAACTCGGCGTTTTTGAAGTTGGCGTCTGAACCCCCGTGTCTCTCGTAAAGCTGTAGGTCCTGCGTCTTATCCCTCTCCGGTCGTGTTGGTTAACCATCCCATCAGATTATGAGAGAGATGGAACAGAGAGTGCACCTGTGTTTACGCACACACTTGTGCACTTAAATTCTCCTGCGTGCTATGCGTGTATGATACTTGTTTATCTAATCCGTGGTAAAACAAAATAAAAGACTACTGATTTGAAGTTCGAGTTTATATTCTTATTGATTGTATTTATCTTAATGTTTTAAGTAAACGGCAGACATGAATTCTTATTTGTGTATGAAAGAGTCCATTATGAAATAGAACTGTTGCGAATTATTTTCCAAACGATCCTGTGTAACTATTTGAGTTTTATGGTTAATTTTTAAATAAATTAATCTGGATGTGTGATCGCTAATGGCATGATACTATGAGCGTCTTCGTGATTCGGGGGTTACGTTAAGTAGTTGGTCCCGGTTGTTATCATAGAATAGCAGTCGTCGAAAATTAGTTTGACTTGACAAGAATACGTAGGCACAACGTGGTCTTGCTAGTCCCCAACCCGACAAAATATGACATAAACCATCTCCTGAGAAGAGACTCGTGTCCAGTAGTTGGACATTACGAGTTGTTAAAGAACTTAAGAGTGATGAATTTAAATCAGTGAGCGTCAATAATCCTATTCATCCCTTTGAGGTCATAAGAGCAGACTAAGGTACAACAGTACAAACTACAGCATAACAAAGGGAAAGAAAACTTAAAATAAAGCTTGTAATAATATGTCTGATGACTTTTTTTATTATTATCGTATCGCCTGATGGTAAGCGATTACCATCGCCCATGGACACCCGCAACACCAGAGGCGTTACAAGTGCGTTGCCGGCCTTTTAGATGGGAGTACGCTCTTTTCTTGAAGGTTTGAAGGTCGTATTGGTCCGGGAACACCGCAGGCGACAGCTCATTCCACAGTTTTGCTGTGCGTGGCAGACTGACTGTAGTATAGTAGGCCAAAACCAGCTTTCCAAGGAGAGGTCTATATCCAGTAGGAGGCTATTAAAAGGTAATGAGGATGATCTTATGTTTCAAGTAATTTCTTTTTTCATTCAGTGATATAATATTATTTTTTATGTAGAGCTGTAAACGACAACGCAAAACTCAGTTAATGTAAATTTGCATGACAATCAGATATCATACCGACAGTAATTTGGCGAATGGTTTGTAACTCATTTTGTGAGTATACCCATTGGACTCATACCTTTGCAGGCTGATAATACAACGGCCTCTCTGGTTGGTTGAATGTTCTAGGCTACCAACATATTCGTATATCAACTTTTCATATAAAAACGAAGTTAATTTCAGTCTGAGTTATAAACGAAAAATACTTTTTTTTGCAGCTTTTTAACGATTCCCGTGGAATTTGTTACAAAAATATGCAACATTTTGTTCCTCGGAGTTCAGAAACCTATTAAAAGTTGGAAGGTTAATGTTGTGTTCGAATGGGGCAATTATCCTTCACAAATGAAGATACTTTTTTAAAGCGGCAAAGCGGTGGTACTATTTTATAAGGATAAGTATTTTGCAAGGCGAAGTTATTCGAGTTAGCGTACTTTGAAACTTCATACAAGATGGTTTATAATATAGGCTGTATTTAATTTAAAAATATTAAAGCGTATATGTACACAATATGGTAAAAACTTTCGATGTTTTCTCTAGTGTCTAGCGAACTAGAGGTAGTAAGTGCGTTTTGAACCTGGATGAAATATTGTGATAAGCACGATATTTTGTTTTAGTGTCTGGGTTAACTTGTCAATGGCATTTATGTATTTTGACTGCCTCGGTGGCGTAGTGGTAGCGTATGCGACTGCTAAGCTTGAGGTCTCGGGTTCAATTCCCGGGTCGGACCAAATGTTTGTATGATCTACAAATATTTGTTTCGGAGTTTGGGTGTTTTCTATGTATAATATGTATGTATTTACAAAAAAAAGTATATTAGTATTTATATCAGTTGTTTAGTACCCATAACACAAGCTTTGTTTAGCTTGGGTCTAGATGGTGTTGTGTGTAAGATGTCCGGAATATTTATTTTTACTTATTATATTTATGTCTATTTAAAAATATATCCCCTACTCAAGTACGCCAAAAAAATGCAGTCGGTAAAATGCTAAATTATTTATTCCTATTTTTGTTGTATACTTTTCAAAATCAGAAGTTTGTTTGCAAGAACCACTTTGGAGTTTCGACGATAGCTGCATGTATGAGAGTCGAGTGAGCGACAAGAGGAAGAAACTTGGTCTTGCAATAGTTGCTAAACTAGAGGCTTAAATTGAATATAATCCTAAAGGAATACACGGTACATTAACCTCGAAATTACTCTCAAAATTCAGACTTCTAGCTTAATTTATCATTTATGTTGTATGAGTATATTTATAACTCTACTTACACACACATTATATCGCATTCGGGAGTAATATAATAAACCCATGTAAAACCAATATCTTAGTCCATTTTCTCAATACCCCAAAGGTCAAATGATGTCAGTGACCGTTGAGGTCAAAACTGACGTTGAAAAGAGATAAATGATATTCATTTGTGTAAGTCAAAATTTCACAAATATTTTTAATCTTCGGACTTTAGGTACAGCTAGAAAGTGCCAGCATTTCCTAAGACTTACGCTTGGAAGAAATGTCAAAACAAAAATCATAAATATACTTTTTATCTTTAAGTCTGTAAACATTAATTAAATCAAATAAAACGGTTCGTTGGCATAGTTGCTGAAGCTATCGCCACGTCACCGCCGCTTTCTACTGCGCTAAGTGTTCAAATCCCACATAAGACAAAAGTTTGTGTGATTCACAAATTGTCCAAGTATTCTTTGTGGCCGTATCATGTATGTTTGTAAAGTCCTCCACGCAAAGGTTTTATATTACTAATGCTTGAGTTATTTAAAATAAAAAAGAAAGATAAGAAAACACAAGTGCAATTTTATTCAAGATGTTTTATTACTGAAATCAGAATAATTTACAATTGTAAAAAATACACATATCCCGATAATAATTACGCTAACATTAATACTTCAGCTTAATTTTTTTTGGCTTTATTTTACAGTTAAACTAGCTTTTTAATACTAGATGTGTTTTATATATTTTTATATGGAGACCGATTCACACATCACCAGAAGGAGTCAACGATTTACGCAAACCTTATCGCTATGTACAGATAATAATATCCTTTATTATTTAGAAAATTATTTGAAAAACTAGTATTCAGGATAGTTATTGGTTAAACAATTTTGAGTTTCTTTGATATTTCTTTTGCTTTTACTAAAATGAAGTCTGTAATCATTAAGCCGATGAATAAAATTTAACTTTTTTTTGTGTCAAGTGTGAACCGATCTCTGTATATCTCTGTTGTCTCCAATTAAGTCTAATTTACCTCTTTGGCTTTAGCAAATTAATTTTACAAAAATGCAATCCTCGACTATTTCGGTAAAACAGATTTGCTAATAAATTTGCATTGTTTAGAGAGAAACGAAGCGGATTTTGTTGTTTGTGTATTTAATTCAAATTACAATTGGCTAGTCCGCTTCGCTTCAAGAATGGCGCTATATAACATCTACCAAGCATTGTGTAAGTGTTAGTAAGTATTAATTTTATTATTATATAAAGTTCATAGTCTCACAGAAGGCTTCGTGACTATATAACATTAACTTACCTACGTATATACTTACTTTAAATACTCATTAGCTTATATAAATACTTAAACTCCTTTTAGCGTCGTGTTGAGAAGTTTGGGACTTAGATAGTTCCTAAAGAAGTTTAAATATATATTTATATAATTTTTACACTTATTGGTATGAAAAATAAAAGCTGCATCTTTGGATAAATTACACACTAAAATGAATACTACACTTTTATTGAGTTACTGTCACAAAGTTATACACTTAACTAAACGATATGTATTTCTTTCAACTATTATGTATTATGTCCCAAAGTATTGTCAGGGAGTGTAGATTTTAAAGGACAAAGATGAACGAGAGTTTTTAGGTAATACTTAATATTGTATTTGTCTAATTTCAATTGCTTAAAATAGGACATTATTTTGTACTAAAGCAAAAATGTGTAATTAATTTAGTATTGAAAGTAATTTGTGTGGTTTAGAAGCATGGCCTTAAGATTATAAAATTATAATGTTCATAAGATGTTATATACGTCAAAGCGTTTTCCAAATAATTTAAATAGAGTCCATTCATTTAGACAGTGTCGGTACACACGCACGAAATTGTGGTTATTGTTGTAAAATACGAATATATTAATTCATACAACGGCGTAAACAGACAAGTCATAGTTGCTTGCAGATGTACGCCGCAGGCAGACCCTTTGATTTTGTGGCGGTTTGTTGCACATGCGACGGCGGCGCGGTTAATGTGACCGTATCTAAGTGAATTGACTATACAAGACATAACTTTTCTTAATCTAATTCTTAGTCACTCCTAATAATAATTGACCGTTAAATAAAATCGAAAGAAGCTTTCTTTGGTACAGCGATAATGAACCGAATACTAACTATTTATTTCCAACATTGACAGTCATCATTTACTATGTTTATTTTATACAATAATTTTAATTATTTTTACACGCCATTTTACATCCAAAATTAATACCAATGGAAAATGATCATGAAATATGAAAAAAAATATGTATGGACGGACAGACAAAGGTTAAAATTAAACAGCCACTATAAAAAGTTACAAAGGTTAAATCATATCATTAAAATCTTTGTTCCATTTACATCTTGCAAGTTTCACATATTGTAACCAATTTTACATTTAATATAACCTGCAATCTATAGTGAAAATATCTCTTATAGGAAAAAATAGTAGATTATATTTATTTATTAAAGAAATCACATGTTTAGGTGCTTCAAAATAATTTTAGATTTCGATCGATATCAAGTAAATACTTTTTCTAATAGTTATGGCTCTTTGATACTATTACCTCCAACATACGGTAAGAAAAAAAACCAAAATTCGAATTTCGAAATGAAAAATTATGTGAGGTTATCACGCCAGTCTTCGTGCAGCTGTTGCGATGTGCAGTTCGTTGCGCACCATCGCGAAAGTGCTGTAGGAGGGCATGGCGCTCCTCCCGGCCGCTGTCGTCGTATTATTCGTCGCGTGCGCATCGCTGAGCCAACACAGCCTCCATCACTGCGACATGGACTCCATTCACCCCATTCTGATACCCGACAGTCTAGCAGCCCTGAAATAAATACCGATCAGAAACCGCCATAAACAGTCCTAAATAAGAAATTCCGTTACTTTTAATTTATAAAATTTTCGTGTCGCGATGTACTCGTATGTTACCAAACTCCTCCGAAACGACTTAACCAATTTTTATAAAATTTTGAGTGCATATCGGGTAGGTCTGAATATCGGCCAATATAGATTTTTCATACCCTTAAATGATATGGGCCACCACGTTTATTTTGTAATACCACGTTTGTCAGGTCAGCTAGTCTTATTCTAAATTAAAATTTAAAAATCAGAGTTTTGGATCGTATGTAAATTGCAAAAATACACAACTACATTGCAAAAATACATAATGTTTATGAAAATTTGATATTGCAATACCTCATATCTCGGGTTAAAATGAGAGCAAATCAGTTTCTTTTTTCGTGAACCAACTTTGGGATGTTAAAAGCATCTCAACATCCCTCAGATGTTAAATGATGTGAAAATATTAGTACCGAAACTACTTCAGACTTATGAAAAAACATAAGATATTAAGTCAGCAAGACCCAGAATTAAGGTAGTTAATGGTCTTGACTAACTAAGTAAGTCACTTTTCGAGACCTCTCGTATAATGTGTAAGGGTCTATGTAACTATTTTACTTTTCTCTTAGTATTTTGTCCACACTATTTATACTAAATGTATTTCTTCAAGTTTCGTTTTCTTACATTTCATTTCCACTAGAGTCGTTTAATTTCATTTTCTTACGACAGTAATTTTAGTTCGTGTAGCAAAGTTGCTATTTCCTACGTTTATATTTTTAAGTTTTCGTTGCCTCGTATGACATTTTAGAAAGTTTGAGTTCGTTAGTAACCTTAATTGGGAACATTTTTAGAGAAATCATAAAGGTACCGGGTACTAGGCACGGTTGGAAATAAAATTCGTATGTGCTATTTGTCAGTCATCTTAAATATATAGACCTTAATTCTTCTGAAGTCAGATTGGTAAATTTTTTGCCCAAATTTGCGTTATTTTACTTTATTTATACCGCGATCTTATTTGCATAATTTCTTTAAAAACAGTTTTACTGGACAGATTTCATATAATGAAATCGTTATTTTTTTATTTGATTTTTTTATTATATAGGGGGCAAACGAGCAGACGTATCGTCTGATGGTAAGCGATTACCGCTGCCCATGGACATTCGCAACACCAGAGGCGTCACAAGTGCGTTGCCGGCCTTTTCGGAAGGAGTACGCTCTTATTTATCTTGAGCTCAATGTTTCAAAGACTAAAGAGACAGTCGATTAGCTGGTGACCTCGCTACTGAGAAGACATTTCTTAGCTTATAAGATTAGTGGCTACTAATTCTAACTGCTATGCTAAAGAATTTGCTATTAAGTTTTCTTAATCTCCAACAAGTTAAATCGTCAGTAGTGTTCTATTCAACATATTTAGCACTCTGCTTAATTCGAAAATTAGAAATAAGTTTAGGATCAAAATGGCTATTTGTAATATGCGTCAAGGTATCTTTATCTAACAATAATGTTAAAGGTTTTAACGTATACATTAAAACCTACATATATATATATATATGCCATAATTGATTTTTTAGCAATGTCTTACTAGCTCTTTTTCGCTTTCTCCTCTCCGCTGGGTTAGTGTTGTCTGCACGCAGCTTGCGTCGTCGTCTTGCCCTATATCTGCGGGCCAAGCTTCGGAGAGCAGATCGTTCGCTGGCAGCTGGATCTGAAGTTGGAAGCTCGTTGGCAGAGCGAGGCTCTTCGGTCGTACTCGAAGTCGTGTTTGTCCTAAGAAAGTTACGATTGTGAATAGCTCGAGTTTTATTATAGTATTTCTTTTATTTTGACATTTTAAACTTCAATTGTAAGAGAATTTCTAAGATAGTAAATGAGTTCTTTAAACAAATGGCAAGATGATCATATACAAGATCGGTACCTTTCAGATGAGTTTGTGGGGGAACGGGTATCATGTTCCACCCAACACAAAGGGAGGATCCTCCGACCAGGCAAGGTGATCATGCCTGGCGGGCTACTGCCCAACAGTTGATGTTGGGATGTTGTATATATGCTAATCGGCGCGAGAACTATTTATTGCGCGATTCAGGATTTGTAGTTCCTCCGTGTAGTGCAGTTTTGTAGGTACAGTGCGTTACTTCGTTGTTCAGTGTATCTTCGGTAGATGGCGCTGTAGTAGGTTATGTTGTATGTGGAAGTCGCCACAAGTTTATTTAAAATATTAAGTGTTTAAAGAAAGTGATTTCAAATTATTAAATATCTTAACATAGAGCAACCTAAACGAACCGTATTTTACTTTATGATGATGATGCACAAATCAGATTCAACAGTCATATTTGCACCTTTAATAACATTGTACATTAAATAACATTATTTTAGACAGAAGTTCAAAACCTTAAAAGTTCCACCTCTATTAATTGTCCTGTTTAAGATTTAAAAAAAAAGACAAAACTTACAAAGAATAATAAGAATATGCTCCATCAGGCGTGGTCATGGACCCTTCAGAGTATATCCTGGGTGCCTCCTCCGCTCTCTCTACTTCCTCAGCGACGGACAATGCTCTGTTCCCATCCAGTACATCAATATTATTGTGATTAAGCTTATCTAGTTGAAGAACGTCATATCTTCTGTCGTCGCTGCTGCGGTGGAAGACTTCAGAGAGTTCGTATTCTCGTAACTGTTGGTCAAGTTGGAACTATTAATATATCTTGAAGAAATTTTGGGTTAAATAATTAAAATAATTTTGGGTTCACGTAATATTTAACATTGCAAAAGGTATTAGTTTCTTTTGGTTGAGCATGTAATCGTTTTCAAGGTTTTAGAATAGGATCAGGAATATTGGAAGTCTTGTATTGGAAAACGAACTAAGGGGGGTCTTAAATCCCGGGATTGTGTATTCAATTGTCCGTCCTGGGATTCAGAGACAATTTTAGGACAGTGACATCAATTTCTATTTCATTATGAAAACATATTTGATTTATTTAAAATTATGAAATCGTAACATCAAAAATAATTTGTGTATGAGATTCACATCTAACACAGTTCAGGTGAATTCTGATTTGTATCCTTAGTTTACTTTCTGACCGTGATAATCTTCAATGACTTGGTCTTTGGAATGGACTAAACCGTGTGGAATGTATTCCTTACTCATTTAATTTTGCATTCAATCTATGAAGAATAATCAATGACACTACGTATGTATTTATAAACTTAGTACTGATATATTTATTTAAATCATTAAATTTTTATAAAAAGCAAGAAACACAAATTATATAGGTACTTCTGTGAACGAAATCTATACTAATATAATAAAGCTGAAGAGTTTGTTTGTTTGAACGCGTTAATCTCAGAAACCGCTGGTCCGATTTGAAAAAAAATATGGTGTTGGATAGTCCATTTATCAAGGAAGGCTATAGGGTACATATCATCACGCTACTACTAATAGGAGTGGAGCAACAATGAAGAATGTTTCAAAAACGGGGAAAATTTTCACGCTACGGGCAATATAAGACGCAAACGAGGTTGCGTGGGTCAGCTGGTTACTTATAAAATTAAAACCATCGATAACATTTACATACAAGCAGCAAAAACAAGTTGATGGCTTTCAATTCATTTCATTTCGAGTAATTGACGTGCGTTGGAGAATTACAATATAATATTTATGGAATTTTATGAGATATACGGCAGAGATTTTTCAATACATATTAATATATTGAAAAATCTCTTTTACTGAATTGAAACTTTGTTTAAATACACCAATATGACTATCTCTGAGTATTAAGTAAGTAATTAAATGCTAAACCTATAAAAATAAGAGGTGTTTCCCAATGAAATTGCCATTCTACAAAACCGCCCACGTCAAACTAAAATCATTTTATTTTAAAAAGATGTAATATTTTCTTTAATTAAAACTTATTTAACTACACACAAACACACGATCACACATACCCACTTACAAACACAAATTTTATAGGTAAAGAATTAATACATTATTGTTGTTGTTCCATTGTGAAATTATTCCAATAATCGATTAATCGACAATATTTAATATTTTCCCAAAGCTCTTACTGTAAACATCATAAATATTTTATTAGAAATTAATGTGACGTTTTGAGTGATGTACCGACAGACAGATCTGCTGAAATAATGGACATTGACAAATGACGAGTTATTTGTCTTTTGACGTTTGTACTTTTGACTTGATGATTAATTATTAGTTCTGGAACTTAATTTACTTAAGACTTTAAATAACCTGCCAAAACAAATCCATAATAACCTACAAACATATCTTATACTTCTATTGTACGTACTTATTGACGAATACCAAAACCTTTAGATAAATGATAGTCAATAACATAATGAATAATATACTTTTTTGTATCAGAGTTGCCATCCATAAAAAGATTTTATTAGAGCTTTTTCTAAAAACTTTACAACATTAAAGAAAAAAATCAATTTAAAAGTTACTTTTATGCGAAATTGTTATTCCAAATACAGAGAGAGCACACCCTATGCTCTGTATGAACGGTGTTCTATTATATTCATTTTTTATTATAAAAAAAGAATAGAAAATGAACAAGACATTTAAGCCGACTTAAAATTGTTTTTCGTCCTAGATTATGGAAATAGATACTGTTTGAAGAAGAGATAACTTACATACATAGTCTTGCCATAAATATTGTTACAAAAAACAACATACAATGTGTTTGTTTAATACAATAATATAAAATCATTAAATATTTACAGCTTATTCGAAGTGGTCTGGCTGTAATACAGTCCTTTAAACGTTGAAACTGTCCTTCACAGTCCTTTAAACGGCCAATCTATAGTAGCACGCACTCTTTCTATAGGTAGTGAAAATTCTTCACTGCTAATCGTATGGATTGTTTCAGGGACTCCAAATTATCATGGCGTTTAGGGCAAGCCAGTATGGCTTAAAACTGATCATAAATCTTAATACGATTTCTAGAAATTATGTTTGACTCCATACCTAATTTATCACAGCGATTCGATTCTCTTTATCATCTCACTTAATTTTAAAATCAACAATATTTTACAATATATTGGTGCGTAAATAAGAAAACACAATGAACAATCTTATAAAAAATATAGATTTCAAATTCAAAAGTATCATTTTGTTTGTTCTTAATGGGAGCAGTATTTATGGCCAGACTAAGTATAATTATAATTATTTGTTCCAATCTATAAATTTACTTTTAGATGCCAATTTAAATTTAACATTTCGTCCGAGAAATTAATGTGTGTAAGTACACAAATGAGCGCCATCCATGTGGATTTTTTGTTTACCCAATAGACAAGTAGACAATTACCTTTATGAATTGAAACGTAGCGATCGGAGGAAGTCTTCTCAAATGCGGGTAGAAGAAAGAACCAGCTGGATGTGATGGGTACTTCGAAGTGATACGATAAGCGATACCCTGAGGAGCGGTCGGCCAGTTCGGCGCTGTAAATGTGAATCCGTTATCGGTGCCGGCGTCTAATGGATCCACCTGCGACAAAACATTGAAAAATGGAACAAGTATTGTTATTAGTTATCTCTAAATGAATAAAAAAATATATCTTCATTAATTCTACGTAGTATCTTAATATCATCTAAAAGTAAAATATTGATTTATGCTTACAAGCTTAATTTAAGGCTTTTATCTTAAACATTCATTAAATATTTGTAGCAATAGTTCAATACGTGAATTTTGTATTATTCAGTACAAGAATAATATATTTTAGATTTCGATCCCCATAGCCTAAAATAAATAATAAATACACAATAAATATTTTCGGAAACTTAACACCTCACGCCATCTAGTCTCAAACCAAGGAGAACTTGTACTATGGGTTCTAGACAACTGATATTAATACATAAATACTTTCTTTTTGTAAATACACACATATTGTATACCTACAGAAAACACCCAAATTACGAATTAAATATTTGCATATTATACAAACATTTAATTCGACTCAGGAATCGAACCCGAAACCTTAAGCACAGCAGTCGCATAGACTACCACTGCGCCACAAAAGCAGTCTAAAAATGAAATAAAAGAGGCAGAATAAAAAGAAGTCTACGAATGACACTTGAATAACAATCATAATTTAGAATATCTTATATGCAAACTATGCATCAAGTTGCAGCAAAAAGCTCAGCAAAAGTGTGGTACGTGTTATCTAAAATTTATCTTTATGTTTCAAAGTGGTTCAAGAACTTACCTCAATAGTAATGCTATCAAGCCAGTTCCCATCGACACAAAGATCGAAACTGTCGACTCCGATGAACCAATCAGGAGACGGGATCATTCGCGCCATCACCGACACCTGTTACGAGAAATTACATCTCAAATTAAAACAATAAAAAATATTAATTCTTCATCAAGTTTTCAAAGAGAGTGCGCCTTTTTATCGCCTGAAATGGATACGTTTTAGAATTTATTATTCGTTCTGCCATAATATTTTTATTATAAAAAATGATTTAATGGTTTTGTGAAATGATTCATGCACTTGACGTTTTATGAGTCAAGTAGCTCATGATTAGGACTACTACGCCAGAAGCTATTGGTTCGATTTCCATTCAGGACAAGAAGTTTTGTGATGAAATCGTTAGAACTAAGAAACAATTATAGATGAAAAAATACAATTGTTATCGAATCTATAATACACATTAACTGTGTCTGTCTATTATAATTTCACTGCTAAGACGTTGAAAATTCAGTAAAATTTTGGTGGATACTTCGATTCTTGAGGAAAGAGAGATATTAAGCTACTTTTAGTACCCGCATGTATTGTGATTCAAAGCGCCAAACACAATACATACGGGTGTACCCATGGGTACCAAATGCACCACAATTAAGGCACCAAGGGCACCACAAACTACCAAAAGCTCGTATGTTATAGATACAGGTACATCAAACAATCTCTAAATCCTAAGTTAATCATGAATGTAGGGGAGAGATACAATGAGAATATTTTTAAAAATATCTCGGTTCAATATTTACAGAAATAATGGTATCATAGAATTAAAAGGTGATAATTAAGTTGTAACAGCGTTACCTTTTTAAAGAGCAGTGTAATTTAAATTAATGGGAGTTCTTACTGCGTGTGACTTGGTCCCCTGTTTAGAATTTTATGTTATTTGTTGAACTAATCACGAGGATGGGAAGCAAGTTATACGAGTAATAAAATTTTTAAATAAGTTTATTATTTATTACAATACAAACAAGTTGACGGGTGACCTGAAGGTAAGTGACTATCGCCGCCTATGGACGCCTGCAATAGGGTAGATGACACCTTAGTTAAAATAGTTACTTTTTATCATCGAACAATAACTTTGTATAAAAAATTTAATAATACAAACTTCTAGTCTAATCTAAAACTGAGACGCCAGTTTTAGATTACTCAATTGAGCAATTTATTTCAATGTTTATGTGATTGGAATTTGTAATATAAATGAAAAGATATTACGATCCTTAAATTGTTGTTCTGAGTCTTGGCGTTTTTTGTGTTCGTTTCAAACATGTTTGTGCCTCGCGGTATGAGGTTAATTCCTAAATTATGAGTTGTCTTTCAAAAGTAAATTTAAGTGTCATAAGTATATTGCACCCCTTTGAGTTTTCTTCCTCCTAGTATAAGAGAGCCCAAGACTCCTCGATTAGGGCTCTGATGAGATCACACACTTGGTGAAAGAAATGCGTAACACTGGTATTCTGTGAAGCCGTGTCGCCGGTCTATCTGAACCGATGCATGGCACTCCTACGAACTATTTCTTTAGAGCAAAAAGTTACTTACTTCAAAAGTCTCGACAGATAAAATTGCAATCTTATTTTTCTAAGAAACAATTCCCGCATTACGAATAAGTCCTGTGTCGCGGGGAGTTTACAAATATAGGTACATGAAATGGATACAATGAACGCACAGACTCAGAACAACAATTCGTAGATCACACAAAGTGTTCTTCCATGTGGGGTTTGAACCCAGAACACTCGACCCCGTAAAAAGCGGTGTGGTGACCGCTTAAACCACTAGGCCAACCGTGCCGTCAAATAGAACCGTGCAATAAAATAACTGCTACTGAACTTTTTATTTTACTATTTAACTTACACAACTAAGCTAGTCGTGATTCAAGTAGGGGCGCGATGTGAACGAGGCACAAGTGAGGTAATGGCCTCACGTATTTTGCGTCGCAATTCATTTCCTTAATTATTTAACTTAATTCCCGCTAAAAGTACAACTTTTACATTTATTACTACGTTTCAAATTAGTTTTTATGTATATAGAAATAATGATTTTTCAAACGATGCTTGCAAGGCTATTATTAAAATTGTGTTAGAGTCTCACATGCGACACAATTAGCATAACTTACAAATAATGATTATTTTTTAATAAACACTGTTACTTTCATGTAATTAATGTCACTTTTTTGGTATATTACAGATAAATCGATTAATCGTCAAACTCTAAAAATAAGAACAGATTAAAATTTTATTTCTATTTGTTCTGAAAAGTGTTTCGATGTATCTTAATCATAATTATATATTACTAGCTGAACCTCGTATGCGTCTTCTATTGCCCGTAGCGTGAAAATTTTTCATCGTTTTTGAAACATTCTTCATTGGTGCTCTGCTCCTATTAGAATTAGCGTGATGATAGCCTAGAGCCTTCCTCGATAAATGGACTATCCAATACTGAAAGAATATTTCAAATCGGACCAGCGGTTCACGTTCAAACAAACAAATTAACAACTAAATATTAGTATAGATTAGTTTATAATAAACTATAAAGCATAAATTTTTGAACAAATTTCTCTCTTAACATATATTTGTTTTAAATTATATGAACACATTAATACATACTACAGACGCAAAATTGAATTCTTAATCGATTACTCATGACGATTAACAGATAAAGCATTAAAATTAGGGTACGTAATAAAACGTACTCGATTCTCGATTCGATATAACTTTTATTAATTGCTTATTCGTTTTGAGTTCCCGGTTCTTTTATTTGTTCGTGTTCGTAATTGGTGTTTGTTCTGGATGCATAATTAATGATGAAATACGATATTTTTGGGTATTGTTTGTTGGGCTACGAGTGCAATTTTGCAGCGGTACTAACGGCCCCAGCTATTGTGTGTGCATTTAACTTACAAAGTCACGATGCAGTGGCTATTCGTGTTGCAATACATTAATATAGTTTGTTTTTGTTTTTATGAGAGGCACATTCACCAAAATTTATTTACGTAACTATGTGTTTTTACTGTTGTACCATTAGTACTGTCGGTAAGCTACATAATATGATATATATTTGTTGACAGTAGTAGTGCCTATTTGCCTATTAAAAACAGGTGTTTGCCTATTTTGCCTCCCAAATTTCCAAGGAGGAAAGCGGGCTTTTTATATTTCTGACTCCTCCGGTTTTCTTACGATTAATTTCCAAGATATTTTAATTTTTTTGGAACTTTTCGAGTGTCTGACAGCTCGGTGTGTTGATCCTGGTGTACAGGAGTTACACTACCTCATTGGTCTAGCGGTTGATGTATGCGACTGACATGATCATCAAACAACCGAACCCGAGACCTCAGGTTCGAACCTCGGGTAGGCCCAAAAGTATCATTGAGTATTTCTGATTATAGAAATACTTAATTACAGCTCGCAGTTTGGAGGTTGGGGTCTGAACCCCCGTGGCTCGGAAAGCACTTAAAGCTATCGGTTCTGCGCCTGATCTCTCCCCGGTCGTGTTGTTTAACCGTCCCATCGGATTATGAGAGAGGAAACAGAGCGTGTTTGCGCACACACTTGTGCACTATAATATCTTCTGCGTAGTTGTCTGGTCTCCGTTGAGACTGACCGCCGTGGCCGTAATCGGCTAGGAGAACATAATCTCAGGAGTTACAGTGGTGGGAGTGTGAATGGGATTAGACCTAATACAAAAGTAGTAGTGTGTTTTTTTTTTCAACGACACGGAATTTGAAACGGACACAAAAACACGAAGTGTTATCCTATGTGGGTATCAAACACACAACACTCAGCATAATGTGGCGAAGCACCGTTAATAGCACTATGTAATCCGTGATTTGTTGTAAATTCATAGAAACATGCTTTTACGAACTACATAAAAGTATTGAAGTATAGATCTTATGTCTTTCAGAGTTAGCTTTTACTGTTCGTACTAATATAGATCAATATTCATGTGAGACAGTGACCGTCTGCCCTTCTCATGTTTGCAATTCTGATTGAAATTCTAACCTGAAAAGGTGAAACTTATCTTACAAGGTAAGTGGTTTGGAAACATTTAAACTTGCAGTGACAGTAATATAATCGAGTTTTGAATGGAGTTGCGTTGATTCCTTGATATTTAACAATTTTTACTTCTGTTTTAATTGCAAAAGTAGGTAATATTTATTGATTGTTTATTTGTTATACCATGCCCCTGAACTCCTTAATCGTCGTTAACGATTTTTTTCAAATAAATAGATTAATATGGCAATACTTTTTAAATGACCTCTGAATGCTCTTAACCAGAGCGAAACAAACGAAATGATATATCTTTTGGTGTGATCAAGTTTATAAAACTTATGCTTACCCTGGAATGATTGCCATCAACAAAGAATTCCGCTTCTGTTCTTCCAACGCCCTGCCCGACCGGTGGAGCACCAAACACGTCCAATGTCCCGGGAGCAGACCCAAGGGCATCTGAACGTCCAGACTCGGCGAACTGTCTCACTAAAGGTGACACCCGTCGGCCTAGGCGAAATAGCACATACGAGCGCTCGTGAGACACACCTGCGAACAAAAGTGGCAATCATTTAGATATTTACGGCTTAAATATGCTTCAGATTATATCTACGAGTTTATTTATTTTTAATACATTATATTATACTTAATTTTTAATGCCAAAGTGGATTTATTCTGTGTGTAGAAAAGCATGAGTACAATCTGATAGTAGTGGCCACCGTACTCACACTGTGGCATGACTCAAACAATGACTCAAACGAACTAAACCACCTTTCAAGAAATCATTGTTTTTTCTTTTTTTAATTCTATAAGTTAGCAGTAAATCCTGTGCTTGATTAGGTATTTTTGAGAGTTACCATAACTAAATTGTAACTTGTATGTGTGGGTGTGCGTTACCTATTACAAAACCGGATAAATAAATAAAAATATTAATGAATTACGTGTTATCGATGTATTTAACTGGTCTTATCCTGGCCTTATCGGCGGTATATTATTGTTTACAATTAAACTATAATCTAACATAAACATTGCATATAGAAGGAAAATAAGGAGGTTGGGTACATAGTGTATCTACTGTATTTAAAATGATAGCCTCTAGTAATATAAAATATCTCTCTATGGTATAAACTATATTCGTGGGAGGGCTACGCTTCGGCATGAATGGGCCAGATCAACCGGAGTGATACCACGGCCTAACAGAAAACCGGTGTGAAATAGCGCTTGCGCTGTGTTTCACCGAGTGAGTGAGGATACCGAGGCCCATACCCCAACCCCTCCCCCTTCCCCCTTCCCATCCCCAAAGGTCGGCAACGCACTTGTGACGCCTCTGGTGTTACGGGTGTCCATGGGCGGCGGTAATCGCTTACCATCAGGTGATACGTCTGCTCGGTTGTCCACAATTCAATAAATATATATATATATATATATATATATATAGCGGCAGCCGCGGTGGCGCAGTGGTAGCGTATGCGACTGCTGCGCTTGAGCGCGGGCTGGATCAAATATTTGTACGATCTGCAAATATTTGTTTCGGAGTTTGAGTGTCTTCTATGTATAATATGTTTGTATTTACAAAAAAAATATACATGTATTTATATCAGTTGTCTAGACACATGATACAAGCCTGTTTAGTTTGAGACTAGATGGCGTTGAGTGTTAGATGTATGTTTATATTATTTGTTGTTTTATTTATGATGTGTCTGTCCAGTTCTTAAGCCTAAACGCTTTTTAACTTCAGAGAATTAAAATTTATTTCAACAAATATTTACGATTTTCAAGGTACGGTATAGTTAATGTACTTTTATTAAATCTCAGATAAACTGCGAAGGGTAAGTGAAAGGGTAACAAATTACTTCACAAACAGTTCCCAGTAAAAATATTATCTCGAGTTCCTCAATGTTCGCATCTTCGTTGAGAATTCGCATTTTTTTCGCTACGGGATAATTTATTTTAATTTACGTATTTAATCTTTTAATTTTGAGTAGGGTATATAACTTGAAGTTGGGGTATTAATTAATATAAAACATGGTTGTTATGATCCCCGTTCAAGCTGAGTTTTTTTAATTAATTGTCTAAAGATTTACTAGTAAATTAATGAACATTTTAAACAAAATAAAGCTAAAAAAATTTAGTGCAATTTCTTCTAGATAAGTACGTTGTATGTTTATTTATTAACATTCTAAAATCCCATCATATACGATTTCTTTACTGAAACAGAGCAATACAGTCAGAAACAGAATTATCTGTAACAGTGAAATGCAAATTACTTCACCAATAAAACCAAAAAGATATTCGACACTAAAGTCGATTTATTTATTTATAATTTGGATCATAAATATCTTTTAAATAGGACTTTAAACAATTGCCAAAAAACTGAGTCACTTGAAAGTAAGCGAAAAATAAAACAATTAGAGCACAACCTTGTTCTCATTATAAAGAGAAATCATGTGCATGAATTGTGCAGTTTATAAATATTTTTTCCAAGAAATGTTTCAATTATATACTTTCTCTCTATTTCATATCTTCTATCTCTCTCTTATAACTAAACTTTAGTTGCCAAATTCATTGTCTTCTTTCTTTTACCTTGGGTTTTAATTTAAAGACGACAGACTAAAACGTTTTCTTAAGTCAACGCTCTAAATAATTTCTGTATTATATTGCGAAAGATTCTGGGACCGATGGTTGAAGAGAGTGGAGAGCGGAGACAGAGATACAACCGAGAGTTAGTGATGCTTGTGTCAGTGCCAAACCTAAAAGGGGAAATAAAAGCCGCCGGCCTTAGCTGACATGGCCACATTGAAACGGGACGACCCAGATTCCGCTGAAAAGATGAGGTTGCCAGAAATATGGCAGAGATGAAAGTGTCTGAATAGTCTAAGTTGGCTCAGAATAGGAAAAAATAGCGTATTCTACTGTCGGAGGCCAAGACACACTTTGGGTGGCTGTAGTAAGTAGTAAAAATAAAAAAATACCTTTAATGGCATATCGAGGAGTAATATTTCTGTGAGCAAAGCCTCGGGAAATCCCTATTTAGTTATTGTTGATGCAGATGAGGTTATACATATAAAATATAACTTTTAATTAAGTCAAAATCACTGCATGGATCTGAAAACGAGTGTATCAACGTAACAAATACGTAGATCATACGTACATAGATCAATCGATTAAAACTAAAATCCTTATTTAATATATGATGTAAGTCCAGGAGTGGACTATTAAAGGCTGTTCATCATGTGTGATACAAGAGATCACCAAAAGAATTTTATCACGAAAAATCCTATCTCATCTTCTATGACATACGAGTATTTTAAATGAACCATTTAGAAATTCATTTCATGCAAATATATTTTTACTTATGTGTTTACTTCGTCATTTATGAATGTAATAAACATGAGCTCACACAACCCTGTATTTAAAATGAGTACAATATCCTCCATTACGCCGCAATAATTAAGTACTATAATATATTACTGTAAGTATTTGGCACAGAAATAAAATAAATCTTCTGGAACTATATTTGGAAATCAATGTACTCAGATTAAAGGTATCTACGCTTCATTTTGGTATTGTAGAAAATTATATAAAACAGATTTTAATACCTAAAATACTTGTACTTTAATACCATAGAAAGCCTGTAAAAATTGAGAGTGTAGATTATCTAAATAGAGAAACCATATTAAAATTTAGGTTTTATCTTTAAAAGTTTGATATAGTTTTGATTTGTGCTCTTTGCAATTTATAAAATCTTAACTTCTAAAACGTTAACCGCTCACATTTTAGTTATTTTCGCTGATATTTTTTGATTGTTAGTTACAAGTTACATTTTAAATATTAGTTTCTTTAATCTAGTTAGAAGTACTTGGTCAATAAACAGTCATTTAAGCTTAAGAAATTAATAGAGCAATGATTTTACTTTAGTGGGTGCATATTTATAAGGACTGTTTACATTTGAAGGCATGAATTTTCTTAATATTTTCGACTCTTCACCTCATTCACGGGGTTTATTTTTCTTAATATTTTCAACTCTTCACCTTAGTGGTTTTCTTTTTCATTAAAAATGATTATATATATATATATCTGTAGTATCTTGTATAACATAACTCATGCAGTATTTAATATATTATAGAAAAATCAAGTAACATTAGATTGTCAGGGTCTAAATTATTTTTATAATATTAATCTGACTGAAAAAGTGCCCACACAACTTCTCTCAAAGTACCCACTTAAAAGGTATCTGGATAATTTAATGTGAAAAAGTAAATGTCACTTTTATAATTTATACTCTCGATTGACGGCACTTGATGGAACTTGTTGAAATACATTCTAGAATTAAAATCACTTGTACTTAATTAACTATTTTAATTATCTTTAATCCTGACCAGTTTTGCCCTATGTCATTATCAAAGGTTACGTTAAATAGTGAAATTGTTTGTTGCAAGTGAGATTAACTCTAGAACTGTTACTTTATTTTCACTTATTTCAACGTCTCAACTATTTAATTAAAGTACTGGGCAAATAATTGATCTTCATCAAATTTGAGTCTCAATTCAATTAAGTCTTTAATTAAAGTGAAGAAGAAATAAATTCAAACGTCATAATTATAATACATACAATGTAGTCAAGCTTCGATAGTATCTAATTAAGATGACCTCAATCTTGTGTATTTTAAACCATCCAGCCCTCTATCGCCTTTATAATGGAGAGTGATCTGAAGAGCTTTTCTAACTGGTCCCCCCTCTCCCTACCTCTACAATACAACAGGTGTCGGTCTTGGGAGTCACCTCTTCAGAGTGGTAGACTCTCATACTCATCGCTTAGGTACTTCCTACCTGTGCCGAGCGGTCATAACTTAAAACTCACTACCAGCGTTTCCACACTTATTTCCTTCCCGCTTTGATCCCGGGTTCTAAGCGGTGCCTGAAAAGGCACCTCACCAGGCTGCCATATTGTGAGTCACCATACTGCATTGTCCTTATTCCTATAGAAGATGGTGACTGATTCGTATTGACGGTGATGATGGTGATTAGATTCTTGGAGTCATTTTAGCAGCTATTACATAAAAAATAAAGCGAATGAAGTGTCTCTCTTCTGCCAAGAAAAGTACTTTCAAAGGGAACACTTACAATGTGGGCGTAATTTAACTCATCTTGCCGTTACCTTACATATTTATCTTTGCTAATATCTGACCATTTAGCACTACTAGTCACAATTGTCACGGCCTAACTCTGATCAACAAATTAAGTCCATCGTTTGTGCAGCTTCCAAATAAATAAACATTTCAAAGTTCTAAGTTTTACTTTAATTAAACAGTTGCTAAATACAAATACGAACAATAACAGAAGAGAACAGAAGAATAGTTTCTTTAAAATTGACTGCAGTACTCGTACTGCTTTTTTAAATAAATAAATATTTCGGACATCTAACACACAAAGCCATCTAGACCCAAGCTAAGCAGAGCTTGTGTTATGGGTACTAGCTAGACAACTGATATAAATACTTATATACTTTTTTTTTGTAAATACATACATATAATACATAGAAAACAACCAAACTCCGAAACAAATATTTGCAGATCATACAAACATTTGGTCCGACCCAGGAGTCGAACCCGAGACCTCAAGCTTAGCAGTCGCATACGCTACCACTACGCCACCGAGGCAGTCAAATTATATATATATATATTTGAATTAGCTCAGTTAAATACTAACTTATCACTCTTGATTCCATTAACAAAACTAATAAACGAAGATTCGCTTTCAAAAAAACTGTTTTTTCATTGCTTTTCCTTTTAAGATAGATTTGAATTAAGGAAACGGGCTTCACTTGCATAGTCGTATACAATCTTGATTTATTTTTCCATTATTAGTTTCATAAAAATATACATATTTGTATATGATGCATACAAATATGTATATTTTTATGAAACTAATAATGGAAAAATATATAATATTTTGGAAAGGCTATAGTTACGTACACAGTGAATATTGGATCTATTAATAATCTACAATAGCTTTAGGCAACAAGCGAAGGGCACGTAGTACCACGTTAAGCCAACCTTATCTATTTTAGTCTTATGTAGACAGAGGGTATCATATAGTATGTGTAAGAAACTAAGGTATTTAGATCGGAATATAAATGTCTAAGATTTATGTATATATATCCATACGTACCTATGTGAATATGTACTTATGTAGAGTCCTTGCTTTGAATGCATGATACATTCGAATCAAGACAGTATTCTACATATCAAACAATATTTTGTATTTAATTTAGTAATGAGAAATTAGACTTATTCAAAGCAGTTTTTTTTTTTATTGAATAGGCCAAACGAGCACATGTACAGTATGATGGTAAGCGATTACCGCCGCCCATGGACATTCGGAGCATCAGAGGTGTCACAAGTGCGTCGACGACCTTTTAAGAAGGAGTACGCCCTTTTCTTGAAGGTTTAAAGGTCATATTCGTCCGGAAATACAGCAGGCGACAGTTCATTCCACAGTTTTGTTGTGCGAGGCAGAAAGATTCGCGAAAAGCGCACAACGAAACTATGAAAGTTGAACTAAAAAGCAACTTTAATATATTTACGTTCTTATTATTTTCTGAGCACATGCAAAGTTGTTTATTGAAAAGATTTATTATGATATTATGTTCTTCTTATGAGCCCAAGTCAATGACTTTTTCAAATGTATATACAACGCACATATACTTATGACGATAAATACTTTATGTAAGAAGACATGATTCATATACGCTATTTAATTTAATAAATTGCTTGAGATGTCTCGATAATACTTTTATTTTGTAGTATTATTTATGTCTCATGAATTTCACTTTCACTGAAAAATATTTTATTCTGTAATTGAGTTTGAATAAGAATATTTCTTGTCAGTTGTGACAAGACACATTCTCATTCTTTTTATAAAGTTTAATACAAGATTTTGAAAGGTGTGTTAATACATTGTTACTATATGATCAAAAGAAATGACTGCACGGTTGGCCTAGTGGTTTAAGCGTTCACTACAACACTTGCTATGCGCCAAGTGCCGGGGGTTCAAATCCCACGTGGGACATCACTTTGTGTGATCCACGAAATGTTGTCCTGAGTCTGGGTGTTCTTTGTGTCCGTTACATGTATGTTTGTAAAGTCCCCCGCGACACAGGATGTATATTCCTAATGCGGGAGTTGTCTTTTAAAAAAGAAAAAAGAACAGAAATTACTAAATTAAAACACAGTAGAATATAACTAACATTACAAACTAGCTACAGCATAGAAAATATTATCGTGATGATCGTGAAAATGTCCTTATTAAATAGTAATTGTAATGCAAAACCTTAATTACACAGAACGGCTTAACGGATTAGGATGAAATTTGGCAGAAATTGGTGCTAACACTGTTGTTGACATCACTAAATTGAAATTCAAATTAGGTTATTTACTTTTATCGCATTTGCCTACACTCCACTTTTAGATATCTCACATCTTAGCCTTCACTATATTTAGTTCTGTACGAAGTAAAAGTTGATCAGAGGTACACGCTAGTTTATTAATAAAAAAATAAATAAACTTAACACTAAATATAATTTTTTTAAGTTATAATTAAGTACTAATTTAGTCAACATGTAATGAGACGATGTCCAAGTTTAGTGCGACATTTCAAGTTTCACGTCTAACGTTACAGGTTTTAAACGTTGAACACAAGAATAGCAAAAGAAAAAATATGGCTTAAGTTGAGTAATTTCACTAATTTTGGTCGTGCCAAAGTAAATTTTACTTTTCAAGTAATAAACAAGCGTCTGTCTCTGATTGATATTTATTTAATACTGAACTTAACACAGTTAAGGTTAGAATTCAGACATGAAAAAAAGGGGCTATTAGCAATTGAAAATATAATATATTATATCAATAACAAATTTTAGTTTAGTGCGGGCCACAGCAGAATTAGCACCATTGTCATATATACATACTATACTGGCGATGACAGATGAAGAATTCAGAGTGTCCCCATTCTTGTTCATCCCAACAATATCGTAAGAAGCGACTGAGAAAATACAACTATACAGGAGTTTTCTTTTCATGGAATAAAGGGCTAACGAGCAGACGTATCGCCTGATGGTAAGCGACTACCGCCGCCCATTAACACCCGCAACAGCAGAGGAGTCACAAGTGCGTAGTAGGCCTTTGGGGGAATGCGAAGGAGGATGGGGGGTAGGTAGGCTCAATTCTTAACGCAAGTAAGTTTATGGAAGATGTAACTGTATAGTGGTTAGCGTAAGCAACTGACGATCATTAAGTCTCGGGTTCGATTCCCAGATCGGACTGCTGTTGGGTTTTTCTTAGAAGAAATTCTTAATAACAGCCCGGAGTATGGAAGGTAGTGGTATTTCCCGCCCGTGCCTTGGAGAGCACGATAAGCTGTCAGTCCCGGTTGTCATGAACATCAATGGCAATTGGGAAGTCAGGGCCGGTAGTTAAACCTTTGGATTCAGTTCACTCTTAGGGTTGCGGAGGGTCGATGCCAGTGGATCCGTGGAAAACTGATATTCAGGTAAAACCGGTTGAAATAGTAGCCGACTCCAATTAATCTTGGGAATAATAAAGGCTAGGAAAAAGAAGAAAAAGTTTATGACAGATGTAAACGTCACTCTGATTGTTTATACTCGTAGAAAAGCACACTTTATCCCAAACGTGTATTATTACATATATATTATATCTTGCAAAAGTATTCATGTAACTTATTTTATAAATAACTAAATATAAATAAATATTCCGGACATCTAACACACAACGCCATCTAGTCCCAAGCTAATCAGAGCTTGTGTTATGGGTACTAGACAACTGATATAAATACTTAAAAACTTTTTTTTTGTAAATACATACATATTATACATAGAAAACACCCAAACTCCGAAACAAATATTTGCAGCTCATATATACCAAATGTTTATTTGGTCCGACCCGGGAATCGAACCCGAAACCTCAAGCTTAGCAGTCGCATACGCTACCACTACGCCACCGAGGCAGTCAATTTGCTTATCATTATATTTCATTTCATTTAATGTTGTTTTGTTTCGTTTCATTTAATTTAATACGACCACGTAATTACTTAGGTTCTTACCATTTTCTTGTAAAATTTATATAAATGTTAAAACCAGGCCGAATACATAAAATACTTTCAGATACTTCTTTACAGACATTTTCTTTTCATTTATTCCAACATGGAATTATATCATAAAATTCCATGTCAAATTCCATTCTAACTTAGCTTTATGGACTTAAGGAATCAAGTATTTTTAAGCAAGAAGAAATACTTGGAATATAAAAGTCTCAAATACAATGACAAAACTGTTGTAATTCAATGGCAAATACTTCTAGTTTGCAGAGTGTTGTTATACCTAAGACGTTTTAGTAATATCTTAGTGGTATCTTACTAAGAAATAGATAAAAGATATAAAAAAATCGGATGAAAACGTTCTGTTGGTACTTTCTTAAGTAAGACGGACTAAACTTTGTCATGTGGGTTTCAATCGATAACATTGACATCCAGATCGATTAAACGAGAACCTAATATAAAATTTCGTATTATCAATTTTAATAACAATGATTTTATAAGAAAATAATGATTAACAAATATATATACATAATTATACAAAAGTAAATAACAATTTTGGGGTAAAAGTTTCGTATTAGGATGAATTTATATAATTTGTAGTGTCTGTATTTCAAACTTGTTATATCAACAGTGTGCTTATTGTTGTGTCAGTGTGTAAACATAAAATGGGTTATGCAGTGATGTATACTCAGTAAACAGAAAAATGTAGTTATTTGAATAAAAAAATGTTACTGGGTTCCTCTTTGTTTGTTTATTTATTTGTATATTTATTTGAGTCAAATCTAATATTTATTTAAAATTTGAATCCCTCCCTGTAGACAGATTGATCTAAAATTTGGTGCACACCTTTAGTTCTGGTGACAATATAATGAACTCTGTTTCATTGTAATTTTAGGATGGCCGCCGATACAAAATGGCGGATTACAAATTTTGGCATGACTACCTCATTAAGGATATCAAATGAAAGGCCTTGACTAGTAGAACACAGTTCACTACGAAAAATTGAAATCCAAGATGGCCGTCACTACAAAATGGTGGTTTGCAATTTTGTCACGACTACCACTATTTAAGTATGAAATGAAAAGGCTTGACTAGTAATACACACATCGGAAGTACAACTTATGTAATTAAATTAAAAAATAATAACATGAAAATAAAAAATTGTGTATTTTTATTTTATTTAAACGGTTTTATCAAAAATAATTTTCTAAAAGTAAAAAAATAATTCAGTACGTTACAGGTTCCAGTCATCACACTCATCTCCCTCATCAATGTTTTGTACGTTATTTTTACTAAAAGCGAATAAATTAAAAAAAAAACAAAAAAAAAATTATCAAAATACCTATCTACAACTTTCACTACAATTTCCAGTTTTGTCCTAAACTTTCAAATGTTCTTCATTTGAAATTTCTATTAATTTAAAAATTCTAGTTTCTAAGATTGTATTTGCATTTGTTTAATAATCCACGTGTACCCAACTACTGTCGTTTCCAACAACAACGTGTGAATCATGCAAGATATCGGAGAGTGAACTCGGCTGCCAGTTGGCAAGAGTACACAGCTGATAAAAGTGTATCTAGTACGTTATATTGTGTATAAATATCGTCAGTAAGAGACAGGTGTATTTCTATCGAATTCGTCATGCGGGTATTTTCTATATCTCCGTTGATTATTTTGATTCAACGTTTTATAACCTTGATTTTTAACGAGATAGACCAATGAACTGTTGCTAGGCTATTAATTTTGGACGAAAATATGAATTATAATAAGACACATTTATAAATATATGAATATTTTCTAGAGACATAAGGAAAACTATTGAAATTAAGTCAACTAGTTTACTATTCAACTTAGTCAAGCAGGTTATGCGGTGTCATTAAACTGATATAAATTGTTTCTTTGTCAATCAATCGAAATAAAAGAAACATTAAATTAAGGGAAGTTTACCACAAGTATTTTACCATGGGAGAGCCGCGCTTCGGCATGAATGGGCCGGCTCGACCGGAGTGATACCACGGCCTCACAGAAAACCGGTGTGAAACAGCGCTTTAGCTGTGTTTCACTGACTGAGTGAGGATACCGGAGGCACATCCCCCAACCCTACCCTCCATCCCTTCCCATCCCTCAAAGATCGGCAACGCACTTGTGACGCCTCTGATGTTGCGAGTGATTCGTCTGCTCGTTTGCCCAATATTTAATAAAAAAAAAAAGAAAAACAATAATTAAGCGAACAGATAAAGAGACAAAAAATCTAGAAACTGTTGTCTTGAGTTCTTTTACTTGAATAAAGACTTCACACCTCCACCCTTCTTTACATTTTCTTCAATATCAAAAATGTACGGACAACGACCTTTTTCAAATTTAATTATGAGTTTAGATATAAAAATTATAAAGTCAAGTTACTACTTTAAACTAGGAAGGGAGTGACTTATGGACAGTGAACGATTTTTTTTGTAAAAGTTATAATATTTTTGTTTTATTACTATTTTTAAGGTATTGCATGGCTTCTATCGCGGGCCTTGAGCGTGGGGACCGAATCATGAAATTTTCGTAACGAAAAAAACCTAACCCGATTTCGACCGGCACAGCGGTGATACTTTTTAGTTTTTCCATCTATCGATAAATACCAGAACTTATTATTTTATTATTTTTGTTTTTGTTTTTGTTTATCGGTCACCACGCTCAAAGTGTAACTTGAATTAATATCAAAGAAAAAAAAATACTGCATAAATAAAGTAAATATATAATCATAATTGCGTAAGTTGATAAAAAATGCTATGCAATAGCTTTACCGCGGCAGTCTCCGAGTGCCACACGTCTTTTTTTTATACATGTACATAATAATTTATGTCACAATCTAATTAACTAAAAAATTGTGGCGTAAACCCACAAAAATTTATTAGAATGATTAGTAACAGATAATAGTGAACGAAACAAAGTGTCCTTTTAGAACACATTTCTACATAATACATCTAGGTATATTACAAAAACATAATGGAAGGTTAGAATATGAAACGAATTCAAGTTCTCATAATCACAAGCCTTATTTTACGACCCACACGGGAAGTAAGAGGAAAGGTCTATGCGGTGACCGCAGAACATAAAAATGCACGTAAAAACCTTTTTGCTGAATACAATACCATCAAATTCAATAACACTAAAATTTTGTGGCACAAGATTACATTTCAATTTATAATATTATCGCTTTGAACACAATGGATGAAGGACTACATGATGATGTTCCCCACGGTGGTCAGTCTCAACGGAGACCAGCCAACTACGGAGGAGATACTCGTATTATAGTGCATAAGTGTGTGCGCAAACACAGGTGCACTCTCTGTTCCCTTATAATATGATGGGACGGTTATCCGACACGACCGGAGAGAGATCAATTGTCACACATATACGTGTATATGTATGTACTATGACTGCCTCTGTGGCGTAGTGGTAGCGTATGCGACTGCTGTGCATGAGGTCTCGGGTTCGATTCCCGGGTCGGACCAAATGTTTGTATGATCTGCAAATATTTGTTTCGGAGTTTGGGTGTTTTCTATGCATAATATGTATGTATTTACAAAAAAAAAAAGTATATAAGTATTTATATCAGTTGTCTAGTACCCATAACACAAGCTCTGCTTAGCTTGGGACTAGATGGCGTTGTGTGTTAGATGTCCGAAATATTTATTTATTTATTTATTATTTACTATACAAAGTCAGCCTAAATTAATATTGACAGGGTTTTCACCTGATAGCAATACAAGGATTTTACTTCATTACAATATTATTTAAGTTTACTATTTGTGTGTCTACGATTCTAACTTAGCAAAGCGAGGTCGATGACTTGTGAGAGGTAATTCATCAGAAATCATATTTTTAGAGTATATGAAAACTGTCAATTAATTACAGATGAACAATTAAACCGCTTTCATGTACTGTTTTTGTTTTATGATGTAGGTAAATCTTATATCTATTGATTTTAAATATCACTACACATATTTCCATTCTGTATATTAAATAATGAAACGCAATGCTACAACTTAAGGAGAATAATATCAATTTATAAGAAAAAGTATTTTGATACATTGTATGTAGCCTTTGTCACCCGGGTCAATATTACAAATCTATTGATACAGCATTCATTAAAATCGATTCAGTAGTTTAGGTGCTACGGTTTCACATACAAACATACATAAACTGACAAAAATACCTGTAAATACCCATCCCCTTTTGATTCACGGTAGTCGGTTCTTTATACATGATTCATGTAAAATCCCCCGCGTTTAGGACAGGGTGCATTCTTAGTACGGGAGTTATCGCAAAGATCATGATCCAATGACACTAAACAAAACCACGAGGAAAATAGTATCAAAAGATTTTATTACTTCGCAATAAGGTGATAGATTTAACTCAATTACTTATGACTGCCTCGGTGGCGTAGTGGTAGCATATGCGACTGCTAAGCTTGAGGTCTCGGGTTCGACTCCCGGGTCGGATCAAATGATCAAATTGTTGTATGATCTGCAAATATTTGTTTCGGAGTTTGGGTGTTTTCTATGTATAATATGTGTGTATTTACAAAAAGAAAGTTTATAGGTATTTATATCAGTTGTATAGTACCCATAACACAAGCTCTGCTTAGCTTGGGACGAGATGGCGTTGTGTAAAAAAAATAACTTTACTTATTAATCAGACAGCCTCATTCCGCATTCGAAATGCAAATGTTCTAGCACATTCTCAGGTGCAAGGCCATTATAATATGCACGGAAAACGATTTAAGTTTCCTGAATAATATCGAACCTTAAACGACACATTGTATATTATGTCTATAGTCAACAAGATCTTTATCAAAAATGAGTCTTATGTCAACAGGAGTTCACGTCGTAAAAACCGTTAAGGGTGCTATTATTTCTTTGGCCAAACGGAGCGGCATATACATGTGTACTATTGACTTAACGATGGCAATTAAGGGCAGGCCCACGTAGAACTAATAGGTTTGTTTTGCCTAGCCTCTCTGATGTATAGCCAAGATTCTGTTTTCTTTTATTGGGACTATATAAATTGGAATGTAATTGCCTATATTTAAACAGTCTTTGACTATATTTAAAGTTGTATAACTGCATTGCATAGATGTATTAAAAATATGTTCGTTTTACGCAAAAATGAGTATTGAATTGCTTAGTTATGCAGTTTGTAGTTCATATCACGAGACAGGTTTAGTATTTCTCAAGTATTTTGGCTAGTGTCTTGTCGTGTCCTATGTGGCAGACGCAGGCTGTGTTATTTTTTACCGGCAGCAGTGTTTATGTTGAAAAAGTAGATTAATAAGGTGATGTTTCAGGTTTCTAGAAAACATCAAAGATGACACTGCAGAAAACATTTTAAGGTTTTGAGTCTTAAAAGAACAGTATCTTTAAAATTGAATGAATATCAAGGATTTTTTTTTGTATTTGTTTTAGTATTTATTTTAAAAGATTTAAAAATAATGAAAGAGTAGAATGTTCTTTATCAATCTTACTTAAAATCTTAATGAAATCAATAATTCAGTAATATTTTTTTTAAAGAAACGAAAGCAGACCTTAGTAATCATAATTTAAATAAATTAAATCACTATGGTATATGGAGTGTTAAGAATAAAATAAAACCGTCATAAAATTCGCAAAAAATAAAGAATAAAAGTTTTTCGTAGATATTAATTGTATTTGATCGTATTTATTGTGGGGTGCTACATTTGCTATATCTATATCCGATTCTTTTGGCACGAAAGTAGTAGTTTTATCTGCGAAATAATGCTTGAATTTGGGTTCCTAGATAGGTACAAAAGCCCTTGAAACGTAAAGTAGGGTTCACAGCAAAATAAATCACTATCGTGTTATATATTTTATGAATATTTTATAGTTTATGATGATGCAATGATTAGGATCTTTCATTATAACGCTTTTGCTACTACTAGTTTGAACCCACTTCTAATAGAGTTAGAGAGGTTTTCTATAAAAAAACTAAACTTTTAAGATATTTATAATTAGAATTTTAATTTGATTGACAAGTATAGTTATTATTATTTAAGTATAGACAAAGCAAGGCGGCAACAATATGTTCCATGAGCCTTGTTATCCAAAATTCGAATACGTGTATAAAAAACAACGTCTATATTATATCCTGGCTATCTCATAGGAAAGTATTTTGTAATAGCCTTTCAATAAAACTGAATAGATAGAATAAAACCTATCTAACCTATACAAGGCCTTAGAGAAAAATGGTCTAATCGATACTTCTCCAACCGTTACCCTCTAAACCGCTCTAACGATAATGTTTATTACTCCCAATACAATGGCCTGATTATTAGATTCACAAATGACCGATTTTTACGATATTACTTCGGAAGTTACTCGATAGATATATTAAGTTAGGCATTAACCTACATGAAACTTAGTTTCAAGGAATAAGTGTGTCATCAACTTTATATTTGTTTGCAACTTTTGATATAAATACTAAGAGAGATATCTGTATGGTGACCGGATTAAAGATATAGAGTCTCATTACCCACATTTATCCCGAGGTTGTTATAAGAGCCGACTAAAAAAAATAATACACAGGATAACAGTACTGCTTTTTGCAGAAGCGAAAGACAACTTGGCACAGAACCTATTAGTACGGTAAAATTTCCTTTCTGCAGAGGTCTAAAGACTAAAAGGATTACTTAGTGAGAAAAAAATCTGCTTTCAGATCATCTTTATCACCAATAACAAGTAAAAATAGAAACATAACGATGTGATGGTTGTCAATTTATCGTAAATACTTCAATGGTCTCACCTGTGCCTCGTTGCCAAGAGTGAGTAATGAGCGCCACGGTGATTCACTCTGTTATTTTAGACGCGACACGGTAGTACTACGAGTTTTGAATTTTGTCTTCTATTTCGACTTACTAGACTTTGAAATTCTACTCGAAAAAGGAAATACTTACCTATAAACTTACGTCGCCGTAATAATTTTATAAGATGTTCCTAGGTCTTCCTGATGATAAATAGTTTAGTTATTTTGTTAAATGCAGGTATAAAATAAGTGTTAAGCGCCGTTATAGCACTCAACATGTTGTGAACACTAGGGGATTACTATGTATAATAAAACCACTGTGAACTGATCTGCTGGTCTGACAAGCTATTTTTACAATGAACCCGGTAACGTAACTATGTCGCGATTCAGAAAAGTGGTACAACGCCATCTAGTATGGTGAAGGACACCATTACTACCACTTTGTTCCACTTTCATCGTGATGTAGTTATACGTTTGTTTTTGTCATAAACAATACACACATTATATTTATAAGTTAACACAAAAATATGTTATTGAGAATTTCGATTGGAAATTCTTGCTTGAAGAAGTTGCTTTTTTATAATTCTGTATATTTCAATCTTAGTTACTAATTTGGATTAGACTCTCACAAATTTCATTCTATACTAATTAGACAAAACAGTTTATATACGTAGATTAAGCTGTTATCAGTTTATGTATTTACAAGATTACCTTTCAAGAAATTTTCTTGTTTCACATACTAGAGTAAATGAAAATATATTGATACTTTAACATACCGCATAAATGTTTATACTCAGTTTAAAATATTTTTTTACACACAATTAATGTTCTGAGACACTATGATCTTATGGACAAAACACTTACAAATAGTTAAATATTCGCTGTTCTGGAAGGCAATTTCATACTATCATGATCGGTAAATATATCAATAAACAAATATTACTTCTAACCTAGACAAAGAATATCTGGCCCGCTAAGAAATACCTTGTCTAGTCCGCTTAAGAATTACGGGACCCTTATATCGAGAGGTCGGGTTTCAAAAGGAGATTAAATTGTGCGTAAAACATATAAATCAAATGCGAACGATTTATTTCTACTTCTGAAAATGATTTCGGTTATCCCTCGCTGAGATTAGTGGGCATTCACAGGATTTTATTTTGAATGAAGTTTAATTTGAAGATGGACCTTTAAGAGAGCAACTGGGCTTAAAGTATAAAATAGGTGCTCTTGAATAGTTTTCTTGAATATTATTTTTAATGAACTTATGTATTTAGTTGTCTAGAGAACTCTAATTTTTAAGACATAACATAAGTTACGGTTCATGTAATCTATTTTTAAATGACTGCGGCGAAGTTACAAGGAAGGGCAGTCTATATATGTTTGTTTGTTCCATCGTAGCGCCTTAATTACTTAACTGATTTTAATGAATGATGTGACAATAGATTTGTAATAATGAATCAGATGACGTAGGCAGGTACAGCTGGTTATGTCGGTGTTGCTGATGCTTATATTTATGCAGAAAGCCTTAAACGGTGTGAGTACCACAATATAGGTAATTATATTTTTGAACCGTTTGAAGTCGAGACTCAGTATTGCCATTTAATGTGGCAATGCTGCCAGTCTTTTAGGAACGCTACCAGTAGGTGAAGATGTGGAGGAGTTTTTTGACGCTTGTATGTAAATATTGTAAATTTTGTATTTTAGTTATTGTAGAATATAATTAAAATTAATAACTATTATGACTAAAGTGAAAAATACACAGGTATTTAATAAAAGTTAACGATATTTTATTAAAAGTTGATACGTAGTCAGGATACAATTTTCTTAACTTTTCCATGAAAGATTTATGTATCTTATGTTGTTAACACAAACTCCCGCATTCGCGGCGGCCTGCGTGTCAGTGACATCGCAGACAAACTGCAGGTGAGTCATCAGCCCTGGTTTGGCCACGGTTTGCGGTAACCGCCTTCTAACGTGGTAAACAAATGTCTGGACATGCCACCTCCGCCTGGTCCCAAGAAGTGCTGGCTTGACGTCGTAAAGGATCGTGCGATCGATGCGTGCTAATGGTCTCACTAATAAGGATGGCGAAGACCGGGAAAAGTGGAAAAGAAAGAGTAGGAAAGCGAACCCCAGGCTTCAAAGTACTAGCTTCCAAACAACGTTAAGTCGATGATGATGATAATGAATCTTAAGTTATTAACAATTAAAAAGTAGATGACTGACTGAGCTGTAGGTACATGTGAAAGTAAGTGCAATATAGTATGGTTATAATAGTATGTTTATGCATATTTCTTCGTTGCTTTCATGCGAGAAATACCATTGTCAGAAAACCAAAAAGAATCATATGATCATACAAAGCAATATTCTCAAGGATTACAAAAAAAAACTTAGACGAATAACAAAATCTATATTAAAGTAAGATGTACCTACTTTAATATAGATTTTGTTATTCGTCTATAATATATAGGTATGAGTCAATACGTAATATAAAACTTTGTATATTATGCCCCTGATATTAACTTATTTCCAAACAATTCTAAAGATTCAGTATCTACTGAACTAAAATTACTTCAGTTTTGTTTTTGTGGAATAACACGTTAAGGTTATTGAAGTTCTCTCAATCACATTGAACAACTTATATTAGTTCTAGTACCAAAATTTCCTTGTTATCTTTGAAGATATATATTATTCGTACCAAAAATAGCTTTGCTTCTGTGCTTTGGAGACATAATAATGATATCTCAGATTTTGCTGTTCAGATATTATAAAAATCACCAAAATACTGTAAATTATTTTCATCATCCTTTTAAGCGACTCTCGTCTTCTGGTCGCTAAAATTTACGAAAGGTCATATATACAGTGACTTGAGGGTCTAATGGTGATGGGATTATCATTGGACGCTCAAGTCACTGTATTACCTTTCGTACGTAGTAGTACGCACTACTTAAAACGCTTTGTCGAGGTTAAGTTGGATAACTTTTTGCTGTTCTATATAAGCGGTGTTTCCATGCTATCACGATGTTAAGGCGCAGCCAACAGCAATCAACGAGATAAGTGCCTATTGGCTTATTAACTTTATAATTATTATAAAATCTATATGAGGACAAATAGTTGATATAGGCTTAATAATATTGTTTTATAAGTGTTGATAGAATAGACACGTAAGCAGTTAAGACATCATCCATTTTTATTTATTTTAGATATTAAAAAGATAACAAATTCACTTTAGTTCATTTACTTTAATACGACTTTGAGATTAAAATACATTTTAAAGGAATATTTACGTCCATTGATAGGCTTGACTTAGCTTAACGCTTGCAAAAAAGCGTTCAGTATAGTTTTCTATTTCAAGCAATCTTTTGTTAACGCCACACAAAAAAAAGTGTGTAGGTAAGTGAGTCATCAGGATAATTGAGGAAGCTGACTCGACATATAAACTATAATAGGAGTTCATGATAGCCGCCAATAATAGCTTTACGACTTCTTCCCGAGCAGGTCCATCAGACATCTTAACTTTCTTGCAGGATCTTTCATTTAAGTTAAATACAATTGATCCTTTGGAGCGGCTATAGTGATTAAAATATTTCATGCTTAGATTATTTCAAAGTGTTGAGTAAAGAAAAAATAAAACACATTAGTAGGAAAATTATTAACTTCAGAAATCGACAACATTTAGAAGTGGAAGGAATAAGTATCTACTCAAGTAAAACTGGTTAAAATAAGTCTTCTTTTGTACTTTAGACTTCAATATGGAGAATGAGATCTGATTATTTTATTTCATAAACATTTATAAAGAATTATGGCACTAGGAGAAGCCAAGAATTGTCCAAAGTATTTCACATTCAGAGATATATAAAATTCACAAGAAGAATCACAAGTATACTAACACGGAATGTTTTTGTACATGATTTCAAATGTTTAAATTCCACAAAACGCCTACTGTTTTCAACATTACTTGCGTACTCGTTAGCAGAAAATTACTGGTAGTAATTAGGGGGTCTCATCACAACATCAAAGCTTTGCAAATTTATGAGATTCTCCAAACTAGATCAGCAACTTATCTTTTGTGTCGATACCGGAATTTAAGCAAGTATTCTAATTTGATTTTAATTAAATTTTAGGTTAATGAAATATGCGAGGTAATGTTACTTTGTTTGTGATTTGTTATTGAACTTTGTACGTACTTGTATAATGAATGTATAGGTATTATTTGTACTATTGGTAACATGACTACTTATTTTACTATTCCTCTTTCCATCAGCGTTCCCACACAAGAGAGCCGTCCACAAGACGTAGGTGACTTGAAGAACATCGGAATTTCAAAAAAATCCTTTTTAAGGTGCATCTAGTTCTCCGGCTACTAATACCCGTGATGGTGTACGGTTTTTAGTCAGTTCAAGTTCGATTTCAGAATCAGCGGGTAGATGCGAGGGGATTATCGCAACGAAAAAATAAGTAGGCATATTTGTAGACTTAGGTCTTAAAGCAGTATCTATCATATATCTATCCCTATATATAAAAATGTTATGTTAGTTTGTGTACGCTTCAAAAACTCAAAAAGTTTTGCACCGATCGAAATTTTAGAATGATATGCATCAAGGATTGTTTTTATCTAATTTTTGCATCAGTCACATATCCGCGACCGCGAAAAAACACGAAAAAACAGCTAGTTATCTATAAAATCTTGCAAGTAATTCATAATAAGTCATAATTATAATAATTTTTACATTTCAAGTTTTTTTATTTCATGGTACCTAAAAGATTGCCTTCATTTAGGTGTTTATTTGATTATGAAATTGTATATTACCATAAAATTTACATTTAATAGACTGATTTTGATTAGATGAATAATTAACTATCATTTGAGTTGTTTTTTTGAAGAGGTTTGTCATTATTTGAAATTGTTATTACTTCCAGCCATCCAATTTATATTTACAAGCAATTAGTATACTATGACAACAACCAACAATGCGTACAAATGATAGTTTAGCATTCGTGTGTTGAGCAAATTATAAAATACAGCTAACTATTATTGTCATAGTCACGAACAATGAAAGTTAAAATAATGTTGTTGCGGACAGACACAGATATTGTGTATATGTCTACAAGTGTTTTCCTTCTGTACGCGAATAGTTTATAGTAGGATATAGTTTAAGGTGCAGAGGACTGCTTGGTTAATTTGGTGGCTAACGTATGCAGCTAACTGCCAGTCAAGAAGTCTCGGGTTCGAGTCCCGAGTCGGGTCAAAGTGATGTATCTCTCGTATATGAAATTCTTATTAACCGGCCCGGAATATAGAAAAGTGTCCGTGTCTCGGAGAATGCCATGAACATCTATGGTAATTGTTATTGAGAAGTTCAGTGCCCTCAAATATACTGACGCTAGTTTCAACCTTGGAATTCAGTTCACTCTCAGGGTTGCCGGTCGCTTCGTGTTGTTGTCGTCGCTTCGTGGAAAACTGATATTCAGGTAAAACTGGTGGAACTGGTAGCCGACCCCAAATAATCTTGGGATAAGGCTAGGAAATAGAAGAAGAGCTTGAGGTGAATCACTATGTAGCTCAATTTGTTATAGGCCACGGTAACTTTAAGGGTAAATTACACTTATTTTAATTAGTCCATTCACCATTGTGTCAATGCTTAACACCTTATTCTATCTGTTAGCTCATCATGTCCTCTGAGAATGTAGTCTTTGGTACAATGAACGTAACATAATGCTGATTAGCTATAAATGAAATCTGGGGTGGTATACTATGAGGATCTTGAGTCAACTGCGGCGATTATGCCACACATATCATAGCTCACTTAGGACCAATAATATTTTATCCGTGGTACTTCCTGGACCGAAAATGCATCGCCTATTTTGACTTTTGTCTCCCGCTTTGCTAAGATGGGAAGTGGACTTATTTCATGCACTCACGTATACCTCCAGCTTTTTTCAGATCAATTTCGTTGCAGGTTCCAAGACAGTTTAATTTTTCCTAGGACTTCCCAAGTGTTATAACACTTGGGAAGTTCTAGGAAAAACACACCAAGTTATAACTTGGTGTGTTCGTTGGTCACTTCTCGTTGATTCTAGAGTTACAGTGCTAGGCATGTGAGCGGGATTAGACACCGGTGTTGTCGACCTTTGCGTTTTAACGCTTTGTTTTCTTAACCGTTTGGTTATAAAATGGCGATTTACACTAAGATAAAGTTCTAGTTCTTATTTCGTAGACTTATATAAGATGATTAGAATAAAATTAAATTATTAATGAGAATGAAAATGCCTAGTGTCTTTTGAAATATTTTCGTAATATCCGCTACCATAATATCTGAAACTTTTATATGCTTTAGATTTAATTACTATTTTTATTAATAAATATTTTTAACAACTTTTTAGTATCTTGACTTTCACGACTTGAATTTGGATGGAGCCGACGTAAGGATGTTTCACAAAATGCTATCGGAACCAAACAGCGAAAGTGCGAAAACTCAGTTCAAATTCATGTCAATTGTTTTAAGACTATAAGGGTGTAGCGACATGGAATTTAGAAACCCTGTACGTTAAGGTTACAAGCAAAACATAAATAAAAAAGGATAAAAATCTTTGCACTATCAATAAGAAACAGAACAAATATTTAGTTTAAGAAACTTAGGGCCAAAATCTAACCAAAAAAAGAGTTCATAACTCATTCGTCTATAATTAGTTATAAACTTAATATATAAGTAAATCAATAGCGACTTAATTACTATCCACATGTTTATTTAAAATATTTTTAGCGAAGAGAATTATATAATTTACAAAACTTATTACCTACATAACTACTTTAACAAGACCTTAAAAACATAATTATGTTATAACTGTCTTGTTTCTTATAACTATCGATGGTGCAGGCGTTTCTGGCGACCGGCCAACCTTTAGAATAGTTTCGCGTCAAAATTAATGCTCCTTTGTAACTTACAGAATACCCATGTCACATATAAATAACTTCTATTAATCCTATCATGCTACTCTGATAATTATACATGTTATCTTCTGAAATATACATTCATTACATTTTATTAACTTAATTTAACGTTTCTATATTTATTTTTATTTATTCTATTCTCGTTTTAAACCGTTCAGTATGGGTTGTGGTAATTCTGCCTCTGCCCCAAATAAACTTCTGTTTTTTCTTCCAACAGATGACGTATATGAGGGGGAAGACAGATAGATCTTAAGGTATGGGAAGTAATATCATAATATGTAACGTAGTACTTAAAGTAGATAGAGAATTGCACAATATGGTAGTATTAAAAAAAAACAGAAAAAAAATATTGAATTAATTTGTTACTTGTAATTTAAGTGTTTAAGTTAAAATAGTAAGTAAGTAAATAAATACCGTTTAATCGTGATAGTGAATAAGACCTTATGTCAAAAGCGACGATTGACGCAAGTTTTCAGTGAAAGCTCCAAAATGACAATCTTATATTAACCCTGACAAAGTTTTTTCGGAAGACGGTCCCCATTTCATGTCATCCACATTTTATATATTTTTTATCATTAATTTCATCACGACGACGACTTAAAGACTAGAAGACTTACAATTGAAGACTATAAATACTTGACATTGTCAGAAATAGCCGATCCGAGTGATCCGGCTAGTTGCCATTTTATCAAAAGAAGAAGAACCCTGACAAAATAGCAACCACAGCAAGACTGCGTATGGGCGTTTTTCACTTTGATAAACACAGATATTGATAAAAATATATGGCCACTCAGTCAAAATATTGGATTGAGATTCGAAAAGGGTACAAAATTGGCACACGTCTAGGCAAGATGAGATAGATAAAATTGATAAAGGTAAAAACGGCAGGCTTTTGTTGAAAAGACGAAACATGGAATTCGAAACATCGTTTTTACGAAACAAAGAACAACCTTACATCGAAAACAGTATTTTCTAAGCAATGCAATACACAATGGTTTGAACAAACAGGCATTATGTACCGTATTTTTAACATAACATTCATTGAGAATTAATTTCTGGGGCTTCTCTACATTTATAAATATAAAAATAAAAATGTTTTGGGTATCAGGAGGTTTCCTAAATATAACACAGAATGATAGTTTTATAGTTTATTATCTTTAAATAAATATTTTATCTTTATTATAAAGACATATTGACATTTGACTGCCTCAGTGGCGCAGTGGTAGTGAATGCGACTGCTGTGCTTGAGGTCTCGGGTTCAAATCCTGATTTTTGTGTATATGTGATCTACAAATATTTGTTTCGGAGTTTGAGTGTTTTCTATGTATAATATATATGTATTTACAAAAAAAAGTATATATGTATTTATATCAGTTGTCTAGTACCCATAACACAAGCTCTGCTAAGCTTGGGACTCGATAGCGTTGTGTGGTAGATGTCCGAAATATTTATTATTATTATATAGATCAAACAAATAAATTTCGAAATTAAGTTATAAATACTTTTATATATTATTTATAGGTATATATAAGTCGACTGGAAGATAATGTCTACGGCATTAAGTCCACTTTATGCTTTACAAAATACATATACATATATATAAATGAAGATAAATCAGAAGCTAACGTTAAAATTCGTTATTTCAAATTTGTTGTTACTTATACTCCAAACTAAATTCGTTTTGATGATGTTTTTAATTTCAAGTGACACTGCACTATCAGTTGCATGAATCATTTTTATAATATCGCTAGCAACCCGTCCCGGCATCGCACGGGTTTTTTACGGAAAATATAATAGGTATAGCTTATATTAATCTGAGAAGTTGTGCGACATAAGGTTTTTCAGACTTCTTCAACAAATGTCGTTACATTTTAGCCAATAACGACTACACGGTTGGCCGAGTGGTGTCAGCGGTCGCCATGCCGCTTGCTACTGCGCCAAGTGTCGTGGGTTCAAATCCCACGCGGTACCTACAACACTTTGTGTGATCCACAAATTGTTGTCCCGAGTCTGGATGTTCTTTGTGTCCGTTTCATGTATGTTTGTAAAGTCCCCCACGACACAGGATGTTTATTCCTAATGTGGGAGTTGTCTTTTTAAAAGAAAAAGAAAAAAAAATTGTACTCAAAAATGTAACAAATCATACACGAAAACCTTCCTTAGAGATCACTCTATCTATTGGTAAAAACCACATAAAAATCTGTGCAGTATGCAGATAGCTTTTGAGTTTATCGCTAACAGACAGACAGACGCGACGGACGATTTTGTCTTATAATATGTAGTGAATGATATCATTTGTTTTGTATTGCGGTCAGCCGTTCTGTTTCTCGGAACACGCTCTCCATAACAAATAATGAAGTGCATCAAAGGATGTTAACCACAGCCGTTTGTATTTTTAATTAAGGTTCCCGCCATTACCAGCGGTATTATGTTCTATGGTAGGTTTATGTCCCGCTGTATTTTTGTTCATTTTAAAAAGCTTCTAAGAAACACAATGAAAATAGATACGGCTAGCTGTCATTTAGTACGTAAAGATTTTAATAATACATGAGGGAGTTCTAATTTTGTATTCAGGGTAGGTTCATTTTTGTCTTACCAAAATAGTAAAGACTAGTACTAAGCTCCTTAGAAGCATATCATCTGGATAAATAAATAAACTTAAAGTCTAAGTCTTGCGCTAAATGCAGCATATGAAAGTGCATAGGTCCTCACATCGAAAAAAAACATTTTTAAACAACCATTTTCTGCAACGTCTGGATTTGATTTTGACGGGACATTCACTGGCAAACAGCCGATGTTATATTGAGTAACTGATTTTTTGAAATTTAAATAAAACAAAAGAAGAAAATCTTCAGAACAAAACTAACCACATCCGATTCGAAAGCAACAAAACCCGCGAGTAATACCGAATAATATGTACAATATATAATCACAAATTTTAAAAACAAAAAAGGCCTACTTTAAGAACTGGACGACAAGCGCACACACCAGCTTTCAATAAGCAAAAAAATCATCAAAATCGATTTACCCAGTCGAAAGTTATAAGGTAAGAAACATAAAAAAAACAGTCAAATTGAGAGCCGCCTCCTTTTTTGAAGTCGGTTAAAAATCCAAACAAAGGCATCACATAACAATAAATGTAAGTATATCTTCATGAGCGCTCTGTTTTATCCATTAGTGCATTTGATGTTTGTGTTAATAAAGTATGTAACTCATTATTTCATGGCAGTTGATTATTTTGTTTGGCGTATTAGTTAAATAAAAATTAATTATTAAAGAGACCACCATCAAGCGTTTTATTTCGTCTGCGTCTTACTGTCTGTACTGATGGTACAAGTGATTGCGTAAGTGACTTTTGTGCTTGAGATCTCGGGTTCGATTTTTCGGGTCGGACTAAATGTTTGTATGATCTGCACATGTTTTTTCGGAGTTTGGGTGTTTTCCATGTATAATATGAATGTATTTTCAAAAAAAAGTATATAGATGTACATATTTATATCGTCGTATGTATATAGTTATCTGTAGCACAGGTTTTCCTAATATAGACACTAGTCTCTCACAAAGGAATAATTGTCACGTATTGTATTGTATTACCTGATCTGTACTTACCTTTGTGAAATAAATTGTGTGTGTGAGTAAGAAATAGATTATTAAATAGATATCAGTTGTCTAGTACCCGTAATACAAGCTCTGCTTAGCTTGGGACGGGATGGCGTTGTGTGTTAGATGTCCGAAAATATTTACTGAACCAACCTCAAAAGATACACATCTGCTTTTGTAAACTTTTCTTTTGAACTTTTAAAGGGAACCAATTCTTTTATATATTTTTTTGTGAAACTTTAACTGTTAACGCAGTGCACTCAATGAAAGCTCTCAAGGGGAAAAATTATTCCTGCCTTTGCAACATTTTCTATTGATACTACGCTCTAGTGCTAGAATTTTTCAAATTGAACACATACTTCCTAAGATTAGCGTGAACAACCAAACGTTTGTTTGTTTGGTTGTTCACGTTCTTTAGTTTTATTATCTTAGTACAGCTAAAGATCGCTAGTTCACAGCACTTAATTATGTTATCAAACAAATTAAGAACAAAATGATATTTAAATAAAAAAACTGATTTAAAATAAATTGTTCTTGCAATAATACCTTTAACCAGTTATATTATTTTGATTGTCATTAACTATACACAACTGTTGTATAAATAATAAGGGGTACAAGACTTTATCTAGACCCATGATATGAATCCTCTTTAAAAAGTTCTGTGTTGTAAGAACTCTAATATCGAACAAAAATGGCGGGATACGGCGTGAATTCGATTAACGAGTATAGTTCTTTTTTTAAATACGGCGCTGTGGCAGTGAAAGGCGCGTGGCTGAAAATGTTCTTTTTTAAAAAAGGAGTTGCGTTCTGAAATTTAGTACAATGTTATAACACTCGTTTGCATGATATTATAGTTACTATGACACAAGATGTTTTAATGTTGGCAATAAGCTAGAGGTTTCAGAATTTTTATAGAGGATTTATAGCATGGGTGTAGATTAATGTACTTAAAACTGAAATAGCTTAAATATTCCATATCCAGTCAAATATATATGAAGAATAGTAATGGCGAAAACATTTGTTGAAACGTGAAAACACCGCGGTTGTTGGTGTACCGCAAACGCTGGTAACGCTGCAGGGCCAGGTTAGCAAAAAAATGGAATTGATATTGTTTGATGTGACGTATATGACTTTCAAATTCATTTATTGAAAAGCTGTTGACTTGAAATTACAAATAGGCACTTTTTCATTTATTTGTATAGATTTCAAGTATTTTAGCACTTCACTAAACTGTATACACACCATGTTCCAGTGCGGTTTTGGTGTTGTTTTATGGTAAATTGTATTAATTTCAGTACATTACGCTTACAATATATGCACTGTGTATATATTAACTTAAGCTAGGGTCAATCGGTATTATAGGGTAATAAAAATTCCAATAATCTTTTGATTTGTTCTCTATGACATGTACAAAGAGTTTTATTCATACATATCTGAATAAATTCAGATCAATCTATGTATATCTTTCTACGAGTACAATTACGGTACATAATAACCCTAATTAAAGCAAATATTACTGACAGAAGGACAGTTTTAACAAGAACAGGTTTCTTGTCTCTCTTTAATGTCAACTACCTGAAATTGCCAAAACATTTACTTTTAATTAGTCTATTTTTGAACTCTGAGCAAACAAACTCATATTTATTCATTTGTTCTCGAAATAACAATTTTAGCTTTAGAGCGTAGAGACATTTGTTTACGTTTGTTACATATATTTCAAAAGGTGTACTGATTTCTTGCAATATAGTACAAATGCTACCATACACCAGGCTCATATCTGAATATTTTGCTAACTTCGACGTTCCATATAGAAAAGTTGTTAGTTCTTTGATACTGATTTCGGTGATGAAGGCTGCTTCATCAGCAAAGAATGTAGAGAAAAGGAAAGGATTATTAATCTAAAGATTTCAAAATAACTAATATTAATAAAAAAATACCATAACACGGTCCTGTTTCAAGAACTGGACCAAATAAAATAGAGGACTACACTGAAAATACCAGCTTTCAAATAAACAAGAATCATATACATCGGTTTACCCAGTCGAAAGTTCATAAGTAACAAATATAAAAAAAACAGTTGAATTGAGACCTCCTCCTTTTTGAAGACGGTTTAAAAGCAATACGCTCAGTCAGCTCTAAAATTGAGTGTTATAATCTCGCTAGAAAATTAACTTACTAACTCCAATAAATGTTTCAATAAAAACGTGAAACAAAACAGTATTTTTATTAAATTATTTAATTATATCAATTGAAATATTCAAATGATGTTTAAGGGTGTTGTCATATTGATCAATAAGTAAAAATAGATTAAAGATTATATAAATGTATCAGTTCCAGATGAAAAATGTATGAAAGTCTCAAAATCTCTTAAAAGCCGGCCAAAATTGTTTAGACACCTCTTTAAATGTTCTTCACCTTTTCTTCGTGCAATCTGAAAACTTTAGCCATTACTGTAACTAGCTAAGTTAAGTAAGAATGTGAATTTATGAATATATAATTTATTCATTGTCGGCTATTATTGCGCTTAAATTCACACAATGGCGAAAATTTATCCGTTTGATTCAAAACTTTGAAATGTTCCGTCTGGCGAAAAAAACCTTGTTATTTTCTCTTTTGTCTTTTATGACTCGACTTTGCGGGGTCTAATTGGACAGATGTTCTATTACGATCGAGTGACTTACGTTAAGAGCTTCTTTAAATTTATTTAACAACACAGTTAAAATTATAACAGTTGGTCGACTAACTTGTTGATTGATAGCTTATGATGAAAACTTGATTATCAGCTGGTTAGGCATGCTGTTTGTATGTAGCTAGGAGCTACATATTTTAAGTTCTTTCTTCATCTAATCAGTTGCCATTTTTTTATATGGAATAGGGGAATATTGAGCTGAGGTATCACCTGATGTTAAGCGATAACCGCCGCTCATGGACACCCGCGACACCAGAGGCTTTACAAGTGCGTTGCCGGCCTTTGGGGGATCAGGAAGGGGATGGTGGAAGGAGTTGGGGTAGGGCTGCCGGTATCCTTGGGAGGGGTCCGGTTTGCGTTAATAACAGCGATCCCGGACCCCTCCCTTCTCAGGCGCAGAGTTGGCACACCGTGTGGTTTTAGTCCGAGGGGGTTCCCACACGTTAAAAAAAAAAAGGGCTTCCGGTATCCTCACTCACTCGGTGAAACAGCGCTTTTTTTCACCGGTTTTCTGTGCGGCCGTGATATTACTCCGGTCGAGTCAGCCCATGCATGCCGAAGTGTGGCTCTCCGTGGTTTATTAATTGTAATCCATATTAAATTTTATCTATTGACATTTAATGTTCGGGAATAACTCCAACAACTTCGAATATTAAACTATCGTAATTCCTAGATAGATAGAAATAACAATGTGCATCTAAATTTAGACTCAAATGTTTTCGCATGAGTCATAAACGACTTTCAACTTAACTGGGAACTTGTTACTAGAACTTTTCACATTGTGGCGCTTAAAATAAGAGAACGGCAATAAAATGATAAAAGAACAGTGTTTCAATTTGTTAAAGCACTTTAATTAAAAAAAGTATGTTATTTTTTTCTGACTGTGTCGTTAATAACAGTATTATTTTCGTTTGTCTTTGTAAAGTTGATTTATGAATTAAGTTTTGTTTTCTTTTACATAAAACTGCGGTGAGCGACCGCAACAAACTCGGTTTTATTGTTAACGTCTGTGGTTTGAAGGTTACAACAACAAGGTATTTATTAGACTTGAGTAAGTTTTTTATCACAATACGTTTCATTATAATTGACAAACTTAGTAGGATATGTTTATAGAAAAAAATTTTTTTTGATATAGATTTTAATTTTGAGTGCACTGTTTCTGCACATGATAAATATCACCCAGATAATTCTAGATAAAGAAATTAACAGATTAAATGCTATAGTTTGGCTATATTCCATCTTCATATGATGTGACTTTGAAAATATATAATAAAGTAATAAATATTGTAAAGTAAAGTAAAAAAAAAATCTACTAACCGTACACTTTTGACCATTGCGCCGTCGGTCTCCAATCCGGATAGTGCTTTGGGAATTTCTCCCTTGTCCAATACGTATGTAAAACCATCCGATAGACGGTCATTTTGTCCGGATTACATACATCCGTGTCAGCCGTCGCCGCGGCTAGCGCGAACAACAACACTAGTAACAACCGCATATCGATATCGCCACTTGCACTTCACTAGGACATACTTGACTTATGTCACAACATCGCACTTTTGTACCTGTAAAGAAATAAATTTTATTAGATCAACAAAATATATATACACAACACACTGTAGATTATAATCTATTCAGTAACAAACAACTGAATGATGGCATAATTGCTTAGTACTAGTTTTCTGTATGGACTTCAAGGAATGGTCATGATTCGGCAATTAGTGGCTGTTCTGCTGGAATTAAGTATCACTCTATTCATGAAGAGAAGACCATGAAGCTTGTTAAGCAGGATTTTGTTGTTAGCAGCTAATTCCACGAGTGATTGAATCACGATGGATCCGTGTTTCTATCGTCGAGTAGTATTCACAAACGAACGATTATTCCTTTAGCGCATCGTCACGACTCGTAAAGGATTCGACGACCTTAGTGTTTTAAATCTAACTAAATTACAAACTTTATAAGAGATTTGATTACGTTCCGTTCGTTTAAATTTAAATGTTTTATTTGATTATTGATTTTTTAATTGAGATTTGAAATGAGATTGGACTAATTTCAAACTTAACTAATCTTAAATCATTTTCATCAGTTAGTGCTTTCGTTTTCTGGACGTACGAATTATGATTTATCATTGAATAAAAACTCGTAGTAAAGTAGTCCGGTGGGTAGGTGAACGACCTATCTATTCTTGTCCCTTTGAGGTGAAATATAGGTGGGATCACTTTGAGAGTTTTGAAGCGCTTCCAAGAATTAAAGTTGGTCGAAGTTTCACCTAACTTGTTTTATTTCCCTTTTGTGATAAGCATCTACTTTGACGGAGACAATATAATAATAGCAGAAGATTAACGTATGTTTAGTCATGTCAAAATATTAGATATTTTTAGTTTCAGTTCTCAAATAAAAATGAAGATATTCTTTTCTTATTCCTAGCTAGCTTTTGACCGTGTGAGCACTCGTGTGTATGTCTGTATTAGACACACAAATAAGGTGGCAATTTATTGAGAAAATTGTTTTCAAAATCGGTTCATTGGATCCAGAGATTACACTATACAACCTTACATCTTTATAACACAAGTAAAGATATCTCAAAATCTTTGATATACAAAAAAGTTTTGTCAAATGAATGTGATATATATGCTTGTATAAACTTTCTTGTATCGTATTAAAGTATTTTTAAGTACCTACTTCTAAACTCAAATTTGTAATATCTAAAATCTGTAAATAATTCAAATCTACACACAAATCTTCAAACAACAGGTAAGGTAGTAGCCAATATTGGAGACTATTTAAAACATTTCCAATTAAGTAGATAACAGTGAGCCAATTCTAAACTCCCATTTATAAAATTTCAAATCTCTGTACGGTTCAAACTAGTCAACACACACGCTATCAGGATATTAGTGTTGACCAACATAAATTGTGAAATTTTTAGTTCAAAAATAGCGATGAATACTCACAAACTGGATGTCTGTATACAATTCGTATTTGTTACACGTAAACCTCAAAAATATCCGTTACATAAACTACACTAGAGTGTTCAACCGGCTGGTGCTGACAACTAGAGTATGATAGAGGATTTTTGGCTGTTGGAAAACAATATATTTTTATCTAATTTAAGTTATTTTACTATTTCAGAAGTGCGTTATTAAAGGCTCTTAATGATGGTAGTGATTCATGAGATGATGTTGCGTGCCTATATAAATTGATTATTTCATTTCTGATGTTATAAATCTTTATTTAAACTACATTCTAGTGTCATTTTTGTGACTCAACAGTGATGGCTTTATGTGTCGTATAGTTTCAATAGACTTTTAAAGTAGTTTTCAGATTTAACAGGTTGAGGTACGATATAGTCTATTAGGTATGATGACAGTAACCAAAAACCACAAAAATTATTATCGTATCGTATTTATCTGATGAAATGGGGTTCATAGAGTATAAAAATCGTATTTAATTTTAAATTTAGAGCGAGATTAATACTTAAATTAACAAAAATAAAACATTATATTAAGTTGAAGACCAATAAGAGCGAGTTACGTCACGTTTCTGCAAACGTAATTTTGGTTGGATATAATTGTCGATCACTTTACTGTTTTTAAGTGCTACAATTGACACTGGTTGATAAATGGTGACGTCACGTTGCAAACGTGCAGACACACACACACACAAGCAGACGCCATGACACCACCGAGCGTTTTGACGTGAATTTTAAACTTAAATTTTAAATTGCTTTTTTTTCGCTTTTGACAATAGGAGATAGTTTAGAACACCATCAAACAGTTTTACAAAATTAGTTATAATGCCTATTGTAGTGATACGACTGATTGATATACTGAATCTACAATTAAATTAGAAACGAATGAAGCTGTTAAACTCTGACATAATAATGACTGGACTGGCGATGGCGTACTAGTTTAATGGTTTTAGCGGTCGCCACATTCTACATTGCCGAGTTTATGAAACAGTACTTGGTATAATGTTCTTTGTGTCATTTCATGTATGTTTGTAAAGACAAAGAACCGCCTGCAATACAGGATGTGCTTGTAATACGAGTTGATTAAAAAAAGAACTTATAACCAAATACTACTACAAATCATAATCATGTTCAACTAAAGCAATTTATTATGGTTCCTCCTTACTTAAATATGTTCGGGACTTCTAAGTTTTGATTGCATAATACAAAATATATCACATCTGGGAAGCTGCTTGTGTAATCTCAAGGGTATATATGTAGATTACATCTTCCACGAGTGTTGTTGCATGCGACTTAAGTATTCTGTCAGCATTTACTCCTGCATCTTACAACACATACTGAGGACAAAGTTTACCGCACTAATGACGCTCAACTTTCGGTAGTTGCTTACAAGAGCTTGTAATAACTAAGGACACATTAATTTCGAAGGAAATTACTGTGGAAACATGACATAATATTGAGTACATTGTCATGTATCTATGTATCTAATACCTTTAAACCAGTAACTCTTGTATACATGGGCGTACCCAGGTTCTGGGCCAGGGGGGGGCAAATCGGGTTTTTTTAAAAGCACCTCGTCAAATAAATGGATATGAAAAAGGCATTGGCATGGAATCAGGTGCACCCTCGGAAGGAAATCCCTAGAACCCCGACGTACCTCGGGCCACCTATGGTTTGTAGATGGCCCCCTCCTGTGTAGGAACCCTGATGCTCCTTTTCTATTTTAAAATGGGGCTCGAGCACTTTGTTGAGGTTGCGCCGCTACCCCGGTTTGCTTCTGCTAGGATGATCCTCACCTTTGGCCGGAACACCCCCGTGGGATTTCGAGGCGGAAGTGCTCGCCGAAGTTTATCGACGAGCGGCTGAATATCGGGCGGAGAACGGATTTCGTCCTTTTTCCTTTTTCGATTTCGAGAAGAGATACGCGAGTGTCGAGCCACCATGGCTAGTTGGTCGTTCCGGCTGGAGGCTCCACGCGCTGATTTTGCCACCGTGGAGGCGCTCCAGCCGGTCATCGTCGAGTGGGCAGGGCGGCAGCACGGGACTCTTGCCTTCCGACAGACGCAGGTGCTTTCCGGGCACGGTTGCTTCGGGAAGTACCTGCGCTCGGTCGCTAGGAGGGAACTGAGTCCCGCCTACTACCACTGCGATTGCAGTGAGGACTCGGTCCAGCACACGCTGGCGATCTGACCCGCTTGTGTGTCGCAGCGTCGGGCCCTCACTGCCGTCATAGGAGAAGATCTCTCGCTACCGGCCATCATACGATCCATGGCCGGTAGCGATTGCAGTTTTACCGCGGTCGCATACTTCTGCGAAGACGTAATTTCAGAAGGAGGCGGCGGAAAAGGCCCGAGAGGACGACGTTCACTCGGACCCGATCAGCCGCCGGCGAACCGGGCGGCGGAGGCGCGCATATCAGCGCCTCATGCCGCCCTGAGTGTGGCCGCGGATGGACGGGACGGGTTTTCCCCTCCATCCGCAATACAGGCCAACCGCGAGGAGACGACGTACGCGTGTGCCGGACGTCGCCTAAATTGAAATTTGAACTGCAGACAGTGCCCGCTTCAGTGTGGGCCGGCGCTGGGAGGGGTCCGGTCGTGTTAATAACTGCCGGACCCCTCCCTTCTCAGGCGACGAGTTGGCACACCGTGTGGTTTTAGTCGGTTCGAGACCGACACACCAAACAAATCTCAGTGGGGTGACGGCCCGAGAGGGTTTCCACACGTTAAAAAAAAAAGGGTGATACTCACCTGTCACCCCCAAGCTTGCGCTTGTGGAGTACGGAGATCGTTTGGCGATCTCCGGCGCTCGAGTCGTCTGCGGTACCTGGCCCGTTCCCGGGCAACATAGTTCTCGCTACGCAACATAGTCGCAATAATGTTACCAAGCGAGAGACCCCCACTCCGATGGCCGCCTCGACTCGCCCTACTCCGGACATTCTGCCAGTGTGTGGAATGCCGTGTCTACGGTCTGGTCATCGTAGTGGTGGCATTCAGACGTTGGCTCCTTGCGGATCAGACACAGGTGCTCTCCGAAGCATCCTTTCCCAGTGATCACCTGTGTCAGCCGTGATGCCTCTCGAGCCAATCCTCCATAACGGGTCTTACCGCCGCAATAACGGCGTGCCCAGCACTCGGTTGCCCAAGTCGTTCCTTCCATTCCTCCACAAGAACCTGGTGGAATTAAAATATCTGGTCTTCGATTTCTCGAGTCTTAGGTCTCCTACCTAAAGGTTAGCACTCGTTGCGGACGTCGCAATAACCCTTCAGGACCTCAGCCCATACTGGGGACCGCACAACGCCCGCGTATGGTCTCCTGCAGGAGTTATCGGGGGGCCCCCTCATATTTGGTAGCAACCGAGCCAAACACGCGCTGCGCTTGCTTGGGAATCAGACTTCTGAAATGGTGTCCCATCGGCCTTCGAGTGCGAGCCAATGTGGGCTTACATATAGACCGGTGGAAAAACCATATCAAAGCAAAATAAGGTGATATATCTAGGCGGCACAAAAACCTGTACTGGATGCTAGGACGAAACTATAAATTATTACTGGCCAACCAATTTCTGATATATCAGACGATAATATTTTGCTTCCGAGAATTATTTGTAGTGACTAAAATACATTCCAAATGAATGGGCACGTCAGCTGTCCATAAAAACTACATAAACCGACTCGGAAGATTTGATATCATAGGACTATGATGAGTAGTTCTCCTCGCTAAAGAGCATGATCTCTGATCGTCATTACGCTCGAACATCGCATAACCCTAGGACTGATTCCGATTCCGATGCCGATTGCCGATCTTACAACAACACAGAAAATAAATCTGTCTTTGTCCATAGTCGATCTTAGTCACGTTTTTACGCGTCTGAGTGTGCTTTATATATAATCGAGAGAAGAAAATAGTAGGAACGTCAACATCTAGGGGGGGGCAGCTGCCCTCCCCTGCCCTACCCTGGGTACGCCCATGCTTGTATATATGATAATCTAATTCTCGGAAACGACTTCAACGTTTTTTGTAAAATTTTGTATGCAAGGAGTTTTCGGGGCAATAAATCGATGTAGCCAGGATTCACATTTAAAAAATATACCAAAAATAAATACCGAGTCAAGCTCGGTCATCTGTGTTCTTAACAATAAAATAAACAAATTTATAAAGGTGGTTTTCAATTCCATTGTAATATTCATCTCAAAACTATAACTTGAAAAAAATATTATTTCTTTGTAAGAACATACGAGTATATTTTTAATGTCATTCCGTAGTATCTAAATTACCGAATTTTGATGGCCATTTTTTTCTTTGGTAAATTTTCTTTAATTGAATCCTAGCTAAATCGATTTATTAAGGTTGCTCAGACTCTGTTCAGATTCATGTCGATTGTTCTTAGACGATAAGTATGTACGAGTAGTAACTTGTTCAGGACACGATGGAACTGGCATACGCTGTGCGTAAAAGTTCTAAAACAAAAATAGAAAAAAGAAAATGATTGCTCAATTATTAAGGTTTCCTTTAAATAAACAAAGTGGCAGTTCAAGGATTTCTAAAAATAAATAGATGTACGGTTGATCCCCAAGTTAGAAGTTCTATTCTATTTTTGAAGTTTTAGATGTTTGTTTGGCGATGTAATGCCAAAAATAAATTCACATCGGATGTTCCCCACTGAGCGACTTAATAGGGTAGCGCTGAAGTAGATATACAGCGGTGGCGCTAGATACAATGTATTTTCATGGTATAAAATGACGTCACTTTCGCTCACTGTTTGTTTAGATCTTTTAAACTACTCAACGGATTTTGAGTTTTGAACAATAAAATGATTCATTTGACTGAACATTTTTAAATATATGTGTATTGTGAGAAGACGAAGATTATTTATTTATTTCTTACTTAGGAAATCTTCCATGAACGCTTCGAACGCTCAGCACAGCAGTCGAATACGTTACCATTGCGTCACCGTGGCAATTAAATGTAGATACAGTGAATGTACAATGTATTATTGTATGCTAAAAAATCAAACCATACTCTTTTTTGTCCCAGCTCAATATTCAATAAACGTATTACGCAAAAGGAGGCTATAATTTATATTCCAATAAGGACTCCTTGTGTCAAATCAACAAGCGACTTAAAATACGCTAGCGAATATTCAATAAAAACAATTTGCCTATCCGAAAATTCTTTAACCAAATTCCAACGGAAAAGTGTCAACCTTTCAGACATCATATTGACCCATCATAAATATTCCTTGGCTGGCCAGCGGACCCGGACAGCGTGTTAACCTATTTTGCCAATACTTAAAAAAAGTATTGGCACGTTACGTCATATCTATGGAACTCTTTTGTTTTGAACTTCGAACAGCCTTACTTATGTATTCCGCATTTGAAATAAGATCATTTAGTATGAAGCTGTTTAGTGTTGTCAGAAAAGATAATTTATTTTAAATTGAATCTTCAGTAGTTGCAGAACCAGATGTAACCCAGTAGACATGGTAAATAAGATTGTTTACTGAATTCGGTTATTAGTTGCTATAGACAAGCAACATTACATGGGTAAGATAATGTTTATTAATTTGTCTTAAGATTACGTAATTGTGACTTGTATTTTACTTTATGCGTTTCAGAAGTCCGAAAAAGGCCTGTTTATAAAGAAAGACAGAAAGTAAATACGTTTATTAATCACACAAGATAAACATACAAGAAAAAAATGAAAACTTTTATTAAGACTAAACAACAAAACAAAATAAAGAAATAATAAAATGTTGTTTCTTAATCTTTTCACTCTTTAATAAAAGACTGTACATTGTTAGCTTTTGGATAGAAGTAGAAAAGCATTTTACAAGTTATCAGACTACTTACATACACCAGAGTCTTCAGAAACAGAAAATTCTTTAAAATAAAACTGACTAACGATTCCCGGATGTGCAATTCGAGCTAAGGATCACATAAAGTTCAGCACCGACTTACCCGCTGGAACTAGCAAAGAAATCTAACGGGAATAGGCAGGGTGTGTTAAAGAATAAAAACAAAGTCCCAAAACAATACAAAACCTGAAAAAAAAAATGTTATAATAGTTTTTTATCAGATGAATATGATTTTCAATGCAGATAATAGCAATATACTCGTATTTTATTAAAACCTTTTTAATCTGGTAAGCATTATTGTCCATGAAAATGTCTTATAAATAGTTAGTAACGACTATCTAAATATGTTGTGTTTAATCTATATATACAAAACAAAGTCATGTTAGTTAAACTTTTTTTTTATTAACGTGTCGCCTGATGGTAAGCGATTACCGCCGCACATAGACACCCGCAACACCGGGGGCGTCACAGATGCGTTGCCGGCCTTTTGGGGATAGGGAGAAGGATAGGGGGCGGGGTTGAGATATGTGCCTCCGGTATCCTCACTCACTCGGTGAAGTGTATCTCTCATACGGTAGAACCGATTTTGATGATTCTTTTCTATTTGAAAGCTGGTGCTTCCCGTGCAGTTCTATTTGGTCTATTTCTTGAAGACGGGTTTCATTTGTTAAAATTTTAATAATTATAATTATACTGTGTAAATATAGCAATACAAACAACTGGTTTCAATTACGAAACCTATAAAACTTAAGACATCAATAAGAGTACAAAACCGGTGGACCCCGAAATCAATGACGGATAATCTAGCTCAATATATTTTATATCCGCCCATTAAACGGACTTTAGCACTTTCGAAGGAATTAAAGTGCGTGATACGAATTTTGGCCGTAGTTGTACAATATTTGAGTTCTATTGAATATATTGGATATTTAACGGATTAGCGAATTTATTTACTAGATATCTCGTACTTATGGTTACTATTTATTGTTTGATAATGTAAGGTAATAAATAAATAGTTTTAACATTTAATATAATATACGTTTATATAAAATCCTAAGGTATATGAAATGTACTCATCTATATAAATCTAGTTATATAAATAAAAATAATCACAAAAATTTATGTAGTCTCATTACTTTCGACGATTGCACCAAATTAAAAAAAATCTTTTTTTATGTGCTTGTTATTGTCAGGACAAGGTATAAACCTTGTAAAAAGAAAACCGAATGTGTTATATTTCCTTCCATTCTGCAGTTTGGTGGGGCGTCGCTTTCAGGCATTTTAGTCCCTCCGATATTTGTATCGACGATCGATTTGGGACAAAAATTTTGGTACAAAACATTAGATTTTGCGCCTAAATTATCGTCCACCTAGAATATCGATTGTATATTTTATTCCCAATACATAGTCTTTAGGTAAAGTAGATCAACGTAGTCATATACTTATAACCATAAAAATACTTATATTATTATACACGACCGACAAATGATATTAAGACATATACTGTTAAGAATCTTGACTGCCTCGGTAGGGCATTGGTACCGTATGCGACTTCTGTGCTTGAAGTCACGGATTCAATTCCTGTGTCGGTCCCAAAGTTTGTATGTTCTGCAAATATTTGTTTTAGTAGGTATTTTCGATATTAAAAAAATATGATTATATAAAAGAATCTATATATTTATATGATATGTACCCATAGAAGACTCTCTGCTTAGTTTGGGACTAGAACCTAACCCACAACTCTAAACACTGCAACTGTAACTTTACACTATCAAAACCACTAGACAAACACGCCTATCTAAATTTGACAACCGTGTTAAAGAATTTATTTTCACTTTATGTTGCTTTAGGTACTATTATCACAACTTTAGTTAGTGAGGGATATATTCTAAAGCATAATTAACTTCAAGTAAGTCCTAAGACAATATGAAGTCCCAAAGAAACCTTGTGCGAATTCACTATGAAATATTTTCTCTCATATATTTTCTGTGGCGTTTCAACGTTGCAAAGATTTTCACGGTGGCTTCCTAAGGCACTTACTTGTTGAAGGCTCTTTCGGAAACTCCGTTAAGTAATCAGTTTGCTTCTAATGGTGACAAAGCACTCTCAGATTTTTGATAAAGAATGTCGTGGAAAAATCTTAAGTAGTTATGAGAGAACTGAAATTTGCACTGTTATATTATTATCTCATCAACGTAATTCCTATATATGAAGTAATAGACTAAGGGCCAGTGTCGATAATTGATGGGTAATGTGAACCACCAAGACACCTTTTTAGAAAGATACAGGGCAAAAAACAATAAGATTCAGCGCTAAACCGTCGTTTTATCTGTCTAACTGAGTACAGGAGAAAGGGAGGGGGTAGCAACCCTCGATTTCTCTTCCTTGTCACATGATTTTAGTACGGCGTTTCGGAATAGTGGATTAGAGTACTTTCCGTGAACTCAGAATCTTGAAATTTAGTACGAAGCAACGACTTAAAGCATAGATAAAGGAAAAATTGCAAAAAGCATAAATTTTTAGTGGCACCATGTAATATACCTACAGGTTTGTAAGGAACCGTCGGTGCGCGAGTCCGACTTGTACTTGGCCGGCCTTTAAGACTAGTTTCAGACCGTGGCTTTGCACAACACAGGGATCAGCTAGTATTACAATTTTGATAAAGTAGCAGACAGATCTTTGTGGTGTAGGTACTTGTTTATATGATCTGTGTGATGTACCGATGATTAATTAGTGTTAATTATTAACATAGGTATTTAAAACTTATTTCATGCTTACAGTCTTCTTAGAGAACCCGTCGACAACGATGGGAACATATATTAAGACTCAAAAACATTTGAAGTTGAAGGGTTTTCTAAATATAGTTTCAAAATGAAAATGTAATAACTGTAAACTGTTTGTGTCAATATATTACTTTCAGGGTAGATTTATTAGCACTTTTAGCTGTTTTTGTAAATCTGTCTATCTATCCATGTAGGAACCTTATTATTTATAAATCTATCTGTTTGTCTGTCTGATAGATTGTGAAATTTAAACATACGTGGGCTGTTCCAAAAATAGTTAGTCAAATGAACAATATTTATAGCCAATCATAAACATTCATTGATGCTTAGAAATTTGGCATAAGTGATGCATTCAGGTGAACCAGCTTTCAAAACATTAATAAAACGAGTCTTACAGGAGGTCGAAAAATAACCGCTTAAAATTTTATTAACGCTCCGACCGCGAACAACTTTTGTGAGCAAATTGTCCTCTTCAAACACCCATTGCGTGGATTGCTGCTTAGTGAGAGGATTGTAGCTATATATCCTACATTCTTACAACTGACGAATCATGGAGATTCGTCGGTTGTAAGAATATAAGATACGTTTTGCGAAGTTCCTCCTTCGAACTTTTCTAACTTAAATTTGCACCTATCAACGCGATGGCATATTTACTCATCGGTGAGAGATCGAGGTATCCATCGCAAAGCAAACTTCCTAACTTTAAGGTGTTCATGCAGGATGGCAGAAACTGTTTAGTTCAACCTATATCTCTCGATATTTTCATGAGTTACTGTAGTTGGCATTCGGCCGGGTTTGAAATCATCGTTTAAATTCTTTCGACTACAGAATCAGTAACTGTTGCTAATACAGGAGCAGACTCCCCAAAATCAGCTTGTAAATTTTCTTAAGATTCCTTGAAGTTTAACCCTCGTTTATAAACATAGGAAAAGAAGCTAAAGCTTCCCGCGAGATTCTTCATTGTTGCAAGCAAAAGACACAAGTTGCAAGTAAACATATTAAAAAAACTACAAATAGGTGGCCAGTGATTTTCTCAAAGAATATTTGTGTTGAAATTAGCCGTCAATCCAAATTTTTTTCATGAAAAAAGAGATTGTATTCATTCAGTGGCTATTAATTTTTGCAACAAACTAGGTATGCAAAGAGTCTCTAAAATGGCAATGTCGAGTTTCAATTTCCCCTAACTTTATTCTCTGAAAAACAAGTTTTTGAACTCTAAATTCCCGAGGGACTTGTAACTCGATAAAATTAATGTTTTATATTCCATCGTCAGTTTGGTGCCGTTTTAGAGAAATTTATTGAATATTTTAAATTGAAGTTGAAATAAATAAGTTTTATTATTTATTAGAAACAAGAACCTACACCACAAAGATCTGTCTGCTAGATTATCAAAATTATAATACTAGCTGTTCCATGCGGTGTGCAAAGCCAAGGGGCGAAACTTGTCTAAAAAAACCGGCCAAGTACGAGTCGGACTTCATATATAGAAATTACGTTAATGAGATAATAATATAACAGTGCAAATTTCAGTTCTCTCATAACTACTTAAGATTTTTCCACGACATTCTTTATCAAAAATCTGAGAGTGCTTTGTCACCATTATAAGTTAAAACATTAGAGACATACAAAATGGATCAAATAAGAAACTCTATTAAAAGATAAGTTAAGTAAAATTATTATTATTTTAATATGTAACGGGATTTCGACTTTGACATATTGTAATAATAGAAGAATACATTTATTTTTTTCAACTGGCATCAGTCCTAACTGGACTATTATCAGTTTTGTTGAGTGAGCAATTGGCGATTATGGTGCAGAGGTTAGTACCACTGCTACCCTATGAGACAACATGCCCTCTTTTTAGCCTGTTGATGTTAAGAATATAAAAATAAATGGATATTAAAATCAAACACAGACTATTGAGTATTTCATCAAGTCAAAACTGGAACAATGCATTAACGAATATTTTACGATAAATTAGAGAATCTGGCTAAAGTTATACACAATTTTGTTGCCACCCCTTCTAATGAAGTTTTAATAATTCACAGCTTTCCAAAACTGTTGGCTTGATAACTTGCGCAAGTCAGGTCGTAGTCTTTAAAATGTTAATTACAGGTTTCGATAAGGAAATTTCTTGTGAGAATGAACTTCACTGTGTTCTGGTTAATATCAGTGAAATTCTCAAGTTTGTTGTTTTTGTATGAGGTATTCTCAGAATAAAGTTTTTTCGATACAGAACTTTAGAAGCCAAAAATCTTAAACTAAAGTCCTGTATACGGTACTTCTTCTTTCGAACTAATAATGTTCTAGAAATTAAGTAGGCAAATATCTTTAAATTTTTTATATTGATTAAATGTTCACACATAATTACTTGCACGTTTGGCCTAGTGGTAAAGCGGTCGCCTCGCCGTTCCATACTTCGCTAAGTGTTTTGGGTTCAAATCCCACATGGAATAACACTTTGTGTGATCCACAAATTGTTGTTCTAAGTCAGGGTGTTCTTTGTTACCGTTTCATGAATGTTTGTAAAGTTCCCCACGACACAGGAATTATTCCTAGTGTGTAACTCCCGCATTCCCGCATCTTACTCTTTTAAAAAAATTAAGAAGATAATGTATTTCTTTGTATTTTAAAAATTGAATGTATTTTACACGATGTGTGTTAATTAATAATATGTTTATCTATTTGTTGGAGGAAGGTTAACCATGTGCTCAGGAACATAATTGTTTTCTTCGCTCATTGTGACCGGATTGATAAAAGAAATGCAATAATTCTTAAAGAAATAATCACAATATAACGCGATTAAAATTGACATAGTTTTTTACAAAAATAATTCATGTGTTCTTGATGGCGGCTCGAGCAAAAGTGAGCTGCTTGCCTAGACAGCTAATCGACTCACGTTATTTGACTACCGTCAAACTATGGAGGGTAGAGATAAGGAGTATCATCTGTGTACATGAAAAGTGTCCGTTGAAATGCATTAAATTAGGGTGGCGCCACATTAGCATCAGAGTAAACTTCTTAAAATCAATACACACACTTTTTTATAAAATTGAATGATAAAAAATCAATAAACGTGCTATTCACAGTTCAGAAAATAAAATATATTTACTACATTATTTTGTAATACGCAAGTAGTGACAATAATGTTAAATTTTTTACCTCGGCGTACTTCAATTCGTTCACAATTGCTACATTCATACCATAACCATGTCTACACCAGCGCCATTCTGGAAGGTTTTTGAACTGTTATTTACAGCTTATGCTGGACACTTTTTTCAATTTTCTTCCATATAAGATAACACTCCTTGTCTCTACACTCCATACGTCAAACGTAACTGACAGCTGACGAATGATGGCGCCGGTGTTGCCACGCTGACATATTTATATTTGTGTATGCATATAATATGTAAAAGATTCTTGAAATAATTATAACTTAGCACTAGTTAATTAGTAGTACGGTGTTCGAAATTCGATCACTATTTTATTTTTATTACTTTTGATAGCTCTCCTCCGTATAAATTTAACTGTTTACAATTTTATACTCTTTCGTTCGCACAGTTTTCGTAAAAATGGTACAAAGTTTGTTTCACGTATATATAGATTAAATAAATATAATTAGAAAAATTGGTAAAGAAATAGGGACAAATTTTTCATATTATATAGATAGTTAAATTAAAAAAAAAACAATAATTAATTCTTGCATACCTTTGTATATATATATAGTTCTTATAAGTAATGACAATAATTGTTAACACTTATAATTGATTCCTTCCAGTGCCCTGTCTGACCTATATCTACTATCAAATTTATTAATCAACCGACTGTCAATGGTCGAAGCCTCGTCATGTTTATTTGAGGAAAATAATATGATTTCCCATCGGACCAGAGGTACTCGGTCCGCAGCATAGAATGAATAATTCACTAATAATAATTTTAGTTAACTACACAATATTTCTATGGGAGTTTGAAATTCAATATTAGATGAAAGTGGAGTTTAGTGGAGGAATATTTGGGATTCATTAATTAATAAAACATTTAAGTCAAGTAGCAGAAAGCTGAAATAATTTTCCTAAATTACTATTCATGATCAAGGAAACGACTTTAATAATAAACTCAATAGATTTTTTAACCGATTTCAAAAAAGGAGGAGGTTCTATATTCCACTATACGTATTTCTTTTTAATTAAAAAAATGAATGTTTTTGTGTATCTAATACTTTCAAACGAGCAATTTTTGTATATATATTTAATCTTAATATTGGAAACGGCTCCACCGATTTTCGTGAAATTTTGTATGCAAAGAGGGTCGGGGGTGCTAAATCGATCTAGCTAAATTTCATTTTTGGAAAATTTGTTGTTGTTCCACCGTGGGTAGTACCACGGGGCTCAGCTAGTATATTTATATGATAATTCTGTACTTAAATACCATTTAAAATCCTTCTGCCATAATTACTTTGACTTTAATAACATTTCAATAACCCCAAAAGGGGGTTGATTTTTAAAGATACATTATTATATCCATAGAGCATACATTTAAAATTTTAAGTTTCTTATTTTAAGAACATAGGACTTTCTTACAAACTTCCAACCCCTGTTTTATCCCTTCAGGGGTGAAGTTTAAAAAAAAACCGTTCTTAGCGGATGTCTACACTCTTTATAGAACCTACCTGCCAATTTCATGTTTGTAGGTGTTATAGTTTCTGAGATTTGGTGGTTAATCAGTGAGTGGTATTTCGCTTTTTACGCGATACGAGTATATAGATTCACATTTACCTTTTTTTGCGTACCTACATCACCTCATCTTATCACACCACTTTTAATTGTTTAATGCTTCTAGAAATAAATGAATGCACAGGCGTAGTGGTTTAAGCATAATAATAATAAAAAAAGGCTTATTATAGTGGTTTAAGCGGTCGCCACGTCATTTTTTACTGCACTGAGTGTTGTGGGTTCAAGCCCCACATGGGACAACACTTTGTGTGATCCTCAAATAGTTGTTCTGAGACTGGGTGTTTTTTGTGTTCGTTTCATGCATGTTTACAAAACCTTTCGAGTCACAATGTTTTTTTTTTATTGTATAGGGGCAAACGAGCAGACGTATCACCTGATGGTAAGCGATTACCGCCGCCCATAGACACCCGCAACACCAGAGGCGTCACAAGTGCGTTGCCGGCCTTTTAGGAAGGAGTACGCTCTTTTCTTGAAGGTTTGAAGGTCGTATTGGTCCGGGAACACCGCAGGCGACAGCTCATTCCACAGTTTTGCTGTGCGTGGCAGAAAATTTCGGGAAAATCGCACAGTTGTGGATTGCCAACCATCTAGATGATGGGAATGAAATTTCTGTCACGTAGGACGATGGCGGAAAGATGCGGCAGGGATCAATCCGAACAATTCCTCGGAGCACTCCCCATGGTAAATGCGATAGAAGATGCACAGTGAAGCCACATCTCTACGCAGTGCCAGAGAGTCTAGCCGAATTGAAAGATCCCGGCAATCGACGATACGAGTCGCCCTCCTCTGAATGCGGTCCAGAGGGAGGAGCTGGTATTGGGGTGCCCCTGCCCAAAGATGAGGACAGTATTCCATGTGAGGCCGAACCCGCGCTTTGTAAAGACGAAGGCGGTGGGCCGGAGTGAAATACTGCCTCGATCTGTTGAGCACACCTAGCTTTTTTGAGGCCAATTTGGCCTTACCCTCCAAATGGCCACAAAACTGGACTTCGCTCGATACGTCGAGACCGAGTATCCCAATATTGGCTGAGGCAGATAGGGGAGTGTCTTCAAAACGAGGAAATACGACCCACGGGAGTTATTTAGCGGTGAACGCGCAAATTTGTGTCTTTGTCGGGTTGAATTGGACCAAATTAAGTCTACCCCAATTTGAGACCCTTTCCAAAGCGGTCTCAACTTCAGACACAAGTTTGTTTCGATTCTCAATGACGTTTTCCCGAGAAATATTGGCGCGGCCGGTGTAGAGAGCATCGCCCGTACTGTCATCCGCATAACAATGAATGCCGCTAATTGGCAGCATGTCATGGATATGAAGGAGGAACAGAGTAGGCGATAGCACACAGCCTTGCGGGACACCAGCATTCACAGACATGGAGTCAGAGCATTCACCGTCGACTACGACCTTTATGCTTCTACATGCCAGAAAGCTAGTGACCCAATCGCATAATTTCTCGGGAAGCCCATAGGAAGGGAGCTTCGAAAGAAGCGCTTTGTGCCAGACCCGATCGAACGCTTTCGCGATGTCCAAACTAACTGCCAAGGCTTCCCCCTTAGTCTCAATCGCCTGAGCCCAGCGATGTGTCAGGTATGCCAGAAGATCACCAGCTGATCGACCCTTACGGAAACCGTACTGCCGGTCACTAAGCAGATGATGATCCTCTAGGTACCGCAGGAGTTGATGGTTAATTATGGACTCCATTATTTTCGAGAAGAGGGAAGTTATGGCTATCGGCCTGTAGTTAGTCGGATTTGAGCGATCGCCCTTTTTAGGGATCGGGTGGACCAATGCTGGTGTTCCGCATGATGACGGGACTACGCCAGTGGAGTAGGAGAGTCGAAAAAGACGCGTTAAGACCGGTGCCAACTCTGTAGCGCACATCTTCAACACAATAGGAGGGATTCCATCCGGGCCACTCGACTTATGGACATCAAGGGACAAAAGTGCTAAGCGCACTGAGCGTTGGTGGAACTGGATATCCAGCATACAGCTCTCGCACCGCGTTATTGTAGGCGGCTCCTGGCCCCCGTCATCCAAGGTCGAGTTGGACGCAAAGTGTTTTGCCAGAAGATCGGCATTCATATTATGTTGAATATTTAATGAAGTTAATGCAGAAGTTGTTTTGAATATTAAATAATAAATAAAAATGTTTCTTTCGACACTAGTGCATTTCAATTTCAATGTTTCCCAATCAAAAACTTTTCATACTTATTTCAGAATAGGAACGTATTAACTTTTACCGATTTTTACGATTCGCACGGTCACTACGTAGAATAGAACGTAACTCTTTTTTGCGTAAAGCAATAACCACGTAAACGTTACACGGGGATGATTTAATGTCGCATGACATTATATCACAATCCGGCTTTGGATAATTCAATAAGGTGACACATGACAACCATGAAAGAAACATCGGTGACATATATTTCTTCGAATTTTGGCATCGGTATCATGAAAGTCATATTTCGTTCTTTAGGAAAAGATTTGTTTAGGCGAAAGATACCTTATTGATATTCATTTATGTAGCATTAATAATAAATCACATCATATCAAAAGCCATTGACATTCCACTGCTGAACATAGGCCTCTTTTTAAAAAGGAGGGTTTGTCTAGCTTATGCTGCTTGCTAGACGGGTCGTTAAAGGGTTTGTTTCAAGATTGCCTTCTCTTTGCACAGATGTTGTCCTCTGTAGTTTGGTGTATTGTTTTTATAGATTAGGTGGCAAAGGATCAGACGTATCAACTGATGGTAAGCGATTACCGCCGCCCATGAACACCCACAACACCAGAAGCGTCATAAGTGCGTTGCCGGCCTTTGGGGGATGGGGGGAGAGGTTGGTGTATGGGCCGGTATTCTCACTACTCGTTAAAACACAGCGCAAGTGCTATTTCATATCTCTGGGGGATATCATCCATGATGGACCCCTCGCTCCATCCCCCTTCCCATCCCTCAAAGGTCGGCAACGCAGTTGTGACGCCTCTGGTGTTTCGGGTGTCCATGGGCGGCGGTAATCGCTTATCATCAAGTGATACGTCTGCTTGTTTGCCCACTATTTAATAAAAAAACATAGGTTTAAATACGAGTTAACTATGCATAATTTCTTGTCTGTGCTCCTATCTTCCTAGATTTTTACATCATCTAAAGATTGACTGTAAGAGAATGCCCTGGGCATTAAGTCCGAAAATATATAAATATGCATACAATTTTAATAAATAAAAATATAGAATAGTTGGTGATTTCTACTAAAATAAACAAAAAATAAATTTAAGGGAAAATCTGTAAGAGTTTATTCTCTTTAATTTTAATTCACATATTTAGTTCAAGGAACTATAAAACTGTCAATTCAGTGCTAACAATCAAAATTTGTATAGTAATATAAAGGTCATATTAGAAAAACACTAAATCTATTTGCACCTGAAACACGTTCTAGAATGTAAAAAACTGATTTAATAAATACATAAATACGCTTGAGAGACATTTACTGCTTTATCTATTTTTTACCTACCTTGAAACCTACTTTTATCAGACCAAAATCAATTCTATCAAATTTTATTCAACTTCGATAAATTTATGAATGCTTCAATAATCTCAGTAACGGACAGTTTGAATCGCTTAAATAACACCCCCTTCATTCCTTTTTAAAAACGATCAATAGACAAACAACCAGTTATTTTCCCGCCTCTATTTGTAGACGTAACGCAAAGGTACAACCCACGCGTTAGAGCTATTCATTCAGTGGAAAGCGGGCTCATGAATAAATTATTACACCAGTTGAACTGTATTTCAGAACGGAACGTTAAGAAACGTATTGGTGTATACGAAGATTCTTTTCTTGAATGACGAACATTTTTAGGATGGGATTGTTGTGTTTGGGATTTCGAATATCGAATTGGTTTGTGATGTGGAACATCTTTCCTGATTTTGGAAAAGGAATGGAAGCGTTAAGAAAGTTTTGGAAATATGTGATATATAATTTGACCGATTATTTATTGGTGCATAATTTGAAAATGATTGGCTGAGTATTGTAATGGTGTCGAGAGAAGGTAAAACAAAAATACATTAAATAGATCTACCATTTGTTTATTTCGATCCTACAACTTTTAGTAATAAATGTAATAAAGAATTCATTGTGGTAGAAAATTTTCATAACATTTCCTTAACTTTATTATTTCAGCTAAATTATATTTATATTCAGAACACAAAATGTTGTCGTTGAAATAATATTGAAAGGGAATTTTTCGACCTTGCGAGCAAAGTACGGCACAGCGACACAGAATCCCAGGAGTTTATTTCAGACGTTGCCTCAGCGAACGTAATTATTATGTATCACGGTAACGCCGCATTAACACTCATTTGTTTATTTTTATTGCCACATGTTATTTTGTGAAGGAACTCTATAGGTATTTTATATTCGATAAGCATTTATATGGAAAATAATTACGGTCATAATTTAAAATTACTTTGTTTAGATAAACTCGGAATTAGGAACAGGATCGATTGTTTTGGGGAGCATGGGGGGAGTCCTTACAGTGCAGAAGCAGTTTAGCAGGATCATAGTCCAGCAGTGGACATCTTTCGGTAGAGATGATGATAATATTAAGTGAGAAATAACGAGCTTACGTTAGGTGTTTGTGTTTTTATATTTAAAAGTCTGCTTGAAATCAGAGGCTCTGAAAGTCTAAAATCTGTCACTTCGAAGTCGTTATAACCACAGTAAAGCTCTCATTATAATAGCATATTTCAACACGTGGTACAATATTAACAAGTCTTTGTAGACTTGACTTTGTAGACTTTGAAGTCTGTATATGTAGACAAAGATTTAGAGCATATAGCATATACTAAGTAAGTACTAAGAACTTCACTAAGTGAGATCAATATGAGCAGGATAGAATAAGCTTCACCAGCACGGGTGTTGCCAGTTACGGACATTAAAATTTTGTATCTAGTTTCGAACCTCTTTTGTAAGGAGAGGTCTCTGTAATTTTTTTGTCAAGCAGTAAACTGTTATCGGCTGTGATCTGATATAGTTTTTGACAATGAGTTCGGATAACAATTTTTTTTGGTCTATTTGATAGTTTCCAATTTTTAGGTAAGTATTGGTTACAGTAAAATAATATAAATTGGTTTCTAAGTTATCATTGTTGACAACGAATTGTGGACCCATAGACTCAGATCTGGACACATCCCATGCAATAAATTTAGTTTTATGATGAAGAAAACCGCTTCGCCTAATAGTGAGGAGTGTGGAGTTGTGGAAGACTTACATCATTTATTTATGGAGTGTGTCAGATATGAGTCTAGTAGAAAGAGTTTAGTGTACGACTTGAATTTAAATGGAGCCGACGTAGGAATGTTTTACAGAATCCTGTCGGCACTAAATAGCGATGATGCGAAGGCTCTGTTCAGATTCATGTCGATTGTTCTAAAACGATAACTTGTTCAGGACACGATGAAACTGTGCGTAAAAGTTCCAAAACAAAATATAAATAATATAATTTTAAAATAATGAAATGAAAAATTCTAAAAAATTATAACCTACTCACAGTTTTTTAAAATATTTCTAGCCTATTTCCCCCAAGCCATTAATACAAATCTATTTACACCTAAGTGTCGTTAAAATCTATTCAATACATACAAACATACACAGACTGCCAAAAATATTACTTTTTCTTTCAGTTTCGCCTTAGTCGGGTAAAAAACCAAGGTAAATTTATTTATGTATTTAATATGTCGTGCCTACTTTATGGAAAATAACTTTGGAATGTATCCCATTTAGAATTAATAAAATAACGAATGCTTTATAAATATAAATATCGATATAGATAATTATATTCCAGTAAAACACGTTTATAGGCCAATCTCTTCAAAAATAATATTGCTATTGTTGTATAACATATTCAATGTCCAGCTCTTAAGCCTCGATAAATAATTAACACAACACTAACACTTAACAGTCAACTTATATTAGTTCGGAGCGTGAAACATTAACTGAAATCCAATTTGTGAACTGATAAATTTATCTTGGTCGTTCAGAAACCCGCGCTTACCGCTTGTCAACGTTCGATGACCTATTTCAAGTCTATTTTGGTGTGAGCACGATCATCGAGCGAGATCACTTGGCTGTAGACATGGTTTCCTATGCCTAAAAAGATATGTGACACATACGATGTTCTGATTTTTTATCTGTGGAGTGTGTAATAGATTATTGGGCAGAATATGTCTACGGAGTATGTAGTACAAAGTTCAGTGACTTTTAATCGATGAGTTAAATGTTTTGGTAATATCATAAAAATTAGTATGAAACAACGATTATCTAGTTTTATATTTCTTTTATAACTATCATGTCGTTAATGTTTCACAGTATTTTACAAACATTTTGAAAAAGGATGACGTATTTTTTTTTAAATTAAAATATTTATATTTTTATCTTTTTAAAAAATAAATTATAAATTACAATGTTTTATTTCCTTTTTTTGCATGTTCAGAATTTAAACACGTGAAGAAAATAGTTTAAAAACATAGAGTCCAAGTATAAACGTAAAATTTAAAAAAACCATTATAAGGTCTTTATCATCCAGTGATTATTAAGATTTTCTACTCATTCCTTTTTATTAAATAATAATATTATTATTTATTAAAACCGGTTCAGCAGATTAAGCGCTACTGTTATTATATCTCTATATCTATCTAGGAACTAGATGGTACACTGTCTGTTGCAAAATAAAGACTGACTAACAATTTTATACACATCAAAGGAGTTAAAGTTAAGCCTCGACGACGTTGAGTTACTACTGCAGAAACATACGAGTGTCCCATTTAAATGGGTTAACAACTGTACCAAACGATTTGGCATCGCTTTTTGGAGTCAAGTGTACCACCTATAAAATAGTTTTCTTTTTGTGAATACGGCCTGTATACACTATATATTTATGGTAATGGTAAGTTTTCCGCTGAATTGTTAGTAAAATTGGAATGCAATATAGGAAAAACCATGTTTTAATAGAAATATTTCATAGGTTGTCTTTTAAAGATCAGACCGAATCAAGTCGAATGTACATTAATTTGGAAATATATTATTCTTTTAACTGCACTTTATTAATGACGCACATTTAATAGTGCAATTATCTTGGTCATTGCTCACTCTTTTCTGCCTGTCTTTCATTAGCGTTTCTTTTATCACCAATTATTTCAAAACTTGATTACAATTACAAAAGTAAAACTTTTATTCCTACTTCTATACCCACTAAATCTTTCATTCTTATGTATCAAAAATATGACTACTATAAGGTGTTCCACTCATTTTAATTTTCGGTCTATGTCCTGTCCTGTGGCCGTTGAGACACATTTTTTTTTGTGGAATAGTGGTCAGACTAGCATACGTATCACCTAATGGTAAGCGTATACCGCCGCCCATGGACACCCGCAACACCAGAGGCGTCACAAGTGCGTTGCCGACCCTTGGGGGATGGGGGGAGGGGTTGGGGTGTGGCCTCCGGAATAAGGATACCGGAGGCCCCACAGAGTGAGTCACTCACTTGGTGAAATACAGCGCAAGCGCTATTTCATACAGGTTTTCTATGAGGCCGTGGTATCACTTCGGTCGAGCTGCTCCATTCATGCCGAAGCGTGGCTCTCCCATTTGGCACCACACTGACATATAATTGACCTTTCTAGACATGAGTCTAGACAGTGTGGTCTAGACAGTCAAAATTTTATATACTGTATTTCAGGATACATCTACACAAACTGCGAAAGAGTATCAAATATGATTCTATCAGAGACAAAGTGATAAATAATTATATATATGTTTACTGCACCCAACTAGTAAACACCTCAGCGATTTCAGATCCTCCTCAACCAAAGTAGTACCTAACTGTTTTGTAATTCAATTCGTAAACTAAATAATGTTCTGAGTGAGAAATAAATGCTTTTAACAAATTGTTTTATTACCTAGACGAGTTCCAAACACTACAAGGTCTTGGATTGATCTCTCGTCTACTTGGATTCTGATTATGCTTTCTATCAGGCAGAGTAGAGTCATTTTTGTAAGCACATACATAAAAAAATTGGCAGTAATGCCGCTAGAATTGAAAACTTAAAACTTAGAATCCTATTTGTAAAATTAGAACTTTCATAATGTCGAACTTAAAATTATCAAAATTGAACATTAACATGTCGGTGACTCGAACTCATAAAATTTTCTCCTACCAAAAAGTGCTCAACGCGGCTATAAAAGTTTTCACTTCGAAAAGAACCACTGATGTAAATGTTTTCCGAATTAAACATATATATAGATACTAGTATGTTTAAGTTTTTCAAATTTCACTGAACTGAACATTGAATATATTGCAAAGATTATTTCAGACATAAAACCTTTATCTTCAAGTATTGTCGAAAAAGAACTAAAGGGTTGCTATTATTTATGCGAAATAAATTCAGTCAAGCGTTTCAAACATTCAGGTACCTTGCGAAGCATTGTTAATCTCATCTTTATCGAATTTTGGTTGAGTTGAGTTCTGAATCAACAATTTCATTTGACAAAAGATTTAATAGTTTCTATTATTAAGTTAAATGTATTTGTTAATCCAAATACTATATTTAGGTAACACTTTTATGAAATTATGTGTCGTGATAATACATAGGGCTTCCCTTCGAGTTATTACTGAACCGGGACTCATAGTGATGAACGATTAAAATACACATGTAAGTCTGTTGCATTATTGCATATAACAGACTTGGGATATCCTAAGTTGAATGCTGTTGAGTATCCTGGGAGATCCTTTCTATTTTATAGACATTAAATAAAATATAACATACGCCCCTGAACATTATATGCTATTATATGCTTTTACATATTTTGGAGAGCCAAAAAAATTACGTCCCACTGTCTTATGCATGCTCATACTGTTTTAATGGATACCCTCACCAATTTTTACTTTAAAGCCATCGCTCATGAACGTCAGAGGTCATCCATTAAATTTGAATAACCATATCCGTACTTAATAGGTATATATGTATAGGTAGCTTTATGTGTATTTTCACTTAGATCTATTGAAGTACACCACCGACTACCCAGAGGATTTTTTTATAATATCCGTACAAAGGTAAAGGTTGTCTGGAAGAGATCGCCGTGAGCGATAAGACCGCTAATTGTGATACCTGATGTTGGTGTCCGTATATGTATCTCTGTTCAAATGTTTACTGTAGCGGTGTGCAATAAAGTTTATAAATAAAATAAATAATATTCCGTGCTTTTCACAACTGAAATGATATTATTTATTTTGCAACTAAATCACACGAATACTTGCATGTTGTAATATTTTTTTGAGCAGTTTTGTTCGGCCTTTTCTAACTGAACTACCCCTCTAAGAAAGGACAAAACAAACACAAGTATCATTATCTCTTTTAAAGTCAATCTATAATCTATTATATAAAATTCTCGTGTCGTGTTGGTGCGTAATCGAACTCCTCCGAAACGGCTCGACCGATTTTGATGAATTTTTTTGTAATTATCCGGTATCTATGAGAATCGGTTCTTATCTATTTTTCATCCCCCTAAATGTTAGGGGTAGTCCACCCCTAAATTTTTTTTTTTTTGACCAAATTTTTAATTTCTATTTTTTTATGATGCAACATTAGAAAATACATACAACCCTAGATTTTCAACCCTCTACGATCAACCCCTATTTTTCCATCGCGATTTTTATTGACCCACCTCTACAACATATATTCCCTTTTATGGCAAAGCAACGTTTGCCGGGACAGCTAGTATACTATAAAACTATAATATACTGTACTATAAAACTTATTCATTGTATTGCATTTAACTATTATAAAAATATAACGGATAAAATGTTCGATATATAAACGAGGAAGTTAGTGATATCAGAGATCTCTGCTTACCCATACCAGGATTTTTAGGATGGAAAGAAATAATCAATTAATGAGATGAAGCAATTTTGCGATAGGATTTACTTTGTGGGCAAGTTTATATAGTTTGGGATTCATTCGGTAGTTTAATGAAACTTTACGAACTTTATATTACTGACGAACTATTTAAGCAAATACTTTATCATTTCATAACAGCTTAACCTTTTGTTCAGTTCTCCAAAGAGCTTCAGAACTTTTTACTTCAAACGCGGTATGCAGCAGAGAGGATTGAAGTTGAAGTTGTTCAACAAAGTATTTTGAGTTTCTCATTTTGCGTTATCTGCTATAGCAATTCACTTGTAACTCCTGATTCTACTACAAAAGATCAAGATAGTAATAAAAGCGCTGAGAGCGCTGGAACCTTAAATTGATATTTTTCTTGTGCGCTCTCATTTCCTGGTACGTTTTACAGCTAAAGTCACTTTCAATTTTCAACGCAAAGCGCTTTATAGCTCGCTGGAAGCGTGACGGGCATAAAATCTCTGGAGAGAAAGCCTGAACTTGTCTCTATCTATGTAGATACCGCGTGAGATTTTCCGATTACTTAATTTAAATTAAAAGCGAGTTTCTACTTTGTTGCTGTAGGGATAAAGTGGAAAATAGGTTTGTGTTAGTAGTATAAAACATCTAAATCTTTTTTTTTTTCATACAGATGTTACCTAGACGGAAACGAGAAATTTAAGTATTCGTTTTATTTCTATGTCTTTCACAAATTGTATGGTAGTGGAAACGATTTAGCGATATTTTCTTAGTTTGAATTCATCGGTCATGTAATTTGTCATTTACTTTTAGGTGTTTTATTAGAGTGCCTTACCTCAAACGGAGGAAGGTATCAAGCTAAAATTTACATCAATTACTCAGGTTTACTGTCCCTAAAAGCTGTGCAAAAATCAAACTTCTAAGCCAATCAAAAGAATCTTACGATACTCGCAAGGGAATCAAAACTTACAGGGTACTGCCCGTGAACCTAGATACTTGACATTTGATACGAAGCAACGTCTTATAGCACAAATAAAGGAAAAATTGCGAAAAGCATAAATTTTTTGTTACATCATACAATATACCCACAGGTTTGTACGGAATCCTCGATGCGCGAGTCCGACCACTTGACCAGTTTTTATTATGACATAGAAAACTGAACATACACGTTGAATTGCACGACCTATATCACATTGAAATAATATTTTACTATAACGTAAGAAAAACTACCGTAATAATTTTCTAATGCTGTATGTATTTACATACTAATACACTTGATGTTTCAGCTTTCATTTAAAAAATAAATTAGTGGAATTCACTGGTCGACTAAACTCATGCATTTCATTGCAAGCCTTATTTCTCACTATACTACACGTGATTATGTTATAAAAAGTAAAACTGGCAAAGCAACAGTTGTTACAAAAGGTTAAGGCTCTTCTAAAATGTTTCTACAGAATGTAACGAGATTCCACTCTAAAATACTTCTTAAACTAGAATCATTTAATTACTAAACCACCATTAAACAAAATAGCTAATATTACTAAAGTAAATTCCCCAATAAATTACTCTTTCTCAATATGAACACAAGGGGTGTGCAACAGTAATATTCTACTTAACTTTAGAATTTTGCAAAAGAAAATTATATTAATAATAATTCAACGAATACCACCCCAAAATTACTGCGTGGACCAAACGCTAATGGAAAACCGGCTGAATTCAAACATTTTGTTTGCAATCAGAAAACAAATTTATCAATTATAAATTTACTGAATAAATTATCAATTGGGATGTCAATTTTCAGCCAAGATTTTCACGGTGCTCATTAGTAAATGGTGCCACACAGAATTGAAGGAACACCGCCCTATAATGGAGACTGGTGACCAAAGTTTCTTTTAGGTGTATGAAGTAGGCACATTTCAAGAATAAAATCAATGGGTCAGCTTAACGTATTAAATATTGTGCAATGAATTATTATGAAACTCAAATTGATGATACAACCCACAACACATTCACATACATACACAGTATGAGACATATAACGAATTCGATTTCATTATTTCTTTGAAAGGCATGAATCTAGTGTAATTTCTAATTAACTCACCGATCTCGTAAGTCACCATTTTCTTTTTGATAAAAAACAAAAAGGGTTGTAAAAATAAAGTTTTAAACGTTCATAACCATCGGTCCTTCCAAATGAATGATAAAAATGTACTGCAAGTATCAACATTACGGGCAAATTGTTCGTTTCCGGACAATTCGCGTAATTGCTGCAATTCACTTTTATTACATCAAATTGTTAGCGGTGTTGCTTTCTTTTTACGGTTATCTACTTTATAAATTACGTAATGTTATTTACTTGAAGTCTCAGATTTCAAATTATTAAAATTAATATTCGTTTTCGTTCGTGTAATTTGTGGAGACAACTAAATCGCAGTGTGTGATATGATCCACATTTTATTTATCAAAATACTGAATGCGATATAAATTTCATAATAAAACAGAATGCTCGCAATATTGATTGACATAAGCTCATGTAGCATATCTATACTAATACTATAAAGTTGAAGAGTTTGTTTGAACGCGCTAATATCAGGAACCGCTAGACCGATTTGAAAATTTTTTCAGGGTTGTATAGTCCACTTAACGTGAAAGACTATGGGCTGTATATCATCACGCTAAGACTAATAGGAGCACTAATAAATAATGTTACAAAAACCGGGGAAAATATTACACTATGTATATAATTATTTGAAATGTCAAGCAATCGAATTGTATTTAATATCAATATAGTGAAAACACTATAATAAAAATTACCGAACAAATAATACGTTAAGGAGGCCTTCAGAAACTATCATTTAATAAAATATTGTGCTTTACATTAGTGCTACATTTAATATTCAAATTAAATACAACAATATTTTATTAAATAAATACATAAGCGTGCTCCCATTCTTAATTTTTTGGTAAATAAAAAAAATGATTTCTAGCCAGATCGATTTATCGCCCTTAAAACCCATGTTCATGCATCTAAATTTCATGAAAATCGTTGGGACCGTTTCCGAGATTAAGATCATATAAATACAGTAATTGTTGTTTGTTTTGAAAACAATAGCGAAGGGTTTAGGCAACAAAGATGTATATTAAATATGAATCCTTAAAATATAAACTATTTCTAGTTAATCAATTGGTAATCTATACTTTACTGATATTTTTAACAAAACAAACGTACTATTCAGAGTATGTTTGTTTGGTTAAATTCGTTAATTTTGGGAAGTACTAGTACGATTTGAAAAGTTTTTTCAATGTTACATAGTACATGTGTTGAGGAAGTATTACGGTACGACCAAAAATAGCGGAGTATCAATATACATGTTGCCTAAAGGATAATTAAAGGATATAAATAAAAGGATAATTATTCCAAATGAGAGGTTTGGAAAGTCTTTTTTTTTATTACAAAAATTTCAGCTTGCGCTGCGTAAACGGTTAAAGTTTCACAAAAACAGTGTATAAAAGAATTGCTTGCCTTTAAATTTCTAAAAAAGTCCACGACATCTTTTAAAGTTGGCTGTTGGCTGGCAACATCACGCTACGGGTAATAGAAGTTGCAGGCGTTATCGCATGAGTAAGCTGATAATAATTAGATATACCTCATTTTGCGGTGGAAAACTGCGTTCTAAAATTTAAAAATTATTGATGTTCTTTTTTTCTAAATTATATAGACAGGTGCTTTAAGTGTATTTTAAAGTTCTAGCATGTATTATGTTCCAAACTCTTAGCCACGTGAACGCAAGCCTGAACATGTCAAGTATCAAATTTGCATAAATTTTAAACATCACTCGTTATTTCAAGTACACGTCTTGATAACTCGATCGTGAATAATTCATATAAATGTCAACGACATGACTGAATGGATGATTTAAAATTTGTTACAATGATATCTATCTATGTAATACCTACATTTAAACGAGCTATCCTTTTATATATATATATAATCTTAGTCTCTTCGATTGTTTTTATTTTTTAGGAAATATTATCAGATGAGTTTAGTTTTAGACCCTGCAAGATAACTGGCAGGAACTGGATGCCAGTCGCCGAAAATCGATCAGAGTGGCGTGCAATGAATAGTCCTATGTCTATATATGCCTATCTTTGGCATATATAGACATAGGACTATTAATTTTTTTAATTTGATCAACTTCTCGATTTCGATTTTTTTTTTTTTTTTATTATTGAATAGTGGGCAAACGAGCAGACGTATCACTTGATGGTAAGCGATTACCGCCGCCCATGGACACCCGCAACACCAAAGGCGTCACAAGTGCGTTGCCGACCTTTGGGGGGGTGGGAAATTCGAAAAAGACCTTATTTCTGATGAAAATGCATTTATATATCGGTATTATTATTAATTCAAAATGGCAGCCGTACCAAAATGAAGTTGTATATATTTCTGAACAACAATAAAAAGCTTGTTTTTAAAAAAACTTTTTAAATTAACCACTTGTTTTTATAATTTGTTTAAAAATGCATATAAAGGATTCTCTTTACGCATTAATGTCTAAATATTATTTCATTGTACAACAGTTTTACAATAGCCTGTATATCTGATACACTAACAAGGCTGTATAAAATAATATTCATATTTAACAAAATGTCGACCGCGACAGTAAACGTCCTGTTTATTTATTCTCACATTAAATACAGTGAGTGACATGTTTGTGGTAACAATCGTTGATACGTATAATGGTAAACATATGTTAGGTTACATTTGGATGTAATTTTAGGTTCATTAAACGTGGATTAAAAAGCAAATTTCTGCTGTAGTATATTCGCATGTTTATCTCGCAAAGTAATATGTAGGTATCTTACAAAGTAAGTAAGTGTGTGTTATTCCCTAGGATAACTTATATAACCCACCTATAGTCTGGTTGATCTAAAAGGGTGATAATGACAGTTGACGTTTAGTGGTTGGGTGTCTTTAGGCCACAGTAAGAATATTCGATTAAGATTTCAAATGAATCGATCACTAATACAACATATGTACTATAATTTCTTATCTTTTTTTAAGAATTATATTAATCGTTAATGCCGTTTTCATAAATAGAGCTAAGAATCGCGACTATATTTCTCAAATGGCCCTTACAGTAGACACTATTATGACTACGTATTGGAAAAGAGAATGGAAATTGTTTTGGAATTTGGCATATGAAGGCATTAGAGTTTTATACGTTAAACCTTAGATTACGCACATGTCTAACTAGAACATCACGCTGCAAAATATAAAAATAAATGAACTTACTTTTCGATTATTATACACATACATACATAGGCAACACCCAAACTTCGAAATAAATATTTGCAGATCATTTAAACATTTGGTCTGAACCGTGAATCGAACCCAAGACCTCAAGCACAGCAGTCGTTTACGCTACCACTGCGCCACATAGGCAGTCAAACAATGCTTCAATGTCAACAGCAGCGCACCGATTTATCATGTACTGGCCGCACTTTACATTCACAGAATAATTGTTCATAATTACTATTTTTCGAACGCACCTTAGTAGGTTTATAAACTAGTACTTTTAGAAATCCGATTTGCAGTAACTTTATTTGTTCTAAGTAAGTAAGTTCTTAAAAGATTTAAAGGTGCGTCCATAACATATCAGTCGATAATAATAATAATAATAATAATAAATATTTCGGACATCTAACACACAACGCCATCTAGTCCCAAGCTAAGCAGAGCTTGTGTTATGGGTACTAGACAACTGATATGAATACATACATACTTTTTTTTTTTGTAAATACATACATACTATACATACTATACATAGAAAACACCCATACTATACATAAAAATATAATAGTAGCCCTATTTAGTACAAAACTGAGGTGATGGAATTTCACAAGTACGAATCGCAGTTTTTAGCATAATTGAGTTATGTGCGTTTTCCATGAGAATTAGCAATCGACAGTCATACCTAAGTAATTTTACCCCATACCACCCTAATACTTTCACACGCACACTTCACAGCATTTATGTCGATGTCGCAGGTCCTGTGCAAGCATCCAAAACTGTGACCCACTATACACTTTGTTCTTTGCGTAAGGCGATAGTATATGCATACATTTAGTATTGTCTATAATAAAAATAGTATTGAATGCTGGTATATGACTATATGGTAAGTATCATTTCACAGACACACATAATACAAACTAGAATTTCTCTCATATCATTGAAACCAACTACTCACACATTTACAAACAATATTTACCATAGTAAAGCGAGATGTCATGCAATGAGAGAGGGGTAAGCCTATAATAATAATAGATACCAGCACGTTACGACGTAGCGTCGTAGAATAAACAAGCGCTACGAAGTGCTACGAAAATTTGTAGGCTTAGGTAAGGAGCTTTATAGGTAAAGGAAGTTTATTTAATAAAAGTGAATTTCATTTGTTTCCTTTGTAAATGTAATTTATATAGATAAAAAAGTAACAATATTACAGAGTGCTTTGAAGACCTTTTAGAAAGAATGAATAAGTATCGCTTTAAGAATGTTGAATTAATACGATTGTTCGCGTTTCTTTGAAATGAATGAATAAATGTATCGTATGAATATGTCGTTTGAAGTCATGTTACGAGATACCTACTTGACATAATGGATAGAAAGGTAAAAAGCTTTAATTAACGTCCTTAAATTTTAAGAGGGCCAAGCTATTAAATAATTTCATGCGATGACTGTCACTAGCTATTCATTTGATAATGGACTGAAGTGAAGTGCTTCTGATAAGATATAGATAAAAAAAACTAATCAAGTTAAAAACCTCCTCTTTTTTGAAATAGGTTAAAAACAAACGAAATTTTATAAAATATTAGGTCTTAAAACGACCTGTTAGCATATTATTATTTCTTTTATATAACCGCCTGCCAACATGACTCTACTCCGCCTGATGTAAAGTATAAATAGAACCTAAGAGTGGTGGTCACTATCCTCATTGCGAATGCAATCAATACATCATGGTAATCTACAATATGGCGGCCAAGTGAGACCTTTTCACCTTATTGCATGCATTTTTAGGCCTCTTCAATACATTATTTTGGGTATACGTAATAAAAACTATTTTTAATTAAGTCAATGCATTTTTCTGCTGGAGATATTTAGCACTAAAGTTTGTCTAACGCTGATGTTTATGCTCTGTGTAAGTTCATAGACATAGTAGAAAATATATTGCGTGACTTAGACTCATGTTCAGCCGGTTTTATAGCAGGCTATCAGCACTGAAGTAATTTCTATTATAAATTACTCTCATTAGGCCTAAGTTATTAAGCATATTATGGATGAACTGTCATCAATTTTTCGGAGAAGTTCTAATATTGTGTAAGTGAAAAATGTATGCAATGTGTGAAATATGTATGAAAAATTAATTTTGCGAGTGTGTGACACACGCAAAATTAACAAAAGCTATTATGTATGTTTTTTGGGAAGGTACTGATTACTGACATACAGCTCACACTAGTTTGGAAATTAGGACTTGAATTATATGCATCCTTTGTTACAATAAATAAAAAAACTATTTGTCTGAGGATGGAAGAAATTTTTTGGCAGTTGATCACTAGATGCCGGAACTGCTTTCTTTTTTGTCTCAGTTGGTAGTGTTAGCAATGCTCATTTAACCGGTCACGATACACATTGCCGATACACAACTGCCTCGGTGGCCCAGTGGTAGTAAATGCGACTGCTGTTCTTGAGGTCTCAGGTTCAAATCCTGGGTCGGACCAAGTGTTTGTGTAATCTACAAATGTTTGTTTCGGAGTTTGGGTATTTTCTATGTATAATATGTATATATTTACAAAAAAAAAGTATATAAGTATTCATATCAGTTGTCTAGTACCCATAACACAAGCTCTGCTTAGCTTGGGACTAGATGGCGTTGTGTGGTAGATGTCCGAAATATTTATTTATTATTTATTTAAATATTTACATTATAAGCAACTGCATGTCTTAAGCTGTAAAACCATAAAGTTTACTAATGCAGTACTGATTGTATTGATAATAGTGGCATTGTTGATTAGCTCTCCTTTCTTACTTGTAAAAAAGAATCGCGATTTCTCTATGAATTGGTATCAAAATATTATCGTTTAGTATTGTATATAAAGTGGTATTAAAGTTCTTTAAGCCGTTAGTTTTTTTTTCTTTAATTAAAACACTATTATTGTAGGTGTATTAAAGTCTTGTGAGATTTTTTTACACTATTATATCAATGCCTTTCAGATATGTTGTCGATGAGCCGTTGAAGTCACTTTCCATGAATACCTTTGATATTCAACTGCTGGACATATATTTGTGTCTGTGTTTGTTAAATAAAGGTTTTATTATATTTTTTGTTTTATTTCAAATCATTATCATCATCATCAGCCTGTTGTCCACTGCTGAACATAGGGCTGAATGTTTTGAATGACTAACTAATATATATTTTGTTCATATATTTAATCTATTTAAATATACTTTTTTTATTAATAAATTCTTTGAATCAAAAACTAATATAATATGTTTACAAAATTGTTGGCTCTTAAACTGTGAAAAGATTATAATTATGGATGAACAAAATTTTCCTATTCAGCTTCTCTTTAATATATACTATTTTGGTTCTTTATTTAATTATTTAGACGAAACTTTCTTTAGGGAATTTACTTTTTGTTTGTTTGTAAAGCTTAATACGATAGAGACGAGTTTAGTTGAGATCTACTTTACTTATAACACTACCACTAAAAACAAACCACAATAGGAACCACAGCAGTCGATGAAGTATGCAGGCTTGCTGCTGAGGTCTCCTGAGACCTTCATGGAGCGAAGAATATAAGTCAGTGAGGTACTACTAACATCACTATAATGTGATTACTGTAAGCCTCTGCTATTTGTTGCCCTCTGGCAACAAAGGTATTGTCTTATAGTTAATAAAGTTCTGTATTAACGTACTTTAAATACAAAGTTTGTCGTACTTTAGATGGCTACTACTACTACGATTGCATTACAGCATGCAATTACTGGTATTCATAAAGGATACCAGAATTTGCATACCAAAATAGTGACATGTTTTTGCTTTTCGTTTATTTTTTGATGTTGATACAACTTTCTTAAGTATTAAAGGGATAATTTATACGGCTATATAAGCTGTATTTCTATTTATACAAATAAACAAAAAATAATGTTTGTTAGTAATTTGAAATTAACTGTTTTTACAACTATTATTTAATGTAGTAGTATATACGGTTCCCAAACAAAAGAAAAACAAAATTTAAAAGTTTTGGCCATCTGTTTCTACCGGCTAATCTCTGGAACGGCTAGACTAATTTTAAAGTTACAATGAAATAGTAAATAATATACGAACGATTCAAAAGTAACAGCATATGTGGGTAACACCGTGGAGCGCAGCTAGTAATTGATATGAATAAACCTTACAAAAGTTTTAATTCTAGTAACATAAATTTACCTATTTATTTATTAAGGTAATTACAACAGGTAACAAAAAATCATTTTTAAGAATATAAATAAATATAGGTTCAGTACTGATTGGTACCCTTCCGTAATCACACTAGGTATATGATATTCAAAGTATTAAATAAAGGATAACAATTTTTTCTTACACAAATATACCCTAACAGATACAATGATAATGGTTTTACTACACTTTTAAAGCGATAGAGCGAGAATATTTCTTTTAAAAACAGTAGCTCGTGAGTCGAAAATGTCGAGTTTGCCATCATTTATTTCTGTAATTTCATTATAAAAACGACACATTCTGACAATAGGGTTGTAGTAAGAGGTGTTGTTTTTGAAAATGTTTAGTGAAAAAGTTCTCGGTGATCTAGTATTATATCGAGTGTTAATATTGATGAGGGAAAGCAAATATTGTGACCAAAGTAGCCTAAGAATGATTAAAAAAGAAAATACTATGAATGTATATGTAGTACATTCTAAACAAACAGCAAAATCAACCGTTTGTATTCGTTAGAAACAGGCTAAAATCCAATTTATCATAACAAAAGCGCCACAGATTATACCTACACATCATTCATCAATCTAAACAATATCTGTTCAGAGTACTTTGGACTGTGTCACCGTTGCCTCCGGACAATAATAACCACGTTATCAGTCGCTTCAATCGCTCAATAAATTGTGTCCACTTGTACTGTCCATTATGAAAACAAAAGCAATTAAAAACTTTGAAAATCGAATTTTGAATTTAAATATTTACGAACATTTTTAAAAAATAAAGAAAATAGAGATGATATTCAGATTGGAACGGAACAAAAAAGGTGTCATTCCAGTTTTGTAACTTAAAAATAATGATTATATTACTACAAATATATTAAACTAAAAGCGGTAAAGATAAAAGTAATTTACTTTGAATATTATTTTAGGGATGCCTTCTACAAATTGTATAACATAGTTAATTTCCTATTAAATATTAGTTTTAATGAAATGTAAACTATAATAAGTTTATCAATTGTTAACTTTAAAAAATAAACAAAAGAAGATGTATAAAGCTAACAAATAATTAACAAATTATTGTCTTTGATGATATAGAAATCAAAGACAACATTCAGCCGTGATATCTACCTGAAATTGGCACTGAAATCGTTGCACTCACCGTTTTTGTAACGGTAACATTATACACTCAAATCCTTAATCACCACAAAGTTTAATTAGCAACACAGTCTATGCCCAAATTATGACGTACGGTGTCGTTAAAACAGAGTTTTCATCAAATTTTCATTAATATGCCGATGAAAACACGCCTGTATCGTATCGGCAGGAGACCGGATAACGGACAGCACGTCGGCACTCCGCGAGCTTGCGGACAAAACTAGGAGCTCACAGTAAGTGCTCCAAGCCCGAATCGAGCTAAAGGGAGACCGAATTATTTGTGCGACAGAGATGGATAAGCATGCAGAGGTGCGCAGGAAAGAATTAGATGTTTATTTAGGCTACTGCCTACTGGTAATGGGATAACAGAAGCTTGTGCGTACTTTTCTAGTTTCAAGTAAGAACCTACTAATATCACGTGACATATACAAGACGTTTGAATTAATTTTATGTTGTTCTAGTAAATTATTTCAAATACGTTACTTCAAAAATCTTTTGTTGCAATTTAATTATAACCCATTTTTGTAACATCTAAATCTGTTGTTAGATACGATTTAATTATTAATAAATAGTTATAAAAATATCCTAAAATAGAAAATATATAATATTACAAAAATGTAGAGGTTTAAATATACTCGTAGGTAAGAATTTGTTGCTAAATTTTGTCATTAAGAATTTGGTTGGCTATAAGAAATAAAATAAATATAGTCAGGAAGCCGTCAATCGGGCGAGACTTTTCAAATTTGGAATAGCTTTGACAGATATAATGTTCGCGTAAAATGAGATTCGAGTCGGTTGATTTGTGCGTGAAGCTAAGCGGGCGGATTATGATGCTCGCTTCGTTTGAACGAAACGTTCGATTTGGACACGTTAAATTATGTTACGTCTTCATCCATTTTCGAACTGTGTTTAGGAAACGTTTAGAACAATTTCAAAACGTCTTAATGGTTATTATTTCCTTTTTGTAAGTCATAACAATTCTATATATTTTTGTTTTTCTTTTAATAGTTTTAAGAAGTGTTGTTCGTTATTAAGGTGGATAAAAGTAGTAAATATCATATTTGTTTTAGAAAATATGAATAATTAACATAATAAAATAACATTTGCCAGCAGCTTTGCCTGCGTATATTTTGGTTATCGTGGTAAAATTGATTTATGAGGAAGGGTTTCCTCAAGAATCAAAGAGACAATTTCATTATAATCGATGCAATGGTTAAACTGTGAAAACGTAACAGACATACAGACAGTGATACTTTCGAGTTTATAATATTAGTATAGACATGGAAAAAAAATGCACTGACTTACAAAGTCTCGATTAGATTTTTGATATTTAAACAATATAAAACAGTTATGGAGCTTTATTACAGTTCTGTACACGGTATAAACTTTAAAAAGAGAGAGTGCAGAGCTGGTAATAATTAAGATTATTGTTTAGGGCTCTAACAGTGTTAGAAGTTTATAAAATTATCATTTTTTTTATTTATTACGGTTTCGAAAATAAACAGCTACAAAAAAATAATATGGTTAGTTTGATATGCAACACCAAGCTAATTACAGATTTTCACGAATTGCAACTTAATAAAATAGCAAAAGATTATACGATACTAATTTATACGATACTACACCACTACAATAAATAATTTCTTTTTTTTACAATAATATCATCATTGAATAAAAATCAGATTCAGCATACTGCGTACAACATTAATTTTGGTGTTAAATGGATCAATAGAATACTTAAATTAACGATAAATATTTTTTTTTGTAGTTGAAAGAGGAAAATAATACAGAAATGATTGAGACATATCCTCACGGCATTCACACATTTTTTTAAAATTAGAATTTGTTCCGTGACAGGAAAGTAAGCTTATTGGTAGTTAACCAAAAAGTTTTAAATTAAAGTTGAGAAAATTCAGAGCATATTGACAGTAAAGGGTTAAAGGGAAATACCAAGGATTTATTAGATATGGAAGTAATTATTATCGCTATTCGTTATACCAAAGACCTGGAGTCATTGTTTAAATTGTTTAATTTTATTTAACCATTTTAAGGGAACTTACAGCTAGAAATATTCCTTCTTAAAAGGCCGGCAACGCACTTGTGACGCCGTTGGTGACCATGGGCGGCGGTAATCGCTTACCAACAGGCGATATATCTGCTCGTTTGCCTCATATTCCATAAAAAAAAACACCTGGGACACATACAACAATAACAAAATAGAATCACTTATAAAATAATACTTCATTGATTCCGCCCATATGTCAGAGAAATCAAGCTATATTTTAAGGACTACAGTAACGTGTTTACACGACTACGGTGAAACCATAGCAATAATTATGACAGTATATGAATATTTGTATGATGCACCGTAGCGCCTAAACTACTGAATCAATTTTCATGAATGAGTTGTCAATAGATATACCTACTCGTACAGATTATATATAAATTTAAAAAAATACGTTTTTGAGCAATTGTTTTTTTACACATTTGCTTGCTGTTTGTTTTTGGTCTGCGTGAGTTGATGCTTTTTTTATTATGAAGATGTATATTAATCAACATATTAATTATAGAAGGTATATAATATATTTTAAAGCAAGCTTAAAGTTGATAAGATTAAAACTCAAAGTCTGTTTGTAGCTAAGAAATTTATTCAAACCTGAAATTTAGAACAAAACACATTAATTAAAATATTCAAATATTTCACCTCAGCTCAGCTGTTTTGTTGATATTAAAATTTTCAAGATGTTACACGTCTAAGAACGAGTGTTCGGTTTTATTTTGACAAACCTTAAGAAATATTTGTTATGTCGCTGTTGTATATTTGAAATGAAAACACAGATACAAGATATTTTGAAACGTTTTATATTAAGTTTTTTATTTTTATTGATTAGTGGGCAAACGAGTAGACGTATCACCTGATGGTAAGCAATTAACGTCGCCCATGGAGACCCGCAACCCCAGAGGCGTCACAAGTGCGTTGCCGACCTTTGGGGTATGGATCTCCGGTATCCTCACTCACTCGGTGAAACACCGGATTTTGGAGGCCGTTATCACTCCGGTCGAGCCGGCCCATTCATGCTGAAGCGTGGCTTAAATGTGGTATGTGAACATTTAGTTTTGTTGATTAATAATAATGTATTTTAAGAAATAGGTAATATAATTAGATTGGCAGCTGAATTTCCTTTGCCTTCATAATCTTCATTTATTTAATTGTCTAATAAAACCCAAAAAAACACGTGTTTTTTTTACTTTTGTATCACGATAGATTGAATGGAAAAAAAACAGCAAGACACTGAAAATTATGTTTAAAATCCTGAATTGCATAATCGATGTACCTGGATCTCAATTTATTTAGCTACTTATTACTTAGGTACTTACAGTATTCTTACAGACTAAATTCAAAACGATTGTAGTTACACTATTCCTAAAAACTAAATGAAACTAAGAGTAATACATTTTGGAAAGTAAACATAAAAACAGTTAAACAGAAAATAAGCCCATACAGCATCCTATACCAAAATAGACTATTCAAACATCGAAATGAAATAGCAATGGCATTGAGTGGAAGAGGTGGCTTACAACGCACGTGGCGTAAGCGAAATGACATTCCCAGTCTGAGCAGCTTTAGATAAAAACAAAAAGTGTACTAAAAGGTGCCACAGACGGTTGCTTATTGTTGAAAAGCAGATTGCCATGTGGCAGTTTTAAACAAAAATAAATACGTATTGTAAAAAAATGTGTGTATAGTGACAAGCATATTAATCGGAATTTTGCAATAGTACTTGTGGCGACTTCCACATATAACACAATAATAACCTACTACAGCGCCACCTACCGAAGATAAACTGAACTACGAAGTAACGCACTACACGGAGTAACTACAAATCCTGAATCGCGCAATAAATAGTTCTCGCGCCGATTATCATATATACAACATCCCAACATCAACTGTTGGGCAGTAGCCCGCCAGGCATGATCACCTCGCCTGGTCGGAGGATCCTCCCTTTGTGTTGGAGGGACATGATACCCGTTCCCCCACAGTACTTATCATTTAATTACTTTATTTGTAACAGTAGAAGCGGGATATTTGACTGCTGCTACAGATTCCCTTTTGTAAGGTTGGGACGTTGAGACAAATGAAACGGTTGAGGTTCTAGAGTAAACTGCATATATTAGAGAAAATTACCTTAATATATAGTCCATGACTCCTACATCAATTATTTTAAAAATATATACTTTTAACAGTACCATGCTGCAATCATTCTGAGTGATATTCAGCAAGTGAATGGTATATGACTATTTCCAATAACACATTCCCTTGCATGTAGAATGTATAATATTACGTGTGTAGACGCTCACACACGCAATGACACACACACACACACACACACCACATATAAGCCCGCTTTGTTTTTTTTTATTTCTTAATTGTACAGAAAATTCCAGTGTGGGGTTTGGTGTATATTATACAGTTGTAAACTTTAATTTACGAAAACAAAAAAAAATAATATTATTCTCCTTATTACATTTAAATAACACATTCATTACATTTTTAAATATACAATTAAAAACAAATTGTATATTATTTCTTCTAGGAAGAGAGAAAACGTGACGTGACTGCATACATAACTGCCAGGCTGAGAGGAGGTAGAAGAACCGTTTTCAAAGATGACGATATTTTGTTACGAAAACTATCTGATAATGTTTGTGTTCGAAAAAGAGATCCTCGTATTAGAGATATTATACAGATACAAAAAAGTTATTTACTTTTAAGTACCACAGTAGATTAAAAAATACTGGCCATCTTTAAATAGTCCTTCTAAGTTTAAGTCATCATCGTCATCATCATCGTCTTAGCGTTTATCCCGGTTGCTTCCATTCTGGAGCCCGGGGTCCGCTCTCCTGCTTTTTCTTCTCCACTTTGCCCGGTCTTCGGCATCCTTGGTAGCGAGACCATTTGCACGCATGTCACCCTTTACGACGTCAAGCCAGCACTTCTTGGGTCTACCCCTTCTACCGGGACCCGGCGGAGGCGGCATGGTCAGACATTTGTTGCCCACGTACGAAGACGGCTGCCGCAAAACGTGGCCGAACCAGCGTAGGCGACTCTCCTGCAGTTTGTCTGCGATGTCACGGACACGCAGGCCGCCGCGAATGCGGGAGTTTCTCACACGATCCCTTCGCGTGACTCCGTACATCCACCGCAGCATCTTCATCTCCGTGACGCGCAGCTCCTGCTTGTGTCGCTCCAGCACCGGCCACGCTTCACAACCATGTAGGAGGACAGGCCTAATGATAGTCTTATAGACCTGTCCCTTCAATCTAACCGGCATTTTGGGATCACAAATGACTCCTGTCAACTCACGCCACTTGGCCCACGCGGCAGCAATGCGTGCCTTGACGTCGCAATCGATGTCACCGGACGCGCGAAATACAGATCCCAGGTATTTGACCTGTTCCGTGCGCTCGACTACGTGATCGCCTATGCGGACGGGTGAGGGATCTGCACAGTTAAACGCCAAGTACTCGGTCTTCGCCACATTAAGTTTCAGACCGCCGTTCTCAAGCGCCCCTTTCCACGCCTTCCCACGTCGCACCAATCTACCCCAATCCGCATCTGCCAGCGCGATATCGTCAGCATACATGAGCAACCATGGTGGTTGTTCATGTGTGTCCCGGATGCTGTCCGACAAAACGTCTAATATCAAGCAAAACAGAAACGGACTAAGGACGGATCCCTGGTGTACCCCGACGGTGATTGGGAAAGGTTTAGTGTCGCCAACAGCGGTCCGAACCATGGATTCGGATTCGTGGTACATATCTCGGATCATGTCAATATAGGTCTCTGGGACCCCTTTGGATCGCAGTGCCCACCAGATTACCGCTCGAGGAACACAGTCGAAAGCCTTCTGCATGTCCAGGAACAGGCAATGCAGAGGCGTATTCTTCGTCCTGTATTTCTCCGCTACAATTCTTAGGGCAAAAACAGGATCCATTGTCCCGTGACCGGGGCGAAACCCATATTGACATTCCGAGAGTGAGCACTCCTGTCGGATCCGGGAGTCAATTATCCTCTCAAGGAGCTTCATGGTGTGGGACATCACTTTTATTCCGCGGTAGTTGCCACATTCTTGCACCGATCCCTTGCCTTTGAAGACTGGAGTAATGATACTCAGTCTCCATTGCCTTGGGATTTCGCCGGTAAGGAGTGTGCGGTTAAAGATGTTAGTTAGGATGTTCACACCAAGGGGGCCCATCGCCTTCCAGGCCTCGATGGGGACTCCATCGGCTCCGACAGATTTCCGATTCTTCGTGGAACGAAGAGCACCCAGGACTTCGGCAGGCGTGATTAGTGGCACTAGTCCGAGATTTGGAGGGAGATCCGGTGGCTGCACCACTTTGTGTTGCTTGTTAAGCAGCTCGTGAAAGTACGCGCGCCATCTCTCCTTCACCGTGAGCTCTTCGTGTAATAGGCTACCCCCAGGATCTTTAACCGAGCAGCACTTGGAAATATCCTGCACCGCTTTGATCCTGGAACGCGCCAACTTATAGATAATCTTTTGCCCCTCAGGCGATTCCAACTTATCATACAACGGTTGTAAGTGGTCACGTCTGGATCTGGCTACAGCTCTCTTTGTGGCGCGCTTTGCAGCTCTATACGCATCGTGGTCTTCAGGAGATCTGGACGCTTGCCACTTTTTAAACAGGACTTTCTTGACCTTGATCTCGCTCTGGACTGAATCGTTCCACCACCAAGTCTCCTTGTCACATTTGCGTCCACCTTTAGACACGCCAAGCACCACCCTCGCCGAACCAAGAATAGCCGCCTGAATCTTGTCCCAACTGTTTTGAACCGGTTCGCTCTCAGCAACAGTGCACTTGTCTCCGATAGCCGAGACAAACTTTTGTGACGTAACTTCATCAAGCAGCCACCACCTGATCCGACGCTGGCAGAATTCGACGCGTTTGTCTTTAGGCTTTACACAGAGGTCCATGACAAGGACACGATGTTGTGCAGTGAGACTCTCTCCGGGTATGACCTTGCAGTTGGCCACTTTGCTGATGGTGTGTCTCCTAATGAGCAGAAAATCGATCTGAGTAGCGTGCCCCCCGCTACTATACGTGATGAGGTGCTCTGGTTTCTTTTTGAAATACGTGTTCACTATGGCAAGATCGGCAGTCGCACACGTTCTGATAATGTTCTCACCCTCTTTGTTACGAGCGCCATACCCAAAACCACCGTGAACACGCTCAAATTCCCCGCACTCCTCACCCACATGACCGTTCAGATCACCACCCAGAACGATTCCCTGCGACAACGGAATACCGCAAAGAACTTCCCCGAGTTGACTCCAGAAAGCCATCTTTTCGGCTTCACTACAACCCACCTGTGGCGCGTAAGCACACATCAGATGGGTAATAACCCCCTCGATAAGCAGCCGTACGACCATAAGCCGGTCACTACAGCGTTTTACCTCTAAAATGCCACTCTGAAGACCCCCGGCGAGCACCACGGCCACTCCGTTCTCCCCACTAGGTGCACCTGTGTAGATTAACTTGTAGTCATTCCCAATGAACCGGGATCTACTACTAGTGAAGTGCAATAAAATATAAAAGTAAAAGAGAATGCCCCTGGTTACAATAGAAGGTGATAAATTTACTACAATTGCCTTTGTAACGGCTCCCCGTGACTTAGTGATATAAGTTTACTACGTGATCAGCATTAATTGTTTCATTTTGTAAGAATTTCCACTAACTTTAAGCTCTAATGGTCATTAACGTAGACGCTAAAAGTTATCGTTGTCACAGAGAAATATATTCTATATCAGAGCTCTAAGTATTAGACTTACTATTAAAGAAATTGAAAACGTCATATCATATTCAATTGTTTTTAATCTATACAGGTAGGCCTGCCAACACAGTATATATAAAGAAGTATGCTTAACGTAAACCTAAAAGATAAAATCAAACTAGAAACACTTAGAAAACAAACTAAAAGTAAGTAAGTGGAGATGGGCTGGTCACATGGTGAGAAGTAAAAAAGATAAATGGACTGAGGACGTATTGGTGTCCAAGACATCAAAAGAGAAAGAGAGGTGGGCAACGTCAAAGATGGGAGAATGATTTTCGGAAACGGGCTAGGGTCACATTGAAGACAAAGAGACAAGATAGAAAGCTATGGCAAAAATTAGGGGAGGCCTATGTCGGAAGACAACACAATCTTGAAACCGGTGTCAACCAAATTAAAGATAAATTACTATTTTACTATGCATGTTATTTAAATTTCTTCTTCTTCCTAGCCTTTATTATTCCCAATATTATTTGGGGTCGGCTACCAATTCAACCGGTTTTACCTGAATATCAGTTTTTACATGTATGTTATATTGTATGAATTATTTGAAAAGATGGTGCACATGAGTTTCTCACCAGCTCTTCTCATGAATGCAATACCCATCGGAGTTGGTACTTGGATTGATTTCAATTTAAACCTTTGAGTTGAATCGAAATCAATCTAAGCTCCGGTAATTCAAATCATCTCAGTGCATTTAGTATTGGTACTGCTGAACTGATTACTTGAGTTTTGTTTTATATTTTTATGTTTGTATTTTTGACGTGTTCAAGTGCCTTTTGGGGCCTATGGAAATAAATGATTTGAGTTTGAGTTTGAGTTACACAGAGCGACTGGCATCTGACCTCCGCAACCCTGAGGGCGAACTGAATTCGAAGGTTGAACTAGTTGTCAGTATATTTGAGGGCAATGACTTCCCAATAACGATTGCCATAGATGTTCATGACAACCGGGACCGACGGGCGACGGCTTAACGTGCTCTCCGAAGCACGGGCAGGAAACACCGCCATCTTCCATACTCCGGGCTGCTATTAGGAATTTCTTGTAGGAAGAACCTAACAGCAGTCCGACCCGGGAATTGAACCCGAGACCTCTTGATTTGCAGTCGCTTACGCTAACCACTAGACCAAGGAGGCAGTTATTTAAATTTAAGATTGTGAATAAAGGCTATTATTATTATTATAATTTATACAATATACATACATAATATCACATATATTAAGGGTAGGCAAATACTCTTTTGCTTCGTCCACATTCATCAATGTTGATTGCATGCTTATTAACTCCTGGTGCTTCATACGGTTTTCTATTAGAGAATTACTAATTTTGTCGGTAAATGAGCGCCGTGAATGAACTCTTCTGATACTGCCACACATATTCGCTCTATAGATTCATTTCGTGAGTCTATGTCTCTGTAGGTAGTTTGTCTTTATAAATACTCGCCTATACTTTATAAAATTCTGACCGTTAGGCCACAAACTTAAAATTTTGATGTTTGATTTTGTCAGCTGATGCATTTAATGACGAGTACCCATCATATTTGCCTGTAAGATATTGCCTTGTACATACCTTATAATAGTTTTAAGTTTACCATGTAATTATATATATATGTATATAAGCTGGTGTATAACAAAGATATTTATTATTATTATTATTACCCACAAAGAGGAGCTAAGACATAAAAAAAAAAAAAAAAAAAAAACAGAGTATTTCTTTTGAAAATGTAACTGTAAAATGAGTATTAAGTGGATGGAAGTTCATTTTATTTAAAATTAAAAACACGAAATAAGAAAAAACTTTGTTCCCCACTTAGTCTATTCTTTCAGTAAACTTATCAGAAGTTTAAGATTATGTGTAAACTGCTTTTATTTGCTTCTTGATTCAATTAGTTCACAAATGTTAACAATAATTTTCATAGGATTTTATATCTAATCTACATGTTGTTTTATAATTTGTTTGGATGAACATAGTATCATCCCGGCTCATTAAACTAAATCCCATTTAACGTCATATACACATAATAATACCAACAGAATGGGGAACTGTATAAGCTCTGCGAACAAATTCATACATATTAATACGTCATGAAAACTCCCCAGTTTTATTGCCAGTGTCAAAATTCTATGCACAGAATAAAAAATGAAATGATCCGTGTGATAGTCTTTTCAATGTAAATTTATGCCTTTTTTGCTTTCCCTGAAATAATTACAAAGAATATTACAATTGGTGAAATTATCCTTTCCTTTTTGCATGGTTTTGTCATGCTTCGTTCTGACTATACAAGGTAAATGAGTTATTCAGTTTCCAAATGTATTCATAGGTATTAAAGTCGTTATTTCAGTTGTGTAAAATTTAAATGTTAATTTTGAATATATTTCTTGGAAGGAATATAATGATGTTATTCTCAGAAAAATGAGACAGAACGAAAAGTATATTTTTTTACTAGCTGTGCCTGTTTTTTTTTTAAAGGCAACTTTCGTCTTTGGATTATACATTCTGTGTCGCGGGGGACTTTACAAACATACATGCAACGGCACAAAGAACACCCAAACTCAGGACAACATTTAGTGGATCACACAAAGTGATGTCCCACGTGGGATTTGAACCCACGGCACTGCGGTGTAGTGAACGCTTAACCACCACTAGGCCAACCGTGCAGTCATTTGTTTATCTAGTGAGTTTGCTCGCATATTATTGATTTGTATTACTTCATAATCATTCAACAAAGAGGCCCTCCTGAGTACATAAACTATCTCACTACCTGTACTACTTACACCAAATACCCTAGCTGAAAACAACACCATAACTAAATTCTAGAATTAAACTCACTTGTATTTATTCAACTATTTTCATTAATTTCAATCCCTTGTTTCGCCCTAGCATCATAACTACCATCTATCAAATAAGACTTTCGACTTACTTGAAAGAACCTTGTAAATTTGGCTTCAATTTTATAACACTTTAATTTGGAGACGAACTTAGAAAGAAGAATTGAATTTTTCTCTCTAGGTTCTGTTAAAAGTATCACTTCGAAACTTTCCTTCACATTTAATCTACCTTCTGAGATATGAAGCCATTTAGCAGATTAAAACAACAATAGTGCATTACGACGAACATTTCATGGCCCGGTGACTTAACTTCGAAATTGTGAGCACTAATTTAGTTTTACCAGCGTAATGCTGGCACTATCGCTGAAGCAACAAAGATGATGTTATGTAAAGAGAACCAAGCTCTACTATGTTTAGTTTCTTACACGACATGTTGGCACAATTTGTGCACCTGTATGTAAAATATTTGTGAGGACTTAGATGTTGATATTCACTTTCTGTTAAATGAAAATATCGAAATAAAACAAAGTATAAAAATACAATTTAAAATCATATTACCTTGAGAGTGTCATACTTCTGTATATATTATACTAGCTGAACCTCGCGGTGCTGCCTGCGGTACAACAAGTTCCAACTATCCGTAACAATTGATTGATGCCAAAGATGTTTAATTTGGCAATCGAGACCGGTGGCTAAGCGTGCTCTCTGAGACACAAAGAGGTCTCAATATGTTTTTGTATGTTTGCTGAAATGGTCACTCATCTATAAATAGTTGATCAGTGACATATCGCAAAGTTAAGCTCTCTTAGCTAGGTTACCACTTAACCATCCCTACTCTCTACCATAAAATAAAAATACAAAAAATGTAATAAACTCTAAATCTGAACCTACTTATCTCTGCTTTTGCATGAACTGAAAGGTCTTATAAAGTTTCTTTCTTACAAAAGGCCCTCTAATGACTTTATTCAATGAATCAATTTGCGAACACAATGAGGGTAGTAGTGAAACATGACCAAGGACAAAAGCGTCACAGGTTAAATATAATGTCCCCACGCTATTGTCCTTCTCAATGCATTACGTTTTCAATGATACAAAGGTTTTTGAATTCACTATCCAATGAATAGAATGCTTTTAACTTACTAAAAATGAAAGGAATTTTTTTATTCATTCATTTCAAAATGGAGCAAAGGTTTGTTGATGGTTTGAGATTAAAAGCGATTTGTATTTAAATATACGTAAATTTTAATTCAGCTCGAAAGAAAATGAAAAGTTTATATGTTTTCATTTATTAAATAATATTTGTGGCATATATCAGAAAGTATTACCATAAAGTCTAATTGAACATGTTAGCGACCAAAGCACAGACACTTTCTATAAAGAACGAATCAGTTTACTGGGAACATTCTTCGTCATAGCTTGACTGCAGCGTTCTGAGCTCTTGAGTTCTAAATGAAAATTAAAAAGTGTATATAAACTTATTTACAATCACAAGATTGTCATTTAATATCATTCATTATACACTTTTGCAAATAGTTTAAGGAAAAAAAGAGTTATTGCATGTTATTTTACTATACTGTATTTATTTTATGATATTAAATCTTTTATTCATTATGAAATTGTTCTTACGTCTTAAAGTAAACTCAGAACGAACGAAAATGGTGAAGTTTAACTAAACCTCATTAACAGTAAGATCTAAGACACGTCTTTGAAATTTCATTTTCTGTTTGGTCTGAATTTTGAACAAAGCAACTGAAATCTGAAAGGCTGTAAAATGGTCATTCGTTCAAAAATGTTCCAAATAAAACAGAGTACGCGAACCGTAGCAAGAGTGCCAATCATAATCCTTGTTTTGAAAAATAAGGAATAATAGTCTGTGTAACCTAAGTAGTATTTTCAGATACTGAAATTGACTTGATGATGATTGACAGAATGGACTATCTAATGTTCAACCCAAGGTGGCCTATCACCGTGTTTTGCTGTTTAAAGTGGAAGCATACTATAAGGCCACCTTTAAACCCAATCGACAGCGATACACGGTGCAAAAATTTAAGGTTAATTAAAACTGCCAACACAGCTGATAATCAACCACGGTTAAGCACAAGATACAATCAAGAATAACTAGTCCTACTGCGCAGAGTCCCAGGCCTAACTATACTTGCTAAAACCTTTCAAATCAGTCTTCCCTGCGATCCACGAGGTGTCAGCGAATATCACCAATTAGTTTTATCGCAAAAGGTTTATTTCACAAATTTCAACCAATTTAACAGTTTTTCGCATCAAGACGGTGGTTGCACTTTGAAATTCAATCAGGCCGTGTAATTGACAATTCTAATTCAAGTCGAAAGCGCTAGTGCGCATTTAATTCCCACACCAAATGGAGTTACTCCCAATTTTATGTGGTAAGAAGGCATTATCACGCTACAAATGTCTCAGCCAGTATTTTCAACAACAAAATCAAACGCGTCGATCGCGACGATTCAACAAGAGCGCCAAACGTTTGCATAGATTGACAGGAAGTGAAATGAAGGCTTCTACTTCCTGCCATATATAAAAAAGGAGTTACTCGATTATCAAGTCGCCTAGTAGGGACGAAACATCTAATTTCGATTATTTTTTTACCTTAAAAACAGAGCGAATTGTTACGTTCAATTGAAACCCACTTTACAAAAAGCATTTTTATATACTTAACAAAAAAAAATTAATATTAATAATAGATATTTCAGCAGTCTGTTGTAGCTGTATTCATAATTTTAAAATATTTTTTTTGACTATTTCTTTCTCTTGTATTAAATGAAAGTTATATGTAAATACAATTTAATTAAGTAGTAGTAGTTGAATTACAAAGACTTTGTTAAACATGACTTAGAAGTGGATTATGGAACTCTTATTTGACTGACAGTAGGCACCTTTAGAACAAACTATTTGTTTATGTCCCATAATTGATACTATAACTGTTTAGTTCAGTTTTTCAGCTTAGTAATGAAAATATTTGAATTTTGTTCCAAATTATAATATTCTTATAAAATAAAACATACAGTTCTTAGAAAAATAGATTTAATGTAAATTTACAAATAATTTTCAATTTATAGTTATCAAATGCAGGTAATTACACAATTACAAAAACTATGCAGTAAGTGAGGTAGAGAGATGTTAAAGGTTCGACAACCGACGAAGGAAAATAATGAACGATGCCACCGATTGCTCCCGCTTATACGAGTATATGGTCTGTCGCGTCACTCGCTGTTACTGGAGGTGTTGCCACACTTGCCACTCAACAATATTTATATCAAGTTTTATTTCATAAATTAATTTATTTACTTAGTATTCTGCAAGTTACCCTCTCGGGTAGACATCGACAAGTTGTAGCAGTTTGTACTAGCTGGCGTACTGGACTCAACTCCTTGGGGAAATCTCCTACTGAATGCGTACACTCGCCGCCAAACGCTCTACAAATGTTAAAATTAGCACGAGCTCACATTATTTTGAACGGATTTTATACATTTTCCTTTAAAATATATACGATTGAAATATTATAATAATGGAAATATAAAAAAGTGAGTCAAGTGAGTTGAAGCATAAATTGTCTTATGAACAGAGGAATAAACGAAAAACAAATACTTTTCTTTAAAATTAGATTGACATATCTCACATGGCCGTCTGATCTTAAGCTAGGGAGACTAACTCTAGGTTTATTGTAAACATTTATAATAAGAAACCTTAAAAGATATTGTATGGCTTTATTCATCATAATAAATTACTAAAATGTGTATTTTTCACATAACTCTCCGTTGTGAATAATACTGTACAATTTGTTGGATCAAGAGTAGGTATGTTTTTATTTAATAATGTTTGTTTGAAAAGAAATATTGGAAGTGATTTTAGAAATGCCAATGTTTATACAAATTTGATATTTTGATCTGTCGTATATAACTTTAGTGAAAAGCCAGTAATTTGAAATTACAAACAGACACTTCAATTTAATTTATTTTTATAGATTAATTTTGACATGTTTCCAGTACAGAATTCAGTCAACGACTGATAGTTTCATCGTGGTAATTAGTTCTGATAATTTAATAACCTTTCTCATTCCACAAATGCATTGCTGCACTTTCCTTGTCTCTATTACAACGAGCAACATCATGTCAAGGTCTAATCATTATCCTGTAAAGTGAACCCTCCAGAAATTATTTACCAATTAGTTAGTTATAAATCGCAGGCAGTGCTTATTATTTTACTTTATTAAATAGTAATGTTGCAGAACATTTGTGCACAGTATTGTGCAGCAATTGCTTCCAGTTTAACTTACTCACAGCTCTTTACATATTGTACCTATTGAACAATTAAAAAAACAAAGAAAGGGATCAAATAAAACATATGTACTATAAAGTACGTTGATGGTCTCCTTTTTATGATTTAAATTTACCTTCTAAATTAATTAAATAAATAAATATTTCGGACATCTAACGCACAACGCCATCTAGTCCCAAGCTAAGCAGAGCTTGTGTTATGGGTACTAGACAACTGATATGAATACATATGTACTTTTTTTTGTAAATACATACATATTTTACATAGAAAATACCCAAACTCCGAAACAAACATTTGTAGATTACACAAACATTTGGTCCGACCCAGGATTTGAACCCGAGACCTCAAGCACAGCAGTCGCATTCACTACCACTGCGCCACCGAGGCAGATTAGTTAATTATTATCCATTAATAATCCTACTTGCGTAAATTTAATATAATCACTTAACTTAAAACTTTCGTCACCTTTAAATTTATCAATCTCTATAACCAGATCTTGTACCTACCTCTTAATATACGTACATATATAAACTCACACCCCTTATATCCCATTTATATACAGGGTCTGTCGTAAATAATGGATAAGTCGTAAACTGGAGTTGGTCCGGCTATGAGACTATTAGAAAATCGTATCTTTTTGCCAGGGTTTCTAACCGTATGGAAATGGCGTAGACTTTTATGTTTTTTATAAATTTCGCTACTCTTTGCATTCATTCCGTTGCCATTTCGTTAAATTTAGGTATTTCTGTGTCATTTTTTTTGTATTATAGTCTTGAAGATGTGTATTATTTAGTTTTAGTACTGTTTTAGGCGTTTTTAACGTTGGTCATTTTCAAAATTGTCATTTTAAGATTTTTTATGTTTTTGTTTTACTTAGGGTCAACTTTTGATCATTTACTGTGTAAAAAAAAAGTACGGCGCTATAGCTGCCCATGATCTTAATAAATTATCTAGTATGTGTAGATTCTAAAAAGGTATAACAATGCATACTTCACAAGTAATATTAAGCTACATGAGCGAGATCAATATCAAGGTGAGAAAATATTTTTTTCATGTAATGTTGTAAATGGTTATAAAACTTCGTCATAATGATTTATTTCTGCCAAGATTCTTTACACAAACACTATGGGGTCACTATTAAGGATATTCAAAAGAAAACTAGGTTGTTTTAGTACGTAAAAATATTTATTCAACAACTTAAACTAAATGTTCGAAGTGTCCTCCGCCGGCAGCTATGCACGCTCTACATCGCCTAATAAACGATCGCTTAATCCGGCGCACATAACCGGCTTCTTCAATTTTTCTCGCTGCTACTTGAATGCGCGCACGTAACTCTTCTACAGAACTTATTGTTTCACTGTATACTTTTTCTTTTATACAGCCCCAGTAAAAGAAGTCCAAGGGGTTCAGGTCTGGCGAACGTGGAGGCCATAAAATTGGCCCCAATCGCCCTATCCATCTATCTGGATAAGTATTATTTAAATGTTCCCTGACACGAACAGCGTAATGTGCTGGACACCCATCATTTTGTAGCCACATCTCATTTCTTATCTCTTGTGGGACGTCTTGCAGTAAACTAGGTAAAGTATTTGCTAAAAAATTCAAATACATATCCGCATTTAATATTGCCGGCAATTCGAATGGACCAATGATTTTGCCATTAATAATGCCAGTCCATAAATTAATTTTAAATTGATATTGCGATCGGTCTTCTCGGATAAGTCTTGGGTTTTCGAGTTGCCAGCTGTGTATGTTGTGAAGATTCAAAAAACCATCTTTTCGACACGTTGACTCGTCACTCCATAAAATTTTATTAAAAAAACTTTGGTCTTCCCTCATCTTTCGCAGCATTATGCGACAAAATGTTATTCTCGCAGCAGCGTCCCTTGGCATTAATGTTTGGACCCTTTGATAATGATAGGGATATAATTCATGCCTTTTTAAAATCCTGTGTACAGATTTTTGAGGTATACCGGTGCGCCTTGAAATTACACTTATGGACGTACCAGGGTCTTCTGCAACTATTTCCAGTACTTCGGCTGCACTGTGGCGTTGTGGTCGTCCTTCACTCGCCCCGCCTACGCCGGTCCCAGGAAATCGTCCTTCCAAAAATGTGTTGTGCACTCTTATGAAGACACGATAGTCAGGATGCCGGGCATTTGGATATTTTTCCCGATAAACTCTAGCAGCTCTATTGGCGTTGCCATCACATAAACCATAAATGTAATGCATGTTTACGTATTCGGCCGGCGTGTATTGTTGAGGCATGATATACAAAATTTTCCAAAATAACACGTGCAATGGATAGCACAACACGATGCCCATAAATGAGAGCTGAGTTGTCAATATCACCAGGTTAACAAGTCCAAATCACAAAGAAAATCTAAGTCCGATATTAGAAAGCAGTAACAAATTGACGACAGTAATGAAAACGAGAGCACATGCGATGGTCAAAATCACACTGAGAGATGTATCAGGAGTGCGCCCTAGCTAAACGCATGCTAACCTTTTCACACATCGTGAGTGTGAAAGGGACGGTGCATCATGCAGTGTGCCTAGTAACAATGTCCTTTTCACGTGGGGAGACCCTTTGTATTGCTGTCTTTGTTCATTTTTTTACCTGATGATCCTTTTTACGAATAAACTTGTAACATGTTTGTCGCATGTAACTATTAGAGCACATCAATTTTAAAATTAAACACCTTTATGAAATGAGGAGGCATGAAATTTTTTTGACAAAAAACTACCTAGTTTTCTTTGAATATCCTTAATAGTGGCCCCATAGTGTTTGTGTAAAGAATCTTGGCAGAAATAAATCATTCTGACGAAGTTTTATAACCATTTACAACATTACATGAAAAAAATATTTTCTCACCTTGATATTGATCTCGCTCATGTAGCTTAATATTACTTGTGAAGTATGCATTGTTATACCTTTTTAGAATCTACACATACTAGATAATTTATTAAGATCATGGGCAGCTATAGCGCCGTACTTTTTTCTTACACAGTAAATGATCAAAAGTTGACCCTAAGTAAAACAAAAACATAAAAAATCTTAAAATGACAATTTTGAAAATGACCAACGTTAAAAACGCCTAAAACAGTACTAAAACTAAATAATACACATCTTCAAGACTATAATACAAAAAAAATGACACAGAAATACCTAAATTTAACGAAATGGCAACGGAATGAATGCAAAGAGTAGCGAAATTTATAAAAAAACATAAAAGTCTACGCCATTTCCATACGGTTAGAAACCCTGGCAAAAAGATACGATTTTCTAATAGTCTCATAGGCGGACCAACTCCAGTTTACGACTTATCCATTATTTACGACAGACCCTGTATAGTGGTAAGTAAATGAATAAATAAGGAAATACCGCTTCATTCAATTGGCGTCGCCTAGCAACTGAATGTGTTCCTTCCCTTCACTATTAATTTACATTAGAGCTTAATATATGATGTAATTATGATGTTAAGACTATGGACGTTGTTATAACATATTCGTACGAGTAGACGATGGGTTATTTGACCGATTCTATGTGTGGGGATGGATTCATCATCATGTAGATCAACGATCGATTCCCGGGTCGGACCATACATGTTAGTTAATTTTTCTTTTTATTTATCACTAAAAACAATAGTACAATATTTAAAAATAAGCTATAACACGATAAACCTCTAGGGTATGTGTTGTGTTACACAGTTATTCGGTATCGCATATTTACAATGTTTTACACTATCTGTAAGCGTGTGTTGATAAATCAACAAGAGAGCCAGATACATGCCTCCCAAATGGGACCAATTATTCCTAAAAAAGATTCGAACTGTCGTCCAAGAAAAGTGCCTTATTTGCAGTCGCATACGCTACCACTACGCCACCGATGTAGTTACATATAATCAAGTTTATTTAGTGTATATAAATAATGTATTCTGTCTACAGATGATCACGAGTGGTGTAAGCCGTTTGAAACGTCGGAAAATAGAAGGTACCGTAACCTTTTAAATCATTTTATTGCAAAAAGTCCCAATAACTATAAACTAATTTTAAAAAATGCTTTGAACAGTTTATTGAACTATTCGAATAAAATAACAATAGAGCTTCCCATTTATGTATGACATAAATATCGAAGTTGCCATATTAAAAATACGTAAGACCTACTAACAAAGACCTATTACTCTTTGCAACTATATAGAAAAAAAAATGGCTAGACATTTAATGAGACCTTTAGACAGTTCTTTGATTTATGAAAACATGAAGAACGTATAAAAAGTACCACAGAGTTCTTAGGAGACGTAAAAATATAAGGTATCTTTAAGGTTGTCTAGGACTAGACTCCCAATTAGGTAATATATTTCTGTGTTTGTTACCGCCAAACGGAGTTATTTATGAAGCAAATTGGAATTGTTTTTTTATTTAGACTCTTCATTTATACTTATGGGGTCTTACTACAATTTATTAAAACAAGAAATCTTATTAAACTATAATCCGCCCACGTAAAGACTTTGGATACATTTTTTATAACCTATGACTGTGTTCCTGGGGCACTGCTGTTGATCCTAACGTACAGGAGTTACAGTGGTGGGCGTGTGGGCGGGATTAGTACCAAAAACCTTTGGCACCCGGTTTATTACTACAAATTTATGGACACATAATTTTTTAAAATAATTTCAGAAGTATAGGCTTTGCGGTAGAATATACAAACACACAAAAATATATAATTATATTTAAAAATACAATAATGACATACACACGCACATATATACACATACATACACACACAATGACAAAAAATATTTGTTGTACCTTCTAGAAAGCAAAATATTAATATCGTACTAATATCTCTTACACGCAAAAACTACTGAATGTATTTTGTTGAAACTTTACAATAATATAGCTTATATATCAGAATAACACATAGGCTACAATTTATAAAGATACTAGCTTCGCCTGGTGGCGTTGCGCGCGATTATTGTCGTACCGCGGGTAGCACCGTTGAGTTCAGCTAGTGTTTTATAAAAGCTTGATATTATGTATTGGTAGAACTTTGTAACCATGTTAGCAATATCTATCGTACCGGGGGTAAGCTGTGCGACAGGGACAACTGGATATAAAAAGACACATACTTTTTAAATTTTAATGTTAAGGAATATTTGAAGCAGAGAAATAAATATTTTTTATTACTATTATTATGTGAGTTACTGGCATATAAGTCTAGCGGGTAGTGATCCTAACTTCTAAGCTAGAGGTTTTGGGTTCTATTACAGTAAAGAACCACTGCACGCACAATCGTTTATTTTTTATTTTCATTGTTTGTTATGACAAAGCCTAGTTATTTGTAGGGCTTACTAATAATTTTATTTATGTATAACTTCAAGCACATTTATTTTGTTTTATTTACTATTTTATAACTACATTTTACACTTTTATACCACTGGGTAGTTGCGCTTATCACACAAGTTCGATTGGAATCCCTCCAACCTTTTATATTAGCAGTCAGGACGTCTGTCTGAACGTAGTCTTTTATTAAAATTAAGTGCTAATGCTCTAGATTCAATTCTTCACTGATTTTAGTTTGAAACGTTTTCATTTCAATGTTCTCAGATTAAAATGTATTAAAAGAAAGTTCAATATTAATTAGTTCCATCATAATCATGGGGTGCCATCTTCAAAATGAAGTTTGGAGGTCAGCAAACGCTATCCATCGCGATCATGAGCCGACCTCTTTCAATTGGTGATATTTTTCTAGTCCAGTCCAGGCCCTGATGTCATCTATCCATTTCCTTCTTGGTCGACCTGGTGTCCTCCTGCCAGGTATTTTTTCCCTCTAAAAGAAGCCTCAGGAATTTATGAATTAGATCCACACGCTTAATTAATACTGAACTTAAAGATGACGACACCATTTCTGTTTAAAGTTCATACTAATACTACGTTAATTGCCATTGTCCGCCTGCAAAATTAAGAATGCTGTTACTACGTTCTGTAGAGCAAATTCTCTCTTTGATATGTATACGGAGCAACAGTAAGCAAAATAAACATTTAATATGTAAGTTAAGTGCTATACTGCGCCATTCAAACCACGTCGACTGGATGTAAGCGGGCATTGTACAAGGGAACAATTGCTACATATTTTCACGTTGCTTTTGTCTCCACTTTGACTTTGAGAATTTATAATATTGCGAGTTTATATATTTATAATATTGTTGCATGGTTATAATATACAGATTGTATTAAACAAACTAAATGATTCGGTGTTCATATATCAAACAATAGAGATTTATGGCATAACTTTGAAATTTGTCCAGTTATGTACATAAAATAGACTGCAATAATAATTTTAGGTTTGCAGACTATTTCATGTTTTATTTGCTAGTTTGAGAATCAACAAGGACTTATCTAATATTGCCGGTGGCAGTTATAGACTCAAAATAGGACATCAACTGAACCACAGCACTACAAAGTTCCGCTGCAGCGGATGGAAGACCAGGATAGTTGGCGCTCCTTGAGGGAGACCTCGGGTTTTCCCCTCCATCCGCTTCAGAGACCAGCCGCGAAGGGGCAACGTACGCGTGTGCCGTACGTCGCCTAAATTGAGAGTCTACCAGCAGACGGTGCCCGCTTCATTGCGGGCAGGCGCTGGGAGGGGTCCGGTCGTGTTAATAACTGCAGTTCCCGGACCCCTCCCTTCTCAGGCGCAGAGTTGGCACACCGTGTGATTTTAGTCGGTTCGATTCCGACACACCGTCCCGCCGCAAACCCCGGCGAGGTGACGGCCCTAAGGGGTTTTCACACATAAAAAAAAAGACCTACGTTCAACATTGGACGGCAAATGGTTGAAATGAGTACAAAGTAAAAACTTGAAACAATCGCTTGATCTGCGTAATGTAATAAGTCAAACCTTCTTTCTAAAGATGTTCAGTTGTAAACATTTTAAGTCTGTCAGGCATCTAATATTGATACCCTTTATTTGTGCATGATTACGTAATATTTTGAAAAGATGTAGGAAGATTATTGTATTTTTTAGTATGTCAGTTATAAAGGTACGAGTACATGTAGGTAGATCATGTTTCCTTGAACATCAACGTCATTATACCCATTTCATTAATACTGATAAATAATATTATCGCTCATATTTCTTAGCGTTTATTAAGCATTAATTGTGATATTTCCAGTGAATTTTCAAATATTAAGTTTTAAATACAGTTCATATACTCGAATTTCGAACATTCTATTTAAAAAATGCACTTTTTTTTTGATCTCATATACTTAGCTATTAGTTGCTGTTTTAATAAATATCTGCGTTATATCTTCAGTCAACTCAAAAGTTTGAACTGTATGAACTCATTTTCAAGTTAAATTTGAGTTAGAATAGGACAAGACAGTCTGATAACTTCATTGTGAAGGTCGTTGCGTGTGAACAAAAGAACAAATTCCAGTCTCCACTTAACATGTCAATTGTTTGGAACGCAGACACATCAAGATAAATTCTGTTAGTTTTGTTATATTCATGAAACTTTCTAGAAATGTACGTCAATTTTATCGTGGTCTGAAGCACTTTGTCTGTGTTGATCATCAACTACATCAAAAATAATATATTTTGTCTTAACAAAACAACCCTTAGGTGTGGATCGATATTGTCTAACTAATGTTACCAAGGAGTTTCATTCGCAGCTATATTATATTCTTAGCTATCCTTATTTGAATTAAATATAATTTTAACTGTTGCATATGAGCCTCTCGAGAATAATCAAAGATGTTGGTATAAGTTTTGTATCGAAGTTTTTCTCCTCTGTACATTTTGCTGTTTTAGACGGCGTTTACAACAACCGTGGGATTTATAGGAATGTTAATTTTCAATATTTTTTCCGTAGTTGATGATGAAGCTTGAATCGTTATTTTTTCACGGTAATTTCAGAACCATATACATCACGATAGACGAGAGAGATAACTAGCTTCAATATCATAGTACAAATAAATTGTCACAACGTTACTTAACTCTGAAACCGCATGGGAAGCAGAATACAAAAAAAAGCTCTGTGACGAGGTGCTTCAGGGCTAATTGGTAGCTCTGGACATTACGCCGCGCCAGTGCAATATGGCCGACGGGCTGTCGTCGAGATTCGGCCAAGTTATCAAATTACATGCACGAGTACCGTATGGTACGGTACAGATTATTTTCACTTGCATACGATGTTTTTATTCGGTTGCAGTTTTTTATCACGCTGTGATTTTTTGCCTTTTTACACCGTCACAAGTGGCGAGTTTAAAGGTATTATCAACTGCTTAAATTTAAAGTTTTAAAAGAGCATAGTTTATTTTTGAAGTTATACTCGTACATCTTTTGGCGCGATGGAGAAAAATGAGAGTGAATTTTTACGATGCGCGCGCACACCAACACCTGAATTTTACATCGTGAAATTAGTTGTAGGTGGCATGAAAATCGATAACTATGTTCAAGTTGTATATTCTAGTATTTTTATATTTAGAACACGTGTTTCGTAACAGTACAATTAAACAGTGTGAATAAATAAATATTATTTATTTAAATAAAATCTTTTTGATTAATTTTAATATTTATCGTTAATCACTATGTACTGCATTTTAGTTATTTTTTTCCATACGCCAAAGAAGTATAACTTCTAACGCGTGTACATAAGTACACACACTCATATTTTTTTTGAATAGCTAACCTAAACTTGCCCTTTTATTTCTTTGTATTAATTTACCTCAGTATAGATAAAGTACTAGACACACATGGAAAATTAATCTTTACTAATACCATGAAACTGAAGATATAGTTTGTTTACTTGAATTCGCTAATGTTATGAACTATGGATTGGTCTACCTTTTTTCCCCACGACAAAAAAAAACCTTATACCTATCATTCCTTTGTCACTCTGAAAATACTCACTTTAGAGTACATATATTCTCAATATTGGCATCTCATTGATTCAGAACTTGCAATATTGTATACACACGTAGTTTAAAATGATTAAGAAATGACTTCGTTTTCTTTATTGCTTTAAAGCATTTATGAAAATCAAATGAAATTAAAGAGTCGAAAGAAAACAAAATGATAAGCTCAGCGATTTTTAAACCAATTCAATTACAGTATTAACTGAGAGGTTGGCAAAAAATATATTAGCTCAGCAGCAATTCAATATTTCGGTTAACCTTTATAACACTCATCAGCTGGTTCATCGTAGGAATTTAAAACCAAAGCAATTCCCCGTGTTTGCGTGTAAATTCCCCTGCACATAGGCATCGTCTAGATTCCAACTTAACGCCAGTCATGGTGTAACAGCCCTTCAATTTCACTTTCACACTGTCATTACTACGGTTTGATTTCTCGATCGATGTGTATCGAGCTTGGGTTTTAGTTTCAATTACAATATCGTGTATTTAGCACAGTATCAATATAATATACTATCGTTTATGTTTAAGTGAGACGGTTCTACAATCGTTACTGATAATTTCAAACCGTATTGCTTATACAGAATGAACTTATATTTTTTAACCGACTTAAATAAAAGGCGAAGGTTGTCAATGCCAGCTCAATATGTCAGCTCAGAACTTATGATTGGATGAACCGATTTTGATGATCCTTTTTTATTTAAAATGTTTTGAAGTCGTTTTTTTTATTATAATGTATACTCAAACCTTGTAATTTTTTACAAAGTAGTGGAAATATACATATAATAGTGTATAATCCCTTGTACTACTGCCTACATATATCGTGAAAAATATTTTTATACAAGTTTTCATGATTATCAAACTACGAGTATGAAGAAGTTATGGTGCAATAAAATTATCTTCCAAACAGAAAAGTGAAGCAGTATTTAGCAACAGAATATAATTAAATTTGGAAAGAATTAAGTATCATAATAGGCAAGTGAGAACTTGAATAATTATAATGAGTTTAAAGGGAGTGTTCGAGATCTGTTGGTAGTCAAACAACACCCGATAGTAGACGTCCGGAGAATTCGTATCAAACTCAATTTGGTGCGCGCCGCAAATCGCGCAGTCACTCCGTTCCCCGCACTCTGCGCAAATGCACTATCTAATAACATTAAACCTATTTCATATATCTACGTATATATGAATGTTTATTTATATATTATCTCTCCGAGTGATGACGGATTAACAGTGTAGAATGCCACCACCCCTATTCATCGAACAGGTGTCGTAAAAGGTGACCAAGGGAGCCAGCTACGCAACTTTACTGTAAAAAGAAAGAAAACTTGAAAGAAACCCTACACCAGCCCGTCTGACTGAATTTGAACTAAATTAATTAACAGCAGCAGAGTGACTGCTTAAACCATTCGGCCCTTCGTTCAATCAATGACTTGCAAAATGAGTAATATACTTGGGTGTATGATTTAAAGAAAATTTTGAGAGAAGTGCAAACAAATATCGACGTCAAAAATTTATTTATTGGATATTTTATGTGCACTGTTATAATGTATGTTTATTTAGGGTTGGAAAACACAGTGACATCAACTGTGATATCCTTGTTCTAGTGGCGGGTCTAATCCCAAGACGGATATGGGTCCGCGACCCGGCCTCGTCGTTCTACTCGACTCTTGCGGTATACCTTATCCTCCCCTGTCTGTCGTGCTTACCCTAAGAAGGTAAATTACCTTCTTGTTTTGGCCAGTTTAAAGTATGGCCAAGGTGATATTTACAAAATGCAGTAATGCTTGTTTGTACAAGAAAAAATATTTATTTTAATGAACTAGCTGAACCCCGCGGTATTACCCGCGGTTATTGTCGTATCGTGGGTAAAACCGCGGGGCGAAGCTAGTCTAAAAATGTAAGCCTAAGTTACTCCTTGTACCATCAGCTACCTACCAGTGAAAGTCCCGTCCAAATCGGTGCAGCCGTTCCAGACAAAAAATTTAAAAATATATATTTTGGTACTTGTACCGTATATACATTCATATGCATGTAGTAGAAAACGGTTATTTTAAAATTACAAACAGACACTCCAATTTTATTTATTTGTATATATTAAATACAGCGCAGGCACTGTTTCACACCAATTTTCTGTGAGGCTGTGGCACTCCGGTCGAGCTGGCTCATGCATGCCAAAGCGTGGCTCTCCCACGATGAAAGAAATCTTTATCTACATTTGTTTGTATGTTTGTTTGTAATGAATAGGCTCAAAAACTATTTTAAAAAAAAGCTCAAAGACCGATTTTAAAAAATCTTTCACTATTCGAAAGCTACATTATCCACGAGTAACATAGGCTATATTTTATTTTGGAAAAAAATAGGGTTCCGTAAGATATTTGGGTTTTTCGGACACAAGGTGTAAAAATCAACCAGAAAAACTTTTCTTTCATATAATAATAAGTAACTACTTATTTTGCGAAAATTTTCATGCTACGGGCTATATAAGACACAAACGAGGTTGCGTGGATCAGCTAGTCTGAAATAAAGTAATAAAAAGAGTAATTAAACAGTATACGAGTATACAATAGTATAGATAATGTATTTAAATAATTATATTTAGTTTAGTTTATTCGCTCAAAGCCCTTACATTTTAATTTATCTATATAAAAAAGGCTTATTCCGAACAATGAGTCTGCATCTATCCACACGATTTACGATGCCAAAGGAGGGTGATCCGACCACTATTCAGAAGTTTTAGATCAAAATTCATCCCCACGCGGCCACAAATTCGTATCGAAACTCAATTTGGAATGCGCTTGGAACACCGCAGTCACTCCCGTTTGGTAAGGTATCTACTAGTTAACAGTCAACCTACATATGAATACAAAAAAACGATTGAGGTTCTGACGTACAAATGTGTTTCCCACTATTCGTGTTCACTCGTTATAGGCAGTTTATTTTACGACAGTGAAACTTGGTTAAGTGGGATCAGAATAAGTGAGAAACCTCCTTAACTAGAACTCATGTTGAGGTCCCAACACTTTGACACTGAATTACCTATGCTAGTGGGATGAAGCAAATCTTTATACCTGGTATTCGTTCTTTTGATTTTATCGTCACAATTACCTCTATAACTGAGACATCGAGTGAATTTTATATACATTAACCTCTATAACTAAGATAAAATCTTTTTTTTTATTTACTTCATTATTCTACCCGCAAATTCCGCACTTAACTAGATAACCGATTTCGAATATGATTGATTCGACTTTTTACATTCTTGTATCACAATCAATAAAAAAATGTTTTCGTAAATAAACCATAATAAATACTAATGGAGCATCTCTACAAAATATGGCCATAAAAATAATTATTAGCAGTTAACGCAAAAAGCCGTGACCCCGTCGAAATAAAAGCCCTTAAAAAGTTCTAAAATGCAAACACCGTATTGTTCCCATTTCAACAGGAACATCAATAAATAACCCTTTAATTGCCGAAGTTTACAGCTGAACAAATTGAGCGGCCATTTTTTAAAAAAAGAATATCACAAAAAGCATAATACTCCATAAAGTTTGGAATAACATTTTAGACTTTTGGACACGGAAAGTCGTATATAATGTCTGTGAATATTTCCAGGAATATTTTGAAGGTAGCGTAAACGTCTTTCAAACTGACGTTTGTCGTGATTCAAGTCAGTATGGATGGATAACTGCAAAAGCTCACGAAGGTTCAAATACTAAGTTTTTGTGAAAAGAAAGTTTAAGGCGTTTTGTTTGCGGTTCAAAAGATTCTTTTATACGTTTCTTGTGTTTTGGGTGTGTGAACTTTTTTTTTTTATTTGGCATTCGAATTTAAATTTTAGAGGTTTAAGCTGCCGTGTTGTGTAATAGGTAATTTAAAATTGGAATTTTAGTTTTGACTTTTTATTATTTAAATTGTTTTTTAAATTTCTGATTTGCACTACATATTTACGAAAAGGGAAACTATGCCGGTCTATCTGTCCGTCTTTTACGACCAAACTACTGCACTGATTTCAATGAATTTTGTTATGGAGATATTTTCAATTCTAAGGTATGTGGTGTATTCTAAGTATTAGGATTAGACGGAACAGACAGACAGGCAGACAAACAAAACTTTAAAAAAATATTTTTTGATGTGAAAAACATATACTGTCTATATTTGTCTCGGGTTCGATTCCCGGGTCGTACCGAATGTTTGTATGATCTGCAAATATTTGTTTCGGAGTTTGGGTGTTTTCTATGTATAATATGTATGTATTTACAGAAAAAAAGTATATATGTATTTATATCACTTGTCTAGTACCCATAACACAAGCTCTGCTTAGCTTGGGACTAGACGGCGTTGTGTGTAAGATGTCCGAAATATTTATTCATTTATTATTTATTTATATTTAGTGAGACAGACACTTAAATGTTATTAATTTGTACAGATTTACTTTTAAATAAAATCACACAAATTGTAAATACAACAAATAAATCTACATAAAACCTCAAACGCTGTATACGATAAAAATAGATAATGGAATATTTTAAAATGCCCGTTCCTTCTTTAAATGGCTTGGCCGACATTATGCAAAACGGTTGGATTTAAGAATCAGCTGGTGCGGACAGTGTTTATGCTAAATGGGCGAATTAATCTTGCCTATGGGACGTTTTGTCGTACACAAATCTTTGATACTAAAGACGGGCTGCATAAGTCAAGTAAAATTTCTTCTTTTATAAAGTGATGATAAGGAAACAGAGTCATATATCACACTTGTTTATGTGAAATATCTTTGTTCGTGTAACTAGTGTTCAATGCTAAAGTTTGGAAGTATGTTTGTTAAATAAAGTGTAGATGAAATTTATCGCAGACCACTACCCTGTTATAAAAAAAAATGTTTACATTATTGCTAGCGAGACCCTCTTAAAAAGAGGAGTCGCGTAAAACAGTGGTTATTTTTATATGAACTTCGCTCTCGACTTCTGATGTACAGCAAAATGCCCAAAACTGTCAAAAACTAGTAACCTAATAATGAAAAGTTCGACCCAATCATTGAAAAGGGATTAAAAATGTGTTACCATAACATTTTCAATCCCTTTTTATGCATGAAAATAATAAAGTATTTTCAACTCTCACAAAAACAATTCGAAATTTAAACTCAAATTACGAATCGGAATTTTACGAATGCGGATTAAAAATCAACAGTGGCCGAATAGTGGGGTATGCAATTAATCTTACTGGACTTGTCCGAACGCTGTCCGCTGTCCGGGACTGTCCTGCAAAGGTCGTAAATCTTGAACACCCGCGTCCTGTCCAGTGTCTCGTTGCGCATACAAATATTCTCCCAGTTTTGGTATAATAGAAATGTCTATGAAAAATGATTTTAATTAACTGTCCTTTGTTGAAGAAATGTGCATATTTGGTCGTGTTTGCTTTATTCTCGTCAAGAATATTGTCAAAAAAATTACAAATGACAGAGTAATAGGAATACTTTAATAAATTTGCACACAGTCACACGCATCACATCACACACACCTTCACAGACTCACACCCTCTTATTACACCATTGCATTAGCCTCAAAACACTTACATACATTTCATCACTTACATTACTCAAAAAAGAGGACTTATCACACTTTCATAGGAAAAAAAAAATATAAAATTTTAATTAATTTATATTTGATTCTAAGTAAATAGATAATTGGATTGAAAGACTTTTATGAAGTACAACCAGAAAATTTAATTTGTAAGCTATTGGTACAATAAAATGGTTGGAGCGATTGGAACTGACAATCGAAATACAGGCTTTGCCTAGTTTGATTTCAGACGCTAAAAGCAAATTGAACTGTAAAATATTACCAAATTTCTTTCTTTCAATATTTGTTCATCCAACACATTTAGGGTATTTGCAATACAAACTTAATCAAATTTATTTCTAAAGACTTATCGACATCCAATAGCTTAAAATATCTAATACGAACATATATCGAATAAAAGCTTGAAATTGTATCGAATTGTAATTAGTTTTACAGTCACGACGACAGAGATATAACACGTTAAGAGCTGGGACAATACCAGATGCTGCCTCTTTATCGCCTTATATCATTTAAACGATGTTTTTATTTAATTTTCCAACGATTGTGCTCAATTCGAAAAGGTAATTGAGGTAACTTATAATAGCCATTATATTTCACCACCAAATGATTTAAAAACGTACATTGACTTGTTGCGATTTCTTCGATTGTTAAGGTAACAAAATAGGAAAGCAACATTGCAATTCTACTTCGTTTAGAAACAAGATAAGCAGTAGAATGTTAGACAAGTTTTAAACTAATCCTACTACTATTATAAAGGCGAAAGTTTGTAAGTATGGATGTATGTATGTATGGATGTTTGTTACTCTTTCACGTAAAAACTACTGAATGGATTTGAATGAAACTTTACCACAATATAGCTTATACATCAGAATAACACATAGGCTACTATTTATAAAGATATAGCTTCGCCTCGCGGCGTTGCCCGCAGTTATCATCGTACCGCGGGTAGCACCGCGGGGTTCAGCTAGTGATGAAATAAAAGGGACATGATTTCTTTTAAGTTTACAGATTTTCCAATCCACACTAATATTATTAATCCGAAAGTAGCTCTGTCTATCTGTTACATTTGTCTGTTACGATTTCACGGCAAAATTGCTGAACCGATTCGAAAAACATTTACAATGGAGATAATTTTATTCTTGAGGAAAGACATAGGCCACTATTTAGCGTGACCAACGCTAGTACTAAAATAAACAAACTTTTATGATCAGACTGAGACCCAGTATTAGATAAATATCGAGGGGTTAAAGTACTCATTATTGTCAGTGAAGCGATGTAAAGGTTGTCGCCCCAAACATAACATAAAAATACCACGTAGTTCCACATTCCCTTTGCTTTTAGCCGAATGAAATTCGACGTACAGAATAGAGATGAGACATGAAAATGTTATTAAGGTTACATTCGTAGAAATTTGGCGGTGTTCCTTTTGTTTTATAAGAACAAAAAATTGGTTCTAGCAGGTAAAATGAATTGCTTTTTAAATAGAGATAAAATCATACTAAGTGTGAAGCGAAGTGTTACAAATTCAGAGATATAAGAACGTTTATCAGCGGTCTGATTATCATAGTACAAGCTGACTAGTTTAGAAGTATGAGTCGACCTAATGTGAAATTTACAAAGCAAGCTTTGACCTTGGGAGAGCCACGCTTCGGCATGAATAGGTCGGCTCGACCGGAGTGATACCGTCTCACAGAAAACCGGTGTATAATAGCGCTTGCACTGTGTTTCACCGAGTGAGTGAGGATACCGGATACCCATACCTCATCCCCTTCCCCCATCCCCTTAACCCATCCCCTTCACCCATCGCCCTCCTCATCCCCAAAGGCCAGCAACGCACTTGTGACGCCTCCAATGTAGCGCATGTCCATGGGCGGCGGTAATCGCTTACCATCAGGAGATACGTCTGCTCATTTGCTCCCTTCAATGAAAAAAGTAAAAAAAAAGATGCACATTTTAGCAAAACAAACAACATCTATTCCAAACAAAATGTGTCATCAAACACAGTATGGCGCATGACGTAAACAGAAAAGCTTCGGCTGGATTTTAAATCACTGGAACCTGACTTATAAATCTAGACAAAGCTATTCATACGTCATCGTGTCGCGCAGCCATTTTATAAAAAGGTCGCCATTTTGTATAAAATGAAATGTGCAGTTTGGACGTAAAATTAATTTACGTATTTTGTTTTCTTGTTTATTGTTTATGTTAATGTTGATATTTGACTATTGGAAATATTTATTTCCAAATTGGGAAATAAAGGCAAGGGAAACCTATTGAGGTTACCCTTTATTTCTCCTATCTTCATTCTAAGTCATCGGCTTTACATTTCAAAGTAAAAGAAGACCGGTAAGAAAATATATACAACTTTATCCAAGATTTGATTTTCATGCAACTTCGGCAATTTTAGTACCTGTTGAGAGTTGTTGTTAACTGACTATCCGACCATTCCATATACATCTGAATCTCAAGAGACAAAATAATGTCACCAATTTAATATGGGACTGAGATAATCTTACTCTCTCTTGGTAAAAGCAATAAAAGACTTACTTAACACCTGTTTTCTATGAAGTCACGATATTTCTCAGTTTTAAGAGCCCGATATACATATACTAAAATATATATTTTTCACATCATAACTTTAAAAGTAATACTTATTTGTTAATAAAATTACAAAATCACAAATAAATTTAATAAATACCAAATAAAATGGACCGTCACCGAGGAGCAGACAGTATTTTTCGTGGAAGTTTCGCTGCACAGTCACGAGAATGTAAGCTGGCACCTTAGTATATTGCCACAACCAAATTGTTATTCTATCTGCCAAAGGAGGCAAGAAGAAGTGGATACGACAGAAAAATATGGCAATTGAACAATTTATAATTTTTTTTAAATTTTATTTTGACTGCCTCTGTAGCTCAGTAGCGTAGCGACTACTGTTCTTGAGGTCTCGGGTTCGATTCCCGGGTCGGACCAAATGTTTGCATGATCTACAAATGTTTGTTTTGGAGTTGGGTATTTTCTATATATAATATGTATTTACAAAACTATTAAAAATAAGGTTAACTCAACAACTAATTTCTATAACGACGTTTAATTTTTGAAGCTGTGCAATGATTCCGAGTACTGGAGAACTGTTAAAATACTGTATTGTCCGCTTTCCCATTCTCTACCTGTCATTACGGTGAGTAGACACTTTTTAAAGGCTTGTAATATAAAATAAAATATTTTACTGCACACTGACAAATTAAGTTTTTCGAAATATAAATTTTAGGCAATGCATATAGCACATTACTCGTGTTAAGCACAATTCATGAAAATAAGGTGTTTTTTAAAAGATTTTCTACAAACTTATAATAAGTTATGAGCTTAGTTGTATTCCAGTTATTGTGGTGTCTCGGACTAGGCCTGTGTATAGCACACTGGAAGTCTTTCCATCGAGATGATAATAAGAAGCTGAAGTTACATGCTGATAACAAATGAACCAATATAACTTTCAATTACTCAATATCTAAGACAAAAACAATTATTTACAGCGTCTGAAATATAAAATAACGATTTATCACTCTAAGTCGATGCCACCTCCAATATTGTCTCAGGTGTTGAGAAATTCGTTATTCTGTACTCATCGACGTCCATAAATGCAATAAACTGAAATAAATCTCCACGTTGCATTCCTAAAGACACTCCGACGTGTCCCAGTCAATAAATAATATTGCGAAATCAAATTAAATATTTCACAACTTTTGTTCAATAAAAGGTGATTTTCGTGAAATGATAACAAATAGATGCATATATATACTATTGATGTTGACTGTAATAATCACTTATAGGTATTTCTATGAGATTCGTTTCGATGTAGTACCTTAAATCAAAGCTGACCTGACCTGGGGTCGACGGGTCTCCTAATAATAAGTCATTATAGTTATTCATGGACTACCTTTGCTGCCATTCAAATTAATAAGGGGAGGAGGTAAGCTAAGTCACTTGGTGAAAAGCAACGAAACAAATTTTTAACAACGGTTTTCTTAGCAGGCGCCATTATACCGAAGCATGGTTCTCCTCCCCAGTCTAGTCTTAATGATGATAATATCATCATCACAGCCTCTTGCTTGTCCATTTTCGGACGTAGGCCTCCTCTCCTAATTTCAATTTTTCGCGATCACATGCCATCGCCATCCAGTTCACTCCCGCTCGTCACCGTATATCTACGATGATAATATATTTAGATACAAATAAATAAAATTGATGTGTATGTTTATAATTTCAAATTAACAGCTTATCACTTAACGCATATGAAAGTATATTACGGTGCTTACGCCAAAACTTTTTAAATTTTTTGGCTGTTTGTCTTCTTATCTGTTCCAACTAATCTCTGAAATGGCTTGACCGATTTTGATGGCACTTTCACTTGCAGATGAGTATGTCATTAAGGTAACTAAGGTTACTTTTATTATAAGGTTATTTTTTAACTATTTTACACGGTTACACGAAAACAAAATGAAAACCAATGTAATAGTGAACAATATTCGATTCAAGAGCAACAAAAACTACAAGAAATACCGCGGGGTGCACCTAGTGTATATTTTCAATAATTAATTTGCAAAAATCTGATACTAGAACCGGCTGAATCATAAACAATCTGTCTCTCAATATAATTTATGAAATACAAAATGTAAAAATACTTATTCGTAAGTACGTTAAACAGAGCCGCTTGTGGCTATTCATATTAAATGTATAAAATAATTCAAACCACATTACAACTCAGTTAATTAACTGGATTCACGTCGACCGCGTTCCCGAAGTATTATTGATATTGTTGAACATATTTTATCGATAATCCAGATAATTGCTTCCATTGTCAAGAAAATATTACTTCGGTGGATATTGTCACTCATTAAAATTTGAGTGAACCTATTTATTCATTACGTTAGAGTAAATTAATGTAATTTCAGCTTATAATTCAAATTATAATTATAGGTTCATAATAATTAAGATGCCTCATCTTAATTTAAATATGACTATATAGGTATCCCTATCTTTCACTTTCAATCCAACTAGTCTCTCTTATGACAGATGAATAGAGAAAGAAGAATAGGGTGCAAACGTTCTGACCTATCGCCTAATGGTAAGCGATTACCGCTGCCCATGGAAACCTGCCACACCAATGGCGTCACAAGTGCGTTGCCGGCCTTTTAAGAAGGAGTACGCTCTTTTCTTAAAGGTTTAAAGGTCATATTGGTCCGGGAAAATCGCAGGCGACAGCTCATTCCACAGTTTTGTTGTGTGAGGCAGAATGTTTCTCGACAAGCGCACAGTTGTGGACTGCCAACCATCTTGATGATAGGGATAAAACTTCTGTCGCGGAGCAAGATGGCGGAAAGAGGTGCAGTTTGTTATAGGCATGCATAAAAACGTGTTTAGTTATTTGTGTACACTTCAGAACCTCAAAAAATTCTGTGTCTATTGAGCTTAAAATTTAACACGATACACAAACTGGCTGTTTGTGTTTAGAAAGATAATTGCATCTAAATTCTTCAATTAAATTAAGTTATACTTATTACACTACTTTCATTCATTTTAATTCTATTCAGTTTCGCCCAATGGCATTATTTTATTTATTTATTTTATTTATAAACTTTATTGCACACCACTACAGGAAACATTTGAACATAGATACATATACGGACACAAACATCAGGTATCACAATAGGCGGTCTTATCGCTCACGGCGATCTCTTCCAGACAACCTTTGTTATTCGGATTCGGATATTATAAAAGATCCTCTGGGTAGTCGGCGGTGTACTTCAATAGATCCAAGTGAAAATACACAAAGCTACCGATTATCAACAATTTCCATGTAGTGCCTACAATCGGGAGTATAAATTACATTATTATATCTATTTTTCAAGTCGTCAGATTTATTTATTTATTTTAACTTGATGCACATTTTGCACAAAGGCGGACTTAACGACATAGGGCATTCTCTGGCAGTCAACCTTAAGGTGATGTGAAAATATGATGTGGTAGGTGCGTAAGAGAAGAATGCGTATTTATTCCTTATTTCTTAGCAATATAACCATAGTATACCACAACAAAACTACTTAAAAGAGATTTCCTTATTCAAAATCAGTTTAACATAGAAATAACGGTTCCTCATTAGTCTCAAAATACTTTAGTTCATATAAATTATTCTTCAGCTAAAATCCGACAAGGAAACAAACAAATACAATGCAAGAAATACAAATGTAGATAACAGGATTCCCAGAGTATTTGCAAACAAATAGCTCCCACTAGACTCATAGACACTGGACCGGTAAACAAGAATCGCCTTGTTGGTGGAAATGAAATTGATTTAAAATAAGACTATATTATACCAATATAGAGTGACACCTATGTCCAACAGTGGACTGCGAGAGGCTGATGATGGTAATGGTTATACCAATACATTTGCTGCCAGAGGACTATCCGACTCGTTTGTCTTGCGGTTGACGCATGCGACTGCCGATTGCCGAAGTGTTATTGAGTGATTAATAACAGCTCGAAGTTTGGAAGTTGGGGTCTGAAGCCCAGTGCCTCAGAGTTCACGTAAAGCTGTCGGTCTTGCGCTCGATCTCTCTCCGATAGTGTCGGTTAACCGTCCCATCGGATTACGAGAGAGAGGGAACAGAGAGTGCACCTGTATTTGCGAAGTTGGCTGAACTCCGTTAAGACTGGCTGCCGTGGCCGTTGTCGGCTAGGAGAACCAATACATATATATATATATATATATATATATATATATATATATATATATATATATATATATATATATATATATACATACATTTATATATATATATATATATATATATACATACATATTGGTATATATATATATAGGTACATATTGGTCTGACTAGACTATTTGTCTATGCTCTTTAGTACTGTCTGCTTACCTAAAAGTTTATTTAGGTCCATATATACGAATATTACAAATTCGAAAATAGCTTTGTCTGTTAAGCTTGCTCGGTTAAACCACTAAACTAATTTCAATAAAATCTGCCAAGGACATACTTTGCTTCTAAAGAATGAACATAGGGTGGTACTTACTGCGATAATCAACATACATGCGAGCAGAACCACGGGTAACCTAAAGATATTTATAAATATCATTTCTTAAAACCTGATTAGATTGAGAATAAAAGAGTTGAGATTATTGCTAGTTTTTTATAAATATGAATATATTTCAGGATTAACCATTTTTTCCTAAAATACATACAGTTTCATATACTTTGCTTTGTCGAAATATCAAAAACTAGCTGAGCCCCGCGGTGTTAACGCCGTGGGGCAAAACAAGTCTAAAGTAAAGTAGCCTAAGTTACTCCTTATCTTTTCCGCTGTCTACCAGTGAAATTCAGTCTCACAACAAACTCAGTCAAAAATGGTCCAGCCGTTCCAGAGATTAGCCGGAACAAAGAAACAGGCAGACAGACAAAAATTAAGAAAAATAATAACAAAATGTATAAAGATGGAATTTATTAATGAATAATGAATTGTACAGTTGTCTAGTATCCATAACACAAGCTCTGCTTAGTTTGGGACTAGATGGCGTTGTGTGTTAGGTGTTCGAAATATCTATTATTATTATTTATATATTCTGATTAGGTACCATACGACACAAATATAATATAATAATAATATAAATTCCGGACATCTAAATTATTATTTATATATTCTGATTAGGTACCATACGACACAAATATAATATAATAATAATATAAATTCCGGACATCTAACACACAACGCCATCTAGTCCCAAGCTAAGCAGAGCTTGTGTTATGGGTACTACACAACTGATATAAATACATATATACTGTTTTTTTTTGTAAATACATACATATTATACATAGAAAACACCCAAACTCCGAAACAAATATTTGTAGATCATACAAACATTTGGTCAGACTCAGGATTTGAACCCGAGACCTCAAGCACAGCAGTCGCATACGCTACCACTGCGCCACAGAGGCAGTCAATTTCTCTGAAGTGTATTTATTAGACAAATCCTAATACATCTGTGAATAGTCGACATATAAGCCCTTCCAGTGTGATGATAAGAAGTTCGAGGCAGCTGCTCTATAATTGCGAGTGGGTTACAACCTCAATATTATAACTCGGTCCACCCTATCTCTTTCTAGGAGAGTTACCCTTTCTACGATCTATTTTTACGACCCTTACGAGATGAAAACATCCAGCTGATACTTTTATAAATTTTATTACAGTATCTGATCTGCATCGGAGAAAATATAGTAATTTTGTATATAAAATAATATTGTTTTAAAATAATACTGTAAAGTGCACTGAGATATAAAACGTGCGTGATAAATATTACAAAGGAATATATACACGTGAAGAAAATTGTATCCTTTTAAAATTAAACTTTCGCAAGAAATCATATTTGTTATAGTTAATATTTACCTAGGTGCAAAGTACAGAAAGTTATTTGTTTAACTGTCACAGATGTTCATGTCAACCAGGACCGACGGCTTAATTCTCCGAGGTACGGGCGGAGAACACCGCCATCTACCATACTCCATGCGAATGCATGCATGATACTACTTGCGAAATCCAAGTACTATCTGATGCTTGTACATTTTGCTTTCACTATTATAGTTTTTGTGTATTTTTGTACAAATCTGTAATACTGAAATCAATAAATGTCTATTTTATTAAAAAAAAACTCTTATTTAAACAGTCTGCCTGATGCTTCAACATAAAATTTCCAATTTCTCAAAGTTATTTGCATTGTATTCACTCAGCAAAAGAAAAATGTTCTCCAGTCGACATCTAATCCATTTTAAGACAACACCAACATGAGGTATTCCATTCCCCTCCTGCCTCTAAGCGACCACGAGTTCTCTGCAAACATTCCTACCGTTCCATTAACTAATTGTTAATTATCTACCCTCTATCCCCTTTTGCTAGCGATGACGTTTTGATGGAAACCGTATTGCTATTTCTTCAAAGCATCCTTGTTAGGTAGCAATTTGTTGTAAAAAACAATGGTTTTTTTTTATAACTTATTTTGTTTTAAATGAAACGACTGTGCAAATTTATTTTGTTTGGGGTTTGCAAAAATTGAGGAAAATATCTATCGTCTGCTTTGAGCTTCTGTATTATAAACAAACGAACGAAGCACGCATTGTAATTTTATGTACTGATTGTGTTAACAAAACAATTAAATCTTTTTTTAGAACGATCGTTTCAATAAACTAACTTTTATTTGTTAAAGTAAGTTATATTTTATATTAATTTTTTCAAAACGAAATGAAATAACACGCAGTTTAACATTTTCTTTAAAAAGACATTCAAGATACTGCATGCATTTCAATACTATGAAATAAGATATTCGAATTGAAGCATGTGGCTCAAATTCAAATATCTCTCCACGTAGTCTCTAGGGATTTAATAAAAGGTATACGAAGGGAGTGCGTACAGTGTGCTTTTCGATAGACACACACACATACTCACCGCGCTGTATTAGACCCTATATAAGTTTTTCGATTTATCTTTTTGAAACAGTGTTCTCCGGGACGGTACAATGTGAAACAGCGCTAACTTTTATATTCATACATGTTTGGATACACTGGTGGATCGAAATAGGGGATCCTAATTAAAAAAGGGGACTTATAAATTATTATAATGATGTCCACAAACTGTGAAATGAACATTAATATTACTTAAATATTAAGACTAAATCTATAAAGTTCTCAATATACCTGGTAATAAAAGTATGCAAGATGAATAAATAAATTGCCTGTGTTCACCTGGATGAATCAATTCCAAGGTGAAAAAAAGAACGCCGTTTAAGTCCAATTATTTCACCTGGTTGAAATCACTTCGGTGAAATACTTCCATGGTGAATTGAGGAGACTCAAAAGAATACTTGTTACAAATTGGAATAATCGTTTGTAGAAAGTATTTTTGTTTTTTTATTGTGTTTGTAAATCTTTCGACTACCTCACTGGCATTGTGGTAGCGTTTACGACTGCACGACTGCAGTCCTTGAGGACTCGGGTTAGAATCCCGGGTGGGACTAAATGTTACATACAAATATTTCTTTCGAAGTTTGGGTGTTCTTTATGTATAATTTGTATTTATCTACCAAGAAAGTAGAAAATGTATTTATATCAAATGTCTAGTACGGCGTTGTGTGTTAGATGTTCGAAAAATGTATTTATCGTATTATTGTTCTCAGTTAAAAGATGGCATAACATATGTGATACTCGTAACTGCCATAATAATAAAACATAATTTTACAAGTTTATCTTATACTGATACTACATAAAATAGTGACAATAGATAAGAGGATGTCGTTGACGACCGTACTAATATAAATTGTGTTACAGTCGTCAGCGCCTTCCACCCATTAAAATAACAAACTGTACAAAAACGTATTCCCAAATATCAAAATAACAATTATAAATAAAATACACAAAAATTCTCAAAAATTGATTTACGACAAACACTAATCATTAATTGAATTAGGATTCAATACAATGGGCCATGGTTCTTTGCGTTACATTTTGTTAAAGTGGCCAGTGTGAAATTAATGCCCCAATCACAAATATAACATACTTTAATAGTTTACTGCTGGTTGTTTACTTGTAGTACTGCGTGGTTTGTTCGTTTACATTTTAAATTACCTAGTACCCATCCATCCCCAGTTCTAACGAGGGATAGATTATTAAAGATGGTCTGACTTTATCTTTAAAAGACTATTTGTCCATTTTTAACAATTAAAGCTTATAAATAAAACAAAAGAATAGATTCTGCATATCAATGAGTCTTGAATCAATCATGTAAAAACATACACATACATAGAATATCTTTAGTTTTAACTAGAGAAAGGATATTGGAATAAGCCTTTAGTTAGTGCCTACAACGCTCACAGGATGAATGTGGTGGTGACATCAATGGTTCAATCCATCATCACCTGGATAATTGAAAAACGTATGTGAAACTAAAATTGTAGTGAGCAAAATACGAGCGTTTAAAAACCCATCTATCTCACTCTTTTGTGTTAAAATGTGAGAGTATGTGAGAGATATTGATAAGTTGTTATATGATAGTTCATCTGAAACGTTAAGATCCTAACATGTCCATTTTCAAAATCAAACTAGGTCCAAGTATACAACTTTTATAATTTGTTTTTAATATTAGTCAAATTTAGTTAATTCGACTCAACCTTGACTATATAATTATTAAATATTGCTATTGCTAGTTTTAAAAGTACCTATATGAAACTCTCATAAATATCAAAGCAAGGATAAAATCTTGAGTTCAAATCCTAGTTTCGCGATAGTGATCTCCAATTTAACTTTGACGATTTTCCGCTTCTGCACAACAGTACGTACGAATGCAACTGTGCTTCTCGTATTCTTGTTAACTTTTCCAATATTTTTGTATGCTCAACTGGCGGGAGCAATTCCCGTATAAGGTGAGAAGGTATCAAATAGTTCAGCGAGAATGTAAAGACACACGCCAAGGAAAACTTTTTTAAAAGTTCAAATTTTATTTCTGTTCGGAAAATTTACAAGACGTAGATTTGTTCATATTTTAAATTTGAATTGAAATTGCTTGAACTAGAAACTTTGATTGCTTGCTATTTTGACTGTGAAACTTATAATTTACGTAACCTGCCACCATAGTTAACAATACAAGAGAATAGTGGCGTAAGCGACAATAGAAAGAGTATCGACGCTAGACACTTGCAACTTAGCTGAGGGAGCTGTAACGTTAGGTAAAAGCAATTAAATAAAGCTTATGTAATATTATGTTGATATTATTACGAAAGAATAAATTAAAATTAATGTAATGTCCTCGAAATATTTTTACACTATCTAACCCTGTGTGTTTATTCCACACATAGGCAACTAAGCTGGCGAATTGGAAAGCCCATCTTGTCTACATACTCAAGTACGTAGAAACGCACGCACTTGAGTTTATACCATTTTATTGTATACTAGCTGACCCACGCAACCTCGTTTACGTCTCTTATTGCCCGTAGTGTAATGTATTTCCCCGGTTTTTGTAACATTCTTCATTAGTGCTCCGCTCCTATTGGTCTTAGCGTGATGATATATAGCCTATAGCCTTCCTCGATAAATAGACTATCCAACACTGAAAGATTTTTTCCAATAGAACCAGTGGTTCCTGAGATTAGCGCGTTAAACAAACAAACTCTTCAGCTTTATAACATTAGTGTAGATCTAATTTGCCTGACATTTTGTTGTTGTTAATTTTATGTTTTAAAGAATAGTCCCGTATTAGTCAGGTTGACTATATCGCGAAAACTTTAGTAATCGATAACTGTTTATATTATTACTGTCGTCGTTCTTTTAATATATGAAAATCTTGTACATATGTCTAGACATTTATGTACATATGTAACTTTCGTGCTTACAAGATCTTAACATTTGAAGTTGGATCTAAGTAGCGATGTCTAAAATGTTACACTTTGTTTCAGACTATGTGATAAAAAATAGTAAAAGTAAAAAATAAAAACATGAATGGGTCGGCTCGACCGGAGTGTTACCACGGCCTCACAGAAAACCGGTGTGAAATAGCGTTTGCGCTGTGTTTCACCGAGTGAGTGAGGATACCGGAGGCCCATACCCCAACCCCTCCCCCCATCTACTTTCCCATCCCCCAAAGGTCGGCAACGCACTTGTGACGCCTTTGGTGTTGCGGGTGTCCATGGGCGGCGGTCATCGCTTACCATCAGGTGATACGCCTGCTCGTTTGCCCAATATTCATAAAAAAAAAAAAAACTGTATCTAACTTTCTGAACAGAGAATAAAAAAAGGTATATTATATTATGTAACTAAAAAAAAATGCTATTCGCAATTTTTCCTTTATATGTGCTGTAAGAGGTTGCTTTGTACCAAATTGCAAGATTCTGAGTTCACGGCAAGTACCCTGTAGATTTTGATTCCCTTGCAAGTGTCGAAAAGTTCGCAGCATAAACGGCTGTATCTTTTGATTTCGTGGGCGTATAAGTTTGATTTTTTCACAACTCTAAGGGACAGTAGACCTGTATATTTGATATGTATTAATGTCAACTTGATACCTTCACGCATTCATAAGATAAAAACGGTATTGACAGATAGACGTACAACTAAGTGAGCCTATAAGGGTTCCGTTTTTTTCCTTTTGAAGTACGGAACCCTAAGCTTAAAAACGTTATCTAAATTATTTGACCTTATTTTCGATTAGATCATTTAAAATTAACAATCATTTTAAATAGTTAATAATAAAAAACAAAAACGCGATCGTCTAAATTTTGCGCTAACCAAATACGCTTGCGTAAAGCGTATGGATAATATTTGAGGGTGTAGCCATGACGATGCATTAGCCCCCAAGGAATAAGAAGGGCTTTTCTTTAATCGCATATTGGAATTAATAAAATTTTGTACTATTATTATTAGATGGATCAAAGTACTCGGAAGCTTGTTAAATCAATTCACGTAATTTGAGGTATATCAAATAGTTTCAACTGTTTGAAATTGTTTGCTACTCATAAACCTTTGCCTTAATATGAAAACATAGGATGATGATGATTTTATTCAACTTTTCCACATTACGTAATTATGGGACTTCGGAATAATTATCTGAAATACAAACAGATTTTGTTTTATAAATAAAATAATAATCTCTAGATTGCAAAAAACAAGTCGGAACATTTAAATTTAACAAATAAATCTCAATCCAGGGGAGACCACTATAATGTACTTTAGAGAGAGAATATATATTTCAAAAGCTTAAGAATTTTTCTTTTCGTAATAAATATTACAGAAAGGAATTCAGCAACAAAGTAACAGTGCAAGTCGCCACTTTATTACATTCAGAGCTACGCTCAATAACAAGAAATATAGGAATTGTTGTTCAAGTGTTTAATCTGTCCTGCGATTTTATCAAGTTAACGCAGTAAATGTTTGTTTTTTGTACAACTCAGGAACTCAAAGGAATACCAATAAACACTATCAATGTCTTTTTAAAGATTTCGAATATGTTGGCGTCAATCCTAAAATAGGTGGGGCACTATTTCATATTTGATACAACTCCGAAGTATTTCATAAAGCAAGATTAAAACATATTTTCTTTTCAAACATGAGGCCTATGTCCAGACAGTTGGGTACTAAAATTTAGTAATAACTACTACTGGAAATGTTTTTTTTTCTTTATATAGGGGGCAAACGAGCAGACGTATCGCCTGGTGGTAAGCGATTACCGCCGCCCATGGACACCCACAACACCGGAGGCGTTACAAGTGCGTTGCCTGCCTTTTAGGAAGGAGTACGCTCTTTTCTTGAAGGTTTGAAGGTTGAATACTCCTGGGAATGATTAAAACCTTACCAAGTACTCTTTCTGGTGGTTTTCTTTCTTAAGGGTCATCTCTTGCCTCCATGCTCGTTTATTCCCTACAGTCGATTTAGCTTAAATGTTTTACTGAAGTACTTACCAACAAGTAAACTAGGAATTCATTTGTCATTAGGTACTCTTAATATTAATTTAAAATTATTATCTTAACCTAGCTTTGATAGCTAATATTAAAATTAAAATACCTAAATTATTGTCTACACAAGTCCATGTATAATAAAAAAGAAATATACCTACCTTGGTTTTGCAATTTCAATTTAAAATGTAAATCTGCTCCAAAACAATATGTAGTGTCAGGAATGATAACGCCATTAAAACACATGATATATTTGGCAAATAATTTTATTTTATCTCTTAAAAGTGAAATATTTTTATACGTAGGTACTAGAGAAACTAGACGCTTGAAAAAATTTACTCTTTTGTGGAATATCGATGATTATAGTAAAAAAAATCTTAATTAATTTGCCAAAATGCCTTTAAAGTAAAGTTTCTTAAATTTCACTTTAGAGAAAATTGTTCAATATGTGTGTGTGAGTGTTCTGTACTTCATTTAAATGCAATTTAAAATAAAAGAATGTAATGCAAATTGAAATGTCTTGTCTAATTAAGTTTCAGTGCAACAATGACTAACGTTTTACGTTTCAGGTTATAGCCATGTTACTTTATCAGGACTTTAAAACTGCATGTATAGGAATACTGAACATTTTATCTTATATATGTTATCTTATTATACTGCCTCTGTGGCGCAGTGGTGGCGTATGCGATCGGGCGGCGGCGTCTCGGGTTCAAATCCTAGGTCGGACCAAATGTTTGTATGATCTACAAATATTTGTTTCGGAGTTTGGGTGTTTCCTATGTATAATATGTATGTATTTACAAAAAAAAACAGTATATATGTATTTATATCAGTTGCCTAGTACCCATAACACAAGCTCTGCTTAGCTTGGGACTAGATGGCGTTGTGTGTTAGATGTCCGGAATATCTACCGCTTTCATTTATTATTAACTACCCTTTCAGACTTTTCCCCAATTCTTACACGTAATTCTACATATTTAAAGTTAAAAATAACGCAGAGTTGTTGCTTAAAGTTAAATAACGTCGTCATTGAGGATACCCCTTTGTCTTTATAGAAAAGTACCCGTGAAATCAAAATACATACAGTACGGTTCAGGAGCCAGTGACAGATTTTCATGACCAAGTCCCTCCCGATTGAAAATTCGTAATGCATTAGGAATTTATATTACGTGTATTCGTGACCGTCAATTGTGACTCCGTGGGTGGGGCGAGCAGTGGCAGCCCCCCTACTCCCTACGCATGGAGTTTAAAGTAAAAGCTATTAAGTCACTTTTTCACATTTGAAAATTTAAAGGATTATAGTTTACCTAATATCTTGATGGAAAAATAAAGTCAGTCAGACCATAACATGGTGGCTTATACGTCAGCTGACTGCTTGAACATGAATAAAAATGTTTTTTAATTATTTTCTCTCAACTAAAATTTACTTGGTGATAGTTTATATGCTACTATGAATAAAAATTAATGTTAGCTTACTGTACCTCAGTGGAAAGTTTGTGAGCTGGTACCTCTAAAGGTGTAACGCAGCACCATCTGTCACTTACTGAATCTTATCAGCTGACGATTTTTTCCTTATCTTACAGCTAGCTGGTGTTTTTCAGTATTTACTAGAGGATGTACGATATGATCTATACTAGTGACATACGATTTATAAGGAATAAGAAATAAATAATATTTGTCATTGATATTATTGATATTCTACTTCTGAAAATTGATGTCATCTGCACACATTAATTAACAGTTTCACTTGAGGCTCAGTCCGGGTCAGTGATCTGAATTGTTGATAGATTAATGAAGTACACAATCCATCTGTATGAAAGATTTTATACAAATTTGTACAGTGGTTCATTTTAAAAAGTGTTCATAAATTGCCAATCTGTTGATACATTACATAAACATACGTACAGGATTAAAAATTTATATCTTATACTTCAAAAGTGACTGTGTCATACACAAATGTTATACAAATGCTCTGTATTTTGTGAAGTAATGTCAGGTACTCGTAAATTCGTAAGTAACTATGTCTGTTTATCTGTCTGTTACGCTTTTCATGACTATATCACTGAACTGATATAAATGAAATTTCTCATGAAGATACTAAGATTTGCAGACCATACAAATATTTGATCCAACCCGGGAATCGAATCCGAGACCTCAAGCACAGCAGTCGCATCTGCTACCACTGGGCCACCGAGGCAGTCAATTATTTACAATTCTTTTATTATAATCAACGGAGAGTCATACTTCTACACAAATAGGTCATTGCTGCACACCTTGTGAATGAGGGTACCTTTCCACAGAATATCCTCCTAGTCTTTAGAAGACAAGGCTCTTAAATTGCTAATAGATATGGATGTTGAGCCACTTGCCGTTAGTTGACCGGTCTATTAATTTATACCCCTGTGCCATAAATAAAAATCTAATATCTTAGTTTTTTTGTTGATAGCAAAGGTTTATCAGATAATTATATAATAATAAATATATATTATATAAATATTTACTGTATTGATACCCTCTTTTCATGTTAATAAAACGTTCATTAAACGAAACACATTAATTGTATTTATTTATCATCCGACATGTTACCGGAACACTCCCTGCCTCGAACGTCGGCCTCAGGCGAGGTCAACAATGCACATATACCTTTTCGAAGGGGTATTATTTACAAAGCAGGTAGGTTGATATACCTACCTGCTTTGTGATGAAAGATATACCCTGGGGACATTATACGTGTTACATGCAGGTTTTCAAACGTTTGAATTTCGAATATGTAGGGTCTTAATTCAATTAGGGAGTATACCTACAGTACGTATTTATTGAAAGCAATTCATGTTTGGTTTCAATTATTAGTAAATGGAAGAAGAAAGTAATTTAGATGAGATGAGAGCTTTAAAATACACGGTAGGAAAATAGGAAAATTTTAATGCATTGCGGGTGTCCATGGGCGTAAACGCTTACTATCGGGCGATACGTGTGCCCATTTGCCCGCTACAACATAAAAAAAAAATATTTTTTGTTGTGCGAGACTTCACATACATTCATGAAACGGACACCAAGAATGCTCAAACTCAAAACCACAATTATAATAGACTCGACACTTGATTGGCGGGCACCGGTTACTCACGTCAGTCAGAAAGTCACCTATTGTCTCCGAGCCTTATATCGTCTTAAGAACTTCCTTCCCGTCAAAACCAAGGCCACACTTATGCAGTCTTTAGTCATTCCCTTGATCGACTATGGTGATGTGTGTTATTTTGACCTGAATGCAGACCTCCTCAATAAACTAGACCGTCTTCAGAATAACTATATAAATATAACGTACCCAGTTGCAATGGCTTCCATTTCGTCAGCGCCGCAGTCTGCGTGCTCTGACTTCTCTTTTTTCCTTTTTGAACTCCCCATCATTGCCCGAATACTTGGTACCACACTACCACTTCCTTTGTTCCAATCACGACTGAAGTCTTCGGTCAACAAACAATTCGGTTCTTCTATGCCCCTCTCACACCACTAACTTTATCAATTATTCGTTCTATGTGCAGTCAGTCCTACTGTGGAATGCACTTCCCACCGAAATCAGAATGTCCACAAACCGCCTTACATTTAAGAAAATAGTGCGCGAACTTCTTCGGAGTGAATTGGCAATACAGTCTCAACGCTAGTACCCGTGTATGTATACTCGGTTATATATATTTATATTTTGTTATAGTAGTATATATGTATATGGTTGTGTATACTGTGTATGTATTAATATGTAGTAGTATAGTATGTAGTATAATTGTGTATGTTTGTCACATTTGATAAAGGTTTATCTATTATATTTGCGTAATTACTACGTGTCGAATGCAATATTTTGACCTTGCACCTACCGCATCATATTTCTGCAACACCTGAAGGTTGTCTGGTAGATAATGCCTAATGGCATTAAGTCCGCCTTTGTGCTTCATGTGCAGTAAGTTAATAAATAAATATAAAAAAATATAAAAAATACGAATCACACAAAATATTCTCCCTTGTGGGGACAAAACCCATAGCACTCACCGTTGTAGAAACTTAGATCACTGCACTATCCATGCAGTTAAGCTATTAGCTGTTGCTGTAACTAGCTAAATAATGTCTGACAAAATTACATGCCCGCAAGCAGTAAACTACATGAAATGGGCCCGTAAGGTAAGAGACATATACGTGAAGCAGTATCTGCATCACATGCTAGTGTACCGGCACGGACAGTCTGCATTATCTGAAGGTAAGGAGCTCATTCAATATTTACGATTGTTTAACATTTCGATGAGTGTAAGTTATAGGAGGTAGCGACATTCATTGAAGCAGCATCTACCTAATACTTGATCTAATTTAGATGTAAACTTGTAATTGAAAGGATAAATCTTTAATGAATTTATTAAATCATCCAAATCTTCTATTAAGGTGTCATAATCTGTTTTTTTTATTTCTGTCTAAATTAATATTAACGGACGTTACACTATTACATTGAGGTTAAAGAACTTTGTATTTTATTCTGTTTTTTGAGAGCACCGTTTCAGAAAACGGCCTCACAGAAAACCTGTGTGAAACAGCGCCTGCGCTGTGTTTCACCGAAGGAGTGAGGATACAGCAGGACCATACCTCAACCCCTCCCCACATCCCCCAAAGGGCGGCAAGTCACTTATGACGCCTTTGGTGTAGCGAGTGCGATACGTCAGCTCGTTTGCTCCTTTCCATAAAAAAGGGATAAAATCACGCCTTAAATAAAGTTATCACCATGGTAGTAATTTATTCTCTTCTGCAAAAATAATTTTGTCACGAGCGACTACGACAGACTCGATTGGTTTTTAGTGGAAGATGTATCAAGAGTTTAAATTCAATTCAATTTGAAATTAAATTTAAAAGGACTTTTTATGAGTACTTTAACCTCCTTGCTAAAGAGTAAAACAATCCCTAAAAGGCCGGCAACGCACTTGTGACGCCTCTGGTGTTGCGGGTGTCCATAGGCGGCGGTAATCGCTTACCATCAGGCGATACGTCTGCTCGTTTGCCCCCAATATATATATAAAAGGCCTATGTCCAGCAGTGAACTGTTAACTTGTCCGTCCGTCCATCCAAAGTCTTGAAGAAATACTTGAAGATGCTAAATTAATAATCGCTTAAAACAATTATTTATAGCAACTAATGAAAGATTTTATCAATTAATTTCATAGAAGCATGTAATAATCTTTTGGGTATAATTTTAGTATTCCGCTTGTCGCTTTATTATTGTCTTTGGTTAGAATCACTAGACCATAACGAACTTTGACCCTTGTTTGAGAATCTTTTTTAAAAGGCTACGACCCGAATTTTTATTTATTTTGATGTTAATGCTTGTTGATGCATGTTCTTGTAATTTTTTTCTTTTGTTTCAATTATTATTACAAATTTCCCCCATATAATAAAAATATTGTGTGTATAGGACAAACAATATTTTGACACAATTGACTTAAAACTTTTTCGTCATTGCAGTATTAGTATTCCATTTTCTTTCTTGTTTCCAAGTTTTTTGACGTATTCTTCTGTTTTAAGTATTTTTCATTATCTCTTTTTTATTAAAATATAGACATATATTAAACTTTTATATCTAATTCAAATTTGTTAATCATCTATCTATAAAGTGAAAAATTAAAGATCTCTACATTTCAATCAATTCAGATGTGAGAACGAGATTAATGACGTCACTGAGAATTGGAATTTTGAAATTCAAAATAGCAGTTCCCGTAAAGATGTTCACCCTAATATTCCACTAATCCCACCCATAACATTCCAACAAATATAGCCAGGTGTGAATCATGGTATCATTAGCAGTGTAGTGTTGGTCTACAGTTGCGTTAATAATACTGTTAATGGCTCCATCTGACGTTATATACCTATTATATTTGTGTGTAGCAGTGTGCGCGTGCCGGACATTTGAGAAGATCGAGTGACTGCATAATTAGACTTTGAATTGTATACCTCTGTATAGATACACAACAAAATTATTGATATTTGCTTTGAGTTATGTTTCATATTAATTACCCACTAATTAGAGTTGCGATACTAAAATATTTGTATTTCATTGTCAAACGAGAGAGACACTACAGCATACGTTTGAATTAGTACTCTATTTTATATACAAAAGAGATACAATTAGTTTATTTAAATACATCAAAATAAAATTTAATAAATGTTATTGTACACCAGACAATTCTGTTTACATAACAAGCATATATCGATTGAATGACCATGTACAAAAATCCGCAATTGTCAACAATATTCCACCTATATTTGCTTATATTATTCACTGTTTTTCGCATTTTTATATAAGTATTTCAGAACCAAAACCTAACTAAACTAAACCTTCAAAAACTAAAAGCCGGTGTACATGTTTTTTTTAAAATATGTTTTACCAACCTGACTCTAATTTGCCTTATGGAAAGCATGAACAGAATCTAAGAGTAGCAGTCACCATATTCATTTTGAATGCAGACAACGTAACACTGCAGCATGGTGGTCTATACTATGATAGTTTACTGAGATGCTTCTACATCATTGGGTAAAAAAATGAGGAAATTCCATAGAATGAAAATTTCATTAAGGATATTTAGAAGCACGAAAGCAAGCAATATAAAAGCACGTCAGTAAAAATAATCTAGTACATTATAATGATTACGAACTATTTGATTCAAGTCGAATGATTTGAGAAGAATTATTATTGTCTTAATTACGAATCATATAGTTCGTAATCAAGAGAATTGCTCATAGAGTTCTCACCATTATTACCTGTATTAAATATCAACAAAAAGTTATTAGTTCGTAGCCTAGTTTTTCAGTGTTCAAATCTTAGATGGGTTCAGTTGAAGCGATCACAATACCACTTTGTGGTAGCTCTTTACACTCTTAAATGTTCTGGTGTCGGAGCGCTCCAAGGTACGCTTTTATGTTACTGCGGTACAATGAACAGCTACGGTGAGGACATAAAGGTTAAAATAGCGATTTAATATTTATTTAGTTACCTTGTACCCATAACACAAGCTCTGCTCAGTTTGGAACTAAATGGCGCTTTGTGTTAAATGTCCGAAATCTCAAGTAATATGAGTAGTAAAAACTGCATACGAATTTTATATTTTAAGTTATTAATGTTTTATTATACATTTATAACAGCATATTTAAACTAAGCTTAAAGTTTTAAGAGAATCTGTACAAAGTGTTGAATAAATTCTTCCATTAAAAAAATTTAAGTTCTGAATGTAAACATAAAAGTGTCAAAAGTTCTACAAATTTATCTTAGTACTCTGTGTAATAACTTTTTATACCTGACCAAATTCAAAGGTTGAAAATATTTTTAAGTTTAAAATATTTTTATCAACTTTTGGAAGAGACAAACTTCTTAGCACTCCATGGATTCACCGTTCGGGTGCCGGGTCCATCGTGTGGCAGAGGGAGAAACTCAAAGCAGTTCCCAGGACTTACGACCTGGATGTAGGTTTAAGGAGGCCCCCTTTAAGATGCGCATCAACGCTCACCTTCACTGCTCGAGTTTCCCGCCCTACCTAGCCAAAGTCATTTTAAAATTAAATACGGTATAAGATTTTTATTATATAATAGCGCAAATGAGTAGACTTCAACTGATTTTAAGTGACTGTCGTCAATCACAAACTGCAACTTAAAGAAACTCTGAAACAAATATTTGTAGATCACACAAACATTTGGTACGACCCAGAATTTGAACCCGAGAGTTCAAGAGTATGCAATTTGTTAAAAAAAGTGTAATAACAACTAAAGCTGTCAAAATATTTGTATAAGAAAATATAGCTAGTGAGAATGGCTTTTAATCTACACTATAGTTTTTTAGGATTCTTATCATTATACTTACGTCATATCGGTCCATCCGTCCGTTCGTCCTCGGTTTAATTTTAGAGGTACCCTCTCTACACGTAAAGTGGAGATGTATTTTTTTCTTGTACCTACCCCATAGCGTAGGGTATTATTAGATAGTTTTTAAACATTAAGAAGTTTTGAAGACGATTTATTGATTTAGATGAACGAGATATTCAACTTTAAAGCGCATATATATGTTACGAGTAAAATAGGGTGCCGCACCCGGCCCCCACCTCTAAAAGCTATACAGCTGACTCAAAAAAATCATGATGGCCCACGTGATGAACTTTAAAGGAAAACTGAATGAATGACTACGGAAGCCTATTCCCTGCGTGGCCTAATATGCACTCTGCCGGTTTTATTTCTATATCTATTCCAAATACCATATTTAGAAAAGATAGTTTTTCCGCTCTCTTAGCCAAGATGCAAGTTTTTCGCATCGAATCTCTTTCTATAATCACCAAGGCCCTTATTCGCTTTTTTATTGGCTTATATTTTGTTTTGACCACGTGACTTAGTATTGAGATGCCATCATTCTCGTACATTTAAAACAAAAAAATCATTTCGCATAATTCACTTTTAAATCGCTGCCTCTCTTGAGTATAATCTCTCTATGAAAATCTTATGCATAGCATAGTGCGGGCTGAGTATCAAGCTGAAACAGACCCATTCAGCTTGTAAACACGAACCACGCCTCTGCAGTAGTGCATACGAGTTCTCTCTTTTGTGTGTTCGATTTTTGAATCTACCAACCGTTTTTTTTTTCTTTTCTTATGAGAGGTTTCGTAGTGGGAAACTGGCCAATTAATCTTAGATGTTAGGTTTTCTGCTTCAGTGTTTTTATTAACGATGGCATTATTAAAATATTTAATCTAAATATCTTACTAACTTTATTGGTACATTATGTTTTGATAGTATATCTTGGTAAAGTATGTTTGTATTTTACTACCCAAAAGTTAGATATTATTATATCTTTTGTTTGGTTTGAACTGCCAACGTCTGGAATAAATTGTCTGCTATGTTTGTAGATAATGTTATTATTTGGAATAGGTTTTTTCTTTAAAAGAAGTATGTCTTCATTTATGTAGCGTCAGTAACCATCAGCAGACAAATACCTATATGTCGCAATACAGCAATTTTTTTTTGCATATTAAACTATTAGTAATAAATTATTAGTAGTGTTGATGAGCACTTTCGTAGTTTACTCGTAACTCTGAGATTCATGAGTATCTTGGCATGGAGACTGTTGCTCAGGAGGCTAAAACACGTTCTGAAAAATATTCACAGCGCCTGGAAGGGCATCCCAACTCCCTGACAAATTTCCTTTTGATTCCGAATCGAATAAATCGCCTGGAAAGAGCCAATGTGCTATTCTAAGTTAAGGGGTGTTGGGGCACTGGCCCATACTACACGAAAAGCCCTCTTCGCTCAGCACATATGCTTATAGTTATTAGACTGATCGCAGATACTATTAAAAAAAAAAAAATATATATTAAACTATTAACATTTACATCCATTTTAAACCCATGCACTTATAGCCCCGTCTTCACGTACAGACTGTCTTTCTATTCTTGACCTCAACATACAATTGCTAAATAAAACTAGTAAGATTTCCTAAAGCTCTAGCAACAGATAAACGCATGGTGATTGAAGCACCTTTACAGTTTAATAAGACCTCTTTTTTTTTATTGAATAGGGGGCAAACGAGCAGACGCATCACCTGATGGTAAGCGATTACCGCCGCCCATGGACACCCGCAAAACCAAAAGCGTCACAAGTGCGTTGCCGACCTTTGGGGGATGGGGAGAGGGAATGGGGGGTGTGGTTGGGGTATGGTCCTCCGGTATTCTCACTTACTCTGTGAAACACAGCGCAAGGGCTATTTTACACCGGTTTTCTGTGAGGCCGTGGTATCACTCCGGTTGAGCCGACCCATTTATGCCGAAACGTGGCTCTCCCACGGAAAATCTCCCTTGAACTCTCTGGAACTGAAGATATTAATGCTACAAAAAACATAGTAAATACTTCTCAAATCATTGAAACTCAGATATTAATCAAAAGCATGCATTCTCTGAGTGGTGATAGATTAAGAATACAGACTGTCTGCACTCCCAACCTCATGTAGTAAAAGACGAACTACGAACTCCTACTAGCAATGATAAAGAAAACTGGAAACTAACTTTAAAAACACATTGGTCAGCGTGGTGCAGAAGAGTAAATCCTTCATTCTACGAAAAGGCTTATATGTCCAGCAGAGAACAGCTGAAAGGTGTAAACGAAATAAAACGATATTTATTTATTAATCTTAGAGATACAGCAATACACTTAACATAGATTATAAAAGTAGCAACAATATGCCATTAACTAGTCTCCACAGATAGAAGCTAAATATTAAAAAAAAAGAAAACCCTTCAACTAAAGTAATAACAAATTAAATATTTATAGAAAAATTAAGCCGTTTATAAAAATAGTACCTGCCAACGAACAATTAGAAAAACATTTTTTTTTTTTTTCTCTCTACTCCATCTAAGCAAGCAGAGCTCTAGTCTCTAGTCCCAAGCTAAGCAGAGCTTGTATTATAGGTACTAGACAACTGATATAAAGACAGATGTATTTTTTTGTTTGTAAATACATACTTATTATACATAGGAAACACCCAAACTCCGTAAGAAATATTTGTAGATCATACAAACATTTAGTCCGACCCGGGTATCGAACCCGAGACCTCAAGAACAGCAGTCGCATACGCTACTAATGCGCCACAGAGGCAGCCAAAATTATGTTTCAATAATTTTTTTTAGATTTTTGAACTAAAAGGATATGTAAACTAGTACCTAAGTTAGGTTTCATATCCACCATATATTGTTTTGTAACGCAAGCCTGAGTAACCATGGCATGCAATAGCGCATGCCATTAACGCAGGTACACTAATCGATCATCGCATCGGTGAGCTCACATCATCAATATATGAGCGAAATGAAAACATAAAAATCGCATACCAAAGTTGTGTTACGATTATTCATTTTAGCTGGATTCGATTCAATCAACGAAGTTGGCAGGTTCATATATTAAAAAAAAAAACAAAGATATGACGCCTTTAATGCCTCAAAAACCCTCTGAATATGTATTGTTAATTTCGTAATTAAACATGCTTTTTAATTAAAGGTCTACTAAACGTACGTGTTCAACAATAGGTTATTTAAAGAAAGTGATATTTGGTGATTATCCCATATCATTTTCGACTTAAATACAGGAAAATTGAGATAGCACTTATAGATTTATATTCATCATCATCGTCAGTCTTTTTCAGTCCACCGCCGAACATTCGCTTCGTGTATACATGTAAAAGACAAGATAGTAGTCCTATTTAAAAACTCTTTTTTGTAGCCTCATCGACTATGAGAAAGGGACAATAAGAAGTTTAAAAAAACCGTGTACTTAAAAACGATTTATTAAATTTATGGCCATTATTTTGAATCTGTTGACACCCTATTCAACAAAGTCTGTTCAGTACTTTAGACGCTACGGTAGAAAATACATACATAGACAGCCATATAAAAATTACAATTCCATTTGGCTTAAACGTAGTCGGGTGAAAATAAAAGTGATTTTTACTGAGCAGATTTTCTTAGTCAAGGACAGCTACGCATATAAATAGAAACTCACTAGGGATATAAAACATTCAATATACAGACAAAGTCGACCGTAAATAAATTACTACCATAGTTACCAAAAAATATAAATAAACTGGATTTGCTGCCTTCCTCTATTGAGGGTATAAAACTACTTTAAGAGTTACGCACGAAGTCGACCAAAATAACGGTAGGTAAATTCTACCGAACGTGGGTCGGATTTATACCTCGAGCCGCCCAATGGGGACCGCAGGCTAGCTTTTACTTAAGCAAGGAGTAACGAGCGATAAATTCTTTTACATCCTATATTTTCGGAGTGACGCACAAGTATAGTACAAACCTATATATGTGAATTTATAGAACACAAAGAAAATGTGATCAAGATTTTGGTTGAATATTCGTTGACTATTTGTAAAAATAACTAAACATCTTGGTAATATAAAGAATTTACAGACTTTAGATAGAACTTAATTTCATATAGTTATCAATTCAAAAATAAATTATATAATATATTTTGTATGCTGATATTTTTTCTTTGCTGTATTAACACATTTATTAATAATGTGGTAAGGAAACACCTAAAGTCACACACTTAGAGTTATTTCCACATTCATATTCATACTGTTGAAATTGGGCAAAATAAATCTGGGCATATTGTCTTAAACGAGCAAAATAATACAGAAATTTATTCAGAACGCTAGACAATTGAAATTTACTAAAGAAGTATTGACAATTCACTGTCGACTTTCTCTCATGACAGAAAACAGTTCATTTTATTTCAACTTTATGATATCAAATTCTAAGACGCGAAGACATAAAGTTAAGACGTGATTGTGTTAGCTAAACCTAGACACGATGTTATAAATTCTCTACACGAGGTGTATACTCTTTAATAAAAATATACGTATGAGTGGCGGCCTCCACATACAACATAACATACCGCAGCGCCATCTATCGAAGTTACACTGAACTATGAAGTAACGCACTACACGGAGTAACTACCAATCCTGAATCGCGCAATAGAAGTTCTCGCGCCGATTATCATATATACATCCCAACATCAACTGTTGGGCAGTGGCCCGCCAGGCATGATCACCTCGCCTGGTCGTTGGAGGGACATGACACCCGTTCCTCCACATATGCAAAACATTCAGGATCTGGGTTAAAATTTTCTTTTAAGTGTTTTTGTAATGTGTTTTAGGTGGAAGCATGAGCAGATTCCTAGAATGGTGGTCACCATCTTTAATGCGAATAAGGATAGTGCAGCATGGTGGTGGTGTATAGACAACTCTCGCATTAGGAATATACATCCTGTGTCTCGAGGGACTTTACAAACACATATAAAACGGACACAAAGAACACCCATACTCAAAACAACAATTTGTGGGTCACACAAAGTGTGTGTGCCATGTGGGATTTGAATCCACTACACTTGGCGCAGTAGAAAGGGGTGTAGCGACCGCTTAAACCACTAAGCAGTAGTCTAATCGTGCAGTGGCAGTAGCATAAGTATTTCAAAATAGGTCTCACACACATATAGCAGTGTGGACCAATCATGGCATTTCGCGGTGCCTCAAAGGAAATGGGATTTTTGGATCGCATAGAACCTTGGACATTTTGAAGAAAGCGGTCTTAGCTTGTCCTATTCGGCATTGTGTAGTGATGATATGAAGTTTACATTTATATACTTATACACTGCGGTATTCCCGGACCAAAACGACCTTCAAGAAAAGAGCGTACTCCTGTGTTGCATCGCTTACCATCTGGCGAGCCGTTTGCTCGTCTGCCCCTATTCCATACACAAAAAACATATTATCATTATCTTTCTGGGTTGTGACAGTCTTTATTAGTTCACTGCTGATATACTACGGTGGCCAGACGAGTTATAGGTATAGATTTTGTTTCAAGTATTCCTTCTCTTTGCAGTTATGTTATCCTGCGTAGTTTTCCCAAACTAAGTGGTGGGGTAATAGGGGTGATGACAGATTTTACAATGAACATAAGCTTGTAAAGTGAGCTGTCATGACCAAGAATTAAATAATAATAATATAGTCTAGCAAATAATTTTATTATTACAATTAGTTAGCTCACTTAAACCCTTTGGCTAAAGTAATGTAAAATTCATTTGAAATGTATAACTAAATATTGAAAACCGCTATCTCTTGTGACATATACTGACCGCTAATTTAGATTTAGCGGGTTTATATACTACCATTAACCGCTTAATTAAACTTGTAAAATCTGAAGTATAACATTGTAAGCGACAGTTTAAGGTCTGGCACTTCGATGTCTGTTCTAATATATTAGGGATAAAGGAATCTTCATAAAATGTGATTTTATTAACGTCTGGGTTTAAATTTTAAACTTTATGTATACTTCTCTCACCAGTGCCCCTTTTTTTTTCTTTTTTTTTGTGCGGAAATCCCCTCAGATACCACCAATTGGTGGTTATGTCAGAATCGAACCGACCAAAAACCGCACACCGTCACGGGTACTATAGGTAAACCGCCGTAAGCGTGGCCTTCCTGATGGTTTGCGGGGCGCGGGGCGGGTGATGCAACCGGCTATACACGATACGACGTAATGACTCGTATCTTGAGATTTAATTGATCTTAAGATTGATATACATATTTACACCTATGATATATTTTTAATGAGTTTTTTTATTTTAAGTATTTTTTAAAGTTTATTTATTTATCACAGACATAATAATTGAAAGTAGGAAATAGAAAAATATATACATATTATCATTAATCAGAACTTTCTTCATCACATGAACTTTCTTCATTTGAAGATTCCGATGACGTATCTTGCGACAGTTCAATAATAAATGGTCTATACATATCATCGTAGGTCTTGTCTATTAGATTATCTTTTTGCATATAATCATCTTCTATTTTAATCACATGTTCAACACATTTGGCCCATTGAGCTTGAGTATAGGCAGAAAAAATTTGTTCCAATTTTTTCGACTTTTGTGATAAATTGGTAGAAAGATCTAATGAAGCAAGTTGACCTTTGACGTGGCCCCATACCAACTCTGTGGGATTCAAATCCGCATGATATGGCGGAAGTCGCAACACTTCATGCCCGTGACTTTTTAAAATTTCGTTAATAACAATTTTTTTTTCGACATTTGTAGTTTGGATCAGATTATACAGTTGTGGTCTATACATGTTTGGACTGCATTCAATATTGTGCTTTTGTAACCAATCAAGCAATGTTTGCTTTAATGCTGATTTGGTAGGCTTTTTGTCAATTTCAACATTGTGATACGAAGCATTGTCCAATACGACAACTGAATTTGCTGGCAAGTTGGGCACTAACTTTTCTTCGGTCCATTTTTTAAAGTTGTGGAAGTTCATATCGTCATGGTAGTCTCCCGATTTACTTTTAGATTTAAATATGAGAAGACTACCATTGACGAATCCTTCCTGTCCCCCTGCATGAACGACTATAAGTCGTGGCCCTGCTCCTATTTCTTTCAAGTGCCCTCTTTCTTTATGTTTTCTAGACTGCCAACATTTGGAAACTGTGTGAGAAGAATTTACATACGTTTCGTCTACGTAAACAATGTTCTTGCCTTCCTCTCTCAGTTTCTTTATTTTCAACAAATACATTTGCCTCTTGTTTAAAATATCCATATTTTCCATTAACAATAATCATTTTGATTGTAATTTTTTCCATTTAAATCCGATTTTATGAAGGTAAGTTCTTAAATATTCGCGACCACAAGATAAAATTCCCTCATCCTTAAGTTCTTTTATAAGTCTTTTTATAGTAGGTACTTCTTTTTTATACGCACAATATCCATGAATCTTGCGCCTTACAACGCCTGCAAATAAATATTGATTAATTATTTACTAATAAGATAAAATTACAGAAGAAATTGAAATTTAATTTATTATTTTAGTTAATTATTAGATACCTTCGGTAAAACTATCTACTTCTATTTTTGGATTTCGTTTTCTTCTTTTGCTCGGTGACTTAATTATTTCTTCTAAGTTGTGTGAAGATCGACTCAATGATAATACCTTTTTAACGGTTGACAAAGAAACAGTGGTCGCCTCTGATATAGCTTTATTCACATTCATGTCTGTACCTGAACAAAAAAAATGTTCGTCAAACAATGTCTAGCTTTACTATAATTTTAAAATGATGAGACAATAAATACTATATAATTAATAATTAGTAATTTTACCTTGTAATGCAGCTTGGTCTAATTTCATTTGTTTAATAAATTTGGCAACATTTAATAACATAATTTTTGATTGTCTATTTAATTTTTTATTACGCAGAGTAGGTAGGTTATCCTGATCCATGTTGCAAGATTAATATTATCGTGTGTAGCAGTCGCTACAAAAATTTCACGCGCGGACTGGCGTTCACGTCAGTCACTGCCGGCCGACACCGGCAGACTAGTTGATTGGCTGAGCGCGCTCCCGCCCCGCGCCCCGCAGACCATCAGGAAGGCCACGCTTACGGCGGTTTACCTATAGTAGCCGGGGAACCAGGTGCACCATCGGAAGGAAATCCTTAGAACCCCGACGTACCTCAGGCCACCCACTCCTGTGTAGGAACCCTTCTCACCAGTGCCCCTAGCAAAGTTCCATTCTACAAATGTAAACGTTAAAAGAAAACTAACAAATGGTATTGACGTTTCTTAACATTAAGTCATATAGTCAAAACAAAATATTAATCAATGATGGGAATAGAGGCGTTCGATTATAGAAAGAGAATCTACGCGTGTAACTTGGCTAAGGGGTAGGTGTAATGATCCGAAAAAATCACAGGCTTTTAACAGCCGTCATTACAACAACAGCAATATTAAGGCTATTAAAAAGAAACAAATGAATATAAATAATAATAAGTCTAATTTATCTGTTATATGAATAATAAAAAAAAAAAAAAATCTAACACATAACGCCATCTAGTCCTAAACTAAGCAGAATTGTAAATATCTACTTTGCTTGTAAATACATACGTATAATACATAGAAAACTCCGAAACAAATGTTTGCAGATCATACAAATCTGGAATTGGGCATCGATCCTGAGACTTAAAGGTCGACAGTCGCATACGCTACCACTGTGCTACTGAGGCAGTCAATGTGTTTGTATTTATTGTAAAATGTACTCATCATAGTCATTACACTTATATTTTTATCAGGTACTAGCTGCTGCATCGTGCACGTGACATTTGGATTTTCAATTTATTTTTAATTTTTCACCGGTTATACTTACCCTGGACTACGACGAATGTTCCAAAACTAAAGTAAGCTATATTGGCCCCGACGTTCTCAAGTTTTAGCGAGATAAACGAACAATAATTGATTGTTATATATAAGAGAAGAAAGACTAGCTGTGCCCTCTACTTCGTACATGTGACATTTAGATTTATGAGTTATTTTTAATTTTTACCGTTTATACCTTCCATGGACTATAATAAACATTTCAAAACCAAAATCTGCTGAATCAGGTCAGCCAACGAACAACAATTGATTTTTATATATAAGAAGACTAGCTGTTGCCGGTACTACGTACACGTGGCATTTGGATTTTCAAGTAATTTTAATATTTTTATCGTTATACCTTCCCTGGACTACGATAAACATTTCAAAACCAAAATCAGTTAAATCGGCGATTGAAATATGTCAAGTTTTGTTTCATAAAATAAAACAATTCTCGAACATTATTTGTTATTTAATTTATATTAAATAAACGCTAGTATAAATATCACATAAATAGCTTTAATGCCAAAAAGCTCTTATAACTACCTCTCTAATATTTACAAATATATAACAAGATATAAGTACGTAAGCTGACCACTAATGGCGGATTACCGTCGCCGATATACGCGGATCAACTGACCGAAACCAGGCTTATCCTGGACCGTATATTCGGTAAACGTGGACGAGGATCGACGTGGCCCTCAGATATAAGTGTGCCTACGACATGTAATATTAGTAGTTCTGTGATCTTGAGCCTGTTAATACGATGTAATTGGAAAGGGAAATGAGCATCTATTTTTGAATTTATTATCGCCTTAGATATAGTTTCAGAGAAATGAGATATGGAATTTAGCGTATTTAACACTCTATTGATATAACAAGAAAGAGGTAAACATAAATATAAAAATGTAAAATAACTGTAAAAGGGCGTACCTATTTGAAATCATTTATCAGTGTCTAGTGACATAAATACGTACATAAATGGAGATATATATGTATATGTAAATGTTCCCAATTGCATTCATTAAAATATATATAATTCTTCAAAGTTATTTGCACCGTTAACTACTACTGTCTCCTCGATACATTGGATCCATCCTACGATTGCCTGAAAGAGATTGCATTTGACAATAAGGCAATGTACATACATTATATATTTGTCATCTTATGTACTCTCTTGAAAATTTGTCAAAAGTGTATTAGTTACACATATAAAAATGTAAAAGAGCAAATGAGACATTTAACTAAGATTAAATAACAAACAATATGCAAAACAAACAAAATAAATACAGTGAAATGTCTGGCTGTGCTCAGTTGAAACCCAACAAAACACCTCACGGACGCGTGCACAGTTTCAACAATAAAACATATAGGACTGCACGGTTGGCCTACCGTGCCAAGTGTTCTGGTTCAAATCCCACATAGCACAACACTTTGTGCGATTCACAAATTGTTGTCCTAAAGATATTTAACAGAAACGTATTTACGACTACAAACATTACAAAGCACTGGATTTTTGCAATATTTTCATGACTTCGTTTTGTCAAAAGTTATATTATTGTAAAAGTGTTGTTTTTACTATTTTCCTCACGATTTTAACGTATTTTTTCTCTACAAGAATATTCCTTGTGCTTCAACGAAATTATAAAAAAGTACCGAATTGAAGTTTTGCGCTTAGCACCATATTTGGTAATTATTACAATTGTGAGAGTAATTAATTACTTTATTATGATAATTCATTGCTTATTGCAATGAAAATGATTATCTCACCTGCTTCTAGAAATCTACCGAAACATAGTGTTTACACATAGCTGCATTATCCCCACTGGTTAGGGCTAAGTATAACATCTGATAGTAGTAGTAGTAGTTATCAAAAGAATACGAACGTAGCAAAATATTTACAAAACATATTTTTAACATCTTCATTCAATATAAAACCTACCTAGACATTCAATATTCAAATTCTTATTTAAAAAACTACCATCCAAAGGAAAATATCCACACTTTTCAGGCGATTTACGTCGTTTTAAGTGTTTTTAAAAAGCTTTCCACTATATAGTATGGGCTATGCATCTCTCAAGTTTTCTAAATAAAATGCACTTAAAGTTATTTATTGGTTGCCTTTCTTACGGCACTCGCAATTGTCGAGAGTTTGGTCCCATAACCTAGTGTATTTAGAAGTCTGTAATTTAAATTCTTAATATCGGCTCTTGCCCTACTTAGATTGATAGATTTTTTTTTCTATTTTTTATGGGAACTGTTACGCACTGCGTATATCTCTTTAATTTGAGCCTGAGCATAGCATACAATACAATTATTTATTGCATCGATTTCGACAAAATAATAATAAACATTGGTATAATATATTTTATAAACGAATAAGGAAGAGTTATAACGGTAAAACTTAATGAAAAATATTTTATTTTTTTATATTACGAACACATGACCAAGAAGGTGCTGCAGTCGGGACCAAGAGGACGTGGCAGACCCCGATCTACATGGATATCGACTATTAAGTAAGACCTCAAAAAAGATAAGGTGGACCCTACGACGACCCAGAACAGATGTCTCTGGAGAAGAAGGATAAGGAGAGCCGACCCCGATTAGAAACGGGAAAAGACCAGACGAAGAAGAAGATAAATGAATAAGGAAAAGTTATAACGGTAAAACTTAATGAAAAATATATTTTTTAATTAATTCACACAAATAATGTTCTGATCTTAAAACTAAGCATACTAATGACTATGTTACTAAATACTCCTTACTCGCTCAGGGAGGTAAATATCAAATTTGTTTTGCTCTTTCACTCTGCCTGAAAATATATATCATATTTAATTGGCCACAGTAACAATTATTACTGTACTGATTTTTTCACTAGTTTTAATGGAATAAAAAATATATATGAACCCTGAAAACAATCGCAAATTTAACGAATCTTATATATAAAAATCAGTTGCTGTACGTTTTGCTGATATTGGTTTTGAAATGTCTATCGTAGTCTAGGGAAGGTCTAAATTTCGATTTTGCCGAAATTTTCTGCCACGCACAGCAAAACTGTGGAATGAGCTGTCACCCGCGGTGTTCCCGGACCAATACGACCTTCAAACCTTCAAGAAAAGAGCGTACTCCTTCCTAAAAGGCCGGCAACGAACTTATGACGCCTCTGGTGTTGCGGGTGTCCATGGGCGGCGATAATCGCTTACCATCAGGCGATACATCTGCTCGTTTGCCTCCTATATAATTAAAAAAAACGGTAAAAAAGATAAAAATGACGAATATCTAGGTCACGTGTACGCAGTAGCGGGCACAGCTAGTTCATGATAATTATCACAGCCATAATTGACAATTACTCTGCCTATCTGTTACTGATAAATAGTTATTTTGATATGAAAACTACTAGCTTGTTTTTGCTTTTCGGTTTGAGCTTTGGCTACTTATAGACAAAAGATTCACTACCCACCATTCAAATTAACTCCAAAACTCATAGCCATGAAATAGGCGTGAACAAATACCATCATACAAAAAGCCACTTATTTGTATTTTCATTTTCTTTGTTAGGGAAAGAAAAATGTAATTTTCGTGGCGAGAACTTAACGTCAGTAACTGCAAGTTTCGATCAAAATCCTGAATTCAGAAAGAAAAATAATTAATTATATGTCAAGTGTGATTTTATATGTCAAATTACACTATCGACAAAAATATATGGTTATTTTAGTACTTTCATAATTTTTTATCATTACTAAGATTTTAAATAATACATATTTAATTTCTTCGTAATGTGTCTACAATTTTATTATTATTTCCTATTTTGGTACTAAAATCATATTTATTTGCAGACTAAAGTAAATTAAGTTGAACTTTTCATTTGGCCCTTTATCACGCGCTATAAATCTTATTCAAAACATGTGTATACGTGTGCGCACACAAGTATATTACAGCAAATGATACTTTATTATAAAATAAATGTAACTATTTTGACTTATTGTGTCGTATTGGGATAATAGTTATGAAAAGATACTGTAAATGTTTTCAATAAAATAGAAGTTTGCCTATAACAGCATCAAATCACGTGAAGAGTTTAGAGACTATTTACTGGTTTTCAGAAGTATCTGCACGAAATAAAAGTACGGTTATATTTTTATTAAAAAAAATAATATTGTATATACATTATTAACAATGCAAGTTCACTTTCATATTTTTTTAGTGAGCCTGTTGTTTTCCACTGCTAGGCAAAGGCCTGCCCTGCAACAACCCATTTTTCTCTATTCCAAGTCAGTTCCGGCCAGTCTTTGCGATAGGCGTCAAGATCTTTGCGCCATATTTTAAACATCATCATAATAATAAAATTATTTATTTATTAGCTAAAAGTATTCTTCAAGATTCAGAGCTGTAACCCGTGGGAGGATTTCTTGCGCATCATCCGCGGTCAGGCGCGAGTGACGGGAGTGTCGAGGAAACAATCCTACTGGATCGTGAATTGCTGTTTCTGAACATTATTCTTCTTCCGTTTTTTTTTCTAAAAGTATTTGTACTGTTGTAACCATGCTCAAATGTTTCTCGGTAAAACGTTTCCGAAAATTAATTATTTTAGTATAATAATACCCTAAATCCAGAAGGAGATTGTTTTTTAACATAGTATTAATACCTACACTACCCTTCATTCCGTTAATTTTTTTCTCCGGTCAATATGTCCATCCAAAGGTTGTCTGGAAGAGATTGCTTTTGGCAATAAGGCCACCCATTGCACATATCTTCTTGAATTTTAAGTTGAATAATTTGTTATTAGTGTACAATAAAGTATATTCTAATCTATTCTATTCTAATAATGTTTAAGTTAATTTAAGTTATTCAGAGTTGCAGCAGTAATTACAAATTCTTATTATTCTGAGGGTGTCCATGATCTTAACGATAAGCCAACCTAATTCCAAGTAAATTCAACATAAGAGAGCTTAAAGTGAGTTTGATCATGATTGTTAAACAACTTACAGAAAGAAACATGAACGGCCTGATTCATAAACGTCATTTAACTTTAAACAATGATTCTGTAGTACTTTCTGTGTTCAAACTTACAGGTTTATAGTTAAAATAAAAACTTTAAGAAGGGATAACTCAATGATGATCAATTGATTAACACTGGTAATAGTTTTGTGAAGCCGTGGTATCATTCAGGCCAAGCAGCAAAGCAAATTTTCGAATACGAAGATTGATTCTCCCACGGCAAAAGACGAAGATTTTTTAATTATAATTACGTAATTAATCATCCACCACACGACTAGCTTTTCAAAATACGTCGCAACATCGTCAAATATCATCATTATGGAATAATAAAACATGTTCACGTACGGCATGTGATGACCCCTTGTGATAGTGTACCTAAATGATAATTACTGCGCCATAGATTTGCGTATTCGATTTAGACTCGATACGATTGTCGTTTTAACCTTTATTTGCATGACTTGTAAACATTGTTGACAATAGTAAATTGTTAGTACTTTTAATTGTTCAATGGAGTTGAGTAATGCAGAATTTCGCCTTTATTTTTCACCAACTTTTAGAATATTGGGACTCTTTTTAAGACAACTCCTACTCATTAGATATAATACCAAGTGTTGTCTCATGTGGGATTTGAACCCATAAAACTTGGCGCTGTAAAAAGCAGCGTGGCGACCGCTTGAGCCACTAGGCTAACAATTCTGAGTCAGTTGTACTTTTTTAAATTTGGTGTTATCATAAGCCAGTATTTCTGATTACATTGACAAATTAATTTTTAAATGGTTCATAACATTATTATTGTGGTCAAATTGAAATCGTTAACACTTTCCTAATTAAATTCTATTCTTTGGTGAATTCTGAATAGCTTTAAAATAACTCGTCCTATAAGATAAATATCGCAAATTTTATACTAAATGTATTAAGAATAAGAAGTCTTACACTTTGAATAAAAATAGCAACTCCAGGTTACTAAAAACATTTTTTTTTATTTAATATGTGGCAAACGATTAGACGTATCGCCTAACAGTAAGCGATTACCACCGCCCATAGACACCCGCCAGCACCAGATGCGTCACAAGTGCGTTGCCGGCCTTTTGAGAATGGGGGGGCAAATTGAGGTATGGGCCTCCGGTATCCTCACTCACCAGGTGAAACATAGCGCAGGCGCTATTTTACACTGGTTTTCTGTGAGGCCGTGGTATCACTCCGGTCGAGCCAGCCCTTGCATGCGAAGGCGTCGTTCTCCCACGTTTTTTTTTTCTAAATTATGTGTAATACTGTGTTAAACAAGATTTTAATAACATGCACCCAATGCTTAATAGTTGAATGTACTCCTGCACTACAGCGTCCGGAAGAGATTATCGAGACGCGATACACAGAATAGACGCATCGCATCACTATCAATTGTCAGTTACACCGCCTTGCCTTGACAAGCTAGTGTTTTTGCCAGTCCGCCACGTCTCAACCAATTGACAAAAGTAACAAATCTATTATTATTGTCTTATCTCCCTGAAGCGACTCGAAACTTGGCACCCTCTTTATCTAGTTATCCCATAAATCATTTTATGCTGTCGCTTTTTATTACTACGTTTGGAGGTCTTACTGAGTGGTCCAAGTTTAGGGTTTGGCGAGTGGTGGATTACAAAAACATTGGACACCGTTATCAGTTCCTTTGTATTTCAAATATTTAGCAAATTCTCAACTACCTATAAACATGACCGTTCAGTATCAATTACACCATTATAAGGGCTTTATTTTTATTAAAAGAAAGTGAATAAAAATGTAGATAAATATCGATATTTCACACAAGAAATGTCAAAAATCAGATGTTAAAATACTAGCTGACCCGGTGAACTGCGTACCGTCCCATTTCTTTGGTAAATATTTCCAAAAATGAAAAAAAAACTTGTTTTAGTAATTAATAATAATGTAAATGTATTGTTCAGTTGGGGACAAAAAAATTTAAAGTTAAATTTTAATATTTTTCCACACAAACCTTGCCCTAACAATAACGAACACATAAAAAAAAGAATTATTCAATTCGGTGCAGTCGATCGAAAGTTATGCGCGTACATACATTTCGGCAATTCATTTTTATTTATATAGAAAAACTATTCTACTTACTTGAGATGCCCGTCTAGTTTCTCACCTTGATGTGGGATTTTTATGCCACGAAGAGGTCAAACACCTGACACCACCTTACCATAAAAATAAGAATTCACAAAAAAATCAGTCATTAAAATGGGATTATTTGCTGTAAGGCAACGCCCATGTAACTTTGTACGTCTGTTTATTTATTTGCTTCTATATAGCATTAAAAATTCATCAAAATAAATACTTCATATATCGCCCAAAGTTCATCCTTCACGGATTCCCTTAAAGGGTCTTTTGTTTCCCTTATCTCAATGCGGTTTGATTAAGCCATTGTGTATCGCGAGGCCATTTGTTAGTTCATTAAGAGAAAGTTTTGGAAAGTTTTTACAACTTTGAATTGAGGGATATTGGTAGCACAGGCTATAAAAAGGTCGCATTTTGCGAATCCATGGTCTTTATTCATCTTACTTTATTTGGCATTTTTTCGCAACTGGAAGATTTGTCGAGAGTCTGGATGGTAAAGTAATAATTTTAGTTAGGTTGTTATTATGTCATTTTAGTATTACAGTAATTATTGTAGGTAATATTGTGCGTGAAACTTCTGTGTGTCTAAGGAAGGGAGCCTTACTGTTTTTTGATGGTTTAAAGTTTGACGGGGCTACAGAAAATTTGTCAACGCTTTCATTTGATACATTTATTGTATTGCATATTTTTTAAATTGGATTTATTTATTTTTACGAATACTTTTTTGTATAACTCAGTTTGGTGTGGTTTACTAACCATTATATCCCATTTTATTTCTATTATTAATCAATACTCTATTACCTAAGTACGGATTACACCTGGTTTGTAATCAGAAGGTCTTGATTTCTTTAAAAAAATAGAGTTCCATTAAAAAAAGGTTTAATAATACTCCCATAGATTACAGATTTTGGTTTGCTGCTTGCTTTAATACACATTACTGTAAAGTTTTTAATAGTGTTACGATGCTGGGTATTAAATAAATTAAAGTAGTCGATTAATTACCAAAAATAACACAATATTTATTAACTACACTTTTTACAATTAGAAATCACTAAATCACTGGTTAGTCGCACCAGAAGATCTCTTTGATGTTTTTTTTTTTTTTTTTTTATATGTAATTGATGGCAAACGAGCAGGCGTATCACCTGATGGTAGGCAATTACCGCCGCCCATGGACACCCGCAGCACCAGAGGTGTCACAAGTGCGTTGCCGACCTTTGGGGGATGGGGAGGGGGAATGAGGGAGGGGTTGGGGTATGGGCCTCCGGTATCCTCACTCACTCGGTGAAACACAGCGCAAGCGCTATTTCACACCGGTTTTCTGTGAGGCCGTGGTATCACTCCGGTCGAGCCGGCCCATTCATGCCGAAGCGCGGCTCTCCCACGGTTGTTTATCCGCTGTATCGTGAAACAATGCTGCCTCTACGGCTAACATGTTCCGCTTTTATATGGCCGTGGAAATAACTCGAATGTACGAAAATATTCGATCGATGTTTCTAGGCTAAATAGAGAGAGCTACTTGTAGCGCCATCTAGTGTCGAGTAATCGTCATAATGCCCACAGTTGCGCGCTTTCCGACACTAGATGGCGTTGTCCTCACTAGTTCTCGATTGTTCTCGTATAAACGAGTTCCATCTGGTTATGGCGCAACAATAGTCATGTGTTTTTTTTAATTACAATACACAAAAAGTTTTTTTTTTCACGAAAATCAATTACTGTTTCCCGTTAATTCAACTGTTTACATTTGTATATTTAATATAATATGTGTTAGTTTACAAAAATAAATAATTTAGATAAGTACAAAAGAAGTATTAAAAACCGATTATTACAAGATACAGTATTCCTCCATCTAATTTTAACTCATTATTTCAATATATTTTCGAATTTGATCAGATTTTACCCCTTAACGATATACAAAAATGCATGATACGCGAAATTGCTATTACGCCACGAAACTCGATCAGCGAAAAGTGAAGAGACTGTGAAGCAATAAAATTTCCGCAACATTTTATTGAAACGTACCCCTGCCTCGCGGGGTGTATTAATACCGGCAATTGTATAATTTATGCAGCGGCACGGCCCTTGGGCACCATCCAACAGACAACGCTGTTTTATATACAGCTCATAATTGAATGTACCTCCTGTATTTATGGTGCACCGTCCTCGTGTAAAGTATCAAAACTGTTTGTAATTGTTTCCTGTTTGATTTAAATGGAAAAATGCTGACAGAAAGATTTTATAGTAAACTGAGGTATGTGTTTTTTTTCTAATTTTCGTGTTTTTAATGTACGACACTTTTATAATAACAATCCCCACAAAAAATATTGAATACTGACATACCATGTTCTCACTGAAAGTTTTGCGTTAATGGCCGCTCATAAATATTTGAATTTCGAATGTTATATTTTTTGAAACATGAAATCTTAATGAAGATCAATTTTGGCGAAGTCGCATGTCAATTATTTTTTATCTCAAGTTCTCAAATCTGTCAAGGAAAGACGGTCTCCATTTCATATCATCCACATTTTTTATATTTTTTATCATTAATTTCATCACGACGAAGATTTGACACACGAAGACTCGAAGATGAGATAAGATTTGAAGACTCTAAATACTTGATATTGGCAGAAATAGCTGATTACCTGGTTCCCATTTCATCAAAATATATACAACCTTGTTACCTATTAACAAACTTTAAAAAAAATCTAGTATTATTTCTTGAGAAGCTAGAAATTATTTAAAAACAATAAAAATATAAGAAACGAAAATATTTTGCGTTCTCTACTGATATTTGAAGTTGTTTCGCATATTTATTTATATAATATCATCACCATTTCAGCTGTAGCACGTTTTATGCTAGACATAGGCCTCCCACAAAGAGCACCACCGGTTATGTATTTACTTCATTTTAATATGTATTCGGTTTCGATTCCCGGGTCGGACCAAATGTTTGTATGATCTGCAAATATTTGTTTCGAAGTTTGGATTTTTTCTCTGTATAATATGTATGTATTTACAAAAAAAAGTATATAAGTATTTATATCAGTTGTCTAGTACCCATAACACAAGCTCTGCTTAGCTTGGGACTAGATGGCGTTGTGTGTTAGATGTTCGAAATATTTATTGTTATTTATATTGAATTATAACAGCTGAAATAAAATAGAACATAAAACGCTTATATCCCAGTCATACTCGATGATTAGAAATAATCACCAGGGTAAGCAACGACGGCGCGGTCAGTACCTGGATGGTGGCATGATACCATGAGCATCTCTGTGATTCGGAGGTCACATTAAGCAGTCGGTCCCGGTTGCTATCATAGGGTAACAGTCATAAAGTTCAGTTGGCGGCCTTTGGGCGGTTTAAAAATATCCAACGGCAAGATTACGTAGCTACAACGTTGTCTTGCCAGTCCCCAACCCGCACTCGGCCAGCGTGGGGACGTATGGCCTTAACTCTTGCCTGAGAAGACACCCGATCCAGCAGTGGGACATTATGAGTTCTTGAGTGAAATAAAAATAAATTACATAAAAAAAGTAATAATTTTTTTTTCTTTATTTGTTTAATGAGGGCTTAAAAAGTAATGATAAACCAACCTAAATATGATGTGAAAGTGAAGGAAATGAACGAAAACCCCGAATATATATCTGAGTTACGTTGTAATCTTTCTATGAATAAATTAAGGTTATATCAATGTGTCGGATTTATTTCATTACGGTGTCCCGTATAATATCAAAATTTAGTTTAGTTTAGGATTATATCGCAAATATAGAAAATATATGCATAGAGGTTTTTTTTTTTTTTAAAGAAATAGTATACAAAACCGTTTACCGTGGGAGAGCTATGCTTCGGCATGAATGGGTCGGCTCGACCGGAGTGATACCACGGCCTCACAGAAAACCGGTGTGAAATAGCGTTTGCGCTGTGTTTCACCGAGTGAGTGAGGATACCGGAGGCCCATACCCCCAACCCCTCCCCCCATCCCCTTTCCCATCCCCCAAAGGTCGGCAAGTGTCCATGGGCGGCGGTAATCGCTTACCATTAGGTAATACGTCTGCTCGTTTGCCTACTATTCAATAAATTAAAAAAAAAATCAATTTTTTTTGGAAGCAACACTAAAAGAAATTAAAAATTATCATAAAAAGTTTATTCTCTTTTACTACCTATAATGATAAGAACTTTAGAATTATCCAGCCTTTAAACAACAAGAAAATCCATTGCAGGTACAAGCGACATCAGTGTTATTACACTTGCAGACTGCCATTATATTAATTTGTATGTAAAACATGAATATTACAACGCCATACTGCGAACTCGTTACACGCCTGATGCGGTGTAATGGCCTGAAAATGAGACTGCGATCGTCAAATTATGTATGAGTATGTTGTCTGTGCTCGTACATATAAATGGATTTGTGAGACGTTAAGAAAGGATATTATGTGCTACAGGATATATATATACTCGTAAAAATAATTCGTAATCTGAATATATAAGTATGACAAGTGACAATTTTGAGATTTTTTGTATTGGTGATTGGAATTTATAAAAAAGAAACGAATTTGTCAACAAGCAACGTGTTATCACGCAATTTGTTGGAATAAACCAGTCAAGTGCGTGACTAGCCACTCTCAATGTAGTATTTCATCAATGCCTATGACAATAAGGCAAATTAATACGTAATTAATTGAAAAAAGATCTCACTTTCGGATTTTCGGTGACCTCTAACATTGAATTAGTTAATCGACTATTAGTCATAAATTAATAAAACCTACTTAGATGTGGTAGTGTTTCTTATAAATTCGTTATATATGCTACTATCGTGAATTTGTTTCGACCTCCAAATCAGTAGTATTTGACTAGGAGAGGTGACAACACGTAAAAAATCATCACTTTAGGGCTTAATATATCACTAATGATACCTTAATCAAAATAGTGTCTAAACAGATCTGTTAATTTTTTGAAAGACATACCCGATGACATCCCACACTATAAATTTCATGAATATTAAAAATAGCATTACCACTTGAAATGTACTAGAAGTGTCCTAATAAAATATGTTTTTCAAGATTTTATTACACCACTTTGTCGTTATGATAAGTATATTATATTCGTATGAAATTATGGGTTACTAATAGTCTACGAGAAATAGTATGACAAAATACAGAAAAGCGATCAAGCAGTAAAAAATACGCTGAATAGATCAGATCCACGACATATTCATACATGCCTGCGGAATACCGTGATAAATGAATAAATAATTGTTGGAAAGATAATTTTTAAGGGTCGCAAAACTGAGCAATGAGGAACACGACCCATAAACGAATATTATTATGTATCATACAAATACTTATTCCATGTAGAATCTTTTAAATATCTACTCTCAAACATTATCAAATTTACTGTGGCTGTTATAAATGCTTTATCAAAAATACTTTTAGTTCTTTCAACTGAAAAACTAACAGTCTCAAAGCTCTAACAAAACAAATTTGAAGTACTAAGTATTTCACGTGAACAACTTTTAAATATGTCAGAAACAGTGAACAAAATTTCCTCTTCCAACTAATTTCTTAGAACAACAACAACTTACAATACATGATAATCATAATGTACCACAGCTGGGCCCGAGTATCCTCTCAGGAGAGGGTTAAGGCCATACGTCCCCACGCTGACCGAGTGCGGGTTGGGGTCTGACAAGACGACATTATGGCTACGTAATCTTGACCTTGGATGTTTTCAAGCCGCCCAAAGTCTTCCAAGTAAGCTTTACGACTGTTTTTCTATGATAACAACTAGAACCGACCGCTTAACATGAACACGGAGACCCTCATGATATCATGCCACTAGCAGTCACCCTTACAGGTTCTGACCATGCTATCGTTGCCTACCATCGTTAATTGTTTCTAATCATCGAGGGCAGCTGGACTATAAGCTATAAGTTCAATAAAAACAATTCTAAAAGCTCTAAAATCACGTGAACTACTTTAAAGATGTCAAAAACAGTGAACAAAATTCCTGTTCCAAGTAATTTCTTAGCTCATTTGCCAACTTGAGCAATAGATAGTTGAGCAGTTGTAAATAAACATTTACTTAAAAGTTTAGGGAAAACGTCTGCGTCCTGCGCTTGAAGCTCGACGTAGACCTTAGTTTTTAATTTTACAACATTTGGTTAAGGCAAAATTATTTAAATGTATTTACCTTCGAATTCGATTAATTGTAACTTAAAACGATACAAGGTTTTGAGAGATACATACTTGATGCATTATGTAGAAGGTCAGTTAGCAAACTCTTTAATACGTATTGTGGCAACATTTTGTATAACTGAAAACTAATATTGACCCAGGGCTTCTTTCGCGTTTATGTCGATTACCGCGGTAGGAGTAGTCTATGTACTTCTTCAAGACTCAAATAATCTCGTAGTAGTAAAGCTTAACAGACAGACCGATAGAGTTACTTTGGAATTTATACTAAGAAATATGGAAGTATGAATATAGATGTACGCAGAAGTGATATTTCTTTAGCTAAGTTTCCTTCCCACTTGCAGAAAGATAATACAATTAGCGGGATCGTTAAGTTTTATGATTCTATGCTGCTGCTGAAGAAATTATCTGGTGTAGGTACGTCTATGTGTTTATTTGTATAAAGTAGTTAGTCAATACTATAATCTTTCCAATCGTTTATTTAACTTATGATAGCTCTAAAACTTAATCAAATAGTGATACCCTGACCCGTTACCGATTCGATTTCTTTTATCGATCGATTTTATGCATGAAGAAGTTTTAATCGATTTAACACACTCATTATTTTATAGATAATTTCGTACTTTTATCGATTATTAAACGGCAACACCTGACGCGGAGCCGACGCCCGACGCCATTTTGTTGTCAGTGTTAATCCACGTTTTCTTGTTGAGTTGAGTATTTATATTCCTCCGTATTGGTTTATTTGTGAATTCTCACGTTTGGTTGAGTTGAGCGTATCGTTCCTTCCTTCGTTACTGTCAAAATGCCAAAAAATAAGGTCAATAAAATAATAATAATAATTTATAATATTGTGTGTCTATTAATATAATCGATAATCGATTTATTTCAAAACCGTTTTTATAGTCTGTGGTCATTAATTACGAATGACACATCTCTAAGTGGGCGGAGCCCGTCCATAAAGTACAGTATTCCCTGTAGTATATTGAATCAAAAATTATTACAAAACTTGATGTGCGTGATCTGTCAAAAGTTAAATAAACGATTGAAACGACTTATAATGATGTTTTCATAGCTTTCTAAGTAAAATTTTGGACTAAAATCTAATAATACGACCTTCAAACCTCCAAGAAAAGAGCGTACTCCTTCTTAAAAGACCGGCGATGCACTTGTAACGCCTCTGGTGTTGCGGGTGTCCATGGGCGGCGGTAATCGCTTACCATCAGGCGATACGTCTGCTCGTTTTGCTTCCTATACAATAAAAAAAACTTTTGAATTAATTGCTTCTTAACTTTAAATATTTTTCATTTATGTAAGTCTAATAAAAATTAAAATTTAAATGACAAGCGCTGTACCAATTATAATAATTGCACATCCAGTGGTCGATGGACATCTTCGGCACTCGACGCAGTCCGCTAATTGAGGAATGTCCGGTCATTTCGTTAGCTAGCTAAACTTTGCAATGGCGAGCCTTGTTAAGGGCTAACAAATTCGGAAATCGCGTCCAAATGTTAACGAGAACCAATTGGCGGGCGGTATCAACCCCAACCGTACTCCTGGGATTATCTAAACATAGTATTTTATTAGAGGGTTGATTAGTTGTTTGTGTTGTTGGAACCGCACCGTGGTCGATAGGGAATCCTCAAGCGTTTTAAGAGTTTTGTTGGTCTAGTAAACTAGTAGTTAGTAATCTGGCCTGTTAAGTCAGAAGTATTGAGGCGTTAAGAATCATCGTGAGTTTGGTTCCCGTTTCGATATTTGAGTATACGAATATGAGAATTTATATTGTTTTTGTTTTATATTTCAGAAAGTCGTATGTATTCTTATTGTATTTTATATAAATCTTCTAAAAGAGCTTGTAAAATTCACATTTTTTTTTAGGTTAATCATGATCAAATAAATCTAAAGATAATGTTAGATTTATTAATTTATATATCTTCTTTGGTTCTAAGATATTTACTGCTTTGAAATAATATGCTATCGAAATACATTTCAAGTCTTAATATATAATTTAACACACTTAGAACACAATGTAAATAACACTGTTAAGTTAAGGTATAAAGTGGGTAACATATGAATTAATAAAAATGCTAATTTTCCAAGCCTAAACATTAGGGTTGGATATCACCCACGTCAGGTTAATTTTCCAGTAATCAAATGTGAGTTGATGCGATTTTGAGGTTATGTCTCGCCCGCGGCCCTGACACCCCGCCGGTCGCCATATTGAATTACCGCGTAAACGTCATCATGACGCGCAGTGGAGCGAACTTTGTGAAATTGCAGGTAAAATATCATTGCTAGGGGAATTACTGAGTAAACTCTATTACTTTGGGATAAAATAGTTAGTAATTTGGTTATTGGAATAGAGTTTTAAATAAATTTAAATTGTATAAAACTCACTACCTTCAAACCTTCATTCTAGTGTATATGTTACACTCTACCCATGTACACTACATGGGTACACTACACCCAAATATATATTTAGAAACAAATACGAAATATAGACGAAAAACTATTTGAAATTGCTGTAAGTTCTCATATAAGACAACCCAACAAGTCGACACTCTCCCGTAAACTACGAGTAATAATATCACGCAGCGCACCCTTCTCCAAATGTGGTAATTATGCCAATATCCTTCAAGTTAGGGGTATACCTATCTGCTTTATTTGATAGTGGACAATGTTTGTTGATAGTTTAAAACAAATACTGGAATCGGTTTATTATTAGTAGGATTCCGTTCATTTGGTGTATTGAATTTGTATATACGAATTTCATCAATTCAGTTGCAATAATTTGTCATAAATAACGCTATATTTAATTTTATTAACGTAAAATTGATATTCCGAATCGAACAGTTCCTTTTAAACTGAGCTTGGAAACGATCTTGTTCTATTAAAGCATATAAAAATCATTATAACTATTTATATAAATAAATAAAATTGAAACGTCCAGGGACACCAGCAGCATCAGAAGCGTCACAAGTGCGATGCCGGCCTTTGGGGGATGGGGGAACGGGTTGAGGTATGGGCCTCCGGTATCCTCACTTTCTTGGTGAAACACTGCACAAGCGCTGTTTCGCACCGGTTTTCTGTGAGGCCGTGGTATCACATTCTGTTCGAGCCAGCCCATTCTTGCCGAAGCCCATAGTTAAAAGTATTATCCTTAGGCTTAAGGTAAGTATATACGGTACTTTCATATACAATATATTTTATCCGTCTATCTACATATATGTGGCGGGCTATAAGCTAAATACCAACATAACAAGACAAAGTTTAGTAAACTATAATCCAACTACGTAAAATATTTTGATTAAATTATATACCTTTGTCACTCGGGCCATTATAACGAAGCTTTGATACCTCATTCATTAAAACTGGTTCAGTAGTTAAAACGCTGGGACGAAAAAAAATACAGAGACAGCCGAAAATAGTAACCTTACTTTCGCTTCACTTGGTTATAAAATAAGAAGCATGTAAATCTTCATAGCTCAGTGTAGTTATCAAAAATGTCAGTGTCACCTGCGATATCTGCGATATACTGCAATGTTAATAACGTGGACAGTTTTGAACCTTCCGACATCTGTCTATGACATGAATCTACTTTTATTTTCATACTAGCTGACCCACGCAACCTCGTTTGCGTCTTATATAGCACGTGGCGTGAAAATTTCCCCCCGTTTTTGAAACATTCTTCATTGGTGCTCCACTCCTATTAGTAGTAGCGTGATAATATATAGCCTATAGCTTTTCTCGATAAATGGACTATCCAACACCGAAAGAATTTTTCAAATCGGACTAGTGGTTCTTGTTCACAAAAATTTTTAAAGGTATATATTTTGGTATGTGTACCGTATAAACATTCATATACATGTAGTAGGTGGTGGTGGCGTAGTGGTAACGTATGCGACTGCTAAGCTTGAGGTCTCGGTTCGATTCCCGGGTCGGACCAAATGTTTGTATGATCTGCAAATATTTGTTTCGGAGTTTGGGTGTTTTCTATGTATAATATGTATGTATTTACAAAAAAAAAGTATATAAGTATTTATATCAGTAGTCTAGTACCCATAACACAAGCTCTGCTTAGCTTGGGACTACATGGCGTTGTGTGTTAGATGTCTGGAATATTTATTATTTATTTATTATTTATTTATTTGTATAGATTACAAATATACCTTTATAAAATCATGGGAAGATGCACTGTGATTATTGCAACTTTGTTTACATTTAATAATATATAATCAGCATTACTAAAATTGAGTCAACAGTTATTTAAAAAGAAAATAAAACAAGAAAAAAGTTATGTATTAAAAACAAAGTTGTGAAACTAGCTCATTCGCCCTTACAAAGGAAAAAACCGCCGCATTTAAAAATATTCTTCATCAATTCTCCTTTCCTATTGATCGTTGCTTTGTTATCATAATACTTAGGCTTACCATAAATATTGTTACAAAGAAAAACAACAATATTGGCCAAAATAAGTATATATTGTGCCTTTAACCTTCCCCGATAGGTAAACTATTTTACACTGAAATCATTTTTCAATTCCAAACAGTGGACTAACGCGTTAAGGAATCAAGCAAATTCTTACTTAGTACGTATTTAGAAATTATAACTCCAAACAAATACTGTTATTCCGTAATAAAATAACACCTATTTCATCGTCACACGGGAAATATGACCATTTTATAAGATGATTATTATCAAATTGTATTGTTACGTAAACTAGGCATTGGCTGGTTTTTGAAATTTATATATATTCTACGTATTTATTTCCAATATAAGTTGAACCATCATTGTTACACTTTCCCTACCGTGACAGGTCAACATAGTACTTAGTCGTTTTACATACTTTTATTTTAATTTGTTACGTTAAGGTCCAGTTTCACCAGCGCCTGATTCATATCTATAAAGAACTAGCTGTTGCATGCGTTTATGTCAGTTTTTTCGTGTTTTTTCGCGGTCGCGGATATGTGACTGATGCAAAAATTAGATAAAACAATCCTTGATGCGGATTATATATCATTCTAAAATTTCAGCTCGATCGGTGCTGAACTTTTTGAGTTTTTTAAGCGTACACAAACCAACATAACGTTTATATATATATAGATAAATAATTGTAATATTTTTATATTGTGATTTTGCTTATTTTTCTCTAACCCAGTTTTGTAAAATCAAAATCTGTATTTATCTTACTGATAAGTTTAAAATAGTATAATTGGGATTTTAACAAAATGGCATTTAACATTCTATGATCCCCTCTTTCCTCTTCATTTATGAAATTATTCTCACTAATTTAACCACGTTTAAAATAGACTAGTAAAATTATGCATACATAATTTTCTTTGATATTTTCAGAGAATTATGAAACTAATAATTATTATTGTTTATTAATATTATAATTTTATACAAAACACAACATGGCACAAAATGTAATTCAACAAAATAATACTGATAGAAAATATAATTCAAACTGAAGTGTCTGCAAGGAGCTGGTGTCTATCTTAGGTATAATCTGTATTACAGATCACCAGGTCCTCGTTTCACGGCAGCAAGTCATTGATCCAATAAATAAAGGAAAACAAAACAAAAATAATAAAAATTGTGTGATTGACAATCTAGAAAGGAAATGTGTTGTTTTCTTCTTTGCATGGCTCATAGTCTCTCAATGTTAGCATAAGTATGTGTGTGTGTGTGTGTGTGTGTATTAACAGTGAAATAAACTTTCCTTAGCACTGTAATCAATTTTTTGCAACCAATCCCTGACACTGTTACATTTGGTTTTTAACAGATGATATGTCACTAAGATCCTATTATCAAATAATATCAAACAATACTTAAACCAAAGCTACAAGTATAAATATAGTCTCAAGAAACTTATATGGGTACTTGTTTAAACACCTTTTTTTGCTTTCTACGTCAAAGGAAAGTCTTAGAACATAACTTTTTTACGTCTTAACTCCGCCCTAAAATATCCCGTTTCACGGTCTAAATAAATCATTCAATCACCACAACACGTGTTATACAATGGTAGTAAAAAAGGAAAAAGATTTTACTAAACCAAACAAGAAGCATAAATTCGGCTGCGTAAAACTAAACGTCGACATGGGAAGCTGTGACGTCGCACTGTCAGCGGTTTTAGTCAACGGTAATCCAATATGGTGGACATACTTGGGGTCCGAGCTATTGTGGTGCAAGTTACAGGCAATTATTTTTTTTAATTTTATTTGTATATACTAGTGTCATTTCTTATCTCTATTAATTTAATAAATGTGAAAGTAACTTTCTTGATTAATTACACTTTCTTTCAAATTCTAAATCGATGCACCAATTTTAATGAAGTTTTGCATGGAGATATCCTGATTCTTGACTTAGGATAAAATATACTGCTTTTTAACCCGATAACCAATATATAAGTTAGCAGAGCCACGGGCCAAAGCTAGTTTAAAATATTTTCTATTTACCAAGTGGATTGAAAATGTAAGTAGTCTTTTAAAAGGTTTTGTATTTTAAAAAGAAATATTAGTTATTCACAACACAACACAAAATAACTGAACTAAATAACTGAACTGAAGAGTCTGCTAGTCCAGAGGTAGTAAATTCTTTACCTTCCAGTAGTTAATTATATGAAAAGCGCAATCATTTGGATTGCGTTTGGGTGTAATTTAATCAATGGCAAGTGTGTATGGTCTGTGTCTCTTTTGATAGATGCTCGGTGATTGGTCATATTTTGATGTTTTGTAGACTATCTTTCCTTACCTACTTTACTTACCTTTCTCAACAAATGGGCTAAAACTCTCTAAAACTAAAAGAGTTATTGAAATTAGTGTAGTCGTTCACACGTGATGTTGTGTCCAATGAAAATAGGGATTTATTTTTATATACATAGATAAAAATGAAACGTTATGAACGCATGAATTTTCATCTATTTAAATAAATAAATTTAAATGAAAATTTCACCTATTACTCGGACCAAAATTCAGATATGAAACGATAAAATATATAGTTTTGCCAACTTCCTTTCCAGAATTTTCGCTGAATTTTTAATAAAACTTGATTTTTGACAACACTGCAGTTCAGATTGCTTATAAGATTTATGATAGCGTTGTTAGTACTTTGAAACATTTGCATTCAACTCGTGTTAGTGCTAACCTTAGTCTTAAGTGTATATGAAGTTCAAGACATCTCCTGATATGAATGTAAAAAGTTTTAAAATTTAAACCTTACTTGACATACATTTGAATAGATTTTGGAATATAAACAATGCTTTATGATGAATCCAACGAAATAAATAACATTATGTTTAAGTAATATATATGCCACCGGCAATCTGTATAATCCTAATGTAATATCTAGCCAATTTATATATAATACCTAAAACGTACAGGTAATGTGTGATTTTATACTTTTTTTTATAAATTTTATACAATGACTAATATGCATGCAGCCCGTAATTTGCGATTTACAGGAACAGGTCAAAAGCAATCCACTCAAACTCATGTAATTCAGATGATTCAACAACAACATAGGAAATCTGGAGTGGTCACTGTTCTAATCTAACTTAAACCTAGATGACTCATCTAATCCAAATGATTCAACCACAACATAGGGAATCTGGAGTGGTCACTGTTCTAATCTAACTTAAACCTAGATGACTCATCTAATCCAAATGATTCAACCACAACATAGGGAATCTGGAGTGGTCACTGTTCTAATCTAACTTAAACCTAGATGACTCATCTAATTCAAATGATTTAACAACAATAGAGGGAATCTGGGGTGGTCACTGTTCTTACCTAACGTGAATCTAGATGATTCTGAATAAAGTTGTTTTAAAACAAACAGAACACGTTATCTTTGCTCGTCATTTTATAGGTACAAATATACCTTTATAAAATCATGGGAAGATGCACTGTGATTATTGCAACTTTGTTTACATTTAATAATATATAATCAGCATTACTAAAATTGAGTCAACAGTTATTTAAAAAGAAAATAAAACAAGAAAAAAGTTATGTATTAAAAACAAAGTTGTGAAACTAGCTCATTCGCCCTTACAAAGGAAAAAACCGCCGCATTTAAAAATATTCTTCATCAATTCTCCTTTCCTATTGATCGTTGCTTTGTTATCATAATACTTAGGCTTACCATAAATATTGTTACAAAGAAAAACAACAATATTGGCCAAAATAAGTATATATTGTGCCTTTAACCTTCCCCGATAGGTAAACTATTTTACACTGAAATCATTTTTCAATTCCAAACAGTGGACTAACGCGTTAAGGAATCAAGCAAATTCTTACTTAGTACGTATTTAGAAATTATAACTCCAAACAAATACTGTTATTCCGTAATAAAATAACACCTATTTCATCGTCACACGGGAAATATGACCATTTTATAAGATGATTATTATCAAATTGTATTGTTACGTAAACTAGGCATTGGCTGGTTTTTGAAATTTATATATATTCTACGTATTTATTTCCAATATAAGTTGAACCATCATTGTTACACTTTCCCTACCGTGACAGGTCAACATAGTACTTAGTCGTTTTACATACTTTTATTTTAATTTGTTACGTTAAGGTCCAGTTTCACCAGCGCCTGATTCATATCTATAAAGAACTAGCTGTTGCATGCGTTTATGTCAGTTTTTTCGTGTTTTTTCGCGGTCGCGGATATGTGACTGATGCAAAAATTAGATAAAACAATCCTTGATGCGGATTATATATCATTCTAAAATTTCAGCTCGATCGGTGCTGAACTTTTTGAGTTTTTTAAGCGTACACAAACCAACATAACGTTTATATATATATAGATAAATAATTGTAATATTTTTATATTGTGATTTTGCTTATTTTTCTCTAACCCAGTTTTGTAAAATCAAAATCTGTATTTATCTTACTGATAAGTTTAAAATAGTATAATTGGGATTTTAACAAAATGGCATTTAACATTCTATGATCCCCTCTTTCCTCTTCATTTATGAAATTATTCTCACTAATTTAACCACGTTTAAAATAGACTAGTAAAATTATGCATACATAATTTTCTTTGATATTTTCAGAGAATTATGAAACTAATAATTATTATTGTTTATTAATATTATAATTTTATACAAAACACAACATGGCACAAAATGTAATTCAACAAAATAATACTGATAGAAAATATAATTCAAACTGAAGTGTCTGCAAGGAGCTGGTGTCTATCTTAGGTATAATCTGTATTACAGATCACCAGGTCCTCGTTTCACGGCAGCAAGTCATTGATCCAATAAATAAAGGAAAACAAAACAAAAATAATAAAAATTGTGTGATTGACAATCTAGAAAGGAAATGTGTTGTTTTCTTCTTTGCATGGCTCATAGTCTCTCAATGTTAGCATAAGTATGTGTGTGTGTGTGTGTGTGTGTATTAACAGTGAAATAAACTTTCCTTAGCACTGTAATCAATTTTTTGCAACCAATCCCTGACACTGTTACATTTGGTTTTTAACAGATGATATGTCACTAAGATCCTATTATCAAATAATATCAAACAATACTTAAACCAAAGCTACAAGTATAAATATAGTCTCAAGAAACTTATATGGGTACTTGTTTAAACACCTTTTTTTGCTTTCTACGTCAAAGGAAAGTCTTAGAACATAACTTTTTTACGTCTTAACTCCGCCCTAAAATATCCCGTTTCACGGTCTAAATAAATCATTCAATCACCACAACACGTGTTATACAATGGTAGTAAAAAAGGAAAAAGATTTTACTAAACCAAACAAGAAGCATAAATTCGGCTGCGTAAAACTAAACGTCGACATGGGAAGCTGTGACGTCGCACTGTCAGCGGTTTTAGTCAACGGTAATCCAATATGGTGGACATACTTGGGGTCCGAGCTATTGTGGTGCAAGTTACAGGCAATTATTTTTTTTAATTTTATTTGTATATACTAGTGTCATTTCTTATCTCTATTAATTTAATAAATGTGAAAGTAACTTTCTTGATTAATTACACTTTCTTTCAAATTCTAAATCGATGCACCAATTTTAATGAAGTTTTGCATGGAGATATCCTGATTCTTGACTTAGGATAAAATATACTGCTTTTTAACCCGATAACCAATATATAAGTTAGCAGAGCCACGGGCCAAAGCTAGTTTAAAATATTTTCTATTTACCAAGTGGATTGAAAATGTAAGTAGTCTTTTAAAAGGTTTTGTATTTTAAAAAGAAATATTAGTTATTCACAACACAACACAAAATAACTGAACTAAATAACTGAACTGAAGAGTCTGCTAGTCCAGAGGTAGTAAATTCTTTACCTTCCAGTAGTTAATTATATGAAAAGCGCAATCATTTGGATTGCGTTTGGGTGTAATTTAATCAATGGCAAGTGTGTATGGTCTGTGTCTCTTTTGATAGATGCTCGGTGATTGGTCATATTTTGATGTTTTGTAGACTATCTTTCCTTACCTACTTTACTTACCTTTCTCAACAAATGGGCTAAAACTCTCTAAAACTAAAAGAGTTATTGAAATTAGTGTAGTCGTTCACACGTGATGTTGTGTCCAATGAAAATAGGGATTTATTTTTATATACATAGATAAAAATGAAACGTTATGAACGCATGAATTTTCATCTATTTAAATAAATAAATTTAAATGAAAATTTCACCTATTACTCGGACCAAAATTCAGATATGAAACGATAAAATATATAGTTTTGCCAACTTCCTTTCCAGAATTTTCGCTGAATTTTTAATAAAACTTGATTTTTGACAACACTGCAGTTCAGATTGCTTATAAGATTTATGATAGCGTTGTTAGTACTTTGAAACATTTGCATTCAACTCGTGTTAGTGCTAACCTTAGTCTTAAGTGTATATGAAGTTCAAGACATCTCCTGATATGAATGTAAAAAGTTTTAAAATTTAAACCTTACTTGACATACATTTGAATAGATTTTGGAATATAAACAATGCTTTATGATGAATCCAACGAAATAAATAACATTATGTTTAAGTAATATATATGCCACCGGCAATCTGTATAATCCTAATGTAATATCTAGCCAATTTATATATAATACCTAAAACGTACAGGTAATGTGTGATTTTATACTTTTTTTTATAAATTTTATACAATGACTAATATGCATGCAGCCCGTAATTTGCGATTTACAGGAACAGGTCAAAAGCAATCCACTCAAACTCATGTAATTCAGATGATTCAACAACAACATAGGAAATCTGGAGTGGTCACTGTTCTAATCTAACTTAAACCTAGATGACTCATCTAATCCAAATGATTCAACCACAACATAGGGAATCTGGAGTGGTCACTGTTCTAATCTAACTTAAACCTAGATGACTCATCTAATCCAAATGATTCAACCACAACATAGGGAATCTGGAGTGGTCACTGTTCTAATCTAACTTAAACCTAGATGACTCATCTAATTCAAATGATTTAACAACAATAGAGGGAATCTGGGGTGGTCACTGTTCTTACCTAACGTGAATCTAGATGATTCTGAATAAAGTTGTTTTAAAACAAACAGAACACGTTATCTTTGCTCGTCATTTTATAGGTATGTATTTACCGGTGGATCAGTACGTAACAAACAATAATATGCGTAATTTTTCATGTCTGCCTGTTTATACGCCCCAGGCCAATTTTCATATTGCAAGGTAATGTATAATAGCCTAGGTATTGTATAGAATACCTGAATTTTGCCGGTAACATATACATAACCATAATTGTTCTTATTTTTACTCCACTATGGCAAAGCCAAATTAAAGGTGATATATATAATCTCCGTGGGAGAGCCACGGATGGGTCGGCTCGACTAGAGTGACACTACGGCCTCACAGAAAACCGGTGTGAAATGGCGTTTGCGCTGTGTTACCGAGCGAGTGAGGAAACCGGAGGCCCATACCACAACCTCATCCCCCAAAGGCTGGCAACGCACTTGTAACGCCTTTGGTGTTGGGTGTATTCATGGGCGGCGGTAATCGGTTACCATCAGATGATACGTCTGCTCGTTAACCCTCTATTCCAAAAATATATAAAAATATATATACATTTAGTTTTGGCAAATTGTGTAATTATGTTTGTATGTTACTCCGCGGCGCCTTAGTAAATGGGCCTCAAGAGATTTGTAATTATGGCCTGGGTGACGTAAGCCATGTTTTATATTTTATCAACCTAGATGAATTATACTTTTCTAAACTTTTTCGAAGATTTTTTTTTTACCAGTAAGCTCAGTTTCTTTGTAAATAGGATTAGGGTACGAAGAAATTAAAACATGTTATTGTGAGTAAATATTTACTTTAAAAACCCAAATTTTGCACCGTGCTATGCACAACCACAACGGTGTAATCAAACATGCAGTTATGAAATGCAAACTTGAAAGTATCAAAGCGTAGAATATTACATATTTCATTCAAAAGCATTCGTATCGTCTTCAATTTTAATAATATTTCCTACAAAATTTCTTAACATTGGTTTCATTAAAAATTTCCCAGCGATTATTAAATTTTGCTCATTATTTTCACAAGCCCGTATACGAGTAAGCCATTTTCCTTTCGTAAAATATACCATATTTTTAATTTTACCTCAAAACATTCATGCCCGAAGCAGTTACTCGTAAATATTTATATCTTATTTTACGTTATAACATAATGTTGAAACCAGAATAATGTAAAAAAGAAAGAGTTAAGGAACTCATATTTGTTTATGTTGAGCCTTACACAAAAGAGCAAATAATGGAATCTACTTTATCCAACACAATACTCGTAAAAACAAAGAACGTATTACGTAGTTAAACCTGAGTTATTTACACACACTAAGAAACATAGACGATTGTAACAAATTAAAAACTGTATTCTCAAACTTAAATTTATGTTTACGCCTGACAAATTTTATTGATAACATTCTATTGCGATAAGTTAATAGTTAAGTTATTGGATAAGGTTGTGCGTAGCTTTAGAATATGATATTTTAAATAATAAACACATTTCAGCAGATTTCAACTTTACAAAACACGTTTGTTCTTTCAGCTAGCCTCAACATTAAGTAGTGCGCATGCTTTTAAAATACCTAACATCCTATAGACTGGAATTACTTAGGGTGCGAGAAGCACTCGTTTTGGATGAACCAATTGTACTTTTAAACAACAAAAGCAAAACCCATTTTGTAGAATTAATACTATACAGCTTGTATATTGAATTAATCCAACGCGTTAATCTATACGCAAACTACTAGATCGAATTGAAAATATAATATTATGAACCAATGAAATTTAAAAATTAAAGATAAGACTGGCCGACACCGACACACAAATATGTAAAAACTGGAATGTTAATAAATATTATTATTATTAAGTTTGAAACAATTTTCCTAAGAGTAGAAAGTTAAGTATGGTAAAGGACAGTTTAAACGATTCTATTTTTGAAATAACAAATGAGAAATCTTACCAAATGCTTTTTCTTATTTATGTAAGCATCCTTGAATAACTTAAGCCATGTATTTTGTTACCATAAAGTGCTAAACTGTTGCCAAGGGAACTGCGGTGCCTGCAAAATATTCTTTTTTAGCGGTATATTTGCGTAAAGTATGGACATAGAAAAATATGTTAGACAAAGAAGTCAATTTCAGACTATATCTTTATTGGGAATAAGGTTCATTATTGTAGTAACTGTATTGGTAGTAATTTTGGCACTCTACTAACTTTGGTTTGTATATAGGGTTTGTTTCAAGCTATTTTTATTTTTTAAATTAATATTATTTCATAATCAATAGATTGATAAAGAGAACGCTATAATTGCAAAAAAAATCTTCAATTATAGTGTGCCTAGTACCTTTTAGTTCAGGAAAACATTGAACCCTTATAGATCACTGTTGTCCGTCTGTCTGTAAATACCCTTCTCAGGAACGCGTAGACCTCCATCAAGCTGAAATTTATATCAAATACTCAGGTCTACTATCCCTTGGAGCTATGAAAAAACTTCTAAGCCAAAGCAATCAAAATATACATCCGTTTATGCTCCAAATTCTCGACACTCGCAAGGGACTCTAAACCTACAGGGTACTTCCCGTGAACTCAGAATCTTAAAATTTTGTACGAAGAAACGTCTAATAGCACAGATAAAAAAAAATGCGAAAAGCATAAATTTTTAATTGCATCATATAATATACCGGTACAGTTACTTTATATATATATACAGGTTTGTACGGAACCCTTGGTGTGCGAGCCCGACTCGCACTTGGTTTTTTTTTTTAAAAGCTAGTACTAGGAAGAAATTATTCTTTAGCTTAGAAGCCTTAATCTTAGCAGTTATATGATAAGCAACCACTAGACCATAGGCTCGTAACTATATATTTTGTACCTATATTTATGGGTATGGGTACTTATGGATGAAGCCTTAATTGATAACTGATAATGAGAGAATATGAACACATTTATTTAAGTAAAAACTATTTCCCACCCTTTGTTTATATAGGTACACACAGAAACAGACGTAAACATTACATTTTATTTACAATATTCTTCATGTTTCCCACAAAATGTTTATAAGTATTTTCCTTAGTGCACTTAGCAATGAAAGCTTAGATCAACATTATAGGGTGGTCAAAGTACCTTTGAAGTAAAAAATCGATTATACGTGTCCTCGCATTCATTATTGTTATTGATTTTATAAGGCTCTTACCAGACATAATATTGAATATTCGCAAGCGAAATGGTCAATCCCAATTGAGAACATATCTCTATTGACGCAATCTACAAACTTATGAATTTTGTAATGTACGTTTGAAACTGGAAAAAAGTTAAATATATTTTGATTTGATTCTTACATGAAAGTATTTAACTGATATTGCTATTTGAATTCGGTCGGTGTGAAACACCTTATTCTGCCACATCTCAACACGGCTTTTGTTCGTTGATCGTGGGGCAAACATTTGTGTTTCAGTTTTGTTTACGTACTGTTTCAGAGACTACATATTTGCCCTTCATTTAAACTGAACCTCTCCTGACTGACGAAATACGATGTGTTCCGTATGTTTGTATTTAATCATCTTATTTGATTGAGATTATTTGGAGTCGGCTACTAGTTCAACCGGTTTTATCTGAACATCTGACCTCCTGAATTTAAAGATTGAACTATTTGTCAGTATATTTGACTAGGGCCCTGTCTTCCCAATAATGATTGTCATAGATGTTCATGATAACTGTAACCGACGGCTTAATGTGCTCTCCGAGGCACAGGCGGGAAACACCATCATCTACCATACTCCAGGTTGCTATTAAGAATTTCTTGTAAGAAAAACCCAACAGCAATCCGACCCGGGAACCGGGAAAATAAAATATACAAATTTGTAGCAAACCCAAGTTAGTAAATATACAAGGTTAGACTAAATTTCTACCTGAGTGTTAGTTTAATGAACCAGCTAGATTATTTTTGGAATGAAGTTCCTTATCGCGCGTTGTGAAAAAGTTGTCACGACACGTTTTGTTGTCACGACACTTTTTGCTATTTTAAATTATATTTGTTATTAGTTTATTTTTCATTGCTTGATTCACTATTTTTGTTATGGGAACGAAGTCTTAATATTTTTTTTTTAAAAAAATATTGTTTTGTTATTATTTTTTAAAGAATTGGTGAAAAACATTTTTCAATTTTATATATAGCGCCATCTTTTGAATAGAAACTGAACTTACATTTACGTGTTATAGTTGTTGCCAGTAGTTTAATATTAATAATATAGATGTCGCTGTAAATTAATGATTTTTAAAATTTTGTATATCAAATATAAATACAAAATATATCAATAAATAAGTTTAGCAGTGAACTGCGATAGGCTGGTAACGACACTTTTTGCTACAGTAAGCTATTGTAAGCCGTGCGGCGTGCGCATGTTTCTCTGTCTGTCTCTCTATCTTTCTTATAGAAAGCAAGCCAGATATTTTCGTTTCGTCTTTCTATTTCGAACTTCGTTCCATCCGGGTGTCCCTTGACACCTCTCAAGTTTTTATATTTTATTATCTGTATGTCTTTATCTATTTAATCTGTGCACTTTAAAGAAAGACACAAGAAATCACTCTAAGTATAACACCAATACAGAATAAATCAGATGAAGACTGTGTTAAAGCAGTTACTACGTATTTATTGTGATCGGTGTAATTACGAAATATTATTAGAAATCACTCCAAACACATGCGAACTAGGTTTTCAGGCAAGTCACAAAATTCACTGGTTGAAACAATATTTTACCGACTATCCAACCAAAGTATATAAACTTTCTTAATTATTTCTAAACTCCCAGAGCTTACTCTTCAAAATAACACGATAAAATGCAATTGAATAAAGAGATACAGTATTGTGCATGTGCAGTGATCCAATAAAATATGTATGAAGTTGACTCACAGTTAATACATTAGGTTTGTTTTTGAGAGATGACATATTCTGCATGACCAGATAAAATCTAAGAACAATCTTACAGTTTACAAAATAGATAGTGTGTAGTGATAAGTAAGAAATTCCTCTTGAATTTATAACCGCATTCGCAAATTTCCACACAAATAGCTTCTTTAAGATCTTGTAGTCAAAATATACTTCACAATAAAAACAGATAAACGTGCTTAAAAATAAAGTTACGTAGTGCACTAAATTTCAGTAACGATATTTAATAATATTTATTATTTTAAAACAGTAAATAACTAACCGATAAATAAGGATAGCAAAGCCCGATAAATCGAGAGTATCCTTGTAAGTAACACTTTGTGTTATTGTGTAAGGTCAAAGACATCCCGAGGGTGTGCCTACAAGATTTATGAGTTCGAACTTACGACCAGATGGTCCTAGATCGTAGGATCTTGTTGAGAATGTAAAACATGACTGTTATAACACTTTCCAACTTTGTTTGTTCGACTTTTTAAGACATGTTGAAATGTGAATTATTGGACTCCAGTGTAGTATTGTTGAGGATAAATTTATTTTATTTTAATAATTTCGTATATCTCAGAGACGAATGGCTGAACGTGAGACGCACGTGGTCATGTAATGTAAAATGATTGTTGCACTGTTGACGTCGCAAGCTTAACACGTTTTTATAGAAAGTTCAGACGCAAAATGTGTTGCATAATAAACCACTTTTACACTGCTAAATATAAGCATCGGAAAGAAGTTTTAGTGTACTGCACTACGCTGAATTGATTATATAAAGTTTTCTTACTTTTTACAAGACTGTTGTCCTTCAGAGCTTACTCACTTAGTCGGTTTTAAGGCACGCGTGGGCAGAATAGGAGTGGTAAGTTGTACCTGTATTTATGTACTTATTTTGTACGGTTTTTATGAGGCAACCCTTAAATTGTATCATTTCAACCATTTGCCATCCACTTCCAAGGAGCGCCAACTATCCCGGTCTTGGGTAGTCCGCATCTATCCGAAATAAATGGTACGAAATAAACGGAACTACATACTTCAGTGGTTACCAGGTTGATATGTTAAAGTCGATTTGATTGGTTGTTATCGGTTTTCTGTGTCACTGTAGTATACTATCATTCTTGTGGAGCCAGCCCTTTTTACTATCGATGTTTCCCATGATATTTACGTATTTGAAATTTAAAAAATATAAAATATTTTTTTTAATAACATATGCGGTCCTACACAATCTGCTGCTTAACCTCCATCTGGCCATTTTCTAATTGATATTTTCAACAAATAATGCAGTATTAATACAACCTAATATTAGTTTACGCTGACACGATTAAGTTGTTGTACAAAATCTACCAACACGTTGAATTTCCCATACCTCGTGTACCTAACACAATTACCCCTGCTGTTATTGTAAGCGTTATTGGTAAGACATCTACTTATATAATATGTAAAATTCATAATTGAATTGTTTTAACAGCATATTAATACGATGGATATTTTATAGGTATTTTGGTAAGTGTATACAATTTTGAACTTTATTGGTCATATATTGATAACTACATCCCGTCGGAAATATCTGCAAACTTGGCTTAATGACGTCATGCAAACTATAGAGTTCAAATTATTTAAAAGGTTATTCTTAATATATATATTAATTAATAAATTTTTATAAATTAAAAGAAGTCTAAGTTACTCTTCACTACATAGTATAAAACAAAGTCGCCTTTTCTGTCCCTATATCCCTATGTGCGCTTAAATCTTTAAAACTACGCAACGGATTTTGATGCGGTTTTTTCCAATAGATAGAGTGATTCAAGAGGAAGGTTTATATGTATAATACATGCATCATATACTAAGGCAACATTGCTAATTTTAGAGGTTTCTATTTTATGCCCGTGCAAAGTCGGAGCGGGCCGCTATGTTTTTATATACAACGTTCATAGTTTTTCTGTAGTGTATTTAATTTAGTATCAGCATTGCACCCGTGCGAAGCCGGGGCGGGTCGCTAGTTATAACATAAGTTATGCCAGTGAATGTCCTATTAAAATTACTTCAGCCGTTCCAGAGATTAGCCGGAAGAAGTAGACCGACAGAGAGATAGTTTTATTTTTAATTCATGTTTTTTTGTACATGAGTATCGTATATATACTTCCGTTTGCATTTAGTGAAAAACAAGTAGTTAAATTACAAACAAACACTAAATTTTTTATTTAAATGGGTAAATAAATAAATAGACCAGACGACAAATCAGTCAAGAAGTATTAAATTGTACATATCAATCGGGTTTTTATTATGGAACAAGGGACATACGAGCAGATGAAGATGAGGTGGGATGGGAGAGGGATGGGGAGAGGAAAGGGGAGAGGGATAGGAGGAGGGGTTGGGGTATGGGCTTCCGGTAGCCTCACTCACTCGGTGAAACACAGCACAAGCGCTATTTCACACTGGTTTTCTGTGAGGCCGTGGTATCACTCTAGTCGAGCCAGCCCATGCATGCCGAAGCGTAGCTCTCCCACGGGAATTTTAATTATTGTCTCCTAAGACTTTGCTTCAATAGCCCTAAACCTTGTATGAGAATATCAACAAACGTCGACGGTAAAATAGATGTAATCCAAACACACGACGAACATTGAATTACGCTCACGGGTTTAAAAATCATGGTGGAGCGAAGATCTTGAGAAATGGGACATTTCAAATTGGGATGTTATCTGTGGCCACAAGGGGTGAGGGTTGTTAGGAAAACTTCTGTCCGCCCAAGCTCTGTTAACTCGACGAGGTAAACACTACCCAGGGGAGGAATATTTTACACCGAGAATTCTAAGATTTGAGATTGGACTATTTAAGTGGAAGTAGCCGGTCGTCATGACAAACAAGACTTAGCCTTAGGTGACACTTAAAATGTGTTTTATAACGTTATAACGAAATTTTTGTTCCGATTATATTATTTCTTATTAAGTAAAATACAGATTCTCTATTCGGTAATTTGCATAGTGCTTAAAATTAAGCTAACTTAAGCCCTCAGCTTTGGACACAAACTTCTTGGAAAGTCCTTTAATATTCAATATATCATTTTCGCAATTTTATGCAAGTAAACTTTAGCAAGTTGGAAACTTAACGCTGCATAGGGTGGACCGTAATTCAAGATAACTTAAGATTTAGATACGGTTAAGTGAGGCTAAGTTGGAGTTAAGTGCTAAGTTAACGTGGTCCGGTACCGTAAATCGAATATTCTGTAGGGAGTTTAAAATTTTGTTACAACTTGGTCCCGACATCTTGAGATTAAACTCGATGAGACCGACCTCTGTGATTAAACTTTTGGTGAAACTGGCAAGTACATTAAGGTAGGGGGAAAAGATATGGTATTAAGAAACCAAAAAGTTATTTAATACTTCTGTTCATATTTTCAATATCCCGTTAAGGCATTAGTCTATATATTACTTATTGAAAAATTTAGAACCGAACATTAAGGAATTGAGATATTTATTAAATCTTGGACTTGATATTTAAGTTTAATTGCCTGAGTTTGTGTTTTCCACATACGCAAAAAATCTCTATTTCAATAATATTTTTTCTGGTCAAAACCATTTAAACTACTCAGTTAGTATTAAAGAGTTTAATCAACAAACATGTAAAGTAGCACATGTTATTACATCAAGAACAATTAATATTTTATCACTTCAAATAACACCAACGATAATTGTAAAATTTTCTCACATTTTATCATTCAATTATCCTAATTAAGGTCTTCCTATCCTTGCAAGAACTTGTGTGTATGTAAATATTATATTAAAAACCTTTTCCGTGGCAAGGCGCTTATTTTCGCCTCTCCTGTTTTATTATCGTTGAGTAAACCGCTATAATTATGTATGTAGGTATTTTAGCTAATATAATTCTAAACGAATAAGGCACCATAGCATAAAATAGAGGACAAAACAATTATCAGAACTCATTATCTGAAATCTGGGTTACAGGAGATAATTTATTTAAGCCCAAACGCGGCTAGCCTGAATTAAGTTAACCGCATATGAAAAATTAAACAACAGGAATTCCCGTTGGCCGAGCACTTTAAAAATGGCTGCTATTAATACTGAATTACTTTCAACTAATTTAACTTAGTATTTAGAGCGACGGAATAAAAGCATTGCAAATAAATATAGATATTTTTTGTTCGTATGGAGACGGCATAAGAATACGAAGTGGAACCACCTTTGTTCATCCCACTTGGTAACATGCCTATACCAAGCCTTCTGTCTAGCGTGGTGTAATAGGCCATGACTTCATTTCTGCATCAAGCAGTAGACTGTTATATTGGGAGTCAGTACCTTCATAAAAAATAACAATAATTCAACAAATGTTTACAATTAGCATGTGGAACATATATAGAAATCTTGAAACATAGTAGTTATTATTAATGGATTCTGTTAATTTTGCGTGTGTATGTGTGTGTATATGTATGTTTGTGGTGTGTGTATCTCTATGTGTGTTTGTGTGTATATACGCGCACAACCTTGGGCGAATATTAATGAGTGCCTATGTGTATTCGTGCTTGTATTAAAAGTTGGTTTGTAATTTAAACTAAATCGTTACCAACAATAAGGTGTTTCAAATCAAAAAGTCCATAGCAGCCTGCACATGGCTGCTTGATTGATTTTGGATTCGAGCCTTGCTATACTTAAATTAGTCATAGAATTGTAGGCGGTAGGAAATGGTTTAGAAAGACAATAAAAAAACCAAAAAGTCTATTAGCTATCCATTCAGAACGAAACTAAAGTGCATCAAACCTATTTCATAGCGTACAGTTTCATTATCAAAATCATTTTTATTTTAGTTATTGCAATATTTAACGTAAAGTTCGAACACTACAGAAGTCTATGTACGTTTGTATCGAAAACACAATCGATAACAATTCAATAGTCTGCGCCTTGTTTCGTTGTCTGCATACTGATGGTACTGGCATAAAATAACTTCATTAGATTGTCTTTTGAAAGAATGATAAACAACTTTATGCTTTTAACTTAGTTGTAATAAGAGTTCTTATAAATTAAATTTGCAAATAAAATCTATGAAAAGTTCACAGAACCATACAAAAACCACTTATCGTAAGCTGTTTTTGTGATAAACCTATAGAAGGCACTTTATTTAATCCGAATAAGAATTTTTCAAAATTGGATCCATAGTACCGGAGATTACCTCGAACATACAAACTTACAAATATTACCAGATGTATATAAAAGACATGAAAGTTTGTTTTTTAAATTTATTATGTCTACCAGGCGATATCCTTAATTGTTATATATACCTACGATGACTTTTTATTATAATTAAATATATAAATATTACATAGGCTTTTCTGATGAGTTTCTTTAAAATTGTTTTTTAATGTGATGAATGGGTACTAAAACTAATTTATTAACTACATTTGTTACATGACAAGCTCTGTCTAATATTTTGTAATCAGATGGTGTGAAATATATTCAGTTCTTATTATCTTCCTAGTCTTAATTATCAACAATTTTTTTGGGGTCGGCTACTAGTGCAACCAGTTATCTTGAATATCAGTTTTTACACAGAGCGACTGGCATCGGACCTCCACAAACCTGAGGGTGAACTAAATTCGAAAGTTAAACTAGTTGATTAAGGGCACTGACTCCCCAATAACGATTGCCATAGATGTTCATGACAACCGTGACCGACGGCTTAAAGTGCTCTCCAAGGTACGGGCGGGGAACACAGCCATATTCCATAGTCCAGGCCGCTATAAAGAATTTGTTGTAATTAAAACGCAACAGCAGTCCGACCCGGGAATTGAGCCCGAGACCTCTTGATCTGCAGTTGCTTAAGCTAACCACTAGACCAGTTCTTATCATTACTTTTTTTATTCTACTTAACATTTAACACCATTTATTAAGAATTTTCTATCCTACTAATTCGTTAACCAAAATGCCAAAGTCACTAACTCATTCTAACTAGCAAGCTCAACATGTTTATCATGCACATCCCTGGACAGTCATCTGCTCTGCAACAACCCAACAAATAATTAAAATAGCCCCGAGCACGTCCGCCCGAATTACGAGATTTACACTATAAAATAAATAGGGAACTCGTGGTAGGTTTCGAAGCATTTTAAATGTGTGTGTTTGATGTAACTTTATTGTAAAAACTTCATTAAATAAATATTAAATGCCATACCTTTACATACACGTGTATCTTGGTGATTTGTAGCTGTTGGTTTATTCTTCACTAGCTGAACCCCGCGGTGCATTCGCGGTACGACTATAACCCCGGGCAACGCCGCGAGGCGTAGATAGAATCTTTGTAAATTGTAGCCTATGTGTTATTCTGATGTATTAACTATATTATTGTAAAGTTTCATCAAAATCCTTTCAATTTTTTTAACGTGAAAGAGTAACAAACATCCATCCATACTTACAAACTTTCGCGTTTATAATATTAACTAGCTGAACCCCGCGGTACGATGATAAATGCGGGCAACGCCGCGAGGCGAAGCTATATCTTTATAAATAGTAGCCTATGTATTATTCTGATGTATAAGCTATATTGTGGTAAAGTTTCATTCAAATCCATTCAGTAGTTTTTACGTGAAAGAGTAACAAACATCCATACATACATACATCCATACTTACAAACTTTCGCCTTTATAATAGTAGTAGGATAGGATATATAAATGGGATCTATATTTAAATGTTAGAGTAGTACGAAATCCCTTTCTTCCTTAGGGAAAGGTTTATGTCCAACAGTGAACTGTAAAAGGCCTTTGATAATGATGATGATCAAATTGGAACTTATCGGAAAGTAAATATATTTAAAGATAGAACTTACTAACTTAGATTATGAATAATGAAAATTAATAAATCACCGGAATGTAGACTCCGTTTTTTAAGTCAGTTTTCAAATTGCGTTGAACAATATCATTTATTACAATTTTTTTAAATTTTTAGGATTTAAAATGTTATTTTTTATCGGATCAGAATTGGCAACTATTTTAAAACTGTCTGTCGATCTTATAAAATAGTATATTTTCAAAGTTAGAGTTAGTACAAACAATTTACAGATTGAAAGAATTGCCTTAACGCTTTATATTCATTTAATTTAAAAACAATATCAGATGTATTGAGTCGAAATGTCTACCAACGTTATAACAAAAGGTATTATTTTACCAAACTTGGAAACAATTTTTACTGCATAACATTTTAAGATTTAATTCAACTAACTCTGGAACTCAACTAATATGTAAAATGTTGTCCTTAAACTTATTCAAAACACTAAAAACCCGCATATATAACCTTCAGCATTAATGTATCGCCAGACCTGTGTGTAAAGGGTATGCCACTAATGTAGATATCCACCCTTTTTTCACTTGAGTTTGTTATCCCTAAAAGCTAACAAATAAAGATAAAAATGTGTAAAACGGCCACAACGCGGACATATTTAAGCGAGATCTGCCCGTCTATTTACATTGCGGCATCTTTTTGAATAAAAACTTTTCCTAAAAGCTCGGGTCAAGGTCAAACGGAATATACAAACATATTAAATTTCAAACCGTGATTAAATTTATAATAGAGCTTTTGAAAAAAGGATTTTGAGTATGTTACAGTAAGGTTTTTTTTCTTTACTTTTTGATTTAACGCCTTCTGAAGTGAAAGTAAATCTTTTAATTTGTGTCTTTTCCAAACTTTTAAGTTTAAATCATTAAAATGAAATTGACACGATTTACTATTTCAAGCATTGTATTTATTTATTTCTCGCATTGTATTTTTCCTCATATCTTATCAATATAATTTCAAAGTGTTACAGTGAGCAGTACCAGAGTACACATAGTAGTTAATATAATTTAAATTTATGGTTCTTGCCCTGGTATGCCTGTCCAAGATAGTGAAGTCAGCCCTTTTCAAACTACTAGCGAAATACATGCAAGTACAAATTTGTTGGACGTAGACAAGGCGTTTGATGAGGATCCTCCTAGATAGTTTATCAATTATTCCCTGAATTAACACAAAGGGTTCGAAAATCATATTTGTTGAACAGAAATGTTATGAAACGTATTTACTGAAATTGGTTTCCCGGGATCTGATCTGATCTACCGTGGGAGAGCTATGCTTCGGCATGAATGGGTCGGCTCGATCGGAGTGATACCACGGCCTCACAGAAAACCGGTGTGAAATAGCGTTTGCGCTTTGTTACACCGAGTGAGTGAGGATACCGGAGGCCCATACCCCCAACCCCTCCCACCATCCCCTTTCCCATCCCCCAAAGGTCCGTAACGCACTTGTGACACCTTTGGTTTTGCGGGTGTCCATGGGCGGCGGTAATCGCTTACCATCAGGTGATACGTCTGCTCGTTTGCCCACTATTCAATAAAAAAAAAATGGTAAAGAAAGAAGAAAAAGTTGTTTGGGTTTTACGGTATGTGTACGATTCGACAAAGTTGCAATCGCACTTGCAGTTCTCTCAAAATTATGGGGGAAGATTGATCTCGGGTAACCTTACTCGTTTAGCTAAAAGCAACAACAAAAAGTTATCAATGAAATTTTCGTTTTAATCAGACTCTTGACTTATTTACTTGCTCTGAATATTAGTTTAAAAAGGAGGTAGAACGTTAGCTTTACCCAGAAACACTTACAATTTCTAGCACTGTTACGTATACTATTATTTGTACTCCACACATGTTAATGTATCTCATTAGTATTTTAAAATATCTACAAGGAAATTATTGTGGACGTATAGGTATGTATTTGTCTGTAAAAATGGCTTAAGCACGGTTACATGATCATGGTTTCTACGAGTTTCTTGGACCGCGATATCTTTTCCCATCAGAAAATTGAATTAAAATGAATAATCGACAATAGGACGGTGGTAATGCAACCAACTGTATTGTCCTTATATGGAATTAAAGGAAGCACTCTACTTTACCTACCTTCCATGTCTTGTCCGAAAACGAATACGTTTCTTGGAGACAAACAAATGACCGATCATAAACGAAACTTATAAAACTCACGGTTAAACATTCTAACGCGTCTAAAATAAAGTTGAACGAAAGGCATCATGCTCCTAATGACATAATCGTATAAAATTCAAAAGTATCTAGTCTTCTAAAGTTGTTTACCAAATGTTAACATGTAACCTTCAGAATGAGACATTTATTGATAAATTTATGTTATAGTGGCACCAAGCCGCCTGGCCTATCAATATTGATTTCTATTCAGTCGGAGGATTTGCTTCCAAAGTCAACATATTTGATTGGAATCGGATAAAAAGTAAGGTTTTGGTGTCAAATATTGAATTTAGTTTTAACTTAGTTTCTCTAGATTTATTAAGAAAAATCTTACTCAAATAATTAAACTATATAACAAGACAAGCCCTATCTTTCAAATATAAAGATAATCATTCAAATCGCCACACCCAGTAAACAAAATTCAGGTTAACACACACAAAATAATGCAGTCGAATTGAGAACCGAAGAGATTATTTTTTTGCAGGGGGTAAAAAATCGAAATAAAAAGTTGCCATTTGAGAAAAAATAAATAAAACACAAAGTTGACAGAAATAGTAGATAGGTACTTTTGCTTGTAAAATATAATTGTAGTTAGAACTGTGTCCATTACTCTGATAACATTTACAAAACACTTGTCTTAAATCTTATAAACGCAACACAAAACGGACTGAATATGATGTGTTAAACGTAGCAATGCCATTCGTCCTAGGTCAACTTCAAAATATTCTCGAATAAGTATGGCGACTAGCTAATACATCAAAGTGGGTGTGATGTGGATTAAGCTGTAATGGACGTTAAACATTTACACAGGCGAAACGTGCCTATCCAGACAGTTCAAGGATCAAAATCCTTTTCTTTTAAAGAACGCAGTGTGAGTTGCGTCATTGATTTCGATTTTACGCGTGAAAATAAACGAATATATTTTAATTTTTTAAATTCGAAAGTAACTGTAACATTAAAACTGTCTGGCTATTGAGGTAACATCTTTTCATAGGTCCCCAAGTAACATATATAAAATTTAGCTTTTATACTATAACGAAAGTAGAATTATAATTTATTAAAGTTTAGGGGTGTCTGGTAGGGGGTAGCAACTGTCATAAGTGTCTGGCAATGGATGACGAGATTTCTAAAGTTATCTTTGAGAAAATAAAAAAAAATTGAGCTTTATACTTTAACGAATTTAAGGTACTATTTTATACACCTTTACTATCGGTTACCTGCCCAAGTAACCACAACCCAAACTTCATAGTCTCTGGTCGTTCTTACCTGTATAGGGGACATCCGCAGATAAAATTTCAGCTTTTATAAAATAACGAAGGTCTGGCCCTCGTGGGCTCTTATAATATTATAAACAAAGTTCGATTCTTCAAGAGCCAGAGCTCTTATCTTTTAATAAAGGCATAAAACAAATTTTACCTTAAATTTGATTATTGTAGTGAAAGGAATTAAAATACATAAAACTGTTTTATATTAAAAATCAACTCAAAGCAGCTGAAAAGCAAGTCTATTTATATTTTTAGCAAACATAATACGGTAGCCAACACTTAACAAATACGTTAAATCCATTATATTACATACTATTTTTAAGAAATTTGTTTAATGAGCTATGGCCTCATACCTGACTATTGTCAGAAACATCCTCCTTTAGCTTAAACTCGACTCGAAGTATTCTTTTTTTCAATAAATAAATAAATAATCCGAACATCTAACACACAACGCCATCTAGTCCCAAGCTAAGCAGAGCTTGTGTTATGGGTATTAGACAACTGATATATATACTTATATCCTTTTTTTTTTAAATACATACATATTATACATAGAAAACATACAAACTCCGAAACAAATATTTGCAGACCATACAAACAAACCTAAATAAGCTTTTTGCTATGGTATGCTGATGGTAAGCTACGGCGCGATAATATGGTGGCCACGAACCAAGTTATCCACAGTCGAAGCTAAACTACAACGACTCCAGAGATTGGCCTGTCTGGCGACCACAGGCTGTATGAGGCCTACACCGACTGCGGCTCTGGAAGCCATCATAGGTTTACCACCTCTCCACCTTTTCATAAGGCAAGAGGCTTTAGCAACGGCAGCGCGGCTAAAGAAGCAAAATCTCTGGAGACCGCCTAGGATACCGCACACCGAAATCCTCTATGAGGCTATTGGCAGAGAGCCGCTCATGGAGGCGGTGACCGATGCGGTACCCAGGCAATTCGTATTTGACAAAAAATACAAAATACAACTACATGAGGACCCCCCCGAAGTACTCCACCCGAAAGAGTTGAGTGTCTTCACGGATGGATCCAAAACAAGGTCAGGCACTGGCTCGGGAGTATTCTCCGAGGACCTAAACATACACATCTCAACGTCACTAGGAGCCCACAACACAGTCTTCCAGGCAGAGTGTATGGGCATAATAATGGTTGCATATGCGATCACTTCCAGGAGAGTAGCCGATTACCCCATCCGCATACTTTCCGACAGCCGATCAGTCTTACAAGCCCTACAAAATCACTCGACAACATCGGGGCTAGTTTACGAATGCCACAAAGCCCTGACAGAGGTATGTGCCAATAATAGCATAACTCTGCAGTGGATAAAGGGGCATAGTAACTCACGCGGGAACGATGCAGCCGACGCACTGGCAAGAGGTGGATCGGAAACAAGGGCAATAGGCCCAGAACCAATACTGCCTCTGCCATCCGCCTGGCTGCGAAGGTCACTGCAACAGAACACCAAGGTGGAACACCAAATGTATTGGTCCAACCTTGGTACCTGCAGGCAGACCAAGGAGGCCCTCCCGACGATCAACCCCAGATTGTCGCGGAAGCTGTTGCAACTTAAGAGGCCGCTGCTCCGACTTTTAATAGGAGCCATAACTGGTCATGCATTACTAAACAAACATCTTTTCACTTTAGGTGTAACAGACAGTCCTCTGTGCAGGGCTTGCATGGAGGAGGAGGAGACAGCCGCCCATGTCATTATGACATGTCCTGTGGTGGCAGAATACCGGGCGAGACACCTCGGATTACCGAGGTTACTTCCTGAAGTCGTCGGCAACGTGAAGGGTCTGCTAGGCTTCTTGGAAGAACTGGGGTGGCACGTGTGAAACCATCCCATCACGCAAAATAGGCGCAATGAAGACGTCGAGTTGCGGAGACCCAGCCCGCGAGTTTCAAGTTCAAGTTCAAGTTCAAGCTTTTTGCTAGCAAAGCGAATGAATCGTAGACAACGTCTATAATCTAGTATGGTAAGTGACATCGCTGCGGCAGAACACGTAATTACTTGATCAAGGGTGTCCGATGGTTCGTCATATAAGTAGGGATTTCCCATAGTTTACAAGGATTAACTACTACAAGGTATTAAAACACTTAACATGTACACTTATCAACCGACCCAAATTCCTTAATCCCTTCCCACAGAAGCATTATAAATTCACCAACTTGAACTTCTAAGCGAAATCAAACACTACAGATTAATCGATCCACTAATCAATTCTGTCCAAACATGGGCTCAAATTGAAGGCATCTGGAGATTATTGGAGTGTCCTCGACCACATTACACGATAGTTCCGGACTTGACAACAAACTTTAACACATAAACTGTATCAGTTACCTCGGTTGTGTTTATACGAAACTAGTGAAGGTTTAATGTATATAACATTTAATATGTGTATCTCAGTTTTAATGAACATATTGGCCAGTGAAAGAAAATAAAGTTTTTGATATCGGTAATTTTTTGTTACAGCAGTATTTAGTTGTTACATAACTCAGACTCGATATATATTTTCATATAATTAAACTGTAGGAGAGTTCAATTCTGTACATTGAATAAAAACTAAAAAAAAATACCCCTGGGTGGTAGGGTGAACCAGGAGGGGATTTCCGCACGAGAAGAAAGGCGTCTTTTGTCTGTCTATTGTTCGATTTTCACGCAAAAACTACTAAACGGATTTGATTTAAACTCTTTTTATTATAGCTATTAGTCCTCGGCCACATATAGGCTATAATTTATTTTGAAGATCGGATGGATCAGATTGAAAATTATGTCTGTCTATTGTCCGGCTTTCACGCAAAAATTACTCTAATTACGTTGCGTTTGTCTCTTGTGAAGGTACTCTTTTTTATCTTCTATCTTCTATCCTATAAAAATGAATCGCTCAATGTGTTGGTAAGCACATAATCCAACAAGGCCTGGACCAATTTGACCAATTCTTTTTTTAAATGTTCGTTGAAATTCAAGGATGGTTTTTACGGTAAGAAAAATTCGAATAATAGCCGAAAAAGCCCTAAAAACAGCCCTTTTCTTTTTCCCATACAAACGTAAAGTCAATTTGAGCTTTATTGCTGTTGTATAAAGTTCATATATTACAAGCACTCACTGTTGTCTAAGCAATATAGGTGTGTTCCTAACGTCAATGAGTCAATTTGCACTTTATTACCGCTATACAAAGTTCAAATTCAATCATATCTATCAAAACAGTGTGCGTATGTGCGTCGGAGTAGATAATAGTTGGATAGTCCATTTAACAAGAAAGGCTATAGGCTATATGTCATCACGCTAATGCTAATAGGAGCGGAGCACCAATGAAGAATGTTTCAAAAATGAGGGAAAATTTTCACGCTACGGGCAATAGAAGACGCAAACAAGGTTGCGTGGGTCAGCTAGTTAATAATAAACTTTATTCTCTTTCACAAATGTATAACTTAATAATAGGTACAATAGTGGCTTGGCTTCCGGATTCCACCTTTGGGAAAGACTGGTGCCTGATGTAGGTTATAAAAATATAACCTGTATTACAGGTCACCAGGCCCTCTGCACGGTAAGAAAATGAAGGAGGACAATAATGACCGTGTGAGAAAATTAACAATTAAGCAAATTACCACTAATACAATATTAAAAAGAAAACAAAGACAATAGACAAGTCTTTGACAGACAAACAGTCTGCCCAAGATAAAACAAAAGATATGTGCATGCGCTAGTATGAGTGTGTGCCAGTGTGAGTGTTAATGTGTGTGCAAGTCGTTCAGATTTGTGGAGACAGGGTTGTGAGATTATTTTGCGCCAATAACATTGACTATGGAAGGGCTAAGGGTTAAGTGGATCAAGGGTCGGAGTAGGACTTCATTTGATGACGACCATAATATCCTCAGTTGCGTCATAATCTAAAGAAAGGGAGAGAGAGAAACTCTATGTACCTAACTTAAATATCATCATGTCACGTTATCCTGAATACGTTTCTTTTACAGTAAAAACCAAAATTATTGGAGAACTATCGTTGTGACTGTTCTGCCAATTCATTCGGGAGTAGATCTCGTACTTTCGTTTTGAATTTGACACACATGAAGCTATTATGATGTAGGCATTCGGTAAGAAAGGTTTTTACAAAACTCAACCCCTAAAGGAGTGAAAAGGGGTCCAAAGTTTGTATCGAGCACCTTATTCGTTTTGAATATTCTAGAGGTTTATGCTTAAACTCAATGAGCAAATATGCATATGCAATGAGCAATGAGTATATATTATTTTTCAGATTTTTGGCCGCTGGTTTCGAAAATGACCGGTTTTAAATTTGAAAACTGCAGATATTTAATATCATGAAACATCACTATAATAAATTAGTAGTATGCCCACGCTACTGGCCTCTTTGTGCAGTCGGGTAAAAAAAGTACCTAAAATCCCAATTCTGACCTTAAGGTCACCTTAAGGTCAAACTGAAAAGTTTCATTAAAATCGGTCCAGCCGTTTTCCCATAATGCACGTTCACACAAAAAATGTACAAACAACAACTTTCTTCAGTGCACCATATGTTCGTTCAAATTGTTGATGAAACTACAATAAAACAATGCGTGGCAGTTTCTGAAACTGCCGAACAAAGTGAAAACTAAGTAACTTGTGAATTGTATCGTCGAGGAGAAACTGCATGTATACCTACCACAAATTCCTTTGACTACAAATGATCTTCAGTTTCTATTTAAACGATTGTAGTTTCACCTCAGTCTACTTCGCTATGACACTAAACAAGTCTCAAGCATAAACACTCAAATTTGCTGGGATAGATTTAAGAGAAAACTGCTTCTCTCATGGCTAGTTCTACGTAACTTGCTCACGAGTAAGCCCAACTGTTTAATGGTTTTACACCTGGACGTGGATTAATATTGTCTATAAGACGTTTTGTAACGTTTTATTTTTATTTACTGTGTTTGACATTCATTCCTTCACTCAAAATCAAACCTAACGCGAGCGAAGCCGCGTTCAAACGCTAGTAAATAATAAAACTCTTCACGTTAATATTTCTACTTTAAATCAAACTGACGACCTCTGGTTTAGCGCTCAGGAGTACTATCTGAAATTGGGTCTTCCATTTGTTAGGTTACATAAGTTTCTTTCTGCGAGCAAGTTATGCTTGCTAAAGAGACGGCGGAGCGGAACCGGGAGAGGTTTAGGACTCTCCCGGCGCGCCAGGCCCGGGAACGGGCCAGGCACCGCAGGAGACTCAGGCGCCGGAGATCGCAGAACGATCTCCGTCCTCCATAAGCGCAAGCCTGAGGGGGTCAGATGGCCTCATCTGACACCATAGCAGACGTAGGCCCGGGTGACGGCGCGGTCGCTGCGGAGCGTGCGCGCCCTTAGGGACAGTAGCGGGAACATTGGGGTTCCCATACAGAAGGGGCCATCTACAAAGCGTAGGTGGCCGAGGTACGTCGGGGTTTCAGGGTTTTCATTTCTAGGGTGCACCTGGTTCCCCAGCATCTAGTACCTGAGACGGCGTGCGGTTTTAGTCGGTTCGAGTCCAACATGCCACCAGGGGATGGTATCCGAGGGGATTTCCGAATAATAATAAAAAAAAGGTTACGTAAGTTCTGTTAGCATTATAATATTTGTATGAAGTCATTACTGCATACTGGATACCAACTCCCTCAAGACTTTCTTCGTATTAAATACTAATTTTATTTCATTTCTCTTCAAGTTTTGAATTATATACCTTGTCTTGATATTTTTCGTTGATAATAATTAACGTTTACCAAGCTGATATTCAGAGAAGTCAAATTAACAGGTCCTCAATTTCAGAAAATATCATAAACATTATTTATATTCCAAATTCTAAAATCTCGTGACAAACTAAAGCTTGCGAAATGTCTCTTGAAGCGAAGTTGCGTGTTAACCCGACGTTTGTTTTGCCGATTTGTATAAATTCATTGCTTTATTAGAATTTCTCTAAATCATTTCATGTGAGATACTGTTATTGCTACGAAGTTATGAATTTGGGGTAGATAACAATAAATGATTTTATGGTACAAGTTTGAACTCGGGACACGCAAGTATAATTTTACGTAACTATTTAAGACTAGCTGAACCCCGCGGTGCTACCTGCGGTACGACAACAACAGCGGGCAACGCCGCGAGTCGAAGCTAGTATCCTTATAAATTGTAGCCTATGTGTTATTCTGATGTATAAGCTATATTATTGTAAAGTTTCATCAAAATCCATTCTTTAGTTTTTGCGGGAAAGAGCTGTATCGTCGAGGAGAAACTGTATGTATAACACGAATTCCTTTGACTACAAACGATTGTAGTTTCACCTCCGAGTCTACTTCGCTATGACACTAAACAAGTCTCAAGCATAAACACTCAAATTTGCAAACAAACATACTCACTAACATACTCACAAACTTTCGCGTTTATAATATTATGAGACTGAGTGAAATAGAGATAACAAACTTAGAAGTTATACCTTTGAATTGCCTGAGATAGTGTTTTCATTAGTATATATATATAGATCATAATTATATGACAAATAACAGTTTTAAAAATCTTACTTTTCTACTGTGGCTATGGTGAGCATTGGCGAATATTGCGACATTATGAGAAATAATGTCGCTTATTATTTGGACAAAATAACCATTGCACATGGGGGCGATAAATATCCCCCGTAATTTGAATTAATAGGTAACCTGCGGGCTGAAACAAACAAACTCACAAACAGCTGCTTAATTGCCAATTTAATAATGTTGACAATACTATCGGTTAACTAAAAGTTGGTCAATTATTTTTGAAATTTAATTTCTATTCAAATAAATAAAATTGGAGTGTCTGTAAGTGAAATTAAAATAACCGCTTTTTACTAAATGCAAATGTATACAATTTTTGAATTAGTTCCGGCTAATCTCAGGAACGGCTAGACCGATTTTGACGATACTTTCTCTGGTAAATAGCTGATGATATAAGTACTAACTAAGGTTACGTTTTTAGACTAGCTTTGCCTCACGGCGTTACTCGCGGTTTTTTTGTACCGCATTTGGATTAAAGTTTATTTAGCCTGCTAATATGCTAATAATATGAACATAAATATTGTTTATTAAAAATGTTATCTTGATATTATTTTATACAAGAAATATGAGATATATACAAGCTGAACCTGGCGGTGCTACCCGCGGTACGACAATAACCGCAGGCAACGCCGCGAGGTGAAGTTATACCTTTATAAATTGTAGCCTATGTGTTATTATGATGTATATGCTATATTATAGTAAAGTTTCATCAAAATCTATTTAGTAGTTTCTGCGTGAAAGAGTAACTTACAAACTTTTGCGTTTATAATGTTAGTATAGTGCCTTCTATTATATACAATTTTAAAATAGCACCCTGAATTGATGTGATTGTTTTGTTGGGATAGATGGTCAAAGAATAGCAGCGTCTGAATAAAATGGTGTACTACTGTGGACCAATTGGTCGCTGTTTGTCGTTATCTCTTTATTTTATAGAAACAGTTAAAAAGTTGCGGTCATGAATACAGGTCGATGGTACGAGTATATATCTATACTAATAATAAAGCTGAAGAGTTTGTTTGTTTGAACGCGCTAATCTCAGGAACCATTGGTCCGATTTGAAAAATTCTTTCGTGTTGGATAGTCCATTTATCGAGAAAGGCTATAGGCTATATATCATCACGCTACTACTAATAGGAGCGGAGCATCAATTAAGATTTTTTCAAAAACGGGGGAAAATTTTTACGCTGCGGGCAATATAAAAGGCAATATATTGATAACATTATTTACAATAGTACAAGATCCGGTGAAAGTGAACTTGCACCACCTGTTTTTTTTTTTTTTTTTTTATAAAGACAACTCCCACATTAGGAATAAACATCCTGTGTCGTGGGGGACTTTACAAACATACATGAAACGGACACAAAGAACATCCAGACTCGGGGCAACAATTCGTGGATCACACAAAGCTTTGTAGGTACCGCGTGGGATTTGAACCCACGACACTTGGCGCAGTAGCAAGCGGCATGGCGACCGCTGACACCACTCGGCCAACCGTGCAGTTTACCAGATGACTTATATTTTTGAATTACTAATTTTAAAAAGTTAAATTATTTCTTTTCTCAAGTATACATTTTTATTCTTGATGTTCTTAAATCATATTAAATTGTTTCATAACCATAAAAGCACACGCATTAAACGTGTAACGCTCACGTAATTATCGTATACTCGCTGAACCCGTGTAAAGCCGCGGGGTGAAACTGGTCTAAAAAATCCAAAGTTACTTATTGTATCATCAGCTACCTACTAGTGAAATTCCCGTCAAAATCGGTCCAGCCGTTCCCGAGATTAGGGTAGATGACGCATATGCTTTAAGCTCTCTGTTTGTGCCGACAAACAGAGAGCTTAAAGCATATGCGTTAATTAAGAAGCGTTTATTTTAATATTAGGTACAAACAGACACTCTAAATTTATTTCTGTGTAAAGATTTTTAAATGTCTGAGGATTTAACAACTTTATTTGTAAATTTTTTGCAACATTTAATATATTTAGGTTTGAAATTTCATTACTGTGTTATAACAGGAATGTTCGCTGCCTTATCCGGTCTTCATTAATTTTTGCTTGAGCCGGAAATTACTAAAGGCCTTTTCGTGCTGCCAGTCGAGGATAAAATTAACAAATTTTAACTTTGATTTTTTTTCTTTCTATAGAAATTGAAACAAAATATATTAACAAGTAATTACGTATAGCTGGGTACATATTTACACATATATGTTATTTTCTGCGTGTATTTTTATCGAAAGTAATGTCTAAAACAAAATACAAAATTGTCTGTAATAGAAATATGCACAAGTAAATACGTCTGTAATCATGTATATCAGACATTTGTTCATTTTCCACTTACGAATTCCACTCCTGGATGACGTAGGAGTAGAATTTAGATCAAAATTTTCACTATTCAATTCAATTCAAATGAAATCTACCCTAAGTGGAACAAATTTATTAGAAAGGGTAACTTTTTTACATTTTCAAAAAAAAATGTATTAACAACACCCACAAAATAATTTCGGTGGTCATTCAAAAAATAAGTTACAATTGACTCCGCAAATATAAAAAAAAATACATCAACTTATACCATATTCTTCTTGTAATTTCCGCTCAACTTACGAAAGTTTACGGCCGGGAAAGTCCCGAAGCATTATTGCATAGCTACCGAACTTCCCGCTCAGCTCACTTAATGTTCGCAATATATTTTTATACGCGGGCTACGAACTTGTTTTGGTGTTTCAACCCGCCTGACAATTGTCCGAAAACACGAACACATTGTGTTATCTTCTATCCCTAAGTCTGGGTCAATAATTTTTGTGTCATAAGGGTACAAACAAGTATACGGGTCACTCTTTGATAAGTGAATACTGACACCAATAAACACCTGCAATGCAAAGGGTATAAGGATTGCTGCAGGCAAAATAACAGCAGTTCCCGGACCCCTCCCTTCTCGTCAGTTCGATTCCAACACACCGCCCCGCCACAAACCCCAGCGGAGTGACGGCCCGAGGGGGTATCTACAAAAAAAAAATAAGCAAAACTTTGTTTTGTTTCATGTAATTTATGTAAATAAAAATGAACCCTTATTTACTCGTAACTTAGTCACAGCCAGTGCTGGATTAACCCTTAAGCAAATTAAGCAATTGCTTAGGGCATCACGTCTTGGGGGGGGGGCCACCAGCACCAGAAACAGCAAAAAAGCTCGATGCTTTATCAATATTGTATATAGAGTCAAATATGCTAAAAACGTTGCACTTAAAAACTATTTTCCGCGAATTTAATGCCCGAAAAAATTGCAAGTCGTATATCAATATTTTTTTTTAAATAATGCTTTGGTTTCTATTGTATGTAATACCTTCTCCACGTATGTCTTTCGACCTTCACACATATTCTAAGGTACGTAATTTATGATACTAGTTTACTTATGGATAGGGGGGCCCCAGAGGCGTGGATTGCTTAGGGCATCAAGTACTCTTAATCCGGCACTGGTCACAGCATCACGCGTACACGTCTTGGCCCATTTCAACTCAAGAGAGACTCAGACGCGTTTAGCTAGTATATCTATAAAATATAATTAGTCTTCTAGTAAATACCGTAATAATATTAAATAGATCACCAATGAAAATCTTTTGATATCAGCTTCTAGTTGTTTCAAAGGAATATTAGATTTAATTTGTTTACCATTATGGGTAAGTGTGAAAATTTCTCCATCTCTCTCTTATCTTAACAATTGCGTTCAATTTCTTTTCAATTTACGTAAATATGATCACGTTTCTCAGCATCGTCCCCAATTGAATTGGTTTTCAATTCGCATACGCAGACAGATATTAGCATTAAGTACCATTTACTATTTTCTTCAACTTCTCCTTCCTACTTATTACAGTCTTCAAACAATCTACTCCTTAACTCTCCCACACAGCTCTGACTTTGTTCATTCTACTTTCCTGGATCAGTCTGTACTATTATGAAATGCGTTCTCTTTCAAGATCAGGGTGGCAAAAACTTGGAAAAGTTTTAAAAATATTTTATAGACACATTTTCGGATCCACCACAATCTTAGTCTCTCCCCTTCTAAATTTTATATATTTACGTATATGTATGTATATATGCATATACATATATGTATGTATAAGTGTTTTATACTAGTAGTGTAGCAGTATCAATATTTTGTATGATATAAAATATAAAAAAACTTAAAAATATCGTTTTATATTTATTTGCATCTATCATGTTTATCTCTACATCGCCCTAATGTTGACTAGCTGAAAATGCCTACGGCATTAAGTCCGCCTTTGCAACATCTGTGCATAAAGTTTAAAAAAATATATAAGGCTACTATTGTTTAGCCTTGATGAGTTCGGGCCTATTCTATTTCTGGTCAGATACAAAAGTATTACCGGTTCGCGTGACAAGAACCTCTAATACCTTTTTACTTAATGAAGAACCCTTTTAGGCACAACCTCGCTGAAGACCTTTTTTGGTATACATATGATGTAGACATTTTCCATGTATGTATGTCTCGTAGCGATAGAACGTTTTAATTAGTGCGAGTATTTGTAGACGTAAATGTAAATTATTTGCATTATGTGTGTGTCAATATACTAGGTGTGCTGAAAAGATTCCGACCTCAGCGTAAAGGTAGCAACACTCGTTTATAAAAACTAGTGAATGTAGTTGTACATCGCTGGGATAAGTTTATAGAGTGCAGAGAGACTATATAGAAAGATGAACAAAAATAAAAACAAAAATGTATCATCGTTAGCTCAGAAACTTTTCAGACCAGCAGCGAATGTTTATCTTGTATCTAGATAACTAGATACCGTGTAAGTTAGGTAACCGGAGGCTGTTGATGATGAAAGGTCCGGTCTCCGGTCCTGGTTTCCATTAACATCTATGGTAATCGCTATTGAGAAGTCAGTGCCCTCAAATATACTGACACTAGTTTCAACCTTCGAATTCAGTTTACCCTCAGGATTGCGGAGGACTGATGCCGGTCGCTCCGTTTAAAAAACTGATATTCAGGTAAAACCAGATGGAACTAGTAGCTGACCTCGATAATATAATCTTCGGATAAGGCTAGGTGGAAATATTTTTTTACGAGCCCCTTGTGTACCACTGCTGGGCAATGGCCTCGCCTGCAACAAGCCACTTCTCTCTATTTAAAGCCAATTCCGGCCAGTCTCTGCGATAGGCGTCAAGATCATCGCGTTATCTTTTACGGGGTCTGCCTCGTCGTCGGCGAAAGAAAATAATAATAATAATAAAATTATAACTCATGTCAATTAGTAAAAAGCCTTCAATCCAGTATTTCAAACAAACCAAGCTATTGTGGTAGACAATACCACTGCAACGGATAGAACTCCAATACAATCAGAATTTTATTTTGATTCAAAACTACAATACTTCGATTGTAGCCTTTTCTCAATAACAAAAGTTTGAGGCGCATAATTTTCAGGATTTCGTTCCTACAGTAGAAATAAAACGACTCCCACTGTTCACGACCAAACAGCACAGCCTCGACAGATGGCGTTGTACCATTTGGCTGAATCGCGCTGTTATTTGATTTCTTGTAATAGTATAAGATATTTTGATATTTTTTAATAAACGAGATCAAAAGGAGATCTCAATAGGCCAAGCTAGACTGCTACATAAGCTTTACTAGTTAGATCAATTTACAGTTGGTGTTTTATTTTCGAACCCTTCTAGTAAATCATTTTAGGTCAACCAAGGTCATATTTACGCTTGTCGTAACATTGGTCCTTCGAGCCGGATAAAACAAACGGCTAGTTCAACGGTCTTGTCGGAAGACCGAGAATCGTACCTGTAGTGGATCGCTGCGCAAGGGTGCGGTACAACAAATACCCCTGTGGCGGGTTTGGAGTTTTACCACAAGCTCATCGACGTCAAGGAGCCGAAATACATATATATAGAGGGCGCCACTCGTCAAGACAACCAACACGCATCAGCTCAAGCACGTTGACGATTGAAGTATTTGTGTTGCAAGAGGAAGCAGAAAGTGCAGTTCACCACCGGTAGAGGGCGCCACCGGTACGTTGGTAATACAGTGAAGTGAAACCGTGAGTACATTTATTTTTATATTATTGATCAAAGTGCATTACAAACCAAGTGATTTTGAACTTTATGTTAAAGAAGATTTTAACTTTAAACTTTGCGAAATAAGACAGTTTGGACTTAGAAAATTTACAATTATTGTTGAAGAAAAAGGACTTTATTTAGTTTAAGTTGCATGTTAGTTTTAGGGACTTAGAATAATTTATAAAAAACGGGGGAACGGGGAATCCATGCCGGATCTCCGCCGATAGTAAACATTAATTTCAAACACTTGTAAAATTTTAAGATTTTTACTCTTTTATGTTTCTTCAGAACTGATAACTTGTTTAAATATTTGTTTGGTTTTACTTTGTGTTTAATATGGAAGGCCTACTCAATGTATTAAAAGACCTACAGAAGGTCATAGATAGGGGTTTAATTAATTTTAAAAAGAGTCCTAAGGACAGACTGACGTTTGAGTTTATAGAAATCAAACAAGAATTGTTACAAAAGAATTGGGATCTCTTTAAAGATAATTACACTAAAATTAGAGAGAAATATTCGGTTCAGGAAGATGTACTTGTAGAAATATATGATAGTACGGAGGACACCTATGTTGCTCATAAATGTTTGATGAAATCAATGTTGAAAAAATTTACTTGTGTGAAACAAACTGATATAGGTAATGATAACGGTGGTTCATCTAAAACTAATCTCGCAAAGCTACCGAAAATCACAATACCGAATTTTAGCGGTAAGTACGCCGAATGGACTACCTTTCGGGATTTATTCGTCTCACTTGTGCATAACAATGCGAATTTAGACAATGTCCAAAAAATGCACTATCTAAAGAGTCATCTCACCGGTGAAGCCGAACAGTTGGTGCGGCACACACCTGTGAGTGATTCAAACTATGTTCAGTGCTGGTCACAGTTAGAGAAACGGTATAGTAATAAAAAGTACCTAGTTAATTGTATTCTAAAACGTTTCTTTGGCCAAAAACGTATGCATTTTGAGTCAGCGACTTTCTTAAAGGAAATACTCGACACTACGAACGATTGTCTCGGGGCACTCGCTAACTTGGACGTCAATGTGACCACTTGGGATGTCATTATTATACATATCGTGTCATTTAAGCTAGATTCTGAGACCCGCAAGCAGTGGGAGTTACATATTAGTAGTAATGATACGAACGAATTGCCTACCTTTACACAATTCTCTAAGTTTCTTGAAACCCGTTTTCGCGCGTTAGAGTGCATAGAACCAAAAAGGGTTATAACTCCACAGTTCAATAGTTCACACTCTTCCAAGGCATTAATAGCCGTGAGTTCAAGCCATGTAAGTTGCGAATACTGCTCCGAAAATCACAAACTATGTTTTTGCAAGAAATTCGCCAAACAACCTGTCAACAACAGGCGCGAGTTCGTAGCAAAACATAAAATTTGTTTCAATTGTATGGGCAGTAATCACATGGTTATAAATTGCAAAAAGGAAACTAATTGCAGACTGTGCAACAAGCGACATCACTCCTTGTTGCATGTAGATGGGACCCCACACAGAGACGATAGTTATTCGTCTAAACAAGATAACGTTGACACTAATGTTTCAACTGGTGGTTCAAGGGTGGTCTCTTGTTTTTCTAAAAATGTGCTCATACCTCGACAGGTCTTACTAGCCACAGCGCTAGTGAAGGCAGAGTCCAAGACAGGCGACTACCAAGTAGTAAGAGCGCTGATTGACCAGGGCTCTCAAGCCTGTTTTATAACAGAGTCAACTGTTCAATATCTAAGACTGCAAAAGATACCTGTTCGCGGAGTTGTTTCCGGGTTAGGTAGTGGTTCAGTAGTTGCACGGTTTATGGTAAGTATGATCATACAATCAAGGGTTGATCCTCAGTTCAAACTAGCCGTAAACGCCTACGTACTTAAAAAAATAACATCAAGCTTACCTGATCGACAAATTGATACAGGTGCTTTTAATTTTATAAATGTAGCGGCAATTAATCTAGCGGATCCTCACTTCGACCAACCTAATAGGATTGACTTATTATTAGGAGCAGAAGTGTACAGTATCATCCTGAAAAACGACATGGTAAAGAATCCAGCTAGCACTTTGATTGCCCAAAATACAACTCTGGGTTGGATACTGTCCGGAGCTATGGATAGCCTAAATAAAGTCAAAGAAGATACAACCCACAAAAATATTCAAGTGATGCATGCACAGTTTAGGGAAGACGATCTTTTAAAACAATTTTGGGAGATCGAAGAACAACATACAAACATGGGAAAGATATTTACACCAGAGGAGCAACGTTGCGAAGAGTTATACAAAGAAACGACTAAACGAAGAGAAGGCGGAAGATATGTAGTAAAGTTACCCTTTAAGGTTGAAGACCCTCCCTGTAAGGCAGGGGGATCACGGGTTATTGCTGAAGCTAGATTTAAGGCCTTAGAACGAAGATTACAGAAGAACCGGGATTTAAAAGAGAAATACACCGATGTAATACACGAGTATATACGGTTAGGTCATATGAAACCTGTAAATGAAAAGGATGGTAAGAAAAATTTTGCGGTATACTTACCTCATCACGCAGTAATAAGAGAGGACAAAACCACTACCAAACTACGAGTGGTATTCAATGCATCTGAAAGGAATAGAAACGGAATATCATTAAACGACACTCTGATGGTTGGACCAACATTACAGGCAGACCTAAGACACACAGTCTTGAAGTGGAGACTACATCCTAATGGAATCGTCGCAGACATCGTAAAAATGTATCGACAGGTATATATAACGAATGATGACACCATGTATCAAAGGATTCTCTGGCGTGATGACCCTACGAAAGAAATTAGGGACTATGAGTTGCTTACAGTCACATTCGGTACTGCATCGGCACCATATCAAGCAGTGAGAACCCTACATCAGATAGTGTATGATGAAGGTGAGAAATATCCATTGGTTGCAGATAAGATATTGAATGGATTCTATATGGACGATTTGATGACCGGTTGTGACAGTGTAAATGAAGGTGTTGAAATCTACCACCAAATGAAAGAGTTGTTAGGAAAAGGAGGGTTTATTTTACAAAAATGGAACACTAACAACAAGGAACTCTTAGCACAAATTAACTCAATGGAAATAATAGATAAGGACAACAAAATAGAGGACAATAATACAAAACGCATAGTTCGAAAGAAAGAGCATGAAGTTGCAATTGAAAGCCTAAATAACACTACAAAAATTTTGGGACTTACCTGGGACCGTAGCGATGACACCTTTCAATACTCGGTAAATCTCCCTAAGCCGATCACAACACCTTTAACGAAGCGGTTAATTATATCCGACATAGCCAGATTGTATGACCCATTGGGATGGTTAGCTCCTGCTGTTGTTCTCGCGAAGATATTCATACAAAAACTATGGCTGGCTGGGGTTGGTTGGGATGACGCATTATCTACTGAACTAGTTAACGAATGGAGTACTTACCGTAGAGAACTGTGTTTACTTACCTCAATTCGTGTCCCTCGCTGGCTAGGTAACGTTCCAGGTGATGATCTCGAACTGCATGGGTTCTGTGACGCGTCTAAGGTTGCTTACTCCGCCGTAGTTTATTTACGTACCGTTAATGTTACGGGTAAGGTACACGTTTCACTGTTGGTAGCAAAAACCAGAGTGGCGCCAATAAAACAAGTCAGTATCCCGCGTTTGGAATTATGCGGCGCAGTTTTACTGTCCAAGCTTCTTGCCGAAACGGCAAGAGTTTTAAACATAAGGAAGGAAAAGATAACGGCATGGACTGACTCAACCGTAGTCCTTGCTTGGCTTAGTAGTCATCCAAGCCGGTGGAAAACATTCATAGCGAATCGGACTTCGGAAATACTGATGACGATGGAGGCTTCTCAGTGGTTCCATGTGGCCACGAAATATAATCCAGCGGACGCGGCCTCAAGGGGATTGCTACCTGCTTTATTTATTGAAAATAGCTTATGGTTTTCCGGACCCTCATTTTTAAAAGAAGAAATTATAACATACCAAAGGCCAAAGGATTCGAAGACTGAGTTGGAACAAGTCGTGAAGATACTCATGGTTACAACTACGGAACCTTCAATTTTTGAAAGATTTTCAACATTGCCGAGACTTTTAAGAGTTATTACGTATTGTAGACGGTTCATGAAGAAAGGACAAAATAATAATTATTTGAAGAATCAAGAAATAGACGAAACGCTAGAATGTTGCATTAAGGTGACACAAAGACAAGAATTTGAACAGGAATTGAAACAGATTCAAGACCTAGGTTACTTGAAAATGAAATCTAGTAAGCTGAAAGCTTTATGCCCTTACCTTGACCACAAAGGTGTAATGAGAGCACAAGGTAGGATAGAAAGGGCACCATTAGATGAACAATTAAAGCATCCAATATTGCTGCCTAAAACTGCACATTTTACACAACTCATAGTAGCAGACGCACACATAAAGACACTACACGGTGGTCCTCAACTTATGTTAAATTATTTAAGGACAGCCTATTGGATCATTGGAGTAAGGCAGTTGGCAAAGCTGTGTGTTAGAAAATGCGTGATATGCGCCAAGCAACGCGCTCAAACACATAACCCTTTAATGGGTTCTCTTCCGTCGGTTCGTTGTTCGCCATCTAGACCCTTTCAGCATAGTGGGGTTGACTATGCTGGACCCATCAACATTAGAACGACAAAGGGTCGTGGGCATCGTGCCTACAAGGGCTATATCTGCATATTCGTTTGTATGTCTACTCGCGCAATCCATCTAGAAGTTGTGAGTGACATGAGCTCAAGCGCGTTTATAGCTGCATTCAGGAGGTTCGTTTCCAGGCGAGGTCACTGCGATAAGCTTTGGAGTGATAATGGTACTACGTTTGTGGGTGCCTCAAGAGAACTCCAGGAATTAACTAAGGCTCAACCTACAATTGCGGAGCACTTGGAAGCTAACGGCACGGAGTGGCACTTTATTCCCCCTCATGCACCTAATTTCGGTGGTCTGTGGGAAGCGGGAGTCAAGTCTACGAAATACCACCTCAAACGAGTCGTTGGTGAGTCTACTCTCACATATGAGGAACTCAGTACATTCCTTACCCAGGTTGAGGCTTGTCTTAATTCACGTCCTATGAGTGTGATTAGTGCTGATGATCCTGGGGAGCCTATGCCGTTAACCCCGGGGCATTTTCTGATCGGGGAGCCCTTGGTTACTGTGCCAGACTACAATCACGATTGTGTTACTGTTAGTTCATTGACAAGGTGGCAATTTGTTCAAAAAATGTTGCGATCATTCTAGAGTCGTTGGTCCCAGGAATACCTTTCGAATTTAATGAATAGGTATAAATGGACAGCCAAAACACCCGACCCCAAAATAGGAGATGTCGTCTTAGTCAAAGAGGACGACTTACCTCCAAGTCGTTGGTTATTAGGTCGTATACTAGAAAAACACCCCGGGCATGATAATGTCACTCGCGTGGTCACATTACGTACAAAGAACTCTAATATTAAACGGCCAACTAACAAAATATGTATTTTACCAGTGGCTGACTAATTGATTGTATGTGTTTTTTTGTGTTTGAATTCAATTGTAAAATCAAAATATTCTATGTCATTTACTTGTTTTATTTTTTTTATGTTCTGTTTGGTCAAATATCTTTTGTTATGTTTTTTTATTTTACACATTCACATCCAGCTTCTGCTTATACATATTTTTTACTTAAGAACAATCTAGATTTTAAGAAATATTTTTAAATTATCATTAAGTGTTTTGTAAAGGACATTCTGTCACTAAATGTCCTTGGTGGGCGGTATGTTCACGACCAAACAGCACAGCCTCGACAGATGGCGTTGTACCATTTGGCTGAATCGCGCTGTTATTTGATTTCTTGTAATAGTATAAGATATTTTGATATTTTTTAATAAACGAGATCAAAAGGAGATCTCAATAGGCCAAGCTAGACTGCTACATAAGCTTTACTAGTTAGATCAATTTACAGTTGGTGTTTTATTTTCGAACCCTTCTAGTAAATCATTTTAGGTCAACCAAGGTCATATTTACGCTTGTCGTAACACCCACTTTGTCTGCAGAAAGTTTGGATTGGAAACAAAGGATTTTTATCTTATGTTATACTAGTGTATACGAATAAATAAAATTGAATTTCAATTCGTAATTTCAAATTAATGCTTTTCACTCAAGGCGTAGCGAAGTATATATGGTACTTATAATACAGTCTATAGTTTTTTTGTCTAGCCGATTTTGATTTCTCCATCAGGTGGCTTGGCAAATGTTTGAACTAGCAAAGAAAAATAATAATAATAAATCAATATTTCGGACATCTAACACACAACGCTCAAGTCTCAAGCTAAGCAGAGCTTGTGTTATGGGTACTAGACAACTGATATAAATATATATAGCAAAACTTTTTTTGTAGTAAAAATATATTTCGGCATTTAAACTTTCCTTCTAATCAAAAGAAAGTTAGAAACTCCATGTCGGGTGGCCGTCAAACATACGCTTATGTACTTATGTGACAATGATACTTTGGACATGTTGAAGCTACAACTGATCTTATATTGTGCTGAAGTGCCCCTTCTCTGCCTGAAGGAAAGCATAGGCAGAAACCAAGAGTAGTGGTGAAATTTAATCTAAATTTTCTTTACTTAAATCTTTTTTTACGAATATTAAATTAACAAACTAAAACTACTGTAAATCTAGCTTCATGTACGTGCAATTTACAGACGCAGTAAAGAACATGCTAACGGTACAGTACTTACTATGTTTATGATTTGCGCGGCATTGATACAACACTAAATTTTAAAACATCCATCCTTACTGCCTCGGTGGTGCAGTGGTAACGTATGCGACCACTGTGCTTAAGTTCTGGGGTTTGTTTCCCAGGTCTGATCAAATGTTGCAATTGCAAATGTTGTCTAGTACCCATAACACAAGCTCTGCTTAGTTTGAAACTAGATGGCGTTGTGTGTGGAAAAAAAATCCGAAAATAATCATATTTCACCAAGTCAAATTCTGTCAATTTTATTAGCAAAATACAATATTTGCTTACATAAATATTGTATCTAAACCGCTAAAGCCTTATGGAACAAAAAAGGTGCGATCGGGTCTGCTATCAATCAATCAGGTAGACGGGTTAAGAGCCTCAAGATTTAAGCAGAGGTCCAATCGGGTAGACTTACCAACAAAAGCCCTTGTTTATTGAAGAATTTATATTCAAATGTTACTTTAGATAAACATGGATGTCAATTCTAATATATTATATTCTAAATTGCTCTAAAATGCACTAAATTTTAGTTTAATTTATATAAACTTGATACGAGTATTTTAATTAGACCTACCAACAAAAGCCCTTGTTTATCGAAGAATTTATATTCAAATGTTACTTTAGATAAACATGGATGTCAATTCTGATATAAATTTTTCTAAATTGCTCTAAAAAGCACTAAATTTTAGTTTAATTTATATAAACTTGATACGAGTATTTTAATTAGACCTACCAATAAAATCCCTTGTTTATCGAAGAATTTATATTCAAATGTTACTTTAGATAAACATGGATGTCAATTCTGATATATTTTTTTCTAAATTGCTCTAAAAAGCACTAAATTTTAGTTTAATTTGTATAAACTTGATATTTTAATTAGATACAAGTTAAACATGTAAATTTGCTTAACAAGACGTAAATCATACACATAAATATTGAATTCACAGCATTAAGAAATATACATATTCAACTACTTCTGAATGTGATTTATGTAGTGTAAGTGTGTTACGTAAATATCGTGGTAGAAATCTAAGGTAATATCATGAAATCGTAAAATATTTTAACCAACAAAGAACATTTGTTAAGATTTATTTTCAGCTGTTATACCGAATCGTATTACCACTACTTTCTTGACTGTAGCTTTATGTATGTACATTGATAATAACTATGATATTATTTTGTTCGAATATTTTGAAAAATCATAAAATACTTTTTAATTTATTTTTATTATGGGATAGAGGGCGAGCAGACGTACCACCTGATGGTCAGCGATTACCGCCGCGCAAGAACACCCGCAACACCAGAGGCATCACAAGTGCATTACCGGCCTTTGCGTTATGAAGAAGGGGATGGGGGAGGAGTTGGGATATGGGCCTCGGGTATCCTCACTCATACTTTTGAGTATTTTGCAGAAAGATCAATAAAAAACTCCCATAAAGAAATAATAATAACTCTTTATTGTACACCAAATAACTAAATAAATTACTTAATGCTACTTGCTACTTCTGTGAGAAGGTAGTTCCTACCCGTTTGTGGTGAAATCAGTGTGCCTCTACTACCTCGAATTATGATTAATATTTATTAGATATAAATAATAAATAAATAAATATTCCGGACATCTAACACACAACGCCATCTAGTCCCAAGCTAAGCAGAGCTTGTGTTATGGGTACTAGACAACTGATATAAATACTTATATACTTTTTTTTTGTAAATACATACATATTATACATAGAAAACACACAAACTCCGAAACAAATATTTACAGATCATACAAACAATTGGTCCGACCCGGAAATCGAACCCGAGACCTAAAGCTTAGCAGTTGCATACGCTCCCACTACGCCACCGAGGCAGTCATAAAGTGGGTATTCTCTATATACATATAGATATATATGATACTTCTTAGTGTCTAGTACTAACGCTTTGAGTTCCTGCTCATATTATTTATTTTGACGAGTGCATAATGACAATGACTCAGTAACTTTAACTTGATTATTAAACCAGGAGAACAGAACAAATGTTATTTTATTCAACTCTCTAAAGAATGTGTTTTAGTTCGACTTAAGTGTAATTAATATCTTAAGATGTATAAATTGTTTACATTTGTATAAATAAACCAGATGCAGAAGTCGTCGGCTCCCGCGTACTGCGTCGCCGATGTGTTTATTTCTGTCCGGTGAGGAACGGGCATCCAAAATAGAAAAGTCCACCGCATCTCTCCGGAGCAGATAGACGCATACGAAAATAGTGATTTTTAAATAAATTAATGTGTACTACTTTCACATAATTTCAAATTAAATCTTTAAATACAATTTTTGTACTGATAAACACGTCCGCTTGAGATGGCGGTTTCGTATCAAATGACCGCCATCTTGTTTTTATCAATTGCAATATTTGCTGTCGCCGCTGGATGTGACGTGGAAGATGTGGCTGTATATAAAGTGTCCTTGACTATGCTGTGGAGTGAAGAGAGGTTTCCGAAAGACTATCCTCAGAATCGACCCAAGGCGCAATGGTCCCAGGTGTTTGGTTAGTAAATTTCAATAACTTAAGATTATCTTAGTTATTTCCAACTGCTACAGTACCCAAAAATTGTGTTTACGTGCGTTTCTAATTTGCATGCATTATTTGTAATCTTTAGATTTTTTCTAGTTTTATTGTTTATCTCGATCATTTATTAGATTAATTAACAAATGATGTACAAAATTTAAATTCATAACTTGATTATTTAGAGATAAGTTTTATCTCTTCCTAATAATAAGCGCGAAAGTTTTTAAGTATGTAAGTGACTATGTTTGTTGCTTTTTCACGCAAAAACTAATGAATGGATTTTGATGAAACTTTACAAAAATATAGCTTATACATCAGAATAATACATAGGCTACAATTTATAAAGATACCGCGGGTAGCACCGCGGAGTTCAGCTAGTTTATAATGCATTCGTTAGAATAAAATTACCTTTTTAAATTGATACTTATTTTAAGACCGGATTAGTAACACAAGGGGTATCATAAATTGATTTATCAGCCTGAAAAACAAACAACAATAGGGTACGAATCAAAATCTCTTTCTTTTGGAAAACTTCAAACCTAACTTCTTAATAAATTGTTATTTAGGTCTAAATGCAATTTTGATTTTTAGTAGGTTAAAAAAATATGTTCTACAGGAACTAGTACTAATTTTACGTATGAGGTCTCGTGTCTGAATCCTGAGTGAATCCAAATGTTTGTGTGATCTGCAAAGATTTATTTCGGAGTTTGGGTGTTCTCTTTGCATAATGTGTATGTATTTACGAAAAAAAGTTTATAATATATGTATTTATATCAGTTGTCTACCCATGCCCCAATACAAGCTCTGCTTAGCTTGGGACTAGAAAACATTGTGTGCTAGATGTGCGAAATAATTATTTATTATTTATAATATTTTACACAAAACATTTGCCAGAGATTAGGCATTGATATATTCATTGAAAATAAAATTATTACACTTGACACCGGGTACACAATTTAAAGGGACAGGTGATGACACAGTTTTTGATGCAGGTCTTCATATTTGGTGACATTACTGTTAGATAGAATATATGATAATTAGTTAGGATTTCTTAAAAAAGCCAAACAAAAATAACATACTAAATAAAATCCTCTATTTGTCTAGCTTACGATTGGTTTAACATACTCGTATACAATTAATTCAGACAACATAAGTGATCGGCCCTAAGATCAAGGGAAAAATGTTTTTTTTTATAAGCGATAATAATTCATTTTGTTTCTTAATTATTTTTACGATCCTTAGGACACAAGATGTGAATTAATGATGGGCGGACACCTCAATAGGATTTTTTGTTATTCCCAACGGCCAACACTAAAAGTGCTCCCACTGGTAGTCGTTGGAACAAAATTATACATATTTTCTTAACTAATACCCAAATGACTTTGGAGTTGATGAGCAGTGCAGACTAGGTACCACACACACGAACAAGGCCGAGGGTGGTCCTAGGACCTCACTAATGCGGGAACCTCACGCGCGAGAACGTCAGAGTTAAGGAATTAGCCATTTTTATCTCTTCTGCATTGCAGCCGAAATCCCCAAACTCGAATGAAACTTAGTTACTGAAACTTGATGAAATGTTCATTGTCCCAAAATGACATAACATAAATACCTAGCGACACTTAGGATCAACAGCTATTGACAATTAGGATCAACAATCGTAATGCCATTTTAAGGACGAGTTTTACATGATACATCTATACTAATATTATAAAGCTGAAGAGTTTGTTTGTTTGTATGCGCTAATCTCAGGAACCGCTGGTATGATTTGAAATATTCTTTTAGTGTTGGATAGTTCATTTATCGAGGAAGGCGGGTATATATCACCACACTAAGACCTATAGGACCAGAGCCCCAATAAAGAATGTTTAAAAAACGGGGGAAAATTATTAAGCTACGGGCAATAGTAGACGTAAACGAGGTTGCGAGGGTCAGCTAGTACATTATAAAAGTAAATTAAAAATAAAGAAGCAGCTTCAGGGAAAATATAATTAAATCGAACTACCTAAAGGCACTCACGAGAAAAACAAAAAGAGAATCTAAATAAGTTTCTGCTTATCTCCGAACGTTTAAGTGACATTTTGCGGTTTTGTCCGATTTAGATAACGCTGTATTTATTCGAGCCTTTCGTTCCAACACAAAAGAGTGCCGATTTTATCTAAAAATATTAGTTTTCTTTAGGTATTATCATTGTTCCTGTCCTATTTATTTCGTAGTTTATCTACCTGTCTGAAAATGTGTTTCTGTGAATAAAATCTTACAAACATTAATAGAATTGGCAACGTTTAAATTTTGTCTACTCTGGTTGGTGTTAGTAGAGATATAGATTTTACGAACTTACACAGTTTTATTTAGACAACAGCTAAGTAGGAAACTGCAATATATACTTATGTGACCAAAGTAAAATTTGGCACAAAACCTTTTTTTATTAAGCTGTTGCTTTGCCGCTTTCTATGTGTCTGAGTTAGTGTTTTTCCAACCCCACATGGCACAACACGTTGTGTGATCCACAAACTGTTGTTCTGAGTCTGAGTGTTCTTTGTGTCCGTTTCATGTATGTTTGTAATATCCCCTAAGATACAGGTTTTTACCCGGATCTGGATATTTGAAAACCGTTTATCCTTTATCGGATTCAAAAAATCTTTTTCTTTGCTTTTAATCAAAAAGGCTCTATGTTATGGGTGGTGAATGTGTCAAAATTGATGAGATTAAAAATAAAATGTAAAACCCTTTGATGTGTAATAAGGTTTTAATACGTGACGACATTAAAAGGGTTTCACTTTGTGTATTAACCTTCTTCATCAATTTGGTAAAAAGTAGAGGAAAATGATCGTTCAATAAGGCTTTGTAGTACTTTTTATCAATGAGGGTTTGATATAAAGGTCGGTAACATTTCTCTTACCATAATCCATAATATAATCAATAAAACTTCCGAAGATGTAGCATTTCCCAAAAAATATGCGTTCGATAGGAATCTGTGCTATCTGATAGCTGTTTATACCTGACGCGTACTAAGCGCCGTCTGGTGATAGAAAAAGTGTCGAAACACTCATTCCTTTAAATATGATGTAGAAGCGTCTCATCTCATCATGCATTTTTGCAATAAATAAATAAATATTCCGGACATCTAACACACAATGCCATCTAGTCCCAAGCTAAGCAGAGCTTGTGTTATGAGTACTAGACAACTGATATAAATACTTATATACTTTTTTTTTGTAAATACATACATATTATACATAGAAAACACCCAAACTTCGGAAAAAATATTTGCAGATCATACAAACATTTGGTCCGACCCGGAAATCGAACCCGAGACCTCAAGCTTAGCAGTCCCATACGCTACCACTACGCCACCGTCAGTCATGATGACCACTACTCTTGGATTCTGCTCATGCTTTCCATCAGACAGAATAGACACAATATGGATATGAAACCGTGGCCTCTTTGGTCTTCTTCGTCGTGGCGTCTTTTTCTTTGGTCTACTTCAGTCTCAGTCCCACTTCACAATCTTAGACTTTTCCATCGTAGTTTCTCCCGTTTGAAATGATCAAATCTCCAAGAAGAGAATTTTAATTTGACGTCAGAATAATAAAGAAACATTTCAATAGGCCAGCATAGTGTGGGTCGCCCTGCTCCATTGTTACATTATCTACATTTACAATGAGTATGGTGACCACTATTCTTGGATTCTGCTTACGCTATTCATCAGGCAGAGTGGAGTCGCGTCGAGTCGCGTATATATATATATTTTATTGAATAGGGGGCAAACGAGCAGACGCATCACCTGATGGTAAGCAATTACCGCCGCCCATGGACACCCGCAACATCAAAAGCGTCACAAGTGCGGTGCCGACCTTTGGGGGATGGGAAAAGGGAATGGGTGGAGGGGTTGGGGTATGGGCCTCCGGTATGCTCACTCACTCGGTGAAACACAGCGCAAGCGCTATTTCACACCGGTTTTCTGTGAGGCCGTGGTATCACTCCGGTCGAGCCGGCCCATTCATGCCGAAGCGTGGCTCTCCCACGGAATTCATATTGTTGTTAAGTAATGATATTAATGATAGTAATGATATTGGAAACTACAATGATCACAATTCTGAAATTTAAGTATTAATTCCTAATCGACTTTGTCAAGCACCTGTTGTTATTAAGTTCATAAGACATCAAACGCCTATATTTACTTAAGGTACGACTATATACTCATTAGGATGTACAAACTTTTGATATATGTATGAGACGTTATAGCCAGTGAACACTAAACGATTAACGATTTTCTATTACTCTGAGCACGCCTAGTGATATGGGCCTTGGGGTACATTATAATGTTTTTAAAAGATGATATTGAGCTGGATACAAGTATGGAGCTGTTTAAAATAGTATAATTTTATATAGGGAAATTGTGTGAAATTGGCATGATGGAAAAAAGAAAATTGATCAAATAAAACGCAATAACATTTTATTTGCATGAATATTTTGGGTAGGTTTGTCTCCAGTAGTGAACGAGATGATGATAATGAATATTATACACGGTATATTGGTAATAAACTGCGAATATCACAGAGTAGTACACCCTATAGCCAAAATTTTTGTAAGTTAACAATTCGGCCTCAGTTTTGTAAGGACGAGATATCACTCCAAACGAAACGGCCCTAATGGTAGACATAATATTTTTGAACCAACTTCAAAAATGGAAGAGGGTCTCAATTCGACTGTATTTTAGGGTTCCGTACCTCAAATGCAAAACGGAACCCTTATAGGTGCATATATATATATATATATATATATATATATATATATATATATATATATATATATATATATACACTTTGTTGTACGTCTGTCTGTCAAGACCCTTTTTCTCATCGCGGGGAGGTCAATCAAGCTTAAATTCATATGAATTACTCAGGTCTACTGTCCCTTGCAGATGTGAGAAAATGAAACCTCTAAGCAGCGACGCAACGCATCGCAGTCAAAAGATATAGCTGTTTATTCTACAAATTTTCGAGACTTGAAAGGGAATTAAAACCTATGGGTATTTCCAGTGAACTCAGATTCTTGACATTTGGTGCGAAACAACGTCTTACAGCACAGATAAATGAAAAAATGCGAAAAACATAAATTTTTAGTTACATCATAAAATATACCTACCTACAGGTTTGTACAAAACCCTCGGTGCACGAGTCCGACTCGCACTTGGCCGGTTTTTTGTTTATGTTTGTTACCTCAGAACTTTCGATTGGGTTAATCAATTTGATGACTCCTTTTTAATTTGAAAGCTGGTGCTTCCCCTGTGGTCCCATTTTAAGTTAAAATGATACGATTATTTTCATTTAAAATTTTAATCCAGAAACACTAGCAACAATTTTGACATAAGTGTGTTACTCATGGTTTTAGCAAGCATCGAGTTAAATCATTCGTTTCATTTCTTACATCAATAAATTAAATGACGCTTCGTGCAAGCACAATCACATGAGAAATATAGTGAGATATTCAGTAATTTAGTTATAAACAATCAATTATTAGAAATTATCCCACCAGATATTTCTAAATTTACCGTTAATACTCGTATTTGATAGAACTGATTTCAATCTATACTAATACCACAAATTCTAAAATAACTATACCTATATGTTTGTAATGCTTTCACGGCCAAATTGCTGCACCGATTTCAATAAAATTTGGCATGGACATACTTTAAACCTTAAGGAAGATCATTGACTACTTTTTATCGCAATAACCGAAATACACACGGGCGAAAGAGCCGGCAAAAGCTAGTAATAAATATAAAATCCAGTTAATGTGTCAACACACCACTGTAATAAACGCCGCAGCAGGTATACTCGCTTTGACTTCAAACAAACCTGATTGCGCACCTCATTATACTTATAACTAAGAATATATTAATACTAGTAGCAAAGTTAGTGCAAAAACTTGGAGAAAGTTTTGCACTTAAATGTAAGTCAAATACTCTGGGTACTTCAGACGGATTCTATTGGGTTCCTTGAGAATATATAAAATCTGAGTCTCGAATCTTATTTCTATAGTAAACAGGAAAATCAAGTAATAAAAAAATGTAAGAATCTAATTCTTAAAATTATTTGGATTATTTCAAATAACAGTTATAAAGAAGAACGACAGAAAAAATATTTATTTTCGTAATTGAAGGAAGTAATAAAATAATAGAAAATAGGTAACGCAAAAACTATGTAACAGTGCTTAAAATGGATCCAACTCCCCTGTGTCACACGAAAACTTCATACTGATTTTCGATTGGGCCCAAGTGATGCTATGCATAAAACTATTTACAGTCCATAATTTATTTATTTATTTAAAACTTCATGCACTTATGTACATTGGCGGACTTAATGCCTTAGGCATTCTCTACCATCCAACCCTTAGGGGTGTGGAGATATATGAAGGTAGGTGCATCGATGTTATAATTGTCATGAATAACACAAAATTAAATTAAGCTTATTGCATATACGCATATACATACGTACACAAACATATACACAAATACATACATACATATAGGCATAAACACAAATACACAAATGACACACTGTGGATGGAACACTATTTAAAGAGAGGTACGAGTATTATTGGTGAGGTGACTCTGTCATTTCAAGAAGTTAATCATGAACATTCTTTTTAAATATGTACCGGTTTGTGGACTTCCTAACTAATAATAATTATCACTAGATAAATAAAAAAAAGTTATCTCGTGACTTATGGAGCGATTACTTAATTGTATTAATTAAGATATGGAGTTTGTTTCTTCTAAACAATACTTCTAAAAACTCTACAATACTTAATTGAGCCAATCACTATAAGTATTAATTATTTTAAGTGTAAATCGAGCTTACGATTGATACTCTCTGAGAGATTTTTAGAGTCACAGTATTTAATTCCAAGAGCTTTTTTGAACATTAAACAATCACTAAATATACTAATAATGTACACATCACTAGTAGAATAATTGGATAATAAAGATATATATTACGTAAATTTTCTTCCCATGAGATAATATTATAAGAAGTTTATTTCGAAAGCGCGTTTTAAATATAAATCTCACGGCCATTTATTTATCGGGTCAACGCACTTTGAACACTACGATTTATATTGGAAGTTTATAAAAAGCAGATTCTGAAATGAAAGAATTATGAAACTGTAATTTTATAGATAAGATATTAAGATTGCACTAAAAAGTTATATAATTAATAAAGACTTTATATAGGAAACATTTGATCAATTTCTTAAGCGAGTAATAACTATGGTATTAAAGTATGTATGTAAATGTAATTGCCTTTAATTAGATGAGCACAAGGCATTAATTTTGTATTTTCCACTTATTTTATTTGATGCGTGTATCATTTCTTAGAAATAAAATCTTTACCCTCATAATATAATAATATACACATAAGATAGCAGACTGCCGAATATATTGTGTAATAAACGTTTGATTTATTGCATAATACGAGTACACAAAACATCCTCCGGCCATTAGATCAGTATTTAGTGGTCTATTGGCTGGACAGGCGTCTCCTTAGCAATGATGTTTGGCCTAATATACCTGTTAGACGGGTTGGCAAAGTGCCTGTATATTATCATACCACCTGATGGTAAGCGATTACCGCCGCCCATGGCCACCCGCTACACCAGAGGCGTCACAAGTGCATTGCTGGCCTTTGGGGGATGGTGAGAGAGATGGGGGAGGGGTTGGGTTATGGGCCTCCGGTATCCTCACTCACTAAGTAAAACACAACGCAGGCGCTGTTTTACACTGGTTTTCTGTGGTACCACAGTGGTCGAGCCGGCATGCATGCCGAAGCTTGTCTCTTCCACAGTAAATATATATTTAATAAACAAAACTATAAAACATTTTGAACAAATTTAATTCACTTATTATTTACTTATTTACATACCACCGTCAAGTATTCTTGCTAACGTTACCATAAAAATTTAGTAACATAAATTTCAGTTAGTTGTCGTAAGAGAACCAAGTGCTGGTAATATCCCGCCAAGAACCACTTTCAAAATACACCAAAAGGCTAGTAATAAAATAGCAAAACAAAATTAAGCTCTCGCTTTTATGTACCCTTGCCGCACTTACTACAACTCCGGTGCGAAACAAATAAGCGCCCCTAACACTTAATGAATACGTGATCTTGGAATTTCGTAGTATAATTATCCTAACATAATAAAAGCACAATTTCGTTGCTATTACTATTGTGAGTTGAGTCTATGAGGATAGAGTTCTCTTCTGCTCTAGTTCATTGACAGGGTTAAAATTTCTCTCTTAACTTACATGTAATCATCAAATTATCAACAACTTTCAATAGTTTACTGCTAAACAAGGGATTATTTTTAGAAAGGAGGTTACTATTCCAGACAGGCTTAGAGTTTGTTTCAAATTTTAATTAACTTTGTAATGATGTTGTCCTGCGAAGTTTGAGCCGAAATTAATAGGGATGGTAACATTCTGTATACCTAAGCCGGCACCACACAAACAATAGTTATCAAATACCTGCTCAGAAACAAAACACTATCTAAGGAACGAAATACTGTCCTATTTTCCTTTATACGTGTATCACAACAGATATAAATATGTTTTTGTTTTTAAGACTCCTTTGTTTATTTATAATTTCTTTCCTCTATTGAATCGATAAGAATTATTATTAATATATTAATATATATTAATTATGGAATTTAAATTTTACAGAAGTTTAAAAGAGATGAGAACTATTAATCAATGGTGTGAAATTAGACGTTCATCTCTACCCTTCATTAGGATAGGGGTTAAAAGGAAACCCAGTTCAATTTACATACCAAAATTATTCACAATTAAAATCTATTGATATTTCTAAAGCACACTCAGACGATGCCTATCTTGTAATTATAATAAAAGGGGCGTTACAGGGCTTAGAAAACTGCTTTATTTGCATATCTCACTCGGGTTGTTCCGAAGCAAATGGCCTATAAAATGCTTCGATAAAGGCTAAGGTAAAATCCCGCTGAGCTATTCTGCAAATGTGAAGCATGTGGTATTTATTTTTTTAATCAGATTCACACACAATCACATCAAATAAATATCTTCTTACTGGTTATTAACATTTGATATTTTTGTTTGTATTGATGCCGTTTCAAAGTTTCAATGTTCAGAACTTCTAGTTTCTACGCTATCTAGTGCTGTAACCAAATATAGCAACATTAGGAGTGTACCTTTGAGGAAAAGAATAATTAAGCCTTGGATTACCCCGGGACTCTTAAAATGCATACGAAATCGTGATAATTTGCATAAAAAATCTCAGTTCAACCCCGATAACTATATTGCTAAATTAATTTATATTAGGTACCGTAACTTCTGTAACAACCTTCTGAAGGCGGTTAAACGTAAATTTGATCAATTTGAGCTCCAAAAAGCGAAGGGTGATCCGAAGGCAACCTGGAATATTTTAAAATCCATAGGTCACTTGAACAGTAAATCTGAAAACACCACTGAAGATCTTATGAACATGCGTAGTGATCATCAGCCGAAGGCGCACTTAAAATTGTTATGGATTGGCTCGACTTGAATTAACTTACATTAAATGTTTTGAAAACTCGATTTATAACTTTTACGGCAAACTCCACAACTCAGCCAACTACGATAAACTTAAAAGCACATAGCTGCTCAATGATGTCACCTGACACTTGTCGGTGTCCTCTTATACAGAGAGTTCCAGATATTAGGTACTTGGGTGTGCAGATAGACTCTACACTAAGCTGGGATAAACACATAGAACTCACTACAACCCGTGTTCGCAAGTTGATGTTTCCTATGAGGAAACTTAGAACTGTTGTTGACGCAGTGTTATTAAAAAATATATATTTTGCACTAGTACAGCCTCTCATCACCTACTGCATAGTGGTCTGGGGAGGTACTTACAAAACCTCAATACTTCGACTCGAAAGAGCTCAACGTGCTGTTATAAAGACCATGCTAAATAAAAGATTTCGACATCCCACCACACAACTATACAAGGAGATCGAAGTGCTAACCGTGAGGCAGCTCTTTAGTCTTCACATTGCCATGCGTAAACACTCATCACTTTTATATGTTTGCCCACAGCCTGACAAACGACGCAAAACTTATATTTGTTCTGCGCCTAGAACTAAAACTGCCTTGGCGGGCCGACACTATCAAACCCTCAGCTGTCGCCTTTACAATAAACTAAATAAAATACTACATATATTCTCTCTACCCAAACATGAATGCAAAGGGGTGCTAGTGGAGGGCCTTCAGCTACTTACTTATGATGAGACCGAAAGACTACTTGAGGGTGAACTGTAGATTTTCATTTTGTATGTAAATGTTTGAACCGTATATTCTTTTGTCTCCTATAATACTCTATTCCATTCGCGGATTATAAATTAACCTTCTTGTCAAACACATACTCTCTCACACATACGCACTCACACTCACACGTACACACACACACACGCACACACTCACACACACACACTCACATACACACACACACTTTTCATTTCCTTTTGCGTTGTAGTACTTTTCTTTTAATTATGTGTTATTAAATTAATATTGTCAAACACCATGTAAGTCTAAACCTAAGGCTCAACCTATATAGTGGGGGATGGCGTCGGTGTCTGTCACACAGTTTCTTACTAGCTCAGACACCGTCGTTTTCACACTATTCTATTTGTGATTTTTCAAAAATATTGTTACCACATCTTAAATTATAAGCTGTACCTGTATTTGAGTAAATAAATATTATTATTATTATTATTATTAAAAGGCTTTGGTTTTACAATAATTAGTCTTCGGTCATCGACTATACGTAACCAACTGATTTATATTTAATTCCACTATTGTTAAATCCACTTTGAATTCTTTAGAAATTTTAAAAGAAATCTAAAATTAAACGTTAAATTTATCGTTACTTGTTATTTTTATATTTCCTTTATACTCGTACCTTTAAACAAGCAATTCTAATCTGAATCTCGTAAATAGCTGCAACGGTTTCATGAAATTTTGTGTCCAAAGGGTTTCGAGAGTAATATATCGATCTAGCTAGCTAGCCAACTAGGATTAATTTTTAGAAAAAATAATCCTAGTTAGCTAGCTAGCAAAAAATATCAAGCAAAGCCCAATCATTCAGGTACTTAATTTTTATCGTTTGCAATTTTAGTTTAACATTGGCATGAATATAGAGGTTTGTAGTAAAAATGTAAACGAATTTATACATTATAAGTCTCGTGTGACCAATTTATGAAAGAACCTTATATCGTTGGATAAATGATGGATGGTTGGATGGAGGTTAATGTATATAGTTGAAAAAGTGTTTTAAAATGTAGATATATATCGTTAGATAAGCTTCTGCTCATTAATGAAATAGTGAATTATACATAAGTTATGAAAGTAATTATTTATTTTTATATCACATGTTTTCATTAGTATTGAAACAAATAAAAAAATTAACCATATTTTTGTTATCTGGTATTATATAAAAGCAACCAACCATTGCGTTTTGTTTATGGAATGTAATATATAAATTCCTATAGATGTTATTCTTATAGTTTTAATTGTTTCGCCATCTCTAACTCGTCTAAATTGGACCTACAATGAATATTATACTTTTAAGAATTTAATACTTTCATATTAAAATTATTATAAACACGAAACAAATATTTTACCGACATATTTCTTGAGAATCACCCCAGCGCACGATAGTGAGACGCTTCGATGGACCGTTTCCTTTAAAACATTTACGTTAAATTTAACTTGATATACCACTACACATGAGAGTACCAACGTTTATGTTGATAAATAAAGGTCGAGACGAACATTATAGGTATAATAAATGTGATAAAATTAGTGACTGGTGAGACTGTGATTATAAATGATAAACAATATTTGGTACCGTAAATTTCTATTCGTTAAATAGAACTGTGACACGAGAATTTTATATATTATTGTTTGTGGTTAAACTCCTCTGAAACGGCTTGACCGATTCTCATGAAATTTTGTGTACATATTAGGTAGGTCTGAGAATCGGACAACATTGGCCTCCGACATCCTCACTCACTTGGTGGAACAGAGCACAACCACTGTTTTTCTCCGGTTTTGTGTGAGGTCGTGGTATTACTCGTGCCGAGCCGGCCCATTACGCCGAAGCGTGGCTCTCCCGCGGTAGCAAATAATAATATTGTAATATATTTCGATGTTTTCATCTGATGAATTTTTGTGTTCATATTTTACTGCTTTAATATAAAGATACATTCGTATTAATTTAAATGTTATTATTTTTCTAAACAGGACAATCCCACAACTCTACCTATCAACTGTATCGAATGGGAGAAGTAGCTCGATCATCGATACACGCTTTCTCGCAATTTGGCAAAATCGATGCCTTGGTTAAGGAAGGAGATGAAGATTCTAAAGTTTACGATCAGTTCTCTGCACCAGCTATTGGATTTGGTACTGGACAAACGGAAAACATGGTATTTGTTGATGGAGGACACAGTTTGGTGAGTTAAATAAGTTTCTTTTCTACTAAAACGAATGCGACATAACATTATTAAAAACAGACTTAAGATCATCGCTAACAAATATAACTTAAGAATAATTAAAGGGTTTATGGCAGTTTCGTTAAGTTAATATAAATAAACTTAATGAAACTGGCATACTGTATAGATTATTATCGGAAAATAAAAATTTAGTCTGAAAATAATAAGTTTATTTACGTGTTGTAGGTATGTTAATATTAGCAATATTTGTGTGTAGTATGTAAGTAGATATAAATATTGTGCTTTGGTGATGATACCGATGCTCGGAAAAATCGAATGAGTTTATGTGGCATCTTACATATAAGTTAAAGTATGTACCTTATATTTTTTCAAAAAATAACAATAAATAGCTTAAAATATAGTACATTATAAAGATCTAAGGGCTGATTTTCAGCTCTTCATATTTGGCTTACTGATATTGGCATATAATTGAAAGTAAACTATTAACTTCGAATTAATATAGACTGTAATAAAACTGACGAAAGTAAAAAACAATTATTGAAAACCCGCAGCATGCCGTCAATTTCGAATTTGCCATTACATTATAATGGCAACAGTAAAAAACAGTTATTAAAAACCCGCAGCATGCCGTCAATTTCGAATTTACTATAACATTATAAAGGCAACAGTAAAAAACAGTTATTGAAAACCCGCAGCATGCCGTCAATTTCGAATTTACTATAACATTATAATGGCAACAGTAAAAAACAGTTATTGAAAACCCGCAGCATGCCGTCAATTTCGAATTTACTATAACATTATAATGGCAACAGTAAAAAACAGTTATTGAAAACCCGCAGCATGCCGTCAATTTCGAATTTACATTATAATGGCAACAGTAAAATTACTGGGATTTAAGTGGTCTATTCTGTTCTGGCATATTGTCATAACTCACCTAAGGCTATTACTTGAAGGAGACAGGTTTAGTGCATTAGTTTCCAAATTTTTTTTCTAGTTGAATAGTTACTTCTCTAATAAGTTACATCATATAATATACCTACAGTTTTGTACGGTACTCTCAGTGGGCGAGTTTAACTCGCACTCGGCCGGGTTTTTGGATGTACTGTGAAAGACTGTGCTTAGTTTGTAAATATCAAACTGCCTCGGTAGCGCAATGGTAGCGTATACGACTGCTGTGATTGAGGTTTATCTACACATACTTGCTTCAGAGTCTGTGTGTTTTCTATTTATAATATGTATGTAACTAGTTACAAAAAAAGTATACTATAAGTAGGTATTCTATGAATTAACCTAACTATCTCTGCTTAGTTTGCAGTTCGATTGTGTTGCGTGTGAAATGTCTGAAAATATGTATTTCTTCATTATCATAATATTGCAGGTGTCACTAATATGCCACATGATACCATCTCCAGACTGGTTTATTGGTGTTGATAGTTTAAATCTATGCGTAGACTCTTCTTGGGTAGATCAAATCACGCTTGATGTAAGTATATTTTTTAATAATTTAGCTAAATAGTTCCCAACCATAAAATAGTGGTTCACAAATATTCATTTGTGAATCTGTTACTAGATCTTGAATTTTACTGTTATCAAATTTAGATGGATATTTCTAACGAGCAGATCTGTCGTCTGATACTAACTACTGCCATCATGACAGTAGTTAGAGGTCCTAACAACTGCAACCCAAGAGACATAAAGACGTTGCCACCATTTTAATGCCCCATACCAAACTTTAGGAAGAGTTATTTAGCGTGCGGTAACATTACTAGGTGAAGGTCAATGAACACATTGTTTTACACCAGTTTACTTAAAACATTTCAGCGAATTTATAAGTGCTCAAACAAAGTTGTGCCAACTATCTACTTAGTTCTAAGTATCAGGTCTAGTAATCATTTCACAACTATCTAATCTGATTACACCATATATTTTTACTGTTTAGTTGGAGCCTCTAGATGCTGGTATAGCAAGCGGTCTGACATTTACAGCACCCCGCTGGGAAACGTCCCCACCTGAACCAGTAACAAAACACAAGCCTCGGAGACCCAATCATCCTGCAGCTGGATTTTACTACTCCGACCTGAAACAACTTCCAACAATTGCTAAAGTGGAGTTTACAAAGGTTTGTCCTTGACTTTTATTCAGATATTTTATTTGAAATATTTAAATGCAAGCAATTTGAGTTCGGTAAAAAGTTTGATATCGCTATACCAAATCATTACATCTTTACTTTTGATACCTATGGATGAATTCTAAGCCTTGCCCTAAATTTCTATAAACGAAAGTCAAAAATATACAAATAAACTATATATTTCAAATTATTAATTACAGATCAAAGAGTACACAACTAAGGAATTGAACGATCTCGCTAGAAAAGAACTCATAGCTATGCTAAAGTTAAAAAATCTATACAAAGGCTTACCAAGAAAAGCAATTAAAAACCAAGACAATACTGAAAATTATTTTAATAAGGAAATAGAAGAAGTCGAAGAAAGTACAACTAAAAGCAACGAGGACAAATTGAAAGATTTAGAAGAAGATCCTGTAGTTATTACAAGATCTGATTCTCTAGAAAACATAGTAGTTGTTGTTACCAATCCACCTACCACTTCGTAAGTATTGCTTCATTTAAATAATCTACCCATTGAACATGCATTTATTGATTGTATAAAATTTAAATCTATAAAAATGATTGTATTATATATTTGGTATAGAAAGAAGAAAACAAAGGTATGGATGAGTTATAATCATGGTTTTAACTTTTTTTGTAATGGGTCTAATCCATCATGCCCACCACTGTATCTCCTGTACACCAGGATTAACAGCAGTGATCCATGAACACACCGAGTTATGACAGACCGAGAAAAACTGACAGGTTGAACTGTCTTGGAATCCGCAAGAAAATTAATCAGAAATACTTAAGGTTATAACTTAGAAACTACAATAAATTCATTTTGTGATCTCAGATAAATACAATAAAATATTACGCAGCAAACAATGTCAAACAATAAACCTATCACATCCAATTAGACGTGTATTAGCAGACGCTTTCAGAACAGATAAACACATTTTTATATGAACACGTTACAACGAAACTCACTCCAGTTACATTGAAATTGATACAACTTCCAACCATTACTTTACTTTACGTTACATTTATTACTTTTCCATTAGCATTACCATAATACAAGGGTTCGTAATTTCATTGCCGAGTGTTTATATATGTTGACAATTTGAATTTGTTTTGAATTTTATTCATTAGTCGTTTTCTTGTGCATTTTACTCAATAAAATGGAGTCGTTTAAAACACTGTACACGTCAATGATTACTCAGAGTGGTAGATTGACAATAAATAAATTCTAAGTAACACTAAAGTTACTTAGAAATTTAAAATATTTGCATTACTCTTAATAAAATTTACTATGTATTTTTACACAGTCCCATATTAAGGACAGGATTTTTAAATATAGCTGATTACAGAGCATTATGAGGTTCGAGTTTTTTAATAAGAGAATGTAAGTTATCAATAAATTTTGAGAACATTATTAGATTCTGTCAAAAAAAATTTACACAACTTACTTTTCAACATGTCAATAATATCATAAGTAACTAAAGAATTAAACAATATGTAATTTGATATATAAAATATAATGGTGTGACTTTTTACAGAACTACAGAGAAAGAGTTTGAAGGTGAACTCAAAAGTATGGATGATGTTGTACTAGCAGTGGCACAAGGCAGAAAACTTGGTCTCCATAAACACCTTCCTCGCCACTTTAGGTCCAGGTTACATCATGCTGTCAACAAAATTCAACGTAAGAGATCAATCTTGACATTAGAAATGCCTTGCTCTTACTGATTCACTAATTCAAAACCCAAACCGGCGGGAAAAAGATTTTCAAAAATTTTGAAAAGATTACCTTTAAATGAATAAAATATGATAAAAACGATTGTATAAACTTAAGTCATTTACAGAGTTACATAACTATCATCAATAAAATAGGTTTAAGAATGATTGTGACGCAGTTTTGTCTTCCAGCCAATGACTGTTTGGTCTCAGAATGGAGCGACTGGTCCCCTTGCTCGGTAACTTGTGGTTTCGGTGACAAATACCGTCAACGGACCGTACTGAGGCAGAAGAAGGCTGGCGGGCGGGACTGTCCGAAGCTCAATGATAGAAAGCATTGTGGTAACATCAACTCTTGCACACATATCGATTACTTTGAATGGTAGACTGACTGTATTTAATAAATAATTGAAATATAATAATTGTGTTTTAATTTGACCTACATATACATTTTAATTACATAAAATACACAAAAAGTCTATATTATATTAAGACTTAAACTATGATCCCTTTTATACATACACTCATGAATTAATTTCTGAACTGCCAACTTAAAATTTTGTAAATTTAAGAAGTCGTACATAAGTAGGAAACATACCCGATTGCCAACTTCTAAAAATCCTTCCTTATGTTCTCAAAAGAAAGGGCAATGGCAAGAAATCGTTGCATTTAATTCTAAATGAAATGAGATGATTGAAATATAGTGAGAAGTTAGAAGAAAGCAAAAACTACATTTAAATATATCGTAGTTCTCAAACTTTATTGTTGAAATTAAACCATAAATGTGACCCTCGGCGTGATACGAACACTCAGAGCCGATCTCTCCTTTTATTGACGGACAATAAAAAGAGTTGAAACAAAAACCTTCTCCAATAATAACTCTCTTAACGAAACTGAACCATGTCATTAATTTATATCAAAGACATAGAGAGCATAATTCTCAAGAGTAATATGTTTATTATAAAGTAATTAGTTTTAATAAACAAAAGGCTGTAAAAGCTTCAGTTGAGTTGAGTCGTAAAGAGGAGGAACTTTACAGAGGTCTGTTCATGTCAATAAAACTTCATGGGCTGGATGGCTGGATGGCGAGATTACGATATGAAATATTAAACAGTCGCTGACCAAAGAATTATCTGCCTCGCTCAGTATAAGAGTATTTCTCAGGTGACACAACAGAACAGTCTGTTTAATTATATTCTGAAAAGTTTTAGCAGTAAACGGGAAAATTGTGTACCGGCTGTAATTTTAGGTAAGTTTTTATTTACGTGTACTTTTTATATGAATCATAAATATAATGTTGTTTGTCGTGATAAAATCTTCAATTACGGTTTGTGAAAAAAAACCCACTACAAGATTTGTATTGTATGAATCTAATTAGGACATATAACACGGTAACTTAATGCAGTTTCGTTCTGAAGTTCCTAAACTGCACCAGGTGTTAATTGATGATTGAATGATGCTGATCAAAGATAATTTAAAAAGTGTAATTATAAACAAGCACAGTTTCATTTATTTTTCTGGTTTATCTGTATAAAAACCTAAAACGTACTACGTAAAAAGTTGTTTTAAATATATTCAGCGACCCAAAAAATGTAAGTTAACCTTATTAAGTGAACTCCAATTTTCTCATTCAGCCAGTCAAGAAAAACTTGTATAATAAGGACCCGTAATTCCACACCCCATGCCAGCCACACGTGTGCTTGAAACATCGCATTACTGGGATGATGACCTGGAGAGGGCAGTAAAGTCTACCCGGGATCGAATTGACGCTAAGTCATTGGTATTCCGTCTGTGATCTTCTCAAAATCAAGGAGTATGTGATTCGATTTCTACCTACCGCGTGGATTATCTAGAGCTGTTAAAACCAATGCTATCGCTATCTTCAATGTGTTGTAAAAACATTTTTTTCTGTTTTTATAGCCAACTGACAGCACTTATGCATTACATCTTTATTTACAACTTCAGTCGTAAGGAAGTGAAAGAGCTAAAAAATTTTCGTTCTTATTCTGTCGTAATGACAGAAACTTTTCAGGATTTGTAAAATAAAATAAGAATATACCATTATATGGTATTAAACATAATATTTGAATGGATGGATAACTTTATCATTTTTTTTCTCAAGGACTATTTTTTGAAGCGTCAATTGTGATTTTAATCAGACACTACCTTTTATATCCTGTATTTATTTCCATCCCACGGTTGCCTGGAAGAGATTGCATGTTAAGCGATAAAGCCGCCATTTGTACTGACCTAGCATTAAGTAATTTATTTACTTATCTGGTGTACAATAAAGAGTTATTATTATTATTAATGGGTGGTTTTAACATCTTTATTTAAATACATTGTTCACTCAATCGGATACATCAATTGAGTGTCTCATCGCGAGCTACATACTAAATACGAACTTCTATTCTCGCTACACTGCGTTGTCTTCTTAAAACTATGCTTATATGTACATCACTACATAGTATAAAACAAAGTCGCCTTTTCTGTCCCTATATCCCTATGTGCGCTTAAATCTTTAAAACTACGCAACGGATTTTGATGCGGTTTTTTCCAATAGATAGAGTGATTCAAGAGGAAGGTTTATATGTATAATACATGCATCATATACTAAGGCAACATTGCATTGAACTCAAATACTACATGATATTAAAAATTCTGAAGTAAGACTGTTATCGGACTTAACTCCTATAAAAGTTCATTTTAGTTTGTCATTACAGGTTAAATATAGGGAAAACATAATTTTAAAATGTCTTACGTAGATCACGCTGATAAGGGATAAAATGTGTTCCTTAATTGTTATTATTATGAGTGCGACCCTTCTCAGATTACTGTTATCTTCAGATACCCATAGATACGAGTATAATGTGAAATGCCTGCGTGGATGTCGTATTGGTTCAAGCAGTCACCTTGCCGATTCTTAAGGTACTGTACTGTGGATTCAATCCCAACAAAGGTAAGATTTTTTAATACACAAATTGTTGTTCTGAATCTGGGTATTCTTTGTCTTCATTTAATGACTATGTATTCCGAAGTTTCCGAAACTGAACCCCACGGTGTTATCCGCGGTTATTGTCGTACCGCGGGCAATGCCACGGGCGAAGCTAGTCTAAAATAAGCAGAGTTATTTCTAGTATCATTAGCTACGTACCAGTGAAAGTCAGGTCTAAATCAGTCCAGCCGTTTTAGAGATTAGCCGGAACAAACAGACAGACAAAAAAATTTTTGTGTATGTACCGTTTATACATATGCATTTAGTAAAAACCGATTATTTTAATAATACATACAGACACTCTAATATTATTTACTTGTTTAGTTTTTTTAGGGACAATTTGTGGATTATATAAAGTATTGTCCCGTATGTATGAGGCGCTCATAGCCCAGTTGTACTCAGTGATTCGAGACAATTACCGAAGGTAAGCAACGATGGCGTGGTCAGTACCTGGATGGATGACCGCTGGTGGCACGATACCATGAGCGTCTACGTGATTCGGAAGTCACGTTAAACAGTCGGTCTCGGATATTATCATAGGATAACAGTCGTGATGCTTAGGCCTCCCGCCTTTGGTCGGCCTAAAAACATCCAACGGCAAGATTACGTAGCCACAACGTTGTTTTGCCAGTCCCTGCCCGCACTCGGCCAGGGTGGAGACGTATGGCCTTAACCCTCTCCAGAGAGGAGACCCGAGCCCAGAAGTGGGATTTTATTTGTTTTTGATGATAATGTTTGATGATGTCCCGTATGGGTGTTGAACCCACAACACTCAGCGCAGTAGAAAACAGACCATCGATGCAGTCAATACTAATTTCAAAACTTCAAAACAATTAAAATACGCAATTTTGAACTGGCCATGCGACAGTCTGTTAAATAGTATTATAATAAATAGACGTAAAAAAATTTCATCATCTCTATTTTTTCTTGTTACTCTAGACAACGAGTATCACCGTGGGACCTCGTTAGATGTTATTATAATGATGATAGCCTCACTAAATTGGATGCTCTAAAATAATTGAAATTAAATGGAACCTAAAGAGAAAATGGTAGCATTTGTTTCGAAGTCGAGTTCACGGCCATTATTAAAATAAGTAGATCTAATTCTTGTGACATTTTTGTTGAGCAGGTCCCTAGGAATTAATTTAAGTGACTGAGATATTATTGTTTTATTTGATTTTCTAAGGAATAGTTTATATAAGGCAACTAGCTGACACACGCTACCTCGTTTGCGGCTTATTTTGCCCGTAGCGTGAAAATCTCCCCCGTTTTTGAAACATTCTTCATTGGTGCTCCGCTCCTTTTAGTAGTAGCGTGATGATAAATGGACTATCAAACACTGAAAGAATTTTCCAAATCGGACCAGCGGTTCCCGAGATTAGCGCATTCAAACAAACAAGCAAACAAACTCTTCAACTTTATTATTAGTATAGATGCACTGTTAACCCGTCTAATGTTGGAAAAATATGCCATTTACGGTTATTAATGATGATTTTTCGAGAATAGTTTTCTCGGGAACATAATGAGCCTTATGACTGACTTCACAGGTCGTATGATTATTTATAACATTCTGTTGTAAAATACAGTTTCTATCCTATCTTTCAAGTATTGAATTAATGAAAAATACAAAAAGAAACATAATTTTGCGCAGTCCACTTATTGTGCATGAGCAATCATTGAAACGATTTACCCTGAAAAGGAACTTAAGTGAAAAGTATTTCTATGCACAATATTTGCAATTAGATTTTTATTTTTATAGAATAGCTGGCAAACGAGTAGACGTATCGCCTGATAGTAAGCGATTACCGCCGCCCATGGACACCCGCAACACCAGTGGTGTCACAAGTGTGTTGCCGGCCTTTGGAGGTTGGGAAGGGGTTAGGTATGGGCCTCCGGTATCCTCACTCACTCGGTGAAACATAGCGCAGACGCTGTTTCACACCAGTTCTCTGTGAGGCCGTGGTATCACTCCTGTCGAGCCGACCCATTCATGCCGAAGCGTGGCTCTCCCACAAAAGATAGTAAATAACTAAAAAACCAAAAAAAGAATTGATGTAAGATTTGTCATATCCTGAGCAAGATCGTGCCTATTTCCGACCTTTCTGTTATTGCTTGTTAAGCAGAAAAACCGGTTATGGAAGCCTTCGAAATTCAGGATGGCAATTTATTAAAGGAAGGTATGTAACCTACGGATAATGCTGATTCAAGAAAAGTAAAACAAAAGATTTGTTACCTCTGCTGACTTAGGAATGGCACAATATTATTATTAACTTGGTTCAGATATCTTGTAAGAAAATTATCTATTCTACCTGTCGTCTGCATCATGACTGTGCCATGGTTTGATGTCACAGACATGACATAACGAGAATTTAGTAATTTCACTATGATTTGAACATTGCCAAAACTGTTTGAACGCGTAGGTTAAAGTTATCTCTTGGCTATAATTATACAGAGATAGCTGGTTTCCGCATTATTTCTCGTAATCAACTCAGACATCAATTACACCTCTGTCCTTCGCCCACAAGTTTTTAGAATGTTGCGTTTTATTTGATTCGTATAAGTCTATGAAAAGTCAAATATTTTACACATCTGCATGATGTTTTGCTTATTCAACTAAAACGTAAAACTTCCCAGCTTCAAATGCAACTGTCTAAATATAGTAACATAATTATTATTGATAGTAAATCATCGTATCTTTAATATTAATATTTTCATGTTTTTTTTAAAGCACACCGAAATTTGCGCAACTAACAAATAGAGTAAAGAGAACAATAAATATTTTTTCTAAACAAATCATCACAATTTGATGAAACACAATCTCAATACATAACATAAAACTAAAAACATTGCAACCACAGATCGGAATAAGAACAAGAGTTTGTTCAATTTTCCAATACATTAAAAAGCAGGGTTCGTAGCTTGAGATTAATTCGCAGTCCGCGTCAGGACGCCGGGTGATTGATATCTGGTGTCAACATGTTTAATACAGTTATGTAACGCGAACTAGTAATACCTATGTATTTTAAAAGTTTCGTACGTGGTTTAGAAATGAAAAATTAGATAGTAAATTTATCTTAACTCATCTGACGTTATATCTAATATATATATATTTCTCGTGTCACGTAATTGCACACGATGATCGCCTTGAAAAGAGGCGTAGACAAAGTTGCGTGGGTCAGCTATTAAACTTAAAAGTATATAGTCTCGATTATAGCCAGCATTGGACTTTATAAGACTGTTGATAATGGTACTCTCGATTGTTAGCACTAGTACAGCTTGTTAAAATTAATTATATAGACAATAATTTTGCATGCCTAAATGTCACAATGTTTTGAGACTAACACAGTACTAAAGACTGAAGCTATATTGTTGAGATCGTCAGAAAACCTGAAATTAAAAGTGCCTGGACATTCTATCAAATTTCTAAACCATTCCTTTTCTATCCAAGCGGTGCGACTGTGGAACGCCCTGCCGGTCGCAATCATACGTACACAATCACTGACCGTCTTTAAGCGACTGGTAAAGGAGCACTACTTGGGAGACATCAATATTCCATAATTAACTGTTACTCTTGTCAATTAGGTGACAGTATTAATTTCAGTGTGTATAACATTTACGACTTTCGCTTATTACATTTATTTTGTATGTATTTGTATCATCGTCCACACTGTGTGTAACTGGTACACTTTATAATATTGGTTATTTATGTATATTTATTTTCACTTCCCCAACTACTCTCGATTACACCAGACACTACTCTTTATATCCTGTATTTATTTTCATTCCACGGTTGCCTGGAAGAGATTGCATGTTAAGCGATAAGGCCACCATTTGTACTGACCTAACATTAAGTAATTTATTTAGTTATCTGGTGTACAATAAAGAGTTATTATTTTTATTATTATTATAAAGACCTTATTCATGTAACTACATACATTTGGTACGAATAAATCATTTGATTTGATTCAAATATCTCTTGTTGTTCCAGTATTTACTCAAAGATCCACTATTTACTAATAAACAGTGAGGTCAAAGTGAGTTTTGATTCAATTATGTAATAACATTAGTTTAATGAAACCCAATTTCCATATCAATACTTTCAACACTCAGATTTTCCCTAACTCGATTATGTAGATTTTTATTAACTTTTCAATATAATGCTAACTCATAACATTATTCAAATATTTTAAATTTCTACATCGAAATTTTTAGTACACAAAGTTTGAATTCTGTGGGAGAGTCACGCTTCGGCATGAATGGGCCGGCTCGACCGGAGTGATACCACGGCCTCAAAGAAAACTGGTTTAAAATAGCGCTCGCGCTGTGTTTTACCAAATGAGTGAGGTTATCGGAAGCCCCAATCCCGGGTAAAATCGAATAGTGAACATAATTTAATCTCTAAAAGGAAAGTACACTTTTTTTTTTGATGAAATGGCAATCAGCCGGATCACTCGGATCAGCTATTTCTGCCAATGTCAAGTATATATAGTCTTCAATTATCAAGTCTTCGAGTCTTCGAGTCGTCGTCGTGATGAAATTAATGATAAAAAATATATAAAATGTGGATGACATGAAATGGTCCCCGTCTTTCGAAAAAACAAAAAACGATCTCGAAAGTACACATAATCATCCTTAAAATAACTTCTTTTAGCGTCTACTCATTCTGTTGCCAGTTAAAAGTAAAAGCTTTACTAAAAATTTTTAAAACAAATAAGTCAGGTGATTATAATGATAAATTAAAGAGTATTTTATTTATTTCAATATTAATTTAAATAAGGATAAAGTTTATAAAAGTAATTTATACTCTTGATTGTCGGCACTTGATGGAACTTGTTGCATTACATTCTAGAATCAAATTCACTTAACCTTTGAGGATGCCATAAGGCGAAACCGGTCAGGTGTAAACCTAATTAAAATAGTGGAATATGTACAAGTGAGTTTGATTCTAGATGCTAAAATAGTATTTCAATATTTTCAGAACTGCATATTTGGCCTAGTGGTTAAGCGGTCACTCAACGGAGACATACTTAGCACGCTACCGCAGAAGCCTATCGCACACAACGTCGAAGAACATTACTAGCTATAACACCGTCCCCTTTCGCACAAAGAACACAATAACTGATTTGAATACACTCCGATTGAATACAAATCAATTCATAATGGATCCGCTAAGGGTAAATTCAACAGAAATTTTATGGAAATACAAATTCCTACGAATATTGTCTTTTTCTATGTGTACAGATTCTTAATACTGAACTCGAGTAGAATACAAAAAGATCAGACAATTTTTCAATGTCATTTTGTGTTATGTCCACCTGTCTGGAGCTGTGGGGAAAATATTTCAGATGTTGTTTTACCACTTATTATGGGAAAGTGAGCGTGGTAATTCACTATGAAGGGGAAACTTTAATGACACCTCTAGGGAATATATAAACTTGACCGTTTATTTTGATGTAGATTTGCTTGGTTTACTGTCGGTATTTCTTAGACTGTTACTTGACACCGACTCCAAAAATAACAATGATTTTAGACACAAGAATATGTATAGTCGTTCCAATACTTTATTTAACTTTTGACAGATCACGCACATAAAGTTTTGTAATAATTTTTGATACAATGTACTACAGATAATACTGTACTTTATGGGCGGGCTCCGCCTACTTAGGGATGTGTCATTCGTAATTAATGACCACAGACTATAAAAACGGTTTTGAAATAAATCGATTATCGATTATATTAATAAAACATACAATAAAATTATTGTGATTATATTTTATATCAAATCACGTAAAAAGCTTTATTATTTTGCATTAAAATGCCCTAAATGTCTCTGTTTCAATGCATAAATAATTTGCGTAATGAAAACAGTTCCATCGTACTCGTACCTAGTAATGGGATCGAATGTATTCGCCGCAAATTAATGAATCTAAAATAATTGTTTAGACTTACTATAGTTGGTTCAAATAAAAACTACCTGCGGTACCTACTTGTAATGAACAGGTACAAAATGTTGAAATTCGTAGTAATTTACGGATTAAAAATAAAACAACCAAAAGAGGTACTGTAATACTAATTTTAATTATAAAGAATCGTCTTCTTCGTATGACCAGGAATCATCATCACTTGAGTTCTCAGTAATATTGATTATCATTTCTTGGATAGATAAATTGTCGAATGCAACATCCCGATCCCAATCCGACATTATCACCTTCTTTGTTTTTTCTACAACATTCGCCCAGTTTTCTGGAGTTACTTTTTCACACGCATTTTTCAGTAAATTCAGCATTATTCTTGCGGTGAAAGGAGGAGTTGTATTGTTCCTCGCAGCATATCCTTTAACTTGTGCCCAGATCATTTCAATTGCATTATATTGGCAGTGATATGGGGGAATTCTGAGGACGGTATGCCCATGCTCTGCTGCCATTTCATCTATGACGTATCGTTTTGGCAGCTTCTTTGTTTTTAATATCTTTACTAACTCTACTTTTAGTAGGGACTCATTCACCTCTTCGCCATTGTCACGGAGCCAGTTTATAATTTCATGTTTTTTGTTGGCCTGTGTTGGTATTTTATTAATTTGACGAGAGTGATAAGGTGCATTATCAATAAATATTATTGATGGCTCTTCGAGTGATGTAAGCATTTCTCTGAACCACTTTTCATACACGTTCGAATTCATCTCCTCATGATAATCTCCTGTTTTCTGGGATTTAAAAGCTAATAGAGCGCCTGGCACAAATCCTTTTACTGTTCCTGCATGACAAATAATCAGTCGTTCGCCTTTTCCCATTGGTACTGTAGAAGTGGAGCCAACGGTGTTGTCAGTCCAAGTTTTTGACAGCGTATGATTCGCATTGAGCCAAGTTTCATCTGTGAAAACAACATTCGACCAATCTTCTATTTTTTTTGCTTGTCTTAAAAAATCGCATCCATACAAAGCAATATCATTGCGTTCCATTAAAATTTTTCGTTTGTCACATTTTTGGAATAACATTCCAATGTCTTTCAATACCTTTGTCAGAGAAGATTTTTGACCACGGAACAAACCACTATTTCGAAGAGATTGTGTTAGTTTTTTTAATGTTGGAATCTCTTTTCTTTGGTAATAGTCGTATATATATGACGACGAATAGCATCAGCGTCAAAATTGTCAACGGCTGTAACTTTACTAGGCGGACGTTTTTTCTTAGGTGTAGATAGCTTATTCTGTTCCATGCCACTGCTGCCGTAGCCTTCTTTTGTTATTTTTGCCACTGTTGGAGCACTAATACCTAATGCTGCTGCAACACGGTCTCAAACTTGAGTCACTGGTATAAGAGGCCCACCATTACGGCTTTCCTTTTCAAAGTATTCACGAAGTCGCAAGACAAACTCTCTTGTTTGTCCTTTGAGTACTTTCTTTTTTGGCATTTTGACAGTAACGAAGGCAGGAACGATACGCTCAACTCAACCAAACGTGAGAATTCACAAATAAATCAATACGGAGGAATATAAATACTCAACTATATTGAAGGTTACTCATTGAAATACTGTAGATTATTTTAAAATAGACATAGAGAGATTTAATAAAGATCATCAATAGTTTAACAAATACAATATTAACCACTGAATTACAACACAATACAATAATACATTTTGAAAATTCAGTTCCTTTTATATATTTTTTCATGACATAGAATCGTCATATTTGAACAACATTCTTTTAATCCATTTCTTCTTTATTTTGACAAAGGAGGTCGCACATTGAAACACATAGAAATATGAAGTACAAAATTATCTATAAAATAATGAGTTTGTTAAATCGATTAAAACTTCTTAATGCATAAAATCGATCGATGAAAGAAATCGAATAGGTAACGGGTCAGGGTATCACTATTTGATTAAGTATTAGAGCTGTCAAAAGTTAAATAAACTATTGGAACGACTATAATCATTTGTTTAAGTTTTTACTGCATTTTTTGTTCTGGAATATTTGGCTTGAAGTCGGGTTCTTTTTGTTAAAATTTTGTTTATTTCTCGATCTTTAGTGATTATACAGCTCGATAAATTGGGCTGTATGAGTACGAGTAGTTCTGCTAATTCGCTGTTCATATGTACTACCGTTCAAACAACACAAAAGAATAAAGGTATCAATATAAACTAAGGAATTTAAGTCAATGGCTAGCTAACTAAAACAACACATACATTTACAGGCTCAATGATGAAAACTGCACCACGAAGAGTCGGCTAATAGTGGTTTTATATTTTGTATATATATATACATATTATTATTATATAGGGGGCAAACGAGCAGACGTATCGTCTGATGGTAAGCGATTACCGCCGCCCATGGACACCCGCAACACCAGAGGCGTTACAAGTACGTTGCCGGCCTTTTAGGAAGGAGTACTATTGTACGGTCTTTACTTGAAGGTTTGAAGGACGTATTGGTCCGGGAACACCGCAGGAAGAAAGAAGGAAGGCATGTTTTTCTTTCTTTAGATACTGTGGCGACATCCACATCCATATAACACCACAGTAAAAACTACTACAGCGCCACCTACCGAAGATACACTGAACTACGAAGTAACGCACTACACGGAGTAACTACAAATCCTGAATCGCGCAATAAATAGTTCTCGCACCGATTATCATATATACAACATCCCAACATAAACTGTTGGATAGTAGCCCGCCAGGCATGATCACCTCGCCTGGCCGGAGGATCCTCTCTTTGTGTCGGAGGGGCTTTACATACGTTCCCCCACACATACAAGGTTTAAAAGGAAAAATTATTGTGAAGAGTGCAAAAATAGGCTTTCTACAAAATGAACTTTTTGAATATATAACTTGAATTTTATGTGGTATGTTGGAATTCTGATGAACAATAATTGTTAAATCAAGTACTTCGTTGAGTTTTACAGTTACAAAATCATTTGTTTCAGCGAAAATCTCTGTCGGACTGTCACCAAATGGGAGAGATTTGATTATATAGAGTTGTTTTTACATTTTTGACACACTGTTAATAAGTATTAAATGATCACTAAGTCACTGTCTTATATAGAGCAGATTGGACACATCTGCGTACCCCTTTAGAGGCTATAGGCGTGATGTTGTGTAATTGTGTAAACAATAGATATATATTAAATGTAATTGCAGCAACCATGAAAGATTTGCAGTAATTTATTAAAGAGTTCCATTGTATGTCTCCGAAGCACTTCATCAGAACATCAGCAAAAAAGAAAGGGAACACATCGAAATACTATGATGCTCTGCCAAATAAATCATTGTTTACAGTTTCTTTTGCTTTTTATACACTGACAAACTTAAAACATCGTGAAATGGCTTTAACTATAGATCTCATTTAAATAGTACCACACGACAAACACCAGCTTTTGAATACAAAAAGAATCACCAAAATGAGTACACCCAGTACAAAATGTTAAGAGGTAACACCCAAAAAAATACAGTCGAATTGAGAACCTCTCTCTTTTCAAAAGTCGGTCAAAAGGAGAAGAAGGATCTTTGACTAATCTAATTCTAAGATCTCATATGTGGTCGCATTAATTACCCATAATACGTACGTAAAATTACAAGCAACCTTAAACATATTTGTAACCCACATATTTTTTAAGTCAGTGTTCCGAATATCTATCTATTTTTATACGCTACTTATCTACTTACGATCACGCTTCAAACCTTAAGCATTATTGATCGTGTCTCACAAATAGTAGCCGCCATTTTTATTATTCCAAGCTCACGTTTCAAAGACGAACCAAATCTTTTTCTCCTGGTGTTTTCCGGCGCCCTAAGTACTGGTTTTACTGTCAGGCACATCGTATTCGTCCGACCTTTCTTTTTATTCAGTTTCGGTCTTGTCCCATTCCGTTTTATGTGGTTCCTATGCGGAACTACAAAATTTTGAGTATCCCCTCTCAGCTGGGTCGAGTGGAGCGAGTGTTAAAGTTTTACGGCCCATTTTAACTATACGGGTGGATAGATTGACAAATTGTTCCTGCTAGTCTTTTGTCAAGCGAAAAATTGTAAACGAAATGAAATAGCGAGTCTGATCTTTAATCTTTACAACCGGTGGTATTTCATTTAAGTTTGCGCCCTTGAGATTTAAGATTGCGATTGTTATTTCCAGTCACTGTGATTTTTACGATTTAAGTAGAGCCGAGATAGCTAATAACTCAAGTTTTGTGTTTTCTCAAAATTGTTTATAAAGATTGAATTGTTTCTAATAATAAAGACATTACAGAACAGAGCTATTAAGAACTAAAATACAAGATTTTACTTTAATTGCGTATAAGAAGTAGAAAACTTAGTGAAAACTAAATAAAATCAAAAGCAATATTAACCCTTAACTATCCAGAATGCTTTTGTGACGTAACTGACCAGAAGTGTCCAACAGACTCATTTTATAAATGTAAGGTGTGATGAAAGAAAAGAAAGATATTTTGAATGAAAAAGACAGTATAATGTATTCAGTAATGTATATTTACACCTATTTACTTACAGATATTACAAATACCTTTTTTTCAGAATGTTCAGAGCAGACATTGCGAATGCATTTATCACAATACTGTTTAGAAGCCCTTGATAATTTCGAAGGGCAAATATAACAACGCTTCTTCCTTTTCGATGATTGAGTAGCTTCCTGATTTGACCCTGCCACGTCTTGCATGGCTGCTTACTTGCTGGTAACTTGTTAGTCCTTTCGTGCTTCGTCTCCGTATATGAGGTGTTAACTCGGATGCGATTTCACGTAAAAATAGTTTTCAAAGTGTATTTTTTTTACGTGAGTTCCAATCAGGATGTATATTTTTCCATATAATAAGCGATGCAATGCTAACAACATCTATAATATTTTGAAGAAATGCAATTGGCCACCTATTTGTTTTACGCCGAACTGTATACTCATGAACCATCTGGTCCAGCATATCGACACCTCCCTTGGTGGAGTTGTAGTACAAGTTTATTTCAGATTTGTTGTTTTTGTTCACATCTTCTTCCTTTCCATGATGCATCGTAGACAAAAAAATTACAGCACGATTCTTTTTTGGTACATAAGAGACCAATGTCATATTTTTATAAAATCCAAATACATAAGACTCAATATCGCTGGTTTTCTTGGGTTGAAAATTAGGAGGTATACACGTCTTGTTTTTTCTCAATGTTCCAACTATTGTAAGACAATTTTGTGCCAAAGATTTTGCGACATCAATACTAATGAAATAATTATCAAAAGTAACATTTCTGTTACTTCGGAAGTATGGTTCACATAACTGGTTGACTACATTGTACGCTAAATTTTCCGCCCTGTTTTGTCCTTCTTTTCCGAGATATGGTATACCAAATAGGGGGTAACTAGTTTTGCTGTCACAGATCCACCAAATTTTCATACCATACTTATCAGGTTTGCTGGGTAGGTACTGTTTGAATGATACGCGTCCTCGAAAAGCTACAAGCTGCTCGTCAATAGTGAGATTTTCTCCAGGCAAATAAAACTTTTTCAGGTTTTGATTTACGTATTCCCATAATTCTCTAATAGGTGCAAGTTTATCTTTTGACTTTCTCAGGAAGCTAGTATTTTTATCATCGAATCTTAAGAATCGTAATAAAGAAGCAAATCTATTTTTTCCCATTGTAGCTCGATATATTGGATTGCCAAAGATAGGGTCCCAGTATTCTCTAAAATCCACACCGCCCTGTTTATTGACGCCTATAGTCAATAAAAGACCTAGAAATGCTTGCATTTCGATTTTGTCTATTGATTTCAATCGATTTTGTAAAACTCTAAGCCCTTCAGTATTGGTATATTTTACTATTATTTCTAATACTTTATCGGCGAAAAAAAAGGTTGAAACTGTCTCTCGGATCTATTATAGCTTGCCCTGGAGGAAGAATCACCTTATGAATACCACCGCGAATTATGTTGTGTAGAGGCGTTCGGCTTTGCCTGTCAGGTTCTGATTTCCAAGTTGTTCCATCTTTTCCTTTATAATTGTCAATTGAGACGTATTCTTGTAATGGTACATCATCACTCTCACTCCATAATTGTTCATCATCGTTTTTCACTGATACGTGATACGATTACAAAGACTACGATTATAACACAAACAAAGGTCTAGCAGCCGCTATTGCCCTCCCGATACCATAAGATTATAAGTAAATGTAAATAAAAACAATTTACCTTCACACTCGAATCAAACAAAATGTTATTGTGTCTGTTGGACACTTCTGGATTGATGAAGTACTATTTTCGTTTATTAACCAAAAATAATAAATTATTCATGTTACAAATATTTTCATTGCACTTTTAGATTCGTAAAACATTGGCGATAAATTAGATAAAAGGCCGATTCATAAAAATAAATACTTTAGTTTTTATGAAAACATAAACGCAAAATTGTGTCCGCAAGACACTTGTGGGTTGTTAAGGGTTAATGACGTTATTTAAATGATAAACTAGGCCATAATTCCATAGTAATTTCATAAATTTTAAAGTAACTTTATCTGTCTATTAAGCTTTCACGTAGCCGAAAACTACACTGATTTTAATGAAATTTGACTTGAAGATATAAAATACGTATGTACTTTATTTCTTGAGGAAGGACGTAGGCTGCTCTTAATCGTGATAATCGACAAACATGAGTAGTTTTTAATAATTTAAAAAGAATTGAAAAAGTCTTTAAAGATACTACCGTGTCTCCTCCCTAGTAAATGATGCATTATATTCAGATTTCAAACAATCATTGTGATACGTAAACCCATGTCGTTAATGTCAATATTACTACGTATTACTTAGGTAGATAAGAAGTCATTTCTGCGTATAACATATGTTACGTATTTGGGAATAATGAGTTGCATTATTCCCAAATACATAACATTCTTTCTACAATGTGATTTTTTTTCACTTGTTCCACTATATAGTTGTGTGTGTGTGTTAGGAATTAAACTTACGAACTCTGTCTTAGTAGAAACTAGTAACCCGCACCGGCTTCACATGGGTTTCTTACGAACGAGTATGTTTGTTGCTGCTTGATTTTTTTATGTATATTTAAAAAAGTAATCATCAGGTAATCAACCGACCTGGTGACAGTTTCAACAAGAAAAATTTACAACCCTCGCACGCAAAAACTATAAGCAACCCAATGACGCAATGTCGGTATTATTGAATGTTTATGATAAAAATATATACATCTGAATGTGTCACAAAATCGAAGTGTATAAAACTTTTACGAACTTTTCACGACATCTAAATCCACTTGATTATCCATCTTTTCTTGGAACAACGCCAATCTTAATATCGAGATCTATACAAATTCTCTTATTTTATTTTACTTCGGACAACTCAGTAAGTTCATTAGTTATATTTTAGCTAGATTCATATGTCTAGTAGGTTTATAACCGAACCTTTACTATTCGACTTCTAGTTCAACCGGATTTACCTAAATATCAGTTTTTCCACGGAGGTCCCTCCACAACCCTGAGGGTAAACTGAAAACACGAAGGTTGAAACTAGCGTCAGTATATTTAAGGGGACTGACTTCCCAATAACGATTACCATACATGTTTATGACAACCGACATATTAACGTGCTCTCCGAGGCACGGGCGGGAAACACCGCCACCTTCCATACTCCGGGCTCCAACAGCAGTCCGACCCGGGAATTGAACCCGAGACCTCTTGATCGAAAGTCACTGCTCATATGCTAAGCACTAGACCAAAGAGGCAGTTTATAAATAAATAATAATAATCAATGGCTGTCCTGTTTAGGTAATAATTGTTATTTTAAGTTAAGGACGTTCACAAGCGCGCTACCTCTTTCTGAGTAACTATAAGAACTTTTTTAGTGAGATGGGAAACGCACTACTAGATTACACTACACATAATATTAACTGCCTCGGTAGCGCAGTGTTAGTGATTGCGACTGCTGTGCTTGAGGTCTCGGGTTCAAATCCTGGGTCGGACCAAGTGTTTAATTTATTGAATAGAGAGCAAACGAGCTGACGTATCGCTTGATGATAACCGAATACCGCCGCCCATGGACACCCATGGCAACACCAGAGGCGTCACAAGTGCGTTGCCGGTCTTTGGAGGAGGGGATGGGGATTGAGATGGAGGAGGGGATGGGGATGGGAATAGGTATGGGCCTCCGGTATCCTCACCCACTCGATGAAACACAGCGCAAGCGCTATTTCACACCGGTTTTCTGTGAGACCGTGGTGTCACTCTGGTCGAGCCGGCCCATTCATGCCGAAGCGTGGTTCTCCCACGGTAGAAAGGTAGGTTTGTGTGATCTACAAATATTTGTTTCGGAGTTTGGCTGTTTTCTATGTAAAATATGTATGTAATATGTATAATGGTAGCAATATGTTTTTTTATATCGCACCTAGTGCTAGTCACTTTTGACCTATTACCCTACAACTAAATTAGGGTCATAGGGAATATTGTTTTACGCTATTATAGTGTCATAAGTATATATGGAACGGTTTATCCTTCCTTCTAACCTATCGCCCTACTGGTAGTGTCATGGAGAATATTTTTCTATGTACCTACAGAATTATTCTGTACTTTACAACGTCAATAGAAGCAAACTGGTCGCAAATTAATCCTCTTACAATCTTTTAATCGTTATCCCAAAATATCTATACTGAATCGTCCAGTCATAAATCAATCAATCTTCGGTGGATGATATAAAACCATTCAGTATTGAAAAATTGGGGTCTAAAGGCAACACAGCACAAATGTTAGCCCCCGATCGTTTTTATTGGTAAGTCATTATGTGCACCGCCTGTTTCAATTTTTTTGTATTTACTGATATAAAAACACTTGCGATACAGGCAGTCTTAATTGGATAGTCTTTAATTTAGTATTTTCCATTACACTTGGATACTTTTACATTCATTTTTGGTGTAAGCACTTTGCTGGTTTGATGATCGAAAATTTCAATTTAAAATGAACCATGTAGGAGGTCAAACTAAGAAATGAAGATTAATAATAGATAATATAAATATTTTGGAAAAATAAGGGCTAGCAAGATTGTGATGATTTATACACATTCCCAGAATTTTTAAGGTAAATATGACGACTATCAATTATTTCTTTGCATTTCATCAACCCCATATCGTTTCTTATTCTGACGGGTCACTTAAAAGTGATACTCTATCATCAGGTGACAGGTCTGTTCGTCGGTTTAAACAATTAGTTTTGAACCATATTTGTTAGATTTGTGGTGACTTCCACATACAACATAACCTACTACAGCGCCATCTCCCGAAGATACACTGAACTACGAAGTAACGCACTGTACCTACAAACTGCACTACACGGAGTAACTACAAATCCTGAATCGCGCAATAAATAGTTCTCGCGCCGATTAGCATATATACAACATCCCAACATCAACTGTTGGGCAGTAGCCCGCCAGGCATGATCACCTCGCCTGGTCGGAGGATCCTCCCTTTGTGTTGGGTGGAACATTATACCCGTTCCCCCACAGATTCAACGATGCAGAAGGAGGCTCAATGATGCAGAAGCATCACTATGGTGTGGGTCACCATGCTGCATTGTTGTATGTCTGCAGTTCCAATGAGTATGGTGACCACTGTTTTTGGATTCTGCTTACGCTTTCCAACAGACAGAGTAGAGTCACTCTGGCAGGCCCATACATTAAAAAAATAAGATTTTCGTGTCACGTTGTTGCTCAGGATGAACTCCAAAACTATCTAATCAATTTTCATGTTTTTTTTATTGGGAATTTGCTGGCATTTCTTAATAGATTAGTTAAAATCACGCCTAGACCAATAGGAACCGATCATGATTAAAAAGAGACGCATTCGAAGATGCGTCGGTCAGCTAGTAATCATGTAGGTTAGAGTTCCAGTGATACAGAATCTTATATAAGCACTATTAACATTTCTCTGTATTCAAATCATTATCAAGATGTTTTGTTTCTTCAAAGATTAGATGTATGAAGTAAAACAAATAAGTAATTACTCACATGAAGATAAGTGAACTATGAGAGATTTCATAATAAGTTTCTTTATCTTATTAACAGTTGAGTTATTTTGAAATAGCACATTTCCAATAAATTTATAATTTTTGTACGTATGTATAATTCTACTAATATTATAAACACGAGAGTTTGTAAGTATAGATTGATGATTGTTAGTTACTCTTTCACGCAAAAACTACTGAATGGATTTTGATTAAACTTTGTAATAATATAACTTATACATCAGAATAACACATAGGCTACAATTTATAAAGATACTAGCTTCGCCTCGCAGCGTTGCCCGCGGTTATTGACATACCGCGGGTAGCACCGCGAGGTTTAGCTAGTGATACATGTTTTAGGTCGATACGTTTCCTTCTGTAAGCATACAAAATTGCATTCACATTTTGTATTTGCTCTAAGAAAAGAACATTTTTTATCATTTTCTAGTCCAATGATCGTCGTTGCAGCCATTTCACGAGTGATACCAATTGAAGGTGGACAAAAACTGGGTATATAATACGTATTTGGCTCCAAGGATTTCGGTGTTACTAAATATATATAAGTACGCGCGCTTCCGAATTGAAAGGCTCGGGTCGTCACGTACAGATTGATTAACACTCTCCACGTTTTCTACCGTTCTTGATGACCTAGGTCGCCCGGATTTTGATTTATCCAGCGTTGATCCAGTCTCTTCAAACTTTTTAACCCAATGTCGAATGAGAGGAAGGCTTGGCGCATCATTTAAGTGGCGAAAACCTCGAATACTGCAGAATTTTCTACGCGCGACAGTTGTCGAATCACCGTTCTTGTAAAACTCTCGCACGCACCACGCGCGGTCTGCTCACGAGAAACGCTCCATAGCGACTGAATCCCCAAGAGCCAAGCTACCAATTGACATAACCCCCGCACCCCTCAAGTACGCAGCGTTCACGCAGTAAGCTAAACAAATATAAAATTTCTTTTGAGACACCCTGTATAACGATACATTATACATTTTTTTATCGTGGAAGTAGATGTTAGTTATGAAAATTAATTAGTAGATGTTTCTTTAAACAACAATATTCATAAAAATTACGTGTACAATATTTGCTCAGAAAAGATAAAAATTACGAGTGAGATAATGTATAGCCATAATTTAAATAAAACCAAACTAGATTTTGCTTTCTTAGTCAGTATACTTTTATCAAGATGGCTACGGAGAGTAACACAGACAGCAAGCAATTTCGTTCTGCAGATCAAGAAGTTACTTACGATGATTTACTTTCATCAGTTGGCCAATTAGGGAGTTACCAATGGAGATTATTTTTTTCTGTGTGCCCTTTCTTCGCTTTTGGAGTATTCGCATACTTCTCACAGATGTTCATAACAGAAGTATCACCAAATCACTGGTGCAGAATACCGGAGTTGGAAAACATGTCTGCCATCGAACGCAGAGATCTTGGTGTCCCTAAAGACAATACCTCGAGATTTGGATATTCACAGTGTACAATGTACGATGTCAATTGGACTGCAGTGTTAAAAATAAAACAGAAGCCTCATGAAACTTGGAAAACAGTACCATGTCAATATGGATGGGAATTCAATAAGTCTGAAATACCGTATCCAACTATAGGAAGTGATTTAGAATGGGTGTGTGAAAAGGACAGTTATCAAGCGACGGCTCAAGCCATATTTTTCATAGGTTGTATAGCAGGAGGACTTATATTTGGTTGGATAGCTGATCGTTTTGGGAGGTTACCAGCTATTATAGGCAGTTGCCTTGCTGGTTGCGTCGGTGGTTTTGCAAGTACGTTTACCAAAAATCTTGGTGAATTTGCCGCTGCAAGATTTGTAATGGGAATGGCATATGATTCTTGCTTACATATTTCATACCTCCTTCTTCTAGAATTTATCGGCCCAAAGTATAGAACATTGCTAGCAAATTTGACATTTGCTTTATTCTTTTCTTTATTTATGACTATACTTCCGTGGATTGCGCTCGCTTGTGATAACTGGAAATCGTTTTCTTTAGCCACTAGTTTACCATTGGCTCTGTCCTTACTTGCAAAAATTTTTTTGCCTGAAAGTCCAATGTGGTTAATATCAAAAGGACGAGTTGACGAAGCTATTGAAAAAGTAATAATTATAAGTAAAATTAATAAAAAAGAAGTACCTACGGAGATGATAAATCAATTTAGGTTGCAAGTAACCAGTACCCAAGAGAATTTACACAATCAAAGTTGTTGGGAGATTTTCAAGAGACCACTAGTAAAGAAAATGTATGTGCTTACCGGTTTGGAGTATATGTGCACAGCTTTATTATACGATGGCCTTGTTAGAAGTATAGGACAATTGGATTTTAATTTTTTCGTATCGTTTTCATTGATATCCTTCACAGAATTTCCTTCTGTTCTTATAGTCGCATTTGTTATGGACTACATAGGCAGAAGATGGATGTGTATAGTGGTAATGGCTATTAGCACTATATTCTGTTTACTGGTGCCCTATGTCAGTGGAGTACTGAGCCTTGTTTTCGCGGTCATAGCAAGATTTGCAGTGAACATGGGATTTAGTGTCGCTATGCAGTGGGCACCGGAAGTTCTACCAACTTCGGTAAGAGGATCAGGAGTTTCTGTAATACATATTTTTGCATTTGTTTCGACATTTTTGTCTCCTTATATAGTGTACCTGAAGGTTTATTACCACTGGCTTCCATTTGTAGTAATGAGTGGTATTTCTGGATTAGCAACATTAATTCCCTTCTTTTTACCAGAAACGGCTATGAAAGCTATGCCAAACACGTTTGAAGAATCAGAAGAGCTTACGAAAAATCAACAGCTATGGAAGTTACCATATTTAGAATAAAAAAAACAAATACAGCACGAATGAAGACTTTTCATGAAAATAAGAATCACATACTCATAAAGATAAACTTATTATGAATGCAATGCAGTCATGTTTTACGTGTACATATTTTACGTTAAGATGTAGGTAAATAAATATGTATTTCACTATAATTTGTGTGTTTATCTTATATTTTTATTTCTTTTTTTGTATATTAAATATAGAAATAGGTATAATATAAAAAGAGTTTCCAACGTCTATAGAGTGTATGTATCTATCTAACATTGTGACCCAAGGAACGTTTGGGAAAATTCTTATTCTCAAAATAGTTTACAACAATAAATACCATATCCATATTTATAGCCGCAGAAAATAATGTAGTGGGTGTGAACTTATCTACATAGTTTCAAATACGTAGGACATTTTGTTTTAACGTAGGATTTCCCGGGCAATTTCGTAATTATATTCATATGAAGTATGACTGAAAGAATTCACTGAAAGAATCGCCTAGCATGATACACAAAGTATGAAAAACTATAAAAATATTTGGGTGAGATTTTTTCAAAACACAGTATGGAGTCCATCATTAACCATGTTGGTCGATCAGCTGGTGATCTTCTGGCATACCTGACACATCGCTGAGCACAGGCGATTGAGACTAAGGGGGAAGCCTTGGCAGTTAGTTTTGGACATGGCGATGGCCTTGGATCGGGTCTGGCACTAAGCGCTTCTTTCGAAACTCCCTTCCTATGGGCTTCCCGAGAAACTTTGCGATTGGGTCACTAGCTTTTAGCAGATAGAAGCACAAATGTCGTAATCGACGGTGAGTGCTCTGACTTCTTATCTGTGAATGCCGGTGTCCTACAAGGCTGTGTGCCTTTTCCTACTTTGTTCCTCCTCCATATCTATGACATGTTGCAAATTAGCGGCATTCATTGATGTCCACTACATTTATTCATTTTTTGTTTTCTTGCAATATATATACTGTAACGGATGTGACGTCAGCCTGCACGCCGCCATAGCCAAATAGCAATGTTGACACTTAATCCCCCCCCCCCAACTGCCAAGTCAATGCCGAGCCATTATTGTGATCTTTGTTCGTGTGATTGAAATACAAAAACGGAACTTTGCCCGACTTTTACTCCGCCTGTTTCAATATACATATGATAATACATTTTACGGGTTATGAGAAAAATAGAATACACAAACTTTCACTTTTGCAATAATATTTACGTTTTTGTAATACATGTTAAGATGGTTTATAAATTTTACCTTAACAGATCTACTCCCTACTGCCGTAATACTAAATCATATTTAAAAATCACTTTCCAGTTGATTTAAAATCCCACACAAGTTAAGTTGCAAATAGCAAGCGAGGAAACTAACGGAATAAAAATGAATAATGTCCTTTGAACTAATGCGTTGCGCATTAAGTATTCGGTTCGCAATCGAGCACAGACGTGCAAGATGAAACTGCAAACTGCTAGCAAGCAAAACTTAAACCATTTACCGTCGCACGTTAAGGGAAAACACCGTGAGACATCTGTATAGAAAATATTGCTGGGGTATCATTAGAAATTTAATATACTGCAAAACATAATAGAGATAATACAACAATATCGAGTAAGATTTCACTAGTTTGAATAGAATATCTATACTAATATTATAAAGAGGAAAGATTTGTATGTAAGTATGTTTGTATGTAAGTATGTTTGTAACGAATTGGCTCAAAAAGTACTGGACGGATTTTAAAAATTCTTTCACCATTTGAATGCTACATTATCACTGATTAATATAGGCTATTTTAATTGTAAGAAAAAAAATAAAATAAAATATATATACTAATATGTAAACTAATAACTGCATGGTAACACCGCGAGGTTCAGCTTCTTCAACATAATTTGTTTGGCGAAAATATGTAATCTTTACTAACACGGTGTCTACGTCAGCGACACATATAACGCTTCACGATACGATGCTAAATGACAATTTTGCTTGAAAATTTTTACTTAGTCTGTATTTTTTAAATAAAAAAACACAAGGAAAACGAACATGATATTTTGGTCAAAGAAACATATTTAAGGAATTCTATCAGTTATATCAATATTAAGAAATGATTCTAAAATGTTCAAACGATATTGTAGTATTGTATTACCTATCTTTTACTTTATATATATATATATATATATATATATATATATATATATATATATATATATATATATAAATCTGAATATTAATTGTTACTTTCGTAGAATTGTACAAGGGATTGAAAAGCAGGAAATAAAAAGGCTTATTTATTTATTTATTATTATTTATATATTCCGGACATTTAACACACAACTCCATCTTTTACTTTAGATTTCGTTGTTGCTGTTATAAAGTCCGAATTTCAATTTATAACGATATTTTTTTTAAAATAGCGATGACTTCGACGATCAATTTTTCTGAATCATCTATGGTGTTGGCTGGTCGCCCACAAAACAAATACCAGATACATCTGTCACGTAGGACATTAGTAGGGTATACCGTTGTGTTGATCGCATCTGTTGCGCTCTAAGTGTCGCTTCCCGTCATATTCCTCGGTCACTACACCCCATAAGCAAGAAAAGAACTAAAAATTATTATACGAAGATTGGAATTATCAAATTTAACAGCGTCAATAGAGTATATTTAAAAATTATTTCAGTCGCTTTTTTGCCACTGAGTAAGAATTTCAAGCCACGACATATTTTATGCATTTATTATAAAATTTAAAATTACAAATAAGTTCAGATTTTTATTGGAATATATTTTATGAAATTGCCATAAAATAGAACTAAGACGACATTTATTACGATTCAAAATCTACTCCATAGTTACAACTAAAGTATAATATGAATAACATGAGCTGCGCATTTTGTTTGACAAATTTTTCATTAAATACAATAACAAACGAAGGACTGCAGGACGAAGGAAGCATTAATCAGTCAAGTTTCAAAATTCTTTTGTTTTTTATATTTCTTGGTAACAGACTGTCTGACCACGGTCGGTAGACACTGGCCAAATCGTCAGATATATGTTAGAGCGTTATTTTAATTATAATAATTGTATATTACAAAACACGATAGTTTTAAAGGTTATGTTCTTTGTAGGCATGTTGTTGAAAAATGTGACACAGGTTACATTTACTTTTTTTTCTTGTTAAACGAAAAACCCTGACAGAAATGCCACTACTATTACTACTACTTTTGCTATCGATATCGAACATTTCGTAGAAAAGGCGGAAGTTGTGGTGGCAAGTAATTCAAAGAATCCCACAACACTTGACCGACTTGAGGATGTTCAAGGTAGTTTGAAGGTTTGTATTTCATAATCTTCATTTGTTGCGCTTCTTTATAAATTGCAGAATTATTTAACAATTCAATAGACTCATGGGTGTATCTGTTGTTATGATAAGAACAAACAGAATCAAATACGTAACAACAGTGTTCTGTGGATTTATAATGATACTTCGATGAAGGTTTTATAGATTCTTCATCGGCTCTAGCATCTCCGGGATTCCAACACATAGGTTGAGATACTGGGTGTGTATTTTTTCCATTGGTATTGTTCATCCAAAATAAAGTCTCAAACGGTATCTCTTCACAAATACATTTAGATATGTCACAATCACCAGAAACTGGTTTTCCACTACAAGTAGTCGAGACCTGTTTATTGATAAATTCCTCTATGTTAAAAGATCTGGTATCAACTGCATTCGATCGTGTCCTGTTCATATTTAAATTACTAGACATTGTTGTCACAGCTTCAGCATCGACAACGACATAGACATTTCCTGATGAGGTTATTTTTAATGAGCCGTATTGTCCTTTTTCTTCTTGATAACGATTGAAGCTTAACTGAATTTCACCAGAATCCGTTCTGATTATAGGCACAAGTCCGTTAGGGTTAGAAACTAAAAAAGTTCTTAAATTCTTAAGAAACGTTTTCTTTGACTCTTTGTTAAGAATAACAGCATAATGGCCAGAATCAGTTTTTTGAAGGATAGCCGAAGGATCTGAAGCAAAACCTTTGTTGATTTGTAGTTTTATTTTTACACTTTCATATAACTGTGTGTCGCTACAAGATTTCTGGCCAACGAACGTGCCGTTCTTTAAATTTTCACTTTTATTTTCTGTGTTTGTTGAAGTTGGATAGAATTTATCCAGTAAATCCCTTAACACTTGGGCTGAGGATACTGGACTTCTTTTAGTCTTTATAATACCAATGCATTCTGATATAGGTCCTTTAACCACTATTTTGATATTATCTGATTTAGATTTAACTAACAAAGCATTAAGATTCTTAATAGGAACATGATTATCAGTGTTTAAGTCTATGACATATGCAGAAGGCGATTTTTGTAAAAGAACATAGCGTTCCTGTTCATTAGGGAAATCATTTCGCACTGTCATCTTATAACGACTTTCAAACTCTTTATCTAATACAATGTTAAAATTATTCGAGTGGGTCAACTTTAGTACTGCGGGTAGTTCAACATGACTATTGTCGTGATTACGTACTTTTAATTTAAATAATTTTACTTTAGGTTGACTTATATCCTTTTTAGATTGACTTTTTGTTTGTGGTGTCGTTGGAAGGAGCATTACATTGCCAGATATACTTTTTTTCAATACAGCATTAAAAGTTTCCGTAGATTGATCTAGATTAATTATATACGTATTAGACATCGTCTTTGATAAACTGACTGGATATTCAATTCCATCAAGACGAATATGCCCGAGAGATGCTAGTTGCACTAGACCAGCGCCGATGGTACCCGACGATGACCTAGTAATAATCGTTTCAAATTTTTTGAAGAATTTATTGTTCATTTTAATCTGAACTGTAATTTTGATATTGCCTTGCTCATATAGGTGTTGCAGCTCAAATGAATAATCCCGTAATTTTTTTGTACACGTGGGCTCACATAGATTTGATGTTTCATTTATTTTGTTTGCAGTAATTCTTTCAACTTTATTAGGTGTATCATAACCATTATATAGTAAGTCGATTATTTCAGTTTCATCAGTTTTTATGAGAGAGTTATTACAATTTTGGCACGATGAATCAGTCGAAATTATACACCCACAATTTTTTTTAAATATGTCTTTAAAATCACTACATTTTGTCTGATCGTTAAATACATCCCAACTCTCTTTAAAGAAAAACTCTTTATTTTCCTCCTCTTGTATTGTAAAATCCTCTCCTACCTTCTTATCTTCTTTATTCAAATTTAGTAAGTTTGAATATGCTCCAATTTTATAATTGCCAGAGTTTTCAAAAATGTCAATAATGTTTTTATGTATTTCTAAAAACTTTGTCCCTGATTGTGTTGTTCTTAATGCAACTTTCTGAGTATTAGATTCAAAATTATTTTTGCCATCAAAATGTACTATTAAACATCCAGAATCAGATTTTTTAAATGATAAATATAAAATAAGGTCTTCATTTGCAATTTTTTGTAATGATTCAATCACCTGTTCATCTAGTTCCATGGTGAATGTTCCTGATTCAGTTTTCGTTAATACGGTAGATTGTTTAGTGAATTCACCACTATTATTTTCAATATCTATTTTAAACATTTTGGATTCAATATCTTGTGTATTGGTAAAATTTGAAGACGATTCAAGATTATTAATTTGGCATGCTATAGTATTTACGGATTGTCTATTACGATGTATTACTGCTGCATTGGCTTGAGTATTTAATTCATCTTTTGCATATGGTAATTCAAAGCGAACGTCTTTATGAGAATCCTTCCATCTTTGAACACATGTATATTTATCACAATAATCCACTAAATTTGCTTTCACATGTTTTGTATCTGTAATTAATTGAAATATAATTTTTAGTACTCGTGTAATACTATTTTAGTATACCATAAAGCATAAAATATCTCAAATGTGATTTGTATGATTTAATAGACATCCAAAATTTTATATAGACTAAAAATAAAAGTTGATTGACAGCATGAAGTATGTAATATGATTATAACTAGAATTGTTGTCATATTTGTAATTAAAGTTTGAAATACTGAATATTACGGATCTTATGTAAACTAATTTCAGTTTTATGGCATACTAAAAATAATTTTGTTAATAAAATACTTATTACTGCCTATTTACTTAATTACGTGGGAGTACAAAACATATGAAAACAATTAGTACTAAGTAAAAAAATATGTTTTTCAGATATAAATCCCTACAAGTAAAATCATGTTGTTTTGCCTCACTCTTATTTAAAAATAAAGATTCGAAAACAATACAATCAATTATAATATTTTATGAAATCAAGACAATTTATGGAAACGTCCTAGGCTTTTGTGTAATGCATCCATGTTTTTAAATTTGAAGACTTTCTCTATTGTATATACATTCTGATTATCTGATTGCATTTGTTTTATAATAACCCATTCAACACGTACCTTCTGATATGACAATGGCATTTTCCATGAGTTTATTTACTGCCTTGCAAACTTTTGATTCAATATCTCTTGTTTCGGGTAATATGATATCCTGATTCTTTATTTTAACAGACGAGTTAACATTTGATCTTTTAACTTTTCCACCATTTGATATGGCGTCAAAATTTTCAAAGCCTTCACTTATTTCATCGTCTTGGTGTTTTGTAAATTGAGGATATAGGATTACCTGGATATTATCATTATGACTTCTTGTCGTACTTTTACATGAAATATTACCTGTATTTATATCATTGTTGATATTTGAGTTATTATTCCTTTTTATGTTTTCAGACTCATTGTAATATCTCTTTTGACATACTTTACAGTAAAATATGACTGAATCGTACACAGATGAACAAGAACGAGATAGCGAAATTGTAATTGTCGAAGTATTCATTGTAAACACATATGACATAAATGGTAAATTAGAACAATCGTATACGGTGCTTTTTCTTGGAATCATCAATTCGTCTGAATATTTTTCACCCGTGCAGTTTACCTAAGATGAAATTAAGAACAAAATCAGAAGTCAGTCTGATTGAATATAGTTTTCTAATGATATCCAGAAATAAAATCACAGTGCATACTTTAGGAAATTCACTTTTTAATTTAATAATTACAAGTATTATTTGAAACCAAAGATACAAGCCATGTAATACAGTAACAGTGATATCAATAGAATTTATTCCCTCTAGACGTCTAACTCGTCATAGTTTCGTCGCCTATGACTGCATAACTTACTTTTGCTATCGGTGGGACTTCGTAGTATCTTCCCATAACTTCAGCAATATTTTTTTCTCGATGTTGTCTCCTACGATCTAAAATAATTAGAGTTCAAAGATCATCTTGGATCACTCATTCCAATTTATTGTACTCCCACGTAAATTTAATTTACTGCCGTTATTTCACTTACCTCGATGACAATGGCATGATTTCAACGGAGTTGTCCTACATGTGCACGTAGACTGAAAATAAATAATTTATATAGTGATAACTTGAAAAAATTAAAGAAGACTAGAAAAAAATGTTAACCCACTCAATCTTGTTTATGATAGATAAGTCGGTTACTTGTTTTGTAGTTAAATAAAAGTGATAAGAGTATAAAGAAATGGTGAAGAAAGAAGCTTCTCAACGAAAATTTGCCTAACATGAAAGCAAATGAAATATTTTAACTTGATAAAAATACACAATAAAAACGTATGCTATGCACCTAATCAGTTCAACCTTAGAGACTAGACTTAGTTCGAGAGAAAACTTAAATACTTCATGAAAATGAACTAAAAATAAAGCACGACATTAAGACGGTAACCAATTTTCAGTTACCTTCCGTGACTCTGTTTTTGCCATCGATTCGTTGCCCAGCACACATTGTGCCATAGCTGCCCTTGTAATTTTATTGTAAGGGCAACTGGATCCTGAACATGGGTCTGGCCTCCACGTACATATCTCGTTCCCGATGTCACGTTTAGGACGTGATGAACCAAACCATCCACTTGCACCTTGCATACCACAATCAGGACCGCAAACTTTCTTTTCTTTAAAAGGGCACATCTTTTGTTCTCCCTACAATATATAAGGTATATAAAAATACTGGTTATTTACTGTACTTAGCCTAATCTATTCATTCTTTGAAACACTCTACAAATATTAGCCTGTACTGATTCGTTTTGCAATGTCGATGGTTTCTGTTGAATGGCATGTACCTTAGTTAGACACCGCTTTGTCTCGATGTCACTTTGATTTAAACATGTGAAACAAGCTAAGGAATTAAAGCATACCACTGATTAAAATTTTAAAAGGCATATTTGTGATTGAGTACGACATTTAAATTTGTCACCAAAAAATCTTTTCACTCGTTTTTTCAGATGTAAATCAATCATCGGGAACAGCTTTTTGTCTTCTTCTGAACGCAGAAAAGATAACAATAATAAAATATCGTTAAATAGAGTATCTACTGAATTATAGGTACACCTTCAATTAAGACCTTGATAAATCGTAAATAACATTTGTATGTAGGTACAGTACACATTTATGTATAGGTACAGTAGTCTGCATTTGTTCAACTTGTACTTACCATATCTTCCTTATCCTGAGGACACGGTCTAGGGTCATCTGGATGTGGAGGTGCCTTCTTCGTGCATATGCAATTTTTAGGACCCTTTGGACAATTACACTCACTGGAAGGGCCCCAGCGTTTACAAGGATCCTAAAAATAGATACACTTTGTATAAATTGAGTTTAGTTCTAATACTATCACTAGATGGCGTTGTATTAATGACGACTCAAATTGAAACTCGGTGTTGAGTTTCACAGTAGATAAATAAACTAGCAATGTAGTATTTGTCCCATTGATCTCAAGTTAAGAGGTCACTTGATCAAAATACAATGCCGGCTATCTATCAGGTATTTAATTGAGTTCCCTAAAAGGAAATTCACGCTTGGACCTCCAAGCGTTTATGTAATTGAATTTTTGTTCACACTAATATTGTGGTACTTTTGTCACCCTTACCATGTTATTTGTATATGTATATAGATGTAATATATGTGTGTATCGATACCGGCAAAGAAATACATAAAGAAAATCGAGTATGGTGTGTTTGAAGGTAGAAAAACATTATTACCTTTTTAGGTGGTATTCCCTTGTCTGCTTGGGTTGGCTTAACCACTTTAACAGACTTGAGACACGTCATCAGTTGCTTATAAGTCTCGGAGTCCATCTGAAATTGGTATTTCAAAAATAAAATAACAGTTGTAGCTATAAAAAGACCTGTGCATTGCACCAGTGTTAAACAGAATGCTTATTAAGCAATTTTGAGCAACCCGAAATTTTCGAATAAAAAAATCTGTGGTTTTGAAATAGAAATGATTGAAACACCGGTAAAATTTACTTACATAATTACCTTTTATCTTAAAAGGAAACAAAGAGATAAAAGAAAGAATTAAAAAGTATTCTTTTAAATTATGTTTATTTAGAAAAATTAAAGTATTTGGCAAATCGAATAAATTAAATTATGAAAACTTACCTCGCAACGTGTCTTTACTGCTCCGCCGACTATTGTCAAATTCAAATTTTTCTTTACTGTCGATAGTATAAATTCTTGCAATATTCTTCTAGTTTCAGGGGAAAGCTTTCCATTTGTACTTCTTTGTAAGGATTTGAATATAGCATCTGCCAAAGCCTTACCAGGCTTAGCTCTAGATTGGCTTTCTAACACAGTATACATGTTATCAAATACGTTGTCTAAGAATTTCTGTTTAACACTCATGCACACACAGTCCATTGTAGGATCAGAGGTGCAGTCTTCCTCGCCAACATTGCACTTTCTTTCTTCCATACATTTAGGACAATCTGTACAAAGTTTTCTAACATCGTTAGTGTCGGTACACATGTGACATTTCTGACATCTAGCTTCGAATGTGGTGATTTCTTTCGTAAGGGTTTTTAGTTCATCTAATACAGATTGTTCTTTGTTTTTACATTTATCTTTACAAGTACCGAGAGTTGATACTAAAAGATTCATTTCTTCATTAATAGCTGTTTTCTGTAACATTTTTATAATATTATAAACTGTATTCACATTTTTTTTATCATATGCTTATTTTAACAAAGTCGCAATTTTGGGGAGAAAATATTAATTAAAAGGAATGTATTATTTATAAAACATACTTAACTAAATCCACCTTAGTATAGTACTAATGTGTATGTATGTAATATACGTTTAAATGTGTAAAATTAAAACAATTTGAAAGGAGTTCTAAGAGCAAAATGTCCTTATCGGTATTTAGTCAACAAACCTTACGTTTAATAAAAATATCCTCACGTAAGACGGACTACAAAGCAAATGGTTGGCAAATAAAAATACACTTGAAGTAAATTGTAAAAAGCCGGTAACGCACTTGTGACGCCTCTGGGTGTCCATGGGCGGTGATAATCGCTTACCAACCATCAGGCGATATGTCTACTCGTTTGACCTCCATACCATAAAAAAAATTGGCAATTTCAAAAGTTATAACGAAAACAAAACGTCATAAATCATTATTTTTGGTATGGGGTATGGGCCTCCGATATTCTCACTCACTTGGTGACACACAGCGCAAGTGCTATTTCACACCGATTTTCTGTGAGGCCGTGGTATATATATTATTCTCGTATAACGCTGTTCATGGCAATGAGCATTAAGTAACCGATTTTTAAATTTTATTTTAAAAAAAGGTTTTATTGGCATTTCAAAGATAGGAAAGTTAACATCACGCTTCGAACAAAAGGAGCCGAGCATAATTTGAAAGAGACGCATACGAAGTTTTATGGGTCAGCTAATTTTTTACACAATTTTAAGCTTTAAAATGAACTCCTACCTCGGCTCTAAGATCTTCATTTTCAAGTTTCTTCTGTAATAAAACCTTACATATGTTTTGTAGGTCAATTCTAGCGTCCTTGACATATTGAGTCCCTTCGTTTTCTTTTTTCTTCATATTTGATCTTTCTTCATTTGTTTTCTTTTGTATTTTCGTCATTTCTTCAGTTAGGTTCACCATTCTTGTCTTTAGGTTTAAACATATTTAAATATATTAGAAAATTTAATCTATATCTATAAAGAGGGAATTGACAGACTGATTCTCTGACTGTCAGTTCCTTATTATTTTTGTTAGTTTCAGCTATATAGACGCAAGAAATTTAGCACAGATGTTCTTTCGTACGTGGGCATTAAAGAAAGAATCATTAAAAATCGTTAAGGAGTTTGAAAATGTATTTGAAACTTCATTATTTTTGCTAGCAGCGTTCTTAAACTCACAGTAAATAACCTTTGCGAAATAAAATCAACAAGCCATATTATTTAGTTGACATCGCTGGTCATGCAAGAGTAGTGGGTGGGATCCGAAAACAAGGGGCGAAGATTTACCGGTATTTTCAAAATATATTGAACGGTTGAAATTGCACGAAGAAATATTGCACCTATGCGATGTCGGGGTGGCGGGCAAGTCAAAATATTACATTATTATTACATTTGGTAAACATATTTACACACACAGGCAAAATACATTCTAAATTAACATTCTCTAATGTTAAACATTATTTAGAGAAGCAAATAAAATTACATACATCAGAAGCTTCTTTCGCAGTGCTCATGGATTTTTTGCTAGCCTCCAAATCTTTTTTGGCACTTTCTATTCTTTTTGTTAGGTTTTGATTTTCTGATTCCATAATTTTGATGTCGTTTTTTTTCTGATTCATTTTTTCAACAATTTCCATTCTGGCCTTTGTCATGTTGTTTATTTGAAACTCCAGATCTTTCTTGTTTCTTCTCCATTTGCTTGCACTGGTATCTATTTCCTTTAGCTTTAACAAGATTAAGATTGAGATAAGAAACTTTGATAACAAATTTCCCAACAAGTAATTGCACAAGTGTGTACTACGAAAAAAAATTAGGAGAATTTAAAATCACTTTTCTCACGCACCGATTTCGCCATAAAGCATTCAAAATTTTCAAAGTTTTCAAATTAAGCAGAAACCGGTCAGGTTAAAGTTAATTAAATAGTGGAATAAATTATTTCATTGCTTTATAGCCAGTGAATGAGAATCAGACCCATGATGGGTTAAGGTCTATGGTTCAAGGTTCAAACGCACTAGTGACTTAAGTAGCAATTGGGCGGTACAAGTCCATTTCATTACCACAAAAAAAAAACAAAATATATACTTTAGAACTTACCTCTTTTAGTAACAACTGCTGTCTCTCTTGAGATTCGGCAACTTTTTTCTTGTAAGCATCCTCCATGCATAACCACATGCAGTCAGCCTCTTTCAACAACATGACTCCCTCTTTTTCTCTTTCTTCCAAAACTTGTACCTGGTTCTTTAACATTTTCTGTGCTTCCATTAACTCTTTTACACGAATGTGACATCTCTTGTCAAACGTTGCAGCCTATTTTATTCACAGAATTATGTTGAATCATGATTTTGTCATAAAGTTCAAATATAAAAATACTAAAAGAAGTAACGCCTATTTGTGGAATGTAATTAAAAGTTGTACGCATCGCATGTCTCTAACAAAAATAAACAGTTTTCTTTTTCAAAATGATCACCAACCATTGCACCTAAAAGACAATTTGAGTACGTAGGTACTAAAGTACATACTCTAGCTGTATCAGCAGTAAGTATAAATGAATACGTTCCAATCGAACTCCGTAACCCTGGCGGCCTGAATGCTCGTTCTATGTACACAAAACAAGCTAAGTAACTAATAATCGTAAGGTACGCCATTTTTTAGTACACTGACAGAGCATTGCCATTCAAAGTTTAGCACACCGCCTGCGGTTTCCAGGGAGTGTGCTGAACTCAAACCGATAAAAAAAGCTGTAGTTGTTCACAAAAAAGGAATACTAACCTCCCTTAAGTTGCATAGAACTTTAGTGAGTGCTAATCCATCGTCTTTTATTTGTGTAGCTTTTGTACCAGAACAGCATGCACTGGAAAATTTGGAATTATAAAATTATCTCATAAGCTTGATGCAGGTTTTATACACTCCTCCCCGGGCCGGACGGGGTACCCCCCCGAGTGATGGCCCGAGCCCTCGACCATATGTCGGACCGCCTCAGGGAGGTTTTGGACGCCAGCCTGGCGTCCGGACGCTTCCCTGAGTGCTAGAAATGCGGGAAGCTGGTCCTATTGCAGAAGCCGGGACGGCCTGCCGATGCGGTCGCGGCCTATAGGCCCATCGTGTTGCTGGACGAGGCGGGCAAATTGTTCGAGAGGATTATCTCTGCCCGCATCGTCCAGCATCTCAGCGAGGTGGGGCCCGACCTGTCGGACGCCCAATTCGGGTTCCGAGAGGGGCGTTCGACGGTCGATGCCGTGATGCGCCTTAGGGCCGTGACCGAAGAGGCAGTGAGCTGTGGCGGCGTGGTGTTGGCGGTGTCCTTGGACATCGCCAACGCCTTTAATAGTCTGCCATTTAGCTGCATCAGGGAAGCACTCCAGTTTCATGGGGTGCCAGAGTACCTGAGGCGGCTAGTGGCAGACTATTTGGAGGAGCGTACCGTCGTGTACGAGGATCGAGATGGCGTCTTTAGACGGCGACCCATGTCGTGCGGCGTTCCGCAGGGGTCTGTCCTCGGACCACTCCTGTGGAACGTGGGGTACGACTGGGTCCTTCGGAGTCGTCTGCCCCCCGGGCTGGGCGTAATTTGTTACGCCGATGACACATTGGTCACAGCTCGGGGGGCCAATTTCCAAGAGGCGGAGGATTCGTCTAACAATCCTTACATATTATTATTACATATTAGTATTTCGTCAAATTTCTACATTTGTAAGAAGAACACGATATTTTTTATGAGGCTTTTCGTATTTAAGGAATATAGGTATATGAGGCCTATATGGCTAGCTTAAAAGTAGCCCTATGATCTCTACAATGTACTGAAGGTATTACAAGTAAGTGAAGATAAAAAAAGAGAGTGAGCGAGTTCACCAAAACTAATTAGTTAATACCAAAAAACTATTAAAAAGTACCCGGCTAATTTCACATCATTTTCGGACGGTATCTGCGGAGCTTCGTCATCACTTTTTTTACAACAGCTTTTGATTGGAACTTGAGGCGTCTGATTATCGTTGCTTCTCTTGTTTCTAGAAAATACTATGCTTTACACAAACTGTGATCAGGTATATAAGATTATTGAAATACTGCTACGCTTTGCGAATGCAGACAATATAACGCACACTATGGTGGCCACTATTCTCGCACTCGTCAACGAAACACGAATGCAAAAAGCTGTAATTTTAGGTTGATCTTCCCACTAGTAGAGCCAGCCTGTTTGTGCTGAAATCAGCGTGGTACGTAGTACAGCCGAACATGATCAAATTGTAATTATAATATAGTCGGGGGTTAAAAATGTTTAAAGCGGAAAATGATCAAAAGGAACACGACTAAAGACAAACACGGCATCTATCTAATAATTGCATATTGTTGCGTAACGTCAAAGGACACCGACCAATCTTGGCCTGGACGTGGACAGCCGATTAGTTATTTATCAAAATTAGAAATGTTTTCAATATTTAATCAATTATGGACACAATCATAGAGCAACACAGGCCGGCGGATAGGGCGGGAGTAGCCATGGTGTATTTTCCCGATACAAAATAATTGTATTTGACTAAGGGAAATGCTTGCGTATGGCTACTCCATATAGTGTTGCTCTATGGTCACAACCATATAGTATAAAAGTTTCATACACTAAGGACGGTATCTTGGAAGCATCGTCCGTACTTCTGTTACAACAGTTTCTGTTTCTGTCTTTGTCTGCATCTTGGTCGTTTTTGGCCCCACATCTAGAACTTTTCTCAGCCATGTAGGTCATGTAATGTTGTACGCCGTAAATGCTGGGACGCAATTGTGGTACTGGCCTCATTCCCATGCGTTGCTGAACTTCTGACTACAAAATAAAAAGTTGTACATAATCTTAACTGAAAACATTATTTTAATGCAAAAGGAACTCTGTCAGTCTTGTAAGCTTATGCGGCTAAACCACTGAACCGAATGAAAAATATTTTGGCATGAAGATACTTTGATTTTAGAGGCAGGACATAGGCTTAAAAATATCCAACGATAAATTGTAATCAATTAAGTATGCTGTTTGATGTTTTATATTAATGCGGTGTCATAACCTCCATTATTGTACATAATCGTTTGGCATCTTCGCAGCATACTTGCCACCAATTTTTTCAGCATAGCTGCGAGGTAAAACCTCCATGCGGGATTCAGTTCACGAGCTAAGTCGGCAATTGTGTCACTACATTTTTTTGCCCTTAGTTTAAGTTTCATCCACGCCACAACATTTTCATTTGGATTGGCATCAGGAGACTGTGAGGGCCAATCCAACACGTTTATACTATGTGCTGCTTTCCAAGTGGTGCAGAACCGACTTCGGTGTTTGGTATCTCTCTTCTTGCAGAATCCAGAAATCATTTTGGTGTGGAAACATGTTCTTAGTCGCCGCCAATAATGCTTTTTCGTAAATTTTCGTTACCTTTTTAACATCCAAAGTACCGGTAAACAAGTGCAAATTTCCAAAACCTTTTTTAGATAATCATCCCCAAACAGACATATGTCGCTATTTCTTAATTCCCCAGGAGCTGGATAGCCGAATGTACCCTCCACTCCGTTTATGGAGTATTACTTAATTTATTTATGACGATTATTCGTGGAATACACCAAAAAAAAAATTGTGCTTTTCCTGTAAGGTCGGAAAATTCCAAGTGTAAAAATAGAGAACAATAATACTCATAAAATACGAACCGTTAAATTACATTCAGGATCTTCTTTGAGGATATTCCAAAAATCGCACATAAGCTTAATACCGACATTACTTGTATTACTTCTCTGTTCAGTTAATGAATTCTGACTGGATATTGAGGAACTGAGCTCTTGAATTAAGTCATCCAATGCCTTGTAACGTTGGCTCAGACATTCTGGTATTCTCATCATTCTCTATCTACAAATAATTATAAAAAAACAAATAATACATATGATTTTTTGTCTGCGAAGTAACTGGACCCTGCCTATTAAAAATAATGAGTAGAATCCAAGAGTTATGATCACCGCCCTCATTGCAAATACGGACAATGCAACAATGAAGAATGGAGACATACGTGATTGGCAGCAGCATATACTTCTGCATCAATCACATAAAACCATTTCATCTTATTATTTGGATATATGCAATTGCAACAAGCATAGCAATTGATGCAAGAATCGCTGGTCTGTATAAACAACGCGTACAAGTAAAGTACATAATCATCAAATAAGACGTAGGTCTGTACCCAGTATGACAAGGGTGTTTAACCCTTACTCCACTTGTTCTAGATCTCCGAGTTGCAAGTTAGGCAAAACCTGATGATAACCTACATCTTTAACTATGCCAAAAGATCGAATAAACTCGTTATGAGTTTTACTCTACATCACATCACAATAGGCCTCTCCAATTGAACGCCGCTTAGTTCGATCCTAGGCTACTTAGTGTTTTAATCTACATAATCATTATATGAATCTTCAACCCCAGCTAGCTTTTATAGTTTTTGGGTGCCCATTTTGCCCACTTCGATACCAGAAAACGAACATACAAAACGAATGGCAACGCTGAGGGCGAACTGCATTCAGAGGTTGAACTAGTCGACAGCATATTTAAGGACACTGTCCACCTAATTATGATTGCTATAGCTGTTCGTGACAACCGGGACCGACACTCAGGTTGTTATAAGTTTCTTGGAAGAATAAACCCACTAACACTATTTGTCACGATCCATGCATCGAACCCGTTACCTCTATCAGTTGCATACGCAGTTCACTAGACCAACGGGCAGACAGTCTTTAAAAACGATAACATTAAAAGGATATAATGTTATTTAAGGATCTGCTCAAGCTCATTGTCTAACTTAACTAAATATGCCTTAAGTTACAGGTTATGCTTACTACCGGCTTAAAAGACATAAGTATACAATATTTAAAAAAAGATAGCGACGAATCGACAACCCCCTTTTTTATTTAAAGTCGGTTAAAAATCAAACAACTTACCTTTCTCTGACATTAAAATTTACTATCAAGATATTATAATTGTGTCTTGCTGTTTTTTATAAAGTGGATTTGTCATTGTCCAGGTTCAAACACCAGGTAATTTAAACAATAAATTTGGTAATTTTGTATTTGAATTTATGGCATATTAATTTTAATTTATAAACATCAATCTAAAATGATTTATTTCACGTACTATTTCATATGTCAGAATAAATTCTGGGCAGAAATAAAGTTTTTTTTTCAAACTTAAACAGTGGTATACCCATGAAAGAGGATTTACAATGATAATAGATAGTTGAATAGATTTTTTTGAAAATTAGTAAATAATGAAAAATAATAAAATTATTTTAAATAAATATTGAGGACATATATCACACAACACCATCTCATCATCAGTCCCAAGATGAGCAGAGCTTGTGTTATGGTTACTAGACAACTGATATACATATATATATACTTTGTTTTGCTAATAAATTCCGACACGGTGGCCAGTCTCAACGGAGTCCAGCCAACTACGCAGAAGATATTATAGTGCACAAGTCTGTGCGCAAACACAGGTGCACTGTCTGGTCCCTCTCTCTCTTAATCGGTTAACTGACGTGATCGAAGAGAGACCAGGCGCAGGACCGACAGCTTTATGTGCTTTTCGAAAGGGGATTTGATCCCGAGACCGAACCTCTTCATCGGCAGTGGCATACGTCAACTGCAAGATCAACGAGGCAGTTATACATACATAATATACTTAGAAAACACCCAAAATTCGAAATAAATATTTGCAGATCATACAAACATTTCATCCGACCCGGGAATCCAACCCGAGTCCTCAAGCATGGCAATCGCATACGGTACCATTGCGCCACCAAGGGCCAACTCTTGGCCAAAGTAGTAAAATTGTAATAATAATTAATTATGTATTCAAATCACACATGCTAGGTACTTAAAATTTAAGTAATATGTGTCATTTGAATACCTTTGCCGGACATTCTTTCTTTCCATTCCATAAATTTATGCACTGTCGATCGTCTTGACTGTTTAGGTCTTGATACTGATTTAGTAATCTACGTAGGAGGATTAAGAGGGAGCAAAGATGAAATAATATATCAAAAACGAAACGTCCGAAAAACCTACAAATTGAATTTTTTTGTTATATATTTTGATTAAGTTGAGCGTGTTTTGCGCGTGTCTTTGCGATTCATCAAGTATTGTCATAATAGCTATTACCACATAACTTATAGCAACACAGGCTAGCGGAACGAAAGGGAGTAGCCAGTAGGGTTTATAAATAAGTGAAGCGATTGGCTACGGCCAGACAAGCTCAAAATTGGTTTTATTTAAAATTAAATCTACATTACAAATGACTTCTGAAACTCTAAATTCTCTTTCATGATTAAAATTTTATAGGTAATCGATATTTAAAGATTATTTCTAATTAAACATTAATTATTTTCGTAATTCAACATAGAAATATAAACAGAAGAAATTTTCTTTTTGTTATAAATTAATAAATAAATAAAAAAACCTTATTTTTGTAGAACGTCTTTAATTGCGTCAGTGTCAAATCGATCTGTCACTTGTAAATTCAATGTTTGTGTTGAGTTGATTTGTCAAAACAAGATTAAACATTTCGAAGTGTAGGTTTAAATTATTAAAGACTATACGAAAATAATGACGGAACTAGGACCAGTAAGTGACACAAGATTGCCTTAATTTACTACTTTGTAAATATATTTAAGACGTGCATAATGTATCATTTGTAATATTTTATATGTTTTTGATCGTTTAATTTCCCTTTTAGGAACACCCAAGGAATTTAATTCCGGCGCTATGCAATCAGTTCTACCATTTAGGATGGGTAACGGGTACCGGCGGAGGAATATCAATAAAAGAAGGGTATGTTTGATGTTAATGAATCAAATTGAATCATAATATAATATGTACTGAATTATGGGAGCAATAACCAAATTATTTTAATGTTATTTTGGTCTACTATCATGTTAACACAATAGGTAATTGGATTTGTATATCAGTATTTACCTCTTTTAATAAAAATAGATTACTTGTATGCAATCTCCAATATTTATTTTGAGAGTAGCATCTGCTCTCAGTTTGGTGCTCGTGGTCAAGAGTAGTCCATGTCGTTTGTCAAGAATCAAAGTATCTCAATGCCAAATTTTATTGAAATTGGTGCAGCAGTTTAGCATTGAAAATTAAACAGACAGATAGTTACTTTCAAATTATAATACCAAGTATAGATTAATCCTACTAATATTATAAACGCTAAAGTTTGTGAGTATGTTTGTTGCTCTTTCACTACTTCTTCTTTGTTCTTTTTAAAAGACAACGCCCACATTAGGAATAAACATCCTGTGTCGTGGGGGACTTTACAAACATACATGAAACGGACACAAAGAACATCCAGACTCGGGACAACAATTCGTGGATCACACAAAGTGTTGTACCGCGTGGGATTTGAACCCAAGACACTTGGCGCAGTAGCTAGCAGCATGTATTGTAAAATAAGTACATCCAGACCATAGTAACATTTTATTACAGTGACAGTAAAATTAAGATCTTTATGCTGTCATCTAACATTGTATTAATGTGTGTATCAGTAATTGATAACCTCTGACCACATAATTGTTCTTATCATCATGTGTATTCTAGTTATCTATACAGTAATTAACATAATTATAATTCACTGTTAAATGCACAGTGATTTTATGAGTATTTTCATGATTACTTACTGTTCATGGCATTTTTACCACATGTGAGGATTTGTAGGAATCAAGATCCTTTCCATTTCCAGGATCCAAGAGACCTTTAATTTTTTTACTTTTATTTGGCTTTCAAATTGAACAAAAATTTACAGCATCTAACACCTTTTCTTACTTTCATCTTATTTCCAACTGAATCATATAAATGTCGCGGGGGATTTCACAAATAAACTCGAAACAGACTCAAAGAACACCCAGACTCAGAACAGAAATTTGTGGATCACTGCATATTTGCTTTACCTATCAAGCTATTTAATCTTACAGTTTTAATTCTTAAAATTTGTAAATCAATATGCATGTATCACTCAAATTTTATTTAATTTAGGAACATTTTTATGACTGTATGGATTGCATGGTAGTTTAAGTGATCACTTCGCCTGTTTCCACTGTGCTGAGTGTTGTGGGTTTAAACCCCATTTGAGGCAACACTTTGTGTGATTCACAAATTGTTATTCTGAATCTGGGTGGTCTTTGTTTTCTATTTCATGTATGTTTGTGCTTTTTAAAAAATAATAAACATAATAATATCCCATTAAAGCAGCTTCAAAGATCTAATTTATAATGCAAAAAAAATAATAAAAAATAAAAACAGTAGTCCAACTGCATTTCTCATAATAGGAAATATGCATAAAAAAATTATTTGTCTCTCATATTTTTTATTAGTTTCTTTATTGTCTTTACAATATACTTAAAAGTGAAAATTAAGGGAGGGTAATTCAAACTTACAAAATGCGTCACTAGTGGTCGAAACGAAATGTGACGTCGATGGTCACGTCATCGAAATTATCGGCGTCGAAATTTATATTGTGTTAGTAGTGTTTGAGAGAAAAATTAATTTCCATGATTTTTATAGCAATTAAAAATGTAAATAAGTATAAATTAACTGAAACACTGAACAGTAAATAAACACGAAATGACAATGACGTCATTGGCCGTGACAAAAGCGCGCGCAAAATGGCGGCGTTTTATATAGGTCAAATTTAATCAGTGTTTTAAATTTCACTTTGCAAATTACTTTGACTATTTTTAAGCCTATTTATATATTTTTTTATGTTATAGGGACGTGAGTGATCCGATTAGGATATAAAAAAACATGCATATTCAATGAAAGGTATAATTTGTATTTCACAGCAATAAAATCTACATAGCACCGTCTGGAGTCCAAAAGGAACGGATGAAATCTGATGATCTGTTTGTACAGACCATTGACGATGAAGATTTGGAACTACCCCCAGCAGAAAAGAAGTAAGAGAATTATATTGTTCATTATATAAATGGGGGTCACTTCAGTATATGAAATGAAATTTTTACGGCATCTGTCTATCTGCTTCGATAAATTGCAAAAGTATAGATCAGATTATTACCAAGCAGATTGCAAATATCTGTATTACAATTATAATGTATTTTATTAAATAATACAAAATTTTAACAAAAAAACCGACTACAAGAACTGTACCATTTCAAATAAAAAAAGAATCATCAAAATCGGTTGAACCAGTCGGAAGTTCTCAGGTAACAAACATAACAAAATACAGTCGAATAGAGAACCTCCTACTTTTTTAAATCGATAAAAAATTCGTAACATTATTGAAGGGACCTGGGTTCATCCAAAATATAAGATTTCAATAAAATCAGTTTAGTTAATTAGCATAAGAAAGCTTTAATTTGATTTTTTCTGTTTGTTTATGGGTTTATGGTATAAACTCTATGGTTTTCTTACCAGTACTTTATTTGTAGATTGAAGAAGAGCCAATGCACTCCTCTATTTATGCTGGCGTACCGCGAACGCGGCGCAGGCGCCGTCATACACACCCACTCTCCTCATGCAGTGAGGGTTACACTCCTCTATGATAAAGAGTTTGTCATCACACACCAGGAGATGATAAAGGTATCCTCGAAAATATAATGATATAAATATATAGGTCGCGTATTTGACAATACAGGACGACACTTAACTATGAGCTTTATTGTTATCTGCATAAGGTTCTGCGATCAAGTGGCGTTCAATTGCAGAATCCTACGGCTTTATTTTTATGTATTAACCTGCCAAGTGACTACTCTGGACACTTTACTCATGGCGAATACAGACAATGCAGTATGCTGACTCACACCATGGCAGCCTAGTGATGCTTCTGCATTATTAGGCCTCCGGTCTCGCATTCAACAACGAAACACGACAGTACGAATGCCGTCATTGTGATTCTGTGCGAGGCCTGCCCATTCGTGCTAAAATCAGCATGCCCAGTGCCTATATTTGAAAAACGATCCGTTCTAGTTATGAATAGTAGTATATTATACGGGGCGTAAGCTAATATCGTTCTATAAAAAATAAATTGAGGAACGGTATTTACGACTCGTAGTCGGTTGTAGAAAATTTTTACACGATGACGATTCGTTAAATATAGGAACCGGGCATAAGTCTGCTGTTTTTGCATCTTGTCACCGCAGACCCTCTTTAGAGCACCCCATACTTACTAAGATGCAATCTTCACCTTAGAATCGTATGTCCAGCAGAGAACTGCAATGGGCTGATGATGATATGCAATGTACAAATTCCAAATTCCAGGGTATAAAGGATGCTAAATTGGATCGCTATCTTCGTTATGATGAAAAGTTAGTTGTTCCTATCATAGAAAACACTCCGTTTGAAAAGGACTTAGCGGGCAGTCTCGGTGAAGCGTTGCGTCAATACCCTGGTACCAGCGCTGTCTTAGTCAGGAGACATGGGGTTTATGTGTGGGGCGACACTTGGCAACAAGCGAAAACTATGTGAGTGCCTACAGTTTTTTTTTATTAGAATATCAACCCGCCCCAATGTCACATATTATAGTCCGGCCACTCAGAGAATGCGTTTCTGACACTTGTAAATTCGTCATGAGTAGTGATGTACCATGAATATCATTAATAATATTTGGTAACAGTATTTATAGCATTCATTATGCATAATTATTCAATTTAGATATATTTTATATTTCAAACACAATATTAATAAAATTGTTGATGGATGAATTAAATTTAATCGTAATTTCTGAATGAAACCAAGGGAAAGAAAATAAAAATACTGTATTTATTGAAAAATAAATATTATGAAATACATAGTCTTAAGATTTCAATGATGTCAAATCAAAATTTAATCCGACTCCGATTCGCTTGAGGACTCGCTGTCATCTTCACCAACATGTATTATCATGTTATTATCAATCATAGTGCCTATACGAATATCGCGGTCAAAGTCATCAAATATCATTTTTTTTGTTTTTTCAACCACCTTCATCCAGTTACCTCTTGTGACTTTTTCGCATGCTTCTTTTAAAAGCGTCTTCATCTTTTTTATGCCATATGGTGGAGAAGTATTATGGCGGGCTGCATAACCTTTAATTTGAGCCCAGATTAGCTCTATGGCATTGTATGGAGGAATTCGGAGAACGCGATGACCGTACTCTAGAGCCAGCTCATATATTTCGTATCGAATATTTGATAGCTTATGGTCGTTGACTAATTTCATCAGCTCAGCTTTTAGCATTGACATATTTGCGTCAATGCCACTTCTTTGCAGCCAAGCCACCAATTCCTCTTTTCTATTAGCTTGAGTAGGTGCTTTATTTATTTGCACCGAATGATAAAGGGCGTTATCCATTATTATAACTGAAGGCTCTGGAAGGCCAGGTAGCAACACATCCTGGAACCACTCCTTGAATACAGCCGCATTCATTTCTTCGTGGTAGTCAGTAGTAGTTTTTGACTCAAATGCTAATAAACCATTTTCCACAAAACCATACTTCGCACAACCAGCGTGGCATATTATGAGACGTGCTCCTTTACCGATTGGCACTTTCGACGTCCACGCTTGAGTGTCATCTGTCCAAGAACGAGAAAGCTCGTGATTGGTGTTCAGACATGTCTCGTCAATAAAAACAACATTGTCCCAATTATCAATTTTTTTTGCTTCTCTTAGAAAAGTAATTCTTTTTACCAGAAATATAAAGGGATAAAATAGTTTTTCAATTATTTTTAATTCATCTGACTGATATCACGACAATTATTTTCATAAGTTTGGTTTGGTCGTACCTATATCGTATTATAAACTATATTAAATATGTATTAAGTACATTACACACTCTCGAATAATTTCTCCGATGTCCCCAGGAACTTTAATGTCGTTCGTATAAATGCCCAAATATATATTATTAAATTATAACGTTTTATTTAACAATATATCGACCGACAGAATATATTACGATTCCAAAAATACTCTGTTACAATTCAGTATTATTTTGTCTCATCACTACAAAAACAAACTATTGACATAACCTTGAAACAGCGCAAACTGCGCGACGTCGTTAGACTTTTAAAAATTATTGTTCTTAAATTAATTAATTGATTAATTGTTGATAACTTTAGCCCAAAATAAAATGTTTATTGTATATTGCCATGATTATTCAATTTTTAATGTTATTACTCATTATTAAGATTAATAAAAGATATTTAAAATTTTGCCATAAATTGTACGCCAGTTCAAAGTTACGTCGCCCATTGGATCACGACCTGTCAGAAACGCATTTTCTCAGTGGCCAGACTATAATATAAAATTCGTAGTCGGCGATATAATTAATTTAGCACGTTAAATTTTCCTCGAAACTGATATCCATTGATGACAACAGTAGAAAAAAAACAGTTTTTGACAAATGTGGCGAGATTACTGGATCGTGGTTTGTCAAGTAACATGTGTGTTTGACTTGCAGGACTGAATGCTATGACTATTTATTCGAAATGGCAGTAGAAATGAAGAAACTTGGTCTGGACCCCGCTTTTAACCCAGAAGCAGCACAGAATGGAAAACAGTGATCTTATATGGCATGTATCGTGAGATATGTGTAATTGTGTATCGTTACATTAATTGTGTATCGTTACATTTAAAGGTATCGCAAACTTTTGAGAACTGTTGAAGAAGTTGAAAGTAAATTTTCGTTCCATCGTTTGATATAATCGTTTTTATAATTTAAAAAGTATCTAAAGTAATGAAAAAGGAATTGTGAATGTACTTGAATTTAATCTGGAAATCGGTCAAAAGATTGACAGTACTTGGTAGGGATGCAAGACACTATGTGTATCGAAACAGCACTAAATATCGATACATATTTTGGTCCGACGATAATCTTTTATCTTGTTCCTAAATTTGATATTCTTTACACAAAAAATAACAATCATCAGTGCTTTATTGTAACTCGTTATAAGAAATACTAATAACGAAATTTCATCAAAAATACAAGCAGTTGATTTTGTTATATCGATACTACAGACTTATGTGCATCCCTAGTTTTGGACACTTAAAATTTTTAAGACCGATTTTTGGACATAAGTACAAACCTATTGAAGATTATCCAATTGTGTATTCAAATTCCTCTTTAGTATACATCAAATAATAATATTAAGAATAACTAAAACCTTTTATGAAATTGTTAAATATTGTTATAAGAAATAAAAGATATATTTATTTTTACACAGTAACACGTTTATTCTAACACATGTTTACCATTGTTATTGAACAATTCCGCCAATATGCTGCCAGATAATATGCCTGAACCAAACTTAGACTCGGCCTTTAACATTTTTCTACTCATGCCATGTACACTCGATGCACATTTCTGCAAGATCAAATTTTTTATCTCCTTCAGCTCTTTAATAGACAGAAAGTTGGCTACGCACAAATTATTGTCCAAACGTCTTTCTTTCTTCGCCATTTCGTACATAGACTTCAAATCTAGCGAACTTTTGTCTTTATTAACCCTTTCCAACTCAACCCTTTTTACAATACGCTTTAGATCTTCTAAATATGATTTGTTCTCTTCAATAGTTTCATCAATTATTTCTACCTCGGTTTGTGTCAAGTTATTAAAATCTTCATCAACTACGTTGAATTGGTCTTTAATTTTTGGTGGTAGTATTGTAAGTTGAACGTTTTCTGCAATTTAGAAATTTTCTGTTTACACTGAAAAAACTGATGCAGTCGTGTATATAAAAGTAGAACCTGCCTCGATATTGGATGATCTTGCCTTGTCGACGAGTTCTGACTTCATAATTTTAAGTTGATTAGATTGCCCTATGTTCAACTAGCAATTTTAAATCTGCATTGATGCTGGTTCTCGTGTAACCAAATGCAAAAATTGTTTTATTTTTTCGTTCAAGTAGTTTATTCTACTTTAGATCTTTAGAAGATCTAAAATTACGGTTATACACAAAACTTGATATTTCTGGATATCATTTAATCGCTTCACTTTCCATCCGCATTCCTTAGACACTAAGGACAGTTCAAGTTATTCCTACACATTCAGCTGAGATCGCCTAGTCTGGTCAGGTCTCTTAACCTTTCTGCCATCTTCAGACCGATCAGGCTAAAATCAACTATTGTTAAGAACGGAATAAAGGGGTGCTATTAAAGTAGATAAGCTGGTAAAATTAAAGAAACATTTATTGGTTAAATAATTTGTGAGACATCATATCAAATTAAAACGTACTAAAAACAGTGATAATAATAGAAAAATGAACAAAAACTGTATGACAAACTTGAGTGCTGGAAGGAATGAAAACGTACCGGTGCCTTCCTGTTCATAGAGTGGCTTTATAGAGAAAAAAGCTCTCATCGATTGAATGGGTTTCTTTATATTCGACTTTGATTTCCCGTCGAATATGTCATACTCCACACAAACAACTTTTTCGTCCAACCTTCTCAGTTCAACATTGTCCCGCTGGAATTTCGAGAATTTCTCCACAATTACCTTCACCTTTGGAGCCTCGGCTATGTGAACGTTTTGAGACAGAACATTGTGTTTAGGCTCTGGAAACATGCATTCATGAAATGTCAATTTATATCTAATATATAAAATTCTCGTGTTTGTGGTTAAACTCCTCCGAAACGGCTTGACCGATTCTCATGAAATTTTGTGTGCATATTGGGTAGGTCTGAGAATCGGACAACATCTGTTTTTATCCCCCTAAATGTTAAGGGTAGTCCACCCCAATTTTTTTATTTTTTAGATAATTATTTTTTTTTATGATACAACATTAGAAAATACATACAACCCTGAATTTTCAACCCTCTACGATCAACGCCTATTTTTCCATCGCGATTTTTATTTTTAATAATTTCCTTCAATTATGATTTTTTTCTCAAAAATAACGTTTGCCGATACCCCTATGTGATAAGGGTGACCCACCCCTAAAATAATATATTCCTTTTTATGGCAAAACAACGTTTGTCGGGTCAGCTAGTACGTATATCTATATAATGCAGTATATTGAGCTTAATATAAGCTTAGACATAATCCTGCAAGTACCTACACCTTGTCAGAAACACTCTGTACAAGATTGGAAATATGTAGCGGCCAGGATTTTGTGTGCTAACTCAGTGATCATCCATTAGTTTTAATTGCTCATAAAGACGAACTTTCAATCGACCCCAAAAGGTAAATACCTAACTATAACCCTAATGCCATCAAAAGTTATGTTACGCGTTACGCGTAGTAGTAATAGATTCAGTAAAAGAAGTAATTTCTGTGCGAAAAGAGCAAGAACGAAGTAATAGGTAGTAGGAACGTATATAAATAATAACAATTCTAAGACACATAACTAAGAAACTTTCTGCCGCTCACAGCAGAACTGTGGAATCAGCTGTCGCCTGCGGTGTTCCCGGACCAATACGACCTTCAAACCTTCAAGAAAAGGTAGGCAATGCACTTGTAACGGCTCTGGTGTTGCGGGTGTCCATGGGCGGCGGTAATCACTTACTCACCAATACAATTAAAAAAAAAACATCATACCTTTAGGTTCGTCTGGTATGAACTTGTCTAGATCATTAATACTTTCGATGTTTTGCCACTGAGTACCATCTGAAGTTTCAATAAACTTCATAGCGTCGACTCCAAAATCCTCTTTATGGCGAGAACTTTTTTCTGTCTTACTTGTAGAGAATATATTTGTAAAATCCGCCTTTGTTAGAGATGGGTTTTGTGCGACGGGCTTAAAGCCATATTTTTGAGATAATATGGATAAATTCTGTGGATTAAGTAATAAGTAGATATAGTCCTCCAGCTCATAATGTTGTTACTAAAGGTGTGGAAAAATTGTCATTATAAATTTGGCTTGTGACATTTAAGTGCTAACAATAGCTGCAGAAACTGTCAATAACGGACTCTGATAATGGTAATAGAAACGATACATCACTGCATTTAAAGTTGGAACAGAATAAGCTAATAATAAACTTTATTTCTCTCACAAGAAAGGTACAATTTAGCTACAGGATATCTAGTTTAAAACTAAAAAGATTCTAAAATTTCCTTGGTGAGAGCTGGAGTCCGTACTAGGCTAGAAGCCTTTTTTTTTTACGTACGAAACCCCCTCGGGCCGTCACCCAGCCGGGGTTTGCGGCGGGGCGGTGTGTCGGAATCGAACAGACTAAAACCACACGGTGTGCCACTCTGCGCCTGAAAAGGGAGGGGTCCGGGAACTGCTGTTATTAACACGACCGGACCCCTGGCTAGAAGCCTGTGTCAGGGATCTCCAGGCCCACCCTACGCCGACAAAATATTTATTTGGTATGTCTACTGGAGCTGTTGTATCTTAGATAATATCTGGCTGGCAGATGATATTCTCAAAGAGCCCTTCAGAAAATGTAATAATATTTGTGTAGGGTCGGTTGTCGAACAGTGAACCAACCAGATACAGTGAACCACCGTCATATTTCTAAAATCGCGACGATTGTCACTTGCACGATCATAACAAAACTTGTGCCATGTACCCACTTCCCCTCTCCCGTAGTGAGCCGACGACCACGGCTTAAGCGAGACATGTGGTGTGTGCTTGTTTGTTTCTCGCCGAAAAAACGTACTATTTCCAAGTAAGTATCTCGATTTTTGTATTTTTTGTTTTTAACTAAGAGAATAAAAGTTGTATGGTGCAAATATTGTTATAGCTTTAGAAGTATTATAAGCATATTGCATTCTGAAAATTTCAAATAAGACTTATTTTTTTTAGCTTGAAAGTTGAAAAGTACCTGAATTGAACAGTGAACCAGGTCTGCATATTACACAGTGAACCGATTCACTGTGTACCGTACGATCCTGGTTTACTGTTTTTTGAAGTGCAACTTTAAAGTGTTTTTTTTTGTTTTAGGATGTCAAAGCAAAAAGATAAGGAGCGGAAGATAAGAAAACATAAAAAAAATACATGATGTCAACTTTACGTATGGTAGAAGATGGGAACTGTTAGAGCGGCGGCAAATGCTTGTAATATTTCATGCCCTAGATTGCGTCGTTACGTAAAAAAAAACTAACATGGAACAGTGATATCACAAAATTTGCCTAAAGCTGCATTTTCCGCAATTCTCGACATGAATAAAAGCAATAATCAAGAAGTTCAAAATTAAACTTCTGTGACAAGTTTGACAAGACATGATGTTTAAATTTAAGTAACCTTCTAGATGTTACCCCAGATCGAGAAAGTGCATCTATAATAACGTATAACTATACGTCTTATTAAATAATAATTCAATGTGAAATTGCCTTTGTTAAGTATGGGATGATTAATTTGAAGTATTTTGATTTCATTATTTTAAGTGATAGGTAAATTAATGAAGACTGATAGGTTTTGTTGGCAGATTTTTTTTATCTATGGTCAAAATAAAAGATGATTATTAAAGATTCTGTGTTTCTTTTCTACAAATAAGTGTCCAATATAATTGTGTAGTGGTTCACTGTTGAAATAAGGGTGGTTCAGTGTAAACCATCCATAGTACACAGTGAGCCAAATTTATTTATTTTTTAAAACCTCTATAGCGTCTTAAATAATTCCTTGGTCTTTCTGAGGACTATAACTAAGAAACCTTATAAAATTACCTAAACGATGACACCTAAATCATATTCTTATCTTTATTTTATAACGAGATATACGACTTAGAAAAACAGTTGGTTCACTGTTCGACGATGCACCCTAGTGGTATCTCATGTAGTTGATCTCAACTTACCTTATTGATAGTTGGTTCGTCTTTATATTTGACTGGATAATCAAACTGTGTTTGGTGACTAAAGTCCTGTTGTTTGGGACGAACAAGGCAGCATCTATTCCTTACGGTGTTTTCCGTTGCGTTTGAGACCTTGATATCGGTAGCTTTCTTTCGTAACTCTGGACGTTCCTCTTTTGCTTGTTTGCATTTTGGCTGATTATCTGGACGATAAAGTTTGCTTTTCCGGATGTTTTTGTTCATTTTATAGATTTTTTTTGAAAAAAAAATATACGTATAAGTAGATTACCTACTCATCGTATGTCGCAGAAAACTGTATATCAATTTGACTTATGTCTGTTTTTGATAAAGAACTTCTGAACTATAAAAGAGGTTCTATTACCTTTGCGCCTTTGGCACTATGATTTAATGTCTCTTCACAAATTGATTAAGTGCCTACACTATTTAACCGACTTCAAAAAAGTAAGAGGTTCTCAATTCGTCTGTATTTTTTTTTGTTTGTAACCTCATTACTTTATATACATAACATAACGAGCAGACCTATCGCCTGAGTGATTATTATTGCTTCTTGTCATTTTAAGTACCTATCTATTATTTATAAATGTAATGTCTTTTCCGTTAATCTCGCTGTAATATATTTTTCGGTGACGTCCATTAACATTGCTTATTATACCACGCTCGTGTGATAGGATACCAATAAGTACCTATGTGTTAGCCTCATTTCTGTGACGCACTCCGCAGTTGATATTGTAAGGCGCTTGTATGTTACACCATACCGCTCTGCTGCCTTCCACACAACACTTACATACTTTCCATGAATTTTAAATTGATTTTGCCCCATTTCACTCCTCGTTCTTTTTATATTATGGTGTGGAGATTTGGAACAATGTGATAAGTAGCATTATACACCGCTATTCTTTTTACTACTCCGCGTAATTGAAAACAGCCTTACGGCAGATCTCCATAACAACTATGTACTATTTAATACTCGTAGGTCGGTGTTAAAAAATACAAACATAAAACGATAAACTTTATATAAAGTATTACAAATGTTTGTAAAAGTTTGTTAAGTTTACATTAGATATTTGTATAAATTGCACGTTTAGAAATTGTGGTTCGATGTAGAAAAAAACAAAATATAATAGGGCATATGAGCTCCCAAACAATGCGGCAACTATCACACCCCTGCCATTATCTCTCATTTTTACCGTGGGAAAGCCACGCTTCGCCATGCATGAGCCTGCTCGACCGGAGTGATACCACGGCCTCACAGAAAACCGGTATAGTAATAGTAATAGCGCCTGCGCTGTGTTTCACCGAGTGAGTGAGGATACCGGAGGCCCACACCCCAACCCTTCCCCCATCCCTCTTCCCATTCCCCCAAAGGCCGGCAACGCACGTGTGACGCCTCTGGCGTGCGGGTGTCCATGGACGGCGGTAATCGCTTACTTTCAGGCGATACGTCTGCTCGTTTGCCACCTATTCCATAAAAAAAAACTATGAGTGTGTGTACTTATGTACACGCGTTAGAAGTTATACTTCTTTGGCGTATGGAAAAAAAAATACTAAAATGCAGTAGTGATTAATGATAAATATTAAAATTAATCAAAAATATTTTATTTAAATAAAAAAAATTATTTATTCACACTGTTTAATTGTACTGTTACGAAACACGTGTTCTAATTATAAAAATACTAGAATATACAACTTGAACATAGTTATCGATTTTCATGCCACCTAGAACTAACTTCACGATGTAGAATTCAGGTGTCGGTGTGCGCGCGCTAAGTAAAAATTCACTGTCATCATTTTTCTCCATCGCGCCAAAAGAAGTATAAATTCAAAAAAATCTTGCACGCCATCGCAAAAAAAAAAAAAGTTAATCTAGAAACTACTCGATACCCTACCACAGGATTTCTTTAATTTTAAGTCAAGTTAGCTACTTGCTAACAAGAATAAAAGGACAATAGAGAATTAAAATACACAATACAGTGGACTAGTTGCCTATATAATAATAATTTCATTTATTCACGTAATAAAACACATGTGTTAGTAACAAATTAACTTACATCTATATTAGTAAAATACACTTAAAAAATTACGTAATTACACTGCAGTTCAAGCAGTCCAGTCAGCTGGAGATCATGTTTAGAATACCTACTGTTGATGCCGCTCCGCACTGTGCGTACCAAGGATGCGCATCTTTTACGCTTCAGTAGACCACCAAAAGACCTATTTGACTCAAACGCATTGGAGATTGATCACTTGGCAACAGTTCTAGCTGCAAAAGGGACTAATAGAGTTTTAGATAAGACCAACCGGTACATTGATGAGAGAGCAACCAGTCCCGTAACAGAGGGGATTATTACTCTTGGGAGTTAAGGGACAAAGTATCGCAGTCGTAGGCGTATGCACAATCCGAGCCGAAGCTGAAGTTCATAGGTCAATGGTACTTTTAATACAAAAATATTTTTGGTATGTACCCAGCAAAGAGAAAAATGTTTTCGGTGTTGTCAGTACACGATCGAAATAAAAATAGTGTGTTTGTCCACTTTCCAAAATATTTATGGTCGAAATAAATATAAAGACAAAACTATGTTTAGCATTACACAGAAAGAACAAGGATATGTATCGATTAAAGAAGTGCCTTAAATCGGTAATTCAGCTCAATTCAAGTATCCACTCCAAATTTACTTCAACTTCGAGAAAGAATTAAACATTAAAGTAGACGCGAAGAAAGACTTGTGCGAAGGTTGCATAAATGACAAATCTCATAAAGGTTTAGGGCCGGCTTGGCCGGAGTGATACTACGGCCTCACAGAAAACCGGTGTGAAATAGCGATTGCGCCGTGTTTCACCGAGTGAGTGAGGATACCGGAGGCCCATACCCCAACCCCTCCCTCATTCCCCCTCCGCATCCCCAAAGGTCGGCAACGCACTTGTGACGCCTCTGGTGTTGTGTGGTGTTGTCACCATATCTCAAGTGACCAAACCTTGTGAACAGATCAGCACTGATTTATGTGAACCTTTCCACTACTCTTTTTCGAAATATCTGGTTATTTAAAGACGAAATTTTCTACGCCAAAATATTTAAATTCTACCAATGCTTTACATAAAGAGGTCAGAGGAACTGGATACGCTGTAAAAGATCGAAATGATAATGTAGATGAATTTGATAATTCGAATGTAGGAGATATACTGAAGAAATAAATCCCACGGAACGTGAGAACCATAATGCATGCGCACGATAAATCATTTGGGCTGAAATTGTGCAAGCATCTGCCTACATCCTTAATCGTACTGGCCCAAGCGTGAATCAAGTATTGCCTTACGAGACTTGGCACAAGAAATATCAATCATCTGAAGATAATCAGATCCGTGTGCTGCTACCCTCATATTCTAAAGCAGAAGTAACTACTTGGCTATGATTATGATAATGGATTTTAGGACTGAGAAGCTCATCGACTCCTACGTTCAAAAGACGTCACATTTGATGGGAACCACTACTGAGTAAATTAAATGATAAGATGCCAATACCGAGTGCATTAATTTGTAGCGGTAACAGCGCTACTCGGTGTTCGTACTGAGACAGCGTGTCGAGCTCGTGCCTTGTCGGTGAGGTTCGCCGCCGCCGGGCTCCATTCGTTTTTCACCGTGGACCGGTCGGCAGTCCTTTGTTCGCCGCTGCGCAAGGCACTCACGCGCTTGTTTGCTCGCCCGCCGCTTTTACTTTCGTGTCTCGTATTTGTAATTTATTAACAATTTAATTAATTCGCGCTTTTAAATCTGTTTTCTATTCTATCATTAATTTAACTTTATTGTTACTTCGCTTTCATAAACTATATCTCTTGTGTATTTGTGCTTTCTACCCTTTTGTGTTAATTGTTAATTTAAATTATAAAACCTTAAAGTTGAACTTTAAAAGACTTTATTTTCGTGGACGAACCCCTACAAATTGATGAAGTCTAGGAACCCGAGACTGAAATTGAAATGACTCGAATTAACATACTAGATGATGAAGTCCATCAACAATCTGTTCTAATGAGAAAGTAACCGAGGCTTGCTCTGAATCAGAGACAACCAGAGAATGAGCTACCTCCTCATAAGATAGAAGCTGAGAATAAAATGACACTTGAAAACCGCAGTTAGATCAAACCTTTTTTTAAATCTTTCAGCCGAAGACGTGTGTGGCGATGAAAGGTTTTGCAAAGAGACTCCAGCGAATAGTTACAACTTCGATGCCAACTTCTTACAACATCAATCATCAGTTGTTCCTTCATAAGAATCGAATCTTATTAAAAAAAAAATGTGTGCGTGTACTAGCGTACACTCGTAAGAAGTGAAACTTCTTTATGACGTTATTTTTCAAAAAATAATTTACTATATGCAACTTTACAGAAATTGGTTAAATAAAGTTAAATTAGATAAAGTTTAATAAAAGGCTTTTATCATTATTTCATTGTAGCTTTTTACTAAAAAAATACTTTAGCATATTCGATATTTACATGAAAAAAAAACGTAACTACTCAAAACGGGCCGCAAAATACATTGGAGACATTTACCAATCCCTGTGATAAGAAAAATATAGCGTAACGGATAAATGTGACGCGTAACGTAACGGATAAATGTTACGCGTAACGAAAAAATGTTACACTACATTTTTTGACAACTCCGATAAAGAAGTTTCACTTCAAAAAAATTTGTAAAACCACTTCTATCTTTACTATATTAAAGTCTAAGTTGAGTATTTCACTATTATTATCCACTACAGCACATTCTTTCTGATGTAATTTAGTCTCAATTGTAGTCTAAATACGTCTCATTATCGTCTGTGGCCTTCCGCTTGCTTTTCTTCTTCGGCCAAGGCACTTTGTCGTGGACGTACTTGATGTGGAGCTTCAGATCGCACTTGTGGATGAAACCTTTGTCGCAAATCGTACACTTGTGGGGACGAATACCGAGGTGGACCTATAAAATTACATAATAAAAATATTTTAAATTCTAAATTGGTTTATTTTTGGTAATAGAAACAATATTTCCCGAAAACGTGAATTAAATGCCATTTTTATTTTATTCTACCTCCATTTAATAAAAATACCGTAGTTTTCATATACTTATGTTACATGCAAAATATTAACAGACCTAAGTTAACTGAAACTTTTTTCTCTAGATTCTTATTGCACTCTTTTGTTCCGGTCTCGTATAAGATATACGTCCGTGTTTCGAAAAGCACGTTAGGCCGTCGGTCCCAGTTTTCATTAACATCTATGGTAGTCGACAATGAGCACCGGAACCCTCATATTTAGTTTAACCTTCGAATTTATTTCGCTTTCAGGGTCGCGGAGGTCCGATGTCAGAAAACTGGTTTACTAGTCAAACCGTTAGTTAGCCGACCTCAAATAATTTTGAGAATAATCATATGAAGTTAACGGATAGTGTAATACTCCATCCACACTCTCCACGAGGCTACACGAAGCAACGGGAGTGGGAGAGTGAGGACGGTGTGCTCGTGTCCTCTCGTCTTGCCTCGCAAGTAGTAGCGCCGCTTTGTGTAGTTTTTTGGGTCGTGGCCTTCTCCACTCGCCTAGACTCGTGCCGAAGCGCGAGAGTCTGACATGAACTGTCGCTTGCGGTATTCTCCTTCTTGAAAGGTCGGAAACGCACTTGTGACATGGGCGGCGGTGATCGCTTACCATCAGGAGTTACGCCTGCTCGTTTGCCCCTATTAAACATCAAATAAGCAATATAGACTCACTTTCAAGTGCTTGTTGAGCGCGCTCTTGAAGGAGAAGAGCCGGTGGCAGAGGTGGCAGGCGTGCGCGCGCGCGCGGGCGTGCACGGCGCGGTGCACGTGGAGCGCGCCGGCCGACGGGAAGGCCTTCGGGCACGCGCCGCACGCGTACGGCCGCTCGCCCGTGTGCTTGCGCTGGTGGTACGTCAGGAAGCACTGTTGCTGGGGGCCACACAACCTACATTGCCAAACTGAGCTCTCGGCCCGGACCAAATATATATCTATACTAATATATAAAGCTGAAGAGTTTGTTTGTTTGAACGCGCTAATCTCAGGAACCGCTGGTCCGATTTGAGAAATTCTTTCAGTGTTGGATATTTCATTTATCGAGAAAGGCTATAGGCATATACATGTATTTATATCAGTTGTGTAGTACCCATAATACAAGTTGCAGAGTGGCGGGAGACAGGAGGACAGCGGCGCGAGGCGATCGTTTCGCTGCGACGCTCGCCTTATATACTTATTTGGTTGTACATAATACACGTCTAATTTATACAGTCTCCTATATTTTATTTACATACCAAAGTAATAGGACTCAACTAGACCTACCATAGACACAAACTCTGCTTAACTCGGGACTAAACTAAAAAAATGAAATAAACTTATTTTCTGTACTCCTAATATGAAAAACATGTTTTTGTGAAATGAAGAGATCTTTTATGGTTGTTGTGTTTGCTTGCTTGATTAAAAGATGTATTCAGGATGGACCCAATTTTTTTGTTAGGCTGACAAATGCATTATCATCTCAATGCATATTGTAGGTACATCAAAGACTCATTACACTCACTAATTAGTGATGCGACATCCCAACAATTACTTCTATCTCGATAGACACCTGTAACTTAGATGCGTTGCCACCCTCAGAGTAGGCAGGAGAGGACCCTTATCCTCTCAATAAAGGAAAAGTATCCACACTCAGTCGTAAAAAGTATCGAAAGTATTGTTTGGCCCCAGTTTTCTGTGTACGTTCCGATGACCGTACACAGAACATACCGATGTATTATTCCCGTCGAACCAGCCCATTTGAACCGAGGGAAAACTGTCCCACGATCTCTTACACACATAATCTATACTAATATTATAAAGAAGTAAAGTTTGTGTGTTTGTATATTTGTTAAATTGTAAGGGGTAATCTCGGGATCTACTAAACCGATTTTAAAAATTATTTCACCAATAGAAAGCCACATTATTGCTGAGTGTCATAGGTTATATAAAAAACCGAAAAATAAAAAGACTTTTACGTGGTAGTCGGTTTTGCAAAGTGAATCGGAGAAATTTCAACGGAAGGCCAAAGCAGCGGACGGCGCGTGATGGCTTCGGGTTTAATTCGGTTCGCGTTCATGCTCGCTTCGGGAGGAGGAGGCGTGGCCTTTTACATCTGAGAGGTAGGTAGGTACGCGCGTGGCTCAGTCGCGTGGTCGGCTCCTTACGCAGCAGACGTCTCCGAAATTGAATTTATCGAAACGTAATTAGTACACTTTCGACATTGTTTAAATAAAAGTTTCTTATCAGAACTACTTTCTATCTTATTCTTGGCAGTTAGAAATTAAAACATAACACTCTGTACTAAAAAAAAGATTATTAACATTATGCCCAACGAAGTGGGCACGGGTCAGCTAGTAAAATATATAAATACAAAATTACAATAATTACACCATCCAACAAAGATTATTTAAAAGTCGAAAATAAAAGACGAGCAATAGCAAAAGTCCAAAAAAAATTTGCATTTATGAGTAATAAAGTGAAAACTCACCTTAAACGCTTGGCCGCACACTTCACATACGAACGGGAGGTCATGATTGATCAATTTCTTCGCCTCATCTGAGTGCGGGTGTTCATTTGCCATGTGCTTATTATACTCAGCGCGATTTGATAACCATTTATTGCACTGAAATTATCAATAACCACTCAACTCACTTACAAAATAAGGATTTATTTACTATATAGTTGCTTCAACATACAGTGAATTAAAATCGTTTATCAGTATACATACTTTAGTGCCATCTAACGACGATACACAGAACAATTAACTATTAATCCTGTATCGCGATATAGAAGTTCTCGCGCGGATTACCATATCTATAACATTTGGACCACGGTCCAACGATTGATAAGCTCGGTCACCGCGCCTCTTATCTCAGGAACTTTTGTGTTTAAGAGACATTTGAGTCCTCCGCCTTTTTTTTTCGTTGCGGAAATCCCCTCGGAGCTGGGGAACCGGGTGCACCCTAGTAAGGAAAACTCTGGAACCCCGACTGATTCCTCCCCCTGAGTTTCTCGACAACAGAAGGTCCTGTACTGCCGGCATCCAAAGCGACCTTAACCATGTCCAAGGACCGTCTTGTGGGAAGTCTACTAGTACTACGTTTTCCGGTACTAATACAAATACCTAAATATATTTCTAAATACTGTCCTAAGTCCATGCATGGTACAGCTAAGTTAAACTTACAACAGTACAAGCGGCGGGCAGTTTCTTATCACATGTCTTTTGCTTGAAGCGCGGGTGATGAGCTCGCTGGTGACACTTCAACTCCTCTACATTAGTAAATCGTTCGCCACAATACTTGCATCCGTTACTGAAAGAAAACATTGTTTAATTAGTAATAGGCGATACGTCTGCTCGTTTGCCCCCTAAATAATAAAAAATAAAAAAAGTACAGACAGCTTCAATAGTTACTTTTTAACTGCACTACTCAAATCTACCATCCTAATTAATATTACAAATGTGAGTTTGTTTGATCTTAAACAATCTTTTGCCGATGTAAAGTTACATTATCAGCGAGTCACAAAGGCTACTTATTACTGTAAAGTTTAATATAAATCTGTTCAGTAGTTTTAGTAGAATGAGTATCGAACATTCATACATCCACACACCCTCATAAACTTTCACTTATAATTAAGTTAAATTATAAATTAGGATATACGACCGACATAAACATAAAAGAAGCCGCGCACAAAAGCTGCAATTTATGGATAGACATAGCTCCACAGAGAGGCCCATTTCTCGTTTTTTTTTATTCTATAGGGGGCAAACAAGCAGACGTATCGCCTGATGGTAAGCGATTACCGCCGCCTATGAACATCCGCTACACCAGAGGCGTTACAAGTGCGTGGCCGGCCTTGTAGTTTAAATTCATCTAACATACAAGGTAAAATACGAAAATAATTGTGACAGTATAGAATACTGTCACAATTATTTATGTAGTTTCAGTTTATGTAATCAACTTAAACATTGGCTAATTATTGCTTTAATTCAATATAACCATACTGCCTCAAGTGGCGTACTGGTAGCGTATGCGACTGCTGTTCTTGAGGTCTCGGGTTCGATTCCCGGGTCGGACCAAATGTTTGTATGATCTACAAATATTTGTTTCGGAGTTTGGGTGTTTTCTATGTATAATAAGTATGTAATTACAAAAAAAAAATATATAAGCTTGGGACTAGATGGCGTTGTGTGTAAGATATCCGGAATATTTGTTTATTATAACAACAGCAACAGGTAGATATCGATATAATAAATAGTAAACATGTGTTACATCACTATGTGTTTGGTGGACAGCACTAAATGTCTCTTCCAGGCAACATCCGATGTAAAATGAACTCCACACTCGTCGCAGTTAGGACCTTCTCTGCTGTTCTTGTCCTGTGAATACAAAATATAAAAAAAGTAAAACTAAAACCGAACTACGACAAAAACGGACGCTGAAACTGTACGAATGACACCGCTTTTCAAACTTGTTTCTTACTTTTTCAACGTCGTTTTTTGTCGTAGTTGGGTTTATTTTTTTATTATTTTTATTTACAATTTTTTGGTACCGTTATAATATTAATTTCTTTGCAAAGTATATTTTGAATACCATAGAAATATAAATACGGACAAAGTCACAAGCAAATGCTAATAATATATACATATATATTATTACACATTTTTTTTTTTATTGAATAGTGGGCAAACGAGCTGACGTATCCTGATGGTAAGCGATTACCGCCGCCCATGGACACCCGCAACACCAAAGGCGTCACAAGTGCGTTGCCGACCTTTGGGGGGATGGGAAAGGGGATGGGGGGAGGGGTTGGGGTATGGGCCTCCGGTATCCTCACTCACTCGGTGAAACACAGCGCAGGCGCTATTTCACACCGGTTTTCTGTGAGGCCGTGGTATCACTCCGGTCGAGCCGACCCATTCACGCCGAAGCATAGATCTGCCAAGGTTGAAATGTACAAGTACTGCAATTTCTAATGTTACCAAACGCGACATATATAAGTACAGTAATTTATGACCGCTAGAGGGCGCCACATCAGATTCATGATACGTCATATAGACTTTAACCAGCGGACGATCCTAATGATATCACATTTGTCCAGTTCTAATAAGTAGTTGAGGAGCTATGAGGGAACAAATGAACATACATACATACATACATAGCCTGTCAAAATCATATGACTTTGTGGTAATCTTTGGCTTTGTGGTAGTCGGGTAAAAAGTAACTATAAACAAAGAAAGTATTCAAAACTACTGGACCCAGGAATTCTCGCCACCTGGATTCCCGCAAACTCCCACAGATTCCCTCGAATTACCCCAAACTTCCTCGGATTCCCCCAAACTCCCTCAGATTTAGCCCGCGGTTGATGTCGTAACGCGGGTCTCAGCTTGTTTTATTATATTTATGAAAGAAACTAAACAATTTTTTATATCCATATATAAGATATCTTCAAAACAAACTTACAGTCCGGTGTAACTTCATGTTGTGCAGAAAGAGTCCTCGGGCTGAACCGAAGATATTACCACAAAACTCACACACGTTCTCAGGCACAGACTCATCAAAGTGTTTCATGCGTTTGTGCATTAGTAAACTATTCGGCATACTGAGATAAAAACAAAATAAAATTTAAAAAAAAATGCTCCCGAATTTTTAATTATAAGTATAAACACAATATATTATATAAGTTTACAAATATTATAGAATAGACATATTATTATTATTATTATTTGACTGCCTCGGTGACGTAGTGGTAGCGTATGCGACTGCTAAGCTTGAGGTCTCGGATTCGATTCCCGGGTCGGACCAAATGTTTGTATGATCTGCAAATATTTGTTTCGGAGTTTGGTGTTTGCTATCTATAATATCTATGTATTTACAAAAAAAAAGTATTTAAGCATCTATATCAGTTGTCTAGTACCCATGACACAAGCTCTGCTTAGCTTGGGACTAGATGGCGTTGTGTGTTAGATGTTCGGAATATTTATTTATTTCATTAGTTTACGATTTATTCACATATATAGTAATAAAAAAAAGAAAATATTGGATGTTAACACCTTTATTCACACCCATAGTACACCCGAGTGTTCCACGGACAATTAAACTGAATTGAAAACATTTACTGAATTTGGTCGATCTGGCAGTTTTGACTGCCTCTATGGCGCAGTGGTAGCGTATGCGACTGGTGTTCTTGAGGTCTTGTTTGTATGATCTACAAATATTTGTTTCGGAGTTTGGGTGTTTTCTATGTACAATATGTATGTATTTACAAAAAAAAAGTATATATGTATTTATATCAGTTGTTTAGTACCCATAACACAAGTTCTGCTTAGCTTGGGACTAGAAGGCGTTGTGTGTAAGACGTCCGAAATATTTAAATATTTGTCCGAAATATTTAAATATTTGTCCGAAACATTTGAATGTCCGAAATATTTTAAATTTTTAGTTAGGAATTTACGAGAATATTTAAATCGAAGTATCACCTGAATATTTCTCCACAATTTTTGCACGGATACTTTTTTCCTTGATGAAGACTGACATGAGTTCTCGCCTGATCCCTGAAACATAAAATCAAAGAATTTTAATCGTTACACTCATCTTTACTTATCTAAGCTCAACACAGATCCACCCTGTTATGTTCGCTGGTGCACGACCAGAGTCGGGTCGGTGAAAAAATACATCTTCGGACATCGACCTGACTCACATTCAACAGAAATAACATATTTTTGGACATTATCTATACTAATATAATAAAGCTGAAGAGTTTATTTGTTTGAACGCGCTAATCTCAGGAACTGCTGGTCCGATTTGAAAAATTCTTTCAGTGTTGGATAGTCCATTTATCGAGGAAGGCTATAGGCAATATATCATCACGCTAATAGGATCGGAGCACCAATGAAGAATGTTTCAAAAACGGGGGAAAATTTTCACGCTACGGGCAATAGAGGACGCAAACGAAATTGTGTGGGTCAGCTAGTTACAATATATTTATCAAGATTTACACAAATAGAAATCAAGCAGTCACGAAAAATACATCAAATATTTCCAAAAAGTACTTACATGCAATAACATATGTACGGGCACAGCTTGCAAGTAAATTTTCTTTTGTGACAAGACAACTTGTGTTTACATAAGTAAATTGGTTTAAGAAATCGAAGGTAGCATACGTCGCATTCGTAATCACCGTGTTCCTGTAAAGCAATAGGGTGTTTTTCACATATTAAACCAGTATTGTAGTAATTTATAACAATGCTAAATGTTATGTTGTTTATTCATTATCAAATAAATATTTTCGGACATCTAACACACAAGGCCATCTAGTCCCAAGCTAAGCAGAGTTTGTGTTATGGGTAAACAACTGATATAAATACATATATACTTTTTTTGTAAATACATACATATCATATATAGAAAACACCCAAACTCCGAAACAAATATTTGCAGATCAACAAACATTTGGTCCGACTCGGGTTCCCGAGTTGCAATTAAGAAAATTCCAAAAGAGGACATATACACCAGGATGGGATGTAATTGGTGAAAGAAATTGAATACAATTTATTATATAGCCTATGTATGATTTTTCAAAAAAAAATTGTCATCATTCAATCTAGCTTTCATGGCATAAGTTCTGCTTAGTTTGAAACTGGATGGCGAAACTATCTACAATATTATTATTTTTATTTCAAATCCTACTAATATTATAATCGCGAAAGTTTACGAGTAGTATTATATATCTACTAGCTGAACCCCGCGAGGTGAAGCTAGTATCTTTATAAATTTTAACCTATGTTATTCTGATGTATAAGCTATATTATTGTAAAGTTTCATCAAAATCCATTCAGTAGTTTTTGCGTGAAAGAGCAACAAACATACTCACTTACATACTCACAAACATTTGCGTTTATAATATTAGTAGGATACATTTTTCAACTCAGCTCTAATTATCTACTTTAATATTAATATCAGACTCACTCTGCTATGTTTCTTCATGTGATTATCAAAAGCTGTTTGTGCTTCATATCCTTTAAAGCAAAATTCACATTTGAACGGCGACCTTTTATAATTACTAGATTCTTTTCGTAAAAGCAACTCGTTTTTGGCGTCTTCAAGTGTTAGGAACTTAACCGTAGTGTATTCATTAAATGAATCTGGCTCTAAAATGTTTTTCTTACTAACAGGCACTTGTACACTGCTCACATCTTTAGTTGCTCTCTTAGATAACGGTTCATTATCACTAAGATTGTCATCACTACTTACATTTGTATATTTTAGTTTCTTATTCCTAGATTCTTTAAGTTTTTGTACTGTTTTAATCTCTTCAGATGTTTCTATCAGATCGTTATCATTTAGCTCATCAAGATTCAATTTTTCGTCTTTATTAGGAACCTGTAATTCGCTTTTTATTTTAGCTTTTCTTGGTTTAGGCTCTTTTGTAGTGTGTGTTGATTTCTCTAGTGATAACGTTACTTTTTCAGGGTCAATGCAATCATCTTCATCTAACATATGACATGTTGCATTGTGATCATCACATGAGTCTTTGAATTCTGATTTTATATCAACTTCTACAATATCAGTCCCTTGGTTGTTTACTGCTGTGTTATTGGTTTCTGCGACTTCATTTTTGGATTTTAAAGTGGTGTCATAGCATGTTTTTATTGTAGATAATGTGTAACAAGATTCCAATTTGTTTTCTTTCTTGTCTATGTTTAGAATCACTTGTTTTGTTATCTGCAAATTATATAAAAGTAACAGTCGCAAGAGTTACAGCTATATCTATATATTAATAATAGCTGACCCACGCAACCTCGTTTGCGTCTTATATTGCCCGTAGCGTGAAATTTTTCCCCCGTTTTTGAAACATTCTTCATTGATGCTCTGCTCCTCTTAGTATTAGCTTGATGATATATAGCTTATAGTCTTTCTCGATAAATGGACTAACCAACACTGAAATAATTTTCGGACAAAATCAAATCGGACCAGCGGTTCCTGAGATTAGCGCGTTCAAACACACAAACTCTTCAGCTCTATTATTAGTATAGATGTATGAGAATTACGTAAATTATGCGAAACATAAAATTTCAAGGTTTTATAGAAAAGGAGTACAGAAAGATAAAAAAACAAGAATAATAATTACTTAAATGAATCATGGTCGAATGTCGATCACTGATGATTATTAAAATGTTACATATGATATTGTTTCATCATCCTGCTAAGTTATTGAATTTTTTAAAATTGTTACTTTGTATTTTTATACCAATGTCATCTATACTAATAATAAAGCTGAAGATTTTATTTGTTGTTTGTTTGAACGCGCTCATCTCAGGAACCGCTGGTTTTATTTTAAAAAATTCTTTCATTACATTTCATTCAGTGTTGGATAGTCCATTTATCGAGGAAGGCTATAGGCTATATATCATGACGCTACTACTAATAGGAGCGGAGCACCAATGACGAATGTTTCAAAAACGGGGGAAAATGTTCACACTACGGGCAATATAAAACGCAAACGAGGTTGCGTGGGTCAGCTAATGTATTATAAACTGTCAAGGAATTTAATGAGCAGCAACGGTAGAGCGAAAAAAAAAAGGTTGTGGAAAATGAAAGTGTAAATTACTCATTTGTTTGATAATTTTATATTTTTTCCATTAGATTATAAGGAAAAATTTTGTACAATTTACAGTATACATAGCATTAATTAAAACTTACCTCGGTTGAATTAACTGTGATATTCGATAATATATTGTGAGCCCTTATACATTTTGATTTAAAAACCTGATATTTGTGCAGCAAGCTGGCACATTCGAAACATACATGCTGATTTCTATTGCAGATCTGAAATTAATGACATAGATTGAATCAAATATTTATACATTACAACAACAGCCTAACATCATCATCAGCTTATCGCAGTCCACTGCTGAACATAGGCTTCTTCAATTGCATGCCACTTGAATCAATCCTTGGCTCCTACCAGCTGTCTAACATCATAAATTTTTCAAAAACACCTTTAATATTAATTATATATTAAGTACTCAGGCACAGTGGAGAGAGCTGGAGGAGGCCTATGTCATGAGGCACACCGAACTTTGAGACCTATTGTAGGGATTAAGATTCATGACAGAAGTGTTATATTGCATGTTACAAGTTCGGAATAAAAGGGCTTTATTATTGTTATTATAAGTACTCAGGCCAGCAAGTTTCCTGCTGTCAGTCCTGTGCCTGATATTTCCCCGGTTGTGCGCTCCCACTTGTGCATTATAATATCACCTTCCCACGCAAAATAGTGAGTCGTCGAGTTGCGAGTTGGTTTGTTGTGACTGACTGCTGTGGCCGTAATCGGCTAGGAGAACATCACCCAAGCAAAAGGTACACAAATTGTTGAATAAAACAAGTATAAATAACATATTATACCAGATAGTGTCTATGGCGAAACTACTTAAAAATCTATATTCATTAGAGTCTGAGTAGACATTCTCCATGAGAATTATGCTAATGAAATAAATAGAAAAAGTACTTTTTGTAATGAAATGTAAACAACCTTTATATGTATCATCAACAACCTTTACAAGTCCGCTGCTGACAATAGGCTTCTCTTTAGCATAGAGGTTTTAAATTAGCCAATGGGCCTATTATACTTAGCTTCCCAGAAACCATTTTGAATATAGTAAAGCAGTTATTAAAATTTATTTATCCCATTAAACTGGGTGAGATTAATCTTTAAGACTGTATTGTTTAATTTGTTTAGCTATGGGATGTCTTTCAACTCAGTGTGCCTTTTGGCATAGGCCTCCTCCAGTAGTTTCCATTGCTTCCTGTCTTGAGCAACTCTTGGTACTTAAAGTTCTTGTGTTTAATGTTGAGGTATTGATTCGGTTTAGTTTTCTATTATATTTAACTGGAGGGTTATGGTCTGAACTTTCCTCGGTGACCGACTGTGTTAAGAAGGTTTTTTGTAATGTTATTTTAGATTCTGTTTTTCAGTATTCATTTTGTTTTTTTTTTACATTTACATTGACATTTTAAATTATCGAGTCATTAATAAACTGCTGTTAAAAAAACTACTAAACTGAAATTGAATAATTATAAACTGTATTCATTATTACTTTTAACTTAATAGAATAAATTGACTTTATTTAATATTGTTATATTTATACTTGTATTAGCTTTCTATTTCCTTTATTAGACAGCAGAGTTGTTGAGTTTATAAAACACTCTTTCTTTTACAAAACACTCTTTCTGTCTGGCTGGTTGAATAATAATTCCGTAATAATTATGTTTTAATTTGATTTTATAAAAACGAGAATAAACTCTATTTATACCTAGGATTTTTTTTTTTTTTAATATCTATCTAATCATCCACTCTTACGAAAAATAAAAAAAAATAACATTGTTTTATACCCGAATCTGTGCCAAATGAGAGTAAATAAGTCCAATAGATTCGTTTGAAACTATGTCCAGGCTGTACATCTTTACATCAGTCACTAAACATACTCTACAATATTTAAACTCTTCCATTGCTTAAATAAATACTGAAAACTGATAAAATCTTTTTGTTCATCACATTGTAAACAAAACAATGACAGACTGACAGACTGATGTTGCTGAAGCTGACACCTGACACTAGCTTTGGGCCAAAATTCTCAAAATTGCCATTTCAAAAAAGTGACTTACATTATTTAGTATCTACCTAAAATGCTGTATGAATTTGTCCTATTCCTTGTTAAAAAATTGGTGAATGCAGTAAGTAAATATTAGAAAAGGTAAAGTTGGTTTTTTTTCATGTCATCCACATTTTATATGTATTTTATCATTAATTTCATCACGACGAAGACTTGAAGACTCGAAGACTTATAATTGAAGACTATGAATACTTGACATTGGCAGAAATAGCTGATCCGAGTGATCCGGCTGGTTGCCATTTCATCAAAAGACGAAGAAAGGTAAAGTTATTTATCACATTTAAAATGTTTAACATTTTTATACGAATGAGCCGGCTAGATCGGGACGATAGGTAGGGGAGACCGAGTAGGGTTGTGACAATTTTTACTTAAAAGGACATATCTCAGCAAAGAAGGATACTACGATTGCGAATCCTGTGCCTGAATGGAGCTCAATCCTTACTTTTTTAAAAACAGTCATCAAAGTCTATGAAAGTTATAAAGTTTCTGAGAAGTTTCACAAAAATTGAAAATAGTCCTTTTGTCACAACTCTCCTATCACCTAGGTAAGTTGTGACAGGTACCAAGGTAAGTTGTGACAATTGTGTATATACACTGAATTTGATAGATAAACGGACTTTTATATGAATTATAAATAAAATACACGTTTTTAAACATAGAAGTAGGTACTTTAATTATCATTTGGTATAATTGTAGGAACTACAGTAACATGAAACATTAACATAACAGGTATTAAATCTTTTATAAGTAATTAAGGTAACATTACGAGATCAGTCGTTTCAAAATCAGTTGAAAATCTTAATCTAATCTGATAAACAATTATGACAGACATTGCAGCTCGCCTCCAGTGCAATCTTCGTGAGAGCAGCCTTTGCATTCGAGGCACTGAACCCACTTCTCATTTGATTTGCTATTCGTATAAGGTTCAAGGCAGCACAAGCAAAAACAATCATTTTCTGTATCTTCTTCGACATCACTGGCACTTTTTTTGTTGGTCTTCTTTTTGGCATTCTTAGGTTTCTTCTTTTCTTCGCTTAAAACACGCTTTTTCACACTTTTTAGCTTTCTACTGGCTTCTATGGCTACTATTTCATCCTTGATAGGTGTGTCGGTAAGCACAGCTGATTTGATCTTGCGTCTATTAGGTTGGTTTTTTTTCTAGGTGGAGCTTTTGGCAACGGCCTTACTGATTCTGGCGAGAACACATTTGGGTTAGTGTCAATTAGAATACTTGCTGTAGACGTGGAGGAAACGAGTTCATTAGCGATATTGCTTGGCAAAGATGAATTGGTAGAAGATGTTGTGGCTTGATCTGTGCATAATTATTAGGCATTCTAAAACAAAAAATATAGCAATTTAGCATAGATACAACACCAAAACCCATGCCAAAATAATTTCAACCAACCAAATTTTAAGTTAACTTTAGTTGCCGTACAATTTTTATGTGAAATTTTAGGTTTTAAGAATTTACTAGAATAAACGAACAACCATATTTAATAAACAGAAACAAGAGATTGCATAAAGAATTTAAAATAAACTAACCAGAAAATAAGGTAAAGTAGGACAAGTTCTACCTAGGAGGGTTGTGACATCGTGTCACAACTCTCCTAGGTAGAAAAATCGCGACCCTGGTCAAAATAATAATTCATAATTTCGAAACAAGCGAGCAAACACAGTAAGACAATGCCACGCTTTGAAACTTCAATAACCACACAACATAAGAAAATATAGCATATGCACATGGAACTAATATGTCACCATATAAATATAATCAAATTTTTTACAGAAAACTTACTTTTGAGTTTTTTTTCCACGTAGACGTCGTACTCACGCTACCACTTGTCTTGCGCCTCTGACGCGTACTACATCAAATGGCGCGTTTCTAAAGAAACAATCGTGCGCTGTTGCTAGCTCGCTAACAGTCATAGGTTCCAAGAAATTGTCTTTGTCACAACTCTCCTCTGTCACAACCCTCCTCGGTCTCCCCTACTATTCTCTTACAGATTTGGTTTTTTTATGAAATTGGGTCACCATACTGTATTATTGTATCGTCTGCATTCGCAATGAGCATGGTGACTACCACTCTTGGATTCTAATCATGCATTTCCATCAAGCATTTACTTAGACACATCGTTTAAAAAAATACAAATTGAAAACCCATAGATTTTGATCATTATGTTTATCTATCCTTGCCACGAAAATCATGTCAATAATTTAGAACTGGAGTAAAAATTTACGGTTTTTGATTCAGTTTATAGGCATGTAATTAATCTTTGTTCAAGTGGTAAAATAGTCAACTTTTTCATGAAACGTCAGTATTTTCTCCTAAGGTAAGTAAGGTTGGTTTTTTTTCAATAGCATGCCTAATTAGTAGGTACCTAACTATATGCCTGCATAATTACCTCCGTTTACACAAAAGCAGCGTACTGCGTATGTGATTAATTACTGGAACTTAGGACAATAGAGTCATGTGTAGGAAAAACATCTTAAACTTCAAATATTCAAAGATATTTCACAAAAAAAAAAAACTTTATTCAATAATGAGCACAAAAATTACTGTTGATGTGGCATGTAAATAGTAGTGGTAGTTGGATAGTGGCCAACTTCAGGCATATCAAACGTGATTGTACGAATCGTGAGGAGTATCTTTTCCGCGTGTGGCAAACAAGTTACCGCGGTTATACATTTTGAAGGGTTCATTATTAGCTGAACCGTTTTCCCATCCACTAGTAACTGAAAAAAAAGAAATAGATGTTAAAAGGCATGGGCGGAAACAAAAAAATCTGTTTTGCTTGGCTAAATTAAATTAAACTTAGTGTGAGACGTAACTTGTGACAGAAAAATTGAAATGCATAGATAACGCAAGGTTAGATCTTTAAAAGTGTAATGAGTCTGATGTCTGCCATCTGAATTTTAGTTATGAAAGTCATAGAATCTAAGATCATTGGAGAAATGCAAGAGGCGTATGTCCAGTAGTAGAATGCAATAGGCCGATGATTATTCAAGCAAAATTTGTCTGGCTCATTAGAAAATTTATAAAAATATTATAGTCAATGATATACCTATATAAAATTCAGGATTTCTAAAATTCATAAATAAATATTTCGGATGTCAACACACAAAGCTATCCAAAGCTAAGCAGAGCTTGTGTTATGGGTACTAGACAACTGATATAAATACATTTTTTTGTAAATACATACATATTATATATAAAAAACACCGAAACTCTGAAACAAATATTTGCAGATCCCACAAACATTTGGTCCGACCAGGGAATCGAACCCGAGACCAGCAGTCGCACACGATACCACTGCGCCAGCGAGGCATTTAAAATGACGTAAGTTAGCATGGTTTTTTTTCAACTTTTGATACCTGGTAACTGTAAAACGGCCCCGCTGTTAGCTTAGCGAGTATCCATTCCTTTTTGAGTATATGTTAGACTACCATATTTTTTTTATCTCGTCTTAAATGACGTAAGTCTGGGCTGACTGAGATCTTAGACTAAAGTAAATGACGATATATCATAGCCATAACAACATCAAACCTCGTATCCTTTTACGTCCAGTCCCAAAGGTTGGCTCCACTCAATTAAAGCAGTGTGCTCTGATATTTTTCTTACAACCAGGAACCTTGCTTTCAGGTCGTCACATTCCTGAAAATATATTAAGCCATTGTTTATTTATTTATTCCTAATCATCCCATAGGTGTCGAGCAGTGGGATGTTTAAGACTTATGATGTGATGATGATGATTCGTTCAATTGTGTTTTTTACGCTCCGAATGTTCTGAAACTTTGTAAGTTCCTAGGGACGGAAAAGAATTTAGATTTACCCTGAGCTCAGGAATAAACAAAAAAGTTCATAGCTAAATTTTATCCACAAAAAAATATTTTCACGGATATGTCAATAAAAATTAATAGATTATTTTACGGAAGTCGCTGGTAAAAGAAGCTATCGTCACAGAAAACAGTGGAATAACAGGCTTAGTAGGCGAAATATAATAATACGAAATTATTTCTCATTGCTGCAAGCTCTCTTTTCGAAAAGGGCAGAAAATGTTTTATGATGATTTTATAGATAAAATAAAGAAAAAGATCTAAAGGATCTTAGTGATTTGCGTACAGTAAAATATCCACATTATATTCAGGATTGCATTAATTTTCATATCCAAACTGTTATAAAACTAATTACTATTGAATGTATCACTTCTACAAAGAAGAGTAGAAAGAAGGTAAAGAAAAATTAAAACTCACACTCTTGCAGCTGTAAGAGAAAAGACTGCTTTGTTTATTCATGAGTGGGTGCAAGCAGGCTATCTTCAACTGCTCTCTGATTTGTCTCTTGAAGTTGTCCTAAAAAGTTCCGACAAATTAATTTCATTGTATTACATCTTTCATATTTTTAATTAATTTTTAACTATTGGCAGATGCATAGCTACGTAAACAAAGACACTGGTGCAAAAAATATCCTCATAATCCAGAGGGAAGAAGAACTCCCTGAGAAGTGCGACTGAGGCTACTTCTGTACTTCTGGCTGTATCTCCAAAATGCAGGAGATCTGAAGGGATTTTCCACCCCAAGTCTTGTTACAACCTACTTTATTCACGTTCCAAGAAGTTTTCGCTAGTTCACTACGAGGTGACCTTGATGGTCAACGTTTGAGGGTCCCCTGAGCTAGGGGACTAGCTATAGCTGTCTAGCTCTTCGGTAGCTACGCCACTACTTCGTACATTTTTACTTAGATCGTGTTTCTGAATTTGAAAATGGAGGTTTCCATATAACCGTTCATTATTCGTTATATTATTAACATACAATAATTACTCTATCAATATATAACAGTAATATTTGTAACTGGCATTCGTCATTCACGTAGCATTAATTTGCATTTACGTTTCTTATAGGCGATCACAATCGGTGACTACAAAAGATGTATTTTTTAAAATGGTTTAATAATAGTATGACTTAGGCACCTAGAAAGGTTGTTGTTTATTCTATTCTCTGTCTGTCTATTGCGCTTTCACAGCTAAACCGCTAAACCGATTTGGATGAATTTCGGTATAAATTATTTTACCTTGCAGAAGAACAAAAGCTTTTTTGTACGACAACACGCGGGCAAAGCCGTGAACAAAAGCTAGTATTGTAAATAAATCTTTATTTTACTTATGCTAACAAAAATTAATGAAATTTTACCAATAAATTCGGTTCACTGCACCATATTTCTTTATCGGCTTGTTCTGGCTGTTCATTTATTGCTTTGTTTTCTTTTGGTAGTTCCTTAATTTTAAAATTCAATATGCTCTGCAAATAAGACAATGTAAAACAAAACGCTATTATGCGAATTAGACAATCTTCGCCTAAACCAGGTTTCATACTTCACCGGTTAATATAAATATTATCCAAGACAGCGTACACAACAGCATAAATCGCGCCCTTCAGAAATTGAATGCCGAGCCAGTCATCACAGAATGGATCACTGAGCTGGTCAGTAAAAGGGCGGTTCAGACAGCGGTGAATAATACTATAAGAGCAAAGGTAGTTAGAGGATGCCCACAAGGTGGCGTCCTATCACCGCTTCTATGGAACATAGTAGTAGATAGCCTCATTAAGAAACTAAATGATCGAGGATACACTACTATCGGTTATGCGGATGACCTAACAATTCTGATAAGCGGGAACGCGGAAAATGTGTTGAGCGAGATCATGCGTTCAGCTTTTCAAATTGTAGAAGAATGGTGTGGCGAACAGAAACTGTCAGTAAATCCGAAAAAAAACAGAACTCATCCTCTTCACCAACAAAAGGAAGTTACCAGAACTAAAGTTACCAAAATTATTTAACACCAATCTCTCCCTGTCAACTCAAGTAAAATATCTGGGCGTTATTCTTGACAACAAATTAAACTGGGCGAGTCACATCGAAACAAAAACAAGAAAGGCCTGTATAACTTTTAACCAGTGTAGACGACTAGTTGGTAAAAGATGGGGTCTAAACCCAAAGATCACACTTTGGTTATACACTGCAGTTATCAGACCCTCCATCACCTATGGATCAGTTGTATGGTGGCCCAGAACTCAACTATCCACAGCTAAAATGAAACTCCAGAGTCTACAACGTTTGGCCACAGTAGCAACTACTGGATGTATGAAAACTACTCCATCGGCCGCATTAGAGTATCTCTTGAACTTGAGACCTCTAGATCTGGTCATACAACAGGAAGCGATAGCAGCTGCCCTAAGACTAAGATCAAACGGACTGTTGAAGATAAACACAGAAACAACACACTCGAAAGCTCTGCAGGGGATCCTAAAGGAAATTCCACTCCTCGAGGCACCCATGGACAGAACCTCATGCCAACATGTCTTCGATCGAAGCTATAATATCCAACTATCCGCAGAAACAAAAGATAACTCTGGCGTCGGCGAAGTTAGGATATATACAGACGGCTCCAAAACACAAAAGGGTACCGGAGCTGGCGTATTCTCGAATGACTTAAATATCAAGATATCAACCACCCTAGACAAGCTAAACACAATCTTCCAAGCAGAATGTGTTGGAATAATCAAAGCAGCACAAGCAGTTGCAGCCAGAGATGTGAGAGACTTAAACATCAGAATTGTCTCCGACAGTGCATCCGTACTTCAAGCGCTGCTAAACAACAAGATGACCTCGGCCCTCATCAAGGAGTGTCATGACAACCTCCAGTCCATTGCAACTACAAATAAAATTACCTTACAATGGATAAAAGGCCATAGTAACTCAATAGGTAACGACGCTGCAGACGAACTGGCTAAAAGGGGATCGGAAACGATAGTGTGTGGACCGGAACCACTACTGCCCCTGCCCCAAAGCCAAACAAAAACATGGCTACGCGTCTATACCGAAAGAAAACACAAAACACTATGGAAAACCACTGAAGGATGCAGGCAAACAAAAAGTGCAGTTCCGGTAGCACCTAAAAGACTTGCCCGCAATCTGATCAGACTAAAAAGGGACGATCTCAGGAAGGTCACGGGTGTCCTGACAGGGCATTGTCCCCTGAACAAGCACCTATTCACTATAGGTGTAACAGACAGCCCTCTGTGCAGGGGATGCATGGAGGCAGAAGAAACGCCGCAGCATGTTCTCACAGAATGTAGAAGTGTGGCAGACCAACGGGCGGACATCCTCCAATCGACATCACTCCAGGAAGCATGCAGTAACCTGAAAAGGCTGCTCAGCTTCTGGGACGAACTGGGTTGGCTGGAGTAGGGAGATGACAAACTCACGTACAACGGCCCAATCAAGAGGCTAAGTGCGGAAATGGCCCAGTAAAACAAACAAACAAACAAATCCAAGACAGCGTGCGGTTTTCAGCCGGTTTGAGTCGGATATAACCAGCCCTCCAGTTGTCCTTTAGGTGAGGATTTTCGCACAGAACAAAAATGGAAACATATCTAGGTAGGTATATCGAAATTCTGGTTATAATAAAAACGATTCATCGGGTCTGTTTAGGAAAAAAATATATAATAAGTATGGATAATCGAATACGCCAATAAAATGAGTTAATTCTCACCTCATCAAAGAGACTTGGTGGTTCTAGGAAGCTATCTTCAGAGTCATCTACATAGTTCAAAGGTTCTAAGATTGCCAACTCCAAAAGTTTCCTTACCTCTAACTGTAATTGACTCTAAAAACATCATTTTAAATATTAGACCTACATATACACACACCTAGTCACTCTGAACTTCTTGGTACCGAGATTATAACGAAACTCGGAATTAATTAACCATCGAAGGAATTAAAAATTGCTTTTCATCAATCAAATATTGCTATCACAATTCGTCTTAACCCCAGTGGCGCGGAGAGCACGATAAGCCGTCGTTCCAGTGCTTGATCTCTCACTGGTCGTGTAGAAAAACCGTCCCATCGGATTATGAGAGTGAGGGAACAGAGAGTACAGTCTCCTGCGTAGTTGGCTGGTCTCCGTTGAGACTAGCCACCGTGGCTGAAATCGGCTACGAGAACATCATTACTATCACAGTATAGCCCAGCAATAGGAATGGTGGCATTTTAATAAAACCATTCCTAACTAAATTACAGGTCTGTTGTTGTAAGCGAGTGCTAAGCCAAAAGTCACCCAGTGGGTTCGATTTCGACCCAAAACAAGTCATTGTCTGAAGAGCATGCTCATTTTGTTCTATGTCTGTGTATTATTTATCTGTGACAGTTATTTATTTATTAAGAAGTACATAAATATGTATGTTTTTAAACAGTCTGGCCACCATGGTACAGACTCTGCCTAGTTCGGGACCAGACGGCTGTGAGTGGAATAGTTACAAATGTTTCAATTCCTTACCATTTCCATTGCTATCGCTGTACCAGAAAACTTACCAAAGCTTTATTTACCCGAGTTTTTTCAATTTTTATCGTATTTGTAGAATTACTATGAACAGAAATTGACAGCATCGTCCTCTTTGTGTCAACTTGTAACGAAGCAACTTCACTTATTCCTGCTCCCTCACTTATAATATTCGGTTTAGCCGTTAGTCCAAAACTTTTATTACATACAGAACCATCTGTTCCTCCTTTCTCCTGTAAAAACTTTTATGTATATTAATCATCATCACTTCCCAATCCTTTTCTCAACTTTATTTGGAGTCAGTGCAATAAATTTTCTGTTTCCGTTCTCCTTCATCACTTGTCAGTTCATTGTTTATGCCCTTCCCCCCATATGGTCTTGTACGCATTCCATCCATTTTTTCTTTGGCCTACTTTTATATCTATCGACTTCCATGCTTAAAACTCTTTTAACTACATTTTGCTCATCTTTACGCATCACATGTAACAATTTAACCTGTTTCCCCTTAACATTTCATTCAGTGTTGCTGCTTTCAGGCTTCCCTTATATTTTTTTCACTTTATCCATTCTATAGTCACACTACACATGCATCTCAACGTTCGAATTTTAGTTATATGCAGGCATCTATTATCCATTTTCCCATGCAGGACGGCAAAAATCTTTTTTATCTATGACCCTGCCAAAATAACTCTACTCTGCTTGATGAATAGCAGAATCCAAGAGTGGTGGTCACCATACTCATTACGAATGTTGGCAATGCAACATGGCGACCAATATCATGGCGGCCTAGTGATGCTTCTGCATCATCGGGCCTCCGGTCTCGCACTCACCAACAAAACACGACAGCACGAACGCTGTCATTTTACGTTGATCTTCTATACGAGGGTAAGTAGTACGACCCCGGTAGAGCCGGACCTTGAAAATGTAGTGATATAACAGCTTATAATACAATACTTTATACAGTTTAATATAAAGCACGCTTACCTCTTTCACCTTAGGGCTATATATATATTGTTTTGTTGAATCTGTAGAATAAGACATTGACTGTTTATGTTTAACACTCTTAATCAAAGACTCAAAATCATCTAAAAAAATAACAAAATAAATACAAATAAATAAAACTTTTTAAACCTAGAATTTCCTATTAAAAGAAAAACGTAACTCAAAAGTTTTACAGACTTTAAAAAGCGATACTATCTTCGTCAATTCACAATCAATTGTCTATTGTTTTCAATTTACTTTCTGCTAGTTTTGATTATATTTAAAAATAAAAAAATGGTTTATAACAATGTATTTATCATTTATTATGGGGTTTTTAAGTTTCTCTATGTATGGATAATATTTGCACTTAAACTCATACTGCAATTGGACTGGAGTATTCAATTATTCTAAGTTGTTTTCATATCGTTGTTTTAACACTCTTAATCAAAGACTCAAAATCATCTAAAAAAATAACAAAATAAATACAAATAAATAAAACTTTTTAAACTTAGAATTTCCTATTAAAAGAAAAACGTAACTCAAAACTTTTACAGACTTTAAAAAGCGATACTATCTTCGTCAATTCACAATCAATTGTCTATTGTTTTCAATTTACTTTCTGCTAGTTTTGATTATATTTAAAAATAAAAAAATGGTTTATAACAATGTATTTATCATTTATTATGGGGTTTTTAAGTTTCTCTATGTATGGATAATATTTGCACTTAAACTCATACTGCAATTGGACTGGAGTATTCAATTATTCTAAATTGTTTTCATATCGTTGTTTTTATTGAGAAAGAAATAAATAGCGTTGCAAAACTGGTATGTACCTAAAGCAGCTGTATGAATTATCCTGAGAAAACGAAGAGACGGGCAGGCGGAACATAATAACTTTTTTTTTTATGAAATTTGAATTTTATTAATATTCAGATGAATTACGGCAAAAATAATATTATCCATTTTCTTACCTGGTTTTAAATCTGCGTAACGTGTGATTTCTGTTAGTATTTTGCTTGTATTATGAGACTGTTTGTCATATTCAGGGTTAATTTTGTGCTTAAAATTCCTTTTACCACGTCCATTGTGCACTTTAGCGTAGCAAATTCTTTCGTAGTTTTTATTTAAACCTTCCTCACTGTCTACATCATCACTTACCGTCTCCAATATTCCAAAATCTACATTAGATGTTAACCCGTTCATATAATTTGATTCTGGCTGTTTTGAAGCGGTCCTACAATAATTTAAACGTTTGGCAATGATATCTTCTAGAAAAACCGGCTCATATGCTGAGACCATATTTATGCTTAAAGTTGGAGTTGCGTGTTCCTCCAATGACAATTCTGATTTACTTTCTGTGGTTATATTATACTTTTCTAGTGCTTTGATATTTTTCACTCTATTGTGTGGCAGGTTTCGATTTAGTATAGATCTATAGGCAGTTTTAAGTTCATCAGAGGTCTTCACAAACTCATTATTTGCTTTTTCATACATTTGTAACAAGTTCAGTAGGTGTAAAGAAAATTTTTTTGCATCTTCTATAGTTTGACGAGCTTTTTCATTTTCCTTTTTTATGGCCAATAATTTATGATTTGTCGACCAGTCGCGTAGTTTTACTTTTGGTGAGTTATAATGATTGATATTGCCAATTAAACTAGCTTGTGTCAGATCATGTAGCACGCGAAAACAATTCAAGTTATTGCCATTATTACTGCTTTTGTTTTTTATCTGTTCAGAGCTTGAAGCAATTAATTTCTCAAGTGTTGTTATCGCGGAGGTAGAAAAGCATTTCATAGGTAGTTTACTGTTCGACACAACTGCAGTTGAGTTATCTATTTTGATAAGCTCCTTTAGTTTGTCTTGTCCGTGACAAGAGCAAACTTTATTCTCACTTTTATTTATTTTCTTTGTTGGTGTCATTTCTTTGAGAATATTATTAGGACGTCGTAAAATACAATTATTAGTTTTATATTTTCCTACTACGTCTTTTATTACTTGCCCATTAAAATATGGGCCCTTTGTACTTTCATTTTCATTTAGTTTTGATGATGTGATTTCATCTCGTTTTTCTTTCTTATTTTTTAAACCTAGTTGAGAATTGTCGTAACTGGATCTATGATAGGACTTTTGTAAGGATTTAATTATATTTTCTGACCCAGGACTGTGATTTTTATGTACTTCAGATGGCGGGCCAGTAATTGAGTAAATACTACTACGACTCCTGGACGATGTAAAACTATTTCTTAGTACAGTTTTTGGAATATTAAATGCTTGGCTGTGTACATACGCATCACATTGCAATATATTCAATCTATTAAAAGATTTTGACAACATTGTTCCCATATCGCGGTTTGCTTGCCGACTAACTGATGGCTGTGACGAAATATCTTTAGGATACAAATTTTTACATGTACCGTGATAGTTCATACTTTCTTTGTGAGAATTAACATATAAATTTTTGTCTTTGTAACGTGATTCATCGTTAATATATAAAGGTGTGGGTGTTGCGTTTTCTTCAAGCTTTAGGTTTTGTAGTTTAGTCTGGTGGGCTAAAGGACTTAATACGTCACCTTTTTTGATTGAACCAACGCCTACAGTACTGGAATAGTTAGAAACAAACATGTGAGCAATGCAGCGCTCACACCGACAATTTGTGCATCGACAGCGATTTAGGTGACTTTTCGGGTTAATTGGTTTGTTACTTAAATTAATGCACGGATCAAAGGTATACCCAGAAGTTTGTTTCTCGCATTTATCCGTAGAATAGTGAAGCAGGTCCCTTTTTCGAGAACAGCTCTCACAGATCCTGTAAGAACTTTTCCCATAGTTATTATTATTGCCGCTGTTTGATTTTAATAAATGGGGAACTTCATCAATTGTTGAAAATAATTCGGATGATTTCAAAGCATTTATAGTGTTTTCTTTACAAATACACGTTATGCATTCACATTCCTTACAGATACAAGACTTAGAACGTTTAGTTTCATAGTCACGCTTGATATTGAACTGAGGCATACCAGTACATAAGGCCACTAAATTGTCTTTAATATTTTTATTATTTGTATTTCGGTAAATTTCACTTATTTTCCCTTCGGATTGTTTACAATTAGTTACATTACTCTCTACCCATTTACATTTTTCGTCGGTGGCTGTGTTATTTTGTAAATAATTATTGCAGTTACATGGTGAACAGATACACGTAATACGTGATACAGATGTTAGTGGTGATAGTGGTGACTTAAGCACATCACCATGCTTAGCTAAATTATTCCTGTTACTCATTTCACACTCGCCAGGTGCACAAGAGCATTTGTCCTGTTCCTGTAATGTACTCTGGTCATTAAATGCGCTGCAACTGCAGGTTAAAGTAGGAGACAATAGAGGCCCTCGCAACATTGCCTGTGATGTCGCGTAACCCGTGCAATCTGCACATTGACAAGGTTTACATTTACATGTATCATTAGTAATCGATTTTGGTGCAATACATTCGCATACTTTACAACTGCAGGCTAAGCATGCGTCTTTCAATTTTTTAAAAATGTTATACTTAAAAAACGAATTATCCTTGGATTCGGGTGTTTTATGAGGGTCATTACAACTTTCACACAAAACGTTAAGCTCTTCAGTGTTTGAATTTTTCATTGTATTCTGAATTTGAGTAACAGGGCGAGCTCTTGGTTCTTCCTTATCTAAACAACGGTAGAGAGTTCTACTTTCATACTTTGTAGTTGTTGTTTTAGGCTGGCCTGATATTTCTGAGAGTGTATTATACCATTGTTGAGTACGCAATGAATTTTGAATAGCTGTGTAACAAGTTACATCGTCACATCCTTTTGAATATTTTCTATTTTTAAAACTTTGTACATAATCATTAAACAAATTAAGCTTTCGTTTGTACTCAGCGTTTTCTGATATAATTTCTATATATCCACTTAATGATGGCGCTTTTTGTTTGAATTTGGATGAAGCTTTATCTACACATAGTAAACGATGTAGGTATTCATCTAAACAATTCGGTGATGGCTGATTGATCTCCATTAACGTTTTTCTATCTGATTCATAATTCATTTCATCCTCAGTTAATTCCTCAAGATCCTCATTAACGTTAGGTTTCGATGCATTGAAATATATTGCATTTGTATCTTCACAACATTTTTTTCTAGTTTTATCGCAATCATTTTCGGGTTGATTATGTATTATGTTGTTTTGATCATCGCACATTTGAAATGCACAATGATGGTTCTTATTTCTTTTTGCAAAACAAGAATCAGAATCGCAGTGTGCGCAAGAACACTTCACGGATATGATACTATCTGGATGATGGTTTGAAAGTTTCTGATTTAAATCCATTGGTTTTTTTTTAATAATTTCTATAATCTTTAGAAGCAGAACATTGGTGTTTCTTTATAGTTCGTACGCTGGATGGACTTTGGGCTCTAGTGCGCCGACACAGAGATGTTTGATGCTGCAGAAATCATTATCGTTATTATTAACACATCACTAAAAACCTATAGAATCAATACAAAAGAAGTCAAAGGGTTGACGTATTCATACGTTAAATTATCATTTTACCTTAAAAATGTGTTAGATTTCATTAATATTGAAAAGAATATTACATTGTACTTTATTTTTATATTTTCTCCATTTTGTTGAAAAAAACTTGTATTCTTATGATTTTACGATTTTGATGTGGCATCTGTATGACAGTAGATTCTTTGACATAATATTCTTTTTCTAAAGAATGTCGATTGTAATACTTTTTAACTGGTTTAATACAAACTTATTGTTTACTCTACTCTCAGTAACGATTCTAAGAACATAAGAACTCAAAAGAAAGCATATGTACAGGTACAAAATAAAAACATTGATCTCTGTCTAGGAAAACGTAAGATGCTCCCCTTTCTTAATTATCTCAAGGATTAAAATATTCAACTCAAGTAAATAATGACTACAACACTAACAACAGTACTTTATATACCTTCTCAAACATCTACGGCAAAGCTTCTATTTATGCAAGGACGTAAAGTGAATAGGATAATAATAAATAATAAGACATATTTTAAATAATAATTTTAATTGACCAATGAATCATCTTCTAAATAAAAACATTTTTAATATATAAAATAGCGAAGGATACAAGTATCTAAATTTTGTGAGTGATTCGAATTGTTAATAAAACAAAACAATGATTCGTCATCGATTATAAAATTATTTACACAAACAACACTTGCTTGCAATGAAACGTTTTATAAAAATTTGCAATAAATATATGGAAGAAAGAAAATTCAAAACAAATATGGCTCCTGTAAAACAACAGATGTAAAAAACATTTTATCAATTATTGTTTCTCAAAAATGTTGAATAATTTATTATTTTACTAAATCTTATTGCACGCAAGTTAACATAAAAAACACGATTGGCACATAAACGGACAAAACAAAAAGAAAATAATCGTCGTATATGCGTAAAAGACTTTTATTTCGAATGTAGGTACACGTTGTTCGTCGACATAGTTCGCTTACGTTATTATGTTTATTAAAATAGGAGTATTATTTTAATATGATACAAATATATTTACAATTCGTACGTAGTAGCTACAGCTTATCTAATGAAGGCACCAGTGTGAGGTCGGTGGAGGCATTACACCTGGAAAAGATAGTACATCCATTATATCGACTGATTCCGTGGCGTAGTGGTAGCGTATGCGACTGCTGTGCTTGAGGTCTCGGGTTCGATTTCCGGGTCGGACCAAATGTTTGTATAATCTGCAAATATTTGTTTCGGAGTTTGGGTGTATTCTATGTATAATATGCAAATATTTACAAAATAAACGTATATACATATGTATTAATATCAGTTGTCTAGTACCCATAATAAAATCTCTACTTAGCTTGGGACTAGATGGCGTTGTGTGTTAGATGTCCGAAATATATAATATATATATTTTAATATGTGAAGTCGTCTATTCTAATGATAAGCAATATATAGCATATGATAAATAAATTATAGCGTAGTGTAGTGGTTACTCTTACTACTGAGTCAGAGGTTTGATTCCCATCAAGGACAAATAGTTATGATGATCCCGATATTTTTTTGTGTCTGGACGTAGATAATTTATACAAAAATGTGTGTTTAGAAATATTTGGGTTCAAGTATATAAAAAGAACTTACATAAAATTATACGAAACGTATTTCTAGACGTCCGTGCTCCAAACTATCGCATTTGTGCCCAACGCACAAGATGGACAATTCTGAAACGAACATATCAATTATTATCAACCTTACATTTGTAAATTAACATGAATAAAATACCAATATAAGTATTATAAAATAAGAAAAAATTTAAGAAACATTAATTTAGCATAAATTTACATCCACATCGTTTGCTTTATAGGCCGATATTTTCAACGAATATTGTCTTGAACTAGTCAGTCTCTATTGTATATTCAGAAATTACATTAATTGTACCAAATTAACCTTAATACATTTTTTCTATTGAATTCTAACTAAATAGTTATATTTAGGTATCACTTAGTAACAACAATTGCCCAAACTTTCACAATCAGGTACGATATTAGTCAAATTTGGCAATTAAACTTGTCTTATTGCCGAATTTTTCATTTTCTTTGCCTTTTGTCTTTACATTACAAATGTGTCTTGATGATCAATTTAAAACATAATTTGTATACAATATAACATTTTATTACTTACAACAATACTTTCGATTGCATTCGCTAATTGTTCCTCCATGATTTTAACATCGCCGTGATCTAGAACTTCCTGTAATACAAATTATAATACGTTAAAAAAAGTACTTTAGATATGATAATATTGTATAATGATTAATGAAACTAAAGTTGTTTATGGAAATACAAATTGGTGAACAATAATTACATAGTCTAGAATAATTACTTTTTGTTTCAAACCTATCCTGTGACGCCGGGGATTTTACAAATATAAAAAACGGACACAAAAAACGCTCAGATTCAGAACAAAAAATTGTGGCTCTCACTAAGTACCTACCTATTGTCTAATGTGCGGTTTGAACCCATAACTCTCATACACGCAGTATAGAGCGGTGTGGTGACCGCTTAAACTACTAGCTAGACGATCTGTACAGTATAACCCTTCGGAAATATCTGCACACCCGGCTGGAATGCGCTTCGCCAACGCATGCATATTATTCTTGACTTCGTAATCTCATTCTTGTTTATTGTTTCTCTGTTCAGTAAAATATTAATAAACTACCTATTTGATAAACTATTAGCCAGGTTCGCAGATATTTTCGACTGGTTGTAGCTGAGCGAGTGGGGACAGCGTACCTCCTGACAAAGGTTGACGGCGTGCGCGAGGTCGGGTCGCGCGGCGGCGAGGCGCGCGGCGGCGCATGCGCACGTGACGGAGGCGAGGCGCGCGGCGCCAGCGAGCACGCGCTCGTTGCCGCCCGCCACCGCGCCGCAGTAGCCCGCGCCGTAGGGAGACGACGCCGCGCGCTGCCACTCCTACACAGGTGTACATAATCATCATCATCTTTATCAGTCCACTGCTGGACATAAACCTCTCCTATGAGAACGTTTATTCTACAATACCACGCTGGACAGAGTAGTTGGTGTTAGTATAGAATCGGTGTCAAGTTTTCATTATGGTCTAAGATCCCAGAACGATCACACAACTTATTTTCACATAGATGAAGTAGCGTCTTATGTTCTTTAAAAATCTGCGGGTTTGTGGACCAGTGACACCTGAGCAGGTACCAGGTAGGAAAGGTAACTAAAAATAAGAAGTACTTTGCCTTAATTTATATGGCTCATCTTTATATATTTCGTAGAATACTATTCTAAAATAGTTTGATAATTGTCATAAATATTTTTTGCCTGAACAGTTTTAGTCCATGGAAAGTGTATGACACTTATAATACTATTCTACAAAACATTAAAAACAAACAGCCATAAAATTTAAATTAAATAACTCTTATATTTAGTTACCTTTCTTACATGATACCTGCCCAGGTGCGCCAATAAAGAGGGAGGGGTTCCACAAGTACGCAAGCATTCCAAGAACATGAGATGCTGAGAATGTAAGGTTTCTTCTATGTAAAATAACTTATGTTTGATCGCTCTGGGTTCTTACTCTATTATCTTACCAGTGATGTTAAGGATATAAACAATTGAAGTGCAATTGAAAACAAACTACGCTGGACACCATCACTGATAGGAGAATGAAAAGTTGAAACAAATTCTGTACCAACCCTTCTAGCCAGCCATAATAGGCCAAAACTCTTTGTCTAAGGAGAAGCCTATGTCAAATAGTAATGATTACTGATGATCGACGAATAAATTACTTATAAAATTACTAAGAAATCAATACTTGTCGCATGTTTCATTCTTCCTATTATGTATTCTGAATTTAGATTTATAACATTAGATACTGTGTGTACTCGGTGACGAATGAACTTCGGATCAGGCTAAATCCACAAAAACCAAAATTATCGCTATTTAAACACTAATAGGCCTTATTCGTATCTACATCATATCGTTTGCATTAGGTATATTTGAAAAATACTCGTACACTAATTTGCAATTTACGTTCCATATTGATGACTTTTAATCAATATGCAGAACATTTTATTTGTCATAACAAAATCATTCTGTACTTTATAAAACTTTAGGTAAATTGACCCCGTTATAAAAGTTAAATGAAAGTAGTTATATTCCAAATGAATTATTATTAGAACTACTGCATTTTTACAGTAGTAGTTTACCACAAAGTTAAAACAAAACCAAGACCATTTCATTAGGTTGGTAATTCAAGACTCATTAGTACTGATTTAAAATCTAATGCAGTTAAAACTTTAGTCACAATGTATCATGTTAAGAAAGATAAAAAACCTGTACCATACTGACCTCTGTATCAGTCTTAGCATCAGCATCCCCGATAGATCTAACGAGCTCCTTTGATATAGCCATTAAGAGGTAATTTGTAATTTTCGCTTTGGTTTCAACAGTCACATTTATACTATCACTCAGGCTCATCTCGCTGCACAATCTGCCCAAATCATCATCAATCGTATTATGCACTCTCTCGAATAAATCTTCGATTAGTTGCCCGACCAGTTGACTTCTCATTGCAGGACAAGAGCAACGCGATTCCGACGTTATGTAACTCATACTGTGATGCATTCTCCCGTAATCTGTCTTCTTTGGTACGGCCGTATAAACAGAATAACCTTCATCTATGTATTCAGTTTTTTCTGGCTTTAATTCTACTCGAGACGCGTGGAACGACTGTCGCATTGTTTCACTTCTTAACTCTTCTAACTCTTCAGTTTTAATTGAGAGCTCATGACTTAAAGTCTTAACTTTCTCGTCACATTTCCTCTTGCATTGTGTCAAAGTTTTCTGCGTCAAAGCAAGCTGTTTTTCCAGAGATTCCACCTGAGAACACATGTCTTCTTAAAACTTCTCCAAGCTTCCATGCATATTTACACGTCACAATCACGATGTGGATCATGCACTGTTCGAGAGCCGAGCGTTCGTAACGACAAAAATGAATGTTTGAAGCTAACATGCAAAGCGGTTACCAACAAAAGCCTTATGTCGTAATATACTAAAGCAACTAAACACAGAACTAAACTAACACAAATACTTGAAAATTCAACCAAACAAACTACTATTCAGTTAAAATATTATCCAATACAAAAATATATCGACAAACTCGAAAAATAGAAACAGATATATTTCATCAGACCACCACCTCAAATGAAAATCAAATTTCACAAGTTAAATTTAACAAAATATTAAAAGACCATGGACAATTATAAGATGATCTTGGAACTATTACGATTACAAATTTCATAACAGTTAAAAAATATATGTTTCTCAACGAAATTTATAGAATGCACATACAAACAAAGTTCCTTTAGATGATCATGCAATTTATATTACTATAGTTCCAAGATATCCTTTAGTTGGTGTTTAAGCTATACCCCGTTATGTCCAGTATTGAACTAAATTTAGTAGCCCATGCATCATTTTCGAGCACACCAAGCTAATCCACCTACCTCCTCTTTTAATTCACCGTTGTTTACTTCTAATTCTTGGTTGTTCTTAAGCATTCGATTCAATTCCTTCCTTATGGACGCCAAGTCACCTGAGTGCCTAGATTCGACCTTTTTTACAGTTTCTTTCGTAGTCTGCAGTTCCTCATCTAAACCTTTGTTCAACTTACGCAGTTCATCTACTTCGGCCTGAAATAACGTTAAAAGATTACCCGACTGTGATAATATTGCTGTTCAAACTATGGTTTGTACGGTTATTTCTAACTGTTTACTTCCTTTTTACTCATAAGTTGGTATATAAGTAAGTAAGTAAGGTAAGGGTTTCCTAATCCATGTTACCATACTAATATTATTACTCAAAAGTCACTCTGTCCGTCTCACTGTTACGCTTTCATGACTATACCACTAGATCAATTTGAATGATTTTCGGTATAGAGATAGACCTTGGAGAAGGAAATAGGCTACTTTTTGTTGCGATAACCCACATTCATGAGTGAATTTTAATTTTTTTATAAATTTACATTGAACGAACATGAGTTTTGAACATAATATTGAAAAGGTATGTTTCCTTATCAATAATGAATGTCTCACTTTAATATTCCACACATGTTGATCCTTCTTTCTTTGATGTAGACCCTTAAATCGTCAACGTTCATTAACTTACTTTTCCGTCTTGAATGATTAATAAACCTTTTATACAGAAAAATAGATTTAACTGGAAATTAATTGGGAAAAGATGAATAACCAGAGATACAAACCTTAAATTTATTATTTAGGGTTCTGACTGCAGCCTCGGACTTCTTGGTCTCATTATCTGCCTGAGTATACTTTGCAAGTATATTAACATTCTGTTCCTTTAAAGCTTTAGCGTCTCTTTCTGCCTTTTCTAATGAAATTCTCATGCCTGATTCTGATTCTTCTAATTCTTTAAGTTTTCTCTTCATTGGGTCGAAATACTGTTTCCATTGATCACGTTCGTCTTCTAGTTTTCTTATCTGTTATGAATGGAATACAAATATTTTTATATTAAAATTTCTACATAGGTAAACAAAAGAGCGAATGGAATTGTGTCCACACTTTAAAATATATATAAGTTACTTGAAAAAATATATTAGTCTACCCATCATATTGTTGGGTCATACTTTTTTCCTCAAATTCGAAAGAAGAAATATATATAAATAAAAATGAATCGCCGAAATGTATGTAGGTACGCGAATTAATTTCGATAACCTACATCAAATTGCATAATTCTTTGTTTTATGTGTTCGGTATTGTTAGGACAAGGTTTGTATAAAAGAAAATTAAAAGATAACCGGTTTTTTTTCTCCACTACCGTACACTACCACTGGGCAACTGAGGTGGGTATAAACTACTACAGCAATTCTTCTAGAAATTGAAAAAAATATATGAAAGAAAAATATGGCGGTACGAAGTTCGCCGGGTGAGCTAGTCAAAAATTACTTTTGAAATCAGGTCTTGAGTTCTGAGGAAACTACCAAAAAAATTACGACCTTTCTTTTTTAATATCTGTAAAATGAAAATCGAAACCAATATTGACAGGTCACTATTTTTATAACAATCCTTACATGTCCTTTCAATTGCGTCTCAACGGCTTGTGATTCATTTATTTTCTTCTTATAACCTCCTTCCATTTCTGCCCACATATCGTCGGCTTGTGTCAGCATCTCCAAGTACGCAGCTTCTCTTCTCAATAGTTCTGCCACTCTGTTATTTAATTCCTGTTCGCTTACCAGAAGAGCTCGAATCGTCATACCCATCATCGGATCCGCAGGTTTCTGCAATGATGGTCAAATTAATATTGTAAACATTAATACTCTGTGTTAAAAAACATATTTGAATTCTTAGTATCAGCAATATTACTTCATAGCTACAATAAAAACCATACTCTTTTCTGTTCACCTCTACATAAGGTACCCAAATGCTTTTATACATGAATTAGCGACCCAACCCGGCTTCGTACAAAAGTATTTGAAATTATTGAAATTCCTCTACTATAATATGCATGTGGTACACGTATAAATCTTCCTTTTTAATCGCTCAACCTATTACTGGAAACTGCATTAAAATCCGGAAGCAATTTCATTTTATACTATGTAAAGACAATATTGCCTTTCATACTTCATCTCTCATATATTTTGTTGTCGTACTTAAAAACTGAACGAGAAAATCTCGTGCCTGTTCAACGGTAAAATTTCATTAAGATTTTCATCAAATGAATCGTCATGGTCAAAGACTTTATGAGTTATTGCAATCCCGCACATTGTTATGACGCTCTACTTAACCACTATGTATGAAAACCCGACAATTTATTGGAATTCATATTTCTAATTTCTTGAGTTGTTCTACTTAAATAACATTTTGTCAATAAGTTTATATATTTTACAGATGGAACTGAGTGTGTCCATCCAATTTATCGTTTCGAGAAAAATCTAAATTGAAATAAGAATAGCTCTTGGTTTCATATAGACATTGGAAAAGAAGCTAATTAATTATTACGAAGAAACAAAGGAAAGTATTGTTTGTTTATTTTTATTCTATACATGACCATTTTTTTTTATAAAAATATTACCTACAGGAATTCTATGAACACATAAGACAGAAGACTATCTATGTTTTAATACGTGAAGCAAAAACTTCAGACCCTCTTTTGAGAAAATACGTGAACGGGAGTATGAAATCTTGCAATATTAAGTTTAATAAACAAAAATGATTCGATTCGACCACTGGGCGAACACTAATATTAATTAATAAATAATAATAATAAATATTTCGGACATCTAACACACAACGCCATCTAGTCCCAAGCTAAGCAGAGCTTGTGTTATGGGTACTAGACAACTGATATAAATACTTATATACCTTTTTTTTTTTTGTAAATACATACATATTATACATAGAAAACACCCAAACTTCGAAACAAATATTTGCAGATCATACAAACATTTGGTCCGACCAGGGAATCGAACCCGAGACCTCAAGCACAGCAGTCGCTTACGCTACCACTCGCGCCACCGAGGCAGTCGATTAAAACACATACAGGTTTACTACTGTTACAGTCCTATCCAAAATATAAAAAAATCAATATTACGTACATCTTCATTTGCACTTTCTCCTCTCAACTGCTTCTCTAGCTCGCTGATCTTCTCTTCAATTATTTCCTTCTTGCACTCAGCTCCAGCTGCGGTGGCTTTTATTTGGTTCCTTGTCGATTCCAATTGCTCTTCAAGCTCTCTTATTCTGCTTTCTAGATCACGCTGTATTTGCTGTGCTTTTACTTCTATCTGCCTTTTATCTGATATTAAGCTAAGGACAAAGCATAGTATTTAAAGTACATGCTAGTAATAAAGTGCAGATTTAGTAGGTCCACTCATACTTTTATTATTATTACCATCAAATGATACAATGGACAGCTCAGAGAAGTTCGTTCTAGAGAATTCAATTACTTACTATAAGGCCGATATTGCCAAATAGTAATGATTATTATTAATTGAAAAAGAACGCTATTTATAGAAAATAATTATCTTTGCCACTGTCTCTATTTACCTAATTTATTGTTAAGTGGTTATCTCTACCGGGCGAGAGAATCGCGGCAATATTATCGTCGTGCCACGCACGCATTTGTATTTGTACGCACCCGTCGATTCTGTTAAGATTCGCGACGATACGCTGAAGGAATAATCTTTCGTTCATGGAGATTACCCAAAGATAGAATCGCGGATCTGTCGCGATTTTCTCGTTCGTGGAGATGTCCTCTAAGGGAGTAATTATCGTAGCGCACAGCAGAATTGAATTTGATCAGAATGTCGGTCTAGATAGTGATTCTGATTGCAAAACAAAAGCTCTGCTTGATTTGGATTTACACGACCGTGAGAAAATCCTTGGATTAAAAAGATAAAATATAACATAATATGAGTAAAAAGAAAGTCTTCACTTACGAAGTGACTTGTGCCTGTAATTGCTTGGTGTTAGGAGTAGAGGAGGTTGTGATGTCGTTCCACGCAACCAAGGCACCGCACCTAGCCTGAAGTTGTTGCTTCTCTTTCCGGATCTGCTCAACCACCTGTCGAGTGTTCTGACTGTACCCGCTCATGCGTTCCATCAGAGCTCGCTGCAAGAGAAAAAAATATTCAAAATAATTTATCCTCATAAACATTCTTAAGCCCCCTCGATGACGCAGTGGTGTCTTATGCGACTGCAGTACTTTTGGTCTGTGGGTTCGATTCTCGGGTTGTGTTTCTACAATTTTATATATATTCTGTAATTATATTAGTATCTAGAACAAGCCTGTATAGTTTGGGACTAGATGGCGTGTTGTTAGGTGTCCAAAATAAAAAAAAAAAGATTAAGCCTTTGACATATGACTAAACAAAAGGTTCTGATCTGATTGTAGGTTTTTCCTTCCCTTTGCAGTGCTACTATTCTGCGTAGTTCTCTCAATTAGTCGACTCTTCCCACACCTACAGATGTAATAAAGGTGGTGACACACCATATTCTTATTCGTCGTTACATAGATCAAAGATCAAAGTCGTTATATTAAAAGCGGTTAAAAGTTTTGAAATAGATAAAGAGTTATAAGCATCTGAACCTTTGAATATTTTTGTAGATTGTTTTTAAATTTTAACACAACCTTGCATTCAAGTACGTTGATTTATTCAAACAGAGTTTGTAAGACAATCACATAAATGTAAATAATAAAAATTACATTTATTCTGCACACGTTGAATTAATTTAAAGTAAGTAGTAATGTTTTTTATTAGCTATCTGTTCAATTATATTGATAAGTGTGTTGGTTTTAGATTCTACTGCACCTCCTTCACTCATAACTTAGACATATTTAAAAACTTTCCTTAAATCTTTACACTAGATATCTATTTGCATCATTTCGATATGATGAAAGCTTACCTTGCCACCGCGCGATAGATCCGCACCAATAACTTGGATAACGTTCCAGGCAATCAACGCCGGCACCGCCCTCTCCAACTTATGTAAGCGATTTTGTAATTCAGTCTGGAAATTTATAAATTACCATAACATAGTTAATGTTTTATAATCCTTTTGTGAAGAATGGGAACGAATAAAAGGTTTACATGGTCCTACTCACTATGCCGGCCGCCTAGTCGGCGAGTATGTCGCCAACAAATTTGGCGACAAAACCGGCGGGTAGATGAGCAGCAGGCATTGCCGCACAAGCTAGCCACCTGCCGTGCGTCGGCCTGATTATACCAGCGGCATAACCGCACGGCAATCAACCGGCCAAGCCGCCTACATGGTATGCAGGAACCTTAAGAAGTTATAGTATTGTACGTACTTTACCTGACAGATTAGATTGTGTAACTATTTTTAATAGAGCATTATAATAGCATGAAGGCAGCTAATGTTAGATCAAAAGTTGCTCTATGATGGTAAAAATTATTGCTATACTAAGATGATAAAAGTAACTGCAATTACAGTACTTACCTCTCTAGTTCTTAAAGCGCATTCTCTATTTTTAAGTTCGCCCAGCAGCCGTTCGGCCTGGGCCCGCGAACACTCTCTTTGCTCAGTCATGTCTCTTAATTGTGCTGAACAAAGCTCATAGTCCATTTCAAGCCTACAAATTGAAATAAAACAATTACAAAAACTACTTCAAACTTAACATAAAATGGAAGGGAATTTAAACGTAATATTACGATTCTATAACAGTGCAATTTTATGTATATAAGTACTTACTGCTGCCAATGTAAACGTGTATCATTTTCGATTTCTTCTAGTTCACAACAATCTTCTTCTAATCTTTCATATTTCTCTTGTAATTCTAAAAGTTGCGTTTCGAGTTCCTGCAAGAAAATTCTATTGCTTATTGTACTGGAATACACATATAAGTAAAACTATATTGTACAACAATTTACTACTATGAATAAAGTAGAAGCTATATACGTAGGTATATAATTAACCTAAATAACAATTTCTAATTTACCTGTATTTGATTTTCTAGGAGAAACTCTTTCTGCAATCTTTGTGCAAGCTTTGCCTCTTTGACGTCTTGTGCCGCTTCGTAGATCGAGATCTTACCCTCCAAAAACTTTAGCCTTCGCTCGTAATACTGTTTGTGTTTCTTTCCTAACTTCACACACCTGCACTCCAGGCCGTCTCCATCTTCTTTCGTACTTAATGTCCTATTCCTAACTCCTTGTCTCTCTAATTTTTCTCTTATACTATTCAGTCGTTGTATTTCGGTGTTTAGCTCACCGCTACATTCAAAGCTATCGTTTACATCTGTTTGAGTACTCTTTGATTCTGTTTCGACACCTTCAAAGATACCACTTTCCTGTAAAATATTAATCGGTTTCCTTTCTTCGCTACAAAGGCTCTCTAGTGACTCGCTTTTATATCCCTTCTGTTGATACGGTGTTACTGTCGCGATAGCTTTTTGGGTTTTGTGGGAGATGTCTGTTTCTTGTTTGAATTTCAAGTCACATATTCTGCGAGGTTTAGTCTGGAAACGTTAAAAATTTAGAAAAATATTTACAAATTGCGCCTATGTTTTGACATACATGGTTACATTGACAGTGAACGTCTTTTTTTCTTTTTACGTACCTGATAGCATTCATCTTCACTGACAGAACTACTCAACGTTTGCAGGTTGTATAACAACATAAGAACTTGTTCTAAACAGGCCCGGTCCTCCGCGGATGCTGCATTTAAGATCATTTGTTCCAAATGCTCTTTGACTGGGTTGCTTTTTAAAGAATCACTGGTTGTTTCAGAATTTTTGTCCAAAATGTCAGCCAGTACTTGTGCTCTTGCAAAATCTTCTTTGAAGTCATCGTGTGGAGTTCCCAGATTTCTTCGCGGATTACAGGGACTGCTCGGAGCGTGGGGGGATTTATATCCGGAATCCATTCGTTTGAGTTCAGGTGAAGCGGAGTCCTTGATACGAGAGCCTGGGGACACGCAACCTGAGTCTGAATCTGTCAGGGTGTCCCGTGGACCCTGAAACAAAAAAATAATTTGCATTTTCTAATACACTCTTACACTTGTCCTTGTGTACTAATCGAAATGAAACAATGTGTTAAAATTGGTACAAGTTACGTTATGGAGAGTTAGAAGCATGAAACAATTACTTATGTAAAATTATACTTGTATCAAAAAGTTGCTCAAGAACATTTTTATTAATTGTACAACAGTGGTTTTGTCAGAATGTCTATAATAGATCTTAAAGGTGGTGTTTTAGGCGTTGAAAAATGTGTATCTATGTTTTTTCTCGGTTCTGATACTAAGTACAAATATGTTGTAGAATGCTACAATAGGCGCGTGTGGAAACATAATGTACTTACTAAGTTGAAATCATGAGCCGAGTTTTGTTTCCTAGTCTGTTGGCCTTTGTTTAATCATTATTGTTACACTTCACGTGTTCATACGAATGGGTATTGTAATAGCCCATGTATATTATATCTATGTTTACTACTATTCAGATAATGTAGTACACATTTACATAAGAAGTACCAGCAGCGCCAGTAATTACAGTATTAGCATCGGGCTTGAGTTTTTTTCTATTACAGTCTTTGTTAGATTGTCGAACATTTTAATAACTCGGCTCCAGTCAAAGATAAATTATTAAGTCATTATTCTATGTCGTAATTAATAAATTCAGTGCAAAAAATCTGTAGCAAGCTACAATATTGGATACCGCAATAGTAGTTGCAAAGTACAACGTTAACATACAATGAAGATAGATGCTTGTTAAAATTGAGATATTGAACTAACGAGAAATGATTCTCGTAACGTATTTTTGCTCTAGATCAGCGATGGTGCTTTAAATTGGATTATATTTGTGTGGTATGCGATAGTGTTGTTATTTTTTTTGAGAGATGAAAGAATTACAGTTCATGGAAGCGATAATTGCATTGACGTAGGTAAATTAAAACTGGGTAAATGTTTAATATGATTACGGAACTTTTGTGTGTCCATGGGCGGCGGTAATCGCATACCATCAGGTGATGCGTCTGCTCGTTTGCCCCCTATTCAATAAAAAAAACAGTTAATTAATAAAATAATAATAAAATAGTTAATATCAATATTGTTTAATGTTTATTAGTTGTAATGCAAAGTACAACAGATATTGGTATGCATTATATAGTAGTAATGCGGAGTAGTTTAGTTATAACTTCATAGGTCGTTAAATGAATGTTGTCCGACCTTTTCCTAAGACAGTGTCATGGTCGCGAACGGTTGTAGGTATAACTACATATTATACATACTTACTTACATATATATAAAGAAATCACTTTTAAATTTAATGTGTATATATGTTTTATTCGTTTCTTAAAGGTTTCTGTGCAATTTCTTGGCAGTTTTTCTCCATAGTAATGACATTTTGATACCGCGCAACTAGAGACATTACTGTAACGTTTCGAGAGGGCTTTTCTAAATAAAAGCTTTTTGTTTTTGATGGACTACCTAGTAAGGTTGTAGTAAGGTCAATTTTAAGGTACCGAACTTTATAATTAAAAAATGAATAATAATAATAATAAATATTTCGGATATCTAACACACAACGCCATCTAGTCCCAAGCTAAGCACAGCTTGTGTTATGGATACTAGACAACTGCTATAAATCCTTATATACTTTTTTTTTGTAAATACATACATAATAGGTCTTTACCTATGAAATTGCGTTTTTTCAGTACTGGTCATTTCAAATAAAAAAAAGTTTGTAATGGCTCTGTATTCTAAATTCAAATTAATTTTGTTTTAAAACCATGACATTCTATTTACAAACTCAGTCTTTTGTTTTTTGATTAGCGTTGTATTTTCATTACATTTGAACATTTTTCGTCATAATGGATACTTTAAAAATTCGTGTAATTATGGAATATGAGTTCCGTCGTGGCACCAACGCGACACAAACGGCACGTAACATCAAAAACGTTTACGGAGAGAACTGTACAAACGAACGCACAACCCTTTATTGGTTTTCCCGGTTCCGTTCTGGAAATTTTTACTTGAAAAATGAAGGTCGTGGTCGTCCGGAGACTTTGGTTTACAATAATGAATTAAAGGCGATTGTGGAAGCTGACGAAACTCAATCTACAGCTGAGCTAGCAGCAGCTTTTAATGTAAGCATCAAAACAATATTGATCCATTTGCGACAAATTGGCAAGGTAAAAAAGCTTGATAGATGGGTGCCTCACGACCTTAACGATCGCCAGCGCAACGTACGCGTCGAGACCTGCCTTTCGCTGCTCAACAGGCAAAGAAATGAAGGAATTTTGAAACGAATAGTTACGTGCGACGAAAAATGGATTCTATTCGACAAACGAAAGCGCTCAGCAAGTTGGTTAGACCCTGGTTCAGCACCAAAGCAATGCCCTAAACTAAAAATGACCCCTAAAAAGGCGATGGTCACTGTTTGGTGGTCTAGTGCGGGTGTGATTCACCACAGCTTTTTACAAAACGGCATGAGCACTAATGCAGATGTGTACTGTGAAGAAATGGAGAGAATGATGGAGAAGCTTGCACATCTGCAACCAGCTATGGTCAATCGGTCGTCCCCACTGCTCCTTCACGACAACGCGCGACCCCATACTGCGCAACAGACAGTCTCCAAGCTGCAAGAGCTGGGGTTGGAAGCTCTCCCTCATCCGCCATACTCACCAGACCTTGCACCTACCGACTATTACTTTTTCCAAAATTTAGACAACTTTTTAGTGGGTAAAAAATTCAATTCCCGAGAGACAGTAAAAAATGCCTTTGAAGAGTTTGTTGCCTCCCGTCCAGCTGATTTTTACAAGAAGGGCATCAATAAACTGCCAATGCGTTGGCAAAGATGCGTCGATTGCATGGGTGATTACTTCGAATAACAGAAATAAAAAAGTTTGAAAAAATAAGTACTTTCACTTATTGCATACAAAACGGCAATTTCATAGGTAAAGACCTAATATTATACATAGAAAACACCCAAACTCCGAAACAAATATTTGCAGATCATACAAATATTTGGTCCGACTGAGGAATCGAACCCGAGACCTCAAGCTTAGCAGTCGCGCTACCACTACGCCACCGAGGATAATAACAAGTCGTGGATGATTCGCTCAAATCTACTAGACAAACAAAGCCGAAATAACAAGAAAATGATGTGTTACACTCCTTAACAGATTCTAACCAACCAAAAGAACCGACAAACAGAAAAACCTTCTTAAAATACTCTATTATAATTATGAAAAGATAAATATTGGTAGACGTACTGTTTAAAAGTAATGGGTAGATATGTAGGACTACATATTTTTATGCGTTAATAACACTATATGTAATCTTAACGTAGTGAAACAAATGAAGTTATCTTTTAAACTACTCAACGGATTGCTATGCAGTTTTCATCAATAGATAGATTGATTTAAAAGGAAGGTTTACATGAATCACTAGCTACGCCCCGCAGTGTTATTCGCGGTTGCTGTTGTACCTGTAACATCAACCGCGAGTAAAACTTCGTCGCAGATAGTTTTAATATAAACATTGAGATATAGAGGTGCAAATTTTATTAACACACTTCGCAAAAAATGTAACAACTTTGAACTATGACAATGTAGCTTTGAAACCATTAGACGTTTGAAAGTAAACATACACATGTCTCACTTACACGCGTTACAAGAAGAATAACGACGCTATGATTAGACAAAGACAAAACATAAACATCATGATGGCGGATCAGTGTTAACTACTGTATGAAAATTTACCTATTAAAATTGAAAAAAAAGAAATAGTGTACTTAAATTTGAATGGAATAGGTATGGTTAATAAAATAACTGTACATTTTTTGTTAAAATATTTTAAATAAAATAAAATCAAACACCGCTGTGAAGTATCAGTTTTGTAAATAATTCATATTTAATAATTAATTTAAATATTAAATTAATAAATAATTTCTTTTAAATTATTTTTTTTGTAAGTTTGAGTAAACAATTTGCTTTCATGATATAATTTTATTTTTACGTATGTATAAATAATCGCATAAATTAGTATAAATATATAGCTTCGGCTATAAAAATTTCGCATAAGTAGTTATTAACTATCATGACTACCTACAATTAATTTGCTAATTATATTATCAATTACATATTAAAAACATGACTGTGATGACTAAGTAATCCAATGCTTGTTCTTATCATGTTAATATCAATATGTAATATTTAAATATCTTTATTCTCATGAACAAAAGAAAAACTATTTAATTTATTACTAAACTCCCACTAATTTAGGCAAAAAAATGTGTTTAAATAACAATACAACAACAGGCAACACTGTATTTAAATTACAATTATTATTTTAATATTTCTAATGAATCGGTATTTGCCTTAATTTCAATACCTACATATAGACAATACATACACGTGAAAAGTATTTCTGCTTGATATATTACTTTTTTTTTCCTTAAATCGCATTTCTTTTACTAAGCATTTTTGCCCATTTTAATAATTGTTGTTGTCACGTGTCACTGCGGTTGGCGCGAATTTCAATACTAAACTGACATTTGCCTCGATGATGCATTTCATGTCATCCACATTTTATATATATTTTTATCATTAATTTTATTACGACGAAGACTTGAAGAGTATAAATACTTGACATTGGCAGAAATAGCTAATCCGAGTGGTAAGGCTAGTTGCCATTTCATCAAAAGAGGAAGAAGACATTTGAGTCGATTAAAGGTAAGTTCTTATTTTCAACCTGCGCATTTTGAGTTCGTAATTGCTAATCTAGTGTATAATAGATCAATGAATATAAACTACCAAATGAGTTACTGCAAAACTTAATTAAAATGCAGAATAATAACATTTATTGCTAGAAAATAAGCGATTTAACTAAAAATCGGTCAGGGCCCTTCTAAATCAGTAGGTAGTCACGTGTCAAGGACTTATACGAATAACAATTCACGCTCTATAAAAAAAACATATATGTAAGTACATACAAAGGTGTTAACCAAAATACGAAAAGACTTATGTTACGAACATTTGGAGATTTAAATTTGACTTTAATTAGGCTGTACGCAAGATACATAATCACCCGCATAGGTGTATAAAAAAATTCCTAGATTGCCCATTGTGGTTGTTGAAATTCATAGTGAATAATTTGGACTTAATAATTAAGAGCTCAACGGTCAAACGAGTCATTAATTACAATAGACAATAATTGAGTCAAGATTACCACTTATTGAGCATCTAACGTAACACAAACTTCAACGGTTTCTAAAAAATGTTCGAATGCAAACATATTCAAGGAAAAACGCCGAAAAAATATGACCTTTATTTACATTTTACAGCAGAGAATAAAAATATTATGCACAGTTATTACTTATTGGGCTGAATAATACATACATATATACATTGCCGTACAGCGGGTAACACCGCGGGGCGAAGCTAGTCTAAAAAAAGTAACTTCCTAAGGTAACTTGAAAGTAAAAGTCCCAGAAAATCGGTAAAAAAGACAGACAAAAAATTTAAAAAAAAATTGTTAGGTACATGTACCGTGTATACATACATATGTATTTAGTAAAAAGCGATTATTTTAATATTACAAATAGACACTCCGACTTTGTTTATTTGTGTAGATGTTAGCTTCATTTTTGTAACAACACATTACCTTCTTGTCAGAAGTAATAATATTTCACGTAATTCCATGAAGTAGCGTCGGGTCGGCGAATGAAGAAAAACCGCCCACTTTCTTTTTTTAATTTTCTGCACTCCATCATATAAACTATAAGCAAACGAGCAAACGTATCGCCTGATGGTAAGCGATTACCGCCGCCCATGGACACCCGCAACACCAGAGGCGTTACAAGTACGTTGCCGGCCTTTTAGGAAGGAGTACGCTCCTTTCTTGAACGTTTATGTTTACAACACTATAAAATGCCCAAGAACACTTAACAGGATCATAAAATGCTTATATTTACTGAACTATTTAACCCTGTAACAATATTATTACATACTAGCAGATTGATGCACTAGCAATATGCCGTAAATTTCAACTACACGTACAACGAAGATATTGATTGTGTATGAAAAAAGAATAATAATTAAAATGTTATTGACAAATTAGTATATTCTTTTTTGAAAGTCATTGTGAGTAAATCATATAATTACTACAACGACCACGACTATAATTCATTTAGTCCATTTTTTATTTTTAGCAAACTCTATGTGTACCAAACATAATACGGAGAGTCTCGTTCGCTTAATTTTCGTAAAAATTGGTGCAAAATTTCACATATATAATATAGTTCGTTTGTTCTTTTCCACTTTAACTTTCTAATAACAATAGTTAATTTTTAAAAATAGATTAAATCGACGAAAAGTGTATTTCCTATTTTGTTAATAACGAGGTGGAATCCCTTCTCATCTCAGACTCCTGCGTAGAACGTCATCGGTCAGAAGTATGCGGTTTTCTCATTACTCCCGGCTGGCCTCAGACCCTTCCCCGTAATAGAACACTATGAAGAAGGGTCCTCCAACATTAACTGTCGTAATTCCAACGACCTCTGACAATCAAGCCTGAATAAAAAAAGGTCCTGAGTAATGAGGATTCTTCCGATTTCCCAATATGAGAGAAAGAGAACTAATAAAATTGTTAGATACAACTTTGAAACTTTTGTATCAGATATTAATATTGGCTATTCATTCCCGTTTTAGATTAAAAGAACACATTTTGATTACACTTTCCAGAGAATCCCTTTCGCGATACAAAAATAAATGCAGCATATCGAGATATACATACACACTTTGCCGTTTTCTCGTGGTTCACCAGTAATCGTAATTCTAAGATAAAGAAAGATTACGCATGAATAACAAACAGTATCTGACTAACATCACATTTGAGATCACTGAGCACACTGCGTATTATGTCAGCCTTAACATTCTTGACTTAAACACTTTGTCCACACATATACATATATAAAAGCTATGTATATATGTACAATTTATCATTGTATACTCAAACAATATGACTAATAGTGAAGTAATCATTCCTCGCCTTCCTTAGGAGTAGGTATGCGTCCGGTCAACACCATAGAATTATTATAAAACCGTTAATAATGATCTATGGGGTTTCCGTTGACACTTAACTAGTTATTAGTTTCAACGGCTAGTGAAAATTGACCTATGTATTTTAAGGTATGTGTGAATGTAGCGGGTCAGGGACACTGGTATATGTCATATGACAAACGTTGGTCGTGATGGTTTAATCTATTGAATGGTATTGGTGTTGCTGTGTATTATAGGATGTATGTATGCAACTGCTTTGACTTTGACTGCACGGTTGGCCTAGTGGTTTAAGCGGTCACCACGCCACTTGCTATGCGCCAAGTGCCGTGGGTTCAAATCCCACGTGGGGCATCACTTTGTGTGATCCACAAAATGTTGTCCTAAGTCTGGGTGTTCTTTGTGTCCGTTACATGTATGTTTGTAAAGTCCCCCGTGACACAGGATGTATAATCTTAATGCGGGGGTTGTCTTTAAAAAAATAAAAAAATGTAACTTGTAATGCTTTGGTAGTATTGTTGTGATTAAAGAGAATGTTGTTTATTATTAAAGTCTTTGTATAGAGCTGCGTAAACCGTAATAGGGAAATTACCTATCGTTTAATACCTTTTATGCAAGAGGAAGTTAGCAGTTAGCATTCTAAAGATAAACAGATAAATAAAATATCGAAAGGAATTGACTAAAGTATGATAAAATGAGGCTAAGTATTCTACTAATACGTACCTAATAAATAATACTAATAAATACATATGTACTTTAAAAATAAAATAACACGCTAACAAGTTGCACTGCTGCACGTTTGGCCTAGTGGTTAAGCGGTCGCCACGCCGTTCCCTGTACTTCACCAAGTGTTGTGAGTTCAAATCCCACATGGGACAACACTTTATGTGATCCACAAATTGTTATTCTAAGTCTGGATGTTCTTTGCGCCCGATTCATGTCTGTTTGTCAATTACCACGCAACACAGGATGCATATTCCTAATGCACAATACCTACCTATTGTATAAAAAAAAAGATTTTTACCTTACAATATTTTTGCAAGTCGCACGATAAATGTCACAGAAGACACAAAAGCGCGGGAAAATTTACGCGTCACGTATAAATATTTGAATAAATTGCAAAATTATTATTTCAGAAATTTCAAATAACTTTTATATCAAATATTCTTTATATACCGAACGACTTCATAACCAACAAACACAATTTAAAATTTAAATAATCATAAATTATTTTATTTATGTAAATAAAGAAAAAAACTATGTTGGTTCATAAATTAATTAATAACGTATTGTTGCACGTATAACAAAGCAGCGAAAATAAATATGATATTCATACCCAACGGCTCAATATTTCGAAGCGGATTCTACGTGAATACAATAACACTTTGGAACACTTAAAATTCAATACACGAAATAAAACCACTGCTTCCTTGTAAAAAAAGGGCACATTAAAAATTCACAGAAATAACACTATCGGAACAAGGTAAAATGGTCCACGGCATACCTTGTCGGGATGAGCGTCTTCTAACTCCAACAGCCTGAACTCCATGAGCTCGAGCTGGTCGCGCGCGTCGCGCAGCGCGTCCGCGAGTCGCGTGCACTCCCGCGCAGCCGCCGACGCGCGCTCCGCCGACGAACGGCATTGGCCACATGACTGAAACAACGATGACCATCAGTTTACGTTTAACATAGATTTTTGTTGAAGTTTCTTATTTATTTTTATCGTATTCTATCGAAATAAAATTATACAAATTTAATATTAACTTGGTATCTTAAAATCTCTGAACTATTAACAAGTCAGACACACAAGAAAATTCAATTTTACATTCTGTTGATATCACACATCATATTGGATAACATAATTTGATCAAGAAAGAGTTAAAAGACTTCACATCGAATACACTAATATAAGCAATTGTATTATTGTATTTTTTTTTCCATAACGTGTAAAAAGTGAAAAAGGCAAGTCAAACCTCATTTTCGACTAAGATTTGTCTAAATGTACTTTGTATTTACAAACAACAAATATTGTACACATTCTTAAAAATTTAGATCAAATAAAAATAGTCATCTATCTTTCTTAAATACATTTTTGCACCCGAAACCAAACGTGATATATTTTGATAGAAATTGTCGACATCGTCAGGTGGAAATCACAAAAAAACAGCCTAGATTTTATCAGCATGCCCAAATAGAGAACGGTCGTGTTCTGGGTTCGACAAATTGGGCTTAACGGCTGCACGGCTTCCACCCACGCCTCCACTTGTTAGCTACTCAAGTCCACCAAAAATGGCATCTCTAGGATGTCAAAATAATCGTAACTAATTAGGGACTGAAGAAATAAAGTCGTGTATTAAAATTTTAGATCATTCAACTGGTTTCGTAAGAATTAATGGTTTTAAACGACAAACTGTACAGAATATTAATGATACATAATTTAAATGGGGTTCATGAACTAAAATAATAACAGGTTCGATTTTGTTTTGTGTATACATATGTACTATAATATGTACAATTGAGCGTTCACTACTAGCCAATATATGTCTTGATCAACGGTTTAAAATTAGCTAAAGAAAGTTTGTTGTGACATTATTACATACATTTGAGACGATGGACCCGGTACTCGCAAGGTGAATCCATGGAGTGCTAATAAATTTGTGTCACCCTTCAAAGAATTGAAATATTTCTTTACTTATTTTTTCTTGTCTTCCAAGAAAGATAAGTAGTGTCAAATATTACACTAGTATTTAAATAAATGCGACTGCTAAGCTTGAGGTCTCGGGTTCGATGCCCGGGTCGGACCAAACGTTTGTATGATCTGCAAATATTTGTTTCGGAGTTTGGGTGTTTTCTATGTATAATATGCATGTATTTACAACACAAGCTCTGCTTAGCTTGGGACTATATGGCGTTGTGTGTTAGACGTCCGGAATATTTATTTATTCTTTAAAATTTTCGCATTGGAGAAATTCAATTACCTGTTCCGATTAACTCAAAACATATAATATTGTTAGCTTACTTATAGTCTCAACAAAGTAATACATTATTGTCACACCAATCTACCTTGGTTCACGATACGTTCCATTTGTGTTACGCAGTTTCTTTCCACAGTGAATCATAGTCACCCCACAGTAAAGCAAAATACAATGAAGTGACGTAACACAACTCCAGCAATAGTTTACTAGGTGACAGAATGTTTATATTGCAATACTATTTGACATTAAACTGGGCTTAACGATGCTCTTAATCTCAAGGCTGAAGGCATTCTTTAACACATGAGTAGATTGGCGCCAGCGGAACTAGAAGATCGTGATGTTCGAGTTCTTGTGTAATGTGTTGAGTGTTCTACGGTTGGTTACTACAGGGTTTAATTTCATATAGGTAACTATGACAGAAGATTTTTTTCTTGTTGCTCTAAGAGTATGGTGGATCACCACCCTTATTTTTATTAGGTAGGTTTCGTAAGAGGTGACTTAACCGTGGTAGAAGCACGCTTCGGCATGAATGGGCCGGCTCAAAAACAAAACAGCGCTTGCGCTGTGTTTCACCGAGTGAGTGAGTATACCGAAGGCCCACACCCCAACCCCAACCCCAAAGGCCGGCAATGCACTTGTGACGCTTCTAGTGTTGCGGGTATTGGCGGCGGTAATTGCGAAACGTCTGCTCGTTTGCCCCCTATTCCATAAAAAAAAACAATAGGAGAAAGATTACGTAGGATAGGACAATGGCATTGTAATAAGAAGGAAAACTTGACCCACATCGAGCTATCACCATACAACCCGTCGGAAATATCTGCGAACCTGACCTAATAACGTCATGCAAACCAGAGAGTTGATATTTCACTGAACAGAGAACCAATAACCAATAATGAGATTAGGAAAGCAAGATAACACACGTGTGTCGACGCTTACGTTGGCTACGGTACTGGATAGGCGAAGGCGGGGCGATGCGTGAGGAAGCGAGAGGTGAAGCCAATTCCAGCCGGGTGTGCAGATATTTCCGACGGGTAATACAGGGGTAGTTACGCATAGAGATGGAATTAAACTGAGTCTGCCACTTTGCGTCTTTACCAACCTTATACCAACCCGTCTAGCGAGCGTGGTACACCAGATCAAAACTACCACATTCTAAGAAGAAACCTTAAAATATTGTCTTCGAACAAGAATCAAGGCAGCTTATTATTTAGTTAGTTATGAGTACTTTCAATGTTTAACACTGGAGAAACTACGTATAGCCTTATTGCCGAACACTGCAGCCAAAAGAGAAACAAAGAATTTACGTAAACACATTTCGTGGTAAATTTCAATAAACGTGATACTGCATGCAACTGAATCGGCTAATGATTAAGTGAACATTTATTGATTAATGCGTTATCGATAGACAGAAAGATTAATTTATTGCAAGTACACTCATGCATATATACTCGTATGTCTGTAGTTTGCGTGTAAATTTTATAAAACTTGATTTCCACACCACTTTCAAGTTGCCTGCTTCCAGTTGCGATCGTCGTTATCTGTAATCTATTAACGAAATCAAGTACAGTCGTGGATATGTACGTGAATGCAAATTCAATTTGTTTACTCTACGACCTATTTTCATTGATTTTATTATCTATATAAATATTGTTTATAATATTAAAATAACCGCTTTTTACTAAAAGCATATATATATGTATACACGGTAAATATACCAAAAAAAAAAAATTTCGTCTGTCTGTCTGTTTGTTCCGGCTAATCTATAGAACGGCTGGAACGATTTTGACTGGATTTTCACTGGTATGTAGCTGATAATACAAAGAGTAACTTGGACTACTTTTTTTAGCCTAGCTTCACCCCCCGGCGTTACCCGCGGTACGTCAATAACCGCGGGTAAAACCGTGGGGTTCAGCTAGTTGAAATAATATAAATAGTAAAGAACAATTAAATTGATTCCGAATAAAAGAATGACTGGTCTTAGATACTTCCCAATAAACATGAGTAAAAAGAAGTTTTAACGAAGTGGTATTACTATTTTTAATGTGAAATTAAGACCGCAGTGTATTAAAATAATATATTTACGATAATCGTAATGCTTTACTTATTTTTCTAAGAAACGTATGGTAGAATATTAACATTTGTATTTAATATTCATTTAAAATTAATAAAACACCTATCAGCCTTTGTTCCTGTTTTTTGTTTGGTTAATTAAGTCTTTGAATTATAATATATTCAAAATAAAATTATAATTCGTATTGCAAAAAATAAAGTTTACTATTTGCCGGCAACGCTACATTTAATATTGCAGACAGTTTTTTTTTAATTCAATGCTTCAAAGTGATATTTGATAAGTGTATTCATAAACTTCATACACTTATTTGTAACTAGCTGTGGGAGTGCTATGCTTCGGCATGAATGGGTCGGCTCGACCGGAGTGATACCACGGCTTCACAGAAAACCAGTGTGAAATAGCGCTTGCGCTGTGTTTCATCGAGTAAGTGAGGATACTGGAGACCTATACCCCATACCCTTCCGTCCACCCCCCCTCGCCATCCTGATACGTCTCCTCGTTTACCACCTATTGCATAAAAAAAAGAAGAAAAATGTATCTTGAAAGGTTGTTCAATAAGTTATTACTAACGTCACATGTAAGTAATGCGAGTGATTTAAAGTTTACAATTGATCAATAAGCGATTGACTTGCCAATGTAGAACTTCACAATGTTACAACTCTCCATCCATGTTTAAAAAAACTGTTTTATGATACGCACTGAAATGTATTGTCGAATGATTTATATCCATGTGTTATTAGTTGATTTATGTATGTACTTGCCGTCGTGGAATCTGTACACACAACCATCGTTTAGAGACTTCCCAAATTTTTAAAAGAAGTTGGCCTATTATGACGACAACAAAACAGTACAAATTAAGATTACAAAACATAACACAATAATGCAAAAGTCTTATTACACAGCTGCGGGCAAATTCTCAAACCCGTATAAGGCGCTGAACATTTAGTTAGATAATCAGCAAAATTAAATGGCTGTGTGGGTTACATTAACTTGTTTTGTTCACAAGGATCATTACACGACAATGGTCAGCTTGTCCATCGTGATTAGCAGGCATGAATCAGAGCTTTTTATGAAAGACTACACTGAAATACATTTCATAAGCAGGTGATTTAAAACCTCTAGTATCTAATATGTGTAGATGCTTTCTGTGCGGTCTTAGACACATCTTTGAGGAACATAATTCTTGAGAAAGAGAAAAGAGAAGGTATTATATTCTACTACCTCAGCCCCGCAGTGCAACAACAACCACGGGTAACGCCGCGCGGGCAAGTTAGTCTAAAAAAGTACCTTAAGTTATTCCTTATATCATCAGCTATCTACCAGTGAAATTCCCGTCCAAATCGGTCAAGCCTTTCCAGAGATTAGCCGGAACAAACAGACAAAAAAGTTAAAATTATATTTTGGTACATGTATATACATACATATGCATTTAGTAAAAGGCGGTTATTTTAATATCACTTATGACACTTGACATTAGTTTCAACCTTCGAATTCAGAACAGCCTCAATGTTGCTGAGTTCTGATGCCGATCCCTCCGTGGAAAACTGATATTCAGGTAAAACCGGGTGGACTCAACTAGTAGCCGAAAAGTAATGAGGTACTTGATAGTAAAAGACACAAAAGCTCATCATGATGACAGCAATATGTCAAATGTTAAATGTAAACATAAATAATTTATCATTAGCGAATGTGATTCAGGTAATATTGCTGTTTGCGTCGATTGCCGTAGCAAACTATGGACCACGAATATTTCCTTTTAATTCATCAATTATATAAAAACTAGGAAAATACGTGATCGCTTTTAATACGAATTCATACTAATACACATTTTTTGTTTGTTAAGCTGTCACAGCTTAACAAACAAAAAATGTGGTTGACTTAGAGCTTATTATATGTACTGTTTTTTTCTCAGAATATCACCAGTGTTAGGAGTTACCAACGAAAACATAGTTCTCTTGGTCTAGAAGCTACCTACATTACATTTGTTCAGATAAACTAAAACAAAAAACAAAATGCTTACGTTCTTGAATCGAATAAAAAGTTAATAAGATGACTTTGACGTCTGTACAAATTTTGTGGATAAAAAATCGAAGAGCATTGGTTTGACCAAAGGTTCGATGTTTAATTGAATTATTATTATCTAGTCAGTAAGTGACTGCTTCGTTGGTCTGACGGCTAGCGTAGGCAACTGCCAGTCAAGAAGTCTCGAGTTCGATTCCCGAATACTCGACTACGATGTCCGAGTCGGGCCAGAGTGATGTATCATGTTTTTCGTATTTAAAATTCTTATTAACCGACCCGGAGTATGGAAGATGGAGGTGTTGGCCAACCGGAGAGAACGTTAAGTCGTCGGCCCCTGTTGCCTTGAACATCTATGGTAATCGTCATTGAGAAGTCAGTGCCCTCAAATATACTGACACTAGTTTACTGATATTCAGGTAAAAGCGGGTGAAACTAGTAGCCGACCCCAAATAATCTTGGGATAAGGCTAGGAAGAAGATTATCTAGTCAGTAAATCATTACCAAGAAAAAACTGCTTAATTTTATGTCTGACGTTATGTTGTGACCTTTTTTTTTGCCGAGTGTACCAGCAATAACTATTATGTCGTTTCTCCCTGTTTGTGGGGTATGGGTGTCTGATATCCTCACTCATTCGGTGAAGCACAGTGCAAGCGATGTTTCACACCAGTTTTCTGTGAGGCCGTGCTATCTCTCCGGGCGAGCCGGCCCATCATGACGAAGCTTGGCTCTCTGTTATAATTTTTTTGCGGGTTCCAAGACAGCATATTTTTTTCTACAACTTCCCTAGTGTCATAACTCGGTGTGTTCGTAGGTCACTGCTGCTTGATCCTGATGTACAGGAGTTACAATGGTGGGCGTGTAAAGGGGATTAGTCCCATTAAGACTGCCAAAAGTATAAGCTTTCTTTTGGCTTCACCGTAGTCGAGTAATAAAATCACAAATGCATTTATTTGTATACTATTTAATACATATATAATATAAAATTCTCGTGTCGCGGTGTTTGTTACCAAACTCCTCCCAAGCGGCTGTACTGATGTCTATGAAATTTTGTGTCTGTCTGAGCATCGGTCAACATCAATTTTTTAACCGACTTTAAAAAAGAAGGAGGTTGTCAATATGACTGTATTTTTTTATGTTTGTTACCTCATAACTTTCGATTGGATGAACCGATTTTGTTGATTATTTTTTTATTTGAAAGCTGGTGCTTCCCGTGTGGTCCCATTTTTGGTTCAGTTCTTAAAGTCGGTTGTTTTTTTTTGTCCAAATTTGTGATTATTTATATCCCTAAAAGATAAGGGTGACTTACCTCTAAATTTTTATTTTTACTAAACAACTTCAGTTCAGCTAGTTATAACTATAAATATCTAACATTGATATTCTCGTGACAAGTTACGTCATTCGATGACAAGTAACAAATACTACATATATTACTTACGCTGGTTTTGTTGAACATTAGACTGACCTTCCAAAACAATCGATGTTTACATTAAATGCGACATAGTGACGTATATAAGTGGCAATGGTTACTGAAATTATTATATGTTATTCTCATGTAGGTATAAGCTATATTATTGTAAAGTTTTTGCGTGAAAGAGCAACAAACATACTCACTTACATACTCATAAACTTTCGCGTTTATAATATTAGTAGGATAGTATTATCTATATATATAAAAATGTTATGTTGATTTGTGTTCGCTTCAAAAACTCAAAAAGTTCTGCACCGATCGAGCTGAAATTTTAGAATGATATATAATCCGTATCAAGGATTGTTTTTTTCTAATTTTTGCATCAGTCACATATCCGCGACCGCGAAAAAAATACGAAAAAGCCGACATAAACGCGGACGGAGCCGCGGGCAACAGCTAGTATATATGTAAATGTTATGTTGGTTTGTGTACGCTTCAAACACTCAAAAAGTTCTGCACCGATCGAGCTGAAATTTTAGAATGATATATAATCCGCATCAAGGATTGTTTTTATCAAATTTTTGCATCAGTCACATATATCCGCGACCGCGAAAAAACACGAAAAAAACGACATAAACGCGGGCGGAGCCGCGGGCAACAGCTAGTATATTATATTTTAGTGTTTGTGTAGATTGTCTAGATACTCACCCACATGTCGTTGTGCGGTTGGGGAGACAGCGAAGCGGGGCCGGACGACACGGCCGAATCCTCGTCCGACGGAGCCTCCTATATAACAATTGAAAAGAAACCATTAAATTCACAGACTATATCAAATTACATTCTCTTGTTATAAACATTAGAGGACGGGACGCTATGCTTTGTTTTATGAAGAAACAGAGTTATTTTTTTATTAATCTGCGTTGTAATTAACTACTGTTCTTCACAGATTATTTCTTCATAAAAATTAAGTCCTATTTCTCATGTAGTCTGATCGCACGAACACGTGATAGAGTCGCAAAATAGGGTGTAACGATAGGACTGATTGACTGGGGACCCTTACAGATTTTTTCAAGATATCTGCCGGCTGTCAAGGTGGTTTTTAGAAAAGTACCACATACTTTCCTACAGCCCTAAAAAGGATGTGTTTCTTACATTTTGCTATGTTTATTATAAGTTAAAGCAGTAACGTTAGTTCTTTGAGCTGAGTTCTTGAAATGTTTTGAATTCCGAGCAACTTGTAACTCGTAGACTAGCCCCATAGTTAGTGCTCACATCTCGGAACCAAAAACAAGAGAACAAAGAGATATTTTTTTATTGTATAGGGGGCAAACGAGCAGACTTATCACCTTATGGTAAGCGATTACCGTCGCTCGCGTTACAAGTGCGTTGCCGGCCTTTAAGAAGGAATACGCTCCTTTCTTGAAGGTTTAAAGGTGGTATTGGTCAGGGAACACCGCAGGCGACAGCTCATTCCACAGTTTTGTTGTGCGAGGCAGATAGATTCCGGAAAAGCGCACCGTTGTGGACTGCCAACCATCTAGAGGATGGGGATAACATTTCTATCGCGTAGGACGATGGCGGAAAGAGGCGGCAGAGATCAGTCCGAACAATTCCTCGGCGCACTCCCCATAGTAAATGCGGTAGAAGATGCACAGCGATATATTGATAGATAAATTAACTTTTAAAATGAAAGAAGAAAATCAATACTAACTCTATAAAATGTTTCTTTTCTGTGTTGTATATCCGTTTTCAGATCGTCTCGATTGCTTTTATCTTTCCCCTGTAACAAACAAAAACAAAATGTTAATAATCTAAAAATTGACTCCACAAGTATAGGCGGGGTACAGCTTGGTGATAATATACAATTTCTTTTTAATATTTTGTTACAAATATGAAACTACTGTTCCTTCATCATCAACAGCCTTTAGTCCACTGCTGTGCCTTTCCTTAATAATAAAATCAATACTTAATCAATACCTTCCCTATCTCTAATATTATTATGTAAATTCTATAACCCTTGTAAGAATTATAATCGTATATATCGATACGGGTGGTCTAACAAGTACCTAGACTCTAGAGACCACACTGCTCACGTCTGATTTTTATCTTCATACATGTATCTTTGTCCATTTAATATTAACTTACAAAAGTATCTCATTGATTAAGGTATTATTCAAGTAATAAAGACTTAATTTCTAGTGTTTTGTAGTCACGACTGTGTTTCATATATTCATTATTTATATATATATTCACATATTCATATATACATTTTGTCATATTTCAACATTCTTATCAAAATTCTTGTTTGTTTGAATGCGCTAATCTCAGGACCCGCGGGTCCGATTTGAATTTTTTTTTCAGTATTGGATAGTCCATTTATCGAGGGAGGCTATAGGGTATATATCATCACGCTAAGACCAATAGGCGTGGAGCCCTAATAAAGAATGTTTAAAAAACGGGGGGAAAATTATTACGCTACGGGCAATAGTAGACGTAAACGAGGTTGCGAGCTAGCTAGTGATGATATAATACTCTAAAGTAAATCAAACATTGCTCTGTATGACATAAAAATCATTGCAAGAGATATTTTAAGTAGGGTTCGATAGATTAATTTGAATGATCACATCAATATTACATATGCAAACAAACAAACAAACAAACTCTTCAGTTTTATTATATTACTAATATAATAAAGCTGAAGAGTTTGTTTGTTTGAACGCGCTAATCTCAGGAACCAGTGGTCCGATTTGAAAAATTCTTTCAGTGTTGGATGGTCCATTTATCGAGGAAGGCTATATATCATTAAGCTAATACTAATAGGAGCGGAGCACCAATGAAGAATGTTTCAAAAAGGGGGGAAAATTTTCACGCCACTAGCAATATAAGACGCAAACGAGGTTGCGTGTGTCAGCTAGTTATTTATGAAACTAGACGATTTTGATATTCATTAAGTAGAATAATTTAATTTATTTCTTTAAAGACAACACAGGCACCAGGTCGTAGTATCATGCGTGGGAGACTTTGCCACTAAAACTTGTCTACAAAAAGAAATAAAATATCCTGCATGTCAAAGAAGTATGAAAAATAAAGAAAAACATAGACCCTCTCCAGTTTTACCAAAGGTGGGTTATTGAAAACAGCCATAAATGTATCTACACGAAAGACATCCTTAGACTCCGATCAATCATTTATAGATCACATTAGAAGTTATGCCTTGTATTGCATGCGCAAAACCTCTACTAAATAAATATAAGCCTACGTTCAAATTTCTCAACTGATCACTTATCATCACAACTAATTTAAATGTCTTGAAGTACTTTGAAAGTCTGCGGTCAACGTTTATCAGTATACTCGTATGTATGTGTCCAGACTTCGTGACTGGGTCTTGCGACACATTGAGAATAAAAGTGGTCTGGTTGCACTATCAACCGTGGGAGACCGTTTTTGTAATATGAGTGACATAAAGTAGCTATGAAACGTTTTAGCTATGACATTATGTGCTTATGTAATGATTTGTTTTGATTCATAGATGCAATGGTTCGTTGAGTGAACCATTGAGACCTGAAACACAGCTCTAATTGTGTTGTGAAGTGGGCCAAGAAAGAAATGGCCGAGAAAATATTTCGATATAAAAACATTGGCACCCTATATGTATAGTTTGCACTGCTTGGCAATATTATCACTGTACAAACTATGTTTGTCTTCTCGTCACATAAGTTCGGAGAAAGAAACTTGGGGTTTTTGAATTTCAAGTATTTTTCAGTGGTGATAGTCAGTTCATCGCTCACTGACCTCATTTCCTACTATAAATAAAATAATATAATTATTTAAGGTAATCGGTAAGTAGTTAAATACTTTTGAAAGGACGAGATAAATAGATTAAATTAAATATAAATGCCCTGGTAATGTAACAAAATTGATATCAGAAACATACCTAAATATTCTCTCAAAAATAAATTTTATCTACCTTTACCATTTCACTGTTGGACATATGCCTTTCTGGTCTACTACTATTAATAAGTGTTTAAATTATAAATTAAACACTATTTAGTTAGTAAGTAAATATATTACTGCGTTCAAGTATTTTTGATAACTAACGCCTGCCACTTTTTTATGAGCACAGTATTTTCGAGCGCATTAGTAACTTTTCTATCAGGCGCTATAGTCACTGTCGGTGATATTTTAAAAGTGTTAGCAATGTTATATTAAGCTTGGGAGATTTTTTCGAGAGCCGGTCCCCATTTCATGTCATCCTCATTTTATATATGTTTTCCATTAATTTCATCACGACGCGACTTGGAGACTTCAAGAATTGAAGACTATAAATACCAAAGTAATATTAAAAATCCGGCTGGTTGCCATTTCATCAAAAGAAGAAGAATAGTGAGCTTGACAGGTGCTTTCAGAATTTTATGTTTAGCTTGTAAAAATGCCAGGTCTTATTAAATCATTAGATTAAGTTTTATGTATTGATAATGAATTTGCTGCCAATAAAAATTAAGACCACACTTTAGTCAAACTCGACTTTTACTTTAATTGATTCGAAACACAAGTTAATGCAAAAGGAAAACGAGTTCCACTAAATGAATACACATTATGTGAACCTTAGCACTTATGCTAGGTCTATTAATACATAGCCTACCTAACAGTTGATAACAACCTCATATTTTGTAGAAAGCTCGACTTGACCTTACGACGTATTCAGTTAGTAATAGAAGGCTCATGCCTCGTCAAAATGTGTAGGCATTTGTACACTATAACGTGTTGGATATGTATCGATTATTTTAAATGCTCGTATTAAAAATTATGGAAGTATTTCAGAAACATTGCAGTGTAGCGTTGGGTCGGACCAAATGTTTGTACGATCTATAATTATTTTTTCCGGAGTTTGGGTGTTTTCTATGTATAATATGTATGTATTTACGAAAAAAGTATACACGTATTTATTTCAGTTATATAGAACCACGTACCGACTAACCTTTGGAACGGTTTGACCGATTTTGACGGGACTTTCGCTGGCAGATAGCTGATGAGATAAGGAGTCACTTAGGCTACTAGCTTCACCTTGCGACATGACCCGCGGTTCTTGTTGTACAGGTACAAAAACAGCCGTACTTTCTGCCTCGCACAATAAAACTGCGGAATGATCTGTCACCTGCGGTATTCCCGGACCAATACGACCTTCAAACATTCAAGAAAACCGCGGATAATGGGGCTAAGCTAGTAATTAATATATGCAAATATTTAGTACTATTGGTTTTAATGGATACCATTTCAATAATATAACTACTACTTGTCGGTTTCTTTGCGGCACTTAGGTACTAGTCAGATTAGCGAAAGTCGATAGAAAGTTTTGAAGGTCATGTGATCATCTCTAGTTGTTCGCAAATGTTGCCCTGCTTAGAGGATTGATTGATTTTATGATTTTATCGATAACCAGAGATTGATAGTGAGCTTGATCACGTTTTTTTGTAAATTAATTGGTATCAATGACTTTCATCGGTTCAAATATTTGGCGTTGGATACCTATGCTGGACCATACTCAGCTTATCTAGATCACTAAAGAAGCTGTATATAAATTATAATCTGAATGAACCATTTTAAATAACTACATACACAAATAAATCTAGCTGACCCACGCAACTTCGTTTACATCTTCCATTACCTGTAGCGTAGTAATTTCCCTCAGTTTTCATAACGTTCTTCATTGGTGCTTCGCTCCTATTGGTCTTAGTGTGATGGTATATAGCCTATAGGCTATAAATGGCCTTCGTCGATAAATGGGCTATATAATACTGAAAGTATTTTTCAGCGCGTTCAAGCAATAAAACTTCAGCTTTATGCATATATTAGTATAGAATAGATGATATTAATACAATCAGGATATCGAGTGGAAGTTAATCGAAAATCATTAGTTGCGTTTTAATTTATTATTGTATTTACTTAGTACTAGTACAGTACAGGTATTATTAGCTTAAATACGGATAAAATATTTATTCAAAAGTAAAGTAGAATTAAACAAATAGTAAAGTAGATTTTTCAGTGACTACAGCATTCTGTTACTTAAAGGCATTTACTAATAAAGCCTACAATTCTGAATTAAGATAAGAAATTAATTCAAACCAAGCAATGGGATTACAGTTTAATTCAAATTAAAAATAAATTTTCTAAACATACCATTGCAAATTCAAAACAATTCAAGTTTTACAGAATATACAATGAAATTGCAAGGTTTGTTGGCAAACACCAGTACTTCTTATATATTACCGACTCCTCCTGAATAAGAATGATGTTGATAACTTTTTAAAGATGGTACGTGATGCAATGAACACGATCAGTTAGTCTCCTTGTGCCGAATGTCTTGTTTAATTCGTAATACGTATGGAATCTACACAGAACTTTCACTAGATTTATCGTCAAGCTGCAATCTAATTTCGTAATGAAATCTATTGAAACTAATAGGCACAAGTAATAGCAAGTCGTATTGTAAGTTTTATTAGTTTAAAAACTTCGTAATCATGCCTTATTCTGAATACATAAGTTATGACAACAAGCACAAGCAACACATGCTTGGGACTAGATGGCGTTGTGTGTTAGATGTCCAAAATATTTGTTTCATTTTATTTATTACATTCACAAACATGTTAAAGCAATGCTTATGTTTTTTTATGACATAGGACGCAAACGAGCATACTTATGATATATATATACTGATGGTAAGCGATTACCGCCGCCCATAGACAACCGCAACACCAGAGGCGTTACAAGTGCGTTGCCGGCCGTTAGGGGATGAGGAAGGGGTTGGGGGAAGGAGTTGGGGTAGGGCCTCCGGTATCCTCACTAATTCGGTGAAAAACAGTGCAGGCGCTGTTTCACACCGGTTTTCTGTGAGGCCGTGGTATCACTCCGGTCGAGCCGGCCCATGCATGAAATATATAGTTAAATTGTTTAATGAAGATATTATTTGTTAGGTATTAGTTATTTTCCGTTTTCAACTTTCGTCCTATCAATATTATTGTAAAGGTACAATAACACTGAGGTGAGCAGCAAGTTAAAAAAAATTGCTGATAAGGCGATTATAATTTAAAGTGTGACATTAGCGTGCATAATATAAAAATAATACTTAATGATGACACAGCTCAAAAATAACAAATCAACAGATTTTGAACCGGGTTAATATTCCTATGAATATGTGCCCACGCATCTGACTTGCGTTTTCAATAATGATTTACTTTTTAAATCCCATTGACCTCTAGAAATATTAATAGGTGTGTGATCGACGATGTTCACTTCTATTCAAAGTTAATCAGGTGCAATCGTACAGAAAATAGCGCACAAATAACAAACGTGAATACAGCTAACATAGGCATAGGCTCTTGAATTGGCTGAAATATATCGTTCGCGTGTATCGGTTATGGCGACAAATAGTAGCTTACATTCTCCTCCAAAGTCCAATCAATCTCTATACCGTATGATAAATGATCTACTCGTACGTTAGTATGTAACAAAACCTTTTTTGTTATATATGAATTATATCTCATACCATAGACTCCTACAAGTTAGAAGTCACAAGTGCATTACCGCCTTTTTATTTCCTACCCTTACATTCAAAAGAAGGTAGACGGTTTGGTCTACGGATGCTTTGGAAGGGAAAATATTTTTCCTTATCCATACAACGCATATTACTGTAATCCAATCACTTTTACCGTGGGAGAGCCACGCTACGGCATGAATGGGCCGGCTCGACCGGAGTGATACCACGGCCTCACAGAAAACCGGTGTGAAATAGCGCTTGCGCTGTGTTTCACCGAGTGAGCGAGGATAACGGAGGCCTATACCCCATCCCCTCGCCCATCCCCCTCCCCATCCCCTAAAGGTCGGCAACGCACTTGTGACGCCTCTGGTGTTGCGGGTGTCCATGGGCGGCGGTAATCGCTTACCATCAGGCGATACGTCAGCTCGTTTGCCGCCAATACAATAAAAAAACTTAAAATTCAACAATATCCTTAGTCAGGTACTTAAATTGTTCAACTACCTACCAGTCTCAACACTGCGATAGGCATCGTACAAACTGCCCTATAACAAATATTTCGCAATCCTTTGAACTTAGTAGTTGCAGTGTCCTTGTAAGTCGACGTTACCGTCATAGCCATGGGTTATTTTGTTACTTGTTAACTCGTTTATTTGCCCTAGTTCCCATGATAGAGGTACTGCAGATATTAAATTTACTGTTATTTCTTGCTCTATTGATTGGAATCTATTTATTCCATTAGTACTAATAAATGAATGTTTTTTAATAGTAACAGTAGTGGAAGACCGTGGTATCTACCTGATGTCTAAAAATGTTCGAAATTGTTTTATTTAAGGTTTATACATACATATCCCCTTATTGAAGTCAGACATACATTTGGTTTGTGTGTCTACTACCGTTAACAGTCCTTACTAATTTATTCAGGTCGAAAAAATCCGAAAATACGAGTATATAAGCAATCATTCACTCTAATACTTACCGTTCCATGATGGTTTTGATGGAACCCCGAGGTTGTTAACTCGGTACAGTAGTATCAAGCCAAGGAACAACAAGAACATAGTCGGTATAATATATTTTCATTGTTTTAGATCGAACTTTGGTCTCTGGTCATTGAGGAGAAACAGAATTACGCTAATAGATTTTTGATTCTTCTAGCTCCCTACATGGAAACACTTTCTTATTTTTTATCTCTTTATACTTTTACTATGACTGGTGTATATCACATTGTTAAATGTGATGGAAACACTATCTCTGATATACCTAGTAAACGCTGGTTTTTACGCTTTAACAATTATTAAAGTTTACTTAAATAATTTGTATGTATAATATAGAAGTAGAAAATTGCTTGTTTTGCGTCAATTTAATTTTATAGTTTTACGTTTTATTATGTATATGTTACAAAGCAAAGAGACAGAGTATCGTTGAAAATATTTATCGTATAATTCTTGTGTTGCCAGGATAAGAAAATATATAAAAAAAGAACAAAGACAAGGTCAATAAACATTTTTTCAGATTCACAAAGTTCAAAATACTATTAACTCATACTTTTAAATATTTACGTACAACAGGATGTCTTAAATCTTTGTTTTTATTGTCCATGGTGTATATGTCCAACCAAATTCAAATCACGTGTTCAATGACGACGTGAGTAGTGTTGTCAAAAAAAGCACTTACTTATTTTTGATATAATCATTACTAACAGCGGAAGGTGCATAGTAAAATAGAAAAATACTCTTCTTTTGTAAAAAATTGTAAACCGGTTGAATATATAATTAACATTAACGTCATTACACGAGAATGTTACCAGAATAAAAAAATGTTTTTTAGTGTATGATAAAGAAATGTTAAGTGTAATATGTTATGTCCTATTGTAATTAAATGTGTTTTGCTTCATTGTTTTGAAAACACAATGTAGTTTTAAACATTTAATACAAAATATCTAAGGAGATAACGACGAACGAGGCTCTGGCGACCGACAGATGGCGGTATATCCATTCCAACAGGCGTAACTAAATACGAGTACAATAGGTAGTAGGTGCAACAAGCTACGCCATCAGGCTAAGTAGAGTCACTTTGGCAGGATATTGATAAAAAAATATTATTATATTACTATTGATCATTTTAGATTAAAATCTTTATATAATTTAGTGATGATTGCCTCGTTGGCGCAGTATGCGACTGCTGAGCATGAGGTCTCGGGTTCGATTACCGGGTAGGACCAAATGTTTGTATTTATCTGCAAACATTCCGAGTTATGTAACATGTATATATTTACAAAAAAAAAGTATATAATATTCTATCAGTCAATCTAGCTGTCATTACAAACTCTGCTTAGTTTGAAGCTAGATGGCGCTGTGTGTCAGATGTCCGAAATAGTTATTTACTTATCTCAAGATGTGAGAGAATGTCTGTATATCTAATATCTACATATTAGATATACGTAAAGCCTTGTACAAGTTATTCCTTGTAAATGGTAATGTCAGTCATTAAGCGGCGAGCGGTTGTAGGGTCGGTTCACTGTTAAGGTCACACTTTCCCATCTTTGTCTTGACATATAATACAAGCTCAGCTTTTCATATAGATACGTAAAAGATTAGCTTTAGGCAATGACTAAGATTGTTTTTATTTGCAAGCAAGGACGATGTAAAAAAAACAAAATGTAAAAAATATTTATCAATCCGTAACAAAACAGAACTTTAGTAAAACGTGAACTAATACCTAATATAATATAACATAGGTACTTAAAATACTTTCAAAAAATGGTTTTCGAGGACATATATATTATTATTTATTTTTTATGGAATAGGGGGCAAATGAGCAGACGTATCGCCGCAACACCAAAGGCGTCATAAGTGCTTTGCCGACCTTTGGGGGATGAGGAGAGGGATAAGGGAAGGGGTTGGGGTATGAGCCTTCGGTATCCTCACTCACTCGATGAAACCATTTTTTAAATCAATACAATTTCTTTTAAAAAATTATCAATAAAAATATTTTCAAAAAACGTGCGCAAGTTATCAAAATTGACTTCACTCATTCCTTTGCAACTTATATCTTAAGGTAAAAAACGATTTAAAGAGAATACTCTTAAATCAGGTGTTCGTCGGACCATGCTTGCTGTAACAAGTTTCATAAAAGTCGGTTCGTCTCCAAAACCTTTGACATTAACGTACACCGCACTTGAATGCACCGACTGTCCAACTGTCCAACTTTCACCGCACCGCACAACCCGAATGCATTACTGTTACTTATCGATTACATTCGATTATTTCAAATCGATTGCGCAACCGATTGTTTTGTCAATCGAGTTTAATAAATGACTGTTTAGTATTTAGTTACGTTAAATTATTTATAAAAGTTAATATTCCAGTGAATTACTTCCTAAACAGTCCTTAAGTAAACCAAAACTAGGACTAGAACTAAAGCTAGTACTAGAACTAAAGCTAGTACTAGAACTAAAGCTAGTACTAGGACTTAAAGTACAGTCCACTAAATATTTGGAGACCAGCTGACCCACGCAACCTCGTTTGCGTCTTATATTGCCCGTAGAGTGAAAATTTTCCCCCGTTTTTGAAACATTCTTCATTAGTGCTCCGCTCCTATTAGTAGTAGCGTGATGATATATAGCCTATAGCCTTCCTCGATAAGTGGACTATCCAACACTGAAAGAATTTTTTAAATCGGACCAGTGGTTCCTGAGATTAGCGCGTTCAAACAGACAAACAAATTCTTCAGCTTTATTATTAGTATAGATATAAAATTACACCAGCCTTAAATAATATTACTATGATGTTAGATACTGTATCTTCTAAATGTTCTAAAATATTGATGTCAGTGCTTTACTCATTATTCTCGTAAGTAGAGGGTATCTTATGAAATACCTCTAAGTACAAAAAGGTCATGGGAATCGAATCGTATTGCCATTGATTGTGTTACTGTACAATAATGGAAGTAGAAGAAATTGTCTTTGGTATAATTCGCAGAGGTATGTGACCTAATTATGATTGTTGGAAGTCTGCGTAACCCTGATACGGGTTATCTGTTATGAGGTCTTAAGACTTTAGAAGTAATTAAGAAAGAGTATTTAATTACTTTTTTTTTATAAGTAATGTACTTACTTATCCTACTAATATTACAAACGCGAAAGTTTGTGAGGATGTAACTGAGTATGTTTGTTGCTCTTTCACGCAAAAACTGCTGAATGGATTTTGATGAAACTTTACAATAATATAGCTTATATGATATAAATACTTGAATACTTTTTTTTTGTAAAAACATACATATTATACATAGGAAAATAAGTACATATTAAGAAGATATTCAAACCCACGTATCAACTATTTCATTGACTTCGCCTTTAAGTTCTCATACAAATCACAATAAAAGTAGGTTCGTAAACTTGTGACCCTAACATGTGCGCGTTTTGGGAAAGTGGACTAAAGTGGGACGCTGGACCACTTTGTCGACGTCCCGTGTGGGTGGGACACCTGTGAGATGAGCACTGTATCTTGAAATGAGTTATATTATACATACTTAGAGAAAGAATAATAAAATCGTACCTAATCATTGAGAACAAGTTCAAAAAATGAACACAAATATATTAAACCTACCAGTTTTTTTAGTAAACGTTTACTAAGATCTGTCAACATTTTGTGGAAAGTATGTTTTCTTAGAGAATTAAGGAAACCCAACATTACTACATACCCTCCCTCACCCCCCTTTCCATCCCCCAAAGGTCAGTAACGCACTTGTGACGCCTCTGCTGTTGCGGGTGTCCATGGGCGGCGGTAATCGCTTACCATCAAGTGATACGTCTGCTCGTTTGCCCACTATTCAATAAAAAAAAAACACTAAATAGGGCACTCACTATATTCTTGTAGTAGATATTATACCTTTACAACAACAACACAAATAAAAAAGTAGCCTAAGGTACTCCTTATATCATCAGCTATCTGCCAGTGAAAGTCCCGTCAAAATGAGTCCAGCTGTTCCAGACATTAGACGGAACAAACAGACCGATATACTGACAATTTAAAAAAAATTGGTTATTTGATGTTATTATATGAAAGTATAAATGTAAGCAAAAGTACTTTTATGTGCATTTAGCGAAAAGCTCATAATTTCAAAGTACAAAGTTTATTTGTATAGACTACACTTTGTAAAAGAGAACAGCGACATCGCTTATGTGCATAACCTATCCGAAAAATGCATTATTCTAATTTGCTAAAATGTCGTATAGTACTTACAAATTAGTAATAAAGTTGAAGCAATTACACCCACACATACTACATTTACATTATTCTTCTTTTGATGAAATGGCAATCAGCCGGATCACTCGGATCAGCTATTTCTGCCTATGTCAAGTATTTATCGTCTTCAATTATCAAGGCTTCTAGTCTTCAAGTCGTCGTCGTGATGAAATTAATGATAAAAAAATATGTATATAAAATGTGGATGACATGAAATGGGGACCGTCTTTCGAAAAAACAAAAAACGATCTCCAATACAAACTTTACACAAATAAAAAGTCGTTCAAATTTCATTCGAAAGACAAAAATAAACAAAACACTAAAGCAACTCGAGTCTCAAAGTCTACTACTTTTAAATTAAGAAGGGAAGCCTTATAATGTAATAATGAGTAAAGCACATACACTGATACACCTGAGAATGTTACAGCTTCCGGTGACATACTTGTGGTTGTCACACTGTGATTGACGATCCACGCAACACGTATACTTCGTGAACATAATTATTATCCAACTAAGATTATACAATTTAATTATAGACTCGTTTGTTTACATAAATAACTTTAATAAGGACAAATGCTTAAAAGGCCTATCAATACTTCCATATAAATAAAATTGGAGTGTCAGTTTGTAAAATTAAAATGAAGTCCGTTATTAATTGCTTTTTACTAAATGCATATGTACGAGTATGTATACCGGGTATATGTACCAAATTATTATTTTTTCAATTTTTATCTGTCTCTTTGTACGTCATTCTGTCTGTCTGTTTGTTTTGGTTAACGGAACGGCTGGACCGATTTTAACGGGAATTTTACTGATAGGTAGCTGATGATATAAGAAGTAACTTAGGCTACTTTTTTAGACTAGCCTCACCCCATGGCGTTACCCGCGGTATGAATAGTACAGCGAGTAACACCGTGGGGTTCAGCTCTTTACTTATAAATCTGTCTTACGTGTGGCTTATAAAAGTAAATTTTAATGACAAAAATATATTTTATCTGTTATCAAATTATTTTGATTATTTATTAAGTCACTATTTTGTTAGTATTTTTTTGATACCAGAGACAATTGTATATAATTGTCTCTGTTGATACCAACCTAACAGACTGAATGAAATCTTAATATTTTTTCGCTCTAACCTCTAAATAAGGTTTCTGCCCAAAAAGTTAATATCGTTTTACGAATCTAAAAAAAATAACAAAGAGTTCTGCTTAAACTCTCATTTAAAAAAAGAATGCAAAAAAAACTAAAACATGACTGGAACAGATAAAAAACCAAAGCCATAGTTCACTGAATGAACCCGACAGACGAACCGGTTCTAAGGAATGATGTAAACGAAAAAGGGATCACTGCAACATTTTTTTCTAACCATTCGTACCTGCATCGAATACCACTTTAAACTTTGAAAAATGAACTTTAATTTCCAAACTGTAGAGTCCAAAAGAAGTTTATTTTGGACAAGTTAAACACGAATATGCTCGATATTTTATGAATGAAAATAATGATAGGTTAGATTAATTTGAAACAGGCTTTTTGTGTGGGACTTAAAGCAATTTGTTGCAATGATGTCAGTTTTAAAGATTAGTATAACAGTAATAATAGCTTGACGTTATTTAAGTGCTCTAGTAAATATGTACACGACCGACATACGAGTATGTATGAAACCAATCCTCTTCATTCGTGTCGATGTAAATGCGGACTAATGCCTACATAGTCTATTCTTATTTTGTTATTTTTTTTTAATTTATTATAAATTTTATTTATACACTTATCGTAATTTGATCTAATTCCGTTTAGCGATAAGATCTTTTTTTATGTAATAAAGATACTCATTTACTTTAAATTATTAATTTACTTTCGATTTTTTTCCAATTTTTGATATTTTTGTTATTAAATTGTTTTAAAATATTTATGTAGATATAAATATTTTAAATAGTTTTGTTTTAATTAACATATATTTAATATAAATTCCACATTATCTATCTAACTATACAAATAAAGAAAATTGGAGTGTCTTTTTGTAATAGTAAAATAACCGCTTATTACTAAATGCATATGTAAACACGGTACATATACCAAAAAAATTTTTCTGTCTGTCTGTTTGTTTCGGCTAATCTCTGGAACGGCTGGACCGATTTTGACAGGACTTTTGGGTGTTTTCTATGTATAATATGTATGTATTTACAAAAAAGTATTTATATGTCTATATCAGTTGTGTACTATACATAACACAAGCTCTGCTTAGCTTGGGAATAGACAGCGTTGTGTGTTTAATTGTCCGAAATATTTATTTTATTCTTATTTACTTATTGGCGTGTCATCGCACCCACGGCTGTAATGTATCTATAAATAAGCTAATAATAAACTGCATACTGGTTTTGGAAACGACATATAAAGTCGTAACGAATTATACACCAACTAACCTCTTCTAATGAAGTAATATTAAGACGCAATATTTACTAACGTACTTAAGACATATATATATATATATATATATATATATATATATATATATATATATATATATATGTCTTAAGTACGTTAGTAAATATTGCGTCTTAATATTACTTCATTAGAAGAGGTTAGTTGGTGTATATATATATATATATATATTATTATATAGCGGGAAAACGAGCAGACGTATCGCCTGATGATAAGCGATTACCGCCGCCCATGGACACCCGCAACACCAGAGGCGTTACAAGTGCGTTGCCGGCCTTTTAGGAAGGAGTACGCTCTTTTCTTGAAGGTTTGAAGGCAACAACTCATTCCACAGTACATTTCTATACATATAAATGAATCCCTATTTCACAGCGACTGGCTGGACCAATTTCAATCATTATTTTAGTATAAGATAACCCATTTGTCGAGGAATATTATATGATATATAACATCACGCTACGAATATTAGGAGCCAATCCGCAATAAAAAGATACCCGAATGAAGTTTTTTGCAGGTCAAAAAGCGATTTACTAACAGTCTTCGTCAAGATGTAATTAACAGGTTTTAGAATGTTAAAAATACATAGTTTTATCGCTAACTGAAGCGGTAATTTCCTTATTGTTTTACTAATCATGTTACGTAGGTAATTGATTGAGTTACGCTATTGTTTCCTTATTAAAGCATTATGTTTATAATCGTAAAATAGTCTGCACGGATAAAGTAATGGACTGTATGTACAACTAAGTACTGGAGAAGGGGAGGGGGTAGTAACCCTCGATTTTTCTCCCTTGTCACATGATTTTTGTACGGCGTTGCGGAATAAAGAATTAGAAGAGGTATTGTAATTGTATAGAATCGATGCCGTACAAAGACAAATGACCAAATTGACCGAGAGAATCGATGGGAAATAAAAACAGAAATCCAACTTTGTGGCGCACTATTTTTGTACGGCATCGGTTTCATGTAAATTAAAATACCTCTTCTAATCCATTATTACGCAACACCGTATAAAAATCATGTGAGAAGAGAGAAAAATCGAGGATTGCTACCCTGTATCTTTCTAAAAAGGTCTTCTGGTGGTTCCAATGACCCATTAATTTTTGACACGGGCCCGTAGCCTTTAGAAGTTATAACGGTCACCTTCCCGCGGTGTGAGTTCGATCTCTCTATAGAAATAATATTTTTTCCTGCATCTGGCTATTTTTTTGTCAATTTCATATGCTTATACGCAAAGTCCCTTGCAACATATTATATGTATTACCAAAAGCGGGATTTTCTCTACAAAAATAAAAATAATTAAAGTAAAAAGCAATAAAAAGCAGAGAATTCTTTATGAAGCCAATGAACTGTTGCGTATTTGTCCGTGAACTTTTCATACAAATCATTCGCGTGGTAGCTCATTTACAAATATAATGGCAGACAGTCTTGTGAATTAATTTGTTCAACATTCTACCTACCTTCCTTCTATTCTAAGGGGTTTGATTTGATTTTTGTTTCTAAAACAATAGCTTTATTTTGTATCACCTAGATTTTCATTCTTTACATGTCAGTTTTGTTACAAACTAGCTACCCGGCCCGGCTTCGCACGGAAGTGTTTGAAATTCTTATATTATTCTACTAAAATATGTATTACACATATAAACCTTCTTGAATCACTCTATTTATTGCTTGTACTGCATTAAAATTCGTAGAGAAGTTCAAAAGATTTAAGTGAAGTTTAACCGTGGCAGAGCCACGCTATTGCATGCATGGGCTCTCTCGACCGGAGTGATACCACGGCCTCGCAGGAAACCGGTGTAAAACAGCGCCTGCGCTTTTTTTCACCAAGTGGGTGAGGATACCGGAGGTCCATTACCCATCCCCCAAAGGCCGGCAACGCACTTTTGGACACCTCTGGTGTTGCGGAAGCGACTTCACTTTATACAAAATAAAGATGAAGTGTATATTATAAATATTGTTCTGTTCACACCTAAATTGTACCTTGGTTGTTCTAAAATGACACTAATGTCACAGAGATCAAGCTTTAATTTAAGGACTGTAAGGGAGACCGTTTTTTGTTTTTTCGAAAGACGGTCCCCATTTTGTCATCCACATTTTTTATATTTTTATCATTAATTTCATCACGACGTAGACTTAGAATTGAAAACTATAATAGAATAATATACTTGACATTGGCAGAAATAGCTGATCCGGCTGAAATAGATAGCTGATTAACTGGTTGCTATCTCATCAAAAGAAGAAGGACTGTAAGTAAAGTGCTTTTTTAAGGCATAAGAGGTGAACGAGCAGACAAGTCACCAGTATGAAACTACCTCCGCCCATAAACACCAGTTACTCAAGAGTCGTGCCTTGCCCTAAGTCAGGGGGTATGTCTTGTCCATTATTATTAAGTGATACCAATTTAATAACTTGCTGACCCATGTAACTTCGCCTGCGTCTCTTTTTAATCATGCTTGGCTCCTATTGGTCGAAGCAGTATGTTAAATATCCTATCTTAGGCACGCCAGTAAAACACAACGTGGAAATCGGTTAGGTAGTTTCGGAGTTTATCGTGAGCAACAACGTGATACGAGAACTATATACAACAGGTAGGCAAGGTTCTTTAAAAATCATAAAGCAGTGATTTAGTTAAGAATATTATCATTTTTAAAACACGAGAAACGACAGTAGAACATTGTAAAGGACTTAACCCAATAGTCCACATTTTAAACTCGTATAACCTGACAGCAAAAAGCATGAAGGTAAGGCATTAAGGGTAAGTACTTAGCCAACGGAAACGCTCAAGTGCAGTGGATAAAAACGTTAGCAATACATTTCCGATATCTCTTAATGGTTAGATGTTGAAGTGTAGGATATTAATTATTTTAAACATATTTGACTCTGACCTGTATCAGTACAGGCAATATATCTTGTTTCCTTGTCACCTATATGTAGGTATATATATGTCAATAATTATACATAGAATTTAGATTTGAGTTTAGATTTGATTTGAGAGCGTGAGTGATTGCATGAATGACATTTTTAACTTTAAAAATGATTGTACACATAACAGGGAAACTCCATCTATTTGAAAAAGACGAGGCAAGTACTGTAATACCCGTATGGCTAGCGTGGTATGGTAGGCTAAAACCTTATTTCTAAAGAAACGATTACTTAGGCTTAGGAAAGGAGGTTTGTAGACTTCCACCAGTGAGCCATTAAAGGATGATGAAGATGTTCGAAACAATTATTGATGGTAAGCAACGTCGGCGCGGTCAGTACCTGAATGGGTGACCGCTGGTGGCATGATACCATCAGCGTCTCCGTGATTGTTGTCGTTGTCTTGACAGTCCAGTACCCAACCAGTACTCGGCCAGCGTGGGGACGTATGGCCTTAATCTTCTCCTGAGAGGAGACCCGAGCCCAGCAGTGGGCCGTTATGGGTTGTTGATGATAAAGAAGATGGTGGAGTATTGTATTGTATGAAACTGGGATGTATAACAATAATTTAGTTCAACTCGGCATCTTATTTTTGTAGCAAGTCATGTCAACGTTTATTAGTTTTTTCTTTGCAACGGACGCTCTTCAAATGACAAGTTCAGTTACACGAAAAAAAAACACTCAATTTAGAATGTCGTTTTTTTTTTGTTTTTGTAAGAAAACAGGTTACATTACATGTTGCGAACGTTACGCGACACCATTCAAAACATTTTCTTTGAAAAAATAAAACAACAGTTCATAAATGTTGCCCCCAATATAATGCGTAACGGACACATATAATAATTTATTTTAAATGTAAAACAGTACTGCGAATAAAATTAAAATCATTTTAACTGTTTCCTAGTACATATATACTAGCTGAGCCCCGCGATGTTATTCGCGGTTGTTGTTATGCCTTTACAACAACAAAATAGAGATAAAAAAACTTATTTCGCACAACAAAACTGTGGAATGAGCTTACGCCTGCGGTGTTCCCGGACAAATACGACCTTCAAGAAAAAAACCTACTCCTTCTTAAATGACCGGCAACACACTTGTGACGCCTCTGGTCTTGCTGGTTGGGTGTCCATGGGCAGCGGTAATCGCTCGTTTGCCCCCTATAGCATAAACAGTAAGATAAGTTACGCGAGTTAAATTAAAAATATTTTTGTTGTTTCTTAGTATTTATATGAGTCAAAGTGAAGACTTCGCCTTATAGTAAAGTGTACCGTTCGTCCGGACCGGTCCGTGGCACTGTCCGTTCCGAGATGGATGGCAATGCATCGCCTCACTTTAAACCATCGCACGGTTCGAAACTGCGACTGTCACATTGCCCATTTTATGATATATTTATGAATTACATGTTTCTTTTGTCTGAAAATTAAATATGAAGTCTCCAAAGATGTGGCATTTGTTTGTATTTAATCAATGTAATAGTTTTAAAGATTATTATCGATTTTACATAATTCTGGTGTCACATTGTTATTTACGATGAATTCCGAAATTATCTAACTGATATTCACGTTTTTAACACGCTTTTTACAGTTTAGGTTTAGCTGGTGTACCTGAGATAGTTAAAATCACGCTTTGCCGGAGCCGACTATGATTAAAAGGAGATCCAGACGAAGTTGCGTGGGTCAGCTAGTGTAAAAGAATAAATCATTGTTAAATTACCATTAATTAAAGTTAAATTATCTCAATTCTATTACAATTACAAATTTCAGAATGGGTTACAAACAGAGACTAAAGTGGGTTTAAAGCTCAAATCAAATGTTTTTTCTCGAAGTTTTTAATTACATTTAAAGGTAACAGTCACGCTGATTTCAGTATTACTTTCGTACATAATCAACCTAACATTACTGCATTCGTGCTGTCATGTTTTGTTAGTGATTGCGAAACCGAAGACCCAATGATGCACAATAATCACTAGGCCGCCATGGTGTGGGTTACAATGCTGCATTGTAGACATTGACAATGAGTATGGTGACCATCACCGCCTGAATTCTGTTTATGCTATTCGACAGGCAGAGTCGAGTCATTTGACAGGCAGGCTATAAATAAAAAAAAGGAAAAAAAAACTGTGACTAAGACTATGAGATCTTGTTCAAGTTACATCACAGATGCGATTAAATAGTCACTTGCTCTGTACAAGCAGTTCGCTTATGGAACGCCCTAACAGTCGCAATAAGACGTGCGAAAACATTAACTGTCTATAAGAGACTGGTAAAGCAATATTAGTTGAGAGATGTGAATGTCCCATAGTTTGCTATACTGCATGGAGTGTCTGTATGTTTCACTCATCTATTTGTATGTATAATCCTTCACACTACGTGTTGCTTTAATTTTATGTAATGTGTAAACACTATCTTAATTTCCTTTCCACCAACAATACACCAGCAACTACCATATACTTTTATATCCCTACTCTTTTCTCCATCCCATGGTTGCCTGTAAGATATTGCCATGGAGCGATAAGGCCGCCACTTGTACATACTTTATAATAGTTTTAAATTTACTATGTAATCATTCAAGCTGGTGTACAATAAAGAGATTTATTATTATTATTATTGCATCCGTGATATCACTGATGAATATTCAGTGTTGAAGTATTTCCGCTCATATTTCTAGATTATAACAGAACCAGTGACTAACAAGGCACTCAAATATAAATTAATGTTTTAGTCAAACCTCAAATTGCTTTAAAGTTAGTCACTAACAAAGGACCGAGCCGCCAACAGATCGTAGACAAGAGAAAACGCAAGATGACTCGACGTATATTTTGTTCCCACAAGCGCCCCGACTTCTTAACTTTAACCGTGTGTCACAGTGCTGAGGAAGAGATGGCAAGCTACCATAATTTCGTTATTTATTTAGGTATACCAACAATTCACATACGATACACTTTTTAAAATAATATACAATAACATTATCTAGTATGCATGCCTATTACAAGTACACACAACATTCACCATATGAGATAAAATAAAATACGCCTAACAAAACAGTGTTAGGAGTAAGGTAACTTATACAAAAAAACAAATAATAAAAGAGTTTAATACTACTTAATTATAGATTACAATTACGATACTCTTATTAATATAATGTAATAAAATACATAAAAGATGAAAAAATTTAAATAACAAAAGTAAGACAGGATAGGATATTAAATTTGGTTAGTTGTGTTAGTATTATCAGAAACAGAGCGTCTAAATTTATTAAAAGAGGCATGGATTATAAACGCCTCATACTAAAAAGCTCTATAGTAAATCGCAAAAATTATAATAATGCTTCGTTATCTCGAAGATTAGTAGGTATTTGTTTGACAGAAGATCCATTTCATTTCATGGTCTATGTTAGTTTTTGAACTATGAAAAACTAAAACATTACTCCCTGGAATTGCAATCGTTTTGGACAGAACAATATTTTGTAAGCCCAGAATAGTAAAACAGGATTAAGACGAAGCGAACTCTTATTTTTTCTGTCCAGTGATTAGAGATATCATTACTCACTACCCTATCCGGCGAATAATCACATAAAATTGCTGATTTTCATCTATAAAATAATATTTTCTTTTTTTGAATAATGTCCACCAAAGTTATCAAACGTTATTTCAAGCTGTTTTCTCCAACTTACAAGATTTACTTTCATAATATTGTAATAAATAAACCAAACTATCGCTTTCAAAGCACGACCAGCTTTATTGTCATCTTCAGTCGAACAGGTTCTGGTAACATATGAATATAAATGAATTCAAACTAATCTAATAAATGCGATATGTTTAGGCTCTTCTATATAAAAGATATGTTAATAAGTGTTGCGGTGTGGTCTTGTTCGCGATAGATTAGGCGTATCCGTGGGTGTTATTGGGTAGCCTACTTAAACGCACAGTTCTTAGACGATAAGTCTGTATTTTTTAGGTTACCCTTTTTGGTAAAAGCTAGTTTTTTACTCAGGATTTATGTCATGTGGGTTCACATCTGATGGTTTTCGGTTTATCGATAGCCTTTAAGTGTTTTGGACGTATGAATTTATTAAAACTATAAAGAACATCATTTTGTTTACATCAAATATATATTCCCGGTTTCCCCAATGGGTAAGACGGGACGGTATTACTAAGACTTCGCTGTCCGTCTGTCACCAGGGTGTATCTCATGAACCGTGATAGTTAGACAGTTGAAATTTTCGGAGATGATGTATTTCTGTTGCCGCTATAATAACAAAGACTAAAAGACAGAATAAAATAAATATTTAAGGGCGCTTCCATACGTAGTCCGGAATCCCCGGCACTAATTTTACAAATGATTACTATCAGGCTAATTTTTCGTGAGTGGCTTCACTTTGATGAGAGGCCCACCTTTCACCTTACAAAAACTTTCGTCTGTGGTAGCAGGGACCAAAAACTTTTGAGCGTAGGACTGAGATAACGTTCCACGCAATTTGTAGGACAATGTGGCACGCAATTTATAATCGTTTTTTTTTTGTAATGTGGGCCTCACATCAAATTGAAGCCACTCACAAAAAATTAGCTTGATAGTAATCATTTGTAAAATTAGTTCCGAGGATCCCGGACTAACAACAAACGCGACCGGTGACAAACACAGAGAGTGTTTGTCACCAGGCGGGGACCCAGTCATTAAACTACACAGTGACCTTATATGAAACTGCAAAAAAGCAGTAAGATGATAATTCGAAGTCGAATTCATCTCAAATAATAAACATATCAACATAAAATTCCATCGTCGTCCATACAGAAAGAAATATTGGAAAAATAGTGTTCCTAAAATGCCACTAAAAAGATCGGGCAAAAGCTAAAACAAAAATAAAATGGCGGTGGTTCGTTTTTTGTTCTTCGCCCGTTAACAGTAATGTGTCACGATTTATATGTGAGTAAACTCGAGTAAAAGTGTCATTCTTCGTATCAGGAAAATGAATGAAAAGATTATAGTGTTATTTCATTTAGCACAACTACCCTCATCAGGTAGAGATAATTTCAGATGATCTATAGATTTTGGAGGTTCTTTTAATATATTTCGAAGTTAGGTGAGAAAACCACAGAATAATTTACGTTAATTTAAATATTTGTATTTATTACCAGCTAGGATAGGTCACGTTTTCTACTTAAAATGTACATAAATACCAAGTTAACATAGATCTTTAAAAAATAAAACTCAATATCATTTTAAGTTGACAATCTAAGTTTTTATATAAATAATTGGAATCGATTTGTACAGTTCATATTGATGAACCGTAGTCGATATATCGAATCATCTCACGCGCAAGCTCAGTGCGGGCCACTGGACCGTTACGTAAACCGATCACGACTTGTGATATCGAATAGAAGCGGTTCTGATATCGGTTTTGTTTTATTGCTCTTGATTGCGTAAAATGAGGATAAGGACCTCTCCACGTGTATTTGTTGTTTTTTAAACACAAAAGAGTTTATTAATCAAAAGTTAGTATGTAATTGGGAAAATGCTAGGTACTATATATACGGCATACATATAACAATTACTTTATTATTAAACGAAAATTTACTTTAATGTTTCCGGACAATCAACATGAACGGATTACAAAGAATTTCAGAATGTCATTTATTTATGGAATAGGGGACAAACGAGTAGACGTATCACCTGATGGTAAGCGATTACCGCCGCCCATGGACATACGTAACACCAGACACCACTCAAAAATTCATAAATGAAAAATAAAAAAGACTCATAAGTTGTACGGTTAGATAAAGTACGAAATGTCCAGTAATTGACTTTCAATAATAACATAACAAGTTTATAATTACAAGTCATAAATACTAACCTACTAAAAGTTGATCGTATACTCCACTTTTCGCGTACAGGTGTGCCAAACCGGTTACGTCACTAACGTCAATTTGACAGCTTACGCGTACGCCATTTATGTCAGATTGGTGAGAGTGTATATTTTGCTGGTGGCAGTATTTTTTTTCCGAGAATTTATGGTTGAACAAAATGCTGTGACTCTGTGACCTATTAAATATATCTACGATTATTTTTTCAATTAATTTTAACTTAAGGTAGTAAACATAAAGTTCAGTAACATCTAGGCTCACCTGATCAATTCGCAGTTTCCTGCCCAGCTCATTGGCTCCGCAATCCATTCTCTGCGTCTGTAATAGACAAATAAATATGTGTTAAACTTTTTTCGTTTCAGTTAATTGGAACATAGAGGTTTGACTAAGATTTTATGGTTTTTGAGTTAACTTAATATTTTCAGTTGCTTACATGATTGGTTTTTATATTACAGAAATAAAATAAAAAATACTATTTAGTCTGCAAAAATCAATCACTATTTAGTAACGTTCAGTTTAGAAATCAGTTACGTAAGAAATCTAAAATATAAATAAATATGCAGACTGTTTTAGACACTTCACTTTTAAAGTCGGTCAGTAATTGATATAGTGTATTATATAGTTTGTCAAAATAAACCTCATGTCCAATTACATTTTATATAATACTGCTATTTAAAAGAAGTGCCTGAAGCAATATAAAAGTAACAACCTAACAGGAAAACTTGTTACGAATGCCTGTCTGAGTATCTTACACGATCTTGCGTCCGTTGCCATCCGAACACTATTTCAAGTTTATTATAAGAACCATATGGTGCTGTATCCTAACCTCGCAAATGCCATATAACATTTATATCTTGTTCAATACGTGATAAGAGCTATTATAGATTGGCATAAGTTAAATAAGTATAGATCGAAAGCTCGGCTAATGATTTATGACAGTGACGTCGGGATGTTGCTAATCATGGCGAAGGGAGAATCTGCAGACTGCCGTTGATACTATCTCTTTAATGACGTGTTAAAGTTCCGGTGGCATTCAATGTATAATTACGTGGAACAACCTCAGACAAGAGAATAACGTCCTCTGACCAGGTGCACTTGTTATATAACGACACTTAACTCTGTGAAACATTCCTGATTTTTTACACTTAAGTTTGTTGACGTAAGCTTTGGCTAAGACTTTCAACTACACAACACTTTATAGCTGATTGCATAGTTGTTGGAGAACGTAGCATTTCAATGATGTAGTTAACATTCTTTTATAATATGTTGTCTAGAAAATTAGCAGATTTTGGTACAGTTGAATTTGAATTTTGTTGCAAAACATGTGCCTAAAAAGACGCAGACTAACCACAAGAAAATAAGTATAAATGAGACTTGTAGCCCGGCACAACTGCGTATGCGTCTCAAAATAAATAAAGTGTTGCCCGTTTTTGCAACTTTTCTGTATATAACCTCATTAGTTATGCCTTGATGTTTTTAATGATATATGCCTTCCTCTATAAATGAGCTAAGAGTATCTAACTCTTGAACCAGCACCATTTAAACTACCAGTGTCGGGGAATAGCGCATTATAACAAACAAACAAATACTTCAACTTTAGCATGCCTTTATATACCAAGAGGTATGTAATGTAACTAAACTCTAAACCTCCTTCACTGGATTAAAAAGGCGTATCATAGACAAACTCGATTTTCGTGCAAAAATACGATAAAAAATTACACGATTCTGTAATTTTGAATACCTAACAAAGACCTATAGTGAATGGATACAATTCAACGCCTAATCAGTTTCCAAGGTTCAAGTGAGTTACAATAAGTGATCTAGTTCTATGAGGATACAGCAAAAGACAAGAAAACGTGACTAGTTAATAAAGATCTCCGTGAACTAAACCATTTAATTGCAGACAGGTATAAATTAGTTCGAGACCTTTGAATGATGCTAGGGCCGTTTAGGTTCGCTCACATTCTCTTTTATAATAACAGTAAATGTTTGAGTATAAATTGTTCTATTATCTTTACACATTATTGTGTACAACTGTTTAAACATTTACAATACGTTTCCCCCGAGCCTTTACACAAACTAGGTTAGGTTCCGCTTTAATTCTACCACGATACGGTTGAACTTAGATCATTAGACCTCGACACTAAACGATATTGTTGTTGGACTATTAGAACTTCAATATTCGTAAGACAATTGAGACTGACGGCTTGCCGTGCTCTCCGAGACACGCTGTGGTCTACATATGTTAGAAAAGATCTATCTGTAGACTAACCTAGCTATGATTAGCTTAACTTTTCAATGTGTGCATAATTATCAACAACCCATAACGTCCCACTGCTGGGTCTCCTCTCCGGAGAAAGTAACGGCCATGCCGACCGAGTGCGGGTTGGGGACATGCAAGACAACGTTTTGGCTACGTAATGTTGTCATTGGATGTTGTTAAGCCGCCCAAGAATCTCTAACTAAGCTTCAAGACTGTTATCCTATGATAACAACCATTTATGTGTGCATGAACCTTTCATATAAAACACTTAATAAATATTTATAAAACAAAACAGTAATAAAAAAGCTTAGTCAAACTGATCACGTCAACCTTACGAATCATAAACAACATCAATTCGAATTCATATCACGAATCTGTTGATGTTCTTTCACAAAGGAATTCGTTGGATTAAATCAACTTTTTTTAGTTTTGAATTAGTCATCAAAGGAGCAATAACACTATATTAAAAGTAAACCTACAAAAGGCATCTATAATTGGCACTGAAATAAATATCTTTCAGCAGTTATATCAGACGTGTACATTGTATATAGTACCTATACCGAAATGATCAATTGATTTTCTTAGTTCTATTTTCTAGCATTTGCCCGGGGCTCCAACCGCGTGCATATTGATAACCGCGGTAAATAGTAGCCTATGTCCTTTAATCAAAAGACATTAATGACATATTTCAACGATTTAAAAAAATTAGGAGGTTATTCGACAATTCGACTGTATTTTTTAATGTTTGTTGTTACTGTCATTACTTTCGACTGGATTTTGACGATTCTTTCCCTTGTGGTCTAATTTTGATGTGTTCCAGTTGTTGAAGTCGGTTTTTTTATTAAAATTTGTAATTATTTATTTAAGTTTACCTCCTTTAAAAAAAACTATCGTTGTTATGCTAAAACAAGCGAATTTAGATTATTTTATTCATTGTAGACTTTTTGGAACTATTGTGTTTGCGACTACTTTCTAAACTCGCTTTTTTATATGTTTATGAGGATGCTTTATTCTCCTAACTATCTGTTATTACATATTTTTGCTTTCCATGGCAACCTGTAATTAAGGCAAAACCGTTGCTTGCATGCTTGTATGTATGTGTTTTTATTCCCTTACTTCCTGAGTATGTTCTTGTCGGTTGTCCAAATTAATAAATCAGTGGTGCGGTTTAGCCGTGAAAGCGTAACAGTCAGACAGACAATAGCGGTGTACAGCTAGTTTGCAATATTATTAATTCGAATGTAGTACCTACTCAGATGTCTAGACTAGGCTGGTGGGTGTATGTGTATATTTAGTCTGATTACAGTGTTTATATGCTAATGGACATCAGGCATTGGGCACACAGGATAAGAAAACCTTGACATACTGCAGATATAAATATAGTGTATATAACTTGTATTTAAAGAGTAGTTTACTCATTCTTTACTCAAATAAGACTTCTTTGAGGAAAACGTCATTTATGTTACTTTTTATGTAATTAGAAGCCAATGGAAAAACTGAAACTGAATGAAAATGTAGCTGGCAGCGGATGGATGTGGACTGCCCAAGACCGGGAAACCGCTCGTATCAGCTCCTTGGGGGAGACCATTGTTCAGCAATGAGCTGATACGTCATCTTATGGTTATTAATTAACACCACATATTGGCAACTCACAAAAGACAAGAGCGTTGCCATCCTTGCGAGGCCCTCCTTTAAAAGAATTGGGAAAGAAGAAGAATTTTTAATCTCGACACGATTTCAGTACTAAAAAGAGATGATGTTCTTTAGAGCTCCGTGCTAGACAGTAATCACCCAAAAACCATGTCCAGTCCATGGCTTATACTGTGCATTTTTTTAATCCCGCCTACTCAACAACCACTGTAACTTCTGTACACCAAGATCAACAGCAGTGACCCACAAACACACCGAGTTATGATACTCGGGACATCCCAGGAAAAATTAAACTGTCTTAGAACCCGCAACAAAATTAATCAGAACGAAAGCTGGGGGAGTTGGAACTATAAGTCCACATCCCTCCTTAGCAAAGCGGTAGACAAAATTTAAGTCAAAATAGGCAGACACCATTTTCAAACCGGGAAGCACCATGAATAAAATATTATGGGTCCTAAGTGAGCTATATGTATATAGTAATGTTATCACTATCCGTTGAAAATTGAATTAGAATATTTAAAAGATTTCGATTTTTTGCCGCACCGTTTCGTAATTCATACGGCAAAACGAAATACCCCTGTTTGTTTTTTCAGTTCGAATATAATACTTTTAAAACGAAATATTATTTATTCAAAATAGAATTTCGTTGGCTGTACATATATTTTAAAATCATCTGTCGACCAAGATTGACTCGCAGTGGTAGTGAATGAGACTGCTGTTCTTGAGGTCTCGGGTTCATATCCTGGGTCGGACCAAGTATTTGTGTCATCTACAAATATTTGTTTCGAAGTTTAGGTGTTTTCTATGTATAATATGTATGTATTTACAGAACCAAAAAGTATATAATAGTCCGGTCAATTTAGACCAAAAAATGATAGTGAAGCTACATAAATTCCCAACAAGCTGAAAATTTGTAAAATTGTTCAAAACATAATTATAAACAATACCTGAAAGTTCCCCATCATTTCCGTGTGAGGAAAAAAAATTATTCAAGGTCAAAGATCAAAAAAATGAGATTTTCACGATTTTCAGCAAAATGGTAAGTTTTATCGTAAAAGTACCTTAGACAAAATTGTAGATCATAAAATTATCTAAAGATATGGATCAATACTTTTTTCCTACGAGCCACCGTTTCTGAGGTATAACGATTCAAAAAGTTATAAAAGTTGTTATCGTCATAATATGCATGAGTACGCCACGATCTCTAGAGTTGTTATATATTTTTTTTTTACTCGAGTTTTTTCTCGGTTTTTACCCAAATTCCTGCTCTGTAACCTTCAGAGAAGAGGAGGTTAGTATTCCTTGGAATTTAAGAATACAGTGTCCACTAAAACTTTTGTAAGTATTGTGCATGAATGTATTGCTGCTTGTTTTTGTAAACAACTTTTCTAGACGTTTTATGAAACCTACTCCTTGTGCTTTAGCTTTAAAATAACAAAACATTAACTCGTGAATTTCGTCTTTGGACCAGTTTCTTGGTGCATGTTGAGTATCTTGTGAACTTCTCGTGGTCGATTCCGATGTGCTGGCAGAACCAATGGGAACGACCCTTTTCTGCAAAGTGTCATTGGCGTCTCAGTTCAAGTCAGCTGTGGCATTTTCGAGTTCCCCGACTCCAGGCCGCCTTTTCAGTAGGGAGTCACTGAGACATCAGGAGCATCAACATTCATATGATTAGTGGATAATCATCATGATATTTTGAATCAAACCTGGTACGAAAAAACAATGAATAAAACAGAAGAACGATTGAGAGTCCTAGACGCAGCTGCAGCTATTTTTTTATATAATTCATATATCCTCCACCAAGTCGCATGTTTGAAGATTTAAATAATGAAATCCCAGAATCGTTGACATTTCTTGTGGAACGAATGATTAAAAAAAATAAACGATCAAATTTAGATCATTTAAAATTAATATGCACAAATATTTGCCATTGTATCATGACTGCTGTTCGACCAAGGTCTTTAAGTCTAAATTACAATTAGGCCTCGCAGTTTTTTTTCATCGAAGGTTCGAATCTAAACGACTTATACAAATCTTTTCGGCTTTTGGTTTATGTGCTTCTTATAATGATAGAATAATGTACGAGGTAGCAGCAGTTTTCCATCGTCCTCCTCATGTCCTGATGACAACTGACCCGTGGTGTAGGAGAAGTAGGCCTACTGGGGAAACCACGTTAAAAAAAAACGCGCTAAGTACCCTACCTCATAGGTGGCGGGGAAACGTGTGCATATTATAACAATAACAACTTTTGTAACTTTTTGAATCGTTATATCTCAGAAACGGTGACTCGTAGGAAAATGTATTGATCCATTTCTTATAGATAATTTTATGATCTACAATTTTGTCCAAGGTACTTTTATGATAAAACTTACCGTTTTGCTGAAAATCGTGAAAATTTCATTTTTTTGACCTTTGACCTTGAATATATTTTTTTCCTCACTCGGGAATGATGGGGAACTTTCAGGGATTGTTTATAATTATGTTTTGAACAATTTTACTAATTTTCAGCTTGTTGGGAATTTATGTACCATCAAATGTCTAAATTGACCGGACTATAAGTGTTTATATCAGTTGTCTAGTACCCATAATACAAGCTCTGCTTAGCTTAGGACTAGATGGTTTTGTGTTAGATGTCCGAAATATTTAATTTAATTTAAAGCCTTATATGAAATGAAATAAGTTTTTGACATGATATGATTATATCTGTTATGGCCGTACAGAGATTTGGAAAGTAAGATTTAACCGGTACCTTACACGCGACCGTAACAATATTTCAAAAACTAAGCGAACATCTATTTTCTGCAATATTTTGCAAATAGTTATTTTAATTTGCTTAAAATTGGTTTCGTTGCACAACTGAATTTCCATTTCGTTATGTGAACGATGTTTATTCATAAGGTTCATACTTTCCATTGAAGAATTTGCCAATTATGTTATTATTTAAAACTAAGAGAAATACTTAACATTCGATAGTAAATCAACAAATATAAAATTAGAGTGGATGATGACACTTGCTAGAGGATTGTGTCAAATATCGAAAACAGAGGAACTCGTTGATGTGCAAATATAACTTTAATATGTACGATGTAGGACTTTTCATCACTATATTAAGTAACCCTAATACAAATGCGGCGTTAGACCTATTTGAGATATTTGCACAACATCGAATTCCTCGTCTCCAAGGTAGTTAGTATCATGGAATAAGCCACGATGGGGCTAACATATTACCTTTTAATAAAAGCCCCTAAATTAATTAAGATTAAAAAAAAAAAAAAAAAATTTGAGTATTAGATAATAAGAGATAAATTTGTACAATTTGATCTTTCTTTTTTCTTTGTTTTCTTTATATATAAGACTAGCTGACCTATGCAACCTCGTTTGCGTCTTTTATTGCCCGTAGCGAAAGATTTTCCCCCGTATAGTGTGTCGTAGACTTTTTGTAGATATTTATAAGATCTACGATTAATTAGAACATTTTATGGTTCTATCTTTTATAGTTTACGCAGCGTACGCAAAATAAGTAACTTTTCTGGTTGATTTTTTACACCTTGTGTCCGAAAAACCCCAATATCTTACGGAACCCTATTTTTATCCATAATAAAATATAGCCTATGTTACTCGTGGATAATGTAGCCTTCGAATGGTGAAAGAATTTTAAAATCGGTCCAGTAGTTTTTGAGCCTATTCATTACAAACAAACATATAAACAAAGTTTTCCTCTTTATAATATTATAGTATAGATAAAACATGCGCTAGGGTGGTTGACAATCATTTATTTTTTGGTATTGGTATGAATATGAAGTCGGCACTACACACTGCTCAAGATAGAAACAGGTGGCGAGCTATCACTCGCACAATAGCTCCAAATAGAGGTCACGATCACAGAATTGAGGATAACGACACAAGAGGGAGGATAACGTTTAGAAACAATCAATCAACTACTGATTAAAAGCTCATCCCATTCTCCACGTTAATAACATTCGTTTATCAGTTCACAGATATCGTAGCATCGCTTATAGAAAATACTGACACTTGACAGTACAAAAGTAAGATTTCTAAAGCCTCAACTGCTTTAGAGCAAGGCAATAAATCAACGTTGCAATGTTCTTTTGATCTTTGCGGTAGATCAGAAGAATTAAGTTAAATTGCTTGTAAATGTGAAAACTCAGTTGTTAAGATTATCTGTCACGGAGACACACCTAAGGTGGATGTTCTCTTCACCTTTTATGGCAGGTGGGAATTTCACCAAATGTTATGAAACATTCAACAAAAATTAACACGATGAGTCATAGTTTATGTTTGAATTCACTTCTGGTAGTTTTTTTCCCAAACCAGGTTACAGGTCTGTTTTACATCAGTTAGGTACGATACGACAAAACTTCAATTTTTTTACGTAAAGCAACTGACATGGGACCTCTACAACCCAAGTATATACGATATTGAAGTTCTGCAGAAAGACTGTTGTTGTTAGACTTCTATGACTCCAACTACCCGTAGCTATTGACTTTAGATGTTATTAGGGCAACCGGGACTTGGAGACACGAAGGGGTCTCAATGTGTCAAGAATAGCTGTGATGGAACCCATCCATGGCTAAGAATGCTACGATTACCACTCAGTAACGAACTCCTCATATCATGTCACTATACTATCGTGTTGAAATCTATTTCCAGAATTTACTTAAAAACTAAAACTTATTTCGATCAATTATATACATATATATATATATATATATATATAGTTGAATCGTCATATTTATGTCAATAATACTATAATCATTTTCGCGACTTTGTATCGCACGAAGTACTCGTAATATGAACTAACTTATTAGCAGCTAAATACTAAATAATGCGCTTGCGCAGACGTCGGTACGTGCCCTTTATAAATGCCCAACGAAAGTGGTCACGTATTAAACCAACGTTAATGTTACATTAATCTGTCTCTGAAGAACTGTATTACATTTATTATGTTAGTAAAGTTGTGTAACTGTATGGCTATTGCCATTTAGTCATGTAAAACTAACTAGTAATGAAACGATGGTGTCAAAAAGTGACATAATATGTGTTTAATGCTCGTTTTCACCAACTATACTTAAACCATCTCCTATCTAGGAGGCCCTTAAAGTAGGTGACCCTTAAAAACAAATAAACTTTCAATAAGTAGTACAAATATTTTAACAGTTCAGAAAAGGCTCCTTTATATTGCAAAAAGGAATTACAACAATTACACACAAAGTTTTAATTGTTCAAATTATTCGCTAAACCTGTTTACATAAATCTAATATTTATGAATGGATATTTAAATGGCCATCTTAACACTCACATTATCATAATTGCGTATAGGAAAAAAATGTGAAATTACGTAAGTCAATGTTATCTACAAGCTATTAAATAACTTAAGACGAAAATATTCATAATGAATCAAATAAATCACACAAGCATAAAATTGACAAACATCTTTAAGTGAAAACATGTACTACCCACCATAACTCAAGTTAGATCTTAACATGAGTATCATAGTTCCATTGACAGTACCATAATGTAATTTAGACGGTTTTTAACCCCTGCCTGTCTGTCTGTGTTTGTATGTGTGAAAACTCTCAAACAGATGAACCGATTTCGATGCAGTTTTTTTTTCATTTGTAAGCCAGTTTACTTTGGTAAATATCGGTCCAGCGGTGTAATCAGTATCAGCTCTTTTCCAAAATGATATAAGGTATTTTATAACCCACACGTATAGCAATATCCGTCGCGTAACATCAACTAAGAAAGTAATCAAACAAGTCTATCACTAATAAAATGGTTATAAAACAAACAACACGGCATCACAATAAAGAAATTGTCACTTAGTTATGTAACAATACATTGAACCCACGTTATCAACAAGGCGAGCCCTTTACAGCCGATTAAACATTAACATATTCACTTCCTGTATGACGTAATAATTATTACGTAACGATGAAAGCAACCGCGCCCACTAGATATACGAGTACTTAAACGATGATGTCTCAGGAAATTAAAAATAACCATATGCTCTGATATGCCTCTAAGTATCTACTGCAGGTATATAATATCACGCTATCAGCTCTTTTAAGAACTTTCTACATATCACTATCACCCATTAGCTAATAGCCGAGTAAGTGCTTCATCATTTATGATTAGTATCGTGTCTTGTTGGCCTAAATTGTGGTTATTTAAAAAAATATAACTGGTTTATGCTATGTATTTAGATTTTCTGAGGTCTTAATCCAGGAACTATGAAGCATTAAGATCTATGAATCCCTTCTTTTAATGGAATAGGGGGCCAACGAGCAGACGTATCGCCTGATGGTAAGCGATCAACACCAGAGGTGTCATAAGTGCGTTGCCGGCTTTTCGGGGATGCGGAGAGGGATGGGGGAGGGGTTGGTGTATAGGCCTCCGGTCGAGCCGGCCCATGCATGCAGAAGCGTGGCTCGCCCACGATATAATCTTACTTTTTTAAATGTTATTTTATTTGCTGTTTGAATAGAGCAATTATACATTTAGTAGGTATAAATATATAATAATTGCTTATTACAAAGCTACACATACATTTATAATTTATTGTATAATTCACGTTTGTGTTTCTTTCCTAACTACCATCTGATTATGTTTCATATTACGCATATATCATATATTATATAGTTTCCTGAAATAAGTAAGGTTGAATATTAAATATTATATTTAAGTATCACCGGAGTGATACCACGGCCTAACAGAAAACCGGTGGGAAACTGCACCTGCGATGTGCTTCACCGAGTGAGTGAGGATACCACAGGCCAATGCCCGAACTCCTTCCCAATCCCTTTCCCCAAACGCCGGCAACGCAGTTGTGACGCCTCTGGTGTTGTCCATGGGCGGCGGTAATCGCTTACCATTAGGCGATACGTCTGCTCGTTTATCCCCTCTTCAATAAAAAAAAGAGTTCTTAAGAGAAAAGGTGAAGTGGTTAATTCATTAGATCTAATATTTACTTCTTTCTTAACGTTAATCACGACATTTTTACCCGACTACAGGGAAGCCAATAAGAAGTGGTAGTTTTGATAGTCTATGTATGTTTGTACGTTCAACGAACCGCCTAAACTACTGAGCCGATTTTAATAAATGACATATCAATAGATTATATAAATGTTATCAAAAGTTAAGTACGTTAAAGTTATATAGACTAGTCGGGTTATAGATTTTTAAACGTTTTTTTGTTTAATCAAATTTATCCATTAATATTTTAATATTATTACAAAACAATACAGGTAAAAACTACGGAAATAATGATTAATTACACAAGAATCAGAGTTAAGCAAAAACAGTTTTGAAATATAGAACAATAAGAATTTTAAAAGAGACATTATAATGATATTTATGATCCTAGGAACTTCATATTTAATAACTTTATCGTATATGTTTTTGTATTGTACAACGTGTTTCTAAAAAAAAAAACAATCGACGATTCAAAATAATTGGTAACTCATTTATGAAATCAATACTAATATTTATATATTGCAGGCTAGTAGTAGTAGTGCCTATAGCGTGAAATTTTTTCCCCGTTTTTGAAACGTTCTTCATTGGTACTCCGCTCCTATTAGTATTAGCTTGATGATATATAGCCTATAGCCTTTCTCGATAAATGGACTATCCAACTCTGAAAGAACTTTACAAATCGGACCAGCGGTTCCTGAGATTAGCGCGTTCAAACAATAAACCAACTCTTCAGCTTTATATATTAGTAAAGATTCGTAAACGAATGAATTTTCCTTGTGGTGATGGATTGAGGGAGTGTCACCACCCCTGTTAATCGCAGGGGTGCTATTAGAGGCGACTAAAGGAGCAAATAACCCAGGACAACCACACAGCTAAGAGAAAGGAATACTTAAAACAATATTGTAGACTTAAACCTCTTTTCTGAGAAGAGAGTTATGCCCAGCAATGGTCTGTTAAAGGCTCGAGATGTGATGTAAATGAATGAACCGCACAATATTACATAAGCTGATTAACTTTTCTATTTATGTAATTTATGCCATTCATCATTCCATTAAGTTCTTTGACCCACGTGACGCGCTTAATTTAAATAATAAGTAATGATATACCTAAACTGTTTTTCAAACTTTCACGACTTTATGTAATATTACGGGTACTATGAACCAATCGGTGGTTTTCTTTGTGCCTCAGTCAATTAAGTGTTTATAGTTTCGTCCATGTACTTGAAGACAGTAGACTCTTTGTCCTGTGGTGGATGACCGCGGAAGATCACGGGTTGTTAAATGGCTAGGGCCAAGGCGTATGGGGGAATTCCAAACTCAATCGCCTAAAACCATACAGTGTGTACCGACAACAGATCGTATAACCACGTCACCGGCCAGTGTCACCACGCCTTTTCATACCATAGGTGTCGTAAGAGATGTCCAAAGGGAAGGAAAACTTTTTTTTATGGAGTTATTGGCAAACGAGCCGAGATATCGACTGATGGTAAGCGATTACCGCCGCCCATGGACACCCGTAACACAGGGTGCGTCAAAGGTGTGTTGCCGGCCTTTGGGAGATAGAAAGAGGGATGGGAGGAGGGGTTGGGATATGGGCCTCCGGTATCCTCACTCACTCGGTGAAACACAACGCAAGCGTTATTTCACACCGGTTTTCTGTGAGGCCGTGGAATCACTCCGGTCGAGTCGGCCCATGCATGCCGAAGCATGGCTCTCCTACGATAAGCTCTTTATCACCCAAATCTGGCCAGCGTGGTATAGAAAGCCTTCAAACCTCCTTTCTAAGGAGGCCTGTTAAAGGCTGTGGATGATGATGATATTATTACACATTAACGCTCTGCACTTTCGATGTTTTAAACTGTCTAATAAATTATTAAACTTTCCAATTCGACCATCTAAGCTCGTTTTCTGAAGTTACTGTAATAACACGTATCATTTGTATAATAAATTATCATTACCTTATTAGTTGCGTGTATGTAACTAAAGTAAATACCTCTATGATTTATGATTGCAATAAGTAGCACATTCGGGTTTGCGCAATATTTATAGCACTTATCAACTTGAGTTTAAAATGTCATCACTCAACGAGAGTCCTCAAACACATTCTTAACGAGACACTTGTCTTAAAAATAATATTGCAATAGTAAAGTGTTCGTGAGAACTTACTGGAAATACAACTGAACATATACAAGAGTTAAATAAAGCACTAATTAATTAGTTTGAAAGTCATTTTACCTGTGGTTTGAAAATGTTTCTTGTATAAATCGGGATACTTTGAAATTCAAATAATTCGTTTCAAATTATAATATTTTCTAAAATATTATGTTTTCATTACGTTAAATATTAACTTAGTTACACTACTGGTGGTTTAATAGATATAAATAATTAATTTATCTTAAAATGGACCCGATCACCTAAAAATAACAAAACATTTTATTTAATGTAAAGAAAAATATTACATATAATATACTAATAATGTTGCAATTTACTAAAGTATTTGCCTTTTATATACCCACAGACAGAGCCTTTACGATCTCATAAGACCTTACGTTTATGAAATCATAGTTGCACGATTCAAATATAATTCTTCTTCAATTACCACTACTTAACATAAATTCTAAATAAAGAAACTATAAATATAGTATTATGTACTATTACATGGGATTTAATGAAATAAAACTTGATGTGCATTGATGATAGAGTTATGTAAGATAGTCGGAAGAGCATCAATAACCATTTAAACGAAAGCAACAGATACCGTTTTATGGTCGTTGCGAATTGACCATCGTGTGCAAACGTTATTTTGATTGAAGTTATTATGTGTCTACTAGCAACAATGCGTTGTGAGGTAAGTGAATAGGTGAATCGATATTGCATATATTTTTATTCAAGTATATTATGAAAGAAAGGGTCAAGTTTTTGAGAAGATATTATCTATCTTGTTAGTAGGTATATTTTGCTATTATGAAATACGTAAAAAGAAAAAATGTAACGAGTAAAAAAGATCGCGATAAGATAATAATAATAATGAAATATTTTAAATAATAATAAATATTGTGGACATCTAACACACAACGCCATCTAGTCCCAAGCTAAGCAGAAATTGTGTTATGGGTACTATACAACTGATATAAATACATATATACTTTTTTTGTAAATACATACATGTTATATAGAAAACACCCAAACTCCGTAACAAATATTTGTAGATAACACAAACACTTGGTCCGACCCAGTATTTGAACCCGAGTCCTCAAGCACAGTAGTCGCATTCACTATCACTGCGCCACCGGGACAGTCAATACTAATAACCCCAAATACTGTTACCAATATTGAAAAGCCTAATGAATTGCCTGCAATTCTGATGCGAATTAAAAGCTATACTTCAAAAATTACTTACTTTTTTTCAATGACTTATACGTTTTTTTAGTACTAATTAGTGTAGTCCGTGTAACGTTTTACTAATAGAAGAGATTGAGATACAATACTATCGTTTGATAGAGAGACGTACATAGACACTTAAGTGTTAGTAAGAAACTGTTGTTTGTTGATAACAACAAATTAAGCTTAAAGTTCAAATACCTACAATAAATACCTAACAAAACAATAAAGGAATTCATCAAAGCTATTTGAAACGATAAAAAGTAACCTTTAATAATACTACAAAAAACAACTGACATTAACGAGACCTTTCATTGAGCAGCAAATTACAAACAGCTCATCTCACGTCATCTTCGTACAAAATGTCATTACGAGATGGACAGCTGTCGACGGGCGGTAATCGATGACAGGTGAAAGCCAGTAAGCAATACGCATAAGTATTGTTTTCTTACAAACTAGTAGAACCTGTATATAAGAAATAAACTTTTATATTAATTTATGTAAGAAGTCTAAGTAGAATGCCATGAGTCTACCACTAAAAGTAATTAAACTGAGGTTACAACAAAAGCGCAATAGGCATTATTATTAACTAACCATTAATAAGCTGAAGTTAGCAACACAAATACAATAGGCATTATTTATGTTGCATGTTGACTCTTAAAATTCATTATCATCAGCCAGTGTAGAACGAGGGCCTCCCCCAAACAGCATTTTATTAATAACAATACGATCAAAGTAAAAATAAAGAATTCAAAGCTAATAATTACGAATAAGTGAAAATAAAACAAAGTCAACGAATTTTCCACGTTTTATTATTGCAATACTGATATGAAATTCTGGTAAAAATAACTCTCTGCAATATTTACTTGAAATCAAAAGAACAACAATTAATTAGGCTGCTCTTAAAAGATAAAAGACCTGATAATGTATTTGAACACATTTAAACATGCACTTGTTTGTAAATGACGTCGCAGATTAAGAAAATGTTTGTCCAGACGACGTTTGCAAAACGAAATTAGTCAAGGATTCTGAGGCAACTGAGGTAAATACAAAACATGCTTTATTCCCAAAAATCTATGCTAAGTCCGCCATTGTTCTGATTACTTAAGTTCGTAATGAGTTTGTACATATTATTATTTGTATTTAGTTTTATTTGGGTTAAGTTAACCTTGTTATATTTTTCTTTTACAAGATTTGGACACAAACATTTGCATTTTTGGTGAATAGTCTCAAGTAATTTATAACGAACTACATTTTGAATGTGGCTTAGCTCAAAACAAATGTAGTTTATTGACTAATGTAAAATTGTCTTAGTTCATAGAGTAAAAAGTACATATTGCCAATTGAACATTCAGTTATTTTTTTTGTAACATGTAGTTATTTTTATGACGTTGGGGGTGAACGAGTAACGTACAATCGCATGACCTGCATCTGATGGTAAGTTACCACCATCGTTTTTATAGACCTATACCTGGAAACCAAAAGTCTGGTACCTTGCCTGATTTGACTTGACAAACAAAAGCTATGAAGTAAGTACCTTACTAATAGCGTGAGTGTTTGCTAAAACTTACCCGCCTTAAGTTTTAAACGAAATCCGAAAGTTCGAATTGAATAATTTAAAGAAGAATTCACATGTAGTTTCATTGACCTTGGTTATGAAACTGCTTAATTGGAAAATTATGCATATAATCATAATAATTAAATATTAATGTAAGTTGTGAACGTCACCTTCGTTTCTTTTGAATCTGCGAGTGTTTTGATTGACTAATTAAAAAAAAACATGCAGACGAATTGAGAATCTCCTCCTTTTTTGAAGTCGGTTAACAAAAAGGGATTAATGGGATTTTAGCACACCTAATAGTTACAATATATATTTATGCAATCATTATGAGTGTTAACAAAAGATTTTCACTTAATATGTCTGTTTGCAAAAGACTTTCCACAACTTGAATTTGCATATTCAACATTGCATATTCAGAAGTACTTAAATATATATATTAGAAAATTAAAATTATATTTCCAAAAAAATCTCCTCGTTCAACATAAACGTTTTATGAAAAATAAAGTTCGTCAAAACAATGAAACTGCGCTATTTATTTTTCCAGTCATCAACCCTAGTAATGAAAAACTATATACTCACAAACATTAAATAATCGTTAGAAAGTGATGAAACACTTTCTAAGCACAAAGGAGTATATCATTCAACTAGGTGGTCCGGATCGCGATAGTTGGAACATTGTTGAAGATGCTTAGGTTTTAAATACATCATCAACAGCGCTTAATACGAGTAGTCCACTGATACACAATCATACATAATGTGGGTCTGTCCTGAGAAAGTGGTATTATCTTACTGCACCACACACACCACACACACCACACACACCCAGACGGGTTAGTATTTGGTGTAAGTATAAAATCTTCCTTCTCTTTACAATGATGTTTGATTCCTACGAGATAAACAGGTGTAGTAAAACACTCCAAATTCTTAATGCGTCTTTTAAATTCATGGATGCTATTATAACTACTTATTACCTCGTTCACAGTTCGCCAACAATTTTCAAACCCGTTTAGGCATTTTTCTTGCACCGGTTATCTAATTTGTCATGCTCAAATAGCATTGCTAACACATAACTGTAAATTTTGTAAGTTATCTAATAAAAAGTACATGGAATGAATAAATATTAAACGATTAGTGATGTACCTTTTTATCGTTGTCCTCGTTTCTGCTGCATTTTGTTACCGGTGCTCGATGTAATAGTATTTTAAGCACTGGAAACATAGTCCAACAATTTCTATTTCTGCAGATAGATCTATAATGTGTTGGTAATACTTATATGTATAGTTCAGCATGTAGTAATTTTTAGTAGTTCTGTGAGCATGGCGAATCATACTGCTTCTACACATAATTACCTATACAATTATTCTACTACAATAGTTAATATGGTCAAATCAAATGTGCGCTGCGCTGAAATTTGAGACTCAAAAAGTTCTTTGGATCACAAAAATATTATCTTCTTAATAAGGAAAGGACAAGAAAAACAGGAATAATTACATTTGGCGCTAGCTTTCATTATTTTAAAGAAAAATCCACCAACCAACACCATTACCAATTGAACTAAGTCTATTAGCTTCATTCAATTGTTTAACCATAAAACAGGTCTAAACAAGATAAAACAAAATAAGTCAATAAGTGTGATATTGAATTACGGGAAATTCTCAATTGATCACGTATCATCTATCTCTTCCTTACTTGGGTATCAGCGCCTTCTACGGTCGTTAACGGTTTCTGTATTTATCGTGAATTCTATCGAGACCTACTTCGTTTTATCTTCGGCGGAATCTATTAATTTACTCTTGATTACGACTTCATCTGGTAATGAATGTTAATTGATATGTTACATGGTAAAGCTTACATTTCAAATGCGTGTACGGAGAATTTTACAGATTCCTTTTTAGTAGTCTGCTTTTGTATTGTAATTGCCGTAAGTACCTTTATAGTTAAATATAAGTTTGCATTGGTGGGGGCGCAATGGGTCATATTATCCTTCTTCTTTTTTGATGATATGGCAACCAGCCGGATCACTCGGATCAGCTATTTCTGCCTATGTCAAGTATTTATCGTCTTCAATTATCAAGTCTTCGAGTCTTCAAGTCGTCGTCGTGATGAAATTAATGATAAAAATATATATAATGTGGATGACATGAAATGGGGAACGTCTTTCGGAAAAACAAAAAACGATCTTCCTGTCATATTATTCTTTTCTAAGAGTAGTTTGCCTGATATTTGGAACATAAAAAGTTATCTAGAGGCAACGATATATTCGAAATTATTCACATATGTTTATGTTATTTACGATAAAAATTCTAATGGTGTTATAATCATTATTATTTACTGCTTAATGACACTATTTTTCGTCAATCGAATGACAAAAAATAAATACGATTTTCATTATTTTTTTATATAATAAACAGAAAGAATTAGTAAACGTGTTCGTATACCATCAAGTTTAAACTTTTAACAGATATAAAAAATATAATTACTCATTTCAACACTCGTTTTCCGGCATTACAACGAGGATGGCAATTAAGATTTCCATTAATCTTGACTTGACACAAAACTACATTATTCTGCCAAATTCACATACTTAACACTCAGATATTATGGCAAAAGTAGGTACTCCTAAGTTTCAACAAATATGTTATCAACACGAAATGATACTGATAAAGAATTCTTTATAAAATATTTCAATTTTTCATGCTCACAATAAATCTAACTATTGAACAGCATAGTTTACCGTGGGAGAGCTACGCTTCGGCATGCATGGGACGGCTCGACCGGAGTGATACCACGGCCTCACGGAAAACCGGTGTGAAATAGCGCTTGCGCTGTGTTTCACCGATTGAATAAGGATACCGGAGGCCCATACCCCATCCCCTTCCCCGATCCCCCTCCCCGTCCCCAAAAGGCCGGCAACGCACTTGTGAGGCCCCTTGTGTTGCGGGTGTCCACCGACGGCGGTAATCGCTTACCATCAGGCGATACGTCTGCTTGTTTGTCATTATTTAATAAAACAAAAAAAAATTGGCGAAATTATATTTCATTAGCCACCCGCCCCGGCTTCGCACGGGTGCAATGCTGATACTAAATACACGTTGTATATAAAACATAGCTGACCCACGCAACCTCGTTTGCGTCTTATATAGCCCGTAGCATGAAAATTTTCGCAAAATAAGTAACTTTTCTGGTTGATTTTTACACCTTGTGTCCGAAAAACCCAAATATCTTACGGAACCCTATTTTTTTCCAAAATAAAATATAGCCTATGTTACTCGTGGATAATGTAGCTTTCGAATGGTGAAAGAATTTTTTAAATCGGTCCAGTAGTTTTTGAGCCTATTCATTACAAACATACAAAAATAGGTACAAATCTTTCCTCTTTATAATATTAGTCTAGATAATCCTTTGCGCCAATATTCTAACAATATGTGTATTTAGAAGACCGCAAATACGTTTAACTAAAATATAAATTGACAAGCTTTTGTCAGATAATCCACCGTGGTAGACAGCAGCCTATTTCTCTCCTCAGTAATCACAATATCTCCTCGCCAAACTTCATTAAAATCGTCTCAGTGGTTTAGCCGTTAAAGCATTACAGACCAAAATCACTTTCGTATTTATAACATTAGCCGATACCTCGATATTTCGCCCATGTTCTTCGTTATTCACGAACACTCATTTGTATTACGGTGCAAATATTAACACTTATAAATAATAAGTGCAATTACTAATTCTGTCTGCATCATGAGAACCCTTGTACGTGTTGACATCGTGTTCGGTTTCAGCTCACGTCGTCCTCGCAATGTTCGCAAGGAACTTGAACTCTACTGATCTTGCGTACAATTTAAAGAATTCTTCCCATGACCGTTTTGTATTTACATTTTGCCGATGACAGGATCAGATCTATGTTGATACATAGGTATGCTAATAGTTACTGTAAGGTAGTCTTTTTTACACACCGCTTTCTTGTCCCAATCTAAGCAGAGCTTATACTATGGGTACCAGACAACTCATATAAATACATATATATGTATATATAAATATTGTAAATAAATACATATTTTACATAGACATTGCTGAGGACGTGGAAATGTGAAATAAAAATTTCAAGATACTTTAGAATTCAGGATAGCTGAATAAACCGATTTGATGAATAATAATAAAATAAATAATAAATAGATATTCCGGACACCTAACAAGCCAAATAATTATATACTTTTTTAAATTTAAATACATACATATTATACACAAAAAATACCCAAACTCCGAAACAAATATTTGCAGATCATACAAACATTTGGTCCGACCCGGGAATCGAATCCGAGACTTCAAGCTTAGCATTCCAGTCGCATACGCTACCACTACGCCACCGAGGTAGTCAAAATTAATGATGTTGAATGAAAAAAGGGGATTGACATGGAAAACACAAAAATTTTGTAATCAGTTTTTGACTAAAAAACTATTCTCTCATTAGTGTGCAATGTGCATTAGACTTCTATTACATAGACTAACTACATAACAGTTAAAAATTCTTCCAGCGTAGAATAACAGCATAGATAAGATAAAAAAATATCTTCATTACTAACTATTCCAGGAGCATACACTTTTTAAATATTTTATTAAGCATTCAACAATCGTATCATAAACGGCTAGTTCTTAAGAACGGCCCTTGACTTGTTATTCACGGTTGCTTTCCTAATAAAATTATTTTAAATTGCTTCTTTATTGAAGCTTCTGTTCCGGACGCGTGTTTATAAGATATTATTTAAAAAATAGCAATAGTTATACAATATTACAATATTGTTATGTATTTTAAATACCACTAAAGTAAATTTTAATAACGCGATGCAGGATTGGAATGTTCTAAGTAATTTTGTGTTCTATAATTAGATGGCGTTTGATCGAACTAGATCGTCATAGGCCACAACCAAATATTTAAAAATAGTATTGAAGGTGTCACATTCCACAGGTTTTCATTTCATATAATAGTTCCCCATCCTAATGACCCCTTGCCGTGAACATGAAATAATTTACCTATTTAGAATCTAATCTAGTTCAATTCTCAGGTTTAATGTGTTCGTCTGAACTTATGAGCATCACATTAATGCAGGCAAGAAGTAACAATGGCTGCAATTATGAGTGGAGCGACCGTGAGACCGAATCTACCGACTGTACTTCTACGAGTGGCACTGCTCATAGATATACCTATTATAAATAAAATAATAGTATTAAATGTACCTATACCGTAGTGTGATTTTCAGTTTAATGGTAATAGACATAAATTTTAATATCAGAATGTAAGCAAGCACACAAGCAGTATCTGGAGGAGACAGCAGAAATCTTTGTATCAAACCCTATTGCATCACTGCTTAAAGAATTAAACGTCTTTTTAATTAATCAATTACCTTATATCTATATATATATCTCATTTAGGTATTGTTAATTTTTTGTTAAATTAGTGATAATTTTTAATTTTAATTTTGGATAGAAGTAAGTACCTACCTTAGTATATATTTTTTTCTTGTTTTTCGAGGTGCAGCTGCATTTTTATATTAATTTTTTATTGTTTCTGTATAATTTCTGAGTAGATTTAATACAATTAAATAAATATTTTGTTGGCCGTAGGGAGGGGGCCTGGAGATCTGTGACACAGGCCTAGAGCCTAGTGCGGACTCCAGACCTTATCAAGGAAATTTTAGAATCTTTTTAATTTTAATTAGATTAACTCTAGCTAAATTGTACCTTCCTTGTGAGAGAAATAAAGATTTATTATTACTATTATTATATCGTTAAATTTCAAATAAGCACATTTTTCGAAGACTACTTTGATGCATAAAAGATATTGTTTCTGAGTAGTAGATTGAAGGATAGATTAGAACTATGTGTACATCGCGCGTGACGCGTGAGGATCTGAGAACCAAAGGTAAAAGCTTATAGAGTAAACACTAATGCGAAAGTGCTTGGGGTTGATTTACCCTTTAATAATTTTTATTTACTTCGAAATAAATCAATTATCTGTTAGTCAAAGTCATCTGTATGTAATACGGTGGCGGTGACTGCCTCAGTTGCACTAGTGATAGCGTATGTGACTGCTGTGCTTGAGGTCTCGGGTTCGATTCCCGGGTCGGATCAAATGTTTGTATGATCTGCAAGTATTTGGTTCAGAGTTTGTGTGTTTAATATGTATGTATTTAAGTAAAATAAGTAAATATGTATTTATATCAGTTGTCTAGTACCACAAGCTCCGCTTATCTTGGCGCTAGATGGCGCTGTGTGTTCGATGTCCGGTATATTTATTATTACTATTATAAGAATATAATAATATTTTATACAGTACGATTTGTTAGTATTATCAAAATGTTTCTGAAAGTTTTAATGAAAGGTGGAGACTTTCAAATGACGTGAGACCGGTAGAATGTACGACAATGAAACTAGCTATTCCTAGTTGGAATCATTTATTTATTATTATTTCATATAGACTGCCTTGGTGGCGCAGTGGTAGTGAATGCGACTGCTGTGCTTGAGGTCTCGGGTTCAAATCTACAAATATTTGTTTCGGAGTCGGGTGTTTTCTATGTATAAAATGTATGTATTTACAAAAAGAAAGTATATATGTATTCATATCAGTTGTCTAGTACCCATAACACAAGCTCTGCTTAGCTTGTGACTAGATGGCGTTGTGTGTTAGATGTCCGAAATATTTATTTATTATTTATTTTACCATTTTATTGTTCTCCTGTGTATGTTAAATGACACGTACTAATCCAACACAAGATGTATGCCATTTCAGTCATTATACAAATTGAGGATAAAGACCATATTATCTTGAATTGTTTGATTGTGCTCTAATGATATCCTCCAAGTCTATTTTAGTACTATTAGCGTGGAAGGTCAGAGAAAATCATCGTCATTCTATTTTGATGTGTGTAATTTAGCTAATAAATATTGATTGAATTATTAACTTTCTTTCGAAACTGTATTTAAGTACAGTCATAAGGATAACTATTATGACACTAAATAAATGTTATTTTATGTTATATTGTATTAAAAACTGCACTTTGTCTATTCATATGTGACGCGGTAGAATAGCACCGTTAACGGGTTAATTCTTTAGCATAGAAAAGTATTTTAGCATTTTTCTGGTGATTTGCATGTTGCAAAATTTGTACATGTTTACTGATTATGGTACATATATTTGAAGTTAATTTCATATATATTTTAACCTCGGTTTGCTTTAAGAATTGACAGCGTTATATACATTCTCAAATTATTCGACTGCCTCGGTGGCGCGAGTGGTAGCGTAAGCGACTGCTGTGCTTGAGGTCTCGGGTTCGATTCCCGGGTCGGACCAAATGTTTGTATGATCTGCAAATATTTGTTTCGAAGTTTGGGTGTTTTCTATGTATAATATGTATGTATTTACAAAAAAAAAAGTATATAAGTATTTATATCAGTTGTCTAGTACCCATAACACAAGCTCTGCTTAGCTTGGGACTAGATGGCGTTGTGTGTTAGATGTCCGGAATATTTATTTATTTATTTATTTATTTATTATTACCATATTTAAAACTTTCATTTATTATATCTAATTTCCATCCATTTTTATTTAAGATAAAATATACTACCATTTTTTTTGGAATTAAGTACTTTTCTCATGACATTGTACAAAGGTGGGAATTATTTCTGAAAAGAAATATTTCACAACATATAGACACACATACCAACATCCATAAAAATCACTCACTCTGCAATCACCAGTGTTTTTTTAACCTATCAAAACATTATTTAAATATAAGTTAATACATATGTACTCATTTAAAAGGAGCACAGTGTCGTGAGAACTGCAAATATTGCCGAAGAGATGCGCAAACATCTACTTCCTAAGTTCTTAAGATAATGTCAACAATCTCTTAATGTTAATGTATGAAATCGGACACAAGTGAGAGTGTTCTATAGGGATCTGTTAAATAACATGTATCGTATAATAAGATTAACATATAAACCCTAAGTTCAACCCATATTCGGACTTTTTTTACGGAATAGGTTGCAAACGAGCAGATGTATCGCCTGATGGTAAGCGATTACTGCCGCCCATGGACACCCGCAATATCCCGCGTCATAAGTGGTTGGGGTTGGAAGTATGGGCCTATGGTATCCTCGCTCACTCGGTGAAACACAGCGCAAACGCTTTTTCACACCGGTTTTCTGTGAGGTCATGGTATCAGTCCGGTCGAGCCAGCCCATGCATGCCGAAGCGTGGCTCTCAACATTAACATCATATAGAAAAACCCTCCTGATCTTGAATGAAAAAGTAAATCGAAAAATGACAATCTACACAAATGTTTGATATTTATATTCGATTTACGGAGTCATTTAGAAACTCTTTTTATTAATATTACAATTGTTAGCGAATTATAAAAAGTGAGCCTTCTAAAACTAGATTTTATCAAAACTAAAGATTCTCGGAAATAAATATCAAAAAAGATAAAAATAAGTTTCTTTGTTGAAGAAACTTGAAGGTTAACATTATTACTTTAAATATGAAATCTCATTTTACGAAATGCATCATTGTTACAATCTCACGTGAAGCAAAACAATTAAAACTTTTTATTTAATAAGACCCGAAAATATACCTAAATGATTCAGAAATTACTTAATTAAGACAAGTAGAGATTTAAGAGATGCAAGTTGCCAAACTGAGCCTAACCCAGATTTGTGTGGTCACACGTACGTTAATCATGAACAATATGCAATTAAACTCGGATACTCGGATAGATCGGGTGTCGTGGACGTTGCGCAAGAGTCGGTTGAAGTGCAACGGTGAATGGTCGGCGCACTGGTTGAATGACAGCGCAAACGAAGCTGATACTATCGTGAATGTACATTAATTGTATCGATACCATCATACTTGCAGCTGTTGTTATCTTGTTTGAAAGCGAAACTTATTATACATATTTGTACAATTATCGTTCTGTTTCTGTGTGTAGTACGTATTGGTAATGTACTACAGCATATTGTCATATGTTATAACTATTACGAAGTTGGTGATATAGTATTAATCATGTGGTATTCAAGGTTTTAAAATGTACGTGTTTATGTCTATGTACCAAGAAAATGATAAAAATGTTCTCTTAATATATGTATGTATCTACAAACAAAGTAACAATATTAGGCAGTAAAAGTTTCTCCACCTATAAAGCTGCCTACAATTCTGATCGGCACCTACTCAGAGCATCTCATCAAGAGCGTACTTAATTGAAACGAAATGTATATTGGTAATAAGTAAAGTAAGTAGTTTGTATTACAAACTACTGAAATAAGCGAAGTAATCAAAATGCAAATAATCGTCATTAATCACTTGTACTGCTTTAAATTTTATCTGATTATAATCTACAAATATCTTACCCTAAGGCGTTTGAAGTGGAGTACGTCAATTATTCATTACATTACATTTTACATATGATTAATTGCGAACATTCAATGCGAAGTTCAATGTCTCTAATAGACTGGAATTGCGAAAGAATGAATAAAACTTAAATAACCACTGTTATTAGACACAACTGAGTCTGAATACTGACCCTCAAACACAACTGTATTTAAGGATCTGCTAAATGATATTAAAACTATCCGAGAAATAACATATACAGACATTTATATTTCTACCCCGTCAATAAACTGTGTTACAAATATATTTATTTTAATATATTAGTGGCTAGAGGCACCTGTCATACACCTATCATAATTTAGTGTTTGTTGTATGCCCGAGGCGTAATTATGCAAGCGAGTTGTAACTTGTTGTGTTACATAATGTGTTTCTAATTGTAAAAGTATCGGCATTCTTATATATTATTTTCAGCTTTGTCCGTATGGTGACGGACGGACGGACGTATTTGTTAGAATACAAGAAGGAAAACTTGACACAAACTCTACCTATATCAAGTATCTTGACAGATAGTTCAAACTTCAAGACAAGAAATGTCTCTGCTCTCCCCAATATTCTATTACATATTTAAGACCAAATTGTACAATTGACCCATGTACTACAGGAATAATATTTTTGTCTATTTTGTTTTATAATCTATAATAATCATAAGATTTTATTACCGTGGGAGAGCCACGCTTCGGCATGAATGGGCCGGCTCGACCGGAAAACCGGTGTGAAACAGAGCTTGCGATGTGTTTCACCGAATAAGTGAGGACAACGGAGGTCCATACCCCAACCCCTCCATCCCCCTACACATCCCCCAAAAGCCGACGACGCACTTGTGACGCCTCTGGTGTTGCGGGTGTCCATGGGCGGCCATAATCGCTCACCATCCATAAAAAGGAAAATATATTTTCTTCAAAACTATAAATCATCATTGATAATGCATTTAAGATTTTCGGTATTAATCTGAAATTTATTTCTTAAACGATGTAAAACTACCAATCTTAAGTATAGTCGTGTGTACTAATTGAAGACCTACTGCGCCTAATTGAATAATATAAACAGCCTTGCCTTGTAGTACTGATTTCACATGCAGGCAGTAACTAAACGCCTGTTAGTGCTGTATCAGTACAGAAAAACGGTAACTATGGACTGGGAAACTCTTATTTTGTTGGTGTGGATTAATTTCAATAAGGCACACTTAACAGAAGTTTTTTTTTTAAATTGGACGATAAAGCAATATGCTTAACATTTATTTGGTAGAAATTTCATTAACTTCGAATAATATAAACCATCATCATTACTTGGCTACAAAAAACTTATGTAAATAAACCATCTTGACAGATAATTATAAAGAATTTTAGGTAAAATAAAACTTTAAAGAGTGCGTGTTTTCGTAACAATTGCAATATTTATCAACTTTGATAAAGAAATGTGCATATTCGTCAACAAGGTTAAACGACTTTTTTATTTTAATTGATCATAAATACAGTATTTATTTTAAAATTTTTTATTTACTTCTTGTCATATCGTGTAACACATGACCATTACACAAGACTACAAGTATTGGTTGCTTGATCTATTTAAACAAGATATGACACTATAAATATTGCTGGTTATTATTAAAAATAATGGCACCCGAATATGATATGAAGAAAACATTGTTGTTACAAATACATTTTTGGTCTGTCATCTTAGGGTCAACGGAGTGGAAGAGGCTAATTCAGTATCAATGTAAATTCAACCTAATGTTCTTCAGAATACAACTGTATTTGATGCTATGATATAAAACTAACCGTCTCTTTATTGCCACTCCATTCGTCTGCACTGACGCTTACCATTAATACCACAATATGTATGTATTTACTAGACAACTAAATTTTACTACTTTCTTTCAATATTTTGCTTTACGCGAAATGTAGTGTCGACATGGTTACAACGAGAATGATTAGTTTACTGTAAACCTATTTTCCACATGATTGTTTTAAAACATGTTTTTAAACTCCGCTACGAAAGTTGATTAAATTACAACAGGTTTAATTCGCAAATGTATATCAGCTGCTCAATGTACTGTCTGTATCAGTAAATTTTATACGTCAAAGAAACAAGTGATTAATGTAAAAAGTTTTTTTGAAATACAAGCTTTTATTACTTGTAAAAAAATAACTTTAAGCCCTTTCATTTGATACCCATATTGGGTGGGTTGTTCAAAAGTATTTACGCCGCCGTTTTGTTACGGCGGACATTTTGAGTAATATTAATACCGATTATATATAGTAAAATTGTCATCAAAACTAAAGGCACATTTTAGATTTCAGCTCAATCGGAAATCGGGAAGTGGATCCAATTTAACTTGCAAGATTTGATTACAGACAAACATCGGGACAGGTGAAATTAAATAAAATCTTGCAAAATACTAGCCGTTCTCTGTAACTTTTTGATGACCACTGCTTCACTTCTAACAGTTATAGCGTGATGTTGAACTACCTAAAATCCTTATCAAGAATTATATTGAGTTAAAAAGCGTTTTATTTTCTTTATGACAAGCGTGCCATGCTAAGCAAAAAAATAAAATATATTTACAGTTAAAATGTATTTTTTTAACATAATTATAATATTTCTTATTCTCAGAACTTCAAGATATTACCGAAAATTTGCGGTTCCGTCGACACTGAATGTAAAAACAATAAATCCTTCGTAATTTTAATAACATTTAACTCTAAGTTAAAGTAAATTTTAAATTCCTTTATGTATATATACCTTTTGACCTTCATCACGATAGCTAGAAGTTATACATACGTGTTTACCCAGGCGAATAAATCCACTACAAAATCTACACTACCCTACAAAATCGTAGATTAAGTTGGCAAGTGTGATATTAAACGAAAAAACCTATTAAGATTACTAATACTTGTACATCAAATAATAATGACTATTTAAAACCAGTCAAACTGGTGTAACTACAAACCCAAGTGAATAGTTTTTACGTTGCGCTTAATGTCATTAACCGCTTATCAACTTCTATTTTTGTACTAATGACGACTGAAAATAATGATGTATTTGAACAATTGAATTAGGTTGATAAACAACTAATTACATTTCATCGGTAATAATTAAATAAAATTAAAACACCAGGGAGGATATTTTATAAAGGATTCATTCGTATGATTCTCCGAACTTCAGCGAAAGAACCTCTTAGCCGTCGTATATAGTTATCTTCTAAATCATTATTTCTGGTAATTGATTCACATGATTCTGTGAATGCCTGCGAAAGGACCTGAAAGTCCCAATTCCAAAAGTCTCAGTGATCGACTTTTGAAGTGAAAACTTCTTTAGCGGCGCTGTGTACTTTTTTGGAATGGGTAAAAATGTATAAACTCAGCTATATTATTGTAAAGTTTCATTAAATTCCATTCAGTAGTTTTTGCGTGAAAGAGCAACCAACATACTTGCATGTGAGTATGCACTTTTGCTTTTATAATATTAGTAGGATAACATTATTTTCTATTTTTGTCTGTCTGTCTTTTTGTTCCGGATACGGATATCTCTGGAACGGCTGGACCGATTTTAACAGGACTTTCTCTAGTACGTAGCTGATGATACAAGGAGTAACTTCGACTACTTTTTTAAGACAAGTTACCCGCGGTACGACAATAACCGCAGGTAACACTGCGGGGTTCAACTAGTGGTGTGTAATGTTTACGGCGGGTGAGATACTATCGTTTACATTGTTATTCAATGATCGATCAGCGACGCACTTTCTAGGAACTCCACTCTGTGTCAGTGTTGTGGTTACAACACACAATTTATTGAGTGTCAGGACCAAACTAGCTAAAACAATATATGGAATGGTAAATGGTCGTATATAACTTATTCTAGTCTGCGTATAAAATATCTTAATAAAGTTTGAATCTAGTTAAGTAATGCAAACTCAATGTCAAGAAATCTACCTCTATACCACTGTCTTAATGTCAGTCTTTTTATCCCTTTACTTAACGAAACACATAATTTAGTTATTCAGTAGAACCATAGTAGGAAGTTATTCCATCAATTGACGTTCGCCTAAGGAAATGCATTTCAAACCGCACAAAACACAATTTCTCTTCTATCGATTTCGAAGTGTAAAAGTAAAACTCGGCACAAGGTCTTATTTTACGATAAAGGTTATCAAAGCTAAAAGTGATACGAGTTAAAGCTTCATTAACTATAGTTTGACTAGGGCGACATAATCACTTCGTGACTAAGCCCTCATTAAATAAATAAAGAAAAAAAAACTATTGTTTGACTAGTTAATCTATAATACAAATAAATGAAATTAAAGTCTTTTTTATTTAATTTTAAATAACAGCCATTCACGAAATGCTTATGATAGTATTTACGGTACTTATAAAAAAAAAAATTTTTTTTTTTTATTTTTATCGGAATGTCTGTCTGTCTGTTTGTTCCAGCTAATCTCTGGAACAGCTGGACGTACTTTGATACGACTTACTCTCACAGATAGCTGATGATATAAGGAGTAACTTAGGCTATATCTTTTAGACTAGCGTTAGATAACACCGCGGGGTTCAACTAGCTTAACAATATAAATATTTACATCCTTACACAGTTTACACACACATTACACAGTTATTCTTGCTTCGAAGGTAATTAAAACACCACAGATGACATTTAAGATGACGCTCGCATTAGTTAGACTAAGCCTTAAAGCTTAAAGCTTATTCGCTTTATTTAAAAGCCAAATATACTATTTATTTTTCCAATCACGTTTTCTTTTAACGAGGCTTAAGACTTTTAATTTACACGTTACCTGCACGACTCGCCTCGTTTAATTAAGTTGGTTTAGCTTAGACGTGCTTAATAGGTAACTGATAGGCTTTGGGAATGGAATGAGTGAATGAATAGTTCCAGGGATTTTGTGTTTTGCATTTGTGTTATGTGGTCTGTTAGATACTTATGCACGAGTAAGTATTACACTGACTTATAGGATTCATATGCATGTATACCATCAGGTTTTGTAATTAATATTAATATTCCATTCGATCATTATTATACGCAGTAGTAACTTAAAATAATAATAATAATAATAGTTATATAATATATATATATGAGTGATGGTCACTATATATCTAAAAGTAAGATATTATATTTGGATTGGATAAAAATTTACATTTTTATCAAACTTAAAAAAAAACTAACAAATTTTTGTATTTTTTTAGTTTTAAACAAAAATAAAAGAATATTAGAACTTTATACTTGTAGAAATCATAACATTTTGAAAGCTGTAGCATAGGTACTTTTTGTATATATTTCAGGCGCAGTGGTAGCGTATGCTGTGCTTGAGGTATCGGGTTCTATTCCCGGGTCGGACCAAATATTTAAATGATCTAGTAACATTTGTTTCGAAGTTTGGGTGTTTCCATGTATAAAATGTATGTATTTACAAAAGAAAAGTATGTATGTATTTATATCAGTTGTTCTAGTACCTATAACACAAGCTCTGCTTAGCTTGGGACTTAGACGGCGTAAAGTGACAGATGTAAAAAAAAAGATTTAATATATTATACTTATTTAAAGTGTTCTCATTTTCTATAGGATAATTTATCAAAGGACTACATAGGATATCTATAGGATAATTTATCAAAGGCTACACTTTACCGATAATGGACATACACGCAGGCGGAATGGCGGGCAAAAACTAGTCACTTATATATTAGTACGTAAACAAGAAAAGCCCTACGAACTTATCAATTAAGTTACATAACATAAAGCGGTTCGTATCGTTCGTATATATTTCAATATGTTATGAACAAGTAAGCTGTACAAATGTCAGTATTTGCATCAAGACAGTACATAAACCTACTAACTTGTGTGAAAGATATGCTAAATAGTGTATTTTGTAATTCATAGTACTACGTTCGACTTCAGTTAGGCTCTTAACTTAGAAATTGGTTTTATTGCGTTCTGACCGGAATTGACTGTATTTATGCTAATGTTATTAACTTTTAGTGTCTACTAAGTTTATCATTTACTAGTTGACCCACGCAACCTCGTTTGCATCTTATATTGCCCGTGGCGTGAAAATTTTCCCCCGTTTTTGAAACATTCTTCATTGGTGCTCCGCTCCTATTAGTAGTAGCGTGATGATATATAGCGTATAACCTTCCTCGATAAATGGACTATCCAACACCGAAATAATTTTTCGAATCGGACCAGTGGTTCCTGAGATTAACCGGAACAAACAGACAGACAGACAGACAAAAAATTTAAAAATATATATTTTGGTATGTGTATCGTATATACAGGGTGTCTCAAAAGAAATTTTATATTTGTTTAGCTTACTGCGTGAACGCTGCGTACTTGAGGGGTGCGGGGGTTATGTCAATTGGTAGCTTGGCTCTTGGGGATTCAGTCGCTATGGAGCGTTTCTCGGGAGCAGACCGCGCGTTGTGCGTGCGAGAGTTTTACAAGAACGGTGATTCGACAACTGTCGCGCGTAGAAAATTCTGCAGTATTCGAGGTTTTCGCCACTTAAATCATGCGCCAAGCCTTCCTCTCATTCGACATTGGGTTAAAAAGTTTCAAGAGACTGGATCAACGCTGGATAAATCAAAATCCGGGCGACCTAGGTCATCAAGAACGGTAGAAAACGTGGAGAGTGTTAATCAATCTGTACGTGACGACCCGAGCCTTTCAATTCGGAAGCGCGCGAGTGCTTTAAATGTGCATAGATCATCATTACATCGCATTATGCACAAAGATCTAAAGCTGCACCCCTAAAAAATTCAATTGGTGCAAGAATTAAAGCCCCAAGATGCCGGTCAGAGGCTTAATTTCGTAAATCAGATGATTGAGCGATTTTCAACGTTTACCAACATTTTGTTTTCGGATGAAGCTCATTTTCATCTTAATGGCCACGTAAATAAGCAAAACTGCCGCTACTGGAGTTCAGCCAATCCGAAACGCAAACATCAGAAACCCCTACACTCGCCTAAAGTGACCGTATGGGCTGCCATGTCGGCGCGAGGAATTATCGGCCCTTACTTTTTTGAAGACGAAATGGGGCGTACAGTTACAGTGAATTCAGAGCGTTATGTGGAGATGTTAGACAACTTCTTGGTACCTGAACTGCAAAACTTTCCTGGCTATAACCAAAGAACATGGTTTCAACAGGACGGAGCAACTTCACACACGTCCAATATATCTCTGCCACGTGTTCGTGAAATTTTCTCAGGAAAATTGATCTCCCGGAGAGGTGACATAAATTGGCCTCCACGTAGCCCAGATTTAACCCCTATGGACTTTTTCCTATGGGGTTATCTTAAATCTAAAGTTTACGCCAATAAACCAACTTCACTGGCGCATTTGAAATAAAATATCCGTCACGAAATGGCAGCCATCCCTCACTCCACCTGTCGAGCAGTCATAAGTAATTTTACTGTTCGATTAAATGAGTGCCAACAACGTGAGGGTTTACATTTAGACGATATTATTTTTAAGAAATGAATTCCCAAAAAGTGTATTTTAACAATAAATAAACATTTTTTCTATATACCGCTTCCTTTTTTTTAATCAATCCACTAAATATGAAATTTCTTTTGAGACACCTTGTACATTCATATGCATGTAGTAGAAAATGGTTATTTTAATATTACAAACAGACACTCCAATCTTATTTATTTGTATTGATTTGAATGGCTTTTTCTCTGTTTTTGTCTTTATATTCAGTGTACAAACCAAAATTGTACATCTTGGAATCTCTGTTTCAGTAGTTTTTTTAAATATGATTCTGTCAGTTTCACTGTACTCTGCCTAATGGAAAGGATGTGTTTCTTTTTGGATAGGGGCAAACGAGCAAATTTGTTGCCTGATGGTAAACGATTACCGCCGCCCATGGACACAAACACACCAGAGGCGTCACAAGTGCGTTGTCGACCTTTTAAGAAGGAGTACGCTCTTTTCTTGAAGGTTTGAAGGTAGTATTGGTCCGGGAATACCGCAGGCGACAGTTCATTCCACAGTTTTGTTATGCGAGGCAGAAAGTTTTGGGTAAAGCGCACAGTTGTGGACTGCCAGCCATCTAAGTGATGGTGATAAAATTGCTGTCGTGTAGGACGATGGCGGAAAGAGGCGGCAGGAATCAGTCCGAACAATTCCTCTAAGCACTCCCATAGTAAATGCGGTAGAAGAGGCATAGTGAAGCCACATCTCTACGCAGCGCCAAAGAGTCCAGCCGAATTTAAGTAGAATCCAGTAGTTGTGATTACCATACTTGATGTGAATGCAGGCAATGTAGCATTGTGACCAGCACTATGGCGGTCTATTGAGATGCTGTTGCATCATTGAGCCTCCGATCTCATCTTAGTTCAATTTCTTCATACTTTAATCTTCTTGTAAAATCACCAATAACACACAGAACGAAGCATTCACACACAATAGTTCTGTATATTTTCTATCTTAAAAAAGAGCTATAGCTTTCTCTAGTTTCCTGATATAACTACATATACTTTTATACAGGTATACAGGCCTACTAAAACTGAGTGGTTAATGCAATATGTCTGTACTGTTAGCTTATTAGTTCGATTAGCTAGTATTGTATAAATGATTGTTCGGAATAATTATTCTAAAGTTCTATAAGTTAATATTATATTAATGATGTATTTGAATAATTCCCATAAAATGTCAAGTAGTTGTCACACGACTCCAAGAATGGAGCATAAGATTGTTTTTAAAAGAGGCTCACGAGCCCGTAGGATTGGCATTCGTTTTCTACTTTTCAGCAGTGTAATAAGAATAACTTAGTAAAGAATAGTATTATATTACGAGTATATAGTACCCAACAGTACCAATATATATACATTTTTTTACTTTAGCAATTGGTAGATCTCACACAAAAGTAGGCCAAATTCAGCAATAAATAAGCTCCAAAAACATTTCAAAATTATAGGTATACCACTATGAGCTAAGCAAACATTGTGCAACAGAAAGGCGCAATTAAGCCGTTAACTGTTAACAAACGCTGAGATGAAATCGTGATATTTGACACAAGCACTCTCATATTGAGCGATTGAGGATAAGCATGTGTGTTTTGTATTTTCCTCAGTAGCTTGACCTTTGCGGTTACAGACGTCGTAATGTTGAAACATTACAATTTACCCCCTTTTTATAAACGTTATTCGACTATAAGGAACATAATTACGTTATTCTCAATTTTAAACTAAGAAGTAGAAAATAATACAGAACTTTTGCTGAGGGGGTGGTTGGTAAAAGTGAATATTAATAACAACTTGACACATATCTATCTATCTATTATATAAAATTCTCGTGTCACGGGGTGCGTAATCGAACTACTCCGAAACGGCTTGACCGATTTTGATGAAATTTTTTGTGCTTATCCGGTATCTATGAGAATCGGCCAACATCTATTTTTCATCCCCCTAAATGTTAGGGGTAGTCCACCCCTAAAATTTTTTTTTTATTTTTTAGACAAAATTTTTAATTTCTATTTTTTTATGATACAGCATTAGTAAATACATACAACCCTAAATTTTCAACCCTCTAAGATCAACCCCTATTTTTCCATCGCGATTTTTATTGACCCACCTCTACAATATATATTCCCTTTTATGGCAAAGCAACGTTTGTCCGGTCAGCTAGTTTAATATAAAATTCTCGTGTCACAATGTTAGTTACCAAACTCCTCCGTAACGGCTTGACCCATTCTCATGAAATTTTGTGTGCATATTAGGTCGATCTGAGAATCGGACATCTATTTCTCATACCCATAAATGTTAAGGGTAGGTTTTTTTTTTTAATTTTTAGATTTTTTTTTATGATACAACCCTGAATATACTATATACTATATATAATAGACAAAATTTTTAATTTCTATTTTTTTATGATACAGCATTAGTAAATACATACAACCCTAAATTTTCAACCCTCTAAGATCAACCCCTATTTTTCCATCACGATTTTTATTGACTCACCCCTAAAATATATATTCCTTTTTATGACAAAGCAACGTTTGTCGAGTAAGCTAGTATTTTTATAAATACATGCATACACGCCATCATACGTAAATTACACCTAGACATCACATAACATACAAAAGGAAAATAGTCCGTAAAATAAAAACTCTTTCAAGTCGATTAAAATATTAAGAATTTCTCAATTTTATAAGACTACTATCACACTTTCAACAAATACATGTTAAAGGCTTAAAGAAAACATTAATTGGTGATACTTTAATTAATAAATGCTCAACGGCTCACAGTTTTAATTTACTACCAATACAACAAAGCACTTATAATTTGCAATTTTGATGTTGTTCAACATAGCGGCATTTCTCAGTTCTTCGAAATTGATTTGATTGCTTACGTACAGTTGTTTCATGGTTTGATTAATCACTCGCTTGTTAGACTGGTGTTTCGGAAACCACGTGGATTATCAGTGTTATTGCTCTAGATATATCTAACGGAGTTATAGGAATTTTACAATCATAACAGGATTCTTTAATGGTATCACCTATTAATTGATTAGTTAAGCTTTACTACTTTATGATACAGTTTAATAAACCGTTTAAAATTATAAGTACTACCTTTTAAACTGGTAGTACAGTAACTTTCTTAAAGTAACTGTGGTCTTTACAATAAGTATCTCCATAATACATCAATTTATGAGGAACACTTTTTCAATTAGTATACTAATTAGAAATTACCAACGATCACTTGTTGATGGTGTATACGTAAGAATATTATATACAATATAAATATACAGAATAAAATCCAAATTACACAATATCCGTCTAAAGGTTGTCTGGGAGAGATCGCCGTGAGTGATAAGACCGCCTATTGTTATCACCAATTGTAGTTATTCATTTAATTGTCTGTAAATTTTTGTTTCTTTTTGTGGTGTTCAATAAAGTTGTATAAATAAATAAAAAAAAATAAAAAAAATATTATCACCTCCTTTTATAGATTATAAACCTTAAACAATAAAATTTACGATCGCGATATACGAGTTTATCTCTCTTTTACGTAAGAGCGATAAAATAGTACAGTAGGTAATAAATAATAATAAATATTTCGGACATCCGTGTCCCAAGCTAAGCAGAGCTTGTATCATGGGTAGGTACAAGACAACTGATACAAATACATATATACTTTTTTTTGTAAATACATAAATATTATACATACTTAGTAAACACCCAAACTCCGAAACAAATATTTGTAGATCACACAAACATTTGTTCCAACTCAGGATTTGAACCCGAGACCTCAAGCACAACAGTTGCATTCACTGCTACTGCGCCACAGAGGCAGTTTACTAGTACTAGTACATATATTATTGATGTTTAGTTAACCTCCATTTTTCTCTCCGGAGAAAAAAGTGTTTATGTATAAATGTATAGGTTTTTCAGTTCAAATGCACAAACAGAAGTGAAAAATTGTAACTATAATATGTCTAAAGGGCCTTCTCCAAGGGCGAAAGAATCGCGGCGATGTTATCGTTGTGATACGTATTTTTATACACCCAGTGATTCGTTTCGTGTCGCGACGACTAGCTGAAAGAATACTCCTTCGTTCGTGGAGATTACTCGACGATAGAAGCGCGGATTCGTCGCGATTCTGTCGTTCATGGAGATGGTCCCTAAGCAGCACATCCACAAATTTCTTACTAGTATTAGCTCCTTGACTTGTCAGCACCTTAACACGATTCACATCTCGACTATTTCTACTTACGTCACATTACGAAATCTTGCACAGTGCTCTCATTTACCTGAAATAAAATAATAAAACGTTAATGTTGTTTTCAACTGGCACATGGGTGTTAAGTTACGTAGTATAGACATTTACGATAGACATTATTATGACAATGCAATATACACAAGTAGCAAATATAACGGTACTTTGCACTTGCGATTTTATTCAACAATGTTTTACATATAAACCTCCGGTATCCTCACTCACTCGGTGAACACAGCGCAAGTGCTATTTCACACCGGTTTTCTGTGAGGCTGTTGTATTACTTCGGTCGAGCCGGCCCATAAATGCCGAAGCGTGGCTCTCCCATGGTAGTATTGTATTAATTAGAAGAAAGTAGGATTTTTACCCGACTACCAAGGAAGAGTTAAGTTTTTCGCGTGTATCTTGTGTGTGTGTAACTTCTAAATAATATCGGCCGGTTTCAAATGTAGTCAGTATTGGGACTAATCCCGTCCACACGCCCATTTCTGTAACTCCTGTACACCAGGATTACTATAGTATGTAGGATTGTAGGTATTAGCAATGCGCCCCGGTTTCGCACGGGTTCTGTATAATTACTCTAAAAAGGTGTTCGGCTTAATTTTTGCCGACGTCTTCAACAAACATATTTTAACCAATATACTGAAAAATCTAACAAATTATTTACGAAAACTTTCCTCAAGAATCACTATCTATTAGTGAAAACTACATGAAAACCCCTGCAGTAGCTTTTGAGTTTATCGTGGACAGACAAACAGACACGGTGGAGGACTTTGTTTCATCATATGTAGTGATAGCAGAATCACATTAACGCACGAAATTCACCGCAGTTGTCACAAGATGCAGTCAGTATGTCACAATGTTACATACATCGAACGGCAGTTTCATTAATGTAATCATTCCACATTAACTATGAGTTATATATTATTAACTGTCAATAAACTAAATGAGACAATTAACATATGCAGACAATGTGTTGAAATGTGCATAAATTAGTTATACATTTTTGGCAATCGATTTATATCTAGAAATATTGCAATTGCCATCGCTTCTGAAAGATAACAAGGCCATTGCTTTCCTTTTATTAAAAATCTGGATGAAAAGCAACAAATGAATTGATTAAAACCAGTTTTCTGTAAGCGTATCACTCAGGTCATCATTATTACGAGTATCACCATAGGTTTTCGACAGCGACCCCTATTAAACATACCCTTTTCAACAACGAACTATAGATGTAACGCTTTTTCCTTGAGAAGTGCAAACAGTTTTAATAAGCTTTCACAGAATTTATTATTTATTTATATTATTTAATAAAAGTCGACAGTTCTCCTCAGAGTATCTACATGCCGAGACTTGTAATTAGCAATAGGATGATTTAATTGTAATTATATATTATTTTTATATGTCTGTAAGTCTTTCCAAGAATAAATAAATAATATAAAATAAATAAATAAAATATCACAGTCCACTGCTGAACATATGCCTCTCCAATTATTCCGATCGAGCCAGCTTATTTCAGTTGACACATGGTCTCCCCAGGCTAAAATTTCTTACTACTACTATACGACATTGTTAAACCATTTTCACTGACAAACCACATTATTATCTACTATTAGAGATAGCTACAATTCTAATTAAAAATTTAGAAGAAAAAAAAAACTTTCTCAAAATGTAATTAACTCAAAACAACCGTAAAACAAAACTGTACACCTCCTTTGTTCTCGAAACATGAGAAAATTTTAATATCAGTAAATTATGTAACGATCCAACAAGTACTACACTATGAATAACAAGATTTTAAGACCGTCTTACGTAACCCAAGGTGTAGTTAAACCTGCATTGATGACAAATCAAAAGGCTGACTAGATACTATCATTGTACTAACACAATGCAACCACCTTTCGTATAAACAATACGTATTCAAATTATCATTTGGTCGAAACTATAAAAGACAAGCGGGTTCTTTGGAGTAACGCTGCACTTGATGTTAAACAATTGTTTGGTTTCCTTTTAAGGATTGCGCGTCAGTTGTTTTAAATGAAGAGACATGTCCTAATTACCAACTTCCATTTGTCATTACTATTGATATACACTTTAGTAACATTGAGTTAAAAGATAATATCTATCCAAATCAGTATTTATTGGAGTTTGTAGTTAATTGCTAACTAGGTAAGTATGTTGGTGTCTGAAAGAAGCTATTAGACGGACTAAATTTATTAGATTATATCTATGTAAATAAAAATGAATCGTTGAAATGTATGTACGCGCATAACTTCCTATCCTCTGTACCAAATTGGATAATTCTTTTTTTATGTATTAGTTATTGTTACAACTAACTTTGGTTTGGATAGAAGAATATTAAAAGATAACCAGAAAAGACATTTTGTATTCCCAGTCGTGCACATGTAGGAAGCTAAGGCGGGAATAATTACTAAAACAGGTTATTCAGAAATTTAGAAAATATTTACCAGAGAAAATATGGCGATGCGAATTTCGCCGGGTCAGCTAGTAGTAAATAATAAGAATTATAATCTTGTTAGTCTTTTGCCTTACATTTCACATTTTGAAATATAACAAATACATTCAAATTAGCTACCCACACACGTACAAGTAAAAAGTGCAAGAAGAATACACTACACCCACGTTGTTAGTAAACATGTCACAATATTACATTTAACGTGTGTAGATTAATAGATCTAATCGTAATCAATTTCAGCTATGACTTATGTCATATTAACTGTCATGAAACTAAATAAGACAATTAGCAAATGCAGATAACATGTTGAAACGTGCATAAATAAGTAACAAATTTCGGCCAATCAATTTTATCAAGAAATAAATTCGACTAACAATATTGACGGTTTTAGCACATTTTATAATTTTAGTTTTCCGCTCGTAACTTAGGCCGTTAGTACATGATACCATTGATTTATACCATGCAGATGATTCACTAGAATTCATGAACGTAGTTTCAATCGATAGCTGTAAATATTTGCAGCTACTTATTTTAATGATGTAACTCGTCATCGAGCAGTCTTATTATCTACAATTATAAAAAGCAATAGGATTAATAAAACTATTTACAGAATAGACGTGCAGTCGAGCATTCTTTCATTTTACGAGCTACTCAGGTGGTATATTTTCAAAATTTACTGATTCAATCTATAAACTCTGTCCCGTCTATTAATGACTATAATTTCATTGGTTTTTGATAAATAAGTAATTGTAAACATTTTAAGGAAAATTATAGAATAAAGATTCGAATCTTTTTTAACTTAAATAGGTAGGTATATCAATGTTAGTAATATTGTTAGTAATCCTAGTAATATTGTAAACGCGAAAGTATGTGAGTATGTTAGTATGTTTGTTGCTCTTTCACGCAAAAACAACTGAATGGTTTTTGATGAAACTTTACAATAATATAGCTTATACATCAGAATAACACATAGGCTACAATTTATAAAGATACTAGCTTCGGCTCGCGGCGTTGCCCGCGGTAATTGTCGTACAGCGGGTAGCTCCGCGGTGTTCAGCTAGTAAATAATAAAAAATATAGTAAAATATCACACTTCACATTTCTTATAGCCAAATGTTCAATAACATTTTCTAACATAAATGGTAGCAAGGTAACTGTGATTCGGGAAGATTTTTTTAGTTTTATTTAAGAAAAGTGTGAGAAAACTATGACTTTGACCTTTTTGTAACAGTAGAGAACACTTATAAAGTAAATTCTAATCAGCATGTCATAAAAAAATGTAAGTGAAGTATGACAGACCATACATTCCAAATTTGACACACACCTTAAATATTTCGTAAGACCCACACCTAACGAGACCTAGATACAAAGGTGAATGACATAAGTAATAACACTTAAATCGTAGTCATACACGCATATATTTGCTCCTAAACTCGTTACTCGAATGTTAGATCTCTTAAACGACAGATATTTAGAAATGTAACCATAAAAATTGATCGGGTTAATATTTGCCTCTGGTTCTAATAATGGCTCATTCTTCATAAATAAAGTTACGCCTATTTCAGAGAGGGGTAGGTACTTCAATTGGTATCCACTCATTACAATCCCGACACACCTCTTTTGCTTCGTCCGTGTCCGTAAATCGCTGCATACAGACTCGTCGATTCCTGGTGCACACGGATATTTTTCAGAACGTTACCCATTTGGTCGTTAAATGTTTGACGAGGACTTTCACACACGTTGGCTTTATAAACTCATTTTGTTAATCTTCTATCATCCAGCCTTTACACGTCGCCAAACCATGAACTGATTTCTTTTTGAGGTCGGTTGTATGTAAATATTTTCATTCAAATCCTATCACTTATCATTACATGCCTAAGTACAATAGAGACTAATCAAAATATAAGATTTTTTACATTAACAAATGCAAATATCCTATTATATTATGCATCACAAGCCATTCCTAGCTGACAGCTCTCAGTTCACATGAACAACAATGTTTCATTTCTCATAGCAGATGAATTGAAGCTATTCAGCTTCCCGTCATGCACCGCTGATCACGACCAGATGCCTAACAATGGATAGCAGACGCTACCGACCTCGTCAACGAGCCTTGACCGACTACAAGAGACAAAAACATGAAAGCATCAACAATTGTCCTATCTTTTAATTGAAATAAACGTCGCTACCATTCTACACTTTACACAACAAAAAATAAAGTCTATAATTGTTTATGAAAGTTTATTTGTTTTTGTAGTATTCTATTGTTATTTAGTATATGATTAGATACGGAAGTACCTATAGAAATAAATTGATTTCTTTCTCCAGGAAGCGCGTAGATAACTTTCTCACGGTGGCCGTCATGCGAGGACAGCTGCGGTTGCGAAACCACGCAAAAGAAAAATGTTCGCAGAGTAAAAGAACAGTTTTACGTAAATATCAGATAACCAAGTATATCATGTGAAATAAAAAGAATTTAAATGAAAGTTATCAGCAAATAGGAAGAATAATGCGAGGTTAAAAATATCAACGCAATATTTGAGCAAATGCTGCCGTCGCATTATATAAGATAACATAACATCTTTAAACACTGTCTTAAAAGTAAACACTAATTTTATTATTTTACTTCCTTTGAATAACGTAATGTGTGTAAACGTAATAACGTAATTCGCCTGCGGTGTTCCCGGACCAATAAGACCTTCAAACCTTCAAGAAAAGAGCGTATTCCTTCCTAAAAGGCCGGCAACGCACTTGTGACGTCTCTGGTGTTGCGGGTGTCAATGGGCGGCGGTAATCGCTTACCATCAGGCGATACATATGCTCGTTTGCCCCCTATATAAGAATAAAAAAAAACAGTTATTTATCTACAACTGGTAAAATTGCAAAAAATGCTTCTTCAATTTTTGTCATAACGCATGGTACAAATACAACTGAAACCTCTGATATTCTAGATATTTCTATACCTATTGCCTAGCCATTAGATATGATACTAACAAAACTAAGAAATAGGGCATGACTTACAAAAACTGATAATAAAATTAGACTTGCGAAATTCATTGCTACATTACTTATTATTCGGTGTTCGTTCCAAACAAAAAAGGTAATCTAATAACATAGTTAGACCATAAAGAACAGCATTATCGACGTCTATTGCATATTCAATTATATTAACTGCGAATACAACAATGCATGTGGGACGGCGGCCGCTTTCTTCGTCCATGGCATGCAAGTTTCCATCACCATTCCTGACTACAATTCTATCAGGTGTCACTTTCCAATATTTATAATAGCACCTATTAATAGTTACTTTCTTCACATTCAGCCATACCTAAATGTTTCTACTGCCACATGCCACAAGCCTATTGATAACATATTCTTAAAACTCAATGTCGATACGACGATGCAATATACGAGTATAAGCCTGACCATAAATGATGATATTATAAAAAACTTTTAAAATAGGAACCATTTCGTTCAAACAAATTTCCCACCCATTTTCAACAAAATATTGTTACAATATTAAAATGGAGTAAAAAGTAAAACAAAAATGATGTGATAGCGTTACATAAAGTAGATATGGAGTTTTAGGTATTTTTAAGACCGTTTATCTACTTGATAGGATTATTTGAAGAAATATTGAAATATATTTTGTATATGAGAGTATTTCTTTAAATTATATTTGTACTAAAAGTCAATGAAAGAAATTAAAAAAAATCGAAGATATCACTCATGGTTACTTCTAATATGATTTTTATTTTAAAATGCAAAACTAAAGTACTTTCCAAGATGTTAGTGGTGAGATGCTTACTTTTAATAACCAAATGTTTGTAATTACAATGTAGGTACTATAAGCCTAGCCTAAACAAACATATCACATAAAAAGATATCACAATTATACAAAAATGTAATAATATTAAACCAATTTCTTAAAAAAATAGTAGGACTTAAAATAGTGCCTTGAGGAACTCTGCGTTTATCTTCACAGTTGATCGTGCAATACACCCGTAAAGCTGCAGGCACGATCATATCTCTCAATCGGATGTAATGACTCACGCTAAGATTTAGCTTAACTTTGATCTTTATGGTTCCCTACAACTTCCATCCTCCATTGCGTCCATGTTTGGCTGTCTAAAGCGTGACTGAGATCGAAACTAAAGCCTTATTGAGACTTACTCTGGCTATCTTAATGAGATTGTTGTTAATGTTGATTGCAATATAAAATATACTGTGTATAGACTCACACACGTATACATGAATTAACTACCTTACAAACTAGCCTATTAACTATACCCGCGAGGTAACGACAATTAGACAGTTTTAATAGTTAAGTGGCAAACGTAGTGTAGGACGTCCACAGGCCAGGTGAAGGGATGATTTGCGCAAGATGGCTGGCAGGAGCTGGATGTGAGAAGCCAAGGATCGTACTAAGTGGCGTGCAATTGGAGAGGCCTATGCCAAGCAGTGAACTGCGATAGGCCGATGATGTGATGATGTAAATTAGTTTACTACTGCTGAGAGAAAGCCAAACATTCTGGTCTTAGCCGTTCGCTTGCACCTACTGCCAGTACAGTACAATTTACCAAATTGTGTTTTCAGCAAATATACCAATCATTTCTTCTAAATATGTAAACAGTCAATTTTGTTACGCAAAAACACATCAACTTGCATTGCGTATTCTTTAAAATCCACTCAATATATTCACAATGCAATATCTGTAAATCAAAATCTAATATTTTTGATCTATAAAATCGGGTCAAGGGTGCAGTTATACAACAGATACAAGTGACGCAAATAAATGCATATAAACCAATTATATTTGAAACTAAAATATTCGTACAGCTGTGTCCAATTATCAGTCAAAGCCTTTATGAGTATTTTATATTCAAAATTGACATTTAACATTTGTATTGAGCAATGAACCGTTCGTTTAATCCGTAGAAATGAAAATTTGATAACCGTATGTATTATGAGTGAACTAGTAATATTGCAGACTTAGATGGTGTAAATATCAACCGCCGTCTAGGTGTGGTATTTCATTCAGACACACACCTCAGGGAGCACACACTAAAGGAGCCAACTACGCAAGGCAACATCACTGCAAAGAGAATGAAAACCTGAAACAAACCTTATGCCAACCGGTCTGGTCAGCGTGGTATAGTAGGCCAATACCTCCTTTCTGCCTTGTCTGCCTCGATGGCGTAGTGGTAGCGTTTGCGACTGCTAAGCTTCAGGTCTCGGGTTCGATTCCCGGCTCGGACCAAATGTTTGGGTGTTTTCTATGTATAATATGTATGTATTTACAAAAAAAAAGTTTATAAGTATTTATATCACTTGTCTAGTACCCATAACACAAGATTTGCTTAGCTTGAGATTAGATGGCGTTGTGTGTTAGATGTCCGGAATGTCCGGAATATTCTAAGTCCAGCAGTGGCCTGTTTAAGACTGTTGACGTGATGATTTATGAAATGAAATAAAACATCTTGAAATTTAAATATCCATAGGCCCACACTAGTCGCATCTATAAACTATTTAAATGTGTACCTGTAATTCCTGATACTGTTTTGTTACTATTCTACAAATTCAAACACAAAATTGGGTAACATTGAAAGTTTCCATCTCGGGCCATCTACAAACTGTAGGTTGCCTGAGATACTCGTACGTCGGGGTTCCAGGGTTTTCCTTTATACGGTGCACCTGGTTCCGCGTTTCCTAATTCCTAGTCTTAGTCAGTTCGAGTCCGACATGCCACCAGGAAGTGGTATCCGAGAGAAATTGTACACGAGGAAAAACCAAATTGCCATATTGAAAACTATAAAAGAAAGAATTTCGAAAACAAAGTTTTCAATTTAACATGAAGGCCTATTTAAAAAACATTTTGGGCAGTGTAAAACAGAGTAAAACTTTAACACATAAAGCCTTAAAACATAGGTTTCTAAGTATGTTGTAAACATTCGTACTAATGTTATAGATTCGCAAGTAACTCTGTCGATCTGCTCGTCTGATACGATTTCACGGATAAAGCTGCACCGCTTTCAATACAATATGGCATGGAGATACTTTGATTTAGAAAGATATAGAAATAGAATAACGATACACGCTAGACAAAGCCTAATGTTTATATGACTGCTTGGATGGCGCAGTGGTGGTGTATGCGACTGCTGTGCTTGAAGTCTCGGGTACGATTTCCGAGTTAGACTTGGTATGGATATTTTCTATGTATAATATGTATGTATTTACGATAAAAGTATAGGTATATGTATTTATATCAGTTGTCTAGTACCCATAACACAAGCTCTGCCTAGCTTGGGACTAGATGGCGTTGTGTGTAAGATTGTCCGAAATATTTATTATTTACAAATATTTATAGTAGTAGGTAATTTATATTCTGCGAAATATGTTTATAAAATATAATGACTTTGAGTTTCCAATAATAACGTATCTGATTCACGTTGACTCACATACCGCTAGACATAAAAGTAAACACTTTAAAACATTGCCTACACAACATTTTATACTTTTAACATTAATATTAATTAGCAAATTGTGTTATTTAAATACATATTTGTTTATAGTGCTAATACTGGTTCAACTAGTTTAAACATCACGTTCACAGGTTTCAAATAATAAAATACAATATCTATTGAATTATCTTTTCAAAAACTGGAATCAAAATGAAGTTTTAATAAATCTACCTCATAAGAGGAAGTAACAATAGCAACTACTTATGTTAAGTTGATTTTTAATATTTCTTAGCTAATTACTACATAATAACAGGCACTGACTTGGGCTTTTATATTATATAATATCAAGTTGCCATATTAGAGATTATTTGGAGCGGGCCTTATAAGGACCAACCAGTCTCATCCTAATTATTAAATCTTTTGTGCGTTTCATTACGTATTCATTCATTAATAATAATAATAATAATAATAAATTCCGGACATCTAACACACAACGCCATCTAGTCCCAAGCTAAGCAGAGCTTGTGTTATGGGTACTAGACAACTGATATAAATACTTATATACTTTTTTTTTGTAAATACATACATATTATACATAGAAAACACCCAAACTCCGAAACAAATATTCGCAGATCATACAAACATTTGGTCCGACCCGGGAATCGAACCCGAGACCTCAAGCTTAGCAGTCGCACACGCTACCACTACGCCACCGAGGCAGTCAATTAATCATATTGTTGTTTGTAGATATTACACTTATTGTATTTATTTGAAGTGGGTATAATCATTTTACTCGATTCTCGTGAAGCATCATCATCCTACCTCCAATTGCACGCCACTTAATTCGATCCTCGGTTTCTCGCATCCAGATCCTGCCAGCCGTCTAGCGCAGATCATTACTCCATCTAGCCTGTGGACGTCGTACACTACGTTTGCCGACACGCGGTCTCCACTCAGGAACCCATTTACCCCAACGGTAATCAGTTCTGCGGCTAATATGGCCAGCCCACTGCCATTTCAGCTTGCTAATCCTTTGGGCTATGTCGATGATCTTGGTTCTCTGCCAGACCACCTCATTTCTGATGTCTCAGAGAAACACAGAGTTTGGCCCTCTCCATAGCACGTTGAGCGACTTTGAACTTGTGGACCAGCCGTCCCATAAGTGTCCACGTTTCGGCTTCGTTTGTCATGACAGCTATCGATTTTCTATAAACTTGAGTCGTTATATAACAACTATTATATAGTAATCGATTTAGTTTTAAGCTCATGATATAATTGTACGTAATAGTCTATCAATTAACCAAGTTGCCAAAGATGGCCCAGTTTACGAGACACACTGATGAAATAGTTACTGAATAACTAAGGAACATAGTCATGTTGTGTGGTTTCGTGGTTGCCTATCGCCACCTACATATACGTACTCGTATACGATTGTCTTGGAACTACGAGTAGGTTAAGATTGTAAAATTACTCCGAAAAATTCTACGTGTCATAGAGTATACAGTGTGTTTAAAAATTTACAAATTGGAAACAAATTAATCTGAAATCTAGAAAAAAGTTAACTCTGTACTATCCATACTAATACTTATAATAAATTCTAAAAATATCTCTGTATGTTTGTTTGTTATGCTGCCACGGCTAAATCGCTGCAACGATTTCAATGAAATTTGTCATAGATTTATTAAAATTTTTGAGCTAGGACATAGGCTATTCTTTATTGTGATAACCGAGAAGCACGCGGACGAAGTCACGAATAAAAGCAAACCCTAAAAATAAATCAGATTATTGATGAAAACTTTCTGCAATTGTTACTACCAATTTTTTTTATTGCATAGGGCAATCGAGCAGACGTATCGCCTGATGGTAAGCGATTCCCACCGCCCATGGACACCCGCAACACTAGAGGCATCAAAAGTGCGTCAAGCGTATCCTCATTTACTCTATCAAACACAGCACAAGCGCTATTTAACGCCCATGGCTCTCCCAGTTATTCTTTACCTACTCGCAAATATACAAAATGCCAAGACTAGAGCTAATATATAAATATATTTAACTCTATTGCCGTCCACTGCTGAACAAAGTCCTTTCCTAAAGAGCGCCAACCATTCCGGTCCCAAGTCTTCAGTCCATTCATGTGGTAGATATTATACCACGTTTATCTGATTGGGGTCTCCACTCTATTACATATTAGCTCCATTAGCCATCAGTCAGTCAGTATATAGTATTTCAGAATACTAAACAAGATCTATGTGTTTCCTAAGAGTAACGTTATGACTAACTACTTCACGTATTTCTTAACTTGGGTTCAATTTATGTAAATTATCGAAATAAATATAGTTTTCTAACGCACCGGCTTCAACTCCGTTTATTGTTATTCTAACAAAAATAGAGTGAGCGTTGAGCGTGTCTATCTATACAAATAAATAAATTGGAGTGTCTGTTTGTAATATTAAAATAACCGCTTTATACTACATGCATATAAATGTATATACGGTACACATACCAAAATATATATTTTTTAAATTTTTGTCTGTCTGTCTGTTTGTTCCGGCTAATCTCAGGAACCACTGGTCCGATTTGAAAAATTCTTTCAATGTTGGATAATCCATTTATCGAGGAAGGCTATAGGCTATATATCATCACGCTACTACTAATAGGAGCGGAGCACCAATGAAGAATGTTTCAAAAACGGGGGAAAATTTTCACGCCACGGGCAATATAAGACGCAAACGGGTTGTACAATAAAATTGGATATTTTAATACCGCCATTTAGTTTGCTCACCCAATCTGGTTTGCCTAATGATCTTGACTTCCTTTTATAGTTTGTTTCAACATTATCATAGTCACTATGATGTTTTTTTTCAAGTGTATTTTTCGCCTTAATACGTAATGCTTTTAAATCCGTACAAAATTCGTTTATCTTTTATTTTTATTATCTGATCGTTAATGATATTCCACTGCAGTGAATCAGAATTAGTTAACTAAAAGACAATAGCATTAGTTTTGCATATATAGCAAACAGCGAAACCCACACACTATGCGTCACTCAATCAGTTTAGGTCAAGAGCGGAGCACCGTCTAGAATTAATATAGGTGGCTAAGGATATATACAGACACATGAAGAAGAGGATTATGAGATCACAAAAAGGAGTTACTTCGTTCTGTACCACAACGGGCGTGAGTAAAAATTTATACCTCAATAAAAGTGACCACGAGTATGACAGTTAACTGGATGCATCCTTAGTGGAAATACAATTAAGTGAGGTCTGATAGACCTAACAGGTCTGATAGATTACTACCCTCCCAAGGTCGACCCAAAATGACAACATTCGTGCTGTCGTGTTTAGTTGATAAGTGCCAGTACAGAAGCCCAATGATGTAGAAGCATCTCATTAAGCCGTCATAGTGTGAATCGCTATGCTGCATTGTTGCATTGTCTGAATTTGCAATGAGTTTAGTTACCACTACTCTTGGATTCTTCTTTAAAAAGTGAGGTTTCGACTGTGTTTAATCACATTGATTTATATAACGAATGTTAAAACTTCGTCCATACTCCTCCTAGCTGATTACGGCCACGGCGGCCAGTCTCAACGGAGACCAACCAACTACACAGGAGATATTACATTGTACAGATGGGACGGTTAACCGACACGTCTGGGGAGAGATCAGGTGCAGGACCGACAGCTTTACGTACTCTCCGAGGCACGGGGGTTCAGACCCCAACTTCCAAACTCCGAGTTGTTATTAAGTATTTCTATAATCAGAAAACTCAATAACACTTTAGGCTCGACCCGGGATTCAGACCCGAGACCTCTTGATTAGCAGTGGCATACGTCAACGTAGACCAATGAGGCAAAGGCTCGTCCATTATATGTCAGCGTTAAGGTGCTCCAGACAAACTTCAGTATTCTAACTTATGTAACCTTGCGAAAGCCTCATATTTTTGAATTATATTATTATATTCTTTTAATTACTGGGAACCGCACCTTCGTCCTCTGCGCGAATATCACGCTTTGTTCTGTACAGTCACGCATAAAACGAACGAACAAAAGACCTTGGCACACTATTTCTGGTACAAGTTAATATAATAACGTTTTGTGTCGCATTTTCCCGGTTTATTGTAACGTATGATGTTTTTATATCGCGTCTACGATAACATTCGTTGATTAATTTGTAAATTAATGTGGTATTTTTTGTACAAGCTTCAACAGTTCTGCGAAAAAATAATGTTTATCAAGCTGCGCTTTTATTTAAATGATGAAATATACATGAAAATTGTAAATATGCCTTTTTAAAATGATATTTATTGAAGTTTCTTCCTCATAAGAATGACGTTTTAGAACTACGCAATTAGAGTTAAAAATGTAACGTTTCGAAAGACCCTTAAAAAGGTTTACGTGAAATAAAAGATATTAGATTAGGTGTTTTAAAAGGTAATCTTTGCGTTTATTTACACCGTGAGTATCTTAAGAGCAGACTTAGGTAAAAAAATACTCAGTACCACAACACTGCTAAGAGAAGGAAAACCTGAAACAAACTTTACATAAACCAGTCTATCCAGTGTGGTATGGTAAGCCAAAACCTCCTAACTAAGGCGAGGCCTATGTCCAGCAGTGGACTGTTAAGGCCGTTGATGTGATGATGTGCTACCTCCTTAAACTTTAAATTTCTATAAGCGCAAAGTAATGTCGTCTATCACTATCAAAACTATTTGAATGTGTATATAAAGATTCCATTTACTGTGTTGTTCTTATGGCTTCTATTCAAACCCAAAATTAGAAAACATTATTTTCCTAAAAAATAAAAGTTACATCAAATAAACACGAAATATTAATAAGTAACATGACATAATAATGAATTGACGAAGAAACTTAAAATGTAACATTAAAGTGCATTTTGATGCCACTTATTGACGAAATAATAAAATAAAAATCTATGTTCACGATGTTTCTATAACAGATTACAGAATCTCTTACCTTTAAACTGAAGGTGTAGACTTCTCTCTACCCAATACGATTATTATGAATTAAATTTCCTTTGACGGTAAAATATACACCTTTTAATCGTATCATGAAATAAGACATTACCGAAGTTCAAATAATTTGAATGTCATTTTCTCATTGACTTGTCCATACTGATATTTACGAGTAGACCCCGTAAGCAAGCTCTATTAAGGCAAACACGCAGAGTTGTTTGCGAGTAATTTGTTGAATTATATTGGAAACACTATAATTATTTTATTATTGTACTTAAGAATGTCTAATTGAGATATTGTGTATCTCAATTAGAGGCTCGAATTTTCCGACAACGGCAATGGCCCATATTACAGTTAAAGGTAAATAACTTTGACCTGCTTAAGTTATTACTGCCATTCTGCATCTACCTTCCTACATTTAAACGTATCTATTAATGTAAAATATTCCGTCAGCATTCCTTTGTTTTGATTGTCATTCTTTTTTTATACAATAACACTAACGACAGTTTCAGCCTATTGCCGTCCACTGTTGAAAGAAGTTCTCCGCTAAAGACAGTAGCAGAAAAGAGTATTTAATATTACGAGTACTATTAGGGACTCTTTTCTGCGGCTGCGATTGTGTCCACGATAATGTTCACTTCGACGTCCATCATGAAAATCACTATCATTAACTATAATAATCGGAAAACAAAACGAATTTGATTAGTACCTTCCACTTCACATAGTCTCTTTTTCCTTTGGTTATGTTTTTAGGATTCCGTACCTCAAAAGGAAAAAACGAAACCCTTATAGGATCACTTTGTTGTCCGTCTATCTGTCAAGACCCTTTTTCTCAGGAACGCGTGGAGGTGTCAAGCTCAATATTAAAGCATAGCATATCGAATACTCAGGTCTATTGTCCAAATCAAACTTCTAAGCAAACACAATCAAAAGATACAGCCGCATTTTATGCTGCAAATTTTCGACACTCGTAAGGGAATCAAAACATAAGCCATCAGGCGCACAGAAAACATACTTTTCATATTTTAAAAGCAATATGGTTTCCGATACATAATAACTTTAAAAAGTTATTTAAATTTTTCTAAAACATACCTCAAGTTATTTGGTCGGCGTTGCCGCAACACATTTTTACTTAAATTTCTCTCACCTGAAACAAGCAAAGGATATTTTATAAACACAGTTTAAAATCATTTACATTTCAACACCGACGATTAACTTCATTATTATAATCGCCGTTTAAGGCCTATTATATTCTGTTTTACGAACATATGGCTCTTTTTATGGTCAAAGACCTTATTACGTCATAACGTGTGGAGCGGACACTAATCATATTTTTTAATAAGCTCTGTGTTAAGATATGATACAGATGAAAGTCGTTGACATTTAAATGAAAGTAAAAATTTGTAATTAGTTATATTGTACATACTATATTTGTTAAATAATTTAGAAAATGTACTTTTGGCATTTGATACGCTTGAATCAAGAAATAGATTATGTTAAAATACTCGCTCCTATACCAGGTACATGAAACTAGAAAATAAATTAATATACGTTACGACAGAAAACTAGCATTTCAGTAGTGTCTAAATTTATTGTATACTAGCTTTGTACTGTGGCGTTACCTACGGTTGTTTTTGTATCGTGGGTAGCACACGAGGCTCAGCTACTAGCTGAGCCCCGAGTGAAACACTGCGCAGGCGCTGTTTCACAACGGTTTTCTGTGAGGCCGTGATATCACTTCAAACCGGCCTATTCATGCCGAAGCGTGGCTCTCCCACGATTAAAAAAAATTGAAGAATTTTGTCTAATTCTTTTTACTTATTGTTGGAACCAACAGTTGGACCATTACATCAACTTCTGATTTAAAGAGATTCGTTAATACTATGAATCGTATGACAAATTATAAATATTGAATGATCTAATTGACATTCTTTGGAAATCCGAGTACATAAAACAATTTGCAAAAAAAAAAATACACCAACCTTATCCAATTGTTACTAAACGAAGTTCACAAACAAATAGTTGTCTGAAAATATCATCAGAATTAAGAAGGTCTTCGAGTTCGGGAATATACATACGAGTACACAGATTGGTTAATTATTTAATAAACTTTACAATCTGAGTGTCAAAATAATTTCACTCAATTTTCCTCCGATTTTGATCTGTAAAAAAATGGCGCGCAACTGCAATTAAATATAATCTGTATAATTATTAGGTTTCGGTCCGTTTCTCTGTTCGTCTAAATGTGCACACGTGAAAGTTTCGTAACGTTCTACTTTAATTGGCAATTTTTTTTTAAATTGTTACCAACATGGTTGCAATTCGCGCTTGAATCGTTCAAGAAAATGGCGTGCGTGTTTCGCGTATTTTGTACAATAGTTTCTTATTACTTGACAACAGTGGGAGAAACCGAAGACATATAACAACTATATATAATCGATATCGATCAATGCTTCTTGTAATATAGGTAACAAAATTGCATTGTATTATATAGTAAAGGTTAATTATCGTAAGTTTAATTTTGCAGTTTCTTGCTATACTTATGTATTAAAATGATACAATACATCGTGAATGAACTTTATTTTGTCACGTCCACGGCGAAGCCAGAAGGAACGATAATAGTTAGAGCAGTCTATATATATGTATGTATGTATGTATGTATGTAATAATGACCTTGATGATATAGACTATATAAATTTTCTTACTCCAATACCTTCACTCGGTGAAACACAGCGAGGTTGTGGTATCACCCCGGTCGAGCCGGCCCATTCATGCCGAAAAATCCCTAGCCGGGTTTCACATCTTAATAAATAAAAATTATAGAAGTTTATATTTTAATCATGACGCCGTCAAAAAAAACATATTATTAATTTACCATTTGCAAATTTATCGCATCGTCATAACGGTACGCATACAATGTAATTGAAAATTCTGCAGCACAAAGAAACTAGCATTGCTGTAATTGAACATGTATGTAAGTTATAAGTGTTAGTGTATAGGGCTGTCGATCTTGTAATTTTATTTTATTATACCTGATGGAAAGCATGAGCAGAAAGCAACAGCCCAAATTAGGGGCCATCCATAAAGTACGTCACACGTAAAGGGGGGGGAGGGGGTCGACAAAGTGTGACATGGTGTGACAAGGGGTGGGAGGGGTCCTAAGTTTCGTGACATCACATTTCAAAATCTAATATACTCGTATCTAGAGGTACTAATTGCGTAATTTGAAATATTAATTTAACTAAAAAATATTTCCAACTCTATCTTTAGGATAATACGGTTTCAATTGTTTTGTTGATAATCAGTATTTAATCTTTTTCATACAAGGTCTGATGTAGTTCTGATTTTTTGCGTATTCAGTATTCGATCCGAATTTATAAGTGTTGATTTCATAAAAAAATACTTAATTTAAATGGAAATAAAACTAATTTCGGAACTGCTGTTTTAATTTAATAATTTTTCGATGTGAAATTGCAAAACATGTGACGTCACACTAGGGAGGGGGGGTCTCAGAAATGTGACCACCTGTGACAAGGACGGGGGGGGGCTCAAAAATCATGAAATTCGTGTGACGTACTTTATGGATGGCCCCTTATACTCGTAGATTCCCTACAGATTTTCCTGGTAATACAAATGAATTTAAAAGATAATATACAATATTTTTAATACTTTTTTCTTTAAATTTGCCTCCTGAGTGACTTCCATACCAATTCAGTGATTGATTTGGTATATTTGTGTACGGTTCACAAGAAATTTGACTTAATCGGTCCAGTAGATTCGGATTAAATCAGCTGTAACAAGCGGACAGTTATGAATGAGCCTATAAGGGTTTAGTTCTTTTTATCTGGACTTACGGTACCCTAATAATCGCTTAGGAAATAGTTTCTTCGGATGTCTACATTCAGTATATACAGTAATAGTAGAATATTCCAATGACGTCTTTGTTTTAGTCGATTTCGTGTCATGTACCCTTTACTATTCAAAGTATAAACTTTGAATGTACGTTATAACATTTCATTACCATTTGATTTACGTCATTTCAACTGGAAAGTGATTCATAACTTTGTGAAGTTGAACCAAAAGACGGTATGACTTGCTTAAATGTTCGATTTTATTTGTTTACCTCCTTTGTCTGTTTCACTTTTTTAATTGGTAATCATAGGAATAAGAATAATATCTATAAAGTAATAAATAAATAAATATTTTGGATATCAAACACACAACACCATCTAGTCCCAAGCCAAGCATAGCTTGTGTTATGGGTACTAGACAACTATAAATATACATATACTTTTTTTTATAAAAACATACATACTATACATAAAAAACACACAAACGCCGAAACAAATGTTTGTAGGTCATACCAACATTTGGTCCGACCCGAAACCTGAAGCACAGCAGTCGTATACACTACCACTGCGGCACAGAGGCAGTCAACTAGGCTTCACGACTATTATCCTATGATAACAACCGGGACAGACTGCCATAGACGCTCATGGTAACATGCCACCAGCGGTCACCCATCCAGGTAATGACCGCGCCTCCATTGCTTACACTCGGTAATTGTTTCTTATCACCGAGTACAACTGGGCTATGAGCGCCTCATCAGTGTTGATGAGTTATAATGTTACAAAGTTAACCTTTAGCTTTTCAGATACAATTATTTGCAGATAAAGTGTGGTAACCCTGAGATACAGGTAGGTACGCTGTATATTGTATAACAGTCAGTGGTCAATGACTGATCTATCAATCAGAGTGGAACTTTCACAGGTGGCATGGCCCTCCCCGATAATGAGCAAACGCGTATGAAAGACATAATCACATGATCAATCAACATTAGATTCAAGATTGAATCTTTTCGATAACGAAGAGAATGGACTTTGGTGGTTAAAAATGTTTAGATTGAAATAATTTCTGGTGTAGTTTAATAATTTAGTGATAGTTCGCTCCTCCATATAAACTCAAAGTAGTCGCTGGTCTTGGGGTTGACGTATGCGACTGCCGATCAAGAGGTCTCGGATTTGAATCCTATGTCGGGCCAAAAGTGTTTTTGAGTTTTTCTGATTATAGAAATACTTAAAAACAGCTCGGAGTTTGGACACTAAGCCTCTATGGTGTGGGTCACCATGTTGCATTGTTACGTTCGTAATGAGTATCACAACTCTTGGATTCTACTTATTATATCCATCAGGTAGAGTAGAGCCAGTTTGGCTGGCCCATACATAAAGAAAAACAATCTTAGCTACGATGACCTTGTACTATCATGTTTACCACTTCAGTGTTAAAAAAAACCGTTTGTAACTAAGAATATATTTAATCACAGCTAGAAAGCGTACCTACCAATCCTCACTCAACACTCCTTACCGTTATGCTCAACAAAAAGCCATTTGACCGAATAAGTAACACGAAGCGACTTATCAGCGCCTAGTTTTACTGATAGCCACTACTTTCACTTATCTATCCTAGCTGAGCGACTTTCCTTACTTATGTCTTCGTTTATTTGTATTGGTTACGTATCGAAATCACGCAACGATAGTCATATGTGCCTATTAACAAAATATACTTATATATTAGTTGGTAAAATGGAATTAAATCTTCGCGGAACTCATGGCGTAAGATTTGACACAGACAAGGGTGGGTAAGGTAGGTAAAGACAATTGATCTCCCCTTACTATGGTCCTAACAAACCTATTTTGCTTCGTCCACATTCGGCAAACGCCGTATGCATGCTTAAAAACAAAGTAGGTATATTTTTTTACAACAGAATACGGAAAGAGACCTCAATTAAAGTGAGTACAATTTTAAATATAATATTATTTATGCTAAAACTCGACCCATCCCTTTAGACAAGATTCAAATATTTTGCGTCGATTTTCTTCCTAAAATCTCTATCGTCTCTGTTCTCTTAAGTAATTGGCAAATATTTTGTTTTGATCATGTGACTTAGCGTTGAGATGACATTGTTCTCATTTATCTGTCAGTTTTCTAATAACGTTGATGTTAGTAGAATGACAACTTGGCTAGGGGTGCTACAGCAGATTTTTCGTATTCCCACATGCATTCATTTTACTTCACCTCCTACTCATATTTAATACGGAGAATATTCAACTGCACTAGTTTAAACACTTATTAATATCCTGTACCTGTGTTTGCCAACGCCTTACGCCTATAAATTGCTATAAAAACATCGATAAAGAATTAGAAAGGACAGTTTCAAAACATAGTAACAAACAGGTATTGCTCTAGAAATCATGTCTAGATATTATACGAGCAACTAACTTTAGTCCTCGGCTTGCAACATGATTTTAAATTATAAAATTAATAGATTATTTATTTTTAATCTGCAGCAAAGAAGATAAAATAAGATGACACGCCCCTGCATGGTAGCCCCTATGGGAACGTTCGTGCATCCGGCGTAATGTATTAGGGATCCCACACATAACTGCAATGTGATGCGATACGACCCCGCATCGCAGGAGCTTGCTATGCGAATTGCTGCGATACGAATTCGTGTGGCAAAGCGTTGGTTCAGATGACCATACTTTTGATGGTAGTCAGACGTATTAGAGGTGTTTTTAAGAATAGTGACATGGATCGCAATAATATTGTCAAAAAAAATATAAAAAACGAAGAATACCATCATGAACGCTGATGGGAACTATTTTACTTGAAAATATAAGCTTTGAGACTAGAAAAGATACATTTTTTGATTATTTTAGCTGAGCATTTCTTCATTTGAAGAGCTTTTGGGAAGAATTCCTGTAATGCATTTGAAAATGCTGGGGCTGACTATTAGGTAAAGTAAAATAAAATTGATTTATTTCTACACATTTTAATTGGTAAAATCAAACTTTTCTTTCGTTGACATTGCGCTAAAGGTGGAATAACTATCATTATTAGAAGGTAATTTAATTTGATCTTCCCGTACGTTTGATCATTGTTCGTTTCTTTTTTTGTGTCTTTCCTTTATACTGTCTCAGGACGGACTAAAATAGCGTCAATAAGTGTGATGTAACATCGCAGTAATGCGCGATGTGAATCAGATCGGAAGTTCCTGCGATGCATTCGTGCGAGCTCGCATACTTGCGATGCGTTGCGAATTCGCAGCTAAGTGTGGGAGCCCTTTCTCTATGTTAATGAATGAATTAATATAAACATATAGTTCCTGGATGACCGAGCTAATTAGTCAAGATTCTAAAAATTAATCCTAGCTAGATCAATGTATCGCCCCGAAACCCTCTACATACTACATTCCATGAAAATCTTTATAGCACTTTCGTTAAAAGTATTAGAGAATATATAAATAAACACAAATATATCTACTAAACAAATATTAAATATGTGAAGGTAAGCTTTGTCAATGTATTGCAGATGTCTGGTCTATTCTTCGATTTAATATTAAGAAATTCAAATATTTAACATTTAAAATATAGCATTCAATTAACGACAGAATATAAATTACGACACAAATTACCAATATGTCAATAATATTCAATAACATGTACAAACATTTACGCAAGATTGATTAGATGTGGAATTCATAATTGATTGAATTTTAATTCAAGCATTTCAGTTTTGTCTATTAAATATGCATTTAATTTTCTTTACCAAATTCGGAACAACAATTATGAGTTAACTCATACTGTGACGTCACAGCCATTTTCTTGTTAGTCCAGGACAGAGATCATTGAAGGTAAATTCTTTAGAGACTGTAGATGTCTCAAATACTCATTTATCTTTACATTTAGAGTTACTTGCCTTGACTGACTGATATACCTACGCCGAGCCTAATTTTAAACCTCAACTCAAATCTGAACTTGAACTATTAACTTTAAATTTTGGCAAAATAGAGTTTTTCTATTAAACACTCACACACAAAGGATTTTTAAGAACACCTTAAAGAGAGTAAAATAACTGATGAATAGTGGTATGCAAGTTTGTTTGTCAAGTTTAAGTTGCCTGGAAGAGATTGCCTTTGGGCGATAAGGCTGCCAATTGTACTACCTAGTTTTGTTACCTTTTTAAGTAATATGGTGTTCAATAAAGAGATTATTTTTATTATTATTATTTCAAAGTTAGAAATACATTCAAAGTTAGATACACATATGGCTTAGTGGTTTAAGTGGTCACGCCGCTTCGTACTTTGCCAAGTATTTTGGGTTCAAATCCCACACGAGACAACACTTTGTGTGATCCACATTTATGTTTGTAAAGTCCCCCGCAACACAGGATATATTTTTAGTGAGGGAGTTGCATTTTAAGCCAAATTATAATATCGATACAAGATACATTGAGTCTTTACTGCCTGTTAATTATCAACATATCTTATGTATTTTACTAGAGTAATTGATCTTACTTTTAAATAAATAATAATAATAAATGTTTTCGGATATTTAACACACAACACCATCAATGTATCTTCAATGCACCGTGGGAGAGCTATGCTTCGGCATGAATGGGTCGGCTCGACCTCACAGAAAACCGGTGTGAAATAGCGTTTAAGCTGTGTTTCACCGAGTGAGTGAGGATACCGGGGGCCCATACTCTAACCCCTCCCCCCATCCCCTTTCCCATCCCCCATAGGTCGGCAACGCACTTGTGACGCCTTTGGTATTGCGGGTGTCCATGGGCGGCGGTAATCGCTTACCATCAGGTGATACGTCTGCTCGTTTGCCCACTATTCAAAAAAAAAAAAAAAAAAACAAGTCCCAAACTTAGCAGAGCTTATATTATGGGTACTAGACAACTGATATTAATACATACATACTTTATTTTGTAAATACATATTATATGTACATAGAAAACTCCCTTACTACGAAACAAATATGTTGCAGATCATACAAACATTTTGTCTGACTCGGGAATCGAACCCGAGACTTCAACCACAGTAGTCGCTTACGGTGCCACTGCGCCACATAAATTAAATAAATAAATAAATATTCTGGACATCTAACTCACAACGCCATCTAGTCCCAAGCTAAGCAGAGCTTGTGTTATGGGTACTAGACCACTGATATAAATACTTATATACTTTTTTATTGTAAATACATACATATTATACATAGGAAACACCCAAACTCCGAAACAAATATTTGCAGATCATACAAACATTTGGTCCGACCCGGGAGTCGAACCCGAGACCTCTTGCTTAGCAGTCGCGTACGCTACCACTACGCCACCGAGACAGTCAAATTATGATTTTATTTAATTATTCAGTTTTAAAATTATGTATCAAGAGTGAATAGAAACGTATTTGAAAAAAAGATGCAGTGCCAGGTGCAATACTACATCTAATGCCGAGACCGCTATCGGGTGTTCTAGATCTTTGTGCGCTGATGTCTGTATCCTACTTTTCACTAGTCGCAATAAAGTTTGGCTTTCTTCACATTTGATATTGATATTCATTTCCATCTCTAAGTTGATGGCAACTCGTTGTCGTGATTGTGTTACCAACTTGTGGATCTACCCGCAAATAGATAGTGGTGCCAGGCATTTTTAGAGGAATATCTTCCTAGCCTTTATTATTCCCAAGATTATTTGGGGTCGGCTACTATTACGGAGCGACTGGCATTTTTAAAGGATTTTTTTTAATATATTTTTTTAGAGAGTTTGCAGAATCTTTTCTGAATGTTTATATAGGACTAGCTGACCCGTTTGCGACTTATATTGCCCGAAGCGTGAAAATTTTCTCCCGTTTTTGAAACATTCTTCATTGGTGCTCCTATAGCTTTCCTCGATAAATGGACTATCCACCACTGAAAGATTTTTTTTTATCGGACCAGCGGTTCCTGAGAATTAGTACGTTCAAACAAACAAACAAACTTTTCAACTTTATTATTAGTATAGATTTATGAAATTTTATATTGTTCATAGTACTAGCATTCTTAATAGACGAAGAACTTTTTTTTTAATTTAATTACCCACACTTTTTTTCTATTAATGATATAAAATAATGACGAAATAAACAAATTATTTAATATATATGAGGTTCTCCTTACTTAGTATAAATTGAGATTAAAAAACATATCCACACAATATTTTTTAAATCTGCTACACGGTATCATGTGTAATTTAATTGTCAAATTTAGCAGACGTTTCTCCTATTTCTTTTACACGGGCGACAGGGAAAAAGAAGTCAATTATATTTTCATTCGATTCAATTGTTACGTAAACACATCTCTTGAAAGCTACTGATTCATCACGTATCATTAAAAAGTATCTCCCAGTCGAAAGCTACTTCATAATTAGCTATAAATACATGTCACCACACGTGGGCGACTCTGAAGGCAATCTTTACATAAGACAGTTAAGTACAAAAAGGGTTTATATGTTTATGAACGCGTTATTTAAACTCAAACTCAAACTCAAAGGTTACACAGTATAAAAAACTGATTTAGTTGTCAATCAATGATTGAGTGTTGAGAATGTGGCTTTCGGTGAAAGGTTTTAAGTAGAATGAGACAAATCATTTTTATTGTTTCTTTTACGAACTTAATAATGATAATAGAGGTGTGACATAAAATTATAGAAAGTTAAAGCCATCTCTTTTTTAGGGAAATGATTTGGAGATACTTTGTTTCTTTAAGAAGGTCATAGGCTACTTTTAACCGCGCGATAACCGACCGAGCTAGTAATATTAATAAAATGAAAACTGTAATAGTTTTTATGTCAAACTAACTGAACCCCGTGGTGTTACTCACGGTACGACAATAACGCCGCGAGGCGAAGCTAGTATCTTTATAAATGGTAGCTTATGTATTATTCTGAGGTATAAGCTATATTATTGTACAGTTTCATCAAAATTCGTTCAATAGTTTTTGCGTGAAAGAGTAACAAACATCTATCCATCCATACTTACTAACTTTCGTGGTATAATATTAGTACGATTAACTTCCAATAAAATAGAATTTTATAAATAGTTTCCTAAACCACAATTATATCATAAAATTAACCATTTTTTTGGACTAGCTGAACCCCGCGGTATTACCCGCGGTTATTGTCGTATCGTGGGTAACGCTGCGGGGCAAAGCTAGTCTAAAAAATGTAAGCCTAAGTTACTCCTTGTACCATCAGCTACCAGTGAAAGTCCCGTCCAAATCGGTCCAGCCGTTCCAGAGATTAGCCGGAACAAACAGACAGACAAAAAATTTAAAAATATATATTTTGGTATGTGTACCGTATATACATACTTTCATATGCATGTAGTAGAAACCGGTTATTTTAATATTACAAACAGACACTCCAATTTTATTTATTTGGTTAGATTATTCACATAAAATTGACATATTATTACAGAGTTCAAAAACAGGACTGACAATATCACCTATTGAGTACACTAATAAACTATTTAAGTTGCTATTTTATAAACTACATAAGCATAACCACTTACATATAAGTAGGTATAATAAGTATAAAACTATAAGCTATTTCCTTTCCGCTATTACATGACCTGCAATAAATCACTTTTAGAATGTATATCTACAGCTGGAATGCGAAGAGAATCAGACTAGCTACTGCTAACAATGTCAATAAGATTCATCACACTTTTAGGTATGAGTGTCGGCATACTTAAAAACATAACTCATTATATTTATTATAAATTATTTACATATTATTTTATGCATATAAATCAAGCGAGTTTTGCATTAGCGCGAAAATGTCTGTGAATGTGTAGTATAGTTTTGTATTTATGTGAATTTATTCGTGTATTTGATAAGCATACATACCTATATGAAGTTGCGTGGTAGGTAATGTGATTTACTAGAATAATGTACATATGTAAATGTACCGTGTAAAAGTAACTATACAGCTAATACGGCCCTTGTTAAATATATTGTTTCAAATTAACTGCTCATGTGACTGCCTCGGTTGCGTAGTGGTAACGTATGCGACTGCTAGGCTTGAGGTCTCGGGTTCGATGCCCAGGTCGGACCAAATGTTTGTATGATATATTGTATGATATGGGTGTTTTCTATGTATAATATGTATGTATTTATAAAAAAAAGTATATAAGTATTTATATCAGTGGTCTAGTACCCATAATACAAGCTCTGCTTAGCTTGGGACTAGATGGTGTTGTGTGTTAGATGTCCGGAATATATTTATTTATTTGCTCAATTTAACAGCGCGAAACCAAAAGGATAGTAATGATTTTGGCATTCTATGTACATATTTTTTTTTTATTATTATTATATAGGGGGCAAACGAGCAGACGTATCACCTGATGGTAAGCGATTACCGCCGCTCATGGACACCCGTAACACCAGAGGCGTCACAAGTGCGTTGCCGGCCTTTTCCTTCCCACCATCTAGATGATGGGGATGAAATTTCTGTCGCGTAGGACGATGGCGGAAAGATGCGGCAGGGATCAATCCGAACAATTCCTCGGAGCGAATTATTGGGGTGCCCCTGCCCAAAGATGAGGACAGTATTCCATGTGAGGCCGAACCGATATTTGTATATGATGATACAGTTCGGTCAATACAGTATTTGATTTTAATAAATGAAGTGTCAATAGATTTGTAATAATGGCCATGGTGCCACAGGCCGCATATATTAAAAAAAACTTTGCTTAAAGTTGATTCAAAAGAAGAGTAGAGTTATAGCCTCTGGTTCATGGGCGGCGGTTATCGTTTAACATCAGGCGTTTAGAGTAATGAAGTTAAAATATGTCTGAAAACAATTATTTATTTTAAAGAAAAATCGACAGCGTCAATATCTGCCATCTTTATTATATTCAGTTTTTTTTCTTAATTTTGATGTACCCAGTGTCACTCTCACGATTAAGACGAATCTATTGACAACACTCAGATAAAAATACGACAAGCCGTTTACTCTTTAGGCCGTGCCAAATAAATATACATACATACACTCGAAAGACATAACCCTCCTTCTTTCGCAGTCGGGTAATGAGTGTGCACAGCATCAATAAATAAAGCTGTCATGTCGTACGAGCTGCGTAACAATGAGTTAGGCGCAGCATCCGACCGGATGAGCCTTACAATACGATCATAACTCCTCCTATTTGTACCGGCGCCGTGCTCGTTTTGTTTTAGTGGGTGGATGTTTGTTCTTGACATGACTCAGTTGATTTTAAAGTCTAATACTGCAGACTAAGACCGGGATGGTGCTCCTTGGGAAGGCCTTCGTTCAGCAGAGGACGGCGATAGGTAGGCAGTATACTGACAGATACTGCTTTTTTATGGAATAGGTGGCAAACGAACAGACGTATCGCCTGATGGTAAGAGATTACCGCCGCCCATGGACAACCGCAACACCGGGGGCGTCACAGGTGCGTTGCCGGCCTTTGGGGGATGAGAAGAGGGATGAGTGAGGGGTTGGGATATGGGCCTCCGGTATCCTCACTCACTCGGTGAAACACAGCGCAAACGCTATTTCACACTGGTTTTCTGTGAGGCCGTGGTATCACTCCGGTCGAGCCGGCCCATGCATGCCGAAGCGTAGCTCTACCATGGTATAAAACTGCTGTTTAAAAGTTGATTTAACTTGTTGTTTCTAACTTTGAAAATGATGGAAAATTTAATAGATAGTCCCCTGAAATGTCCTAAAATAATAGGTGCTTTTTATATAAAAGTATCATCTAACATAATTTCAGCTTTCTAGCCGTAGAGTTTTAGGATAGCGTTCCTAGCCAGTTAGTGAAAAAGAGGATTTTACTCAGATTTTAAGCAGTTTTTTTTTAAACTGGTAATTAAGAAAAAAAACTTCCCCTCGATACTTCTTGAAGTTCACGTTGAAGGAAGTTTCAATTGAATATGACTAACTGAGACCACGGCCAGTGCAAACGATACATATTCTTGGATTGCTAGACGCGTCGACTGGAAATGTTTAGAAATCCAAGAATGTGTACCTATTACCTAGAATGAGCGTGTTCATTATCAACAGACTTTAATCGTTCAATGCAAGACATAAATATTTCCCTGATGAATAAATTGGCTTAGATGCTGAAGAATGAGAAGCTTTGGCGAGATGGGTCGGCGAGGGTCGTATAGTAAAATATTATATAAAATATAAATATGAAGCAACATAACTAATATATAAATCACGTTACCAGTAAACTTTACAAAAGAAATAAGTAACCCATCTTCAAATATACGGACGGTCAATGGTCTTCTTAGAAAACTGCTAATACAGACAGCAAACAAGCGCCAACGCTCTTAAAAAACCTGTTGTTAAAATATGAACTGTTCTCACTATTTCTTTACACACCACGGGATCAGTATTTACAAAGATAGATACATGCATTTTGGAATTTTTTCGTTAAATACATCTACAAATGTATAATATGATATCTTATTTAAAAATTTACACATTTCATATACGGTCGATTTATTCCAAATATGTAGCGCCTATATTATAGTTAGACCCAAAACACATTATAAGATGTACTGGGTGCGAATCCAACTTATGACCTAGCAATCAAAATCGATTGACATATGTATCAGCAATTTGCAATCAGGGACTTATGAGCTTACACATTATGCACAATTGATGCATTGGCAGCCCTAATATCTCTGGCATTCTTCACCAGTAAATAATGCAAAGAAAACATAAAAAACATATTAATTTTGGTTTATACATTAGTTCTCAAATATACGAATAAAATATTATCAATGCATAGTGAACATAATAACTGCCTCGGTGGCGTAGTGGTAGCGTATGCGACTGCTAAGCATGAGGTCTCGGGTTCGATTCCCGGGTCGGACCAAATGTTTGTATGATCTGCAAATATTTGTTTCGAAGTTTGGGTGTTTTCTATGTATAATATGTATGTATTTACAAAAAAAAAAAAAGTATATAAGTATTAATATCAGTTGTCTAGTACCCATAACACAAGCTCTGCTTAGCTTGGGACTAGATGGCGTTGTGTGTTAGATGTCCGAAATATTTATTTATTTATTTATTTATTTATTTATTTATTTATTTATAATATCAAAGCATCCTATACACATAATAGACATGCATGAAGAAACTAAAAAAAAAAATAGATAAAAAATTATGAGCGATCTTATACGGCGGACTGAAGTGCCGCGCATAGACTAATCGTCCTTTCACACCTACATCAGTCATTGATTGATTGAGTATCAAACTAGCATAATAAACATAAAAACCACGTGTAGGTTTTACAAAACAATTACAGAAACTATGCTAATCTATAATATATTCAACGTACATATGTATCTACATGCATGAATGGCAGAAAGAACTCTTGTCGCACAATAATTCATGGGGGCTTCTGTAAGAAGACAAACACGAGATACGATTAATTTACTTCAAGTTTGTTAACACCAACCGATGTTGGTCTCGAAAAATTCCTTTTGCCCGGCGACGAAACCTTCTACATATTGTTTTACTTTAACTATAAGTAATAATTAGTCAGTAATAATGAATATTAAAAGATATGCTAGGGAGGCGAGGGAAAAATTGGTAATCGAAAATATCACAAGGTACAAAAGTATAGCGCGATGCAGAATCGGAAATTTCGCATACCTTCGTCAGGTGGCGCTGGTTACTTAGCTGCACTTTTACAAGTTACGGTAACGAAAGTTAAAAATCAATTAGTTGTATGAGAATAGATTGTGTGATAAAATTATAAGCTGTCATTAAGTGAACGCAACTTAGACCAATCAATTAAGTGCTCTTTGAGCTCTCTCCTTTGCTATAATCACATGTCATTACGTTAATCCACTATTAAGTAAACCTGAATACAACCTAATCATACAACAAGCCCTACGGTTAATTGCATATGCTGTAATGAGTTGGCTAGTTAAACAAATTGGAACCGCCTGAGAGGAAAATGAAATAAGGCCTGCTAAGGATATAATTTGAGACACCATATTTAGGTATGATTAAAATCTCCTCGGTCCCAGTTGACCGGATTAGTCACAGCTGTATAGGTCGTTAAGTATTCTGAGAATGATAATTTTTAAAAACCTATTACATCTATCCATAATATGTAACTTTGACTACCTCTGTGGTATGCTTGATGTCTCGGGTTCCATTTCCGTGTGGGATCAAAGTTTGTATGATCTGCGAATATTTGTTTCCAAGTTTGGCTGTTTTCTATGTTTATATTTACAAAATAAAGTATTTACTTATTTATATCAGTTGTCTAGTGCCCATAACACAAGCTCTGCTTAGCTTGGTACTAGATGGCGTTTAGTGTAAGATTTTCGAAATATTTATTACATTATTATAAATATGTGAAGCAAAAACTTTGTATCCCACTATACGAAAATCACGCGGGCGAGTGGTATGAAAATCATGCGGGCGAGGGGTATGAAATTTTTGCAAAGTCAATGTTTATATGGAGGATGAGTGCAGAAAGTTAAAAGGAAAAAGAAAATTGAATGAATTATGGTCATATATCGACCACTAAGACTAGTTATATAATATTACTTAATGTATAAATTTATATACCTCGTGATATCTCCTGTAAGTTTAGTAAATAAATGAGCACATAACTGAAAGAGCCAGTTAAAGACTTTAAAAAATATTAAAATAGCTTTTTGTAACAAAATTTAAAAGACTCTTGCACATTTTGGAATGATCATATGTTAATTTTATATTATAGCTTTAATAATATTGTACAATATAATAAGAATATGTAAAACAGACACAACATGTAACCAAGACCAGATCTTTGGTCTGAATCTTTTGTATTTAAAAATGTTTACACAAGTGATCGACATGGCTCAGAAAATTAGTAGGTTGAAGTGTTAATGGGCTGGTCACATTTGTCGCAGAACTGACAACTGCTGCAGTAACCGCGTTCTGGAGTGGAAAGCGCGTTTTGGGAAACGTAGTTTGGAACACATTCTGGCCAGATTGGACGACGACTTATATGAGAGAGCTGCCACCGAATGAGTACCAAAAGCAATAAACCGGGCCATCAGTGGCCTGTGTACATCAGTGGACTGCAATGAGCTGATAATGATAACGAAATGTTTATCCAATTATGATGTAACTTACTCAATTTCATCGATCATTCAAACGACACCGTAGAAAATCACGAAAACTTACCTGGAACAAAAAATAATAATATTTAATTACAAACACGGCCCAGTTTAAATTTCCCATCAGTGTTGCCAGATTAACAGTTATTATGACAAAAAATGCTGAGTGCTGTAGACGCATCATTGTTCTCGTCGCTCTATTTACCCAATGAAACATACCGCTACTTGTGCTATGAGAATTAATATTAGATGCCTTCTTTGAAGGCATCTAATATTATAATATTAGCTAGCATATTTATTTATTTTTTCTTACTAAACAAATAATAAGTCACCAGAATAACGTTAGTTAAATTAACAAAACAATAAAACATATTACAAATATCAATAACAGAAACCCCAGTATTTTCGTACATAACAAAAGTACTTTACTGGAAAGTACTTTTGTTATGTACGAAAATACGTTTTACTCTTGAATAGAATACGAGTAATACACAATTCTAGGTAATTTCCAAATACACTTAATCCACCAGTTACCACTGTAATAATTTTAAGATTCTTACATACGGCCTTTTGATCCCAAACTAGGTAGAACTTGTACTATACTAACCGAACTGCTGATAGCCATACTCATGTTAAAAATTCATACACCATATCAGACATCAACAACTTTACATAGTCCACGGTAACACCGCGACGCGAAGTTAGTATCTTTATAAATTGGACCCTATGTGTTATTCTGATGTATAAGCTATATTATTGTAATGTTTCATCAAAATCCATTCCGTACTTTTTACGTGAAAGAGCTACAAACATACTCACAAACTTTCGCGTTTATATATTAGTAGGAATATCAGTAAATTAATAATAGATAACCATAAACGTTTCGGCTATCTGACACATAAATTACATGGGACCTCTCCACCGTGGCAGAGTCACGCTTCGGCTTGAATGGGCCGGCTCGACCGGAGTGATATCACGGCCTCACAGAAAACCGGTGTGAAATAGCGTTTGCGCCGTGCTTCACCGAGTGAGGATACCGGAGGCCCATACCCCAACCAATTCCCCCATTCCCTTCCCCAATCCCCCAAAGGCCGGCAACGCACTTGTGACGCCTCTGGTGTTGCGTGTGTCCATGGGCAGCGGTAGTTGCTTACCATCAGGCGATACGTCTGCTCGTTTGCCCCTTATTTCATAAAAAAAACATGTAAATTGTGAAGAAAATAAGCGCAGCGTACAAATTAAACCTATCCCCTATATTACATTCGCTGATTTTTGCGACAAATTGACATAACACAAATAAAACCTGACGTAAGATTTTATAACACAATAACAAAATTTCGTCAAGAACGTGACAAAATCAAGATATGTACGTGATTTTATTCATGTCAAGTATACGATATAGTAACATAGAAGAAAAGTGATTACGTTGCGTACGCGCATCGTGAAATCGTTTCTAATTAGAAACGATACACACATGCTAATGTGCGTTCTGGTTATGAGTTAGTACTAAAAGTTCTTGAATAATTGGTAACTTCATGAACGATTAAGTTACGAAGAAATTAAGGGAATTTTGTATATGCCACTTTTAATAGACACGTTTTAAAGAAGGTTTCATTGGCTATTTTTATTTAATAATTACTATTAAACATATATCAATCTACCAAGGTGTACCTTCATACAAGTTAAAAACAATATTAGTGAGCATTAAGTGACAATAATAATATTAACTTTAAAAAAAATAATCACCGTAATTCCTATTAGTTATAGAAATACTACAATTAGAAATAGTATTTTTCTTTCAATTTAAAAGTTAAAAACATATACCATAATTATTCTAAATCGGTTCATAAATAATACAGTTCTGTTCTAAATTTAAAAAGAAATGTATAAATTAACTGTGGCAACTTGTAAGTAAACGTATAATAGTAAATTCTTTACCTGACTTCGTTCAGAAACCTTTTTGAAGGCGAACGAAATAAGATTTAATAGAAATAACTTCACACCTGAGGTCAAACATTATTTTTTATGATGGCTGTGGTAAGGGGCGCACGCGCCGACTTCTATAACGGAATCATGCATTAGAGTTAGTCACACGTTCGATTCGACATGCTTTGCTTCTAGCCATCAGAACTTGGTTCCGCTGGATTCTTTAGAAAGTACTCATCAAAGTACCAACATAGAGCTTATCTATATACAGGTTGTTATAAAAATTTGTGGTGCAATTTTAAACGTAAAGAACTAACAAAGAAAAATGTTGGGATATTCGTACATACACTAGTTGACACCTTTCGATTTACGCTATGTTCATGTAATGTCCTTTTTAAGTGACTGCAAAAAAGGAGGAAGTTTTTAATTCGACTGTATTTATTTTGTTTCGATTGGGTGAACCGATTTTGATGTTTTTTTAAAGCTGGTGCTTCCCGTTATGTCCTATTTCAATTTGGTCCAGTTCTTGAAGTTAGTTCTTTTTTTTTTTTTTTTTTATTATATATGTGGCAAACGTCTGCTACGTATCGCCTGGCGGTAAGCGATTACCGCCGCCCATGGACACCCGCAACACCGGAGGCGTTACAAGTGCGTTGCCTGCCTTTTAGGAAGGAGTACGCTCTTTTCTTGAAGGTTTGAAGGTCGTATTGGTCCGGGAACACCGCAGGCGACAGCTCATTCCACAGTTTTGCTGTGCGCGGCAGAAAGTTTAGGGAAAATCGCACAGTTGTGGACTGCCAACCATCTAGATGATGGGGATGAAATTTCTGTCGCGTAGGACGATGGCGGAAAGATGGTTCTTTTTTTATTATTTTTTTGTTTGTAATGCTGTTTCATAAAACTTGATGAAGATTACAAAATTAGTCTCAATGCATCTTAATTGTAATGAGAGAGAGATAACAGTGATTTCACCAGACCAAACATTTAAGTTCTTTCAAAAATTTGTATGTATAAATTAAAGAAATATTCATCATCTAAACAACAAGTAAAGACGGGAAATTTAATCTAAATTAGAAAATGAAAACGCGTTTCATTTGATGTACTCATCTATCTTTCGGATGTACATGACGTATTTGAAACGTACATTTTCGGCATCAACCTGTAAATGAAAATCACGAAACAGACAAAAGATAATAAATTATAGAGACAATGCCAAGTGTGGTCAACGAAAGGTCTGTAAAATTACTTAAGGTCTGGTGAAGAATTGACTTACCTGACATCTATGTGTAGACGTTCATAGAAATGTCTAATTTATAACCTATTCACTGTTTCATTATTAGACTTTCTACTAAGCCTGGTTTGATTTAAGGTTCGCCTAGGGCCAACTTTTTAATTATTGTTTGATGTAATAATCTATCTAGTACCTTTAAATGACTAATTCTTGTACATATATACATATTCTGACTATTATATATATTTGACTGCCTCGGTGGCGTAGTGGTACACGTATGCGACTGCTAAGCTTAAGGTCTCGGGTTCAAATCCTGGGTCGGACCAAATGTTTGTGGAATCTACAAATATTTGTTTCGGAGTTTGGGTGTTTTCTATGTATAATATGTATGTATTTACAAAAAAAAAGTATATTATAAGTATTTATATCAGTTGTCTAGTACCCATAACACAAGCACTGCTTAGCTTGGGACTAGATGGCGTTGTGTGTTGGATGTCCGAAATATTTATTTATTATTTATTATTCTGAATCTCAGAAACGGCTCCAACAAAATTTGCATTTTTTTTTTTCATTGAATAGTGGGCAAACGGGCAGACGTATCACCTGATGGTAAGCGATTACCGTCGTCCATGGACACCCGTAACACCAAAGGCGCCACAAGTGCGTTGCCGACCTTTGGGGGATGGGAAAAGGGATAGGGGATGGGGGAAGGGGTTGGGGTATGGGCCTCCGGTATCCTCACTCACTCGGTGAAACACAGCGCAAACGCTATTTCACACCGGTTTTCTGTGAGGCCGTGGTATCACTCCGGTCGAGCCGATCCATTCATGCCGAAGCATAGCTCTCCCACATCTCTCTCTATACCCTCTCTCTACCCATGTGATGAATTATGGTAATAATTTATCTGTATTTTTCATCTGTCACCTAATTTTAAAGGAATTTATAAGTAATCTGTACTTAATGTCAAAAGCTCATGAGACTTATCGTCTCGGCCCAAACCGGAGGCAAAATGCGAGACTTTGCATATGTAGGTAACTTTCCTTTCTAGGGTCAAACGAAAATGTATATATTTCTTTATTGTCCTTTTATGTAAGTAGGCCAGTCTCATCAACACTTAATCAATCGCCTGACCGTTAAAACCTCTTTTGATTACGACTAACCCCGCGCTTAAAGGGGGTCAAACAGTAAAAGTGAAATGATTTGTTGTCGTCGAGTTCTTTTAGTATTGAATTACAGGTCAATAGAATGCTAATAAAACAATAAACAAGTTAGAGAATAAAACACGTCTAGTTAGTACATTTCAAAATGAAACTCTCTACATAATGATAAATAAATAATAAATATTTCGGACATCTAACACACAACGCCATCTAGTCCCAAGCTAAGCAGAGCTTGTGTTATGGGTACTAGACAACTGATATGAATACATACATACTCTTTTTTTTTGTAAATACATACATATTATACATAGAACAAACACCCAAACTCCGAAACAAATATCTGTAGATTACACTAACATTTGGTCCGACCCAGGATTTGAACCCGAGACCTCAAGCACAGCAGTCGCATTCACTACCACTGCGCCACCGATAGAACTAATATCTAACAAAGATAAATTGAAAAGTAATACATCTTTATTTATATGTATTCAATCAAAACCGGTCCAATCGATATGTTGTGATAAAAGTCTAAACAAAAATGGATCAAACTCAGAGCCCTCTTTTTGTGGCAAATTCTGTAAAAAGTTCTGCACTGATTGAATTAAATTCGGAATAATAAAAAATAATAATAAATATTCCGGACGTCTAACACAACGCCGTCTAGTCCCAAGCTAAGCAGAGATTGTGTTATGGGTACTAGACAACTGATATAAATACTTATATACTTTTTTTGTAAATACATACATATTATACATAGAAATGATATCCAAATACGATTTAAAGATGGTTTTTATGTATTTTCGTGTCGCACAATGTGCGAGTTATATTTTATATCTTGTTTATGATAAATATAATGTGTAGATAAACATAAAAATATGAAACACTAAATTAAGATTACCACACAATAAGAAACGGTGCTCTTGTCAGTAGTAGTCAACACATGGGAGCGAAACGCAGATGGCATCAATTTTCCGAGTTATTAACCTTTTGTTGACATTGAAATAACGTTCAACTATAACAAAATAATAATTACGAGCACTAAAATTTATATTTTAGAGAGTTCTATTAGTGTAAGTGAAGAAAGACATAAATAATCTGTATATTTACAGCAATGTTAAATTAATTTGCGAACGTAAATTTTGACAATTGATTAATCGTTTCATAGATATAATCAACTTTCGACTTCTATTATGTTCCTCGTGTCTTATCAATGCAAAGCGAGGCAGGGTACAAATTAGCATATTCATTACCTTAGCTACAATAATTCGCATATATTGGATGTACTTCACAATGAACGATTATTATTTTCTATCCATATATTTCATTCACTAAATCGATTTAGTTCAAGTCAACATCGCTATTAGGTATACGATTAAGTTTTGCTTAGGATTTTCAATAACAATACATATTAGTAAAAGATAGTTCTTATGATTTTACGAACAGCTACGGATATACATAAGCCCAATATGATTTTGGTGAATATGTGTGTATTTCGAAGAACAATGTAGAATTTATCTCTTACTTAATATAAGACCTTTTTAGTACCCGAATAAAATATTGACTAATTCGTAAAAAATAAAATTATTCTAATTTCAAATCTTGAATATGTGGTATGATGCAGGGTGTGAAAAAAACCTAGAGGTACTAGTTCCAATCGCTGATCATCCAAGATAAAGTGAATACCTGTAATGCCGTTTTCCACCAAACTACAGAGTACAAGCAATGAAAACAGCTAGTTAACAAAACCATTCAAAGGAATCACGACCCTTTGCAGTGCACAAAGATTTCAATTTACCTATACTAAAAATTGTAAAACAGCTTTCATTATAGTAGGTTAAAATTTAACAGTTAAATAAGACACACCCAAGTGTCAACATGAAGCTCGATGTTTACAATTCAAAAGTCTCATAGCATACAAACGTCAACTCACGGGCCTACAATCCATTAGCACCTTCGCAGTAACCAGTTTCTTTCTCCATTCTCCACTAAAAGAAAACTTTGAATATACATCGTGTCGTACCTATTTCTCCGCACATAATACAATAAATTACTCTTTAAGGTCATTCAAACAAAGAAATGATTTCACAACAGTTAATACCGTGACCATCCCAGAACACACCATTAGCCTATTCACCTACATGAAACGAGTTTGGTTTCAATAAAAACAATTCGAAATTTAAAAACGTTCCAGATTTAAATTTTATTTTGACTTTTTTAAATTCGAAAATTATCGAATGATACAAAAATTTATGGCTTAATTTGTTTTTTTTTTGTGGTAACTGAAGAAGATAATAAAAATTTTGCTGTGATTTATGTGAAACTAGTTATAACACATCTATAATTTTTTGATATATTTAAATTACTAATTATTACCTTTTTTCTTTTCATTGTATAAAATAAAGTCGCTTCCGGATTTTAATGCAGCTTTGAGCAATAGATAGAGTGATTCAAGAGTAATATTTATATTTAATATATTATTTGTAATATATATTTATAGTACATACTTATTATAGTAGAGGAAAGCCGAGAATTTCAAAGACTTCCGTGCCAAGCCGGGCCGAGTCGTTTGCAATAAAACTAGCATTAATGGTTAATTTAACGCTGTCAGTATAATCTAGAATAGTTTATTTGTGGTTCCGCATAGACAATGATTAAGTAAGAAGGAATCTGAATCGTCAAATAAGACTACGTACAGCAGCAAGATTGGCACTATTATTGAAGCATCGAACGTGTTCCGAAGTGGTGTAGTAAGTTTTTTGTGAACGACGGTCGTTCACCCCATGTGCTGCAGTATTTATGTAAAGGCATGTCAAATCTATTCTTTACAGGCATTTTCCAAGGTAACCAACACAAAAAATAGTTTCGAAATTGAGTTTTTATTTAGTAACGTGATTTTTGTATTTTGTTTTCTTTTAAGGCTAACTTGAATCAAATTACTTTTAAAGGTAAAATAAAACCTTCTGCAGTTAATAAATTTTTCGTAAACTACTAACTTAGTTGTAAAACTAGTTTTTATTATTAACTTTATTACTTATAGGAACATATATATAGCAAGTAAAAGTAGCGTAGATATTTCTAACAGTTAACAAAATAAATTCATCTTTTAACACTAAAATTGGTCACGTGTGGTATTACTTCCGTCACAATTTCTCTAAGAAATGGACAACCAAATGAACATAAGGGATTGGAAATACTCTTTCGTCTTAAACTAATAAATGTATACTAATATTATTAAAGTGAAGAGTTTATTTGCTTATTTGTTTGAACGCGCTAATCTCAGGAACCGATGGTCCGATTTGAGAAATTCTTTCAGTGTTGGATAGTCCATTTATCGAGGAAGGCTATAGATATATATCATTACGCTAATACTAATAGGAGAATATACCAATGAATAATGTTTCAAAAACGGGGGAAAATTTTCTCGCTACGGGCAATAGAAGGCGCAAACGGGGTTGCGTGGCATAATACAAAACAATTCACCAGTTCTCGGTTCGCATTACATTTAGAATAACGCATTGCTACACACTTGGTAATTAATCACTCAATTGTCGAACTGTATTTTAAAAGTTTTATGTTACAATGAGCCTCTAACAAGGCTCTCAAAACTTCAGTTATAACGGCAAACGGTAATGGACGCTTACCAAATCGTAGGTAAAGAGGGCTTCATAAAGATTAGTCATGACATAGTACGAGTGCCATCAATTCGAGTTTCTTTATTGTCGACTGACACCTGTAGTGCTTTCTCTAGAACTTGATCGTCACGATGAGGAACACGATTATAATAACCGATCAAGTACCTACAGATTCGTTATCGCCAATGTTTGGTAATGGTACATGGTTGAATGTCGGTCAATGTGAGCCATAATATGTAGGGTTGTCAATGAAATTAGAAACAAGTAATTATGAAAGTTGTTTTTTATACGGTGAGACGCCATTAAAAGTGATGAGAGTATTCAGAGAATCAGACACAGGAAACAAAAATTAATGCATTCCAATTTAGGGTCAAACAAATTATAGAATTTTCACTTTCTTTGTCATTTAAAATTTCTGTTTTTTAGTTAATGTATATTTAGACCAGTTTGAGAGAATTGATTATTTGCGAACAGAATAGAATAGATACTCATACGTGAAACAAAAATTTCGTACCTCTTTTTACGTAAATTATACAAACGTAAAGTTTAAAACTTGGCATCGCAAACCAAAAAAAAAATGGATTATGGTCGGATCATGATCACTGAGCGAACAGCAATTACAACAGTAATTATTTTATGTGAACCTTTTCTTATTACCATAGGCAAACGGCCTTTAGGATTATTTAGACTGACTGGAGGCTATCACGTAACTTTTCATCAGAAGTCAGAAGAAATATAATTCATCCTGCGTGTAATATATTTTTGTTTCATAAGTAAATTACAAAAAAAAAATAACAATAACGATCTGACATCATCAAAATCCTGTTAAATTTCAAACAAAGAACTCAAAGATCATAGACTCAGACGCTATAAAATAATATTAATGTAAAACCACCACATTTATTCTGAAGTAACTGACCCTCGCCACCGTTTACGTCTACTAATGCCTGTGGCGTAAAATTTTGCCCCCGTTTTTTAAACATTCTTCACTGGGGCTCCATTCCTATAGGTGATATATAGCCTATAGCCTTCCACGATAAATGGACTATCCAACAATGAAATAATTTTTCAAATCGGAATTGCGGTTTCTGAGATTAGCGCGTTCAAACAAACAAACAAACTCCTCAGCTTTATAATATTAGTATGGATAGAAAGCACCTATAATCATATGCGTAATTGGTATATCCGGACAAGTTTGCTCAGTAGATTATCTGCAGGCAGGTGCAAGGATATTCCTGTCCTGCTACATATGTACACACACATATATTTCCTATTAATAAAGCTCAATTGAATCACAATTCACAACGTCCTGTGTTGATCAATGAGAAGCAATCACACTTATTTCTTAGTATAAGACAACATTTTAATATTCAAATAAAATGCTTTCGTAGAAGTGTAGGTTCGCTGCATGGGGCAGGATATGCGTCCGTCTCATTGGTACTCACGTCACTAAACTTATGAACAATTGTAAGGAATTCGTTTGAAGGTTAAGAAATTTTACTGAATCACACGATTTTTTATACGAGTTCCACTTCAAGGTGTCTTTCAATGTGATTCTATACACATTGATTTCTTACTGTTAAAAAGCATTTTAGTAAGTGGACGTCGTACGAGTATTTTATGAACGCTATCAATTTCAGGGTTGTCACTTACAAGTTACGAAACATGTTAAATTTTATATTTATATATGTCTTCTGGAATCTGCGTTATATAATTTGAACTATACGAAATTGATCCTAGTAAAACAGCAAAGGAAATTATGCTTAAAGTTGGACGCGTGGTTATCCTATTAACAGTGGACTTTGCTGATTCCTAAGACAGTCTTAAAGCAGAATTGGTTACTGTAACGTGAGATCTAAACCACTAGAAATAAATAATATTTGTAGTCAGTCTTTCCGCTTTTTATATCCACAGTATTGCGCATACAAGCGTGGTTCCAGCCTACTGAGAATCAGTTCATGAGAAATAATACTAAAACTTATTTCGGACTTCAAAACAATTACCTATTAGGCTTTATAATGTATTGTATAACATATAAAACTAATATTTCCTTTATGTAACTAATATATTAAACGAATTTTCGCAACAATGTTTTCGGATTTGATATTGTGTGTATTTTTGAAATACTACAAATTCACACGGTCAAGTGCTGATGTCGAAGAGTCCCTTTCCTTTTCAATAGGCACACTTAATTTGGTGTTTTTTTAAAAAAAAAAGGTTTAATTATACCAGTTGAAAGAGTAGAAAGAGACAAAACAAAAAATAGATGAATTGCGTAAAAGAGAATATGACTGGGAAATGAATATTTAGTTCACTGACGAACGATTGATGATATTGGAAGAACAAAACGGCGAGAAGACGTTGACTACCTATTTTATAGAATCCACTACGTAACGTTGACCGAATTTAAACTCTACACTACCTTAATGTGTATCCTAATAATACATTTCGTTACATTATAATTCTTGCAAGCATTACAAGTCAAGAAGACTGAAATGACAGAGGCGACACCTCAAAGCCACCGAAACCCGTTCTGTTACCTGCACATACGCAGAAGTGATACATAAAACACCTAACAGGTTTTAAACACGCTACACATTGTATTCAAATGAACTCGATAATTTAGAGCGTGTCTGTTACTTCATAAATTAATTTCGTAATACTCAAGGTTCGTTGGGCCAAACTACTGCAGTAATGTTTTTAAAGGCCCATTAGGCAAATTTTGGTCATGTTTTATCAATTGACATTTTGATATCTATAAACACTTGTTATGGATCTACGATTGCAATACTCTATGGGCAGGTGATTAATCAAATTAATCCATACAGTCGTCACGAGTAAATCAATTTTTTTATACTTTTGTCTTATAATAACTTTTCGAGCCCACTCGACTCACACGTGATTAATTTTTTTTTTACATAAAAAATAGTTTCATCGAGTTCCAAATCTCAGTGTACCATATTTCAGTCTTGTTTATGTCAGTATTTCATAAAGTTTCAGCGACCAAGAAATAATTTTCACCCTAATGCAAGAGTTTCTTTTGAAAACACAATATTAATTGCTGCCATTCAAAGTGTTTGTTGCTGATTATTTTTACGCAGTTTTCTCTAGATTGACTAGTCCAATTTGGAAATACTTTTGTATTTCATAGCCCAATAGGCTATGCCCAATAGACCTTTCATAGTTCGATAGGCTGATTATTCTCACGCAATGATTATTAGGAGATATAAAACTTGCCAATTATAATTTTATTTTTAGATTCGTAACTTGCATCTTAGGCAGCATCCATCTTAGGATAATAATAATAATAAATATTCCGGACATCTATAACACACAACACCATCTAGTCCCAAGCTAAGCAGAGCTTGTGTTATGGATACTAGACAACTGATATAAATACTTATATACTTTTTTTTTTGTAAATACATACATATTATACATAGAAAACACCCAAACTCCGAAACAAATATTTGCAGATCATACAAACATTTGGTCCGACCCGGGAATCGAACCCGAGACCTCAAGCTTAGCAGTCGCATACGCTACCACTACGCCACCGAGGCAGTCGAGGATATTGCTACTCAGGGAATTAATAGGAAAAGTGACAATAAATTCAAAGGAATGATGATAAGGAATTTAAAATACACCAGCATGCGAGCGAAAGTATGAATCAAATCTAGTTTAAGATATGTAATGAAGAAGGTACGGTAGGTGTATTTCGAAACATGCTCTAAAATTAATATTTATAAAATGCTAATTACTCATTATCTAACATTCAATTCACACAGCATACCAGTTTAGTAAACAACTTCATATTAATTAAATAACTGAGCTGGGGTATTACAATTATATTATGTAAATTTATTAACAATGGCAACCCTGGTAGCCTTATGGGAAACTACCATGAACGTGATCTCATGGTAGACTATCGCAACACTAATTATAAATGCCAAAGGCCAATTAAATTGCGAAACAAATAATGATTGATTTAGAATCGTTTGTAATCTAATCGCGTATTGTCCAGTTCCATATTGGTGATGTATGCAGGTGTTACCTGCTGCGGTAATAGAATAGGTATAGAAGCATTTCATCATTTGATAGTGTCATCTTTGATTTTATTGAAATACAACCTTGAAACTCATTACATACGTTTCGTAATCAACACGATTTGGAGTAATCTCTTACGACTATTTGGTTTCCAAGTTTGTATGATCGATATCTTTGTTGCGTGTTAAAAATAACTAGGGTTTTATTCTCTCAAGTTTTTTCAGTTTTCCCTAGTAAACCTTAAATGTCTGATTCTCGGCAATAGACTGGCCTATTATAGGAAAATGGGAGTTAAGTTATGAATCGCACGTTAAATTCGCTTTTTCGCTACCCCTTTGATTATACAGTTCTGTATATCATTTCTCACGTGAACACCGATAATTACAGAAAGCAATATACTTACTACCTTAGTCACAAACATTGAATTTAAGGCAGTAAGTTTAAATTTGAATATAACACAAAACCATTACTTCAAATTAAATACCTTTCACGAATAATAGGGTTAAACATTTATCAACGAAACGATGTATACTGAACGCAATAAACACTATCCCTGCTCATTTTACTACTTCGTTGGCGCAGTGATAGTGAATGCGACTGCTGTGCTTGAGGTCTTGGGTTCAAATCCTGGGTCGGACCAAGTGTTTGTGTGATCTACAAATATTTATTTCGGAGTTTGGGTGTTTTGTACGTATCACATGTTTGTATTTACAAAAAAAAAGTATATATGTATTCATATCAGTTGTATAGTCCCCATAACACAAGCTCTGCTTAGCTTGGGACTGGATTATATATACTATTTAATTACTTATTCAATACCTTGTACATTAATGTAATAAGATTTAAATCTTCGAAGCACTTTCAATATTATCCTTTGTTACTGCATTAAAATAAATAGAACCACTAAAGAATACATCAATTAAGTAGATACCTAAAGGCATAAACATGTAAAGTAGTAATTTCATCATCAAAGAACACAATGTTCATGATTTATTTAAATCAACATGACCTTATGTAATACCATTTCTAAGTGGTTAAACTACGAAACAGAACCAATAATACTTATCTACGAACAAGTTTTCGAAAACAATTCTAATAATGAGAGACAATATCATTACTTTAAAACATTACGTATCATTACGTTCTCTAAAACAGTTTTAGAACAAATCATACGGTCCGTCGTCTTATTTTAGATAATAATGACAGGTAAGAATAAAAAAAAGTATAAATAAATAAAGTCTTAATATGGAAATATTTAACTTTCTCTAAAATGTAACGCTTCGTTACCTGAACCCGACTGGAACACTGTTACATCATCAGAGTATATCATGCGTTCTAAAACATTAAGTTTAGCTGTAATAAAATATTACGTCTAAAACACACACTATTTCATTTTTATGTATCTAATTTGAAACTAGTAATAGAAATCGGAAGGTAAATCTGTCTGTTTGTCTTACTAGCTTTATGAACCTCGGTGAAATAAATTTGAAGGTAAAATGTGAAAAATAGAATGTAGAAAAAAGGATTGGATGGAATGGGTCTTATGGGCCTCCGGTATCCTCACTCACTCTGTGAAACACAGCGCAGGCGCTGTTTTACACCGGTTTTCTGTGAGGCCGTGGTATCACTGCGTTCGAGCCGGCCCATGAATACCAAAGCGTAGCTCTCCCACGGTCCCTCTTGGTTCCATACTACGCTTTGGAGGACATAACAGCAATAGTCACTATTAATCATACAATACACAATTTTTCTCTCCATCAATCAATACTTCAACACTTCAAAACTAATTTGCCATACTGTTCTCGGCGTTATGATTCACGCATATTAAAAAAAAGTGAAAGCGTCTATGCGCAGTGGAATAACAATTGTAAACGGATTAGGGAGCGTAGATTGGAATGCAACACGATTGGATCAAGGTTTTCTTAGCAAAGTGAGTTTTCTGACTTAGACACATTATTCAATGACTATTGGTACAGATAATATACTCGCACTCAGTTAATATCTATATGAATGCAGATATCATAAAACCGCGATATAAGATTTATGTAGGATATTTTACTATGTAGGTTATTGTAGATATTGTTCCGTTATCATCGTCATCATCACCTCAGTGAAAGACGTCCGCTACTGGACATATGCCTCCTCAAGGCTGTCGCCAATATTACAGCGAAGCTTTAAAATATATATATTCAAAAAAAAATAACAAAATTTGAAATAAAAATTTCGGGCGAAATATTAGCACACCTTAGCCGTCGATGGTAAATCACAAGAAAAACCTCTAGTGAGGTAATATGGCTGTAGTCTAGCATAGCAGAGCAGCTCTGAAAACATTTACAAAGATATTAATCATTGTTATATATGTATATCATTCATTTGAAGTGTAAACATATCGCATTTTTGCCGGGATTTCGAGGGCTAAATAGCGCCCATTGTTGTTGACCGTATTGTGTTGTTTTTTTTACGAAAAGGGGTACTATTTTCAGTGTATATTGTTCAGTATTGCATATAGTTTTAAATTAAAATAAATATTACTGGTAATAAAAGTTTCATTTATAAATTATTACACCTTTTAGTACCGTACATTGTGAAAAAATCACTTTTCCTCATTTTACCTTTGATTTACTGATTGAATTCTATGTAAAATCATAATCATTATACATGATCAGATAGCTTTTTAAATGACTTTAGAAGTAATACCGGGCGTACTTCCAAAATCACGTCACAAATGGCGCATATTTGAAAAAATGGCGTCACGGCTAAACGGTTAAGGGTTGTACTTCGTGTACACGAATTGACAGGCCTCTTTACAATAAATTAGGGTTACCAATTTATAATTTGTTGCACTTAACTGCTATCTACGACAGGAACACTGACGTCTGTTAAAGATTCCTAAAAACACGATTTTTATTTTACAAACCACGATTCGTAATTGAGACTATTATTTAAAGAATATATTTTTCGTACGTGTTCAATGCCGCTAAATAGTTAATGAATAACAGATATCCTAAAATTTACATTGCAACCTGTTTTACTTGAAACTATGTATGTAATAATAAGTACTGGTTTGTAGACATAAAACTATTTTATAAGGCCTACTTTCCTAGTGTTACATTCTTACTAGTTTTTCTAATTAGTACATAAAGCAACATAGGCCGATGGACTGTAGGAGAGTAGATATCTAGCGTGTTTTTTCAATACAAAATTAGTTTGTTATATAAAATTAATTTATAAATAAATAAATTAATATTTCGGACATCTTACAGACAACGCCATCTAGTCCCAAGCTAAGCAGAGCTTGTGTTATGGGTACTAGACAACTAATATGAATACATATATACTTTTTTCTTTTTATAAATACATACATATTATACATAGAAAACACCCAAACTCCGAAACAAATATTTGTAGATCATACAAACATTCGGAATCGAACCTGAGACCTCAAGAACAGCAGCCGCATACGCTACCGCTGCGCCACAGAGGCAGTCATGTCATGCTTCTAAACGTTCCCTAGTAAATTTTATCTCTAGAGATAACTTAACCGTTTAACCAATGATATTTTAGGCATTTCCGTTCCTATCAATCGATAAAAGCCGCTATATCGATATGAATTTTGATTGAATTAGGAATGCAAATTGGTGTTGATTTGAGTTGTGATGTGCGAAAGTTTGTGGTTTCTGACCAATATCGAAATTCAACTTTACTAATATCGACCCTAAATGTAAGTGTAAACGATAATCGATTTATGTGTATGTAAAAGTTAGAGGGCTCGATATTAACGGCAATAACCAGTTCGAGCGAACCTGTGCTGATTTTTCAAGCCAATACGTTTTCTTAACTCCTTACTCATCTCTTGTTTTCATTATATTTAACATTTCTCATTATCAAAGTGTTCATTCTTGAGGTGTTTATAAATAATACTTTTAGTCTTAAGCGATTTTTCACCTACTTATTTTCAAAAAACAAATGTGTCCCAATGTAGAAATGTTGTGAGAATATCAAAATAAATATATATATTACAATTGAATGTTAACATATCTCAGTTAAGTCTCATTTCTATTTCGTCATTGTTTAGTGGTCTGCCTCAAGAACATTCAGCAAATCGTAGAAGATTTAGTTATTGTCATGAAATGTGCCTTGGTTCACTGACAAAATGCTTGCAAATCTCAGATGAAGAAATTGAATTACCTCTATCCGCTGACGGCATATTTTATTCTTAAATCTTACTGAAGATTTGAAGTAAATAATTTAGAAAAATCTCAATGACCCCCTTGAATGACTTGTGATTAATACAAGAACCTTATAGAATGGAGGTCAAAACAAAATCTTAGATCTTTCTAAATAAGTTTAAATGCCCCCTCTTAAAGTGTCATATTTTGTTACTAAATATCAAGAAAGGATCCCTTAACATTGTTCGGTTAGATATATATTTCTAGAAAATTACAACACTATATAAACAAACTTTTGAATAAAAGAAGGGTAAAATAAATAACGTAACCATAACGTGCCCTAACCTCGCAACTAAACAATTATTCAAACTGATTGTTATCAACGATTATTCAAACTAAACGGTTCACTGAACTCCATAATCTTCACCAATAATAAATAGCCTTCGAGTGAATCACAAAGTTTATTATTCGATTTCACGCTTTTGTTGATATTAATTTGATTCGATTATTTCAATACAGTTAGTTGACGGTCTTGTTGCTCTAGTAGTGTCCTTTCCCACCCAGGAGATATAATTATGAGGTGAGCAGCGTATTTTTTTCTGCATGGTGTAATTTATCTATAAAATTTATCTGGAAATGTCATTGTTCACATCATCAGAATTTGATTGTCGCTTGGTTCTATCCTCGGCCAATCAGATCCTGCCTGCTGTCTTCTGCATTGTGATTAATACGACCATGAATGAGATGTGCGAGGTTATTAATTGTTTGTCCTAAATAAGAGTTATAATAACTCCGAGCATAATTCTTAACACCTAACATAATTCTTAACCTTCATGAGTAGCACGGAGTTTGTGATAATTAATTACTTCTGTAGCTAATGCAACTAAGTGTCAGTAATTAAAATATTAATAAACTAATTCTCCTCGACACGATATGTATTTGAGGAGGCTCTATGACCGTGAGATAACACGTTTTTATAACACATTTAAAACTTTTGAAGTAAATAAAAATAATAATATTTAAATGGAAATTAAAGGTTTGTTTTGCGGTAAAATTTTAAAAGTTCTAAACTAGCTGCGCTTGGTAACGAGCAATTGTGAAATACTAGTTCTAGTATAATATTAACATCCTGTAAGTACTACTAGTATGACATAGGACTTATAGGATCCATAGCAAGAAGAGTTTGGTCTACTATGCCATAGCATACCTCAACAAACAAACGAGCAGACTTGTCAGACTTTTATGCCGTGGGAGAGCTATGCTTCGGCATGAATGGGTCGGCTCGACCGGAGTGATACCACGGCCTCACAGAAAACCGGTGTGAAATAGCGTTTGCGCTGTGTTTCACCGAGTGAGTGAGGATACCGGAGGACCATACCCCCACCCCTTCCCCTATCCCCTTTCCCATCCCCAAAGGTCGGCAACGCACTTGTGACGCCTTTGGTGTTGCGGGTGTCCATGGGCGGCGGTAATCGCTTACCATCAGGTGATACGTCTGCTCGTTTGCCCACTATTCAATAAAAAAAAAACAAAACTGATGGTATATGGACACTCGCAACACTAGAGGCGTCACAAGTGCGTTGCCGGCCTTTGGGGGATAGAGAGAGGGAGGGGGTGAGAGGTTGGGGTATGGGTCTCCGGTATCCTCACTCACTCGGTGAAACACAGCGCAGGTGTTGTTTCACATCGGTTTTCTGTGAGGCCGTGGTATAATTCCGGTCGAGCCGGCCCATGCATGTCGAAGCGTGGCTCTCCCATGGTACTACGGTATACTAGCCAGACAGTCTCCTATAAGGTCTGTACTCCTTCTCTTTCCAGTGATATGTACTGTAGAGTTTACTCTCTTAGCTAGTTCTTACCACACTCATGGGCTAAAGTGAGTTGGTGACACTTCGTATTCCTATTCATACACCATATGGAAAGTTGTGGTACATACTTCCTTCAATCATTAGACATCTCAAAACAGAATCTTCTGTTCTAACCACAACTCAACATAGCCCTCTTCTTCTAGTCCTAGCCTTTTCCCAAGATTATTAGGGGTCGGCTAATAGTTCCACCCGTTTTACCTGAATATCAGTTTTTCCACGAAGCGACCGGCATCAGACCTCCGCAACCCTGAGGTGAACTGTATTCGAAGGTTGAAACTAGTAACTAACTCAACATATCCCTACGTAACTAAAAGTATTTTATTGTCTGCACGGTTGGCCGAGTGGTGTCAACGGTCGCCATGCCGCTTGCTACTGCGCCAAGTGTCGTGGGTTCAAATCCCACGCGGTACCTACAACACTTTGTGTGATCCACGAATTGTTGTCCCGAGTCTGGATGTTCTTTGTGTCCGTTTCATGTATGTTTGTAAAGTCCCCCACGACACAGGATGTTATTCCTAATGTGGGAGTTGTCTTTTTAAAAAAAAAAAAAAAAAAGTTGAACACAAAGAACACCAGTTTACCATCTAAATGAAAGGCAAAGTATCACTTTAAACTCTAGGCTTCTGAACTAATCGAGGATGTGTGAAACTTAAAAGTAATTTAAGAGATTAAATTAACCATATATACATTTTTACACACTTTCTAATTTTACGACCTAAAGACCTAGATATTTTATTTGCGGTTGGTAAAAAACGTGATGGTAATTATTCAACACCTTAATTCAGAGGATACCCACTCGTATGTTTTATCATTTGAATTTTGGAAGTTGAAGAAAGGTGATGTTTAAAATTAACATTAAAGACTACAAAAGTGGTTTGTTTTCTGTTAACACATCTTATTAAAAATTTATAATTTACCTCAATGTATATTTAGTTATATATAAGTAGGTTTACCAGTAGTTCGTACACAATGTACAGACAGCCTACTTACGGATAGTCGAGAGAGAAGTAGGTATCTCAAGTTACTATTAGTTTTGTATGACTATGTAAAAAACAGGTTTAACGATCAGCTGTTGAAACTTGAAACTAATACTTTCATTGTTTTTAATAAATTATCAAGACGATATGTATCAATTTGTCTGTTATTGACTATATTGATACATTGTCTTGATAATTTATTAATTAAATAAATTAATTAAACAAGCCTTTATTGCTGTATGTTTGTTCTACATCTAATACATCTTTAAGCAAACAATTCTTGTAGATATATAATCCGAATATTGGAAACGGCTCCAACAAAATTTTCATTTCTTGACAATAAATCAATCTAATTAGAATTCATTTTTAGAAAATTTACAAAAAGATATACCGGTCATCTAGGTACTTCTCAATAAAAAGGTTATAACTTAAATTAAGCTAACGTAATTGTCGTTTTCGTAAAGTTAATTATTATAGTCGGTTATGGATTTCAATTTCTGGTTAACAGCTTGTCTAGCGACATATGTCTTCTCTAAAGATTGCCACATTAACGTATTCTTGGCTAGGCTACTTGTTTAATGTCGTTTTTTTGTAAAGTTATCTGTCGTGCGCCTGACCTCTCCTCAATCGTGTCGGTTAACCGTCCCAACGGATTATGAGAGAGAGGGAACAGGGAGTGCACACACACTTGTGCACTATAATATCTCCTGCGTAGTTGGCTGGTCTCCGTAGAGCCTGCCGTTATCGGCTAGGAGGACGTTATTATTATTATAATGTCGTCTTGCCAACGCTTATTCCTTAATTATAGACTACTGTTCTAATAAATACGATAGTTGAAAAATGAAGTTCATTCATTCATACACAAATACTATTTGATGGTCATGGCCAACTTGAATTCGTAAGAAAGTGGCGTACGTTCTCGCTCTGGCCATACAACTTTCTTAGACAATCATCTTGAGAAGGTACCATTACAACAACGTGTTTGCTTACTACTTAAGCATACTGAACATGTACTTGGACCGTATTTTAACACCTGTTTCTCAGAATCCTATTTTGTACATCCGCTTATTTATAAGGACAATTAATTGAAAGCGTAAATTTATTTATTTAGATTAACTTACAAATGTACACATGTTTTACAATTGTACATGAACGACTGGAGAAGTACTACTTTCTTAAAATAGACCAATGTTCAGTAATGTTTGTCCTTTGTTTTCTTTTCAGCTGTAGGTGTTTAAGGATGTCCCGACTGCGTTATCTTATTTCACATATCAACGTTTTCCTAAGGGATGTACTTTCGAAAAAACCTTTCTTAATACAAGGTACTATAATGAATAATTCAGTCAATATTTTAATACAACTTTACATAACTTATCTTATTCTTTTAGGGGGTTAACTTTTCAAAAATCAATTTTAAGTGGGTGCTAACAATATATATAGGATAAGCTGTCAAAGTTTCAAGTTATTAGATGAAGCGGTTCAGATTTAGCATTGATGATTCATGGCTAGTTATCGCATATGTATTTAAGAGGAGTTTACGAATAATCATAATGACAAAATTATTTAAATATTGAAACATACATACTTATATACAGTTTGACAATTTTGCACACGACACGGTTACAGGTATCATTATGACCTATGGCTGTATCACGTGTACAATAATCACTCATTTACTTCATGCTTGAAGGAAAAAGAAATCCTAATGATCCTAAAAACGATAACAGGTGTTAGAAAAATAAAATATAAAACTTTTAACATGCCGAAATCTTGAAAATTTTGTCCTAATCTATAGGTACTAATAATAAAGCTGAAGAGATTGTTTGTTTGTTTTTTTGACCGCGCTAATCTCAGGAATCGCTGGTCCGATTTGAAAAAATTCAATGTTGGATAGTCCATTTACCGAGGAAGGCTATAGGCTATATATCATCACGCTAATACTAAGAGGAGCGAAGCACTAATGAAGAATGTTTCAAAAACGGGGGAAAATTTTAACGCTATGGGCAATTGAAGACGCAAACGAGGTTGCGTGGGTCAGCTAGTAATATTATAAATGCGAAAATTTGTATGTATGTAAGGATGTTTGTTACTATGTGTAGCAAAAACTATTAAACGAAATTTGATGAAACTTTACGGTAATGTAACTTATATATCAGAATAAAACATAGTGTACTATTTACTGCGATAATCAACATACATGCGGGCGGAGCCGTACCCAAAAGCTAATAAATATCTTTAAACTTAAATATTAACTTGGCGCATTTCACATACGGCCATCTGATTCCAAGGCTAAGCAAATCCTGTATTATGTTAAACAGATTGCTAATAAACATACTTAATATATGTACTTCTAAATAGTCACAGATTATAAATAAATTACACCCAGACACAGAACAAATAATCATACTCATGACACAAACAATTATAATTATTTGTCCTGGGCGGGAATTAAATCCACGGTCTTCCCGGCGATTCGATAGAAAGTCGGAGCTTTGTGAAATCATTAACCACTATAGCAACAGGATAACTTTCAATACTTGCCAAAATAACATTATTTACTAGCTGAGCCCCGCGGTGTCATCCGCGGTACCACAACAAGCGTGGCAAAGTTAATCTAAAAGTTACTACTCACATTATTAGCTGTCTGCCAGTGATAGTCTTGCAAAATCGGTTTAGCCGTTCCAAAAATTAACCAGAACAAACAGACAGACAGCCAAAAAAAATTGTAAAATATGATATTTGATATATTTACCGTGTATACATACATATTCGTAAAACGTATGTACTACAAACACTTCTTTTTTATTCATTTGTATAGATTAATAATCCCATCTTTAAAAGTTGAAAGTCCATCTATCTTTCACTTAATTCTAATTAAGTGCCTTTGTTAATCATAACGAGATAACTACAAGTAAAAGAAACGAAAACATTTACGTAACATATTCTTTACTGAAGGTAAACAGCGTTTGATTACTGAATACATGATAAATGATTACGTCTTCACCACACAAGATATGACTGTCATCATGTTTTATGTAATTGCAAGACTCGAGTACTTTACAATAGCACATTGCTATTTACTTTAAGACTAGCTGATATAGTTATCAGCCGAGATAGTCATAGTTGACTATCTCTTCTTTTGCTCCTGCTGTAGTGTTTCGTTGGTGAGTGCGAGACTGGAGGCCCAATAATATTGAAGCATCGCTAGGTCGTTCATGGGGGCGACCTGAAATAACTTGGTCCGGGTCCTCCCCAGAGCAGGGCGCCTGAGATTAGCCGCCGGGATGGTTTTAGTGGACTCACGACATACCTGACTCCTCAGTCCCCAGAAGAGCCGGAGATCCGAAGGAATTTTCCAATTCGTCAAAAAAAAAATGAAAAAAATGGTCGCCAAGGTGTGGGTTACCACGCTGCATTGTTTGCATTCGGAATGAGTATGGTGACATCCACTCTTGGATTCTGCTTATGCTTTTTATCAGGCAGAGTAGACACTTTGGCATACAAAAAAATATAAAGTTTATTTGTACCTAAAAGATTTTAACAATTTTCACACTCTATTTTATTTTATACGTCTCTAAACTTGAGCTTTTAGAAAAAAAATATCTTAAGTATCGTCTTTGTTGAAAAGAAAATCTGAATCTCATATTTCCAGGATGGACAAACATAAACATAACATACATCTTACACAAAAATAATATTCGCAATTATTGAAGATTATCCGGAACAAAAATTGTTTAATGTTTTATTATATTATTGTTGAACCAAGTCACTTCCAGTCTATGAATTATATGATTCGGAACTCAATGTGTAACGAATTACATATGAGAATTGCGAAATTCTTTCTGCATACATGCACTTTTTGCAACTAAATGTTTATATAAAAATACTGAGATCTACTGAGAAAGAGGCGCCGTTCTTTAATTTTAGTTTTTTATTATTTGTTTTTGGTTAATGAATAATACTGGTAGTACTAAAATATTATTGGAGCTCAAAACCCCTCTTTCTGTAATTGGGGAGAGGGATTTAAAAAGTTGGAATGCATTTGTCACTCTTGAATTAAGTATGCACTTCCCATTTCCACCTTCTGCGCATTTACCCCATAGACCATAAAAACAAAATTATCTAGTTATGTATCATTAACTATTAATACCTACAGTTTACATTATATGAGATTTCCGATATTACAGCTTGGTTTAAAGCACTACATCCATAGACAACAAGAACTTCTGGGGGCCTAGTCAAGACAAAGGTGTTTCGCGTCCAATCTCTTTCTGCAATTGCTAACGCCTCTATCGTTGCCTATTATTTTGTTTTGAGCTCCGGGACTTAACGTTGAGATGACGTCATTTCTATATATTTGTTTCTTTTCTAATACTCATCGGAGCTGGTACTTGGATTGATTTCAATTTAAACCTTTGAGTTGAATCGAAATCAATCTAAGCTCCGGTAATTCGATTTCATTTCAGTGCATTTAGTATTAGTATCAACCTTTTATCACTGAATTGATTACTTGAGTTTTGTTTTATATTTTGATGTTTGTATTTTTGACGTGTTCAAGTGCCTTTTGGGGCCTATGGAAATAAATGATTTGAGTTTGAGTTTGAATAAATTTGTATTTGCAGAATGTGAAAGTAGTTAGGGCTTCTTTAGAGCTCGGGTCATCTATAACTTCGTGAGATAATACCAGTCAAACCCAACTTATTTAAATAAAGTATATGGATGAACGTGGTTTGCTCGGTAATGTTTTTATTTTTTATGTATGGCCCTGCGAAATGACTCTACTCTGCCTGATGGAAAGCATAAGCAGAATCCATGAGTGGTGGTCACAATGGTGGGACAATGCAACAACGGTGCATGGTGCCACACACCATGGCTTCTGCATCATTGGGTGTTTATTGGTATTTAAAAAAAATGAATTGTAGCTAGATCGATGTATCGCCCAAGAAACCCCTAGTATACTAAATTTCTTGAAAAGCAATGCAGCCGTTTCCGAGATTCAGTTTATGTACATAAGAATTGCTAGTTTAAAGGTATATATAGTTAGAGTTTAACAGACCAGTACACGTAAATTATTAACGAATAAGCGTTTTCCTTCCTATTACGTCTGTATGTTTAGTTAAAAAACATTATACATTATTTATTTTAATGTATAAGCATAATATATTCAATATACATTATACTACGTGAATATTTACAAACAAGGAACTTGAATTAATCCGGTATTTACTAACTTTAGAAAATTGTTTGACCTTTATTATTATCCTAAATAAATAATTTTCAATGATGTTTATGTACGATTGTTTGTATAAATTTCACCCGATATGAAAAATTCTTTCAGTGTTGGATAGTCCATTTAACGAGAAAGGCTATGAGCTATATATCATCACGCTAATAGAAGCGGAACACCAATGAAAATGAATGTTTCAAAATCGGGAGAAAATTTTCATGCTACGGGCAATAGAAGACGCAAACGAGGTTGCGTGGGTCAGCTAGTAGATATATAAAATTAAATTACTAATACTAAGTTAAGCTAAACACCAGTTATATACATCCGTCATTTATACCAATGTGTAATTTATGTTCCTATTCCATTAAATTTCGCGCTCTCCTTAGAGAGTTTTGAATAAAGCTGGTTCACCTATTCTAATAGCATGACCATTTAAACAAAAACAGTACAGTCTGCGATTAAAATCAATGAGAATTGAAACGCATCTTGCGTCTTGCAATAGGCCGATTGAAAACCAAATATGGCGTTAAGTCGGCAAAACTACCTTTAAATTTTATAAGCAACGTTTCCAATTTAAATACAATGTGGAGCGATTTTATTTGTTTATACATATATAGTACCAAAATTTCTATATCTAGTAAATGAGATTTAAAATTTTTTGCCCGTTTTCAGACGGGAGAATAGAAAATGGCGGAGTAAGGAAATATCTCGTAATACATTCGCAAAAATCTTATTACGAATGCTATGGTTCAAATATTACCTGCACGTTTGGCCTAGTACTTAAGCGGTCCACGCCGTTCCCTACTTCGCCAAGTGTTGTGGGTTCAAATCCCACATAGCATAACACTTTGTGTGATCCACAAACTGTTGGTCTAAGTCAGGGTGTCCTTTGTGTCCGTTTCATGTATGTTTGTAAAGTCCCCCCCGACACAGGCATTATTCCTAGTGCAGGCGTTGCTTCTTTAAGAAAAATATATATATTATATATTGCAGTCGAAGGCTCTATTGTCAGACTGTATAAGACTACTACCTATATGCTTACATATTATATAAAATTGCATTTTAATGTTACATTGTCCATAGTGGCATAGTCATTAAATTTTATTGAAGTGTACTTATGTTTTCGTAGCTGTCATGATTATCGACACGATAATCAGAACTAACAGTCATTTATTCCATGCAAATGTAAAAAAAGATCTATCTTAATCATATGTAGTAATCTTACGTAAAGTTAAAGACAACCTTGCATTTGTGTTCAAACTGCAGATAAGGCATAAATTAATATTCAAGTCAAATGCTAAGTTTTATTTCAAATGACAGTCGTCTTAAACAAAGATTACAATATCCCGATTTCTTTGACTTAGTTAAAACTTAAGGTCAACTTAACGAAACAGTTTTGAGCCAATTTTAAGGTACCGTCGTCTATAACATTAAACCCTTACAGTTTAGCCATGTCTGTTTGTACATTACAGTATTATACTATAATTAATGCGTACTTAGTTGTAGTTATTTTTTTTTTTTTTTTTATTGAATTGGAGGCAAACGAGCAGACGCATCACCTGATGGTAAGCGATTACCGCCGCCCATGGACACCTGCAACACCAAAAGCGTCACAAGTGCGTTGCCGACCTTTGGGGGATGGGGAGAGGGAATGGGGGAGGGGTTGGGGTATGGGCCTCCGGTATCCTCACTCACTCGGTGAAACACAGCGCAAGCGCTATTTCACACCGGTTTTCTGTGAGGCCGTGGTATCACTCCGGTCGAGCCGGCCCATTTATGCCGAAGCGCGGCTCTCCCACGCTATTTCTTGTTAACTTAATGTCAACTTAACGAATCAGTTATTGTAAAGTTGAAAACGTACTGAAATGCGTATTGAGTTGTATTTATTTCTTGTTAACTTATTGTCAACTTAACGAATCACTTTTTGTAAAGTTGAAAACGTACTTAAATGCGTATTCAGTTGTAGTTATTTCTTGTTTATAACTATTTAAGTGAAAAACTATAGAACTGAGGACTACATGCTGCAATAATCACAAATTTTATCAAAAAAAAAACAGCCAACTTCAATAACTGGAGCAAATTAAAATGGGACCACACGGAAAGCACCAGCTATGAAATAAAAAAATAATCATCAAAATCGTTTCACCCAGTCGAAAGTTATGAGATAAAAAACACGAAACAAAAAATACTGTCAAATTGATAACCTCCTCCTTTTTTGATGTCGGTTAAAAACCGCACTTGGCACCAATTTCATTTTAAATACATATATTTTGTTATCATTGGAACGCATAGCATTGCATCATTGCAGGCTATGATAACAAAAAATATGTATTTAAAATGAAAGTGCTGCCAAGTGTGGTTTTTGCAGCATGTACTTAAAACATTAAAATATGAATTATGAAACCTGAGCTACTTTTAAATCCTTTCATACTTTCTTCAATTACTAATCAAATGACAAATGTCAGAAGTCAAAAATTCTCTGCAATAATCGCTTCTCGTTTCTTTGCGACAATATTTTACCAATTGTGGCACTATTTTTTTCTTGATAAATAATTGCACAAAAGATACAAAAACTAAATGGCTTGTGAAAGTGTATGCTAGTTTTCATCCACTATTTATCAGTTGAGTCTTAATTTCGACAGTTCCTTTGAATAATCTGTGATTCAATTTAGTTTCATTTGTGCAAGATGGTTTTTATGAAAACGGATTCGCTTCGTTTCAAATAAGTCAGCTTTCGCTAAAAACTTTAATCTGTTCATAATACTCGTAGGTAACTAGTATTCGATGTCTTTTTCAGTTAATCCGTTATTTAGCCCGGTTGCAATATATATCACCCCAAACCCAAATGAAATGATTCAGACCTTTTTGTTCAAAGTGGAACCATAATGTTTTATATAGTGATGCGCGAAAAAAATATTTGTACGCCTTTTCAAACAAATTTTGCGCATGGAAGCATATCATAGTTGTAATAATATCATAATAATATGCATTTTTTTACAAAATGGACCCACTACAAAGAAAAAAATATGCAAAAAAACACTTAAGAATTAAATGTTTGATTTGTCATTAGACAAAATCTAGGCAATTAATGTTTTAGATACATTATCAGCCTACCATACACACATTAAATAGTCGACATATTTTGTTTTATGTTATGAAAGAATAACCGATAAACATACTAGTACACTAGTCTAATTATGCAAACTTATCAACGATGTAATAAAGCATAAAAAAAATTCAATACCATTTCGGTCGAAACCTGAGAACATGACCGAGTTAATATCTCTGCTTACCGAAATTTCGGTGAACAGACACATAAAAACAGCTAAATATATAACCACTCCCTTTTTTAATATCATTTAAGTATATTGGCACGCGGAATCGACACAGAGAGAGGAAGTTATGTAGATTTTATGCAATTATTTAGTAATATGTTACTTATATGTTTGAGTTTAAGTAACAGCTGAAACTTATACATAATATGTACAGGATCGATTGTCATTATGTAAATATTACTTATGACATATTGATTTACATATAAAAGTAAATCAATATGTGTATTACAAAAGTGTTATAAATATAGGATGCGCAAGACCGAGTTGCTAGTGACAAAGTCACGAATTAAACATTCGTGAATATTTTTTGTAACATTAGAGATAATTTCTAAAAATAGCCTTTAAACCAATAAGGACAAAAACGGAATTGTATAGCTATGGTCAGAGTCAAAGAAAGATGGCCGCCATACTACAGAAGACGCAAGACATCACTACTAACTCTGTCAACTAAAAGGTATCTATTTATTACATAGCTTTGAATGTTCTGAACTTTCGTCCAGGTCTAGTTGGCTATGGTCACAGGCTGACAGTTAGATTGTGAGGTGTGTCAATATTTAGCGGGAAATTTCGAATGTCACTTGTTTTTTTTTTCATTGGTGTTGCGTTTTGAATTTAAACGGCGTTCTTAAATTGTTTTAAAGGGCTTATAAAAAGAGTATCTTTTTTCAATAAAATTAATTTAACGCATGTTACACAAGTCACGTACTTACAATGTTTGCTCACATTTCATTTCACTTTCCTTTTGTCACAGTTATGTTGATATTTTGCGAAACAGGTTCACCTACTACAAATAAAATTACCATTTTTAAAGATGACCTTTAACTAGCCCCGTAAATGGATATAACATCCATCGTTGTACGTACTTTAAAAGCAGGTGCTTCAATATAACAAGTGCAATTGGCAGGTGTAAATGCAACTGTTGTCTTCACTTAAAAGAATGCAGGCTTTCTTTGTGTTTAAATATTTATGTCACTGTCGTATTGATATAAAGATCGTGTTGTTCATTATAAAATATTATTGTTAAATATTATCAGCTGGAAAAGAAGGCGACATTTCACTTACACACATTTTTTTGCATCTTTTAATATAAGGTTCGTCTTATGCTTATCTACCATTACCGCTCTAATAACTCTAAATATAAAGAACAAAAACATCTATGCTTCAGTAGGTACGTTTGTTCAGCTAGTCTATAGTCAAACTGTAAATTTAATATTATAATATATTTGTTTTATAATCAGTAAATTTGAGACTGTTTTTCCATTTTTCTTGTTTGTAAACTAACTACACTGCACAGCATGGCACAAAAGTACACACAGAATCGTTGGTTTTAATCTGTGGCTACCTTGATTACGTCGTTAAAAATTCTATCTGATAAATGTAAGTAAACAAACGATATTATACCCAAGGAAAATTGTATAGAACAATAACTTATATTTTCATTCAAAGTGGCTTCCTCTCAAACAATCGAAGCATAGACGAGGTCACAGAGTCGACGGTGAGCGGTACCGACCTCTGTTATCTGTTATTATTATTTCTATGTATAATGCATTATTTATAGAAAAACAAATATTTACGGAAAACGGATATCCCAGTTACAAGTCATATTGGTCATGAAAAAATATTTAAACATTCCTTCGAGAAATCATCCGTCGATACGAGAAGGAATGCAAAGAATACGTCACTCAATATTTGTTATAAACGAGCCAAAACAATGATTTAATAGGTACAATGTGGTGGGAACAAGTCTTAGTACTTAAGACAAGTAAGTATAATACGCAAGCAATTGTTTTGGAGTTTTGTGTTTTTATGTAAAATGTGTACCTATGCATTTGCAAGAAAACCATATAAGAATTCTATCAGGCAATACAGCTGTCATAACACAAGCTTAGTTTTAAGCTAGATGGCGTTGTGTCAGGTGTACGAAATATTTATTTATTTTATTTACTTATTAACGAGTCACAATACATTTTCACAACCTTCATCTCCAAGGAAATTAAACAAATGAAATAATGATTTAAAACAAAAAATAATCATGACACGCAAATCCTGATTGTCAAAATAAATAAATTTTGTTTTCATTTCAAGATTAATGATGATTTCAAGACTCCGTTGCGACTGCACAAAGTGCGTGCAAACGGTAATATTCTCAGTGTGCAATTACTATGAAGGCTGTTTGTAGAAAATAGTTAGAGTTACTCATTCTAAAACTACATAGTCCCAACGAACGGTCATTGACTTGAAAAAGCATTTAAACTCTTCATTCATTTAAATTAACTGTTCCTACCATAAATCATGCTTTGTTAGATTAAAAAACTTCATAATTAATGTTCGATTGAATTACGATGTGCATTCATTCGATTTCAACAAAGAAGTAACGACAGCTAATTCAAAACAAAACATAAAATACCATAGAGAATGGACAAGAAATGTTTTAGAGTCGGTCCACAGAAAACAAATTTCTTTAAAACGCCAGGCAAGCTCTAATGAAGAACATGAAACCGATCGTTTTTTGTTTTTTTTTCGAAAGTCGATCACCATTTCATCTTTCCACATCACGACGAAGACTTAAGATTTGAAGACTTTAAATACTTGACATTGGTAGAAAAAGCTGATTATCTAGTTGCCATCTCACAAAAGGAGAAGACGAACACGTACTGTTGATATTAATGAATGAAAGTATTACTGTTATATAATTTTATCGCTTCATCGTGCATCGTAGTGACTTATCATGCCGCTGTTTACATAATTTTTGAGTGCATGTTATCATAGTGTTATCTTATCATGTAGGTATCTTAAAAAGAACAGTGTTAAGTAAGTATATAAAATTACTTTCACCTCTTAGTATCAAATTACTTCCAAGCATTTTTAATGAACTTATCCCCAAGATTATTTTTAATCGATTTAAAAAAGGAGGTGGTTATCAATTTGACCTTCTTTTTTGTATTATTATAGGGGAAGTTTGGGTCTCTGGTGATCTCACTCACTCGGTGAAAATGGGAAAATCAGTTAGTATTTTAGGAATCAAGCAATAAGACTTTTGCAAAGTATGGCGACGATGATTTAAACTAAGAATATTTATTTATTAGGGCCCCCCAACAATGGTTTACATTTTCACCTTAAAAATATTACAAATTCAATATTATGGATCGAAATGTAAAAATTACTTAAAGGGAGGCATGTATTACTACAAATCAAAAATTGACTTTTTCTAGTGTTTCTAAATAAGGTAAAAAAACAGACAACAGTTTTTGAACTTATATAAAACATAGTCAGTAGCATTTGATATTAGTATTAGAATAGATAATTCAGAAGTTAACGAACGAATCGAATGGTTTAAATAACCGAAACATTTAAGAATAAATATGTATCAATGTATTAACTGTACTGTGGGGGAACGGGTATCGTGCCCCACCCAACACAAAAGGAGGATCCTCCGACCAGGCGAGGTGATCATGCCTGGCGGGCTACTGCCCAACAGTTGATGTTGGGATGTTGTACATATGATAATCGGCGCGGGAACTTCTATTGCGCGATTCAGGATTGGTAGTTACTCGGTGTAGTGCGTTACTTCGTAGTTCAGTGTATCTTCGGTAGATGGCGCTGTAGTAGGTTACTGTTGTGTTGTATGTGGAAATCGCCACAGTACCTTTACGTGTGTTTACTTCGTTATTAATGATTAAAAAAAACGAAAGTTATCAAACAACATTACTAACTAAAATCGCTAGTGTTTGAAGTTAACAGAACTATTCCCAATTTGTGCTTCGTACAAGTAGCTACCTATTCAACAATGATTTAGTATTTATCGTCACACTTCACTAATCTAGACATTTCCGCTCGTAATAACCAATTACGTCACATTTTCTACTAGTTAAACTAAGTTTTATGTTCGCTTAATATGTTTTAGTATATATTGTCTTTTTATGTATCTGATACGAGAATTTTTACACTTGTCTTAGCAACGACAACACTTTTGAAAATACGACAATACTCACTTAGGATGATAGAACCGCAAACCGCAGTGGTAGCGTATGCGACTGCTGTTCTTGAGGTCTCGGGTTCGATTCCCGGGTCGGACCAAATGTTTGTATGATCTACAAATATTTTACAAAATAAAAAGTATATATGTATTTATATCAGTTGTCTAGTACCCATAACACAAGCCCTGCTTAGCTTGGGACTATCCGTCCGGCCAGTATGGTATGTTAGGTCAAAACCTCCTTGTTATGTCAAGCCAGGAACTATTATGACTAGCTTTTACCTGCCGTTATCATGGTTATTCGTAGCCTATGCAGTGTCTTAAAAATCGAACTATCTCCATGGCAAATTTCATTAAAATCGGTTGAGCTGTATAGCTGTAAAAGTTCTCGTAAAATCTTTACAAGTTATGTATTCTTATTGTACCCAATTTTCTCCAAAAATTCCTTCTCGAGTCTTTTCTACTTATCTTTTACAAAAACGATATACCTACTAGAATCTGCTATGGGATAGGTAGTAGGTCCGATCCTAGATGTTAAATTTCAAATGCTAGTACTCTAAGGCTCTATCGCTTACTATTCCATGGCGATCTCTAACTCTATATTAACTGCCTCGGTGGCGTAATGGTAACATATACAATGTGTTTGAAGTCTCGGATTAGATTCCCGGGTCGGACCAAGTGTTTGTATGATTTGCAAATATTTGTTTCGGAGTTTGGGTGTTTTCTAAGTGTTATACAGGGTGTAAAAAGACTACTACCGAAAACTTGAGGGTTGCAATCAGACCATGATACTGAATAGGTTTAGCAAAAAAAAACGCAAAAAAAAAAATAATTTATCTAAGTCCTTTTATGTTTTTATCTGCTAACATACACATAGTACAACATAATAGGACCCAAACTACCTAATTATCTCATTTAGAAAACCAAAAAACAAATAAAATCAATAAAACAGCGATGTATTTTGATAAACAAAACAGCTGGTCGGGTGAGTGCAATGACCTTGGCCGGGCGCATAGGTATTCAAGTAGCTACGCGGTGCACGCAATAATACATTACTGGCTTGTGGAATTATTAAAAATATTGACACATTGTTTTTTACGGCTACAATTTTTTTTAAGAACAACTGTTTAGTTTTTTTTATAAGTTTTGGGGTGCTGAATCAGCCCCTTTCGTTTTCGGTAGTCGTCTTTTTACACATGTATGTATGTATTTACAAGAAATAAAAGTATATATATCAGTTGTCTAGTACCGATAACACAAGCTCTGCTTTGCTTGGGACTAGATGGCGTTGTGTGTCAGATTTCCGAAAAATATTTATGTCAAAAAATATTTATTAACACAATATGAATGAGATCCTTCCTTGATTCACACAGACAGGTTTAAAAATCTTTCTTTCAACTTAAGCATCGTCATAGCAAGAGCCCAAATAAAACATCTCAAACCCAGCGTGTGGTTTAACTAAAACGAATCGTGTACATCAATTAGAACCGGAAATATAGAGAAAGTAAGTTAGGAAAACCTAAGAAATGTATAATAAAACCGCACTGAGGTAAAAGTTAAAACATCGAATAACTTGATGATTAATTTGAGCATTAACACATATTTGAAAAAAGCAAATTAGTTTTCTATTATGACCGGACAGACATCCCGAATTGACGTCAAAGCAAAAAAATATATTTAAAAATATAATTAAAAATATAATTATTATGCTCATAGCGGTAGCGGCGGTCTTGTTAGTGATTAGTGACCCTGACTGCTGAGCCAGAGGTCGTAGCTTCGATTCCCACCCAGAACTAGTAATTGTTGAATGAAAACTGACTGCATAGTTGGCCTAGTGGTTTAAGCGGTCGCCACGCCACTTTCTAATGCGCTAAGTGTGGTGGATTCAAATCCTACATGGGACAAAACTTTGTGTGACCTGAAATTGTGGTTCTGAGTCTGGGTGTTTTTGTGTCCGTTTCATGTGTGTTTGTAAAGTCCCCCACGACACAGGATGTTTATTCCTAATGCGGGAGTTGTCTTTAATACGATCGAGAACCCCTCCCCCATCCATTTTCCCATCCCCCAAAGGCCGGCAACGCACTTATGACGTGTTAAGGCTATCCATGGGCGGCGGTAATCGCTTACCATCGATACGTCTGCTTGTTTATCCCCAATTTCAATTTTTAAAAAATTGCTGTATGTTACATGAGTAAAGTTTTAATTTTACCTCATTTTTGTAGATAACTTGTGGCCAAGAAAATTTCTTATCCCTTATTCCAAATGTAGTATTTAAATAACTTAAATATCTATTTGGAATTATACATTCAATTAAATAACTACCATTAAAATTCTCTGAATCAAAAATGGCAAAGTGTCAAGTGTACCAAATGTAATGCTAACGGATAAGTACGATTATTATTAGTTACGGAAGCAACTAACCCATTAACACTGATATGAACACAGCTATTTCTAAAACCTTGATACTCGCATTCGTATACCTTTCATTAAACAACCAATCACGAAGACAAAAAACTTTCACATAAATAATATCCACACGCGTGTTTTAAGCAGAAATGGGTCTTTCAATAAAGCAGTTTTTAACCAACTTCAAAAAGGAGAAGTTTATTTATTCGAATATTTATAATTTTTATTAAAGTCATAGAATCTATATCCTAATGATATTATAAACGAGAAAATTTGTGAATATTTAGGTGAGAATGTTTGTTGCTCTTTCACGCAAAAACTACTGAATAGATTTTGATAAAACTTTAGAATAATATAGCTTGTACATCAGAATAACACATAGGCTACAATTTAAAAAGATATTTAAAAAGGCCTAGGCTACAATTTAAAAAGGCCAATCCATCATCCATCCATCATTCGGCCAAAAAGTTTCACCAAAATCCATTCAGTACTTTTTACGTAAAAGAGCAACAAACATACTCACTTACATACAAACTTACATATAAACGCTAGTTTATAATATTAGTAGGATTATTCAATGCCATAAAATACACAATTTCTTAATATTGTAAAATAAGCATGACGAATTTAAGTAACGGTTTGAAAAAATATGTATTATTTTATAGCCATTTTAAGATACATATTATGTTTTAGAGGCCTTAATTCTTTATAAGTGTGAAACGACAGTTTCTTTTCAACAGGAACGTGACCTATCTAATCTTAAAATTTACTCTTTTGTCATACAAAACAACAAAAAAAAATCTTACCATTTCGCTCTTATAGCTTTGACGATTTCACTGTTTGTCAAACGACAGTTTTCTTTAGAAACCACGGTCTTTTGGTAAAGTATAAGATGATCAATAAAGTACCGTTGAATGTACTTATCATCATATATTTGATTGATATTATTGATTGATATTGATTTAGTATATTCTCATAAGATTAATATATCATTCTCCACTCTACAATCGATACCGTTACGTATATCCATTGTAATGTGAGTCAATAGCATTATTTTGGGACCACTGAAATGTTTGTAAACCCAAAGTATTGTAATGACCACAGTCTGTTATTAATCTTTGGATTAAATATAAACAAACTATGTGATTACAATCAATTCAATTAATACATATTATTTTTATCACGCGAACATAAACAATAGATTGCCATCTTGTTATAGGTATTTGCCGCCAAAACATTTTATTGAAACAATTTATGTTTTGAGAAAACAATTTACATATTTTATACAGAACGGAATTTTGTAATGCCACCTGAAGGGAAAGTACTTTTAATATTGTCTTTTTTGTGGGGACATGTAAAAAATCAAATTTACATTAAATCTTATGCGAATGTAAACGAGTTGAGAGTTTAAATTAATAAATAAATAAATAAATATTTCGGACAATTTAACACACAACGCCGTCTAGTCCCAAGCAGAGCTTGTGTTATGGGGTACTAGACAACTGATATAAATACATATATACTTTTTTTTTTGTAAATACATACATATTATACATAGAAAACACCCAAACTTCGAAACAAATATTTGCAGATCATACAAACATTTGGACCGACCCGGGAATCGAACCCGAGACCTCAAGCACAGCAGTCGCTTACGCTACCACTCGCGCCACCGAGGCAGTCAGTCAAATTCAAATTCAGAATACGATTTACAATATTCACCACAACAGGTTATTAAAGGTTGTTAGAAATGAATTCGTTAGAAGAATACATTTGTGCATCCAAGAATATGAAGCCCATTTCGAGCAACTAATTAGTTACTATACTATTTTTCTTAAATAATTAAAATAATTTAAGATTTCGTGGTTTTCCTCTCATTTGATTTATTAAGTTTGTTAGAGAGATTTCATCCTTATAATTGACCCCAACGATCGTTGCAATAAAAGTACAGGGTAATTTTGTAATTTTTACAGATGTTAGTCGGTTCGATTCCCGGGTGTGGCAAGCGTATTTTCGGAAAACTTTGAATGCTGTTTTCTTTCTTTTTAAAAATAAAGGCATGTTTCCTTTGAGTAAAATTTTCTATCGACAACATTAAGAGTACTTTCCTTTCAGGTGGCGTTACATACTAGTTTTTAAAGGATCTAATATGAGAGCGTAACAAGCTGATTAATGACATAAAACAAAAACTAAATCAGGCGTTAAAATGTACTAAAATAAAGATAAGTAAGAAACATTTGAATAGACATAATTAACAGTTACTGTAAGCGTAATAAGGTACGATAAAGACACATCTGTATAAACATATAAACTTGCATTTTGACATTACATTCTAATAATTAATTTATACAATATAAGTTTACAAATGACATCATTTTTGCACCCATCGTGACACATTTATACATACATGCACGGAAAAAATAGCATACGGTGTTATTTGCGTAAAAGATATAGAACCTCTGTACCAAAACAAGATGTAAAAAAGAAGAAAATCGTAATATCAGTAGAACAAATTAAAAGTGTTTCTTTTACGACACGCGACGTTCAGTAGATAGGGCTGAATAGAATTAAGAGACAGACTATTTTACTCACTAAACTAATTATATTCAAACAGCAAATCTTTTTTTTTATTGAAGAGGGGGCTAACGAGCAGACGCATCACCTGATGGTAAGCGATTACCGCCTCCCATGGACACCCGCAACACCAAAAGCGTCACAAGTGCGTTGCCGACCTTTGGGGGAAGGGGAGAGGGAATGGGGGTATAGGCCTCCGGTATCCTCATTCACTCGGTGAAACACAGCGCAAGCGCTAGTTCAGTTTTCTGTGAGTAGGGAACTAGGAACTCTATCAAATACTATAATGCTGGTAACAATTTAAATACAGTCGCAAATAAATATCTAAGACAGGTTTTCCTCATGGAATTGTTACTAGAAAATCTTAAGAATTACTAACTCATGCAACCTAATTTTTTCTACTGCGATTTTGGTCTGGTTTATTCGAGAAATCAATTTGACAATAATAAATAAAAGATTCGTACTGAACAACGTCTGTCTAGTATAAACACCTACTAGGTTTTCTAAAAGGAGTATTCCAATAAGTACAGTAGCAATGGTAGGGTGCGAATACCCACAAATACACGCCCCATAATCCTGTTACCGTGGTTGCTTATTCCAATAACTGTGGTAGGAACTATTCAAACTTTCATTTCATTTACTCAACACACGACTTTATCAATAAGCGAAAGCAATATAAATTTATTTGACAGAACCTTTGAAACGTGTAGGTAATCATTAAATGCTGTTAGATTATGGAGTGATTAGGTTTAGAATATTTTCGCTTTTACGATATGAAAAATTCTAAAACTAATTTTAAGGTTTACCTTTCCAAACACACATTTTTTTATTTTAATAGTTCGTTAATACGCGTGGTACGCCTCGACAACCCTCCACAAACACAAGCGTGTAAACGGGCTGTTTGGCTTGGGTTGCGTGAGATTGTGAGAGCTTGTTGCCGACCAGACAGATCAAAGGAAGCGTGCGCTCGCCGTTTTCGACGTGCCAAGTCCTCCCAGGCGTGTAAACATAGCACAAGCATTTGTGAAGGATTGTAGTTTGTGAGCGACTGCCAAGTCCTCGCAGGCGTGTAAACATAGCATTAGAAGTTTATGCCCTATGTCAACTATTGCAATTTTGAACTGTGTATACAAAACTGTAACCGACTCCAAATAGGTAATCTTGGTCCTAATAAAATTTAGGAAGGAAGTGTTTACAAAACAATCATCTGACTTTTATCGAAATAATTACAGTTTCAAAACATTATTAACATTAAAGTTACAGAACCTGATGTTAAATTACAAAAGTCGCTTAGGTATAATGTGTATATCGGCCATCTTACATATTTCCTCTCTTCTCTCTAAATTAATCCCACAAACGGCAAAAGTATAATTTAAGTACTACCCTCGCACTCAAAATCAACGTAAAATGACAGCGTTCGTGCTATCGTGTTTCGTTGGTGAGTGCGAGACAGGAGGTACAATGATGCAGAAGCATAACTAGGCATCCATGGTTTGGGCATCATGCTGCATTGTTGCATTGTCTGCATTCGCAATGAGTATGGTGACCACCACTCTTGGATTCTGCTTATGCTTTCTATCAGGCAGAGTCGAGTCATTTCGGCACGGCCATACTTGTAAAACATGTTGTATGTATATAAAGTAGAATACTTTTCACCATATATTAAAAAGTTAGCCTTGTACTTAGCTGCTGTACTCTAAACTAAATTTGAAAAGTAACAGAGTTCTAAACAATTTACAAAATGTAGAGTTGCAAAACGTCATTCAAAATTGGCTTCATTAAAAAAAATCGCCTGTATCCCGTTATGTACTAATTACAAATTACAACGTGAAAGTCTAAAAGCAGTGACCGCACGAAGAAAGCAATGTTTTCAAAACTCACCCATGAGTTTATCCAAAGGTTATTCAAATGTGAGCTCACTGGATTCAACCAAATCGAATTGAAAGTATCAAAAAGATATTGATTGGACAACAGATCTAAATTACAACTAAACGAATATTATTATTACTCGATTTAATCTTGTAGGATTGAGTCCCTTGCAAAACTTGAAGAGTTACCGCTTATACATATACGGTTATAAAATTGTCTCTGGCTCGTTAGTTCAGCTTTTGGTTGGTATTGTAACGAACACCTTGGTATCTGGACTTCTGTATATTTACTAGAACCTCGTAAACTTTCTCAAACGACAGAAGTTTACTCGAACCCTGGTTACTTCGTTCTACTTGAGTCTGAATTCCGTTTTTGCGAAAATCACTCAGGACAACAATTACTTTGTGAATCATACAGTATTTTGCCATGGAGAGATATAACTTACAACTCAGCGTAGTAGTGCAGTTTAAATAAAAAAAAATAGTTACCGTTTACCATTTAATACACAAAAAGTCAGATCATATGAAAACGCATTAATTTAAAGGTACAGAGTAGATAATTAATACATAGATCAATATAAGAAAAACAATAGCGTGTACTTTTAAAATTAAAAAAAAACAGACGTAGGCATAAAACCTTGAAATATTTAAAATTAGAATAAACAGTAAATTTTAGAGATAACACTTCAATTTCTATAATCTGACACTGTCATTTATCAAACTGACAGTTCGTTAACAGATTCACAAGGATCACTAAGAAAAACCTTGGACAATTTCTTTCTGAGAAAAAGTAAAAAAAGACAATCATGAAAGGCTTGACGCGTTACAAGAATGACCGTAATACAAATACAGAGTTATAAGGAATCGTTGTACTTTCCCACTCATAACTATTAGTCATTAACTGCCTAAACCACGATGATGTGGAAGTAAATAACCAAGATAGACATGAAGAAACCGTTACAACTCAATAATACTCGTAACACAGTTTCCTGTGACAAGCATACTGGGATAACAAACAAGTTATTTATAATAAAATACTTTTTAATAGCAGGCATTCTACGATTATTAATATGAACTAAAACCATAAAATATTTTGTATGTCAACAAATTCAATGACCTATATTAAAGATTCACGAAGACATGACTAGGGCCCTTGATAGCACTTTCAAGCTTTTAATTTTAAGAGCTCATTACTAATTTTTAAATCTTAAACAATTCTAACAGAATCTCCTGTGAAGATGAACTTTCTCCGGTTACCTACTGACTTCTTAACGAGATAAATATAATAAAACGGCCACTTACAGCGATAGAAAGTAAATCCGAAATATGAAGTATACAAGAATCACGACTCTCCGTAGCACAGTCACAGAGGTTTGATACTTATTAATAAAAATTAGCACTAAACACTATGGTCACTACAAACACTACATTCGCGCGATTCAATTTAAGCGCAAAACGGTTTTCGAACGTTAATATTTAAAATCGGAACGCGGGACAAGTGACAGTCCACTCAAGATGGCCGACACGCGTGCGCGCTCCGCCGCTACTCGGATCGGTGTGACGAGCGACCCCGTCTACAGTTAACGCTCTACGATGCGCGACCACACTGATCCATGATAATGAGACGTTTTTTTATGACAATCCCGCATACTTTACACATTGAACCCTTTTAACTAAGTTGATCGTGTGTGGGCTACTCAGAACACTTGACAAAGTGTGAACCTTGGATACAGATGACAAAGCACTGCTTGAGAGCTGCTATTAGAGCACACACGTCATATTAACAAATCCTTTCAAAATTTTAAATCACACCTTTCAACTTCAAACTCTAGTAATAAATGGTTTTTCTAGTAGTAAATATTAAGTGACTTTTAGTAAGAGGTTGACATACATTCAATAAATACTCTCAAGTGAAACCAAATCAATTTTCGTATATGGTCACGTGGTGGTAATCGTGCGGATGTCGACAATTCAAGTCATCCGTGGGAGAGCCACGCTTCGGCATGCATGGGCCGACTCGACCGGAGTGATACCATGGCTTCACAGAAAACCGGTGTGAAACAGCGCCTGCGCTGTGATACACCAAGTGAGTGAGGATGCCGAAGGCCCGTACCCCAACCCTCCCCCATCCCTCTTCCCATCCCCCAAAGACCGTCAACGCACTTATGACGCCTCTGGTGTTGCGGGTGTCCATCGGCGGCGGTAGTCGCTTACCAACAGGCGATGCGTATGCGTACCCCAATTCCATAAAAAAAAATCTGCCTTCATAAATGCGATGGAAATACGGGTCTGTTATGAATAAAGTTGTAAACCCAGGAATACTTGTGTACACTTTTAAACGTAATCATCAGAAGGTATTACAAAACGAAATGAAAATTAAAATTATGACCCCAGAATCCCACCACAATTCACTAATCAACATTACAAAATTTCTACATAACCGAAAGATTAACAGGTAGCTAATACTTTGGGAATTAGCCCGCCGATGTACACACGTACATGCATGAAGCCTTAAAATAAAATAAATTAATAAATAATGCACTTGGCGACAGATTTTAAAGTTAATAAGCATATTAGTAACCCATGTAGTGAAGGATTAAAAAGAGTATCACCTCCCATCACATCTTTTCATCCCATGGGTGTCATAGAGTTGGAGGCGACTAAGGGAGCTAACAAAGATAAACATCACTACAAAGGAAAATTTGAAATAAACCCTATGCCAACACGTACGGCCACCGTGATATTGTAAGCCAATATCTTATTTCTGAAGAGAGGACTATGTCTACCAAATATTAAAGGGTATTGACAATTAATGAAGCATGTTACAAGTGCATTTCCCCTTATATAATAATAATTATTGCCAGCCCAGGGTGACTGGCTAAGGAATAAAATATTAATTAACTTAATATTTTAAAAACAAGCTTTTATTTAAATGCTCTAAAAACGAAGAAAATAAATTTTGAATGCAATCAAACCCACCATTTTAATAAATTATTAAATTTATATTGATAAAAATAAAAGCTTATCGCGAGATTACAAACAACATCGTACTTATCCACTATTAATATTTAATTCCAAAAAAGAATTAAAAGCGTTCTTATCATGTCGTTAGAATTAAAGTTAGTTTGTTCTTTTTTTTAAAAAAATGTTTGTGTTTATTGTGACTTCTGACATCCACAACACTTATTTGTGGATGTCAGAAGTGAACGTTAAATTGCAGGAAATTCCAGCCTGGAAATTACCAGTCCAACAACACACCTACAATCACTGGAAGGGTTATAAAATACGTCGCGTGTGGCGCAGCGCCTGTTATTGACACGACCCCTCTATTAAGTTTCAAAGATAAACTCAACCTTTTTTTCCACAAATTTTATTATGTAGTTTTTATCAATATTTACTCTAGCACAAACATATTTCTATTAGCTGAGAAGACTTTCAGGATTTTTATACTTATAACATAAAGAAATACTAATAGTTCTATGTAAACCTATGTATTTTCTTTGTTTCCTCATAAAGGATGTATTAATTCATTTACAAAATCACATAAATCAATCAATACAGTACAACCCTTCGAATTGGCTACCCTAAATTAGCCTTCACTAAATTTATTATCACCATATCGCATGTTACGGGGATTTCCATCCTGAATTTACCGGCAGACTTAGTTACTCCACATAAACCCTTCCATAGCAGACACTCCCGTCTGGTTACGTCATTCGGCCATCGTAATAATTATGGTGAAAACATAAGGACGCTTTTAAAATTACTAGAGATCTGCTGGTGCGCAAATAACGAACACAGTTTATTGAGATTTTGGTTTTGTGTTCGCATTCGAACATAAGTTCACGTTTTAAGAAGAAGTTTATCTAAGATAACGCTCTAACAGAAGTAAGAGTGGTCCGTGATTTAGGCATTTACTTGGACAGTAAACTTAGATTCACGGAACATATGGATAACATATTAAATTCTGAATATCGGTCTCTTGGATTCGTAATACGATCATCAAAAGAATTTAAGAAATTTAGCCGTGAAAGTGTAAGAGACAGACTGAGTTACTGCGGGTAACAGTTAGTTAATTTTTGAATGACGGACAATAGTTCGAGTGATGGATAATGAATACGGAGTGTCACAAGCCCTATTTATCCCTTGGGGTATCGTAAGAGGTGACTATGGGAGCAAACAATACAAGATAACATCATGGTACAGTAGGCTTGATCTTCTAGGAGTGGCATTTATCCAACAGTGACATAACCTATCACCATATGTCGTTAATGTGGTATTACCAAAAAATTATGTGCAATATTGCTCGCAGTAGCGATCTACTGAAGGACGCTTAAGATGGATTTTATATGACCGTTGTATTCGACACATTATTATAGTCCTTAAAAGAGAAATATGACATCATATGCCACTGAAATATTCGTCTAACAGTCCTATTGTTAGCACCGCTAAGGATTTTACAAGCTTCCATAATGGAACTAACCCGATTCTTTTCATAATAAAAATGTATGCCGAATCTGTGTCAGACTTATCTGTTTATGGCTTTTTTTATGAAAATCATTATCATCATCATCTTCTTCTTCCTTTAGTCACCGTTGGACAAAGGTCTCGCCTTAAAAAGAGGGTTTACCAGACGGATTAGTACAGGGTTTGTATCAAGTTATTTTTATCTTAGCATTGATGTTGTCCCTCTCAGTTTGCTCTTGTAGATGGCTCTTATGACACCCATTGGATGAATAGGGATGGCACTTTCATCATCAACCCACTACTGGGCTCGGGTTTTCTCTCAGGAGAGTGTTCATCCCCATCCCCCATAGGCAACGCACTTGTGACGCCTCTGGTGATGCGATGCCATCAGGCGATACGTCTGCTCGTTTGCCCCCTATTCCATAAATAAAAAAAGACTGCGGTTGGTTAATCCATCACCACACGGAAAGACGGAAATACTTCAATCTTATTAAATATCTTTTCATCTTACACATTCGTAACAAAGCCTAGCGAACACATTCTTATGTTTTGGTGCAAATTTGTGAAACAAACAAAACAAACTTTGATATCAAACATATATCTGCATTAAATCTTTGGCATATTGCAAAAGTCCCATTTATGTTATCACATTTTACAAAAAAGAGCTTTATAATTGCAAAATAATGAACTACGAGTACCTAATCTTCGATTATTCGGGAAGAACTGTGATACATAAAGAAAAAGATCACAGTGAATCGAGGGCCACCTTTTTAGGTCGGTTGACAAAAGTTAACAAATGTCTGGATAAAATAAAAACGCTTCAACTTTAATGTCGGCAAACAGCTCAAAAATGTGCGTATCTAAACCGTGGATCGTGTAGTAAAACTTTACGAGCGTTTAACATCGCAAACGGTGCGGTTAACATCCGAATACCAAGAACCGCATATCTCTATTGTCATAACATTGAGACTTCTAGCAAATTTATTGAGAAAGTTGTCAAATGAAGACACCAAAAGTGTTTGTGAGATCTTCAGTTGCATATCTCAAATGAATGTTTTGTTAAAGGACTGTTTACGAATCTTATTTTATGCAAAAACGTTTTATGAGAACTAAAATAAGTATAAAACAGTCTACCTACAAAGTAGTACTGCTTTTTTGGTAAAAAATATGTTTTATACCGAACCAGTTTCTTACATTGTCGTTAACATGATTTTTCCAGGATTTTGAAATTGTTAAATTAAGTTTGTTATATTTTAGTTATAGTTAACAATTCATTAATTATATAATTCTAACATTTCATAATTTAGTATGTAACAATTGTGTAACAATCTATGGTTATTTAATACTTTCTCACATTTGCAAGGCCTGTATAAGGCTAATAAGTTGAGACAAAATATATTATAATATCACAAAATGTACACTTAGAAAAAATATTTAAATCTTAATTGCAAATTATACAATATTAGCTAAACATTTCTGAATTTAGAGACCTTATCCAATGATTGGACCTTTGCATTTATTTAATGCAAATAATTGAATATTTTTAACATAGCCGATAACTAAGTCATTTATCTAATGGTCTGGATAATGGATGAACTCGATACTTCTGCTATGCTATACATACAGAAACTGGCATTTGATACTAATAATAAAAAATCGGTTGATTAATTATGATTGCTTTCACTTAGGGTTTTTGCTTTTTAAAAAATGTCTAAGGAGCCCTCTCATTAGACATTTTTTTTATATAAGTTAAACTTCGCATATTATATCATATGTGATTTGCAAATGATCTCATTATTTTCTTGTAAAATTAAGTTTATTTTCTAATTAATATGACAATGTTGAAATCACAGACGTTTATCCATCAACTATTGCCTTCAATACAACTGACCAACGCAATCTTAGCAAACAACATCCTACCGACAATAAAATTATTCCCCAGTTGTAACTTAACACTCACTCAGTTTATGTAAGATGTCGCGACCCCAAAACATTATCCAGTAAACATCTTAAACCAGTAAGCAAAATTTATATCACGGAGACTTGCAACAGATACTGGGACCACCGTTCAAACGAAATTGCAAAACAATAAGATTATACTGTTATAAATTCTGGTATTTCAACATTTGTAAAATAGCCAAATGTTCCAGAACACGTAGAAATTGTATATAAGCTGTTATCGATGTCGTATGTTGTTTAAGCTATAAAAAAGATATTGTCTTTAGTGATGTGAGGTTTTAATCGCATCAAAACAAGTTTAAATGTAATCTAAAATCTGTCCTTTGCTTTATATCACGCGAATGGTTATTCATAGGTTGTGAAAATTGTGTTTAGAATAAAAATAAACTTTAAAAAACTATTCTTTTTTGGAAGGGAGAGCCACGCTTAGGCATGAATAGGCCGGCTTGACCAGAGTGAACCCACGACATAACCTTAAAAATGGAAACCTGAAAACCGGTGTGAAATAGCGCTTGCGCTGTGTTTCACCAAGTGAGTGAGGATACCAGAGGGCCATAACCCGAACCCTCCCCCATCCTCCAAAAGCCGGCAACGCCCTTGTCGCCCTCTGGTGTTGCCATCAGGTGATACGTCTGCCACCTATTCCATACAAAGTAAACCTTAAAGATTAAAACAAAGACCAAAATTCAGATGGAATTCAGAAATGCACATAATACAAAAATGGTGAAAGTATAACCAATGTCGCACCAACTATATACCAACACGTCGGTTTCGTGGAGGTGTTCCTGGCGGGCACTTAATAATAGTAGGTACCACAAACTTCTTGTCTCTTAGCACATCGACAATACCATTAATCAAGGCGTAATAATTGGAGTTCGTGAAACATTTTATACATTACTAGCTGCACCTCGCGGTGTTCCTGCAGTTATTAGTTTACATATTGTCATTTTTGTTTTTTTTTTTCTTACAATTAAAATAGTCTATATTAATCAGTGAAAATGTAGCATTCAAATGGTGAAAGAATTTTTAAAATCCGTCCAGTACTTTTTGAGCCAATTCGTTACAAACATACTTACATACAAACCTTTCCTCTTTATAATATTATATTACGAGTAGTATAGATAAATAACATCAATAAATTAATTAAAATATTCTATACTTTGTTAATAATTGAGTAAAACCATCTCAGCAGAACAACATCCATCCTCATACAATCATCAGGTTCTGGTGCTTACCAGTAATAAGCTGAGGTACTAAACAGGACCGTCTCAGAAAGCAGAAGCATCTCAAAATAAGTCTTCATAGTGTGGGTCACCATACTGCATTGTTGCATTGTCTGCATTCGCAATGAGTATGGTGACCACCACTCTTGGATTCTGCTTATGCTTTTCATCGAGGAGAGAGAGTCACTTTGACTGGCCCATATATATAAAAATGACTGTATTATATGTATTTTCAACCGCTATTCTGATTATTTCTATCAAAGTCGCAGTATTTGAGAAATACCGAATTATAATATATTAATATATATCTCTTTATTTGACCTACAAGCATGAAATGGAGAGTTCAATATCAGAAGTGATTTTCCTCAACGATACCATCGGACTGTGGTATCATTACATCGTGCCAATGTTACGTGTCACTAATGGAATGTCATTACTGTCAGACTAAAACCTGTCAAAATTTTATTGAAGTTTAATAGGGATGTATCCGATGATATTTATTGTATTACCATAAAACTGTATTTAAAATTTTTGTACCTTTATTTTGAAAAACGGTCCCCATTTCATGTCATCCACATTTTATATATTTTTTATCATTCATATCATCACGACGACGACTTGAAGACTCGAAGACTTATAATTGAAGACTATAAATACTTGACATTGGCAAAAATAGCTGATCCGAGTGATCCGGCTGGTTGCCATTTCATCAAAAAAGAAGAAGAAGAAGATATTTATTGTAAAAAGAAGATTAAACGAAGATTATGAAATTAGAAAATTCATTTAATTCTTTCAATAAAAATAATAGCGAAAGAAACGCTTAAATACGTATTACTAATTTTTAATCAGTAGCCTAAAGATAAAGTCACATGTTTCTAACCTTAAAATAAACGGACTTCCTTACAATCTTAAGAACCCCTATTTCACCGCCTTAGGGGTAGAAAATTCAAAAGGGTTAAATAATAGCAATGAATTAGTTAGTGTTTCTACACTCTCACGTCCATAATTACTGAACAGATAATAAAATACGGCAGCATTCTTCCAGAAAATAAGCAACTAATGATTTTGCAACTATTTATCTAACTCTCACCTCAAATTCTGGTAAAGGTCTTAGAGTATCAAGTGGAAGGCGTTCTTGGATGGAAGTAGTTAATGTTCATCAGGTAAGCTACCTACACGATTGACAATATTTCATAAAAAAAACCGTAAGATTCAGATTTCACTTTATACAGACACAGATATACATATATTCTCGTTTATGTCCATGTTTTTTTTAACCAACTTCCTCATTTCTCGCACGGATGAAAGTACTTATTACAATTTTGGTTCAGAATTATGGCAAACTTAAAATCTCAACATAATAAAATTCAAAACTGGAAATCGTATTCGGGAATTTCCTAAATTCCTGTAGGCATGAGATATATACGATAAGATACTATAAAGATGGCCACTCCCTAAGTAGCGCACTCATGGACGCCCTGCGGCACTCTCTCACGCTTACGGGTCGGAGAACCTCGCTCAGCTGTGTTTAGTATTATTTTAAAATGAAATATTTTAATGCTGGGCAGCCCACGTTTAAAATAATAATAGATGTACATTATTTTAAATTTGGATCACTTTAAAAAAAAAAAAAAACAACTGGTAGCTTCTTCACATTCCACAGTCCTTTTGGGTTTCGCATAACCTGCATCGGTTATTGCTGAAAGACGTAAAAACAAATATATACGTAGAAATCACGGTTAACTAGGTATAACCTGAGAAGAAAGGAAATGAGGTAATTTGTAATAGTCATGTCAAAGCTATCCAATCATTGAAAAAACTTACATCAAATCATTTGACACCGAATAGAAATAACAAAACAGGTTCTAAAATTTTAAAAAAGAACGTGGTTAGAATTGAGCTGAAAGACCTGAATTGATTTAAGTTTTAGAGGTTCTATCCTGTTTTTCAAAACATTTCATGACATATTATTGTTCTAGTCATTAAAAAAAAGGATTGGATGTAAATTGCTTTAGCCATTTCGTCATTCAACCATGAATTCGAAGTACCTATGAAATCTTTATTTACTTTGGAGAGCATTCTTTGCATTTGTTTGCATTTACGTGGTTTTGAATAGAAAAATAATAAAGAATACAGTTTTTCAACATTTCATAATGTTATAAGCGCGTTGTAGTTTGTGAGATGTTTATGAAACTCCATCATTTAAATCAATATAAGTTATTTTTAAACTTAAAAACTGCCACGCAAAGGGTATGTAAAAAAATGCAAGAGTTACAAAATATTTTGTTAAGAACTAAGTGTAGCCTGCGGCTCTCCTTGCGCCGATTTGTTTGTCTCTCGTGAGAACAATTATCCCCAGGGCTAATCATGGGAAATTCTAAAACACGTATGAATAATATTTTTTGTTTTAACTCCAAACAGTTGCAGTATTATGATTACAATACTAATTTTGCTATTGTAATGTTTCAGACAAATCAGATGTACCTACTCACAAGTCTGATACAATACAATGGTTTATAATAATTCGAATTATGAGAACTATAAGCTAAGACTGTCCTGTTTGTCTAGAGATGTTAATATTTATTTTTTTAATTTAATAGGGGGCAAACGAGCAGACGCATCACCTGATGGTAAGCGATTACCGCCGCCCATGGACACCCGCCACACCAAAAGCGTAACAAGTGCGTTGCTGACCTTTGGGGGATGGGGAGAGGGAATGGGGGTAGGGGTTGGGGTATGGGCCTCCGGTATCCTCACTCACTCGGTGAAACACAGCGCAAGCGCTATTTCACACCGGTTTTCTGTGAGGCCGTGGTATCACTCCGGTCGAGCCGGCCCATTCATGCCGAAGCGTGGCTCTCCCACGTAATGTAATAATTTTAGCGACTTTCACATAGAATAGAACTTAATTATACTACAGCGCCATCTAATGAAATCGTACCGAACTAGGAATTAACTGCTAATCCTGCATCGCGATATAGTAATCGACGTCAAAAAGCGAAAATGTCGTATACTGAAATATGCAACATAACACCAGGGTCAAAAAACTATTTCATAAAGTCATAACTCGTAGATTAATAAAGAAAAAAAGTCGAAATTTAAATCACAGACCGTTTTTTTCTGATTAAAATTATACGTCATACAGTTTGTCAAATTTTCGAGAGAAATTTATATATCTATACTAATATTATAAAGAAGTAAAGTTTGTGTGTTTGTTAAATTGTAGGGGGTAATCTCGGGATCTACTAAACCGATTTTAAAAATTCTTTCACCCATAGAAAGGCACATTATTGCTGAGTGTCATAGGCTATATAAAAAACCGAAAAATAATAAGGGTTTTACGTGGTAGTCGGTTTTGCAAAGTGAATCGGAGAAATTTCAACGAAAGGCCAAAGCAGCGGACGGCGCGCGATGGCTTCGGGCTTAATTCGGTTCGCGTTCGTGCTAGCTTCGGGAGAAGGAGGCGTGGTCGGAGAAAAAACGGTCGAATGTAAGCGTTTCTTACGAACGCTGCCTTAACTATGAAATATATATATTTCAGTTCTAGAGAAAAGATGTGGAGCTTGAAAATGCCTACAAAAAAGTCAGCGAATCTTTATGAAAATAAGTAAACTCATATTAAACCAAACCAGAATGTTCTAATCTATAAATAAAATCAAATTTAATGAAAAATTAAACAGTGTTATAAGTATGACGTAACGCCATAGAAGTATTTAGTGATGGGATGTGCTGCTACGATGGATAGTCGATATTTTTCATAATAAAAAAAGGTAATTTTTTATTGTTAAAATTGGTCTATAATTATAGTAGTATATATTATAGTAAGGTTGCTTAAAAGGTTGCTAAGTAAAAATACATTTTATTCGTCCAAATTCATTTCAAAATCGTCATATCAGAGTCAGGAACATCTGAATTGTCACTCAATTCATCATCTGAGTCTGTGACGGATATTATTAACGAACAACAACCTCCCTGGCCTGACTACCCAAAACAGTTTATTTTTGTATGCTTAGACATGGTAATAACAACGAACTCAACAAACAAATAACAGTTACACTGCACAACTGAATAACACACTCATTTTCATAACAATATTAAAGAGAACTAGATTTATGCTGCGAGTATCGTATGCGATAAAAATTTATTGCATAACGTCACATCCCTTAGTTATGTGATACTGATAGATGTCAACGTCGTATAGGCAAATGTCACCTGCACCATGTTACAGCGCAACGAGTATAGTTTTTTGCATTTAGGTTGTGTTCATCTTGCTTATTTGCTTTATTTCCATAAAAAAGTCTATTTAGAACAACTATTCCATTTTTCAAATGTTTTTTTAAAACATAACTGTCAATATGCCTAAAAGAAAATCTCAATTGTCTAGACATACATCCCAAACACGAGCGGCTACAGTACGTAGACTTGGAGAGACTTCCTCTGAGAATGAACAGCGCCTTGCGAATGAGACAGAACACAGATCGCGAGCGCGTGCTAGAGAGTCTAGCACCGAAAGGTCTCAGCGACTGGCTTACTATAGACAGTATATGTCAGAAACACGTGATAGGGAATCCAGTATCGAGCGTTCTCAGCGGCTTGCCAGCCAACGAGCAATTACTTCCGAAAGTCGTGCTAGGGAGACCAGCGCCGAAAGATCTCAGCGACTTGCTAACAATAGACAAAATATGGCGGAAATTCGTGCTAGGGAGTCTAGCACTGAACGTTCGCAAAGGCTCACTGCTGCGGCACAAAGACAACGAACATCTAGAATACGCAGTCGAAGTGCACCACACAGTAATAGATCAGCTTTCAATTATGATCCTAACATCGATTACGCTAAGCAGAGCGCAGTAACAATTGGAGCAATGAGTAAAACCTGTCCTAAGTGTTTTGCAAAAAAATGGAGCGATGAACCGAATGGTATGTGTTGTGCTGCAGGTAAAGTGATTCTTCCTGCCATTGTAGAGCCACCAGAGCCTGTAAAAAGTCTCTTGACAAATGCTCATCCACACTCTACGCATTTTTTAAACAATATACGGAAATATAACACACTATTTCAAATGACATCGTTCGGTGCGAAAGAAATTCGTGAAGGAAATTTTATGCCTACTTTTAAGATAGAGGGCCAGGTTTATCATTTAATTGGTAGTCTTCTTCCTTCTACAGGTCAAATTTCGAAATTTTTACAGATCTATTTCATTTCTGATGCGGACCAACTTTATTTGCGATCAAACATGAACTCCACTTTAAAAACCGATTTGATCAATGAGTTACAGACCGTATTAAATAGCCAGAACGAATACATACGCAGTTTCAAATACAATTTACAAAGTAACTCCTCCGACAATTTAAAATTAATAATCCACGCCGATCGCACACCACAAAATCAACATCGAGGAAGATACAACTCCCCTACAACAAACGAAGTTGCAGTACTGTTAGTAGATGAAGACAAAGGACCCCGTGATATAGTACTACATTGTAAAGATGGCCAGCTAAAAAGAGTGTCCGAATTGCACCGCGCTTACGATCCCCTGCAATATCCTTTAATGTTTGTGAAAGGAGATGATGGCTATTATCTGACTATACAGCAACAAGGTTCCGCACAAAACAAATCAGTTTCCTGTATGCAGTTCTATGCACACAGACTTATGATCATAGAGAATCGTTTCAATACTTTACATTATTACCGAGATTTGTTCAGTCAATACTGCGTTGACATGATGGCTAAAATGATATCAGAAAGATTGAATTTTATATCCCGTAACCAACAAAAGTTAAGAGCTGACGATTATATACATTTAAGAGATGCTTTAAATAGAGATGCTAATGTAAATGCTGAAAATATTGGTCAACAAGTTATCTTGCCCTCATCTTTCACTGGCTCGCCGCGCTACATGCACGAAAAAACCCAAGACGCTATGACATACGTGCGAAATTACGGAAGGCCTGATTTATTTGTTACCTTCACTTGCAACCCCGAGTGGGAAGAAATAAAGCAAGAACTTTTTTCTGGACAGCGATCTTTCGATCGACACGACATAATAGCAAGGGTCTTTCATCTAAAAATGAAGAAACTTATCAAACTATTTACAAAAGAAGAAGTTTTCGGAAAAGTCAAATGTCACATGGTCAGTGTCGAGTGGCAGAAAAGAGGCTTACCACATTGTCACATGTTGATTTGGCTAGAAAATAAAATATAACCTGACGAAATTGACAAGATTATAGTTGCAGAGCTACCCGATAAAGATAATGATCCGGCGTTGTTTGATATTGTGACAAAGAACATGGTACACGGGCCGTGTGGAGGACAAAATCCAACGTCGCCGTGTATGAAAAATGGTATTTGCTCAAAAAAATACCCACGCCGTTTTGTCACTGATACCCAAACCGGAGAAGATGGGTATCCTGTTTATCGACGCCGAAACGTCGATCACGGCGGTCAGGTGGCCACTATGACTATTCGTGGAAGGACTATTATAATAGACAACACATGGATCGTCCCGTACTCTCCAATTCTCTGTGGAACTTTTAACGCCCACATAAACGTGGAGTATTGTCATTCCGTTCAGGCTATAAAGTATATCTGCAAGTATGTGAATAAAGGGTCTGATCAGGCAACGTTTGGTGTAAGAAATGCTCATAATGAAGTTGAAAATTATGTAAACGGAAGGTACATAAGTACATCGGAAGCGGTCTGGAGACTATTGGAATTTCCTCTCCATAACAGACACCCTACTGTTCTGCAGTTGGCCGTACATTTAGAAAACGGCCAAAGAGTATACTTTTCACCAGCTAATGTGCAAAGCATTGTTGAAAATCCACCAAAAACAACTCTGACCGCTTTCTTTGAATTGTGCAATTCAGACAACTTTGCAAAAACATTACTTTACCATGAAGTTCCCCACTATTATACCTGGGCTAATAACAAATTTTCCCGAAGAAAACGCGGAGAAGATGTCGCTGGTCATCCTGGAATAAAAAAAGATCCTGCTTTGGGAAGAGTATATAGTGTGCACCCTTCTCAGTCGGAGTGTTTCTTCCTTCGAGTTTTGCTTCATCACGTACGTGGCCCCACCTCATTTCAGGACTTAAAAACTGTGAACGGAGTTGTCAAAGAAACATACCAAGCTGCTTGCCGTCAGAGAGATTTGTTAGAAGACGATAACCAGTGGGAAAACACTCTACGAGAAGCCTCAATTTCTCAATGTCCTTTGAAGTTGAGGGAGTTGTTTGTGGTGATATTGTTATTTTGTTACCCATCTGAACCACTCAGTTTGTGGGAAAACTTCAAAGACGATTTATGTAACGACATAAGACATAGAATACGACAGCAGAATCAGAATTTCACTTTACCCTATAATGATGACATGTATAATGAAGGTCTATTACAAATAGAAAATAGACTCTTAGAACTAAATGAGAAAACCTTAAATGATTTTGGTTTACCTTCTCCAATTCGGCCACATAACAATGCATCGGACATAATACTGATACGTTCGTACGATACAAATGAGTTGTCAGTTTTTATTAATGAAAATTTACCGAAATTAGTCAGAGACCAGAGACAAGCTTTTGATGCAATAATTGACAGTGTGCTAAATAACAGAGGTTTAATTTTCTTTCTTGACGCCCCGGGAGGCACTGGCAAAACCTTTCTTGCAAATTTGGTATTGGCAAAAGTAAGACAATCTGGGAGAAATGGACTAGCCGTTGCCTCTTCGGGGATTGCCGCTACTCTGTTAAATGATGGGAAAACCGCACACTCCACCTTTAAGCTACCTCTGACAGTCTCACTAGAGCAACAGTCAGTTTGTTCCATACGTAAAAATGGGCCACTCGGGAAACTTTTACAAGAAACATCTTTAATTATATGGGACGAATGTACCATGAGTCATAGAGCTCATGTTGAAGCAGTAAACCGAACACTCAAAGACCTCAGAAACTCTGATGCTGTAATGGGTGGCGTTACTTTTGTTTTCGCGGGCGATTTTCGGCAAACACTGCCTGTAGTAACAAAAGGAACACGCGCCGATGTCATCAGAGCATGCTTAAAATCATCTCGCTTATGGAGTTCGGTTGCATCTCTCAATTTACGAACAAACATGAGAGCCCATTTGAGCGACTACGACGATGACGACTTTCCGCGTCAACTACTCAATCTTGGCGAAGGAAAATTTGTCTCTCCTAACACTAAGAGCAATGACATTAAACTTGACGAGACATTAGGACACATATTGCACAGGTTGGAACATCTTATTGACGCAATATATCCCGGTCTTGAAAATTTATTGGAGAGAGATTATCATTGGCTTTGTTCTAGGGCAATAGTGTCACCCAGAAACGACACAGTGAATGAAATAAATAAACTCATTTTAGAGAAAATTCCCTTTCAGGTCAAACACTATAAGTCCATTGATACGGTGTGTAATATTGAGGATACAGTGCACTATCCCCAAGAATTTTTAAATTCTTTGAACCCTTCTGGCTTACCTCCTCACGACCTTGTGTTGAAAGTTGGCATTCCTATCATGCTATTAAGAAACTTGAGCCCCCCCAACATGTGTAATGGGACAAGGCTGCTTACAATAGATTTACGGGACAATATAATCGTGGCGACCATTCTCACAGGGCCAGCAGTGGGACAACTGGCTTATATTCCGCGGATACCCATGATTCCCACTGATTTACCCATACCGTTTAAAAGGCTACAGTTTCCAGTGAAGATCTCTTTTGCCCTCACTATTAACAAGTCCCAAGGTCAAACATTCTCTCTGGTGGGCATTGACCTGAGAAAGCCGTGTTTTTCCCATGGGCAGTTATATGTTGGCTTATCTCGGGTTGGAACTCCTGATAGACAATATATTTTGCTACCAAATGATAACATTACGTCCAATATAGTTTACAGAGAAGTTTTGAACAATTAAAATTACCATAACCGAAATAACTTTTCCCGCTACTTGGTCCTCATGGAATTCGTTTATCGCAAATCCCGTAGAAAATGTTTTTTCTTTCCGACAGAGTTACTTTCAAATTTTGTATTATTTGTGTACAATAAAGAGATTATTATTATTATTATTATTTTGTTTTTATACCTTTTGTGGTCTCCCTTTTATTTTAAAGGGGAAGCTAAATCTAACACACGGGCCTTAGCCAAGTGTGCCAGGGGGAAATGATGTGAGATTAGGATGATGACGATGCAAGAAATTTTCGTGTGAGACGGCATGTATTTAGTAGAACTGCTTTTTGAATCAACATTAGGGTGGATTTCGGCATTTGCAGTATATTGAGACTATTTTGAAGAGTCTTCGGAACCACACCAGTTGTAGACATGATAATGGGTACAATTTTAACTCTTTCTACCTGCCATTGTCTTTTAATTTCAGTAGCTAAGTCTATATATTTTGAAACTTTTTCTGTGTGCGTCGTAAGAATATTGTGTGTGTTACATACTGCTATGTCTACAATAAAAACTGTCCTGTTAACTTTATCTAGGATTGTTATGTCAGGTCTATTGTAGTGTATGGTTTTGTCGGTAATTATTGTCCTATCCCAATATATTTTAAATGCATTATTTTCAAGAACTGTACTGGGTTTATATTTATAATAAGCAGTTTTATTGGGAATGAATGAATATTTGTGAGCCAGATTTTGGTGGATAATTGCTGCAACTTGGTCATGCCGGTATTTGTAATCAGTTTGTACAATAGATTTACAAGCGCCAGTAATGTGTTGGATGGTTTCAGAACTGCTATGGCATCGTCTACATAAGTCGGTAGAAAGATTTGGGAGACGGATTATGTGTTTTTGATAGTTAAGGGTATCTATAACCTGATCTTGAATAGCTATCACAAAAGCCTCGGTTTCTGGGAAGAGTTCTCCGCGCAACAGCCATTCGTTCGACGCTATTCTGTCGACATGTGTTTGGCTGAGATCGGCGAGGTGTCTGCCATGTAGAGACTTTTGTGCCCATAAGTCTATTTTCTGCTGCCTACTTGCAAATTTTAGATGAATGTTTCTGTCATATAAATTGAGTGGGGTTAATTTTTTGTCTATATCGGTTAAGAATTTATGAAGTTGGGATTGTTCGGCTTTTGCATAAAAATAGTTGCGTAGCTTATCTATGAGTCTATTGTGTAAATTTTGTATATCGATGAGGCCTCTGCCTCCATCTTCGCGGGGTAATGTAAGGCGTTGTGTGCACGATCTGGGGTGATGTTTCCTATTGGTTGTCATATGTGTGTTGATTGTGCGTTGTAATTTAATAAGATCGCTTTGAGACCAGTTTATAATCCCAAAGGAATAAATAAGGACCGGAATTGCATATGTGTTGATGGCTTTGATAGTATTACGTGAATTTAATTGGGTTCTAAGAATCTGATTTAATCTGGCTTTGAATTTCTTTGATAACTCTGATTTTGTGTGTTTTTGTTGAATCTGTCTGGACTGATGGAATCCTAAATATTTATATGTTGTATGTTCGTCAATATGTCGAAGAATACTTGTACCTGGGCCAGTTAGCGTCCTTCGAAAACAGGCAAGAAAAGGAAATCGATCGCCGAATCGATAATGCCTGGAAGAGCTACTGGTCCATGAAACAGTTTATGAAAGGGGATCTTCCCATTTCTCTGAAACGCCGTCTCTTTGACGTGTGTCTCCTGCCCATCCTTACATATGGCGCCCAAACTTGGTCTTTGACAGAGGGTCAGAAGTCCAGGCTCAAGGTTTGCCAAAGATCAATAGAACGTAGCATGTTGGGTGTGAAGCGACAAGATCGTATTAGAAACACGGAGCTGCGATCCAAAACTAAAGTCGCAGATGTGGGCAAAAAGACTGCCAGATTGAAATGGGATTGGGCCGGACACGTATGTCGGATGAATCCGGACCGGTGGGCCAAGGTCGTCGAACACTGGGTGCCTCAGGGTGGACGCCGACGACGAGGCAGACCCCGTAAAAGATGGCGCGACGATCTTGACGCCTATCGCAGAGACTGGCCGGAGCTGGCTTTGAATAGAGAGAAGTGGCTTGTTGCAGGGGAGGCCTTTGCCCAGCAGTGGGACACAACGGGCTCATAAAAAAAAAAAAAAAAAATGTTCGTCAAACGGTTCTATTTGTTCACCTGTACTAAGTGCGTAAGAGTTGTATTCTGTCTTGCCATGGTTGATAGAGTGAATTTTACATTTGTCTACCCCGAAATGCATTTGGATGTCTGTTGAAAATGATTGTGTAATGTCAGCTAGTTTACTAAGTTCGGTGTAATTAGTTGCATAAATTTTAATATCGTCCATGTAAAGTAGGTGTGAAAGTATGTGGAATGAATTATTGTGTCTTAATTTAAAACCTATGTTTGTATCATCTAGTAACTTAGATAAGGGGTTGAGTGCCATACAAAACCAAAGCGGGCTAAGTGCGTCTCCTTGAAATATGCCTCTTTCTATTTTAATCAGCTGAGTAGTTGATGAAGTGTTGTTCAATAGTTTTAATTTTGTTTTCCAATGAACCATGGCTGCACCTAGAAATGATATCAGTCTGGGATGAATTTTGTAATGTTCTAGTATATACATTAACCAACTATGGGGGACAGAATCAAAAGCCTTTTTGTAATCAATGTACATCATCTGAATATTCCTATTTTTAGTTTGGGCTTGCCTCATTACTATTGAGTCTATGGCTAATTGTTCTTTACAACCCTGACTATTTTTTTACAACCTTTTTGTTGTTCTGCTAGGATGTTACATTGATTAAGATGACTGTAAATAATTTCACTGATGCATCCTGTAATGATTTTGTATATAGTTTGCAAGCATGTGATAGGTCTGTAATTTGCAGGATTTTTGGGGTCTGAGCCTTTGGGTAGCATATATGTGATTCCTTGTGTTATGAATGTTGGCATAGTGTGTGGTGATTGTATGAATTTGCAAATGTGACTGTGGATGAATGGATGTGTGCAGCTAAATTTTTTATACCAGTAATTGTGTATATTGTCAGTGCCTGGTGCCTTCCAATTATGTGTGCGACTAATAACCTGAGTGAATGTATCAATTGGGATATTCTCAAACTCCATTTCGTTGATATTTGATGTGTCTGCTATTTTTTGTAACCAGTCTGCATGTGTGTTATGTTGCACAGGGTTTTCCCAGATACCTGCCCAAAATTGGTGAAGGTCTTGAGGTAAGGGTAATTCTGTGGATTTTGATGTTATTTGATTAATGTGTCCTAGGGTTCTATAAAAGTGTTTTTCGTTATTAGTGAAGTTTGTATTTTGTTGTTTGCGTTTAGTACAATTTAAGTATCTTTTAAGTCTATTTGAAACCGCGCTTAGTTTCTGTTTTAGTGTGTCAAGAAAATGTTGGGGGTCAGTGTTAGGTTCTTCGTGTTGTGAATGAGTTTTATATTTTTTCTTTATTTCCTGTATAGTTTTTAATATTCTCTGACTTCTATTTCCTAACATGTATTGTGTTAATCTTCCTATTTCTAATCGATATTGTTCTATTCTACTTTCGATTCTTCTTTGCCACGCAGGTTTCCTAGCTCGTTTATTAGTAGTTGTATTATCTTCAGTGTTAAATCTAGTGCCGTTACAAAGAGCTGCCGTATAGGCTGCTGAATAAATTAAAGTGTGTAGTGAGTTAAAATCTAATTCTAGGTTTAAGTGTTTCGGTAAAATATTGTAATTTAAATATTGAGTTATTTCAGCAAATTTTCGTGATGTCTTTTGTTTCGGGATGTATGGTCTTGCTTCTGGGTTGATTGTACTGAATCGTGTAAGAGCATTACTAAATTCTTCTTCTATCCTATTATTAACCGTACTGTTACTACTATTGGTATCGGTGTTATGAGTGATGTTGTTTTCATTATGTGTTGTTGCCGTAGGTTCAGTCAGTGTAAATATGGTGTCCATTATGCTTTCAGGTGTGTTATTTGTTTGACCGGCAACAGAGTGGTTTAAGTCATATACTCTTTGGTTATTTAAATCTGTTCGTGATAATTGTACTTCCTGCTTTATTTCATTTATTCTGTTGGCGTATGTCTTATTAATGAATATTATTCTTCTTTGGTCTGCAATTCTCTGTTCAGTTAGATTAGATAAATTTGGTTGTCTTTCTATAAATAATTCATAAAGTTTTTTACGATAAGCAGTCATATTTGTTTCTAGATCCGTTGCTTCAAGGTAACATCTAATAATATCATCGTTCATTTCTTTTGTCCATTTCATCCTATTGTTGCTAGAGACTGTTTGTGTGTGTGATGAATGTTCGTTCTGGCTATGTATGTGTGAATGGTTTACGTTTTCATCTCCTATTTGTTTTCCTACTTCACAGGCTATTTCGTCTAACACATGTTGTGAGAGCAGTTTTCTTCTTATTATAGCTCTCTTTTGATCTCCTAACCGTTGTCGGGTGGCTTGCATGTCGGAATACCTATTGTTAAATTCTCTATGTAAAGTTTCCAAGTAGTTGTTTAGTTCTGACGTTTCGCAGTTGGTTTTGAGAAGGTATGTACGCCATATAAAACGGTTCATTTCTTCAGTCCATTTCTTTCGCGTACGAGAAGGGCCAGCAGTGGGTACAGGGTTAGTGACTAATGCCTCCTGCACAACAGCTGTTGACCTTGTAGTTCGGGATGAATATGTAGATGACGGTGATGAGTTGGGTGATCTAAATAAGCTGTGGGTTGAAGATGGTGATGGAATATTAGAGAAAAGTGAGTGATCTGATTGTATGGTACTAAATGAGGGTGAAGGTGATCGCTCGGTTGTTAGGTGTTGCACAGCGCTGTTAGTGCTTGCCAAGCGTATTGATCTTCTTGTCATGTAAGAAGGGCGAGTTGAAGGTGTAGAAGAAGATAGCGTTTTTGTATCATCGCCCGTTGATTCGGCTGTAACTTCTACGCGATGAGCCCGCCTGCTCAACTCATCGCGACCGGCTGTAGTAGATTGCTTGATGAGAGCCCGCCTGCTCGACGTCTCACCACCGATGGTTCGCATGCTGTAGCACCCAGCATCGGCTCCAGATGCGCCCCGGCGCCCCCCGGGAAGCGACCGTAAATTATACTTCTTTTTATCAGTTTCCATTAGTTCTCCATTTAATGGGTTTGGGATCGTTGGTTGGGTAGGTGTTAGTGTCAGGTCTCCGCCCCCAAAATCGCCGCTTGATTAGTACAATAACTTCAAACAAACAGAAACTCCACAAGCGAAAACTCAACAAAATGATAAGCTGTTTTGATCATAACCAGTACCAGATACCCGTAAGCCCCCCCACCGCGGCAAGGTGATCCCCCAGGGGGGTTATTATTATTATTATTATTATTAGCATGCAAATACAAACTATACCTACGTATAACCCTCTTTTTGGCAGTAAGAAATTAAAACATAACACACTAAAGAATTATTAACATTATGCCCAACGAAGTGGGCACGGGTCAGCTAGTACAATATATAACAACATACAACTTGCCAGCATCAACTGTTGGGCCGAGACTCGCCTTGCCAAAATATCAATTGGAGGAACAGGTGTCTTGAATGCTAAGCAAAAAGTCGTGGCTTTGATCTCACCTAGGACAAATATTGTTTGACGAGTATAAATATTTATTCTATTTCTAGGTTATATGTAGGTATGTTATTTATGAATATATGATCCTGTGAATTGCAATAACCTTGACCCCCATTATATGAGATTACAACAAAATGGGCGTTTAATAAGCCGCTTTCTATCATTTCTCGGTCAAATGTTGTGCGAATATGTATATATATATGTTTATCAACAATTTGGTTTTCATTATAAAAGGCTCTACCTGGACTGAGATTGGACTTCAGTGACTAAGATAATACATATTATTGTTAGATATTTTTCCCACTTATGGGCATACACATTCATAAATGCTTAATATATGTTATCAAACATTCTTACAGCGCATAATAATATGCGTTGTTATTAAATTTCAAGTTCAGTGCAGTTCTGAGAAGCGCTCCAGCATCGTTAGTAGGAATCGTAAAATCTTCACAAGACATGAATAGTAATTGCATATGGACGAGGATTTTGTTTTATTTTGTAACCGTCTTTATGGGTAAATTTTATTGACTTCCCGGAAGACTAAACGTTAGATACTACTTACCCAAAAAATGACGAAAAGCATTAAGCGTCAGATACGACAAACAAGTACGACCACAAATTATGTGTATATATAAATTAACATGCAGATACCACATAGATTTATGTCTATCCTTTTCATTTCAACTAAGATGACAAAGACAAAATATAATTTTCAATTTACTCGTAACTTACCTGATCATTTTGTGTGTTGGTGGCCGTCCGCGCTACTTCCCGCCTCAGCTGTATTATCACCCTTTCTTTCGATTTAATTTCCTCCAGCTGTAAACAATACCGAATAAAATTAGTACAATAAACAACACAATGTTTTAACTTTAGACTACAGAACAGGGAAACAATAGAAATGCTATGTATGTAGCAGTGCAAATATTTCTAATATCTCTGCTGCATTAACTAAACGCTCGTAATCGCGTACCTATTACTTTCGTCGTTCTGTGCCACAAAAATATATCCTGACATATTTCTTGGCTTTTACAAATTAAAAGCCTCACTTAAGAATCATTTTGAAATTTGTCGGCTAATGATTCTAATACATGTATTGACTGTTTAAAACTCAGTACGGTTAAGAACTTGGAAATATAATTTCTTTAGACTATGTTTGTGTATATATATATACCTATATAATGCATTAATATCACATATCTCACACACTAAGTAGAACCAGTACTATGGTGTCCAGACTTTTAATAAACATTACATAAGTATTTCTAAATACATACATGTAATAGGTAAATTACACTCAAACACAGACGAAATAATCGTGACCATCAACAATTATTTGTCCTGGGCTCCAACCTACGACCTTTGACATAGCAATTCCTATGTTACTTTATTCCTAAAAATAACTTAATCTCTGTAACAATAGGGAATATAATAAAATATAGTATGTCTTCAAAGTTATTTATTTTCATTTTGGTGACAAGTCTTTAAATTCATAAATTATGGCTTGATCGCTGTGGCAGATGGCTACGAAACCGACGAAGTAACTTTGAATAAGCGATGAAATATATTTATCATCGATATTTTCATTCTTTACGTTTACTTGCACGTAACTACCCGACCTGTAACTAACCAATATGGACTGTATGACGTCATATATGACGAACACTAAAGTTAAATAATGCCTGAAGTAATTTATGAATTTAATGACTTGTCACCAAAATGAAAATAAATAACTATCAAGTCAGACAAATATTTTAAGTTAATATCATACCCAGACATGACGTCACGCCTTACTATTGTTTCATTTATGTTTCAACAATGACATTGTATATAAATATATTTCGTCAGTGGTTTCAACTAGCTGAATTCCGCGCTGCTACCCGCGGTACGACAATAACGGCGGGCAACGCTGGGAGGCGAAGCTCTTATCTTTATAAATTGTAGCCTTTGTGTTATTCCGATGTATAAGCTATATTATTGTAAAGTTTCATCAAAATCCATTCAGTAGTTTTTGCGTGAAAGAGCAACAAACATACTCACTTACATACTCACAAACTTTCGCGTTTATAGTACTAGTAGGATAAATAAATTAGTGAAATAGCACAGATGTCAAGTTAACGTTTATGTTAAACATCGTTAATATAAAAAAAGTCAATTTTCACACTTGTTTTATACATGGGCCTGCCAAAGTGACTTGAGTCGGACTTGCCGAAATAATTCCTTTAGAGTATCTATATATTCATATTTTTCTAATTACGAGTATATATGCTAGTTAAGTATTCAGTTTTTTACACCAGTGGGTGTTGAACAATGTAATTTATATAAAATAAAAGCAAACAAGTGAAAAGTAAACCCAAAAAGATAATTATTTTGAAAACGTAACATAGTATTTTAATAACATTTAATATTTTCAATATTTCACGAACGCGATCAGATGTAAACCAAGTTTGAAATAAACGTAAAACATTTATTTTTTTTTACTTAAATCCCGAGACAAGGCGGCGATATTACAATATCACAGTTTAAAACATTGGACTGGACATTTTTATGTAGCACGACGCCTTTAGAAATTAAGATAGCAAACACCGCACATTCATAAATGCTAAGCGGTCGAAACAGGGGTCATGGGAATTATTATTTCATAAATAAGTAAGAGTCAGTTTTCTTTATAACTTAATTATTTTTGGTCTTTTAGTGTTACTATTACTTCTATGGGTAAAGCCATTACTATAATAGTATAATATATTATAAAAAGGTATACTTTGCGATATTGTAGGGTGTAATCTCTGGATCTACAGAACCGATTTAAAAAAAAACCGTGATATCCCACATATACGGGGGCAGAGTCGCGGACAAAACCTAGCATTTCATAACTTTGTATGAGCAAGAACGACAAGTAGGTAAACCTATAATATTATGACAAAATAGTATTATAATGGCTATGAATTGTTAAAGACATAAACATACACCTACAGTGCTAGACTTATTAAGTAGTTATCGGTACCTCGCGAATAGTTCAAGGTCAAGCTTTGAAATGCTTTAAAAACAATATAAAACCGCGTAGTTACAGTAAAAGTTTTCAATTTGGTTCTATTTTTATAAATGTTTGTTTACTTTTCAACATCGTCATTTATGAATTGATTGAAAACGTTTTAGCGTTTCGGAGGGCACATTTACCATTTGTTACCACTCTATTTTGAAAGCAAACTATTACCTTATGAGAAGGAAAATTAGGATATTGGGCTTGGCACCGACTTCAAACAGATTTTAGGTACCTAGCACATCATATACCTACTACCACTATTTAAATATTTTATTAATAAAGAATTAGGTATGTACTCGTATAGACAATAATTGTCACATATCAATTTATGAACAGCCGGTTTATTTTAGTACGCTTTTTAGTGTTTGTGGCAGGGAGTTTTCGTTGGATGTTTTTTTGAAGTCGGTTTGATTTTTTTTTTTCTTTTTTTTCCTAACCTTTGAGGAGTTGTACCTTCTATCATCAGCTTACCTAAATAACTAGAAAGAATAAGACTAAAGGTAACATACATACAAATGACATTTAAAGATTTATCCTCCAACTCCTAATCGTTAAGAAGTTGTACCTTACATCATCAGCTCATCATCATGAAATGATGACTACCAGACACAAATATTGGATTAACTTCAGAAAATATACGAAAAACATAGTACGTGCCTAAAAAAATTAAGGGGTTTCCCTCGATTTCCCTGGGATGCCATCATCAGATCCTGATATGGTGGCAATGGGACCACTTTAAATCGGCCTACAATTGACGGAGTAATACATACAGTAGAACATAGAACCTCCTCTTTTTTTGAAGTCGATTAAAACAGACAGACATCAAATGTTTCACACCTAGGTAAATTCAACTGTAGTTTTTAGTATTTTCTGTTACTAATTATTTATGTTTCCGTCTAAACCTGCTCTGAACTTCCACAAATATTTCAAGATCAAAATTTGTCAAATCTGTCCAGCCATTCTCGAGTTTTAGCAAGATAAACGAACAGCATTAATTTTTATACCTAAATATACATCTATATATATATAAATGAATTGCTGTTCGTTAGTCTCGCTAAAACTCGAGAACGGCTCGGCCGATTTAGCTGATTTGATTTGATTTTGGTTTTAAAATATTTGTATTAGTCCAGGGACTTTTTAAAAGGTGAATAAATATAAAAAAATAAAAATTTAGTTTTTCGAGCAGAGTATCAGTGAAGAATGTTACAAAAACGGGGTAAAGTTATTACGCTAAGGGCAATAGGAGACGAAAACGAGGTTGCGTCAGTCAGCTAGTAGTATAATAATTGTCGTTTCTTCTGTATTTAGTAATAAATAAGTATGTTTATCAGCAATCTGGTTGTCAAGTTGTCATATTCTGACTAGTTTTTGAAGTGAAAACTTCTTTAGCGGCGCTGTGTACTTTGTTTGGAATGGGTAAAAATGTATAAACTCGCGTCAGGTCACGTGACCTGATCGAAAATTCGTAAGACGGATGGAGAGAGGACAGGCGGCGCAGGGCGCTTGCGCGAATGTTCGTGTGTGTATGTAATATAAATTGTCATGTTTGTGTACGATAGCGCAATAAATTAATATTGTATTCCACCACATAAATAATAGTACTTTTATAGGTACTGATAATGAAAGCAATTCGTACAAAATTATTCTCTAACCATTCCAAAATATCAAAAATGCACAACGTTAATATTCAAGTTTTCACTTCTGCCGGCACTCCCGGAGAGCAACCCGTCGATTTTTTTTTATTAATGACTAGCTGACCCTCGCAACTTCGTTTACGTCTACTATTGCCCGTAGCATAATAATTTTCCCCCGTTTTTGAAACATTCTTCATTGGGGCTCCGGTTCTATTGGTCTTAGCGTGATGATATACAGCCTATAGCCTTCCTCAATAAATGACTATCCAACACTGAAAGAATTTTTGAATCCTTTTTTTCACATCAATTTTTGAATAAGAATAGTTAGGGATCAGACGGCCATGAGAGGCAATCTAAATATATAAAAATGTTTTGTTGGTTTGTGCACGCTTCAAATACTCAAAAAGTTCTGCACTGATCGAGCTGAATAATCCGCATCAAGGATTGTTTTTATCTAATTTTTGCATCAGTCACATATCCGCAACCGCGAAAAAACACGAAAAAACCGCGGGCGGAGTCGCGGGCAACAGCTAGTTATTCATACATTTCTACTAAATTGACAGTGTATTGAATGATATTCTAGGTCTCTAGGACAAGTGTAAACTTACCAGTTTAAGGCACTGTGCGCGCGCGTCTTTCCGCGCCGCTTGCTCTAGAGCCGCGTGCTTAACCGATTGCGCGCGCAACTCCGCCGCGCGTGCGCACTCCGCCGCCTGCGCAACCTGCACATTGGACAACAAATGGTACATTATCAAATTAAGTTAACCACATTGAAGTAACACTATAGTTATATTTAGGACATCTAGCACACAACTCCCAATCTAAGCAGAACTTATATTATTCCTACTAGACGACTGATATATGTATATACCTATATACTTATATCAGTCATTAGTATAACCCAAACATACAAACATTTGGTCCGACTTGGGAATCGAACCCACAGATGCTACTACTGCGCCACCGAGGCAGTTGAAATAGTTGTAAAACTGTCACATAAAAGCTAAAAGTGGTAACAACTCCACATATATACCTATAGTCTTTATCAACAATCCCAAAGTGGGGTTACCAGATTAAAGGTCGGACGAGGTGACAGCGAAGAGACTAATTCACTAACAATTTAAATTCAAAATAAATGACGACCAGGGACGGTTGCTTTTATGTTATTGCATCAAATACATTTCTATTCTAAAGAACTATAGGTTCAATTTAAATTGTTACTGAATTAGTCCCTTTGCCGCCCTCCTACAGTTGACCGCAGCAATTAGTCAGCCGCCAGAGGTCCCCACTGTCTGTCAGCTTGCGGCTCTGTCGACGGCTGGTATCGCTGCTGATGTTGTCTAAGCTCAGGATCGACCCGATCCCTTTTAGCGGTCTCTTTCTAAATTATTACAGAAAGAGACCACTACGCCGCAGCCCTCTTTACCAGCCAGCATGGCAGCAATGACAGGCGAGGATAGGTCAAGTCGGATTTGGTCGACTAGGACTTCGCATTCAGATGCTCACGCGGGGCAGTCCTCCAGCGTGTGCTGGACGGAGTCCCAGTCGGCTCCGCAGTGGTCACATTGTGTCGTCTCCTCTCGTTCGATCTTATTCAGATACTCACCGAAGCAACCATGCCCGATGAGTAGCCAGTGCCGTTCACTGGAACTTCGAGAAGCATTTTGACCGCATGATCCCCCGCCATCCTCGAATTCGGGGGCTCCCGCTACAGAGGCTTTTGCCTAATTAGGAGGATCCGTGGGTGGAAGTTTGCAGCCTCAACGGTGCGGTGATACGATACATGGCCCCCTATGAGGCACCGGTATGGGTCATGCACCTATAGGCTTCCTCCTGCTACCGAGCCAAGCTCAGTCAAGCGCAGCGGGCGATCATTGGGATCGTACGAGGATACCGCACTATCTCGTTGGAGGCAGTGACAGTCCCGCTTCTTCATATTCTGGTGGATAAGGTCTATGACTAGACTCCTGCCATCCACCGGGATAAGAGCGGAGAAGGCCAGGACAAGCTCGAAATGCAGCGAAACGCTCACCGACAGGCCTTGGCACAGTGGCAAGTGCGGCCGGAACAGCCGCAGAATGCGCGCCAACGCAATGTTGGTGCCGTTCTGCCTAACCTCGAAACTTGGGTAGGTAGGGAGGGAGGTCGCGTCACCTATCGACTAACGCAGATAGTCACCGGGCGTGGTTGCTTCGGTGAGTATCTGAATAAGGCGCTGACCCTAAGAAGCGTCGTACACACAAATTCCAAACTTAAGTATACAATATACCGACGAAGAAAAACCTACGGCGTTATTTATTACACTAAATGCCTCTTAATAATAACAATTAAAATTAATGAAAAAGTCATCGAAGGAAATTTACATATACTTAGTATAATATATACTGGGTAAGATTACCTTCATTTAAAGAGTATGCGCCTATGCGGTAATGGCCATCCCTTCTACCTAACATAGAATGTACACCAGAGCACCAGCATAATAAACGTAAATATTTTCTCAGCCAGTAATTGACATGCCTTTACTGAACACACATAGTACGATGACAAAGTCGCTAATGATTTCAAAACCATTAATACCATGAGTTTACTTTTCAGTTTGCGCTTCGGTACCTTACTCAGTACACGTCTGTAAGATGTTAATTTTACTGTTAATTGGATTTGTCTCTCCTATAGTTTGCATAGGAAATAACACCTTAAGTCAAGAAGTGTTCAACTACCACGATGAAACCATGAAAAAAGCAGAATATGCATACGAAGTAGTTAATATAATGTACAACTCATTCCGTCAATGGTACTTTACAATCACATTCTGCGAATTCACATATTTTGAAAACCGAATCTTAAAATACACAGAGAATTATGGAGATGGCTACAACGTCATGCTGTTAAATGGGTGTCCGTACTCTAACAAGTCATTTGTGAAACCGAAATACAATAAACACGGCCAGACAGCTTACCTCGTAACTTCAGATGAACTGTCCATTGAAATGAGCGAGCCAGTGATAGAAGCTTTAAAGAGGACTGGCGTCTTTAAACCTAGAAGTGCCGTGATATTTGTTATAAATACACCTATGGAATTGGACAAATATTTTTACCACACATTAAAAAGCCACTTCCAATTGCTTTGGAGCAGAAGTATTACGAATTCAGTGTTGATTCTCAAATCTGATCGATTGAGAATGTACGCATACAATCCATTCTTGGAAATCGTAAGAGATATTACACACGTAACAGATGTGAGCCGTTTCCTGTCTAGACAGTATACCAATTTATACGGATATAAACTTAGATTGAGCGTGTTCAGAAATGTCTATATGTCTGATGAAACTGGTCCTGTGCTTTGTGATTCAAATCTTGCAAAAACTGTCATGAGTACTTTGAATGCTACTTGCCTGCCATTGCCTCCAAGAGATAACAGCACAACAGGAGACCTACTTGAAAATGGTACAGCCACAGGTATCACAGCTGATTTAATGGACGAATATTCAGATTTTGAACTTAGGGCTCGAATACTGAAAAACAGTTTCTACGGGTATATCGATACTACTTATCCCCTGGTACAAGATGCGCTGTGTTTCGTTTGCAAGAAATCAGATTTTCAGTCAACATTCCATGCAACCTTACACCTGATAACATTAAATGTATTCTTTTTATTCGTTATGATTTTCATAATCTTCATCATAGTCACAGTAACACTTAGAAAAATGGAATCCAAAGTTTTAAATATTGATGACAAGCAAACAGTTGGAAACATTGTTGTAAATTTGATAAAATGTTTTCTCCGACAAACGGTTGAATTTACATTTATGGGACCTGTATTTAGGTGTTTGATTCTCTTAATAGTTGTCTATTCTCTCATTATTAATTGTGCTATAGACGTAAGTACATTATAATATGTTACCTATAGCTACATGTTTACCTAAATTATTGTAGAACACACTTTTTACTTTCAGGGTATTTTAACTACAGCTGTAACATATCCTCGTTATAAACCAGATTTAAACACAATGAAAGAGTTAGGTGAGACAAATTTGACAATCGGAATTCACAATCGAGACTACCACATCGTTAACACAAGTTTTTCGCCGGAATTTCATGAAGAAACTAAAAACCGCATAGAATTAATCAATGATTATAAAATAAAGAAAGTCATTGATGAAAGATTGTTCAAATATGCTATAGTATTGAAAAAAACTGATGCTGATTACATCACGACGCTGCCAAAGAATATGAAAAACGGAAAACCTCTTTTTCATGTAATGTCTGACTGTCCTAGCCCATGTTTTCTTGTTTACGGTCTACGGTACGGCAGCCCATATCTTCCAAGAGTAGAATATATACTAAAACAATTAACTCGAGGTGGAATTTTACAGTATTGGAGTCGAACAGAAAAAGACAGTGCACAACACAACTTATTGCCTCCTGAAGGTAAAAATAAAAAACCATTAAGTATTTCAAATGTAAAAGAAATGTTTTATGTTTTAGTAATAGGAGAAATGATTAGTACCTTCGTATTCTTCATAGAATTGTTGCTACATAGGTTCAATAAAAAATAATTACCTTGAGTTTTTCTTGAAGACCCTTATTCGCTGTTTTTAAAGACTGAATTTCTATAGTTAATTTCTTTAATTCTACTAATCTGTTCTCCGTTATCTGGGCAGTGTCTGCTTTTTCGGGTTTTGCAGTTCTTAACTGTTTTTCTAGAAATTCTTCTTTCTTTTTGTATTCAGTCTTTAAATTTCTGAATATGCTCTCATGGCGGGCCTTAAGCGCTCGGACTTCGCTCCGCTCGATGTCAAGCGATTTCTTCAAGGTTGTGTTGTCTAGCCTTAACCTTTCGACGAGGCCTTTCATCTTGTTCAAGAATGCTTCGTCGACGGTTCGCTTGTGTTCATCAGCTGCTACGGCGGATATCTGACTGCTGGTGGTCGATGTGTCGGTGGACGCCATCATGTAGCGTCCCCGGCTTCGTTAATCACAATTCGGGAATACGTCTCGACCGTCCGCGGTCTTTAGCCTCGTACTCTGATTGTACGGATTTCTTTTTATCGTTTTGATTCACTCTATTCCTCTGATCCGGGATTGCGGTGCTAATTCTGAAATGCAAAATATGTAAATTGAATATAGTTGGCAAGAAGCCAAAGCGAAGTTATTATTGAAAACGTGATGTTCGTCATTATTTCTACGTCAAACTGTTTAGCAGTTTTTGCAAGTTTTTAATTGGTTCTCAATGCATACAATTTTCTGAACTATATATATCTAAGAAAAAACTACTACCTACGCTAAAAAGATCTAAATAATAATTCAAAAGGCATTTTATATTCTAATTTAAATATTTATTATGCATTTTGCGTCTGTTTCGTCTTACAAAGTCTCCGATACTTGTACACAAAGTTTCGTAATGATGATTTGAGATAAAAACAAGCCTTATTCCCATTTTCACTGCAAGACATGGTTCACTACAAACGTTCAATGTTTACGATTTCAAAGTAGGCCATTTGGCTGTGTGGGCAGATGGGACTAAAAACTAAACATAAATGTGTAGCATTCTTGTATGCTATTTAGCGTTGCGTGACTTTTAAAGTTTAATGTAATTAGATGTTTACTATACCTATGCGTGTTCTATTTTCTATTCTAAATCTTTGCCACGCTTACGTAATCTAAGTATTTGTTAGGTTTATTTAGTACAATTAAATATTTTCTTATTTTAAGCGAGGTTGATGTTCTTTTTGAACAAAATTGTGCTTTATATGTACTACAAAAGTGTAAATTTAGCTCTATTTTCAGAAGATATATCTCCGATTAGTTTCTTTGCTTGTTTTAAATTTATAATTATATTGTTTGTTTTAATAATATCAGTTACTATAAAAGTTAAATTTAGTATGTATTTAACGTAAAACAGCTAAATAAACGATAAACATTTTAATTTTTTGTTTGTTGTCCCGTCAAATGGTTAGACTTTAAATATGGGACCTAAAGTTTAGTAAGAACTGATTAATATGTATATGTACCTAGGTGTATGTGTGTGTTTAAAGTCGTCAAAGTCATATCATATGGCAGCTTCTACAGGTCCTCGTAAATTACAGCCTTCGACGAATGCCCGATGTGAGAAGCTCTCCATCGAGCAGTTTTTAGGACAATTCTTGTAAGATCTCATTAATAGACGATTAGAAGACTACTTCATCTGTTTATTTGGTGAAAGTAATAAATAATAATAATAAATATTCTGGACATCTAACTCACAACGCCATCTAGTCCCAAGCTAAGCAGAGCTTGTGTTATGGGTATTAGACAACTGATACAAATACTTATATACTTTTTTTTTGTAAATCATACATATTATACATAGGAAACACCCAAACTCCGAAACAAATATTTGCAGATCATACAAACATTTGGTCCGACCCGGGAATCGAACCCGAGACCTCTTGCTTAGCAGTCGCATACGCTACCACTACGCCACCGAGGCAGTCAGCAGTTGTTAATATTGTTATATACCTAATTTTTTTATGGAGCAGGAGGCAAACGAGCATACGTATCGCCTGATGGGAAGCGATTACCGTCGCCTATGGACACCAAAGGCGTCACAAGTGCGTTACCGGCCTTTGGAGGGTGGGTTGAGGTATGGGCCTCCGGTATCCTCACCCTCTTGGTGAAACACAGGGCAAGCGCTGTTTCACACAGGTTTTCTATGAGACCGTAGCATTGCTCTGGTCAAGCCGGCCCATTCATATCGAAGCGTGGCTCTCCCACGGTAAAGGTTTACACGGTTTAAGGAATTGTTGATAATGTGAATTTGATATTAATTGGAACCTGGCTATGTCACTTGTCCCTGAGTAAAACAAACATGTAACAATGTATTCCTACATTTATCTATTTGTGAGTTTTGTTTTCCCTATTATTCCCCTAAGATATACAAAATAATAATAATAATTTTTATTTTCTCTCACACAGAATATTTACAATTACTCTTAAATTAGATGTTACATGTTACATTTTTAATTTGTGGAACTGTGCGAGAGACTGGCATCTGTACTAGGAAGACTAGCCTCTCCAACTCTAGATAAATAATTTATCTAGAGTTGGAGAGGCTTAAAAGTTTATAATTATTATAAACTTTTATGACTGAGAGATGAGTAATAAAAGTGTGTGTGTGTGTGTGCGTGTGTGTGTGTGTGTGTGTGTGTGTGTGTGTGTGTGTATGTGTGTGTATGTGTGTGTATGTGTGTGTATGGATATTTTATATGAACGTAAATATGCAATTTCTCGTTCACCTTATTGTACAGAAGCCTTCTCATGAACACAAAGAATTTGCCCGCAAATGTAGTAGACCTCAAATTCTCAGTTGCAACACAAACCCTGTGATTTAAGCCTTTCTTAGGGCGCATGGGATTATAATAAAAAAACGTAATATAAACGAGGTTTATTATATAATATATTTAAATGCAATTACAAACGGCATAGAAAACAAATTACGTCCGCATACAAAACAACCAAAGTAAACATTTGTTTATTTGTAGTCGATAAAAGCTGATAGATATTCCTTAATATATAAAAACTAATGATCCATCCTAATTTGACGGAAAACATGATGAGTGCCAAAAAAATATACCAAGGTAATTTAAAATAGGGTACGGCTGTCACTCGACACGTTGACACAATTAGCTAATTGACGAAAAGCACGAGAGGTACCTGTTACCAGTGGGAATCGTAGACAGATGACCTCAATTATATGTCTAACTTCAGCTAATATAGGACAGGTTCAAACGAAGTATGAAAAGATGCGTATGTGTAAGATGGCTTGATGAATAGCTGGATGCGAGCCCAAGCCCAAAATCAATCAGAGTAGCGTGCAATGGGAGAAATCTATGTCCAGTAGTGGACCACAATAGGCTGATTCTGATGTAACTACCTCAGACTTATCGGCAAGATGAATGTTACTTTTAAAATATGACCGAAATGTAAACCATAAGTACTTTTATTAAAATAAAGCAAAAGGTATATGAGCAAAGAAACAAAATCGTAGTCTAGCAAATCTCATTATTAAATTCATTGTAAAGACCGCCCGACGTCCGCTTCGTCAAGTGTTTAATATGGTAGTACGGGGGCGATTATATTTTTGACAAGGCCAGTAGTACTTAACGTCTTAATTGAGTCCTTACAATGTCGTTTCAGACAGAGCAGAAAGTGCCACCTAATTTTTTTTACCTATGGTTCGTTGATCGTTTTTCTTTTTACAGTAAACGTTAACTAACAATTAAAAACATGTCAGTCTGGAAAATAAAATGTCAGAAAGTTGACAACACTCGCTAATACGCCTAAGTTTTATTATCTCATAAAGAAAGGTTAGGAAGTTACACGAAGCCTATTACATTACATTACATGCTTTGTGATAGTCAGATCTAATTGACTGCCATAAACTAACAATTACTAGACACAGTTGTGATATAAGCAACTTTGTTGTCCAAACAATTTTCAGAATATGACCGCGAACCTAAAATTCAACGAACAGGCACACCAAACCCTCGTGTTTCCTGTGCTAACATCAACATATTTTTTAATATTGAGATTGTCTATGTTTATGTGTCACGTTCGTTTTATTTTTAATTGACAATGTCAAAAGTGACATGACAGATACTGACAACTCGTTATCTCAGTCCAATAAAGCGACGTTTAGTGAACACTTTTGTTTTTCATTGATACGTTTTTGTTGTCTTTTAGAAACTTCTACAGGGCATCACCTCATGGAGACCCACATTGAAGGTGTATTTTTTAATCTAACTGACTAAACCACACGGTATTCCATGATTACATATTATAGAATACCGTGTGGTTTTAGTCAGTTTAATATAAAGGACTCTGGTATACCTACCTGAGATTTTATTCTTTAAAGCTAATATTTCCGTGTTAATGTAAGAAAAAAATCGTAAACCACCGAATTGTCTGCATTAATAATACTCAATAACCTGAAACTTATCCAGGAAACCCCTCAAGGTTTACGTAAACCAGAAAAACAGAATTCAACAATATGCAAACATTTCTTTATCAGTAGGTTTCATCAGGTGAAAGGAATTTCAATTCCTCCATAACATATGAAGCAACGATATTTATTGTTCGGTATATGTACGTAAATAATCGCATTTATACCTGTTCCGAGTGAATAAGCCTGTGACCATGGCTACTGTTACTGAAGTGACACGTAAAGTAAATCAAAGGCAGATTTGTAATATTTTTGATGTATAATGTGACCACTTAAATCCTCCTACATACATACTCAAACATAAGTCTGAAATCTGATAACTCCAATTTATTCTAAAATCGAGTGACCGCTGAGCTTGTACTCTTTTAAATGTTGTAATAGCTCACGATGGTACACAGTTAAAAATATAATAGTCAAAAAAAAACTATTAACAGAAGTCAACAAACCCTGGTATAACTCGGCAGCCGAAGTACATACCATAGATGTAGATCACGTCACGGCGCAAGCGCACAGCCCACTCGGCGCGAATGAGTCCAATTTAATAAGGAAACGCTCCGCTAAAGGACGCCCGCGCAATTGTTACAATTACCCGTGCAAATTGAACCAGATGACCTACTGCATATCTTTAGAAGTACCTCTAGATTTGTATTAAAGGGGCTTTAGGAATAATTAGCCCAGGTTTATCCGTAATAAATTCGGATAAGGTAGCTATCTAATTGTGAAAGAAGGACTAAAATTAGCTTCAACATATTTTCCTGCGATTTATAATATTAGAATCGATAAGCATAGAAATAAAACAAAACATAAGAAAAGAAAAGCATATGCCTACATTATACACATCATACAAAATACATCTTGATAATGCCTTTTTCATCACTACATATTTTCATTTAGTTGCTTTATTGTGATACTTCTTCTAAAACATAATATTATTACCATCCACATTACTCCTCTTAAGAGCTCTTTAGATTTATAATTACTATTTTATATTTTTGTGATGATTGATTGAAAAAACAATAACACGGTGTCATTCGTTGCAGAAGTTTCCAGCAATTTCTCTCAGTGACGTCACGACATCTCTCATATATATTTTTAGATTAACATACTCATAATTTAACATCTGGTTACCGATACAGTCGATGAACGTTAATTATGTCAATTAAAAAGTATAAAGATACTTTTGCGAATCGTTTTTTTTGAAGTGAAAACTTTGGAATGGGTAAAAATGTATAAACTCGCGTCAGGTCACGTGACCTGATCGAAAATTTGTAAGACGGATGGAGAGAGGATGTATAAACTCGCGTCAGGTCACGTGACCTGATCGAAAATTCGGGCGCTTGCGCGAATGTTCGTGAGTGTATGTAATATAAATTGTCATGTTTGTGTACGATAGCGCAATAAATGAATATTGTATTCCACCACATAAATAATAGTACTTTTATACTGATAATGAAAGCAATTTGTACAAAATTATTCTCTAACCAATTCAAAATATCAAAAATGCACAACGTTAATATTCAAGTTTTCACTTCTGCCGTGTGCCGTGTGCCGAGTGCAACCCGTCGATTTTTTTTTGGTTTGCTTTTAATAACGGAGGATAATGGATGTTGTGGATGACAGATAGTATTAAAATGCTGTTAGTGACTTTAGTTTAAGTATTTCTCGAGTTTAACATAAGTTTAATATCTGTTTTAAATATCATCAGCGATATACAAAACCATCAAATGTTTGTTATCTATAAATAAAGTATTCCAATGCAAAAGACATGACTAATAAAAGTGACGGGTCTTGGATAAATTTACAGACAAGTGTAGCGCATAGAAATCGTTTGTCTAATAATATATATCAACAGACAGTCCAAACTGATATTAACATATACGATTGTCTATTCATGGGCGGCGGTAATCGCTGACCATCAGGCGATACGTCTGCTCATTTGCCCCCTATGCAATGAAAAGAAATCGGAGATGGACGGACGAACGCAGAAAATGAATTTAGTACTTGTAATGAACATTTTTCTGAGGAGAAAGCGTACGCTGAAAAGTTTTGTTAACAATTCTAAACCCCAACATATCGCCGTTGCATCTTTACGATTGTAAACAACAGCTATTTCTCGTCTTCGTATTAAGCATTAGCATTTCATTAATAACATCATTTCACATTTTATTTATTTGTTTATACAAATTATAACGACTTTTTTTACATCAAATCAGGATTATTATCAGACAAATATTATAAACACGAAATTAATTTGTGTGTTTGCATGTTTGTTACTTCTTCACGCTTAAATAGTTGAACCAATTTTGATAAAATTTGAAATGATGGTAGTTCTAGATTAACCCATAGGCCATTTATTATTCCTGAAAATGTAGCGTTCTCGTGTAATGTAATGTTGTTTTTCCAATTACATCCTACTAACTTGTGCCCGCGGCTCCGCCCACATGTATGTCAGTTATCGTCGTAAAGAATAGTCTTTGTGCTTCTTCAAGAATCAAAGTATCTCCATGTCAATTTTCATCGAAATTTTTAAACCTTAAAGAAAAGTACTCCTTCCTAAAAGGCCGGCAACGCGCTTGTAACGCCTCTGGTGTTGCGGGTGTCCATGGGCGGCGGTAATCGCTTACCATCAGGCGATACGTCTGCTCGTTTGGCCGCTTTATTATAAAAAAAACGGTGCAATGAAAGCCAGACAGAATTACTTTCAAAATCATAATATCAGTATGAATAAACTTTGATAACACTGTGAGGTGTAGCTAGTCATAAAATTTTAGCACTCACCATAATTTGATGCTAAATTTACGACTGCTAAACTATAACAAGCGTTTGTGTACCTACATAAAGCGAGTGAGTTTTTTTGGCTTGGCGTCGATCCAGTCAGGTATCAAGTTTTCAATTAGGTATCGGTATAGGTACTAGGCAACATGTTTCCAAGAAAATAATAATAATGCCGGCAGGACCCAAAATAAAAACAACTAATATAATCTTTACATACAAACATTATTTGTCCCGATCGATTTATTTTTAAACGCAGAGTTTAAACTTGTAAGGCAACAAATTTGTGGTAGCTCTTGATTTTTATGTTGTGAGATTTTTTTTCAAATTCGTCCCTAAGGGGTTTAACTTAAGGGTGGTTTGTAATTTTCTAAGTTAGGAACACGAAATATGAAACAGACATAGGAGCGAAACCACCGGCAATAGTTAGTATATTTATAAATAAAAGTAACAGTAAAAGGAATGTATTTACGAGCATATACTATTGAAATAAATAAATATTAAGTGGCGAATGAAAACGAGAGTCAAATAAATGCGAATCAAAGTGAGAGAGTTGTAAACCTCTAATAAATATAATATTGGATAAAACTCTTTGGCTATTGCATAAAACAAGTTTTTAAGATAAGGAACCGACGCGCACTCCTTTGTACGTCGGTTGTCGTTAAAGGAGTCGGGGTTACTTACTGAATAGAAAGGCGAGAGGCCCGACAGCGTTCTGCTTTGGGAATAACGGTAGTCAGCCCGGAATGTACCTTCAGTCGATATGTTCCTGAAAGTCCTGCAAATTCACGAGGTAGGCCCCCGTGGGGTTTAGCGGGTAGACCAGTTCTTGGGCAGTCCATCGCACGCCTTTCGGCTCCCGAAGATATGGTGCAAAAAGTATTCCCGCATATTTTAAAAAACGAGCCAATGTGAAGATAGGTTTACAAGATAAGTAAGACACTTGCATAATATCTGAAGAATCACAAATACAGTGTTTTGGAAGGTTACAAGAATCTGAATGTTCGGGCTCTAGCAATCTCATTTTAACTTAAACACGCGCAGCACAGTAGCGGTTGTTGTGGAGAGTAATGGGAAAGGCCATCCTTCGGCCTAGATGACGGTAGTAAATCTACCTTATTCGATAAAGAGCAACAAAAGAATTGCTGAACACCAGTTTTCTGTGTACTGTGATCTAGCCAACCCATTTGTGAAAAATTATTAGCCAATTTAGCTTTAATTTGCATAAATCAGAAGCACAATATTAGTCTTGCTGAATTTGTATGACACATCGTACGATGAAGGAAGTTGTAACGCATGATAGCCCATGCGAGAATGGTCTGGCTGTCTCGGGTTAATCGTTCGTAGCGACATATGATCGAGGTAATTCTTACTTGCTATTTGGTAACCTAGCCATGCGTCGGCGTTTATGATAATTCTTGAAACCCTAAATTGCAAATTTTAACATCAAGCTTATATGTGTATAATAAGTTGCCCCTACAGTCTTCAATCTATCGAACGTTATTAGCCGATCACAGTCGCAGTAATTTATATAAAATGCGAACGTAACAGCGATGCGCATTTTCACTATGCGGTTGGATGGCACACTCACACAGCATACCATAAACAACAAAGTCTATGTCACGTTTGACAGTTACTTTAACACTCTATTGTCAATGGGAGTAGCTTCACTTCACTTGAAATATACAAAACCAACTTTACCAGTCACTATGCAAATGCCTGTTAAAAGTTTCTCCAAGTTTTCAAAGTCATGTTGATACTAGACACCAATTCTATCACTCATCACCCACACACATTTGATTTTGCTAGGTATATCATATTTGTTTTAACATTGGAATGGCGCATTTTCTTATATTTAGCCAAGATATTTTTAAATAGCTGTATTGGAAGGTTATATGTCCTGCTTGCCCAATCCAGAATCTAAACCGTTTGAGTTACAAACTTGAAATTTTGATAACTGATGTTTTATTACGTTCATCCGTATGTTTGATAAACGACGTTTGAAATTTGATTGTGTGTTTTAGTTTTTCAAACTATATGGAATACTAAATGAGAACTACGATGTTACCCGCGCTACAAAAACCACCGCGGGAACAAACAGACAGACAGACGGAACAAACAGACAGACACAAAAATTTTAAAAAATCTTATTTTGGTATACGTACCGTGTACCTACACATTTAGTAAAAAAACAGAAACTCCAATTTTATTTATTTGTACGGATCTTGTAAGCACCAGATTTTTCGAAGTTAATAATATTTTTTTAACTACATATTATTTCTAATTCACCTTTTTCTTTTTTCATCATCATGCAGCGCTCGTATATTAGGTTTTATGAAGTCAATCGATGATAAAGTACAAAGTTCTAGTTAGCTAGCCCTTTGCATGATTTCCTGATATAATGTATTGTATTCTAATATTTCATCGTTTCACCCTTCGCTTGTTACCTCGCAACCAGCCACCAAACATAAATATTTAGGTTTTTCTCCAAGTTAATTTTATTCGTTCATTGAACTTTCATTTAGTATTACTGTTTCGTTGTAATGAGATTCTTGCGTTAGTAAACATAAAATTTGTTGTTTATGAAATGTATTATTAACGTCTCATTAAATTAATAACTATATAAATCATAATTTTATTACAAACTAGCTGTATTAATGTGTTTGTATTGGCAAGAATAAGGAACAAAACTCACACATTATTATAATCACAAAATTTTAACAAAAAAACAACCGTGTTCAAGAACTGGACCAAATTAAAAGGGGGCCACACGGGAGCACCGGCTTTCACATAAATAAATAATCATCAGAATCGGTTCACCAAGTCGAAAGTTATGAGGTAACATATATTAAAAAAAATAGTCGAATTGATAACCTTCTCCTATTTTGAAGTCGGTTAAAAATAATCTTTGACACTAGTTTTGTATCGTATTAAAATTTGAGCTCGGTACAAAACTTTTGAGTTTTTGAAGAGTAGGTACACAAACCAAGTTAATATTTTTATTATTATTAATCTTGGGAATAATAAAGGCTAGAAAGAAGAGAAAGTAACAGTTTCTTTATTCCTGGCACATGTTCTTGTTTTTCGTGTGCCTAAAAAAAAAATAGTCAAAGTCATAAAGTGATGTACCTTTAATTTTACCGAAAAGAGGAGCCACGTCATCCAATCTAAAGCTAAGACACGATGTCGACCTTGAAAACTTTTCGAATTCTGATTTAAACTTCATGGCTGTGCGCCAAGCGTGCGCTACACTATTACACTATCTGTCATTCAAGTGTTCATGAAACAGCAAAAAAAAATATTAGGTATATTCCAGCTGGATTTGTGAAATATTCGGCAGTCACAAGTACCTACATGTAAAGTATTTTGTGTCCTTGTAATTTAATAATAATAATAATATATTCTAACACATCTCACGAACGGATGTCTGGTCCCAAACCTGGTAAAGCCTGTACTATGGTACAACAATCCTTAATGGTCGGCGAGGTCTCTAGGTTGATCATTAATACCACTTTTTTATGGAGTACCGCCTGATGGTAAGCGATGAGCCGCCCATGGACACCCGCAACACCAGAGACGTCACACGTGCGTTGCCAGCCTTTGGGGGATGGGGGAGGGGTTGGGGTATGATCCTCCGATATCCTCACTCACTCACACGGTATCCTAAGTTTTAATACTTCGATGTTTATGCCACTGTAGCTCAAACTGACTGATTGCGGCCCGCGAGGGTTCGTGTTTATTTGGATTTTTACATTTACTAGCGCCTTCGCGAAACGTCTCAAACATACGAGGGCGTTCCTCGTACCAAAGACATGCACGCCGGCGAACTCGTTGTAAATATTCGAGCAACAATCAATCGATATTCGACGCTATGTCTATCACCACTGTCTATACCAAAACTACAGCCTACATGTACAAAGGCGGACTTAATGCCGTAGGCATTTTCTAACAGTCGACCTTAGGGCGATGCAGAGTTAAACATGGTAGATGCACGGAAAATAGAAATGTAAAGAAATATATCATACATATAATCTGTATATATATATATATATATTGATAAAAATAATAATACATACATACTAAATATATTTATTTATATACATAAATACACATAATACAAATTCTAGAGAGGAGACCTTATACGTTGGATATCAATGTGTAGTGCAGATTTTTGAAGAATTCTTTTCCAAAGTTGCGGTGATGCAGACACTATGACATGATGCGTATGTGGGTTTCTGGTTTTCTTTCTAACCGGTCTTGTTCTTTCTCGAGGACATGATAGATAGCAACATTCTGAGCTCTCATTGCAATAATGACGTGTTCGTTTGAGTTGTATTTAAGTACGTCTCTCAGGACGAGTAACGGGTCTTTGTACTTGACCTCCTCAACGGTTAGATTTACGCCTGAACTGGTTAACCGTTCCTTCATTTAAGGTTTTTCTTCCCGTGCCCTACAACCCACTATCACTTTGCGGTTCTTGACCTTTCTTACTCGGTCCATTGTGACCCATCCGCATTTACATGTTCGCATCCGCATTATGTTATTATGTAGTACACTAATTCTATGTGTGTCGGTCAAGAAACACGGCACGCAGCGTAAATAAGATTACCGAAAAATAAAATACGCAAAAAATAATCAAGTCAAATTTTATAACATATGCTGTAAAGTCAACGGCTTAGGTATACAACGTATACCAATAGGTCACAATACATATATGCTATCAAAAATACACATAAAATAAAAACAAGAGTTAAAATTTGTAGAGTACTTTATGTAGAGCACTTTAGGTATTTACGCACCTATTGGTTAGTTTTTGGAAGTATGTGTCAGTACTTCCCCGGTCAAAATTCTTAGCTTGAAAATCCAATTTCGAAAAGGGTCTATGTAGAGTCGCTTCGATGTTATTACTGGATAGGTTTCGGCGAGAGCTAGTTTTTTGACACTAAGATCTCCCCGATCGGTGCAGTGGTGCCTGATTTATTGCGGGTCAATGTCACTTTCATCGTCTGTTGTTTGTTGTTGTTCAGTCATTACCAATATACAACGTGTCCCAAAATTCAACGATAAGCCGGTACCAGAAGGTCGGCCTGCTCGTGACTACTCGTGAAAAAATGTTAAAAAATAATTATCTTTTTTTTTTTAATTACGAAAGAAAAACTAAAATTCTTAAAAATTTACACCTCTTAAGATATTTTTAACTACCATCTCCACAATTTTCCAAATATTTCAGATTTTTTTTTGTATCAGCATCCTAAGTAACACCGTTACCCATCACAATCCTTAGAAAACCCATAACACCCGTAGATTTTACACGAAAATTAATGAAAGTTTTTTCTTTTTCTCAAAACTCTAAAAGATTTTTCTTTAAGGGCAATTTAACTCATCGTGGTGTAAAAAAAATGTATGGTCACTACTATGGCAAATGTTTTAAAAAATTACGCATCTAAACATGAATCTAAAATGGTACAATACTTCTTGAAAACCAACCACAAAAAAAAATGCAAATTATTTATCTAAACATAAACCAACATTCATGAATTGTTTATAGTACTAAATTTTTGACAATATTTAAGGTTTTTGTCGAATTATGTCGAAAAATAAGGGTTGACGGTAGTCAACCCTTATTTTGGTAGTAACTTATTATACATAACTAGTTAGATCTCATCTAGATCTACCTAGTTTATAGCAAATTACATAAGTCCGGTAAATAGAAGTTTAAAATTTTTTACATACAATTATAGTACTCAATTTTACTACCTGCGCACAGAATGCCTGCCGTACTGCTATTCAAGCGAGATTTGTGAGATATTGTAGGGTAGGAGGATTATACTATCATATTTTTGTACGTAAGTGAGACCGACCTTCTGGTACCGGCTTATCGTTGAGTTTTGGGACACGTTGTATAGTAGAGATTCGAATTGTCATATGTTATCAAAAATCGGAACAAAATTAATAGGCCATCGAGACAAAGGACGATGCGATGACGCTGCCACCTGTCACGGCAGAATCGGGACGGGTGGCAGCTCTGCTTAATACATCATTTGATTGCCTGTTTCATTTATTGTCATTTAAGAGTTGTAGGCACACAGTATTATATTTTAGCCGAGTAAGCTTTGTCGGTTGGCCACCCGTTTATAAGATCGGGCAACGCCAGTTGCCTTGCGTCGCACCAAACCTACACAATGAGTGTAGATACCTTGTATATCTTTTACAAGTATTAAATATTTTCAGTTTAAATTCACTCCGTGTTTTATATCTCAGTCCCGACTAGGAACACTGCAAAAGTGCTAATTAACTAAATACAACCTTCTGATATTGACATTACACACATTCATTGTCACCATACATTATTATTGCGATAGAGTTTTACTGGCCATCGTCTCAGGCGGACACTGACCATCTGTGACGACGACTACGATACTAAAAGAAATGCTTGAAACGCAGAACATAGTTGAAAACCTGACAACCGATCAGAACTAAACTTACTACGATTCACCAAAATATAAACCAAAACAAACAAAGTGTTTATTTAAAAAAAGCAATTGAATTTTGTTAAGATAAAGAGAAATTATCCGTTTTATATTATTTAAACAGACTGAGTGTTTTTGAAAAAAGAATAAAATTCACTACTTTTTCTTTATTCATAAAATCTTATCGTACAATCAACCAGTGTAACCGAGCATATATTGTCTTGCGTCAGTGTTGCAAGGGTATCGTTTTTTTCTCTATCGGTCCTCTGTCGACATTACACTTGACTGAAATTAGACGCATGGACGTTTAGAGCGCAAAGATTTTTCATACTTTCTAAGTGTACATATGAAGTGCGGTTCTCTCTTTTAACGATATTTGAACAGCACATAAACTTATACTATTTAAGATTAAACAAAGGTATTTTTTTTTAGAAGTTGATGTGTTGCAACAGTTTTGATTTTATGACTTTTGTTAGTTTTTTTTAATATTGTTAGCATTTTGGTGATCAACGCATTAATTAAGTCGGTATACTTGGTGGTTTATTTTACGTGGTGCGTGATTTATTTTACTAAAAAAAATATAATTTGACTTACCCGCCCCGCAATCTGTAACCTGATTTTTTTAAGAACGCTAGCAGGTAACGGGGATTACACATTACTAGCATTCTTCTTAACCCCTTTCGCTAAACTAAACGCTCGTGCTCGGAATAGCTTCGCGTTTTCAGTGAAGGTGCGCAAGGTGGGGTTAGAACCCGTAACTATTTGACGATTGCCTACTGCTCACGACGCATTAGTCGCTATTGTTGCACCTTAATTACGAACTTATTAGAGTAAAAAATTGATATTTGGTAATATCAGTGCAGAAATGTTAAAACATATATTTTAAAAATTAAAAACATAATATGAAAGTAGGTACGTATTATAATAATTTTATTAATTTATTTCGTAGTTTAGGTAATTGTTACTACGAAAGTTGAACACAATATTTTTTATTTCATTATTTTTGTAGTGCGTAACGTGAGCCTATTTACAGCTAAGTAGTGTCTCAATGGTGATGACACGGATGCACGGTAAAACTCAAATGAGTTTATGTGGCATCTTGTATTAAATTTCTTGTACGTAAAAAGAAAGAAAAAAAAAACTTACGTATTTTATTATATCTTTTAATATAATAAAAAAATTGTAATAATAAATAAGAAATTCAATAATTCACAAATATGCTTACATTTTTAATTTCAACTTTGATTTATTATTAAAATCATGTTCCGTTAGATTTTAAAAACATGTATATTCACTTAAAACAGTATTTCACTTCGTAAAAGAAATTTATCACCGTTATCTTGTGAATATAATTAATGCATAATTCTAGTCAAAGAACGAATTCTCTTTCCTATTAACTGTTCTCTGAATTAAATTACACACCTATGTGTTTCTTATTAATTTGGATGACGTGTTATAAAGTACCATACTGTTTATAAAGATCTATTCAATAGAATGTCAGGCGCTTCTATACACCGCTATTTACGAAGTGTACAGCATACCTGCTGATTATAATTGGTAGAATTTGACTTTAAATGCTGGCAACATTAATTGTTCATGGTACAATTTTTAGAAAAAAGTGTCTTACAACTTTAAAAAAGTCTTATAAATTATAAATTCGAAAGTAACTCTGTATGTCTATCTGTTAGGCTTTCACGGCTAAAGCACTGCACCGATTTTAATGAAATTCAGCATGGAGATACTTGAGAGCGCTTGCGCCTCCACCCTGGCCTGCTTCTGCTAGGGTGACAGATGGACTCACCTGCCACCCCTAGGCTTGCGCTTATGGAGGACGGAGATCATTCTGCGACTGCCGGCGCCGAGTCGTCTGCGGTAACAAGCCCGTTCCCGGGCCTGGCGGACCAAGCGAGTTATAAACCTCTCCTGGTTCTGCTCCGCTATCTCCTTAGCAAACATAACTTGCTCGCAGTAAGAGACGGCGGATAAATTCATTTAGCCTGTAAGTCCCACTCAGGCAAGCACTCGTAACACCCGGTTGTTGCATCAGCCGTTTGCCAGAACCAATCTAAAGCGATTTTCAGTCACATGCAGTTTGCCCAAATCCTACAACAGAATTTGCTGAAAAGTGGACGTGTTTACCGAATGAATTTCCTCTTTCAAAAAATCTATTTTGAGATTGCGAAATATTCGTTTTTGGTATCAATTGTATTAGAAATAGTTGTATTAATACAGTACAGTTTATACCGTTTTTGACGAGACTTTCACTGGCACATAGCTGATGATATAAGGAGTAACTTAAGCTAGTAGACTTAGTAGATTTGCCCCGCGGCGTTACCCGGGATTACTGTTTTACCGCTGCTAACGCCGCGGGGTTCAGCTAGTTTATTACATAATTAGCACATCATAGTATCTATAATAAAATTCCTTCATAATTACCGCAATAAATGTTCGTCTTAAGATGTCAACGATCCTTATTGTCTAAATTTATTATATCCGTTTCAAATACAACATTTGTTAATTGACACATGCTTGTCATCAAAATGGCGCGAATGAGCGCGAACATAAATGTCAGCCATCGACTTTTCAACACTTCATTAGGATTCATAGTGGTTTATCGCTATACTAGGATTTCTGAGAGATGAAGATAAACCGTGATATGTGAGTAATATGAAAGTGTTGTGCAAGTACCTTGAATCCCAATAATATATTAATAATAAGGTTGATTAGTGCTCCAATATTTTGAACTAGTAGCCGACCCCAATAATATTGGGAATAATAAAGGCTAGGAAAAAGAGAGTGCTCCAATATTTTCTTAGCTCTGAACTTGACCAACGGAAGTTCATTGACATCACTCAAAAGGTATAAATTGAACTATGATAATATGAAAACACCGCACCATAAAACATATCCCATACGTACATACATAAATTAGCTGCACCGCTAAATATATTACAATTTCTCGCTCATTTATTTTTCGGAAGAAAGAGTAGTATCTATTTATGGTAACAAAGGGCGTCAGCTACCTCTATTCCCAATATTTTTAAAGTTTATCTAGCCGTTTAACCGTAAACAAATAACAAACAAACATAATAACACTCACGCTGACAAACTTTCACCCTTATAATATTATTTACAGTGATATTTCTTTGGTATTATCACGTGTGGCCAGACCCGTACATCTATAAAAACCTTATTACTTTCCGAGAGAAAACAGTGAAATGAAACTATTAATGATCTTAATACCGGACGGAAAAAAAATACTCCAGCGTGCTTAGAACCTGTCTGTTAGCGCTCAGTCCAACGACACCGCAATCAAGAATTGCCATTCAAATTATAGTAAAAGTTGCAAGTTATTGCGCCCGAATAACAATAATTAAATTTATAACCGTAACCCTAACTACATTCATTACGGTATGCGTACGACGCAGTTTAGCTCAATCCTTGCTCTATCAGTTAATCTTACATTAAACATAATTTCACTTTTTTATTTTTTTATCATGCACCAAAGACGTAATGTTTATATGTAATGTCAAAAAGCGCGGGACACCTTAATAGAATGTTTTTTCATACAATCATTTTCAATACATTTGAAAAATAAGTAAATAAACTCATTCATTAATTTCGTTGTGTTTCAGAGGTATTTCAAATACCTACCTATAATCTATTTTTACGTATATTTCTAACGGCAGATATATAATAAAAGAAAATGTAAAATGAAAAAGTCGGCTCTTTTGGGCAATTTTATTAAAGATGATATGTAGTTGGTACCTACTTATTACGTACAACTTTGATTTTCTTGTAACCCACCATGGAAAGCGAAAGTTGAAGATTTCATATGTACCTATATCTTTTTATAAAAGGACAGCCTGAAGGTCAAGGTCTTCGTATTTTAATAGACCTGCTCTGTGCTCTGTAAAAGCGTAGAGGCCCTACGTCACACAATATTAGTGCTTATTGATATTTTCATAAAAGTATATGTAGTTTTATATTGATTAGCTATAAATAAAATGCTGTGTATTAGTGTAAAAATATTTCGTCAAGAACTTCAAATAAAAAGCGGGGAAGGGTCGTTTGCCTAGGTTTGGGAGTCACGCGACTATAGGTACTAGTTACGTATTTAGGTTTAATTTGGATATCAATTTATTAGATTTGGTGTAGATATGCCAAATAGTAATATAACATGATATTTTATTTCTAATAATTCTTTTATCTTTGCGCATTAGCACATTAATCGAAATCGCTATGTTCCACGAATCTAATGAAAAATTAATGAACGTCTTATTACGTATCTTAAAGCACGAATAACAGTTACTACATTTAAAAATATACACAAACTTTTTGTTCCTAACTACTGTGTATAACAAATTATAACTACATATAACGATTTACATCCAATAATATCCATGTCAGTTTTTACTTTTACAAACTTCAAAATATAATAAAACAAGATACAAGGCCGATGACCGGTCGCCGGCTGGTAATACTAAAATAACCCTCTTACTTGTGTAAATAAAGTAACAAAAGTACGTACCTTTTACTAAGGAATCCACAGTATATCCTCAAATAAGCACCATAAACAATTTTCACCCCGTTTGTCCAACACTATTTAAATTCGGAATATCGAATCAACGAATCACGTTTCACCGTTTCCCGCTCGAAATTTAAATAAAAATAAAAACTAAAATGGCGTGGAATTCGTATCACTTGCGAATGTACGTTTAACTATATTATGGTATAAATATTATAAATAGGGGTTTGTATATCGCTTTGGGAAACGACAGGCGGACCGCACGGAGTGGACGTCGAGACTGGCGTTTCAGTGGGCGGCTACCGCCCAGTCACCGCGGTGACGCTGGCGCACGCGTCATGCAATAGTGAAACAAATGAAAAAATCTCGATTATCTTTGAAAAAATTCAGGTGTTGCTGAAGTCTCGCAGATATGAAACAATTAAATATTTTGTAGAAATAATGGAAAGGATAGACATAACACATAGCATCACGAAAGATGCCGCAGCCAGCTGTCGCCACGCGAAAACGATAATATGTACGCGACAACGATAATTTAAAATGAGGTCTGTACGTTTAAGATTGCGCTATATTCATTCCCTTTTCATTAGTTCTCCTATAATATCCATATCAATATATTTAAAAAGGTACAAAATATGAGTGTGTGTACTTATGTACACGCGTTAGAAGTTATACTTCTTTGGCGTATGGAAAAAAAATAACTAAAATGTAGTGGTGATTAACGATAAATATTAAAATTAATCAAAAAGATTTTATTTAAATAAATAATATTTATTTATTCACACTGTTTAATTGTACTGTTACGAAACACGTGTTCTAAATATAAAAATACTAGAATATACAACTTGAACATAGTTATCGATTTTCATGCCACCTAGAACTAACTTCACGATGTAGAATTCAGGTGTCGGTGTGCGCGCGCATCGTAAAAATTCACTCTCATCATTTTTCTCCATCGCGCCAAAAGAAGTATAACTTCAAAATCGATATTTCAAATCTACCAGACGTCTATTTTATTTTTTTGAGAATGAAGAAGAAGGAGGATTATGTTTTTCGAGAGTATGTATGTATAATTATTTGGCACGCTCTGCGGCCTGAAAGGATCGATGGATTTTAGCTTGAGAGGTATCGTTAGATTTGTTTTCACAGTGAGAATGACTCTGGATATATTAAAAAACAAAATGGCGTATTTTTGGCATCGAATTATTATTTTCATATCTTAGCAATATAGAAATCAAATGAAAGATCGTGAAAAAAACGATCTAATCAAAAATATATGTATGATTTCACGTTTATATTACTATTTTAACACAAATTGTAAATTAGTAAACTCAAACTCAATAAATGCTTGCTTGTTGTTGAATAGAGAAATTTGTCTATGGTGTTTTCCCGCGCTTCCGCATCTTATCCCGCTATTGAGAATTGTTTTACTTAATATAAAAATTTACTGTTTTCTCAAGTATTGTTCAATAAATGATAATCACTCTCGTGGATTTTATACAGAGGTGTAAAGAATGTTTGTAAAGCCGCTAATAACAATTAAAGATCTAAACCGCCGCCTCAACCAATGAGTCACACAAACTGCGCGAGCATAAGCACGATAAGTGTGAAATCACAATTATGTATACTATGAATAGTTACATATACGTGTTTGTCTCTAAATATTGTATGATGCCCAGCCTGTTATTAAACACAGGATTGTCATTTTATTTAGTGTGTTACTGTTTCTAGCTAGAGGCTCTAATTAACCTTGACTGTGTTTTTACGAAACTTGCTTGCTTTACGAATTCCATAAAGAAGATGTGCATGAAGTGTAGGGCAGCCGAAAAAGCCTTGATATATACTTTATCAGACCATACATTAGAGTTAATGTGATTTAAAAACTAACATTTTAGATGTATAAAGTTCAGTACCTATTTTTTGTTGACAGTGTGCAAAATTCCTTACGATAAAGAAGTATGTGGTATTTTCAGTAAAACCACCCTGACAGCTGTTCTAAGCCTTGAGGGAAGCCTCTACGGCTTCCCCCAGGCTATATCATTATATATTGTGGTTCGATCACATTTTGCAACCAGGTCCCAATTATACCGCCGATCACAGCAGCTACTACCAGAGACCAGAGATCCCCACTTTCTGGCAGCTTTTGGCCTCGGGCACCACAGTAACTACCTACAAGTGTCTAGACCCTAGACTATCATGGCTTATTTATCCAGATGATATACATATCCTCTATGTCCAGGCATATTAACATTTTTCTTTTTCAGACGTAAATTATCGTCGTTCTACCACTAAGCCAGTAAGCAGAATTATGTATTGCTTAAATCAAAGCTATTTTGTTTGCATACAAGTTATCTAAATAGAACAAACTCCTTCTATTTGCCAAAAAAGGGGGGAAACCAAAAGGAAGGGTATTAGTTTTGGCAGTGTATCTATGTTTTATATGTTCTACCATAGTACCTAAAATATGGAGCCATATTAATGATCGAGGTGACATAGTCTAAATATTTGTTTTCAAAAGTTTCTACCCGACTATGGTTATACTTTTTGACGTGACAACGTCTAATAAATCGATGAACGCCTGCAAGAACGAACAAGGATGACTCATCGTCCCGTTACGCTCATTGCACGCTTGCGCAATTGATTCGCAATTTTAGACATAAAAAAGTATGCATGCAGAATATCATTTCATCAATGTTTTGTTTTGTCATTGGCAGAATTGTCGACATCGGCACAAATTGCCATATCCAAAAAAAAAAATGTTTTGTTATGACGTTGTCACGTTAAACTATCATCCGTAAACCGACTTTACAGTCAACCAATTTTTTTATTTCTTTTTTTTACTGTTCTAAATACAGACCAATAAAACTTTTATTTACATTAATTAAAAGATGCTAAAACACTATTATATTACCTATTATAAAATTGTCATAAAATACATATACATACCTATAATAAAAATACCGGTTAGGGGTTACGATCAACTCTTACCACTGATACTTATTTTCTCAAATCATACAAATATGAACTTATTTTAAACATTATTTTTATTTCATTCACGTGCACTTTCGGACCAGTCGCTGGTCAACTAAAGTTTTTACAAAATTCACACGCCCAAGTCTAATGTGAGACAAAATAAATAAATTACTAACAAACCTCATAGATAACGATCAAAAAGTGGACGTTCTCACTTCGTTTATTTTAATTAAAAATGATTTTATTATTAACAACACTGTGTATTAACATATTCTTTGGGGCCAGAAAGGATGTTGTGTTGTATACATTAGAAAAGTAATATTTGCACTGAGATAGAACTCCATTTTGCGTCATCTTTGGTTATCTCTCTATCAAACTATCTCTAGACTGCTTGAGATTACGTTGTATATTTGATATTGTTGTGTTGTTTCATATTCTAGTGATCCGAAGTTTTTGAATATACAATAATTAGGGCCGGTTTCATCAGTTACTGACAAACTTCTTGATACACTATTTTGGACTTATTTGCTACATAACTTTAGATAACGGTTTAACAAGTCTCGGATACAAAGTTATATATCAGATAACTATCTGATGCTTTATCACGAGCTGGGAACACTTAGGGCTAGTTTTACCAGTTCTTCATGAAATATCAGGTAGATTAAAACTTGTGAAATCTAAATCTTTAATTATTTGACAGATAAGTTTACAAATGACTACCTCGGTGGCACAGTGGTAGCGTATGCGACTCCTGAACTTGAGGTCTCGGGTTTAATTCCCGGGTCGGACCAAATGTTTGTATGATCCGCAAATATATGCTTCGGAGTTTGGGTGTTTACTATCAAAAAAAAAAGTATGTGTATATTTATATCAGTTATCACCCATAACATAAGCTCTGCTTAGCTTGGGACTAGATGACGTTGTATTACATATCCGAAATCTTTATTTGATTTATTATTATCTATATCCTCTATTAAACCATTCAAAAGTTGTTTTTTTAAATGAAAACTATCCTATGTTCTTTCCTAGGACTAAAACTATCTTTATACTTAATTTCATCTAATTAACTCTGTTTACCGTTCACGCGTTACCAAGGAAAATATGGATAAATATATATGTATATAGATTGTACACTTGATATGTAATATATGTAAGTAAATTGTGTGAGCAAAGTTTTGATTATATTTGCCAGTTGCATAATTGTTTTATATACTTTCGAGTAACCTGGAAAAAAAAACAATGCGCTAAAATATCTGTCGATTTCGATTTTCACAAGAACTTTTTTAATAACCCCTAGAATAGGAAGGTATTACAATAATTAAATTAAGAATGGAACACTTTTAAACTTTTTTTTTAATATTCTTGGTGCGTTCACGCATAGCGCTTTACATTTTCATTGGTACAACTAGCGATGAGCGAATTCAAAAGCTATTGACCTAAAAATAACACGAGTCAGCGTCAGAAAGAATTGTTTACTATACCATCTCTGTTCGCGCTGAAGCTTTGACTTTACTGAACAGATGTACACAAAGCGTGTAAGTTTGAAAATAGTGACGTTCCATTTTCATCGATATAAAAAAAAATGTTGTGATTTATGATCGCGATACTGTATACTGTATACTGCTTTTGGTTAAAACATGTTTCCAGTACAATGTTCTTGTCACTCTATGTCTGTATTTAAGAACTGAACTTAGAAATATAACATTAGGTCTAACCACCAAAATAAAATGAGATAGTATTTAGAACTCCTTTTTTGATTCTAATATAGCATAAATCGCAGAGGACTTTACTAACTTTGACACACGGCCGTAAAGAACGTTAATGTTTAGGACACTCAATTGGTGTTTGATCACACAAACTTTTGTACCGTGTAGGATGAATCGAACCTTTAACCTTTGTGATTGAAGTAAAAAGTATTTTAACTATCCATTAACAATATTTAACATAAAACCATATTATTTCACAACTATATTGACCGTGATCTTAATTACAAAATAAATATCAGTTTGTAATACGATATTCTTAAATATCCGTTACATTTATAATGAAACATGTGGTCGCATCAAGTACAATATTCTGTTCCACACACGGATTGGGTTACCACACTATAAGTGTTTAAAATAGGATTACCAACATTATGACCTAAATCTATATTGATGTTGGTCTTTGTCAAACAAGCGTATCTCGCTTTGTTTGAATTAAACTTTTTGCAGATATTTATGTCAGTAAGTGACGTAGTTATATTCATAATTATACCGATGTCCACAAACCATTGAAATAAATCTTCTATTTTTATTCTTCTCAGTTGAAGATTTTCTTCTGGTTATTTTATATGAGATAGGGGGCAAAGGATCGCATGATAAGCGATTACCGCCGCCCATGAACACCTGCAACACCAGAGGCGCCACAAGTGCTCGTATTCCACGGTTTTCCATGACCTTCACCAAGTCGTCGGACCACCTAAAGGAAAGAGATTCTTTATGTCTCACTGGCCATTTCTACAAGCAACGAAACAAATGAATGAGATTGATGAGAATAATAAACTAAAAAAATAAGAAATACTTGAAAACTAGTTCTACACTGAGTTTAATAACTTATATTATTAAATTTTTAATTTCAAAACATACAGAAAACATACGAACGAAAAAATAATCTAGTATGTGCCTATTTTTTACATTAAGTAGTGGACTACGAGATGCTGATGATAATGAAGATTAGAACCTAGTTGATGTACCTCGGATCCAGTGCAGCATTTTAATTAGGTAATTAAATAATTAGAACTTTTTTTCATACTATAGGTACTTAAAATAAAATCAAGCAAATTATATACATATATGTATTTAAATAAAACATACGTACCTAACATGACTTCGATAAAACCCAAATTCTTTTAATGTTCAAATGGTGATGGTAGCAACCAATTAACATATAATGAATTCTTATCAAAACAATAGGTCTGTGAGAAAAGACATGCTTAACAAAAAGTCATGGCCACTAGTCTACAAACTCATTAGCACTGACTGATAACTTTTCTGTGAACATCTAGAAAATGTTTCGAAATAAATAAATATTCCGGACATCTAACACACAACGCCATCTAGTCCCAAGCTAAGCAGAGCTTGTGTTATGGGTACTAGACAACTGATATAAATATACTTATTTTTTGTAAATACATACATATTAAACATAGAAAACACCCAAACTCCGAAACAAATATTTGCAGATCATACAAACATTTGGTCCGACCCGGGAATTGAGGCCCGAGACCTCAAGCTTAGCAGTCACATACGCTACCACTACGCCACCGAGGCAGTCAGTTATTTTATTTATTTATTTTTATTTTATTATATAGGGGGCAAACAAGCAGACGTATCGCCTGATGGTAAGCGATTACCGCCGCCCATGGACGTAGGACGATGGTAATAGTTAAATGAATGGTTGGTCCTTTTTCTAGGAGAGAAAAAGTATGTTACCACTAACTAAGCACTTGATTTAAATTGAGTGTAGCACGTAAATTCCACTCACACTTTTCTGGATAGGGATTGTAACCATAACAAGACTCAAGTAGCGCCTTCTTAGAGGATAATTTTTTGATAGCTTTGAATAAGTTGAATCCCTTGTACAGAACACGAAAAGAAAAAAGTGTTGAATCGTTTCTTAATAAATTCAAATTTATCGATAGTACCTCCCACAAAAAAGTCCCATCCCTTTATATAATCAAAACAAATGCATTTTTTGTATTGTCATTCAAATTTCAGTCTTATGCCTATTAGCATTAAAGGATACATGAAAAAACTAGAGCTTCCGTAAACTAACGAGCCTATTACTGTAACATCGATATCAAGATGATATTAAACAGATACACGAAATAGTGAAAGGTAGAAGATTGGAAGCATAAACAAGTAAAGACGATCTTTTTTTGGTTTTTTCGAAAGACGGTCCCCATTTCATGTCATCCAAATTTTATATATTTTTTATCATTAATTTCATCACGACGATGACATAAAGACTCGAAGACTTAGAATTGGAGACTATAAATACTTGACATTGGCATAAATAGCTGATCCGAGTGATCCGGCTGATCGCCATTTCATTTAAAAAACTAACTAACAAGTAAAGAAGGTGCGAAACTTTTTCTTCCAGCCGAAAAATAAAAGATTTATAAAAAATTACAGTTACTTAAGTAGTTTAATAAAAAAAGAAATGACAAATTGGATTAAAGTAAATAAGTGTTCCATATAAAACTTCATCAATATACTATCGTCAGATACCAAGTTTCATCTGTTTTAGTCGTCAAAACGAATAAAATAAGCTGAAATTTGAAGCCCACTTGGGCACTGGCAAGACAATGACTGCGTAATCTTGCCGTTGGTTCCAAAGCCGCCTCCAAATATACTTTACGCCTGTCATCCTATGATATTAACCGAGACCAACTGCTTAACGTGACCTCCGAATCTCGGAGACGCTCATGGTATCATGCCTCCAGTGGTCACCCATTAACTGCTTATCTTCAGTGATTGTTTCTAATCACCTAGTGCAACTGGGGTATGAGTGCCTCACCTAGTTAATATACGGATTGGATATGTTGTAAAAAAATGGAATAATTAAGCGGATTCATAAAGTTGCGAATCTTCAAAATATTAAACACAAAAGAAAAACGTTAGAAAACTTTTAATTTTTAAAAAGATTGCAGTTTTCTTGGCATGATTTTGATACAAAGACACTTATGTTACTTCATACCTTTCATACTAATATTATAAATTCTAAAGTAAATCTATATGTCTGTCTGTTTGCTACGCTTTTATGACTAAACCGCTCCACCAATTTTGGCCTGAAGATACTTTGATTCTTGAGGAAGGACCTAGGCTACATTTTGCCGCGATAACTGATCCACATGCGGGCGGAGCTGCGGGCAAAAGCTAGTGAAATAATAAGAAAAGTACACAGTCACGTGTACATTGCACATTGCAGTTTTATGGCCCGTCCAGACTACTCGCGAAGTTACTCGATGAAGTACTCAGGAAAGTTAACCGCAGTACAAAGTACGTCACTATACACTCGTTTAACTTCACGAAGAACATATTCGCGTTACTTCGAATCCTTTGACTTTAAGTTTATAGTAGCCTCCACACTAATCGCGAAGTTGAACGAGGTTAGAAGAATACGATAGTGTGGAAAAGCACTACGACTTATTTCGTACAAAGGAGGGGCTATTCCACTCGGAACAAGATCGTTTACAGTCTCACATCCTACAGTTGTCGTCTCAAGTTAAATTGAATTTATTATTGGTCATTGACCCTTTCGCAGTCGCATCTTTTGTACGAATTTAGAGGCAAGCAATTCAGGCCTATTTAATTTAAAAATATCTGGAAGAATAATATTTTTATCGTTAAAAGAAAATTGGTCCTTATTTAATAGCATTTCTATATTTAAAGAAGAATTATCCTTATTCAGTGCCATGGGATGTGTGAAGTAAGTATATTGTTTCTATTTAAGATTATTTAAGACTTCAAATAGAGTTAGTTTGTGTCACTAATTCTTCTTTTTTGATGAAATGGCAACCAGCCGGATCACTCGGATCAGCTATTTCTGCCAATGTCAAGTATTTATCGTCTTCAATTATCAAGTCTTCGAGTCTTCAAGTCGTCGTCGTGATGAAATTAATGATAAAAAATATATAAAATGTGGATGACATGAAATGGAGACCGTCTTTCGAAGAAACAAAAAACGATCTCTATATGTGTGGTTTTGTTTTGAATTTTAAACTTCGCTGTCTAATTAAAAATATCATAAATATAAACTTTGTGTTTTTTTTTAAATCTCTATGACTCTGGTTTCTGATACTTAACATGAAAGTGTATAATTAATCTTATAAATTAAAAAAAATAAGCCAAAAATATTTTTTATCAAAAGCAATCTTTAAATTTATAGGTACTAACCCAAGACAGACACTGAATTTTGTTAACACTAATGTAGGAAAATATTGAATAATTAATAAAGATACACAACTTATATCCTAGAAAGGATATCTCATGTTCATGTGTGTATATAAACAATGTGCCTCCTATAATGTAGATACTGCATATTTAACATATTTTCCTTAAATGTACGGAACAAAAACACTTCGTACCTATAACAACATTAATGTGCAAAACATCAGTGATGCGAGCGACCACAGACTACGATATAGGTAGTTCTACTAGTTAAATAGGTTGTATAGTCGTCAGGACTATGTGTAGTTTAAAAAAAAACATTTCCCGTACTAGGAATTTTATTCTGTGAAAAAAACACCCAGACTTAGAATGATAATTAATCTGTGGACCACACAAAGTGTTCCCACAACACTCAGCGCCATAGGAAATGGCGATGTGACCGCTACGTCATCACTGCGCAAATACTAAGTTAAAGTAGATTCAATAAAGATATTTTTTATTGCAGTGAAATACATTTAACAATTTAGATATAGGCCCATATTCCCAAACTAGCGTGAGCTAAAGTAACTTAACTATAAACTAAAGTATAAATTACTAAGTTACAGTGGTCCAAATATCAACAGATTAGTGTCTGGTGATCCATGATCCATGATTAGGTGTCTGGTATCCATAATTCCTTCAAAATTTGCTAACGATAGTTATATGTTTCTTCCACCTTAATTTGTCATCAAAATTTACTTCTAAATATTTGATGTATGAAGTTCTTGTTAAAGTAGGATAATTAAATCCTACCGTGGGAGAGCCACGCTTCGGCATGCATGAGCCGGCTCGACCGGAATGATACCACGGCCTCACAGAAAACTGGTGTCAAATAGCGCTTGCGCTGTGTTTTACCGAGTGAGTGAGGATACCGGAGGCCCATACCCTATCCCCTCTCCCCATCTTCCAAAGGCCGACAACGTCTTGTGACGCCTCTGGTGTTACGGGTGTCCATCGGCGGCGGCGGTAATCGCTTACTATCAGGCGATACGTCTGCTTGTTTGCCTCCTATTCAATAAAAGAAATACGAATCAAACACATCCTTTATTCGATTGCAAGGGTATCAATGTGTCCGGGGCTGAAAATTCTTTTGACACTATGGTCTTACTAACCAAAGGCACTTGGTTTTACTGACATTGAAAGTTAGCAGACTGTCCTCGAGCCATGCAGTGACAAAAGCCATGCCTTCTTCAGTTATTTTACGTACGTTCTCCCACGTATTGCTATGAAATAGTTTATACGTGTCATCGAAATCAAATTAATAATATAACGATACGTACATAAACGCAGTGGTAGTGGTACGTGAGGTTAATTTCTGGGTCGGACCAAATGTTTATATGATCTGCAAATATTTGTTTCGGAGTTTCAGTGTTTTCTATGCCTATATAATATGTATGTATTTACAAAAAAAAGTAAATAAACATTCTATCAATAAATATAGCTTTCATAGTACAAGCTCTGCTTAATTTGCAGCTAGATGGCGTTGTGTGTCAGATGTCCGAAATATTTATAAATTTATTTATTATTAAAATATATTGTAGTTCCGTGTAGTTGACAGTACGAATGGTGTAGTGATTAAGCGGTAACCTTGTCGCTTCCTATTCCGCTTTTGTGGGTTCGATTCTCACTTGCAATAACATTTTGTCGATCTATAAATTTATTTTTCTGTCTGTCTGAGTCTGAGTGTTCTTTATGTCCGTCTGTATGAATGTTTGTAAAGTCCAACGAGACATATTATTGTAAGAGACATTCCTACTGCGGTAGTATCTAGTAGGTATTTAAAAACAATCAAAAATCGTTAGTAGGTAAGTACACTTTGTCAATTTGCATTCTTAATAATAAAATGTTTACGCACTTTATAAAACCAACATTGATAAATAAGTTTTGCGATTGAAAATTAATCATAAAAATAGAAATATTGTTTGAAATGCTTTTCTAAGATTTGTTTTTAAGGTGACATTAACGTACCTACGTGTTTAATTAGGAAGTACATGCATACAGCTTTACTTAACAATACAATGTACGTCATAATTGCAATCCATATATAAATTTCGATGTAAAATTGACAGAGTAGATTATGTGTTCCAATTCAACCGTAGTAAATAAAAGATTCTCTGAAGTCCTATAGGACTCAATAGGATATTCAGTATCCGGGCGTATGATAAGCCATGTGCCGGTTATAGCTGTGGTCAGATAGAGAACTTGAAGAAGAGACGTACGCACATACGACACGTACCTACCTATCTACATAATCTCTTTATTAAAACTAAATTCTTGGTAGATTTTGCAATATTTTTGAATAATATCAGATATAGTTATTATTAATATTTCAGCGTGTATAATCGTTCAATAAATAAGAATACAATGTTAATATCTTAAATATTAATAAGATTAATTCTTATTCGTTTCGTATGAACAATGAATCATACGAAATTCCTATTTATCAGTCAATGATATTGATAGTACTGCCAATGTAAAAAAGTACAGCTGTAACGCTCTGTTACAAGCAGCTCATAAACATATACAATAAGAATCTTTGAAGACCACTGTTATTTTCATAAAACTATTTCGAATGATATTGATTTTTAATCAACCTAAAGCTAACAAAAACATATAAACTGTTCTAATGCTTATTATTTATTAATTTATAAATTAACATTCAATATAATTACTACTCTCTTAACATTTTATTAGCGTGAAAATAAACGTACTTCATATTTTCTCACCATTTTTCTTTACTTCTGACAGATGATAAAGTGGTCGCCGTCCTTTGGTACGATCCGTCCGTGTAAAGCCACTCCTATATAGGAAATTCAATATTCCGCCTTTAATAACATGTGTCTTACGAGCAATGTAGTTTTGTGTTATATTTAAGTGACAGTGATATGGCTTACTTGGTTTAAAAGAGACCATAAAACAAAGCAAAATGAGTGGGCGATCGGGCCGAGGTTTGATTGGGAAACTTTTCTCTAAAAAGAATAATAGGGAAAAAGAAGAGCGTGCGACTGACATTGGTATGCCAACTGATGTTAAACAACATATTCATGTTAGTAAGAACTCTGAGACGGGTATGTTGGAGGGCTTGCCTAATTCTTGGTTGAGGTTGTTGAATACACAGATTACGCCCGCCGAACAAAATGAGAATCCTGATGCGGCCATTCAGGCCGTCAAGTTTCATATGTACACAATCAAGAAGGAAAAGGCGCTTGATGAGCCTTTCAAACCGTTCCTAACGCAAGAGGCGATAACAGAAGAAAATATAGAAATTGAAAAATTGTTAGATCATAAGAATGCACATCAGAGTCAGGATTCAGATTTTTCTATCGGTCAGAGTAGTGAAGAGGAAGCAAACGCAAATGACATATTCTCACAGAGACAAACCATGCCGGCTGCACTTCTCAAACACAATATGAAGAAGAAGGATGCTGTCATGGACTTAACGGCTGTTGTAGAAGATTTAAGTCTTATTGGAGATGATGATGACGAGAGCCCTATACTAAGGAAGAAAGAGATGATATATGCTACACTCAGTGATGAGGAAATATATGAAGAACTGAAGAGAATATGTAACAAAGACGATCCTTATGAAAGGTTTGAGAGGATCAAGCAACTTGGTGCAGGCGCCTCAGGTAATACTTATTTTTGTTTATAGTTTTGGACTTATTTTTCATAGTTTTTCAAATGATAATGGTGTGTCTAAGATTCTTTTCCAGCAAATAGGAATTATGCCTTCATCTAAAGTATGAAAGTACCGAGTCACATACTAAAGAGTCATAACTAATTTCTTTGTTCCAATTTTAAATTACAAGGCATTGCAATCATCTAATTACACTAAGCTAACATACAGCTTACTTTACAGCTAAATTAGATAACTCACTTAATCAAAAGATGAGGACTTGATAAAGGTTAATTTCTTCAGATATATTTTTGCCTTAATTTCGATTAACAAATTGAGTTTTACCTCTTTATGGTGTTTAAATATCTGTTGTATAAATATATATTTAATTTTATTGTTTCAAACTTTAAAAAAATGTAAAGGGACATAGACCAGAATCTTTTTAATTATTTCCATTCAATTAAAAATACATTATATATGTATTAGGTTTCTGTTACAATAATTAATAGATGTGTATAAATTCTGACCTTCTTTTCTTGATTGTTATTTATGAAATACTTCAAACATTTTTAAAGGAAATTATGTAACCATAGTTATCAACATCAACTTACAGTATTTTCAACATTCTAAAGTCTATATTTATCTAAACCAAAACTTAAAATAAAATGTGTTTAGATAGAGATATATACTTCCTATATTAATTTCTTATAAACAGTCATTCAATTTAGTATAATTTTATTTTATTTAAAAAAAAAAGACACCTCCCGCATTAGGAATAAACATCCTGTGTCACGGGGGACTTTACAAACATACATGTAACGGACACAGAGTACACCCAGACTCAGGACAACATTTTGTGGATCACACAAAGTGATGTCTCACGTGGGATTTGAACCCACGGCACTTGGCGCAGTAGCAAGCGGCGTAGTGACCGCTTAAACCACTAGGCCAACTGTGCAGTTATGTATGTATGAATTTACAAAAAAAAAGTATATAAGTATTTAGATCAGTTGTCTAGTACCCAGAATACAAGCTCTGCTTAGCTTGGGACTAGATGGCGTTGTGTGTTAGATGTCCGAAATATTTATTTATTTATTCATCTTGATATTCATAAGCGGTCACAACCTTATTCGTTCAACAATAGACCAATGCAAACTGCTCATAATGCCAGTCATTCCAAACGATTTTCTTTACAAATAAATAAAATTGGAGTGTCTGTTGTCGGCTAAATGTAAATACGGAACTTCATGAAAAAAACAATTTTTTACAACTGATAACTGATAATATAAGAAGTAACTTAGGCTACTTCTTTTAGAGAAGCGTCACCGCCCAGAGTTACCTGTGGTAAAGCTGCAACAACAACGACCACAGATAAAACTGCATGGCTAAGCTAGTGTATTTTAAAATCCCATAGTTTCCAAGTTAGTATTTATAAATGAGGTCAATATACACATACAACAACATCAATTGACACTTTAGTGCTAAAAACGGTACTCAATGCCTGCTAAATGTGTTTTTTGTATGTAAATTACGATGTTGTAGTATATTTGTATAGCTATTTGTCCATTTACAATCATTATTTAAGAGTGTTACGGTGTAAGCAATGCTAATGTATGCAATTTGCTGTATAATGAAATTATTTATGTTGTTTACAATTAACTAGTAAACTAACAGTGTGTGAAATATATACTTGTTATATTTTAAACTTGAATATAAAATTCTTAATCAAGATGGACATGGTATGTCTATGTTCTTAGTTGGAATTCTCATTGTAAAATATGGACCATATATATTTTAATTGAACAAAATCTTTTCATTAATGTATCTGTCATTATTATTACAGACATATTTAATCTCCTGTTGTCCATAGATTTACATATCAACCATTACCATACCCACTGAGTTGTGCTTTTACTATAGTCATGGCTTTATAATAAAAAGATAGTCCAAAAGCTTGAATTTGTTAACATAGTTTATTTTCCTCCTCCATTTTTTACCCCCAATTTACTTATGGCCTTTATTCAATATGTCGCACACGGCCCCATCTGCGTCTTCTATAGCGTGATGGTATACTGCGTAAACAAATTCATATAAAAGGCTAGCCTTATCTTAAAGAAGTTCCTACACTTTTAATTCATTCCATATTTAACGATTTATACAACACATAAAGAGGATCTCAAAAAAAAAACCCACCATTTTGTTAAACATTTCTCCTCCTCCTCTCAGGAGAGGGTTAAGCCCATATGATATTAGCATTAATACTTCTATTGAGATGTACTAAAATATTATCAACTAAAATAAAATTACACATCTGACATTAATAGGCTGTTACTCCAGGCAGGATTTAGATATTGTATTGACACTTCAGTATGCGTGACATATAATCACTGATTAATGTTAGGCACTAAAATTTTTATTACAAAGTGATATTGTTTATCTGTGGTGCAATAATAATACAAGCAGCTGGTAGCTATTCATAAGTGCTTGTGTGAAGTTATAACTTAGTGTTATAACTTCACAATTTGTTTATTTTCTCCCATATACCTACCTATAAATTAGTTATACAATACACATTTGATCATTGGGGGACTGGTTTTCAAACTAGATAAGAACCTGTAATATGGATAACCAAGCTTCCATTACACAGCTGAAACATAATGTAACACACTGACACTGTGCGGATGTTACTGCCACTCTCATATTGGGCTCTACAGCCATACCAAGAATTGCCACAGAGGCACTGTCTAAATCATCTGAAAAGGCCATATGATGATTAATATAATCCAATATTCTCTGATTACCATTATGCACCATCTCATTGTTCAAACGAAAGTTGGCTATGCACACTCATTGCACCTACAAAACATTCAAATGTATTTTTTTATAGCCATTTTAAATTGAGACTTTAGATCCAAGTAATTATGTAAGAACATCATTTAAAATAATAATTGATATACATTTGCTTTGTGTTGGCGTAATCATTAATTTTTTAGACAGGTAAAAAGTAGTATTAAGTATGTCCTTAGCCAAAAATTAGGATCTCCAGACCCAATTTTAGGTGCACTGTTAAATCACCTAAAGCTGTGACAACATTACAGACTGACAGATAGATAGAGTTACTTTTATATATATACTATTAGTATGGACAGTAAATCACATACCGTGGGAGAGCTATGCTTCGGCATGAATGGGTCGGCTCGACCGGAGTGATACCACGGCCTCACAGGAAACCGGTGTGAAATAGCGTTTGCGCTGTGTTTCACCGAGTGAGTGAGGATACCGGAGGCCCATACCCCAACCCCTCCCCCCATCCCCTTTCCCATCCCCCAAAAGTCGGCAACGCACTTGTGACGCCTTTGGTGTTGCGGGTGTCCATGGGCGGCGGTAATCGCTTACCATCAGGTGATACGTCTGCTTGTTTGCCCACTATACAATAAAAAAAAAAAAACAGGCTACAATTTATAAAGATACAGCTTCGCCTCGCGGCGTTGCCCGCGGTTACTGTCGTACCGTGGGTAGCACCGCGGGGTTCAGCTTCTATAATGTAATTCCTTACCTTGTCCATTCTAGTCATGCTACACACTCATATTAAACTGTCATATTTCACTCGTATTAAAAAAATAGAAAACTATATTAATCTCATATATCGATACTACTTTATATATGTTTATATGTATTTCGAAATATATTTATATTATCATTTATGTATCAGCACTCTGGTTAGTACCATAGCTCTTTTTTAGGACTAAACCTTTAATCACAAGAATATACTTTGAATGTACTGACCAAATGTTTGTATGATCTACAGATACTTGTTTCGGAGTTTGCGTGTTTTTTATGTAAAACTAGCGGACCCACGCAACCTCGTTTGCGTCTTCTATTGCCCGTAGTGTGAAAATTTTTCCCCGTTTTTAAAACATTTTTTATTGGTGCTCCGCTTCTATTAGAATTAGCGTGATGACATATTTCTCGATAAATGGACCATCCAACGATTATCAACTCCAACGCACATACGCTCACACGTTTTGATAGATATGATTGAATTTGAACTTTGTTTAGCGGTAATAAAGTGCAAATTGACTCATTGACGTTAAGAACACACCTACATTGCTTAGACAACAGTGAGTGCTTGTAATATATCAACTTTATACAATAGCAATAAAGCTAAAATTGACTTTACATTTTAGTTGGAAAACGTTTGTATGGGAAAAAGAAAAGAGCTGTTTTTAGTGCTTTTCCGGCCATTATTCGATTTTTCTTGCCGTAAAAACCATCCTTGAACTTCAACAAACATTTAAAAAAAAGAATTGGCCAAATTGGTCCAGGCGTTGTTGAGTTATGCGCTTACCAACACATTGAGCGATTCATTTTTATATTATATTATAGAAGATAGATATGTATGTATTTACAAAAAAAATGTATATATGTATTTATATCAGTTGTCCAGTACCCAGCACAAGATGTACGAAATATTTATTTATTTGGTATGAATGGATCGGCTCCACCATAGTGATACTCGCTTCGTAGAAAACTTACCATCAGGTGCTCTCGTTTCTCCTTAACACCATGAAAAAGCCAGAATTATCTAAAAAAGGGAAATAACAGTAACATCAATAGTGTTGTTCTCATTGAGTGCATTTTGGTCTTATGTTTTACCGTATCCAAATGTAGAAAGCCTTTGACTGCCTCAGTGATGCAGTGTTAACATATGCCACTATTGTGCTTGAGGTCTCATGTTCGTTTCCCGGGTCAGACCAAATGTTTGTATAATATGCAAATATTTGTTTACGAGTTGAGTGTTTTCTACATAATATATATAAAATATATGTATTTACAAACTTAAAAGTTTCTATGTATTGATATATACTCATAGCACAAGTTCTACTGGCTTAAGTTTCTGAGGCTAGATAGCATTGTGTGTCAGATATTCGAAATATTCTTATTCATCATCATCATCATATCAGCTGCAAGAAATCCACTGCTGAACGATGCCTACGTTCCCCTATTGATTTTCATTAGATCAGTTCTATATTTTTGATAAATGTTTATATTTAACTATATATTTTATCTTCTTTGACAACTAGATTGTACTGAACAATACCCATCATTTCTCTTACTCGGTTTAGAATTTGAAACAGATGGAGACGCTATGTGATATAGTGTATTGTATCATAGAGTCTAGAAATAAATACAGGACACACATACAACCATCTGATCTCAAATTAGGCAGCGCCTGTATTGTGTTATCCCGACCACTACCAAACAGAGTTATATAATTCTAAATACAAACACTTCTATATTATTTTTTTTTGTTTCTGCTTCATGGCAATCTATTTTTCAACAATAAACCACTTCTTTGTTTGATTTCTTAGTCTTGTTTTCCTCAAGAGCCATACTTGTATGAAAATTATTTTCACACAACTCTCTTAATGTCAAGTGGTAAATCTTTTATGTAGGCTCGGTATGTCACTTCTTTTTAGCCGGGTATGCTGAAAAGCACATTCTCCACTCAGAGCCTGTGCCAGTATTTTTACATGGACGGTCAGTTTCTCCTGGTATCTCAGACTGTATTGAGCTATTTCCTGCTGAACTGTGTTTAGGCCGAGGTCGAGGTATATGTATCTATTACTTATACTATGAGGGATGGCAAACATTGTTCTCAGTTTTGTATCATATTGTGCATATCTTTAAAAAAAATTCATGCAAATAAAAACACACCACATAACTCAAAAATTACTAGACCAATTTTGGATTAGTCTTTGTCTAGAATAGTATAATATGTTTTAAAATATAGTATTCAATAATAATAAAAAAATCATTAAAAATACTCGTATTATCTGCTCATTCATTGGCGAAGTTTGCTGGGTCAGCTAGTTATAGATTAATTACATTCAAACACAGCAAATGCTCATGGTTATCACACAATATTTGTCCTGGGTGGGAATCAAACCCACGATCTTTGACTTAGCAGGTCCACTAGACCAACAACACAGTCTTATTAATTCTTTATTAGGTTTAGTTAGTAGTTTTCTTTAGTATTTAATAGCTTCTGCATCTCTTTCTTATCAATGAAGACCTTTAATATGCTTTTTTTTTATTTTCCCCATTTGTTTGTTACCCGACAACCGTTACCTTATCTTTATGTGGGTTATAACGTTTTAAACATATAATTTGTTAGATATTTCTAAAGACTATCATGTATAACTGTTTTTATCACAAATAAATAAAATTAAATTAGAAATTCAAAATTATCCTCTAATTTTAATAACTCAGCTCTTGTATTGATTAAATCATGTAATAATACTAATAATTGTTGTCATTTGTAATACAACGACATATGTATTTAGAATTCTATGTAACACTGCCAATGTCAGTTTATGTTTCTATATATGTAATTACTAGCTGACCCCGCGGTACGACAATAATTTGCGAGGTGAAGCTAGTATCTTTATGAATTGTAGCCTATGTGTTATTCTGATGTGTAAGCTATATTATTGTAAAGTTTCATCAAAATCCATTTAGTAGTTTTTGCGTAAACGAGCAACAAACATACTCACATACACTCAAACTTTCGCCTATAAAATATTAGTAGGATTAAGGTATACATTTTTAAAAGAAAAAACTTCTCATGGTACAAATCATTCACGTTAAGATCATTGTGATGTATCTATTAAGCTGCGTTCTCTGACTAATCAGATTCCACGAAATGGCCTTGACTAGTCAGATTCCAAAAGCTTGGAATCTGACTGGTCAGGGTGCGAAGATTGATCGGTGCGACACTATTTCTTAAAGCAAATAAATCAAACTCGGCACTTTAGCTAATCAAATTCAAAAACAATCTCGTTTTTTTACGAAAGCTTGGAATCTGACAGGTCAGGTTGTGAAGATTGATCGGTACCACACTATTTTCTTAACGCAAATGACCCAAACCCCGCTTCTTAACCAATCAAATTGCAACACATGATCGTTTTATAAGAAAGAGCATACTTGAAAGCTAGGAATCCTATAATGGAAGGCAATTCCTTTAGAAATATTATGATACAATGAAATTAAGACTAAAACAAAAAAAAAAAAACTAAGTTTATATACCTACTACTTATTTATTTAGACAATATATGACTGATTGTGTTGCTCAAATTCATTGCAGATTTTTTTCTGGCCTTATATCTATATCTCCAATATTTGACTAATCATTATATGATAAAACAATAATGATAAGACAATAGTCTTTTTTTTACTTAAAGATTTTTTAGTCTCATTCTTTTTAGATCTTTCATTTATGCACGTTAGGTAAGAGTCCAGCTGCTATTATTGCGACTTCTGAATGTCCAGATTTTTAACGAAATACAAAATGGCCGACTAATGCCCGGTTCCTATATTTAACGAATCGTCATCGTGTAAAAATTTTCTACAACCGACTACGAGTCATAAATACCTACCGTTCCTCAATTTATTTTTCATAGGAACGATTTTAGCTTACGCCCCCGTATAATATACTACTATTCGTACCTAGAACGGATCGTTTTTCAAATATAGGAACTGGGCATAACAAGGTTATAGAAATATAATAATTTGAATTTAATTTATTTTAATATCACCTATGTAATTCTCAATCATTAAATTTCCTTGAACCAAGTAACATTATGCTTGCCAGATTGGATTGGAACATGTCTCTTCATTAGTTTGCGTATTTTATAATCATATTTAAAACCTTCTGATTTTTGAACTTTATAAACTCAAGTTTACAAGTTGTTTTAGTGAATGATATCAATCTTCCATTTAGATTGTTTTGTTATTTACATAGATTTAGATGATAATAATGTAGTACTAAAAAATAAAATAAAAGTCCGCAACAGCATATATCTACCTCTTATGTGGAAGTCACTATGACCAAAATAGTGAACCATAAATACAAAAAAAAAAATTTAACAATTCACATTTTACAATATTTATCGAACTCTTATCAAAATTGATACATTAGTCACTTTAAGTATTGAATGTAGATAGATAAACTATGTCTTTTACACTAAGTAATTTGGTCGAATAGTTTAAAAGTTATAACAATAAGATTGAACTGAATGAAGCGTTATTAAGCGCCTACTATAGCAGAGTGGTGCAGGGGGAGGCGGAGGGGTAGTCAATGCATTGCCAATGTTAAATGATAGTACAGATGCGAAAGTAATTAAGTCGACCACCGACTTTAATGAAATTTGCCATGGATAAACACGCGGGCGTTGCCGCGGGCAAAAGCTAGTATAAAATGAATAAATAATGTATAAAAACATAATAAAATGTATTTTTAAAAATTTAATACATTTTTTGAAAAATGTATGTTATTATAAAAACTGGTCCTGGGAGTGTTAGGCCCGTATTTTAAAAGGCGTCTCGCTCTTATTATAGAATGCGTTTTAAGTTCTACTCAGTTAAAACTAATCTCAACTCACAGTCTGTTCTCAGTTAAATCAAATTATATTAAATGAAAAATATTTAAAAAACATAATTTATATATTCACGACTAAGACGTTTTTACTACCTATGTGCTTCCCTAGGTAGTAAAGACAGTAGTGGGGAAGGGAGTCAACAAACAAAACCATAAACTACACTGCTTTGGCGTACGTAAACTGACAAATCATACTTACTTGTGGGTGTACTCTGCAGGAGACGCCGCCTTTAATTTTTCTTTGACAAAAAGCCTCAATTGCGACGGAGGCGCGATCAAAGCGAATGGACTATTAATACATGAATATAATTTATTTTTAACTAGCTGAACCCCGCGGTGCTACCCGCGGTACGATGATAACTGCGGGCAACGCCGCGAGGCGAAGCTATATCTTTATAAATAGTAGCCTATGTGTTATTCTGATGTATAAGCTATATTGTGGTAAAGTTTCATTCAAATCCATTCAGTAGTTTTTACGTGAAAGAGTAACAAACATCCATACATACATACATCCATACTTACAAACTTTCGCCTTTATAATAGTAGTAGGATGTATAACGTATAAATAAGGTCTCCCCAAAGTTCTTAACTCAAAATAATATCTGGTCAATTTATAATCGCACACACAAGAGTCCAAGACTCATGCAGCTATTCCACTAAATATTAAGAGGCATACCTAAAAAACATGCATCACATCAACAGCCTTTAACAGTCCACCGCTGGCCAAGGGATAGGCCAAAACCTCTTTTAAACATAAAAATATTCATAAAAACAATTGAAAAACAACCCTCTTTCGCATAGTCGAGTAATACACAAACTCACTAATGTATATTTGTTACATAACCGATCGTTATTATTTTTGTCATACACGTAACCAATAGTGAAAGGACTCATTTCTTTCAGCCATTAGGTAAAAATAATCTCTCCTAAGAAATGACGAAACTTATTTGACCAAAACCTTCGGACTATAAATTAAAGACTTTTGGTGTGATGTGCTTGACTGAAGAATAATCAAGACACAATTAATTTCTGTGTTATTCTAATATATCGAAGGTAGCAGCATCGCTAAGTATTTGGGTTAAGTGAATCAAAACTTCGAGGAATTGAGGCACCATGACTTTCAGTTCATCAATATTGTCATGTCTGTCTAGCCACGAGAATGATTGTCAAAATAGTTTTTCAAGACGGAAATGATGAAACCAAAATGATAGTAGTATTAATACACATTGTTGACATTGTATGCCCACTGTAACTGCCTCGTTGGTCTAGCGGTTGACGTATGCGACAGCCTAACAAGAGGTCTCTGTTTCGATTCCTGGGTCGGCCCAGTGTTATAATTTGTTATTGTGTTCGGAAGTTTCTGTCTTAAAAGTCGTGGCTCGGAGAGCACGTAAAGCTGCCTGTCCTGGTCTGATCGCTCCATAGTTATGTCGGATAGCCGTCTCATCGGTTTGTGAGAGTGAAGGAACACAGAGTGCACCTGTGTTTTGCGCTGCCTCTTGTGCACTATAATATATTTCGCGAAGTTCGCTGGTTTCCGTGGCCGAAATCGGGTAGGAGTACATTATCATCATCATTGTTTAGAAATAACAAAATCGAAAGTTTTTATCTGAAAACTAAAGACTAGAAGAGTACGAGTATACAAATATATTATACATATATGTACTTTTACGTTTATTTTTAGTTGGTATTTAAAATTTAATTTATACTTGTGTAAACTTAAACAGAAAGATAAGGATCATAAATTAGTCATTGTTTGAAAAAGTTCTCATGAAAAAAATATCTGAATATATAAGTTGTAACCGTTACGTAATAATTTATTTTGTACACTAGGTTTTTATTTTGGAGCCGGATGTTGTTGTTGATCCTTGCATAACTTTGCAATTACTTTCTATTTCCTTTAATATTTATACTACAAGTTAATCATTACCACACTCAATGTCCTAATTGGTGGTGGAATGACCTGGTGGAAAATCAAAAACAAACGTCATAGGTAACTAACTAATAGCTTGGGTTAAACATTTGGTTGATCGGCAATATATTTTTTATATTTTTTTTTTCGGTCAATTTAAATACACACAACGCCGTCTAGTTCCACGCTAAGCAGAGCTTGTGTTATGGATACTAAACAACTGATAGAAATACTTATATACTTTTTTTTTCTAAATACATACATATTATACATAGAAAACACCCAAACTTCAAAACAAATATTTGCAGATAATACAAACATTTGGTCCGACCCGGGAAACGAACCCGAGACCTCAAGCACAGCAGTCGCTTACGCTACCACTCGCGCCATCGAGGCAGTCATAAAAATAATTACATGATATAATAGCAATTAATGGCATGTTTCACGGTTTTTTGTTTAATTGTTGTATTTCGCTTCTTAAACAGAATATTTTCAATTTTGTTGCCTTGACAAAAATAACTATTAGTTAATTTAACATTCGCGGTAAAAATAGCAAAGACGAACTATCATAAACTTATCTGCCAAATAACTTCAGATTTCAGTTCCGCAAGTCTTTAAAATAATCATACACGTTTATATGGCATATCTATTAAGTAATTAATATTTCTACGTACTTATTTATTTATTTTATCACCCACACTAGATGTTACTATTACTTTATATAATATGTATATGTAATAAGTACTTCTTTTTTTTATCAACTTTTTATACACCAGGCGCTACCCTAAACTTTCCACGTTTATCTTTCTATCCAATGGTTGCCTTCAGGCGATAAGGCCGCCAATTGTACCTCTTAGCTTTAAGTTACCTTATTATTATTATTTATATACGTCAGAGACTCATATCAGCAACTTTTTTTTGACAGATAACTATCTCACATTTTATCAGGATCTGGTGAAACTGGCACTTAGGCTTTCACAACTTTCAGGTAGAGTGGAAAAGCTCTAAAGAGATAAATATCGTAACCTGTTGCAACTATTGCATAGCAAATAACTCATGAACAGTTTATAAATATTACACCTTAGGCCTCTGATATGTAATGTTAGAGAAATATTTCGCGAATCGAACCCACAATCTCTCTGTGTAAATCTGTTAGACGAACGAGGCCGCCTGTATGGCTTTATCCTGGATGCCATCTCTCATTTTAGATTTACGCCTGTACGTATGAACTAGGAAAAACTACGCATCCGTATTCATAATGATTATCAATTTAATTCTCTATTTTTTATATAAGTAAAGTTTTTAAAAGTCGGCGTAGGCGATCACACTTCAATAGTAGCAAGATTATAAAAAAAAAATAGTGTATAAATATCTCGATAGAAATAAATACTTGTAATACAGCTATGTATCGTCAGGTGCAAACGTGTAAAAATAAAATTTGTTTTAAATATATTCGTATAATATGTAACTAGCCCAGAAGCGAATACCGAATTAATCTTGATCGATTAACCATTTGCTGAACTCACGGTTCGAACGGGCGGTTTTACAAATTATATAGTTCATCGATGAACAGTTCACGGAAAATAGGTTCCGCAATGGTTCCTTGAATGTAACATTGATTGATCATTTGTAAAATCGATTTATTATAATATTATGAACAAATATATACATCACTGTTTCTTCACTTACTTCTATTATAGCAAGAGTCCATTCTTAAAATGACTTTCGAAATTCACTATTAACACACTCGTATAGAAGTTAAACTCAATATCTTATAAATTTATCGTAAATTACAACACGTATTTACTTATGCAGCTCTTCAAAAAATTATAAATCTTCATCAAAAAATACACAGCATACATTTGAATAACTTCAGAGCCAAAAACTAATGTTACATTGTTATTCTTTGTCTACAGGTGTGGTGTTTGTCGCCATAGATAGTAAGGACAACTCGAAAGTGGCCATCAAGGACATAGACTTAACCAAACAGAGCAAAAAGGAGCTAATACTCAATGAAATTAATGTGTTGAAGGGTTTCAATCACAAGAATCTTGTCAATTTCCTCGATGCATTCCTGAGTTACGACCACCTGTGGGTAGCTATGGAACTGCTGGAAGGAGGGTCCCTAAATTACGTTGTTACCGAAGTAGTCATGAAAGAGGGTCAGATCGCGGCTGTATGCCGTGAAACCTTACAAGCAATTGCGTTCCTACATTCCAAAGGCACAATTCACAGAGATATCAAGTCAGACAATGTTCTACTGGGCATGGACGGCACTGTGAAAGTAACAGACTTTGGTTTCTGCGCAAATATAGTTGGTGATGAGAAACGGCAAACGATGGTCGGTACTCCTTATTGGATGGCACCCGAAGTTGTCACAAGGAAGCAGTACGGTAAAAAGGTTGACGTATGGTCTCTAGGTATCATGGCCATTGAAATGATTGAAGGTGAACCGCCATATATGAAAGAATCCCCACTAAGAGCGCTGTATCTTATTGCAGCAGTGGGTCGCCCTAAAATTCCTAGATGGGAAAAATTGTCTTCAGATTTTCAGGACTTCTTAGACAAATGTCTGCAGGTAGATGTAGATTTACGAGCAGCAGCTGACGAGCTCTTAAGCCACCCGTTCCTAAATTGCGCAATGGAACTAAGAACTCTAACGCCTCTCATCAGAGCTGCGCAGAAGATCCATCACAAGAACTATGACTAAGACTGGTAATTTCTTCCATTCCCATTTTCGTCTATATATTCCCGTTTTATAGGCTTTTTACAATTTTGTATGTTGTTTACGGATATGAAGTGCCAAGTTTTGCATAGTATTTTACAAGCAATATCTACATTGCTTATTGTATTTTGTAAACAGGCCATTATTTGAAATAGAATAAAAGTATTTTAAGTACAGCATTGAATTAGACGAAAAACATAATGTATTAGCATAGATGTTTATTCATTGGTATTGAGCTACACGTCGGTGTATTTAGCATAAAACCGCAAGATATTTATTTCGACAGCATGCTAGGCGTTTGGCTTTGTCTTATCTTTAAACTTGTATAGATATGATATCTACAACTGATATAGATATTCACACATCACATAACAGTTTATATTAACATTTTTAAGGGAATGAAACAAATCTATTATTTCATTGTACAAGAAATATGCCATAATTATGTAACATGATGACTTTTACATAAAAAGGCCTTTCGGTCTATACGTTAGTTACTTAATAAGAGTTAATCTGTCCAAAATTGAGTATTTTTTTATAATTGTAAGTACTAATCAGACTTATGTTTTGGACTGATGTTTACTAGAAAATAGAAATATCGAGAAATTCATCTTTTGTATTGTCAAATTGAATACATCTATAGCGGCCAGTTCTTTAGGTCCTGGTTTGAAAAAATGATTGGTGCACAAATAGGCTATTACCAAAAATGTAAATAAAACGAAATAACTTTTTTATTACTAGTCGTAATTATTTGCATTATTTTTTTAATGATTTTATTTAATCAATTCAAAGATGTTTCCCTCACAAATATACCATTCTCACATTCCGTTCGATATCTTATTCCTTACTCATTATCCATATCAAAGAAATAGCATTGTGATTACTTAAAATAATAGTATTTACTACAGTAGCACTCACGAATCTTGAATACAACATTTCATTGTCTAAAAAAACGAATAAAACATACATGCATTTGAGACAATGTAAGGTTATGGGACCGAAGTTAAAAACTTCTGCTTTGGGCAGAAAATACTGACATGAAACGTCATTCACGATTCGTGTCGTGTGCTATAACCTTTATGTAAGATAGTAATACCTAAAATAATATTTCCAACGATAATAATAAGACTGTATTACAGTGTTGCATTTCTCTGAAAGTGTGTATTTCCATTCTTTCGCCAACTTTAATCCTTTGAGCACCGTTTAATAAAACCTATTTTTGACTTCAGCCTCAGAAAGATAGATAAATCTTTAAAAGTTCACAGCTGGGCATAATCTCTTCCTTAGAAAGATTAAGGATACTTATTCCTGCATTGTTTTGCTCCCTTATGCGGTCCTTACATCACTGCACTATGTATGTATAATAAAAATATATACAACATTGAACATTTGTTAATATTTGTTTCAATACAATTGAATGCAAACACTAATTCGTTCATGGCATAGTGATAACCTTGCAAACTGTCACTAAATCGAGTGTCGTGGGAAAATTACTTGTGTGGTTTACAGATAATTGTTCGTAAATTGTATGTTTGTGTGACCAATGCGACACGGCGACTTAAGTTCTAGAGCTACTTAAAAATATATAGGGAAGTAAATAAATACTAAAGAATATAGAAATAATTATTCTTTTACACGCTATTGTCAAATGACGAATGAAAAGTTTCTGAAAGTGGTGGTTTATTGTGAATATTTCTCGGTTATGAGTCATCTATTTATCATGTAATCTGGCCTTCAAAAGGTTCATTTAATCCTTTATCGGTTTCATTTATAAAAAGCTTTTTGTTTCATTCAATTTATTATCTAACAAAAACTGTTAAAAAACAATGAGTATTTATTTGTTCTATTGTTAAGGGAATAATTTACTTGTTGATGTTTCTTGTATTTTCTAAAACATTTTAGACTATAATTCATTTCCGTTTTGTGTGGTGAGTAACGAACATATATCTAAACTTTTATATTCTCTTAAAATTAATATAAATAAAATCTGCTATGTACAGAAATTCTTTGCGATTTAGTAACATGGCTACGAGCTGTGCATATTTCCGTCGATAAAATGTGTCATTACCACATATTAGCGACATTGAAATGAGGAAGTCATATGGCCGAATGATGGTGCTCAAATGATTAAAGATCGAAAAAAAATACATTTTTAATCTGTAATGGTTATTGTGTAGCGGTTGTCCCATTTTCATTGTTAGTTTAACGTTCAGATATAAGAAATAGTCTGGTTATGCTCAATAAGGAAATGTGTTTCTGCTATAAATAAATATGTATGTATTGGCGTATAAAATGTTGGACTTTGGTGTTTTATAGGGTAATATTAGACTTCGCTTAGTGTTCAAGTGTTTTTAATCCACCATGTCTTAAAAATATGAGATGACATCTGTCAATCTGACATTTCTTTTTGTTCATTTTTTTTATGGTTATGGAAGCAGATGGGTCATGAGTACCATCAACTCAAGATTTGTAAGTGTTTGGAGGAGCCTCACTCCCACATAGTTAAGGGGGAGTCTGGTTATCTCACGCGCTTTTGATAAGCAACGAATGAGTTACTTAACAATATCCATTTATTACGTCCTTCATAACGTTAGTAATTGGTTTTTTATCAACATACTCAACTAGTCCGAATAACGGAGTGTCGTTAAATGAAATGTATAGAATACAGTCAGTTAGCAGTGATCAAACAATTTTTGAGGGTAGTTTGTAGTTTATGGTTGAGAACATGTACACAATAGTGCAATATACTGATTTGTAAGAATGAATTATGTTCATGAAATGTATTTTTGAGATTCTTTTTTAGTATTATAACAGTATGATTAAAATCCTTAAAACCTACCACTTGACTTATGGGAGATATTGCGTTTAGTTTCTCCACCATGAGTGCCTGCTTCTTACAGCGTTAGTTTAAGTATACTATTTACTATAGAATAGTTTTTAAGCATTTTCAAAACAACGAACAGTGTGAATGCTCTGCTTTTTGAAGACTCAAGAAGTCTCTGTTATCAGTAGTAAAGCAATTCTATCACATGTAAGCACGGATTAATAAATATATATCCACATTTTGACTAATGTATTGTGCATTAAAAAGTATTGTATCTCATAGTGTTGGGTTAACATAAATAATTAGGTAAATTTTTCTCTTACAAGGTCTATATTAGACTTCTAGATTGAAAAAAAGAAGTAAAATTGAAACTCAAGTTGTGAAAACTGCTTACCTACTCAAGATCAAGATATGCCTTGTTAGAGTACCTATCTAGGTGGTGCAAAGAGTTTATAACTAAGTATTGCAAATAATGTAAAAAAATGACAACTTTTGATAAACTTGCTAAATATGACATCTTAAATAAATTCCTATGTATAAAACCTGCTTTAAACAACTTTTAAGTAAATACGACCATGGTAATTTAAATCAATACATTGTCTTATATTCTCTTATGTCCGGCAATTGTCCGGTAACCGTGCACCCAACACTATGTTGTCTAGAGGCCATCCGGTACAGCAGAGCACTAAATGTATTGACGCTAGTACGCTATAATTATAAGTTTATATACAAAGGACACTTTTTGAACATTTTATTATAATTTGCCTATTAAATTATTTTTGTAAAATACCTTGTATTTTTTTTTTGACAAAATAATATGGTTATACTTTTTTTTCTATTTACATACTATAAAATGAAAATCGCGTCCCGCCATTGACGGTCCCAAGCCCGTATGAAAAAGGAGGAGGGTTGGTTGCCATAAGAAAGACCAAACCAACTGTAAAAGGTCAACGTCGACTCTCGGGCGACGGTTAATTAACCCGATCGTGTAACAGCAGAGGTAGGAAATGACCCGTGCAACCCGCAACTTCGCTTGCACATTCCCAAGCGAAATCGGAGGCCTTGGCTTAGCCGCCCGAGCCAAGAGGTAGAAAGCCTCCATAAAAACTCACCCCAATCCTACGATGGGATACGTGTCAAAAGGATGAATGGTTGATGGGATATCAGCCGCGAGCGCCAACCTCAATGGACCTGGCTCACATTGTTGTATAGTGCCTTCACATAGGAATAGGCGTCACCCTGTGTGCGACATGTTTTAATCGACCTTACTCGTGGGAACCGCATGGATATTAAAGAAAATAAAAACACTCTTCCTTCTCCACCTCAAAACCGTCAGAATAGTATAATGACTCAACATATTTTTCACAAGACTTCACTTAACAAGACAAGAACACAGTCATTGTGTAATCTTGATAACGTCATACCTCCTGAGACGGACTCGGAAATGCTAACAGCAGCTAATGGCAATCAATGGAGAACAGTTTCCGAAAGGAAAAGACAGCGTGAAAGCCCTGAAATAAACAAGGCACTAAAACAAAAGAAAATCGACACCTACTGGCTAAGCCAACCTATACCAACCTCGAATAGATTTTCAGAATTAAGTGATGACACTCAAAAAGCAGAGGCCAATGACAACGTTGAAAAACCTTCTAAAGCTCCACCCTTATATGTTGATCGGGTCAACAATATCCAACCACTCCTAAAAATGCTTGATGAGGTAGCAGCAGATAATTATGAAATAAAAGTCCTTCGTAATGACCAAGTTAGAATACAGCCCAAGTCTACTGAATCATATACGAAAATAGTTAAAAACCTGCAAGAAAAAAACACAGAATTTTATACCTACAAACCTAAGCAAGAACGCTGTTTTAAAGTAGTACTCAAAAATCTGCACCCTTCCACAGATATAGAAGAAATAAGAGCTGAACTAGAAATGCAAGGACATAACGTTACTAACATTTGGAATGTTAAACAAAGAATTACCAAAAAACCATTACCGATGCACTTCATAGAAGTAGAATCCACTAACAACAATAAAGAAATCTACAACATCAAAAGTCTTATGCACTGCAAAGTTCTCTTCGAACCACCAAGACCTAAACGGGACATTCCACAATGTGGCAACTGTCAGCAATATGGACACACAAGAAAATATTGCTTTCGGAAGCCCAAATGTATAAAATGCGCTGGAGATCACGCATCATCAAAATGCGAACGTAAAGAAAGATCGGACTCAGTAAAATGTATACTTTGTGATGGCAACCACCCTGCAAACTATAAGGGCTGCGCAATTTATAAGGAGCTCCAGAAAATTAAATATCCCACTCAACCAGAAAAACGTCGACCGACAACACGCCCCGTGTACCATCCAAGACATGCAGAAGAAGCAAACCAGCAAGACCAACCAACATATAAGGAAATATTAATGACTAATAATTCATTACACCCACCCTTACCTGCGAACAACCAGAGCCCAAATAAATCAACTGAAGTCCAAACAAACAGTGATATGAAAGTGATCATGAATACCATGTCACAACTAATGCAACAATTAATCACAATGACAAATCTCCTAATGGAAATCATGACCAAACTAACAAATATTATTCATTAAAAATAGCCATTTGGAATGCCAATGGGCTCTCACAACATGTCTTAGAAGTAGAGACATTCTTAAAAATAAACAAAATTGACATCCTATTAATATCTGAAACACACTTTACAAATAGGACCTACCTCAGAATCGATAATTACAAATTCTATCACACCATGCACCCAGACGGTACAGCCCACGGAGGATCAGCGATTCTCATTAAGTGTAATATCAAACATCATGAGACTGAACCATTTAGAACTCCTAAAATACAAGCCACGAGTGTTGTTGTTGAGGACTTGCGGGGTCACCTGACCGTTACAGCGCTGTATTCTCCCCCAAAACATGCGATCAAAAAAGAAGAATACATAAACTTCTCCAAAACCCTAGGACCTAGGTTTATAGCAGGAGGAGACTATAACTCCAAAAACACCAAATGGGGCTCTCGTCTAACAACCCCCAAAGGACGCCAATTACAGTCAGCCATAGATGACTTACATTTGAATGTAATATCGAGCGGAGAGCCAACTTACTGGCCTACTGATCCAAAAAAGGTTCCAGACTTGGTGGACTTCAGTGTGGTTAAGGGGGTTCCTACTAATTATTTCGAGTGTGCTTCCTTACAAGATCTCTCATCAGATCATAGTGTTGTCCTGCTGGAGGTTTATCAGAAATTTGCATCTGTTGAACCTGTGGCAGGATTGCACGGGTATAGGACCAATTGGGATATGTTCCGCTCCATAATAGAATCGAACATTAACATCAATTTATCTCTTAAAACAGAAAGGGACATCATGGCAGCTGTTGAACACTTCAATGAAAGCGTCCAAAATGCTGCTTGGGATAGCACTCCAGCTACTGTGAAACACACAGAACCAGAATGCTCGAAGTCTATCAGTGAACTTGTAGCAGAAAAGCGACAAGCTCGTAGATTGTGGCAAATCACTAGATACAAAAGAGATAAAACACGGCTGAACTACCTAACAGCTAAACTCAAGAACCTAATTCGAACAGAAAGAAATGAAAATGCGCAGAACTATCTATGGAATCTGGATGCCACGGCTGCTAGTGACTATTCCCTCTGGAAAGTAACACGGAGACTTAAAAGACCCACTGCTTCCAATCCACCAATACGCAGGCAGGACGGATCCTGGGCGAAAAGTGACTTAGAGAAAGGTGAAGCTTTTGCCTCTCATCTGGCTAAAGTTTTTCTGCCAAACCCATCGATAAATAATAGTGAGGAGCTCACTAACTTCCTTGATCAACCTTACCAACTTGACTTACCAATCAAAAGGATCGAGAAGTGCGAAGTCATGGAAACAATTAAAAACCTAAAACAGAAAAAGGCCCCGGGATACGATTTAATTACTGCAAAGATACTCCACGAATTACCTGAAATAGCAATACACTTTTTGACGCACCTATTCAATTGTATACTGACCAGAGGCATCTTCCCACCACAATGGAAGATAGCCGAAATTAAAATGATTCTTAAACCTGGTAAAGCGCCTGAAGATACATCGTCCTACAGACCGATCAGCTTACTGCCTGTGTTGTCAAAAATTATGGAAATACTTTTCTTAAAGCGACTTAACACTGTTATAGTAGAAAATAAAATCATACCTGACCACCAATTTGGTTTTAGAAAGAAACATGGCACTATTGAGCAGGTTCATAGACTCGTGGAAGAAATACACAAGGCCTTCGAGAACAGGAAATACTGCTGTGCAGCATTTCTCGACATATCCCAGGCCTTTGATAGAGTTTGGCACAAAGGTTTATTGTACAAAATAAAAAAAACAACTCCCAGTAAACTATTACATTTTCCTAAAATCCTATCTTACTGACAGATTCTTCTGTGTTAAACAAGGGGAAGAAATTACTAAATTGCATAGAATCCATGCAGGAGTACCACAAGGAAGTGTGCTGGGTCCGATTCTTTACTTGGTCTTCACTGCAGACTTACCGACTACAGATGGCGTCGTCATTGGTACTTTTGCTGACGATACGGCGGCTTTGACAGCCCATGACGAACCAAGACAAGCAAGTAACATGCTACAGCGCTCTCTGAACAACATCACGGTATGGTTAAATACCTGGCGGATAAAAGCAAACGAGACTAAGTCGGTACAGGTGACTTTTACGACCCGATGGGAAACATGCCCCCCTGTCAATCTTAATGGAATACCTATACCTCAAGCAAATGAAGCCAGATACCTTGGGCTTTATCTCGATCGCCGTCTCACCTGGCGGAAACACATTTTCACCAAGCGAAAGGCTCTGGGTATCCAATTGAGAAAAATGTACTGGCTGATTGGGAAAAAATCACAGTTGTCGATGGAGAACAAACTCCTATTATACAAGTGCATACTTAAGCCAATCTGGACTTACGGAGTCCAACTTTGGGGCACAGCTGCTAACTCGAACCTAGAAATACTCCAGAGGTTTCAGTCCAAAATGCTGAGAATAATCACAGACGCTCCATGGTTTATAACAAACCAGCAATTGCACCACGACCTTAAAATCAGAACAGTCCAAGAAGAAATAAAGCACTCGATGAAATCCTACAGGAACAGACTAGCTAACCATCCAAACATGCTGACTGTGCACTTGATGAATAACAATTCGACATTTAAGAGGCTAAAACGAAAGTCCCCTAGAGATTTATAGGGATTATTAAACATAAAGGGCGTCTGTCGATGGACTGACTAGCCTGCAAGACTATATGCATAAATTCTTAATCCTATGCTAAATGTTCGTACGAAACAGATTGCATAATGGAAAAAAAAAAAAAAAAAAAAAAAAGTTGTGAAAACTGCTTACCTACTCAAGATCAAGATATGCCTTGTTAGAGTACCTATCTAGGTGGTGCAAAGAGTTTATAACTAAGTATTGCAAATAATGTAAAAAAATGACAACTTTTGATAAACTTGCTAAATATGACATCTTAAATAAATTCCTATGTATAAAACCTGCTTTAAACAACTTTTAAGTAAATACGACCATGGTAATTTAAATCAATACATTGTCTTATATTCTCTTATGTCCGGCAATTGTCCGGTAACCGTGCACCCAACACTATGTTGTCTAGAGGCCATCCGGTACAGCAGAGCACTAAATGTATTGACGCTAGTACGCTATAATTATAAGTTTATATACAAAGGACACTTTTTGAACATTTTATTATAATTTGCCTATTAAATTATTTTTGTAAAATACCTTGTATTTTTTTTTTGACAAAATAATATGGTTATACTTTTTTTTCTATTTACATACTATAAAATGAAAATCGCGTCCCGCTGTCTGTTCTTTTAAATCTCATAAACTACCCAACGAAAGAGACATTAGCGTGATGATAAACAGATCCAACACTGGAAGAATTTTTCAAATCGGACCAGTGGTTCCTGAGATTAGCGCGTAACAAATAAACTCTTCAGCTTTATAATATTAGTATAGATTGTTGACGTGTGTGGACGTGTTTGCGACCGTTTATAAACATATCAGTAGTGTGGAGCAATGATAGAACAATTTCAATCAAAATAATTATTATGCGATTCTTCAATCAAATAATCCAAGGTAAGAAACAAAAAAAGCGATGCATTTGAAGAAATTTCTCAAACCAAACAAGACGTGGATATTTAAATACATGTACTGCATACTCAATTTACTAGAGAAATTAAAGTCACTCATTAAATTGTCTTTTTGCAGAAGCTAGTTTCACACCAACCATTTTCTTTTTAGTGTCAAAAATCAACATAAGTTCATTTTCAATACTCATTAATAAAACAACAAATAACAACATAATAAATATATTTTTCTATTATTTTACATAATATGTTAAGGGGAGAGTTGGTAACAATAGCACACTTTTTTTACGATGGTCCCGGAAGCTTGGTTCTACATTTATATTGCAAGAATTATGATCTAAAAAATACTCCGAACATTAAAATATTTTTATAAAAGTCAAAACATATTTTACATCAAAAGAAGTGTATAAAACAATAAACAGCAACCAAATGTTACTCTGTAAAGTTTTACATTTATACACAGTTCTGTAAATACCGAAGTGAACTTGATTGGGCTGAGTATTTAAGTCGAGTTATTTAAGCATAAGTTCACTAGCTTGCATATATAGACTACGGGCCCGTATCGAAAATTGATGGGTCATGTGAACCACCAGGAGACTTTTTTAGAAAGATACATACATAAAACAATAACATTTAGCACTATACTGTCACTTGGAAGCAGTCCAACTGAGTATAGGTAAAGGGGAGGGAGTAGGAACCGTCGATTTTTCTCCCTTGTCACATAATTTTTGTACGGCGTTGCGAGATAATGGATTAGAAGAGATATTGAAATTGAATGGGACCGATGCCGTACAAAAATAGTGAGCCACAAAGTTGGATTTCTTTTTGATTTCCCGGCGATTGTCACGCTCAATTTAGTCATTTAATTTTAGACGGCATCGGTCCCATTCAATTTCAATATCTCTTCTAATCCATTATCTCGCAACGCCGTACAAAAATTATGTGACAAGGGAGAAAAATCGACGGTTCCTACTCCCTCCCCTATACCTATACTCAGTTGGACAGCTTCCAAGTGACAGTATAGTGCTAAATGTTATTGTTTTATGCCCCTGTATCTTTCTAAAAAAGTCTCCTGGTGGTTCACATGACCCATCAATTTTCGACACGGGCCCGTAGTCTAATAGTGTATTCGAAGCTACATCGAAGAATGCACTGCACTTCAGTGGTCCAATATTACCCACTCTCTCCCTATTTCTCTAACTCCAAGCGTCAACTAAAAATCTTTTATTTGCCTGCATTTCATCTACCTTCGCACTTGCCTCTTGAGGTAACAAATTATTGTGTTCTTCAAAGCCTTTTACGAAAATTTCTTTTACTTGAACAGCCATGGTCTTCAAATCACCACAAACATAAACAACAGCACCATCGTTGATTAACTTCATGACTTCATTTAAATTTAATTTCAACGAATCCTGGAACAAATAAGATTTATTATTATTTTATACTTAAAAGGTCGGCAACGTACTTATGACGTACTGATGTTGCGGGTGTCCATGGGCGGCAGTAATTGCTTACCATCAGGCGATATGTCTGCTCGTTTGCCACTATTCCAAAAAAATGAAGAAAAAGAAACATCAGAATTTAGTTTAGCAACACTGGTATAATTCATGATATAAATATCTAAATGTTTCATGAGCATACACATACCTGAATGTATTTAACACCATTATTCTCTATTCTTGAAAATGCTGTGCAAAGTTTACTTAAAATACCTCTACATAAGTAGACATTCAACTTATCTTCATAAATGAAATCTAACTTCGGATTTCGACAGCCAAAGAACATCCAGACTTCACCGAATTTCATATCTGGGTTATTTTCCTTCAAATATTCTCGTTCTTCCAAAAACCCTAGGAACGGTGCCACTCCTGTTCCGGTTCCAATTAATATTAACGGTTTCATTGTATCTTCTGGTAATTTAAACATACTCATATTCTTTCTAAGATAAACTGGTACTCGTTCTATTGCACTACCCTCATTTGTCAAACTTATTTTTTTTAATCTGTTTTCCAAATCATCATTTAAAATTAAATTTTCTAACCAGCCAGTGGTTAGGCCTTTTCTTTTATTTACTGTCAGTACAGAAAAACATATTGTCACTGTTTTATTATTTTTTAAGCCACTATTGACAATTGAATAGGGTCTAGGTAACAATCTAGAGACATTGGCTAGAAGAATTTCTAAGGGTGGTTTACAAGATGAGAAGATGCTGAATAGGTCTAGTATACACAGGCCTTTATTTAAAACATCTATTGTGTACGTAGAAGAGCCCTGTTTGCTGCAAAGATATTCTAATGTCTTTCTCTCTCTTTCGTCTGTTGTGTACTTTGATAGTGCTAACAGGAACAACTGAAAATAAAAACAATGTTTGGTAAAAAAGCAGGTAGGTCTGGTCTTGTAATAATAATAATAAATATTTATGTGGAAATGAAAAATAATTTTAGATAGTACAATTGAAAACAATGATATCAGCAGAAATAATAAAACTGTGTTCCAGATATCAACATCCTCTCCCAGATAGTCCAAATAATATAACTTAAAACGAGATGTATGAAAATTCAAATTTTATTTAAATGCTTGTACAAGGTGTAACAGTAACTGCTGTTGGCACCCAAATTAAGCTATGCTTGTATAGGGTGTTTTTTTAAGCTAGATAGAACTTTAAATTGTAAAAAGTAACACAAAAAATTAAATTTTGATGAAACTTTTTTTTTTATTTGTTTCAGTATACTCTGACAAATCATCATGAATAGACTCACGCTTGAACAACGCTACGAAATTATCCAAATTTACTTTGAAAATCAGCTCATTTTTGAAGAAATAAGGTCCGATGATGCCACCAGCGTGAAAACCGCACCATACGGTGCATTTTTCTGGATGTAATGGAGTCTGTAGGGTCTGTTGTGGATTGGTCTCACTCCATATGCGGCAATTTTGCTTATTAACAAACCCGTTAAGCCAAAAATGCGCCTCATCGCTGAACACAATTTTGCGATAAAACAGTCGTCTATAAGTTGCGCGAATCGACGACTGATTTTCAAAGTAAATTTGGATAATTTCGTAGCGTTGTTCAAGCGTGAGTCTATTCATGATAATTTGTCAGAGTATACTGAAACAAATAAAAAAAAAAGTTTCATCAAAATTTAATTTTTTGTGTTACTTTTTACAATTTAAAGTTCTATCTAGCTTAAAAAAACACCCGTTATCTTGGGCTGCCACAAAGAAAAAAAACATTAATTTAAAAAAAAAAAACTAAATTTAACAGGTGTAGCCAGGTTTAATCCCCTGGGGGGTTTCAACATAATAAAATGACTGTGTCTTTACCCGTAACCGTAATATTCTTATAAAATATATGAGTCGTACAAAATATCAAGTGTAGAAACATCTTGTGGGAGGGTTTGTGTCGACCTCCACATACAGCGCCATCTACTGAAGTAACTATCAATCCTAAATCGCGCAAATAGATGTTCTGGCGCCGATTATCATATATACAACATTCCAACATCAACTGTTGGGCAGTAGCCCGCCAGGCATACCTTCGCCTGGTCGGAGGATCCTCCCTTTGTGTTGGAGGGACATGATACCCGTTCCCCCACAGGTTTAACATACAAATGAACAAACATGACTTTTTAGTATTAAATGAGAATTGATGGCAATATAGATTAACCTATTTACCATATTAGTGTTACAATACAAAAATAAACTATACCTTTTTTATTACACTTCTTAGATCCAAACAATGTGTTAAAGCATGCCTCACGGTAGACTCCTTAGGAACATGAGTAGGTATCTTACCACCTTTGATACTGCTATGTACTGATAAGGAATAATACTGGTCGGCGTTTAAATCCAAGTGTTTAATTACGAGATTCACATCTGACTCATCGTTGTGTGGAATAACACCAATTGTGTCACCTGCTTTGAAATTAAAATTGCAATCCTGAAAAATAAAAAGTTTTTGTTGAATTACATAAATTCTTAAGGCGGATAGTTAACCAATATTAAGCTGTTCGCGATAGTCGGTGATATGATCATATTTGCTTAATCCAAATATGAATCTTTGTTTCTTTTTTTCGTTTGTAACTAAAAATTATGAAATAGCTTATATTTATAGATATTTCTGAGAGAGAAAAAAAGATGCGCCTACTAATTTATCCATCAACATCCAATAACATAGCAATCTGGCTTTAGCTCTCTGTATTAACAATGTACTCTGTGGCTTTAGCTTAATACTAATAGAGGTCTGTGATTCTAATATGTTCACGAAATCGTTTTTTTAAATTTTCATGGAGATCGTTTATTGTTTTTTCGAAAGACGGTCCCATTTCAAGTCATCCACATTTTATATATTTTTATCATTGATTTTAACACGACGAAGGCTTGAAGACTAATATAGGTTTAATTTAAATAAGAAAATAAATATGTACTTGATATTGGCAGAAATAGCTGATCCGGTTGGTTGCTATTACATAAAAGAGATTTTGGAGTCTTTCAAGCTTATTTAATTGGAATTCAGTGATATCAAGATGGGAAAAAGAAAGGATTGTGAAAGAGCAATCTTCGTATAGTATGTGTGTGTGTGTATTTATATTGTTGCGCCATAACCAGATGAATCTCGTGTCCACTAGAATAATCGAGAACTGTCGAGGACAACGCCATCTAGTGTCGGAAAGCGCGCAACTGTGTGCATTATGACGATTACTCGACGCTAGATGGCGCTACAAACAGCTCTAGAGTAATCTATTTAGCCTAGAAACATCGATCGAATGTTTTCGTAGTTTCGAGTAATTTCCACGGCCATATAAAAGCGGAACGTGTTGGCCGTAGGGACAGTATTGTTTCACGATACAGCGGATAAACATCGAAGAGATCTTCTAGTGCGACTAACGAGTGATTTAGTGATTTCTTATTGTAAAAAGTGTGGTTAATAAATATTGTGTTATTTTTGGTAATTAATCGACTACTTTAATTTATTTAATACCCAGCTCGTAACAATATGAAGCAATTCATAAGCTATTAATACATGTATATAAAAAATTATATCTATATCAAATGTAATATACCTTAACATCTAACGTAACTTCATATACAGCTTTGCAGTCACCTAATGCAGTCAGACGCTTGGATTGTATTATACTGGCATGATACACATCACTCACAGCAAATGGCAAAGGGGGTTTTGCTACATTAATGTCAGCTTTTATTTTCTGAAAAAAAAATATAAAATGAAATCCTCGTCCATAGTTCAATTCAAGTACATCTTGACAATTTAATAAATATATATATAATAGTTAGATGTCCCACTGCTGGGCTCAGGTCTCCTCTCAAGCGAGGGTTAAGGCCATATGTCCTCATGCTAGCCCAGTGCAGATTGAGGACTGGCAAGACAACGTAGTGGCAAATTATTTTTATAGTGTTTCTAAACTTCAAAATTCTCTACAGGAGTATTGTCATTTCAAGCTAAATAAAATTACATTTAAAGTTTGTAAAAAACGGTGCATGGTTTTTGATCGAAAATGCTTTGGGACCATGTGCATGGATCTCTTTCAAAAATCTAAATCGAGAATTTTCAATGAAGGATATTATAGATAACCAGGATATCATGAAATGGATGGTAATACTTTTAGCTGGTGAGTTTAGATAAACCCTTCTGTTTATTACTAGGGGACGCCGGTAGATGAAATAAACGCCTGTTTGAATACATTTGTATTACAGGTCTCTCTTTCTCACTCTCTCTTATCACTACAAATATACGAGTACAAATTCACAATGATTTTCAAGCAGGGCAATATGCAACTGCTCTTCTAAAAATCAAAGAAGATTGTATGCCAACTCACAGAAACCACATGATTACACTGAGATGTAAGTTCTGACATGAGATCTTCAAAATTTTATGGGAAATCAAGAATGGCTGAGTAAAAGGGCAATTTTTGCGCTGACTAGTGAGATGAGTAAATTAAATAAACAAATAAGGAACTTCGTTCCAAAAACAAATCATGTCAGACTTTTAGGGAGATGGGGATGGGAAAGGGGTTGAGGTATGGGCCTCCGGTATCCTCACTCACTCGGTGAAACACAGTGCAAGCGCTATTTTACACCGGTTTTCTGTGAGGCTGTGGTATCACTCCGGTCGAGTCGACCCATTCACGCCGAAGCATAGCTCTCCCACGGTATAGGAATAGATGTTGTCGAATACCTATCAGTAGACAATGTTATGGACATTGAACAAGTCACATCATACCTTAAAGAGTTTCTCAACTCTTTAGAATTATCAAGAGTGTCTTACTATAAGTTGAGGTGGAAAGTGGGTGTTGCAGTCCTATTAATGGTACAAATTACACATTTGGAGCACAACATCATAAAAGCTACACTCATAGCTAGAATAGCAAAAGGAAAAATGTTTGGATTTTATATATTCCAATGATTCTAACCGATTTTCCATTTTAATTAAAAGCAATAACAAAGCTCAACGACAGACTCGGAAAATTGCATATCACTTAAAAAAAGTTGTTTCCAAAACCAACTCTGTGGCATGCTCACGTGTATCAAATCCGCATATGTTATATTCATGAATAAATACTTCACTCATTGCACATGTTTTACTTTAAAAAAAAATTGCCTAAATAATTAAAAATGCTACAGAAAGTTACTATTCCACGCGGATGAAGTCGTGGGTATAGCTAGTAATTCATATTTACAAAAGTAAATTTAAATAGCTGGTCCAGATTTAAAAAATAATATAGGATTTCCAAGACTTACGTTCTCACAACTGTATTCTATATGCAAAGCATTTTGTTTTAACAATGGCAATTCATAGTCTGGCGCACTGTCAATAATAGTTAAAAGCTTATGAAGAACAACCATTTTTTAAAATAGTTTTACAGTTTATCATAGTTTGCTTTACTTCACTCCTCGTGTTTATGACGTATGCTCGTATCGTACTCTATCCTTTTTTTTTTTTTTTTTATGATGAATGGCAACTAGCCGGATCACTCGGATCAGCTATTTCTGCCAATGTCAAGTATTTATCGTCTTCAATTATCAAGTCTTCAAATCTTCAAGTCGTCGTCGTGATGAAATTAATGATAAAAAATATATAAAATGTGGATGACATGAAATGGGGACCGTCTTCCGAAAACACTACTCTATCCTTAGCTGTCACACATTAACAATCAGATCTGTCACTGTCAGTCAGTCATTGTTATCAAAATCATGATTTTTTTTTCTTTTACGTAATGGCAACCAACCGGATCAGCTATTTCTGCCAATATCAAGTATTTATTTTCTCATTTAAATATATTCCTATATTAGTCTTCAAGCCTTCGTCATGTTGAAATCAATGATAAAAAATATATAAAATGTGGATGACATGAAATGGGGACCGTCTTTCGAGAAAACAAAAAACGATCTCCATGAAAATTTTAGAAAATAATTTCGTGAAAATGTTAGAATCACAGATCTCTGTATAAATCTAAAGCCACAGAGTACATTGTTAACACAGAGAGCTAAAGCCAGATTGCTATTGCTATATATTTTTTGGATGTTGATGTTTAAATTAGTAGGCGCATATTCTTTTTTTCTCTCAGAAATATCTATAATTATAAGCTGTTTCACAATTTTTAGTTACAAACGAAGAAAGAAATTAGGGATAAAATAAAACAATAGATGCTGACTTAATACATTGTAATTATTATAATTTACATTGTCTTCGGTTTATAATTTTAAGCATTGTCGCGCAAGGCCGACTCGTATATTTCATCTGCAATGCAAATTAAACAGTTTATAAAATATTCTAAACATATTTTCCAATCATCAACATCATCGTAATTTGCTTGTGCTTTGTAACATTGCAAGGAGTTTTAGATTATTATTTTGTATAGCCGTCCACCTACCTAACGTCAACGTACTTCTTAAGAAGACAGAACAGGAATTGAGGTAATAACTACCAATATGACTAGCTTCGAGAGATCCTTGGAAATACTTTGCGGACAGAAAATACGACTGAAACTACTGTAGCTCACCGAAGTCCGTCCATAATCTTCTTCGTAATATATAAATTAAACAAGTAAATCCTGCAAATCCATTTCGTACAGGTAATTTGAAAGAACCTTGGCTGTTTCTCCTTGGGGTACATAAGTAGTTAAGTCAACTTTACATAGCATAAAATGAAGAAACTTCCGCTCTGTGTGTTCGCTAAGATTTATCAAACTACTCAACGGAATTTAATGCAGTTTTCACGCATAGAAAGAGTAATTCAAGAGGAAGGTTTACTAAGGAAGACACCTTGCGGCACAGAACAATGAACCTTACGGGAATATGCTTAACTTCGAATATAGATTGATCTACACATCAACAAAATAAATCTTATTTTCCAAATTCAGTAAGTAGTCGCGAGAATGGATAGATATCTACTTTCAATACGTATTTTGCATTCTCTAAGCATACCTGGAAGCGGAAAGCCTTTGTCTTGAGTGTCTGTTTTTTCAGCATCGTCATCCAAACATTCTGGACAAACGGTACTTTCGCATGGATTTTCAGGAGTCGTTGGGAACGACGGCGTTAGTTCTTGCGGCGGGGGCTCATTAAGAAAAAAAAATTACAATTAATTAATCATTTGGAGTCACGCCACAATCAATATTGAATGTAAATATGTTTGACATTTACCTCCAGCCGATAAAGGTACGATATTCGGCAAGGATCCCAAGTAGTACATACAGTAGCATTGTGAATCATATCCTTTCGTGGCTCGTCACCGAAATAATCGAATGTGATCACTACATTATAATCAATCGCACATTCTTCCAAAAATTTATCTACACTGACCTAAAAAAGTTGTTACAAATGAGATGTATTTCAGTGTACTCTTTTCCACATACAGTAGCTCTAAAATGACTGGTATTAATGTTTTTAAAGAATATTCAGGCAACTTTAGTACTAAGGACGGATGCTAGTTTGTATTAGTATAGGTGTATTCCCACAAAACAGATCACAAATAGTGAGGCCTTGGGAAGACAAAATGTCCTATAAAGGACCAAAATTTTTCGTATCGCACTTGTTTTTAGATGCCAACTTTTTTCTATTTTATTCACATAATCATCATAGTCATATTTTTCGCTTAGTTCTGAATTGTATAACAAGTAGTCATCTTTCTCACAAGCAAAATTTGTTTTTTTCCATGACTTTACCTTCAAAACATTCTAAAACTAACACGAGCCCTTTAAAATGTATAATAAATATATTAGTAAAGTATCTGAAGAAAATATACTTTAGTTTTGTTCCCGCAATCCAGAGTTCCATTCTGAAAATAATTATTTTCTCTTTCACCATTGCCAAGGCAGAACATCCATCCCTCGTGGAAAGAATACTCTATGGGTGCAACTTCTGCTTCTATGCACGGATCTAGCGCCACAAGAATTGATTGTTTGCCAAATGTACACTTGCGTTCGTGCATGTTTGCTTGAATTCGGTAAGCATCTAAATCTGGTTCAGAACCATGTGGACACTTATAAAAATTACCTAAAACAAGATACTTTTCAATCTTTTGTATTGTCAGCAATAACAGCTACAGTTGTGTCTTGTCTGTTCAAGTTAAAACTGGTTCAGGCGTTTGGTAAATTTATTAGAAAACTTAATCTGGATGTTATTACATCCAGGTTCAAAAACTTTGCAACCTTAACTACTACCGACATTGAAGATGTATATCATATTTTGATCGAATGCATCCGAAACGAAGCTGAAAGAAAGCAATTACTTTGTAAACCTAATTTTAATATGGGTGATAGCATTCTCGCTCTTTCCTGCACGAAGAAAGCGAGAACACTGTATTATATAGCTAAAATGTGTATGTTAAATAGTTCATAAGTTGTATTTTTATGAGGGCGACATAATCACTTCGTGACTAAGCCCTCATTAAATAAAAAAAGAAAATATAAAAATAAAAAACTACTACCGGCATGTATAACTTTAACAGGCGTCTAAGAAACCCTACAACCTTTAAATTAACAAGTTTTAAATTAGGAAATTAATTAAAACGGTTTTCTGAAGTGAACAAACAAAAGCTTTTCCAAATTATTATGCACAATAAGTAAACTCTCTATTCCTTATGTAAGGCTAAAGCAATTTTTTAATTAACACAAGGTGCAAACATTAAATGAATCTTACCATTTTGAATTATATAAACAGATTTCTTGCGTGCACTTACAACTGTCCTGACAGTGAGACCGTTACCCCCACTCTTAATGTTTTCCATGAGCACTTCCTGTGCCGCTCTTTGTTCACGAGACCACTTAGCAGCTTCTTCAGCCAATATTTGGCGACTTACTTTACCCGCAGATTGCGTTGACTACGAACATAAGTCTTTATTATTAACATATTTTTAATGCAAAAAAAACTATGGATGAACAAATAAATTTTACCAGACCTGCGGAGGATTCTCCATAATGATATGTGGTCTTCCCAGCGTGTGTTGCCACATGAGTGTCGCCGCCACTTTATACTTTGAGCTATGATGTAGAGGCTGAATTTGTAGGATACCATACCACGCCAGTTCTCGGTACACACTATCTGGTAAGTAGCCAGTCTATACGAGGCAAGAAATTAAATAAATTGTTACAGAAATACAAAGATATCATTCAAACTTGGCTTTATTTTTAGAGTAAGAAGGTGAAATACGTGGGTGAACGAGCTGTAGTTGCTCGGGGGGTGTCAGTAAAGTAAAAAAAATGTGTGGTTTAAGTTTAACCTTAGTTAAAGTCGCAAGCTGTTTAAGCAATTAAATATACAAAGCAATTAACCAAGGAAACTTGTAACAGAACAAGAATTTAATCGAAGAAAAGGAGCTTAGAAAGTAAAAGATCTAAAGTTATTTTTTACAATGAATTAACTACGTAATTAGTAATTTGTAAGTTGTATCGGATACAATTCGCGCGTGCTTTTACAATCGGAGTACTGTATCAACTGCTGATGACTAAAACACTTAAAGTACATATTTCAAAGACATTGGATTTTATATAACAATTACACAATTTTAATTAATAATAATAATTGCGTAGTGGTTGAAGCGGTCACCTCGTCACTACCTACTCCATAGAGTATTGCTGGTTCGATACAAATATGGTCCAACAATTTGTTTGATCCAGAGACTGTTGTGAGATGAGTATAGAGAGTTCGATTTCCATTGGACACAAATTGTCGCTATTAAGTACGCCAGAACGGGTGTTCTTATTGTCCGTTTTACGTATCTTTGTGAACTCCCCCGCAACTCGGGATGTCTTCCTAGTGTGGGAGACTTTTTAAAAAAATAATGATCAGTCTGTAACTTACAGGCATGAAATCCATGTGCCACTGGAAAAATTAAATAAATGAACATCAATGTATATCATGTTACAAATATCACTTTACATATACATGTTGGTCGGTACATACTTCTTCTTCTGCAGGTTCACTACCCAGTTTCGACATATCTGTGGATTAGAAAGACTTTTATTTACCATGAATGTGTTTGACTTTAATCAAATATTTCCATTTAAGCATTTTAAAGACATTTTACCTTCATCTTCAGCCCCGCTTTGCGAAACGACTGCAACAAACTAATTAGAAGAGTTATAAACATAATGATAAATAATAGACAATGGCTAATTTCGATAAAAAAAACCACCAACCTGTAGCATTATAGGAATAGCATAGATGAAGTCCAGATAGTTCGCCATTTTTAATAGAACTGAATTTTAACAATTTTAATAGAACAGGTTTTTTAACGATAAAGGTTTAACAAGCATCGTTAAATATAATTGGAGTTGTTTTAAGATTTTCCTAGAAATGTAGATATGTTAAAGTGGGTTCACTTGTTGCTGTTTATTTGTTTATAAATATGAAAAAAATGTATACATTTAATTTATAATAGGCAATAATATGTATTAAATATGTAAGTCAATGAGCAAAGACAGAACAAGTTCATTATATGGGTCTTTCCTTATATGTATAACACCGCTAGGTGCAGATCCGAAATACTCTCAAATCCAAAACAGTTTTTCGTAATGAAACATGTTACAATTTAAATATTTTAGGATAATGCATTCATTAGAGATCTGTAGGTACACAAACATCCAGATCACCAGATAGAAGTAAAAAATTAGTTTTCATTTTTCTAAGAAAGAATCCTTTAATACGAAGTGGTCACCCTGCTTTCGGCACAGATAATAACAAGAACAGAACTGTCATGTCAGTTTCGCATCAAACTGATCAAACAATAAATTAGGGCGTAACGATTTCGTACTTAAAAAATAATAAAATAATTAATTACTGACCTGCGGGTATATTAATTACATAAATATGAACACGCTAGAGCTTGACAAGCAGCTAGCTGACTTGAGGATATATGCAAATGAGTTAGAAGCGAAACTTCAAGATGATATTATTTCATCAAAGAAGAAACCATCAATCCCACCGAAAAAAAATAAAGCACCTTTACCTCAAATACCACAAAGCTGCATGGTAAAGTCCGCGTGCGAGCCGTCCTACTCTTCTAGGCTTGAATATGGCAGTCGTACGAGTTCCACTTACTCTAATTTAGTCCCTGTAAAGAGCTGTATTGTTAGAAATAATACGGCGAGAGTGCGTAGCGGCGATGTTCTGCTGTATAGTAATTTACTGCCTCCAGGAGGCACTAATCATGTTTACTCCAATATGATGATGCAACGCAATGCGTATGGTGGAGACAGCATATATGGAGACAGAGACACCAGGTCTGAAGTGTCTAGAGGTAGTGACTTAGGTGCTCAATCTAACTACAGTGAACTGAGGCGGCCTGGGTCTGCATATCCTCCTTCTTCAGCATCGGTAAATGCACAAGACTTTTCTACTTACGGGGGATCTCAGACATCTTCAACTTATGAGTCTTTATATGAACCTATTAATCCCCGACCTTGCAGTCAGCTGTCTGGTACTTCATTGTATGGTGGATATGTTGGTACCACAGTGGAACCAACTCCAGAGCCTGATGATGCTTTATATTGTGGCAACTGTTATAAGTGTGGTGAAAAAATCATGGGCGAGACTACGGGATGTTCAGCCATGGAAAGGATTTATCACATTAAATGTTTTTGCTGTCAGCACTGTGGAATAAATCTTCAAGTGAGTAATAAAACAATTCAATCGTGTACTATTTATTTATATACTGGCTGACCTACACACCCTCGTTTGCATTTTCTAATGCTTTGCTTCCGAAGCGTGATAATTTTCCGCCATTTTTGAAACATTCTTCATTGATGTTCCGCTTCTATTGGTCTTAGCGTGATGATATATAACCTATAGCCTTCCTCGATAAATGGACTATCCAACATTGAAAGAATTTATGAAATCAGACCAGTAGTTCCTGAGATTAGCGCATTCAAATAAACAAACTCTTCAGCTTTATATTATTAGTATAGATAAGGTTCTGTGGAGATGAAACTAACGAAAAACTTGAACTTTGAGATGAAACTATTTACAATAAAAACCTTTGTTCCATGCTTTTAGTTACAATATCTTGTTGTAGTGTTACATCGGCTTAGTTTAGACTCCAGATCTCCCACAAATTATGAAGTTCTTGTCAATTTTCCTGTCAAATGTATACTGAAAGCATGATGTATTTTGTGGAGATAAAATAACCATTATTAACTATTAAGCCTAACAAAAACTTTATTTATTTTATTGAAAGGTTACTATATTCTATTATTACCAGTTTTTCCAAGTCTAGTCCCTACTTCAAACATAATGTAAACCATTTTATGAATAACTAAATTATACCCATGGCTCTACTTGCATGGAAGTTCAATATTGCAGTAATTTAGTAATTTTTCAGATAAATATTTAGCACTCACAAATAAAGTGCATTTCTATTAGTAAAAATTTTTTTTTTATCCGTTCAGTTGATCCAGAGATTACAACACTCTGTACTCCCTACAACATCACAAGCTTTACATCTATAATTTAGAATTCTAAAAAACAAGTAAAGTAGGCAACAAAAAAATTATAAATGATAATCAAAAATTCTCACCCCTCGCATAATCAAAATAGGTAATAATAATAATAATAATGTTCTAGCCGAAAATCGCCAAGGCGACCAGTCTCATTGGAGACCAGCCAACTATGCAGGAGATTTTATAGTGCACAAGTGTGTCCACAATCATAGGTGTGTCCGTCTCTCACACAATTGGGGAGAGATCAGGCTCAGGACCGATAGCTTTTACGTGCAAAAGTTACATAACTAAATGAGAGGCAATGTTACGACTAGCGTAAATATGACCTCGTTCACCTATAAGGTTGACCTATAACAATATACTAGAAAGGTCTGAGAAGTAAGGAGGCAGAAACAGCTGCCCATTTCATCATGGCTTGTCCTGGGGTGGCAGAATCCCGGGCGAGACACCTCGGATCGCCGAGGTCACTTCCAGAAGTCATCGGCAACGTAAAGGGTCTGCTAGGCTTCCTAGCGCACCAACCCAGTTCGAGTTGACATGAATAATGCCCGACTTATCACGCATAACAGGCGCGTTAAAGTCGTCCAGTTCCGGAAACCCAGCCCGCGAGAAATCAAACCAAAGGGTTCGAGAAATGAAACCACAAGCTTATGTAGCATTCTAGCATATATTTATAAACAAATACAAGAATCTTATACTACTGGAGGTCATCAACTAATAGCGCGATTCAGGCGAATTGTACAACGCCATCTATCGATACTGTTTTTGTCGGGAACAGGCAACTTCTACGGAAATCTATATCTATACTAATATATAAAGCTTAAGAGTTTGTTTGTTTCAACGCGCTAATCTCAGGAACCGCTGTTCCGATTTGAAAAATTCTTTCAGTGTTGGATAGTCCATTTATCGAGAAAGGCTATAGTCTATGTATCGTCCCGCTAATACTAATAAGAGCGGAGCACCAATGAATGCTAGGCTGAGTATAAAATGAATAAGTTAACTACTGCTACTTTTTAGTTTAGACTAACTGCACCCCGCGATGTTACTCGTGGTTGTTGATGTAAAGGTACAACAAACATCACGAGGCGCAGCTAGTTACAAAAATAAAATTTAATTATAATTTTCCAGGGGCGCCCTTTCTATGCAGTGCAAGGACGTGCGCTGTGCGAGAGAGATTACATGGACACTTTAGAAAAATGTTGTGTGTGCGGCGACCCTATCTTGGATAGAATTCTTCGAGCAACAGGAAAGCCATACCATCCACGATGCTTTACTTGTGTTGTATGTCAAAAGAGCCTCGACGGTATACCTTTTACGGTAGATGCTGTTAACCGTATACACTGTATTGAGGACTTTCATAAAAGGTATGGTACTTACATTTTTTTTATGGAATAGGGGACAAGCAAGCAATGTTAGGGAGTGTTGAACAAGACCCATTGATAAAGATATCTTTACGGATGGATGGATTTCTACTGTACTCTCTGTTGTAGGTTTGATCCCCACATGGGAAAAATTCACTTTGTGTGATCACTAAATTGCAGTTCTGAGTCTGGGTGTTCTTTGATGAATGTTTGTAAAGTGACTTAGTAATTGTTATTCTGTTCATTAATAGTTTTACTTCAGGAGTGGCCTTTTAAAATATAAAAAAAATTATTGTCTGTTAATTCTCGGGTTTGACTTTCGGGTCGGACCAAATGTTTGTATAATCTGTAAATGGATGGAGTTTGGATGTTTATATCAATTGTCTAGTGCCCCTAACACAAGTTCTGCTTAGCTTGGGATTAGATGCCGTTGTCTGTTAGATGTCCGAAATATTTGTCCGAAAATATTTATAAGAAAACTGATAAAAAATATGCATCACAAGCCGAACACTGACACCGATCTTGCCTCTCTATCGCTTGTTCCGCGATCTCACTCGCACGCTCGGCTCAGGCGGAACGTGATAATGAATCATGCTTTTTCGTGCGTGCAGCCGGCGTCAAAAAGTGAGACTTATATTCAGATGCATTGAGATCAAAATTTAAATAATAATTTCCAGATATGCACCTCGCTGTGCACGTTGTCGCGAGCCGATAGTTCCCGAAGGCGGCGCCGAAGAGACCGTTCGAATCGTGGCTCTGGACAAGAGCTTCCACGTCACCTGCTACGCTTGCGAGGACTGTGGGGCTTCCTTGTGTTCCCGACAGGAAGGTCGGGGATGCTATCCTTTAGATGATCACTTATACTGTCGCGAATGTAACGCAAGACGCATACAAGAAATATCACGGAGTATCAACTAAACGATTCAACGGACCAACTTATGATTAGCATAGGTCCTGTGACGTCATTAGGCGATCGTTCATTACAATAGAAATTAACAGACGCCGGTCGTACTGACAAACTTAAGGAGAAAATCTCTTACCAAGATTTAAGAGTAGTTAAAATAATTCCCTCATGAAAACTTAAAAAAAGGTCTTAATGAGGTAGGTTGCATAAAATATTTAAAAGTTACTATTAATATTAGCGACAATTATTCATAGGTGTGTACTCAAGTGACTATGTTAATATCAAATAGACCGAAACTCGTACAATGTTTTATAACAGTGTCTTGAAGTTCCAATTTGTAGTCTTGGGAACTTGGCAATGTAATAACCACCCTGATCTTAATTAGGAATATACGAATAATATTATTTAAGAAACGTTTACATTGAAGGAACATGAAAATTAAACTAAAATAACGCATAAAATACCTCATTATCCCATATATGCACGTACCCGCCGAAATAATTAATCAACTAAAACAAATGCGTATTTCTTTTTTACGCTTAATTCCAAAGCCTGTTTGTGTTTTTGACATGTAACATTTCGCTGCCCTGAATCAGTTTGTTGAAAGGGACGGAAGGGTGTAACAGGCGGTCAAGCGTTCTCAATTTGATTTGACCAATAAGCGTGCGGCTAGACTTGTACGTCAGATCTGATGTTACACTTCAAACGAAACGAATGACAATCTTGTCTGTATAATTTGTATATAATCGGCGTAATACTTAAATTTATACAAAATTAACTACTTATAAGGCATAACCATGAGATTTTAAAAGTATTGTTAGCGTTTTTAATGATTTACTGTAAGTATTAGAACATTCCACTATGCATTTATTTAGTAAGAAAGGCTGTGTAGCTTTGACCATTCGTGTTATATTTTAACAGTATTATTTTTATAATTTTGTGATTGAAATTTAAGTTTTATTAGATTAAATAAGAAAGGATATGAAAAATAACGTACAATTGAGCGGTATTCGAAGCGTTATAAGCGGCTAGCGTGCGGCAGGAATGGAAAGAAGTTAGATTAAAAGTAAAATTGGAATGCGAATGAAAGTAGAATTAAAAGCGGAATTAAAAGTCGAATATTAAAAGCGAATGAGCGCGGTGCGCTCGCGGGAAGGATTATATAGCCTTAGGGAGTAGGAGAAATAACGCCAACAGCCAAAGTACCCGAAATTATTTATAATTTAAACAAGCTTCTCTCTGCATGGGATAGGTGGCGTTACCACTCCTCTTTCTGATTTACTGTAAGATGTTGTGCGCTAGTTATTCTTAGTGTATATTTACACTATGCTGATTATTGCCATTTTATTTTCTACTGTTTTAGTAGGAATTGTAATTGCGATAATAGTAGAAAGTTGGTTTGACTGTGTGTGTTTTTTTATCTGACTGATGAGATTTATGTTATAACTTGTAAGTTGACGCATATAAGAGTTTTAGACTGTAAAATCAAATTAACTACAAAAAGGAAGTAAGCAAGGAACTGATGAGTTGTAGAAGAGAATGAAAGTAGAAAACTCGAGAAAAGGATGAGTTAATTATGTTTGTATCTTTGTTAAAAGATACCATAGATACATTTAAAGGAAATAGTGTACCATAATATGATTTGTTTAATACATTTGAAATGAAGTGTATTCAATTTATTGTTGAGTGAAACCAGCAAGATCTGCAAGCAGGTTTATACCAACTTGTTATTTGTTTTAAATATTTTTAAATATAAGTTGTATATAGTCTTTGAATAGTTAAATATTTTAAAATCTTCGTATTCTGCATTACACAGTGCCCGGTGCCATGTTTATACTGTAGTGATTTAACGTTAGATTTGTGTATTTAATGGTTGTAATGTAGAAAGCCTAAAACTGTCGTAATGTTACTTGGTATATACTCAACTGTCGTTGGTCTTGCGATCGGGTTCGAATCCCGGGTCGGGCCAAAGTGTTATTGAGTTTTTGTGATTATAGAAATACTTAATAACAGCTCGGAGATGGAAGTTGGGGTCTGAACTCTCGTGCCTCGGAGAGCACGTAAAGCTGTCGGTCTTGCGTCTAATCTCCCCGATCGTATCGGTTAACCGTCCCATCGGATTATGAGAGAGACGGAACAGAGAGTGCACCTGTGTTTGCGCACACACTTGTGCACTATAACATCTCCTATCTCCTGCGTAGTTGGCTGGTCTCCATAGCGACCGGCCGCTGTGGTTGTTACCGGCTAGGAGACCATTACAGTATATACTACACTACCAAGAGGTTTGGCAACCTTTTGTGACTTCGGTAGTTCTTTATAAACGAGTGTTTATGTTCGATACTAGTTTATTACTGATACATACATAGATAACACAGGACAAGTCGCGCAGCGAACATCTAGCGCTATAAACATACCCACATGTATTTAATAAATATACATCAAAGTACTTTACAAACTTATTTAGATATTGATGTAACTTTTGTTTTATGTATGTTGCAAGAAGTTGTTGCAAATCAGCTACATACTGTGGTAAAATGTGATGTGTGGTAAAAAATTACTACCACTCTTGTGATTTATCATTATTAAATATTGCAAGCTCGGAGGAGTTTGGTAACAAACATCGCGACACGAGAATTTATATTAATATAAAATATCTAGTGGCGCGGTGAAATTTTTTAAAGGACAACTCAGGGAATGCTTAATTTTCCAAGTATATAATATTTTTTTTTTACGTTAGTACATTTAAAAAGTATTACTTGTCAAAGGAAAAATTAAAACTCCCATTCAATTTACACTAGGGATCACTCTCAATGAGTGCAGGCAACTTGTTATTTGTATATTGTTGTGATGTTAGTATATTATTTATGATATACATATTAGAGACTATTTGTCTCAAATGAATTAATTGTAACTGTTTAAAATTTGTGAAATTATGTTTAATATAAAATCATATGATTAAGGAAACTGCACTATATAATATCACAATAAGCTGAATGAGCTAAATTTAAAAGCCCTGCATGCAGAAGCAATGTACATATTTTATAGTTCAATTTATTTGTAAAAACTAAATAGCTATTAACAATCCTCTATTTCGACAAACGGTGAACATACTGTTATTAAAAATAATCTGTATATTGAGATAGTAACTATAAAAATAATGATCTATTCTTTGACAGCTAACGTGAATGTGATACTGACTGTACATCGTCTGTCCTGATCGGTGTCATATGTGTAGGACTTTTGTTCTAAAGTTATGTTTTTAGACTGTATATCATATAATTGCCATTATTATTAGTTGAAATTGTAGTATAGTTGTATGAAATGTTTACATGTATCTAATTTAGGCATACTAGTCACCATTTACTATCTGTATGCTATTATTACATATAGTGATAAATAAAATATACAATGATACAATATACTATTGTTTTACTTTTAAAAGAATGTATGAGTCTGTCCGTCTGCCTGATTGAAAGCATGTGCAGAATCCAAGTGTCACCATATTCATTGGAAATGCAGACAATGCAGCATGGTGATCCTATGGCATCATTAGCCTCCGATCTCACACTCATCATCAACTTGGAGGTTGGCACGAATAATGCCGACCCACCACGCAAAATTGCCCCTCCTTATGTTCCTAACCTAGATGAAGTTTTCCAACCCACTATACCACTTCATTCATTGGGTTCACATGATGAACCATTCTCTTTAGAGGAACTGAACATGGTTCTTCACGGTGTGCGAGACTCTGCTCCTGGCATTGATGGCATTCCATATTCCTTTGTGGTCCACGCTGGGCCATATACAAAAGCTTATTTTTTAAATTTACTAAATTTTTGTTACTGTAACGGTTGGATCCCAGACAAATGGAAAACCCAAATTATAATCCCCATCCTGAAACCTGGAAAACATGCTGGTGACCCAAACAGTTTTAGACCAATTGCCCTCTCTTCAGTCCTTGTTAAAATACTTGAAAATCTTATTAAAAATCACCTCGAATGGATTGTAGAGTCAAGGAATTTGCTACCAAATCACCAATTTGGCTTCCGCAAAGGGCTCAGTACCATGGACAGTGTTGCAGTATTGGTAACTGATATCCGCCTTTCTCTGTCACAAAATGCTTCTGTCGTAACATCTTTTCTTGACATAACTGCTGCATATGATAATGTCCTACTACCCATTCTCAGGCAAAAACTGCATCAGCTGAGAATACCGGTTAGGATGATCCACTGCATATGTGCAATGCTTATGTCTCGAACTCTAGTCCTAAGGATCTTGGGTGAAGAGTTTGACCAGAGAAGGTCCTGTAGAGGCCTACCACAGGGCTCTGTACTGAGTCCTTTATTGTACAATCTGTACACTGCAGACATGGGTTCATGCCTGAATAATAATTGCAGTATACTACAGTATGCCGACGATCTGGCACTGTATGTAACCAATCATTCCATCCAAGATGCAGCCACATCACTCTCAATTTCCCTAAATTCTCTGTGGCAGTGGCTGTCAGCTCACGGCCTAAGCCTTTCTGTGCAGAAAAGCGCAATTGTAGTCTTTACAAGAAAGAAGACACTGCCACAGATTGATGTCCAAATACAGCTGCAGGAAGTTCCACTTGTAAATAAATTCAAGTTTCTAGGTGTACCTATACCTTGACTCTAAGTTAACTGGCGTTCACCACATTAATCATTTAGCCTCAAAATGTGAACGAGTTATACCAATTCTGAAGGCCCTAGCTGGAGTCTGGTGGGGAGCCCACCCATACACTATGAAGCTTGTGTATAACGCCTTAGTGCGTAGCTTACTGGACTATGGTATTTTTTTGCTGATTCCTAGTAATAAAGGCTCATTAACAACTCTCGACAGACTTCAATCTAGGTGTCTTCGTATCATAACTGGTTGCATGAAGTCCTCCCCTATTAACGCTTTACTTTTTTTTTATTTATTTTTTTATTTTATTTTATTTTTTTATAATTATTTACAAGTGGAATGTTCAGACCCGCCTTTAACTATAAGAAGACAGTTTCTTGCTTCCCGTTTTCTCTTGAAATTTTTATGCAAATTCTCACATCCCCTCCTGCAAAAACTCACCTACTTAAATACTATGTGTAATACCTCCCCATATTGGACTCATAAAGAAATCCCATTGATTCTACAATCCTTTCGCCACTACTTTCCTTTTATAAATTCTACTGTTAAATTCGATAAGCTTCCTCTTTTCTCATTCGATTATGCTATTCTTTGCTTCAAACCAAATATTGTTCTTGATGCTGGAATCTCTAAGGGATCAGTTTCTGCAGGCACCGCCTTTAATTCATACGTGGAAGACCAGTGGGTTGGGTTTGAGATGTTTTTTACAGATGCATTCAAACTATCTAGCGATAGTTATACTGGAGCCGCTGTTTACTATCAAACCTCTAAAATCGTCCTACTCTTTAAGTGCTCAGAGGCGGCGTCAGTATTTACTGGCGAATGTGTCGCTATTTTGGAGGCATGCCTGTACGCTGAGAGTCATAACATCAATAAGGCAGTTATATTCACAGAATCTCTTAGCTGCCTTAAAGCCCTGCTGCACAATCCATTCCATGACAAACTCCACAGTCCTTTGATCCTGCTAATCAAGGAAAGCCTTTTTAATAGTGCCAGAAACAACAGAATAGTCCAACTGGTGTGGGTTCCCAGTCATAGTGGCATTGTGTGTGCAAAAGCGCTATAACTTCTGTGATAGCTGACCAAAAACACCTACCCCATCAGCACTACGACCTCTTGAGGCTGCCCCAGAAAGAATTGGTTACATCCTGGCAGGTGGAATGGAACAGCTCCTCATTATACAAGGGCCGTCACTACCATGCAGTTCAGCAGTACATAACGCCAAAACCTTGGTACTTCAAATTTAAAAAGGTTTCCAAGCCCGTTATCTCCACTATATGTAGGCTCCGCCTAGGTCACTGCAGCTCACCTGTCTTCCTACATAAAATTCGGGTACGGGATTCATCTTTATGTGAATGTGGTTTGGACGAAGGCAACCTGGATCACATATTCTTTAACTGCTCTAAAAACAACCCTTCCTTAGATCTTTATTCACACGTAATAAAACTAAAACTTCCCACCCCAATTAACTTTGCATCCCTTTTAACCTTCCCATCCCCCAATCTCCTTCAAGCATTGATGATTTTTATTCGCTGTAATAGCATCAAACTTTAACCCATGCTAAGAATGTTGCAATGTCTTTTGTGTTTGTCTTCCAATTATATGTATATACTAGCTGACCCGTGCCCACTTCGTTGGGCATAATGTTAATAATTCTTTAGTGTGTTATGTTTTAATTTCTTACTGCCAAAAAGAGGGTTATACGTAGGTATAGTTTGTATTTGCATACTAATACAAAATTCGAAAGTAACTCTGTCGGAAAGAAAAAACATTTTCTACGGGATTTGCGATAAACGAATTCCATGAGGACCAAGTTGCGGGAAAAGTTAGTTCGGTTATGGTAATTTTAATTGTTCAAAACTTCTCTGTAAACTGTATTGGACGTAATGTTATCATTTGGTAGCAAAATATATTGTCTATCAGGAGTTCCAACCCGAGATAAGCCAACATATAACTGCCCATGGCAAAAACACGGCTTTCTCAGGTCAATGCCCACCAGAGAGAATGTTTCACCTTTTGACTTGTTAATAGTGAGGGCAAAAGAGATCTTCACTGGAAACTGTAGCCTTTTAAACGGTATGGGTAAATCAGTGGGAATCATGGGTATCCGCGGGAATATAAGCCAGTTGTCCCACTGCTGGCCCTGTGAGAATGGTCGCCACGATTATATTGTCCCGTAAATCTTTTGTAAGCAGCCTTGTCCCATTACACATGTTGGGGGGGCTCAAGTTTCTTAATAGCATGATAGGAATGCCAACTTTTAACACAAGGTCGTGAGGAGGTAAGCCAGAAGGGTTCAAAGAATTTAAAAATTCTTGGGGATAGTGCACTGTATCCTCAATATTACACACCGTATCAATAGACTTATAGTGTTTGACCTGACCGGGAATTTTCTCTAAAATGAGTTTATTTATTTCATTCACTGTATCGTTTCTGGGTGACACTATTGCCCTAGAACAAAGCCAATGATAATCTCTCTCCAATAAATTTTCAAGACCGGGATATATTGCGTCAATAAGATGTTTCAACCTTTGCAATATGTGTCCTAATGTCTCGTCAAGTTTAATGTCATTGCTGTTGGTGTTAGGAGAGACAATTTTTCCTTCGCCAAGATTGAGTAGTTGACGCGGAAAGTCGTCATCGTCGTTGTCACTCAAATGGGCTCTCATGTTTGTTTGTAAATTGAGAGATGCAACCGAACTCCATAAGCGAGATGATTTTAATCATGCTCTGATGACATCGGCGCGTGTTCCTTTTGTTACTACAGGCAGTGTTTGCCGAAAATCGCCCGCGAAAACAAAAGTAACGCCACCCATTACAGCATCAGAGTTTCTGAGGTCTTTGAGTGTTCGGTTTACTGCTTCAACATGAGCTCTATGACTCTTGGTACATTCGTCCCATATAATTAAAGATGTTTCTTGTAAAAGTTTCCCGAGTGGCCCATTTTTACGTATGGAACAAACTGACTGTTGCTCTAGTGAGACTGTCAGAGGTAGCTTAAAGGTGGAGTGTGCGGTTTTCCCATCATTTAACAGAGTAGCGGCAATCCCCGAAGAGGCAACGGCTAGTCCATTTCTCCCAGATTGTCTTACTTTTGCCAATACCAAATTTGCAAGAAACGTTTTGCCAGTGCCTCCCGGGGCGTCAAGAAAGAAAATTAAACCTCTGTTATTTAGCACACTGTCAATTATTGCATCAAAAGCTTGTCTCTGGTCTCTGACTAATTTCGGTAAATTTTCATTAATAAAAACTGGCAACTCATTGGTATCGTACGAACGTATCAGTATTATGTCCGATGCATTGTTATGTAGCCGAATTGGAGAAGGTAAACCAAAATCATTTAAGGTTTTCTCATTTAGTTCTAAGAGTCTATTTTCTATTTGTAATAGACCTTCATTATACATGTCATCATTATAGGGTAAAGTGAAATTCTGATTCTGCTGTCGTATTCTATGTCTTATGTCGTCACATAAATCGTCTTTGAAGTTTTCCCACAAACTGAGGGGTTCAGATGGGTAACAAAATAACAATATCACCACAAACAACTCCCTCAACTTCAAAGGACATTGAGAAATTGAGGCTTCTCGTAGAGTGTTTTCCCACTGGTTATCGTCTTCTAACAAATCTTTCTGACGGCAAGCAGCTTGGTATGTTTCTTTGACAACTCCGTTCACAGTTTCTAAGTCCTGAAATGAGGTGGGGCCACGTACGTGATGAAGCAAAACTCGAAGGAAGAAACACTCCGACTGAGAAGGGTGCACACTATATACTCTTCCCAAAGCAGGATCTTTTTTTATTCCAGGATGACCAGCGACATCTTCTCCGCGTTTTCTTCGGGAAAATTTGTTATTAGCCCAGGTATAATAGTGGGGAACTTCATGGCAAAGTAATGTTTTTGCAAAGTTGTCGGAATTGCACAATTCAAAGAAAGCGGTCAGAGTTGTTTTTGGTGGATTTTCAACAATGCTTTGCACATTAGCTGGTGAATAGTATACTCTTTGGCCGTTTTCTAAATTTACGGCCAACTGCAGAACAGTAGGGTGTCTGTTATGGAGAGGAAATTCCAATAGTCTCCAGACCGCTTCCGATGTACTTATGTACCTTCCGTTTACATAATTTTCAACTTCATTATGAGCATTTCTTACACCAAACGTTGCCTGATCAGACCCTTTATTCACATACTTGCAGATATACTTTATAGCCTGAACGGAATGACAATACTCCACGTTTATGTGGGCGTTAAAAGTTCGACGGAGAATTGGAGAGTACGGGACGATCCATGTGTTGTCTATTATAATAGTCCTTCCACGAATAGTCATAGTGGCCACCTGACCGCCGTGATCGACGTTTCGGCGTCGATAAACAGGATACTCATCTTCTCCGGTTTGGGTATCAGTGACACAACGGCGTGGGTATTTTTTTTGAGCAAATACCATTTTTCATACACGGCGACGTTGGATTTTGTTCCCCACACGGCCCGTGTACCATGTTCTTTGTCACAATATCAAACAACGCCGGATCATTATCTTTAACGGGTAGCTCTGCAACTATAATCCTGTCAATTTCGTCAGGTTGTATTTTATTTTCTAGATTGTCTCGCGTACATTATTATGTAGGTTTTAAGTCGTTAATTTAAATAATTATCCAAAAAATATCTGTAAAAAAACTATTTCTTACTACTTATTTTTAAGTAGCTGTTTTGTACATGAATAAACCCGTTTAGTAATAGAATTATCATCCAATACATTACCATACGGTTACGATAATCTGTTTCGTATTATCTCTTTAACCATGCATCCAAATCATATGCTGTTAAAGGGAAAGGTTTTTTATTTTAAACACACACACGATGAGCTTACTTATTTTCATAAAGATTCGCTGACTTTTTTGTAGGCATTTTCAAGCTCCACATCTTTTCTCTAGAACTGAAATATATATCTTTCATTGTTAAGGCAGCGTTCGTAAGAAACGCTTTCATTCGACCGTTTTTTCTCCGATTCACTTTGCAAAACCGACTACCACGTAAAAGCCTTTTTATTTTTCGGTTTTTTATATAACCTATGACACTCAGCAATAATGTGGCTTTCTATTGGTGAAAGAATTTTTAAAATCGGTTAAGTTGATCCCGAGATTACCCCTTACAATTTAACAAATATACAAACACACAAACTTTACTTCTTTGTAATATTATTATAGAATAGATGTCGAAAGTGTACTAATTACGTTTCGAAAAATTTAATTTCGGAGACGTACGCTGCGTAAGAAGCCGACCACGTGCCTGAGCCGCGCGGGTACCTACCTCTCAGATATAAAAGGCCACGCCTCCTTCTCCCGAAGCTAGCACGAACGCGAACCGAATTAAGCCCGAAGCCATCGCGCGCCGTCCGCTGCTTTGGCCTTTCGTTGAAATTTCTCCGATTCACTTTGCAAAACCGACTACCACGTAAAACCCTTATTATTTTTCGGTTTTTTATATAGCCTATGACACTCAGCAATAATGTGCCTTTCTATGGGTGAAAGAATTTTTAAAATCGGTTTAGTAGATCCCGAGATTACCCCCTACAATTTAACAAACACACAAACTTTACTTCTTTATAATATTAGTATAGATAACTAACATAATATTTATTTATTTTTATTTTTACATTTATTTGTGTTCGTCTCTTTGTTTCTGTACTAACCCCAACAAAAAGCCCTACATTCAGTCTACTGCTGGTTCTTCAAATTTACTATTTTCTCTATTGTTATTTTATTTTTTGCATAAAACCCACGTATTTCCATCGCATTTGACATTGGCAGAATTGTCGACATCGGCACAGTTTGCCATTCATTAAGAAGAAGAAGAAGAAGATACAAATAAAATAAAATAATAATATCACAATCATACGACACTTCTTTAAGAAAATATCATTGTTTTGACAAAAAGAAAAACAAACAATGACCAAACAAATATCGACTTGTAATCACCACACTACCGTTACACGTGCTGCAATAGACAAAGACAACTATTGTAATTTACGTAATGATAGAAAGGGACATTTCAAAAAGATTTCAACGGTTGCTTAATTATTTTTACTTTGCACCATTATGTCACCAGTATAAGGGAGCGTTCAAGTATTACGTAACGCAACTTTTGAAGATTTTTGAACCCCCCCTCGCCCCTGTAACGCATCGTAATGTTTTTCTGTTCTACCCCCCCTATATAAACGCTAAGTAACACTCAAGTGTCATGCTTATATTTTATAAATTTTTGGCTTACAATACACACAATTGTTTTTCTCCTTAGTTTTTGTTAATAAACTCTTAAAATAACCGCCCCTGTAACGCATTGTAACGTTTTACGAGACCCCCTTCCCCCCCAAATTGCGTTACGTAATACTTGAACGCTCCCTAAGTTGAACTCCGGTGTATTTGAAATACAGTAACGTAATAAAATACGATGTACTTACCGATGAAATGTTAAACCATCTTTTTAGAAACTAGATGTCTTAGATGACTAGCCACACCATTTTAATGCAAAGGTGGCCATTTGAAATATCTTTTGAAATTTTTAATTATTTTTTTGGTGTCCAGATCTCTGCGTGCGACCCGTAGGGTCCCAAACTTGGTCGACACTGATTTCGTGATTCTTAGCGTCTCTTCTTATATACTTCATTCTTCATAAAGAATGTGGTGTGCACGTTTTTGGCCCTGTATGCGGAATCTATAGGGAGAGATCTGTGCGGAGACCCAACTACTAATCCTGTAATGCAATATAGAAATTCTCACGCCGATAAGCGTAAATACAACGTCCCAATATGAACCGTTTGGACGTGGCCCGTCAAGCATGATAACCTCACCTGGTCGGAAGGAGAGTTGTAGGGTCAACAGCCCTTATAATATGTCAGTGAAGAAGGGTCAAATTTTGTAGAAATCGTCAATAAAACAAATACTTTTCTTTAAATCTATATTTCTCAATTCATTTTTTTGAATCGAGTCACCTTAGAAAACCTTATGCTACGTTTATTAATTACATTTAACAAGAAGACTTTGGCTTCTCCAGAACGTTAAACAAACTTCATTTAAATTCTATTTTTTCATTCCTATGTATGAATAAGCAAGCAGTCTTTATGCATCAACACCCACTCAGATAATGTATTAATTCCAAATGAACATAAACCATGTGCTTCTATTTATTATTCGTACACCACTGACTTGTACAAAAAATGCAAATATTTCGTAATAAATCAATTTTGCTTAAAGTTAAAATATTATTATTACAAAAGAATTGTTCACAGACTTGACATTTTAACAATAAAACGTCTAATTACATTGGTAACACATCTCTTATTTCCATTTGGTATATTCAAATACTAAACCGGCATGCACTCATCATACCAATACCAGATCAATGGTGTCCAGTGATTATTTAGTTTTATTAAACATCAATTATTATGTGTACAAACAAGAATCTCTTTACATACCTATTCAAATTGTAAACACTGTATTAGTGCAGTCATGTTATCCCAAATTACCAGACATAATCAGAAAATTAATATTTTATTTCTATTGGAAAATGTAAAAAGGAACTCAAATTTAAAGATTTTTCATATGTAAACAAATAAAAACTGCGGTATTAGCACCAATGGTGTTAATTCTGTTGTAGACATCACTAAACTAAAATTTAACTTAAATTATCTTATTTTGAATAGTGATTTTCAAAACTTTATTCTATTGTCAAGTTGATCAAAATTTAGTATTCATTATTACATTCATTCAATTTTAATCTGACATCACTAAAAGCTAGAAGTATACCAGACAAGATTGACATGACATCTACACATAAATTTTCACTGAACTGGTAATAGCTAAAATCACGTAAGCGCTATCATCATAAAACAAGAAAGCCGTGAAGTTCTTTCACAGTTTAGTCAGCAGATTTCTAGACGATCTAATTTAGTGTGACATTGAATGTCATTATAAAATGTCTATGGTTGATTGGCTAAAATTAGAGAATCGTAAATATTTTGAAGGTTCAACAGAAGGATAGCAAATGAAAAGATATGGTCTAAATTGAGTAACTTAACTAACTTTGGTTGTGTCAAACTAAATTAGTTTTACTTCTACATTTTTAGGGTACAAAATGTAATTTGAGAGAAGCATTTTAAATTTTAGTTTAGTTGAGAGAGTCACGAACAATAGAATTAGCAACAATGACTAATCAATGGTAAATTAAACTAAACCTATACATTTTCAAAAGCAAAACTGAACTGTATTAGGGTTGTTATTTTTTCAAAAAATTCAATTTACACTCTTAAAGAGATTCAAATAATTATTTATAAACCAGTCTATTAGTTTCCATCAGTGCCCCAACATTAACGGTATATGTACACAAGAGCTTAGCGGCAAAATGGGCATTTATAATAACTACAAGACTTCATAAATTCAATACAGACACTTTTTTTAAATTTACGTCTGAAATTATTTTTTATAATATCTCAAATTGTTACAGCATCAAACTGTACGCAAACTTAATGTAAATTAATTTCAACCTTTACATACAACAAAAACATTTGCACTATAGGGAATGTTAAGATGTGCTAAAAGAAAATATTATAACTGTCTATTTTCAGAGTCAAAATTCCAGACGAACTTTATATTCTTGCCTCATTCAATTTTTTAATTAGAGCTAGTCATGTTATAAAAGAAATGCGGTCTCTATGTGTTTTGTACAACTGGTGCTCTTGCACATAGCATACAATAAATTCAAAACGAATTAAAGTATTGTATTCTTCACAAACTATCATTATTTATTACACATTCTATGTGTAAAGCAGCAATATTTTTCATTAAATCAGTAATACATTTTTCTTAAAAGATTACGCAAATAACCTTCATCTTTACACTAATCAAAGGTGATCACATTTAAACTTAAGCATAACAAAAAACAAATAAAATAATTATATTTTACAGAAGGCATATTTTAAACAAATATCAATTCTTGAGGCTAAATTTAGAAAATCTTTTATACTGACTGTATCTTGTTTATCATATTCTATGATAGATGGTAAATGGTACTATAAACACTACTTATTATTATTTCGGAGTGTGTTATGTAAGAAATATTGCTAATTTCACCGAGCTACTTTCAGTGATTTGTATACAATAAAAATAGTGTTTTCCTCATCAGGGTCCTTACAGTAGAGTAGCAAATGACACTTGAACTATTTTTATATAACTTCTATTGTATATGTTGAAAGATTGTGCTACCTTACTTGAACTGTGTTCAAGTTACAAAGTGAAGGTGCGAGGACCCTTATAGCAATTTCTTCGTAGTCCAAGGACAGGTAGGAGTGGTTCACCTGAAGGCGCTTCTCCGTCGTTCTTGTCGTTGTGCAGCAGGCTCCCACTCCGTATCGTCAGGGTCGTCGCCATCGTAGGGAACTGGCGGAGACAGTGGGGAGAGCGAACTGCTGGCTTCCACCTCGTCGTCTATGCCCACGTCCAGCTCTGGGAGTGGGGGTGGGCTGGCAGGTCTGTAGCCGTCGGGCATGGCAGCCAGCATGTCCTGGTACTGCTCGTCCGGCAGCGGGAACTGTCGAGGCGTGTACGGTCTCACTGTCTGGAGTCACATGTACAGTTAACGGTTAGATGGTTGTGTGTTAGTACATGAAAGGATTAGTTTGCTATAGAGTTTTATAGTTAGAGAAGCATTATGAAAAATAAATGAAAATGATTTATTCATGGCCCACAAAATACAATGCAAAATACACAATTAATCAGTAATGACAATATTATGTATTGTGTTTTGGACGACCAATTTTTTGCATAAAAATGTGGACATTTGAAATGTTGGTTTTCAGATAGCACCCTAATTTATGTTTTGTTAATGACAGTTTTACATTAAATACAACACCAATGTCGTGGTTACTTTTACGAATTAAACATAAGCTGCAGGATTGATTAATGTGTATTAGCAAGCAGATTAGAAGCAAACAAGTGGAGTGAAAAAAAGTGAAGTAGTATTGCATACTTTGCTCCCTCAGACGCCTTTTATAACACCCATAAATAAACGCTGTGTCAGTCCGGTGAGGTATAACAGGCTATAAACTTTTTCTTTTTCATTATTAGCTGCCACAATGACCCTGCTCTATCTTATGGATAGCATGAATAGAATCCAAAGAGTAAGGAAGGAGAACTTACTTTCTAAACAGAGTTGTTAGACTAGAGGTATTTGTATCATGATAATATAATAATAATATATTTATTTGCTTTGAGTTTTTACGTAGTCTATTAAAAAAACGCCATAATACTATAAAATATTTATCTAGTAGTCATTAATGTAACTTTAAATTTAATGTTTTTATTTGGTTGGGTAAGTTATTATAGACACGACCGCACATAGGCTAAGCAGTTTTTGTTATATTTAGTTGATCGGGTAAAGTCACATAGTACTAATCCTTGTGATTGTGTTGAGTACTTGCCTCATAGTGTGCGGGGGTGGAGGGTCGTCGTGGCGGCGGTGGAGGTGGTGGGGGGGGCTGCGAGGGTGGCGGTGGCGGTGGTGGCGACAGTTCAGGGGTAGCGTCCGCGATGTTAGCGCTGGCAGCGTTCCTGCGACGCTTGCGCATGTAACGCTCTCGCTCACGACCCTCGGCCCGAGTATGACGCAGTTGTATGGCTGCGTCTGACATGTCCTCCTCCTAACAACACGGACAAACGATTATACTTAGAAAATGTACAGTTTTGTATATTTAAATGAAAGAAACTGATGGAAGGAAAGAATTTATAATAAAAAAACTTAAACCTTAATTGAACTATTACAATACGGCTAACGCTGTTGGTTAAAGTGAGAGAAGAGGAGCCTGTCTACCGCTGCCGTTTGCGAGAGAGAAAGGGAAGCAAACAGTCTGACGCCGTAACGCGTTACGTAACAAAACTGAAAAGATCCTCCTCCTCTCTTTAACCTCTGGGGTGCGGCATTGCGGATCCGCGATTGTCCCGTCGGTGCGGCATTGCGGATCCGCGATAACCGCAGTTAACTTGCATTTTAATTAATTTTGGGTATTAAAGTTATTATAATGAAGTCTAGAAAGGTTTGTTATGCATTTGCTTTATACGAACAACATTTTAAAACATTCGTTTGTCAAGTGCGCTTCAAGAGCCGTAAAAAAAACGAGTTCCAATTTCAAAGTTGACGATGACGCAACGCGATCTGTCAAGTGCCTCTTAAAACTGATTTTTTGCCGATAAGGTGGTTTTGAAGGTAGTTTGTTATTATACACTCTTTTGCAAAAAAAACGGGCACTTAAGCAAATAACTATTTTATAGTTACTATTAGTTTGTTTGACAATTTTAGGTATTGTTATCCTCAGAATTTCATAAATTAATTAGGAAGGAATAGGTATCATCAGTTTTATCATAACATTTTGATTAAATTATTGAGAAATAATGTTTAAGCTCAAAACACTATTATTGTACCTGCTCGCTAAATAAAAATGAAACGCGTTAATTTCTTTGTTTTTCTGGAATACATTAAAAGCAGATAAAAGTTTAGTATTGAGTGTGACCCCCTATTGCTGAAATCACGGCTTGCATTCGTCTGGGCATGCTAGCGAGTATATCTGTTATGGTTTCTTGGGGAATACGTTCCCACTCCGCGGTAATCACATTCTTTAGCTCTCTGATGGTCTGCGGAGCCGGCTGCACTGATCTCACTCGTCGCTTCAGAACGTCCCAGACATGCTCTATGGGGTTGAGGTCCGGACTTCTAGCTGGGCAGTCCAAACGACGAATTCCGACTTCTAGCATATACGCTTCCACATCGCCAGACCGGTGGGCGCGAGCGTTGTCGTCCATAAAAAATGAGTTTTCGCCAAGAGCGGTTAAAGCGGGTTGTGCATAAGGAATTAGAACTTCCGTTATGTATTGGTGTCCAGTCAGTGTACCGTTTTCGATGACGACTAACTCCGTACGATCCATGGAATTTATTCCTGCCCAAAACAAAACAGAGCCCCCTCCATAAGGTGTGATTTCTTCAAAACTGCCTCTGCAAAGCGTTCTCCTCGTCTACGTAGTACTCGCCGACGTCGGTCTTCACCATGCAGAGATATCCTGGCTTAATCGGAGAACAATATCCTATCCCAGTCTTCATGAGTCCATGACACACAATTTCGAGCGAAGTTAAGCCTGGCAACTCGATCTCCACGGAGTAATTTAGGGCCGCGTGCCGGACGATGACTGTGTATATTAGCAGCGAGAAGCCTCCTCCTGACCGTCCATAGACTAATTTGCACATTTCTTACTTCTTCGAGGCTGTTTTTGAGGTCCACATAAGAAGATTTGCGATTTCTCAACGCTTGACTAACTAGAAAACGATCATCCCGTGGTTCGGTACATGTCTTTCTGCCAGAACCAGGCCTTCTCTTGACGGAACCGGTCTCTTGATAGCGCTGCCAGATCCTTTGAACTGTCGACCGACTCACATTTAGCCTCTGAGCCACGAAGCATTGGCTGCAACCTTCTTCAAGCAGCGCAATAATTTTGCTCGCTTTTATCACTTTATCTACCATTTTCGAGATTGCTAAACAGCAATAACAATACTTTTAAATGTCAAGGACATCAGATAATTTAATAAAAATTGACAAAAAGTTAATTAGAGTCGATATTAACTATAGGGAATTCGCGCCACAAAATGTAGTTAAAAGTTGTTTTCTTTGAAAACCAGGCTTAGTCAAAAATTTGAATTTGGAATGTACTCTTATAAACATTATGGCACTTTTATAACTGGCCAGTAACATGTTCAAATGATTAAAACCTTTTTGGTATTTTATTTTTTTCAGCCAGGAAGAAAATCGAAACCGCTCGTTTTTTTTGCAAATGAGTGTATTTTACTTATTATACTTATTTTAGGAACCACTATCAATACGAATTGAGGCATAAATCATGCGTAATTTTGAATAGTGTTACTCAAAAAGTTACCGAGTCTATTACTTATTGAAAAGGGCTTACTCATTTGAAGATTTTTACGCATTTATTCTTATGTTTTTATTGATAAAATGATATAATTGCGATGAGAATCTTATATAGAATATAAAATAGCAACAAAAATGTGTTAGAAAAGCTAAATATTTAAATAAACACTCATTTTTTGCCTGACGAGCGAAATTAGACGCACACATACACAGGGCTCCCCTGCCATTACTGTTCTACATCATCATCAGCCTATCGCAGTCCACTGCTGGACATGGGCCTCTCCAATAGCACGCCACTTAAAATTGTAAATCGCCGTTGATTCGTTTTTGCACGCAGCCTAGCGGGAAGTCCCGGAACTATTAACACCCACACATACACAGTAGTGACGGACAATGAACAAGACGTAAACTGATCTTTGTTTATGTTTTACTAAATTATTTTGTATCGACCATAGACTTTGTGTGTCACATAATGGAACGATCAGTTTGTTCTCTTTAGCATTCAGTCATTTTCATAGAGTTTAGAGAATTCTCAGAACTTAAAAATAATAAATGAAAACTGGTCTAGCAAACGAGTCCTTTTTTTAAATAACTTGATAAATAGGTTGTTTTTTTTATGTATTGTTGCTGTCTTTTGCACTAGTTAACTAAAAAAATAAATTATTTAACTAAAAAACACTATTTCTTCATATAAATACTACGTAATTTGTTTTTTGGCGCAAATAATAGTTTGATTGTAAAGTGACAAAATGGCGAATATCTCGACAGCGAAATGTGATTTTTACAAATATGTTTCTCAATGAATTTTTACTGCAGTTATAGTGTTTTTTATATCAGTAGATAGCTTAGTTATCGAACTTTATGAGGATAATAAGTAAAATGAATAATAAACCACATAAAATATTAAAATCATGTTTATTAACACAATAGGTGCGTAAATTAATACTTGGCTCAATTGTGAGTAAATAATAAAGCGATAACATTAGTTTAGTAATAAAATATGGCATAACCATGTACGCTTGTTATCCATCTTTTGAAAAATAATCACTTTTATAACCACCGAGCATTGTTTTTGAAAAGATTTGATCATTTTCGTACACCATGCACCGTGCTGCAAAATTTTGCAATTTCGCCGCACGGTGCATGTAACCGGAAGTACCCGTTCGCGCATCCGAAAGATTAAAACTTAAAAAAATAACAAATTTTGCATGATCAATCGATATGCGGTGATAACGCGAAATTTTGCACGGAATAGTGTCTTTGCAACTACTAAACCATGGCAGAATCACATGTTAATGTGTGATAAAGAAATCGTAGCAACTCGATATCAGTATTGTTGTTATATACATTTGCTTATACACATACTAAACTAAGGCATTTTTCAAGCACATATGTATAAACTTTGTGTATATTTGCTACAGAAAAGTCATGCCTTGTCACAACTTGGACCAGGTCAACCAGACTAATACCACAACCTCGTAGAAAACTAATGTTAAACCATGTGAATAAGTCACCGAACCCCAAAATACCTTCCCTAACTCTGGGCCTGGGCACTGAAAATTCAATACACTTATAAATCTCAAGTTACAGGTGTTCATGGGTAATGGTATCCACTTTCCCACCCATCAGGTTACCCTTTCAATCCCCTACGCCATAAAAAATCTCTAAAATTAATTAAACCACTCACCTCGCTTTCTATGGACATTCGAGTAGACTTCGATACACCATTGTTCATTGATGTCTCTGGCGTTTCTACTACGCGCCATCTGAAAAAAATAGTATAAATTAGACACGTTATTTAAATTAGCAAGTTAATGTCTTAGATTTCTTTTTTAATTTTACATACTTAACAAAACAATAAATACCACATCACTGTAATTTATAAAACAATAAAAGTTAATAATTAAATGCATTAGGTTTAGCCCCCTTATTCTTAAATGTTATTAAACTTTTAGCTATAATTCTGTGTTGATCTCAACTTAATGTTACAACTTTAACATTTATTAACCGTCAACTCCGAATCACGTAGACGCTCATGGTACCTTGCCACCAGCGGTCACCAATCTATGTACTGACCGCGCCGTCGTTGCTTACCCTCGGTAGTTTCTAATCACCAAGTACAACTGGGCTATGAGCGACTCAGTGACCAATAAAATTATTAATTCTGTCACAAAATTATATAACAAGAGTTATATTATTAACAACAAAGAAACAAGTCAACATAAAAGATCACATTGAAAGGACACGACACGTTCGAGTGTCGAATTTGAATTAATGACTGACATTTATTAGTTTTTTTGTTGGTTTTTCTGCTATAGAAGTAAAGGCAAAAATTCAATGATGATTAAACAGCATTAACGGCTCTTGAAGCGTCACTTGGCTAATGAATGTTTTAAAATTTTGTTCGTATAAAGCAAATGCATTACAAACCATTCTAGACTTCATTATAATAACTTTAATACCCAAAATTAATTAAAATGTGCATGAAAGTGCTAAAGCATGGATCCCCGTACCCGCAGGAGACGGGACTTTCAAAATTCACCCATATTGTTGGCTGAGCGTACGAGAGGTTAAGCAGTCGGTCCTGGTTGTTATCGTAGGATAACAGTTTTGGAGCTTTGTTGGAGGCCTTTGGTCGGCTTTAAAACATACAACGGCAAGATATGTAGCCACAACGTTGTGTTGCCCGTCCCCAACCCGCACTCGGCCAGGATGAGGACGTATGGCCTTAACCCTTCCCTGAGAGGAGACCAGAGCCCAACAGTGGGACATTATGGGTTGTTGATGTTGATTGGTCACTGGCGGACTGACTGACGGGGGGAATGACGTTCAGTTAAAAGTAATTGGTTTGTCGCAATCCAATAAGAAAATAAAACAAAAAATTAAGAGGTGTCAAGGGATACCCGGATAGAACGAAGTTCGAAAAGCGATAGTTTCGGAGATAGAGGGGGGATTTTAGGGGGTGGGGGTGGAAATGACTAACTTGCTAGTTAAACGTGATATCCAACTAACGGGTTGAAAATATGTGCGGTCCTAGTGTGGAGGGGGGGGGGGGGGGAATAAAGTTGCTATCAGTGGGGGGAGAGGTCAGAAAATTACCAGTCTGGTGGGGCGAAAGGGTTGGGGGTGCTGTGCTCGTTAAAAAGAGTCCAAGCACTAAGGTGCTGGGGTAATTGGTTCAAAAGTTAGGTTGAGGGTGGGGTGAAGTATTTTTGAAAAAAAAAGAGGGGGTAAGGCAAATATTGAGGGGTGCTGATTCCTGACAACTTCAGGGCGTGCAAGGGGGGACAAAAAAAATTTCTTCGAGCCATACTTTCGGAGATAGACAGGGTGTCTTCCTCAAGGGATGATCTTAGGGGGGGGATCTCGGTAGCGGGGTGAATGGATTGGGGGTGCTACGCTAGATAAATAAGCCCCAAAAAAGGGGTTGAAAATATAGGTAAAGGGTGGAGGGGTGAAAGTATTAGGGGGGGGCACCTCGACTGAGAAGTATGGCGGTATCGAAGAACTCGACTTCACGATGTGACGAAGTAGGCGATACAGGAGTATGTGGCGAAAATTTTTTCCTCCCTGTGGTACCACTAAATTTCTTAGGTAAACAATAATTATGGTATAATAAAAAAGTGTCGTTACAACTTTTCGACTTAACAAAAAGTGTCGTTACAATTTTTTCCGTCTAGCCCCCTTTCGTAACGCGCGATAATAGTTTCGTTCCAATAAAATAAAACATTTTAATTTTTTTTTCTCCATAAGAACTTTCCTTGCGCCTAGGAGGAAAATAACTGAATTCATCGAGCGGTTCTTGAGATTTGCACTTAGCAACACATTTGGCGTTTTAAATTTAAATATTAATAAATGGTCGAAAGTAAATAATATAAACAAGACTTACTTAGGCGTGATGATTTCTTTGTAAGTGAGTATCTGTGGTCGCGTGTTGGCAGCGATACTCTGCGGTATCACAATGTTGTCGATGTCAAACGACTGACGGCGCCACGAACGGGACTCGGTGCTCGAACGACCACGAGTTCTACCAACACAAAACGTTCAATTATAATACTGTATCGTGAAAAAATTCACTTTCATTAAAGCAAATCTTACAAAACATCTTAGAAAATGTAGTTTTTACAGCTTTCCAGTTCTATTACAAATTTTAATCAAATAAAAATTGAAATACATTGCTCAATTGAGGAGTCTAAAACAGTGACGTCACAAGTTTGTATTTAATACATTATCCATACTATGGAGGGTAGAGATAAGGAGTATCATCTGTGTACATGAAAAGTGTCCGTTGAAATGCATTAAATTAGGGTGGCGCCACATTAGCATCAGAGTAAACTTCTTAAAATCAATACACACACTTTTTCATAAAATTGAATGATAAAAAATCAATAAACGTACTATTCACAGTTCAGAAAATAAAATATATTTACTACATTATTTTGTAATACGCAAGTAGTGACAATAATGTTAAATTTTTTACCTCGGCGTACTTCAATTCGTTCACAATTGCTACATTCATACCATAACCTGTGTCTACACCAGCGCCATTCTGGAAGGTTTTTGAACTGTTATTTACAGCTTATGCTGGACACTTTTTTCAATTTTCTTCCATATAAGATAACACTCCTTGTCTCTACCCTCCATAATCCATACGAAGTTCTCGTTTGACAGATGATAAAAAGTAATTTGACTAAGGTGTCAACTACCGTCGCACGTTATGGAGATAAACAAGCCTCCATAAGCACAAGTCTGAGGGTGAAAGATGAGGCCATGTGTTAAACCCGCCGCAGCAGGCCCGGGGGGCTGACTGGGGGACAGTGGTGGGAACATTGGGCTTCCCACACAGGAGGGGGCCATCTACAAAGCGTAGGTGGCCCGAGGTACGTCGGGGTTCCAGGGTTTTTCTTTTCTAGGGTGCACCTGGTTCACCGGCATCTAGTACCCGAGACAGCGTGCGGTTTTAGTCGGTTCGAGTTTGACATGCCACCACAAGGTGGAATGCGAGGGGATCTCCGCACAAAAAACAGAAGTTATCAACTACCCTATTATTAGACTACTAGCTGACCTGCGCATCTTCGTCTGCAACTGTTATTAGTAGAACGGCATGAACCTTATTTCATTAATAAAAATATATTATAGAGAGGTAAATAAATAATATATAAATATTCTGGACATTTAACATGATGACGTTGTGCCATCTAGTCCCAAACTCTTCAAGGTTTGAAGATCATATTGGTCCGTCAATACCGCAGCTGACAGTTTATTCCACAGTTTTGTTGTACGAGACAAAGTTTCGGGAAAAACGCACAGTTGTGGACTGCCAACCATCTAGTTGATGGGGATGAAACTTAATTAATTCGATGTAGTATCCATACGATTGATGTACAATTTTTTAAATTATGCTACATAAGTTTCATCTAGGCATTTACCTTTCTTGGCCAGAAGTAGACGTCTCTTCATCTCTTTCTTTTTCCCTTATTCTCCGTGTGAGTGGAGGTCGGCCTCTTCTCAACCCTGTAACATTCACATACAGAAATATAGCAAAGCATTGAATGTCGGTGTCTGCGTGTGATACGGCTAAGTCAGTGCCTGTTTTATGAAAACTAAATTAGACTGATTATATGCTCCGTTTTAGCAGACTTCAAAAAAGGAGAAGGTTAGCAATAAGATTGTTTTTCTTTATGTGAGGCAACAAGCCTCATTACTATCGAGTTTTTGAACTGATTTTGCAGATTTTTTTTTTTAAAAGCTGGTGCTTCCTATGTGGTCCCAATTTTAATTAGGTCCAGTTCTTCAAGTAAATTTTGAGATTATTTGTAAGTATGCACATACATATAATACAAAGAAAATATCTAAAACTCCATAATAAATATTTGCAGATCATATAAACATCTGGTCCAATACGAATTCGACATACAAAGCCTAATTGTCGCATATTTGAAAACTGAGTCAGCTGATATTCTTATTATTCTACTAGCTTTAACCCGCGTGTATGTCGATTTTCGCGGCAAAGAGTATTTTATGTTCTTCCTTACGAATTAAAGTATCTTTACATCAAATTTTATTGCAGTCGGTGCTGCAATTTAGCTGTGAAAGTGTAACAGGGTTATTATAGAATTTATATAAATAAACTGAAGTATCTGTTTATTATTTCCAACATATAGCTTTTCACATATGCATGCCTCTATTCCATATATGAAAATATATGTGGTAGATAGATACATTAAAAATCAATATCATTTTTTTTATCTGTTTGTTCTAGTTAATCTCTAATGGCTGGAACTATTCACATGGAACTTGCACTGGCAGTCAGCTAACGATGTAACTAACAGGTAGACTACGTTTTTTTTAGACTAGCTCCGGAACAACAATTACAGTGGATTATATGGCGGGGCTCGGATAGTACTCACGGGTGGGGTGGTGCCTGCGATGCGTGCGGCCCGAGGCGGGAGCGGAAGCGGAGGCGGGCGGCGCGGCGGCGGCGGGCGCGGTGGCGGGCGCGGGCGCGGACGCGCGAGCGGACGCTGAGTGGTGAGCGCCGCGCCACGCCTTGGCGAAGCGCGCTCGGAACCAGCCGCGCGAGCACAGCGCTGACATGTGCAGCGCCGGCGGGAAGTCTGTCGACATACCATACAACATTATTCTACTTTTTTATTTTTTATTGAATAGTGGGCAAACGAGCAGACGTATCACCTGATAGTAAGCGACTACCGCCGCCCATGGACACCCACCCGCAACACCAAAGGCGTCAAAAGTGCGTTGCCGACCTTAGGGGGACGGGGGGAGGGGTTAGGGTATGGGCCTCCGGTATCCTCACTCACTCGGTGAAACGCAGCGCAAACACTATTTCACACCGGTTTTCTGCGAGGCCGTGATATCACTCCGGTCGAGCCGACCCATTCATGCCGAAGCATAGCTCTCCCATGGTGAATGTATACGTATTCAGCACTAGAGCCACGCTTTTTATGTCAGCACGGTTGGGCCGGCTCGACCGGGGCGGTACTACTCTCGCACCGAAGATCTACGTAAATGACAACGTTCGTGCTGTCGGGTTTCGTTGGTGAGTGCGAGACCGACGGCCCAATGATGCCGAAGCATCACTAGGTCGCCACGGTGTGGATCACCATGCTGCGTTGTTGCATTGTCTGCATTCGCAATGAGTATGATGAATATTTCCATCAGGCAAAGTAGAGTCATTTTAGCAGGGCCACACATAAAATACCATGTATGTGTATTGTTTTTAAGCAGTGGTTTTAGCAACTAGACAAAAGGTGTTATCATAGTAGGGACTGTGGAATTCCCCGTGTAATCTACCGAGGACAGAACTGACTGAAATGCCAAAATCTAATTTTTTTTTTTTCTTTAAAAAGACAACTCCCACATTAGGAATAAACATCCTGCGTCGTGGGGGACTTTACAAACATACATGAAACGGACACAAAGAACATCCAGACACGAGACAACAATTTGTGGAACACACAAAGTGTTGTACCGCATCGGATTTGAACCCAAGACACTTGGCGCAGTAGCAAGCGGCATGGCCACCGCTGAAACCACTCGGCCAACCGTGCAGTCAGTCAAAATCTAGTTATGGCGAATGAATGGTCATCACATACCTTTGATATCACTGAGGACCGGATGGTAGGAGTTGTCGACGCTGGCGAGGCGCTGTTGGCGACTGAGCGTGCTGAAGGGCGGCGCGGGCTGCGTGGGCTCGGCGCGGCCGCAGCACACGGAGCAGCTGTCGGGCGCCACGCAGCTGCATCTGTAGCACACGAGTGCAAACATTATGACTAACTGCAATCTTCACTACAAACTGGTGACCGAATGGATTAACATATTGCAAAGTCAAGTAACCTCAATCAAGACACCTCCCTTAGCCGAGATCCCTGTGTTTCTAGTTGATTCTCTTTCTACAATTGCAAATCCTCTGTTCTCTTTTGTCCTATTGGCTTATATTTTTTATATATAAGGCTAAAGTTATCAATTCGACTGTATTTATTATTAAGGTTTGTTACCTCATAAATTTTGTTTGGATTCGACCGATTTTGATGTTATTTTTTGAAGTGAAACTTCTTTAGAATCGTTGTGATTTCAAACAGGATGGAAAGGAAAAAACGACAGATAAGAGACACAAATACAAAAAGCAGCCTGTAATTAGTGAGCCAGAGCGAGAGAGCAAATGTCGGTATCCTACCCTTGTTGTATATATTTATCTCATTCTTTGGTCGATTTACTGAAGTTTCACTTCCATCGTCTGTGAATCGCACACACACCTTTTTTTATCATATTTTAAAGTTGGTACTTCCTGTTTTTTTTTTAATTTGTTACGAGTGACTTACCATTGAGATGACGCCATTTACATACAGTTGTTAGTTTTCTAATAACGTTAACGTTTCTAAAATGTCAACTTATCGTTTAAAGTAATCGTTTTAGGTGGTTGGACTACTTTTTAGGGCTTTCAAAGTTTTACTACAATCTTTCTACGGAACTTCAATAAAGAGGTACTGGGATAGTGAGGTCTAATGACAACCGCTCGTCTTAAAAATCCGAGGTTAGACTTAAAGCCGACCCAACCTACTTTGGGAAGTCTCTGCGGAAAGTCAATATCTACATACTTAAAACTAACAATAATGCGATAACCTCCAACGACTAATGGTCCCCACCATTACCATACCACACACACAGCAAGATACAGCAGAAGAGACCTAGAGACCGTAATCCGTTGCGCTGGGCCGACCAAGTCTGCTCTACTCTCGGCACTACGATAAATGCTACCTACACACTGCTCAAGAGAGAAATCTCTCGCAGAATGGTTCCAAATAGGTGTCACGACGCTCAGAATCGAGGTTACCGACACAAGGAAAGATAAAACGTTAAAAAATTTAAACCGTGGGAGAGCTATGCTTCGGCGTGAATGGGTCGGCTCGACCGGAGTGATACCACGGCCTCACAGAAAACCGGTGTGAAATAGCGCTTGCGCTGTGTTTCACCGAGTGAATGAGGATACCGGAGGCCCATACCCCAACCCCTTTCCTATCCCCCCAAAAGTTGGCAACGCACTTGTGACGCCTTTGGTGTTGCAGGTGTGTACTACTCAATAAAAAAAAAAAAAAAAAAAAAAACTATAAATAATGATTACCTGACATCTGATGGTTTCGATTTATCGGTGGCTAAATGTAGATTATGCATTTGTAGCAACTTCCTCTTTTTGAAAGTCTCTCTCCGCAATGGTCGTACGCGTGCGCAAGTATCCAGCGCCGGGTCATCGTCCGGTGTGGAGGCGCCTGGCAAAGAACCTTCGTACGCGACCGGTTCTCCTTCGAACTCCACGGGACCTTTAGCCTCCCGGACCTGGAAATCGTATTTATATCATTAAAACAAAAAGTATATTCCTATCAGTTGTCAATAGTGGCGTTGTGTATTAGATGGCCGGAATATTTATTTTATTTATCTAGCTTGAATAGCTTGAACAATTCTTTTTTAAGAATGTTCTGTATGCTTGTTTCTTAAATTATGTAAAGTATATGGATTTAGAAACGAGAAATCTTTAAAACAATTGTACGTACATTGTACATGTCTACGATATCATTAAAATTACATACATAACACGTCTGTATCCCCGGAAAGGACTTATTATAATAATACTAGCTGAACCCCGCGGTGCTACCCGCGGTACGATGATAACTGCGGGCAACGCCGCGAGGCGAAGCTATCTTTATAAATAGTAGCCTATGTGTTATTCTGATGTATAAGCTATATTGTGGTAAAGTTTCATTCAAATCCATTCAGTAGTTTTTACGTGAAAGAGTAACAAACATCCATACATACATACATCCATACTTACAAACTTTCGCCTTTATAATAGTAGTAGGATACTTATGAAAATAAGTGTGTATATGTGATACACACTTTTATCTAAACTTATATTTTTATTATCAGAATGTAAGCCTATTGTCATTAATCGGAAACTTTCGAAAATGAGGTACCGAAAATTGGAAATTTATTTATATCAAACTATGTAGAACCATAGCACTGAAAAAAGAAGGAAGACTTATAACAAATCCGATACTGAGCCATCTGGGCAGCATATTAAAGAAGCCAAAACTACCTTCCTAAAGAGAGGCCTATATCCAGCCGTCGACCGTTAAAAGCTATTGATAATAACCTTAAACATCTTTCTCTACCAAATAATCTAATAAGAAAAGTAATGGAAAAGAGTGTTTATTGTTTTTACAGACAGAACGGAGAAAGAGAGCAGTAGCACAAGCAAGACAGTCATAGTAATAGTCGTAATATGAGGACCTAGAACTAAACCGAACTTTACGAACGGGCCGGTTCGACCCGGGTGGTACTACGCTCGCACAGATCGACGTCAAATAAAAGCGTTCGTGCTCACTAAGTCGCCATGGTAAGGGTCACCATGCTGCATTCGCAATGAGTATGGTGACCACCACTATTGGCATCTGCTTATTTTTTCTATCAGGCAGAGTAGAAAAAAGAAAATCTCAATTAAAAAACCTAAATTCTTTTAGGCCTAGTCATAAGTAAAAACTAGTTGTATATGTGACGACACAGATTCATAACCTTGAAACAACTCCATGTGCGCGACTAGATTAACATGCGGTAATACATATATATATTGTGTATATGTATACATACTGTATTTGCGTTGTATTATCGAAGGCCATAGCACACACAAAGAAAGGGTAATTGAAAAATTATAATGCTGGTCTGGGTAAGAATAAATTGTAATTTTTAGTAGCATTTTATTTAAGTTTCCTTTGTGTATTGCTTCAAAAATAAAAAAAATACGCAATCGAATTAAGAATCTCCTCCTTTTTTTGAAGTCGGTTAAAAGTTCTTCACTAATTGAGTTCAAATTTTAGCACAATTTTTTTTTTTTTTTTTATTAAATAGTGGGCATACGAGCAGACGTATCACCTGATGGTAAGCGATTACCGCCGCCCATGGACACCCGCAACATCAAAGGCGTCACAAGTGCGTTGCCGACCTTTGGGGGGGATGGGAAAGGGGATGGGGTATCCTCACTCGGTGAAACAGCGCAAGCGCTATTTCACACCGGTTTTCTGTGAGGCCGTGGTATCACTCCGGTCGAGCCGACCCATTCACGCCAAAGCATAGCTCTCCCACGGTAAATGTTCAACACTTTGAAGAAGGTCTATGTAAAGCAGTGAACATCTTTTGGGGTTTTTATTTATTTACTTCTATCACAATGTGCCATAGCCATGCTTAGCAGGGTTCAACTAGTGTTTTTTATGTAAAAACAAATGATATGAATTATTAATCAGCAATCAGGTTAGGTTATATGCAGACGTGTTTTATGAATAATGGATTTTAGAAGTGTGTCTTTGAGTAAAAACATCCATTGAACCTTAGACGACTAATTTATATTCTAGACTAGATTTTTCAGGCGGCTTCGACCGCGTGTTTGGCGGTTTTCACAGCAAATAGGAACCAATGGCTTCGTCCACTAGGATATCGTGCTTAGATCCCCTGGGGCATATATCCGAATTTCTCTGTGAAATAAACTTATTTCGTGTCTGGAATGCGTGTCTGGTGTATTTCTAGTAGTGCGATAATAAAACAAATTGTATTTAGGTACATAAAATACAAGTCTAAGGTCAAGAATATGAGTCACTATCAGTCATTATCAGACGGTGTATAGGTCAACGACCTTAGCATGCTGAAATCACAATCCATAATATTTTTAGATAAACTTAACAATTATGTCTAATTAGCAGGATATTTTTTATATATGTATGTGTAATCATTCAACATGGTGGAAAAAGAAAGATTAGTTCAAAAGATCAGGTCAAAGTTCAGGACTTTCTAGATGTAAGATTTAGAATTTGATAACTTATAAAGAAACTGGGTTTTGCCCGCGTGTATATCGCGTGTATTACCGCGATAAAAAGTAACCTATGTCCTTCCACAAGAGTCAAAATATGACCATGCTAATTTTCTAAAAGCCAGAGACTGTACAGAGTTACTTTCGAATTTAATATATTAGTATGGATGGCATGGTTTTGATTGTGATTACGATATAAAATAGCGTATGGCGTTCCTAAGAATAAATGCAAATGCATTGAACATCAAACAGTTACAAATCCAACAAGTGGTCAAGAGTTCTGAATTTACCTGATGACGTAGTTCATTGTGCTGTCTGATCTTGTAATCCAATTCCTGGACCTGTGCCTGAAGCCAACTCCAGCGGTACGCGATCGATGCGCGAGCACGCTGCCATGTCCATAAAGCTCGCTTTTCTCTGGAACAATGAATTTAAAACGTAAAATTCTATGATTTAATCACTAGCAATCTTTTTAAATTTTTTTTGTTTCAAGACAACTCCCCTATGAGCAATATACCTACTGTGTCGCTGGGGACTTTATAAACATACATGAAACGAACACAAAGAACACCCAGACTTAGTACAACCATTTGTAAATAACACAAAGTGTTGTCTCATGTGGGATTTGGGGTGTGGCAACCGCTTAGTCCACTAGGCCAACCATACAGTTAATATGCAAAGTGTCTATGCACAGTTTTTAGTCTGATATTCATCACCATCATCAACAGCCTTTAACAGATGAAGACCTACTGCTAGATATAGACCTCTCCTGAGAAAGGAGGTTTAATTAAGTTAATTTAATTTTCTCCCTTAACTTGTGAGACCATGTTAATATTAATTATTCTTATAAAAACTCTAAAATGATTATTTACATAAGATAACAATTTCTAAAAAAAAATATTAAACGGGGAAAATTTCACTTATCTATTGGCCAGTTTCAACTACTATATATAAACATGTTGTAACCTGTCTGGCCGTGTCGAAGACACTCTTTTTTAATTTCTGTGACCTTTTTATCTGTATTACTTTTGTGTATGCAATTTATTTAATTATTTTCCTATTTTTATGTATCTTTGTTATCCTGATTAAAACAAAACAAAAAAAAAGTAAACTATGTTCATTTAGGACTTTTTGAATGACTGGTATAACTTTTTTAGTTAAAAACAAGTTTCAAAAAAATGTATGCCCAGTTTGTGTAAAAACCACTTTTTTATTTCCATAAATATGCCATGCTATACATAATTATGTAAAATATACATTTTCAGTTATCATCATTAATTACATAATTGAAAATAATGGTAAAATATTACATTAATATCTGTTTAAAGATTTACTTCATAAATATTATTGTTTGCTAATGATTAATATTATGTGTTAATTTCTTTTAATTAACAATTAAAAACTGTTTCAGCTAAATGTTACTATTGACAAGTTTGGCTAAATAAGTGGGTAGAAAACTGACCTACATTTAAGACCTTTATATAATTTAAAAAACACAAAATGTTCTCATTTTGATTTTTTTTTTCTGTAAAATCAATATAATATTAATATTCAAAGAGATCTAAACAATGATTTTAAAATGTTAGTGCAGTTAAAGTTTGACATGAGAATTGTTTAAACGATTCTTAACTTAAACATATTCCTGTGTAATCAAAAGGTGTTATGTGGTTAATGTTTAGTCAACAAATTCAATTAAAGTTTTAAGTATGAAATATTGAAAAAAATCAGTCAGTTTTTATCAAACAAAACGGTTAGCCTAGTTTTGGAGTCTATAGGAAATAACATATAGATAAGGAAGATAATTATATGTATACTAAAAAACATTATAGTTCCTTAGTTAAATAAAATGTTAAATAATTGGGCATACAATTTTCTTATTGTTCTATTCACAAACACAATAAAAACCATTTCATTTAATTTAAATAAAGTTACATAAGAATAAGGAAAACCATAGTGCTATAAAAAGCAGCCACCATTAATTAATAAACTAGGTTAAAATGTTGACCTGTAATCCACAATAAACACAGAGATTAAATGTGTAGGATAATTTTTCTGATAACACTAGAAAATCACATCATTTGTTTCTAATAGTCTGTTATTAAATATTTTCTCGCAAAATGTATATAAAAACCAGTTAATACTCTTTCTTTATGCAAAAAAATTGACAAAAGGGGTTGAATTCAGTATGTTAATAAAAAGCTATTCTTTGAAATACCCCTCAGACCTTGTTTTTTGTTTAGATTTTGACCCAATACCAACTTAGTAATAGAATATAAGAATGATGCAATATCTTAGAAATGGTTGATATTATGAAGTAATGGTGCTTCTATGTGTAATATTTATGTTATTGGAATGTAAATGTATATAAGAGAACATATAATTACATTTAAGAACTTATTAGACTAATCTATTCTATTTTTGATATTGCTTTGTTTGGGTATGCAGTGTTCTTTATCTCGGGAGGTATTATTATAATTTACATAATAACAACTGGTGGTTTTTAAGGTTGACAGGTTGAATATAATATAAAACTACATAACAACAATACCACTGCAAAAAGAAGGAAAACTGAAATAACCCAACTGGTGAACTAGGTACAGTATGCCCAAACCTACTTGCTAAGGAGAAATCTATGCCCAGAATTGGGATTTTAAAGGCTGTTGATGTGACATTAATGATAAAGAACTGTATCTAACATAACATAACATCTACCTGTATTAATATAGGAGTTAGGAAGATTCAGCACTTTTCTCAGTAGCAAATAAATCACTAAATTGATGAGTAATTTAATGATTCAAAGGTTAACAGAATAAATTATTATTTTACTTATATAAACAATGAATTTAAAGGTGGAATCTAACTATCATGGTTCAACTAGTTTATTAGTTAAAGCAATTCTATAATTTTCATATTACTTTTCACATCCTGCTAACCTAGATAAATGGTAAAACATTTAAGAGAGATCACAAATTCTTTTCCAAAGAGGGATATTATTTGTATAGATTATGATCTCCTATTCTATAATCTAATACAACTTTTATTAGATTATAGATAGATGGTTTATAAACTATATCTAGTCTAAATCATATTACATTACAGCTTTTTACAGTCCACTGCTGGAATTAAGCTTATCCTTCAAGAGAAGGTTTCACCCACTGTATAATGCTGGCCCAATAGGTACACAGCTTGTTGAAGGTTTACTTTTCATTTACAGTGATGACACTGCATTCTAATCTGAATATCGGACATTTAAAAAGAATATAATTCTTATAAGATGATCTAGTTTATTCCTTGAAATACCAATAAGGGGATGACAAAGTGACCTAATTAATTTGAATAATAGAATAAAACATTATAAAACTTACATTGGCATAGGTTGTTGATGTGGATTGCTGTATGAAACAGCCTCATCATTGCTCTCAGCACCAGACGATGTAGCTGTGGCGTCAGAGTCCAGCTCATGCTTTACCACTGACAGGTGTGACCGAAGAGCACCTGCAGTATCTTCTAAGCCTGCTAAGGTGCCTGATGATACTCCTATACAAGCAGTTCTTGATGCATCACCTTTAGACGTGCCAGGGTTATAATATTTAGGCCCTGCTACAACCTTAGATGCTGCACTTGCTTGTAACGCAGCCGTTGTCTCTACAGTCTTTAAGAATGTTTTTAATCCAACTGGTCTGCCTCCACCATCCCTACGAGACCCACGAGCACATTTCTCAAAAGTTTGTGCTGCTTCTTCAGATACTCTTTTACCTATAGCTCTAGCCTGTAATATCCTCAATCTTCTTTGCAGAAAAGCACATCGCCTTTCTAGACGCACCTGTGCTGCCTTAATTTTCTCTTCCACAGCATCACCCTCTGAATCGGCAGTAGTATCTGGTAAATCAAATCCTGAGAGAGGGAAAATTCCATCAGGATCACCTGATGAGAGTGCATCGCCTCCAGTTTCTAACGTCTTGATAGCCTGAAGTAGATCTGCTTGGACTATATCACTATTACCCAAATCAACTAGGATTTGTTCCATTTCTTGTGAGTCCTTAGCAAGGCTAGGTTGTGGGTTTTGGAGGCCCATGTCGTCTTCCTCCATGTGTGTCGCCAGGTTATCGACGGACGCTAGCGCCCGTCTCCGGTGGGCCAGCGGCTTCTCGTTTTCTTCCACGATGTTGTTGTCTGGGGCCATGACCAGCACCTCGCCCGCCTCGGACGCTGGCGCCAGCCGCGTCAGGGCGGGCTACTCCTATAGTTCATTACGTCCTTATGTAACACTGATATCTAGAGTTCACAACACTAACACTGCACTGGTTTTCACTTATTGCGATGGTCTTGGTTTGCATTCTTCATGGAATCAATCCCCAGCCGGCTCCATGACGAGCCGAATACATCGGAGAGACGAAAGCGGTTCGGCGCGCTTCTGAAAAACAACGTTCACGTAGGGTTATGAACCGGTTTTTTTACTTATTAGAGAACACATCCTTATTATCTCTAAATTCACAAAGAAGGTCCTACAAAAATCAGTACACTAAGCCGTATAATTCGAAATTTAACCCACGTGATAACGAAAAGAGTACGCTAGCGGCGGTCGCAGTTGCTTGTTTCTTTACGATATGAAACAGGAAATGATACACTTCCAAAACACTTTCGATAAGCACTTCTTTATCAGTTTCTATAGTCTAGTAACATTCATTATGACTTTCGCGTAAAACCACAACACCAAAATAATTACAATGAAGATTTTTTTTAGTATAATGGCGGAACCAGGCCAAAAAACACTAGTGAACTGGGTAGGTACTCATATCCAGTGACGAAACGTTCTGCCGCACACGACTGGCGTTCCGTTCATAAGTAAGACACTTGTGGAAAAGAGACAACACACACGTCCTTGAATGAGTACTTGCGCGGTAAAGTCAAATTAGTAACCTCTCAGTCTCGTAGTTCGATTTACCCTTATATTAAATCAAGTACTTTAAAAATCAATTGAAAATAATTAACAAAAATGTAAATAACCCTTTCATGATAGCTACATTATTTTATTTAATCTTATGTGTTACAACGACTATAGCCTACACCGCCACGCTATAATCAATTTGAAATCCTACAAAAACAATTTCGTATAAAGTGTTTTTTTTTTATAATGGTCAACTATAATATTTTTTTATATATTATTAATAATTCTTATTAATATTAATGTCATAAAGTTCTAAGCTTATATAAAATTGCAATAAAAGTAAAGAATGCACTTCCGGCGCTATCGAAAATCATTAGTCGCGTTCCAGACGCACTGTACAATATTGACATTGCATTTATAACATAACTAAAACGTTCCGTTAGTTAGCACGATTTATCGAAATACTGTTTTTTACTTCATTCCCTTCATTATTTTTGTTTTTACACATAATATATAGTTACTTCTATTAATTTTTATATTCTTTTAGCACCTCTGGCATGCTTCTAACCTACAATCAGAATTATTTCGATTCAGTTTTTTTGCGTTTTGATATCTGCATCTAACTTAAACAATTCGTTTCGTTTTATGTTGTTTAGTATGTCGTCGTCTACGTTTCGTTTCGTTTCACAAAACTCGAATTACAACAGGTTGTTTATGAGAAATTACCTTTATTAAAATGCCTGATAATAAAACATAATATCAATCATAAATTTCAACCCTAAATGAACTGTTCAGGCATTGGTCATCCCAGTACATAAATCATTGGTATTAATTTCATGTACATTAACTTCATTACCAAACAAATCATGTTTAAACAGATTTAAAAATGGCATATATATGTAGGTACCTATCTGCAAATAGGTGATAATGCAATCATTAATCTGTCTGCAGATACACAGAAATACATAACAAATAGTAAGCCCTAGATTTGGGCTGCAGTTAAAATTAATCTCTTTTTAACTGTTTATTTTTAATAAATTTCGGTTTCTATTATTGAAATATCTAGTAGAGCTTACCAAATACTTACAGAATTAAACCCATATGAAGTAATTAGTTTGTTCTACCAATAAATTAATTAAGAGTATGCCATCTGGCGTCTATAGCCCCTAACAAAAGTATTTGTTCTAATGCATCTGGATAGACTTAATGATAATAACAATATTAAAATAGAATGATTGCTACCTTTGCTTACCCTGTCAATATATTTCTCAAAACTTATCACACATTTATCAAAAAATATTTGAAAATGAAATGCACCAGCAGAATACGCAAAGTTTAATACACATTAACAAAATAATTGATATTTTATAAATAATTTCTTACCTCTTTCACACTAGGCATGACTGCTACTTGATGTGCCTTAACACCGTGGAATAGAAAGTGAACATTTGGTATCCACATTTCATAGAGCATTTTTGGCCTATAATTAAAAGAATTTAATTATAAATTTGTATTCATGCACATTAATTCACTCTGCTTTATAATTCCATTAGTTCCAATAACATTACTCCTGACAGTTGGTTGACATAGGAGTTAGGAAAAAATTATGTCACTAATGTCAGTAACTTAAAAACAAAATCTATTTTTATACAAATTATGATAACATACCACAGTACATATAGAATGCACTCTTCTTGAGTAACCAAGTCTTACCAAAGTCAACTTTAATTTCCTAGCAACAAAACAGCACATTACGTTCGCTGTCACACAAAAGTTATTTCTCATTTTCTTTATATTTTGTTGCATTTATTTGTATTATATACTCTATTATATATATTCCAATATTATTACACATTTGTTACTTCTTGACATATAATATATAATGTCAATAATACCCTACTCCAGACATAAATTATACATAAATAAATTATGTCGTCAACAATACTCAGAACGTTAATTCAAATAATACTGCCTAATTTTCATGTTTAGTTTTATTTCTAAATACAAGTAGAATTTTGGGATTACCAAACATTATAACTTTATTTTATCACATCACATAATTGTTAATATTTGTATATTTTCCATGTATATCAAAATGCTTATACAGATTGGATTAGATGTAAAAAAATCTTTTTAATTATTATTTATTTATTTATGAAAGAGAAAACAAACTGAATTACAATCTACGTCTCCCAAAACCTAGTTGATGCTTTGACTGGGGGATCGAGTCTCCATACAATCATGAACTTATAAAATAAATAATAACTGTTATATATCTATAATATTACTTAAGAAATCTAACAATTTGGAAAACCTTACAAATAAATGAATTTTAGGAGTTAATTATAATTATGCATATTGTTAAATCAAATAACCGGGGAAGAATGTTATTTAGGAGAATATAAAATTGTCAAAACTGTTTTTTTTTCCATATAATGTGTTAAGACAAAATATACATCAATTATATGATTATAGCCTACCCCAGTGTCAAAAGAAATAAAATACTCAATTTAAGGGTTTGTAACTGAAATCATTGGCTTTTAAAGCATGTAGTACAATTTTTTAAGTATGTAAATTTGTATGTACCATACTTTTGTATATATTGTATACTATTTGTATTACCAATACACTATGTACTAGTTTATACATATCCTACTTCACACTATTCCTGTACTGTTCATGACTATAATTTTTACAATTTATGTATCTAATGAAAGTTATTATTTGTTAAATGTGGACTAACTGATCAACATTAATAGTATCAGTAGGGAAGCAGACTGATTATAAAAGGTTTTTAATGCAATTAATAATTAAATAATACAAAGCTTAAAATCATAATTACTTAAGCTGTTTTACCCTAATGTTTTATGCATTTTTCCATAATTCTTATCAAATATGAAAAAAGAAAGGAGTTAGTTAAGTTTTAATGAAACTATCTAAATTTAATAAACTTATACGCAAGACTGCATTTTCTACTTCAAATGTTATTAAATATATAAACCATGTAGTAAATCAAAATTAAATAAGTTTAGTTATATTATAAATAACTGTACTTTTTTTAATTATTTTTTTCTTACCTCGGTACGCAACGACGTCTAGTGAGAGAATGAGAAAGAGTGAAGTGTTAAATGAAGCTACTATAGAGTGAAAAGCGATAAATGAAAAAATAAAATATTAATACTAAACATATGTGTGGAACTCTGATGTACTTTATTCATATAAATTATTTGATTACATGTTGATGTTACCGTATCTCAATCGTATGAAATTTTATAAAATATTTTTTTCCAAACTTCCACAAAGTAGTACTGTCGATGTTCAAATACTTAGCTAGGATAAATCTATACTGAACGTTAATACACTTCACAATAATAATTGTAGTGATAAATCAAGTATTATCTATATAGAGTAGCTATGCCATCTCTTATTTAATAAAATATTTTAAAGTTAAGTAATTTATTTACAGGAGATTTCAAGAATGATTATAGATTTTGAACACACCGTTTAACCCCGCCGCAATTTTGAACCTTTAAACGTCATTAGTGTCAATAATACTAGCAAAGCCGGCGCGTTTTTATTGTACGTTATTTTGTATTTCATGAAACTAATTTTAGAATGGCTCAGTTCGACAAAAGTCAATTGCATTCAACGCAGTTTACACCGTTGAAACATAAAAGAAGTAGACAATTACTAGCCAGAGAAGACACCTTAAACTTATCACCGATATATAATGAAACTTCTATTTTCAAAAGTCTTAACGATACCAGCCTAAGACAAGTTCTGGACGAATCATCGATATTATTGGCTCCAGGAGGCTATGGTGAAAATTTGAGTGAAGCTTTCTTTGAGATAATTCAAACAAGCCGTCCTAGTAATGTGCTGGATATTTTGGCAAGGTTATCTCAGGTATGTTGTGAGTCTCTTGAGATCGTCGAACCTTGTAATAGATACAATGCACAAAATTATTGGTTAGCGGAAGAAGCGAATACCTGGAAACTTCTCCACTGTTTATATGCTGATTCTTTGACTGAGCATCCTGAGTCACTGGACAATTTGATCACTGAAACAACATTATCTCAGCAAAATTTAGTTGATGCATTATTCAGAAGTGATTCTGAACTGAGACTTTTACAAATATTGGTAGACTGGTTAGAAGCAACTGCTGCTTATCAAGAAGAAGTTACTAAAACATCGGCCCCAATTATTGGTAGTGATGTACACTGGAGTAACACTTTACATCAACTATTAATTGGTACTAGTTTGTTTAACAAAGAAAAAAATAAAGCTATGGTTACTTGCATGGATCCTGATGCTCCTAGGCGGCAAAAGAAAATAGTTCACTCTGATGACCAAAAAGATGACAATGATTTATGCAAGAGAATTTTCACAGAAGTAAGGTGTGGCAAATTCACAGAGGCAGTTTCCTTGTGTATCAGCACTGGACAAGCCTGGCGAGGTGCTGTCCTTCAAGGCTGGCGCTTGCTTCACTTCCATGCCAAAGAAGATGCTTACTCTCCTCTAGAAATAGCTGGAAACCCTTCAAGAGATTTATGGAAATGGTGTGCATTGCAATTGGCAAATAATACTACAGAGAACATATATTATAGAGCTACTGTTGGAATTTTATCCGGTCATCTTCCCAGTGCCTTGTCTGTTTGTCAAAACAGTTGGGAAGATTTACTATGGTCCCACTTAAAAGTACAGATTGAAGTAAGAGTAGATAAATTTTTACGAGAGCATCATGCTACTGTTGATGCAAATACTACACCAGCTGATGTTCTTGCTTTACTGCAGTCAGAACTTCAAGTAGAAGAACTATCTTTGATACAAGTTTTTAGTGCTGTAAAAGCTCTTATGGACAACAAGAAAGAATCCTTGTACCAAAACTGTCAACGTCACTTAATGCTCGGTCATGTTAGAGCTATTATGCAAGATTCACTTGAATGGATAGAAAACTGCGATCACAGATTTGTGCGATTCTTAGCTCATCTCATACTCATCTTAAGAGTCATGGGCAAGGATCCTCAACATGACATTGGGGATAAAATTTTGGAAAAGTATGTCACACAACTTGTTAGTAAGTTAATTGATGGTTCAGTTGAACAACCTGAACTGATTGCCTATTACACTTCTAATGTTCCGATAAATAGACAAGTTATATTATATTCTGAATTAATGGATCACATTCATAAAAGTGAGTATAGACAAGGAGTGGTGAAAGCAGGACTCGATGCAGGTATTGATGTTGCAGCTTCAGCTAGAGTAGCCATCAAAAAAGCTATTGGCGATATTCAGCAAGGATATGGTAATTTGGATTTGACTTTTACTCAAACATCTGCAGTTGAAAAAGATAAAAGTTTAATACAAAAAGTTATATCTTCTCTTGAGTGGTTGGCTCTCATTTCAAACCAACATGAAGAAGCATTGTGGCTGAGTAATGCTATGATCCGCACATTTATTTTCATTGGAAACACTAATGCTGCATTGGCTTGTGTCACGAATGTTGGCCGTATGTTTCCGGAATTTATAAGAAACATATCTTCGAACTCCGCAGAGCTAAGAGAGCATTTGTGTTTGAAAGCTTATCTGGAAGCCTTGGAAGGATTTGCTACATGGTATAGGCATTTCATAAGTGGACAGCCTAAGGATGTAGAACCTTTACAATCTGAGGCATCATTCTCCGACAAAGTGCACCATGAACAAAGATGTGCTCAAGTTGAACAACAAAAGGCTCGTTGGTTAAATGCTGTACAGCACCAAGCCAGACACACAAAGAATTTACTTTATAGTGTGTTACTCTTCCCTGGTGGTTGGCTTCAGGATGATCGAGATAGTTCTACATCTCAAAAATTCAGTGAAGAGGAAAAGCAAGAAAGATCAAAACAATTGGAGACATTAAGACGTCTGTGTATTCCAGAAGTGGTGATATTGATTTTAAAAATCTTGCAGAGTGGTGATAACGCAGATGATCACAAGGAAGCCGTAAAATTGAGTAACCTGATAGCTGGAGAGAATAGATGTTTGTATAAAGTATTCAGTAAAACCAAACTGATGGAGGTTTTGGAGCGGATCAAGGAATCATCATTAACTTTATTGGAACAAGGAAAAGATATGTTTGGTTATGAAATTGTAGAATAAGTGTCTATTTCTTACTTTTCTAATAATAAACTTTTGGATTAACAATTTAATTTTTTATTGTCTTATTAACAGAAACAAATATATATAAAAAAAACTATTCTCTGGTGACTAGGAGACAGTTACAGGATTTAAATTGATCAATTCATTACTGGATTCTGCTAAATCGGTTATTGAGACTCTTCCTCGTTGTCTTATGAACTTGGCTACGTCTTCTAGTTCTTTTTGTGATATGTAAATGAATTTTCCTCTATCATCTATAACTCCAGTAAGCTCTCCGGAAGCCTGTAAATCTGTTATTCTGTCAATGGCGGCTTGCGTCTTCAGTTTAAAATGTGCTGCCAAATCTTCTAATAAAACAACTTTTTGTGCCTGAAATTGTTTTTTTAAATATTACCACTGTGGACCCAAAAGTATTTTATGACAAGAGAGTTATAAGTTGTATTGCTTATTGCCTGTTCTGTGGTTTAGTCCTTAGAAAGTGATATCGAATTTATTTTATGAAACGTAATAATAAATAGACTAGGTATAGATTATTAAAAACAGGCTTAAATCAATAATTATAGGCCGCAGTGTTTTTAATCATTTATCAATAAATGGTCACGATTTATTAAAAAATTAGGGTATGTCATAAGCATTATGGATTTAAGAAGAAACAGATTATTGAAGATGATACTTATTACTGTAAATTAAAAATGTTTTGTTATTCAAAAGTATTTGTAGTTATTAGTTCCAAAATGGACAGAGCAATTACTAAGTGTCAGAATTCTTACAAGCCAACTGGCTGGCTATTTCAAATAAGAAAGAAAAACTTATTGGAGGCTGTGAAAAGAGAGAAAAAAAGTCAATCAATACTAATATTATAAAGATGAAGAGTTTGTTTGTTTATTTGAACGTGCTAATCTCAGGATCTGCTGATTGAAATTCCGGATTTGAAAAATTTCTTTCAGTGTTGGATAGTCTATTTATCGAGGAAGGCTATAGGCACATATTTATATCATCACGCTAAGACTAATAAGAGCGGAGCCCCAATGAAAAATGTTTAAAAAACGGGGGAAAATTATAACACTACGGGCAATAGTAGATGTAAACGAGGTTGCGAGGGTCAGCTAGTGTTTAAATAAAGGTGACATACACTTGTTTGACGTTCTTCAAAATTTTAAATTTTTAAACAAGATATAGACCCCGTCGTCAGTAGTCATGCTTCAATAATTCTTTACATACCAATAAGTCGCAATTTACCTTTATGTAATCAATGAAGTCCTTCAGTAAATTCTCCTTTTCCTCTTCTTCATTCTCCTCATATCCTTCTCCTTCTACAGTGAAAGCTGCCTTTAAGGCCTCATATTCTTCTTGTTCACGTTTCTTACGTTCTTCTTCTACTTTGCGTTCTGCTTCCTCACGTTGTCGTTCTTCTTCCTATAATTTGCAAGTTATATACATTTAACAGATAAATATATCTTCTTTTTAGTTATATACCATGACTAGTCCGCGATAAAATTATAGCAAACGACGTTTGAAACGTCGGGATATAGAGGACGATACCGAATAAGTCCCGCTACATAACAAAAATTATTTTTGATCTTAATTATTAAAAGAAAAATTCCACATAAGAAAGTCTTATGGTCAATAAATCTGTTATTGGTATCAGCCAATCCAATGAAGCGTTCTCGAAAGCTAGCCATGGGTTTGATTTCCATCCAGAATAAATAATTGTGTGATGAACAATAATTTGTTGAATCAGTGTGTAATTTATCTATGTATGTATTTAGAAATATATGTGTTTTAGTAGTCCAGTACAAGCTACTGCCTAGTCCAGACAGCACCAATATTTGAGATATCATACCTCTTGTTTCTCTTCTATCTTCTTTCTTTCCTGTTCAATTTCATCATCTTTTTTCTTTTTCATCTCTCTTATTTGCTCTTCTGCCTCCCTTGCTTTTTTCTTTTCCATTTTAGCTTCTAACTTTGCTCTTTTCTGTGGACAAAAATAACACATATGATTCTTGTAAAAAGGACAAATATCTTGAGCCCACTTAAATTTGAATGAAAATATGTATGCAAAAGCACAAGAACTTGGTTTTTTGGCATGCCTCGGGAGTAGTAATATCCAACAGTGGACTACAATGGGCTTATGAGCTGTATGCATGCAAATAAATAAATAAATATTCCGGACATCTAACACATAACGCCATCTAGTCCCATCTTATATAGAAAATGTTAAAATTTAAAAACTAGCTATGTCAAACTTTTATTAGACTACCTTGGCACCCATTTTGTCATCAAATTCTACTTTCTGAGTCTCTTGAGGATTGTCTTCATCTGGCTCCTCAACTGCTTCAGCTTCCTCATCAAATGCAGCTGCTTGGTTGCGAGCAGCTACAAAATTCAATTGAAGGTTTAAGAAGTACCTTTAGCATTTTATGTTTTCTGGCTAAGTTTATAAAAATTATTAGGAGTCCATATAAGTGCTGTATATTTCAACACTTGTTGTTTTTTAATATATTTAACAATAATATTAAAAGTGATGCAACATATTTAAACAAGAAATGGTTATTTACACAGATATATTATCTGGAAATGGCTTCAGTGATTTTCATGAAATTCATGATTGCATGCATTCAGTATGCAGAATGTTTCAGGTGAGATAAGTCAATCTAGTTAGGATTGTCACAAATAATATTATCTACTACATAAGCATATTACAGTTGGATTATGATGTAGAACTTTCATTTGCTTTTTTAATAACTTAGCTAATCTGAATTTAATATATATATATATATATATATAGATTGGGTATCATTCATTCATCAAGGTGTGTAATATTTAAATCCTACTACTATTATAAAGGCGAAAGTTTGTAAGTATGGATGTATGTATGTATGGATGTTTGTTACTCTTTCACGTAAAAACTACTGAATGGATTTGAATGAAACTTTACCACAATATAGCTTATACATCAGAATAACACATAGGCTACTATTTATAAAGATATAGCTTCGCCTCGCGGCGTTGCCCGCAGTTATCATCGTACCGCGGGTAGCACCGCGGGGTTCAGCTAGTAAAATCATAAATTATAAGAGGTTGTTGTTATGTTATCAGCATTTCTTAATCTTAATTGTTTAAAGATTTGTCTTCTAAAGAAAATATAAACGTGAAAGTTTGTAAGTATGTAAGTGAGTGTATTTGTTGCTCTTTCACACAAAAACTACTGAATGGATTTTGATCAAAGTTTAAAATAATATAGTTCATACATTAGCCTAACACATAGGCTACAATTCGTAAAGACACTAGCTGCACCTCGCAGTGTTGCACGCGGTTTTTGTCGTACCGCGAGTAGCACCGCAGGGTGCAGCTAGTTTAAATATTTATGTTTCTTTGTTACAAACTTTTGTAAGAATCTTATAGGAAAAAATAAACTAATAAAACTTCTTCACATGAATTATTAAAATGTTATTGGACTTTTTTTACTATTTATTATTTAGACTACCTAACTCTGACAAAGATGGTTTATTATGAGTGAAAGTAAACCATTCCAATGCCAATAAGATTTAGCCAAATAAATAAAAATATATACCATTTGCTCTCATCCGAGCTCTCTGGTTACGGACAGCTTGAACTCTACCAGGACCACCATCTCTTTGAACTACTGCTCTCGGTCTTGCACCAGCTGTAGATCAAATACATTGAAAACATCATCAAAAGGTTGTCTATAAACAACTAACACCCCTTTGTAATGACTGTCAATTTATATTTTTATCCTTCATTAACTTAGAAAGGAAGTCAGAGTTCTGTAAAACCATATTTACCTTGGGGTTTCACTTGTGATACAACTCGACTAAAGGCAATAGATAGCACAACTATAACTATTGCGCTAATTATAGCTGTAATTATAAATGGATCCATGTTAATTTGTTAAAAACTACTATTTAAAAAAAATATTTTATTCCCTTTAAAGTTGGAATGTAAGCCTTCTTGTTTTAAATTTAAAGCACTCTCCTTTTTTTAAACATGATAAATACAACATGACAGAAGGACTACAGACCAGTCAGACAATATTTAAAACGTCACCATTATTTTGGCATTTGATTTATTTATGTTGCCAATCATTAATAGAAAATGAATATTATCAACAAGTTGATACCATTCACAGTTTTCTCTGTAGAAGAGACACAAAAGTGTGTTGACTGCCTCGGTAGCGTAGTGGTAGCGTATGCGACTGCTAAGCTTGAGGTCTCGGGTTCGATTCCCGGGTCAGACCAAATGTTTGTATGATCTGCAAATATTTGTTCGGAGTTTGGGTGTTTTCTATGTATAATATGTATGTATTTACAAAAAAAAGTATATATGTATTTATGTCTGTTATCTAGTACCCATAACACAAGCTCTGATTAGCTTGGGACTAGATGGCGTTGTGTGTTAGATGTCCGGAATATTTATTGATTTATTTAATACTTTTGAGTTAGTCGGAATATTAAACTGGCTGATTTAGCCTGGATTCTCATGTTTAACTAGCTTTTATGTCGTTTATCGTGGAAATTCGTAATATCGTGGGTGCACCAGGTACTTCGTGGTTGCAGGGATTTCCATTCTCCCCGACTTTTAGTACCCGAGACTGTGTGCGGTTTTTAGTCGGTTTGAGTCTGACATAGACACCAGTTGGTTGTATTCGAGGGGATCTCCATAAAAAAAGGGTACAGGCGCACCGTAAGATACTTCCCACCTGGGCTGGGCGTAATCCGTTATGCCATTGTTAGTTTGGTTACAGCCCGAGGCGCGACCTTTAAAGAGGCCTATTGATCACAACATCCTTGTGGTATTCCTTTCCGGTGACGCAGGTTCTTTTCGCGCATAGCTACTTCGGGAATTACCTGCACGAGCGAGTTGAATCCCGCCTGTCCGGTGTACTGAGCTGATACGTTGTGCCAGTGCTTGGGCATCGCAGCTATCATTGTAGTTATCGGAGAACATCTCTCGCTGCTAACCGTGGTTTAGCGGCAGAGTTTTTAAGTCCACTTGCAAAGATGACATGGCCCAGAAAGACTTGGTTGAAAGGACCTCGAACTCGAATCTAGTTCGTCGCCATCCGCTGAAAAAAGCGGTGCGGCTCATTCTAGGACGTCATGCCGCCCTCAGCGGTGTTTAAGAAAAATGAAAATAATACTAAACTTTGACAAACAACTGCTATTGAGATGTTTCAAAAACCCATATTTACAATATATTTTACTAAACGTGTAGTAATTTAACTAATTTCTCAGATAGTATTGAAGTTGATAGCATCTGATACACTACTCAATTAACTCAATACGTTATTTATTTTTTGTGAAGCTGTTAAGGCTTCTTTTCTCCGTTTATATTATAATCAGGTATTTCGGTTATGATAAAAACAAATCGGCTATTTTTGCCGCTCCCTAAAATTCGCCACCCTAGGCTCCAGCCTACTCACCCTAGTGATAAATCCACCACTAATTTTAAGTGTAACATCTATACTAATATTATAAAGCTGAAGACTTTGTTTGTTTGAACGCACTAATCACAGGAATCGCTGGTCTGATTTGAAAAATTCTTTCAGTGTTAGATAGTCCATTTATCGAGGAAGGCTATTGGCTATATATCATCACGCTAAGACTAATAGGAGCGGAGCTCCAATGAATAATGTTTAAAAAACGGGGGAAAATTTTCATCCTACGGGCAATAGTAGACGTAAACGAGGTTGCGAGGGTCAGCTAGTACATAATATATATAAAAATTGTTGATTATAATGAAAATAGACAATGAATTGAGTGTTAAAACGGCGTTGTTTATGTATGCTTAAAATATTGAAATTCTCACAAGGGAACCAAACTTTTCATGACGTTTATTTTGGGTGACGTGTGTCATGTCATCTTTCGTTCGTTCTAAGCCGATTCTTATAAGCGGAAAAAATGGAAATATTTAAAATATCCTCTTTAATTGCGTTATTTATTGTATTCGATGTAACTTCAGCTTTATATTTCCACATCGCGGAAGGCGAGAGAAAATGTTTTATAGAGGAAATACCCGATGATACGACTGTTATTGGTAAAAACAATTTCAAAGATTTTTATCATACTCGTATTGGGACTAGGACTAACGCTTGTGCATTTTTGTTTTAGTAAATTACAAAGTGGAGCTTTATGATCCGAGGTCGGGAGGGTTTATGCCGTCGACTCCTGGCATCGGTATGCATGTGGAGGTTCGAGATCCGGATGACAAAACGTTAATGTCTCGCGTGTACTCCTCTGAAGGCATGATTTCTTTCACATCGGTCAAGCCGGGAGAACACGTTATCTGCATGTACTCGAACAGCTCATCTTGGTTTAGTGGGTCACAGCTAAGAGTAAGTAACTAACTGTTATTGATACAAAAATAGTAAATACATTGATTTGTATCTTGAAATGGAATAAAACACTTAGTGGATCTCCATATTTTAATGGATTAATTCATGGCCCTGATTGTCCTCAACTTTTTGTAAAAGTGAGGGAGGCAACCACATTTAATTAATGAAATTAATTTACTGTTTAATAACAATTGCCTTACACTTTGGCATAGTATCAGGCAGGTGTATGCTTTGAGGAAAAATTCTAGAAGTATAAGAATATCTAAACTAGTGTTTTCCAGAACCATTTGAAAATTGTGCCATAAAACCCAACATTTTCTAAAAAACCAGTTGGAAAAGCTCAGTTCAGCTTATAAAGGTGTTAATTTATTACATACACTACAATGTTCTTGAAAGGGTTAAAGAAAAAGTAACACACACACATTGTAAAGGCTTTTGTTTCCACTTGTTCAAATAGTGTGATGTCATCTTATAAAGAATTACCGCAACTGTTTAATAGATTACAGTGTACAAGTTACATTTTCTTTAAAAACTGGCAATGTACTGTAAAATATTTTTTTTAATTTTCACTCGTACAGCCCCTGCAAACTACATACTTATTGGTCTGCCGATAGTTTGGTTGGTTTCTTAATCATTATAAAGATGTGTGGGAGTACGCACATTATAACAATTGGGTATCGTCCAAAAAATAAGCCACAAGTCAACCCGATCAAACTATTGGCAGATTTAAGACTTTGTAGTCTGCCCTCCCGCAGACTACAAAGCGGACTCAATTGAATGGGAGCAAATGCCAGTGTAATCTCTCAATTTAAAAATATATTTTTGAATCAGTTCATAATTGATAGAATTCTGAGGTAAAAACACTAAAAAACCCTACTTTAAAGTAGAATGGAATACAAAACATTGTTTATGTTTTAAAATGTAGTAATGATTGAAAACTGTTTTGTTTATGATAAAATTACTTCTAATCTTACCGTGGGAGAGCTATGCTTCGGCATGAATGGGTCGGCTCGACGGGAGTGATACCACGGCCTCACAGAAAGCCGGTGTGAAATAGCGTTTGCGCTGTGTTTCACAGAGTGAGTGAGGATACCGGAGGCCCATAAATATCTTAAAAAAACATGGACACAAAGAATACTCACAACAACAATTTGTGGATCACACAAAGTGTTGTTCCATCTGAGGTTTGATCCCGCAACTCTCAGCACCATAGAAAACAGTGGCGACCATTTAAACCACTATGCTATCCGTGGAGTCAATTTTAAATTGTTTTTCTTTTAGGTCCACCTTGATATACAAGTTGGAGAGCATGCAGTGGACTATGCAAATGTGGCTCACAAGGACAAGCTGACAGAGCTGCAACTGAGGATTAGGCAGCTTCTAGACCAAGTACACCAAATCACTAAGGAACAAAGTTATCAGAGGGTGTGTAATATACACTTTATACTAAATAACTTGTCATCATCAGGCCGCTGCAGTCCACTGCTGGACATAGGCCTCTTCCAGATCACACCATAGAGCCCTGGTTTGTTGCTTTTTGCATCCAGTCGCTTCAAGCCCCGCTTACGCAAGTCGTCCCGCCATCTGGTAAGAGGGCGCCGTACATTACGTAAAATTTCCATTTTATGCTCAACTCTTTTTTTCATTACATGTTCCAGAGCATCCATTAGGTTTTGGTTGCGTAACTTAGGCTACTTTTATTTTAGACCGCATGTAACACCGTGGGGCGCAGCTACTGAACTCATATAAATGTTTGTTCACAGTATTGGGAAGAGCACTTAAGACAAAAATTGGAGAGCACAAACCAATATATACTGGTGTCCACTCTTCTGCAAACTGGACTACTTGTTTGTCATTGTTGTAACCGCAGGGTGGGGCTGACAGCTAGTATACTCATATAAATGTTTGTTCACAGCACCGGGAAGAGCGCTTCAGACAAACATCAGAGAGCACAAACCAACGTGTATTGTGGTGGTCTCTTCTGCAAACTGGTGTGCTTGTTGGTATCGGCTACTGGCAGATGAGGCATCTGAAGAGTTTCTTTGAAGCTAAAAAACTAGTTTAAATATATATAAACCTTAATAACTTTAGTTCCTTTAATTTTTTTCTAAAAACCTCTAAACATCACTTTTTGACAATTGTGTGAATGACCTGTTATGTTTTTTTCAAATAAAAGTAACATTTACTGTGAAAAATAGTTTATTTGTATTGCATTGCTCGTACCTATGAAAATTGGCTGAAGCATTTCATGAAATTGTAAACACATGTAAATATGCCATTGGTTTTTAGATTTGTTTAATTTAAAAATAAAAATTCATTTTATACAACATAACTAAATAGTACTTATTTATTCAGTTCACTTAGCTTTAAATATCACAGCTTCAAGAATTAAAAATATTAATTACAAAGGCCCAACATATCTTAATATATAAAACCAGAATGAGATAGTTATACCATTTTGGAGTGCGAGAAGTCTGTATTTTAAAAGTGTAGTTTTGTATTGCATTTACTTAAAGTTGTAGTATAGTATAATTTATTATGTACTAGCTGAACCTCGCAGTGTTACCTGCAGTTATTAGTTTACATATTATTTTTTAGAGAGGTGTAAAAAATATGAAAAGTGTAGAAACATTTTGGGAAAGGTTTGAAACCAAAAACCCAAAAACAAAAATTTATGATATTAACTTTTTAGTAAAAGATGTACTTCTAAAACTTCTCTTTCAGTTCAAATAATCTTATGTGGTATAACTGTATTTAAAAGATATAAATTAGGACAATATAATGCACTAAAGTACATTCCACTGAAACACACACAACTGAAACCACCAGTTATAAATCGGTGAAATAGTAATTCTTGAATAGATATTTTTAATATTATAATTTTTATAAAAAAAAAAAATATTTTTCTCTATACCAACAGTATGAAATACACTTTATAGATACTACAGCTAATATCATTGTGACTACTGACAGGTGTTTACTAATCTACACTAATATTATAAAGAGGAAAACTTTGTATGTTTGTTTGTAATGAATAGGCTCAAAAACTACTGGACCGATTTTAAAAATTCATTCACCATTCGAAAGCTACATTATTCACGAGTAACATAGGCTATATTTTATTTTGGAAAAAAATAGGGTTCCATAAGATATTTGGGTTTTTCGGACGCAAGGTGTAAAAATCAACCAGAAAAGTTACTTATTTTGCAAAAATTTTCATGCTACGGGCTATATAAGAGGCCAACGAGGTTGCGTGGGTCAGCTAGTATTTAATAAAACAAATTAACCGTTTTAAAATAATAATAATAATTTAGAATTAATTTAGTTGTACTGTGCAGAAAGCAAAAACTATTTACACATCTAGTATTTACATTTTAAAGAACATATTTATTGCAGTGTGGGAAAAACATTTTAAACTTCTTAGGGTATAAGTAAGTTAAACCAAACGAATTCTAGCACAGGATGTTTACATAATTATATTAATTCAAATTGCATATTATATTTTTGCTAGTTTATCTTGCTTGTAAATATGTATTTGAATAACAATATTTTGAACCAATCAAGGCTCATTGTTCAATAAATAAATATTCTAATTATACAGATGTTTTGAGGAATTTAATTCTTAACAACATTATTGCTTCAAGTTATCAGATTAGTCAATATTTTTAACCTTAACCACAGTGTCAAGATACTTAAGAAACATTGTGGGATCTGCTTTAGGGAATGGCCTTAACAAACTGAAATCAACTATACTTAGTGTGCTTACTAATGTGTCACATGTACAATAGTACAAATGAGAGTCAGTTTGAAGTTTCTCAGCCAATTCTAGTTGGTGGTTGTCCATTAAATCTTCATTAACAACAACCAAAAGAGGTTTGTTCGCTTCCAAGGTCTCTAAGCAACTCCCTGCTCCAGCGTGACTTATAACCAAATCAGCGTTACGTATATCTTCCTGAATAGAATCTTGAAACCTGTACATAGTTATTTGAATACCGTTCTTTTCGTAAAAACCAGGTGCTACACTGCTATTACCAATCTGGAAAGTAATTTGTTTACAACCAATGTTCTTCATTGCAGTTAGAACTGGTTCGGTCATTATGTATTCACACAGTAAATCGAATTTTGTTGTGCCCACTGTTATGAAGCATTTAGTATATTCTTGAGGCATTTTTGATAATTATTTTAAATGGTACGGTATACTATTGCTATTGTTTGTTAACCACGAATGACCACCATTATGGAGGGTAGAGATAAGGAGTATCATCTCTGTACATGAAAAGTGTCCGTTGAAATGCATTAAATTAGGGTGGCGCCACATTAGCATCAGGGTAAACTTCTTAAAGTCAATACACACACTTTTTCATAAATTGAATGATAAAAAATCAATAAACGTATTATTCACAGTTCAGAAAATAAAATATATTTACTACATTATTTTGTAATACGCAAGTAGTGACAATAATGTTAAATTTTTTAACTCGCGTACTTCAATTCGTTCACAATTGCTACATTCATACCATAACCTATGTCTACACCAGCGCCATTCTGGAAGGTTTTTGAACTGTTATTTACAGCTTATGCTAGACACTTTTTTCAATTTTCTTCCATATAAGATAACACTCCTTGTCTCTACCCTCCATAACCACCATTTACCATCCACCATCTGTCAAATTTGACAATGACATGCCAAAACATCGTGTCTTCCGTTGTCATTTTTTTAAAACTGCTCATGATTACCTACTTTGAAAATTGGGTGTCTAGTGTCTACACAACTGCCGTAATCGGCAGCTGAAATAATTATGGTACAAGTTCCACGAACTCGTTGGCCATGTTTCAAAGAACTTTGACAACAAGTGTCTATTAGTCAGTGTTGTGAGTTCTTTTTGAGGTACCTCCTACATGTAAAGTGGGGATGGTTTTTTTCTGGCGTCTACCCCATAGTGTGGGTTATCATTAGATAGGTCTATTAAAAATATTGAGAGGTTGCTAAGGCGATTTTTTGATTTACGAATCTGTTTGCATATTCTATTACAAATAGGTACACACCAAGCTAATAAAATAGTGTTAAAAAGTGGTGTGGTACTGGTACCAGGTCCGTTTGGAGACTTGGCTGATCGGAAGAGTGCTAGGACTCTCCCGGTTTAAATTCAACCAGGTGGAAAACCTCCCACTTCGCTTCATAGCCTGGACGCAGTTATGTTACCGAGCAGGAGAAACCCCATTCCGATGGCTGCTACGAGGTCGCATCAGTGATCCACCTACGCTAAGCATTATGCCAGTTTACGGAGCGCCATAGTAGAGCTGTCGGACTTAGGTGTTGTCTGTTTGTGGATCAGAGACAGATGCCTCTGAAACAACCCTTGCCGATGATCACTTGCTTCAGGTTTTATAAAAAGGTCCTTTGTTACCTCTGTTGGCTACTCAACATGCTACGTAATTTGATACTGAGTTAAAAAAAGATAATTTATTTATAAATAATGTTAACGGTGACTCAAAATTTGAAACGTTATCAGTAGAGTGTATCTGGTGATAATTGTGTAACCATTATGATTACAGCTACAAATATATATATCACGCGAAATTGCAACTAGTAAGACACAACGAATATGGTGCAAGTTAATGTCAGTGAGGGCCGGTTAGAAGGAGAATTAGTGGAAAATAGGTACGGTGGTACATTCTACAGCTTCAAAGGCATCCCATATGCTCAACCGCCTGTGGGGGAACTCCGGTTCAAGGTGAGTACAAACAGGTTCAATTCAACTTTTGTACTGTAAGTTCGTCCATTATAATAAGATTTATTACTGAATCGCATCAGGACACTGAGAACAATTAAATGTAGGTATCTAGATGAATTTGTACAGATGTAGATTCTGTAAATTTTGACCAGAAAAAAATTATTACAAAAATCGGCATTCATCATTATCATCAACAACCCATCAAGTCCCATCATGTTCCACTGCTGGGCTCGGGTCTCCTCTCAGGAGAGAGTTCAGGCCATACATCCCCACGTAAGCCGAGTGCAGATTGGGGGCTGGCAAGAAAATGTTGTGGCTACGTAACTTGCCGATGGATGTTTTTAAGCCGCCCAAAGGTTTCCAACTAAGCTTCACGATTGTTTATTCTACGCTAATAACCGGGACCGACTGCTTAACGTGACCTCCGAATCACGGAGACGCTCACGGTAGGGGAGACCGAGGAGGGTTGTGACAGAGGAGAGTTGTGACAAAGACAATTTCTTGGAACCTATGACTGTTAGCGAGCTAGCAACAGCGCACGATTGTTTCTTTAGAAACGCGCCATTTGATGTAGTACGCGTCAGAGGCGCAAGACAAGTGGTAGCGTGAGTACGACGTCTACGTGGAAAAAAAACTCAAAAGTAAGTTTTTTGCAAAAAAATTGATTATATTTATATGGTGACATATTAGTTCCATGTGGATATGCTATATTTTCTTATATTGTGTGGTTATTGAAGTTTCAAAGCGTGGCATTGTCTTACTGTGTTTGCTCGCTTGTTTCGAAATTATGAATTATTATTTTGACCAGGGTCGCGATTTTTCTACCTAGGAGAGTTGTGACACGATGTCACAACTCTCCTAGGTAGAACTTGTCCTACTTTAGCTTATTTTCTGGTTAGTTTATTTTAAATTCTTTTTGCAATCCCTTGTTTCTGTTTATATGGTTGTTCGTTTATTCTAGTAAATTCTTAAAAACTAAAATTTGACATAAAAATTGTATGGCAATTAAAGTTAACTTAAAATTTGGTTGGTTGAAATTATTTTGGCATGGGTTTTGGTGTTGTATCTATGCTAAATTGTTATATTTTTTGTTTTAGAATGCCTAATAATTATACACAGATCAAGCCACAACATCTTCTACCAATTCATCTTTGCCAAGCAATATCGCTAATGAACTCGTTTCCTCCACGTCTACAGCAAGTATTCTAATTGACACTAACCCAAATGTGTTCTCGCCAGAATCAGTAAGGCCGTTGCCAAAAGCTCCACCTAGAAAAAAAACAACCTAATAGACGCAAGATCAAATCAGCAGTGCTTACCGACACACCTATCAAGGATGAATTAGCAGCCATAGAAGCCAGTAGAAAGCTAAAAAGTGGGAAAAAGCGTGTTTTAAGCGAAGAAAAGAAGAAACCTAAGAATGCCAAGAAGCAGACCAACAAAAAAAGTGCCAGTGATGTCGAAGAAGATACAGAAAATGATTGTTTTTGCTTGTGCTGCCTTGAACCTTATACCAATGGCAAATCACATGAGAAGTGGGTTCAGTGCCTCGAATGCAAAGGCTGCTCTCACGAAGATTGCACTGGAGGCGAGCTGCAATATGTCTGTCATAATTGTTTATCAGATTAGATTAAGATTTTCAACTGATTTTGAAACGACTGATCTCGTAATGTTACCTTAATTACTTATAAAAGATTTAATACCTGTTATGTTAATGTTTAATGTTACTGTAGTTCCTACAATTATACCAAATGATAATTAAAGTACCTACTTCTATGTTTAAAAACGTGTATTTTATTTATAATTCATATAAAAGTCCGTTTATCTATCAAATTAAGTCTATATACACAATTGTCACAACTTACCTAGGTGATAGGAGAGTTGTGACAAAAGGACTAGTTTCAATTTTTGTGGTACTTCTCAGAAACTTTATAACTTTCATAGACTTTGATGACTGTTTTTAAAAAAGTAAGGATTGAGCTCCATTCAGGCACAGGATTCGCAAACGTAGTATCCTTCTTTACTAAGATATGTCCTTTTAAGTAAAAATTGTCACAACCCTCCTCGGTCTCCCCTATCATACTACCAGTTGTCACCCATCCAGGTACTGACCACGCCGTCGTTGCTTATCCCCGCCGTGATTGTTTCTAATCACCGAGGGAAAAGTATGAGTACGGGACGTGCTAATAACGAGCACAATGTTTGTCAGTTTTTCTGTTATCGGCACTTAAGTATGTAATCTAGAGGATGATGTGATACATATTGCAACTGTTACCAAACTCAAAATTTCGACTATTTCTGTGACTGAGCCATTTACAAACACTCACTTACAACCCGTCGGTAATATATGCGAACCTGGCTAGTAGTTTACTAAACAGGTAGTTTATTAATATTTCAATGAACAGAGAAACAATAAATGCTTGCGTTGGCGGTACTAGATAGACGCAGGCGGGCCGATGCGTGGGGAAGCGAGAGGCGCATTCACCCGGGTGCGCAGATATTTCCGACGGGTTGTATTTTTAAATATTCACTCAAGCCATGTCCAAGGAGTGAACAGAGGTGTATTAATCTATATTTAATCAATTATGATTTTAGTTTCTCTCAAGTAATAGAAACGAGCTTATTGCCGAATGTATCTGAGGAATTATATGGCCAGGATCTCAAAATGGCTGTTGTCGAGAAGCCCGGTTTCTTTCATTAATTATGTTAAAACACTAAAGAAAAAAACCAGTTAAATTGTTTATTTCATTCTAAGAATATAAAAGTAAAGTCCGAGAACGTTATTACTTTTTGTTAAATCTAGTATTTCAGAAATTTTAAAGTTATTTTTGTTGAACAGGATTTTATTGTTAAAGCAGTCGACGACTTACAATCATGAAATGCATCTATTTTAATTTACCGTAAAACAAACTTGTTTACAGGCACCTAAACCACCGACACCATGGGAAGGAGTTCGCTGTGCAAAACAATTTGGTTCAAAATGTTTCCAGGTTGATATAGAAACTTTTACTGGCATACTTGGTAGTGAGGATTGCTTATATCTTGATGTTTACACGCCAAACATAACTCCTAAAAAGCTACTTCCAGTCATGTTTTGGATACATGGAGGAGCACTCATCTATGGTAGTGGAGAAGACGATTATTACGGACCAGAATTTTTAATTAAACAAGATGTTGTTATCGTCACATTTAACTATAGACTTGGTATACTCGGTTTCCTTTGTCTACACACAAAAGACATACCTGGAAACGCAGGTATGAAAGATCAAGTACAAGCTTTAAGATGGGTTCACGAAAATATTTCCCAATTCGGAGGTGATCCAGAAAATGTAACTTTATTTGGTGAGAGCGCCGGCGGTGCCTGCGTCAGCTATCACTTGCTGTCGCCAATGTCAAAAGGTTTATTTAAAAGAGCTATTGCACAGAGTGGTGCAGCTTCATGGTTCTGGGCAAGAGCTCATAAGCCACGTGAAAGAGTTCTGGCTTTAGCAAGACGATTGGGTTATTATTCTCAAGATGACGAGGAATTGTATGAGTTCTTTAAAAATCTATCTGTTGAAAGTCTTGCTGTTACTTCTGCTCCTATATTGCTATCTGAAAAACTAAATCCATTTGGAGGAATAGATTTTAGTATTCCTGAAGAGCTGAAATTTGGTGACACTGAAAGTTTTTTTGAAGGGAATTTCAATGCCACATCTGAGGGAGTGGAAATTGTGATAGGATATACAACAGACGAAGGTATTATAAATTTAATACCAGCAAACACTATCAGAACAAAGCTGGAAACAGTGAGAGATTTACAGAAGTTCTTGTAAATAGGTCTTTGATTTATGACTTGACATATAATCAGTAATTGGAAATTGGAAAGAAAATCAGGAATTTCTACTTCAGCTGCGATAAAAAAATTGATTTATCTAAGGACTGGGAGTGCTTGAGTAACTTTAATTCGATGAATACTTTTGTTCTTAGTATAGTTAGTTTTGCTCAAAATTATGCGAAAAAGAACAAAGTATACTTTTATAAATTTTCTTGTAAGTCTGAGAGAAATGAGACAGTAAACTTGCTTGGACTTACGGAAATAGTTAGAAATAAACTAGTGACCAGTCACGGCGATGATTTGTTTTACCTTTTCGATGCGAAGATAATATCCTCTAAGGTCGATATTAGATCTAGTACGTATCAGCTTATAGAGCGAGTGGTCACACTATGGACTAACTTTGCAAAACATGGGTATGTTTTTTTTTTTTTTTTATTTATTTATTCTAAGGAACATCAACAATATACATATACAAGAATGGTCAACATTATTAGTTTGGAACAATAAGTTATATGTATATCTATTAAAGATGTACACAACATTGTTTGTACAGAGCAATAAAAAAAAACAATTTCAACACAAATAAAACGCCAAAAAATTAAGAACAAAATAAAAGTACCTACAGTAAAAACAAAATAAAATAAAGTTTCACAAAGGGTAACCAGATCTAGCACTGCATTATCTTTTGCTTAAATGCTTTGAAAGAATCGTATGTTTATCTTTTCTACTTTAAATTTTTCGTTGAAGTGAAGAAGATTAAAGAATAGTTTTATTGTTTACATTGTTTCAGTTTGTTAGATTAGGTGAGGCAATCTTCAAACTTACAGTTTATATTGAAATCTAACTGTTCTGTCGGAACAGAATGATTTAGAGGTTTTTTATGGTAAAAATCCCATCCCTGCCATAGTTTTGTCTCTAAAGATTGTGTTGAGTTGATCAAATGAGCTACATACAACTTTGGTCGCGTAGGTATACATATCCAGTATTCTAGATCACACCAACTTTACACATAAACTTTAACTGCCATAAATGTGTTACGTGAATGTAAAATTAGCTTAAAATACACTTTGCAATATTTCAGAAATCCAACCCCAGACGACTCTTTGGGTGTGAAATGGAGGGAATATACCTACTATCGAGGATCAAGATTATTTGGACATTGGTAATGAGTTTATTCCCGGCAAAGCGCCTGATGCCGCGGAGTTAAAGTTCTGGAATTGTTTGTTAGAAGAGTACGGAATAAAACAACAATAATAAAGCCCTTTGATTCTTTGTTAAATATTCAAAATGTATGATTATGTTTTTGTTGAATTCAAACGCTTTGCTTTGTACTAGACTTCCACAGTAGATGCCCGGGTTTAAAACACACACTTAATTGTCTTTGTCTAACACCCCTGTCTAAGTTCTGACCTTTTTCTCAGAAGTTATGATAAATTTAATGGTTTTTTTTTGAAAAAAGTATAACTTTAAGCATTAATTAAAATAACTCTGAATCATGACAAGTCAAAACATATATTGGTCACCTTACGCATTACGTATATTTATCGATTTTAAAATAGTTTTTAATTTTGTAACAGATACTGTGAAAGCATGTATTTTGTTGTATGCTAATAATAGATGTAGCTATTTAAACTGGGGTACAAAATTAAATATCTTTCTTACGTATTGAAATATAATTAAGTAGACGATTTAGCAAATCGTGATTTCTTGGTTCTTTCGTACTGGTATTACCTATTCTTGTGTGATATTTATCTGTAAAAGATCTAAATCTATAAATCTCATTCTCAGTAATAATTATTCAAACTCAAACTCAAACTCAAATCATTTATTTCCATAGGCCCCAAAAGGCACTTGAACACGTCAAAAATACAAACATAAAAATATAAAACAAAACTCCTAATACTAAATGCACTGAGATGATTTGAATTACCGGAGCTTAGATTGATTTCGATTCAACTCAAAGGTTTAAATTGAAATCAATCCAAGTACCAGCTCCGATGGGTATTGCATTCATGAGAAGAGCTGGTGAGAAACTCATGTGCACCAACTTTTCAAATAATTCATACAAAGCTTGTTTGTTTTTGACAACAGTATTTCTATGTGCAAGTTAAGGCAACCAAAACACAAAGGCTAGAAAGCGGTCTAATAAGATATTAAAGCTAGGAAAATCAATTTTTTGTCTAATAAAATAATAAAAATTAGTCCATAGCATATAAGGTTGCAATCACTTACACATCAAGGAGTAAAAGCAATGTGTGCATACATACTGGTCCCAGAGAAAAAGAAAAAACGTTCAAAATGTAATAAAATAATAAATACAAATTATTTACGCTCCAACAATGTAAACACAGATCGCCTTAACTTAACAAAGTTCAAATGTCAGGTAATAAATGCAGAATAAGATGTCAAGAATTAATTACAATCAAATAAATTATATTAAGGATTGTAAGTAAATAAATACATTGCGTATAAAAATAAATCACCCCAACCAGTACATGAGCCAATGCCAGACTCTCACTCACATCCAAGGCACTGTATCAGTTAAGAAATCGTTTATCGTATAATAGCCCCTTTCCATAAGACGATTCTTAACGGTACTCTTGAACTTATGTAGGGGTAAGTTCAAGATTTCGACAGGAACTTTGTTATAAAAACGCACACCAAGTCCTTCAAATGAATTGTGGACTTTGTTAAGGCGATAATATTGGCCTACTAATTTGTGCTTATTCCTTGTGTTTAGTGAATGATGATCACTTTTGCTACTATATTTATCTATGTTTTTTCGTACAAACATAATATTAGCAAATATATATTGAGATGCTACTGTTAAAATACCTATTTCCTTAAATCGTTCTTTCAGAGAATCTCGAACTTTAAGTTTGTAAATTGCACGAATTGCCCGTTTTTGAATTATAAAAATGGTTTGAATATCAGCTGCCTTGCCCCATAGTAAAATACCATATGTCATGACACTGTGAAAATAACTAAAATAAACTATTCGCGCAGTTTCAATATGAGTTAACTGGCGAACTTTCCAAACAGCGAATGCCGCGGAGCTCAGTTTCCCTGCTAGTGCTTATATTTAAATCTATCTTTAGTAAACATGAATTTTAGTATTGTATTATTAAAAACGTTGATAAAAATCTATTGTAAACCATTACTTCAAAGATAAGTATTAAAACAATTTCATAGTACTTATTTTTATCGCGTATTTAGTACGTAAAATATGCCTAAAATTATATAAGGAGACTTGTACTCATTAAGTATTAAGTCAAATTCCCGTAAATTTCTGCCGCGCACAACAAAACTGTGGAATGAGCTGTCGCCTACGATGTTCCCAGACCAATAAGACCTTCAAACCTTCAAGAAAAGAGCGTACTCCTTCCTAAAAGGCCGGCACCGCACTTGTAGCGCCTCTGGTGTAGCGGGTGTCCACATGCGGCGGTAATCGCTTACTATCAGGCGATACGTCTGCTCGTTTGCTATCTATATAATAATAAAAAAAACTTGAGAGGTGTCAAGGGACACCCGGATGGAACGAAGTTCGAAATAGAAAGACGAAACGAAAATATCTGGCTTGCTTTCTATAAGAGAGATAGAGAGACAGTCAGAGAAACATGCGCACGCCGCTCGGCTGACAATAGCTTACTGTAACAAAAAATGTCGTTACCAGCCTATCGCAGTTCACTGCTAAACTTATTTATTGATATATTTTGTATTTATATTTGATATGATACATAATTTTAAAAATCATTAATTTACGGCGACATCTATATTATTAATATTAAACTACTGGCAACGACAACTATAACACGTAAATGTAAGTTCAGTTTCTATTCAAAAGATGGCGCTATATATAAAATTGAAAAATGTTTTTCACCAATTCTTTAAAAAATAATAACAAAACAATATTTTCTTAATAAAAAAATATTAAGACTTCGTTCCCATAACAAACATAGTGAATCAATCAATGAAAAATAAAATAATAACAAATATAATTTAAAATAGCAAAAAGTGTCGTGACAACAAAAAGTGTCATGACAACTTTTTCGTATGAATTTTTTCCGTCTAGCCCCCTTTCACAACGCGCGATAAGGAACTTCGTTCCAAAAACTTCTGTAGTCAAGTACTCTAAATAGGTGTAAAATATATATTCATTACGGTTATACCCGTCTAAAGAAATCAAATGCAAAACTACAAAAAATAATAATTACAAGTATTGTCATACATAAACAAGACGGCCATAAACATGATGCTGCTTCGCTCCGCTCTGATACTCATTTCACGGCTGACATATTTTAAGAACCATTGTCATTCTGCGTCGTAAATTTATGACCAAGTTTGCAATAACAATATAACTTTACTACAACAATAATAAAAGAAGGGCTTTCCTTGGGAGAGCTACGCTTCGTCATGAATGGGCCGGCTCGACCGAAGTGATCCCACGGCCTTTCAGAAAACCGGTTTAAAATAGCGCTTGCGTTGTGTTTCACCAAGTGAGTGAGGATACCGGAGGCCCATACTCCCCAACTCCTCCCTCTATCCCTCTCCCTATCCCCCAAAGGCCGCCATTGCACTGGTGTTGCGGGTGTCCATGGGTGGCGGTAATCGCTTACCATTGAGCGATGACTCTGCTCGTGTGCCTGCTATTCAATAAAAAAAAAATAGATAACACATTATTTAATTTCTCGTCCTTGACATTTTTAAGCCCGTCCTTGCAAGTTAAACGAAACCAACCTGTAGCAAACGGATCTAAAATTCAATTAATCGAATTCTGTCAATCTTGGTGAGCAATTGCCTTTATTAAAAACCAACTAACCGGTGGTCTGTCTAACTATGCCGACTCATGGTTTTTCTTCTTGATAATTTTCTTTTTTTCGAACCGAATGTTGTGAAGAAAAACCGTGAGTTGATTGATTGATATTTAACTCGAAACACCATCTAATCCCAAACTAAGCAGTGCTTGTATTATGGGCACTACGCAACTGATATAAATACATATATATATATATATATATATATGAAAAGATGCAGGGTTTTACTATGCCTCTGCCTGTGGGAAATATTGGTACATACATACCAATATTTCTTCTCTCTTTATATATGTAGGCTCTCAAGGAGATTCAAGTATTCTTATATTATGAATCAAAAGGGTTTGTTCTCAGGAACTACAGGTTCGACATGAGAAATTAGTTCTGGATAGACCATTTATCAAGCGACGACAACGAGTGTTACGACTGATAGGAGTCGAGAATCAATAAAAACTGTTGGAAATAAATTATTTATCTAACATACAGACAAAGTTGTGTTGGCGAGTTAACAAAATATAAGATAAGATAGCGAAAAGAATCACACCGATGTTAGTTAACTGTAAAAATGTCTTTACTCTGCCTGATGGAAAGTATGAGGAGATTCCAAGAGCAGTGGTCACCATAATCACTGCAGATAATGCACCAATGTAGCATGGTGACACACGCTATGCGACCTATTGACTGACTCGGTGGCGTAGTGGTAGTGTATACGACTGCTATGGTCGAGGTCTCGGCAATTCCCGGGTCGGACCAAATGTTTGTATGATTTGCAAATATTTGTTTCGGAGTTTGGGTGTTTTCTATATATAATATGTATGTATTTACAAAAAAAAAGTATATAAGTATTTATATCAGTTGTCTAGTACCCATAACACAAGCTCTGCTTAGCTTGGGACTAGATGGCATTGTGTGTTAGATGCCCGAAAAAAAAATTATTTAAGATGCTTCTGCATCATTGGGTCACCGGTCTGCTGTCATATTAGGTTGGTATTCTGTAAGAGGGTAGTACAGCCCTGTCAATCCGACTTGTTCTCCACTATAGTCGTTCCAATACTTTATTTAACTTTTGACAGATCACGCACATAAAGTTTTGTAATAATTTTTGATACAATGTACTACAAATACTGTACTTTATGGGCGGGCTCCGCCTACTTAGGGATGTGTCATTCATAATTAATGACCACAGACTATAAAAACAGTTTTGAAATAAATCGATTATCGATTATATTAATAAAACATACAATAAAATTATTGTGATTATATTTTATATCAAATCACGTAAAAAGCTTTATTATTTTGCATTAAAATGCCCTAAATGTCTCTGTTTCAATGCATAAATAATTTGCGTAATGAAAACAGTTCCATCGTACTCGTACCTAGTAATAGGATCGAATGTATTCGCCGCAAATTAATTAATCTAAAATAATTGTTTAGACTTACTATAGTTGGTTCAAATAAAAACTACCTGCGGTACCTACTTGTAATGAACAGGTACAAAATGTTGAAATTCGTAGTAATTTACGGATTAAAAATAAAACAACCAAAAGAGTTACTGTAATACCAATTTTAATTATAAAGAATCGTCTTCTTCGTATGACCAGGAATCATCATCACTTGACAGTTGTTTGTCCTTTGAGTACTTTCTTTTTTGGCATTTTGACAGTAACGAAGGCAGGAACGATACGCTCAACTCAACCAAACGTGAGAATTCACAAATAAATCAATACGGAGGAATATAAATACTCAACTATATTGAAGGTTACTCATTGAAATACTGTAGATTATTTTAAAATAGACATAGAGAGATTTAATAAAAATCATCAATAGTTTAACAAATACAATATTAACCACTGAATTACAACACAATACAATAATACATTTTGAAAATTCAGTTCCTTTTATTATATATTTTTTCATGACATAGAACCGTCATATTTGAACAACATTCTTTTAATCCATTTCTTCTTTATTTTGACAAAGGAGGTCGCACATTGAAACACATAGAAATATGAAGTACGAAATTATCTATAAAATAATGAGTTTGTTAAATCGATTAAAACTTCTTAATGCATAAAATCGATCGATGAAAGAAATCGAATAGGTAACGGGTCAGGGTATCACTATTTGATTAAGTATTAGAGCTGTCAAAAGTTAAATAAACTATTGGAACGACTATACCTTATCGATATCATTAAATATTTTTTAATACCAGCCAGTCATTACTGATATGTAATAGTAACAAATAGTCATAATTAATTGATTTGAGTGTGATATGAGAGATTGAAATAATCATGATGGGTTACAGACAGCGTAATGCGAGGCTCCTAATTACAATGAATTCTTGATAACTTGACCTTTCAGGAACGGTTTCTTGTCGATGTATAGGGTGTTCTTTAACGTCTTATATATTCTTTTGTATAGATTATTCTACCAATATTATAAACGCGAAAGTTTGTGAGTGTGTAAGGGAGTATGTTTGTTGCTCTTTCACGCAGGAAGTTGAATGGATTTTGATGAAACTTTACAATAATATAGCTTAAACATCATCGACACACCGACGTCAAACTTATAACACTCCTCTTTTTGCGTCGGAGGTTAAAAAGAACTCTAAGGGCCAATTTCAATAAACCTTACAATGTTTCATATACCTAGTTATCTTGAATTTTACAATGTTTAATACATAAACGTTGCTGATATTTATGTGTACATTTGACATAATATGTGTCTCTATCCAAGATTTGTGAAACCGACATTTGTAATTATCAGGAGACAAGTTCCGTTAGAACTTTATATTCATTTATATAAAGTTCTAATGGACGCCGTCAGTACCTGGATGGGTGACCGCTAGTGGCATGATACCACAAGCGTATCCGTGATTCGGAGATCATGTTAAGCAGTCGGTCCCGGTTGTTATCATAGTATAACAGTCGTGAAGCTTAGTTGGAGGCTTTTGGGCGGCTTAAAAACATCCAACGGCAAGATGACGTAGCCACAACGTTGTCTTACCCGTTTCCGACCCGCACTAGGCCAGCGTGAAGACGTATGGCCTTAACTTAGGAGAGGTCCTGAGAAGAAACCCGTTTTTTTTTTAACGTGTGGAAACCCTCTCGGGCCGTCGCCCCACCGGGGTTTGCGGCGGGGTGGTGTGTCGGAATCGAACCGACTAAAACCACACGATGTGCCAACTCTGCGCCTGAGAAGGGAGGGGTCCGGGAACTGCAGTTATTAACACGACCGGACCCCTCCCAGCGCCTGCCCGCACTGAAGCGGGCATCCTCTATCCTCTGCTGGTAACAATAATCTGAGAAGAAACCCGAGCCTAGTAGTGTGACATTATGGGTTGTAGATGTTTTTCATTTTCAATTCATTTATTTATACGGACCCTAAATTAAAAACTTTCAATAAATATAAATCCACATATCTATTTAATATTAGAAGAACACTCTGTATCACCAAAGAAGGCTCTTCGTCGAACCTCATTGATCTGTATAGCCTACTTCAATAGCGCAAACCATATCGAAATGTTAAGCCGATACACCTGTGTGACCCGCGCCCTACTTTTCACTTTGCTTACCTTTAATAAGCCTTTAATAATAACGGTCAGCCTTTGATTAGTTTTTAATAATTACTTGCCACGAATTATGACTGGAAATTCGTTAAGAGAGTGTAGATATAGGAAAGCGCTCGCGTTCTCGCAAAATGCGACTATGGGTTTGGGGATTACTGTGTCTATGTGCTCCCGTGCATGGAGAAGATTTTCCATCTTTAATAACAGCAAATGCTTCGATAGGTAAGTTGATTTAAAGTCTATTACGTTTGTGTTGGTGGTTTTGTACTAAGAGTACAAGGACATTCCAATATTGTAAATTGTTCACTTTTCTAAATATAACGCTTCTCTGCTCATATTTTCATGGTAGTATTTTGATAGATTAAAATAAATAACTGGTAAATAAATTTTCCAGGGACTGATTGAGCTGAATTTTATTCATAATATAACATGTTTACTCGTGATTTCTGTGTATAGATTTATTAATACTAGAATTTAACTTTTTTTCTTGCCGTGTTGATGTTCAATGGTGTTAATTCGTTAAATACTATGTTCTAATTCTACGGTACTACAATCATTATGTAAAGAAAAACATTTATATTTCCCGGGTAAAAGAAAATATTGTAAAATAACGCATTAATGAATTTAATTATGTTGTAAAACTTTATAATAACTTAAGAATGGAGGACTGGTGCGACTCTACATAATTAAGTTTAGGTAGAACGATAATACTTAACTCACTAACTTAAGTGGCGAAAACTGGCCATATAAAAGAGCTAGTTTCAAATTGTTTTTAGATTCAAAATACTGGAAATAAAGAGAAAGTACCTTAAGCACAAACCTTATAAGAAATGTAAAAAAATCATCAAATTGGGTTCACCCAGTCGAAAGTTATGAGGTAACACACATAAAAAACAAACAGTCGAATTGATAACCTCCTCCTTTGTTTGTAGTCGGTTAAAATATAAGTTAACCGCTAGACCAACGTGGCTGTTGGTCTGATAACTTAAAGGACAGACATGTTCAGAATCAGAACGATAAAAATTTTTTTATTCGCTCAAATCCTAACTTATTGCACTAAAATGCCTAAGAATATAGTGTGCTTTAAAGTCGCGTTCTTTTTAAATGTAAGTCGGACTCCCTTCTCTAATTCCTCCCTCATTTTTAATATTTCTGCATTTATTTTCTATATTTCTTATCCTTAAAAATGAATATTATTTCAGCTGTAGTATTAGATCGGGTATACTTAGGCGAAAAGTATCAAACAGTGTTGGACGAGTTAAAAGATTACATCAAAGAGTTAGCAAGGGTTGAGTTGAAGCATGGAGGTGTTATTGTTTATTACTATTCCTGGACGGCCATTAATCTCAAAAGAGGTATTTAATAATCACAAAATGCATGCATAGTTTCCTCACAAAATTCTTAATGCTTAGTGGTAATGACATTTATATAGAAATAACTCTTTATTTGTACACCATATTACAGATTTACTAGAGAGTACATACAAATTTACATTTATAATGTACAATGGGCGGCCTAATAATACATCATTTAAAAAAGCCAAAGCAATCTTCCAGACAACCTTAAGATTGATCGTGTTTCACAGAGATAGTAATAGTTGACTGTGACGGACTCAAGTTTGACTTATAAAATTCTTGAAATATTTTCTTAAATATACTTACTATTTGCGCTTTTCGTAGCAGGGCACAGTTTCAACAGTTAGAGACTGATATTATAGAATTTTGTTCTTCAATCTCAATTTCCTATATAAACATAAAAAAAGATTTGCTTCGTAATTATTTAATGACAAATAAAGTCTACCTGAGAGTTCTAAAGTCATTTAGTCAATTAGTAGATTTAGCCTACTATAACATTCTGATCAGAGTTGGTATATACGAGTTGGCTTCGTTTCAAGTTTTCTTTTTCTTTACATATATTATCTCAGTGGCTGCTCTTCTATTAAGTTTATTCCTTAGTTGGCTTTACTACAATCTGCAAAATAAATAGGAGTGTTGGCTATTTGTATTCTTATTCCGTCACCACATGGAGTGGCCGAGAAGCTAGATGTCAATAAACATCACATGCGACCTGTTAATTTGGTGTAATAATTATTCTCACATGCAAATGATATTTGTTGGTAGGTTGGTAGATTCCAGAATTAGAACGACAACAATTTTTAAAACCGCTCACAACCTTAAAGTCGTATATTTTTAAATCTAAGTCGGACTCCATTAATTGTTGGTAGGTACAAGTTAAATTATGATATGGGACATTAAATCCTTCCCTGAAGGTTTGTTTTTTTAACAGCCTATTTTACAATTTTTTTTTTGTTCTCCATTCCTTTTCTTTTAATTGAAAATAAACGTTAATTTTAGGGTTTCTAGCTGTATTTAGTGTCGCATCATGTGAAGATACGTGGGATTTATTTTCTCGAACTGAAGAAGAAGACGTGTTACTTTTCGCTCTGACAGAAGTGGACTGTCCTCGGCTACCATCACGGGCAGCCATAACCGTCACATATTCAGACCCTGGTCAGGAGTTACCGCAACTGCTTCTAGATTTACGTACTTCCAACGCTTTCCAGTGGAAATCAGCTGTTATATTACATGATGACACTTTAAGTGAGTCATTCATATGAATTTATTGATTAAGATAGTCGCACGTTTTTGAAAAGTACATACACTGGCTTCTTAGACGCATTAGTTTAAGTCGTTTCAGATTAAAGTGTTATTAGAAGTTTAATTAAAACGTCATTTTTATTATTCCATTCGCTCCGCTGATGATTTTCTTTTTTATGGAATAGGTGGCAAACGATCAGACTTATCACCTGATGGTAAGCGATTATTGCCACCCATGGAAACCCGCAACACCAGAGGCATCACAAGTGCGTTTCCGGCATCTGGGAGATGGGAAGGGGGATAACGGAAGGGGATGGATGGAGTGGTTGGTGTATGAGCCTCCGGTATCCTCAATAACTCGGTGAAACACAGCGCAAGTGCTATTTCAAACCGGTTTTCTGTGAGGCCGTGGTATCACTCCGGTCGAGCCGGCCCATTCATACCGAGGCGTGGCTCTCCCACGTGGTGACGATGTGTGGTCCTGTGATTGCTATATATATAAATATCGTTTTCTTTCTTGCAAAACAGAATTAAAGGCTTTGTTATTATTCTCTTTAACCAATGTACATTTCTAAACAATCCTAGTGCCAAATGTGAGACTGAAAGTTTTGGTCTAAAATCTTAAAACAATTAAACCAAATTGTTTAGATTACTCCATTGACTGCTCGACGGTCAGCTACAGGCGCTAATTGAGTATTGAAACCGAAAGGTGTATCTGTTATTCTAGAGTACTAAAACAAAGAGGTACCTAACCAACCTATAGGCATTAATTTTCGAATGTTTTTCCAAAGAACAAGCAATAGGCCATTAAAAGTACTTATTCTATCATCAGATCGGGATATGGTGTCCCGAGTGGTGCAGTCTCTGACATTACAAATTGACGACGAGAGCGCTTTACCCATATCTGTCTCTGTCTTTAAAATGAGGCACGAAGTCAATGAGTACCTGAGGCGAAAAGAGATGCATAGAGTACTCTCTAAACTGCCTGTCAAGAACATAGGTAAGTTGAAGTTAACTTGAGTTTCAACACATAAAAGGCTTTTATGTTTTCGAGTTTTCACCTGAAGTCTGGTTTTTCGATGTTTTACTCAAAAACCAATAAACAACAAAGCTAAATGGAGTCCGTTTTTATTCAAACTAGTTCAGTTTAAACCATTTACGGTAACTTACACACAAGTATTTACATTTTGTGAACCAGTAGGAAAGCCTGATGAAGAGGCTGAAAGTGATTTAACTTCATCTTAAAAACTCCAGGTTCTAGATGGGACAAAAATTGTTAAGTACGCCCTTTAACCTTAAGGTGGCCTACAATTCAATTTGTTCAGGCGCTTTTTATTTTAGAGAAAGGTATACAAAACTAATTTAAACAATAAAATCTTATGCCTGATATATTATTTGTGTGACGGTGGAACATAATTATGTACCTTATATTTTTTTTCCAAATAAAACCATACTTATCAAATAATAATTACATTGACCTATGTATGGCAAAAATCAAATTGAATTGGTAGTTGACAGTCAGCGATGGAGGTTTAACCTCATATAGCTTAGTGTCCTGTTTATTTTTTTTTCTAATCCTCATCAGCCACTAAAAGACTGATTCACCCACTAAAAGATGTTAAAGGAAAAAGTTGTTTGTAGGTGAAAATTTCATAGCTGTAGTGACATCAGATGTGATGACAACTATGGCGGAAACAGCTCGAGATCTGCGCATGTCACACACAATGGCGCAGTGGCTCTACGTCATATCCGATACGAGCTCGAGGAACGGCAATCTTAGCAACTTGATCAATGATTTGTACGAGGGAGAAAATGTTGCTTTTATTTATAATATGACTGATGATAGTCCAGACTGTAAGGTAACAGTAATGAATTCTACTGCGTCGAGCACAAATCCTACGAATATTATAAACGCGAAAGTTTCTAAGTATGGATGATTGGATAGATGGATGTATGTTACTCTTTCACGCGAAAAATATTGATTGGATTTTGATGAAACTTTACAATAATATAGCTTATACATCAGAATAACACATAGGCTACAATTAATAAAGGTACTAGCTTCGCCTCGCGGCGTTATCATTATATTAATTAACAAGTGGAACACATACAGTAACGAAATTTGAAAATATAAAACAAAATATTGCAACTCTTTTAGGTTTTGTAAGAAATTAAATTTACAAGACATTTTGCGAGTACACTCAGTTGACACCAAAAAATATCTAAATCTTTGTGAACTTCGTTAATTAGATGGATAATTCGCGTAAGGAGTGCTTCCTCGAGTAGGTTAGTTCTGGCTACTGGTATAGCCAATAGAGAAGGGCGTCGGTGCCTCCTCACGTACTGATCAGGCACACACAGGTAGACCTCGTAGTAGTTTTACTACATACACAGCAAGCGTGTATTCTTGTCGCACTCTAAGTTTGTTATATCCGACCATACCCAGCACAAAAGAGTTGGGTACATCAATGGGAATGTTAAATTGACTGTCCTGTTTCAGTATGGGTTAATGTGCTACTGCCGAGAGTTAATGGATGCGTTCATATCGGCACTTGATGCAGCAGTACAAGATGAATTCGATGTCGCCACTCAGGTCTCTGATGAGGAGTGGGAGGCCATCAGACCGAACAAAATACAGAGACGGGATATGCTTTTGAAACATATGCAGGTATTTCTTGCACTGTTAATTTTTCTAACAATTGCTTATAATTTTATTTTAGTGTGGCTCGGCGTCTAATTGCTTAAACTATTAATAGAAGCATTAGCTATTTAAAACTATTTCATTGTTAAAATAACGAAAAATAGATCGTCATAGATATTATTCTTCTTTTTATATAGATTTCTCTTGGAGTAAAATTCTTAGCAAATAGGAAACATTCTATATCCTGTGTTAGCTTGGGAAAATAAGCAAGACTTATACTTTTATTTATTCTGTATCTCAGTATGCTCATTTGCTACACATTTTCAATGAGGATGGTGACCACCACTTCAACAGGTGCTTTCTGTAAGGCAGTCTAGAGTCATTTGACTGCCTTACAGCTTGAGGTCTCGGGTTCGATGCCCGGGTCGGACCAAATGTTTGTATGATCGGCAAATATTTCTTTAGGAGTTTGGGTGTTTTCTATGTAATATGTATGTATTTACAAAAAAAGTATTTAAGTATTTATATCAGCTGTCTAGTACCCATATTACAAGGCCTGCTTAGCTTGGGATTAGATGTCGTTGTGTGTTAGATGTCCGGCATATATTTGGTCTTAGTCGTAGTCCAACATTTATATAAAAAACTTACAAACTTACAAGCAGAAAATTCTTCAAGTTGTGACCGGTTGGTTTGTTTCAAGACATAAAACGATTGTCTGAATGTAGCAATTACCTCAATCATTCCTTACTCATTACCTAGTTGAATACTAGATGGGGGATTATTCGGGACTATCTGAATGCAAGAAAAACGTAACGAACAGTAGGAATTTTGTGGCTAATGCTAAATTAAATTGATCTGGAACACCATTAAAAATATAGCATACAGAAACAACAATTCTAGGGGTCGAAGAAATATTTGTTTGTAAACATTACGTCTTTGCAACAGATGAAATCCAAATAATAATTAGTTTTGGACCTAATTCTTTATGTTTATTTACCACAGCAATATATCTCAGCAAAAGGTAGTTGTGGCAACTGTACTATGTGGCAAGCTCTAGCAGCAGACACTTGGGGTGCCACCTATCGTGGTTTTTCAGAAAGTTCTGATTCTTCTACAGCAATGATCAATGTTTCTACCGGAATCATTGAAAAGATTGAGCTATTGAACGTGAGTATAACTTTTTAAGGGTGATATGCTTCGTATTTTTTTTAAATTAGTAGACCTTTACTTATACTCATTCGATCAATTAAAGTCTCACCGCCTTTAATAGTCCATTGTGTTTTATATGTTTTTTTTTATTGAATAGTGGGCAAACGAGCAGACATATCACCAGGGGCGTCACAAGTGTGTTGCCGACCTTTGGGGTATGGGGAGAGGGATGATGGAAGGGGTTGTGGTATGCGTCTTCGGTACCTTCACTCACTCGGTGAACAGCGTAAGCGCTATTCCTCATCAGTTTTCTGTGAGGCCGTGGTAAAACTCCGGTCGAGTCGGCCCATTCAAATAGAAGCGTGGCTAACCCACGTAAAACGTAAAAAACGAAGTGGGATTTTCAGTGCGCTATGCGTCTACTTAGAAAAGAGGTCCTCACCTCATCTTTGGGCAGGGGCACCCCAATACCAGCTCCTCCCTCTGGACCGCATTCAGCGCAGGGCGACTCGTATCGTCGATTGTCGGGATCTTTCAATTTGGCTAGACTCTCTGGCGCTGCGTAGAGATATGGCTTCGCTGTGCATCTTCTACCGCATTTACCATGGGGAGTGCTCCGAGGAATTGTTCTGATTGATCCCTGGCGCATCTTTCCGCCATCGTCCTACGCGACAGAAATTTCATCCCCATCATCTAGATGGTTGGCAGTCCACAACTGTGCGATTTTCCCGAAATTTTCTGCCACGCACAGCAAAACTATGGAATGAGCTGTCGCCTGCGGTGTTCCCGGACCAATACGACCTACAAACCTTCAAGAAAAGAGCGTACTCCTTCCTAAAAGGCCGGCAACGCACTTGTGACGCCTCTGGTGTTGCGGGTGTCCATGGGCGGCGGTAATCGCCTACCATCAGGTGATACGTCTGCTCGTTTGCCCCCTTTATAATAATAAAAAAAAAGAGGTATTGGTATAAAATGCCAAGCTAACCAGACGAGATAGGGTTAGTATCGAGTTTTCCTTCTCTTCACAGTGTTGCTATCCTGCGTAGTTTGCTCCCTGAGTCAGTTCTTACGACACCTAAAGAACGAATATGGGTGGTGATCCTTAATCTGTACCTTAATACTGATTACAGGAATTATTGTAATAATATTTTGCAAAACTTTAAAAACGCTTACGATATAAATCTTTTGGACCGATCTAAGGGCGACAGTAAAAATCTAGGGCAGCAGTCAAACAGATATGTAACATTAAAAATAAGTCTTCTAGAAGCCTAGAGTTGCTTCACGCACACCCAGATCAGCATTTCTCTCTGGATATTGCCAATAACTACTTTGCTAACGTGGGCACTCAACTCGCTGAAAAAACTCTGATACGACTGAATAAATCAGAATCTGACCTAATACAAATGATAACACAGTCCTCTGAAGTTACACTCTCGGATTCTGGATTCTTTTTCATATATCCAACAGACGAAAGTGAGGTTAGCACTATTATTTTGAACTTAAAAAAAAACTCTGCCCCAGCTGCCCGGTGGGACGGAATTACAAATAATGTCATTAAACTGTGTCAAGATCACTTGTGACCCCTACCACTCATATTTGTAAGTTAAGTCTAACGCCCGGAAAAGTGGCATCTCTCATGAAAGTAGCTAACTTACATCTGATTCACAAAGCAGGAGATACCACTGTAGCATCCAACCATACAGACAAAGAAAATACCAATCGAGACACAACCAAAGAAAATGTCAACCCTAAAACATATCATCAAAATAAAACAACTCAGTTAAATATTGTTGCGCCATAACCAGATGGATCTCGTTTGTACGAGAATAACCTAGATTGAATTGAGGACAGCGCCATCTAGTGTTGGCTAGCGCGCAACTGTAGGCATTATAACGATTTGTCGACGCTAGATGGCGCTACAAGTAGTTCTAGAATAATCTATTAAGTCGAGAACAATCGATCGAATATTATCGAACATTCTAGTTATCTCGACAGCCATATAAAAGCGGAACGTGTTAGCCGTACGGGCACTATTGTTTCAAGATACAGCGAATAAACATCGAAGAGATCTTCTAGTGCGACTAACGAGTGATTTAGTGATTTCTAATTGTAAAAAGTGTTGTTAATAAATATTGTGTTATTTTTGGTAATCAATCGACTACTTTAATTTATTAAATACCCAGCTCGTAACAATATTATACAAATGTTTGATTATGTGCATACATAGTTATTTGATTTTTTATTGACTTGTTGAATAATTTCTTTCAGGTGGGTTATTGGCGTGCTATAGATGCGATCACGTTTACAGATGTTTTGTTTCCACATATTCACCACGGGTTTAGAGGGAAGCTGTTACCTATTATAACCTATCACGTATGATATTTGATATAAATTCGCCTATGTAGGGATACATTATTGTTTCTATTTCTCCTTGTTTAACCTCAATCTATATATCGCCGACCACTGCTGAAGGAAAGTCTACCACAAAAAGTGACGACTATTTGGGTCTTGGGTGGACAGCATCAATACGTTCTTTCTTTAAGTCGTCATTCAAATTGTTTTATTTATTACTATAATTAGTTTGTGTAAATTATACTCGTCTATACAAATATATCTACTTTTTAATTTATTATTTTCTTTTATAATCTATGCTAATATTATGAAGTTTGTTTGTTTGTTTGAGCACGCTAATCCCAGGAACAGCTGGTCCGATTTGAAAAATTATTTCAGTGTTGGATAGTCCATTTATCGAGGAAGATTATAGGCTATATATATCGCTAATACTAATAGGAGCGAAACATCAGTAAAGAATGTTTCATAAACGGGGGAAAATTTTCACGTTACGGGCAATAGAAGACGGTAACGAGGTTACGTGGCTCAGCTATAAATAATAAATAAAATAAGAGAATATAAAATAAATATTTCGGATACCTAACACTCAAGACCAACTAGTTTCAGACTAAGTATAAACTTGTACTGTTTTTTTTTGTAAATACATACATAATATTCATAGAAAATACCCAAACTCCGACACAATTGTTTGTAGATTATACAAATATTTGGTTTGACCCAGGATTTGAACTCGAGCCTTCAAGCACAGCATTTGCATACACTACCACTGCGGGACCGAGGCAACCGAATAAATTCAATTTCATATTCCAGAATCCTCCATGGACGATATTGGAACGGAACGAGTCTGGCTCAATTATAAATTATAGCGGTTTAATATTCGACATTGTTAACCAACTGGCTAAAAATAAAAACTTCACGTAAGGTTTTAATTTTGTTTTTATTAATGTGATAATCTATCCGAAAATACGATAATTTTCCTTAAAATAAACGTTTTTATCTGTTGACATCGAGCAATTAATTAACAATTCTCAGGATAGAATTTGTTTTATAATACCTGTTTTTGCAATGTTTACAATATGTTTTTTAGAAGAATCAAGTCATAATTTTAGTTAATACACATTTACATGTGAATACAAGGTACAATATGGTATGATGAAAGGCCAAAAATGTAACACCTATGTTCTATGCAAATAAAATTTCATTTCATTATAGTATAGCAGGGTGAATTCAAATTTCTTAGATGCCAATTTTGTAATTGTATAACAAAATATTCTTGAAAGAACACGTAAATATTCAAATCATTATTTCAGTCTCGTCGGCAATTAGTTAGTTGGAACTAATGAGAATGATTCGAAAATTTCATCTATAAAGTTTAATTTTGCGGCTAGAAATAAATTGTGAAATAGAAAAGTAAAGATAAAAGGAATAGTATTGTTAGAGTAGAACAAAGTTTAGTGTCTTTCGAAAAGAAAGCGTAGTCAGCTTCGGGTATCATTAACATAACGAACTCGCGTTCTTCAGTGTGTTTCTCAGTGCGCCATTCATATTAGTACTTTTTTGTTAAATGTGATTTTTATAGTTTTTTTTACCAACTTTATTTCTGTTTTAGAATAAAGGTAATATTAGCAAGTTCTGTAAAACAAGAAGCTGGATTTAACATTACAAATGCGGGTGACGTAAGTACTATAATATTTTTTTTAAATAGGTAACCATTTATTTCAACTAGCGACTCGGCCCGGCTTCTCATGCAAGTTTTTGAAACGGATTTTCTCTGCTATAACATGCATACTAGCTGGAACCGCGGTACGACAATAACCGCGGGCATCGCCGCGAGACGAAGCTAGTATCTTTATTAATTGTAGCCTATGTGTTATTTTGATATATAAGCTATATTATTGTAAAGTTTTATCAAAATTCGTTCAGTAGTTTTTGCGCGAAAGAGAAACAAACATCCATTCATACTTACAAACTTTCACGTTTATAATATTAATACGATAAAACCTTCTCTTGAATCACTGTTTCTTTTGTTGAAAACTAAATTAAAAGCCGCTGAGTAGTATAAAAGTTAGCAACGGACAGCTGAAGTGGCTTCAGTTTAAACTAATAAAGAAGGCTCATTTATGACGTGTATTGGATCTACTTAACAAAAAGCCAATCTTCTTAAAATTTGAGAGAGATTCTCATTTCGTTCGTATATTTTTATGTTTATTAGCTAAGAATCCCGTCATTCAGGCACGTATTTTATATTAAAAAGAACAAGAAAGAAAGAAAATCTACAAAAACCTCCGTTTTCAATAACCTGTCTCTAATTAAAACTGTAGATGGTCTATATATTTTTTTCAATACGATTAATTCAGTACTTTCATTGACATCCAGGTTATTTTTTTCTTATCAAGCGACTTCAAGAAAAGAGGAGGTGCTCAATTCGTCTGTATTTTTTTTATGTTTATTACCTCATAACTTTCGACTGAGTAAACCGATTTTGATGATTCTTTTTTTATTTCAAAGCTGGTGCTTCCCGTGTGGTCCCATTTCAATTTAACCCAGGTTTGAAGTCGGTTTTTTTTGTTGTTAAATTTTGTGATTATGTCTGACAAGTTTTAGTTTTCAAAATAAAGAACAAATATACTTTTTATTGCGAAAATATAAAACTAAAAAAAGCTTACTAACACCGATTTTGTCAGTTTATAATTCGGAGTATTATTCGTTCCGAACCGACAAATATGTGCCGAAGAATGGATCTTGTCATTTATTACAATTCTGCTTTTGTAAGACAGACATATTGCCTGATTAACATTCGCATTTGCATGAGCAAAATGTTTTAAGAATATAAAATGCAGTTTTTGGAATTTTGGAAATTCCGATTAAGATTGTCGCACCGCTGACGTCATTACGTGATTACATATCATCGTGAATTCTAACTAATATTATAAATGCGAATCTGAATTTCGGTGTTTGTGACGCTTTCACAAATAAACCTAAATAAAAAATCTTTCATCAATACAAAGACATGTAAGAGAGTAATATTGGTTCCTTTTTGCGGTTCTAATCTACAGGCAGAGTTGCAGGTTAAAGGTAGTAAGATACGTCGTAAGGTCTACCATTGAATAATTATTTAAGGTTTAAATGATGAAGTAGTTTTGTATCTGTTACAGACGAGCAGCCTGAACGCTAAATTGACAATGGCCGCAATAGCTAAAGGACAAGGTGCATTGGCTGCTGGCGCTTTTACCGTTCTGTCTAACCCTGTACCAGGTAAGACTTCTATTGGGTCCGGTCGTGTTATTATCAGCAGTTCCCGGACCCCTCCCTTCTCAGGCGCAGAGTTGGCACACCGTGTGGTTTTAGTCGGTTCGATTCCGACACACCACCCCGCTGCAAACCCCGGTGGGGTGACGGCCCGAGGGGGTTTCCACACGTTAAAAAAAAAAAAAAGGTAAGACTTCTATTATGCCCAGTTCCTATATTTGAGAAACGATCCGTTCTAGGTCCGAATAGTAGTATATTATACGGGGCGTAAGCTAAAAGCGTTCCTATGAAAAATAAATTGAGGAACGGTATTTACGACTCGTAGTCGGTTGTAGAAATTTTTTACACGATGACGATTCGTTAAATATAGGAACCGGGCATGGGGTGACGGCCCGAGGGAGATTCCACACGTAAAAAAAAAGGTAATGCTTCTATTGGTTTAAAAGACGTTACATTGTTAATTGCATTTCAAATCAAATTGCTCTTATATTCTACTATAGCTTTGGCAGAATTTAATTTAAGTTTTCTGCACTCCATATAAACTTTAACTGTGTCTAGGGGTACAAGGTTTTTGCTTCACGTATTGATATATAAATTGGGTTAAGATTTTTTTTTTCTTCATCTTGCTATCGGTTTCACAAGCCTTTTTGAGGAAGATGCAATGGCGGTAGAGATTGTTCCTCCAATGAGAAAACTATCTCCTATTAATTAGGGTTTACTAATGAAGTCCCATATGTGGGTTAAGAATAGATTTTAATTTCAGGTATAAATTACACAATACCAGTGAGCATACAGACGTATGCATTCATAATTGCGCGACCGAGGGAACTCAGCAGAGCTTTATTATTTCTGCTCCCTTTCACAACTGACGTAAGTATAGTACTCCTCCCCCCATTCCTTGTCCAATCCATCACAGGCCAGCAAAGCATTTGTGAAGCCTCTGGTGTTGCGGGTGTCCATGGGCGGCGGTAATCGCTTACCATCAGGCTATACATCTGTTCGTTTTCCATAAAAATATACATTCACTTTTTTTTTCGGGGCTGTTCACACTCTGCCATCTGATTTCAAATGATGTAGAGGCTGTGTTATGATAACCACACTGGTGATGAACTTACTATAGTATATTAATAAGAAATGCCATAAACACGCCCTGGAAACTCTTCTAAGGTTTATTCTAATATGGTTCTATCCTAAAGTTGCGGGAAAAACTAAAAAAGCCACTTAAATATGAAAAGTCCTAGCAATATGTACTGTGAGTCTATAAAATGTATTCTTTTTTCATTTAGACATGGCTGTGTCTCGGACTAGCAGTTATATTGATGGGCCCAACACTATACGTAATCCATCGTCTGAGCCCTTTCTATGAGGCAATGGATATCACCCGCCAAGGAGGTCTTGCGACAATACAAAATTGTCTATGGTACATATATGGCGCTTTGTTGCAACAAGGTGAGAAAGCTGAAGAGTATCTTTGTTTGTTTGCTTATCTCAGGAACTTCTGGTCCGATTTGAAAAATTATTTCAGTTTTAAATAGCCCATTTATCTAGGAAGACTATAGGTTATATATTATCACGCTAAGACCAATAGGAGCGGAACACCAATGACGAATGTTTCAAAAATGGGGGAAAATTATCACGCTACGGCCAATAGGAGACGCAAACGAGGTTGCGTAGGCCAGATAGTATAAACATAAAACCATTTTTTTTTGTTTTTTTAGTTCTAGAATTTAATAAAGACATAGGATTTTATTTATGTCTATGTTCAGGTATAGTTGGAGGTAGATTCAGACCCAACATGGGTCTTTTATCAGTATCAGTGCTTTGAATAGTAGCGGTATCGTGTCAGGTGTCCGTCTATCCAAATATAATTAAAAATAAGCTAAGTAGTATTGTTTAAACGTGTTAGAATAGCATTAGATAAAAGTTTTACTCGAATTGTATTCGAATGCCTCCTTTTTAAGGCGCAGTGATGTGTGTGTTGATTCCGATACACCGCCTCACAACAATAAGACGGGTTCTTCATACGTGAAATAACATTAAAATTTTAAAAGGATTATGTTGATAAGAAGTGGACTTTGCGTTCAGAATATCTTATCCTCTGTTAGTTAAACACATAACCTATTCATGCTAAGATACAAACGGTCAAACTTTAAAGTTTTTTAATGTCTTATTCAATATTTGATGGTTTTATCTCCTCTATACAGGCGGTATGTATCTACCTAGAGCGGACAGCGGTCGACTGGTTGTCGGCACTTGGTGGTTGGTTGTATTAGTTGTAGTAACGACTTACTCCGGCAACCTGGTGGCCTTCCTTACTTTCCCTAAGCAGGAAATCCCTGTGACAAACGTAGCAGAATTGTTACAAAACCGGGCTTTATATACTTGGTCGATCACCAAAGGATCTTATTTAGAGATGGAGTTAAAGGTATGTACGAGAATATTTTGTTTGTAAAATCTGTTTCACTTCGAAACTCTTTCTAAAATTGCTAAAGCCTAAATTTTCATGTATCTATATATACGATATGCCTCGGTGGCGTAGTGGGAGCGTATGCGACTGCTAAGCTTGAGGTCTCGGGTTCGATTCGCGGGTCGGACCAAATGTTTGTATGATCTACAAATATTTCTTTCGGAGTTTGGGTGTTTTCTATGTATAATATGTATGTATTTACAAAGAAAATAGTATATAAGTATTTATATCAGTTGTCTAGTACCCATAACACAAGCTCTGCTTAGCTTGGGACTAGATAGCGTTGTGTGTTAGATGTCTAGAATATTTATTTATTATTTATTTATATCTTAGCGTTGAGATGACGTTATTTCCCCATTTATATAAACTGCCTCGATGGCGTAGTGGTAGCGTTTGCGACTGCTGTGCTAGAGGTCTCGGGTTCAATTCCCAGGTCGGACCAAATGTTTGTATGATCTACAAGTATTTGTTTCAAAGTTTGGCTATTTTCTATGTAGGTACAATATGTATTTTTTTACAAAGAAAAGTATTTATGTATTTATATCAGTTGTCTAGTACTCATAACACAAGCTCTGCTTAGCTTGGGACTAGATGGTGTTGTGTGTTAGATGTCCGAAATATTTATTATTATTTTTTGTTAGTTTTCTATTATAGTCTACGTTTGCATAATTTTAACTTGGATGCGAGGCTGTTCACTGAGAAAGATGTTGACTGTCTTCAGCAGTCAGCAGCAGAAAAAGTGAACAATTTAAAATATACTTGTGCTTAACTGACTACACTTGCTTTATTGCATAAGAAATACAAAACATGATTTCTTTAAATTCTCAGCTTGTGTCACTAGGGTCATTCAAGGGTATGACATTGTCAGGCTATCAAAAATTAATTGACGGTGTAGCGGTCACGGATTCAATTTCATCTTTTCCATACAAAATAAATATTATTATATTAATATATATTTCTACATTGCGTCGTCACACTCACTGCTGCAAGTGTGCGACAGAGAGAGAGATGTCAAATCGCCTACATTTATGCGTACTACCTGACTCACTCTCTCCTTAATATTAGTATAAATACAGGTGTTGTTTTTGTATATAATTCAGTCATAGAAATTAAATCATCAGTCATCTTTTGATACTATCCTTTTACAATCATCCGGTTGTTTTATTCAATATATACCTACGGTCGTCGGCATATATAACTGGTTGATTATAACACTGGTGGCGCATACAACATAAGTTAGCGGTTTTGGTATCACTACTTTAACCGCTACAACGGCATTAAAAAACTCGTATACTTATGCGACTGCCGATAAAGAGGTCTCGGGTGCGAATCCCGGGACGGGCCAAAAGTGTTATCGACTTTTTCTGATTATTGAACTACTTAATAACAGCTCGGAGTTTGGAAGTAGGGGTCTGAACCCCTGTGCCTCGCTAGAGCACGTAAAGCTGTAGGTCCTACGCCTGATCTGTCTCCCCGATCGTGTCGATTAGCCGTCCCATCGGATGATGAGACAGAGGGATCAGAGAGTGCACCTGTGTTTGCGCACACACTTATGCACTATAATATCTCCTGCGTAGTTGGCTGGTCTCCGTGGAGACTGTTATCTATAAACATGAACCCTGAAAAAATTACACTCCATCCTGGCCGTTAGAAGTCTTGAAATGTAAAACAAAAATTTCTAAAGATCCAAACTCTGATTTATACGTAACTCATTTTGTTTCTACTGTTATTATTGACTGCACGGTTGGCCGAGTGGTGTCAGCGGTCGCCATGCCGCTTGCTACTGCGCCAAGTGTCGTGGGTTCAAATCCCACGCGGTACCTACAACACTTTGTGTGATCCACGAATTGTTGTCCCGAGTCTGGATGTTCTTTGTGTCCGTTTCATGTATGTTTGTAAAGTCCCCCACGACACAGGATGTTTATTCCTAATGTGGGAGTTGTCTTTTTCATATAACATATAACATTATAGTTTTTTTTAAGGAAACAAGGAAAAACCGATACTTAAGCTAATTAAGCTTTGAATATAACCTATGAATATAATAATATATTAATGGAAAAGTACAATGACATTAAAATATAAAACCAAGGACAAGACTAAAAAAAGTCAAAAACGCATTCGCAGCGGTTAGAAGCCAGCCGCTATATATTTCCTTTAGAATACATTAAAATGCTATATATAAATATATATATATATATATATAAGTATTCCCATGACCTTAGTGTATCACGAAGTGGAAGCATGATACGATTATTATTATCCGTTCCGTTCTCGCCTCTTTTTTAAACATTGACAAGTCATTCACATTACGATTTCGATGCTTTTCGATGCCTTTTCTTGTTATTTTTAGCATATTTTTAGATGCATGTCATTATAACTAAAATAAAATTAGAATGTCAAATGGCTGACTTGGATACAAATTAGTTAATCTATATCACCATGAGATATACAATGTTTATTTCACCACCACACGAAAGGTACCCGTTTCTTAGAATTAAAAAAACACTGTGATCGTAATTTCTTAATAATCACAAAATTTAAGAAAAAAACTACCGACTTCAAGAACCGGAACAAATTGACCACACAGGACGCACCAGCTTTCAAATAAAAAAAGAATCAACAAAATCGGTTCACCCAGTCGAAAGTTATGGGGTAACAAACATAAAAAAAAATACAGACGAATTGAGAACCCATGCAGTATTTTTATTATAGTAACCTAAATATTGATTAATTAAAAAAACTTGAGAGGTGTCAAGGGACACCCGGATGGAACGAAGTTCTCGTTTTTTCCGTGTGCGTATTTTGGAATTACACGCAGAGAGAGTGAGACAGAGAGACAGACAGACAGACAGACAGAGAAACATGCGCACGCCGCACGGCTTACAATAGCTTACTGTAGCAAAAAGTGTCGTTACCAGCCTATCGCAGTTCACTGCTAAACTTATTTATTGATATATTTTGTATTTATATTTGATATACATAATTTTAAAAATCATTAATTTACAGCGACATCTATATTATTAATATTAAACTACTGGCAACGACAACTATAACACGTAAATGTAAGTTCAGTTTCTATTCAAAAGATGGCGCTATATATAAAATTGAAAAATATTTTTCCCCAATTCTTTAAAAAATAATAACAAAACAATATTTTCTTAATAAAAAAATATTAAGACTTCGTTCCCATAACTAAAATAGTGAATCAAGCCATGAAAAATAAACTAATAACAAATATAATTTAAAATAGCAAAAAGTGTCGTGACAACAAATAGTGTCGTGACAACAAAAAGTGTCGTGACAACTTTTTCGTATGATTTTTTTCCGTCTAGCCCCCTTTCACAACGCGCGATAAGGAACTTCGTTCCAACAATATTTTCTTAATAAAAAAATATTAAGACTTCGTTCCCATAACAAAAATAGTGAATCAAGCAATGAAAAATAAACTAATAACAAATATAATTTAAAATAGCAAAAAGTGTCGTGGCAACAAAAAGTGTCGTGACAACTTTTTCGTATGAATTTTTTCCGTCTAGCCCCCTTTCACAACGCGCGATAAGGAACTTCGTTCCAAAAATAGTGATATTTCATTTCTGTTACTCTTGTCTAAAACACTACTAAGACTTACTTAAAGTTGTGTTGTGACTACTATATTTACTTTATAAAGATTAGAAATATAGTGACAGTTGATATATCTGCATATAATTCAACTAAGTAGGTAAAAAACGACCAGTTTTACAAAAAAAGACCTGAGCTTTTACTTCTTAGCAATTAGCTTCTGCTCGCTCTGCTCGCTTGTATGTCGCTTGATTATTATCACAGTAAAGAGTAGAGTAGAAGTATGTAGTTAAATGTTATTGAAATCGATGCACCTGTTTAGATGTTAAAACGACGTAACAGACAGACAAAGTTACTTTCAAATTTATAATATTAGTAAGGAGTATGGATACAATCAACAACTTTTTTGAGACGTTATTTGATTTCACTGAAATATGACAAAAACTGATGAAACTCTTGCAATTGGTTTTTAGAATTCAGATGAGTCAAGATACAAAGCTCTGCTGACAGGTGCGCAACTTGTTACAAGTATAGGCGAAATGGAAGGGACTGCATACTTTGGTAAGAATAATAATATCCATACCCTTATTAATTATATTTTATTAAATTCAACTTACAAACTTTAAGCGGTACGACAATAACCACGGCCGACGCCGCGAGCCGAAGCTAGTATCTTTATAATTTGTGGCCTATGTGTTATTCTGATGTATAAGCTATATTATTTTAAAGTTTCATCAAAATCCATACAGTAGATTTTGCGTGAAAAAGCAACAAACATGCTCACAGATAGTTTCAAACTTTCGCGTTTATAATATTAGTAGGATGATCATGAGATCTGTGGTCATACATGAATCCATGTATTGGCCAAATAAGGAAGTACATAGATGAAAGACTAGCTTTGCTCTCAATAACAACACGGTACACTAACACCCGCGGCGTTACCTGCGTTTGTTGTTATACCGTGGATAACACCACTGGGCTCAGCTAGTATACAGGGTCTGTCGTTAATAATGGATAATCCGGTAAGTGGAGGTGGTCCAGATGTCAGGCTGTAATAAAATCATTGTTTTATGTCAGTTTTACCCACAGTGTTGCCATTTTTAAAAAAAAAAGTGTAAAAATGGTGTCCACTTTTGATTTCTTTTTAAATTTTGGGACTTTTTGGCGGGAAGTCAAACGAGGCGGTAATTCTGATTTCGCAAAAATTAATTGAATAGATAATTGCACAGAAATACCACATAAATTACGTCAATTTAGGGTCTAAATAACCATGAGTGCCTCCAGTGGCGGTGAGGAGCCGCCAAAGCCGGGGGAAAAGAAGAAAAGAAAATATCTCAAGACTCGAAAATCTGACTCCGATACTAAGTATAACATTTTTACTAAACCAAATTATAAAAGACTGTTTATAGAAAACACCAATTCAGAGTATGTAGTATACGTCGAATCAACAGAGCAGGAGAAGGTAGGGAATAAAAATCCTATCACACTCACCAACTTAATATCAGAAAATGTTAAAGGAGTCTTAGGAGTACATAGAATAAATGCGCACAAAATAGGAGTAACATTCAGAAAGGCGGCTGCGGCCAATAATTTTCTGAAGATGGAAGACTTCCTATGGAAATATAAGTTTAAAGCATTTATACCATCGTATTTGACCGAAAGGATTGGTGTATTGAGGTTTGTGCCCAACGAACTTTCCAATGAAGAAATATACAAAAATATAGTGTGCGACTCTGAAGTGATTTCAATTAAAAGATTTATGCGTAAACTAGAGGGAAAATTAGTGCCCCTCAATACAGTTGCTGTTACATTTGCATCAACATCTTTACCACAATACGCATATATAAAGCTGTTTAGATATGAGGTTAAAGTTTACATACCACCATTATTACAATGCTATAAATGTCTTAAATTTAACCATTCTGCTAAGGCTTGCAGAGGTGAACAACACTGCTCATCTTGTGCTGGTCGTCACTCCTACAAAGATTGTGATGTCGATCAGATCACCTGCATCAACTGCGCAGGTAATCATCTTGCCATTTCGCGAGACTGTCCCATTAAAAAACAAAAAATTGAAGAGAAAAAGGCCAAATTTCGGCAGCAATCATATGCCACTGTTGTGAACTCACCCCCTACATTTAATGAAAAATCTTTCCCTACTTTACCTAAGGTCACTGATAAGGCCATTGACACTTTAGATATTAAACAAATAGCAAATAATGATATTGTAATTAACGCAATTGTTAAATCATTGGTTGCATTAGGAAACAAGAGTGACTCTGATGGGCCACTCACGCATAAGAAAATAAAAGAAATATTTTTATCAAATTTAATTTAAACATGGATAATTATTTAAATATTTTACAGTATAACATACAGAGTTTACAGAGTAAAAAAAAATAATTTATTAATTGATATCTAGAAGTCTTCTTAATAATCCTTTAATTAGAAAAGTAACTTTACATCCTGAAATCTCACATTCAATAGCTTCCAATGCCATTTCTGCTACCTCTCTGGTTGGTGGAACTCTACCTGAAATGCCAATAATATTTAAATATTTAAACAATAATTCAAAAGATATTGTTAAAAATGATATTTGGCCTGTATACAAAATTCCTTATAATATGCATAATCAATTTGATTTGTTACAATTTAAAGACAATAGACCAGAACATTATGTGATATACACAGATGGATCTAAAACAGACATTAATGTACATGCAGCTTTCTATGATACACAGCTAAACTTCACTAAATGTGTTAAATTAAACAGTGTGTAGCGTTTTCACTGCAGAATGTGTGTTTCTATGCAATCTATTGTGCACTGGATTATATCAATAGCCTTGTAAATAATGTACATAATATTTTGATAGTTACAGATTCCAGTAGGGTTTTCTCTACTCTACTTAATGTAAATATTTCTTTTAATCTTAATCTTATTTAATCTTTAATCTTATTTATAATCTTTTAAACAAAAAACTACTTGATAAATATGTTAAAGTAGAATTAATATGGGTACCTTCACACAGTGGCATTCGTGGAAATGAAGTAGCTGACACAGCGGTCCGTTCAAACCATGACGAGGATCAATCCGATTTGCTCAAAGTTCCATTCACCGATTACTATAGCCTTATTAAATATCTTAATAAACAGTTATGGAAAGAGTATTGGGACATAACCCTGGAAACGAAAGGCAGATGGTATGACGGAATACAAAATGAATTACTGATTATACCTTTGTATCATAATTTCAAATATATATCAAGAAAATTTATAACTATTATATCACGCATGAGATTGGGACATAGCTTTAACATTCAACGTTTGATTTTAGACAATGACACTAAAAGTGAACAGTAACAAAGTGTTCCTCGCCGCGTTCAGGATTTATTAGCATATAAGAATTTTTTTAGTGTGTTGTATAAATGAATTTGTAATACGTTTGAAAAAAAATTAGTTTATTGTAATTATAAATGTATATAAGTGAATTAGTTGTAATTTAGATTAATACAAAAACTATGATAATATTAACACGGAGATGTACCTAGCCAACCTAAGAGCCTGAAAGGGCGGCAAGTAGGTAATATATGAAAAACATATGTGAAAACAGAATGAATAATAGATTTATTAATATTTACCTAATGAAAAATGTAACTTAATAATAAGTAGTTATCCTCATTTAATATTTTAAGTTTAAACCCTTTTATGTATGCGACTGAAAGACTTGTATCTATGGTCATGAATAAAAATTATTAAAAAAAAAAATTTTAAATTTTGTTCCTTTATGCCCGGTTCCTATATTTAACAAATCGTCATCGTGTAAAAATTTTCTACAACCGACTATGAGTTGTAAATACCGTTCCTCAATTATTTTTTTATAGGAACGATTTTAGCTTACGCCCCGTATAATATACTACTATTCGTACCTAGAACGGATCGTTTTTCAAATATGGGAACTGGGCATTAGCCATTCAATCGGGTGCCCTTTCAACAAAATTTGGTATTTTTGTGTAATTTCTGTGGCATCGTACTCCTAGAGACTTGTTTTATTTTATTTAAATAGATTTAGAGGCGTTTTTATCATAAAACATTAATAAAATTAACATTTCATTTATTATTTTCTTGTTTTTTTTTTCACTACTTGTAGTTTTGATCCATGATTGTGAAAAAAAAGGTATGACGCTATAGCTGCCCATTATCTTAATAACATGTCTGGTATGTGTGGATTCTAAAAAGGTATGATAAAGTATACCTTAGCAAGAACTACTAGCTCCAGGAGCAAAATAACTAAGTTAGGTCGGGATTTTAATTTTTTGAGTGATATCGAAATTTTTATGATTTATGCTAAAATACTTCAAGATACGATTTTAATCCATTAAAATTGCAATTTTAATCTAAATAGTATCTCATCATCTTTTATTTTGCATTCGAAATAATAACTTCGACGCTTGTGTAACCAGTTCCAACAAGTTTATTCCAAATTCAAAAGGGTATTCAGGTAAACAAAATAACAAGGACGGCAATACAAAGGCTTGTCTACGTGTGAAAAGGACGATTGATGTTTATTGTTAGTTAGAGAATTATTGTAGCTACACATAAGGTATTAGGGCTAAACAATAAAAAAACAAGATTATTTCTGGTTAAAACATTTATTGTTTAAGTTACACTTAACGTTTAAAGTGTCCACCGCGCGCATCAATGCACATCTCTTAATAAAGGATCTTCTAATTCGGCGTGCATGAACAGCTTCTTCGATTTTGCGAGTCGCTTCTTGGATAAGCGCTCGCAACTCTTCTACTGCATTAACTGATTTGTTGTACACGTTTTCTTTTATACAGCCCCAGGAAAAGAAGTCCAATGGGTTTAGATCTAACGATCGTGGTGGCCATAAAATTGGACCCAAACGTCCTATCCACCGATCGGGGTACTCATTATTTAAGTAATTTCGCACTGAAACAGAGTACTATATAAAAAAATGTAGGTGTTATAGTTTCTGAGATGTCGTGATTAATCAGTGAGAGGTATTTCGCTTTTATATATATAGATTACCACACGCTGGCGAATTTGCTACATCCATGGATGAATGTATGATATGACCAGGATAGATGAGCTTATAAAGAAGTTATGTCTTAGTTACGAGTATATGGTAGTGTTTGCGACTGCTGTGCGATCGGGTCCGACTAAATGTTTATATAATCTGCAACTTTTTTTTTGTGTTTTCTGTTTATATTTGTACGTATGCCTAATTTAATGTTAATGTTGTACTAACCCAGATCCGAACCTGGTAAAACGAGTACGTCATCACCGCCACGCTATCATCGACTGGAAGCTGCGTTTATCTTATCTGATGAGTGAAGATCGTTATGAGTTCGAATCCTGCGATTTTGCGCTAAGTAAATATTTAACTTCCTTCCTCCTTCCTATCTCTTTTGATTTTTTTATAACTCTATTAAGTAATGTTTTAAAAGAAGAAGTCGAGAGTAATAAGTGACCTGGTTTTATTTCAAGTTAAAAGTTTAAGTGAAAGTAAGAGTGAATAAAATTATAGTTTGTGTCTGTCGACTGCATTGAACATTAATCGATAGGAAATACGTTGATTTATTTATCACTTTATGTCTGTTTTGTTTATGGAATAGGGGGCAAACGAGCTGAGGTGTTCCGCCGCCCATGGACACCCTTGTAACGCCTCTGGTGTAGCGGGTGTCAGGCGATATGTCTGATCGTTTGCCCCTATATAATAATAATAAAAAAACTGATGTGAAAAGAGGGTTTTATTTGTATTGGTATTATTTGTATTCCATACTTTCTATTTAATATAAGACCGTAAGCGATGATGAGACTGTGAATCTTATCATCTCATATTTGATCACAGAATTTTTTTTATTACTTATACTCGTGTTTAATAACTTTATTCGATATTTTTTTTATGTTATCAGGTACCGAAGAGTTTCTAGATGAGAAAGTTGCAATGATTTTACCGGCCGGTAGTCCATATCTTACTGTCTTCAATAAAGAGTAAGAATTTTACTTAACTAGTTTTTATGTATCTGCCTGCGAAATGAGGAACTGCGGGCCTATGTTCTGTAGGTTGTTTGAAACGTAAGACACACAGTTACAGTCACAGTAAGAAATATTACACCTACATAAGTAATTTTATCGATTACTTAGCCTTTCATGGCTTGGGAATTTACACAATTACCGTGAAATTGTTTCATATACGCGATGCAGTAAAACATCTATACTAATTTTTTTAACCGTGGGAGAGCTATGCTTCGACATGAATGGGTCGGCTCGACCGGAGTGATACCACGGCCTCACAGAAAACCGGTGTGAAATAGCGTTTGCGCTGTGTTTCACCGAGTGAGTGAGGATACCGGAGGCCCATACCCCAACCCCTCCCCCATCCCCTTTCCCATCCCCCAAAGGTCGGCAACGCACTTGTGACGCCTTTAGTGTTGCAGGTGTCCATGGGCGGCGGTAATCGCTTTCCATCAGGTGATACGTCTGCTCGTTTGCCCACTATTCAATAAAAAAAAAAAAAAAAAAACAAGCCTGAAGAGTTTGTTTGTTTGAACGAGTTAATCTCAGGAACCGCTGGTCCGATTTAAAAAATTATTTCATTGGTGGTTAGTCCATTTATCGTGGAAGGCTATAGAGTATATATCATCACCCTAAGACCAATAGGTGCGGAGCCCCAATGAAGAATGTTTAAAAAACGGGGGAAAATTATTATGCTACGGGCAATAGTAGACGTAAACGAGGTTGCGAGGGTCAGCTAGTCTTGATAATATGTAATACGGAAAAGCTGCTGTCTCTTAAAGATAATGATGTGATACTATTTACTACTTTATTTATTATTTTTATTTACTAGCCGAACCTCGCGGCGTTACCCGCGAAACAATAGTAACCCAGGGTAACGCCTTGGAGCAAAGCTAGTGTAAAAAAGTAGCCTAAGTTACTTCTTATATCATCAGCTATTTGCCAGTAAAAGTCTTGTCAAAATCGGTTCAGCTGTTCCTGAGATTAGCCGGAACAAACAGACCGACAGATATTGAAAAGAGAGTTATTTTGGTATTGGTATCTTGTAAACATACATATGCATTTAGTAAAAAGCGGTTATTTTAATATTATAAACAGGCAGTCCAACTTTATTTACTTGTACGTAGATAGATATATGACTGCCTCGGTTGGGCAGTGGTAGTGAATGCGACTGCTGTGCTTGAGGTCTCGGGTTCAAATCCTGGGTCGGACCAAATGTTTGTGTGATCTACAAATATTGGTTTCGGAGTTTGGGTGTTTTTTATGTATCACATGTATGTATTTACAAAAAAAAAGTATATGTATTCATATCAGTTGTCTAGTACCCATAACACAAGCTCTACTTAGCTTGGGATTAGATGGCGTTGTGTGTTAAATGTCTGAAATATTTATTATTATTTTTTATTTATATATAGATATACACAACATGTTTCACGACAAATCAGTAGCAGCCATGAAAATACATGGCATCAGTGAATCTTGAAAACCTTAATTTCTCAAGTCATTTAACATACAGCAATAAAACATAGGAGGATATAAAAATCGAATTTGAATCTACTAATAACATCCAAAAAAAAGTCAATCGAAAAAAATCAAGAATCGATCGCAAGGATTCTTATAAAAATTTAATTCTGCATCTTGACCTCCTTTTAACCAACTATACAGTTACAGAAACGAGTTTCAATATTCAGCGTCACTTCAATATAATTGAAACTTATCCGAAGAACCCTTTACCACTAAAGTTAAATTAATTTACAAGCAATTCCATTTTTAAGTTGAACTGTGAATCAACTCTTGACGTAGATCATCTTTGGATGAAAGGTGTCCTTAAATTTTCTAGTGTATACTCTAAATTGTTTTTGGGTGTTATCATCATGAGGCTATTGCAATCAATTCTTGAACATAGGCCTGTTCCATTGCACGCCACTGTGTTCGATATTGGGATTCTCGCATCTTCGTTAAATCTGTATTCAGAAATATTCTACCAATATTATAAACGCGAAAGTTTGTGAGTAAGTGAGTATGTTTGTTGCTCTTTCACACCAAAACTATTCAATGGATTTTGATGAAACTTTACAATAATATAACACATAGGTTGCAAATTATAAAGATGCTAGATTTACCTCGCGGCGTTGCTCGTGGTTATTGTCGTCGTTTGCGAGTTACTATAGTACAGCTCTGCCTTTTTTTGTTGACGGGTGGGTAATCCCTTCGGATATTCGGCTCCTCAGGGCCTGAGGTGCCAGGTACGATACACTAGCAATAATTTATGGTCGCGTTTAAGTTACATGTGCCCAAATTTTCGGCTGGCCATATTATGACCTATGTACCCTAGTATATGGTATGGATTAGTCCAACCGATAAAGTTGTGTCTTCTCATTTGCTTCAGGTTAGACCGTATGCACAAAGCAGGCCTGATTATACGTTGGTTAAACGCGTACCTCCCGAAGCGTCATCGGTGTTGGAAGACTTCCTCCGTCACTCAAGAGGTCAACAATCACACTGTCAACCTCAGTGATATGCAGGGTTCGTTCTTCGTCTTAATTATGGGTAAGATACGATGTTTTTTGTTTATTATAAGCCTGCAAAAGTGACTATTCTACCTGATGGAACCGTGGGAGAGCCACGCTTCGGCATGAATGAGCCGGTGCGACCGGAGTGATACCACGACCTCACAGAAAATTGGTGTGAAACAGCGCTTGCGCTGTGTTTCACCGAGTGAGTGAGGATACCAGAGGCCCATATCACAACTCCTCCTTCCATCCCCCAAAGGTCGGCAACGCACTTGTGACGCCTATAGTGTTGCGGGTGTCTATGGGCGGCGGTAATCGCGAATTTATGAATACTTATTGCAGTATCATATATAGCTGCAGTAATATAGCAGCAGCAGTAGCCACAATCACACGTATCTCCTTGTTAGCTAGTTTATACTTAATTTTGTCAATACTTCCACATTGCCAAACAAAATATACTCGCGTGTTTATTACCATGGAAACATTTCTTTTCGATATTGATTTCAACTTGAAATAAATAACATTGACCGAGAAACAAATATACAAAGAAACGAACAAAGAAATGGCTATTTTTTTTTTTTATTTGTCTTCACTTTTTAAGTTGTGAAGTAAAGAAATTAAAAAAAGTGAAATTATTTGTTTGTTTCCTTTTAGGTTTCTTCTCAGCATCAACAGTGTTGCTTCTCGAGTATTTTTACAATAGACACAAACGACGCAGCGAAGAAACAGTTATCAAGCCTTATATTGAATAGAATAATTATAAATTAAAATTAAATAAATCTATACAAATTAATAAAATTTAAGCGTCTGTTTGTAATTTTAAATCAATAGCTTTTTACTAAATGCATTTGCAAGTAACCTACACCAAAAATTAAAGTAAAAAATAAATAAATAATAAATAAATATTTCGGACATTTAACACACAACGCCATCTAGTCCCAAGCTAAGCAGAGCTTGTGTTATGGGTACTAGACAAGTGATATAAATACTTATATACATTTTTTTTTGTAAATACATATTATACATAGAAAACACCCAAACTCCGAAACAAATATTTGCAGATCATACAAACATTTGGTCCGACCCAGGAATCGAACCCGCATACGCTACCACTACGCCACCGAGGCAGTCGTTCATTTGTTCTTCCGTCGTCTGTTTATTCCGGCTAATATCTGGAACGATTTTGACGGAACTTTCACGGATAGATAGTTATATAAGGAGTAACTCAGGCTACTTTAGGTTAGACTAGCTTCGCCCTGCGGCTTTACTCACAGTTATTGTACCTTTACAACAACAACCACAGGTAACATCGCAGTACTCAACTAGTTAATTATAAATGTTTATTATTCATGTTTTTTTTTTTTTTTTTTTATTTTATTCTCATTTAATGTTTACAGTTTCTCTTAACCTATTTACATTTTGTTATAGTTTTTAGGATAAAAGAATTCGTTGACGACTGTACTAGTATAAACTGTGCCACAGTCGGAGTTTATACACAATGAGAGGGGAATTACTCGTTTTTATCATCTAATTGTTGCATATACATTATAACTCAAACGTTTCTATGAAATAACCTGTTTCATTTGATGCACGTTCCCGATGTCACGTAGACCAACACCCACGGTATCACCTCTGTGGCGCAGTGGTAGCGTATGCGACTGCTGTGCTTGAGGTCTCGGGTTCGATTCCTGGGTCGGACCAAATGTTTGTATGATCTAAAAATATTTGATTCAGAGTTTGGGTGTTTTCTATGTATAATATGTATGTATTTATAAAAAAGTTATATATGTATTTATATCAGTTGTCTAGTGCCCATAACACAAGCTCTGCTTAGCTTGGGACTAGACGTTGTGTGTTAGATGTCAGAAATATTTATTACTATTATAAATGTTTATTATTCATGGTTGTTCTCATTGTGAGAGGGGAATTACTCATTTTGATCATCTACTGGTTGTATCTACATTATCTATACCAATATTATAAAAAGGAAAGGTTTCTATGTAAGTATGTTTGTAACGAATTGGCTCAAAAAGTACTGGACGGAATCTTTCACCATTTGAATGCTACATTATCACTGATTAATATAGACTATTTTAATTGTAAAAAAGAAAAAAAAGAAAAAGAAAAATAAAAAAATGTAAACTAATAACTGCAGGTAACACCGCGAGGTTCAGCTAGTCTTAGTGTATATAAAATTATCGTGTCACAATGTTAGTTACCATACTCCTCCAAATCGGCTGGACCGATTTTCATGAAATTTTGTGAGCATTTTAGGTAGGTCTGAGAATCGGCCAACGTTTATTTTTCATCCCCCTAAACGTTAAGGGTAGTCTAGCCCTAATTTTTTTCTTTTAAATTTTTAGATAAATTTATATTTTTTTATTTTTTATGATACAGCATTAGAAAATACATACAACCCTGAATTTTCAACCCTCTACGATCAACCCATGACTGCACGGTTGGCCGAGTGGTTTCAGCGGTCGCCATGCCGCTTGCTACTGCGCCAAGTGTCGTGGATTCAAATCCCAAGCGGTACAACACTTTGTGTGATCCACGAATTGTTGTCCCGAGTCTGGATGTTCTTTGTGTCCGTTTCATGTATGTTTGTAAAGTGCCCCACGAAACAGGATGTTTATTTCTAATGTGGGAGTTGTCTTTTAAAAATAAAAAAAAAACCCGTATTATTTCATCGCGTTTTTTACTGACCCACCCCTAAAATATATATTCCTATTTATGGCAAAGCAACGTTTGTCGGGTCAGGTAGTAATATCTAAAACATTTCTATGAAATAACCTGTTTGATTTGATGCACGTTCCCTTGGTCACGTACACCCACACCCACGGTTTCATTAATAATTACTGCAGATTATGGTCATCACTTTCCATCTATTTTCACACATAGCCCAGAACCTTAATGAACCCAATATCTCAAACCGGTAATACAAGTATTCGCCCATTGGGAGTTCTGTAATTAGTTTAAATATAGATCGACCTCGGGAATCGATTCTCGGACGAATTTAACTTTGATGTACTATAAATATTCTCCCACATATAAAGGTAATTTTCAAAGTGGATAGTGATGTTCGTAATCACCATAATCGATACTATAATACTAATATTATAAATTCAAAGTAACTATGTCGGTCTGTACCGCTTTCACGTTCAAAACGCAGCACCGATGTCAATGAAATTTGGTATGGAGATACTTTGTTTCTTAAGGAAGGACGTCGGCCACTCTTTAGTGCGATAATTGATATACACGCAAGCTAGTGTGTTTAAATATCTAAATTGATTTTTTTTTAGCTTTGCTTGTTTACGACTTTTTGATCTGGACCAACTGTCGTTCGTCCGAACGTTGGGGATATAAATCGTCGCTATATCTATATACGTTATAATTAAATCTATACTTAATATTATATAGCTGAAGAGTTTGTTTGTTAGTTTGAATGCGCTAATCTCAGGAACCGCTGGTCCGATTCGAAAAATATTTCAGTGTTGGATAGTCCATTTATCAAGGAAGGCTATATATCATCACGCTAATACTAAAAGGAGCGGAGCACCAATTTAAAAAACGGGGGCAATTTTTTCACGCTACGGGTAATTTTGTGTGCATATCGGGTAGGTCTGAGAATCGGCCAACATCTATTTTTCATACCCCTTAATGATAAGGGTGACCCACACCAAAATTTCATTTTTTATTTTTATGGTAAAACAACGTTTGCCGGGTCAGCTAGTTAATATTATAAATTCGAAAGCAACTTTGTTTGTCTGACTGTCCGTTACGCTTCCACGGCTAAGCTCCTGAACCGATTTTGATGAATTACGGTATCGTGATAGATTAGATCTTGGATAAGGTTACTTTTTGTGTTAATGTACATAAACGCCGACCGAGCAATGGGCAAAAGCTATTATAATATGACATACTACTACTGCTGTGCAGGTATTTAATAATTGTTAAATAGATTACAAGAAATCCAATCTTCCTATTCGGGACGCATTTATTAAGATGTTCTATAGCGCAAAAGTTGTGTGGCAGACTCTGTAGAGCTTCGAAAAAGGACGACGACCTTTTTGAAACTGGTTTTTACCTTCATATTCAAGTTTTGAAAATATATTTGCACCAAAACATTATAAACAAAATGGCAAGTATTTCTTTTATTATTTTTAATTATCAAGGTCAAATATTTAGCTGTTATGTTCTTGCATGCTCTGTTCTCGTGATATTTGAAGGTTACATACAATAAAAAACTTAGAACACTCTTTGTGTAAAAAGAAACTGTATTATACGGAACTTTTTTCCTTTAAAAAGTTAACTCACGCATTAGGAATATATCCTGTATCGCAAGACTTTATGATTTTATATGGAGGGTAGAAGAAAGAGCAACGGGAGGTTACAGGTTACTCTAGAGTCTAGACTATTTCTACGTTCTACGCAGTAGTTTAGTTCTTCTGTCCACCAGGTGAGTGAGTATATATTAGTTTAAGTTCATTTAATCTGCGTAGCGCGGTATATATTTTGACTAAAATCTGATCTAGGGCCAAGAACAGCTTCCACAGAAAAAATAACAGCCACTGTGGTCAGGTCTGAAAGGGTCGAACAAATACAGTTCTAAGTTTCACCAAGATCATTGTCATGATCACGTTTTTTTGTTCTTCTTTTTTTAATCAATGCTTTGATTTAACAATATTGGTATGGATTACTATCTTCTATTCATTCTGTTCATACTAATACTGTATGGGATGAATAGCTAAGAACATACTTTTTTTTATGAATATCACATTTTAATACTTATTATCCTATTTCTGATAAAAACAAATGCAAAAACAAAATGCGAAAATTCCAATGCTCGTTGACAAATTGTTAAACAGTAACTATCTACAAAAATTAGCAAATCTGTTGAGTAGTAAGACCAGACGGTATTGGAATATACTTTATAAATTCGAACTAATATTATAAATTCGGAAGTAACTTTTTTTATTGAATTGGAGGCAGACGAACTTAACTCTTGTATGCATTCACGGCTAAACCGCTGCATCGATTCCACTGAAATTTAACATAGAAATACTTTAATTCTTGAGGAAGGCAATGGCTACACTTTGCCACACGGGTAGAGCTAGGAGTAACAGCTAGTGGTATATAAAGAACTGAACTTATTATATTGCTTTAATTTAACTTTCATTTTTACTTTCTAGCCAGGTCAGTCTATAGATAGGAGACTACACATTTGAGATGAGAGAGAGACACACTACAGATTTGAGACCCCTCTGTACTTCAGACAGTACGTTAAGCCGATTAAGCTGTCGTATTGGTCTCGGTTGTCATACAAACATCTTTGGCCATCGCTCGTTACGGGTAATGGCCTTTTTTGGTGAAGGTCACGGGAGACTGTTGGATGCGAGCAGCACTGGACCGGTTGTTAAACAAAACTAGGGGGAGTCCTACGTCTAGCAGTGGACGTCCTTTGGTTGCAAAGAAGAATATACATTTTTTCAACTACCGTATTGTTACTTAACAACTATTTATAAATATATATTTAAGATCACGAGGACACGGAATGATGCAAAGTATTGCTATTATGTAAATTCTTGTTGATAGGCTAGTTTCACTACTTATAATGCTATATAAATATATATACGTTTATAACATATGAAGTATCTAGTTTTTAGATTATGTGTTTACTATAAATGTCATTTATGTGACCCGATTTACAACATTAACAACAACATTAGCTTCAAAAATCTCGGCCAATCTGATTAAAAGATAGATTTACCGTTTCACCGAGTGAGTGAGGATACCGGAGGCCCATACCCCAACTCCCCTTCTCATTCCCCTCCCTATCCCCAAAGGCCGGCAACGGACTGGTACGCCTATGGTGTTGCTTATCATCAGGCGGTACGTATGGTCGTTTGCCCCCTATGCCATTAAAAAAAAAACAATTTACATTAGACAAGTCTACGCTATAGTGACCAGACTGCTAATAAACATATTTAAATATTTGTAAAAAAAAGTTTAAAAAACTATATATCGACTACGTACGTAAATATTTATTTTATGTTTTGTTAAAAAATTGGTATGAAGACGATCTTTTTTTTTAAATTTGACCAACAACAAACTAATCACAGAAACAGTTAATTCATTTTTTTTTTGGAATAGTGGTCAAACGAACTTTCGTATTGCCCGATGGTAAATGATTACCGCCGCCCATGGACACCCGCAACACCAGAGGCCTTACAAGTGCGTTGTCGGCTTTTGGGGGATGAGGAAGGGGATGGGGGAAGGGGTTGGCTTAGTGCCTCCGGTATCCTCACTCACTCGGTGAAACACAGCGCAGGCGCTGTTTCACACCGGTTTTCTGTGAGGCCTTGGTATCACTCTGGTCGAGTCGGCCCATGCATGCCGAAGTTTGGCTCTCAAATTTCAAAATAACACATACCCTTTGCTTTAAATTAAATAACGTTTATCTGTGAGAGAATAAGATATAGGATTTATAAATAACTTTAATTAGTTTAGTTCTCATTAAAATGCTTAAATAATTTAGTTTTTGATCTTCCGAATCTTGTAAACAAAAACACAAACACCTTAAAAAAACAAACAAAAATAATATTTAACTAATTTATTTTATCTTTGAGTACTTTGTTCTGATTATATTGTGTTGCTGTTTAATGCACGCTTTTTTTAGTTCACTTGTTTATTATTAATATTTATACCACCAACTTTATAATAAAATGTACCTGAGTCTCAGATGAATATTATGTTTACAATAGTTCTGTTTATAACGTATCTAAATCGTACTTAGATTCGTTCGTTATTGGTTGTCTTTAACAAAATCTACAAGTTTGTACTTCGGGGTTTCGTAGGTATAGTCAATGACACGCCACTAGAGTACAACCACGAATCTAATGGACATTAAGATTATTAAGAGCCAGTTTCTGACTGTCCATATTCATCGACACCAATATTATAAAGCTGAAGAGTTTGTTTGTTTGTTTGAACGCGCTAATCTCAGGAATATATTATATATTATCACGCTTAGACTAATAGGAGTGGAGCCCCAATGAAGAACGTTTAAAAAACGGGGAAAAATTATTACGCTACGAGCAATAGCAGACGTAAACGAGGTTGCGAGGGTCAGCATACATTTTCAACAATTCTTCACATTACTCCCTAGTACACGATAATTTAAACTTGATTCAACCATTTTTACCCTTCCTATGTACGTACTCGTGCTTTGGGTCACGTCGTCAGTTTTTTAGACGTAAACATTCATTAGCATACTCGCCTTATTAACTTTTGAAAACGCATATGGCTTTAAAAAACTTGAAGTGGTCACGTATTTAAAATCATATGTATTTTGGTTCTATGAGCCGTATCTATGTGTCTATTCGTCCCATTCTGGAGACTTTGAGACAACACGTTTGATTGAACAACGGATAAAGCTTAAGAGCAGTTCCCGATCACCAAACTGGTGTTTTTGAGAGATTTTCACGTCCATCACGAGTCTTGGTTGGTACTCCAGCCCACCAGGATATCAGACATCAACTCAAACGCCCTCGTTGCTGGACCTAATGCTGGCGACTCACCCAACGCAGTACAGACCGAGATGGAATGCGGGATTATTTTGTATCTATACTACTACTATTCTGTTATTTTAGAGACAGGAATACGTCGCAAAACCTTGAAAAAAATATTTAAATAATACGGCCAGAGAAAATATGAAATGAAAATGGTATATTTAAGTAACATCATAGATTAAGCCAAGAACATAACGTAACTCTTTTAATTAATCGTAGACATGTTTAGACATTACCATCATCATTTTCATCGGCGTATCGCCTCTCGCTGTTGAACATGGACCTCTCCAATTGCGCGCCAGTTGGTTCGATGCTCAGCTTTATCATAGACCTCATAATTTTGACGAAATTTGACAACTGGAACAAATTGAAAGGAGGTAATATTAGGAGAATTTAGATTCGCCAAATGATTAACTGTAAGTTTTTTAATTTGAGGATCCAAATAGGTGCACGTGGAGAAATGATGGTTGATGTCTTCCAGCCCAACCATATTCGGTTGGTGAGTGGGTGGCTGTTTACCAATACCCAGACGTGCAATGAATTTGCTAGTGTCGGTAGGGGAGGAACAGGAAAGGTTACCAAGAATTTAGGTACATATTTTACCTGCTTCATAATGTAGATTGCAAGTTAAGCAATAACACAACATAATAAGAAAAAAATACCACTATTATAAAATAAACAAATAAAATAAGTATTTTTGTAGGTTTTTTGAAGGTGTTTGTGTTGTTATTTACCATTTAGGAATATTAAAAACCTAATAATTCCATATCCTACTCGATAACTAGTCTCATTAAAGGTATTTTATAATCCATTATATCTTACTGCATTTTTCATTAACGTTTTTTTAACTTTAAGCATCGAGGTTCTGTGTTATTTTCAACTCTAAAGTTATAGTTTTAAAGTTCAAGTTGAAATAAAAGCCCTAGCCGATTATTGATATGTTTTACTAAATCACTTTAAGAGATAAAATCCATTTAACAGTAAGCTCATGAGGTTACAATTTCGTAAACTCTGATAGCAGGACAACGGTCAGAGTGGAAATAAGCTTGTTAAGCTTACCATCAGGTAAAAAGCTTAAAAGGAAAAGGTTCTCTACAATGTGATAAGCGTTATTTATTGCTATTGTTATAAAGTCATTATCATAGTACATAAATAGTAAGAGAAAGAAAAAGAAGACATGCCGGGTAAGCATAAATAGTGAGTCGCACGTTTTGTATTGTTGGATTTAATTACGTTAAACTGTGTACTTGCGTTATTCTATGTGCTTTGTTAGATATAAGGTACGAGTATTATATAGTAAATATGTTTTTATATTATGCTTAATGATTCGGTACATTTGGGACAACCCGAATAAGGTAATACAGTGTTAAGCAATTCTTTCTTTGCTTAGTTGTTTCACCGTGTGTGTCCAACTTGTGGCCCAAGTCCTCTCGTTTCTAGGGGGAGGGAACACTCTCTTTTTCAGCAAAAGTATTATATTAAGGTGTTTTAGAGGAATGTGTTGCCTTTTGTACATTTCCCATTAGTGGTCACCCATTGGTCGATACTCGACCATGATTCATTTAATTTCTTTTATAAAGTTGTCAAAATTCATGCTGCACAACACAATTGAGGTACAAATTGTAGCTTCACGTATTTATATATAAAATTCATACTAAAGTAACGTTTATAAGTTTCACTCTGATGACCTTTATAGGCATTATGTACCTACATAACATTGCCGTAAAACTAAAAAAATAGACAAGTGACAATCACGGAAGGAAGTTAAAAAGATAAATATTAATAAACTCATCTAGCAAAAGTAACCGGCGATCTTTTGCGTCAAACTTAAATTTATAATGTTTTCAAATCATGACATTTAAATTAAATTAATATAATGATTGCATAAACTACTCGTTTTTTAAACAGCAGAGTAGAAATAAATATTATTGTAGTGGAATTAAAAAACGGTATTAAAAGTAAGAAACGAAATAAAACTCATGAAAACAGGACAAAACTATTTCATTGTTAAAGTACATACATAAAGTAGTTGACTGAATCGTAAACAAATACCTGTCTCCTTCTTTAAAACGACTACTACAAAACATCTCAGAAAATTTAATTATAACAGCTTTCCATTTCCTTTACAAATTCCAATCAAAGAAACATTGTAATATATTGCTCAATTTATTAATCTAAAAAGGTGACATCACAAGTTTGTATTTAGTAAATTTTTCATACAAAGTTATAGATTGACGTATAATAAAAAGTGACTAATTTGAATAAGGTATCAACTACCCTATTCTTGTCACACAGTTTTCGAACGTAGTTGAAACGTGATCTCTCTGTGGATCTGTCAAATAAGACTTGCGAAAAAGTCGCCGAAACGCGTGAATGTCCTCACTTCACTCCAATTGATAATACTTTGACTCTGTAAAAAAATAAACTACATTAGAGACCGATAATATATTGCGTGTACGTAAATCAACAGCCTTACGATACTCCCCATCGACCTAGAATCACACAATTTCAATTAAGCGAGCTTTTGTTTAATGTTAATGTGAAAATTGATATAAACTTTCTGTGGTAAATTTATGATATAAGTAATGATTTCCTTTTCAAACAAAAACAGTTTTATATTTAAAAAAAAGCAACTAACTTCCTTTCAGTACGATATTTAATCGTTAAGGTCATTGGCATGACAAAAGTATTTTTTTTTATATCACTTAGAAAAACGATATCCTACTACTATTATAAAGGCGAAAGTTTGTAAGTATGGATGTATGTATGTATGGATGTTTGTTACTCTTTCACGTAAAAACTACTGAATGGATTTGAATGAAACTTTACCACAATATAGCTTATACATCAGAATAACACATAGGCTACTATTTATAAAGATATAGCTTCGCCTCGCGGCGTTGCCCGCAGTTATCATCGTACCGCGGGTAGCACCGCGGGGTTCAGCTAGTAATAAATAATGTAAGTACATGAGCCGTTAAAAGATTACGAGCAAGCTTCAAAAGTTGGCATACTCTACAGAATGGGACCGCCAAAAACTATTAAAACAAATTAAAATGTCTCAAAAAGTCAACGACCGATGTTTTTCTAAGTAGTATGAAGTAATGATAGCATCATAACCGAAACTAGTTATAGTTTTCTAATGGAAAATACCTAAGGATTTGGCATGTTTTACAATATATAGGTGATCACATAATCAAGCAGTGTGCAGCTCGTGATGGCGACTCGTTCGGAAACCGGTATAAAAGATTCGATACATAAATACATGTGAGCTGACTGCTCGTTACCAGTTTCGCTTCGCCCCGTTCACGAACGGCCGCATAAATTTTTACTTTTCGGAGTACTATTTTCAATTTTATTCAATAATTTGTATGTGTCAATGACAAAAACGAAGAGAAAGTTCGCGATAACCGACAAATTTCTACCAAGGTTAGTAAATTTTAGTCAATATCATTTCTTAACGTAGTTTTAAGTAATTTTAAAAGTAATTGAAGATATATGTCGAGTATTTTAGGCTTAAACTTGACAGCATAACATTCAATTTGATTTCGTAAAAGACTAGGTATAATAAAACTAATGGAAATGGGAATTTACTTCTTGCTGACTTCAATAAGTCTTTTAATCTATTTCCTAAGTTAAATGACTTCAAACATACATTATCTGTGGTCTATTTATCTCAATATCTCAATGTGTGGCTTATTTTTCGAGAAGAATGGTTTTATTCTTTAGTTTCGTATTTCATACGTATAATATTGTAGAAAGCAGAACCGTAGAACCAGTTTCTGTTATGTTCTGAATCTTGTATTACATATATCATCCTTTGACCAAAACATGTTTAATAATAACATCTTATGTCTGTGGTTGATGTTTAGAAACTGCTATGTTTAGTAGAAGATTTGGAATATTATTAAACATTACTTATAAAATATAGCTCATTTTAAATTATAATGCTATATCAATAACTTCAAAGTTGAATTTCAAGTTCGCTTTATTAAAAAATTATAATAAATAATGTTTAAATAAAAAAGAATTTGTACAATAACAATTATGGTATTTATAATATATATATCTTCATCGATTTTCGATGAAGATTCAATTATTCGGTAGATTTTACCAGTAGGTACCTCAAAATGTCTAAAATAAACATTTTAATAGAAAACTAGTACAAATGGCGTATTAACACATCGGCAACTCTGTGATTGTGATTATACCAAAATTAAACGTCTGTACTGAACTATCCTATTGTACTGAATGTTGTCTTTTAATAAGCTAAAAGTTGAGAATCCGTATAAATTAGCTTATCACAAAAAATAAATGTTAAAACACTTTTAGAAAATTTGTGTTATCCATACAATGACCAATATGACTTTAAAACTTTCAAGAAAAAACGTACCTTTTTAAAAGGCCGGCAGCACGCTCTGGTGTTGCGGCGGGAATCGCCTACTATCAGGCAATTCGTCTGCTCGTATCCCATAAAAAGGAAGCTCGACTGTATTTCAGTTAAGCAAAAGAGAGGATTGTATTGAATGCTTGGTTAGATACTATAAGTTCAGAATTCAATTTTTTTTGTACTAAGTTTTTCGCAGATTTTAGTAAAGCTTTTCACTGTGTTGATTCACGCAAGGAGAGAGTAACCGTTGACATTCTATAAGCGTGAATATTATTAGAACAGCGAACTTAAACTAACCAACAAATGTTTGGGAATAACGTCATCTCAAAACTTAGTCACGTGGTCAAAACAAAATATTACTCAATAAAATAAATAAATTCGGACATTTAACACACAATGCCATCTAGTTCCAAACTAAGCAGAGCTTGTGTTATGGGTACTAGACAACTGATATTAATACATAAATACTTATATACTTTTTTTGTAAATTCATACACATAGAAAACACCCAAACTCCGAAACAAATAGCATAGTGTTAAAAAAAAGTCATTTTTTAGCGTTCTATATTATTACATTTAGGGGTTAAGACATGGACATATTGTGTCTTAGGAAAAGGATTTGTATTACACAAAAGTAAATAAAATTATTTAATATTAAAATTGTAAGATTTCAAATACTTACTTTAAATTAATTTATTGATATCAGAACAAGGAACGTGTTTATGTATTCTCACCAATGTTACAACGCAATCGACACATATTTCACTTGAAGAGAGAGAAGTAGATTGGTATTCAAATTCGACCAGATATTCATAACTAGAGCTACTGATGATGAAGTGCAAATGAAAATGATGTTCATATTACGATTTTTTTTTATAAAGGACAACTCCCGCACTAGGAATAATTCGTGTGTCAATTTACAAACATAAATACATGAAACGAACACAAAGAACACCCTGACTTAGAACAACAATTTGTGGATCACACAAAGTGTTATTCCATGTGGGATTTTGGCGACTGCGACCAGTCTCAACGGAGACCAGCCAACTGCGCAAGAGATATTAAAGTGCATACCACAGGTGCACTCTTTGTCCCTCACTTTCGGCTTTACGTACTTACCGAGGCATAGGAAAATAAATCCTAGAATGACAAACAGTATATCTACCACAGTAAACAATAAAAAAGATATACTTCAGTTACATCATTAACGTTGTTCAAAAGTTATCTAAAGTTTGTTTAGATTGTCTATCAAATCATTGGCAAGCACAGAAATTAGAATAAGAAAAAAAAAACTACTTTATTCATATAAATGCTATCTCCCGCAAATCCCAATTTCTTAATTTAGCAAATATTTGCTTATTTAGGTATATACAACTTGCCTGTTTCACCTAAATGCCGATTGTAAGAAAATACTGCATTTGCAAGAAGTGTAATCGTAATCAAACATGTCTAAAAAAACTCGCTCGTAACTCACCTTTCATACAAAAAAACTAAATTGAAATCGCTTCATCCGTTCCCCAGCTACGGTGCCACAGACAGACAAACAGACAGACAGAAACGTCGAACTTATAACACCCCTCTTCTTGCGTTGGGAATTAAAAATAGCATTGATTTTGTTTACAACTTTAAAATGCGTTTTCTTTGGACACCTCGGACTATTATCGAACATTTGACCTTTCAATGACTGCAATAACAATGAACAAGTACGGATACAACGCCGTAGATAAGGATAAAAACATGTAAACGGGTTTTGAAAATGTCGTTACATTTTAATTTTTGCAATTTTTCCTTGTATTGTATATTAGCTGACCCACGCGACTTCGTTAGCTTCTCTTTTCAATTATTTATTTATTTTTTTATTACTTAATCTACACAAATAAATGCATCGCTCGATTCTTATTGGTCTAAGCATGTTGTTAACAATTCTATCTTGGTGACGTCAGCAAAATTCATCATTTTTATTTGCATGCCAGTTGGTTCGATCCTCGGCAAAATAAAACGTGGAAATCGTTAAAGTAGTTTCGGAGTTTATCATGAGCAACAACTTAACACATAAGTTATATTTAATAGATAGACTACAGAGCGATTAAACCACACACAACACACAACGAAACATATACGAAATGTTAACTTTTACTTTTCTTTTTTTTTTTTATTTGTAAAAGGACTTTGTCGCTGAGCGACTCATCGTCCCGTATGTACATCAAACAATGCAACTTAACATGAATTATAAACATAAGTGAACATGTCTTAAAACTAACTAGTAGTTTACATTATCACTACATAGTATAAAACAAAGTCGCCTTTTCTGTCCCTATATCCCTATGTGCGCTTAAATCTTTAAAACTACGCAACGGATTTTGATGCGGTTTTTTCCAATAGATAGAGTGATTCAAGAGGAAGGTTTATATGTATAAAACATGCATCATATACTAAGGCAACATTGCTAATTTTAGAGGTTTCTATTTTATGCCCGTGCAAAGTCGGAGCGGGCCGCTATGTTTTTATATACAACGTTCATAGTTTTTCTGTAGTGTATTTAATTTAGTATCAGCATTGCACCCGTGCGAAGCCGGGGCGGGTCGCTAGTTGTGTATATAAGCACAAATCAGCCAATTTAATTAGCTGTCTAACTTCGTTTGTTGTTGGATTAGACAATACCCCATTAAAATAGCCAACTAAACTTTTACTTTAAATTGTATACAAATCTATTAAAGAGATTAACAAAGTAATAGTTACATATGTAGCCCAATGATGCAAAATGCTGCATCGTCTGCATTCGCAATGAGTATAGTGATCACCACTCTTGGATTCTGCTCATGCTTGCCATCAGTAGAGTATAGGCACTTTTGTATATTCATATACACAAAAATATGTGGATTGACACTGTCAATCGTAGACACACCAAAAAAAAACAAAACCATTAACATCAACTTTAGGTTACTTCAAGTTTTTATTGTATTTTTTTTCATTGATCGAGTATTCGAAAGTTTGGATTTTGATGTTTTTTTTTTCGCGTTATGTATGAAATCAGAGACGGTTCGAAATAAACGCATTTTTTATGCTTTCTACAGAGGTGATAATAATAAATGCGTCGTACAGCCGTACACCTTGTCGAACCGGTTACGAATGTTTACCGCGGAGGTTGGTATCACGCGGTCGACGAGTGTTCGCTCCCGTGGTACTGTGAATTTTAAGCATTTAATTATCGAACTTGTTTAAAATTTAATTCGTTTTACAATGACATTCAATCTAAATGAGGTTATATTACAATACTTTACAACGTTTTTTACCCATAGATGGAATCAATGAATATTGGTTGAGTAAATAACCCTTATTTGGATACGTCAAATTTTTCAATTTTTTCACACATTTAAATCTTTAAAAAATCTGAAATGGCACAAAGTACTTTTTATTTTATACCGATTAGTGTCAGTTTCATCTATTTTCACCACTCACATAAAAATACAACAAGCCGTTTAGGCTCTAGGGCGTGCCAAAGAAATATACACACATATATACACTCGAAAATCATAACCCTCCTTTCTTCGAAGTCGAGTAAAAACTTGACGTTATGAAAATATGTTACAATATTGTGTTAGACATAAAGTTCGGGATAAATTTAGGTTTCGTTGTTATTAGTTGACAGTGAAGACATTGTATTTATGACACAATGACAATGACATAAGTCATTGTGACATATGACACAATGACTTATGTGACAATTTAAGTTTTTTAAAAATAAATTATATAACTACGAGAACAGCAGTAACGAAGCTAGCAATGATGATACAAGAATTCTCGATATTGCATCATCTAGATTAACTGGTATTGTAACATTTGAATACATGTAATTACCGGAGGACAATAAATTTATGCACATTAATATGCAATTTACCGGAAAACGTTAGAAGGTTGCCTGCTAGGGTTATGAAGGACACACGAGGCAAACCCTAACGAATTCTAAAGTATATATTAACAATGTATAATGCTACATATACTAATTATACTGTTGTAGTATTAGATTAACACATCTGAAAAAGGCAGTGTATTAAAATAATACATTGAATTTAAAAAGGTCAAATAATATCCTGCCGAGTTATGTAGATAGTATGTTGTCATATATTTTTATGTTGACGAAAGTCTCTCTATCTCCGTCGATTTATACGGATGATAACATATATTAAAATCAAACATTGACTTTAAAAAGTAAAATATAATCCTTCCGAGTTATGTAGGTAGCATAATGTTGTCATTTTATTTTTAAGCCGATGAAAGTCTTTCTATCTCCGTCGATTTATACGGATGATAACATATATTAAAATCATACATTGACTTTAAAAAGTAAAATATAATCATGCCGAGTTATGTAGATAGTATGTTGTCATTTTATTTTTAGGCTGATGAAAGTCTTTTTATCTCCGTCGATTTATACGCATGTTAACCGATATCATACTAAATAGTTTGAGGAGTTCATTTTTTCATGTGAGTCCTGGCATTCTAAAGTATAATTTAATTTTCAAACTATCTTCAGTAGACAGCTGTTTAACTTATGTGTAAATGACATTAATAAGTGCAGGAAACTATTGTAATGTTTATTCAATAAGTCCTTATTTTTCATTTTAATGTTTACAATATTCAGGCTTAGTTATATTTTGTCTTAAGTCAGTTAAATTTTAGGTTTTATCCAAATGCAAAGCAATAAGGATTTTAAGATAGCATATTTATTTTTTTAATTTCAGGCTCGCCAAAAATCTGTGTACCAGAAAAGGCAGTCGTCGAGCGAATACCGGTAACCGCCTGGAACACGCGGTACTTACTCACATTCAGCACGTGCCGTAGGTCCCTTGCTACTTATCCTCTCATCTCATCGTTCATCACCCTCTCACCGGCATCGGCAAATCAAGAGTGAAGAATTAGATGCTAGCAGTAATGGCCCGAGGAGACGAGTGCAAAACTGCCACCAAGGCTAACTACGCTTGCAAATCATTGGATGTCTCTGCTCCGATGAAGTAAGTATTATTTCATGTATTATTGCAAGTGAACTTATTATATTACTTTTTTTTGTTACAATAAAGTTTTATTAGACTAGCTACCACCAAAAATGTAACATTATCAATAAAATAAATAAAAAATGAAGAGCTCATACTTTTCGGTAAAAACCAATTCAAGTTTTAAGTAAGTTTGTTTGCAAAGAGAATCAATTTGAAGTGTATTAGTGTGAGCTAATTGAGTGAGCAGCGTTCACTTATGGTTCATTTGAATAGCTCCATTTATCAGCTACGCTGGCAGAAGTCCAATAGTTTGTGTAAGTAAAAAAAAGACATCAAATTTTAAGTACCTACACAAGCCTTTATATACTTTACGAAGTTAAGACACATAGTGATATGATGTGATTTTGTATTTTGCACATTCTGTGTGGGTACTTTAATCTGGTTTAAATCCGGTAAAATTTTAAAGCTGGACAAATGTAAATTGATGTCCTACCCTGCGCTTCTTGTGTTATAATTTTTATGCACGAATTTTTATACTATGGCCTCTGTGTCCTCTCTCGTGCTGCATGCTTTATTCTTAATCACGTATTTTATTGTTTCCAGAAAACCGGTCAAGCAGGCTCCTCTTTACCAGCCTGTAAAGAAACCGGAGCAGAAACAGGATTATGGAGCTTGGGGCCCTGTGTATAAGGACAAGAAATCTTTTACTGAAATGCATATTTGCTGATCATGCCACCTGCCGGATCATCGCCATCACTAACCTCGTCACATAGTTTAATTAGAGCTACGACCAAAAATGTAACATAATCAGCAAAATAAATATCAAATCAAAATTTTTATTGTGATTCTTTTGTGACGATAGCTTCTTTTCTTATTTTTTTTTCTATTGGTGTAGGTTAACTTTGACTAACATATATCATGTATCATTATTAACAGATTAAAATCATCATAACAAGATTCGATGTTTTGTTGTAAGACCTAATTTTTGCAAATAATTGGATTGTTTGGTAAATGATTGGACATATGATTGGGCACAAGAAAAGCATTTATTTAAAAACATTTTAGTCTAAAATAAAGGTTTTTTACATTGAGCACGTTGTTTTAATTTTGATTATAATGCCTAGTTATTGTAAACGTGTGCAAAAACCAAAAGTATAATTTAATATTAGAATGAGAAGAAGAATCTTCAAACAAGAAATATTAATTTATGCACCTTTCTACGACACAAAATTATTCTCCAATACAGTTTTTTTTCTATAAAAATATCACATAATAGGGCCATACATAAAAGATGATTTCAATACATACACTGGACTAAGTACAAGAATACTTTTAGTTTTCAACTGTCACAAACTAGGCGCATATTTGTATTGAATGTACAGCCACTATTGCAATACCACAGGCCTTTTACTTTCTTATAATCCTTTGGCACTAATCTTTTAATGAGAGTTAATTTAGAAAAAAATATAGACTTCGAAATAAATAAATTAAAAATAACAATAACTTATAAAAACCTGTATTCTTCAAGCCATAACATATTTAATAGAAAAAATAATGAATAAAGATAGAAATACGTTATCCAATTTGAATTCTATTTCGATTTTCGTATGGGGACAATCTGGGTACAATATTAAGTGTATTGTAAGTAGAAATCCAACGGCAGGATTACATAGCCACAACGATGTCTTGCCAGTCCCCAATCCGCGCTCGGTTAAGCGTGGGGACGAAAGCCAACTTGGAGGAGAATACTCCACTTAAATACTTTGAGTTCCAGAGTTTCCTTTGCATATAACCACCAAGCTTTCTAAATTGACAATTTTATTTATATGAACAATGTTAATTAAAAAAGTTAAAATGTTTGTGAGGCTCCTGTGGGTAGTATTAAAATAAACCACCTTACATGGACCGTCAATTAGAGCGAATGTACTGCAATTTTCGAAACATGGAGGGAAATTGGGGACGAGCGACACACAGTGTACAAGTAAAATTTATATGTAGAAAAATCTATTTGTCTGGCTTTGCCATCAACGTTGTGGGTTTATTCCCGCCCAATACAAAAATACTCGTATGATGGGTCTGTGTGGTGACAGATTAATCTATTGAAGTACCCGCCAACTACCCAAAAGATCATTTTATAATATCGTACAAAGGATGTCGTAATGTCTGTAAGATATCTCCGTGAACGATAACACCGCCTTCTCAATGTTTATGTATATCTGTACAAATGTTTACTGTAGTGGTGTGCAATAAAGTTTTATAAATAAACTAGCTGACCCACGCAACTTCCTTTACGTCTTCTATTGCCCGTAACGTAATAACCCCGTTTTTGTAACATTCTTCACAGATGATCCGCTTGAAAAAAATTTTTTAAAAATATTTATTTACCTTTTAAACCTTCCCTGGACTAAGACAAATATTTTAAAACCAAAATCAGCTAAATCGGCCGAACCGTTCTCAAGTTTTAGCGAGACTAACGAACAGCAATTCATTTTTATATATATAGATAAATAGATAAATTAAACATATAGAGTATCACCACCCTTATTTATTTCATGGGTGTGATAAATGTGTGAAGGAGAACATTACTGCAAGGATAAAGGAAATTATACCAACCAGCCAGCGTGGTACAGCAGGCTAAAACCCCCGTTCTAAGGAGATGCCTTACTCCAGCAGTTTTTTTAAGTAGCTGAACGATCTCCTTCCTCCATAAGCGCAAGCCTGTGGTGACAAGTGAGGCCATGGGTCACCCTAGCAGAAACAGGCCGGGCTGGCTTTTCTACGTAGAAAATAAGCAACAGGGTTCCTATACAGGAGGGGGGGGGGGAGGTAGGTAGGTGGCCGGAGGTACTTCGGGGTTCTAGGAATTTCTTTTTTAGGGTGCACCTGGTTCCCCGGCTTGTGGTACTCGAGACGGTGTACGGTTTTTAGTCGGTTCGAGTCCGACATAACCATCATCCGATGGTTGATGACGAGTTTAATAAAGAGCTTAAAAGAATATCACATGCTAAGAGACCTTGTGAATTTAAAGAACGAATAATTAAACTTCTGATATTGTTTCTCCAGTTACTTGTTAAAACAATGCGCTGATAAAAGTTTCTAGTCATGATTTGAGCGCATTGCAGTTAGTTAAGGGCGATGTCAGACCTCACAAAATATTTTATTACACCGACTTTATCTTTTATAAAAGATAATAATAATAATAATATTCCGGACATCTAACACACAACGCCGTCTAGTCCCAAGCTAAGCAGAGCTTGTGTTATGGGTACTAGACAACTGATATAAATACTTTAATACTTTTTTTGTGAATACATACATATTCTAACTAACTAACTTACCGTGGGAGAGTTATGCTTCGGCATGAATGGGTCGGCTCGACCGGAGTGATACCACGGCCTCACTGAAAACCGGTGTGAAATAGCGTTTGCGCTGTGTTTCACCGAGTGAGTGAGGATACCGGAGGCCCATACCCCAACCCCTCCCCATCCCCTTTCCCATCCCCCAAAGGTCGGCAACGCACTTGTGACGTCTTTGGTGTTGCGGGTGTCCATGGGCGGCGGTAATCGCTTAACATCAGGTGATACGTCTGCTCGTTTGCCCACTATTCAATACAAAAAAAAACAAAAAATTATACATAGAAAACACCCAAACTCCGAAACAAATATTTGCCGTTCATACAAACATTTGATCCGACCCGGGAATCGAACCTGAGACCCCAAGCACAGTAGTCGCTTACGCTTACGCCATCAAGACAGTTAAAAGTTAAAACCTACAAAGGCAGATTGCAACAACATCCAAACACCTAATGGACGATATATTCCCGGGAGTAAGCAGACTAAAGAAAAGAGTACCACAGGATGTATTCAGATTTTTTTAAATTATGAAAATATGCCACAGGCCTTATATCTCGCATGCTACCACATCTTAACCAACATAAATATTGCTGAATGTCCTAAAGAAATAATATTAAAAAAAGAAATAAATTACACTGAGGTGTTAAATTATCAAATTATCATGTGATACTACCAGCCTGAAGAAAAGCGATTATTTTATTTGACTTTGTATTTTTTTATTTTTTTTATTGTACTAAGGCGGTTTGATAAGTCAGTGACTTTTTGAATTTCCCGCGCAATTATTCCAAATGCTACAGTGCTGCCGTCAACTGTAATCTATTAGTGGGCAACTGTCAAATTATGAGCAAGCTACGTCATGCAGTTGGTGTTTGATAGCCATTCAAAGCAGACAACCTCGTGAATTTTTACGAAAATGGAAAAAATTGAATTTCGTGTGTTGATTAAGCATTACTTTTTACGTAAAAAAACCATCACTGAAACTAAGGAAAAGCTTGATAAATACTACGGGGACTCGGCACCATCAATTTCAATGGTAAAGAAGTGGTTTACAGAGTTCCGTTGTGGTCGTACCAGCACTAGTGACGCCGAACGTTCAGGTCGCCCAAAAGAAGTGATGACGTTGGAAATCGTCGATAAAATCCATGAAATGATATTGGATGATCGGCGAATGAAAGTGCATGAGTTGGCTCATGCTGTAGATATCTCAACTGAACGGGTACATCATATTTTACACGAATATTTGGACATGAGAAAACTCTCCGCGAGATGGGTGCCGCGTTTGCGCCATAAGCGCACGTGTCGTCGTGGTGTGACATTGTGTGACAACTTCAAAAGAGTCTCGTGCCTATAGGGGGCGCACATTTGTGGACTGCCAACCATCTAGATGATGGGCATGAAATTTCAGTCGCGTAGGACGTTGGCGGAAAGAGGCGGCAGGGATCAGTCTGAACAATTCCTCGGAGCACTCCCCATGGTAAATGCGGTAGAAGATGCACAGCGAAGCCAGATCTTTACGCAGCGCCAGAGAGTCTAGTCGAACTGAAAGATCTTGGCAATTGGCAATTGACGATACGAGTCGCCCTACGCTGAATGCGGTCCAGAGGGAGGAGCTGGTATTGGGGTGCCCCTGCCCAAAGATGCGTCGATTGCATGGGTGATTACTTCGAATAACAGAAATAAAAAAGTTTTAAAAAATAAGTACTTTCACTTATTGCATACAAAACGGCAATTTCATAGGTAAAGACCTAATATTATGTTTTTTTAAATACTTACATATTATACATGGAGAACACCCAAATTCCGAAACAAATATTTGCAAGTCATACAAGGATCTGGTCCGAACCGGGAATCGAACCCGAGCCTTCAAGTACAGCAATCGCGTACAAAAGAAACACACAAACTAAGATATGTGACATAACAAAATTGCACCTTTAGTGTATAGGTTTAAGCAGTCGCCACACCACTGAAGGTAAAACTCTCCAAGTCTAATCCTGGTGCTTAACAACTGGCAATGGAATTATGGTTCTTGAGGCGCGAGTGATCATGGGCGACAATGCTAATAATCATCAAAACCACATAAAAAAATGTGTGCGTGTACTAGCGTACACTCGTAAGAAGTGAAACTTCTTTATGACGTTATTTTTCAAAAAATAATTTACCTACTACATATATGCACTGAGTTTTCAATGAGTACAAGCATGACAATTAATGAAATTCAATAATAATCTTTGTAGTAATAAGCTAATACGGGGAGAGAGATATAAATTAACAGCTTTTTACTACAAAAATACTTTAGCATATTCGATATTTACATCAAAAAAAAACGTAACTACTCAAAACGGGCCGCAAAATACATTGGAGACATTTACCAATCCCTGTGATAAGAAAAAGATAGCGTAACGGATAAATGTGACGCGTAACATAACGGGTAAATGTTACGCGTAACGAAAAAATGTTACACTACATTTTTTGACAAACCCGATAAAGAAGTTTCACTTCAAAAACCATTCAAACCACTTTACTCTTTAAAGCTTTAGAAAATAGTGTACTGTACTCACATATTAACAGGTTACTCGCCATTTATGTACTCAAATTCAATAACATTATAATTATTAGATAGATTCACGACAATTACTATTTATCGTAAGAAATCAAAGCGCTGTATAAATTAAAACTAATTATTGATTCTCAGTGAAAAACAGCCTTTGGGAACTAAACCTGACACTTGAATCAAATGAAAATACAAAAAGGTTAAAAAAAAACCAGAAATATATACTTGTTTCAAAGTTGAAGCGAAAACTTGTTATTGGCTTTCTGATGACTGATCTGTTTTGTATTTATTCCCAATGTATCTAGCTGTAAGTTTTCCATAAATAAATAAATAAATAAATAAATAAATAAATAAAAACCAATCAAACGAAACAATCTGAAAGTTAATTGTACCTGATAGCTGACGGCCAATGACGTCACGTAAATTTGACAGTTAACCCTTAGCTACGGCAGTGAACTTGCTTTGTTATTGTGCAAGTTTCCGCATAGTGCAGTATCCCTCGGGCTCTCAACGCACACGTGCTATCGACCGTAGTGCGGGCAAAGGGACATCGAGATGTGCGCGCGCACTGCAATAGACGGACACAGAAAGCGCGAATTAAAAAACGTAGAATCTGACCAAGTGTCAGATGAGCTAATGTACCGTGCTAATGCAGGTACATGACGGTTACATTTTAATGTGAATAATTAGATTTTTTGGAAGTTTAGGAATGAATAGAAAAAAATAAAATACTTGATTTAATATTTTCACTAACTTTTTAAAACAATATCACCAGAATGCTTACAAAAAATTTCATACATAGTAAAAGCAATTTCCCAGTTTATATTTATCCAACACCTTTGATATATTGCTGTCAAACACTAACTAGCGAATAGATTTATTACTGAACAAACTCGGAAAGTTTACGCAGCAAATTAATATTTTCCGGTAGTAAACGCGGAGCTTTATCGATAAGAGGCCGGCAAGCGGCTGCGGCACTCCGGCGGAGGAGCCAGCCGCACGGCAGACGCCGCATGGCCGACCGCGGCAAATATCGCGTCGCGCCCGTGCCGGCGCCGACAAAGAAACAATACGCTTACGTGCCATGTCCGCGGTCCGAGGAAGTAGGCACTGATGTAGCGCTCCAACTCCTAAGAGGATACCACCACGAGGAGCCGGAAACACCACAGAAGTCTGTACCCGGTAAGTTTCACAATTGTGGCCGAATGAGAAGTTTCCTTTGAAACTTTTTTGTTGGCGGGAAAAAGTTGGCTTGTGTATCTGACGTATTTTTTTATCTGTATTTTAAACAATTTATGACCATAATAATTATGGATGATAAACACTATTTATTTTAATATAACTTTTTACACAACATCTCTAATGACTGAAAATGTTTATGAAACATCAACATTCTTACATGTTTTATTCAAAACATCGTAGACTAAATAAAATGATTAAAATAGCTCCTTATGAATTTAATGTTTCTGAGCTCTGTGTAAACCGCATATGTTTAGAATGATGAAAGATTAGAACGGACTAAAGTGATATTTTGTACAGCTTGGTGAATTTTTTTTATTTGTATGGAACAAAAATTTCTGGAAATGAATGTTCATCGATCATTGAGCCAAGGACTCGTCGGGCTAACTAAAATCCACAGCAGTGTTTCTCTGCATTAGTATGGTTACATCTTAAACAGAACATTAATTCAAGTTTCATTCAAGTTTTAATTCATTTTGGATTACCCAAATAAAACTTTAACTTAGTTTTTTTTAATAAGGCTTTCTCTTTATTTTGTAAAAATAAATATGTATTTTAACTTTGTATATTTATTTATATAGAATAAACAATATTTATAGCTTTAATTTGATAGGATGGCAAAGGTAAAAACCCTTGCGCTATGCAAACTATTCTTAAAGGTTAATAATATTAAGGAGGTTATTATCAAGGAATGTTTTGGCATTTTATTGGGAGATTAAATTTTATTTTAAAAATCCGTATGAGTCAAATTTAATTTTAATCGTACATGTGAACCATTAATCTTAATGTTTACTGCAGTATTAGACGAAGATACAGTAGGTATCTATATATAAATATGTAAAGAGTACTCGGTATTTTTATAGACCACTATTTTTCTTTCTTAACATAACATCATACTACACTTATTAGCATTACCCGCGAATCTGCCCGCGTTGATGTTACTTATCGTGGTAAACATTAGTTTATGTCCTTCCTCAGGTATCAAAGAATCTCCATTGTAAATTTCATCCAAATCGGATCATCGGTTTAATCGTTAAAGCATAACAGACAGACTGACAGCGTTCCTTTCGAATCGATAATGTGATTTACTTGTAAAATTTCGTTTTATCAAATCTGCAGTTAACTTAAGCCATTTATAAGAATAAAGAGCTTTTTGTATGCAAAAGACGCGCTTTTATAACAAAGTTCAGAGTATCTGATCTCAGAATGGCAGAGAGGGTCTTCTCTGTTGAAAACTTTAAAGAAAAGAAAATATAAGTGCAAGAATAGTTGATTGTATATCCTAGGGTTAGCTCTCTTCTCTAGTTAACTAGTCTTCTTAGGGCCAATTTTTCAATGGCCAGATAAAACTTATCGGAGAAATAAACTATAAGACGGCACAATTATGGACACTTTATTTGTGTCAGTAGCACGGATAAAGGAAAAAAACAAATGGCATATATTTTTATTTACATCATATAATATACACACAGGTTTGTACGGAACCCTCGGTGCGCGAGTCCGACTCGCACTTGGCCAGTTTTTTTAGGACTCTTGTGTTTTCAGTAAGTGGTGAAACTTTGCCAACTATCTTCTTGTCGCATTTCGATTTAAAGAACTTACATTAAAATTTCTTATCTAATATATCATACTCGTAGCTAGGAATACTTAGACCGCAAAGGATAAAGTGTTTAGAAAGTTTCTTCAATAAATCATATTTACGCCTTAGCACATTATATGAAGAAATATCTAGAACCATCAACAGATCGAAACACAGCAGTTTCGACATAATTTTTCATTGTCGTACAATTAAAAAAACAATTGTGCTTTTGTTTTTCAAAACCGTTCTTCCTATTAAATTGATTAATTCAAATTGATTTTATTAGGATTGTGTATATTTTTATATTCATTTCTTACATGTTGAAAATTTTGTGATGGTTCGTTTGAAAGCTTAACCCAGTTCAGAAAGGTAAGCTGGAGGCCTAAATGAAACAAAATTTCATTTGCTTTATTTAGTACAAGACTAGATTTTATTATTTATTTTGTACTTGCATGGTTTGGTGTGACACTATGTACATTTATTGAAAATCTATACTAACACAAGCTGACCCGGCAAACGTTGTTTATATATTTTATTATTAAAATTACATTAAAATAAAAATTTGGGTGTGGCTCACCCTTATCATTTAGGGGTATGAAAAATACATGTCGGCCGATTCGTGATTTAATACCGTGAGAGCCACTCTTCGGCATGAATGGGCCGGTTCGACCGAAGTGATACCACGGTCCCATAGAAAACCGGTATGAAATAGCGCTTGCGTCGTGTTTCACCGAGTGAGTGAGGATACCGGAGATCCATACTCCCATCCCTCTCGCCATCCCCCAAAGGCCCTCCATTCCATAAAAAATACACATGTAATTTAATACAAGTTGTGTAACAATGATTTAAAACACGCAATAAATGCCAGCAATATAAGTGTTCCCTACACATGAGTTGGGGTTTGTTCATATTATTTTAACCATCTATAGAACACATTTAAGTGGCCAGAAACCTCCTTAATCACAAGTGGGGTCACTCGTAGGATGATAAAAGGTTTTATTAATTTAACTTATTACTATTTAAATGTGGTTATATTTAAGAATAAAATATAGTTATTGAAATCTAGCCTTATTTTTTTTTTGTTGAATATGGAACAAACGAGCAGACGTATGACCTGACGGTAAGCGATTACCGCCGCCCATGGACACCCGCAACACCAAAATCGTCACAAGTGCGTTGCTGACCTTTGGGGGATGGGGAGAGAGAATGGGGGCGGAGTTGGGGTATGGGCCTCCGGTATTATCACTCACTCGGTGAAACACAGCGCAATTTCACAACGGTTTTCAACTTAATACGTGTTTTTTCTGTTTCATAAATAAGTTTTCGGGTTTTTAAAAAGTAAACAAATAATAAAACGCGATGGAACTTAAGTACTGAAAAAATAACTTTTTAATTTAAAGCGATACTCTAATCGCTTAACTAGCAAGGGAATTGGGCCATCATTGAATCTCGATTAATCGGATAGCGGAAATTTGTTCAGAATCGATTTCCAGTTTTTTTCATCGAATTGACCGCAATGAAGAAGCTTTGAAGGAGCTATTAAGCTAAGGTTCGACGTTTAACTACACCTTCAAGTGATAATAATGTTGTAACTATTCTGGAGCTATTCCAGAAGTTGTTACAATTCATTGAGTTTAGGATTCGTGAAGCATCTTGGAATAAGTTTATGTAATGTTCATTGGATCTTAACCTAGCTATTACTGTGCACTAGACACAGCCTGATGACAAACAGACGGACAGTGAAGACTTAGTAATAGGTTCCCGGTTTTAGCCTTTGAGTACGGAACCCTACAACAAACAAACAAACGGAATCCTAAAAAGAGGTCTTATTGTTTGAGGCCATTTCTGTAAGACTGATTACACAAATGGACCAGCTCATGCCGCCAGCCCGTACCGTTTGATACCAAGGCTTTGAAGAAAACTGATGTTAAGCCTAGCGTTTCTCACATCGTTATGTACCCTCATTTTGAGGCGAGAAAACACTCAAATGATAGTTTAATACGTCAATCTGTTTCGATGAAATTTGATTGTCAAATAATATAAAAAGTAATAAATAGACTACTTGCGGTAAAACAACAGCTGTTAGGAATGCCGAGGGGTGAATCTAGTCTAAAAAAGTTGTCTGAGTTACTAATTATATCATCAGCTATCTGCCAGTGAAACTCCCGTTTAAGTTAGTTCAGCCGAGAGACAAAAATAAATCCAGCTGTTCTCTAAAACATTACATTAGCCGTAACAAACAAAAAAAATTGCTTTTTTACCCGACTGCGAACGAAAGAGTCTTAAGTTTTTTGAGTGTATATACATATATATGTATATTTCTTTGGCACGCCCTAGAGTCTAAACGGCTTGTCATATTTTTATGTGAGTGGTGTCAACAGATTTGTCTTAGGCGTGAGAGTGACACTAGGTACATCAAGATGGCAGATATTGAAGCAGTCCGTTTTTGTTATTTTTTAATAATTTGGACTTGCTCATGGAAGTGCCGTATATACTTTCTTATGCCTTTAGTAAAAAGCTGTTAACTTGAAATTACAAATAGACATTTCTATTTTATTTATTTGTATAGATCAGGACCCTTAAGCCATTTCAATAGAATGAGATTCTCGTAAGTATTTACGACGTCCATTCAATATGAAGAGCTCACGTAAAACGAAAATAAAAATATAGTCCAAAGTAACGCACAGAAATGATTTTCTTAAATCTATCTTACTTTGGCCTTTTTCGGTCGTCGTTAAGAATCGTTATTGAGAAGTCAGCTCCCTCAAATATACTGACACTAGTTTCAACCTTCGAATTCAGTTTCCACCCGAGGTCCGATGCCAGTCGCTCCGTGGAAAAACTGAATTCAGGTAATCTAGTAACCGATTCCAAATAATCTTCAGATAGACTAGATTTTTTTTTTACCAAAAACAGCTGAAAATTGTTCCTTTTGCACAGCTTCCATTGCGTGTGCTACAAAGAATTATTTCCCTTTAAAAGTTCTAAAAAAAGTATGCAAGAGCACATACATCTTTTAAGTTTGGCTCACTATAACCTTTTTATGTTAAACAAATTTGTTCTCGCTGTTATAACATCACGCTATGCACAATATGAGAGGCATATGCAATATGCGGAGTTCAAAAAATGAGCTTGAAAATTATTCGATTTCAAAAATTGGAAAATTGAGTTATGACTTCTTTATATAAAAGGGGCCCATCGAGTAGACGAATCACCTAATGATACAAGCCATAGGTACATATAGCTTGACTAATGCTGAGAGAGTAACGTTCATGGATCCCCAGAAATAGAGGGAAGAGGCACAACACCAGTCGTTGGGCCTCTATTAACCTCACTTCGAATTACTGAATATCGTTTACTTGCGAAGTGATATCAATGCGGTTGAGCCTGATTCAAATGTTTGAGTCATATCATGCGGAGAATAGGTGATTATTGATCACCTCGTGAAGAAATACCTTTCCATGGTGATACAAAAGAAAGAAAGAGACTGCTAACCTTTTGGACAACAAAGTTTCGCAAATAAATAAAAAAATCCAGCCATGTTACTGGCATCTTAAGATCATGAAAGACAATCCCTAATACCAGAATGTAGAGTCCTGAAAGAAGATAAATCTATGTACACGGCGATAAACCCAATTGGGGCCATGCTAATTCTATCAAATTAGTAGAATATTCATGATCTGTTATGATACCCATTAACAAATCTTTATCTCAAACCATTTGGAAGTACATTTAAATAGGTATTAGCAATTATACGTTGTTATCACTGTACAGGATCGTTACTTAATTATCGCAGTAAAAATTGGTACTTTTGTATATTTATTACATTAAATTATATCGGACCGATCAAATCCCAATTTATCCTTAGGATACTTGAATATTCCCTGAGATGCTCGATTACTTCGATTGCCCAATTTTGTTTAATCCTTAATTGACAAATGAGCACATTATAATGAAATTCGATTAATGTGCTGTTTTACAGTAGAGTATTATTAAAGTCGATTGTAGTCGTTTCGATTTTCTTATAGTTCTACAGAAACAATTAACGGTTTAAGAACGATTATTTCTCAAAAGAATACATTATTCACTTATATGAGAACTTAAAACTATTACTGGTAGTTTACAATGTCACTCTAAAGAGCGTACTTAGCATTAAAATAAAGGCAAACAATCACAAACACATATACAAACCTTTTGATAACAAAATCATCAAATGACGGTAGATGTGTATGATAACTCTGAATCAACCAATCGCCACAATACTGATAACCGTAGGTATTGCACTAAGCGTAGTGTGTATAGTCATTACTAGATGAGACTATAAGAAGTTTTAACATGAAATGATTTATGTAAATAGGTAACTTTTTTGTTTTCATTTTTTTTATTTTTTTTTATTTAATCATTTACGTGTATCTAATACCCTTTTATTATTATTATTATTTCAATTACATTTAATTAAATTGATAACTGTTATAAGTTCTTTAAATTTCTAACGTAGTGTTTAAGTTATTTTTTGAAAGTTTTAAATGATTTTGCTTCGCGGATATCGCTTGGTATTTTGTTATATATCTGTGCCCCCTCGTATATTGTGTTTTTTTTACCATAGTTTGTTCTAGGTAAGTGAAGCTGTATATTATTCGCTCGTCGCAATAATCTTTTCTGCGTATTTATCTTTTTAGAAAACGTGACTTATGAATGAATTAACCCAATACAAACTGGGATTAGTTTGCGGTCAGTACGTAATGTTGGTAAATCTTCATAATACGTAAACCGAGAGGAATTTCCAGTAACTTCCGCAGGTATGGCCTGGATAGATTCGAAGGGACCTTAAAATCACATGGTTCAACATGGTCTCCTGTGCATATTACAATGTAAGATCGGCCATCGTGATTGGTGGTTTTTAGTGCGAACATTACATTCAGAGATTTTTCTATCGCGTTCATCTAAAAAGAAACAGATAGCATTGTGTATTATTATTATCCTTTTCATTCCAGTATGTAGTTTATGTAGCTGTTATTAAACATAATGCCCATGTTTAATAACAGCACATTGTTCGTAAAAAATATGTTTGTTTTTCACGTCAAACAATTCAATAAACGTTATTGCTTTTGCAACAGAGGGCTGGCTTTACTTTCGTACTTGGGTTACAAAATAGATAAAGGTTAGGTTACTGAGAGGCAAACACGGCATCGCATCAATTGAGGGATTAGTTAAATTAAGTTATCTTAACAAAACTACTAAGAAATTAAACTGCCTGCTGCCTCGACAGCCTCAATGGCGCAATGGTAGTGTTTGCGACTGCTGTGTTTGAGGTCTTAGGTTCGATTACCGGGCCGAACTAAAGTTTGTATTCTATATAAGTATTCTATCAGTCAATCTAGGTTGAAACTAGTTCTACAATGATTGAGAAGGCAGTCGGAGTCGCGGACAAAAGCCAGTATACTTATAAAGCACATAGAGTTGTCTCCAATATTTTTCTAAGACACAGGTATATTATAGACCATTGATATTCCTGTGAATACTGTTACGAGTATGTACTTAACATTTAATACGAACTTGTTTTACTCGTATTATACCTACACTAGCAAACCCACGCAATAATAATAATTTTCCTCCGTTTTTGTAACATTTTTCATTGGTGTGCTGCTCCTATTGGTCTTAGCCTAACGTTTTTTTTTTTTTTTTTTTTTTTTTTATTGAATAGTGGGCAAACGAGCAGACGTATCACCTGATAGTAAGCGATTACTGCCGCCCATGGACACCCGCAACACCAAAGGCGTCACAAGTGCGTTGCCGACCTTTGGGGGGATGGGAAAGGGGATGGGGGAGGATTGGGGTATGGGCCTCCGGTATCCTCACTCACTCGGTGAAACACAGCGCAAGCGCTATTTCACACCGGTTTTCTGTGAGGCCGTGGTATCACTCCGGTCGAGCCGACCCATTCACGCCGAAGCATAGCTCTCCCACGGTGTATATATAGCCGATATATAGTATATATATATATATATATATATATATATATATATAACGATATATAGCCTATAGTCTTCTTCAATTAATGGGCTATCTAACACTTAAAGATTTTTTTAAATCGGACCAGTAGTTCCTGAGTATAGCGCGTTCATGTTAACAAACCCTTCAGTTTTATATAATAGGTCTTTACCTATGAAATTGCGTTTCTTCAGTACTGGTCATTTCAAATAAAAAAAAGTTTGTAATGGCTCTGTATTCTAAATTCAAATTAATTTTGTTTTAAAACCATGACATTCTATTTACAAACTCAGTCTTTTGATTTTTGATTAGCGTTGTATTTTCATTACATTTGAACATTTTTCGTCATAATGGATACTTTAAAAATTCGTGTAATTATGGAATATGAGTTCCGTCGTGGCACCAACGCGACACAAACGGCACGTAACATCAAAAACGTTTACGGAGAGAACTGTACAAACGAACGCACAACCCTTTATTGGTTTTCCCGGTTCCGTTCTGGAAATTTTGACTTGAAAAATGAAGCTCATGGTCGTCCGGGGACTTTGGTTAACAATAATGAATTAAAGGCGATTGTGGAAGCTGACGAAACTCAATCTACAGCTGAGCTAGCAGCAGCTTTTAATGTAAGCATCGAAACAATATTGATCCATTTGCGACAAATTGGCAAGGTAAAAAAGCTTGATAGATGGGTGCCCCACGACCTTAACGATCGTTCCGACCCGATCCGCCGCCGGCGCACGGGGCGGCGGAGGCGCGCCTATCAGCGCCTCATGCCGCCCTGAGTGTGGCCGCGGATGGACGGGATGGGTTTTCCCCTCCATCCGCATTACAGGCCAACCGCGAGGGGGCGACGTACGCGTGTGCCGTGCGTCGCCTAAATTGAGATTTTAACAGCAGACGGTGCCCGCTTCAGTGCGGGCAGGCGCTGGGAGGAGTCCGGTTTGTGTTATTAAATGAAGTTCCCGGACCCCTCCCTTCTCAGGCGCAGAGTTGGCACACCGTGTGGTTTTAGTCGGTTCGATTCCGACACACCGCCCCGCCGCAAACCCCGGCGGGGTGACGGCCCGAGGGGGTTTCCACACGTAAAAAAAAAAAAGGAGTTCAAGTGGTTGCCACGCCGCTATCTACTGCACCAAGTGTTGTTAGTACAAATCCTACATGGGCAACACTTTGTGTTATCCACAAATTGTTATTCTGGTGTTCTTTCTTTCCGTTTCATGTATGTTTGTAAAGTCCCCTGCGACACCAGATGTATATTCCTAATGCGGGTGTTATCTTTAAAAAAATAGAAAAGGATTCACTCTACGTAGGATTAATGTACTATAAAGACAAGGAAAACTCGACACAAACCATATTTCAACCGTCTGGTCATCATGTATGTATGTATAGCATTATAAATCTATGATAAATTAGACGAAAGCCACTTTTCTGAAGAGAAGCATCTGTCCAGCTGTCGACGAAATATCCCTCTAGGTTATACATACATAATAATGCCATGTGTTATGGATGCCAGTCCGATGTTAACGTTTTATGACGCGTTGTAGAGAAAATTAAATTGGGGCACTGGCCGTGGCAAGATATGAATGTTATATCTGGTCTCCGCTGATGTTTATAAGGGTATTTAGTGTAGTAAAGCCTGCTTTGATATATAAATATTTATAAATAAATAAATAAATATTTACGACTTCTAACACACAACGCCATCTAGTCCCAAGCTAAGCAGAGCTTGTGTTATAGGTACTAAACAACTGATATGAATACATATACTTTTTTTTTGTAAATACATACATATTAGGTATACAAAGGAAACACCCAAACTCAAAAAAAAATATTTGTAGATTACACAAACACTTGTTTCGACCCAGGATTGGAATCCGAGACCTCAAGCACATCAGTCGCATTCACTACCACTGCGCCACAGAGGCAATCAAAAATCAACACATGAAACGATTAAGTAATATTTTACGTAACATCATTACCAGCCTTAAATAATTTATGGCTGAACATAGACTTTTTCGGTACACAATAAACATTATATTCTATATTGTTACTAAAGAATATTTTTTACTTGTATTATTATTAAATAGAATCGAACTCTATGATAGAAGCGCGGCAACGTTATCATTGAACACTCTACCTAATATTACAATTTGTATTCCTAGTATTACATCCAAATATATTTTTTAGAAACGTACTCGTAGAAAGGAGGTTGAATACCGAGGAGGCCCTCGAGTCAGATTGTTTTTTATTTTTAAGACATTTAAAATTCGAATGCCACCATCTTGTTGGTTCCATTTATGATATTAGTTACGAAGGGCACATCCGCAAACACCGCAATGCGTCGGTATCTATACATTTCTGCTTTTGTTACTAAAACCGAACCGAGCTGAATGTTTAATCACAGCTCGTAAACATCAAGAATCCTTTGTTTAAAATTAATAAGACACTCACAAGTTTATACTTTGCTACTCTGGAAATAAAGGAAGATTTTCGTCGACCTGCTTTCAGATTGGCTATAAACTGACTATGTTTAAGTGTTTAATCTTTCCGATTGTATTACATAGCACTTAAAATTTATAATGTACACAATATTTTAATTAAAGTTAATGATCTTAACACAGGAAAATTTCTAAGGTGATATTGTCATATTGATTGTTTCAGAGAATTAAAAACTGAAATTTTTATACAAGGCTCGTTACAGTCAATATGTTTCTATTATTTAAAATTAGTATTAGGGTTTTTTTTTAATTATTACGTAAATATTTGCACTCTCCCTTATAAAGTGGGAGGCATTCATTTATCCTTTAGAAATATTTAAGTGTGTAACAGCATTCTTCCTTGTTTGGAATTGATAGCCATGTGTGAGATGAAATGTGTGATATTATTACTAAACTAGAGGTACACGTACCAAACTTAACTATCAATAACATAGGTCACCGATGACAAAATTATTAGGAATATACCTATGTACCTACATTAAAAAAGAAATATAACATTAACCGTGGGAGAGCCACGCTTCGGCATGCATGCGCCGGCTCGACCGGAGTGATACCACGGCCTCACAGAAAACTGGTGTGAAACAGCATCTGCACTGTGTTTCACCGAGTGAGGGTGGATACCGGAGGCCCATACCCAACCCTTCCCCATCCCCATTCCCCAAAGGCTGGCAACACACTTGTGACGCCTCTGGTGGAGTGCGTGTCTATGGGCGGCGGTAATCGCTTACCATCAGGCAATACGACTGCCTATATAGCAAGATTTATGTGGTATCACTCCGGTCGAGCCGGCCCATTCATGCCGTAGCGTGACGCTGAAATCAGTGTGGCTCTAATACCTGCTCAACAGCTTAGCAATCAACGTCACCAATTACTATGCCAGCTAACAGTTATCAACTAGTTTGCTAAAACAGACTGAATGCTAATGTCCTAACTTAAAGCTTAATATGAATTGACTTTCAAGTTTACAAGCTTAACATTTATGAAAGTATCAAGTTTTAGAACGTTTAATTTATTATTTCGAGGCTAACCACGAGACTATGCGGATATGACGTCAGCAAGTAATAACGCCACGACTAAGCTTTAAGTCTAAAGTAATTAAACCGCGAGACTTAAAATAGCCAGCATTGTGGCACCTCAAATGGTAAAAGTTTTATCAAGTGTAAGAAATACACTACCGACTGTCAGATCATTTTCTATCATCAGCCTATTACATATAACAATTCACTTCACGACATAGGACTCTCCAATTCCAAACTTCTTACATCGATCCTCGACTTAGTGTTCGAATTTTTCTATATTCTTGCTTATATGTACTATAAAAGCGAGCTTTTATGGTTATTTTATAATTTTTTCGTGGGCGAGCCACGTTTTGGCATGAATGGGCCGGATCGACCGGAGTATATAAAACCACGGCCTCACAGAAAACCGGTGTAAAATAGCGCTTGCGCTGTGTTTCACCGTGGGAGTGAGGATACAGGAGGCCCATACCCCCTACCCCTTCCTCCCTCCCCCTTCCCATCCCTCAAAGGTCAGCAACGCACTTGTGACGCCTCTGGTGTTGCGGGTGTCCATGGGCGGCGGTAATCGCTTATCATCAGGTAATACGTTTGCTCGTTTGCCCACTATTTAATATTAAAAAAAAACAAACGAAAGTGAGTTCATTTATTTATTAAGCTTTTACGTGTTTAAAATTGGACAACTCACTCATAATTCCACCGATCGTAAAATTTTTCTATTATTTTCACAAGTGTTTCAACCAGAATAAATCTTTGTGTCTGGTTTTATTGACGAAGTTTGTATACACATGCGAAAACTTAATCGTCCCGTTTTTTAATTACTCGATCTATATTGTTTTATTGTATAGGGAGGGAACAAGCAAACGTGTCATCCAATGGTAAGTGGCTACCACCGCCCACTAACACATACTTCTCAAGAGACACGAGTGCTTAGTCTAGGAGTCTACTCACTCGTGTGTAGTTCACACTCAAAGACCGAATCGCTTTCCACACATGAGGCAAAATAAATATATTTTTAGGTAAATTACAAATGTGACAAACAGTATTTACAACTGATTGAAAAAAAACTATTTCAAGTTTGTGTTTCTTACACTTTTACCTTAGTTATCCTGTATTACGTGATCAATCATTACTTCGAAATGTTGGCAGGACGGTCTGGTTCTAATCGCTAATGTAATTAGCTCGTGGATTGTACAGTAAGCAGGTGAGTGAATAGTCCAATTATCGTGAAATATAAACTAGATAATTAGATGCCCGACTGATATTCGTGTGGCCTTCTCTAGTTGCGATTTATGTCTATATACTATGTACCAGCTGTGTGAGACTGTCATTTAAAACTAAATTATCTAGCTGTGAGGGGAGAAGCAATCGATTCTAGGTTAATATATACAATTTTATAGCAAAACCCAAACGAAAAAGCTGCAGTATAGTGACAGATACGTTTTGAGTAAAATTTTAAATTCAGTAGTAGATAAAATATGGATCCTCTACTTTAAATACTTATTTTGTTTCTTATTTCTTATTTCCAATGTTTTATTTTTCTTCTGTTCTTCAAAAAACACATCATGCTCTTGTGGTTAACTCATGTACACATACATACTTACACATATAAACTTACATCTAAATATTATTGTATAATCTTTATTTACAAGTATTTATATTTATTAACTAAAATTATATACATATTTGTAAATAAAGATTATACAATAATATTTAGATGTAAGTTTATATGTGTAAGTATGTATGTGTACATGAGTTAACCACACTCTGTTCTCGTTCTCGGTAACCGTCCATTCCGGTCGAAATACGGATATTAGTGGCAATAGTTACGGGTAGCTGTAACTTTGTGAAAATCGACCGATCATTCTCTAGAACTTCATAAGCGCTTGTGGAGATCGCATATTTTTGTGGAGATCTGATGATCGTTCCACGTAAAAGCTTTGAAGTTTTTTATTGTAGTAGACTGGAAGCTGAATTCCTTTGAGATAAGGTGTGGTCTTCAGTATATATTTGGGGTACATTTTACCTCAATAAGCATCATCAACAACCATAATAGGCCATAAAACAATAATGAAATAAGAGATCAGATAGGTCATGATCAGCAGTTCAAATTCAAATTTGCACAAAACACGTGATTAGCTGCTGATAAAGAAGGAGTGGGTAGTCATATCAGACCGAAGTCGAAATAAAAGTGGACCCTATTCTAGTTCTGCTAATTTTTTTTTTGTAAATTGGTTTAACTTATTAAAATTCCAATTGTATCATTAACATTATTTACATGCTCATAATTTTGGTATGAGACCCATAATACCGCCATTCTTATAGTTACTAATATTTTTATTAAAACGTAATTAACATTCTGATACACGCACTTTGAAGTTTAACATTCTTCAGTATAGGTAAGTACTTTGTCTTACTTATTTTGTTTCTTATTTCTTATTTCCAATGTTTTATTTTTCTTCTGTTCTTCGAAAAACACATCATGCTCTGTACTCGTTCTCGATAACCGTCCATTCCGGTTTGAAGACGGACATTTGTGGCAATAGTTACGGGTAGCTGGAACCTTGTGAAAATTGACTAATCATTCTCTAGAACTTCATAAGCGCTTGTGGAGATCTGATGATCGTTCCAGTACTTATGGTTGCCTGTAAGAGATTGCCTCCGGGCGATAAGGCCGCCAATTGTACTTCCCTAATTTTAAGCTTATCTTGTAATGCATCTGGTGTACAATAAAGTGATATATTATTATTACTTGGATTATTAACATGTGTGGTCACGAATTGAGAATATAGAATGTCAATACCCGTTCATCCCGTAGGTGTCGTAAGAGCCGACTGAGGAAATAAACTACACAGGACAACAACATTGCAAAGAGAAGGAAAACTTGAAATTATTTCTGTAACAACCCGTCTAGCTAGCGTAGTAGGAACGTAAAACTTTATTTCTATGGCGAGGCTTTGCATCTAGCGATGTTCTCTTGATTATAATTGACCAAGCAGACACCTTTTTTTTCCACGCGGAAATCCCCTCGGATAATCCCTCCTGTTGGCATGACGAACTCGAACCGACTAAAACCGCACGCCATCTCGGGACTAGGAGCCGGGTAATCAGGTACCTTCTTGAAAAGAAAACCCTGGAACCCCGACGTGCCTCGGGCCACCTAAGGTTTGTAAATGGGCCATTTAAAAACTTTAGGTGGGGAAACCCCGATGTTTCCGTTGCTTTCTCCCTCGCGCCCCCCCCACATGGGGACAAGCAGACACCCTAACTTTAATTACGTACAGAGAACATTAATGCTACAAAAAAAAGAAAAGGTCATATTATTTTCATAGTCTGTTTTTCATCAAGAGCTTAGAACTTTTTTTTTCACAAATCACAGCATTTTACGCAGTACTATTTGGTCTACTAATTCAATAACGGATGCAGATTTCGATTAATAGACCATTAAAGGCTGTTCATGTGATTTAAACAGTTTATTGTAGGATTGTTCACTATAATTAATGGAATGCGAAAACTTTTGCGGTAATAATGACTTGTTTCGAATAATGATTCGTTACCGTACCACGATTATAATATGTCACGGTTCATCCATTATTTTGTCGCCCGTTTTTGTTAATATTACGTATAAGAGTAATGTTTTGATAATTCGTCATGTGATGGCACATTTTTATTCATAAAGTCTAATTTCACTTAACGCGGCGGACCATTATAATAATAAACGATGTGTTGTAATTTGGTAGTAGCGCATTGACGCGTTCGTCGTTCTTGATGTTCAGATTCATTCAGTCGTTCGTTCACGCCGCATCGCCCCGTTCCGCCTCGCTTGCTGTCTGCCACATCATTATGAGTCGAAACAACGATGTAATTAACAACTCTGAATTATATTTGTTCATATGACAATATCTGAAAAAAGTAACAGTTAATAAGAATGAGAAAGTTCGTGTACTAAACTAGTATAGACACTGACACAATAATAATTTCGTCAATGGTATAAATCAGTGTTCCGCAAAGTGCGTGCCGCGGAACACTAGTGTTGTACATATGTTGATGTGCCTCGGAAAAATAGGGTTATCCCACAAACCTAAGTAGACTGAAAAAAAATCTTAGGTACACAGATATCGAAAAGCTACATGCAGATGCTGCTAAGTTAGATTAGACGAGTGTAGGCAGTCCCATCATGCCCCACTGCCTTTAATGCTGTAGGGTATGATGGCATCCTGGACCATATTCTCTTAGTAATCACCCACACAATCAACCTCTCCCTCGACTCCAGAATTTTTCCTTTTCATTAGCGTAAGGCGTATGTCATCCCTCTCCCAGAACATTTTCGTCCTATTTCTATTCTCCCCTTTCTATTCAAAGTGCTCCGTGCATATATATACTTACAGACGTCAATTAATTCTGAAAGCTGTTCGTAATATGAAGAATTTCTGAGAACTTTTATTTTGTTTGCCACTGCCCAACCATACAACTGTCAACGAAATATTTAAAGTAACGGTAGAATATTTCAATGACCATAACTTGGAATAGCATTACTTTTGAGATTTGCATAGACCTATTTATTTGAATTAGAACTTTTAACTCTTACCACAATAAAAACCAAACAAGGGACGACCTCAAGTCGATTGACGAAACAGGAATATATTTCGCATTAAATGTTTTTTCTGCAATTTGAAGTTTAGGTTTGTTGATGAATAATAAATATTGATTGTTGACTAAATATAAACATTGTTTTGTGGATTAATATTCCTTCAAAAATATATTTAAATTTTCCTAGATGTACCTTGAACACAAAAAGTTTTCGGAACACTGGTAGATAATAGAATTCGCAAGAAGTGAAAAGCATTTTAATAAGATTACAAAATAAATCGTCTGAGTAATCGAAAAAAAAAATCCTATTCGTACTAATATTATTGTATGCAATATAAGAATAATGAATTTATGGATCATTGTAAAAGTTTAAGAAAGTTTGTCCCTAGGTCCAGCAGGTGGTCACAACTTGCTAACTTTACGAACGTTTTGGCCGGATACAACAATATATGTATTACTGGGGAATAATATTACTTACTATATTAAGGAATTAATACTGCAATGTAAGAGAAATAACGAAAATGCCATTAAGTTCTTGAATAAACATTTGTATTTAACTCTACTGCACCAAAACGGAGTTTTGCGTGTGTGTATGTCTGCATAGTTATTTGACACATGATATAGTCGAAATGGCTTGATGAAATTTGGCGTTTAAGGTCTCGTTAGATTCCTTTTAATTGGGGTGAGTCCGGGTGTATAAAAACAAACTTAAAACTTACAACCTTACCATATAATAGTTGTTTTGTTAAACCAAACAAAAGAAAGCAAGTAACACTTTCCTCAAGTTTAAATTTGAAGGTAGTAGAGCCACGCTCATTGTAGCACGAATGGGCCGGCTCGACCGGGGAGGTACTTCCCTCTCACAGACGATCAACGTAAAATGACGAGCGTTCATGCCGTCGTGTTTAGTTGGTGAGTGCGAGACCGGAGGCCCAATGATGCAGCAGCATCACTGGGTCATCCTGGTGTGCGTCACAATGCATTATTGCATTGTCTGCATTCACAATGAGCATGGTGACCACCACTCTTGGATTCTGATTATGCTTTCCATCAGGCAGAGTATAGTCATTTTGGATGACCCATACATAAAGAAATAGTTGTAATATTACTAAAATGGCTTTGTTTGCCAGGACAGAGGCAAAAGAAGGTACCGTACGAACGTTGAAGTATATTTTGCCTACGTGATATTGCGTACCCGGAATCGGAAACATGCGAATGGTGAAATGCGAACTAATTGGATCCTGTCGCAATGCCGTTGTAGTAATATTTTATGTATAATTCAAATATACGTAATATATGTGTGGCGGCGTAGTCTCCACTTTTATGTTTATTTCCAAACGCAGGCTAAGTAGCGCTCCACGCGCTTTTACATCTCGTACGTCAAAAATTTGAATTCGGAAAAAAAAATCACCTTTGTACCAGAGCAACTGAAACCTGTAACTTTTTATATTGTAACCAATAATTTTAGTTGAATAGTTAATTGTACATAGTACTTCATTAGTGATACATGGTCTGTGTTTGTATCAACAAACTAGCTATCGAACAATTCCCGTATTTTCTTGCATCAACGACGAATATTTTACATTTACACCACAATTAAATGTGATAGAATTGATGCTGCAGTAAACACTTCACATATTTAAACAAAGGATTATAATTAAGATTTACTAGGTTTTTTTTTAGTAAATTATCTTAATATGAATCCTAGCTAGATCGATATACCACCTAGAAAACCCTTGCATACTAAATTTCACGAAAATCGTTGGATCCATGAAGTGCAGTTTTAAGTAGTATGTTGGTGATTTGTGAATACTCTGGTTTTGATTATTATAAATTCATTATGTTTTAAGAGAACAGACGTTTACATTTACTTATTAAAATAGATAATAAATAAACTGTATATTGTTATTTTACAGGCTGAGTCAAAAAGCCATCGACTTCCAAAAGAAAGATGTTAGACAACAAGGGAGTTAAAAGATGTTCATCTGCATCACGACACTCATCGTCGTCTAACTCGCTGTCTGTCCAACAATTAATAAAAATAATCTCTTACAACTTTATAGAGGATATTGCAAAAAAACTTAATATCTTTCATTCAACCACCTGACGAACAGATTTCAAGTTCCTTCTGTTGTCTTTTAATTGCATTGATGACATTTTTTTACAAAACTAAAATACTTAAATTCCTATTTTAGATAAGACTTATCCCGTCGACACAGTAACTCCTCTACACCAGGATCAAAAGCAAGGAAGTCCCAGGAAAAATTAAGCTGTCTCGGAACCCATAACGAAATGAATCTCATAAAGAAAACTTAAGGATTTGGAAATCTAATAATTCTACGCGATGTTATATACATATGCACACACTCAAAAACAAACTTGAATGTTTTTGCAAAAGCCACTTATTTAATATAGCTGTTTATGTTTTTGTAACCATCGTCACCTTAACAGTACACGCTGAAAACACTTAAAAGACAGTTACGAATTTTATAGCTCTCGTTATTGCTTTTATGTAGCTTCAGCTTAGGTTTCTCACGAAATGTACTAAAATTTATCTTAGTACATATTTCTTAAACTACACTACAGTTGAACAATTTCAATTTCATGTACTATATATTAATGTTCTTATCCTTTCTTGTCAATATCGTCAACTTCCAAGACTTTTTCCCGAACTAGGTTGGACTCAGCTTTCACACTACAGAGAAACGGCTACTAGTGACTGTTAGCAGGCTGCACAACATAAGTACTTGGTGTTGTCAAAGATTCCTAGAAAGATTTGTCAAGGTTCCCACAGATATTCGTAGGACCACCAGGACCGACGATTCGGCAAATTACTTTCTTCTGAATAAATAATAAATAAATATTTCGGACATCTAACACACAACGACATAAATAATAAATAGTCCCAAGCTAAGCAGAGCTTGTTTTATGGGTAACTAGACAACTGATATAAATACTTATATACTTTTTTTTTGGAAATACATATTATACATAGAAAACACCCAAACTCCAAAACAAATATTTGCAGATCATACAAACATTTGATCCGATCCAGGAATCGAACCCGAGACCTCAAGCTTCGCAGTCGCATACGCTACCACTACGCCACTGAGGCAGTCTAGGCCGCCGAATATTATACAAATTAATTTGCAGTTAGCATTTCTCTAGCACTTTCATCAAACAGTTTTAATTGCACTTTGGTTACATTATTTTATTAATAAGCGTACTATTTTTAAAGATCAATAATATTTTAAGACATCTTTACGTAGCAGGATTGTATTTTCAGTAATATTCTTAAAGTAAAAGAGAGTTTTTTCGTTCAAATAATCATTATAAAACAGACATTGTTAGAATTATTTTAATTTTGTTAAGAAAACAACTGTTTTGAATGATAGTGAATTTATTTACAAAATTTACATAGATTTTTCTTACTTAATATATTTCTGACATCTAACACACAACGCTATCTAGTTCCAAACTAAGCGTAGCTTGTATTATGAATACTAATCATCTGATGTGAATACATACATACTTCCTTTTTGTAAATACATGCTTACATATTCTCAGTAGAAAACACTCATATTCCGAAACAAATATTTGCAGATCATATGGTCCAACCCGCTAATCGAATCCGAGACTTCAAATACAGCAGTCGAATACCACCACTGCGCCACCGAGGCTGTTTAATAATTACAAGCTAGTCTACTTATAAAGAGTTTTCTTTTGAACTTTCCATGACATAAATGAACGATATGTAATGACTTGGAAAGTTTGAAACTGGAATACGTTATGTTAAACCGTAAAGATACAGCAAAACTTCGGTTATGTATATATTTTCGATCACATAACATAACATGAAATATTAACGATTCACCTCGATTTCACCAGGGTAGATTTGATCGTACTCATATTTGGTATATGTCAAATAACTTCTTGCTCCTAGCCTTTATTATTCCCAAGATTAATTGGGGTCGGCTACTATTTCAACTGGTTTTACCTGAATATCAGTTTTTCCACGGAGCGATTTTTCCGTGGGAGAGCCACGCTTCGGCATGAATGGGCCGGCTCGACCGGAGTGATACCACGGCCTCACAGAAAACCGGTGTGAAATAGCGCTTGCGCTTTGTTTCACCGAGTGAGTCCGGAGGCCTATACCCCTCCCCCCATTCCCTCTCCCCATCCCCCAAAGGTTGGCAACGCACTTGTGACGCTTTTGGAGTTGCGGGTGTCCGTGGGCGGGGGTAATCGCTTACCACCAGGTGATGCGTCTGCTCGTTTGCCCCTATACAATAAAAAAAAGCGACTGAAATGAAAAAAAAGTCGTAAAATTGATTCTAAAGAATACGCCATTGATAAGATTGTATCAATACTGTTGGAATATAGGTAGTGTAAATAAGGTTTTATATGAAGCAAGTGTTTTACATAAAATTATTTAGCGGCTCTCGCAGCTTGCGTCTCCGGGGCTTTTCATTTCGTAGTGATAAATGTTTCTCTAGAGTACGGTCGGAAACGATTTTTTCTAGGCTATCTGGTATGTTTAAATGCTGTAAATGGTATTTTCTGTTTTTTTTTGGAATAGCAAACAAGCAGACGTATCGCCTGATGGTAAGCGATTACCGCCACCCATGGACACCCGCAACACCAGAGGTGTCACAAGTGCGTTACCGCCCTTTGAGGAATGGGAAGGGGGATGGGGGAGGGGTTGGGTTATGGGCCTCCGGTATCCTTACTCACTCGTTGAAGTACAGCACAGGCGCAGTTTCACACCGGTTTTCTGTGAGGTCGTGGTATAACTCCGATCGAGCCGGCCAATGCATGCTCATGTGTTTTTATATTGTTACCGTATCTTGAGAATTCTAAGGATTATGTTATGTTATGTTAACATATATATCACGGTACAATTAAATGTAGTTAACATATCTATATAAATAAATAAAATTAAAGTACCTGTTTGGAATTTTTAATTAACAGTTTTTTTCCTAACCTTATTGGAAGTATATGCGATACTTACTTAAAAATAACTTTTAAATTGTTTTTCATTCTGTATGTATGTTTATTCCGTAATTTCTGGAACGGTTGGAATAATTTTTGCAGGAATTTCACCGGTTGATAACTGATGTTATAAATAAAATATTTATTTATTCTATTTTTTAACGTTAGCCAATAAGTTATATTTAAAACTTAATGCACCGTCAACAACTACGCTCTCTAACGGTCCAAAACCCTTTGATCCATCGTACGATTGTCTGCAAGAGATGGCTTTTGGAAAATGACTGCCTCGGTGACTTGAGGTCTCGGGTTCGATTCCCGGGTCGGACCAAATGTTTGTATGATCTGCAAATATTTGTTTCGGAGTTTGGGTGTTTTCCATGTATAATATATATGTATTTACAAAAAAAAAGTAAATAAGTATTTCTATCAGTTGTTTAGTATCCATAACATAAGCTCTGCTTAGCGTGGGACTAGACGGCGTTGTGTGTTAATAAATTGTCCAAAAAAAAATAAGTAAATTTGTATGTTGTATATAATCTCTTGTAACTTTGTGATACGGTGTACAAATTAAGAGTTTTCTGTCTACCAGTCTTTGGTACAAACCTGAGCAACTCAAAAAGCCTTAGAAGTACTATTAACTCTATTTCAGTTAGTTTAAAAGCTATTCTTAACCACTAAATGCCGTGCCAAGTTGTCATACGCGGAGTTGCCACACGCGAAGTAATCAAGACAACTCAATTTACTATTCGATGTTGATATTGTGGTATATCAATGCCTGTGATATGAATTACGTATATGAGAAGGTTTATCGATTTTTTTAGGCTTTATAAAGTAAAATATACAGAACTAGCAATTGCTTGCGGATTTGTTCGCGTGACAATTTTTTATTTCAAATGTTTCACTTTACAAATGACGAACTTTATAATAATAGTTTGTCTCTTGCTTTAATGAGTCATTACAATTTTAAAAGTATCAGCCAATGTGAGTACTACATAGAGTAATTGAAGAAGTAATATGCATTTATTATGATGTGTTTGTACATATTTGGAATATAGTGCATTATATACTAAACTAACAGACCCGACGAACTTCGTACCGCCATATTTTTCTTAGGTAGATATTTTCTAAATTTCTGAAAAACTCGTTTTTAATATGCCCGCCTCAGCTTCCCGCGGTGCAGTCGTAAATAAAATAAATCCCATTAACCTTTGATTTTCTTCTATACAAACCTTGTCCTAACAATAACGAACACATAGAAAAAAGAATTATCTGCTGTGCTGGCGATCGGAAGTTATGCGCGTACATACATTTCTGCGATTCATTTTTATATTTATATAGAAGTATGATTTCTCCTCAGTCGTGTTGGATTACCGTCCTGTCAAATTGTAAGATTAAGGCAACAGAGATTTCGTTGAAATTAGCCACTGTTGCCTAGTCGTAGGCGTTAGTCTTGAAATCTGTTGAATTCAATATTGTACGGCGACTTCGCTTCTACTTCTAATTTATAAGTCTATTTTCACTTTCAAAGTTATCAATAAAGAATATGAAAGTTAATAAAACATCATATTATTTGAGTTTCTGTGATCTATAAGACAAGTTGAGTATTCTGTTTTAAACTAAGGTACCTTCAAATATAAAACCTTTTCGACTTTTTACATATTTCATACATTAACTTAAAGTTTTATGGAGTGTGCATCCTTACAGCTAAAAGTGTTCTTTATCAGCAAACTTTTGATGCATAAGTTAACTCAAAAGCTTACTTACAACTTAGTTACTCCTACACTTTAAAATAACTGAATGTAGCTTTCTATCGTCATCTTTTGGAATACAGAACTGATTATATCTGATATTATTCGTTAAGATTTTTGCAGTATTGGAGTCAAATAAGCAGAGGGATTCCTTATAGTAAGTGATTACCACCGCCCATTGCACAAGCAACCCAAAGAGAACTGAGTAAGTTGATGGGTTTTGAGTGCTCCCTCATAACGGAATAGGCTTGGGTTGCGGTAACCTCATTTCTCGGTAAAAAGGTATAAAATACTATGCTTAGCGTTAAGTTTCGGTGAAATCGTGGCCCTTGTAAATTACTAGGATCCTGTCACGCTTTATCTTCCTTAGCCCTTATTCAAATCTAAGAACACACATGATCCTGAGACGTTTATCCAGTCCATTCATCCAGCTTTTGTCAATGTAACAAACACCTGATTATCTCGGCAGATTTAAGGATTCTCATTCATATCTTTTTGTTTTAAATTGAATACCATTTATCGGAATTCAACACTTCTCGGAGTTTCATCAAAATGAAACGAAAATGGAGTGTAAAATACTGTACGTTGCAATCATTATATCTATTTGTATCCCGTCAGGCTTCGCTTGAACGTCGAATATAAACTTACTTTTTGACTATACTTCATTTTGATGTTTTTGTTCGATATCATCCACCTATCTTGACATACAAACATGTAACTCCCAGCTGACGACTAAGATATGTACTCTAAGTGAATGCACAATTTTAACATATTTTAAAATGTATTACTCAAAGGTTTAATTAGTTTGTAATTAAATAATAATGTAACCACAAGGTAATTCATCAACATCTCTAGTAGTACTATACTATATTATATACTTTTTTTTTGACAAAACTACTCTATAATATTCTAAGCTCACAAATTTTATATTTAAAACACTTAAAGAAATTTGATAAACCTTCTCTCATAAGTTACTTATGCCACTTCGAATATTAACTGCCGGCTCGAATGGGACGGTTGTACCTTTTTTTTTTTCTTTCCTCCTTGCGGAAATCCCCTCGGATACCACCTACTGGTGGCATGTCGGACTCGAACCTACTATAACCGCACGCCGTCTTGGGTACTAGGAGCCGGGGAACCAGGTGCACCCTAGTAAGGAAAACCCTGGAACCCCGACGTACCTCGGCCCACCTACCAGTTTGTAGGTGGCCCCCGACTGTGTATTGTACCCTCGTACAGAAGATTATCGTAAAATGACAGTGTTTGTGCTGTCGTGTTTCGTTGGTGAGTGCGAACCCGAAGGCTCAATTATACAGAAGTATTACTAGGCCGCCATGGTGTGGGTCATCATACTGCATTGTTGCATTGTCTGCATTCACAATGAGTGTGGTGACCACCACTCTTGGATTCTGCTTATGCTTTTCATCAGGCAGAGTAGAGTCATTTTGGCAGGGTCATACATAAAATAAAAACTATTCTACACAGCACTGAATATTTATCTTAGGTGTCCAATGTAAATAAGTTTTTCCTTTGTAAACATTTCATTCGACTTTAATTTTTCACTTGTAGGTCCGTAAAGATTAATGTACTATACAGCCGACGTATCTTGGCGAGTCCGAACAGAAGGTTGCGCATTAACTATTTTGATAGTTTTTTGATATTTATTTAACTTGTACTAATTGGTATATAAAAAAAATGACAATAATAGTTTTCGACATGAGTGTACACGCGCTTAAGTTCGCAGAGCCTATGTTCAGACTCGCCAAGATACGTCGGCCGTATTGTTGTTTAGAAGACTTTACCATTTATACGGGCACTAAATACAGTTTCGGTAAATAGAGCCATAGCACTCCGTTTAATATGACGTAAATTAATCTTACATTTTAAATCGATTAGCTAGCCAGCAATTGATTGCAGTCACACTATAAAGTACTCGAATCCAAACTTCTAAAGTTGTTTTTAGATTGACTTGAGCGAATGATTGATGTTTAACTATTAAGCCATGTGTTTACGGCGCAGATGCAGACTTAATATATAATATATATATTCTCTGTTAGACAAGACAAGACTTCCCTTCGGGTGGATTAGTAAAATAATAATAATAATAACGTAAACAAAAATGGCTATGTGGTTAATTTATACGCAGTAGAAGTAGGAGCGAGAGGTATACCAGCTAAATCTCTCTATAACCTTCTGAAAGACCTTGGTCTGTCGAGATCTGCAGTAAGTTCTATTTTAGAACGAGTATCCAAGGCTGCACTAACAGGTTCCTACCAAATATGGCTAGGTAGGGCGGGAAACTCGAGCAGTGGAGGTGAGCGTTGATGCGCATCTTAAAGGGGGCCTCCTTAAACCTACACCTAGGTCGTAAGTCCTGGGAACTGCTTTGAGTTTCTCCCTCTGCCACACGATGGACCCGGCACCCGCACGGTGAATCCATTGAGTGCTAAGAAGTTTGTCTCACGTCTCTAATATATACATTCTCTGTTAGACAAGACAAGACTTCCCTTCGGTTGGATTAGTAAAATAATAATAATTACGAGACCCATGGAAAGAATATGGATGGTGACATTACGAAATCATAACTGACACAACACAGATACTAGCATTTGCACAAAAGAGGGATCACAAATTAAAAACCTTATAATCGTTTATCCAGTATCAGTAAATGCACTACTAAATATTGTAGTGATTGTTCAATGACAATCCAACAAAAGGAAACTAGTTGTTAGAACGGGCAGTCGTTTTCAGTCGGTTCGTTTCCGAAATATTGATGGCATTAGGGGGTTTCCACACAGAAAAAAAACTTAATATCTATTATCTTGTGTCAAATCCCAGATAAATATCTAAAACTTGACCTGTATCTAGTAAAACTGGCTCTAAAACTTTATGAGGTGTTAAGAAGTTACTAAATATAACGTTCATACTATCTGCATGAGAAGTCATTACCATTATCCCAAATTGGTGTCTAAATTCTTAAGTTAAACACATAATTACTATTCTAACATTCATTTCCTACACTTTATATTCAGTTCTTTTGTTACGAGGTAACATTCAACTTTACTTGCACACGTAAAGTTGGGAATATACGGAACGATCTTGCAATGGAGCTGAATTTTCAAGTAAGATTAGCGAGTTAGATATGAATTATGACTATTAGTTGTTAGACAAAATAGAGAACAGCTTTAAAAGCACTCGTTTTGTGTAAGGATTGATGCATCTGACCTACCACTACTCTACTCTTTACTCTCTCTCTACTCTCTACTCTTTTTGACCTTAGTTTGTTTTTACGCGACTACGTAGATTCAAAAGAATGGGTAATAAGGTAATAAGACTGCCTCGGTGGCGTAGTGGCAGCGTATGCGACTGCTAAGCTTGAGTCTCGGGTTCGATTCCCGGGTCGGACCAAATGTTTGTATGATCTGCAAATATTTGTTTCGGAGTTTGGGTGTTTTCTATGTATAATATGTATGTATTTACAAAAAAAAAGTATATACGTATTTATATCAGTTGTCTAGTACCCATAACACAAGCTCTGCTTAGCTTGGGACTAGATGGCGTTGTGTGTTAGATTTCCGGAATATTTATTTATTTATGTATGTTCCACCGTTACGCATTCAATATTGAGTATAAGAGGTGTCAATAGATCAGAAGTTTGTACGTGAGTAGGTTATCATTTTAAACAATTTCTTTGGTATTTTCATAAGACCCACTAACGAAGAAGTGTAATAAGTTAATTTGAATTCTAAACGCAAAGTGTATTTAACACTTTTATGTTCTTTATTTGAAAGTTGAATTCTCCAGGACTTATATCTTGTTAACCTTTTAAGACAGAACTTACAAGTATTAGGGCGCTTATCCACCGAAATGGTTGGTAATTTCAGTGTTTCCAACTGTTTGCAATTCTTCAGAAAATCGCCAACATTTGTTTCCACTGTGTCTACACTGAGTCGCCAACAACTCGCCAATTCGTTCGATTCGTTCGTCAGGCGTCAGGCGTCAGGTTCAGGCGCAGGTCAGGCGTTTTTGTTTCCAACTAAGCGTTTCCACAGAGCCTATAAATATTATATCTGCAACAAGCGTATTCTTTTGATGTTTACCGCCAAAAACAGAAACCCGGTTCCAAAAATTTGTTGTCAATTATGTTGCCAACACAAGGAAATCACAGAAACGGATTAGGATTTCGATTGTTAAGAGTCGCTTATATTTAAAGATACTTTGTATGTTTGAACAAAAACAATAAAACCTCAATTAGGAGCTAGAATAAATGTTTCAGGAACTAAATAAGTGGTTCAAAGAGCTTACTTCATTTAGACACAAATATCAAAAAAGATAATCTATCTGAATATGTAAATAAAGGATGTATGTACTTAATCATGTCGTATTATAATATTAAATACGAGTACCTAAGTTTAACTTTAAAATGGATATGTCTACAGTTGTTTCAAGACCATTATTGAAAATAATATCATCAAAGCGACCTCCATTACTGCGTTTTCTTTGAACGACACCATAAAGTTTCAAAGGCTCATTTAAGACCTCATTTTGCTATCAGTTCCATAAATAAACTTTTTTTTTTTAAATATTATACTTAGGAATTTTATTAAAATCGTAGGGCTATTATTTCATGTTTTGCTTTAGGTTGTAGCGCTTTCATTTCATTTAGGGTGTCCACACCCTTAAAGTAGGCTTAAAAAATATATTTCATGGAAATGGTACTGGAATTGCTATTATCCATCCTCAATCCTGGAAGATAAACCACAAGAGAACTGGAAGTCATTGGATTGTGTAAACACAGTGTATTGTTTTTCGTGGGAGAGCCACGCTTCGGCATGAATGGGCCGGCTCGACCGGAGTGATACCACGGCCTCACAGAAAACCGGTGTGAAATAGCGCTTGCACTGTGTTTCACCGAGTGAGTGAGGATACCGGAGGCCCATACCCCTTCTCCATGCCTCTTCCCATCCCCCAAAGGTCGGCAACGCATTTGTGACGCCCTTGGTGTTGCGAGTGTTCGTACAAAAAAAAGAAAAACAGTTTCTTAACTTAAATTATAAGAATGAAAGATTTAGAGATTCTAATGTAACAATCACAGAACAGTTAATTATTCTCCTTTGTAATTGCAAAATTATGTTAAGTATAACAGAACGTTTAGTACGGGTTTTTAAGATTAACAATTAGATGATATATGGTAATTCTAATATCGATTGCGCGATCATTACGATCATTAAGTAAATGATAATTAATATTCTTATTAACAACCTTAAACAGCTCAGAGAGACTCAATGTTTTGAACTTAATATAATCTTCTTTATTATTACTATAAATAGACATACTTTAAACAAACAAAACATATATCTGACTGTCTGAATCGCGCATTTAGCTTTCTCTTTAATTACTACAGCTAAAATACACAATAGTCAAGTTAGAAATTGTCACCATTTTTCACATTCCAGACATAGTAACGTTACAGTAGAGGCCTTAATTTAAAGCTAAGAATTCCAACCTTCTTAAAAAGCTAGGTTTAGTGAGTTGCTTTCTTGGGTCCAACGACGTCTGAATAACAAAAATGTTGAGGGAGCGTTCCCGCATTTGAATAACTTAACACTCCCTGTGTAGGTTACAATTTCACGCCGAATATTCCGGCTTCCTTTGTCTTATGGATCTATCTATCTCGCTCTATATTGTTTTTGTCAAATTGTAAAGAGAAAATGAACAAGTTAGAGTGAGACAGCAACAGAGACAACGACATATTCATACGCATTGCGTAAACAAGGAAACTTTTACTTAAAGGTATTTGTATATTCAATGGCAGCGGCATTGCGCCCTTGTTTCCAGTGCCTGGCACCGAACTTCAATCTCACTATTACGACTAACCCTGAAATGTTTATTGGAATCAATTAATGTGATTGGAATAACATGAGGCTTGCAGTATTACTGCATTCAATAAAATTTAAATCGCAATTTGTTATTTGCAGTACTATTCCGCCATATTTGAACCTTACACTCATGGTTACTGCAAAACGGTAGTTGACTTTGAAGTCTGTTAATTCTAATTATCAAAATGTAACGTTCTATGGAAAGTTATCGTTCCTTCTAAGGAAAGGCATGACTGACATGACATGACTGTTGAAAGCGGTTGATAATGATGTTGATGGAAAGTTGTATGTAATAATAAGTTGTGACATCCCGTTACTAAGATTTTGTCAACTTATCAACTTCCAATATTGTGGGTTAAGAATTTATATTTCTCAAAAAAAAAAATACATTTCACTTACATGAGAATACGTTTTGATTCTTGATACATTATACATACTATACACTACAGCACTCAATAACAAACAATTCAACAGGCTAAAAACTCGCATTTATAACGATCTAACATTAACATTTTGATTCAAATATAATAAAATCAGTTTATATGGGTACTCAACTTATCTACAAGTAAAGACTAGAATATTTCATTTTGCATTAAAAAAATCCTAAATCTTGAAAATAATTAAGCGCATAATTTAATTAAATTTTAGCCATTAATTTTATTACCTTATTATTTAAAAGAAACTTGGAAAATAAAGAATTGTGGTACTCTTTGTTTTGGGTTAACTAAATCACGATTTTGATTATGTAGGATAAGTACATAGCAGATTTATGGTAGAATAAAAAGGTAAATGTTTTATTGCACACCAGAGTTTTTTTTAAAGTACATCAAGTTTGAACATGTACAAATGATATATAGGGTTACAAAAAAGGGTGTAATAAAACCAAGCCTCGATACGCCACAATCATATTTCTCAGGAACCGGATACATACCTAGGTGGGTAGCCGATACTTAATCATTTTTATCTCCCTATTCGACGTAAAACCTTTATAACATACTAGATACTGCCTGCAGCTTCGTTCTCGTAATTATTTCTTATTTTGTGTGTTAACTTCGATATAATCATTCATAAAGGACGATACCCCTTAGGGGCGAAATTTTGTTACATTTTAGAGCGGTCAGCATTTAACATTTGCAGTGTCGATTTCATAACAATTATGAATCAGTACGCCTTCAGGACCGACGATTTGAAGAAAGTGTTTTTTTTAGTTTTTGAAGTTTGTAGACTGCCCAAGATAAGGATAGTTGGGGCTCCTTGAGGGAGACCTTCGTAATATCTGCAGTTCCCGGACCCCTCCCTTCTCAGGCGCAGAGTTGGCACACCGTGTGGTTTTAGTCGGTTCGATTCCGACAAAAAAAAAGACCTTCGTTCAACAGTGGACGGTGATTGGTTGATAGCAACACCTTTAGCAAGCTTAAGGTGTGTCGTTTTATACCATTACTTTAATCAGTAATTTTACAAATAAATATCGTTAAATCAAGTTACGTCTATCATTTAGACAGCTGTGTACGTGATCCTTACAAATTACTTAATGCTAGCAGTTTAAAAACATCAGATGTTTGTACCCCCAACGGTGTAGGCTGATATGGTAGATTTAAACCGGCCTCACCACACTGGTCAGACTAGTCGGATTAGGGTTTGATTCAAATTCCTTTCTTCTCTTTGCAATGTTATTGCCCTGAAGAGCTTGTATCAATTAACATGTATATAGATAATGTAAGTGTGTTCGTATTATATGGGTCATACTATTATGTATAACTGTACTACAAGTATGTTAATACAGCTATAAATAATATTGTATTTGAACAGTTTAGAGGGTCTGGACTTTCAAGTAATAGCCCATTCCAGTTACGATCTCGATCTAAACGCGTTAGTGCTTACAGTTTCTAATTTATTTGTGCAAGCAAAATCATTTTAATAACATTGCTGACTTCTTTTCAATATGAGGTATATATCGGTTTTCTTATCTAAATCCTATAGTTTAAACCTTTTTTCAGTTCCGTAAAGCAATAATTGAAAAACATCACAGAAAAAAATCGAATTGTTGCTATAGTATTTTACTACCACAACGCATTTTTAATGAAAAAATACACTTTTCAGCATTTAAACGAACATACATTAAGTGTACCTAAAGTGATATAGTCTAAACTTTATCTCGGAAACCAACTGTTATGGCTGTGCGTTTGACTTAGTGATTTTAGCGGTTGCCACACCTTTCTACTACGCGAAGTGTTGTGGGTTCAAATCCTACATGATACAACACTTTGTGTGATCCACCAATTGTTATATGTGTCTGAGTGTTCTTTGTGTTCGTTTCATGTTATGTTTGTAAAGACACCCGCGACACAAGATGCATATTACTAATGCGGGAGTTGTCTTTTTAAGAGTGAAAGAGAATTTCAAAGTAATATCTAAGATCATTTTCATTATTCGTCCAAAGACAGCAACAGGTACTAATAAATTACACCTGCTGAGAAAGCTTACGTTAATGGTTCACGATGTTTTATTGTTTTTTTTACGAGCAACCGTTTAGCAAATAGCTGTTACGTCAAAACTGGTAATATGGCAGATTTTACCGCTTTCATTATTATTTTTGGGTACTTAGTAATAACAAATAGCAGTAAAATAAGTAAGGTTTTGAAATAAATTGTATTTAAAGAATATATATATTAATTTAATAACTGCCTCGTTGGTCTAGTGGTTAGCGTAAGCGACTGCAGATCAAGAGGTCTCGAGTTCAATTCCCGGGTCGGACTGCTGTTGGGTTTTTCCTACAAGAAATTCCTAATAGCAGCCCGGAGTATGGAAGATGGCGGTGTTTCCTGCCCGTGCTTCGGAGGGCACGTTAAGCCGTCGGTCCCGGTTGTCATGAACATCTATGGCAATCGTTATTGGGAAGTCAGTGCCCTCAAATATACTGACAACTAGTTCAACCTTCGAATTCAGTTCGCCCTCAGGGTTGCGGAGGTCAGATGCCAGTCGCTCTGTGTAAAAACTGATATTCAGGTAAAACCGGTTGAACTGGTAGCCGACCCCAAATATTGGGAATAATAAAGGCTAGGAAGATGATACATTAATTTAATAGAAATATGCCGACTTCCACATACAGCGCAACATATTAAAGTGCCATCTACCGCAGATACACTGAATTACGGAGCAACGTACAACACGAAGAAACTACCAATCCTGAATCGCGCAATAGAAGTTCTCGTCATCGTCATCATTATACAACAACCCAACATCAACCGTAGGGCAGTGGCCCGCCAGGCATGATCACCTCGCCTGGTCGGAGGATCCTCCCTTTGTGGTGGAGGAACATGATACTCGTTCCTCCAAAGAAACGAACCAGTCTACTAGACTAGAAATAGTTATCTAGTGTTTCTTACATTAACTCTTTCTTTATTGCTTTTGTTTTTCTGAAAACGGTTATATTCCAAAGGACATCCTGTATCTGGCGACCATTAAGGGTCGTTATCAGTCGTGTAGAATTACAAAATTTTAGGAAGAAAAATGTCATAAGTGTTCTTAGAAATAATACATTTCGGATTTACCTATTCAATTTAAAACACACTAGCTGACCCACGCAACCTCGTTTACGTCTCTTATTGCCAGTAGTGTAATATTTTCCCCGGTTTTTGTAACATTCTTCATTAGTGCTCCGCTCCTATTGGTCTTAACGTGATGATATATATAACCTTCCTCGATAAATGAACTATCCAACAATGAAATAATTTTTACGATCGGACCAGCGGTTCCTGAGATTAGCGCGTTCAAACAAACAAACTCTTCAGCTTCATAATATTACTAGCTGACCCACGCAACCTTGTTTGCGTCTTATATTGCCCGTAGCGTGAAAATTTGCCCTCGTTTTTGAAACATTTTTTAATGGTGCTCCGCTCCTATTAATAGTAGCGTGATGATATATAGACTATAGTGTTCCTCGATAAATGGACTATCCAACACTGAAATAATTTTTCAAATCGGTACAGCGGTTCCTGAGATTAGCGCGTTCAAACTAACAACCAACTCTTCAGCTTTACTATTAGTATAGATTAGTATTAGTATAGATAATATGTAGAAGACACTAAAGTAAAGTTATTAGGCATTCCTTATGGCATTAATATTATTCCTTTACTTATTTAGGACGCGGCCATTCTGGCACAGTGTATAGTAATATTGTTCCTCGTACAAAGCAATATTATACTTGAGAAGTGTGAGAATGGCCCTTGTCTTACTTTATTTATAAAATTGCCTACACGGGCACGCTGCAACCAGAATATTGGTAATGATATTGTACCGTAATTTTATGTTGCTTCGTTCAGAATTCTCAGAGTTGAATATATATGTAACTTTTTTAATTAGGTAAGTAAATAATGTTGCAGATTGCTAGCATATTTATTTATTTTCATCAATAAAATTACTTCAATAATAACTCGCTGAATTATGTTTTTTTATAAAAACGACTCCCGTCCCATTCTGTGTCTCGGGGGACTTTATTTATTTAAAACTCCATGGACTTATGTACATCGGCGGATTTAATACCTTAGGCATTCTCTACCAGCCAACCTTTAGGGTGTGGAGATATAGGACTTTACAAACATACATAATATTTTGAGCATATTTAATAAAATAAAATTAATATTTAGACGGCCGTAGGGTGGGTCTGGAGATCTGTGACACATACATCGTACCTAGTACGGACTCCAGCTCTCATCAAGGAAATGTTAGAATCTTTTTGGTTTTTAACTAGATATCCTGTAGCTGAATTGTACCTTCCTTGTGAGAGAAATAAAGTTTATTATTATTATGAAACAGGCACAAAGACACACAGACTTAGAACACCAATTAGTGGATAACATAAAGTGTTGTCCCATGTGGGGTTTGAAACCACAACACTTGGCGCAGTCGAAAGCGGCGTGGCGACCGCTTAAACCACTAGGCTAACTAACTACTTAATTTAAAAGGTAGTAATTCAGAGTCTCATAATAGGATTTAAGAAGTGAACACTATACAGTATTCAGATATATACATTTTTGCATTAGCTGATTGTAGATCTAGTAGCCTACGATATTGCAGTCGAATTATCTATTATCGACAGGCTTGAATAGTCCACTACATCGCTGTATAGCTGGACATAACCAAACATAACCTTAGCAATTAGATTTTGTTTCTCATTCTCTATCGTTAAACCGAATCGTCGAAATGTATGTACGCGCATAACTTTCAATTGACTGCACCATGTTGTTTTTTTTTTAATGTATTTGTTATTGTTAGGACAAGGTTCGTATAGAAGAAAATTTAAATATAACCTGTACACTACCTGTGGAAAGCGGAGGCGGTCGAAGTTCACTAGGTCAACTAGTTTAGAATGAAATAAAAGAATATTTCAAAAATTAATATATTGCCAAAATATAAAACAGATATACGAATATGATTACAAATCAGTTGACGTTAGCTACAGCAGGTATGATAGTTTCGTAAAACTCGATGCCTTTTAGGAACACTTCAGCGCTAAGATGCTCATCATGCTCGTGCAGACCAGGGACTGTACGGTTCATTGGAGAGAATCCAATGGCTGGGATGTTCAGCTCACGGAGGTAACGGCTGTCGGTACCACCCGGGAACGTACACTTCTTGAGACTGATTTTACTGGAATGCAAATTTTATTTGTACAATTACGCAAGTTAATATTTTCGAGTGAGGTGGATAGATGGCGTTGTACGAGGCGCCTAACTCGCACTAAAAGTTTTGTCGTATTGCAGTTTAGTAGTAGGACTTTCATATGTTTTGATATCCTTCTGAAAGTTTCTTGAGTTACATGTTCCTTTTGTTGACAATTATCACACACGTCTGTTCGTTTGCTCTCCTATGATATAAGCAATACTTATTCTTTGTTTGTACAAAGGTGAAAAAGGAAAAAGTTGGGTTTTGATCTAGAATAAATATTTTAATTTGCATTCAGATTTGTTTGCTCTACTAAACCTGCAATAATGAATTTACATTTCCTACGAAAAGCGCGGTTCCAAAATACTTTTAAAGTATTTAATTTTTTTCCTTTACATTTAAACTGGGAGCCAATCTAGTTTAATATCGCTTGAGGTTCATCCCACTTCGTTAATATCTATCGTTACGCTCACAGCGATGGAACTACAAAGGCTTATTAAAAGTTTAAGATTTACAAACTACGGCTATTATGATTGCGAAAGTTATGAATGTTTGCAATTCAACCACGGTAGAACGACTGAAAGTTGGTATAAAGATAGATTTTAGTCCGAAATAGTATTTAGGCTATTTGTAATCCTAGGAAAACATATATTGTTTTACATTTTACAATACGCAATCTTCAAGCCCTAGTACCTTTCATTGAATGGCCAAAATAATAATAATAATAATAAACGGTCTACTATTTTTTATATTTTTAAATATATATTATCTTATTGTTTATCTTTTTTATGTATTTAAAAATGTAATTAAAATGTATATATAATTAAATAAAGAGAATAATAATAATAAATAAATAAATATTCCGGACATCTAACACACCGCCATCTAGTCCCAAGCTAAGCAGAGCTTGCGTTATGGGTACTAGACAACTGACATAAATACTTTTTTTTTGTAAATACATACATATTATACATAGAAAACACCCAAACTCCGATACAAATATTTGTAGAACATACAAACATTTGGTCCGACCGGGAATCGAACCCGAGACCTCAAGCTTAGCAGTCGCATACGCTACCACTACGCCACCGAGGCAGTAATATAATTATGATATAATATACTCGTATAACTGTTCGTATTCTGTAATACTAACAGCTGATCAGCTGCAGCTTTAAAAGCCAGCCAGAAAAAGTTGCTGTCGTCACATTTGGTTGGCTTTACGTAAGGGTCCTTCTGTTCGAACTCATATGTCACCCCATTGCCAGCTTCGACACACCAGCGCTTTATCTGGAAAAGAAAATCAAATTACAGTGATAATTATTTTTTATAGAATTTTATGCTTACGTTTTAAAATAAATTTACATTGTTAAGACCGTCTCTAAAAAAAATCAACCCAAATCAGAGTGATGCCCGCATATCACCGAAAATCACAATTCTTAGTAACTTTATCGTTAGTTCGAGTTAGTGAGGTTACCAGAATCTAAATCCCCTAAATCTGAAGAATCTAAATCAAACCCTTAGGTATCAAATCCGTGAATTCTTGATTGGTAGTAGCATACGCTAACCACTAGACCAAAGCAAGTAAAAGAACTTGCCGCTATGTCTTTATCGTTTAGAATAATAATAATAATAATAAGCGTTTATTTCTCTTCCACAAAGGTTCCTTAACACTAGTACTTATAATAATATGTGTTTGTTAATTCCTTTGTGGGAGACTGGTATCCGTACTAGGTGTCCCTGTCACACAGATTACCAGGCCCCCTCTTAGGATTGAAGCTGCCCACATATATATAATGCTTCATTAACACGATATAATAAGATAGCATTGTATTTATTATATATTGCAGTAATAATAAGCTAAGCCAAACTATAATATAATATTATGATCTAAGTATTTAGTATATATACGCTAAATACTTAGATCATAATATAAATATTGTCGCTACATGAACATCTTAAAGATTATTTTTGAATCTACAAGCATCTGTTAATGCAAAACAATGATGTTTTAAATGTAAACCATCATAAAATCAAGTTTCCTTGTTAGAGCTTGTTTGAGGACTCAACAAAGAAGTTTAACTTAAATATTACTTGGCTCAAAGATAAGGAACAGCACTTAGTGGATTGTTGTTTTATTACAAATGTCTATTAGAACTTCAGTTGTTTTAAATAATATATCTTACTCTCGTCTCTCAGAAGCGGAATATTTATCTAATTATGGGATTCATTTGTTTTATATTATTTATATACCATAGTGGGCAAAAGATCAAGCTGTAACATAATGTTGACTATATTATAATAGTGTACAAATGCAACTCAATAGCCACAAGAATGTTATCAAAAAGTGTTAATGACTTTTCAAATAAATTCTTAATAATAACAGCTTAACGTGCTTCAGAGAGCACGTTAAGCTGTTTTTCTATTTCTATTATTTCAAACTAGCTGACCCTGCGCAATTCATACGGCCATTATTTTTCAAAATGATTTTCTAAATTTCCGTAAAGCTCATTTTTATTATTTATTCCTGCCTCAACTGCCCCCGGGTATTACAGGCGTGGACTCAAAAATTTAACACTTCCAGTTTTCTTATAATTTTCCTCTATACAAACCTTGCCCTGACAATGGCAAACAAATAAAAATTAAGAATAATTAATCCAATTTATTGCAGTCGATCGAAAGGTTTGCGCATACATTTCAGTGATTTATTTATATTTATATAGATATTGTACAATGTTACCAAAATGAATGAACATTATTCTGTTAAAAGAAAATAATGTACCGTATCTTCAAACTGTTTCTGGTCCACTGACAGAGCAATTCGTATGTCAAAGCTAGCAGTCAGTAGTTCTGGAACCACGTTGTTCTGGATACCACCCTGGAAATTCATATATTTGAAGTATTTTTTTTTTTTTCAGTAGAAGTTTGTAATTCCTGTAGAGGACCATTAATGGTGTTAATGAATGACGATAAATATATTAATAAAAGCGAATAAAGATTATATTCAGGTCAATTGGTCTTACACTTAACAGATCAATATTCAATTAAAATTATTAAATCAACGATTTACGTAATGAATTAGATGACGTAGGTCTTAAAATATTACTAAAATACAATTTTTCGCAAATGTTACAAGATAAAAAATTCCATATAAGAACTTGAAAACTAACGCATAATGTAACTGAGCGTTAAATCAAATATTAATTTAATATTAATCTTGATTGGTCGCATATGACAAATCTTATATATAAAATTCTCGTGTCACAATGTTAGTTACCATACTCCACCGAAACGGCTGGACCGATTTTTATTAAATTTTGTATGCATATCAGGTAGGTCTGAGAATCGGCCAACATATATTTTTCATCCTTTTTCATCCATGTTAAGGGTTATCCACCCCTATTTTTTATTTTTAGAATTTTTTTTATTTTTTTATGATACAGCATTAGAAAATACATACAACCCTGAATTTTCAACCCTCTACGGTCAACCCCTATTTTTCCATAGTGATTTTTATTAACCCACCCCTAAAATATATATTCCTTTTTATGGCAAAGCAACGTTTGCCGGGACAGCTAGTGTTTGTATGAATTTTGCGTCACCAACGTTTGAGGTTTTAATTCCCTTTCAACATAAACCTCATGTTCGAACAAGAGATGGTAAATATTACAAGCTTTCATTTAGTTTCACTTGTCCCGAGGCTTGTCTGTAATCAAATCTTGCAAGTTAAAGATACACTAATTTGATGAACTTCGCGATTTCCGTTTGAGATGAAATTTTAAATATACCTTTAGTTCTGATGACAATGCAATTATATAAATTCGAAATTATTATTAATCCAAAATGGCCGCCGTAACAAAATGGTGGTGTAGGGGAAAGTGTTTTACCTATGGACATTTGCCGAAATTTGAACGAAAATAAGGTTTAATCACTTAATTTCCATTTATTAGCCATGAAGTATCACAAATGTTGTTACAGGAATAGTTAACGCTTAAGTATTAGCAGTCTTAAGTTTTTTACTAATTATAATTATTACAATAAATCACATTTTTTAAAAATACTAAATTTGTCCACAGGTACATGTTATGATTGTACCTGTGGACAGCTATACTTGTACCTATGGACAGATCACTTTTCCTCAGTAATAATTATATAAAAATCAACAATAAACAGAATTTCTTTTATAAAGCAAGTTTAACATCAAATAATCAATTATTATTTTTTTTGGCATCGCAATACTTTTCATACAGTTCAAATGCAGAATCATCAGTGGCATCTGAATCACCATTGTCTAATATAAAACATTTCTCACATATAAAACCAGATTCATCATCTGATTCAAAATTATCTTTGATATACATTTCTGGTGATATTTTAAATCACATAGGGAACACTTGAGCAATTTTCTTCAATTTTTCTTTTATTTTCCGCCTTTCTTATTGCTTCATTCTTTATTTCGTTTTTTTCAGGAGTATCAGTTAAAATTCTACTTCTTCCAGGTTTCCTTCCTCGTCGCGTTGCCTTTCGAGGGTCTGCTTTTAGAAATGGGCGTACTGACTCTGGTGTCACTTGTGAAATAAGCTGTTTTCTCGGAGTGATTGCTGCGTTTACATTACTTTTTCCACATCCACCAATAGTCTTATCAAGAGAGGACATTTCTAGTTGATGAACAAACTTGCTTGTAGTAGGTTCAGCTTCTATGTCTAAATTTAAGAGACAAACTTCTTAGCACTCCATGGATTCACCGTGCGGGTGCCGAGTGTGGCAGAGGGAGAAACTCAAAGCAGTTCCCAGGACTTACGACCTAGGTGTAGGTTTAAGGAGGCCTCCTTTGAGATGCGCATCAACGCTCACCTTCACTGCTCGAGTTTCCCGCCCTACCTAACCAAATTTGGTAGGAACCTGTTAGTGCAGCCTTGGATACTCGTTCTAAAATAGAACTTACTGCAGATCTCGACAGGCCAAGGTCTTTCAAAAGGTTATAGAGAGATTTAGCTGGTATACCTCTCGCTCCTACTTCTATCGCGTATAAATTAACCACATAGCCATTTTTGTTTAGTTCGGTTGTTAGATCGTAATATTTATTTAATTTTATTGTATGGTCTTTAGGAATATTAGTTTCCCACGGAACAGTAAGTTCTACTAATATTATGTGTTTAATTTGTCTAGAGAAGAGGAATATATCCGGTCTGGATGACGAAACACCAACATCCTCTTAGATTTTATAGTGCTTATCATACGTATTCATCAAAATAGTCCAGTCAGGTGCAGTACCTAGGATTGAGAAAGGCTTGCTTTTAGATTTGGTAGTTGAGCCATCCTTTATAAAGTTTCTATTATATAAAGTTCTAATCAAACAAGAAATTCTAACTAAAATTTGTACCTGTGGACAGTCCATAGGTACATACATTTCGATGTCCACAGGTACAAATCTGACAGTATAACCTTAAAATATGTTACCACCATGATAGCTACGAGTTGACATTATTATACCCCTTAAAATGGATGTTTAACGATGTACACTACAGTCTGACCAAAAATAGCTATCTATATTCTGCATATATTGACAAAAATATAGGACGAGAAAGAGATAAATATTTACTTTTTTGAGTGAAAACGTTTAACAGTCTGTCACCGGTTACTCAACAGAAAACACAAGATGAGAGCAAGTCAGTGTTGCCACATATCAAAAATACTTTACGGATGCGTTCAATTCGTTCATTTTATGTGTTTATTTTATAAGATATCAGTGGTGTCCACAGGTAAAACCGTGCATAGGTACAACACTTTCCCCTACATATTTCTGAACAACCCACTCAATATGGGTATCAAATTAAAGAGCTTACAGTTATTTTTTTTTTATTAAAAAGTAGTAAAAGCTTGTTTTTAAAGAACTTTTTTAATTTTTTAAGAAAGTTTACCGTGGGAGAGCTATGCTTCGGCATGAATGGGTCGGCTCGACCGGAGTGATACCAGGGCCTCACAGAAAACCGGTGTGAAATAGCGTTTGCGCTGTGTTTCACCGAGTGAGTGAGGATACCGGAGGCCCATACCCCTCCCTCTATCCCCTTTCCCATCCCCCAAAGGTCGGCAACGCACTTGTGACGCCTTTGGTGTTGCGGGTGTCCATGGGCGGCGGTAATCGCTTACCATGAGGTGATACGTCTGCTCGTTTGCCCACTATTCAATAAAAAAAAAAAAAAAAATTTAATCACTTGATTTTATATCTATGTACTCGTATATACATGTTGTTTTCATATGTAGTTAATTAGCAACATTTCTTATAATTTAACAGTTAGCGTTAATTATCTCGATGAATTTAAATTTGTACGAGTATTTTAAATATTAAAACGTATGTGGTAATACCAAAACTGAAACCATACCTGTAGTAATAGTTATAGTTTTGGTGGTACCACCACCACTTTTGTACATCATTATAATTATCAATTTAAGTATTAGAAATAATCTTTAAAAAACGAATTACACTGATACAAATTTCATATTTAAATGTACCTACACATATAAATGTGAAATTTGTATCGGAGTTTATTCGTATCGATTGTATGTACTTAGAAACAGGTATTAATTAGAATTTATACTTACAGAGAGCATAGTGAGGTTTACCGTTGTGACGTCACCAATATTCCAGTCAGAATGATCAGCCAACTGCTTCTTCGACTCAGAACGTATGTCCATTAGCTTGTCTATCATGTACCTGAGCTATAATAAAAATTACAAGAGAGGAAAATTTAGAAAAGATTTTCTTATTGCAAAAAGAGTATGTCAGAAGTGGGATTCGAACCCACGCCCACAGAAGTGGACTGCGACCTGAACGCAGCGCCTTAGACCGCTCGGCCATCCTGACATGGTAATGAAGACTAAAATATCAATCTAAATGAAAATTTTGTCTAAATCTTCCATTCTCTTTTTTTTTTTATCCAACCATTCGAGTATTATAACTGACGAATTTGAAAACATCGAAACCACCTTGATTGAACCAAAAAGGTGAGATTAACTAGTAATGCACTTCTCACAATACATAGGGCCTATCGGACATGTTATACAATTTAAAGTATAGGTTTGGATAAGCATGTGCCGGCTCGACCGGAGTGATACCACGGCCTCACAGAAAACCGGTGTGAAATAGCGCTTACTTTTACCGAGTGAGTGAGGATACCGGAAGCCGATACGTCAACCCCTCCCTTCAACCCCCTCCCCATCCTCCAAAGGTCGGCAACGCACTTGTGGTGCCTCTGGTGTTACGGGTGTCCATGGTCGGCGCTAATCGCTTACCATCAGCATGATACGTCTATTTCGTTTGCCCCCTATTCCTTAAAAAAAATTATACGATTTTGAAAAATTAATTGTGCAATCAAACGTTTTAGTGGTGCGCATTGTGATATCCTGACATGAATGTATATCCCTTAAATTATACAAAAAACTGAATTTAATTACTAGTCGCATTATTACGCCATTTTGAATTTCAAAGTTAAATTTACGAAGAAAACTTGAGGAAAGTAGAGAAAGTGTTCATTATTGTTGAATGATTTTTTAAATATTCTGGTCTCTCACTACCCAATATATCGTACGGGTATCGTAGCTGACTGTGTCCAGCGGATTATAGTACCCCAAAACCTTCATTCTAAGGAGTGGACTATGTCCTACACTGGTTTACTAAAAGCTAATCTTGATAACTCATAGGAGTAACTGACCCTAAAAGTTTACCTTGGTAAATTTAATTCTGAATAAGCATGCAAACTTTAGCTGGAAATGTCAAAATTATCTTCGACGTGTCAAAATTCACGCTGGTAACAAACTCATATGAATAATTTATTGTCAAGTGTTTTGTGCTAGGTGATTACCATGAAGTCGGTACGAAGTTTGAGATTTTGCTTGATTGACAGAACTCCTTAAACGAAGCTGAAGGTCTAAACTGGATATAATATACCTTCGATTAAAGTTACTTACTAAAATAAACTGAATCTATAAGTATGTGTATGAAATATTGATTTTTTATTTAGTAGTCGAATATCCAAATATTTTATATTTATTTGCGAATATTTATCGCAGTACTAATGGCTTGTCAGCACGTGTGTAGTGATGAACATAAATTCTATTTTAATTGAACATATTTTAAAATATCTATGTTTATTGAACATACCGTTTAATCATTTGTCATGATTCTCTTCCCTTTTCCTTAAAAACAAAGCTCTTGAAACAAAACAAATCTATGAGTAACCGAAATAAGTTATTAAAATAGGAATTTATATTAAAGCCAGAGACATACAAAGTCGATTTTTGAAATTTGTAATTCTTGTGATCTGAGAAATTCATTTAAAAAATTATTTATGCGATCATATATGTCTTTAGTTAAATTGTTTAATATATTTAGGGACATTTTTTATTAATACTCCGCTCCTATTGGTTTTAGCGCGATGATATATAGCCTATAGCCTTCCTCGATAAATGGACTATCCAACACTGAAAGAAATTTTCAAATCTGACCAGCGGCTCCTGAGATTAGCGCGTTCAAAGAAACAAACTCTTCAGCTTTATAATATTAGTATAGATTCTCGAACCTATACAGTAGGTATAGACAGGTAGCTATATTCCAGAAGGCGCTTACGCCATGAATGTAGCCGTGTCTTAAATTTTTAAGCGCAACAATCCTATGGGGCTTTGAATTAAATATGGAGACACTCACGCTTTACATAGTAGGTACGAAATTAAAACACGATGAATTTAATTCGCTTTAGAAATTGTATAACTCGAAAAACGTAAAGCTTTGTGTGAAACAGTAAACGTTTTTTTCTGATTTCGGAAATTTTGTGACTTTACATAATGATATATTTGTGTAAAAATATAACTTTATTTTAAAAACATTACTGTATTTAATCAAACCGTACTAAAGGTTAGCTAAATACTCAACTTTTAAAGTATACATATAAATCAAATTTTAATTCTTCTACTGAATATTTTCAGTGGCAGTCTTAGCACGGAAGTACGAGTATATACTTTGAAGCAGTGTAAAAGAGTCAATGGAACGTCAAACATTGATACTCGAACTATCAAATTTGTTGTAGATATATATATACGAGAAGAAACAAAAAAATAAACATGAAATATCTCTGAAAAGGAATATTACATACATAAATGATACAAGGCTGATACCTTTATTATTTAGGCGGTCAGTTATCCAGCCGATAATCCTTGCCTCAATAACTCAGTAATTATATCTTGTAGATACGGAGGATTATCTCGCCTTTTCATATTATTAATGATATCTAAGCGGAGCTTTTAATGCATCATTATTTTCCAATTCATTGCTCGCTACTGTTCTCACTTATCCATTTTGGCGAAGTACCACTGACGTATGACAGGTAATGTATTCGCAATCATTCAAATAAACGACTTAGCTAATATTTATTTATTGATATGTATTAATGCGATCCGTAGAACTATAAATATATCGTGAGAGACGTGAGAAGTATTTCTCTTTGTGTTGTTCCTGTCTCAGTTACATTACAAACGGTTTCTTAGTGATATTTCTTAGATCAGCCAAACATATACTCGTATTTTTAGAACATAAGTTTGAACCGCTTAAATCCAATAAATAACTTTAACTCAATATTAAAAGCAATATGAAAAAATGTCACAAAAAGTTCTCGATTAAAAAAAACGCGTTATGGTTTAATTGATTTAAATTTCTAACCGTCGTATTAGGTAAGAGTCTCCTCCTTCCTATCGACTGCGTCATGTAATGAAAGTATTATATTGTACTTAATAGAAGTTTATTTCTTTTTTCTTATACTAAAACAATCCTTATCCTTTCTAGTAATAATTCACCCATCCCTCACACAATACACCACAGAGAATCTCCGTTACTACAGAGTACAATCTTACAACTCTCTTACCACAGATTACAAAACAACAGAACATCAATAAAACATGTTACAGTTTAACTATTTGTTTTTTTAAATAAACGATTTCAAATATAACTTGTGCGGGTAGAATGCTTTCTATAGGTCAAGAATAGAACTCATCAACCTCATCTTTTTTGTGTAACGTCTTAACGAATGAAGTAGAATAAACAAATCGATAACTATATAAGGAATAAATTGTACCTACTTACCTTTTCACCGTTATTGTCGGGGAGGAGAAGCGAGCCGTGGCCGGACTTCCCCGGGCAGATGACCTTCAAATCTGTAACGATTCCAAATAGCTTGATTAAATAATATCTGGATGACCTCTCATAACCCCTGAAAACTATTAGACGAGAACTGTAGTTTGCATAGGAAATTTAACCCGCTATAGATTTTAGATAAGATTAATCGTCGTGGGGAGTCTAAGATGTTAGATTAAATTATCAATGTATAAAGTTGATATTGATAATTAAAATTATATGAGAGAGCTTTTGGAATAATCACATTATAATAAACACAAAGTTTAGACATTAGAAATAAAAATCAACATCACTTTACACTCGGGCTTTTTAATAAAATCTTCGATGCTGAAAACTCTGCCACACATTTTTTTTTGACAACTCCCGCATTAGGAATGTACATGCTGTGTCGCGGGAGACTTTACAAACATACATGTAACGGACGCAAAGTACACCCAGACTCAGGACAACATTTTGTGGATCACACAACGTGATGTACCACGTAGGATTTGAACCCACGGCCATTCGGCGCAGTAGCAAGCGGCGTAGTGACCGCTTTAACCACTAGGCCAACTGTGCAGTCAAACCAACCAACATTATACATTACCAAATCAATTTAAAAAACACGACTGCATTGTATTAAGTTTCATGAATGATTTAAACATTAAATATAGTCATTGATACTAATTATGTGTACAAGTGTTATATAGCTATTGAAATACTTACGCCAAATGGTTCTCTCGCCGCTAAAGATCTGGTATTCATCAGTCGGGCTGGCAATACCTTCGTCTAAAGCAAAGCCGACGTTTAATTTCTTGAAGTCTTCGGTTTTTACAAATTGTCCCATGCCGGGTTCTCCGCCAATTTCTTCATCTGAAAAGGAATAAAATATTTGACTTATCACTCTATTAAATACTAGCTGATTCATCAACCTTGTTTGCGTCTTCTATTGCCCGTAGCGTGAAATTTTTTTCCCGCTTTTGAAACATTCTTCATTGGTGCTCCGCTCCTATTAGTATTAGCGTGATGATATATAGCCTATAGCCTTTTTCGATAAATGGACTATCCAACACTTAAATAATTTTTAAAATCAGACCAGCGGTTCTTGAGATTAGCGCGCAGATCATACAAACATTTGGTCCGACCCGGAAACTGAACCCGAGACCTCAAGCTTAGCAGTCGTATACGCTACCACTACGCCACCGAGGCAATCAAAGAATGAGTAAATTAGAATGCCAATAAGATTAAAATTTTGTGATGATTTTACGTCTTAATTCATTTGAATAATAATATTAATAAGCCATCGCGTAAACTCTATCAGATATGAAACTTAATTATTTATTTTGGAATTATAAATTAATATTACTAATAAATAAATATTTCACAGGTAAAGATATCATTCAGAGTTTTTTTTTAGAACGAGATGGCGTCATATACAAACAGTCCAACCTTTGTTGACCGATGTTTTACATAAAAAAATCGTTTCGTGAATACCATAAAAACAACAGACAATTGCTGACACATTTCAACCTGATTTTGAGTCTTGATCTGAGCTTCTAAGGGCTCTTGTAAGATCGCTAACTCGCCTCTCGCAAGCACTAGAGACACAATAGATCCAGATAAAGCCTCTGCCATACCGCCAGCTTATTAAGGAGCATCAAAGGGCACTAGATGCTTTGTTTGAGAAATTAGTAGATAAGGAACATATGTACATTTCAGTGACGTGTCACCGATACAGTGACGATACGAATATAAATTATTAACCGCCTTCCAAAAAGGCGATCAGATCGACTGTATTTTTTATGTTTGTTACCTCATAACTTTCGACTGGGTGAACCGATTTTGATGATTCTTTTTTTATTCGAAAGCTGGTGCAGAACCACAAGTCCCATTTGAATTTAGTCCAAATTTGAAGTCGTTTTTTTTTTGTTAAAATTTGTGATTATATTTAAGCAGATGCTTATAAATATTATTAGTATTCAGTCATTAACTTTAACTACTTAGCGGTGGAACTTAGTGTTCAAATCGAAAAAGAAATTTCCAAATCGGTCTACAAACGATGTCGTCATCATCATCAGCCTATTGCAGTTCACTGCTGGACAGAGACCTCTGTCTTTACCAATAATATGGTTCTGAGGTTCCTACGCAAGCACTTAATCGAAAAATCATACGCCGAAAATGCCTTACATCATTTTGGAAAAGTGCTGATACTCTTACACTGCTAAACTAATATTAACTAAACATAGCTAAGACCACCGCAAGGAAACTGGCTTTCATTTGAATATCGAATCAAAATCGGTCCATCTGTTTGAGTGCTACGATGCCACAGACAAACAGACAGACATCGACGTCAAACTTACAACACCCTTCTTTTTGCGTTGAAAGGAACCAAATAAGAACCATATATTTTTTTTCCTATACTAATATAATAATGCTGAAGAGTTTGTTTGTTTGAACGCGCTAATCTCAGAAACTACAGCTGCGATTTGAAAAATTATTTCAGTGTTGGATAGTCCATTTATCGAGGAAGGCGGAGCGGTGCCCCAATGAAGAATGTTTAAAAAACGGGGGAAAATTATTACGCTACGGGCAATAGTAGACGTAAACGAGGTTGCGAGGGTCAGCTAGTCTTATCATATAAATAAGGATAGTAGGCACTTCTGTTGCAATTTTAATTTGGATGGGCCACAGTAGCACATTGCTAGTCCCGGTTCGTTAGTGGATGCATTCAATGCAGCTTATACTACACATACACACGCTAATGATGTCATGTAAGTACTCACATAATTAGTGAAGATAATATTTAATTAGGAACTAGCGAGTTTTATGAATAAAAAAGAATAAAAATAGTTTAGGTATTGAGGTTATACTTGCATGGGTAATTTACACAACATTTTAGAATGTTGTTTTTTACAACTCTAAAATCGAAAAGAAATAGAAAAACTAGTGATTCAGATGGTGCTTTCAAATTTTATATGTGTTTTATCAACATTTATATATCTGAAGATGTATACCCATAAATATCTTCTTTGTTACTTTAGTAATAATATGTCAGCTTGTATCGGCCATAGTAATGCTACTGATACGGTTGCTTATAGTAATGTAATGAATAAATAAATGTGCCGGACATCTAACACACAACGCCATCTAGTCCCAAGCTAAGCAGAGCTTGTGTTGTGGGTACTAGACAACTGATATAAATACTTATATACTTTTTTTTTGTAAATACATACATATTATATATAAAAAACACCCAAACTCCGAAACAAATATATGCAGATCATACAAACATTTGGTCCGACCGGGGAATCGAACCCGAGACCTCAAGCTTGGCAGTCGCATACGCTACCACTACGCCACCGAGGCAGTCGTATGATTTGACCCATCTCACACGCGACCATCTTATTCTAAGCTAGGTATTGCCTACATTACATTAACAGACTGGTCATAAACATATTTATAAACTACAGAAATAAATGCGGAAAAATAAAATAGTATATAAGTAATTTTACCCAGACAAAAAACAAATGACTATATTCCTCACGAAGTATTTTTTTCTGGGTGTGAATTGAATCCAGAAGTTGTACTAACCTAGGATCAGTAACTACTAAAATCATAATTAAAAATAGATAATGTTGCTTTCTTATTATGAATAAAAGTGAATCCCCGAAATGTATATATGCGCATAACTTATGATCGACTGCACCAAATTAGATAATTCTTTCTTTTACGTCTTTATTATGTCAGGAAAAGGTTTGTATAGAAGAAAATTAACAGAAAACTGTTAGTGTTTTATTATTGAAGTACGCCACTGCACACTTGCTGTAGGAATCTGAAGCGGGTTTAAATACTAAAAAAAAATTTGCGAAAATTTAGAAAATATTCACGGAAAAAAAACTATGGTGGTGCGAAGTTTGAAAATTTACATTATATTTTCTTAAATTGACACATCTGCTATTCGTTAATCCAGCTTCCGACTGCAGAATTACACAGCACATTCTCTTACATATAAACCTAATGAGCCCCTTAGCGAACATCGGATAAGTTTTATATGCGCTCAAATTCAAATGCTTCGCGCTTTTTACGATTATTGGTATTTTAGCGAGCCTTTGCTACTTATCCTTTTTTAAATACTTATTCATAATATTCATATTTTAATTTTATGTTATTCACGTACGGTTAGTTCTTAAGTAAACGATCAATCTGAGCCCGGCTAATAAATATGTTTTATCTTAAAGATCTAATATTATAAGGAGGTAAAGTTTGTTGATTTGTGTGTTGTAGGGATAATTTCTGGATCTACTAAACCGTTTTTGACATTTATTTTACTAATTGATATCCACATTATTTGTGAGTGTCATAGGTATTGACCCGAAAAATGATAACCGCAATATCTGTCAGACATACGCGCTAAAGCTTTTAATAAATACAGATGACCATAAACACATACAATTAATAAAACACAAGTGCCTTTCCGTCCTATGAATGCCTCCTCATACACAGAATAACAGACTTTAAGTCTCCTAATTCACTCGAATAAAGGCATTAAAATTGCACAATTATTGCCTGATATGCCGTAGTAATATCACGAGCTGCTTTATTTATCATACTACAACTATAATTAAATGAGGCCTACCTGGGACAAACGAGAGATGCACTGTCCTTTTCAGTCTGATGCCTTTGGCTTTTAGCCTCTTTACACATTCAAGGTACTGAACAGCGACTGACTTCATATCCTGAACTCCTCTTCCATAGATGAAACCGTCTTTTAAGTGAGCCTCGAAGGGTGGGTATGTCCAACTTTTCTGATAAATAAATATAACAAATATAGGTTAGTACACATATGAGATACACGATGATGTTCTTCTAGTCGATTTCGGTCACCACAACTTCTCAACGAAGACCAGCCAACTACGCAGGAGAAATTATAATTTACGTGCTATCCGTGGCACGGAGGCTAAGACCCCAACTTCAAAAATTCGAGCTTTTATTAAGCATTTCTTTGATCATAAAAACTCAATAACACTTTTTCGTCCCACCCAGGATGAGACACATACCTGTTATTACTATCAGAGAGTATATTTTGACTTCAATGAGTTTTTAAGCGACTAAATAAATCAACAGAGGTCTTATCTCAATTTGAAGAAAAACTAAAGAAAAATTAAAAAAAAAATAATAGGCCGAATACATAATACGAGTATCAAAATAGCCTACATCACACGGCCCATTATTACGAATCTAAAACAACTTATTGACTAAAATTGGTTCAGTATTTTGGTACTACGGCGGAATATATATATGACTGCCTCGGTGGCGCAGTGGTAGCGTATGGGACTGCTAAGCTTGAGGTCTCGGGTTCGATTCCCGGGTCGGACCAAATGTTTGTATGACCTGCAAATATTTGTTTCGGAGTTTGGGTGTTTTCTATGTATAATATGTATGTATTTACAAAAAAATAAGTGTATAAGTATTTATATCAGTTGTCTAGTACCCATAACACAAGCTCTGATTAGCTTGGGACTAGATGGCGTTGTGTGTTATATATCCGGAATATTTATTTATTTATTAATATTTGTAAATTATGAAAAAACAAAAATTTCTAAAATGACAAAGAAAGAAAAAAATAATCATCATGAAGAACAGCTTTCAAAAGTCCACTGCTACCTCTTCTTTTTGCTTGAACCATGAAAGTGTAACAGACAGACAGATTATTAGTATGGATTATATTAACAATGCAGCATGGTGGCCCACGCTATGGCGGGTATATATACATGCAACAGCATGGTCAGCATTCGCAATGAGTATGGTGACCTTTTGGCTACTGCTCGTGCTTTCCATCAGACTGAGTATGGTCACTTTGGCTGGCCCATACATAAAAGTACTACATAACTACGTCATAATACTGAGTAACAACACTGTTGGGAGTTTCTATACCTAATTTGATTGAACGTGTTGTACATTAATACGATAAACGAAAGCATTTTATACACAGACTACTTCTCTACTCTCTACTCGTGTTGACGTAAGCATTGTGTATGTTACTTATCTCATGTCAGATCTAAAATATTTTGGTACCATTCAAATGTTGTTAGTTATTATTGATTTAATGTTATTTGAATACAAGCAGTATGTTTGTGTATGTATAATATACGAGTAATGGGCACGCATACTAACTAGGTAATATATCTGTGTAATGTTTTTAAGAGAGAGTCGTATGTTATATATGCTGTTGTTATATTATATCCTACTAATATTATAAATGCGAAAGTTTGTAAGTATGGATGAATGGATGGACGGATTGATGGATGGATGTTTGTTACTCTTTCAGGCAAAAACTACTGATTTCATTTTGATGAAATTTTACAGTAATATAGTTTATATCTCAGAATAACACTAGGCTACAATTTATAAAGATACTAGCTTTGCCTCACGGCGTTGCCCGCGGTTATTGTCGTACCGCGGGTAGCACCGCAGGGTTCAGCTAGTAAATAAATAAATAGAACAAGTATAGGTACATCAAGTTACAGGTAGGGTAGATTGAAATAAAGTGTTTGCAGAGTGCATAGCCATAAACTAGTGAGTATTCTTTTTGGATATATATATCCATGTGTTACAACACACAACGCCATCTAGTCCCAAACTAAGCAGAGCTTGTAGTATGGGTACTAGACAACTGATATGAATACATATATACTTTTTAAAGTAATTTATAAAAGTAAGGTCATAGGTTTGAATGATTTAATTCAATTATATATTAATGATTTTATAGACATTTCTATTTGTTTATATTTAAAATAAGCAAGTTTATTAAAATTGGAAAATTTGTGTTTGTCATCATTGAAACTCATATTTTTCTGTAACATTATGTGCAAATCACACACTCTATTCCCGTTTAAACATTTTTTATTATCTGTCACGTTTACAGTGAGGTCTATCTTAATTCTATTAAGCAATAATAAACAATACGACTACTAATAGAGTCATTATGAATACATTATCGTGCACGCATCCGTGGCTTAGTGCCAAAGCGGATAAGATGCAATTATAGCCAGCCATGAATTTGGGAATACTAGTACTATTTCATGTCTGCCGAAGGACAGGTTAATATTGACACAAACGGGTAAAAAAAAGGAGCTTTTGAGGTAATTTGGTCTCATAACCAGATATTTTGGAGTATGGATGGGAAAAGTTAGAATAATAAAACCATCCCAAATTAGACAGAACCTGTCGAGTCACTACTGGTGAAAGTTCGAAAGACATGTTTAAATTAAAAATATAATACATACACCTAGACAATAGCTGAGAAGCGAACACAGATGACTAACCACATAATTTGTGTCGTGAAACTTTGGAAATTCTTCATTTTTCAAGTTAAGAATACGAAGAAATAATTACGTGTAGTTATAAAGACAAACATTATACAGATTGAAGTGAACTGGATGCTAAAACATAGGCGCTTAATAATTTGCATGGCGCAAATTCGGAGGGGATATGTTTTATCTATAGACTACCTTAGACGAAATGATATTTAATTCATTAGGGCTATTAAAAAATTTCGCTAAATCTCGGGAAGAATAAGATAACGATGGAAGATACTGCTGGTTTTTTTAAATAGATAATATTTGTCACTAAGAGCTCCCACAGACTAAAAACTTTTTAATCTGTCCCTATTTTGATCGGGTTGGACTTTAAATGCGCATATTGACCCAACTAAACTGTCGGGTTGGTTGCACACACCAGACAAACAATCGGCCGACTGCTTCAAAATAATGTTAAAATTACTTTTCGGTTTTTGAAGTGAGCAGTCGCATAAGTTCGTAGTAATACGTCCTGATATAAAAACCCAGCTGTCCGTCCGTCTGTATGTCAAATTATCTTACCTCAAACACTGGTACAACATCCATATGCGAGTTCAACAGGATACTAGGCAATGTTGGCTCAGTGCCTTCCCAGGTGATAACAGCAATTGGTTTTTTAGGCAAGGGTTCATACACTTGAATAGACAGATCCATCTCCGACGCTTGACCACGAAGATAGGTGATACAATCATCTGAAATTTTAAAAAGACGTTAAATAGCTTTCAACGTTATTAATACATGAATGCATCTTAGTAAAAATTTTCAAGATATGGTCTAGAATAGGAATTTTGTTTTTTGGTTATGTTTTTTACTAGTTATTTTATGGTTCCCATACTTTTAACAGCATCATACGGAATTTCATACGGTTGCTATTAACAGATTAATAATAATAAATATTTCGGACATCTAACACACAACGCCATCTAGTCCTAAGCTAAGCAGAGCTTGTGTTATGGGTACTAGACAACTGATATAAATACTTATATACTTTTTTATAAATACATACATAATATTCATATAGAAAACACCCAAACTCCGAAACAAATATTTGCAGATCATACAAACATTTGGTCCGACCCGGGAATCGAACCCGAGACCTCAAGCTTAGCAGTCGCATACGCTACCACTACGCCACCGAGGCATTTATAGATTTAGATAAAGTTATTTATGTATAACATAATGTTTTATATAAATTTCCTAATTAGTAACAATATATTAGTGGTATATTACAGTACGGGAAACCGAGGATCGAACCAAGTGGTGTGAAATTGGAGAGGCCTATGTCACGCAGTGGACTGCGATGGGCTGTTGATTATGATAATCATAATATTACAGTAGAAAGTAGAGGAAAATACCGGCATATATGTTAGGCCATGTGTGTATATATATATCAATATACTTACCAAAATTCGCTGCAAAGACCAATAACAAACGGAACGAAACAAAAAGAAAGAAATAGAGTTTTGCAAAAGACTTTCCTGAGATAACAACCATATTCAAACTAAGTTTATTAGTTTTCCAATTAGCAAACAAACAGCATATTATCAAATTTTTGGTCTGTATCTAACTCAAAATACTTTTTCAACTGCATTAAACTCAGCTACCTTTAGAAAACATTATTTATCTTTTTCCAAAGCTTACCTAATATCATTAATATACAAAATGTCACAGGGCAGCACAGCAGACGTATAAAAACATAAAGGTGACCGCGATGTTCTAAAAAAAGCTTCATTGTTCGGTGTAATACCGCTCTGTCCTCGGCTTAATGAGCCGTGATAAATATTGTTCATATTGACAATACAAATTTCAAGAAATAAAATTGTCAAATTACTGAATTTATGTAAATTTTATATAAGTAATTTTGAAGTCTAAAACCTGCCTATTTTATTGTATGTATGTATGTTTAAATTCGACAGGTCTAAAGGAAATTTTCGTGGGTGTTTTGGGTGGGTACAGAGTAAAATGCTGGTGAAACCCTTCAATCGGCGATGAATCGGTTGGCGTGCAGGCGTTATATGGCTGCTGTTTACTTCGTCATTATTAGCATTTATCAACCTTTTTTTTTATTGGATAGGGGGCAAACGAGCAGACGCATCACCTGATGGTAAGCGATTACCGCCGCCCTTGGACACCCGCAACACCAAAAGCGTCACAATAGCGTGGCCGACCTTTGGGGGATGGGGAGAGGAAGTGGGGGGAAGGGTTTTGGTATGGGCCTGCGGTATCCTCACTCACTCGGTGAAACACAGCGCAAGCGCTATTTCACACCGGTTTTCTGTGTAGATCTAAATAATTTTAAGTCTTCCAAATTTGATAGTCTTACGTGTGCCGTATTTATTTATAAATCTCTACAAAGATTTTCATTACCTATATAACTGTAAAGATATTTATTTTCAGACAAATTTCAGACAATTTATTAACACACAACGCCGTCTAGTCCCACGCTAAGCAGAGCTTGTGTTATAGATACTAAACAACTGATAGAAATACTTATATACTTTTTTTTGTAAATACATACATATTATACATAGAAAACACCCCAACTTCGAAACAAATATTTGCAGATCATACAAACATTTGGTCCGACCCGGGAATCGAACCCGAGACTTCAAGCACAGCAGTCGCTTACGCTACCACTCGCGCCACCGAGGCAGTCCACATTTATACATATATATGTATATACGTACCGTAATTAACATTGGGGTGAACACTTCGAATCCTTAGGTAATTCCGCAAATTGATTATAGCCGGATTAGACTCGTAGTCCTTCGCCATTTTTGTACCTTTCCGTAGTTTTCGTGTTTAAAAAAGAACCGAAACGTACCACAACGGTTTCTTACTCGTAATGAAATATGACAAACAATAAACAAACACACACTTTTATAGGCAATTAAAATTTATCGTGAAATTGTTTGGACAACCGCAAATAGTATCTTCGGTGTGGAGGAGATTGGGCAAATAATATACACACTACGTTATTTTTATTTATACATCTATAATATCTATTTACATAAAATTCTGCACGCTTCGGTATGCATGGGCCAGCTCGACCGGAGTGATACCACGGCCTCACAGAAAACCGGAGTGAAATAGCGCTTGCGCTGTGTTTCACCGAGTGAGTGAGGATACCGGAGTTCCATATCCCAACCCCTACTCCCATCCCTCTCCCCATCCCCCAAAGACCGGCAACGCATCTGTGACGCCACCGGTGTTGCGGGTGTCCACGGGCGGCGGTTATCTCTTACCATCAGGCGATACGTCTGCTCGTTTGCCACCTACACCATAAAAATAAATAAAAAAATACCTGACTGTACTATTGAAGTAGTTGTTAGAGATCCTCACTGTGCGAGAAGTTGTGGGTTCGATTACTGCATTGGACAAATAATTATGAGATAATTACTTACTATAATTTGTTATGTGTTTGGGTATAATTAAGAAATATATAAGTATATTTATCAGCCTGGTTACCATACCACAGACTACCTTTGAAATAATATTTATCAGACTATTTTAAGTTAGTTAAAAATATATATTTACATTTGTCTAATAGGTTTCTAATGATGCCGAAACATTTCAATAAGCCGCCATAGTATATAGTGTGAGTCACCATGCATTGTCTGCATTATAAATAAATATTTAGGACATCTAACACAACGTCATCTAGTCCCAAGCTAAGCAGAGCTTGTGTTATGGGTACTAGACAACTGATACAAATACATATATACTTTTTTGTAAATATATACATATTATACATATAAAACACCCAAACGCCGAAACAAATATTTGTAGATCATACAAACATTTGATACGACCAGAGAATCGAACCCGAGTCCTCAAGCACAGCAGTCGCATACACTACCACTGGGCCATTGCAATGAGTATAGTGACAGCCACTTTTGAATTCTGCTCACGCTTTCCATCAGGCAGTGCAGAGTTACTTTGGTAACTCATCCGTAAAAAAAGTTTTGAACCATTATAGTAAAATGTTTATAAGTTATATGCTCAAAACTATTGTTTTCAACAAACGGTAAAGTTGTAAAAGATGTTTAGTGTAACTATCGTAACTTCTAATATTTTTTAAATCAAATGCTTACCATAAGTTTAGGCATTTCCGTGGGAGAACCACGCCTCTGCATGATATGGCCTCAGAGAAAACCGGTTTGAAATAGCGCTTGCGCTGTGTTTCACCGACTGACTGAGGATACCGGAGGCCCATACCCAAACCCCTTCCTCCATCCCCCTCTCCATCCCCCAAAGGCTGGCAATGCACTTGTGATGCCTCCGGTGTTACGGGTGACATGGGCGGCGGTAATCGCTTACCATCAGGCGATATGTCTGCTCATTTACCCGCCTAATCCATAAAAAAGTAAAAAAAAATTATGGGGAATAAAATCTCTATCATCTGCCTAAAGTTACATTTAAACATTAAAAAGTAGCGAAAAGAGTGTGTTTTCTGTGTGTGTATTAATCTATTATTTATGAAAGTACCAGCAATCAAATTATTAAGAAAAGTTAAAAGAGACCATAAATATTCAAAAATGTAATGAAATATTTCAATGTATTCTAGCATGTCAGGATGGCCGAGCGGTCTAAGGCGCTGCGTTCAGGTCGCAGTCCACTTCTGTGGGCGTGGGTTCGAATCCCACTTCTGACAATTATTTATTTTGTATTACAAACTGTGAACACAATGATAAATAATTTATCAATTTTTAAAAAAGCACTTTCCCAAAAATATTTTTAAGATGAAAATCAAAAGTTATGTAATAAATTTGGTATAGTACTTACTACTACTTGTTCTTGAACACTAAATGGTATTACGTTTTTTACACTTCAATAATGTAAATAACTCCGCCAAAACGACAACATATAGTCCTTAAAATAAAGCATGAGGAAAACATACGAGGTACATTTTAGGTGTAAATATTTATATTTTAGCACTTCATTTATAACACAACTGACACGTAAAGAATGAAAATATACATGTGCAAAATAAAATCGCTTATTTGTTTGTTGTCGGTTTCGTAGTTACAATATCACACAGTATCTGTCACAGAGCTATATTTTAGGACAAAAGTCCAAAGACATTTTCATCATCAGATTATCGCAGTCCACTGCTGGACATAGGTAGGCCCCTCCAATCGCATGCCACTTCGTTTGATCCTCGAATCCATAGCCATTTGATTGTTATTCTAAATTATTCTATATTTCTGAAATTTAAAGCAAGTAAACTGCGAGTAAAACTTATCCTATACATAAAAATTCTCGTGTCACAATGTTAGTTACCATACTCCTCCAAAACGGTTGGACCGATTTTCATTAAATTTTGTGAGCATTTTAGGTAGGTCTGAGAATCGGCCAACGTCTATTTTTCATCTCCTTAAATAAAGATAATCCAACCCTATTTTTTTTTTTTAGTTTTTAGATTTTTTTTTTCAGCCTTCTACGATCAACCCCTATTTTTCCATCGCGATTTTTATTGGCCCACCCCTAAAATATATATTCCTTTTTATGGCAAAGCAACGGTTGTCGGGTCAGCTAGTAATATATAATAATTATGATACATATATTCCAATTTGGTCACTACTCCCCTGTAAACAAAAACTAAGTAATTATGCTATCGATACACCACAACCACATGTTATACACGGCAGGAAGGACACGCTGATAATAATTAGGGACCCTTATCAAGGAACAAGTACAATGAAGTAGCGCATGTTCGAGAAGAAAAAAATATCTACCAGCTTCTGCCTACGGCTCTGCCCGCGTGTACGTCGGTTGTCGCGTCAAAGAGTAGCCTATGTCATTCCTCAGGAATGAAAGTATCTCCATGCCAAATTTTATTTATATCGGTGCAGCGGTTTAGCCGTTAATACGTACCAGACAGACAGAGTTACTTTCGAATTTATAAAATTAGTATCTACGAGTATACTTAACTCGACGTATAGATGGTCTATTTTGTTGTAATTTCCTCCCTTAAACATTCTTCTACTGAATTGTTACCATCTCAAAAACAAACTTTTTTTCTAGCAACAGGACATTAGGAATAAATTCTGTGTCGCGGGGACTTTACAAACAAATGATACAGACACAAAAAAAACACCCAAACTCAGACCAACAATTTGTAGACCACACAAAGTGTTGTCCTATGTGAGGTTTGAAGTCACAACACTCAGCGAAGTAGAAAAATATCTGGCCGCTTAAACCACTACACCATTCGTGCAATAGTGCTTTTAGCCGTGTCCAGTCTTTTATGTCTGAAAAATCTCACTTTTAGGATTAACTATTATAAGTTAAAAATTAATATCAATGCAGTCCAAATATTTTATATTTTAATAGGCTATTCCTTATTATAGTACCAGTATCACTTAAATAATAACAGTGAATTATACAATTCTTTGTTTACTCAATTGTACAGTTCAGTTGTCCCCCTAATAAATGTATTACTCTCGTACCAACAAAAGATTAGTAAATTATAAAATTACATATAATATTAATGCAAAGAGACAAAATTAAATATATTACTAAAGTTTTTCTTCTTTTACAGTTAACAAGGCTGACAGTGACACAAACAGTAAGTTTAAAACTTAATATTTTAATTTTTTGTAAGTTTATAAACTTACGCGCTACACGGAGTTACTACCAATCCTGAATCGCGCAATAAAGGTTCTAGCGCCGATTATCATAAATGCAACATCCCATCAACTGTTGGGCAGTGGCTCGCCAGGCATGATCATCTCGCTTTGTGTTGGAGTGACATGATACCTGTTCCCCACACTTACACCTATTTTCAGTAGTGGACTCAAATAAAAAATTTCGACCTCAACGTAAAGACAGCAGCACTCGATAATAAAAAACTGGCCAAGTTTGATTCGACCTCACGCACCGAGCGTTTCCTTCATCTGTACTATAGTATGTGGTATACCACGTGTGGCTTCGTACCAAATTTCAAGTATCTGAGTTCACGTTTTTTTTTTTTTTTTTATTGAATAGTGGGCAAACGAGCAGACGTATCACCTGATGGTAAGCGATTACCGCCGTCCATGGACACCCGCAACACCAAAGGCGTCACAAGTGCGTTGCCGACCTTTGAGGGATGGGAAAGGAAATGGGGGGAGGGGTTGGGGGTTTGTAATTTTAACGTTTTCTTTCTCATTATTAATTCCAAAATTAATTAACGTATTAATAATAATCTGTGGTCAGTAATTCAGTTTACCTAAACTGCTGAGTGGGCGTAGATTTAAAAATTTTCATCCACTGAAATATACACGATTAAAAGCTTAAACAGATTCAATCCTTTTATTATTAACTTTAGAGGCTATATACGTACGTAATTTTTTGATTACCTTCTACTTTATTGTTTTTTATATTCGAGATACGATTAAAAAACTACTTTAGTGCCATTTATGAATCGATTCAACCGTAGTAACCGGGGTCGCAAAAATAAAAGTGATACCGCGTCCTCAGAGAAAACCGGTGTGTGAGCACTAGCTTGCGCTGTGTTTCGCCAAGTGAGTGAGGATAACGGAGGCCCATACTATAAGTAGCCCTCCCTCATCCCCTTTCCCATCCCTCAAAGGTCGGCAACGCACTTGTGACGCCTCTGGTGTTGCGGGTGTCCATGGGCGGCGGTAATCGCTTACCATCAGGTGATACGTCTGCTCGTTTGCCCACGGTACAATAAAAAAAACTAAAACTACTACGAACTGTGGCGGCCTCCACATACAACATAACACACTGCAGCGCCATCTACCGAAGTTACACTGAACTACGAAGTAACGCACTACACGGAGTAACTACAAATCCTGAATCGCGAAATAAATAGTTCTCGCGCCGATTATCATATATACAATTTTGTGTTGGGTGGAACATTGATACCCGTTCCCCCACACGAACTACTACGTATTAGGCAATTTCCTCGTCACTTTTCACCGAGTGAATGAGGATACTAGAGGCACAATACTGTCTTTTTTTTTTTTTTTTGTTGAATAGGAGACAAACGAGCAGACGCATCACCTGATGGTAAGCGATTACCGCCGCCCATGGACACCTGCAACACCAAAAGCGTCACAAGTGCGTTGCCGACCTTTGGGGGATGGGTAGAGGGAATGGGGGAGGGGTTGGGATATGGGCCTCCGGTATCCTCACTCACTCGGTGAAACACAGCGCAAGCGCTATTTCACACCGGTTTTCTGTGAGGCCGTGGTATCACTCCGGTCGAGCCGGCCCATTCATGCCGAAGCGCGGCTCTCCCACGGCTATCTTTTAAGCCTAGAGGGAGAAGTGGTTGATAGTTTGAGGACATAATAAACTTATTATGTCATTAAACTACGAGTGTCAACCCCTTCTCCCTCTCCCTCGCAAAACAATCAACTGTTATTGAGAATTTTGGACAAAGTATATTAAACGAAGTTTCGATACCACTAATCATATTACAAAAGCTTGAAATCCAATTTGAGAGAGAATAGTGTCTGTTATAGGTATCAGCTGTATTACTGATTACAAGCTCCAGAGATCTCACGGTTAGCAGGTATATTAAGTATATAATTAACATTAAAGCATAATATTTAATCGCTCACTTCTATATAAAGTGCCGAATGTGTATATCAGAGGCAGTTTCAAAGTGAGACCAATACCGCAGAAGCTCAAAGAGATGCGTTTGAGGTGGTACGGTCACGGACCGATACGGCGAACACATGATCAATAAGGTGCTGCTACTGGAGTCGGGACCAAGAAGACGTGGCAGACCCCAATCTAAGCGGATGTCGACCATTAGGAAAGATGTCGAAGAAGATAAGGTGGACCCTACGTCGACCCAGAACAGACGTCTCTGGAGAAGAAGGATAAGGTGAGCCGACCACGATTAGAAACAGGAAAAGGCCAGACGAAGAAGGAGTAATAGTTAATCGCTGTATGGTTGTTTATAATGGCAGAGTTGACGCAATGCGTAACTGTACCGTTCTGTCTGTAATCCTGTATCTAAGTTCAATTACGGTTGAAACTTGTAAAATGTGCATGCGGTATCTTTCCTATCCATACTCCTTGCTAATATTATCTATCTTGTGCCTTTAAGCGAGCAATTCTTATAAAAAAACCGCGCGAAGCTTGGATATCCACCTACTAAATTATTAAAAGATATAATTACTATATAGATAGATTGGACCTTTGAGAAGAACATAGGCTTTTATGTTAATGTCGATAGTATTTGAAACGAGTTGTTTAAGTTGTTAAGATATTGTTTAATTTTATTTGTGCCATGGGAGAGCCCATTCATGGCTCACGAATAAAATTTCGGCTCAAATTAAAATCCGGGCTTGACTGGAGTGATACCACGACGTCACAGAAAACCGGTGTGAAATAGCACTTGCACTGTGTTTACGGATACCGGAGGTCCATACCCCTAACCCCTTCCCCCATCCCCCAAAGGCCGACAACGCACTTGTGCGGCCTCTAGTGTTGCGGGTGTCCATGGGCGGCGGTAATCGCTTACGTCTGTTAGTTGGACTCCAATTCCATACAAAAAAATAGAGAAAGGGGTGTTCGGAAATAACATAAGCGCTAAAAGACAGATAGAGAAAAATAAAAGGTATAAAAATAAAATAATGTTTTTTAATCATTATTATTTTTCGGATTTTTGACACACAACAACAATTAGCCCCAAACTAAGTAGAGCACAGCTTGTACTACGGGTTCTAGACAACTGATAGCACTACAGTTTTTTGATAAATTGTATATATTGTTTGATAAATTGTATGTATTGTATATAGAAAACGCTCAAACTCCTAAAGAAATATTTGCAGATCATACAAACATTTGGTCCGACCCAGGAATCGAACCGTCGAGACATTAAACACCAAGGCACTCAAAGCAGTTCTACTTAAATTGCTTCTAAAATATCAGCACCCCTTTCTGTACGACCGTGTTTCTTATCTTATCGGTCAATGACTTTTAGTAAAATAAATATTCATTAAAATTATACTTTCTGATAAAATTTATACAAATTAATAAAATTGAAGTGTATGTTTGCAATTTCTTGCTTTGCACTAAATGCATATGTAAGTATATTCGGTACTTGCATCTATAAAAAAAATCCGTTCGTTTGTCGCGGCTAGTCTAATTAACGGCTTGACAGATTTTGACGGGACTTTCAATGGCAGATAGCTAATAACAAACGAGTAACATAAGCTACTTTTATAAGGGTTAAGCGAAAGAACATTAAAATTTCGATTCAAAAGCAACAGAAACCGCGGGACGCAGCTAGTGTAACATAAACTTCTATTTGGTTAACTTCGAAAAGTTCAAAATTTCGTGTTATTCATAAGTTAGTTTGTTTTTAACACGCTATATGAGCTGTAAAATTAACATAGTTTTTTCGGTACTGTTATATTTGTTCATGAGATTAAGTATACAGTTTTTTTTAATAAATTTACATATACTTAAGATTTTAACTTCGTTAAGCAGAAGCCTATTAAAAACCCATATTGTATTTTCTATAGTACTACTGTAACTTCAAACTTGAGTTGTCTTAAAGAGACGCAAAATTAAATTGATGAAGTTTGAGATATGTATATCTAATAATGAATTTATTATACTTTTTTCATTTCCATACTTTAAGAATATGGAGTTATTAAAAGGAAAAGTTTTAGTAGGTGGTAAGAAGGTATAAAAAAGAAGGGATAATGCTTTTACAACCAAATGCGAAGTGTAGTATTAGTTCGAGAAGGTTAAGAAGGAGAAGGTTCCGTGGGAGAGCCACGCTTCAGCATGAATGGGCTGACTCGACCGGAGTGATACCACAACCTAACAGAAAACCGGTTTAAAATAGCGCTTATACTGTGTTTAACTGAGTGAGTGTGGATACCGGCGGCCCATACCCCAACTTCTACCTCCATCCCCCAAAGTCCGGCAATGCACTTGTGATGCCCCTGGTGTTACGAGTGTCCATGGGCGGCGGTAATCGCTTACCATTAGGCGATACACCTGCTCGTTTTTTCCCTATTCCATAAAAAGCTCATATTGACAATAGTTTACAAGCCCTGTAAGTTTTTTATCAGTTAGTTAATTATTAAAATTAGGTTGTCTTGAGGGTTTTGAACTTGGTGAAGTTCTTAAAATATTCAAATGTTTTCTGTAATTTGTGTACTTTTTTCTTATTAATAATATTAAAAGCACTTATCATATTAGATTTTTAATCAACAGTATTTTAATAAGTCACTACACAGTTTCAAGTTATGTATTAAGTTCATAGATAATGTCGTTTTTCTACAAAGTGTAGTGTAGTAAGTAAATCATTTATGGGCTTATATGATTTCGTTTCGAAATAAAATCTTTGTCATGTAGTAGAGCCACGCTGATTTCAATACGAACGGACTGTCTAGACCGGAATGGTAGTACGCTCTCATAGAAGCCAAACCTGATATTTTTTATTTTATTCTTTTATGGAATAGGGAGCAAACGAGCAGACGTATCGCCTGATGGTGAGCGATTACCGCCGTCCATGGACACCAGAGGCGTCACAAGTGAGTTGCCGGCCTTTGGAGGATGGGGAGTGGGATGGGGAAAGTAGTATTGGCCTCAGGTATCCTCACTCACTCGGTTAAACACAGCACAAGCGCTATTTCATACCGGTTTTCAGTTGGGCCATGGTAGAATAGAATAGAATAGAATAATCTTTATTGTACATTACATAAATAGTTTGCATAAAAATAATACATCAAATGACTGACCATGTACAAATGGCGGCCTTATTGCTAAAAAGCAATTTCTTCGATCTTCGGTCGAGCCGGCCCATCCATGCCGAGGCGTAGCTCTCCCAAGGTACCACGGTATATGATAACATTCGTACTGTCGAGTTACGTTGGTGAGTGCCAGATCAGAGGAGGCCCAATGATGCAGAAGCATCTCAATATCTGTGGGTTACCAAGTGGGATTGTCTGCATGCGCAATGAGTATGGTGCCCACTTCTCTTGGATTCTGCTTATGCTTTTCGTCAGCAGAGTAGTCACTTGATAGAAAAAAAAAATGAAGAATTTTTTCTGTGCAAGAATTTGGATGGGGCAAAGGACGATTTGCTTCTGACTCTTAACTCTGTATAATTAGTCGTTAGTAATACGTCTGGACTGCAACGGGCTGATGATGATGAATACGTTCATTGCCTTTTATCGTGTGAGGTTACTGTAAGTCTATTCTGTCCCCCCTCCTCCCCCCTGATAAATAATCAAAGAGCATTGAAGCGGCGGTCATCAATTACCATCATCGGACGCGTATGATTGGTTACCCCTTACGCCATTAAAAAACCTTAACACTATCTAACATCGTTTATATATGATTTGATAGCTATAGTTAAAGTGGGCCGTTTAATTTATTAGGTACTAGCTGAACCCCGCGGTGCTACCCGCGGTACGATGATAACTGCGGGCAACGCCGCGAGGCGAAGCTATATCTTTATAAATAGTAGCCTATGTGTTATTCTGATGTATAAGCTATATTGTGGTAAAGTTTCATTCAAATCCATTCAGTAGTTTTTACGTGAAAGAGTAACAAACATCCATACATACATACATCCATACTTACAAACTTTCGCCTTTATAATAGTAGTAGGATATATAATTCCCGTGTCACGTTGTTGTTCACGATGCTTGCTAGTGCTCAAGGTGTACGCGAAGAGAACCTCCTTTTTTTGGAAGTCGATTAGTTATATATCAAAAGTAGACCGAAAATCTTTTATACTTTTATGGGTAACTGTTGAGGAAAAGTAATTCAAAGCAAGTTAAACAGCAACCACGAACCAAAAGTAATTAGGATTAACCACTAAGTTGTAACTAAATTAGAATAATTGACTTTGTTAACAATTTTACTTATTTCGTGTATATTGTTATAATTGTGTTAATCTTGGTTAATAAGTACTGGGATCTTTAATTAACAATGCGCAACCACTAAGTGTATATAAGATAAAATTTTACTCAGCGTCTGTTTCAAAATGCCCGTGGGAAGGTAAACTGAGACGATGGCAAATATCTAGCTACATTTACTTAGGTAAAATAAATGTTAGCAAAGATTAAACATTTTAAAAGAATGGAAGAATAAATGAGCTTCTGCGTGTACAACTCATGTCATTATACCTACGAGTATTTTGCCAAAGTCTTGCTGATTTACAGGTGTCATCTTCACATTATCTAACAATAATAATAATTTATTAAGTTTCAAAATGTTTACAATGTATTGGTTAAACAAGCCCTGGAACCCCACACTAGGATCCCCTGTGTTGTGAGGTCCATTCTCTTTCATCACAATCTATACTATAACAATAGATATACTCGTATATATCTATATTCTATACTATAACAATAGATATATATATCTATATTCTATACCATACTATACAAATAAATGAAACTGAAGTGTTTATTTGTAATATTAAAATAACTGCTTCTTACTAAATGCATATGTATGTACACGGTATATACAACAAAATATATTTTTTTGAAATTTTTGTCTATTTGTCTGTCTGTTTGGTCCGACTAATCTCTGGAACGGCTGGACCGATTTCGACAGGACTTTCACCGGCAGATAGCTGATGATATGAGGAGTGACTTAGGCAGTTTTTAGACTAGCTTTGCCCCGCATGATTGAGATATAATATCTGAAATGCTCATCTGATTTTAATCTTGCTCGAAGCGTAACAAACATATTCACATTCGCGTTGTTTTACTAAGTTAAGATTACAGAGTTTAAATTTATTAAAAAAAAAGAATAGTCACCTATATTAAGTAACTATGACATGACGCAACATGTAAACATATTTATTAGAGATAAAAGATTATGAAACAAAAATCTATTCTTTATTTGAACTGAAATCTGTTAATAAATCATACTCGTAACATTGTTCTTTTCAAGCATTGGAAAAAGATTGCGTTGATTTATTTTAAACGGTTGCTGTACAACGCCATCTATTGGTGTGCCATAAAAGCACTAAATTCAGACCGAAAATGGAACGTGAAAGTTTCACCAACTTCAGGCTCTGCTCTTGTTTTAGTGCATGGTATTTTCCACTAGATGGCAATACTGAGCTTTGGTTCAAACAAAGTTCTTTTCAGTGCGTTTTCATTGAAACTGTTGACATACGTATGCCGAAAGATGGCAATTGTTCCGAGTTTAGAAACAAGATATCACAACTTCATTTTCACGATTCACGAAAGCCATTTTTTCTGAGACCCTGGACTATAACAAAGACTATAGAGATTAAATATATTATATTTTCGGTCCCAAAAAATATAACATTCGGTGAAATTAATAGAAAATTTAAATATTTTTGATATATCGCCAGTGAAAATTCACGAGCTAATTTTATAAATAACAAAATATTGTTCTAAATTATATGCTTGATTGATATGCTTTCTCTAAACCCTTAATCACATACTTCATTCCATCTATTTAAGCAAGAAAACCTTTTCAAACCTTAAAGAGAACCCTAAAAAGAGAAGAAAGAAGGAGTACCCTTCTCAAAAGGTCGGCAACGGACTAGTGACGTTGCGTCTACTTATTTGCCCCCTATTCTATAAAAAAGCAATATCCCTCTCCTTCAACTGCCTTCTCTTCTTAACAACTTTTATCTTTTAGAATTTTCTCAATCTTTATAATATCTTTAATCCCTAAAATACACAGGTGAGGGAGAAAAAATTGTACCGTGTTACCTAACTACGATCAAATTGTATTTTTTTGTGATATATTCTTAACTAGCTGACCCGGCGAACTTCGTACCGCCTAACAGTCAATGAATATCGTGTTACCTTTTAGCTGAACTAATTGAGGCTTTGATGAACGTAATACAATGATTTCGTAGTGATTCAAATGACGTTGGCCCTCGAACATGTACCAGCAACAACCGCAAATAGAAACATTCATCATTCTTCGGATGAACTGTGTAAATACGACCGAGAGCATCAGTAGAACGCATATCTGGATGACCAGGAACTGCATCGTCTTGCTTCCGACGTTGGAATTTCTTCGATGTAGCGTTCCAAGCGTAATAACTTGGCATTTCTGAGTAAAGCCAAGTTCGTGCTAACGGATCGTTTTGACAAATCGCAAAGAAACTGGTCAGTGTTGTCGCTGGAGGTGTTTCGGCACGTTGAGCAGCATGTCGACGCTGTGAAATATACTCTCTGACCGTTCTCTAGATGCACCCCCAAATGTATAACAGTGGGATGACGTTCGTAAATAGGGAATGAAAATATACGCCAAATTGCTTCATTGCAGTTCACATATCTACCAACTTGATAGCGCGTGATTTCATCGATGATATTGGATGTTTGGATACCAAAAACCGCCATGTCTCTCCCTTTCGTGATATATTTGCAAATTTATTTAATTGACTTGACCGAATTGCAATACTCAACATTACAATGTGCCTTGAATGTTTTGGAAAGAAGTGGCGAATATGGAACAATCCAACTGTGGTCAACTACGAAATCGTTTCCTTTCACTTTAGTCGTGATAGTTCTACCATTATCATCGGGCGATCGACGCCGTCAATTTTCGTGGATACCGTTTGGAACACTTGACGTCGAACATGCACGGTGATTGGCGGTTGATAGTGCAACACGGTCCATGAATCATATTCGTGATTACAACATCATGTAGGTCTGGATCGGTTTCAGGAGCAGGAATCTCCGCACATATGATGTCATCTATTTGATCTGGCCGAATTCTTTCGACTAACCAAATTAGAATGTGAGTATGCGGTAGGCCTCGTTTTTGCCATTCGATTGAACACATCCAGCATCGAGTATTCCCAAAGACGTGTTGCTTAACAATGTAATTCATTAGTGACCGATTTTTTTGCCTGAAAACACGTGCAGTGATTTCGTGTCGATCACGGGAAGCAGCAATTGAATAATTTTTATCCATTTCGGATTACATGTAAATGTAATGAATAGATCTGGCCGACCATAATGACGAACATATGTCATTGCATCTTGCGCATATTCATGCAAATGACGCGGGTTACCTGTGTATGTCACCGGTAAAATAGTCAATCGACCAACATTTTCTGAATCTCCTTCTGTGCTAATTACATCGCGTAAATGAATATACTCTTCAGAACGCAATTTAGCTTGATTCAACCGAATGAAAGTCAGGCGCTCCGTTTCGATTTTAACGTACATGTCAACGCAATATTGTTGAAGCAGTCTACGAAATCGCAACAAACAATTGTCAGAATTTTCACGAATCATCAAACGATATGCGTAATAATTCATCGAACTAACCTTCTTGGTAGTTTCCTCACCTGAAACAAATGCAGTAAAAATTGTAGTTTAGAACCCCTGATAGGTTAACGACTCTTACAGCTACTCTGTACTAAATTAGAAATTACAACTTTTTTTGGGTACTAAAAGCAAACAGAGTAAAATGTATATCAAGTTTAAATGAAAACAACAATATTGATCTTACAATTCAATGGATTAATCATTTTGATATTAAAGTGATATCCATCGTCTCCTTGCCAAAACATCAGCGGGTATTGTAACGCGTCATATGAACGGTGTGTTTCATATATTCTTTGTAGTTGCCCAGTATTGCGTCGTGTAAGTACAATATCACGTGTTTCCAAGTTTTTACCAACAATCAGGATTGCCACTTCATCGATTGTTGGAGCATTAAATGTGCGTTCATGTGTTCTAGATGGCCTTTTATCTGCTCTGATCACAACTTTATAGTCATCACTTGGCATGCGCTCTAAAGCAGTCTTGAACAGCCTGACAAATGGATGATGTTCATGAAGCATTTGCTGCAGATCTTGGAGAATTGCTCTTTTCGTAGCTGTGTTGATCCCTTGACGCCGGTCAAGTTATTCTTCTATATTGCCCATGAAGTATATTTGCAAGAATTTATGCTGTGCATCTTCTATAGGTTGCAATGATCCAATACTATGGCAAATCTGGCCTTGAATCTGTAAAGTCGAAGCCATAGTACTTGTTTTTTTCAAATAATAACATGCCATTTTTATTTCAGAGACAAATACAGAAATCTAACAAACTACATTTTTTTTACAATAATAGAAAATAATTTTTTTAACGTAAATTACCTTAAATGTCGGATTATATCCGTGTTCTTCGATAATTTCCGCCCCACAAAAAGTCATTTGGAAACAGACATTGAATTTTTGAGTGTTCGCTAGAAAATGTCGTGATTCTAGTGTTTCGCCATAAAGCAGGGAGCACAATGGCTCTGGTGGCGGGACCAATAATGGCAATTTCACTTTACCACTAAGGCAGCACAAACCAGGCGTTTCACCAGCAAACTTCTGCACTGTTGGCCTAGTGGTATAAGCGGTCACTACACCGGTTGCTACTGCGCCAAGTGCCGTGGGTTCAAATCCCACGTGGGACATCACTTTGTGTGATCCACAAAATGTTGTCCTGAGTCTGGGTGTTCTTTGTGTCCGTTACATGTATGTTTGTAAAGTCTCCCGCGACACAGGATGAATATTCCTAATGCGGGAGTTGCCCTTTAAAAAAAAAAAACTTCAATGCTCCACAATGCTATCAAACGACGTCCATAGGACCAATGCAAACTAAACGATGCAAGCTGTAGTCGATGGTGCAATCATATAGAAACGCTGCTCGATTCAAATCAATACTTGAACCATTTCTTCTTGCACTTCGAAGATTATTCCTCTGTTCATCTGTACGATAAGCTCGACGATTTTTCGTTTCTAACCTAGCCGTTTCACGGGCTGTCTCTCTTTGCTCTTGTGTTTGAGAAGCACGAATTAAGGCCCTTCTGTGCTCCATACTAACGCGGCGCTCTTCCGTGCAATTTCTCGTTCTTCATCAGATAATAATTGACTCGCGATATTCCGTTGCCTAATTGCATTACGGCTCCGCTGGAAAAAATTAGATCTTCTAGGACGCGGCATTGTTATTAATATTAATATTTCTGAACGCACACATGAATAGTTGTTACAGTATTTGACAGGATTGGACAACAAATGTTTGACATGTAATAAATGCCTGAACTTTCGAGACATAGACAATAGCTCAAAGAGTATATAACCACTACATATGAATAGCTCATCAAGAAAAATCATAGACAACCTATAAAAAGACATTTTGACATACAACGTTTGACATGTAATAAACAAATTAGCATTTATTGAAATGATTAAGTATTCGTTACACATATCTAGTTTTCATTGTTTTTAAGATGTATTATGCTATTCGGGTCGGAGACAAATCCAACGAATCAATAACCATGAAAATTGGTTCAGCAGATCTCGAGTTATAAGTGTTGTAACAAACCCGTCTTTGTTTTATTTATATATATAGATATAGATATAGATTGTACCTTCCATCACTTCTATAACTAAGCTAAGCTGTTTAATTTATCTCTGTATTTTCCTTTGAGTACCTATAACATGTATCTAGCAACAATTTTGTACAATTTTTCAGCACGAATGGGCCGGCTCGACCGGAGTGATACCACGGCCTCACAGAAAACCGGTGTGAAATAGCGCTTGCGCTGTGTTTCACCGAGTGAATGAGGATACCGGAGGCCCATACCCCAACCCCTCCCTCCATCCCCCTCCCCATCCCCCAAAGTTCGGTAACGCACTTGGGACGCCTCTGGTGTTGCGGATGTTCATGGGCGGCGGTAATCGCTTACCAACAGGCGATAAGTCTGCTCGTTTGCCACCTATTCCATAAAAAAAGCCGGATAGATGTTACCTTGTAGCACACTTTGTGTAACAATGTAACTTTATGTGCATTCGTTAATTGAAGCTGAAAATTGGCTCCTAACTCATTTACGATAGTGCTGTATAATCTAAATTATGCAGTTTTGTACAAACGGTTAGCGTATGTGGTGCTAGATTATTATGTTGAAAAAATCGTTAATAAGTTCATACTTCCAAACAAGTATGTATTATAAATTGAAAAGTAGCTCTGTCTATCTGTCTGTTACGCTTTCAGGGATAAACCACTATACAGATTATAATCAAATTTGTCATGGAGATACTTTAATTCTTGAAGAACTACATTACCGTGAAAACCGACATATATGCAAGCGGAGCCGCGGGTAAAGCTAGTAAAAAATATAACCTATTGGTGGTTTAGATTTTTCAAATGAGTGTGAGGTTCCTCGTATTACCTACATATTGTGTTTAGAGATTTTATATTCTTGCCAGGTCTTGAATTCATATTATGCTTAACATACGTGGGAGAGCCACGCTTCGGCATGCATGGAGTGTACGGTCCGGTAGACCGGGGATACCGGAGGCCCCAACTCAACCCTTCCCCCATCCACTTCCTCATCCGTCAAAGGCAACGCACTTGTAACGCCTTTGGTGTTTCGAGTGTGTTGCCTTTGGGCGGCGGTAATCGCTTATCATCAGGCGATACGTCTGCTCGTTTGCCCCATATTACATAAAAAAACTTGAGAGGTGTCAAGGGACACCCGGATGGAACGAAGTTCGAAATAGAAAGACGAAACGAAAATATCTGTGTGTGTCGTCGTCGTGTCGTGACAACAAATTGTGTCGTGACAACAAATTGTGTCGTGTCAACAAATTGTGTCGTGACAATTTTTCCGTCTAGCCTCCTTACACAACGCGCCATAAGGAACTTCGTTCCAAAAAAATTACAAAACGAGCCGCGTTTCCTCAGACCTCTATCATTAAATTACGTACCTCTTATGGCCCAATGATGAATAGCATCTCTAGGCCGACATGGTGTCACCATACTGCATTGTTGCATTGTCTGCATTCACAATTAAAGTGACCACCACTCTTGGATTCTGCTTATGCTTTCTACCACACATAGTAGAGTCTATTTGGCAGGTCCAATCATACCTACATGTTTTCTTAAAATTACTAACCTTTGCACTGCCTTGATTGAGTATAGATTTTGTCCATCAATAGGAGTATCTCTCAGGAATAGTACCTCTTTTAGTAAAGATAAGACAAGATACTATATCTTATAATGTTCGATTGAGCAGACGAAGACTGAAAGATAAACAAACCTCTTCTTCCTAGCCTTTATTATTCACAATATTATTTGGGGTCGGCTACCAGTTCAACCGGTTTTACCTGAATATCAGTTTTTACACAGAGCGACTGGCATCTGACTTCTGTAACCCTGAGGGCGAACTGAATTCGAAGGTTGAACTAGTTGTCAGTATATTTGAGGGCACTGACTTCCCAATAACGATTGCCATAGATGTTCATGACAACCGGGACCGACGGCTTAACGTGCTCTCCGAAGCACGGGCAGGAAACACCGCCATCTTCCATACTCCGGGCTGCTATTAGGAATTTCTTGTAGGAAAAACCCAACAGCAGTCCGACCCGGGAATTGAACCCGAGACCTCTTGATTTGCAGTCGCTTACGCTAACCACTAGACCAAAGAGGCAGATAAAAGAAAAGATAAAAAGACTAACTCCCTTTATTCTTCATAATATCAGGAATAGGAAGGATTTCGTAAGATTAATGTAGGCGTTGTTCTGTCACGAAGTAATTACTCTATTCTTGTGTAATCGATCTTGATTGATGAACAAAATGAAGGGATCTTTACGACATAGATACTCGTAATTTATTCTTCACTGAACTAATAACGGAATTACAAAACTCTTAAACCTATGCTTCAGAACTAGAATACTACAAGTATTCTAATTCCTAAGTATTAATTGCTGCATCATGTATTATTTCACAATTAAGTCTAACATATTTATATTGAACTAGCTGACCCACGCAACCTCGTTTGCGTCTTCAATTGCCCGTAGCGTGAAAATTTTCCCCGTTTTTGAAACATTCTTCATTGGTGCTCCGCTCCTATTAGTATTACCGTGATGATATATAGCCTATAGCCTTCCTCGATAAATGAACTATCCAACACTGAAAGAATTTTTAAAATCGGTTTAGTAGATCCCGAGATTACCCCCTACAATTTAACAAACACACAAACTTTACTTCTTTATAATATTAGTATAGATTAGCTTTTGCCCTGGATAGGATATGGAAGGACCGCAACATCTCTAGAGGGAGAAAAATATAGCTGGTACGAACCTTAATCTTCCATATATTACTGTAAAGTGTCGAGACGTGGACGCTAAGGGCTGCCAAGCGCAAACGCATTGATGCCTTCGAGATGTGGTGCTGGAGGAAGCTACTACGAATACCCTGGACAGCCCATCGTACCAACGCATACATCCTGAACGAACTTGGCATTTTTGAGCGCCTATCGACCCTGAGCCTTCGCAGAATCCTTGAATACTTTGGCCACATTGCGAGGAGAGAAGGAGATAACCGTGAAAGACTGATGGTGACGGGTAAGGTGGAGGGGAAGAGACCCAGGGGTTGTATCCCGTTGCGCTTGTCGATAGAAACAGGTGGCGAGGTCTGCTCAGGATAGAAACAGGTAGTGAGCTATGACTCGCACAATAGCTCCAAATAGAGGTCACGACTCGACATGGTCAAACACGCGGCTCCGTCCGCGTGTATATCGTTGTTCACGTTCAAAAGTAGCGTATGTCTTTTCTCAAGAATCAAAGTTTCTCCATCCCAAATTTTATTGAAATCCATGCAGCAGTTTAGCCGTGAAAGCATAACAGACAGACAGAGTTACTTTTAAATCCCACTTGGGACAACACTTTGTACGATCCCCAAATTGTTACTCTGAGTCTGGATGTGTACATTTCATGTTTGTTTGTAAAGTCTCTCACACAGGACATATTTCTATGGAGAAAGTTGTCAAAAATGCACTGGTATACCAATGCAATAGATTATTTCGCTGTTAAAACATATCGAGTTCTGTTAATGGCTATAATACCTCTAATTACCGTGAAGGAGCCACGCTTCGGCATGCACGGGCCGGCTCGACCGGAGTGATACCACGGCCTCACAGAAAACCGGTGAGAAACAGCGCCTGCGCTGTGTTTCACCGAGTGAGTGAGGATACCGGTGGCCCTATCCCAATCCCTTCCCCCATCCCCTTTCTCATCCCCCAAAGGCCGGCAACGCACTTTTAATGCCTTTGGTGTTGCGGGTGTCCATGGGCGGCGGGAATCGCTTACCCTCAGACAATACGTCTGATCGTTTGCACCCTAATCCGTAAAAAAATTTGCTGCTATACCTTGAAAGATGTATGTGGCAACGATATAATAGTTCTCTAGATGTGGGGCCCTCACCTTTAAGACTTGCCTCGTAATGGCAGGTAATTTCACAATTTTTAATAACAGCTACATACCTCGAACGCATCGTGATATCATTTTGCGCACATAATTTGAATTCTTCACATTTCTCGTGACATTGCAGTGTTAGCGTCGCGTAATATCCTGTTGCTTATTTATTTATACGGAACCCTAGAGACTCACTTAAACGACTGGGTAATTACACGTTATTTAGTTGTTGTATTTCTTGTGACGCCTCTGGTGTTGCGGGTGTCCATGGGCGGCGGTGATCGCTTACCATCAGGCGATACGTCGGCTAGTTTGCCCCTATTCGACAAAAAAAAATATTAATTTGATGCGAAAAGTTTCGAGATTTTAATAAATAAGGATTTATAAGGAAATTGACAAAATTAACAAATTGGTAACATATGTTTTTTTAATAACTAATTAGGTTAAATAACTTAATAATAATAATTGAGGCGCCGCAGTTGCACTCGGTAATTAAAAACCAATTACCGAGGGTAAGCAACGGTGCGGACAGTACTTAGATGGGTGACCGCTGGTGGCACGATATCATGAGAGTCTCTGTGATTCGGAAGCCATGTTAAGCAGTCGGTCCTGGTTGTTATCATAGGATAACAGTCGTGAATGTGAAGCTTAGTTGGAGGTCTTTGGGCGGCTTAAAAACATCCAACGGCAAGATAACGAAGCCACGTTGTCTAAAGTAGGCAGAGTTTGCGACTGTTAATTTTTTGTTATTTTGCATAAATGTAAATTTTATACTCCTGTGTTTTATCCGCCTGTTTATATATCGGTTATCGCGGCGTATACTTTTTATTCGAGAACCGATTAAAATAACACAAACACTACCTTTTTAGTATAGCTTATCACTGCTCAACAGAAAATCGCATTAAAATCGGTCATACCACTTATGAGATTAGTGCGTACAAACATATAGACAATCGGATAAAAAGACAAGGATTTAAAAACTTCAACGCCATCTAGTCCCAAACTAAGCAGAGCTTGTGTTATGGGTACTAGACGACTGATATAAATACTTATATACTTTTTTCATACATATTATACATAGAAAACTCCGAAACAAATATTTGCAGATCATACAAACATTTGGTCCGACCCGGGAATCGAACCCGAGACCTTAAACTTAGCAGTCGCATACGACCGAGCCAGTCAACTGTAGTGGTACTGTTGTTTTGAATTTTGTTATTTTAATAAATAAACCGTTTATTAGTGTTTATTGAATATTTATAATGTACAGACATATACAGTATAGGAGATGTGATTCCAGATTATTTTTGTTCTATACAAGCTCATTAGATTTGATCAAAGAAAACGTGTGCCCAGTATAGTTCAAAACACACAGCCCTTTGTCGATATTATAACGTTTGTTTTTAGTGAACTCCTGAATTAGAAATACACATCCTGTGAAGCGGGGCGGGAAACTTTACAAACATACGTACATACTACATACTTTTCTGTGGGAGAGCTACGCTTCGGCATGAATGGGCCGGCTCGACCGGAGTGATACCACGGCCTCACAGAAAACCGGTGTGAAATAGCGCTTGCGCTGTGTTTCACCGAGTGAGTGAGGATACCGGAGGCCCATACTCCAATCCCTGCCCCCATTCCCTATTCCCATCTCCCAAAGGTCGGCAACGCACTTGTGACGCTTTTGGTGTTGCGGGTGTCCATGGGCGGCGGTAATCGCTTACCATCAGGTGATGCATCTGCTCGTTTGCCTCCTATTCAATAAAAAAAAAAAATACATGAAACGGACACAAAGAACACCCAGACTCAGAACAACAATTTTCGGATCACATAAAGTGTAGTCCCATGTGAGATTTGAACCCACAGCACTTAGCGCAGTTGAAAGCGGACCAGACCGCTTAAACTACAAGGCCAACCGCGCAATCTTCTCCAACTTTTATGAAAAACAAACTACAAATAAGAAAGACTATAGTAAAAACAACTCGATACAATACAAGGACTAATGGCAATGTAACTGCACAGATGGCCTCGCAGTTACCTACTACGCTAATCGTTATGATTTCAATCCCTAAATGGGACAACACTTTGTGTGATCCACAAATAATTATTCAGTGTTTATGTGCTCTTTGTGTTCATTTCAGGTACACATATTTGTAAAGTACTGAGTAGTATTTTTAAAGAAAAGAAAGAAAAACATTATAACCATTTAATTTAAGATTCAAGGACTAAACTCAATTGTAACAGTATTAATTTGTACAATCCCACGTATTTCCAAATCGGTTGCCTAAGTGGTATATCTTCGCCCACGTACTGTCGTCGCGCCAGAAATATGCACTATTGTTTGCCAAGAGAGAGGAAATTTAAAGTTCTTTTGTTTTACCATATCTTTGAAATAAGGAATCGATAAATTAATACAAATATTGAGTTTCTACCAGCTCTATTTAATATTGTTATTGAGTGCTGTAGTGAATAATGTGTAATGTATCAGGAATCAGAACAGATTCTCATGTAAGTGGAATGTGTGTATCTTTTGAGAAATATAAATTATTTGCCCACAGATATCATGACATAGGAAGGTTGCTGATGCTTAAAGCACAGGTTATCCTTTTTTAAGCATCAGCAGATGAAATACTTTGATAATATATTATTTCTGTGGAATATTGTAGCTCATACCTTTTCCTTTATTGTAAACAATTTTAAGACAATAAACTTAAGACAAGACAATTAAGTTATGCGTGTACATACAAAAAAAACCACTCTGAAGAATTGTAAATGTTATCCACTTTTATTTTTACTAGTAATATATTTAAATTCAAAAGTAACTCTGCCTGTTTGTTACTCTTTCACGTCTAAACTCTTGCATCGATTTCCATGAAATGTGTCATGAAGATAGGTACTTTAATATTTGAGGAAGGACATAAGCTACTTTTTACCACGATAATCAACAAACGCAAGGGCGGAGTCGCAGTCAAAAACTACTGCTCAATATATTCAACTCCTGAAAATAGAGAAGGCTTAAGAATAAGGCCATTTTATTGCGAAAGAGCTGTCACCTTACCTGAAAGTGACTACAGGTAGCAAGTGATGACGCGATTGTGAATGTTCCCCTCACAATATGCAGTTTGATCTTCTGTATCCTCACTCACTTTACAAAAACAATAACAAAAACCATCAACACCGGTGTCTTATGACTCTGCATTGCGATATAGAAATTCTTGCGTCGATTAGAATATGTCACATCAACTGTCAACAACATCTAAACATACACTGTCGGGCCGTGGCTCGCCATACCTGATCACCTCCCCTGGTCAGAAGATTCCCCTGGATAGTGGAACATAATACCCGTTCCTCCATAGTAGTATATCGAAGCATGGGTCTCTCACATATACTATATCATATTTCCAGTGATCTTACTAACTAATGCATATTATTATCCTAACTTCACATGGCATCTCCAATCATAAGACGGACCTAGACGTTTCCTGCTTCTGAAATCTTAATCTTGTTTTCTTATTTGAGACTTGCGAAAACCTTGACGCTAGTTCTTACGTCCTATTCAATTCCAATGTACTTATTTCCCGTTTCAAAAGAAGTTCGTATATTCCGGCGACTAGCCGTCAAGAAAACCAGTCAAACCCTTTTTAAATCGTTACACGTTTCGTCGATCACAAATACGATTGGAATGTAGGTAATAATGATTGTGATAGTATACGGAGATGTACAGTACCATGGAGTAACTCTCTTTGTGTCGGTTTCATGTATGTTTGTAAAGTCCATCGACATAGGATATAATCAATGGCCGGAAGTTCACTCTTGAAAAGAAAACCTTTTAGTACCGAGGCTCACTATCCACCTCATAGTTCAATTGAATATGTCCTTGTAAAATTATAATATTGTCTATGAATTACCTAATTACTAATAAATAAATAAGTTCCTTTCGATATCCTTTCGACTGCACGGTTGGCCGAGTGGTTTCAGCGGTCGCCATGCCGCTTGCTACTGCGCCAAGTGTCTTGGGTTCAAATCCCACGCGGTACAACACATTGTGTGATCCACGAATTGTTGTCCCGAGTCTGGATGTTCTTTGTGTCCGTTTCATGTATGTTTGTAAAGTCCCCCACGACACAGGATGTTTATTCCTTGTGGGAGTTGTCTTTTAAATAACAATAAAATTTCGATATGGTAATCAGAACCAGGTTAAATTGAACTTAAAAATTCCATAATTGGCATTTCTGTGCACATGTCTTTATAAAAGAGGGGACAAATGACGTTTGATGAAAAGATTTCGGTTATGATTCATGTATTATTATTCTAAACATTATTGTGAAAATGTTCATTTTTTTAAGCTATAGTAAAAAGCTATGTACGTGATTACTAAAATCATGAAAGTACATAGTTAAATATTTGTTTTGGATATTCTTAACGCATAGGTATGTTCTTATATATTTATGTCAAGAACTCCTAAGTCCGTCAACAGTATCCACAAACAAGTCACGTCTATCCTTAAGTTTTCTCTGAACTTTATAAAAGAAAAATCTTACGTCACGTATCGTAATAACCGCTTATGCTATTATCTTTCTTTTATTGAAAACAAAGTATAAAGAAACAACTTTTTTTATAAATAAAAAAATACATGAAACCTGTCGTATGCTTATCACCTTTTTCGCTTCATCACCGGTTCAAGTCAAACCCTGACCCCATTGTTCCGTAGGTACCTTATCAAGATTGGAATCATCGATAATACGTGCTAGTGACCAAGGAGTAAAATATTCGCCGGGCGCGCGGCAAAATCCTCAGTCGGCATAACGACCGCGAACCGTGAACACATTTGTGTCACTTCTTAAAAACACGACAATACTCGGGATTAAAATGAAATAAACACTGACAGTTGAGAGAAAACAAAAAATTGACTGTGACGTTTGTGTGTTCTAAATTTGATTTTGCGCGCCAAACGCGATGCGTCCAAATTACGAGCGTGGATTCGACTTTCCTAGATGATAATGACTTGATAGTAATTAAAAATATTCGCTGTGTAGTTAATTTAGTGTTTAGCGTTGTATGGTAAATTTAAAGTGTTCAATGAAATAAATACGGCCAACCTACCTATGTATGCTAAGCTATGTACGTGATTACTAAAATCATGAAAGTACATAGTTAAATATTTGTTTTGGATATTCTTAACGCATAGGTATGTTCTTATATATTTATGTCAAGAACTCCTAAGTCCGTCAACAGTATCCACAAACAAGTCACGTCTATCCTTAAGTTTTCTCTGAACTTTATAAAAGAAAAATCTTACGTCACGTATCGTAATAACCGCTTATGCTATTATCTTTCTTTTATTGAAAACAAAGTATAAAGAAACAACTTTTTTTATAAATAAAAAAATACATGAAACCTGTCGTATGCTTATCACCTTTTTCGCTTCATCACCGGTTCAAGTCAAACCCTGACCCCATTGTTCCGTAGGTACCTTATCAAGATTGGAATCATCGATAATACGTGCTAGTGACCAAGGAGTAAAATATTCGCCGGGCGCGCGGCAAAATCCTCAGTCGGCATAACGACCGCGAACCGTGAACACATTTGTGTCACTTCTTAAAAACACGACAATACTCGGGATTAAAATGAAATAAACACTGACAGTTGAGAGAAAACAAAAAATTGACTGTGACGTTTGTGTGTTCTAAATTTGATTTTGCGCGCCAAACGCGATGCGTCCAAATTACGAGCGTGGATTCGACTTTCCTAGATGATAATGACTTGATAGTAATTAAAAATATTCGCTGTGTAGTTAATTTAGTGTTTAGCGTTGTATGGTAAATTTAAAGTGTTCAATGAAATAAATACGGCCAACCTACCTATGTATGTGTGTAAAATATTATGGTAAGATTTTCATAAATGCGAGGTGAATCTAGAGTGAGTAAAACCTTTTTTGATACCAATTTTTCTTTTTTTTTCTAATTTAAGTTTTGATATTTTTTTTTTTTTGGTTCTCTAACACGTTCCATATATTATAGACTCATATTAAAGCAGATGAAGGACTAAAGTCAACACAATATTAAAGTCTATAATATCAATTTCAAAAACAGAAAATTCGTTCAATGTCACGTTTATTGCTCATAAACAATGTGTGTTTATTTATTAGAAACCGATTCCAAAGAAAACAACACGGTATAAACTTCAATAATTTCATTATGCAATAATTAAATTATTTTACGCGACTTTTTATTAGGATAAAGAGTAATTATATCTAGAAAGTAGATTATAGTCCCGATATATTGAAAAATATATTTACAGGAGCCAAGATACCGGCAAAGTCAATAATTTTTTTATATTAATTTATATAAAATAAGGGTATATATAGATTATAATAAGCAAATCGTTTTCCAATAAATTTTTAAAATCATCTAAAAAATAGTGAAAGAACCTAAGTTATAATATTTTATATAAAAAAAGAAAAAAAACTCACAGTAAATATTTAATACATTATATAATTAATTCTTACTGAAGATTATCTCCATAATTCCTTTCGATGTATTCGTAATAATAAGTTTACCTCAAATATCATGATTTTATGAGTCGTCGACGATAACATCATTAGAATCAAGCCTTATTACAAACGGTACTTTTTTAGTCTCACTTTAAAGTAATTGAATACGTTATTATTATAAATTCGAAAAAAGCTCTGTTTGTCTGTAACGCTTTCAGGACTGAACCGCTGCATCGACTTCAATAAAATCTTTCGAAAGACGGTCCCCATTTCATGTCATCCACATTTTATATATTTTTTATCATTAATTTCATCACGGCGAAGACTTGAAAACTCGAAGACTTATAATTGAAGACTATAAATACTTGACATTGGCAGAAATAGCTGATCCGCGTGATCCGGCTGGTTGCCATTTCATCAAAAGAAGAAGACTTCAATAAAATTTAGCATAGAAATACTTTGATTCTTGAGGAAGGACATAGATGACTCTTTACTGCGATACGCGAGCGAAACCGCGGGTAAAGACTAGTTTTAAATAAATCTTCACGAAAATAAAAATAACATTTCCCACACCTGTAATCGGGAGTGCCATTTCACATACAGCAACATATCTCTGCGATCTATTTTGCAACTAAAGCCGTAGTTTAATTCTGTCCCGTATTACGACAAATAAATTACACGAAAGTGAAACTAGACAAATAACGCTGGACTGCTATTTTTATTAATCTGTTAAGCTCACACGGCTTATCAGTAAAAACAATTAAGAATTTAAACAATCAACTTTAAAAATGTATTATTTATAACGATAATCATCTTTATCTAAATTTTCCACCCTTACAAAAATACCACCAACTTAATTCTTTAAATTTAAATGAGACCGAATGGAAATTTTACTGTCTCCAAAACGAGTCAATAATCGGTTCATAAATGACGATGTCTACAGAACGCTTGTTAATTTTGTTAAAATAAAAAAAAATACAGTAAAATAGGAAACGTCATTTTTAAAGGTCGCGTAAAAATTAAAAATTTAATGTAAACTTATTCTTTGGTGTCGATTACGATACATCTTTTGAGACTAATTGATAAGAAGTCTTTAGAAATAAGCATTAATAAATAACTCTTCACAAAAGAGATCCGCAAATGTATTGCCTTTTTAATTAAGTCGTAAAGAATGTAGATGGCTCTTATTTATTGATATGTCACAATATTTAAATAAATTAAATGGTTTTGAATATCAACATGAGCACTAAGAAAAGCACTATATTAAACTTCTTGCGTTAGTAGTAATCTGTACAATAATGTCAATGTATAAGGTTTAGAAAAGGCTATTACACATACATAATGTAGTTGAACCATTGTGTATCTTAAGTTGATTATAATCGAACCTTGTAGAGTAAATTATTATAATTCCAAAACACGTCGTATTCTAACAGAATAGGCTCCGTAATTTAGTGGCGATTCCAATCAGAAACCCTTGACCCAACCTGAATGAGAGTATCCAAAGTCCGTCCACGCCACCCAAATATTACGCGCCCTTGTTACGTCACTACCGTTAGTGGTTACTAATCAAATATTCAAACTTCGAACGTCAAAAATACCGAATAGTAAATATTTCCTTTCAATTGAAAAGCCATTTCACATATTAACCTTATGTAAACTAGTTAAAAAAGTCACAATATAGAAGGTAAATTGAATGCTTACGAGTTACCGGTAATTACTAGAAATTATACTAGTTTTAACTCGTTAACGTATTAAATCCAAACTATTTAAGAGTAGTCAAAGCCTTTTAGCTGAGGCAACATTAAATATATTTATTATAGAAATGGTTTTAAAATATTCATAGGCAGGTTCCGAGGTCATAACATTTAATGTAATTGACAGTGTTTATTTTTTTAAACATCTGTAAATGTTTGGATGGAATTTAGGACATTAGCCTTATGATATCTAATAGGCACACTCAGTATGTAACCACTGCGTGAGTTTTTTTTTTTAATTTTAAAATCCGTTATTGATTGATTTCACATTTGAAAACTGTAAAGGATAACAAAAAAAACGATTTTATAGACGATGTGTAAGTAAGGATAAAATATTTTTCCGCATTTTTATTTAACATTATCTACAGCCTTATGTTTGGTGTAATTACGATACATCTTTGGTGAACTTAGTCTAAATAATACGTTCTCAACTCTTCTGTAAACACACAAATTGAAATCCCTCTCTCAGCCAACAGTTTGTAACACAACTTATACCGAACTTGCCAATAAAACTGGTATCAAACTTTATCCACTAAAGAGGTCGTTTTCAAAACTTTGCATCTGTAATGGTTATCCTTTATTTCGTACTAAGATTTGTTTTCAACAATAAATAATAAATAAATATTCCGGACATCTAAGATGTCCGAAATGTCGTGGTTCTTGGCTATCAATCCGGAAACAAATACGACTATCGGAACAATGATCACTGAATCCACATTCCACACACAGAGATTAATATTATTTAATTTTAAAATTTAGATTAATAATCAATAATAGGATATAACTATCTTGCAAGACTGTATTAATGTAAAAACTATTACATATCTTCACCCTAATGGCCAGTCTCTGGCCAGGGAGGACCCGGTCTAAATTATTATAAGTCCTCTCTGAATTCACACCGTGCCTTATCAAGCCATATAATTAGTGAAAATGAAGTATTTTACAAGTCTCAACTATAATACAACTGCTATACGCTACTTTTTCCTTATTTTAAGAAACTGTTAATGTAATGATACACTGATATAGAATTCAAGCAGTGCATTAAATGATCTCGGCGTGCCCATTACCGCCTCTCCTGGAAAAACTGAAGCGCTTTTTCCATATTCGTTATAAATAAACAACAAATATATGGCAATGCATTATAGCACTGTTTTTATGAAGCTTTCAACGCTGATGGAAATGTCAATTAACCATGACGATGAGTACCCAGTAATGGAGTGACTTTTGTACTTTTGAGGTCCATCAGGCGACCTCTTCAAGCTTCACCTTTTACTTTATTTATGTACAAAATGACATATTAAAATGCTCTTTATTATAAACGAGTAGACTCGGCGAACTTCGTAAATATTTTCTAAATTTCCAATTAAATATGTTTTAGTACTTTTACTCGCCTCAACATTGAACAACACTGTACAACTTGACAATCCAGTACATGCTGTGGCGTCTATTTGTGTCGATCTATGATTTTTAACTGTATCTTCAATTTAACGTTCATAAATGTTACTTAATTGACTTAATTGAATAAATGATTTTGAATTTATAGGTACCTAACTAATATGTTTTTGTCCTATTAAGATTCAAAGTACGCTACAATGATATATCATACTTAAACACCACTGATCAATGAAATGAAACAATTCAAAACTGTCGATAGATATTCAAATACGACCGCCGGACAATCCCTAAATCAAATGACCTTCCTCCCACCATCTCCCTCCCCATCCTCACCGTGGGAGAGCCACGCTTCGGCATGATGGGCCGACTAGGCCGGAGTGATACCACGGCCTCACAGAAAATCGGTGTGAATAGCGCTTGCGCTGTGTTTCCCCGAGTGAGTGAGGGTACCGGATGTTCATAAACCCAACCCTTCCCACCATCCCCCTCACAATCCCGCAAAGGCCAGCAACGCACTTGTGACGCCTCTGGTGTTGCGGGTGTCAATGGGCGGCGGTAATTTCTTACCATCAGGTGATACGTCTGCTGGTTTGCCCCTATTCCATGAAAAAAAAAAATGAAAATGATTTGTTTCTAATAATATATATATTTTTCTTTTAGAGTCATACTTTTCCTATTGAATAGGCACAATTTATTGAATGTATGAATTGAACATTCATATGCCCTTCACAGGTATTAAACTATTTAAATAACACAACCTTATACAATATAATTAAGAATCAGATACGTTATCGGTTAGTTTTTATTAAGTTTCTTTAGTGTAAAATCGTTTATGTTGTGTGTGATATGGTCCAAAGCTATTATGGAACAGTATTATTTCTATTGTATATAATTTAAAGGTTAATAATTATCGCAAGTAATACTATAAATAAAAAAGTAAATTTTATTTGTCCCCTATTCCATACTACTATTTCTGGCGTCGCTAGGTATTATATTATTTAAAATTAGCTGAGTCCCACGGTGTTACCATGCTACAACAACAACCGCGAGTAAGGCTGCAGGGCACCGCTGGTCTAAAAATAGCCTATGTTACTCCTTATATAAATAATAAATATTTCGGACATCTTACACACAATGCCATCTAGTCCCAAGCTAAGCAAAGCTTGTATAAATACATACATACGTTTTTTTGTAAATACATACATAAACATAAAAAACACCCAAACTCCGATACAAATATTTTCAGATCATACAAACATTCGGGAATCGAATCCGAGACCTCACGCACAGCAGTCGTATACGCTACCACTGCGCCACAGAGGCAGTTATATGATCACCCATCAGCTATCTGCCAATGGCAGTTCCGTCAAAATCAGACTAGCCATTCAAAAGCCATACCGGAAACAAACAGACAGATATAAGTTTAAAAATGCCTTTTTGATGTATGTACTATATATGTTTTCATATGCATTTAACGAATAGTTATTCATTGAAAATTACAAACAGATGACTAGCTGACTCGTGCCTCCTTCGTTGGGTGTTAACCGCCCGCTTTTCTCGCTCTTTCCGCTTTTTTCGCGACCTGATTTACAAATACTATGATTTAGAACTGAATTTTTTCTTCAATCATAATAAATTATAGTCTATGTCACTCCTGAATAGTGTCGCTTTCTGTTAGTAAAATATTTTTCAGGATCGAATTAGTACTTCCGAAGATTACTCCCTACAAAGTTATAAACTTTACCTCTTTATAATATTAGTATAGATTTGCGGACGTTAACAAATTGGCTTTTGAAGTTGACAATGATTCGAGCATTATTTGAAGTACCTCACTTCGATACTCAGTATCTGCATCAGTAATGATGTGTGATGGACTTATCGATTGTAGCTTCTGAGAACTGGCATACATTCAATAGGTCCCCAAGCGTCCTTCATGAAACAATCATTAATATTGACAGCGTCCATCGTTGGCCAGACATGCTTGAACGATTTGGAGACTCTCGTAATGTATTATCTTACGTTACTCAATGATATCGTCTCAAATTTGTGATATTTTATGAATTTACTTATGCACATAAAACGTGACAAAGGTGATCGTAATGGTTAAGGCATTTTCTAGGAGTGGACCTTAGGACGATGCAGAACTAAAATATGGTAGATGCACAGGAGCTAAAGATATTTTTTTAGAAAGTTCTTAAAATGTGTATCTTACTCATTACATTTACTATTCCCAATATTATTTAGGATCACTATGTTTGTCTACTATTTTAATTTTTATAATTTTTGTTAACTCTTTCTTTTTTACCTTGCCTGCTTCTTCTCTTTTTAACAGCCTTGTTTTTTTTATGGAGTAGGTGGCAAACGGGCAGATGTATCGCCTGATGGTAAGCGATTACCGCCGCCCATGGACACCCACAATACCGCGCGAAGCGTGGCTCTCCCACGGTAAAATTCAACGTTCACCCCTCATTCTTTGTGCAAGCAGTGCTGCTTTGGAATGCGCTCCCACTCGAAATCAGGATGTCCACAAACCGTTACATTTTTAAAAAGAACGTACACAATCAAAGTTCAAAACGCGGAATAACATATTTAAATGTACTCCTACTTAAAGTCTACTTTCCAGTGTACGATTAGTAAGTATATGTATTATGTATCTATATATTTATTTTTGTATGTATGTATGTATGTATTTAAGTATATGAATTTTTGTGTTGGTTAGATTAATTTAGGTTACAACATTAACCTCGATGCACCTACCTTACTAGATCTCTACATTTAAATAAATAAATAAAATGTTTCAGTTAGTTTTTGTGTACTTCGGTTTTATATATGTTGAACATAATCTATTTACTTTTGTTGCTCTTCATATAGAGATTACTGAAAATCGATCCAAAAAGATAGAAGATATCACAAATAGTACGAAGATTTTCATTTTCTAACCAAAAATCTACATTTCAGGTTTTTTAAAAAAATAGTCTTAAAACATAAATTCGTTGTGATGTCTTTTTACAGATATTTCTTTAAGACTGACAAAATAATATGAACAACTTCCCAATGCTATTATTCTTGGTAAACTTGACTTGAAAACTTGGATCCAATTTAATATCATAATACTGTAAGAGGCTTGTTTGCTCCAATAATTTGCTACGTCGAACACATTTGAAGCGTTTCCAAAACATCAGTCCAACAAACAAAGTGTACAATACGTTTTTCTTTATGTACAAAGCATTTCTTTTAAATAATCTTATAATATGATACTTATAAAAGAATTTCTTCTTATTTTGATGAGATGGCAACCAGCCGGGTCAGCTATTTCTGCCAGTGGCAAGTATTAAGAAGATGCGAAACGACAGATTTTTTTTACGTCGCTTTTCTGTGACAGTGTGACAGACAGCCGCGGGGACAAAGCTAGTATCTTCATAAATTGTAACCAATGTGTTATTCTGATGTATAAGCTATATTATTGTAAAGTTTCATGAAAATCCATTCAGTAGTTTTTGCGTAAAAGAGCAACAAACATACTCACTTATATACTCACAAACTTTCACGTTTTTATTATTAATAGGATTAGTAGGATATTATTCCATACCTACCTATACCTACATATGGAATCATCGTCATATAGCAATAGCGAAAGTAAGAACAAGAAAATATATATACCTAGTCCTGTCGTATTAATTCCCAACATTCCAGGTAACATTTCAGTGAATATAATTTATATCTTGACATTTAAATGACGATGTTTCCTCGAGAAAAACTACAAAGTTAATGAACATTACTGAGAATAAAATGAGATGTTTTTTGTCTCAGTCCTCATTAGTGGAGTCACTCCTACGAATAGCTTCAAGCGACTAATAAATAATGTAGATACATAAATAACTTTCAGCCTTATTTATTCAGTAAAAACAAATTTATAACTATTTTAGTTTGCTCTTAAACCATTGATTCAGTTGAATTATAATAAAATTATGTGTATGAAAAGAAATAACAAACGATTGTTTTAAAATTTCGTTCTCAAGAATGAATGAAAAAGAGAAGAGTTCAACGGTTAAAATTAATAAAACTTGTGTCATATGCAGATGAGAACCGTTCTCCTTATATAAAATAAACCATATTTTTTCTAAAATATTTGATTATTTATGTAGCAGTTCCTTGTGACGCCTCTGGTGTTGCGGGTGTCCATGGGCGGCGGTAATCGCTTACCATCAGGCGATACGACTGCTCGTTTGCCCCCTATTCCATAAAAAAGTAAGATTAGTTAAGTAGAAAAATCATTTTTTAAAGTTCAAATGACTACTATTACTAATTGACTCAGCACATGATATATACCAATTACTAAACTGACCCATGTAACTTTGTCCGCATCTTTTTTCAATCCCGCTCCTATTAATTTAAGCGGAAAGTAAACTACCTAACCTTAGAGACGTCAGCAAAACACATATTTAAAAAAAATGAAAACGGTTGGATAGTTTCGGAGTTCATAGTGAGCAAGAACGTGACACGAGAATTATATATTACAGATATTATAACATATAAATGAATAGTTACAAAACTATACAGTGCAATAACGCACTCAATTATCTGGGGATTGTGAAAATATTTGTTCCAGAGAACGTAACATGATGTCAGCACAGACGGCCGGAGTCAGTACAAAGCGCCAAGACGTGACTAACACAGAAAATAAAGATACAACAGAAGAAATGCGATTTTTTTGTCGCAAACGTTACTTTTCTGACTCCCGTAAAGAATTACCGAACGTTTCATTTAATTTATTCCCAATTACTCATTTTCATCGTCCTAGCCTCTATTATACCCAAGATTATTTGGGGTCGGCTACTAGTTCAATCGGTTTTACCTGAATGTCAGTTTTTCCACGGAGCAATTGGCATCGGACCTCCGCAACCCTGAGGGTGAACTGAATTCGAAGAATGAACTAGTTGTCATTATATTTGAGGGCACTGACTTCCGAATAACGATTGCTATAGATGTCCATGACAACCGGAACCGACGGCTTAACGTGCTCTCTGAGGCACGGGCGGGAAACACCGCCATGTACCATTTTCCGGGTTGCTATTAAGAATTTCTTGTAAGAAAAACCCAACAGCAATCCGACCCGGGAGTCGAACCTCACGTCGGCAGTCTCTTACGCTAACTGTTGACCAACGAGGTAGTTTTACCTAATTACTGTGCATATTAAATTAATTTTTAAGTACCAAGGAAAAATTATATATAAGAGCAAGCTGAACGCAAATCTGAAAGTTCAACGACATAACCGGTGCATCTACGCAATCTCAGAAGAGCAATATAAAATTACAGAATTCATGCTGTCGAGTTACGTTAGTGAGTGCGAGACGTCTGGGAAAACCTGGTTGAAATTTGAGGAACTTCAAGTGTTACATAAATATTACGTACGCAATAATTGACATATATTTTCCCAGTTACAGAATTATAAAATATTACTCCGCACAGTGCCAAAAAGTCGTCAGTTTGTAACAGGTCTAGATAAACTCGCTGTCGACGTCTTACTACCTACCTACTCGCCGTATCTCGCCCAAATACCGTCGATGTGAAGTATACGACACATCGGGGTAAGATACGTTGATACGTACCCGATATGCGGTTTTATTACCAACATTGTTTTAACTTGTGTTGTCTAAAATAATCTCGGATATTTCTTAGCAAAACATTTTTATTACAAAAATGTTACAGTACAATAAATTCTTTGTAATAAAGTTATGTACTCGTTCTTTATTTGTATTAGGCACAGGTATGGGCAAAGCCTATGTCCAGTAGTGGACTGCAATGCGCTGATGATGATATGTAAATAATTAAAACCACCATACTTGAAATACTGACAAATTATTTCTATAGAAAGTCAAGATCAGACAGTAGCACTACAATTTTTCTTTTGTATATGGGACAAACCAGCAGACGTATAGACGGACACCCGCAACACCAGAGGCGTCACAAGCGCGTTGTCGGCCTTTGGGGGATGGGAAGTGGGATGGGGGAGGGGCCGAAGAGGTGGCTCTCCCACGGAAAGTCACTACTTGGTCAGAAATCGTGTACAAAAGGTTGACTAGCACAATGCTGCCACTTATACATCACAGGTGTTCATCGATAACCGTTTGTCATCAGAACTGCCGTGTTAAGGTGTGTCAACTTCACTATTATTTCCTTGCCAAGTATCTCAATAATTGTCTCAGAACTGATACACTCCCCAACCTCTAGTTTAATTTAAAAACACATTAATTTCTTCATTAGCCTTCTTAATTAGATCACGTAGACTCCATTACTTACATTCCAAAGAGGATTTTAAAATATAGCAGTTTTATTGATCGTTATTTAATGGTTCTGCCGACGTACTACTAGCATCTCCAAGAATATCAAACTTCAGCCTCATTGAGCTAGTGTAGTGTCAGTACAGATTACCATCCAAGACTCTCAGCTCCCTCGCGATGTCCACTGTTCTAACCATAATTTACTTTCTTTATTAGTTTAAAGATATTTAAAATATAATATGATCACCAAAAAAGGTTTTATATCGCGGGAGATCCACGCTTCGACATGAATGGGCCGCTTCGACCGGAGTGATACCACGGCCTCACAGAAAAGCGGTGTGAAATAACTGTGCACTGTATTTCACCTAGTGAATCGAATATCGAAGGCCCATATCCCCAATCTCTCCCTACCCCCATCGCTCTCCCCATTCCCCAAAGGCCGGCAACGCACTTCTGACGCCTTTGGTGCTGCAGGTGTCCATGGGCGGCGGTATTCGCTTACCATCAGGCGATACGTCTGCTCGTTTGCCATCTATTCCATTAAAAAAATAGGTTTTAGTAACACGGGTAGGCGCCCAGTAAAAAAACAGCAAGAATCCCACACAATGACTGCAAGGTTCAGAAAGATTATGATGTATGTAATACTTACTTAATTGCTATACGTCCCTACGCTGGCCAAGTGCGGGTTGGGGACTGGCAAGAAAACGTTGTGGCTACGTAATCTGGCCGTTGGATGTTTTAAGCCGCCCAAAGGCCTCCAACTTAGCTTCACGACTATTATTCTATGAAAACAACTGGGACCGACTGCTTAACGTGATCTACGAATCACGGAGACGCTCATGGTAATATATCACCAGCGGTCACCCATCCAGGTACTGACCGCGCCGTCGTTGCTTACCCTCGGTAATTGTTTCTAATCACCGAGCGCCTCACACTAGGCTTAAAACAATTAGTTTTATCACATTCTGTCCGTACTCCGGTTGTTATTATAATAATGGCAAAAATCAGGAGACTTATAGATCATCTGTGACAAACACATAACTCCCATTTACATAACTTCATTCGGAACAAACAAAAGGTCCTTGAGGAAAACGTATTTACATAACCACTTATATAAATGAATTCTTAGACTATTACATGAAATTGTTGGGAAAACCAAACGATTTTCTCTTGTTAACTTATATTTTCTTGTTTGAACTTTGTTCTAATCAACAAATTATAAGTTGAATAATATTATACCTAGGAGATTGTATTTTTTTTTATGAGCCCCTTGTGTCCCTCTGCTGGGCAAAGGCCTCCCCTGCAACAAGCCGGCCAGTCTCTGCGATAGGCGTCAAGATCGTCGCGCCATCTTTTACGGGGTCTGCCTCGTCGTCGGTGTCCAGCCTGAGGCACCCAGTGTTCGACGACCTTGGCCCACCGGTCCGGATTCATCCGACATACGTGTCCGGCCCAATCCCATTTCAATCTGGCAGTTTTCTTGCCCACATCCGCGACTTTAGTTTTGGATCGCAGCTCCGTGTTTCTAATACGATCCTGTCGCTTCACACCCAACATGCTACGTTCTATTCTTATAGGAGATTGTATACACGAATTAAATTTATAAATGAAATAAATAAATATTTCGGTCAAAACAACACCACCTAGTCCCAAACTAAGTCGAGCTTGTATTGTGGGTACTGTACAACTGATATAAGTATATAATTATTTTTTCGTAAATACATACATATTATACAAAGAAAACATCCAAACTTCAAAACAAATATTTGCAGATCATACAAACATTTGATCCGACCCTGACATCTAACCCGAGAACTCAAGCACAGCAGTCGTATACACTACTACTGTGCTACGATTAAACATTTACTTTTTTGGTGAACTGTGCTTTGAAAGGCCTAAGACTTGGACAGGCAATTCTCAAAAATATATTACCCTCGCAGTCCACTGTTGGACATAGCCTTCTTCAATTACACGCTACAGACAGACAGACAAAAATTAAAAAAAAAATTTTGGTATATGTATATACAGTTAGTAAAAAGTGGTCATTTTAATATTACAAACAGATAACGGCAACGCACTTGTGACGCCTCTGGTGTTGCGGGTGTCCATGGGCGGCGGTAATCGCTTACCATCAGGTGATACGTCTGCTCGTTTGCCCACTATTCAATAAAAAAATTTAAAAAAAGATATTTTTATTATTTGTGGTAGTGTAGTGTAGTAGTATTGTATAGATTAAAATTGGACATTTAATGTAAAACTATTGTTTTCAAACGTATGGTTACAAAACACAAAACATGTACCTTACTTTTAACAGTGTTTTGTTCAAAAATTTGTAAGAGTAATTTGATATCTTGGGCGGGCGCTGGTACTCGTTATAACTCCGCTCTAAGATCGACGCTAAATACTCCTCCGTACTTCAAAAGAAAAACCACTTTCATTAAGTAAACAACATAAATAAAAAGCTACCTGTGATTGTATAATCTATCTATACTAATATTGCAGTATCAACATTATGATATATATAAAATATTATAAAGCTGAAGAGTTTGTTTGTTTGTTTGAACGCGATAATCTCAGGAAAAGCTGGTCCGATTTGCAAAAATGAAATGATTTGAAAATTCTTTCAGTGTTGGATAGTCCATTTATCGAAAAATTATCACGCTACGGGCAATAGTAGACGTAAACGAGGTCTCGATTGCGAGAGTCAGCTAGTCCATAATAAACTAGCTAACCGAACGAACCGAGCGAACTTCATACCGCCTCAGCTTCCCACAGGTAGTGTACAGACGCGAGAGAGTTTTTTTTTATTTCCGTTTATATCTTAATTTTCTTATATACTCGTACAAACCTTGTCCTAGCAATTACGATCAGTCGATCGGAAGTTAAGCGCGTACATACATTTCGGCGATCCAGACAGATAATAATATTCTCACACATCTCAGACACGCCCGTCTGGTCCCAAACTAGGCAAAGCCTGTACCATGATAACCAGATTGTAATTAACATCATTATATTTATTTTAAAAGTACTCCGTTTTCTTATTTTTAACCGACTTCAAAAAAGGAGGAGGTTCTCAATTTTACTGTATTTTTTTTATTTTTTTTAAGTTTGTTACCTCATACCTTTCGAATGGGTGAACCGATTTTGATGATTCTTTTTTTATTTGAAAGCTAGTGCTTCACGTGTGGTCCTATTTCAATTTGGTCCAGTTCTTGAAGTCAGTTTTTTTTTCAATTTGTGATTATGTTTGTACGTTGTGTATTTATTTAAGGTTAAAAAAACAAATCCATTATCATTTCCTACATCATAGCAGCTTTTCACTAAAATAATATAAAAGTATATAAGTTGCTTACATTATGAATCACTTTTTTCTTGTTTCTCTCTTTTTTTCTATTTTGACGGGACTTTCACTGACAGATAGCTGATGACATAAAGAGTAACGTTGGCTATTTATTTTGAGTTGCTTCGTCCCACGACGTTATCCATGATTGTTGAACCGCGGGTAACACTGCAGGTCTCAGCTACACATACACACTATGAAAAAAAAAACAGAACATTCTGTATAAAACATTACAAGTTATAACCTGTATTAATTCAGATCTCTAAAAACTTAGATAGAAACAGTCCAATTACATACATACAGTATGTATTCGAATTGGAAAATTATAGAAATAGGTTACCCACTGTCATTGGTAACATTATCATACGATATAAATAAAACCTATTTAGAATTCAAGATGCGTTTGATTAAGGGGCAACAAAATCTACATATCTAGTTCATTTTATCAATTCATCAAGTGCCCAGAACAAGAAACACCAATCTAAACCAATATCAATAGCTCTGTTTAGAGGCTACTGTATCAGAATATGGAAATTTACTACTCTTGTATTCCCTAGTATTGTGCAGGATTTACATCTCACCAGACCACTATAAGCTAAAAAAATATTTAACAGTTCGCTAAAACACACAAACATAAATAATGCAAGAAAATATATTGATAATAATATCAAGCAAGCGGCCCTTCTTAATTATTTGTATAACAATATTCATTCACATTAACTTAGTTCTTTACTCGCGCTGTGTTTCACCGAGTGCTATTTCACACCGGTTTTCTGTGAGGCCGTGGCATCACTCCGGTCGAGCCGGCCCAATCATGCCGAAGCGTGGCTCTGCCACTAAATAATAACTAAATAAAGACGGAATCGATGGACAACTTCGAAAATAAGGAAAAGAACAAAGGTCAGCGACGTATTACAAAAAATAAGAAAACTAAAATGGAACTGGACTGGACATATAATGAGAACTAACAAAGAAAAATGGACTAAGGATATTATAGAGTGGTATCCGAGGCACGGGAAAAGGCAACGAGGAGGTCAAATCAAAAGATGGGAAGATGATCTACCAAAAGGATGGAGAACGTCTGCCAAGGATAGAGATACGTGGAGGCGATTGGGGGAGGCCTATGTCGACAGACAACCTGACCAAAGTGGTTGCTAATAAATTTATTATTTTTGCTTGTAAATAAGATTTAAGAATACTACTGTTTTTAAGAATAGCATGTTACTTAAAAAGGTCAGCGAATAAAGGCTTTTATTATTATTATTCTCTTTATTCCTTTTGTATATACATATAGATTACATTTTTAAATATACATATAAAACAAATACATTTAAAAATATAAAAAATAGTGGACCACTGACTTCGGGTACAGGGACCAAGAAACCGGTGGTTAGGGCTCCAAAGACAGGAACCTCCTCACTATGCGTGCCGTGTCAAGAAGGACTGCCTTCTGTATCAGACCCTTGATCCAGCCATCTAACGTGAGCCTCTTAAGGTGTTGGTCGAGGCTCCTGGCTATCAATCCGTGAACAGATACGACTATCGGAACAATTATTACCGAATCCACATTCCACATATCGACAATCTCGTGAGATAAATCCAAATATTTTATTTGTTTTTCTTTTTCGACTTTCACGAGATTGTCGTCATGAGGAACGGCGATATCGATAATTATTGCGCGGCGCTCTAATCGATCTATCACCACAATATCAGGCTTATTGGCTACAATAGTCCTGTCTGTAATAATAGATCGATCCCAATATAACGTAGCACGACCATTCTCGAGAACTGGATCGGGCACATACCTGTAGTATGGTACCTCTGAAATCACGAGATTGTATTTAAGGGCAAGTTGCTGATGTACGATCCTGGCTACTTGGTTGTGCCTATGCAAATACTCGCCGTTAGCAAGACGAGAACAACCAGAAATAATATGCCTGATAGATTCTCCAGGACGGTGACATGCCCGACAGATGTCGACCGTACCATCTTTCAGGATATACTTCCGATAGTTATTCGTCATGATAACTTCGTCCATAATCGCACAAACAAAACCTTCGGTTTCTCCAAAGAGATCACCATACCGTAGCCAGGACGTAGATGTTTTAAAATCTATATCGGGTCCATGAAGAGCCCGATAGAACCGACCATGGAGTTCCTTGCCCTTCCATACCTCCCTGCGATCATCAGTACTAAGTACCACAGGTTTGCGCCAATTCTCTTTAGCCAGAGCAAGCGGAGTGAGTCCGGTGTCCACTGCAACTACACTGCGATGCATTCCCACATCAGTATGAAGAAAATATTCTCTAAGATTGTATATCTCGCGATTATGTAGGGTCTTGATATTTAAAAGTCCACGACCCCCCAATTTTCGCGGGATATACAACCTCATAACCGATGAACGTGGGTGATGCATTCGAAATGCAGTCAGCAATGTACGGACTCCCCTATCTAGAGCATCTAATTCGGTCTGAGTCCATCTAAGTATACCAAAGGAATACATCAGAACCGGCATGACCCAACCGTTGCAGGCTCGCACCTTGTTACCGCCTGATAAAAGACTTTTAAGTACTTTTTTCAGGCGGCCAAAGAAGCGTTCCCGCAACGCCTGTTTCATGTCAGATTCTGGTATTCCCAAGGACTGTGTAAAACCTAGATACTTGTAGCCTTCGGTGACAGATAGAGACCGAAGTTTTGTAGAATCTGAAAGTTCTACTCCTTCAGATTCCACAATCAAACCCTTCTTTACATACATGACTGCACACTTGTCTACACCAAATTCCATTTTGATAGAATTACTAAAGTTTTCCGTAATCTTTAGTAACGCTGTCAATTGTAATTTAGTGGGGGCAAGTAGTTTCAAATCGTCCATATAAAGAAGGTGAGATATAACTCGATCATCTTTCCGCAACCCATAGCCTAACTCTGAACCCTCCAACAAAGTGCTTATTATTATTATTATTATAGTAGTGTATACGACTGCTGTGCTTGAGTTCTCGGGTTAGATGTCAGGGTCGGATCAAATGTTTGTATGATCTGCAAATATTTGTTTTGAAGTTTGGATGTTTTCTTTGTATAATATGTATGTATTTACGAAAAAATAATTATATACTTATATCAGTTGTACAGTACCCACAATACAAGCTCGACTTAGTTTGGGACTAGGTGGTGTTGTTTTGACCGAAATATTTATTTATTTCATTTATAAATTTAATTCGTGTATAATACAATCTCCTATAAGAATAGAACGTAGCATGTTGGGTGTGAAGCGACAGGATCGTATTAGAAACACGGAGCTGCGATCCAAAACTAAAGTCGCGGATGTGGGCAAGAAAACTGCCAGATTGAAATGGGATTGGGCCGGACACGTATGTCGGATGAATCCGGACCGGTGGGCCAAGGTCGTCGAACACTGGGTGCCTCAGGCTGGACACCGACGACGAGGCAGACCCCGTAAAAGATGGCGCGACGATCTTGACGCCTATCGCAGAGACTGGCCGGCTTGTTGCAGGGGAGGCCTTTGCCCAGCAGAGGGACACAAGGGGCTCATAAAAAAAAATACAATCTCCTAGGTATAATATTATTCAACTTATAATTTGTTGATTAGAACAAAGTTCAAACAAGAAAATATAAGTTAACAAGAGAAAATCGTTTGGTTTTCCCAACAATTTCATGTAATAGTCTAAGAATTCATTTATATAAGTGGTTATGTAAATACGTTTTCCTCAAGGACCTTTTGTTTGTTCCGAATGAAGTTATGTAAATGGGAGTTATGTGTTTGTCACAGATGATCTATAAGTCTCCTGATTTTTGCCATTATTATAATAACAACCGGAGTACGGACAGAATGTGATAAAACTAATTGTTTTAAGCCTAGTATGAGGCGCTCGGTGATTAGAAACAATTACCGAGGGTAAGCAACGACGGCGCGGTCAGTACCTGGATGGGTGACCGCTGGTGATATATTACCATGAGCGTCTCCGTGATTCGTAGATCACGTTAAGCAGTCGGTCCCAGTTGTTTTCATAGAATAATAGTCGTGAAGCTAAGTTGGAGGCCTTTGGGCGGCTTAAAACATCCAACGGCCAGATTACGTAGCCACAACGTTTTCTTGCCAGTCCCCAACCCGCACTTGGCCAGCGTAGGGACGTATAGCAATTAAGTAAGTATTACATACATCATAATCTTTCTGAACCTTGCAGTCATTGTGTGGGATTCTTGCTGTTTTTTTACTGGGCGCCTACCCGTGTTACTAAAACCTATTTTTTTAATGGAATAGTGGGCAAACGAGCAGACGTATCACCTGATGGTAAGCGATTACCGCCGCCCATGGACACCCGCAACACCAAAGGCGTCACAACATCCTTCTCTTTCATCAATCTAAGTCATTGATCAGACAAAAACTCAGTTTACGCTACGCCCAACGATTTTATTTTCTTACATAGGTTACTCTACCGATAATTAATCATCAGGCTTATATATAAAAAGGAATTCTCACATTGTACTCTTCTAAATATTGGATTCCAAAGTTGGATTGACCCACAATGTTGAGAATGAAAACAATTATTTTGTGATGACACAGTCAATATTCGTAACGATATCTGTATAATCCTTTATATTTTTTTTGTAATATGAATAGTTTAAAAATAATACAATTGAGATTTAGTAATAGCAAATGTGCGATGTGGGTGGGGCACATACTCTTTAATTATGAGCCAACGCTCTTCTATACAAATAAATAAAATTAGAGTGTCTGTTTGTAATATTAAAATAACCGCTTTTTACTAAATACGGTACATATACCAAAATAACACTTAAAAATTTTATCTCTCTGTCTGTTTGTTCCGGCAATCTCATCTCTGGAACGGCTGGACGGATTTTGACGAGACTTACACTGGTAGGAAGCTGATGATATAAGGAGTAACTTAGGCTTACTTTTTTTAGACTAGCTTCGCCGCGGTACGACAATAACCGCGGGTTTCAGCTAGTAACTAATAAAAACGAGTGTACAAGCGATTATATTTTAGCCGCTAATGTACACAAAAAATAACACATCACCATATTACTACATTAATATTTTTTGATCTGTTTTCGTCTACGTTCAAATCCATATCCACGTCTGTTGATCTTATTAACCAACTTCAAGAAAGGAGGAGGTTATTAATGCGACTGTATTTTTTTGTGTGTTACCTCATAACTTTCGACCGGGTGCACCGCTTTCGATGATTTTTTTTTTATTTGAGAGCTGATGCTTCTCGTCTCATTTTAATTTGGTCCAGTTCTTGAAGTCGGTTGTCCTTTTTGTTCGACACAAAACTTATAAACCCCATATTGTTAGTGTCATTCACTTCTCCCATCCTGAATTCATTTGCTTAGAGCGGTCAAAAAAATCTTCAATAATTTTTGAAGCCTTTATTAAAATCAATACATATTGGTTACGTTATGTTGTTTACTGTTGCGTTGTGTTTAGTATAAAATTATCATAATGTTGAGATACTGCAATATATTTCGTCTCAAGGATTTAAAAGCTTTTTAAGCGACTGTCATTATTCTGTCCAGTCTGTTAATAATATATATTTGACTGCCTCTGTGGCGCAGTAGTAGCGTACGCGACTGCTGTTCTTGAGGTCTCGGGTTCGATTCCCGGGTCGGACCAAATGTTTGTATGATCTACAAATATTTGTTTCTGAGTTTGGGTGTTTCCTATGTATAATAAGTATGTATTTACAAACAAAAAAGTATATATGTATTTATATCAGTTGTCTAGTACCCATAACACAAGCTCTACTTAGCTTGGGACTAGATGGCGTTGTAAGCTGTCAGAAATATTTATTTTATTTTTTATTATTCATAACCTGACTATCTATGAAGACTGTAGTATTTTTAATCATAGCTATAGCTATATGTTAAGCCGCATTCTTAGGAATTCCACAGTAAATAAGATACTATTTTGGCAATCTTTCTTGGAGGTTTGCTAAAGTTGGATATCGTAAATCACTTAACCTTAGATCCCTTATATTAACGCACATCCCCCTACCTGAAGTCACGCACGACATTATTAAGTCTTTAGTAATAAATATCTTCTTTTTCAATAGTTTTTCGTCAAACTTTATTAGATTTGCCAAAGAAATATAGTTTGTTTTCTCTGTGTAATAAATAAACAAATAGCTTATAAAAAATTATGAACTGCATTGTTTGTTCCTTGAAAAATGGAAGTTGTTGTGAAATGGTGATGAAAATAGTTTTACATTGCACTCCGTTTGTCTCGGGTTCGATTTCTGGGTCGGACCAAATGTTTGTATGATCTGCAAATATTTTTTTCGAAGTTTGAGTTGGTTGCGTGTGTCTAATTAGTTTGTATTTACAGAAATATATATATATATATATATATATATATATATATATATATATATATATATATATATATATGCATTCATATTAGTTGTCTAGTACCCATAACACAAGCTCTGATTAGCTTGAGACTAGATGGCGTTCCATTATAAGAACACATTTTCAGTCGTTCATTATAGACACAATAAAATATTTTAAAATAATTATTTCAGACACTACAGTGAAGTCAGAAATCGTTGAATTTGTTATTTGATGTATCAATATGGTAAATGTTAGAACACTTTCAAAACGCCGTAAAAGCCATTATATAATAGATACAGAATATACGAGTATCTATAATAATATAATAAAGCTGAAGAGTTTGTTTGTTTGTTTGAACGCGCTAATTTCAGGAACCGCTCGTCCGCTTTGAAAAATTCTTCCGGTGTTGAATAGTCTGTTTATCGAGGAAGGCTATAAGCTATATATCATCACGCTACTACTAATAGGAGCGGAGCACCAATGAAGAATTTTTCAAAAACGGAGGAATTTTTTTACGCTACGGGCATATAAGACGCAAACGAGGTTGCGTGGGTCAGCTAGTATACAAATATGTTTAGTTACGAAAGAGTAATCTTTGGCTTAATTCTTTAAATAAAGTTTATTTATTCATCGTTCTTTGTTATTTTATGTTCCTGAGCCTAAAAAATGGCCTTAAACTAAATGCCAATAAAGAATTGAAAATACAAATTGCAATTTTCTCCCTAGTGAACTAGACTTCAATATCTTAGGTATGCTTTGTAAGTACTTATTTGACTGACAACACACAGACAAAGGTTCCCTGGGGAGTTTTACTTCTACTACAACATTTTTCTTCTTAGCCAATACACAAGGCAGTGACAGATTGGCTCCATAAAATCTTTATTATGGAAACAAAATCGTTTAAAAATCGCTCTTCCCATTCTAGATTAAACTAGGATTGAGAACCTAATTGATACCCATTTAGCCACCAGCTACGACTTTAGAAAAAAAACAATATCAGCAAAAACATAATCCTCTTAAGGAATTAAAAGAATGGCTCATATTTTAAAATGATGGCTAGTGTCGAGGACTGTGTTAACGGACGGTGACTGTAACCGCGGCATTTGGCGTAAGATCAAAGAGAAAGCTTCACAAACACCGCCTGTATGTAGGAGAAGGACAAACAAAATAGTTAGCTACCAAAACCGCTGCTACCCTTGGACTTTTAGAGTACGTTTTGTTGCCAACGCTTTAACCTTTTTTTATATTACGATTTTATGGTTTTAACGTTACAAAGGACTTGTTTAAAGAACAATCTCGTTAATTTAAGTAAATCATAGGAAGAAATTAATTATGATTTACTTAAGCCATTTTGTGTGTTGAGGCATTAAATAACCGTGTTTTTTTTTAAATTTATTCTTTCTTTTATTCAAATTCAAATTTATTTATTTAGTTAAAAAGGTACATTATAATATTACAATTAAATTCTTAAATTAATGAATATAGTACGTTAATTGTTATTTGCCCGAACTAGATTGAATTTGTGTCTCGGGCGGAGAAAATGCTTACAAAACAATTTTATTTACTTAAATTTACATAATAAGTGCTTAAAGTAACAATATAATTTATCAATTCATCAACCTGTGGCATCATTGAACAAAGACCTACGGTGCATCAACCATCCTGATCTTGGGCAGTCTTCATTCATCCAATGTCAGCATCGAAATCTTTCACTTTATTTGCAATCGTTGGTCTGCTGGTTTTATTAAGTATCTAGAACAAAGTGTTTATTCATTAGGTGAAAATTGAGTACGTAATGAAATCTAAATTAGTTGCGAGAGTAAGAAGGGCGACTGATTACGATTTTATTACTGACTAGCTGACCCACGCAACCTCGTTTGCGTCTTATATTACCCGTAGCGTGAAATTTTTCCCCCGTTTTCGAAACATTCTTCATTGGTGCTCCGCTCCTATTGATCTTAGCGTGATTATATATAGCCTATAGCCTTCCTCGATAAATGGACTATCGAACATCGAAAGAATTTTTCAAATCGGACCAGCGGTTCCTGAGATTAGCGCGTTCACACAAACAAACAAACAAACTCTTCAGCTTTATTATATTAGTATAGATTACGACTGAACCTACATTATAAGTATTAAATAAATAAATTTTGAATTTGGTTGAGTGTTATCAAAGTCGTATATTATATCCGTTTGTTCACATCGTTGAATCTAGGATTTTTTACTTTATACATAAACTTGCTTTTGGGTGTAAGATTTTTTTTTGGTAATTGTATTACAGTAATAATTATACTGTATAACATACAGTTATATTATCTGTTTGTTTTTACAATTTGTGCGAATGGATACGATTTCAAATAAAACTCGATTCTATTTTAAACTGTCGATATCAAGACGGCTGGATTAACAGCCGTCTTGTTTGTAACATACTGATATTATCGACGTAACAAAATATATCGCAATAAAAACACTACTATTAAATCAAATTAAAACGATATCGTAATCGGTAATATTAATACTTTGTTATTCTTTTGTTTAAAAAACGATTATTCAAACATAGGCAGCATGCTATTATTAGAGTTCCGTAATTCCTAATCCTACATTATTTAATTACAGGAGTAATCCTGCATGTAAATCTTTTTGTTTTCCAAAGTCTGCCTGTCTGTTCGTACGTCTGCTGTCTAGGTGACATACTGCTAGAACAAGAAATGTAAAATCTTAAATGTCTTAGCACATGATCACGCGGACAATATATTGAGAACAATAATTGAGAATGGAATTCCTTATGCTATTACTCGTTTAAAGGGTTATACAACACAAAAATGCGTAGCCCGACACTCTTTTGGCCAGGATAAATTGCCAAGACGTTTAATTAATCCTGGTACTTCCAGAGTATCATAACTCAGTGTGTTCGTGGTTCACTGCTGTTGATACTGGTGTACAGAAGTTACAATGGTGCGCGTGTGGACGGGGTTAGTTCGAAAAAAATGACAATTCTCAAGAATTAATCCTACTAATATTATAAACGCGAAAGTTTATGAGTATGTAAGTGAGTGCGTTTGTTGCTCTTTCACGCAAAAACTACATCAGAATAACACATAGGCTACAACTTATAAAAATACTAGCTTTGCCTTACGGTGTTTGTTCGTATTCGTTTATTCGGTTATTGTCGTACTGCGAGTAGCACCGCGGGGTTTAGCTAGTTACTTCATAGAACCTAATTATTGCCTAATACGTTTTGGTGGTACCTAATATTAGTATGTACTTTGACCTTTAGGTATTTTATTGAAGTTATTAGCTTTGAGTTAGTGGAAAATACCGTAAGCTCGGCAGTTGAAAATACTAATAGGAGTTACACATACAACCCTATATAACCAGAATGGCAACACATTTATATAGAGTTGCTATTAATAGCAACTCGTCTCGATACCACACTGGTAGCAAAACAACCGAAGAAAATATGTGTAAAATTAAAATTAATATTATTTCGAAAATTAATATTTTCCAATGGAGAAGTTTACTTTTCTTGTGGTGAAAATGATGAAGATGATTCGTATTTTTTAATGTTTCGGGTTAACACAGATAAATAGATGCGAAAGAAAACATAGTGTTTAATTATAGCCATTAGTAATAGCCGATCGAAATGTACTAAAGAATTACTCTCACCCGAGCAATACAGAATGAATAAAGTATTTATACTGCTCCTACATTCTAGATTTATATTAATGTTGCCCATGACTCCACTCGTGTGTGTATCATTTATCGAGCCAAAAGACTGGCCTATGTCCTTCATTGAAATCGGTGCAGCGGTTTAACCGTGAAAGCGTAAAAGGCAGAGTTATTTTCTAATTTATAATATTGGTATGGATTAGCCGTCGTTTAGACATAACAAAAATATTGTAACAGATGTTTTAGAACAATAATTCAGTTAATGAAAGCCGTCCAGTCACTGAGAAGGGTCATACGAAATGAAGTAGGAACAGACGAGCATGCATGCATCGATTGATTATTATGAATCGTAGCAAGTGGAAATCAAAAAAATTACTCCTTAACACAGGTTTTTTCAAACCTATCTAGGAGGCAGCGTTCTAACCACTGATTGTATTCACTAGCAAAATATAATTCTGTTATGTATTATGTACTACAATTACCTTCAGAAATAAATTATTATTATTATTATAAAAAAAATAATCCTCTGGCTACCCCTCAGGGAAATAAGCGTGACTTTTTGTATATTTGTAGTACAGTCGTGTTAGAGCTTATCGTCGGGTGGACGCGACTGCGTCAAAGTACAAAAATAAACGATATTTCGCACTTTTTTGGAAGTATTTCGTTTTCTATAGATTTTATGCTAATTGTATTTATTACAAAAAAGTTTTAGGTTGTTAAAATAAAGGTTTAAACAAGTTTACAGTTGCATATCTTCAATCTGGCAGCTGTGACGCAGTAGATATGTATTTATTTATTTATCCTGCTTTGATTAATATAACTGGATTTTATTAATAGATCTGGATAAGCTGTACTGATTCAGAAACTGTTTTCTATATCGCATTCCGCAGTGACACATAAATAAACTCGTTTCCATTAAATCTTATTGCGTTCATGAATATCTAAATATAAATTGTTTATACTCCGATTCAATATATTTACTGGACAGTTTGACTGCACTGGCCTAATGGTTTAAGCAGTCGCCACGCCGCTTTCTACTATGTCAAGTATTGTGGATTCAAATTCGACATGGTACAACACTTTGTCAGATCCACAAATAGTTGTTCTGAGCCTGGGTGTTCTTTGTGGACGTTTTATGTATGTTTGTAAAGTCCCCGCGCCACAAGATGTAAATCTAATGCAATAGTTGTTATTAAAAAAAACAATGCTATATTTAAATTCTGAAAACGATTCTCCTGAAAGGTATATTTATAAAAAACGTTAATATATTATAATACGCACCATACTATATATCAATATATATATATATATATTATAACCTGACTTACGATATTTTTTATCATCTTTAACTGTTGTTAATTATTGTTTTTTAACAAACAAACAACAAAACAAACTTGCGAGGAAGATTTTTCTTTACATTGATCACTAGCTTTGAAGGCATTAATATAATAAGTTGTAATTTCATCTTCATGTCATATACTCCAGCTATTGTAGCATGTTGTTTAAACATACTGAGACTGCACAATTGGTCTAGTGGTTTAAGCGGTCGCCACGCCGCTTTCTATTGCCTCAAGAAACCACAACGGGTTCAAAACCCAATGGAGCAACACTTTGTGTGGTGCACAAATTGTTGTTCTGAGTCTGGATGACCTTTGTGTCGTGAGTAATGTTATTAAAAAAATCAAAACTTCACCGGCAGTTGCAAACAAAATAGTGACGGTAAAATGATATTTCTAAATATTTACTCCACAATCTCATCTCTATTTCTTTGTAAGCTTTCGTATATTCTTTAAAATAACTCTTACACTTGGAGCAATTTTATACCCATACTTGGGAGAACTATTTATGAATCACGTTTTTTTATTTAAAACGGAGATTGAACCTACACCTCAGATGGTGTAGTGGTAAGGCTCACACTTTAGCCATTATGCCATCACATTCTTTCTGCCTTAACACACTGTAATATGTAAAGTCTTCATTATCTTCCCATCCTTTATTATTCATCAGTTTGTTTGGTTTTACCTGTATCAGTTTTTCCAAGGAGCGACTGGCATCGAACCTCCATAACCATGAGAACGAACTGAATTTGTAGGTTGAACTAATTTTCAGTATATTTGGGGACACTTCCCGGTTACCGGAACCGACAGCTTAACATACTCTTCGAGATACGGGCGTGAAACACTGGTACACTTCCAACTTTCACTTTAAAATTAGGTTAAAATAAATCCAGCACAAAAGTGTTTTCAATAATAGCCACAAACAATTTGAAGGAATTGACGTCATAAGCTGACACAGTCCGGTTTCGAACCGAAATAACATTGTCGTTGGCAAAAATAACAATATACGAATGTAACTCAAGTTCATATACGAAGCACTGAATGTCATGGTTTATTTATTGTTGAAAACATTCAAGAATTTATGAAAGCTCCCGAAATATACCTGCCAAGGAGACTTATATTTCTGCTTTTAAACTTCATTGCAGTAAATCAGGCGTTTTCTTAAACCAAAATAACTGAATTAATAACATTTTCTTACAAAAGACCTCGACTTCCTTTCACTTCAAATTTGTTAAATTTAAAAAAGATTTTTTTTCTGTGTGACTAATCCTGCCCTCACGCCCACCACTGTAACTCCTGTACACCAGGATCTACAGCAGTGACCCACGAACACACTGAGTTATGACACTCGGGAAATCCCAGTAAAAATTAAACTGTCTTGGAATTCGCAACGAAATTAATCAGAAGAAAAACTAGAGCAATTGGAAATATAAAAAGTCCACTTCCCTTCATAATTGTTATGAAGAAGGTGGGAGACAAGATGAAGTCAAAATAGGCAGACACCTTTTTCAAACTGTACTTTTTCAAAAATATTTGATTTCTGTAGTATGTATGGTAGAATCGCCTAAACGCACGGAAATGCTCTGCAGTTGACACAAGATTCCACAGTACACCGCCCCAGATATCATTTGTAAGCTATTTAGCATTATGTTACGTTCATTGTACCAAAGACTACATTCCCAGAGGATATGATGAGCCGACTGTTCACAGATAGAATCAGGTGTTGAGCATTGACCTCATCAAAAAAACAACATTTATGAACTTCAACTGTAAAGTGATTTTTTTCTTCAAATGTAAACGAGACAACTACTGAAGATTTGTCTCATTTAAATTCGAAGAATTATAAACCTAAGTAATAGAGACAGCTACGCAGGACCAGATCGCTGCAAATAGAATGACAACTTGACTCAAACCCCAAACCAATCTGTCTGACCTGTGTATTATAGTAGGCCATAATCTCCTTTCTTAAACTCTCCGAAAAGTGGAATAATACAGACCGACATCCAATATAAGTAGACGAAAGAGTGCTATACTAATACTTACAACGAATACCTAAGGTGTCAGTTAATAAAAATTCACCTTTGTATATAGGTACAGTATTTAAACATCCATATTCTTGCCTTTTACAAAAAACTCGCAACAATAAAATCACCTTCTTTAGCAAAACTCTTCCAATAAAAATACCTTAATTAAATTACTTAACTTTGCCAGAAACTTACCAAGTAAAATTGCGTCTAAACAGATAACAAGCGTTGCGTGAAATTAATGTCTGCCGGTGGTTTCACGCTACCAAACGGACGTAATTCTGTACAGAATTATTTCATGGACATACAAAGGTGGAATAAGCACCACGGCTTAATAAAATTGTACCTTCGCTAGTGTCCTTGACCTGTTGACCTTATATTGTTTGTCATTACATAGTAATGTTGGCGCCACGGTAATCACCAGGCCATGGGAATGACCCTCTAACTATATCTACTTAAGGCTAAGAATTTTTGTGGGTAATTTACTAAGCTACTTTAAATTTATTTGGTTTCATTTTCGAAGTACATTTCAGCTGAAGCTCTACCGATTATTTACAAATCTTGAAAGATAAATATTGGACTGTTAAATATTCAATGATATAATAAGAATAAACAATGAAGTAAGCATGCTATGTAACTTATGTATGCGTACGTATAATTGAAGATCATTTTTAGTATTTCTACATCTAATATGATGCACGTAAAGATATTACATTTGAAATACGTAGGAGAATCGCGTATCTAGCCCGTGAATCGTGCGTATTCATTCAGTCATTACTCTAGCGCCCTTTAGTAAGAATACTGCCCTTTAGTAAGATCGCGGGGTCAATAGAAACCCTGCGGCCGAGACCCCTAACTGTGCTGCACTCGTGTGCACCGCACCACTATAACACTATATTTTTTTAAGGAATAGGTAGCAAACGATCATACGTATCGCCTGATGGTAAGCGATTACCGCCGCCCATGGACACCCGCAACACCGGGGGAGTCACAGTTGCCGGCCTTTGGGGGATGAGAAGAGGGATGGGGAGGGTTTGGGATATGTGCCTCCGGTATCCACTCACTTGGTGAAACACAGCGCAAGCGCTATTTCAAACCGGTTTTCTGTGAGGCCGTATCACTCCGATCGAGCCGGCCCATGCATGCCAAAGCGTGGTTCTCCCACGGTAGATATAGATAAAGACGCCTGTGGGTATGTAATATAAAATAATTTTCGTTTTATAAGTTAGGCATACTTTTTATAGTTAAAGAAAGAAAGTTAAAGATCTATTTAAATACTTATTAATGATGCTAGTAGAGAAACTAATACCTGCGAAGGTCAATTCATAATTTGAACATCCAACAAGAAAGTCTTTTCATAACACTACCGACAGAAACCTTTCCCATGAACTAACCCATGAATCAACAATGAAACAATATATTGAACTTCCTGTTTGCGTTAAAGGTCAGAAAAGTTCGATAACACGTTAAATACTAAAGTAAAATAAATTAATCTAATATCGGGTAGTTTTAAGCATTTCCGAGTAGTGGTCTTGCAATATCCAACTAGTTGGAATACGGTAGAGGTATTATTTTAAGTTGGACAATGAGACGTCAACTAGACCCGTGGTCCAACTTTGATTTATTTGATTATTGAATGAATACTCACTGGAGTATTTTTTGTTTTATTTAAATGTTTTTTTAATTATTAATGTAAATCTGTTAGACCATAGAGTTAGTGACTGGCTAGATTGTCCAACTAAAAATACAGAATGGACCACTGCCACTGCCGAAGACCCGGAGGCCAACTGGATGGATATCACTGTTGGACTACGACACTGAAACCGTATTTAGTTTAGCGAGTGAAGTCACGAGATATATACTTCAGGCCTAAAGCCCTCCGCTCCTTAAGGTAAAAGGGGGGGGGGCTTTTACCTTTAGGGGCGGAGGGCTTTAGGGTTTGAATTTTATAAATGAATGGCAGACGGTTGTCCCTTATCATCAAGGAACTTGTCTACTCCCTTTGTGCTTTATATCATAAATCTATACTAATACGTCAGCTATGACTGACTGAATATTTTTTTAATTTCAGAAAAACTCGTTTCATAATTAATGCCGGCCTCAGCTGCCCCCTTTTTTTTTCTCGTGCCTAAATCCATTCAAATATAAGTACACAATTTAAAATATTCTAAATTTTTTTCTCGCATTTTATGGGTAAGTTTTCTTAGAGTACTCAACACTGGTCCGCCATTGTGATGTTTTTTGTCTTTGTCTAATCATAGCGACTTTATTGTTCTTGTGACGCGTGTAAGTGAGACATGCGTAGGTTTACTTTCAAATGTCTAATGGTTTCAAAGCTCGAAGTTGTCACATTTTTTGCGACGTGTGGTAATTAAATTTACGCCTCTATAAGTATACCTCAATGCTTAAGAGTATCAAAATAAACAGAGAGATGTTAAAGTTTTCAAGTATAGAATCAATTTTCTTTTTAACACAAACCTAAGCCGGCTTATGTCGCTCTAAAAGTTACCGGTATGAATTTCTTTATTTTTTTGACAAATAATACTTATATTTCTTACGACATTAGACGGTAAGTAATACCTTTCATTTAAGTATAATATTATAAGATAGTAGTTGCCCCGGCAAACGTTGTTTTGCCATGTATATTATTTCTAGGAAAACAAAAAAAAGTCAATAAAAAATAGGGGTTGATTGTAGAGGGGTGAAAATTTAGCATTGTATGTATTTTTGTATGCTGTATCATAAAAAAATAAAAACAAAAAAAAACCCATAAAAAAACCCTTAACATTTAGAGGGATGAAAAATAGATGTTGTCCAATTCTCAAGTCTAGCCGATATGCACGTTAAGATTCAAATTACAATTACAGATTAAAATACAGATAATTTAATATATTACATTTAGATTGTTTTATTTTTGAGAAAAACAGAAAACCAGCGAGAGATACAACAGAATAGTTAGTACCTAACCATACCTGATAACCAGTTTTTTTTTATTGTAAATTTTCTAAAAATGAAGCCCTGTTAGATCGATTTATCGCCCCCGAAATCCCCTTCATACTCAATTTTCAGGTTATACAAGCATTGCTTATCTAAAGGTATTAGATATAAATTCGTGTTGTACGATTGTGTTTCACAGTAAACTAATTTTCACCATTAGTACTGAATTTTAACTGTCTTGATTAACAAAAATAAACTGACTATTGGTGGCCCGGTGGTCGAAATAAAACCATACTTCATAAATTTTTAGGGTTCTATATCTAAAAAGGAAAAATGGAACCCTTATAAGATCACTTTGTTGTCCGTCTGTCTGTCAAAACCCTTTTTCACAAGCACGCGTGGAGGTATCAAGCTGAAATTCATATCAAATATTCAGGTCTACTGTCCCTTGGAAAATCAAACTTATAAGTCAACGCAATCAAAAGATACAGTCGTTTATGCTGAAAACTTTCGAGTCGATTCAAAGGGAATCAAAACCTACGGTACTTCACGTGAACTCAGAATCTTAAAATTTGGTACGAACCAACGTCGTACAGCACAGATGAAGAAAAAATTGAGACAAGCATGTTTTTTTAGTTACATCATATAATATAACTACAGGTTTGTACGGAACCCTTGGTGCGCGAGTCCGACTCGCACTTGGCCAGATTTTTTTACACTCCTCCTCCGCATAATTTTTGAGAAAGAATTACAAAGATTTTACTCCACGTATTAATATATTGATGATTCTACTAACCGTTCATAGTCAAGAATCGACGGATTCTGATTTGAAGACGAATCCTAGTCGGGTAGGGTATCTATGACAATCTATAATTAAATATATTTTGCATGTTTAAGTGTTTTACTTTTAAAATATTATTATGACTTATTTCTACTTACTTTTTTAATATAAATAATTCATATTTAGTTCGAATTTAATCATTAATAATTCATCGTTTAATTAAAAAAAAAAACGTATCATCTGCACTCACAAATAATGTGACTTTCTATTGGTAAAATAATTTTCAAGCTCAGTTCAGTAGATCTAAAGAGGACCCCCAACAACCTTCAAGCTTTATCTCTTTATAATATTAGCATACATATTTTAATTGTATTCAAAAGTACCAATATATGCCAAAACTATATCTAATTTATCACCAACATACTATTTCAAGTAGGATTCAAGCTAATGTACAACACAGGCTCATAACACCGTAAACAGCGTGGGTTTACTAAATAATCCACAAACACCCACAGTACACTGAGCGCAGTTTGGCTTCCTCTGAGGCAGAAATATATTACTGCCACTAATTGGACACAACCCTCACGCCTCTGTCGTCATACCTATCATTACTATATGATATACCACAAATTATCGTCAACAGATTAGCTAAGCCCTAAATAATGAGTGATTTTTTCAATGACTTGAACTTGACATGAGGTAAAAGTACGGATAAATGACTGCCTATAAGCATACTTAATTATTCACTGTTGACAACTTAAGTAGTTAAAAATGCAAAACAAAGTATAGCCATATCATTCCGGACTTTTTTTTCTACATGTAATAATTCTCATGGGTCGTAAGAAATGTCAGAATTCTTAGCATTTTCGGTTAAACCTAGTATCAGAATTGCGTCTACGGAAAGCATTTCGTATGCCATCTGACACGTGAAATAGTAGGAGTCCGAAAACAGTCATTAACCCATCAACCCATCTTTAACTGATAAACATACTATAAGTATATATAACTAACTGTGGAATAAGCTGCCGCCTGCGGTGTTCCCAGACCAATACGACCTTCAAACCTTCAAGAAAAGAGTGTACTCCTCCTTAAAAGACCGCAACGCACTTGTGACGCCTCTGGTGTTGCGGGTGTCCATGGGCGGCGGTAATCGCTTACCATCAGGCGATACGTCTGCTCGTTTGCCCCTAAATAATAAAAAAAAAACTAACAACAGAGAAATGTAAAGTTGCTTCCAACAAACATATTGCTTACATATAATCAAACATATTAAGGCAAGTATAAAAGTGTTGCAAGACGCAATAAATCTAATACAAGTGTTGTTACAATACAAAGTAGGGCAGTTGGCGGCAAGGATGAGGAGTGACTAGCCATAACGACTACACTCATAAAACTTATCCTTGAACTATGAACAATCTGTTACGACTGTTTTCTAGGTCTAGGTTGATATAAGCCTTTATTCGACTAAGAATTGTGAGTCGCCAACCTTTGCTTTTTGGCAATAGTATTATGATCAAACTCCGTATTTTCATTATGAATCTTGGCACTACCTACAAGTTATGTAAACATAGTTAAGTATTTTCTATTAAAAAAATACCCCGTTCAGTTTTGAATATACCTAAAGCCTTACCAGTGCTTAAAACTTAATTGATACAAATAAATGAAATTGAAGTGAATTTTAATTATTTAAAATTAACAGCTTTTCACTAAAACCATATGAAATATATGGTACTTTCATCAAAAAATCAATTTCTAAAATTTAAGTCTGTCTGTTGTCGTTTCTAGAACGGCTGAAACGATTTTACAGGATTTTCATTGTGAGATAGGTGATGACGTAAGAAGTAACTTAGATTTCTTTTTTGGACTAGCTTTGGCCAGTGTCGTTATCTACGGTTTGCTTGTAAAGCTACTATAATAACCGCCAGTAACACCGCCAGGATCAGTATGTACCTAATAAAAAATACGGCAAGTGGGTTGTTTAATGGTTTAAAGGCAGTTAACTTATAAAAGACTTATTTACAGCTAAGTATTACAGTGCTTTGGTGTTGCAAAGGATACCTTAAAATTATCCCGATAGTTAAACGAGAACCCGTCATTTGATATTTGGCACCAGCTTGTCTACCGTGTATTTCTTAAAGTTCATCTGAAACAAAACCGATACCAACTCGCCGAGCCAGCGTAGTATAGTAGATTCAAACCTCCTTTCTAAAACCAGGCCTATGTCCAGCAGATGAATGTTAAAGGAGGTTGATGTGATTATATAATGAAGGTCGGTTCGGCAACGCTCTAAAAATACTATATTCAGTACGAATATTAATTAGGGAAGTTGGAAAAAACGTCACATTTGCATCTTAACTGTTATTAACGACTCCAGTGAAATCATAGTTTTAAACGTATTCAAAAACCATGGCTGTTTATGAGTAGTTTAAATTGAGTGGAATGATATTGTTCCTCTCTACTCCGATAGTGGAATTAATCGGCCGTGAAACAATCCCTTCTCGGTGCGGAATAGTGAATTCTTTAAAAGTATCATTACCGCAAATCCTACTAGTTTGAAAGAGTTCTGATGGAAATTGGTAGTTTTCCCTTTTTAGCTTGCGGGTCACTATCCGGTAATAGCTACCTTTTTGCTAAAAGGATTAATTTACTAAAACGGTTCATGTTTTAGTAAATGAATACTAGGCGCACGGAACAGTATCTGTATACGTTATTACCACCCCTTAGTGTCATTTTAAAAAAAGTTATAGACACAACTAAATCCATTTAAAATCATCAGGAGTTATTACTATTGTGTGTGGTGTAGATGAATATCTAATTTTTTTTTACGCAATAATAGGCAAACGAACAGACGTAGGTATCGCCTGCTGGTAAGCGATTACTGCCGCCCAAGGACACCCGCAACACTAGAGGCGCCACAAGTGCGTTGCCGACCTTTGGGGGATAGGGAGGGGGACGGAGGGAGGGGTTGGGGTATGGGCCTCCAGTATCCTCACTCACTCGGTGAAACACAGCGCAAGCGCTATTTCATACCGGTTTTCTGTGAGGCTGTGGTATCACTCCGGTGGAGCCGGCCAATTTATGCCGAAGCGTGGCTCTACCACGATAAACTGTAATGATGTGCACATTGTTAATTAATTCAGTAGTCTGTTGGTCTAAAGTTAAATGAGCTAGAGGTAATACGATTCTCACACAACATCAATACTTTTTTGATAGCCGCATTCCTGTGTTCTGTGTCTGGGTGTAATTTATCTAAAACATATTTGACTTTGTTTAACATTTAGGTTACTATAGTACAAACTCTGCCTAGTTTGGGACCAGATGGTCTTGTACGAAATGTTTTCATTTATTATTATAATACAAGTGAAAGTCCAGGAGCAAATTTATGCTTACAGCTATTTAGTTAAACGGTTGAAAATAACAAGGAAATAAAGATCCAAACTATTCAAAATTCAACCATTCCACAAATTGCCATTATAAAAACATTTAATTTTTTACTATATCCACCAATCCGTCGCTGGCATAGAGCCAACTTGCTCACGAGTAACCTATGAACAATTACTGTACAACATTATTATTTTCATCCCATTTTCCCCAGTACAGTTAGAGAAGGACGGATGATCTAGTTGGGAGGAGAAAAATAATAAACCAACACGTGTCGCCTCTATTGACTGAATACATCAGCTGTGCATAGTATAAAGATATCGCGGGCTGGTAAATAATGACCTACAATTTAAATTTACGATAACTATAATTTTTGTTGTTTTGATGTCATATAAATTGTAATAAAGCAAATATAATTTTTTTTTATTGTACACAGTAAATAACAAACATTTATATCAACAAGGATAAATTATGTTTAAAAGTAAAGCTTAACCCAGACCTGAGGTAATAAATGAAATCATTTAGTCAGCAATTAGGACACATTAACACTTTGAAAGCTCAACTTTTTTTGGCCATTCCTAACTGGACTAGCCCTGAGATGAAAAAACAGAACAAACTCAGAGAACATTGTCTCTTTTAAAGTCTGTTTTTGTTAGTTTTGTAAAGTTTACTGCCAATGAACCTTAGTTCAGTTTAATGTTATGTGTATAAGACTCGTATAGAAAGACTTATATAATATCGCTAAAAAACTTTTTTCCATTAATTGACATTGATATGGAGGAGGCCACAGGCCAGGTGGAGTGATGATTTGCGCAAGACGGCTCGCAGGAGCTGGATGCGAGAAGCCGAGGATCGAACTAAGTGGTGTGCTATTGGAGAGACCTATGTCCAGCAGTGGACTGCGATAGGCTGATGATGATGACATTGAAAAGCCATATAAGAATATTATAAGCAACTAGCTGACCCGGCGAACTTCGAACCGCCAAATTTTTTTCTTGAATATTTTCTAAATTTCCGCATAATTTCTTTTACTATTAAAACCCGTTTCGGCTTCCCACAAGTAGTGTGTAGTGGCGAAATTCGACTGTAAAACACTTCCAGTTTTCTTTTAATTATTTACTATAAAAACCTTGTCCTGAAATTAACAAACACATAAAATAAAGAATTATCAAATTTGGTGCAGTCGATCGAAAGTTATGCGCGTACATACATTTCGGTGATTCATTTTGATTTATATATAATAGGTCTTTACATATGAAATTGCGTTTCTTCAGTACTGGTCACTTCAAATAAAAAAAAGTTTGTAATGGCTCTGTATTCTAAATTGGCAAGGTAAAAAAGCTTGATAGATGGGTGCCCCACGACCTTAACGATCGCCAACGCAACGTACGCGTCGAGACCTGCCTTTCGCTGCTCAACAGGCAAAGAAATGAAGGAATTTTGAAACGAATAGTTACGTGCGACGAAAAATGGATTCTGTTCGACAATCGAAAGCGCTCAGCAAGTTGGTTAGACCCTGGTTCAGCACCAAAGCAATGCCCTAAACCAAAAATGACCCCTAAAAAGGTGATGGTCACTGTTTGGTGGTCTAGTGCGGGTGTGATTCACCACAGCTTTTTACAAAACGGCATGAGCATTAATGCAGATGTGTACTGTGAAGAACTGGAGAGAATGATGGAGAAGCTTGCACATCTGCAACCAGCTTTGGTCAATCGGTCGTCCCCACAGCTCCTTCACGACAACGCGCGACCCCATACTGCGCAACAGACAGTCTCCAAGCTTCAAGAGCTGGGGTTGGAAGCTCTCCCTCATCCGCCATACTCACCAGACCTTGCACCTACCGACTATTACTTTTTCCAAAATTTAGACAACTTTTTAGTGGGTAAAAAATTCAATTCAGTTTGTTGCCTCCCGTCCAGCTGATTTTTACAAGAAGGACATCAATAAACTGCCAATGCGTTGGCAAAGATGCGTCGATTGCATGGGTGATTACTTCGAATAACAGAAATAAAAATGTTTGAAAAAATAAGTACTTTCACTTATTGCATACAAAACGGCAATTTCATAGGTAAAGACCTAATATATAGTTCAATAGACATGAGTCTCTCTTAGAAAGATAGTTTGACCTACTCTACCACGCAAGCCAGACGGGTTGGTGTAAGGTTTTGTATTAAGTTTTTTATCTCTTATATTACTGTTATCTTGCTTAGTTTGATTGTCCGACCCTTCTAACACTTACAGAATAAATAAGTCACAACACTTTGTATTTTCAATCCATTGCCAAAGTTGCTATTGATTTAATTACTTTAAATTATAATTACCAGTAACGGTACATTATGTTTATTTGTAAGAATAAACCTTTATTTACAAGTACATTGACATAAATTGTTACAAGCATGCACTGTATGTGTTGCCGATTAAAAGATAATGGTTGGTATGACACCGCGTGACTCTAATTAGGCGACCGATTATCGAGTGGCAACGTATAGGGCTGTCACAGGAGTATAATTATAGTTTACATACGGTGTCAAAAACTACTTTATACTAAACTAATAATTAGTTTCTATACTTAAAAACAAATCTGCTTCAAAAAGGTGTTTTATACAAAGCTAAAACTTTTAAACAGTATTCATATTTTAATGCTATCCACATTAATATTATAAATTTAAAAGTATCACTCTATCTGCTTGTCTATCTGTCTGCCTAGCAGCGGTTTCACCGTGAAGGTATATTACTTTTACGTTTAAACCACTGCAAGAATTACAATGTTTGGCTAGAGATGCTCTGATTCTTGAGCGATATACACGATGGCGGAGCTGCGGACAAAAGTTACTATGTTATAAAGTTTAAGATTCTGTAATTTCTATTTTGATATTTTCTTGTACAAAAGTCCGTACAATGGCTGTCCAAGTTATACTGGTTATTAAAACGAGTCTCTAAAAACGATTGAGATTTGACCGCCATCTTTTTTTAATTATTAATGTAAAGCTTACATCTTGTTATCTTTATTAACATATATTATTCGTAATAATACTTTGATATAACACAAATATATGTGAATATTTTTATCCTCACTAGAGTTTTTGGTCAAAAAACTCTTTTTACTAGTTCTAGTTTTTTGATAAGAATTAATTTTCCCATTGGTATGAAGGAGCGTGAGATCAGAGAGGCCTATATAGCAGTGGAATGATGATGATGATGATGAAAGAACAGTTCATTAATAGGTTAAAATTTATAGCCTTTCTAGCCTTTCTTTTTATTAGTTTTGAGCAACCCTAATGCCGACAACGTTGTGTCTTCCACGTATTATGAATATTTGATGCACCAGTCATTTTAATTGTATCCAAAGACACAAATTTATCTTTTATACATTTTAACCGACATGTGATGATTATCTGCGTCGACGCTAAAGTAAGTGGGCAGTAATAACAAGTGAAGAAACTTACATAACATAAGTTTTGACACATAAACCGACTTCGAGAACTGGACTAAATTGAAAAAGTATGTTTCTACTAACTGATCCCCGCGGTGCTCCCCGCGGTATAACAATAACCGCGGGCAACGCCGCGAGGCGAAGCTAATATCTTTATAAATCTTAGCCAGATGTTATTCTGATGTATAAGCTATATTATTGTGAAGTTTCATCAAAATCCATTCAGTATTTTTTGCGTGAAAGTACTTCAAACTTAAGTAGTCAAACTTTCGCGTTTATAATATTAGAAGGAAGTAGGATTTATATCAGTCGTCTAGTACCCATAACACAAGCTCTGCTTACCTTGGGCCTAGATGGCGTTGTGTTAAATGTCCGAAATCTCCGAAATATTTATTTTAGTAATCAAACTGACTACTGCCGTGATGAATTCAGATGAGTTTAATCTACATAAATAAACTTCCCAAACTACCTCACCATTGTATTTGTGCCTTCCCTTCTTTAATCTGCCCTAATTTAAATAGACTCATCAATATTAAAATAACCAATTGAGATGATTGACGCGACCTGAAAGTCTCTATAATAACTTGAAAAGACTGGAGACTTTTTTTTTTTATTCCCTCTACATAAATCAATACATTGGAGATTGTAAATTGAATAGCATTAAACTTTATTACATAAGCTTTTGCGACAGAACAGATTTAAGTACTCGTATATTCTGGATACGTAAAATTGCCTGCAACCGTTTTCACACGTTTATTAACTTTATGCACGACTAACTTTCGGATGTGTCTATGTTTTGTTATGCGGAACAGAGCTCATATCCTTTCTCAAGTATCAAAGTATCTACATGCCAAATTTTATTGAATTCAGTGCAGCGGTTTAACCGTGAAATATGAACAGACAGAATTACTTTCGAATTTATAATGTTAGTATGCCTATGGATAATATGCATATAAATAATAAGTATAAATATTTCGGACATCTTACACACAACGCCATCTAGTCCCAAGCTAAGCAGAGCTTGTGTTATGGGTACTAGACAACTGATATAAATACATACAAGGTGTCTCAAAAGAAATTTCATATTTAGTGCATTGATTAAAAAAAAAGGAAGCGGTATATAGAAAAAATGTTTATTTATTGTTAAAATACACTTTTTGGGAATTCATTTCTTAAAAATAATATCGTCTAAATGTAAACCCTCACGTTGTTGGCACTCATTTAATCGAACAGTAAAATTACTTATGACTGCTCGACAGGTGGAGTGAGGGATGGCTGCCATTTCGTGACGGATATTTTCTTTCAAATGCGCCAGTGAAGTTGGTTTATTGGCGTAAACTTTAGATTTAAGATAACCCCATAGGAAAAAGTCCATAGGGGTTAAATCTGGGCTACGTGGAGGCCAATTTATGTCACCTCTCCGGGAGATCAATTTTCCTGAGAAAATTTCACGAACACGTGGCAGAGATATATTGGACGTGTGTGAAGTTGCTCCGTCCTGTTGAAACCATGTTCTTTGGTTATAGCCAGGAAAGTTTTGCAGTTCAGGTACCAAGAAGTTGTCTAACATCTCCACATAACGCTCTGAATTCACTGTAACTGTACGCCCCATTTCGTCTTCAAAAAAGTAAGGGCCGATAATTCCTCGCGCCGACATGGCAGCCCATACGGTCACTTTAGGCGAGTGTAGGGGTTTCTGATGTTTACGTTTCGGATTGGCTGAACTCCAGTAGCGGCAGTTTTGCTTATTTACGTGGCCATTAAGATGAAAATGAGCTTCATCCGAAAACAAAATGTTGGTAAACGTTGAAAATCGCTCAATCATCTGATTTACGAAATTAAGCCTCTGATCTTGGGGCTTGGGGGATTCTTGCACCAATTGAATTTTGTAGGGGTGCAGCTTTAGATCTTTGTGCATAATGCGATGTAATGATGATCTATGCACATTTAAAGCACTCGCGCGCTTCCGAATTGAAAGGCTCGGGTCGTCACGTACAGATTGATTAACACTCTCCACGTTTTCTACCGTTCTTGATGACCTAGGTCGCCCGGATTTTGATTTATCCAGCGTTGATCCAGTCTCTTCAAACTTTTTAACCCAATGTCGAATGAGAGGAAGGCTTGGCGCATCATTTAAGTGGCGAAAACCTCGAATACTGCAGAATTTTCTACGCGCGACAGTTGTCGAATCACCGTTCTTGTAAAACTGTCGCACGCACAACGCGCGGTCTGCTCCCGAGAAACGCTCCATAGCGACTGAATCCCCAAGAGCCAAGCTCCCAATTGACATAACCCCCGCACCCCTCAAGTACGCAGCGTTCACGCAGTAAGCTAAACAAATATAAAATTTCTTTTGAGACACCCTGTATATACTTTTTTTGTAAGTAATACATGTTATACATAGAAAACACTCAAACTCCGAAACAAATTGGTCCGACCCGGGCATCGAACCCGAGACCTCAAGCACAGCAGTCGCATACGCTTCCACTAGCCATTGAGGGAGTTTAAAAATATATATGTTTATTTTAAAAATGGTGTATCGACCTTCTTTGCCTGTTAATATAGGATAAATAATAAACAGCATTACATTAAAACATGTGTTATTAAAGCACAAAAACTTGTTGTATTTGAATTTACAGAAGGCTAGGTCACAATCAAGCAATAACAAAACGTACTATGACTAAAAAAATCCAATTTTTAAAAGTCTCGATCTTCAACCATCTTGACGAGCACTTAGCAAGCCGAGGCTTTTAATTTGTAAATAATATTGCGGACAGGTCGATAAGAGAGTGGTGAACTGGCATCAGATTGAAGATACTGGACGCCGTCCAAGTATCTCACTCGTAAACTGAGGCGAGGTTTGCATAGAGTTATATATGTAGGTATTTTATGTACACAAACAATATTAATTACCAGGACCTATATAACCTTTACATTGTGGTATTTTCTTTCATTAGATTATATAAAAGACTTTTCATTTCAATTTAATTAGCTCTGCTTAGCTTGGGACTGGATGGCTTTGTATGTTAGATGTTACAAAAATAAAATAATAAACTAAATTAATACATTTATGAGTACAATCAAAGCTCCTTCCTGCATTCGCGACTACATTTTCCTGTATTCGCGGATTCAATCGGTACTACATTCTACTACATATGAATAAAAAGGATTCGGTATTCTTTGTAAACACGACAGCAAATGGACTAATAAAAAATTAAATAGACCTTATTACTTCGAGTCCAAGTACCTTTATTGGCAAAGGAAAAAACGTCTCACTTGATCGTAAGTGATTACCGCCGCCCATGGACACCCGCAACACCAGAGGGGTCACCAGGAATTAGGGTATGGGCCTCCGGTATCTTCACTCACTCGGTGAAGCGTGACTCTCCCACGGAATTTTAAAAATGGGTTAAGTTGATCCAGAGATTACCCCGTTCAACCTCATAAAACTAACAGACTACCCTTTTTTATAATATTAGTATAGATGAAAGCATCAGAAATTAAATAAAAAGCCAATTTGAAATACAGTCGTAATTAGGTGAAAACATATTTGTAGCAGATTTCCTTGAAAATTACAACTAGGTACTACATTATCTTTGTAACGGACAACATTGTAACTATAATAATATTACTACTTCAGTTGATAACTCTGTTAGTTCAAGGTACAGTTTAAGTGGCCATAATATTATAAAAAGCAATGACACAAAATTACTGTTTGTAACTAAACTGAGGTTGAAATTATTTTGTGAAGCTCCGTACATTATCATTATATCACTTGGTTCTCCTAAAACTTTTAAACAAGCACAATATCCCACTAATATTATAAACGCGAAAGTTTCTGAGTATGTAAGTGAATATGTTTGTTGCTCTTTCACGCAAAAACTACTGAATAGGTTTTGATGAAACTTTAAAATGATATAGCTTATACATCAGAATAACACATAGGCTACAATTTGTAATGATACTAGCTTCGCCTCGCAGCGTTGCCCGTGGTTATTGTCGTACCGCTGGTAACACCGCGGGGTAGTATAAAATATGAACCTCGGAAAAGGCTCCAACGATTTTCATTTTTACAAAATTTACCAAAATGAAAATACATCCGAGTACAGTCATATAAATTTAAAATACTCCCGCAATTATATTTCAAGATATTATATTCTCCATTTATATATTCTAAAGCCTTTTGGCTAATAAACATACCCTCTTTCATCTCAAATATGACAATATAATCCAAATACGGCGAAGACTGATGGTAAACGATTACTGCCACCTATGGACATCCGCAATACCAGAGGCGTCACAAGTGTGCTGCCGTCATTTCAAGAAGGAGTACGCTCTTTTCTTGATCTTTTCTTTACGGTTTGAAGATCGTATTAGTCCAGGAATACCGCTGGCAAAAGATCATTCCACAGTTTTATTGTGTGAGCAAAAAGTTTCTAGAAAAGCACACAGTTGTAGATTGCCAACTATCTTAATGATGGGGTTGATACTCCTGTCGCATAGGACGATGGCAGAAAGAAAAGAAAGTTTTTTTTAACTTTTTCTCATAGGGCATTCTTGAAATACCCACAAGAAAGACACTACTAAGCTACATTTAAAATTCCTCTCTAAAACCTAAAATAAAAGAAGACAAGTCTCGCTATAAATACCCATTGAGACTTTATCGAAATTTTAGTGAAAATACCTTGCGAGAAATAGTATCGTAAACGCTGCAATTATTCTTTCAATTAATACTTAGCTAGACATAGGTTTTATTTTTATACGGAAATCTGCAGACAGCTTGATAGATGGTGGCAAACTCATTCGTAAAGTAATTGTTACTAAGGTGAGGTTTTAAATTAAATTAGAATAAACTGTACCTTACATTACAAAATAATAATATGCCAGCCTCGTGTAATAACTGAGCAGTTAGCCAGGTCTATGGATGAGTGACCGTACATAGCGCATAGAGACCCCTGCCTGCTCACATTGCTCAAAGAGCATGTTAAAAAGCTGAAAAGATCTTCTGTGACAATCGTGATGGAAGTAAAACCCCTTAAAACTCGGAGAACAGTGTATACAGAACTTCATGAACACCTGTCATTGAATACGTTTTATCCATTTACTGCGTGGACTTTTATATAAAGTGGTCATTTATACGTGAATCACGTTCGAAACACGACAGTGATTCATTAAAATATATTGACTATAGCAAAAGGGTAAAAGCAAAGGTGAGAAAATTTAATAATGTAAGTTCAGCTCTGTTCAACTTTTACGATTGTCTTTTGTCACTCAATAATCAAAACATTAAGATAATGCTTTATGTTAAAACTAATAATAATTGTTGAATATTTAATTATAATTTTTTATATAAGAATTGCCAAAATGACTATACACATTATGGTGGCTTAGTTTCTAATTTTAATGCGTTTTTTGTTTAACAATATATTGTTTGAGTTCGGTTAATTAAAAAAATATTGAAAATTCCAGGAGTTTGTACGCTTAATTTTACTGATGCTTTACAAGTTCTTCACTTAAGAAGCCAAAGCTTAATATATTCATTTTTTCGCCCTAAATTTGGATTTCATTAAATAAGTTTCAAGAATTACGGCAAACTTTTTCTTTTCGACTTTGGAAGTAAGCGTGATTGAAATGTTATGATCAAATTGAGTTGTTGATTTTGATGGATTTTGAACTTTGTTATAAACGTGTTTCGATTTATATTTTATTATACACCGATTATAAAAGTAGTCAGTTATTAGTACAATGTGCTATCATATCCCGAACCGGATTTAGGTGAAACTTTACTTTAATATATTTTACACGCAGAGGCAACTATCTACTGCAATAACTGGGTTATACGTTAGTAAAGCTGCCATCAAAGGCTAGTTACTAATAAGTTTCTTTCGTGGTGATGAAATTTTCACAGGACTTCACTTCAAAGTGATATGTTGGAATCGAATCGATCAAAACTAGACAGCGGTGATTTAAATTGAATCTTTTTAAGGGATATTACTCTTGTACCGACACACATAAACCCCAATAAAACATAGAAGTTAAACAGTTGGAACATTTCCATGTCTATAACAATTCAATAATTATTTTAATCGTTTGGTCAACGGGAAAGAAGGTTAACACTCACTATTTAACGGTTAGTAGGACTCGTATCAAGGCCGGCCCACCCCTCAGGGCTACCCCAAGGCCACTCAACTAGACCACTTTCTTTACCACACAGCTTATCAAATTTCTACTTAGTTGCCAAAGAGTAAAGTACATTTTCGTGCGGTAAGTGTTCTCTTATCATATCTATCAATCAATCTGATGACGCAACAAAAGTTTTGATATTTTTCATTGGAGTTCGTTTGCAGCTGTCGATGTGCATTTCCATAAGAAAAGCTTTTTTGTTATTTCGTTTTTCACTATAGAACTTAATGGTTTTTTCGTGAAACGTTTGTTATTTGAATGAAATTCGTCATAGTAGCTATAATTAATAATTTCCCCTTATTAGAAGCAGCTTTTGTCCATGGCTTCGTCAGTATATATGTCTATTTTCAAGATAAAAGTAGTTCATCAAAGTTAGTTCAGTAGCTTAGCTGTGAAAGTCTTACAGACTAGCAAAGTTATTTTCACATATATTAAAAAAACAAATAAAGTATTATTGGCCTATTAGAACGAGCGACACTCTTTAATGTGGAGAAAATAAAAATATATAAACAGAGCCTAATGTTCATCTCTGGAGGAGGTCTTCTCCCTCAAGTAGGGATTCAGGTTAATTTAAAAATAAAGCAAATTAATCTTAAGTAACATCAAAACGTTACTGTTTCTTCTTTTTGCACTTAAATAATTGGGTTTTTTTTTGACTTAAACATGTATCACGTGAAAAACTTTAAATAAATATTTCGAACATGTAACTCACAACGCTATGTAGTCCTAAGCTAAGCAGAGCTTATACTATGGGTAGTGGGTACTTACTAGACAACTGATATATTATAGTCTTATTTTGTAAATACATACACATTATACATAGAAAACACCCAACCGCCGATTGTAGATCTTACAAATATTTGTTCCGACTCAGGAATGGAACCCGAGACCTCATGCACAGCAGTCGCGAACGCTACCACTGAGCCACCGAGGCAGTCAAAAAATAAGCTTTATTATTATTAGTGAGGATGTCTTATTTTAAAACGTTTTAAAGTTCTAAATCTTTTACTGACAATTTTCATTTGCTTCTTCAAAGACTAGTTTCTTCTAAAACTTGATCGCCTGCCTGACCCCGAAAGCTCTTTAAGAACATCTCGTTTTTATTACTCTAATATAAAATATTACATTTATGTAAACAGTAAAGGTAATAGGCTAAATTTAATCTCCGCAATGACTTTACTCATTTTGGGACTCAACAGTATCGACAAATGTTATTAAATCCGTTGATAAAAGCGAGTGCAAAAGCAATACGACAATCTTTTTTTTTTATTCTACGTTTATAGTAGAATCTTACGTCGTAGCACATCTACAATTTGATCACATAGTCACACATTGTTTTAGTCACATCGACATGCAACGAGTATTTGCTGGTAAAATGAGGTACATAAAACCACAAAATTTAGTGCGTACTAATATCTTTACAACCTCTAAACATATTATGTAATTAATGGGCTTTACACATGCAACTTGAATATTATTAATAAATTTAGTAACGCTCACAAACCACACCTTGGTTCGCAGAATATTTTAAAAATGTGATTTTGTATGTGAAGCCGCCCATGGCTAGGCTCACGCAATACAGTCGCTGACAGAAATTATTCCACACTTAGTTTTAAAAAGATTTTTACCAATCTAACTATATAACTATTTGACTGCTTTGAAACATTCCATTTATTTAAACCCATTCTGCTACAAAATGTGCAGTTTGTCAGTTTATCATAAAATGGATAATTGTATCTTTAAAAAGAAGACAATATGTTTGCCACAACTTTTTTTTAAACGCTTTAAGATATTTACGTTGTCGACTGTACTTTTGGCTTCAAAGCTGCGTGTTACCCTCTATATAAATACTTTTATGCCAAACTAAGACGAACAACAAAATTAAAACGCCCTCCCTCTACCATGTAAGGTTCGTTTGATAACCGGAGCACACAGTCAGCTTGTCGCCATCAATATTCTCGTTACAATGGTATGCATATCGCAGTGAATTAGCGAGCGTCTCTGGCTTTCAGCCAGTTCTCACGTCTAAGGCATAGTTCACACTAAAGTAATAAAATGTTACATTAAAAATACTCTGCAACAGTAAAACATCATGCACAGCTATAGCCATCTAGCGTAATTTAAAAACAACTAATCATAAATCTTGATATCATAGACAGATTGCACAATTTTGCATACAATCATATGTACTAGGACCTACTTTTGCTCGCGCCTCCCCCCGCGTTAGTTATCACGGTAGAGAGCAGCCTATGTCCTTCCTTAAGAGTCGAGGTACTTCCATGCGGTTTAACCATGAAAACGTAACAGATATACAGTTAGAGTTACTTTAGAATTAATAACATTAATCAAGGACCTTAAATATGTACGTATATATATTTATAAATACATATATATATATATTACCTTACTTATATTACCACCAGGGTTTTATGGAGGAGCGTTGTATAGGATATGAAGCAACTAAAATCGTCTTCGTTAAGTTCTGCACTTATATATTGGAAGGGTCTGAATATTCATTATGTAGTCATTTTGACGTGACAACGTCTTATAAATTGGTTTGCCGGGTGACACTTCAAGAAACTGCGTTACGCTCCGCTCACGTTATGCGCTCACAATGAGAGCGAGTGAGAGGCACGCGTCCCTTCCACTCGGGCATGGTTAGCCCGCCTAAGAGCGAGAGAGACAGACATAAAAAGTGAAAGGCACGCGTCGAATTATATTTAAAACGTTAAAATTAATGTTTTAAATATAATTCTTTGTATAAATAAATGTTTTAAATTGTTACTATTATTTCATCCTTCTTCCTACTATACGAATGAATATTCACATTAAAATTATTTTACCACTCAAAGTCGTTGTCACGTAAAACTTTCGCCCGTATACCGACTTTACAGGCAACCAATTTTTTTTTTGTTAAAAAGGATTTTCTTAATTCGTATTAATACTCACTAGAGACAGTATGATATTTGTGACACATAAGGATTAAAAATATTAAAATCCTGCTTTGCATTCATGTGCCCGTAATTTAGTTGACTGCCATATAACCAAAATACTATATACCTATAAATAAACATATATAAACTGTTAATAATTTAGCTGACTTACTTTAGCGGTCTGTACTTGTAGACCAGTCTACGAAGCGTAGCCTTTCGTAGAGGTTACCGTCTACGGCGTAACCTTAAACAAATGTGACAAGGAAAAATGTATGTACAGGATGTATGGTGTTTCGTAAATAGTCGCAATTAATATATTCTTTCAACCGTTACGTATACGGGCGAGATTTCCTATACACGATACAGGGTTCAGGGCTTTATACTGTAATGATCGACATTTTATGTACACGCAAAACACTCAAGCCTATATCCCCAAATGGGTACGCAGAAGCATAATATTGATACCGTAAGTGAAAAGCTTATTGCTTTAAGCAGGCAACATTGAAAAATATAAATTGGAAAATTTGTTGAGTTTATTAAAAGGGAAAGATTGGTGAGAAGGTAAATAAACGAAAGGAATGCTCATACCAGGTAGTGTTGGTCTTATGATTGGTTAGGTTATTGATATACTCGTAAATAAAAAAATACATTATTTTCGGATATCTAATTCTTCATTTATTATTTATATATAGAAAACACCCAAACTCCTAAACAAATATTTGCAGATCATACTAACATTTGGTCAGAATCCAACCTAAGATCTCAAGACAGCAGTCGCATACGCTACCACTGTGCCACCGAGGCAGACAAGTAATAACAATCAATATAAATAATGACAAATGCGCTTTTCCCGAAACTTTCTGCCTCGCACAACAAAACTGTGGAATGAACTGTTGCCTGCGGTATTTCTGAACCAATACGACCTTCAAACCTTCCAGAAACAAGCGTACTCCTTCTTAAAAGGCCAGCAACGCACTTGTGATGCCTCTGGTATTGCGGGTGTCCATGGGCCGCGGTTATCGCTTACCACCAGACGATACGTCTGTTCGTTTGCACCCTATACCATAAAAAAATCATACTTCACAAACAAATGGTCTATGAGACCATATTGTTTTGTCCTAGGTGGAAATCGAACACTCGATAGTTAGGAATAACCACAAAAATAACATTTTTCCTCATGATAGTATTATCTCAAAGTGTCGTGTTGACGTGTAATTAAATAATTTGGAAGCGTGTGTTCTGGCGACAGGCCAGAGTAGTGATATGTGCGCTTGTGACATTACACCCATCGTGTGTTACATATCTACCTATTACATGTTAAATATACATTTTATATTCAGTTTTCGTAATTAACTTCAAAAAAATTATACATATACAAAAGAAAGCTTGATTAACAGATAGAACGCTTATATGCTTTTCTTTATAAACATATCCATATTATACATAGAACATACTCAAACTCGAAAACAAATATTAGAGATCATACAAACATTTGGTCCGCCTCGGGAATCAAACCCGAGCTCTCACACACAGCAGTCGCATACGTAGAGTATGCTGCTCTGCGCCAACGAGGCAATCAAATTTCACAAACTGTTTTTCTTTAATTAAATTTGTACCCTTAAGTATTTTAGGTACAAGGGAGTGTACTACAAGTAAAGTATGCTCCTTTGAATGAAAAAAAAATAGGTCTGTTTATGATCTTTTTTTTTATGGAATTGTGGTTCAAACTACTGATATAAACATAAGGAAATATGGATTTACATTTGTAACGAAGAACGAAGATAACTCTATTTAGCACGTTCTCATAATTCACAAAGCCCCTCACGTAACTGTATTCGTCCCAAGATATTCTCGCATATTTTCTATTCCAAGGAATAATTTCTTTTATTTCTATTTTGTTATTTGTTATTCTATTCACACGTAGTCAAAAAGAAAAACATTTTTGACGGTAGTCAATTTAGTTTCAGTCAAGCCAATTTTTTCTTTTTATGGAATTGGGGGCAATCGAGCAGACGTATCACCTGATGGTAAGCGATTATCACCGCCCATAGCACCCGCAACACCAGAGGCGTCTCAAGTGCATTGCTTGCCTTTGAGGGATGGGGAGGGGTAATAGGGTATTATATGTTTATTTTTTTGAGATTTTCTTGATTTGTTTTGTTTTGAAAATAAGAATTGAGTAATAATAATAATTAGGAAATTCAATTCAAAGTTTTTAATCACTTTTTAACACCATTAATTAGTAGTTGCCATAATTTTCCGCAATACAGGATGTGTAAACTAATATAATATATGATTAAATGATCGTTTATATTCAGTGGCTGATCATGTAACTATAGAAGCACTATAGAACATAATTGATGTTGAAATACATTCTAGAATTAAACTCACTTATACTTCCACTTATATTTATCTAAAGTTTATTCCTGATCGGTTTCGCCATTTTTTTTTTTTTTGCTTTTTGTTTTTTTTTATTGTGCGGAAATCCTTGCGGATACCACCTGGTGGCATGTCGGACCCGAACCGACCAAAACTGCACGCCGTCTCGGGTACTAGATGCCGGGGAACCAGGTGCACCCTAGAAAGGAAAACCCTGGAACCCCGACGTACGATCGGTTTCGCCCTAGGAAATTGCCTTTAATAATGCCACAGGGCGAAACCGATCAAGATTAAAGTTCATAAAATTAGTATTAGAGGTACAAGTGAGTTTAATTCTATAATGTATAATTGAGACATTAAAAAAATGGACCTGTGAATGTTGTGTTAGATGAATGTTCTGTTGTCAATCGAAAGTCTGTAAGCTTTTGATATTAAATTGTAATGGCTTTAATATGTCGGTACGTAACTATATAATTACAACACCTAATCTTGTCAAAATCAAATGCAGGATGTTGGTAAAGTTAACCCTCAAATCGCCGTCAATAATCAAAAACTCATTATGGTGACTGGTCGCGTGCATTGCGAGATAACATAATGTATGCTGTGGAGTTATGGCCTTTTGATTACTACCCCCAACACGCCCTGATAGATTAATGTGTAGTCACAGCTCGCCGGTGCTAGATGCTATTTGAACTGCATTGTGTACAGAATAATTTATTTGTACCAATATGGTTGGTTTTTGCCCACTCTATACGGTCAGCACTCCTAAATGAAATTTCCATAAGTTATAGACATGCTATACAAAATTTTATGGTTAATTTTAACTACCGAAAAAAAATTTAAACAAAACTTCTACCCGACTATGACACACAAAATGGTAATATTTTTGACAGTCTACATATGTTAGCATCTCCCACCGTGGCTCCTAAACTACTGAACTGTTTTTAATGAATGAGATATCAATAGATTCATAATAATGACAAAGGCTATATAAATTTAATTTAAAAAAAATTACATAGTCGCATTATAGATTTTAGTGGTCTAAAAAACATTAGATTTTTTAAATATTTAATCTAGTTACGAATGTAATTAAACTGAGTATGATTTCTTAAATGAATTCAACTAGTACAAATTAATACATCTGTAGGCATCATGAGCTTTCTTCGGTTCAATGAATGGCCCAGGTTATATCACTTAGTAACCGGTTCTCGATTTAAATTATGAGGCAGGTGTTTAAGTAATAAGTGAACAACTTTTTATGGAAGCTTAGCTTACAATCTGTGTACTAAATAATCTTATTTTTAAATACGTATGTATGTATGTAATTAACTTAGCTACATGTAAATAAATCTGTCTTCTCTCTCAACTCATTCAATTTCTTCCAAGTCATTTGTCACTCATTATTCACAAGTCGACATACATAGGAGCGTATGTTGACTAATGAGTAAGTGATAAATGACAGAACAATTAAGGTTAAAAGAAAGTGTAAACAGGAATTTATGTGTATCGTTTTAAATTTGAATTATATCTGAAGAAAAATAACAAATACATAAAAAAAAAATAAACCGTACGTCTTAACGGTAAATGCGAAAGTTCAAATGGATGGATATTTTGTAGTTCGAAACTTGGCACTGAGATTATACAGAACACAACACTGCACTGAGAACACAACAAAATACCTAGATACAAAAATATTTTTGTCTAAGTGTTATTGTATTGCTTTTGCAACATATTTTTCTCATAGGAGAGCCACGCTTCGGCATAAATGGGCCGGCTCGACCGGAGTGATACCACGCAACGCACTTGTGACGCCTCTAGTGTTGCGAGTGTCCATGGGCGGTGGTAATCACTTACCATCAGCCGATACGTTTTTTTTTTTTTTTATACTTTAGCTACCAAAATGACTCTGCCCTGCCTGATGGAAAGCACCAGCAGAATCCAAGAGTGGTGGCCACCATCCTCAATGCGAACAAAGACAGTGCAGCATGGTGACCAGCACTATGGCGGCCTAGTGAGATGCTTTTTCACGCCCCGCTTAAAGGACCCGGAATCATAGTGGGACGGAAACACACGTACGTCTTCTCGTTTGCCCGCTAATCCATAAAAACAAAAAAAAATATGATGCTTTAAAGTTATTTTGAGAGAACACAGTCAAGTTATTTGAACTAAAAAACAAATAGCTCATAAATTGTTTTGGATTTGTTATTCCACAAGTAGTAAGATCAAATACAGCTACATAAAGATATACTCTCATATCCGATACCTAGTATCATCCCATAGCATATCGAGTACAAGTAACCATTAACCTATATTTACAAACTCTGAATCAGCAGTTTTGGCATTAGTTTCTGCCGTTAACCTGTCAACAGAATTGTGAGGCTTTATTTCACTACAAAATGCGTCATATTGTATAACTGTTACGTCTTTATACCACTGAAATAGTAAACAAATATACACATACGTCGATAATCCGTAAAAGTATTTTTTCTCTCAGTGAAGTGTGAAAACGGACGTGAGTTCTTAGTAACATAAAAGAAAGATCCTCTGACCAAACGAAAATGGAAGCCTAAAATTGTTTGAAACCTACTTCTTTATTTTTTCTTGTCTTGTCTTGACTTGTCTCTTGCATTCATCCTTCATGAATATTTTATGGTACGTTTTGAATTGCTGTCTTTGTGTTTCCATTGTCTTATATTATCAGATAGTAGTTTTGTTACTATGCTATTAGGCTTATTATAATATTATATATTACGACTAGTGCAAAATAAGCCGAATTATTGAATTAATTGAAAATATCGTTATGGTTAATGTGAATATTTTTTTTATCAACTTCTGAATTAGGAAGATACATCCTGTATCGCGGGGGACTTTACCAACATACATGAATCGGACACAACATCCAGATTCAAAACAACAATGTGTGGATCACACAAAGTGTTGTCTCATGTGGGATTTGAACCCACAACACTTGGTGTATATATAAGTGTATAATAGAAATTGACGTGACCACTACACAGCTTTAACAACTTTTTTTAACCTATGGAATCCCCCACGGACAGTTACCCCACCAGGGATTGCGGTGGGGTGGTGTGTCGGAATCGGACCGACTAAAACCACACGGTGTGCCACTGTGCGCCTGAGAAGGGAAGGATCCGAGAACTGCTGAAATTAACACATTCGGACCCCTCCCAACCGCCTTAACAATCATGAAGGCAAAACGACATTAGAATCTTTTGCATATCAGAAATTACAAAATCCTAGCTATAATAGAAGAAATAATAATTTTTCTTGCTAACTGAACAGTATAACTATATATTTTAAGCTAGTTAAGTAAATTGTTTAGTAAATTTTCTAAAACTGAATCTTAGCTAGATCTATTTATAGTCCCTGAAATCCCTTGCGTTTTAAATTTTATGAAAATCGTTGGAGCTATTGCCGAGAGAGATATATATATATATATACAAGAATAGCTTTTTTCAAATTTTATTATTTGGTATTAAATCATAAAATGTAAACATGTTTCATTGAACCAATAAGAAGATCTTATTTCTATAAAAAAAATATGCAAGAATTGTTTGCAATAAACCCTTTTCCTACGAACAATTCTTGCATATACTCTAGGATTACGTCCGGTTGTTATCCGTCTCTTTCCTTTACATGAGAGACAATATATAAGTCTGACATTTATATACTGCTCTGCATTTAGTGTTTATTACATGTTACATGGCTAAGAACAGTATTACCCACTATATAGGTCGTATCACACGAGGCCATAAAATCAGCTCGTTTATGAGCCTTTTTCTTGACGCTTTCACTCCTTTTATGGACTCGCCTAAGACATTGTTTAGTGCTCCATTTAGTATAGTGTACACGAAATATTTTCGGATTACATGTTTTATTCATAAAATCTATACAGCCACCCTTCGAGTAATCCAATCCCTTCCGGTAAAAACCCGTTCAAGTAAATCATGACCTGTAATTGTTTAATATAAACAACATCTAAAAGCATCTCTTCTTACCTTGACAGAATTAGGTCTTTTTTACGTACTTACTATTTTTCCATTCTCTAAACTAAAGGTGAATCAGACGTCTTGTAACGATTTATTTTGATTTAGATCCATTGGTGACCCTTTTTAAAGCAAATCATAAAGATTAAGTTCTATCTTCTCGAAACGATGTAAATTAAGTATTATATTGAACACAAACACGATTAATAAATCCATACGATTAGAAATTCGAAAGTAACTCTGTCGGAAATCACTGAGATACTTTGATTCTTGAGCGCTTGAAGCGAGGAATCCTACTCTGGATTATTTTTTGATTGATATAATTTATACTTAGCTATTAATTTGTAGGACGTTTTTCTAGTAACTAGACGTTAAAAGTTGACCTTCATTCGCGTTCATCTACCTTGTCGCTTTCTCTCTTATGCGGACAAAAAAAAACAAAGGCAAACGTATTTTTTCATTTTCTTTTAAGAAAACTCTGTCATCTCACAAAGTTATTATGCTTCAAGTGCAGTTATAATCTCACAACAAGAAATTACACAGACAATGACACCTCCCTCGTCTTATTTGTGAAATGTGCATACCATACATACATACTCTGGCCACTTTCTGGTATATTTCTAGTGAACAGATAAAGTTAAAACACAAAATTTCATTAATGCTATGTGCATTAATGAAATTTCATCCAAAATGCTATTTTCCATGTAGTAATTGGGTTACAAAGAATTTTCTTAACACATTTTGTTAACCTTTGAATGTTACAAGAATCTATATGTATTAAGATATAGATTCTTGTAACATTCAAAGGTTAACAAAATGTATTATACGAAATAGTTGACATTTTCGTACAGAGAGTTATGCTCTCAAGAATATCTTTGTCATATTTATTATATCAAAGTAAAATATTTAAGAGTCTTTTACAACTTTTTTTACATCACAAAGATTTTTGTTACAGAATTTGTTCATAAAAATTTGTGAGTAAACATTGGCATTTTCTTGTTGTCTTTAATTGAAATTAAAATTAAACTTGGCAAAACAATTTACACTAATTTTTTTTCTCAAAAAGAGATAGTCTTTCCATACGTAATGGGAACTTTTACCCACGTCTACGTTCGCATGAATGTCGGTCACTGCAGTAAAGAGTGGCCTATGACCTTCTTTAATAATCAAAGTATCTTAATGCGAAATTTCATGAAATCGGTATAGTGATTTTGAACTGCCTCGCTGGCGCAGTGGTAGCGTATGCGACAGCTAAGCTTGAGGTCTCGGGTTCGATTCCTGGGTCGGACCAAATGTTTGTATGATCTGCAAATATTTGTCTCGGAGTTTGGGTGTTTTCTATTTTACAAAAAAAAAACTACACAAGTATTTATGTCAGTTGTCTAGTACCCATAACACAAGCTCTGCTTAGCTTGGGAGTTTGGGACTAGATGGTGTTGTGTGTTAGATGTCCGGAATATTTATTTATTAGTGGTATAGCGTGGAAACGTAACATTAAAATATGGATAAATATTCGTATGGATTCAAAATATCGATTACACGAAAAATTTTTCGCAAAAAGCAAGATGACAATGGTAAATCATAGTTAAAAATCGTTCCGTACCGTTCCGTTTATAGCAACATTCTTCAAAATCAGGTCACGATATTTCCAGCTATGTTCTTCCAGGGTATTAGCGTTCAATTCCAAAGGAACTACACTTTAGAATATAGATGAAATGTAATTTTCGTTGTTTGTGCCAATAACGAAGAGTTTGATGTGAGTCACGCTTAATATCAAGCTCAATAAGAGTAATGTTCAGTTGTTTAGTTGTTGTTTAAATCTTTAATGGCCAAAACATCTTGTTGGCGGTAATATACCTTGGTGAAAATCACGTCAAAGGGTAAGGGTTATAGGCACCAAATTGCATCAAAATTGTAAAATGTATTCGATTAGAGTGAGATGACGGATTAACAATATAAAGTGTCACCATGAACGACTATTATGATCAAAAGCCGGTCTCATTAAAACCGACTAAAGGAGCAAACTAAAAAAGTGCGTGCGTACAAAGTACACACGTCAGAAGTGAAACTTCTTTGGCAAACTAATTATTAATAAATTATATTGTTTAAAAAATATAATATAGTAAAATCTCAGATGATGAATATTGAAATAAAATTCGCTCTTTCTTACTCTCTCTCAATCGGTCTCAATCGCTCTCTCCCTCTTCTTCGACAAAAACACTGCAAACACTTCGAAAGCGTTTCATCCGCCTCATGTGCCTAAAGAAGTTTCACTTCAAAAACAGAGGGACAACATGAAACAAACTATATCAACGAGTCTGGTCTGCGTGGTACGCCAAATTTTTTTTTCTGAAAGGGTCTTTCTTTGTATCAATAGTGATTGTAGGGGAACGGGTATCATGTTCCACCCAACACAAAGGGAGGATCCTCCGACCAGGCGAGGTGATCATGCCTGGCGGGCTACTGCCCAACAGATGATGTTGGGATGTTGTATATATGATAATCGGCGCGAGAACTATTTATTCCGCGATTCAGGATTTGTAGTTACTCCGTGTAGTGCGTTACTTCGTAGTTCAGTGTATCTTCGGTAGATGGCGCTGTAGTATGTTATTGTTGTGTTACATGTGGAAGTCGCCACAGTGATGTACTAAAGACCGTTAATGATAGTTTATGAGATTTCAATACACCCTTACTACGAACCTACGAAGGTATCATCTTATTTATCAACCAGCTTAGTCCCGCGATATTACCCACGAATATTGTTGTACCTTTACAACCACGGGTAACACGGCGGGGCAAAGCTAGTCTAAAACAAAGTAGCCTATGTTACTCTTTATTACATCAGCTATCTGCCCGGAAAAGCAGAATCAATTCAGCCGTTCCTGAGATTAGCCGGAACACGCAGAGAGAGAGACGAAAAGAGAGACAGGTAAAAATTGTAAAAAAAAATATTTTGGTACATGAATATTACAAACAGACACTCCAATTTTATTTATTTGTATAGAAGAGGGTCACAAAATAACTGAAGATATTAACTAGCTATGCTGACCAAGTATTTATGAGGGCAACAAAATGACGCTATAAAGTTCGGCGTCTCGTCACGCGTTACTAACTTAGCTGGAGCAAAGGACATGATGATATTTACTCGCAAATATGGTCTAACAAAACATGATATGAGTTTACTGGTATAACCTGAATACTGATCATATCTAGACCGTATCGAATTACGTACAACAATTAGGTTGTTAGCTACTTTGGCAACACCAGCCGCGTAAACAAGTGATTTTTGTTTGATTAGTTAAATTCAGTAGTTTTAAGTGGATTTAAGTGATAAATTGCAAATAAATGTGAAGTATACGTTTTAATATTATAGCACCGTTGTTATCTCGGTAATATATATGTATTAAGTAACAGAATATTCATAATAAGTGACAAAAAATTTTTCATTCAAAATAGTGTGATGTTTACATTTCGATTTGATATGAAGATCGGGCACGTGTATAGAAATATTTTAAACTGCTACAAAACTGCCCTACGTTTGTCATTTGAACATATAGCAACACCATTGTTAGGGGAAAATTGATTCCAGCAAAAATAATTGTCAGTTACGAAAAAAATTTGAATTTTTTAATCATACTCAGTGATGGTCAACATCTGTTAAGTTGCCCCCACTGACGGCGCCGATATTCTCGTCATCAACAAACCATAGACAATATAAATCACGCTTTCCGTTCAGTTCTGCAAAGATTATAAAATCATAGAATTTCAAAGCAGGAAAAGAATATTAAAATAGCTAAAAGAGTAACTCTTCTATGGTGGTATTCTGGTTAAAGTTACCTAACACTCGAGAGTAGAAATGCCTCTACGACGCACGCCACCTAAAACGCCCACAAACTTATCGAGTGATGAAGTGGATTTGCGGGCTCACAACCTCAAACCACAAAATATAACTTCAATTGACGCACAATCCTCATCGTCTGTAGTTGTCAACCCGCGATCACAAACATCAAACCTAGGACAGAGTGGATCTGTGACTAATTTAACAGATTTGCAAAATACTAACATCACAAAGCGTAGGCGTAAACACGGTGACGAGCAGGAGCGTTTGATGGGCGAAATGCAGAAACTAATTGATTCTCATACAGAGCGTTGTGAAATACGTAGTGGCAAGACGGACAGTTCTTTGGTTGAATTACATAATACAATGCGTGAAATTATGAAACAGAACTCGGAAATCAAGGAGTCTATCACTTTCGTATCTCAACAGTATGAGGAAATGAAAACAATAGTGGCCCTTTTAGAATCTGAAAAGAAAAATGATCATAAGCGCATTCAACAGCTCGAAGAAAGGGTTGATGACTTGGAGCGTTTGATGTATATCAATAAGCTGGAAATCAAGAATATTCCTTTGTCGTCAGAGGAAAATGAAGAAGATCTTTGCGCGATTGTACTGAACACCTCTAAAGCTGTTGGCGCTTCCTTAAAGCGGTCGGATATTAGAGAGGTCCACTGTTTAAACAGAAAGGACAAACCCACCAAAATTGTTGTCGACCTGGCCAGTACAACTGTAAAGGAAAACATACTCAAGAAGACGAGAAAATTCAACTCAAATAATAAAGAAAAGAAACTAAACTCTTTGCACTTACATATCAACGGTCCCGAGACACCTATCTATGTATCCGACTATCTGCCGCGACAAACGCAACACCTTTTCTACCTGGCAAGGAAATTCTCGAAGGAGCACAAGTTCGCGTACTGTTGGACCACACTTGGGCGAGTTTTCCTGCGGAAGAGTGAACTCGACAAAATAGTAAATATAAGGTGTGAAAAGGATTTTGAGAACCTGCTTACAAAAATTTGACTAATTAAGTTTACCTTTATATTTATTTTGAGATGTTTTCTTGTTTGCATGTTTGCTTCTATTTATGCCGAATTCATGTTCATTCATTATAATTTAGTAACATTTACACTACACATTACCTACACACACATATACTCTGTTCCTCTTCTACAACATATCACTATAAACAATTTTGCTCTACTTGCCCGCTCTTTTATCATAGAAATTATACGAAATCCAAAACATCAAACTAACAAAATACTAAATTCTCTGACTTAAATAATTTAAAAAATTTGGAAAAATGCGACATAACGAATTTGCATATTTGTGAACCTGAGTCTTGTGAAACTATTTTATCGAAGCCAAAGTCATTCTTAAAAATTTTACATCAAAATATAAGAAGTCTTAACAAAAATTTCTCTGGGTTAAATGTATTGCACAGGAGATTCAATTTTACTTGTGATGTTATAATACTGTCAGAATGTTGGCTCTCTTTTGTGAATAGCATCCCGCAAATGTCTGGATACTCGAGTTTCTCAACGACACGTAACTACAACCAAAACGACGGTGTGGTTGTTTACATAAGGAAAGATCTTGGATTTGCGATAGAGGAGCCGGATATCTTGGAGGCGAATTGTTTGCTTCTCAAGATTGGTACTGAAACAGTCATAATCGCGATATACAGACCACCCAGTTTCCCCACTTTAGATAACTTTTTGAGTACATTGCAAAATCTTTTAACTACATTAACAGGGTATAAAAATATAATACTCATGGGTGACATTAATATTAATTTAGTGGAATTAAATACAATAGCATCTGAATACCTCGACCTTCTCTCCTACTATGGTTTAATACCTGCCCATTATGAGCCAACTAGAGGAAATAGCTGTCTAGATCACGTTTTTATAAAAACTAAAAAATTCTCACATACTTTTGTTCTTCAAACTACTGTGACTGATCACGAGCCAACCCTTTTTTGTCTACGGTCAAAAGGTCAAATGTATTACAATAAATTAAAATCTTTTACTAGAACTAACTTTCAAAATCTTCAAAATGATTGCAATAATATAAATCTTGACTATATATACAAAAATAATGTAGATATAAATACAAGCATGATATTCCTTATGGAAAACCTTATGGAAAATATAACAAATAATACAACAAAAATTAAAATCTCAAGAAATAAAACCACTCTAAAGCCATGGATAACCGTTGGCCTTTTAAAGTGTATAAGAACAAGAGACAGAATGCATTATAAACTAAAGCGTTATCCTAACAATCTAATTTTGGAAACAACCTATAAAAGATATAGAAACTTTTGCAATGATATACTAAAGAAAAGTAAAAGGAAATACGAAAGTAATATACTTAAGGATGCTGGCAATGATAACAAAAAAATCTGGACTGCTATAAGAGCTATCAATAATTTGAATAAACCAAACGACCCTTCTACGGAATTATTAAATTTAAAAACCTCTCCACATGATTCAGTAAACGTAGTTAACGCATATTTCGCTGGTGTTGGCTTGGAACTTGCTGATAAAATACCAACAGACCTTCCTCCTCTACCAATAGAAGTCATAAAATTTTCATCAGGCCATAACTCATTCTTTCTTTCGGAAACGACAGAACAAGAGGTTGGGTCGCTGATCGCAAACCTTCGATCTGATTGTGGGGCAGGGTGGGATAGCATTACTCCAAAGGTACTTAAAAGTGTGAAAGATTTTGTTGTCCCTCCACTTACTCACATCTTTAACAGGTGCTTAATGGAAGGCATTTTTCCGGACTCCCTTAAGAAATCAATCGTAATCCCTATTTTTAAAAACGGTAGCAAAAACAACCTTGGAAACTACCGACCGATCTCGTTGCTCCCTACAATCTCTAAAGTGCTGGAGAGGATAATAAATAATAGAATGACTAAGTTTCTGTAGGATAAAAGAATTCTTTCAGATAACCAGTATGGCTTCAGAAAGAGTAGGTCAACTACAGATTGTTTACATAGTTTCACTGAACTTCTTGTAAACAAGATGGACAATGGAAAAAAGTGTTTGACGGTCTTTATAGACCTTCAGAAAGCTTTCGATACTGTCTGTCCAAGGCGACTAATGCTGAAATTGGAACACATGGGCATAAGAAACACACAGCTTAAACTATTTCAGGATTACCTGCAAAATAGATTTCAGTCGGTTCGAATTGGCAAGGTTAAAAGTGGTGATAGCCCTGTTAATATTGGGGTGCCACAGGGCAGCATTCTGGGTCCGACATTGTTTCTTTGTTATATCAACGATCTCTGCCAGCTCAATTTAAAAAACTGTAATATTCTTTCTTATGCGGATGATACAACTTTGACTTTTTATGGAGATACGTGGGAGGAAACTTTTTGTGCTGCCCAAAAAGGATTCAACACGGTAAATCATTGGCTTGCATTAAATAAACTCACGCTAAACGCTTCTAAAACAAAATATATTACGTTTTCAATCCACAATAAGAAAACAGATAACACAAATCTAAACATCTATGCTCACACTTGTAACCAGGTTCTCGCTGGAGACTGCATCTCCTGTCCAACTATTAAAAAAACTGATTCAATTAAATACCTGGGCATAGAAATTGACAAAAATTTATCATTTAATGCACACATCTTAAACTTAGTAAAGAAAGTTCGAAAACTAGTTCCCATATTTAAAAATCTCAGGTACATTACAGATTGGAAATTGATGAGGACTGTTTATGAGTCTCTCTGCCAGTCTGTTCTATCATACGGTATCTCCACCTGGGGAGGCTCAGATAAGACAAAAATTCTGAACGTTGAAAGAGTGCAACGACTGATTTTAAAAGTTGCTCTTTTTAAGCCGCGTCTTTATCCCACAAACAGTATTTATAAAGAAGCAAACGTCTTAACGATCAGAAAACTCTACATTTCAGCAATTATTCTCAGAAAACATGTCTCCATTAACTACCCAGTAATAAAGGAAAATACTATCTCCCGAAGACACTTGGCAGTTTGTAAATCTGTTGCAGTGAAAACTTCATTTGCACAAAAGTTTTTCAGTTTTAGAGCGAGTCGGTTGTATAACAGGGCAAATCAACTATTCTCAGTTGTTGATATGGCGAGGATGAGATGTAAAAGACAAGTCACGGAGTGGCTTCTTACGCTTGACTATGACGAAACCGAGGCCCTCCTTAAAATTGTTTGTTAAACATCTGTGTCCTTTAATGACGTTTAAAACATACATAGTCATTCCATATACAATCAACACATATACATACTGCATATATTCTCACACACACTCACACACACACACACACACACAACAAACACACACACATACACACATTCACACACACACACACACACGCACACACACACACACACAAAATACTTTTTCTTAATCTGTCAATAACATCATTTACTTATTTTAAATTTTTGTTTTTTTCTCTTTCATAAATAAATAATTAAAAGTTAATTAAAAGGAAATGTATATGTTGCCGTGAGGGGGAGCCAGGAATCCATAGCACAGGGTTTATCCTAGTTTGGCTTCCTGACTCCCACAAAAAATGTACATTATAAGCTATACGTATAAAATTGTTACATATATTTTGTGGGAGAAAATAAAAATAAAGACATTATTATTAAGACATTATTACTTTGTTATTTTTAACTAGCTTCGCACAGTTTCAATGTAAAATTTATTTCCTTTCCTATAATATGGAGAGCCACGCTTCGGCAGGCATGGTCTAGCTCGATCGGAATAATACCACGGCCTCACAGAAAACCGGAGAATATCATAGTTGTCTACTGGCTGTACCTACCGTGGTTTATACCTAATACATTTCTTAAAATATATTATGGATAGTTGTGAAGGAACCTTCACATGTGGTGGGTTAAAAATAAGAAGTGTCACCACCTCCATTTATCCCCTGGGTTTTATAAGAGAGCAACGGAGTAAACTACACAGGACAATAGCTTTAAAAAGAGAAGATAACTTGAAAAATCCCTATACCAATACGTCTGCCCAGCGTAATAGGTTAAATGCTTCTTTTTAAGGAGAGGTATATCTGAAACTAGTAGACTGAACGCTGCTGATTATGATGATTTAAACAAACTTAGTATTGAACTTTCAAAACTAATGTCCTTTAATTTTGTTTTAATATCAATCACAAACTTTTTTCCATAAATGAAAACACCAACGTTCCCAAGTATTCAGATACACAACACAGAAATACACCTCACCGTCCACAAAACAAAATAATAAAGCCATAATCCATCAGGTAAGAAGCGCCCTAATCGAATAACCGTTTACGAAATACGGCAGTGGATAACGTAGAATAAATATTCTAGCGGAGGGCTCAGTAAATCGTACAGTAATCTGTTCTGAATATTTTATACTAGGAGCTTAAGAACTCAACAAGTGATGAGCTAGTGTACGTAACTGGTCTTTTCTATTTATTTAATTTTTAAAAGGAGGTTCCACTTGCAGTTGTATTTTTTGTTACGTTGTTAACTTCAAAACAAATTTTTGAACCAAATTCCTTTTCTTTTTTTTTCTTTGGGAAGGTATTGTGTGTGGCCCCATTTAAATTAAATAAAAAACCACTTCTTAGGATGTGAAATTAAAGACCAAAGGGTACCAAAGGGGACCAAATTAAAGACAAAAAAAAAACATTGGTATTAAAAACAAACATTGAGTACTTTACAAACCCCTTTAAATAACCCTTCCTTCTTGTTTACGAATAACATTGAAATTTTAATTGAAATATGACATTCTTCAATATATATATATTTAACATAAAAAGCATTATTCTTCCTTTAGATCACAAAGATTTAAACAAATTCAAACAATTCGCATTGTAATTCTGTCCTATCTACAATAAAGATTTATTAGATTTTTTTAAAAGAAAACTTGTCGACTATGAAATAGGTCAACATTAAATCAAATAGCCCACATTTCTTACCACTGTTACGTTGTATATATTAATTGGAAAACGTCCAACTTTAAGATATTATAAACAAAGTCTTCGAATCACGAAATCCCGTAACATTATTTGAAATGAAACTTTTATTACACTCCAATCCTTTTCAATACAGTTAAAAGTATACACGAGTGCAACGGAGATGCAACAGCTTTTCATTACTGTTCTATTCACCTCGCATTAGTCATCGTACCATGAGTCTACACAAGTTTTATAACGGAAATAAACAAACCAAAACAAGCAGCTGGATAGGAGACGCCTGAATATAGCCGACTACAGTTAACTAATTACTATTACTGCTCGACGTTAGAGCGGTGTGGACATATACAGATTCAGTTTAGTGCGAAAGAGTAGGAAGTGGGCATCTTTCCAAGATGAATTTGATGTTTCGGAAGAACTTCAGCGGGGAAAAGACCCTCGGGTCGAGTGGGGGTGGAGGAAAGGCGAGGGGCGCTTTGGGCGCAGGGAGGAACGCTAAACGCCGTGATCGGGAGCGGGGATATTCCTGCATGGAGGAACACCATTACAAGACTCATATATTCTTCTCAGCAGCGGCCCGGCCCAGTACACAATACAACGACATTACAGGTATTTCTTACAGTTAGTTGAGATTTCCATGTACTTAAAACTTTGTAATTAGTCTGAGGCTAACTTTGTACTAACTATTAGTAAAAGCTTCAAGTATAAAATCGTCTATAAACGAAACTTGCGCGTTTTATAAGTGCAGTTTCTCATGATCGTCGTAGTTTTAGTAAAATATAGACGACATGACACGTCGTGGAAACTAAAAATAGGTGCATTCTCTAAGAAGCTCGACACATCGTTTCAGTTGGCTAAACACGCTCACTATTACAAGCAATCGCAGACGGAGAACTTCACTTTCATTTACTGTTTGTTTAATGTAAACAAAGAGGCGTGCATAGCTTTTGTGAGAAAAAAGAAGTGTACAAACATAATTCTCCAGTTTGAAACTAATCTTGTTCGCACTGGTTTATGCTGGTTTAATATTGGCGCGAAACACAAACATCTCGAGGTTACTTCCCGCGTAAGTGTTATGAAATGATACGCACTGTGTATAATATTAATAATTGGCACGATGTAACCGGCTATTTATTTAATACCAATCTTCAGAGGGATGCGCAACTCTTTAGGCACGCTTCAATTAATGCCTCAATCTACAACTAAACGAGGTAAATTTTACGTTTTGTTGCTAATATTCTTTAACAGATTGTTTTGTTTCCATGTTATTGTTTACATCGTGCCATGTGATCACAAAAACCAGAATCCTAATATTCAATAAAAAAAAAATATCCAATATTTTTTTTGTTTTGTATCTGTGAATGCAGATCCGTCTGTGCTATTTTATTGTAAGTGAAGTTGCAAGAACGTGAAAAGACAAAAGGTATTATGTTAATAAAAATAAAATTTAAAAAAACACTTTTTTTTTCAGAGCGATGCGGTCCTGTATTAGGTGCGGGAACAGGCCCGGAGCCGGAACCGCCACAACCATTAGTGACGAGGGAGCCCTCAGTGTCGCTACTACGATGGGACCGGGGCCCTACAACCATGGTGCCTACGGAGAGGCGGCGCACGGAGCCCGTCTCGTTGGCTACACTAGAGAAAGACTGCTTCGTCATACCAGCTCACGCACTTGATCGGTTCCTGCCTGAGGGTGTGCCGGTATGTACCAATTTTCACCCTTTGACATTGCTGTTAAACCGATCTATTTTCGTCCTATTATAATGTAAACTTAAATTTTAAACTTGCATACGAGTAATATAATATACCTGACTATGTAATGTTCGCTCATTGTGTTTTTTACTTGTAATTCCATTCAAAAATATGCAATTATCGATCCTAGATAAATTTTGATAAGGCTTAAATAATTATTTTTAACACATATATGATACGATGATGTATATTTTTATTTAGTTAACACTTCGACGATGTTTATATTTGTGTCTAGTTATGTCTAAGATACACAGTCAGTGAAACAAGTTCAATATCTTATAATAATTAAATGATACGTCTATAGAAATTTACGTAAACCTTAAACGACCCGAGAAGGGAACTAGACTAAGACAAGATATGTCCTACAACTCCACTTTCAGATAGTACCTACAAAGTTTTATGCAACCGTAAAACCGACTAAATATTGTATTAATATTTTTTTTTAATTCCAGCTTCCAGTACCGCCGACAACGCCAGAAAAAGGAATGACTACAAAGACTACATCAAATGCTCTTAGCATCCTCGAAATTGCTGACCCCAAACTTTGTATATTGGCCCATCTCATGAGCCCCTTGGAACCAATAGAACCAATATTGGAATCACCACTTACCAAACCTTTAATAAAGCAAAAGGCTGCCGCTGGGGAGCTTTTGAACGAAGTGGCTCAAGCTAATACTGCCGTTGGTGGTATGTTGTTGGCGAATATGGAGAAAAATGCAGACTTTCCTTTTATATCTTACTATGTGATAAACACGACGCAGACGGATCCTTTGCTATTCTACAATAACATGAGATGTGCTTCCTTGAACAAGTTTGACCCGAAGACGACAAGATACACGGCAGCGCATACGTTAGACTTGTATAGTGAAGTAGCGATGATTTGTAGACCTCCGTTCAATGATTTGGCTGGTGGGCCGAAGAAATCCCACACTCCTAGTACAGGTTTCATCATTAGTGTTTATAAGGTACTTACTGTTTCTCGTAGGTCTAACCGCTTATATACCTCTTCTATATTCTAGTATGGTTATGTTAAATAGAATATAACCTTCTTCTAATAAAATACTAATATAATTTATGAAATATAAACGAAATATCCAATTTCGAATAACACTTCGAGATTAGTCCATGATAGACCATGATAGACAATTCATAAAATACTCAATTTGCTTATTGTATTTCATTTAAAACAAATAAAAGAAGCTTGTAATTATCCATTGATATGTTTAAAAAAAAGATTTAATAAATCAATGTGACCAGCCTAACTTGGAAGACATCCAATCAACTTTATGAATTCTTATCGATTTATTAATAACTGTGAGCTAATCAGACCTAAGTGCATTTCACCGAAACAATAGTTCAGATTGACCTAACCTTTAGTTTACATACATTTAACTTTTTAAGTTTGACACTTAGTGGAATAATTTCATTCGTAAACCAACTAATTTTTACTAGGATACAGACACAGAGATAAATAATAGTATAAAATAACCAGTCATAAAAAACTGCCGTTACCGTGGGAGAGCTATGCTTCGGCGTGAATGGGTCGGCTCGACCGGAGTGATACCACGGCCTCACAGAAAACCGGTGTGAAATAGCGCTTGCGCTGTGTTTCACCGAGTGAGTGAGGATACCGGAGGCCCATACCCCAACCCCTCCCCCCATCCCCTTTCCCATCCCCCCAAAGGTCGGCAACGCACTTGTGACGCCTTTGGTGTTGCGGGTGTCCATGGGCGGCGGTAATCGCTTACCATCAGGTGATACGTCTGCTCGTTTGCCCACTATTCAATAAAAAAAAAAAAAAACTGCACCTTGAATATCGATTCACATTTATTAAATATCCTCCTGTATCATTTCCAGGTTTTCGAAGGTGACGATGGCGAGCGCTTCGAAAGGAACTGGCTGTACTGGACTGGAGCTCGAATGTTATATAGGCATTTGCCACACTCTGTGGGCATGAGGAAGATAGCTCTGCACAAATCAGTAGCTGCACACGGGGACAAGATGTACCTGCTGGTTTGTGAATGTGCCAACTTGATGGACGACTTATCTGGAGCGGCGATGTTGGTGACGGCTCTCAGAGCGCGGCTGTGTGGCTACACCGGCCTCTACAGGGCCATACAGACTTTCTAGTAGAAGGAGGGCCTTGATGGCCTCCAATGTGTTGTACTGTAATGTCTTGGGCATCTTTGGGATTTGAATCTGTGGGATATGTTGCCAAGTATTTGACTTAAGATATTATTCACATAAAAAATCTAAGTTATCTGCCATAGCTTTTATTCTTTGAGTATTCTCATCCTATGTTTAGTCATGCCCAAAATCTAAAATGTAGGCTAAGTTTGGGGTGTACGATTGTCTTGTATACCTCAATTGCCTGGTGGACAACTTTTGCTGAAACTACACACGCATTCACAATCCGTCGTCTATAGCACTAAATGAATTGTGCTTATTATCGAAACGACTAATCATTTCAGATGTACCGCAATTAAACCAACAGAAATTTCACATGATTATTCAATTTGATACTTTCAAGTCTGGAACTACACTTAGCACATGAGTTTAAAATTGAAATTCTTTTTAAGTTCATAACTTGGCAATATTGTAGTAATCTAAAGGTGTCTCTAGATATAATAATTAACGTACAGTACATTTGTGAACAAAACGGACCAAAGTATTAATGTTTACATTTAAGATCGTCTTAAATGGTGTACAATGTATGACTGGGTACAAGCGAGCGGAGCCGATGTGTTCTTGTATTAGATATAAGTATTAAAATATATTTAAGATGTGATTATATTCTATAGATGCTATTTTTCTTTGTAAAATCTTTCACCATGTATTTGATATTCACGCATCGAACGGGGTCATTCACCCTTTGTTTATTTTTATATTTTGCTGAACACCTGGATAAAGTCTTCCGAATTACCAAAATCTTAGAATAAATGTTGGGAAATACAAATGCCTTTATATTGGCATTTTTAGTTTGCTTTTCTCGTTTTGAGAATAGTTAGAAATGCCAGCTGCACACACTTATGCAATACTTAGGTAAATACGTATACATAACTCTATGCTAATTTCTCATAGCGAATTTACTTAATAAAAATGCTAAGCGCCATTTATACTTAATTTGATCTTACACAGTTCATCATTAAGTTAAGTTTCAAATACACAATTGCAAAGCCATTATGTCCGGGACAGCGGCATGACAATAAATAGCTATTAGTTTTGAACGACTGCAACAAAGTGGGTATTTTCAAATTTGCCAAATATTAATTCCTTGCAATTTGTATAGTAATACTTCTGGTTGTCATTGTGTGTTCTTGTAGTTCCATTAAAGTTGATAAGTTCTCAATCTACAATACTCAATGTATATCTACTTATTTTCAGTGTATGAGATTTTAACAGTTGTTGCTCTTAAATTATATAACACAATGTGAATTTTACCTTACTATTGAAAAACGGGTTTCATATGCTAATGAAAAAGTCATCATTAACAATCATTAAGAGCTTACTGCTGAATATGAGTTTTTCCTTGAAAATAAGGCCTCAGCCAACTACCGACAACAAGATGTTTTATTTTGGACTTACTGACTTCTTTTCTGACAATACTTTTCACGCAACTCAGCTTAATTATAACTTATTAGCAAACTCTAAATATACCACATATATATTTATCACTTATGCGCATTTGCTCATAACATCTGCTCGCAAGCCTCGCCCTCATTACTCACCTTTCTTATCCCATTTCTTTGGTTTTTATTAATTTCTGACCTTTCTAACATATCTCTAAATACATATCACAAAGCTGCTTAATGTTTAATTCAAATTTGTAGTTGTGTACAGGCTTACACATTTGCTGTCGTATATAACTCTTCTTAGTAATAGATTGAGAAAGATATGCTCACGAAAATAATAAGTAGCGTTACATAATGATAAATGAATCGTTAGAAGTAAGATTTTGACAGCCTCGTTGGCGCTGTGCTATCGTACAGGACTGCTGCGTGAGATCTCGAGTTCGATTCCCGGGTCGGACTAGATGTCGTTGTGTACCTATCTAACACAAAAATCCGAAAATAATAATTAATTTATTTTATTTTATAAAATTGCACAAAATGGTATTATACATTAGGTATTAGGCTAAAACCTTTTTGGAGCTTTTATTGATTTTAAGTCATGTCACGACTATTTTGGGGATCCCCTACCGAGTTTTGGAAGATCAAGAAGAAGTTAAGCTTATCACGACGGACACTTGATGATTTGAAGAGCTCAGCTCAACTAATTCCTAAACCATACCATACTCGGTTGTGATTCCTGAGTTGCAGGCGTTCATTAGCGTCGGTAGTCACTTTCCTTTAGAGGACCCGTCTACACTTATGCCTCTAATTCATAAATAAAAAGTTTCGCTTCGAGATAAACGTTTTAATCAAGAATCGAAGCGGTTCTCAGGTAAAACGTTTAATAAAATTAATTTTAAGACATTTAAATGACAGGTAAAACTGTATTTTATTTAAATTAAAATAAAAAAATATAACATCATGTTATTATCTGTTTTCCCATAATATTGAATTATTCTTACTTATTACGTGAGAAGTATCTAACTAATATTGAGGCTTAAAAGTTGTATCAAACCTAATTCTTAATCAATCTATAATCACTTTGTGGCTAAGCCCTCATTAAACAAAATAAGAAAAAAAAATCTTAATCAAGCACATTTGAAAGTGCTACAGATTGGCTATTAAACAATATTTATATATAAACAGAAAACAAAAAGTAAATTGAGATTTCGCTACACGTCTACAGTAAAAATAAATCTTTTTGTGGAAGTCACTTGCGAATTGCGACACGTATCGCCACACACGAACTGAGTTTCCCCTACTTTCATTCTGCATAAACATAACGAATTTAACTAACTCGCAAATGAATTGTAATCCAATAAAAAAAAATACAAACGCAGTTCGACTTTTAGTAACAACGCATTTTAGTCATAATACGACACCATCTCGACTTTGTGACTAATAAAACAAGCCTGACATTAATTATTATTAGTTTAACAAATAAGTGAAGATTTCTTATTCTCAAATACTTATAATTACTAGCAATAATAATCTTATATTTAAAATTAGTTAAATAATCTTCTTTTCTGGCTAACACCTTAATTAATTTTGTAATGGTGCTAAATGTAGTCAATTTGTAGTTAGCAATCAAAGCAAGCTTGCATTAGTAGTAAATTTGGCACGTAAAAGTAAAAAATATGAAACAGACATGCGACCAACAACGTTTAATTTAATAAAACATGTAAAAAACAAAATAAAACAATTTTAAATCGTCTTACTTACTTACAATTTAAATATGAAATACAAATGATTTTACAACTTAATCTTTCCAATAATAATAGTAAAAAAAAAGCTAATTACCTACCTAAACGTGTTACAGATACCTATTGTACAATGCAAATTTTATATACATAAGCTTAAATTAACTTTGTAACTAACTACGATTATTGTTAAGAAAAAAATAATGAGGATTGTACGTGTGTTAACAAAAATTATAATAAATCTACAAAATAGTACATTTCTGTGTTCAAAATAATTACTTTTACTAAGCTTTTTATTTGTTTTTATCTATGGTAATAGCTTGCAAACGAAGGTTTAAAGAGAGCCTGTCTAATCTATTCCACATTGCCGTTTTATGTACTTATTCTCACCTACTGTACTGCCTGATTGAAATTGTCACTTACCCCTAGATTTTCAGTGTAAACTTAATTAGGAATGATAAATATTTAGCTATAGTATTTAACTTACTGTTCGTACCAAATAACCTATTATTACATTGAAAATCAAGAAAACAGAACGGCTGAACAGATCTGCATGATACAAGCATAGATGTAGTATGGAATACTAAGCACACGATAAATTTTTATCTCGAAGAAAGTTTTTCACAAAATTGGCGATCATTAAATTCTACCAACAGCTAATAATTATTACGAGTGAACTCACACTATACTTATAATTTTGTAGTTATGGCCTTAGTGTGAGTTTATTTAAAATTTACTAAGTGACAACGTTCGGCGTTGTGATTGGCTTGATAACTGTAGACTTCACCAATCACAATCTCGGACGCCGTCACCACGATGATCGAATGGATATCATTTAATATAGAAATTAATGCTGTTCGTTTGTCTCGTTAAAACTCGAGAACGGCTGGGCTGATTTAGCTGATTTTGGTTTAGAAATGTTTGTCGTAGTCCAGGGAAGGATTAAACGGTAAAAAAAAACTTGGAAATCCAAATGACACGTTTACGAAGTAGCGAGCACAGCTAGTATAAAATAAAATTGTATCAGGTCGATGTCTGTACATTAAAGATATTGAAGAAAAACTAACGAAGAGCACCTTTATTAAAGTAAAGGACTCAAAACAGCTGTTTTTTTTTTAATTTTGGTTGTCTGTGTGAAACATACTCACACTAGGCATCTGTATTCCTAGTTACTTTTCGCAAATGTGTGAGTGAAGGGGTTGTCAACCTTTCGTTAAAATTACGTGCTAAGGCAGCCCAGTATTTTCATGTAAATATATATAAATTATGAATCTATTGGTAGAGTATAGATATAGTTGCGCATCCCTAGTAATTGCATTATTTTTATCCTGTACTCTACACATAAGTCACTATGGCCAATAAATATGAAATTTGTTAATACTCATAAATTTAATTATAAAATGTTTGTTTAGCTTAAAAAGCTAGTTATGGTTGCGGGCTAAGCTCTTTGTAGATTACATAGAGAATTTAATTAATTTTCAACTATTTTTATAATAAAAGTGAAATCGATACTTGTGTTTTTAATTCTATTAAACTTGTCCGGGCCTCAGTAAATCCTGTGATCCTTCCTCAGTTCCTGACGGAATGCTATGCTATGAAAAGGTACCTTTTAGCAACATCAATGTCTCGACATAACCGAAACAGGTGACGTCAGGGTGTCGTCCAAGTAAGTTTGATCACTCCGGGATGTACCTCATAGTGGGTACATCAGAAGTTTAGTGAATAGACCGATTCTCTGGTAATACCACCCACGTCTTTCGCCCCTCGAATAGTTCGAGTAAAAAGCATTCCCGCGTAAATAACTGCGAAGACAACCACTCCCACTTTGTCATAAGCATATGTCCTCGTTTTGAAGACACTCCCCTATCTGCCTCAGCCAATATTGGGATACTTGGTCTCGACGTATCGAGCGAAGTCCAGTTTCGTGGCCATTTGGAGGGTAAGGCCAAATCGGCCTCAAAAAAGCTAGGTGTGCTCAACAGATCGAGGCAATATTTCACTCCGGCCCACCGCCTTCGGCTTTATAAGGCGCAGGTTCGGCCTCACATTTTCTGCCACGCACAGCAAAACTGTGGAATGAGCTGTCGCCTGCGGTGTTCCCGGACCAATACGACCTTCAAACCTTTAAGAAAAGAGCGTACTCCTTCCTAAAAGGCCGGCAACGCACTTGTGACGCCTCTGGTGTTGCGGGTGTCCATGGGCGGCGGTAATCGCTTAGCATCAGGTGATGCGTCTGCTCGTGTGCCGCCTATTCAATAAAAAAAAACCCTCTTGCAGTTAAGCCAATTTGTGGGGTATAATGATATACTTCTAGCCGATTTAGGCCACGGTGACCAGCCTCAAGAGAGACCAGCCAACTACGCAGGAGAAATTACTCTCTATTCCCTCACTCTCACAATCCAATGATGTGGCTATCTGACTTGTGTCCCGGTAATCCAGGGATAAAATTCAAATAATACAATCAACAGTATTGTTCTACTTTCTAAAATGACAGGCAATAGGAAATTAAATAAATTATTTTATAACAAAAACGTTTTATTAACAAAATATTTAATAAGTACTTTGTACAAGAAGCAAAATTAGGAACTACTCTAACACTAGTCAACTTTAGATAATAATTTAGTATCCCTTATGGCCCCGAAATCTTCTCCGTGTATCAAGCTGAAACAAGTATAAGTAGTCAGAAAACTGTTCGAAAGACACAAAGGCGACGAGTAGCAATAAAACATTGAGGCGTTTCACTTTAATTACATCAAAATTTTTTAAGGTAATGTAAGAAGTATTTCAATTATCAATCAATCTTTTCCGTGGGATAGCCACGCTTTGGCATGAATGGGCTGGCTTGACCGGAGTGATACCACGGCCTCACAGAAAGCCAGTGTGAAATAGCGCTTGCGCTGAGTTTCACTGAGTGAGTGAGTGAGGATACTGGAGGCCCATCCCTCTCCCCATTCCCTCTCCCCATCCCCCAAAGGTCGGCAACGCACATGTGACGCTTTTGGTGTTGCGGGTGTCCATGGGCGGCGGTAATCGCTTACCATCAGATGATGCGTATGCTAGTTTGCCCCTTATTTAATAAAAAAAAAAAATAAAAAAAAAATTACAAGATTCACAAATTGGATAATTATTAGCTAGGTAATCAAAAGTACAAATAGCAGAGACCTTAGGGGTGAACTTGAGACTTAGTTCTATGCCAAAGCCAAAAGGATGGGTAATAGTCTGTGTACCACCGTAGCTCCTAAACTATTGACCCAATTTTAAAGATTGAGGTGTCAATAAATTCGTAACAATGGCACGGGTGACAAAGACTATACAAATATACCTGTCTATATTAATTTCCTAAAATAAAATTTACAACTTAACTAACAAATAAATTTATTTGAAATACTATAATTAAATCAGCCCCTGTCAACCCCTTTGAAAATAAACATTTGAATATATTATATATTTTTGACTTACAAGTGATCTCTTGCATTCAAAGAATGTTTGTCGGAGTTGCACACATTCGTCTGGAACTGTATCTCCCTTAAGACATTCTCTGGGAGTTTTCTTTTGCTGAAAATATGAGTTGAAATTAAATGTAATTAGTCATTATCATTACAACAACTGGTGACCATACTACTGGCATCATCAAGACGTCTACTGTTGGTATACTGATGAAAAAGGGTGTGTGACAGTCCTGAAGACCTAACTGACTTTGCTTATTGCACACACACAATAAAATTACACTGCAAGTACTTCAAATATTAGACTCATAAACAATATTATAATATATAAATTTTACATAAATGAAAATCAATGACAAATCTATACAATCTTCTAACTTACACTATTTTTATATTTAATGTTTTTTGTATTGAGAGAGTATGCATAACTATTCCATTTTTGTATTACTACAGTAAAAAGACAAATACATAGTAATTGAAGTCTTCTTAATACAGATAAAAGTTAATACACCAAATAATATTTAGATTATGTCTAACATCTAACCTTTTTACAGCAATCACTAGCTAGTAAACACATTTTGAGATCGGCTCTGATGCCGGCACATGGCGACTTATCAGCTAAGCCGATTTCATCAGGTGCAAATGTAACCATTTTATTTTTATAGGAGATCAGTAATAATAATCACAAAATAAAATCTAATACTGCTATGCAAAATTCGAAAATATTTGTTGATAAGTCCAAATATGACAATTATGACACATGACAATTTAACAGATAATCTTGCTGGATTTTTGAATATTTCGTTAAATAAATAACGTAAAGAGCTTTTTTTTAAACTTCATTGAAAATGTTGGATTTAGCAAGTAGTAATTATGAAAATTATACAAACAAAGGCTTCATCACATTATCGTATGATTTTAATAAAAAACCAAAACGAATCACCAACTCGGTACACTGATGACTTATGCGAGCAAAGAAACGTAAAATCAGATAGCCGACTGATCACCTTGACGTTGTCAACTCCATCAAGTCCGTGTCAAGTCAAGATGACAGCTGTCAATAGATCGGCTGGACGGCTATTGTGTGATAAGATAACAGTTGTTTTGAGTCTGCAGTGCCATTTGGTCGCAAAACAATTAGTTCCTATTAAATGAGCATTAAAGTTCCATAAAATATGAAGAAGTTACTTCCTGTGATATCAAGAGGCTTATCTCACGTATGTAGTTTAAAACCTTACAAAGAAACGAAATGGTTGATGCCGAATGGAAATCCAACTGGTGCTTATATTTACAATTGTGTTGCGAATGGAAAAGTTCCAGTAATATTAAATGATCCGCACATTGCCACCTGGTACTCATGCGGTCCAACAGTGTATGACTCGGCTCACATCGGCCACGCGAGTTGTTACGTAAAATTGGATATTATTCAACGTATTCTCAAATCATTCTTCAATATTAAACTCGTGACAGCCATGGGTATCACGGATATTGATGACAAAATCATCAAGAAATCAATTGAAACTAAAACGCATTTCGCGAATGTCGCTAAACAGTATGAACATGAATTTTGGCTTGACATGTCATCTTTAAACATTGAAAAACCTATGATTATTACGCGAGTATCAGAACATATTGGAACTATTGAGAATTTTATTCAGAAACTGATTAATTCAGAGATGGCCTATGTTACTCTTGATGGTTCTGTATACTTTGACACTACTAAATTACCTGCATATGGTAAACTTCAAAAAGTCCAAAGTGAAGGAGAAGCATCAAATGAGGAAAAACGAAATAAAATGGATTTTGCTTTATGGAAAGCTAAAAAGCCTGAAGAGCCTTCTTGGGATGTTGCTTGGAGTGCAGGCAGACCTGGTTGGCATATAGAGTGCTCAGCCATGGTCAGCAAACTTTTTGGATCTCAATTAGACTTTCATGCAGGTGGTATAGACCTTCAATTTCCACATCATGAAAACGAAGAGGCACAATCTTGTGCCTTTCATAACACCAGACAGTGGGCCAACTATTGGATCCATGTTGGCCACTTGCATGTAAAAGGAGAGGTTAAAATGTCAAAATCTCTTCAGAACACTATTTCAATACCTAGTATTTTGGAAAAGCATAGTGCAGATGTATTTCGGATGGCCTGTCTAACTTCAAACTATAGATACTCAATAGAATATAGTGATGAGATAATGAATACTGCAGAAGAAGTCTTGAACAAGTTTAAATTTTTCCTAAAAGATGCTGTAATTTATGTCAACAGCAATGCACCAGGAACTGAAGATTACAATGAAAAAATAATTGATGATTTGCAGAAAATGGAAGAGGCTAATTTGGAGGCGTTAAAATCTGATTTTGACACTGCTACTTGCATTAATAACCTTCTTACTTTAGTGAGCAATGCAAATAGAATTATCAAATCAAACAATAATGAATATTACCCTGTACCAATAGTGTTAATAGCTGAATATGTTACTAGTTTCTTAACCAGATTGGGTTTGAAATTACAAGACAGTGAAGAGAGCATGATTGCAAATACTATTATAGATACTTTAGTAGAATTTAGACATAGTGTTAGGTTAAATGCCATACAGAGGAAAGATAAGGATATGCTAAATGCATGTGACATTGTTAGAGACAAATTAAAGAAGAATAAAATACAAATAAATGATAGCCAAAAGGTTTCTTCTTGGGTATCTACCAAATAGGGTTATGCTTTAATATAAATTTAGTTTGAACTATTACATGAATTGATAAACTTATAGCATTAAAATTGTACCTGCTGTGTAGGTGTTAATATCAGCTGTATATTTGTAGTTATAATCAAAGAACAGCATACTCCTTAAAAGGCCGGCAACACACTTGTAACGCCTCTGGTGTTGCGGGTGTCCATGGGCGGCGGTAATCGCTTACCATCAGGCGATGCTCGTTTGCCCTCTATACAATAAAAAAAAGGAAACTTTTTATTGGCCTCCAAATCATGATATCTATCTATATTGTTTTTTTCTATGTTTGCATGTCAAGAAACAAGCGCAATTAAACAGTTTTAGACTGAAATGTATCTATACTAATATTATAAAGCTGAAGAGTTTATTTGAACACGCTAATCTCAGGAACTGCTGGTCCAATTTGAAAAATTATTTCAGTGTTGGATAGTCCATTTATCGAGAAGGTTATAGACTATGTATTTATATCATCACGCTAATACTAATAGGAGCGGAGCACCAATGAGGAATGTTTGAAAAACGGGAAATTTTTCACTCTATAGGCAATAGAAGATGCAAACGAGGTTGCGTGGGTAGGCAAGTGATTGTATATAACATACAATATTTTGTAACATTTTTGTTTGCAATAAAGGCTTTAAAATCTAAATCTAAAAACCATGATAAAGAATAGCTTCCTGTGTGTTTGTACAATACATTTACACTGTAGAGATTAATAGTTTATTGTTTTTACCTCAATTTTAAGTCTTTTTAAATGTTTTTTTTTTTTTTTTACTTTGTAAGTATTTCATATTGTATGATTTTTTCCAAGTATACTCATTTAAGTTATTTACCTTGATACTATTTTTGTCTTTGCCTTCTATAAAATGTTTTATATGTATTTGCATACTACATGGAGATCGTTTTTTGTTTTTTAATTTCATGTCATCCACATTTTATATATTTTTTATCATTAATTTCATCACGACGACAACTTGAAGGCTCGAAGACTTGATAATTGAAGACGATAAATACTTGACATTGGCAGAAATAGCTGATCCGAGTGATGCGGCTGGTTGCCATTTTATCACAAAAAAATACATACATACTACATCTAACATCATGACTTAAATTTCTTGTTTTGTAGTACTAAACAGTTACAAATAGATGGATGGTTAAACACAGCTAATTTATAAATGTTCCTTTAGGTTAAGTTACTAATTACTTTAAAAAATTAATGTGCAAAAATTCTGAAATGATAGTGGATACATGTGTGTAGACACAGAGCAATAACAGCAATATATTATAATAATAAAAGAAGTATTTACCTGTAAATGCTAATGATACGTATGTCTTTATATACTTACGAAATATGTTCACAATTAATATCTCTTTTCTTTCTGTTGACTATTACTAAAATAAAAATATATAACCTGTTTAATTCAAGTTTTTATTTTTTATAATTCACTTACATTCACGTCCATTGACTAGAATATGACGAAATGAGATTGCTGGGGATTAGTTAATAGCAAATAAACTAAAAATAAAACTTTCCATTATGGCAAGTAATATGTAATTGTTCAGTTATCAACACTGTGTCAAATTTCATATATGGAATCAATTTTGACGTATACAATATATTGTGTATATGAATGTAAAATAAAATGGCCTAGTTACCATCAGTCTTATATAATTTCACATTCAATGTTATGTTACTTTGTTCAAAAACCAAATTCTTAAAGTAAATGAGCGCAGGTCTAAGCAGACATTAAGTACAATTGACACAACAATGAGATATTTCGTGGAATACAGTTTTCTGATGCACCAAGCTTCGTAAATAACATACAACACTATGTAAATTGGAATGTATGTTTTAAAAGTACGAATACTCGAATGTTCTTTTTAAATTTGGAATACAAAATTGATACTGGCAGATATAAAGAAGTAGCTAAAATGCCCCATTACGGACTGTAATGATATCTCAAAAATTGCTGAAAATGAGTTTAAAAAAGACATACTTTCGGTGATCATCCTTACTGGCTATCACATTAAAAATTGCTCTAAATATGTATTAGTTCAGGGAAAGAATACCGGTCTTATATTAACTTCTGAATTTAGTTTTGGAATATGATTAAAAAGGAATTAAACACTATAACGACTTACAGACTATAGTTGTTTATGGTAATAATAACATTTATATCATAGGCGCATGACATTGGGAGTCTGATCACATGTACTGACAATGTATCATCTTGATTAATGGAGATATAAAAATGTTAATAGCGACAGTGCATTTTTTAAATAATATTTTGAGACATGTAGATGCTGTTGATAGAGTAGTAGGTGAAGATAAGTAATATACGGAGCAGCGGCGGGGGAAAGGATCCTCCCTTTCCCCCGTCCAGCGGTGCGAGGAGGGATTCGTGTCGGTGTAACGGCACTCCGCGCAACATAATAAAAAATAATACTGTCGCTAAATGAATATTTTGAGCAATTTTTAAGAATGATAACAATCGAAGGGTTAACCTTATTTTTTGTTTGTTACCTCAGAACTTTAGACACGGTGAACCGATTTTGATAATTCTTTCTTTATTTGAAAGCTTCCCATGTTGTCCTTTTTCAAGTAGGTTTCGTGGTTGTTTTTTTTTTTTAATTTTGTATTATAATATTTGTTTTGTGGAATATTTTTCTCAGCTTTCAGATGTAGGGTAGTTGTCCATAGACAACAAAAAGATCCAGCCAGCATTTTAACACTTTTTTAACACACTACAATCATCACGTAGCCAGTGCACCAGTAATTTTAGAAGACATTTTTTTGTGCGCGGGAGACTTTTTGACTTAACAACTAATACATCAATTAGCAACAGATTGTACTGAGCCGTTTTTATCCTGTAGCATGTTCTCTGCTTTGTAAACTTTCCACGCGACGAGATAATCCCGTACCATTTTAAATAGTGTGTAGTAATTGATGAATAGTAGTATGACTATTGACATGAAATTGTGCCACTGTATCGAACTGAAGAGTAAACACAGTTGGAGCACTATGAGGGAAAGTTGAAGGCAGAGCATTCCACACAACAATAGGGATGGATTTACGAACACCGTCTGTGAACAAATAGAAATGATATTATTATTTTAAAAGGCAAAGTTGTCCCATGCGATATTTGAACCCACAATACTAAGCGACCACTGCTTCGTCCTTTAATAAAGAATAATAATAATAAATAAATAAATATTTCGGACACCTAACACACAACGCCATCTAGTCCCAAGCTAAGCAGAGCTTGTGTTATGGGTACTAGACAACTGATATGAATACATATATACTTTTTTTTTGTAAATACATACATATTATACAGAGAAAACACCCAAACACCGAAATAAATATTTGTAGATTACACAAACATTTGGTCCGACTCAGGATTTGAACCCGAGGCCTCAAGCACAGCAGTCGCATTCACTACCACTGCGCCACCGAGGTAGTCAGTTAATTAAGAATTCCCATTAAGCCCAAAAAATAAATATAGCTTTTTTTTTCATGATAATGTATCTATTTATTTTGGTACGAATAGTACAAAGTAGATATATAGATAACTCTTTATTTGTATACCGTGTTACAGAGTTACAAGACAGTACATACAATGTCAGATATACTATATAATGTACAAAGGGCGGCCTTATTGCCAAAAGTAATTTCTTCCATGTTGAAATGATTAATTGCAACACTGAACGCCATATACATATTATGAATATTGTGCACCTGTTATATTATGACGTTTAAAAAAAATAAAATACTCTGTAATCTGTCTTGTCTAAAATATAAATAATAAATATTCCGGACATCTAACACACAACGCCATCTAGTCCCAAGCTAAGCAGAGCTTGTGTTAAGGGTACTAGACAACTGATATAAATACATATATACTTTTTTTTTGTAAATACATACATATTATACATAGAAAACACCCAAACTCCGAAACAAGTATTTGCAGGTCATACAAACATTTGGTCCTACCCGGGAATCGAACCCAAGACCTCATGCTTAGCAGTCGCATACGCTACCACTACGCCACCGAGGCAGTTTAAATATACATTGTTTCCGTCGATTTTGCTCAGTTCGTGTTTTTATTTCAAATAAATACTAAAATATAATATTATTCCAGGCCACCTTAAAGCAATAAAGTCAATATTTACATAGAACCGCGAGTGTGCCACAGAGGCGGGATGTGCCGCTACAGCGGGTGATATTGCGACGTAAGTTCGAGACTCTAACGTCACTTTAGACCCAAAGGCCCACACCCGCTCTGGGCACCAAGGAGTCGCCTCGCAACCATCTGTAAAAGAGATATAATACAATGTAGTTTATGACGTGATTACGTCTTGTAAATAAAGGGACGCCGGTTGCACGCACGAAAAGGCATGACTCATTGTCACGTTCCGACTGAGCCGAGCGTGCGAGCGAGAGCGCGGAACAAGCGATAGTAGCGATAATTACAAGTGTCAGGCAATAAGGGTTTGTACTGTGGGGTTACTGTGTACGACCAGGCGAGGTGCTCATGCCTGGCGAGATACTGCCCAACAATTGATGTTGGGATGTTGTATATATGATAATCGCCGCGAGAATTATTTATTGCGCGATTCAGGATTTGTAGTTACTCCGTGTAGTGCGTTACTTCGTAGTTCAGTGTATCTTCGGTAGATGGCGGTGTAATAGGTTATTGTTGTGTTATATGCGGAAGTCGCCACAGTACCATCTGTCAAAACGGTAACTTTGTATGAAAAATGTACTAAATACAAACTTGTGACGTCACTGTTTTAGACTACTCAACTGAGCAATGTATTTCAATGTTTATTTGATTAAAATTTGTAATGGAAATGAAAAACTGTAATTATTATACTTTCCTAGATGTTGTGTAATATTGGTTTTAAGGAAGGAGACATTTTGTTTTTTTTTATGTAATAGGTGGCAAACGAGCAGACGTATCGCCTGATGGTAAGCGATTACCGCCGCCCATGGACACCCGCAACACCAGAGGCGTCACAAGTGCGTTGCCAACTTTTGGGGGATGGGGAGGGGGAATGAGGGAGGGGTTGGGGTATGGGCCTCCGGTATCCTCACTCACTGGGTGAAACATAGCGCAAGCGCTATTTCACACCGGTTTTCTGTGAGGCCGTGGTATCACTCCGGTCGAGCCGGCCCATTCATGCCGAAGCGTGGCTCTCCCACGGTTGACATAGGTATTTATTTACGATACAGCCAACTACTCCATTGTTGAGGTGGTTACCTGAAGTGGTCAGTTCCCGTCGCCAGCGGCCAAGGTGCAGGGCCGCTCGGTGCGGAACATCGCAGTAGGGCGCGCCCACGAGCTGAGCCACGTGGCGCGCGAACAGCCCGGCCCACACGAATGCGGTCTGCTGAGACGCCGCGTACACGTCATAGTACAGGTATGGCTGACGACAAACAAAACAACGATAAAAGAATTTTATTGTATCTTTTTCGGAAATTATACTGCGTTGGCAATAGGTATGGTAGCACCGTTGCGTTACCAGATATTTTTTTTTATCGCCTGCCAATTTTGTTCATGATAAAGTACTACGGCTATAGGCCGACCGTTTATCTGAGTCCTCGCCTGCGCGGTAACAGATGATAACAGGTGCTTGGCGCATTTCATCTCGTGTGTATCTCACTAAGCGCCCCCGCCGCCCGCACCTGTCTCAGTCCCCTTTGTCGTCATACCCCGCGCCCCTGTTACCGCGCAGGCGAGGACTCAGATAAACGGTCGGCCTATAACTAATTTCATTTTCGGCGTCCGGCCAGTTATCCCCAAAAAGCGTGACAAAACCTGTCCCGCGCGGGAAATTACAATTTTGATCTAAAAAATGGGACGTCCAGCCAAAATCGGGTGGCAACGCTGGGGGTCACTTTTGGATGACACTCCTGCTCTCCATTAGGGTGAGTAGTCATTTTGGCAGCTTTATATAAAAAAAGGATGTTGACAACACAAGATAAATCTGCATAAGGAACTGGGAAAAGGAGTTAGAGAAGTTATAACTCGCTTGTAAAAAGTAACGAAAGAGTTGCTTAACACTGGTCTCCTGTAAAGCGTTCAAGTGTTTATTAAAAACATGTGCTTCGGCTAACAAATTTTAGTGCGATGACAACAGATATTTAAATAGAATATATTAATCTCACCTGTGCAAAACAACACGGTATAAAACTTGAGTAATAAGCTCCAACAACAGAATTGAATATGATTTTCTTCATGCGAACGTTAAAGTCTTGCCGGAGCGCGTCCACCTCGGCCCTCACTTGGGCGGCGTCATGAGAGCAACAATGCAGCGGAGGATCATTGTTGTTCAGTTCAAGGAAGGGACTAGATTGGAAGCCGAATAGAAGGAAGTATATTACTGCTCTGAAAAAGAAAGATTTTATTGTAAAGTTTTTTTTTTTTTAATTCATATACCGCATCAGGCATTGTAAAGACGCGTGGGACTTTATAAACATAACATGAAACGGACACCAAGAACACTCAGAACAACAATTTGTGGTTCATACAAAGTGTTGTCCCACTTGGAGCAGTAGACAGCAGCGTGGCGTCCGCTTAAACCATTAGTCCAATTGTGCAGTGCCAACCAAATTTCCAATAGCAATAATTTATTAAAAACAATATATGCAAATTATGCAATATTGTTTTGTTTAAAATTTTTGTATCTCCATTTGTTAACATACACCAGAACTGTGTCCCGAACAGAATTCATTCAAAAAAGTCAATGCAACAAATTGTTTGTTTGAGTGTCTAGAGCTTGTCTCTAGAATAGGTAGACCGATTTCCAATAAGCTTTAATTAGCGAACACGTAAGTAAGATTCGGCATGTGGCGACTTCCACATATAATACAACAATAATGGGCGGCGGTAATCGCTTACCATCAGGTGATACGTCTGCTCGTTTGCCCCCTATACAATAAAAAAAAAAAACATAAATAACCTACTACAGCGCCATCTACCGAAGATACACTGAACTACGAAGTAACGCACTACACGGAGTAACTACAAATCCTGAATCGCGCAATAAATAGTTCTCGCGCTATTATCATATATACAACATCCCAACATCAACTGTTGGGCAGTGGCCCGCCAGGCATGATCACCTAGCCTGGTCGGAGGATCCTCCCTTTGTGTTGGGTGGAACATGTGCCTGTGGGGGAACGGGTATCATGATACCCGTTCCCCCACAGGCACAATAAAAGATAGGTTGAATTGATGAAACCAGTTAGAATGTAGTAAAATTGAATTACAGTCACTTTAAAGAGAGGTATTGTGTGAGTGAACTCCGTCACTTTTTCTACGATTGTATTTTGCGACACGCCATTACTGTTTAGTGTATTTTTACTAATTAACACAATTTACATCAATAACACTCGTTTTATTTATCAGGTATAGTAACAAAGACCTACATCACATGACTACACAACTTGATAAATTGATAAAGAGCTATTGTAAAGCTCTGCGGTTTGCGCTAGTTTCACAATTTACATAGTTTGTTATCAAAGCATTGCAGCTTAACCTCATTATAAAAATTGTCGTGCTTAACTTTCAAGCTTCACATTTAACATTAGATTTAGACAATAATAATAATAATTTATACCATATAAAGTTGTAAAATAACACTACCTTTTTTACATGTATAAAAATATGCATAAAAAAATGGTGTTGTCAATAAGTGGTATGGTAAGATCTAACTTGTTTTATGAGTATCTCAGATCATACGATTGCTAAATTATCCGGAGTTCTTGACCTCCCTCTACGGCTGCTTGCTATCTTAGGAGGCATCATCACCTGAGCTGTGTCGTTCTGGCTATCGCATAGCTCCATTTCTATCAGCTCCATTGCCTGGTTCATCCTACCAGTTTTTTTTTTTTACGTGTGGGAACCTCCTCGGGCCGTCACCCCACAGGGGTTTGTGGCGGGGCGGTGTGTCGGAATCGAACCGACTAAAACCACACGGTGTGCCAACGCTGCGCCTGAGAAGGGAGGGGTCCGGGAACTGCAGTTATTAACACGACCGGACCCCATACCAACCGGTTCCGCTAGCCATGGAGTTGAGGAGTAGACTATTAAAAGCTTTTTATAATGATTGTGGTGGTGGTATAAACTAATACTTACGGATAGCACAAATAGAATATCTTCATTACAGGGTATTTAAGGACAATAAAGTATGTGCACCAAGCAAGAGCTCCAAGCACCAATCCCAGCACAAACATTCTGAAAGGAATTAAACTTACATTAATGTAAATGTTTTGTTGCAGTCACACATAGAGGCAAACTCTACATTATCTTAATATATATAAATCTCGTGTCACAATGTTTGTCCTCAATGGACTCCTAAACCACTTAACCGATTATAATAAAACTCGCACACCATGTGCAGTTCGATCCAACTTGAGAGATAGGATAGTTTATATCACAATTTACTAATTGGGAAAAAAATATTTCTTTTGAAGAGAAGCAGACGAAGTTGCATAAGTCAGCTAGTAATATTATAAAATATTAGATTTTGCATATCGCATATGTCTGTTATTGCGGTAAGGGCAACTTTCCTCAAGAATCAATGTATTTTAATGGCAAAATTGCGGTGTAGGCGTGAAAGCCAAACAGAAATACTTTCGCATTTATAATAGTAGTATGAATTTTAGTTTTTATTACTTGAAATTTACAAAAAAGCAAAATTTTAATTCCTAAACAGCCTCCATTACAATTAAGGTAAATTCAAGGAGACCTTCATGCCAAAATTCATCAAGCTGTATACAGTAACAATACCAAAGAATTATATACACGAATACCATTAAAAAACAAAACCTTCTTTCTGGTATCAACTGCAACAGCTGGTAAAAAGTGTATTAAATTTTATTTATTATCCTATACTACGTCGTTAATCTAGCGGTTAGTGTACAGTGTAGTGCGACAGCCGATCTAGAGGTCTCAGGTTCGATTTCCAGGTCGGTAAAAAATGTTATTGAATTTAAGAAATATTTAATAATAGCATGGAGTTTTCAAGTTAGGGTCCTGTCATTCTCGTTCTCTCACGTGTTGAATATCCGTCTTTTCAGTGTCTTAAGAGTGAGTGAACACAGAGTAGACATGTTGACACACTTGTGACTATCGTCAACAACCCATATTGTCCCACTTCTGGGCTCTGGTTGGTTTCAACTAGTAACTACATAAAGATGGAACTGAATAGGTACCTGGCAGCAATTGTAGCGTGAGGCATCATCTTGGGTGCGAGTACAGCTCTTAGAATAACCAAACTAATGCTTAGTAGTAGTTTCCTGAAGATTATTGTCACTATGAATGCCACTAAATGAGGGTCTATCAAGTAGAAATTCTGAAAAAACATAATTTACTGGTATAAATAAAATATTTTGCTGTTTCTTTTACAGTCTGACAACCCTAAAGATGATCTCAATCTACCCAGAACTTTTATAAGCTGAAAACTAAACACACCAAACATTAATAATAATAAATGTTAACTGCATTTAAAAATAATTATATTCCCTTGTCTTGCATTAGTGGGAGTTGCGTTATTACGAGTTTGTCAATATATAGATATGGAACAAAGAAATTGTGCCTATGTTTTTATAATGATAATGTTCTTTCCAATGGTAGTAAATAAGGGAATGCCTTCCTAGCCCTTCGTCCAGCCGTAGACAGCATCTGGTTAAAGTAAGTTTAACAGCAGTGTGTAATTTTCGATTGTGAACATTCAAGCCCCTCAATTTTAAGAGACATCTAAGCACTTAGGTATCCATAAAAATAAGTACATAGTTATTATGGAAAAGGGTGAAAACGAAAATATCACTAAGTATTACCTAAACCTCTCTAAGTGGTCCCTTAAACGTAACGTAACAACCGACACAAGTATTCTGATTAAACATAAACAAACTAAAGTACTTACCATAGCTTGATTTGTATATGAATGTGGCAACCACCAAGCTGTTCTATACAAATTAAGAAACTGCAGCCCAGTAGCGATTAAAGTGAAGACAAACGTCATAGCTTCAAACAGCAGAGTCCCATCTTGCGGTATATAAGGAAATGGGATGTGTTTGGGGGCAATAGGCCCATCTGCTAACTTAATGTCGGAGAGATTTACTGAAGGTAGAGGAGTGGTTGATAGACGTGTGACACGTCCAACCTTTTTTCCACCACCATTCATCTCTTCTTCTGGAACTGGGAATGTTCCCTGAAAACAATGTTTTTCTTTACTAGCATATTTTTTTAAGGAATAGTGGACAAACAAGCAGACATATCGCCTGATGGTAAGCGATTACAGCCGCCCATGGACACTTGCAACACCAGAGAAGTCACACATGCATTGCCAGCCTTTGGAAGATGGGAAGGGGGATGGGGGAAGGGTTGGGGTATGGGCCTCCGGTATCCTCACTCATTCGGTGAAACACAGCGCAAGTGCTATTTCCAACCAGTTTCCTGTGAGGCTGTGGTATTACTCCGGTCGAGCCGGCCCATTCATGCCGAAGTATGGCTCGCCCACTTTTATCATTTTGTATGAAAAATTTCATAAAGCGTGACTTATGGCTCTTAAATTAAATCTATACTAATAATAAAGTTGAAGAGTTTGTTTGTTTGTTTAAACTCTTAGTTTTTTTACTCTCAGGAACCGCAATTCAAGAAATTATTTCAATGTTTGATTAGTCCATTTATAGCATAAGCGACTGCTGTGCTTGAGGTCTCGGGTTCGATTCCCGGGTCGGACCAAATGTTTGTATGATCTACAAATATTTGTTTCGGAGTTTGGGTGTTTTCTATCTATGTATAATATGTATGTATTTACAAAAAAAGTATATAAGTATTTATATCAGTTGTCTAGTACCCATAACACAAGCTCTGCTTAGCTTGGGACTAGATGGCGTTGTGTGTTAAATTGTCTGGAATATTCATTTTATTTACTACTAATAGGAGCAGAGCACCAATGAAGAATGTTTCAAAAACGGGGGAAAATTTCACGTTACGGGCAATATAAGACGCAAACAAGGTTGCGTGGGTCAGCTAGTTTGTTTTAATTATCAAAGCCTGGTATTTGTTTTAATGGATGATGACATGGTCATTATTTATGATACAATCAACTACCCTGTTGCAATATTTATCAAATGTCCTTAAGAAGTGAATTAATTATCAATAGCAATTAGCAGTTAGTTGTAGAATACATTTTTTAATATTGAACTATTTACACTAATTATAGTCTCACTATTTACCACACAAAAATATATATTGTTTTTTTTGAAATTATATTTTGTGTTAGAATTTGCCAAAACAATAATTTAAAAAACGAATGAATATAAAAGTGAAAGTAGTCGATAATACCTTTTTATTGACGCCAGTAGCTTTTTTAGATCCAGGGGGCATCATTTTATAAGCTATCGGCGGCAGAGGCCGCTTGATAAGAGGGTCTTTAATGATCTTTCGCCGTCTGGAGACGGCCGTAGACGAAGTATTGCTCACTTGGGAGTTCGCCCAGCGTCGAGCCAGAAGTATAGTCAGGCACCCAACGACCGCTGGTAAGAAGAACACGACAAAAGGTCCACTTTCATTTTCCGTACAACTCATCACTCACATGTTAAAATATTTTATAAATTGTCACAATATTGTTTTACTTCGAACAATTATTATCGATAAACACACACGAACACGACTGATGAATGTTCTCAAACGTCAAAATATTTCTTTAACTGTATGAAAATGTTACCAGCTCCAAAATATCTTGGGACAGGTAAAAAAAGACAATATTTAATTGTAGCCATTTATAAAATATAAATGTTGTTTACCTTTCTCTATTAAATTAATTATTCTTCTTCATAATTTAATGAATTAAGAAGATACTATCTATTTTCCTTTAATGTTCTTAATTCCTGAAATTAGAGATTGTGAATTCAATTCCTCCTCCTAAACAAAACAATCGTTTACAAATCGCCTTTTATTTTGCTACGTTTTAGCACAAGAAACTATGACTATACTTTCAATTGCTATGAATTATTAATACAAATTAATAATATTTTTTGTACTTACTCATAAACCATGTAATATAATTAAAGTTTAGGACTGTTGGAATTTGTTTGTTCTCTGTTCGACAATTTTCGGTCTTCTGTCAGATGTCACTTTACTGCGGATTTTAATTTTATTAGAAATAGACAAATATTGTCAGTGTCACTGGTTCGCAAAACTTTTAGTTTCGATGTGGATTTGTGCCGGTTTTTCCTATTAAATTTTGTATGGAAAATCTTACGGAAATTCTTTTTCTGGGAAGCTTTGAGCAACTCGCACAATGTCTTTCACGATACTTTGTACGTTTATAGTAGCATTTTACGTTGTAATATGGTTTTTCGACTCATTTTTCAAGGTACCAACTATAGAAGAATTAAATGTTTTCTGTTATTGTTTTCCGTTTTTAATAATCACTGATTATATGTTTCAGAGTTGTATGCACTACCCTTATTATGCGTTTCTGGAAGGAACCGGATTAAAAGTCGGGATTTTTAACTTTACTTGGACAACTTGCGCTTTTAATAGGTTTCTATACCGATGGAGTAAAAACTTGAACCGTGTGCTGAGGAAATGGTACACGTGTGGCTATATAGTCACTGTCTGGATATTCCTTCCATTTGCTATTTGGACACTACTTTCATTCATATTCCAACATTTCTCCGAAACAATACAAATCAATAATGTGCCGGAAGTTAAGGCAATGTTACCTGGTGTAAATATTCCAGCATCAGACTTTGGAGTGTATTTATTAGCTATAGGATTTAGTACTGTTTTCCATGAACTAGGACATGCATTAGCAGCTGCTCAAGAAGATGTACAAATCATATCTGTAGGAGTATATGTGTTTACCATGATACCTGTAGCGTTTGTGCAGTTAAATGTAGAACATTTGAACAGTCTGACTATAACTAAAAGACTGAAGATATATTGTGCAGGGATATGGCATAATGTCATTGCAGCATTAGTTGCTTTGCTACTATTTTTTTCAGCACCAATTTTGTTCAACATAGCATATGAAACTGGTCTCGGTGTAAGGGTTACAGATTTCACTCATGATTCACCACTGAAAGATGTCAGGGGTCTGGAGAAAGGTGATATTCTGACATTTATAAATGGTTGTGAAATCAGAAACTCACATGACTGGAACTACTGTCTGCACATGGCACATATTAGATATGGAATCTGTACCACAGCAGAATTTGTGGCTCAAAATGATGAAATTATGATGGAGACAATAAAAGAGAATGATGTAGTTGAATGTTGCCACAAAGATGACCTATACAGCTTCTGCTTTGAGTATATAGAACCAAAAGCAGTTTCTGACTCAGTGTTGCCAGGCCAGTATTCATGTTTAAAACCAAGAGAAATGATTAAAGAAAAATTTACAAAATGCACAGAAGCTGGTGGCTATTCTTGTCCTAGAGGCACTCATTGCCTAAAACCTTCATTGAACAACCACACATATCTATTAATTATACAGAGGGAAAGAAAAAATGCTGTGTTATATTTAGGGTTGCCATATGACTTGCATAAGACTGTTCTCATAGACGAGTATTTCCCCAGATTGGGTCTATTTTCATTTTTCTCTCCAGCAGAGTTTGAGAAGTTATTAAGATATGTAGTTTTATTTTCTTTAGGCATAGCCTTTATAAATGTGATACCTTGTTATGGTATGGATGGTCACCATATAGCAAGGAGTTTAATTCAGTTACTGGCCAAGCGTTTAAATAAAAATGGTGATTTTATAACATTATTTACAGTATTTACAGTAGTTGTTGGAACTGGGGTGACAGTACCTGTTTTTATTTATTTATTTTACAAAGCTGTTACTGAGGGTAACTAAGATTATTATTAAACTCTTAAAATAATATAAAGTCTGATATTCTCTTAAGTAGAATTTATTGGTAGTAGAACAAACAGCTAATAATATGAAATGCGAAAAATATTCTAGGATTTCCCACATTGTTGATTTTTGTTTATCACAGTGAAAAGTGAAGAAGGCTAAAGCTAGTTTGAGGCAATGAAATTTCAAAATGAGGCCCTACATTGTATATTTAAGACTTCTTTTTAAAATTATAATTTAGGATTACTGGCCCATGCCTAAATTAAAACTGTTAATTAAAACTTCAAGAATTATTTAAACTGTTATATTAATTGAAATAAATTGTAAATAGAATGTAGTATGTACTAATTAAGTTTTATTTGTTATTATTTAATATTGAATAAAATTTTGTACATATATTAATTTATAGTTTTTGTTAGCACTATTTTATTTCACACTAGTATTGTTCACTAATCATACTTTTCACAACATAAAAAGGTAACAATATCTAAAGGACTGCCTATAATATAAATAATGATACCTCATTTGTTCAGTTCTAATAACCCTCAGTTTTAAGATGAGCTTCTATTTTCAAAGATAATCTAAGTATTTGAAATCTTGGATTTTTGCTAACACACATATTGCTACTAATACTAACTACTGCTCAGTGCCATAGAATTTTGCAAATCCTTTAAAGACTTTTTTCCATAGTGTAACATAGCTTTTATAGCAGTTTCATCCTTTTGATGCATATTATTCCTAAAATCTGATCTAGCCCATTCCTTTAGTTCGACTCTTGTACCTTCATCTTGAACTTTTCTTAGTGTCCTGAATATATCTCTGTAGAGCTTCAGGACTTCTTGACGGAGGAGAAACTGTTAAAAACATAAAATATGTCAATTGTAAAGAGTATTGTCCTTTTTTATATGAAATTTAACTCTCCTATGTTTTTAAACTTTGACTTTTCATTCAGATTTATCTTAAAAGTATCTATTGAACTGGAGCTTTAATTGTAAAATATAGTTATTTACCTCAAATTATTTTGAATTGCCCAAATTATATTCTGTACAAGGCAAATTAGTTCATAATTTAGTAACAACATTTGAAATAAAGCCATATAAATTTATTTTATATTACAATCTTTCATTAATGTATAAGTCCTTTAGAACTAACTTCTGAATAAGAATCCCTATTACAATGTACTTTGAAATATATAGAGATAAACAAATTACCTGCTTTAAATTTAAAGCTGTTTTCGGCAGCTTCGAATGCATACTTTGACTATTCTTAGAATTATGAATTAAATGTTGAAATAATATCTTAGTCAGAAATATGAATTCATAATGTTTTCACCTTCGGTTTGTTATTGAGAAAAAAATAACCTCCACCAATCCAATCAGCTGTTATTGACGAATATGTTATGTCATTTAATTTTCTCTGACACAAAGCCTTCTGTTCTGAAACAGTTCTTTACTCTTTATCTGGATAAATACAATACTTTATTGTTTATCAACAAAAAATAGATAATGATTTACACAGTAATTTTTTTTACATGATATTTATATAGACTACATAGAAATTTCATGATGTAGAGCTAATCCTCCGCTAAGTAAGTAGTGTATAGTGACTTAGCGGTATAAAGAACATATAGCCAAAAGGGAATTTGCATGTTTTTTTTCATTTCATAATCTAATCATTTACATCTCTGTAACATAGACAAAAAACATAAGGCTTGATAATAGTTAAACTAATTTTCAAAGTGAAATTTAAAACACTGACTAAATTTAAGCAATTCAAACACCGTTTTTTTGCGCGCGCTTTTTACACGGCCAATGACGTCATTGTCATTTCGTGTTTATTTACTATTCAGTGTTTCAGTTATTTGCCCCGTATTTACAGGTTTAATAACTATAAAAGTCATGGAAGAAGTAATTTTTTCTCCCAAACGTTACTAACACAGTATGAATTTCGACGCCGACGTGATCATCGACGTCACATGTCGTTTCAACCATTAGTGACGCGTTTTGTAAGTTTGAATTTCCCTCCCTTAATTTTCACTTTTTATTTAATGTTTTCGTATATGAAAAAAACCAAGGATAAGCCTACGCCTGTCCTTGGTTCTGTCCCATTAGTCTAGCGGCTATAGTCGTTCCAATACTTTATTTAACTTTTGACAGATCACGCACATAAAGTTTTGTAATAATTTTTGATACAATGTACTACAGATAATACTGTACTTTATGGGCGGGCTCCGCCTACTTAGGGATGTGTCATTCGTAATTAATGACCACAGACTATAAAAACGGTTTTGTAATAAATCGATTATCGATTATATTAATAAAACATACAATAAAATTATTGTGATTATATTTTATATCAAATCACGTAAAAAGCTTTATTATTTTGCATTAAAATGCCCTAAATGTCTCTGTTTCAATGCATAAATAATTTGCGTAATGAAAACAGTTCCATCGTACTCGTACCTAGTAATGGGATCGAATGTATTCGCCGCAAATTAATGAATCTAAAATAATTGTTTAGACTTACTATAGTTGGTTCAAATAAAAACTACCTGCGGTACCTACTTGTAATGAACAGGTACAAAATGTTGAAATTCGTAGTAATTTACGGATTAAAAATAAAACCACCAAAAGAGGTACTGTAATACTAATTTTAATTATAAAGAATCGTCTTCTTCGTATGACCAGGAATCATCATCACTTGACAGTTGTTTGTCCTTTGAGTACTTTCTTTTTTGGCATTTTGACAGTAACGAAGGCAGGAACGATACGCTCAACTCAACCAAACGTGAGAATTCACAAATAAATCAATACGGAGGAATATAAATACTCAACTATATTGAAGGTTACTCATTGAAATACTGTAGATTATTTTAAAATAGACATAGAGAGATTTAATAAAGATCATCAATAGTTTAACAAATACAATATTAACCACTGAATTACAACACAATACAATAATACATTTTGAAAATTCAGTTCCTTTTATTATATATTTTTTCATGACATAGAACCGTCATATTTGAACAACATTCTTTTAATCCATTTCTTCTTTATTTTGACAAAGGAGGTCGCACATTGAAACACATAGAAATATGAAGTACGAAATTATCTATAAAATAATGAGTTTGTTAAATCGATTAAAACTTCTTAATGCATAAAATCGATCGATGAAAGAAATCGAATAGGTAACGGGTCAGGGTATCACTATTTGATTAAGTATTAGAGCTGTCAAAAGTTAAATAAACTATTGGAACGACTATAGTGTATGCAATTGCCGATCAAGAACTCTTGGATTCGATTCTCGGGTCGGATCAAAGAATGTTATTGGAACGAAGTTCCTTATCACGAGTTGCGGAAGGGGGCTAGACGGAATTGTAACGACACTTTCGACATATGTCAACGACACATTGTCGTTGACATATATCGAAATTGTCATTGTCAAGACGAATTTATTACTTATACCATATTGTGTGTTTACCCAAGAAATTTAGTGATACCACAGGGAGGATAAAATTTTCCCCACATATTCCTGGATCGCCTACTTAGTTACATCGTGAAGTCGAGTTCTTCGATACCGCCATACTCCTCAGTCGAGGTGCCCCCTCTAATACTTTCACCCCCCACCCTTTACCTATATTTTCACCCCCTTTTTTGGGGCTTATTTATCTAGCGTAGCACCCCCAATCCATTCACCGCACTACCCTGATCACCCCCACCCCCTAAGATCATCCCTTAAGAAAGACACCCCCTCTATCTCCGAAACTATCGCTCGGAGACATTTATTAGTCCCCCCTTGCACGCCTTGAACTTGTCAGGAATCAGCAACCCTCAATATTTGCCTTACCTCCCCCTTTTTTTTCCAAAAATTCTTCACCCCCTCCCCTCAACCTAACTTTTGAACCCATTACCCCAGCACCTTAGTGCTTGGACTCATTTTAACGAGCACAGCACCCCCAACCCTTTCGACCCACCAGACTGGTCATTTTCTGACCTCTCCTCCCCACTGATAGTAACTTCATCCCCCCCCACCCACACTAGTACCGCACATATTTTCAACCCCTTAGTTGGATATCACGTTTAACTAGCAAGTTACTCATTTCTACCCTCACCCCCTAAAATCATCCCTTAAGGAAGATACCCCCTCTATCTCCGAAACTATAGCTCGGAGACATTTTTTAATGCCCCCTTGCACACCCTGAAATTGTCAGGAATCATTACCCTTTCTCTGTCTGTCTCTCTCTCTCTCTTATAGAAAACAAGCCAGATATTTTCGTTTCGTCTTTCTATTACGAACTTCGTTCCATCCGGGTGTCCCTTAACACCTTTCATTTTTTTTAGTTTTGCTGATTATGGAAATGTTTAATAACAGCCGAGAGTTGGGATGTTGAGGACTTAATTTCCATACCTTCTTCTGATTTCTGCCCGGTCGCGTCAACTAGTGTCGGATAGCCATCCCATCGGATTGTATGAGAGAGGATATAGAGAGTCCTCCTGTGTATTGATTCACGCCTGTGCACCATAGTATCTTCGTAAATGAGCGGTCTCCGTTTATAAATGCCGCCGCCGGCGCCGTCTGAAATCGGTTAGGACTCTCCTAAGAAAATAAGTTTGAGGTTCGTTGACTGTTAACGTGAAAATAATATTTAATTTAATTAGTAGTGCCTTTTGCTAGTGGAATACATACCCCTATCATTATTTTCCTGTTATAGTTAAACAATTGTCACACTAATGTCCTCATTTAATCATAATCAAGGAAGGTTTATTCAGATAAATAATATTAACAAATATTTAAAGTTTTTTTTACACAACGTCATCTAGTCCCTTGCGTCATCTAAGCAGAACTTGTATTATAGGTACTAGACAACTGATTTAAATACACATATGTACTATTAAATGAAGCTGAAGAATTTGTTTGCTTGAACGCACTAATCTCAGAAACTACTGGTCCGATTTGTATAATAACAATCCTCCTTATCATATATGCTTTACTTTGACTAAGTCTTCGGCATATCTTAGACTAGTTGACCCACGCAACCTCGTTTACGTCTCTTATTGCCCGTAGTGTAATCTTTTTCCCCGTTTTTTGTTATATTCTTCATTAGTGCTCCGCTCCTATTCGTCTTAGCGTAATGATACATTTAAAAAATAATAATAACAATTATGAATAATTAATAATAAATATAATTACAATTAAAACACCTATTAAATGAAATCATTTCGCCGAAACACATAAAAAATACAAAGGTAATTACGGCAATCTGTTTAGGTATTGCAATGTTACGGATATGTGTACGATAAAGTGAAATAAAGTCCCTATTAAAAATAAAGTACCTACCGACTAGAACCAACAACCTATACGGAACATAAGTTGCAGATTATGTGATCCCGTACTACTTAAGGCGCGTATCCACCAAAATTGTTGGCAATTTTAGTGTCTCCAACTGTTTGCAACTCTTCAGAAAATCGCCAACTTTTGTTTCCACTGTGTCTACACTGAGTCGCCAACAACTCTCCGATCAATTAACAACTCGATTGATTCGTTCGTCCACGTTTCAGGCATGTTTCTTTTTATTTCCGACGAAGCATCTCTATGGAGTCAATTAATATCTGCAACAAGCGTATTCTATTGATGTTTACCACCAAAACCAGAAACGCGGTTCCCAACATTTGTTTACAACCTCTGTCTGTCTGTTGCCAACACAAGGAAATTATAGAAAATTTGGTCACCAACACTTGTTGTCAACACAAAAATTGGCAACTTTTGTTCGCTGGAGACTCGGCTGTTATACAGGACAAGTTCTAAAAGTTAAAAGTTGAAATTAAAAAAGTATTTTACATATGAGATAGATTAAAGAATCTAAACTGTATTTTTATACTTATTAGTTGTTGTCGAATGTATGTGAGCGGCTCGCTAATACGCAGATAAACCCTGAGAGGTTTTCGTGGATTATCTATATATTGTTAATGCCGTCTAAGTCTAAAAGAAATAAACTAACTCGTCTACTATTTATGCACTGTAAATTATTTTCAATTTGTGGATCTCACAAAGTGTCCCATTTCGATATCGAACCCGCAACACTCGGTAGGTACAGTAGAAAGCGTCGAGGTAACCGCTTAAACCACAACAGTCGTAAAGCTAGTTGTTTAGTTATAGTTTTTTTTTTATTGAATAGTGGGCAAACGAACAGAGACGTATCACCTGATGGTAAGCTATTACCGCCGTCCATGGACACCCGCAACACCAGAGCTCCGGTCGAGCCATTTTTTTTCGGAAATGGCTTCAACGATTTTCATGAAATTTTATATGCATGCACCCTGCATATAAGATTTCATGGTTTCGGGGGCGATAAATCGATCTATCTAGGATTCATTTCCAGAAAATTTACCAAAAAAATAAATACTGAGCATATTTCGGTCATCCAGGTTCAATTTTTAGTGCGCCTATTTTGCGGGGTAGGTCGGCGTTATTCATGCCAACCCAGTTCCTGTAGGAAGCCTAGCAGACCCTTTACCTTGTCGACGACTTCTGGAAGTGACCTCGGGGATCCGTGGTGTCTCACCCGATATTCTGCCACCCTAGGACATGTCATGACGACAAGGGCGGCTGTTTGTTCCTCTTCCATGCGAGAGACTCTTAGAGACTTTGTATGAAGTCTATAAACATTTACTCACTACTAATTTAAGACACTATCGATGTATCGTGTGTAATATAAAATTTTAGTTAAATTTAGTTGTAAGTATATACCTGATGTTTAAAAAAAAAAACTTAAGCTTAAACTGCAGACATGCTTGAAAACTTATTAAAATACAGATAAAATTTCCATGTCACCACATAAAATAAATTTACGATCTTCTTTGCAACGCCACCTTAAAATTATTATTATTAAACTACCTAAAATTATTATTATTAGTACCTAGGAATCACAAGAATTTTGTGCTGATAGCCTCTAACAACAATTTATCTAATCTATGTTTTTATAAAAAAATTGCATTAACTTGAAAGAAGACAAAACTTATCCGCCCATGCGCTTCTTCAATTCAGTAAGCTCCGCCCAAGGTCCGACTGTTTGCGGGAAAACGAGCTTTTTTCATTGTGCTCAGTTGTAACGACCAATCACGAGGAACGTCAGTCGCGCTGCGAACGCCGCGCGGATGTCACGTAACGTGGATTTGTAGTCGCTGTACGCATAATGTAATGTTTACGCGATCGCTAAAGTTAGACGGGAAAACTTTTAAATTATCGTTTCTTAATTTTAATGTGTAATATTCGTAAAACATAATATCTAGTGCACTATTATTGCTAAATATGGACAGTAAGACACCTAGTAATCCCTCATCACCGCCCAAGACACAAGTGAAAAAGGAAAATGAAGAAGAAATCAAGGTAAGATTTTCTTTATAAATATTTTTGATGACATTGACGTGAGTTTCCTTTGGAAAACCATCATCGTGTTACGGTTTCGTCTTATTGGCAAGCGGCCTGTTTCAGCCGCTCTCGTAATAGGAGACGACCGAATCGTATTTTTAAATTTGATATTTATTCATCGTGATCTGCAAGGGGACCTCGACAATGGTTCGAGTCTCGGGGTTACGCTGAATAAATTATTCGGTGTTATGTTACTATATTAATTACATTTTGCGATACACAATAAAACGCGTGTAATATCACGTTTTCGAGGCCTTTTCCAGCCATTAAAGTGTGTAATGCGATATCCGAAGCGCGCTCGGATCGCTGTAACCAGAGTCGCTGGATGTTTTGATAATAGATATAGGCGGCGCTGCTGTGTTGGTGTATACCGACTGGCAGCGTGTTTGGTGTGTGCGTGCGGGGTAATTTTAGACGTTCCTTTGCTCAAAACGTAACTCGAGACCGTCCCAGGCCACAAGCCGACGCTTCAATTTATTGTTTTCATCTGTTTATCGTAATTGTGGACATATGGTAGCGGTAGCGTTGCCTGCGCTTTATTGTCGCTGATGGCCGCCCCCGTGGATTCGCGCGCTTTTATTTTGGCGCCACGGAAATAGTTTGAAATGTCAATAACCCCATTGGCGGTGTCCACGCGTCGGCGACGTCACAGGACACACGCGACGATTTGTTACAAAAATTTGAGGTCAATTTAATTTATTACATTAGTCGTCTCCCCGTCCTAGTTACAAAGGTATCTTGTTCTTTATTTTTAGGATTTTTTATTAACAGATCGAAATAGAAAGTTCTTGCGAATCATAAGCTGGCTGAGTTAATACTGCGATTTAAAAACTGTAGAATATTTGTAGAGCTCTAGTAATAGTTCGAGAACATTGCAGGCAATAAATTGGTAACTGGTCCGACCTCATGTGTTGTGTGCTATGTTATTCCAGGGTAGCATGAAACTATAGCAATCTGATAAGTTGCTAGTATTTTAAACCTGTTATTACGTTCCGTAAATGGCGAAATTTATGTTTTTCGTTCACAACTAGCAGGTCTGTACATATCCTCAGGTTCTGAAGTACTTGTCAGAATGTTCATTTATTTTTCATTTTACGTGTTATTTCAAACAGCTTTATAATAAATGTGATAATATAGTTTTGATAAAGATCGGTATTCAAATATAAGCCTAAAGGTGTCAGTATCGCATGATCAAAATGTTCTTTCGCGTTAGAGTCTATAATATATGAAAATTAAATGGCGGTCAGACAACTAAATTGCTTCCAACGAAAAAAGAAATAAATTCCTTACAACTTTAACTTTCCCAAAACCAAAATATGGTCAAAAAACATAATCAAATAAACGTTAAGAGATACTTTATTTCACCTGACAGATAATTTATTTTACTAAGTTTCGCAATCGACGATTTGATATCCAAATATATATTTGAGAGAGCATTTTTATGTGCTACAATTTTTAGCAATAATATATATATTAAAAGCGATACTGAGAGTTTTTCCGTAATACTTGCCCGTATTTATTCGAAGCAGGAGTACACCTGCATGTACAAAAATATAAATAAATAAAGGCATCTTTCTGGAAATACCTACTTAATGAGTAAGAAAAAAGATTGGACTTAAAAAACTGTATTTCACTGTGCTATCCATGTAGGTATCTAACCTCAATCAAAATCGATTCAATATTGATTCGTCAAAGGTTTTTTACATCGAATATGTCATGATTGTAGGCCTTTATTCGTGTTTATCTAACCAGGGGTATCAAATCCTAATTTCTATCTAAATGCAAATAGCATAATGTAAAATGCATTACCATATTCCGTTATATATAGAACGAAGTAGATTGTCTGTGACACGTCATGTTGTAATGGATGTGGAGGAAAATTTACGATATTGTCCATGGAAAAACGACGGGACACGCAAATGCAACAAGACGCCATAATATGTCTGCGTGCAGGTAATAGTGCATGTGGTATGATATGAAAATAATTTCGCATTTGATCAAATCTTGATATAACTTCGTCTGTGAAATCACTTAATTTTTACTTATCGAGAAGAAAAGAAGTATAATTATTTTTATAAATTAATTTTACAATCCCATACAAACAGTGTGATTTTAATACTAAGGAATTATACAATGGATATCAGACTTAAATTGTATCGTAATCTAATTTTTATTATTCCTCATTTTGTTGGTGACAAGATATTCTAAAATCTCTGCTGCAAAATGCTTACGAAACATCAATCACATCATTTAAACGTCACTACAACAAATGCGCAAACGTACTTTATTGGGGCAAGGTCGTAGACCTTTCGTGTAATTTTACACTTTATTCTCACAGATACAAGGTTCCTTTTTATTAAAACATTGAGTGGAATAATATCGCATCTTGTTTGTGTAGCGCATGTGCATTTAGTAACGTATGATAAACTGGGCATTTAATTTGAGAGGTCAGCGATACACGGTCAAGGAAGTCTTTCTGATGATGCATTAGTTTTGGTATTATAAAGACGCTGTAGGCCACCTACAAACCTAATTAGAGTCGGATTCAGTTGATGATATCATTTACAGTTATTTCATTTGAATATAATACCTATTTTAGTTTACACGTGTTTAGTTCATACTCGTAATATGTTTATTTAGGCAGTCATTTTTTATTTTGTACATTCCTTCATAGAAATATGACATTAATGAATATACAGCTATGATGTTTTGACATTTATTGATGGAGATAACCTTGTGAAAACATGACCTAATGTCACTAATACCCACGACATTAAAAATTCAATATTCATAAATTCTGCCTCAAGTTTGATGCTAATAATTAAAAGACTTAACATGTTTTAGTTATCACTAAGTTAGAGCCTAATAAGTAAGCTTAACATAACATAATGCAATAATTACAACAATAAGTAAGAAGTATAAGGTAACAAACTAACGTGGAAAGTCAACACGGGTGTGATGGGAGTGGTGTTATCCGATAGCCGGTCGTAACTGACACCGTGCGCAATGCATTGTACATCTTTCATAGAATAAATAACCTTACCGGCTATGCAGATGGTAAATATGTTAATTTATCCAGATTGATTGTATTGTTTTACTTCAAACTAATCAGCAGTGCCTAGTTACGGATTCTGAAGGCACTAATTACTAATTTGATGTAATTAATCTCCACTCTTCTCCGTAAAAACATAAAGTCGGGAGACGTTATTAAACATCGTAATCGTAAGTCAACAAACCTAGATCCGTGCTCTCTTCACCATCATAAGCTGGATTCCGTGGGAGAGCTATGCTTCGGCATGAATGGGTCGGCTCGACCGGAGTGATACCACGGCCTCACAGAAAACCGGTGTGAAATAGCGTTTGCGCTGTGTTTCACCGAGTGAGTAAGGATACCGGAGGCCCATACCCCAACCCTTCCCCCCATCCCCTTTTCCCATCCCCTAAAGGTCGGCAACGCACTTGTGACACCTTTGGTGTTGCAGGTGTCCATGGGCGGCGGTAATCGCTTACCATCAGGTGATACGTCTGCTCGTTTGCCCACTATTCAATAAAAAAAAAAAAAAAAGCCTTGTTACCCATAGAATAAGTTAATTTTTGTTTAACTAGTTTTTTTTCTATGTATAGACCTTCCAAATGACTGTACTCTGTCTGATGGAAAACATAAACAGAATCCAAGAGTAGTGGTCCCAATTGCGAATGCAGACAATACATGGCGGCCTAGTGATGCTTCTGCTCATTGGGCCTTACGTCGATTTTCTGTGAGAGGGTAGTACCACCCCGATTGATCCGGCCTGTTAATGCTGAAATCAGTGTGTCTCTACTAGCTTTAAGTAACCTAGGTAAAACCTGGTTTACACAGACTGTAGTCAAAAGCTGACTGACTCCACTGATTTCTCTTCTTTGACAAATCTGTGAGCTTGAATCTTCTAATTCTATATGAAATACTATTAAATCCTATGTTGCTTCTAATACCTCCAAAATATAAGATGTATGTGTACAAAGTTTATGATGATCCGAAGTATTTTTCCCGTGGAAGCATAACTAACAAAATTACTTTCACCTTTATAATATTAGAATTTGAGTTAATTCCCGTCAATTTTGTTTCAAGTTATTGAACATATTCCCTTAGAATCAGAATTATTATTTACATCTACAATTTTACTCAAATGTAACAATTACCACATAAAACTTACTATCGAATAGGAATTCTTACTGGGAAAAGGGCTTGTTCTTTTGCAGGGCTATAAATTACAAACAGACACTTCAATTTTATTTATTTGTGTAGATGTATATGTAAAAACGATAATCTTGTTACATTTACTTATATAAAATTGTATATAAATGCTCAAAAAATTTACAGCAAACAACTTTGTAATAATTAATTTAGCAAAATTCGATATTTTTCGGGCGAACGGGCGAGCCAGCCAGTTCGTGCTGAAACCAGCGTGGCAACCTCCTAATCTTTGATTCTTGAAGAACAAACTATTCTTATCGCGGTAATCGACATACACGCTTGCAGAGCCGTCAAAGCTAGTTACTTATAAATACCTAACTCTGGTTTTCGGGAAACCTAGTTACTCGTACTTAGAAATACCTAACTAGGGCTTTCGGCAAAAGCTAGTTACTTATATATACCTGACACGGGTTTTCTATGAGGCGAAAAGCCAAAGCTTGGCTTATGAAGATCGCGCTTTAATTATTTATCAGTAAATACTTTTTAGACAGTTACTTAAAATATGAATTTGCTTAGTATTTTCTTCTAGAATTTTCTTAAGCAAACATTTCTCACTAAATTACTAGAGCAAAGTTCAACTATCGTCAGCAATTATATATAATTTTGGACTAACGTTAGGTAATAAGAATCTGGTACACACCACTTATCTAGGTAAATCGATTTAGCTGAATAACGCGATATTTTGAGACCTAAGCGAATGTACAGATATATTCTATGTATATTCTAGATAATTGTCTCAAGTCTAGACAATTCTACTACTAACAGTTTTATCAACTCCTGACACAAAGCACATAGAGGAGATAAATAGGTTTCGAATAATAGTGCAGTAATCGCCTGACGGTAAGCGATTACCGTCGCCCATGGACACCCGCAACTCCATAGGTGTCACAAGTGCGTTGCCAGCCTTTGGTGTATGGGCAGAGAGATGGGGGGAGGGGGTTGGGGTATGGGCTGCCGGTATCCTATCTCACTCGGTGAAACATAGTACAGGCGCTGTTTTACACCGGTTTTCTGTGAGGCCGTGCTATCACTCCGGCCGAGCCGGCCCATACTTACCGAAGCGTGGTTCCCCCACGATAAATGACATTGACATATATCATCATAACGCACGACCATCATCGTAAGGCCTTTAGACAGGTAATAATGTTACTTCACAGTCCATAGATTTTTTTTAGATTTAGGGGACAACCTGTAACTTGGAAGTTAATATACTTTTACCCGACTACGGTGAAGCCAAAAGTAAGGGTATTTTTGTATAAACCTTTATTACGGCGTTCTGATGAAGGTGTGAAAAATCGACATTGAAAAGCTAAGCTAAGCTGCCTAAAAATTTATTTAAGGTCAAAAGGTCACGAAAATCAGTCAGGAGAGTGTTAAAGCCATACGACGTCCCCACGCTGGCCAAGTGCAGGTTGGGGACTGGCAAGACATAGTTGTGGCTAAGAAATCTTGCCACTGGATGTCTTTAAGCCGCCCAAAGGCCTCCAACTAAGCTTAACGACTGTTATCCTATGATAACAACCGAGACCCACTGCTTAACGTAACCTCCGAATCACGGAGATGCTCATGATATCATGCAATCAGCGGTCACCCATCCTGGTACTGACCGCGTCGTCGTTGCTTACCATCGGTGATTTTTATGTTATCAATATTCATGTTATTTTGTTGTTGCGAAAGTTCTCTCTCTCTCTCTCTATATCTTATCGCTTTATAGATTCATACATTGCAACCTGGATTATCGCAAAAACAAGGTTACCAAAACGAGTAGAACGGTGAGAATTAACCTTTATTAAAAACTTTCTTACTGGCCTCTTCAAGTACTCGATCATAAAAATTTAAAAAAGCAGAGCTTTCAAAATACTGTCTCTAACCGCAGTATGTAATCTATGGTTTAGGGGGTGAATAAACATCACCTCTTTCCACGGGAGGTGTGCGTATACGTATCAAGTGTTCGTCCATCGTCAGCTCTGTATTAAACACTAGCCCTGGTCTTTAACTCAAGGGAATAGAGTTTAAAACTTTATGTTCCGAGGTCTTGTGTAACTTTGGAGGGTCAAAGTCCGATAAATCTAGCTCGGAGCTTGTATTTCTGAATATCATTTGGTCTGATCTGTTTTCTGTGCACAAACTGCGTGCATTGCTTTGATGAGTACTAAAAAAAGTATTATAATAACTACATTTATTTCAAAATCACAGCAAAAAAAATGTAAGTCCATTTTTATGTTATCCATTTTTGCGTCTATTTATCCATATATTCATCCTCACAAATTTTCTCTTTTTTAATATAAAAATAATGATGTATAAGCCAAATGGTAATGATTTGTCTATGAAAATCGAAAGTCGGTTTAAATGCTGTATATCAAAACATTCTTAAAACAACTTTTACAGCCCAAACAGTAATAAATTACGATTTATTGATATAAATAAAAGGTGTAAACCGTAGATTTTTCTGTAACGGCTGTGATATAAAAAGCGCGCGGTATCATGTTACCCAGATTTTTGACAATGCTGAGGTGGAATGTCTTTTTATAAGGTTACAGTAATTTAAATTTCGAGTAACACAATATTTTAATATGTTCGAATTTTAAAATTATTGCAATTTTCAATAAATATTTTTATGCATTCATTGCAGTTTTGAAAGACAAAATAATAAGGGTTATTATGCTTTACGAAAATGTACTAAATGTTTGTATGCAGCCAGTTATCTAAATTCCCGTCTGTTATTTTTTTGCTGTCTTCGAAGTTGCGAATATTGAATGAGTTACTTACTTTTTTTAGCCGTAGCGCCACTGACAAGTAAAAAGGAGGGAATAGAAAAAACTAAATTGTGATGTAAATAGTAAGTTGTTTTGATGTAATATAGTGAGAATAATTTAACACTGGCTTTTCCCGCGGCTCTGCTTGCGTGTTTATCGGGTTTTGCGGTAAATAATATCCTATGTTCTTCCTTAACAACCTAAAGATCTGTATTATAAATATCATTCAAATCTGTTCTTATTGCTTTTGAATTTATAATAACTTTTACCCACGGCTTGTCTCGCGTATATGTCGGCTATAGCGGTAAAACTTAGCTTAAATTCTTTCTCAAGAATTAATGTATCTCCATACGAAAATTTATTCCAGCGGTTTAGCCGTGACAGACAGACAGAACTACTTCTGAATGAATATGGGTTACTTACTAGTATGGACGATGACTGAATACTATTTAAAAACAAAGTATATAATGTTCTGTCAGTTCTGCAATAATTATACTAATGCAATATTTTAATAACCATTACATTAAACACCCTTTAAACAGAAATATGTAATACGATACCGTTGAAATGATGTGTCTAGTAAATTTGGACGGGTCGCTTTTAGTTCGGTGTCGGTTTACAACCGCTACTTATGTTACAACTTGACCGGACACTACTGTGCGCTGTGTATACGCGGCCGTAAACACGGAACGGCTTAAAAATATTTACAATTATGTGGAATTTTATTATTTTTTTTGATATTTATTTAACATCCTGCAATATGTGGAATTGTTTTATTGTAAAGGGACGGAGGTGAGTAATAGCACGTGTCGTGCGTCAGAAAAGCGCTCACTAATTAATTTGCCCATTTATTACTGCACTTATTAGTGTGTGGGGGAACGGATGTCATGTTCCACCCAACACAAAGGGAGGATCCTCCCACCAGGCGAGGTGATCATGCCTGGCGGGCCACAATTTTTTTTACGGATATCTCTCCTACATTTAAAGTGAGGATGATTTTATTTCTCGCGTCTATCTCATAGGGTATAATTATATACGTCTTTTAAAAAAATTGTGAGGTTTCTAAAACAACTTTTTGATTTAGGTATTCGATTGCCCTATATTCAACATTATGTAAAATAGGACGTAAAACTGTTATGTGATGAACATGGAAGAAAAGCTCTAACGGCTTGGATAACTATGTTAGTTCAGGAGTAACTTATAAAATGCGCTTACATGAAAAGTTCGTTCAAAAATAACGAAATAATAAGTAAACATTATATAAATAAATACCATAAATACCAACCCCGCCTTCTAAATCCACGTGCCTTTATTGTTGACTACTACGGAACCCTACTCTATGTGTGGCCTGACACACTTGGCCGGTTTTTGATTTTTAATGTTCGGTTTGTATATTGTTGCTTGTTATCAAGTTTTTAGGAAATAGGTTGTTGAATTCCTTTGTAAGTATTACATTCATACAACATGTTTTAAAGATAGGCACAGTCATAGCAATTTGAAGCTCATCGACAATCTGTAAAGGCACTCTCTAGAAGCCTTCGTAATCTGACATTTTAACGTTCTTATCAGAATAGAACTCCTCCTATTTCTGATCTAATTAAAAAAATACTTTCATGATAAAAAATATAATAACAAAACCCAAAAAACGTTACGCGCCAGATACTTTTTCAGAAAAACTATTAAGTTTCACAAAATTAAAAGGCAAATATAATCATGATATCGATGAGGTATAATTAAAATATTTTTAATTATATAATTTGAGAACATCGCTCGGCGAGGTTACAATCGCTCGTTTTAATTATTGTAAGTTCTCGACACCCGACGCTTGGTATCGTCGTTAATTTTAGTGTAAAACGAGACGCGGGTTGCCTCCATTGCCTCCGTTGCCTTCGCTTGTGTGCGAAAAAAACATAACATTTAAAATTTTATTGTTCTAATTTCAAATTATGAATATGTATATTTCATTACGTAAGTTGTTTTTGGGTATGATATAGGTAATATATGTTTTAGTATTGGGTTAATTTATGTGCTGCCTAGTTGAAAAGTTAGGTACCTAACTTAGATGAGTTGAAACTATTTGCAGATAAAGTTGCTAGATTTTGAGGTTTTATACCTTGAGGTATCATCATACATAATATGGAATTATTTAAAAAGTTTTTTTAAAACAAAATGTTAAAAGTGCCTAACGAACGTTTGCAAAAATTGCATAAAAATAAGGTAATTAAACATTGTTTATGTGTAATTATTTTCATATAAAATGTTGTGCACTAGTCATCGTAATAATACATATCAAGTAAATCCCGTTTTGCTGCACAAAACAGCGAGTGAGCGGAACCCTAAACCCAGTTGTTGAACATGATCCCGTATAATTAATGCTCGTCTCAACTAAACCGGCCCTGGTGTCATTTGACTCCATTTTGCGTCACAACCGACCCGTCAGGCTGACGTTTATTTTCGTGTAACATGAACTGTCTGGCTTTATGCTTTTTACATCTATCTATAGTCTATAATCTATGATGTGTTGTATTGTATTGGGATACAGACCAAGAGGAACTGTGAACCATAGTCTAATTAACTTTAAACTCATTACTTAATTAACAACTTTTACCTGGTAGAGCCACGTTTCGGCAGGCATGGGCCGGCTCGACTGGAGTGATACCATGGCCTCACAGAAAACCGGTGTGAAATAGCGCTTGCGCTGTGTTTTACCAAGTGAATGAGGATAGCGGAGGGCCATATCCCAACTCCTCCCCCATCCCTCTCCCCATCCCCAAAAGGCCGCCAACGCACCTGTGAAGCCCCCAGTGATGCGGGTGTCCATGGGCGGCGTAATCGCTTACCATCAGGCGATAAGTCTGCTCGTATGCCACCTACTCCATAATAAAAGCTTTTAAATTTTAAAAAAGGAAGCAAATGTGAGAGCTTTTAATTAAAAATCAATTATGGATTTACATTGAAAGGAACATACATTCATAGCTGGGCATTAACTCGTTAATCCGTTAATCGTTAATTAACGAAGTTAACATTTTGATTAACGGATTAACTTTTAAGTTAACTTTTAAAAATGTTAACGGATACGTTAACTTCCGTTAATATGCAGAAGTCCGTTAATCGTTAATCCAATGCCGAATAGTTACCTGAACAGTGCCAACTTGCCGCGGCATTTCACCCAAAGTTTCGGTAAAGGCATATGGCTGGAAACGTATGACAGCAGTAGAGTAGATGCAGTAAAAAAGTGCATGGAAGCAGCAGAAAATTCGAAGGACAGAGATAGTTTAAGTGGCGGAGGGAGCAATGCGAGTAACAACGATGATGACTAGGCAGACTTTTTCAATTCTGTCACTTTGTCTATAGAAAAACCAAAGAGCTTCAACTCTTTAAAGAGTAAAGCGCTAAGTCTCGTTAAAATGTGGCTGGAAATGAAATCAAAAGACTGGTTCAACGATGCTGCATTCCTCGGGGAACAGATATTCATAAATCTATTCATTAAATACAATACTACTGTGCCCTCAAGCGCTGCAGTTGAAGGTCTTTTTTCCACGGGTAAAGACATTTTAACACCAAAACGAGCCTCGCTTTCAGACGTGAACTTCAACATATTAATATTCATGAAGGGGAATATGCACCGACGATTAAATTACTCATTTAAATTATACAAGTATTATGTTTTGTTTCTAACCTGTTAACTTCCAGAACCTAAACTAACAAGTTTTATAATTTCACTGACGCAACGATATAAAGATGCAATTTTATACTTATTAACGGATTAACATTAACGTTAACTTGCGTTAATTCTTCCGAAAAGTAACGCTTTAACGTTTAACGAAGCTAACTTTTTTTATAACGGATTAACGATTAACGAAGCTAACTTTTTTTATAACGGATTAACGATTAACGAAGTTATTTCTTACACTCAGTTGTATTTTATTGTCTTAACCAAATCGAGTGTCTTTCAGTAACAAAAATAAGCACTCTAGTTTCAGGTGATAACAAAATAACTTTCATTATGTATATGAACTACCTGAAATGATACAATATTGATTACGATTTCTTATTTTTAATCTGCGTTAAAAACAGTATGATCATGTTGTCATATCGTAAGCTGATACCCATCGCGGCCACTCTACACCGTTGCATCGCACTTATACCTATCTGGTAATCGCACACCACGAGCCCGGTCACCCTTTTTTGTTGTTGTTGGCAGTTAAGATTTTTTTTAAATCTTTGCCAATTCTTATTATGAAACACTGTAGTGTGAATAAGTCTTTCGTTTAGAAATGAATTGTGATAGGTCTATTGTTATTGATGTTCGAAATTTAAATGTTTGTAGTGTTTGTATTTGTTTGTTTTAGTTAATAGTGGTTCTATTATATTTTTCATACAATACATTCTAGAATTAAACCCACTTGTACTTATTCCACTATTAACATTAATTATGACCGGTTTCGCTCTATCATTTATTATTGAACATCAGATTTTTTTCTTTCATACTTTACTAAAATTGCGTTGGGAGTTAAAATAAAAGCACCGAGATAATTTATTTTAGGCAAACTATTTAAATTTAAATAAAATATACTTATTTTTCTTGATTCCATTGTCCTGGCGATAGGATCTCTTTCTTTCTAATAACTTAATATAAAATGGATTGTATCCCTGTCTACTCCCTTACCCATATAAAAAGTATCTAACCATCGGTAGTAGGTTCACATAATCGTCTAAATCACATGAGCATGCTTCCCCTCACCTTGCGAATGACGCAAGCGGCGTGCTCTACAGCCCAAGAATAATACACCAAGTGTATAATAAAGCGATGATTTCACTCATTACGAACTTATATGAACAGTCACACCGACTTCTCATTACAAAATTGATGTTACAACTATTATGTAATATGTTTTAATCTTTCCTATGGTGACGTACGGATCCAGAAGTGAGGCCAGTACTATTTATCACACAGATGTCGTAAGAGCCGGCTAAAAGAGCTAACTATGAAGGATAAAAGCACTACAAAGAGAAGGAAAACTTGATGCATATCCTTCGTCTAACCAGCGCATATAATAGCCCAAAACCTCCTTCCGAGGGATAGGTGTAATGCCTAAGAGTCATCAACGTCTACCTATGTTTTTATATACAAAAGATTAATTGAGGTCTTCATCATATCAGCCGAAAGACGTCTACTGCTGGACATAGGCCTCCCCAAAGGCTTCCCATAACTACCGGTCTTGTGCTGCCCGCATCCAACGGTCTCCTGCGACATTCCGACTTTCACCAGGTCGTCAGACCATCTTGCAGGGAGCCTACCTACGCTCTGTTTTCCAGTACGTAGTCTCCACTCTAGAAAATTTTGAGGTCTTAGCCCCCAATTAATATTTATTTTAGATCCACCGGATTTACATTAATATCAGATTTTTTACGGAGCGAACAGGTTTTTCACGGCGGAACTGCCCCAGATCTTTGGTGCTATTTGGTGTAAGCCTTCGTGCGCCAGTAGACGGCGATAAGCATATAGGAGATGGTTGAACGTATCGTTAAGAGATCATCGTGTATCAATCTATATACGTATAGAAAGATGAATCACCAAAATGTATTTACGCGCATAGCTTTCGATCGACTGCACTAAATTGGTTTAATTTTTTTTATGTGTTTTTGTTATTGTCAGGACAAGTCCTGAAGAAAATACAAAAAAAATCGGAGGTGTTGTATTTTATTAGTCCGCTTATTACTATATACTGCAAACCTGCGGGAAGTACTTAAATACTAAAGAAGCTTTTCGCTAATTTGGAAAATACTCTCGAAAATAAAGATGGCGGTACGTAGCGGTAGGTGGTAGGTAGGTATATATATCACAAAATCAAACGCAGTACTTCCATATCCACTTGTGCATTCTTGTTCACTATTGCAACAATCAAAAACGATCTAACCGTTTAAGAGTTTGTGATAACACAAAAACCATAAACCAGATCAAAAAAGAAACCACAGAGAGCTAAATAATTTCCTTGAAGTAATTTTAAACAGTGCTACCATAGAATTTAATTCCGTATTAAGTTCTGAATCTGTTTTGAGACGCGGCAAGGACACTCCGATCACTTCTCAAATTACCGACGCGTATCGGAAGCATACTTTACAAAACATTGCCCTCAAATGTCTTCTAAATAAAGTCTATGGTACTATTTATGGAATTATATATTTACTAGTGGAACGCCGCGGTGTTATCTGCGGTACAATTAAAAAAAAGTAGCCTTAGTTACTCCTTATACTCATTACCTATCCGCCAGTAAAAGTACCGTTAAAATGTGTCCAGCCGTTCCATATTATTATTAACCGGTACAAACATACAGACATTTTAAAAATAGCTTTTTTGATTTAAGTACCGTATTTAAATATATTCATAAGCTATTTACTGAAAAGCTGTAAATTTGAAATTACAAACAGATAATTTAATTATATTTTTTGTAAAGTTTTGAAAATACTGAATAAAACTATCTAATGAAATTTAGAAATATTTAATTTGATAATTATTTGGAAATGATAAGTACCGATTTTTATTATAATAAAGTGTTTTACTTATACTTGTGCCGTTTAAATTAAAAATAAAAAAGAGATACGAAATTGCTAAACAAATAACAGTCGACTCTCGTTAATTCGAAACTTGAGGGACTTAAAATATTACGAATTATCGAGTGTTTGAAATATCAAATGGTTCGGAATTTGTGAGAGAAAATGAATAAAACTTCGAATTATTAAGTGTTGATCAATTATTATTTTTTAACTGCTATTCTATAACAATGTCAAAAGTTTAGAGGTACATTCGTGTACATACATATGTATTCATAATGTGAATTAATTAATCTTTCGAAAGAACTCTTATAGTCAAACTAATCATGACAAAAACAAAGGCTCGTGTAAGTTGATACAAGTTTGAACTTACAATCTTTTCGCCTCTTTCTCTCTGCAACTTTGAATTGTCGAGTGTTAGACAATTCAAAGTTGCAGAGAGAAAGAGTCGCCTATGAGTTCGAATTAACGCGTCGTTTTGTTTCATAGCAATGATTTGTCGTTCGAATTACCAAGTGTATAAAAATGTATTGATTTAGTTCGAAATATAAAGAGATTTTGTAGGGACCTCGTGATAACTTTGAATTATGGAGAGGTTCGAATTATCGCAGGTTTGAATTAACGAGAGTCGACTGTATTGGTAAAAATTGCAAAATTAAATAGACCGCAGAATTATTTTACAGAAGCAGCGCTCGAGCATTTAGAATATGTGGTTAGCTTGCGACACCAATGTTGCCATCTAAAACGAGTTTTCCCCGAAAGTGTGGCGTTCCGTTCTCGCATGACCAAAACAGTCGGGTGCCATACTCTCGGGTTGCCAGAAGAGCATTGCACGGCAACTCGACACTCTCTTTGTTTCGTACCCAGACGTTATAATGAGAAACATGTGAAACATAATCGATCTACGGATATCGGAGATGTAATATTACGCCGCCGCTTTTGTTCGCTCCGTGTTCGCCCGCTTTGTGTTTTCTATTGCGATGATAGGGTTTTATATCGAACAGCGCTGTGGGAAACTATGCAGAATAGGCGACTGTCGCTGATTGGGAACTCAATAAAGTATTGAGAGCTTTATAAAGTAAAAAGTAACGTAAGAACTTACTATTGTAGGTTTCACATTTTATCACGCGCCCCTCTAGATATTGATCGATTTCAAAGTCATTTATTTATGACTTACTGCATTATGCCACACACACGTTAAGATTTGAAACTATTTAGAAGATGTTTATCTGGCACTTTTTTTTTTATGTAATAGTGTGCAAACGAGCAGACGTATCACCTGATGGTAAGCGATTACCGCCGCCCATGGACACCCGCAACACCAAAGGCGTCACAAGTGCGTTGCCGACCTTAGGGGGATGGGAAGATGGGAAAGGGGATGGGGGGAGGGGTTGGGGTATGGACCTCCGGTATCCTCACTCACTCGGTGAAACACAGCGCAAACGCTATTTCACACCGGTTTTCTGTGAGGCCGTGCTATCACTCCGGTCGAGCCGACCCATTCATGCCGAAGCATAGCTCTCCCACGGTAATTGTCAATTTGATACACATATGCATGACCCATTCATGCGTATGTGTACCAATCCACAAATTACGCAAACTTACCATTCTCTGTACGTTTGCGTAAAACTAGAAGAACTTAAATGAATTCACTAGAGAAACGTAGAAATATAATTGTCTTCCTTTACTTGTTTAATTTGGTTGAAAAAAAAAATTTCAAGCCCCTCCAAGTTATCCTCGAACCCCTATAACGCCCTTGCATCCACCACTTCGCACGACTGTCCATTCCATTAAATCTGAAAATTGGTTAATAGCTGCAGTAATTTGGTTGATATTCATTCTGACTCGTTTAGTACCTACGAAAAATTGTACATAAGTAGTTATAATTTTTAAGTAGGGTTGTTTGTTTTTTAATTATAAAATAAGATTATTGTTAAAACTGTAAAAAAATGTATCCATTATCTAATATATAAAATTCTCGTGTCACGGTGCGCGTAATTGAACTACTCCGAAACGGCTCAAACGATTTTCGTGAATCTTAGCGTGCATATCGGCTAGGGTGAAAAATCGGACAACGTCTATTTTTCATCCTCCTAAATGTTAAGGGTGGTGCACCTTTAAATTTTTTTGCACAATTTTTTTTTGTTTTTATTTTTTAATGATACGGCATACAAAAATACATACAACGCAAATTTACTCCTCTACGATCAACCCCTATTTTTTATTTTTTATTAAAAACTTTTTTTTTGCAAGTTTTTTTATGTTACTTTTATTGAACTTTAAAAAAAATCCTAAGTAGAAATAATATACATGGCAAAACAACTTTTGCCGGGTCAACTAGTATAATACAATAATAAAAAAGTGCATACGGTGCTTATCTGTTAGCGATTGTTACAATAGACTAAGAAATCTTTTAAACTGTACTTTGATATACATATACTCAGTGTAAACAATTGTTGGTAAGCCTATAAAGAAAATAAAAATAGAAATAAAAAATAAAAAATAAAATAGAAAAAGTGTTAAGGCGTTAAAATAACTGATTACTCTTTGTTAGGGTTCCGTACGCAAAGGGTAAAACGGGATCCTATTACTTAGACTTCGCTGTCTGACCGCTCGTATGTCACCAGACTGTATCTCATGAATCGTGAAAGTTAGACAGTTGACATTTTTAGAAATGATGTGTTTATATTGCCGCTATAACAACAAATATTAAAAATCAGGATAAAATAAATATTTAAGGGGGCCCTAAACAACAAACATGATATTTTTGGCAACAGTTAGACGCTTGAAATATTCACAAAATGTTTAGATATACATATACCTCTTCACCCTTAAAAATAAATACTTAAATTAAAATAAAAAGACAATGATACCCTAAATACATCATTTTAATTAGAATAATTTTCTTTGACTCACTTTTTTTTTGTAAGTAGTGATGTAATTGCATATATTCAAAAACCCATGTTTCTTTTTTTAAGTAGGTATTTTTCTTACATGACTACATATTAACCATTCATGAAATTCGTTCTAAATTCAAATATTTAAATTCTTTTTTTATCGAACCACAAATCAATACGTATATTCTTGCACTGTCTTCAAAATATTGAGAATCGTTTAGAAGTATGTTTAACTACCCACCCGCAGTTGCCAATTTTAGAATTCAAGCGTTCTATTCCTGGGCTCTGTTAGTCTGAGTTCCATAGGCACTCAGTGTCTTTTAAGAGCTGATGTACTTAATCAAATTGGGATAGATTTAATTCGGCAGTCTACACCATAGACTACTCATTGTAGGAATACTGTCAAATAGCTAACAATTTGGCGCGAATGATGAATGAAGTTCAGAAATTTAGACATTCCATTATTTCAATACACAAAACACATTGTTGACCTAGATTCAGCATGTATTATTGTTAATGTTTAATGATTTATTTTCTACACACTCACATTATTTTTCCATTTTCTTCCCATACACCTGCCATGTATCAGTTACGAAACTTATTGCATACACAATATAATCAATATTTCGTAACAGAGAAAATCAAAATATAAAAATAATTATTTTAAACAATAATTGCTATACATATTATATAAGGCTTATTTTCGACACAGCACTCTAGAAACCAGAACGGGAATCCCAGAGAATTTTAAGCTAGTGCTATGTATGTATTAAGATGTTTATTTATTTATTTATTTTTGTTTTATTTTTTTTTATTTTTTTAAGACAACTCCCGCATTACGAATATACATCCTGTGTCGCGGGGGACTTTACAAACATACATGTAACGGACACAAACAACACCCAGACTCAGGACAACATTTTGTGGATCACACAAAGTGATGTCCCACGTGGGATTTGAACCCACGGCACTTGGCGCAGTAGAGAACATTTAAACCACTAGGGGTACGGGTAAGGAATAAGTATTTGTGAAAATTAGGTCTTCTCAAGTTCTGAAGGTAAGCCGTTTGAGTAGAAAAAAACCTGTTGATTTCTTTTTCTGTCGATAATCAGATAGACACTAAGAGATGGATGTCTAGAAATTTAGGCTACAATAGTACACCAGGTTATAACAAAAGAAAAGTTATTATTATTCCTAATTTCGTCTTATATTCGCTAAATCATATCGGTAACCTACATATTGAATATACAAGCATACATGTAACATGTGACGTCCACATTTGTTTCTACGTACATTAGCACTGCGATCGTTTTACACGGCATTAGGTAAATTATAAGCTCCACTAGTCGCTGTAACACGATATGTTTGCAGTCGGTGCCGGTCTCGACTTCACCCTGCTCACAGACTAGCTAGACACAGTGGAGAAACTATATATATTCGCTAGTTTTACTTCTGTTCATAAAGATGTATATGGCTTAGTAATTTATAGTTTTTTGACGTATTTGCTAAGTTACAATGGACAGAATAGTTTCCTTTGCCTGTTATATGGGCTGGTCCTCCAAAGACCTCTTACGCAATATGATCATATTTATGTCCATATCGCGTAAGAGAGGTCATAAAAAGCACTCAGTTAAGAATAGAAATGATAGGTAACTAAAAAGAAAAGTAATGGAAAGTCAAGGAAATTACTTAAAAGAATATTATATTTTATCCTACTAATATTATAAACGCGAAAGTTTGTGAGTATGTAAGTTGCTTTTTCACGCAAAAACTACTGAATGGATTTTAATGAAACTTTACAATAATATAGCATAAACATCCGAATAACACATAGGCTACAATTTATAAAGCTACTAGTTGCCTGCGGTTATTGTCGTACAGCGGGTAGCACCGCGGGGTTCACTTAGTATGTAATAAATACCTACAGCACTTCAGAGTCGTATAATTTTAACCTGAATCAATTATTGGCGGAAACTCCGAGATCTCTGATCATAAAAACATTATAAGAGAAGTCTCTGAAACTGTACTTAAATAATCTTGTCGATATTTATATTCGTCTGAATATAAACGTTTCTTCTACTTCGTGCTGAAAGAGGTCCACTTCTGGGTTATGGAAACGTTAAGGTGAACTAAAATTTTGTGACTTTGGCTGCCAGAAGAACGCTACAGAAATTGACAGTGGTTTTCTTTAATCAGTCTTTTTGAAGACTAACATGGCTTTAGCTAATATTTCTAAGACATTAGAAAAGTTGGCCATTCATGTTTACATTTTTTTATGGAATTGGGGGCAAACGATCGGACGTATCGCCTGATGGTAAGCAATTATCGCCACCCGTGGACATCTGCAACACTAGAGGCGTTACTTGTGCATTGCCGGTCTTTGAGGAAGGTGATGGGGGAAGGAGTTTGGGTAGGGCCTCCGGTATTTTCACTCACTCGGCAAACCACAATGCAGGCGCTGTTTCACACCGGTTTTCTGTGAGGCCGTGGTATCACTCCGGTCGAGCCGGCCTATGCATGCCGAAACGTGGCTCTCCCACGGTAAGAATGTCCGTAAACTCGTCCTAAACCTATTATACATGGATCAGGGTCTGCTGCTAATCTTCAAAGTTCCAAAGACAGAGAGTTTCTACTTTTTTCAATTTAATAAATATCAAACTGTAAGCGCATTAACATTTTAAACTTCATGATTATGCCTTAGAGATGACAGTGATTTTATATACAGTAGCGATCAAATATCCACCGCTTGCGGCTACCGGATAACGATTCGAAAATAAATTTACATATACAGGGTCTGTCGTAAATAATGGATAAGTCGTAAACTGGAGTTGGTCCGGCTATGAGACTATTAGAAAATCGTATCTTTTTGCCAGGGTTTCTAACCGTATGGAAATGGCGTAGACTTTTATGTTTTTTTATAAATTTCGCTACTCTTTGCATTCATTCCGTTGCCATTTCGTTAAATTTAGGTATTTCTGTGTCATTTTTTTTGTATTATAGTCTTGAAGATGTGTATTATTTAGTTTTAGTACTGTTTTAGGCGTTTTTAACGTTGGTCATTTTCAAAATTGTCATTTTAAGATTTTTTATGTTTTTGTTTTACTTAGGGTCAACTTTTGATCATTTACTGTGTAAAAAAAAAGTACGGCGCTATAGCTGCCCATGTTCTTAATAAATTATCTAGTATGTGTAGATTCTAAAAAGGTATAACAATGCATACTTCACAAGTAATATTAAGCTACATGAGCGAGATCAATATCAAGGTGAGAAAATATTTTTTTCATGTAATGTTGTAAATGGTTATAAAACTTCGTCAGAATGATTTATTTCTGCCAAGATTCTTTACACAAACACTATGGGGCCACTATTAAGGATATTCAAAGAAAACTAGGTAGTTTTTTGTCAAAAAAATTTCATGCCTCCTCATTTCATAAAGGTGTTTAATTTTAAAATTGATGTGCTCTAATAGTTACATGCGACAAACATGTTACAAGTTTATTCGTAAAAAGGATCATCAGGTAAAAAAATGACACGTGCAATCGATAGCACAACACGATGCCCATAAATGAGAGCTGAGTTGTCAATATCACCAGGTTAACAAGTCCAAATCACAAAGAAAATCTAAGTCCGATATTAGAAAGTAGTAGTAGTAACAAATTGACGACAGTAATGAAAACGAGAGCACATGCGATGGTCAAAATCACACTGAGAGATGTATCAGGAGTGCGCCCTAGCTAAACGCATGCTAACCTTTTCACACATCGTGAGTGTGAAAGGGACGGTGCATCATGCAGTGTGCCTAGTAACAATGTCCTTTTCACGCGGGGAGACCCTTTGTATTGCTGTCTTTGTTCATTTTTTTACCTGATGATCCTTTTTACGAATAAACTTGTAACATGTTTGTCGCATGTAACTATTAGAGCACAACAAATTTTAAAATTAAACACCTTTATGAAATGAGGAGGCATGAAATTTTTTTGACAAAAAACTACCTAGTTTTCTTTGAATATCCTTAATAGTGGCCCCATAGTGTTTGTGTAAAGAATCTTGGCAGAAATAAATCATTCTGACGAAGTTTTATAACCATTTACAACATTACATGAAAAAAATATTTTCTCACCTTGATATTGATCTCGCTCATGTAGCTTAATATTACTTGTAAAGTATGCATTGTTATACCTTTTTAGAATCTACACATACTAGATAATTTATTAAGATCATGGGCAGCTATAGCGCCGTACTTTTTTTTTACACAGTAAATGATCAAAAGGTGACCCTAAGTAAAACAAAAACATAAAAAATCTTAAAATGACAATTTTGAAAATGACCAACGTTAAAAACGCCTAAAACAGTACTAAAACTAAATAATACACATCTTCAAGACTATAATACAAAAAAAATGACACAGAAATACCTAAATTTAACGAAATGGCAACGGAATGAATGCAAAGAGTAGCGAAATTTATAAAAAAAACATAAAAGTCTACGCCATTTCCATACGGTTAGAAACCCTGGCAAAAAGATACGATTTTCTAATAGTCTCATAGCCGGACCAACTCCAGTTTACGACTTATCCATTATTTACGACAGACCCTGTATATGAACAGTAGCTACAGTAATAACTAACTTATTTATATCTCAGGGAACTTATAATGGTATTACGACATTTTTAGATAAACCAAACTTCACACTGCCATATTTTTCTTTCGTAAATATTTTCCAACTGAGAAATGATTTTCTTCTATGCAACCAACCTTGTCCTAACAATAACGAACACACAGAAAAATAATTATCTAATTTGGTGCAGCCGATCAAAAGTTACGCGCGTAAATACATTTCGATGAATCATTTTTATAAATATAGATTAACATAATCGGCATGCTTCGGCTTGAATGGGCCGGCTCGACCGGAGTGATACCCAGCGTCACAGAAAACCGGTGTGAAATAGCGCTTGCACTGTTTCACTGAGTGAATGGGAATACCGGAGGCCCATACCCCAACCCCTCTCCCCATACCTCTCCCCATCCCTCAAAGGCCGGCAACGCACTCGTGACGCCTCTGGTGTTGCGAGTGCCCGTTTGCACACTATTAAAAAAAAAAAATTAGTACAAATGGCCGCTCCAAACAGGAGTCAAATTGTATAAGACAGGGAAAAATGGGTATCTTTGGAAGAAGCCTTTACTCAAGAAGGGGTTCTTGTAGCACAGAGAACTAGCTACATATATAGTAATTGGAAATAAAAAGAAAATTGGAACTAGATTTTCTTTAAATATAATCAGTTTCTTTTTTTTATATCTTATTTTTTATTTTAAAATATTTTTTACATATATCATAATAGGTACAGTTAGTAGAATAGGAAAATAATTATTAGGTTAAATGATTGGAAATAAAAAAAACTATTTTATTTTCATCGGTACATTTAATTAAAATAACACTGAATATATGCACGTTTAATTATTAATTTCAGTCGTATAATATCATGTTCAGCGAAGCGTTTGTGTATTTTGATTTCCCGATTCCTGTTAAAACGAGAATATGATATTTTATGATAATATTATACCACGCTTCCGTTTCATTTTACATACTGTTAAGTTTTTTAAACAGTATAGGAATGTTAATAAAAGTCAGTTTATGCATTATTATAATTTTTAAATTTGTACTTTTAATAAATAAATAAATGTTTTCGGACAATTAACACACAACGCCAGCTAGTCCCAAACTAAGCAGAGCTTGTACTATGGGTACTAGACAACTGATATTAATACATATATACTTTTTTGTTTGTAAATACATAAATATTATAATTTCGAAACAAATATTTGCAGATCATACAAACATTTGATCCGACACGGGAATCGAACCCGAGACCTCAAGCACAGCAGTCGCATAAGCTGCTCGTACCACTGCGCTACCGAGGCAGTTATAAATTTTAAGTTAAGGAAAAATTGTATTATGATATAATTTTGCCTTAATTAATAAGGCTATTTTTAACACGAACTCATTAGCTACACTGAATGTTTGCAACATACTTCGTATTTTTCGCGAGATAATCATGCCTGACGTGTCGAAGCCCAACGATTGATGTTCAGAAGTTTCAAGCTAATCGGCGCAATAATTTCTATATCGCGATTCAGGATTAGTTACTTCGTAGTTCGATGTGTCTTCGGTAGATGCCGCAGAAATGTGTTTTTGATGCCGTGTGTAGAAGTCGCTACTTTAATTAACACTGGTTTTCTGTGAGACCATCAGCGGTCGAACCTAACGATACTGAAATATTAACTTTAAGTATATAAAATCATATTGAGAAAGGACCACTATCTAGAAAAACGAATGCTACCAAAGTATATCGGTAGATGGCGCTGTTAACAATAAACATCCGTCTTACGATTTTTTTCGATCAGGACACGTGACCTGACGCCCTGACGCGAGTTTATACATTTTTACCCATTCCAAAATAGTACACAGCGCCGCTAAAGAAGTTTCCACTTCAAAAAACCTAAACATACAATATGTACTGATATTTGTGCCAAAACCTAGTAAATCTTCATTGATAAACTATTACTTGAAATGATTTCCTAAAGGAAAATCTTCTGTCAATTTTCGTAATAAACAAATATAGTTAAAGTAACGTTATACATTTCAATACAAATTATTTGTAAACGTCAAATTGTTTGTATTATATTGGATAGCCATCGTAATCGTACACCAGCGTTCAGTCTCTAATATCAAATGCCTTAACTTAAATATGGTTATTTGTTTTAATATGTTAATGCATTGAAAATATGAGTCGTATCGTATGACTTTGATTTGATTATATTAATTAGTATTTGTTTACGTGTTATGAATTTAATGAACTACAACATATCTTTCAAAATGTCTGTATATGTATAGCTTTAAGATGAAAAGAAATAAAATATGCAGAAGAAAAAAACACTTTTGACTTGAACAGTTTTACAAACTTTTATTTAGTTTCACCTGTCCCGATGTTTGTCTGTGATCATTTCTAGCAAGTTAAATTTGATCCACTGCGCGATTTCCGATTAACCTGAAATTTTAAATATACCTTTAGTTATGGTGACAATGCAATTATATACAATCGGTATTATTATGAATCCAAAATGGCCGCCGTAACGAAATGACGGTGTACATATTTCTGAACAACCCACCCAATATGGGTATCAAATGAAAGGGTTAAAGTTATTTTTTTATTAACGAGTATTAAAAGCTTGTTTCTAAATAAACAATAATTACTTGTATAATTTTCTTATGACGCATGATTCGAAGGTCTAATTATAAACTATTAAAAAAAAACCTAAACATACAATATGTACTGATATTTGAGCAAAAACCTAATTCTTTTTAATGTATTTTAAAAATCTATTTAGGTAATTTCGTTGTGTAGTTTATCTCAAACATTTTTTATTTGGTAACACCATATCATGTGTCACAATGACGTGATTTTTACTTTGTCCTAATGTGTCACACTATTTCAAAGAGGGGTGATATGATAGCGAAGTCAGGTTTGATTAGTGCTTTGTACTAACGGTCAGTAGGTCAAGGAGTTGCGTAGCAAAAATAACTCGTGGAGAGAATTCTTTGTACCATATGAAAAAGAATGTTATATGTACATAGTTACAGGTGTCTATATTTACACTATTTACGATCAAACTTGAAAATATCACGCTTAGGGTGATTGGCGAATTGGGGAATTAGAATTACAACATAATACAATCATCAACATGATGGAACTTCGACTATTTTTTATATCTATACAAATAAATAAAATTGGAGTGTCTGTTTGTGTCTGTTTACCGCGTTATGACAATAACCGCGGGACTCAGCTATTTGTAAATTATTTCCTTTGGACATATGACACACAACGCCATCTAGTCCCAAGCTAGGCAGAGCTTGTGATATGGGTATTAGATAACTGATATAAATACATGTATACTTTTTTTTAAATACATACATATTATAAATAGAAAACACCTACACTCCGAAAGAAATATTTAGTCCGATCCGGGAATCGAACCAGAGACCTCAAGCACGTCAGTCGCATACGCTACCTCTACGCCATCGAGGCAGTTTAAGTTGGAGATGCTCTGAAAAGTACGAGTATTGTAATGTTTTTTTATCAGTTCTTTACTTTTGTTAGATCGTGTCGTAATCAATAATGTTGCTAAAAGTTAGTTTTGAATTTGAAGTTCATGCAACAGTTTACATTAAGTTAAACTTTTGTACTCTAGCAACACCATACGTAGGTCGCCCGGTATTCGATTACGAACGCTCCTAAATTTACCTTAGCCAAGCTACTGCCATTAAAAGCATTTATGTAATATTCGATATCACAACATTATCGATGTGCCGGCATCAGGTTACATGCGACCGCGTTTTGACCGTCGCTGTCTTTGTGAGATTTTGATAAATTATCTACCTATCTAGTTTATGGTTATAATTTTACCTAACAAATTAAAATTCGAATTTCAATGATCATTATCTGTCAAATTTGACAAGATGGTGTAAGTCTGACGCTTTGGTTGAAAATAATAATTGTTTGTTTAAAAAATATATCTACCTATATAAATATAAATATATCTTCATTCCTTAATTTTTGCTCTTAGGGAGGTTTTTTCATCATATCTGAATGACACCAAGTGTGACATTTAGATTTCGACCGTCTCGACTGGTGCGAAAAGGTGCCAACACTGCCAACGCACTTGTGACTCTAGCGTAGCAGGTTTTTATGGGTGGAGGAAATAACTGATTATTACATTATCCGGCTGCTCTTTTTCTTCTTATATCATTAAAAAACTAAGTTAGATTTAAAACACAAAAGTTACGAAAATTTTGCTTATGAAACGTAGCTGACTGTAGCATGTGTGGGGACAATGTTCGTTAAACGCTGAGAAACCGCTGGCCTAAATTATGACTGTAAATATTTAGTTTGAGTTCTTAGGATCGAAATAGATTCAACTCAGAGAATACTAAGTAAACCCGAGGATACTGAACATCAGATTACAATTAAGAGGCATTCCGTTTACTGATCCTTACCGATTTACCAAAGTCAATATTAATTTCTATTGTACATATTATTATCGACATACACTATATACGTCATGAATAACAGAGACAATTGTATATAATATATTGTCTCTGTGAATAAGAAAATGAAACTTGTGTGATATTACCTCCTAAATCCAAGAATTTGAGTTTTTATTTAGCAACACCAGAGGCGTCTCAAGTGCGTTGCCGGCCTTTGGAAAATGAGGAAAATGATGGGGGGATGGATTGGGATATGGGCCTTCAGTATCCTCACTCACTCGATGAAACACAGCGCAGGCACTGTTTCACACCGGTTTTCTGTGAGGCCGTGGTTTCACTCATGGTAACGGGAATATTTCAGAATAAAAATGAAAATAATATGTGAGCACCGCAGTTCCTACCTATTAACTAAATAGTAAATTATGATTGGTCAGTGATGTAGGGTGCTCCTTGGTACAAGCCAGGTGCATTCAAAGTGTCGTATTCACCCATGATAATTATTTCGCATCGTAATAGTGTAGTTAGACACGGACGCTCACAGTAAATTGAAACGCGTAAATGTATTGTATCTATATAATATTTGAACATGAATTGATTAGATCATTATTAGTGTTAGCTAGTGGATTTAAATTTGATATTTCCTTTAATGATCTATGTTAATGCTCATTTTGGTTGTATATTTGTGGTAATCTTTCCACGTATAGCTATACTAATATTATAAAGCCGAAGAGTTTATTTGTTTGTTAGAACGCGCTAATCTCAGGAACCGCTGGTTCGATTTGCATGCAAAAACTACTGAATGGATATATTTTTTTAAACTTTGCAATAATATAGCTTATACATCAGGATAACACATAGGCTACATTTTACAAACATACTAGCTTCGCCTCGCGGCGTTGCCCGCGGTTATTGCCGTACCGCAGGTAGCACCGCGGGGTTCAGCTAGTTTCTCTTATAGAGATCATCCAAACTAACTGAGGTTTTCACAGACTTGTTGACTTGCGACAGATGTTCTGCAAATAATTGAGTAATCCAGAATTTGTAACTATTACCGGTTATGTAAATCTATACCAGAGACAATTGTATATACGAGTATATTGTCTCTGATCTATACTAATAATAAAGCTGAAGAGTTTGTTTGTTTGTTTGAACGCGCTAATCTCAGGAAAATTCTGTCACTGTTGGATAATCCATTTATCGAGGACTTATGTCTCTTAAATTAAATCTACACTAATAATAAAGCTGAAGGGTTTGTTTGTTTGTTTGATCACATTAATCTCGGGAACCGCTAGTTCGATTTAAAAATCTTTCAGTGTTGGATAGTCCATTTATCGAGGAAGGCTATAGGCTATATATCATCACGCTACTACTAATAGGAGCGGAGCACCAATGAAGAATGTTTCCAAAACGGGGGAAATTTTCACGCTACGGGCAATATAAGACGCAAACGAGGTTGCGTGGGTCAGCTAGTAATAAATAGTTGTAGAAACAACTCTATATAACTACAGCATTTGCTATAGCATTTGCGGTAGGTCTTTACAGTAGTGAGAGACTTATCGCTACATCAAACGAAATAGAATCTTCATGAGAACAGTTCAATTGCAAATTTAATGTCGCACATATTGTGCAATCCTAGGACATTACATAATATGTTCACGTCTTGTTTTCTGCTAATTGGTATTGTTCTTACCGCTAAAATTTCGTAGTTTTTTAAACCGACCTAAATAGTTAACTAAACCGGAATTAACTTCCTTTAAAATCGATACTTTATTATAATTTATCTTTAAAAACTAAACTCCATTATTCCATGGTACAGTCATACTGTTCAAACTGCCTCATTGGTCTAGCGGTTGACTTATTTGACTGCCAATTAAGCGGTCTCGGGTTCGAATCCCGGGTCGGGCCAAAAGTGTGATTATGGAAATACTTAATCTATATAATAACAAACAGCTCGGAGTTTGGAAGTTGGGGTCTGAACCTCCGTGCCTCAGAGAGCACGTAAAGTTGTCGGTCTTGCGCCTGATCTCTTCCCGGTTGTGTCGGTTAACCGTCCCATCGGATTATGAGGGAGAGGGAACAGAGAGTGCACCTGTGTTTGCGCACACACTTGTGCACTATAATATCTCCAGCGTAATTGACTGGTCTCCGTTGAGACTGGCCGCCGTGGCTGTAATCGGCTAGGAGACCATCATAATTTTCAAGTACATACTGCTATTAATTTTAGGTGCTTATGTAACAAAAAGCCAAATGCGAAAATCCATTTCCATATAAAAAAAATTGGAGGATTTTTTTTGTTAATAAACAAAAAAAATATACAATCAATATACAATATATTTACCTATATTATTATTTAATACCCCCGGAAGTATTTTCTCATTTTGTGCTTGATTAAAACTAATAAAATTAGCTGTAGTTTTACAAGAAAATGTGTGATTTAATTTTATCTAATATTTTTAAATTCCCAAATCCATAGCTTAAACGCGCAGATACCAATGTCTATGCTACCAAAAAATTATGTTTATTCAGTTTTTTTTTTAATTTATTACCTATTTCAAAACTTCGTCATTTGTGAACTGATTGCGGAAATTTAAATTGATTTACTTTTATATGAAAGGGTTTACTAATAGTCTGTGGTCATTCAAATTTGAAAAAAAAATACAGTGATAATTGGACAGAATATTAAAAAACAAAGAAAATAGTTTATTACAATTTAATTGATCATAACGTACCAAGTATTGAAATGGAAAACAGTTTTTAGTTATGTAAATTAGTTATGTACCAGAAAATAATGTTGATAATTTCAAATATTTATACATACAAGATAATCATCAAGATAATACATTTTCATCCGTCGTAGAATTCTTTCTGTAACTAGAGCCCAATTATCTTAGCTTGGTGACTGGTCATCTTGCTCTGTGAAATATTAGCTGTCTCCACAGGACGTTGTCAGCAAAGGCTTGCAAGGATTAATTAAAACCAGGTTATTCTGATACTCGTATGTCAAAGGTATATGGTTACCTCGTAATGAAGGCATCTTCTATACTGGCGTGTGGAAAATGTACTCAACAGATTTGTTGTACAAAATTTTGTTTGAGATTTTAGTTGCAATCACAGTAGAGCACAATTGAATTGTGTTCTTTTTCAAAATCTATTATTTTTTAAATTATAAATGCGAAAGTAACTCTGAGTGCCTGTCTGTCACGATTTCATAATTTTAATGAAATTTGGCTTGGAGATACTTTGGTTCTTGAGGATTCTGATAAACGAAATACGTAATTTCATAATTAAAAAAAATGAGTACGGGACTTCTTCTTCTTTTAATAATTATAATTGTTGTACAAAATGTTCTAAAATTATTTAGCATAATTGCTGGATAACTCCTTTAGAACTCATTTGGAAATTTTGACCGGAACAAACATTACAAATTAAACAAAACTTGTAATTAATGAATATCGTTTCTTGAGAATACTTAAAAGATATGATAAAGGGATATTAAAAGTAGAATCTTAAGCCGTTAAACAAAACATTTCGAGGTTAAAACACAGTAAGTATTTTATTTGAAAGTTCGTCTGTGACAATGATACAATGTGATACCTCGTTTTTTTTTTATATTTTCAGTGGCACAGATATCCACTGAGTTACGTTGTGTTGTTAAAATCGGACATTTCATAAGTCCATAACAATTTATTAACGAGATATTTGGCAGTAATGTCGACTGTAAGGAGGTCATCAGTGGCCAGTTTATTTTACATAAATCGTGTTTTATTTAAACTTTGATACTAAAATACTTGGATATTTTTGGATGTACGTAAAAAGTGTGTGAGTAAAATTATATATTAAAAACATTTGCGGGACGATTTTCTTTAAACATGGAATGGAAATGTCTTATGATATTTATGTTATGGATTAGCTCAGTAGGTATTTTATTTGTATAGGGAGTAAACTATCAGACGAGTAACCTCATGGTAAGTGATAACCTTTGTCATCACCGGCTCGACCGGAGTGATACCACGTCCTCACAGAAAACCGGTATGAAATAGCGCTTGCGCTGTGTTTTACCGAGTGACTGAGGGTACTTGAGGCCCATACCCCAACCCCTCCCCCATCCTCATCCCTTTTCCCATCCCCCAAAGGTCGGCAACGCACTTGTGACGCCTCTGGTGTTGCCCACTATTCAATAAAAAAAAAATGGAGAGTGTTCTGAAGAGCAGTTCCAACTGGTGCCCCTTCTTCCTTCCTCTACAGGGCAACACGTGCCGGCCTTGAAAGTCACCGCTTCGGTTCTTCTTTCCTGTGTCGAGACCTGAAACTCCCTGCGTATGTGTTTCCTTCCCACTATGACCCCGGGTCCTTTAAGCGGAGCGTGAAAAAGCATCTCACTAGGCCGCTACAGTGTGGGAAACCATGCTGTATTGTCCCTATTAGCATTGAGGATGGTGACCACCACTCCTGGATTCTGCTCATGATTTCCATCAGGCAGAGCAGAGTCATTTTGGCAGCTACAACATAAAAAATCCGATGCTTATGAAGACTCCCATAGAATTAATCATTTTCATCTTCCTAGCCTTTATGATTCCTATGATCAATTTCGAGTTTTTTATTACCGGGTTCAAACGGTTTTACCTGAATTTCTCTGTATATTTGAGGGCATTGACTCTCCCCGAGAATTGATACTGAGTGTTTAAGATGATTAATGACCTACATATGAGCTGTGGACAGGCTTTGATGAAACAAACATTGACTAGTATAACTATCTAGGCTATATTAAGTTGAATAAATCTATACCAATGTTCAAGAAAATTCATTTTAATAAGAGTTAGTACCAAATTCTGAGGTATAAAATTGTACATTTCCAGGACTTTGCCGAAACTGCAATGAACGAGTTGTTGGGTTGGTACGGCTATGAGAGGTTGGAGTTGAGACGGTGGGCAGCCTCCAGAGCCCGGGACGGCTCCAGCCCTGAACAAGCAAGCGAACACAAAAATAAAGGTATATATTTTTATTGTCTTATGATTGTCATGATATTATTAGGTACTAGCTAAACCCCGCGATGCTACCCGTGGTACGATAATAACCGCCGGCAACGCCGCGAGGCGAAGATAGTGTCTTTATAAATTGTAGCCTATGTGTTATTCTGATGTATAAGCTATATTATTGTAAAGTTTCATCAAAATCCATTCAGTAGTTTTTGCGTGAAAGAGTAACAAACATCTATCCATCCATCCACCCATACTTACAAACTTTCGCGTTTATAATGTTAGTAGGATGTATATCATGATTGTCAGCTTGACATGTTTTTGTCCAAAAGTGATCATTTTAACCGATTTCAAAAAACGAGGTTATCAATATTTCCTTTTTTTATGTTGGTTACCTCATAACTTTCGACTTGGTGAACCAATTTTGATGATTATTTTTTTATTTGAAAGCCGGTCCCTGTTGTCCCATTTCAGTTTGGTCTAGTTTTAAAGTTGGTTTATTTTTGTTAAAATTTGTAATTATTACTTGAAATAAATAATTTAAAATATATCTGTCATTATATACTGTCTTCAATATTAATAGAAACCTTTAGACGCCGTAAAAAAATTAAGGCCTGATTTATTAACATGATACATATATTTAAATTACAAGTGTAATTATCATAGGTACGCGATACGTGAAGGGTCAAGTCGAGACTCTAAAATATTTTAACTCTAAAAAATCAAAAATGTAATTCGTATTTTTTAAATTGTTAATAACTTTTTTTATTACAATGCATGACTATTACATTGTTTTCGAAACTTCTAAATTTAAAAAAAAACTGCTTTCGACATTATGGTTATATGTATACGGTTATTTGTTTCTTTTTTACTTCACACTATAACTAAGAGCCGATTTTGGATTAGTTTTTTTATAATACGACTATTTGATTCCTTTGCCATAATTATTGATTTTAAAAGCATGATTGCATGAAGCTCAGTTAACCTTTACTTTCATTCAAGAAAATTGATTATAAATAACCCGTTTATAGTCGAAGAGGAAACTCTTAAACAGCTTTCCAATGGCTTTACTATTAAAGAGAAAGATGCATCTTAATATAAGTTCATGAATCCTGTATCGTTCAACTGGTTTGAATCTTCCCATGTCTCAAATTTCAAGTGAAATCGATCGCCATTGCTGACACATAATATGAGCGCCTGATGGCCGATGATAAATTACACAAATGACTCATTATTTATACTCTGTACCCGACTGTCTTACTTTAATTACACTTTTTATAATATCGTACAGCTTTATTTGATAAATATGCGTCTCGGACACACAAAAATGCCGTGATACTTAGACTTTTGTAAATGAATAATCAATTCAGCGGTGTATCCCTGAAAGCGGTACAGACAGACAAAGTTACTAAGAATTAATAATATTATGTATGGATGTGTAAAATTTTCAACAACTTTCTTAAAACATTTTTCTAAAATCTTGAAAGTACGGAACTATAAATATAAGAAAATCATGTACAAGAATACCTATCCCTTATTGTATTTCCTTTGATTTATGACGCAATATGAAATAAATAATATTAAATTTCTTGGAACCCGAACCCTCTCCCATTGCAGCTGTAGTTCTACGAATAGACGTGTTTCCGAACGCAACCCTCGCGCGCTTCGTAATAAAAATGGCGCCAAAACGAATCACGCAGTGTGATCCCACAGATAGTAAACCAATTTCTCTATTAAAAACTCGTTTTCTCCGAACTCTTAATGTTTACTTTCGAGGTGTGATATGAATACAATGCTGATAAAGTGTTTTATAACATGTGATAAAAATCGCTTAGCAAGAAACAAACATAATACTGAAAACTTTGTAAATTCACATAAGCGGTACATCGATGTTAGCAAACGTACATTATTTACAAATTTGATACCGCAAAGCCGGTTTACTATTCCTAATGAACGCCCGCGTGTACGTTGTATCAGCAGGTACCTATGTATGTAGGCGTGCCGCAAGTGAAAATGTAGAACTTTGTGGTTAAATTGTGATGATTAGGAATGGATAACGTTACAATATAATATTACATATACACACATGCGTCAATTTAGCACGAAATAAACGCTCATGAAATATTATAGTAAATATTATTCATGAGTTTAATTACTAAAATATCGTTTACAAAGAACGTTTTGTAATTTATATTATTTTATAATATTTTTCTTGAGACAGTTGCTGTATAGGTATAGTTAGCCTACTTTTTTTTAAATCGTTTGTCTTATTTATATATGAAGGTACCAGATATCGTCTGGCATCTGAATTTTGAAAATACACTTTTAATTTATTTCTTTAAGGTATCTGTTGCGATTAGAGGGAAGGTAACGCAAATCAGGATCAAAATAAGCAGAAAAAGGTCAGCATTCGCTGATTACGACGTAGACGAATGGGTAACCATTTTAATTTGGAACGTAAAGTAGATACGTACATACGATACGAAGATTAAATATGAATCGAATACAGTTTTTGAAAATTCAAATTGATGATCTAGTTTATTTAGCAGGTCTGCATTTAGGTCGAAATAACACATATCACCATAGTTTTTTTTGTAGATTTAACTTAAAATAATTTCGGGATTTTACGGGAAATAAGTAAAAAACATGCTGATTTTCTGTAATTAACGCTAAATAGTAAATACCATGCGTACAATGCAGTAGTAGTTTAAGGTGTCACTTCGCTACTTTCTACTGCGTTGAGTACTGTAGGTTCGATACCCACATAAAACAGCACTTTGTGTGATCCACAAATTGTTATTCTGAGTCTGGGTGTCCTTTGGTCCGTTTTATGTATGTTTGTAAAGTGTATTCTCGGTGTGGAAGTTATAGTCTAAAAGAAAAAACTGATATTAGTTAACGTTTTCATGTCCGTAGAGAAAAGCAGTTTTTTTAAAGACCACGAACCATACTACGACTCTAGAAGCACACAAAAAATTAATTTGTCAACACACAAAAGTTCATAGTATACGACAAGCTAACATCCACCTACAATTTTTAATACAATTTAAAGATTTTCTTCCGCTTCTTTAAATTTAACATCGAATCGTTAGTTTTCAGTTACTGACCGATTGGAAAAACGTAAATTAATAAGGTCTATAACGAGCTATCATTCTCCGTCCTGATAAACGAATCATAGTAATGAGAGCGCCGGTGTAATGTTTCACGAGTATTTTTTCTCTGTCGAATATCATTCACAAATTAATTGGAGATGGATACTCAAAGCTCGCTTACTGTACCTACCCGAAAATATTTTTTATTGTAACTTAAATGCGATATTTAATGTTGCAGCTTTCAATTCTTCAATTAGCCGAGGTTTTATTATTTTATCTTATTTTTTTAAGATATTTTAAAGTATGTAATTAAATGTTTGTATTTTCATCAATTTGGTTGATTGCATTTGTTATAGACTTGACCCGTTTTTTACTATCTCCTTAGGTATGCAAACAAAATGGCTTGATTACGAAATAACTAACGTTTGTAAGAGCAACGTGTGTATGTTAAATAATTCTTATCAATCATTTCGTATTTCATTTATTTTTTAAACTAAATATCTATAAACCGTAGAAGAGACATGCTCTTACCACAATCAAACCTTACTTCAGCTCAATTAGACCAGTTATACTCGTTGCGCTGTAGCATGGTGCAGGTGACATTTGCCTGTACGACGTTGACATCTATCAGTATCACATAACTAAGGGATGTGACGTTATGCAGTTAATTTTTATCGCTAACGATACTCGCAGCATAAATCTAGTTCTCTTTAATATTGTTATGAAAATGAGTGTGTTATTCAGTTGTGCAGTGTAACTGTTATTTGTTTGTTGAGTTCGTTGTTATTACCATGTCTAAGCATACAAAAATAAACTGTTTTGGGTAGTCAGGCCAGGGAGGTTGTTGTTCGTTAATAATATCCGTCACAGACTCAGATGATGAATTGAGTGACAATTCAGATGTTCCTGACTCTGATATGACGATTTTGAAATGAATTTGGACGAATAAAATGTATTTTTACTTAGCAACCTTTTAAGCAACCGTACTATAATATATACTACTATAATAATAGACCAATTTTAACAATAAAAAATTACCGTTTTTTATTATGAAAAATATCGACTATCCATCGTAGCAGCACATCCCATCACTAAATACTTCTATGACGTTACGTCATACGCATAACACTGCTTAATTTTTCATTAAATTTGATTTTATTTGTAGATTAGAACATTCTGGTTTGGTTTAATTTAATTTACTACAGTTATTAATGATTTAATATATTGCGAATGTGGTACAGCTGAAATACTCAGTCATAATTTATAAATCGCGGCAACTTTCAAGAGTGAAACGAAGTGTTACTGAAACTGTCACCCGCACCATGCTACAGCGCATAGAGTATAGTTCCTCTGTACTACGACCTGCCAGAAAACTATTGTTACCCAACACTATCAATTCTCAAAACTCATCTACTACAACTTCTGGAGCAGTAATGCATATGCAATTTAACTGCACGTTTGGCCTAGTGGTTAAGCGGGTCCCAACGCCGTTACCTACTTCGTCAAGAGTTGTGGGTTCAAATCCCACATGTAACAACACTTTGTGTGATCCACAAATTGTTGTTCTAAGTCAGGGTGTTCTTTGTGTCCGTTTCATGTATGTTTGTAATCCGATAGCGTTTGCTACCAGTGTTTTCATCAGATATCGTTACAAGATATCCTATGAACTATCTATTAACTGGTTTTCCTCCATTTCTTCAGCAGATGAATGTTCTTGGTGCAACAAGAGCATCACCAGCGAGAGTGGGGCGTTGCAACAGGCAGGCGCTACGTTCTGTTCGGAGCTGTGCTTCAGCCAGTCTAGGAGAGCGAACTTTAAACGAGCTAAGACTTGTGACTGGTGTCGGCATGTGCGGCACACTGTGGCTTACGTGGACTTTCAGGTAAGGATATGAAAATGAAATATTTTTTTCTTATATGAATATGGTTACATCTGCATACAGCTTAACTCTACCTTTTCAAAGTTCCTGCGGGTGGGGCCTGGTGATCAGTAATACAGGTTGTGCTCTAACATATACCTACTACAGGCACCAGTTTCTCACAATGCTAGCTTGATCTCCACAATTTTCTTGAATTATGTTATGTCACCATTTTAAAGGAAGAAATAAAGTAAATTATTATTATTTGATCGACTACGTAACAACTGATTCTGCATCACGTAATTAATGGATTCGCATCGTACAGTAAAAAAAAAGATGCGTGTACTAGCGTACACTCGTAAGAAGTGAAACTTCTTTATGACGTTATTTTTCAAAAAATAAATATAATATGTCGACGTAAGGTATAACGACAAAAGACTTATAAACCAGCAATATTCGTGACAATTCTTATTTCAAGTGCAATAAAAGTTAAGGAGCGAGACCTGAGTAAATATTTCGCGATCTGTGGTGTGAATGAAGTAAGTTTGTGGAATGTGATGTGTGTAGTTATTTACATTGTGGACTAAATAAAATAATATTGTTTGTAATGTGATATTTCATTGTAGTATTAATTTGGTCCTGTTTGTGTTTGAAAATGTTTTTTGTTTTATTTTATAAATTTTTTTTGAAGGATTGTATATAACTACTCTCAATAATGATAAAACATTTTATCATGGCCGAAAAACGTCAACGTCCACCATCGATTTACAAGCAGAATTTAAACGATTGTCTCTGAATAAAGTAGAGACTATAAATGAACAATTGTTTCAGTTTATAAATAACAGGAAAAAAACTCAAACGTAACTACTCAAAACGGGCCGCAAAATACATTGGAGACATTTACCAATCCCTACTCCGCTGGAGAAAGTATACTTCGAATCACGCGTGGTAGGGATAAGAAAAATATAGCTCGTAACGGATAAATGTGACGAAAGCGCGTAACGGATAAATGTGATGCGTAACGGATAAATGTGACGCGAAATTTTTTGACAACCCCGATAAAGAAGTTTCACTTCAATAAAATAATATTGTTTGTAATGTGATATTTCATTGTAGTATTAATTTGGTCCTGTTTGAAAATGTTTTTTGTTTTATTTTATAAATTTGACGCGTAACGTAACGGATAAATGTTACACGTAACGTAACGGATAAATGTTACGCGTAACGAAAAAATGTTACACTAAATTTTTGACAACCCCGATAAAGAAGTTTCACTTCAATATTCTTGTTCAAAGTTTGTGCTGTGATCTTAATATAATGCATCTTCCTAGAGAATTGAATTGAAATATATATATTCGGAGCTGACTCACAGATATATTAAACTATAAGACTTTTAATTTAATACCTACTAGGTATAGATGTAACATTAATATTTCGGATATCTAACACAGTCCCAAAATAAGCAAGGCTTGTATTATGGGTACCAGACAACTGATATAAATACATATGTCCTTTTTTGTAATCGAAAACACCCGAAACAAATATTTGCAAAGCATACAAACATTTCGTCCGACCCGGGAATCGAACCCGAGACCTCAAGCTCAGCAGTCAAAACATGTTCGTACTATGTACCTATATTGTATACTTAAACATCATTCTACCAAATAGATTCAATAGTCTACCTATAATATATATAGGTATATGTATTTTGATACGGACATGTTGGTCTCTTTGAACTTGTTCTAAGCCACTTAGCCTGCGAACTAATGCGATTAGTTTCGTTTCCCACCTAGGACAAATAATTATGTGACGGACAACTAGACTAATGACGAATTTATCTAATTTCAGGACGGAGCTACACAGCTGCAGTTTTGCTCAGACAAGTGTTTGAACCAATATAAGATGCACATCTTCTGTCGTGAAACACAAGCGCATCTTGACCTCAACCCACATTTAGTCAACGCATCATCTTCCTCTAATCTCATCACTCCAGAATTATGGCTCAAAAACTGCAAGAGCCGCTCTGCGTCACCAACTTCCGAAAGATCTGCATCACCGAACCCAGAGAACACTTCCAATATATCGGGAAATATTGAAAAGACAGAAGCGCAAAAGACACAAAATAGATCTCCTCTTCCACTAATTACTATTGCTCCAACAGCCAAGCTGATGAAACAAAAGCGCCCTTCTGCGGACTCCATGCCTATTCAGAAGTCACCCGAATCGAAAAAAGACACGAAAAATACCAAAATGAATTTACGTAAGCGGAGAACGTCCAAATGTTCGGCGACAGTGACTTCACAGACGGTTAGGCAACGAACGTCCACACCGAAAGCTCAAGATCTTCGAATGTGCAGTCCCTCTGAAGGATCTTCGGCATCATCGACAATCGGAAATACGATACATTCACCACCGCACCCCATAAACCCACACCCGCCTGCCCCACCTTTTCCTCCAAACCCTATGTTTTCAATGCCTCCTCCTATGTTCATGGAGAATCATGACCCTCGTTACCCTCACTTGTTCCCACCCCGACTTAATTTCATGTCTCGGCCTGGACTCCTCGAGAGGCCTCGTATGCCACCACCCCTAAATTTTCCTCCATCATTACAAGGCGCGCCGCCGCCGGTAACCGTATTAGTCCCGTACCCTGTAATAATACCAATACCGCTTCCAATTCCTATACCAATACCATTATCGGCGTTCGTCCAAGCCCACTGTGCTAACAAAGTTAAAACCGAAACTAAGACCGAAGACACAGAAGGACCTTTAGACTTTACAATGAATAGCGACAAAAAGAAAGACGAAGAAGCTGGCGAAAGTACTAACGAGACAATTGTAGAACCACCCGAGGAAACCAGTCAAGATGGTGAACCAAACGAGCGGATAGAGGAAGACAAAACTGAAAGTGAAGGTACCGATGCTGGTAACCCAGAGCAGACTCTGCCAAAATTCAAAATAACAAGATTAGGAAATAAAATGGCCAAAATCGTAACTAAAAGCAGAGAACCTTCAGAATCAACTAGACCGTTGAGGAAGAGGCGGAGACTCGTCGAAGCTACTGAGGACGAGGCACTCATTCCACAGACGCGAAAGATCGTCGAAGTATAAAAGTAGTGTTGAATAATCTTATTAGTTTCCGATACATATCACAAATGCATGATAATCCGAAGAGTTTATTATTATTTCAGGTTGCTAGTCTTAGCTTGTAAGATGTAATGATTTTTATGTTATAGTTAGGTATTAGGAAGGCACTGTAAATGTGATATTAGTAACTTATTACTTCTATGTACGTCAAATAAAATAATAATCTATTATTTTGTTTTATTGTTCTAAAAAGTATCAACTTTTTAAGGCTACGCTAATGTTGTCAAGTGGTTGTAAATACCTTATAAGTATGTATATATAATATTTCTGAATACCCCACAATTATTACTTGTGATCATATAACCTTTTTGAACTTACCTACATGGCTATACTATTACATACCTATATTATGAAGTGCATAAATTATGACTAATTGCGATATCTATACTAATACTTACTACTGATATTATAAAACTGAAGAGTTTGTTTGTTTGAACGCGCTAATCTCAGGAACCGCTGGTCAAATTTGAAAAATTCTTTCAGTGTTGGTTAGTCCATTTGTCGAGGAAGGCTATAGGCTACATATCATCACGCTAAGACCAATAGGAGCCCCAATGAAGAATGTATAAAAAACGGAGGAAAATTATAACGCTACGGGCAATAGTAAACGTAAACGAGCTTGCGGGAGTCAGCTAGTTAATTATAAAATACCCTATAATTATGTGACTTATGTATATACTATTACCTAGTTTATATATAAAGGCAATTAAAAGCTTTCAATACTAATTGATAGAACTGTATCATTCGCTATTGTGGCCATTTCCAATCTACACTAATAGTATAAAGAGGAAAGATTTGTATTTTTGTATGTAACGAATAAACTCAAAAAGTACTGGACTGATTTTAAAAATTCTTTCACCATTCGAAAGCTACATTATCCACGAGTAACATAGGCTATATTTTATTTTGAAAAAAAATAGGGTTCCGTAAGATATTTGCGTTTTTCAAGAAACAAGGTATAAAAAATCAACCAGAAAAGTTACTTATTTTACGATTTACAATAATATAGCTTATACATCAGAATAACACGTAGGCTATAATTTATAAAGATACTAGCTTCGCCTCGCGACGTTGCCTGTGATTATTGTCGTACCGCGGGTAGCACCGCGGGGTTCAGCTAGTATTATATAAACGCATTAATTTAACACCTAATATGTCTATACATTTATTGATCGATATCAAAGTATCTTGACAACAGCGAGAACAAAGCAATCATTTAAATTCTGTCAAAAATGTCAGGTAATCTGAAAACATATGCTACTACGTCGACCAACTGCAAAACAATGAATGATTCATATCATTCATATTTATTATATAGATTCAGGTGTTACATATTTTCCGAGATATCTTGTGGTACTAAGGTGTGAAATGAAACGATTATAAAATTCGTAGGCTTTTAATGTCTTGATTCTGATTATCATTGCTAAAAACCGCTTATGGAAAAACATTGATTGGTATTTTTTTAACATTCTTACTAACTAAGCGCTAGAGCACACAAGGTGGTTTGTATGCCTTATATAGAAATTTGTACATATTTTGAGATCTAATTACATTTCACATCATATTATTAAACATTATTGCATTCTATTAAATTATACTCTCAACAAATTACACTGTTGTTTGAAACACATTAAATGCTTCGAAACAATCTAAGGCAATACTGGCATGTTAACAACTTATTCTTGGTTACGGAACCTTCTAGAAATTTAGCGACTCGTCAACATAAAGTATTTTCGCTATGCTCGGCAAACCATCTTAACCTGATATTCATGTACAAGTATACCATTGAAGGCCGAACAAGATGGAAAATCTTTTTTTTTTAATACCCACACATGAATAACAAGTTTATAAGTAAAAATGTAAAGTATCGAAAAAGTATTTTGGCCAAAATATTCAAAGTTCAACTTGAATGGTTCACTATGTAATATTTTCAACATTAACACTCTGAGCTTGATTATATTTCTACATCTAATTTGAACATATTTTATTGTTTGTTATTATACAAATCCCAGAGTGTAATAGCACCATCGAGACCCCCAGCTGCCATGATGTGCGCTTTCCAATAAGAAACCTTCTCAGAGGAATACACAACATCTTGGATGGCTTTCTTGTGCTCTGTTAACACCACCAGCTGTCGAAGAGAGAACCAGGAGAAGATACGGATGTGACCGTCCCAACCTCCGGAAACAAAAACTTTCCCATCGGACCGCGCCTGTACTTTATTTATACCTTGGTTTTTAATATTAATATCCATCTTGTGTGACAAGCTTAAGTCTTTTCTCCCTATACTAAATATCTGTATCACATCTGAAGTATTCCCAATCATGCCTCTCTGCTGCTCTAGGTGGTAATCAACAGACATAGGACATTCGAGTGTCTGAAGTTTACCAATACATTGACTAGTATTGAGATCCCACAGGACAAGCCATCCTGCTTCATACCCAACCAGTAAAGTTGGTCGATCACAAGGAAATTCAATGAATTTCATACACATTGGATCCCCAAGTTTCAGAGTTGAATCTGGCAGCAGACATCCTACCGACTCTCCTGAGAAGTTGTAAATTTGGATTTTTGATTCCTTGTCAGGTACATATAGTGTTTCGAGTTTTGTGTTGGCTTCAAAGCGGCAGAACCCAGGATAATCAACTTCTATAGATGCATCTTCTTCATAACCACTATTAGATAAAATAAATATTTTAAACTTGCCACCCTTCTCCTGAGTGATGAGGTGGATGTTGGTGTGGATGAGGTGAAGAATTGGAGCTTGACCAACTTGGATCTTTTGCTGCACTCTGTTCGTCTGAAAATATAAACAAAATGCTGTAGAAACCAATAAAGTTAACAAGAAAACCTATGCACATACATATACTTTTTAGTTAATATGAAAGTGGGCATACTCTCAACTCAGTAGTTGATTGATCAATAAAAACTCAAAAAGCTATTTCATTCTGCTTTTGATTAAAAAGTTGGACAACTACTGTTGTATTTGTTTAGGAGATAAATCAACTGAAATAGATTGTATGGATTGATGGAAGAGGACCATCAACCCTAAAATTAGCATATAAATTAGAACTGTTAACTTTTAGATTTTAGGTATACCTACATAGTAGTATCCATAACAATTTATGGATTATCACTTGCATTTGAGATTATTTATATATACTTTTCACATGTGTACTTTTCAAATGTACAAAATGTTATTACAGAGTGTAATAAAACATTTGATAAGCACTGAGAAAACTAGGATGAAGGATTATTCACATTGGACCATGTCAATCGAGTCATGTCTGCAAGAGGCACAGATTGATAATTATACAAATATTTTATATCAAGTCCGCGGCAACAAGCGACGCATGACTTACAAACACAGCCGCTACTCGGGTTCAGTGGCTCGCAACGGGCACGGTCTAATCTAAATAATAATTGTTTGTATGAATTTGGCAGATGCTACGCAACTTTCTAGGTCAACAATCGAGGGTAGTAAACAAAAATGTCGCGCAATAAATGGAAGCCATAGGACACGTCATTAACGACTTCTGCGCATTTGTATATGGTAAATAATATCTTTGGAATATCTAAGCGATCTTACCTGAAGGTTGTATGCATAAACGTAGCCGTTTTTCGAACCGGCTAGTAACCTCTCGAGACCGCCGGGCAAAAAACTAAATGCCAACGAATAAACAGGAACATTATCCACGTTCCTGATCGTATAAACGGGGTCTGGAGGTAACAGTGCCATATCTGGTCAAGCTCAAACCGAAATTATTTGTCGAAATTGGTAAAATAAAATAATAACAAAATTAATCAAGCCATCAGAAACTCAACCCACAACTACGCACAACACAAAACTGACATAAAAACAAAAAAAATCATAACGTCACAATTGCAACGTTCAAAACATAGAGTGAATAGCATTTATTTTGTTGTTGTCAAAGAAACTCAACATCTATAAGATAAAATTCTAAATAAATATGGGTAAAATTGTTAAATTTTATACCAATGCCGTATGTAAGACTACATAAAACAGTTCTAATTTAAGAGTTTTATTTTCAATAATTTAAACTTTCCTTGAATAAAGTTACGGTCATGTTTGTATTCTGTGGTAAACTTTTAAACAACTTTATAGGGATGTTAAACATCTAAATTTCTGATTGTAATCTATTCGACTTAAATTCTTTCCAGGCGGAGAATTTATAAGGTATTTTCATACATTTTCAAATTATTCAGTATTTTGACGAACTATACTTAATCTAAATTCTCGAATATGGCTAGAGACCAAAAGCATAAGTACAAGTAAGTTTAATTCTAGAAGGTTTATGAACAAGTTCTAGAAACTGCCGACAATGGAGAGTGTGTATTATATGTTCAACAATTAGATTTATATCTGATTATGATGTGTTTGTGATTCCTTTGAGTATAAAAATATTTATCATTGGTGTGCGTTCATGGACTGGCCCTATTCTTGAAATATTTATTTGATAAATAAATAAACATGTTTCGTTTTTCTCTCTTTGCCATATTAAGTAAGTACTTGTACTAATATTCAATTAAATTTTCACAAATCGCACGCTTCTTTTCAGTTTCATCATCGCATCGTCCTTTTGTCATTGTGTGTTTACCAAGCTCGAGGCGTGTAGGCGAGACAAAAGTCATTCTCGTTCTCTCGTTCCACTTCCAATCGTTTATATGAAGAGATAATACTGTTAATAAATGTTACGTGTTAGGGTTCGATGAATTTCAGATATAAACCTTCTGACGAGTAAAACAGCCACTTGCTTAAAAGCAGTCCTAAAAGCACAGTATAACTTAGAATAATGTCCATAATTGTCACCAAAGTCACTTCTTGAGGTAAATCACTGATATCGCTCTGATATTTCGCGCATTATAGCTCAAACCGAGCTGAAATGAGCCTCTGAGGCCCGTGAGGCGCCTTTTTATATTACATGTCGTCATCACTAGTAGATTTGAGGAAGATCACTGGCCGTTTCCAAGAAAGCGCCGGCGAATGCATTTGAACCAACCGCGTATCAATCAACCTATATGCAACGCGATGTCTATCAATGTAAGTTCTCTATGCCTGGAGAATGCAACAAGAACTTTCGCGATGTATAGCCGTGTCGAGTCTTGTTATGGAATGATCTTTCTCGTAATAATAATATTGCCGCGATCTAAGTACGAGTATTTTTGTATTTAAATTGCAATGAGTTTTTAATGTTGCAAACATATTTCTCGTTATTAAAAAAATAATGTACAATTTAACAATCATTATATTTACCGTTGGAGAGCCACACTTCGGCATGAACAACCAGGTTGACCATAGTGATACGACGGCCTCCCAGAATACCAGTGTAAAATAGCGCTGGCGCTGTATTTCACTGACTGGCTATCGGAAATCAATGCTCCAAACCCTCCCTACCTCTCCCTCCCCATCCCCCAAAGGTCGACAATGCACTTATGACGCCTCTGGTGCTGGCAGGTGTCCATGGGCGACGATAATCGCTTACCATCAGGAGATACGTATGCACGTATGCCATCCTATTCCATAACAAAAATAAATACTGCACATTTAAATATATATTTACAAACTAACTGAACAAAGCAAGTCTAACAAATGTAGTCTATGTTACTCCTTCTATCGTTATATCAGTTATCTGCCAGTGAAAGTCCTGTCGAAATCAGTCTAGTCGTTCTAGAGATTAGACGGAACAAACAGACAGACGGACAGGCAGAAAGACAATGATTGTAAAAAATGATAATTTTTTGGGATACTTACTGTTTTTACATGCTTTTAGAAAAAACCGGTAATTTTAATATAACAAACAGACACTCCAATTTAATTTATTCGTATAGATATAGATACATAATCTGAAATCATACATACATGTAATTTAGATATGAGTGAATTCGAGTGAACTAACTCGATTCTATTAACAGTTACAGCACTATCAACTGGCAGCCTGGCTGTCATTCTCCTCACTGCGTCAGTTTCTCTTCGCAAAGCAGTATTATCGTGTTTTGTACTATCGTGAATTTTTGAATGAGAAATAGTTGAACGTACCTAATAATGGGTGCCATATATAAATTAAGAAGATTAATTTAACCCTAGGATTTACAAATGGCTGCGGAGTGGCTTCTGAAAACGGGAAAGCATTCGAAGTATTTATCGTATAGGAAAATATTGTATCATAGGTTTTTTGTGGGGTTGCTTTTGTTTATAGTGGTATCTCTAGTGTTTACTATAGTGTTCAATGAATTTTCTGGCAGTGCAACACGGATAGATGTGTACCAATCTGTGAATTTGGACGCTATAAGTGTTTCAGCCGTAAAAGTCAGTGCTACTTCTCTAGAAGCTAAACCTCGAGTAGAGAACTGCACGTACTCGGATTGTTTCGATGTATACAGATGTGGTAGAGGAGGACACAACAAGATAACGATATACATATATCCCTTGAGAGACTATCAGACTGAAAATGGGAATTCTATATCAGAGTTTTCTAAGGAGTTTTATTTAATATTAGATGCAATAAAACATAGTAAATATTACACACCAAACCCAGAGGAGGCGTGTTTATTAGTACCTAGTATAGATACTCTGAATCAACATAGTTTCTCAAGTAAACATGTCTCACAAGTTTTGCAGTCCTTGCCACAGTAAGTATGACTTAGAATATTCGAATCGCACAAACAAAACTATAAATATATTTTTATATATATGTAATGACATTTTAATCTGTTTTTAATAGGTATCTGAAGTTAAATATAATGTTTTTCACAGATAATAAATGTTTGTAAATGTTAAGTTTCAAAAAGTATTTATAAAATTCAAAATACTTAATAAATAATTTTTACTTTCTTTAACTTTTGTGTTGCTGAACTTATATGATAATTTTACACTTATGTGACAATTGATTTATTGATTGTTTTATTTTCTAAACAAAATTTATAATGAAGTTTATGAAAAATATAAAAAAATATTTTAACTGCAAAATATTTTTTTCTTCACTATTAAATATCAATGCACGGCAGTAAAGCCAAAAATAGTTTTATTAAACATGTACTTACCAGTTAACAATTCTTTCTAATACTTTGTTTAACAGTTGGAACAATGGAGAGAACCATCTCATATTCAATATGCTACCGGGTACAGCACCAAACTACAACACCGTTATTGATCTCAACACTAGTAAAGCAATTATAGCAGGCGCTGGATTCAACACATGGACATTCAGATACGGTTTTGACGTATCGTTACCTGTATATAGCCCCACATCAGAAAAAATTGACAGCATGCAACCCGAAGAAAAGAAATATTTAATTATATCAACGCAGCTCAATATACCGCAACACTATTTAGAAGAATTGCAGAATATTGCATCTTCATCCAACGATCTGTTGTTGTTGGGTAGATGTAAGACTGAAAATGCTGACTTCCGTAAACGCTGTGAATACACAACGGGTAGAGAGTTTGAATATCCGAGTATATTGAAGGAAGGAATGTTCTGTTTGGTTGTAAGGAGTGCGAGATTAACACAAGCAATATTGATGGATATTTTGGCATCTCAGTGTATACCGATAATTATTGCTGACTCAGTGGTGATGCCGTTTAATTCTCATTTAGATTGGAATAAATTAGGCCTTTTTTTACCAGAGGATAATATAAAAAGTCTGGTTAAAATAGTGTATTCAGTTAGTAAGGAGAGACGTGGAGAACTGTATTGGCAGCTTCGATGGGTGTTTGATAGATATTTCGCTAGTGTAGAGAAAATAACATTGACTGCTTTAGAGATTATAAACGAGAAAGTGTTTCCGTTGGCAGCTCGGATGTATGAAGAATGGAACATGCCTGAACATTTGGTAAGTCAATTATTATAAATATATATATTTATCCTTATATTATTATAAATATAGTCTCTTTGACGGTTTCAATAAATTTATACTAATATATAAAGCTGAAGAGTTTGTTTGTTTGGACGCGCTGATTTCAGGAACCGCTGGTCCGTTTTAAAAAATTCTTTCAGTATAGTATAGTATGGATAGTCCATTTATCGAGGAAGGTTATATATCATCACGCTAATACTAATAGGAGCGGAGCACCAATGAAGAATGTTTCAAAAAGGGGGGAAAATTTTCACGCTACGGGTAATAAAATACGCAAACGAGGTTGCGTGGGTCAGCTAGTTAAAAATAAAACATGATGTCGAACGTTATTAAGATTAAAGTTACTTACGACAATTTGTTTTGCGGTTTTAATTTATTTTAATATTGTTTTTATTATAATCTGTTTGTTTCTTGACATGAGTAATGCTATTTTTTGCCACATTACTCATACTCTTGTCTCAGTCGTAGCATTCTCGGGGACCCTCGAATAACTCGAGTGTTGCGCGCTGTCTGTGTTGTTATATTACTGCGGCAATTACATCAACACCCAGACATCTACTGCCATCCTTATACCTTATGTGTAATGGGTGAATAGAGAAAAAAACTCTACCTTCTAGAGATAAGGTTTAGAACAGCTTACGCGTAAGGAGATTTTTTTTTGATATCGATTTTTGACTTCATATAATTCGAGTTAATTTGAGCTTAGTTACGAAGATCCGAGAGTGGTTATCGTCTTCTATAAGCTTTGGTTACCTTATTTGTGGCCAGTAAAAGAGGGAATTCGACCACGTAGTAGTCGGTTATTTAGAACTTCATGAAATGTAAAGCCTTTCAAAGCACAGGAGTTTAAGGTGCGAAACTTTTTTTATAAATAAAAGCTATGTCAATCTGCTCGTATTTCGCACATCGTTGCATTGTGTTCGAATATTGCAGAATATGTAAAAATGACCAATACTTTTTGATAGGTAAGTACCTAGTACTTTTTTATGCCGCTTGGTTAAAAATATTTGCAAGAACGACGACAGCCCAGTAGTATTGCCGATGGCCGAATCGAAAATTCTTAAGTACCGGTCCGGAACCTATTGTAATTGCAAATATATTTACTGAAATCTTTGACACTTCATGTAAACCTCGACCGTGATTATGTACCTATTAGGTTTTTTTTAAATCTTGATTATTAATGTTTGCGCAATGAAGGAATTTGCATCTTTGGTGATTTCATATATACGTATGTTTATAACTAGTCGCATCTTCACGGCTGTAGGATTGTATACTAGGCAGCATCTGTACCTACTATATTAACCAGACTGTAGATAAACGTATTTATATACTACTAAAATATTATAGGTAAATGTAACGATACAGACGACCACACCCATGAGAAATATTTCATTTTATACCTCTAACTTAGCAGTCGGAACTACTAACCTCTTAACAAACAGGCCACATACAGGCATACATAAAATGTGCTATATGATGTGTAAAAAGTAATCAAAAACGAGAAATCGAATGATTGCACGGATGGTTAGTAGTGGTTTAAGGGATCACAACGTCACTCTCTGCCGCGACAAGTGTTATGGATTTAAATCCCACATAGGACAACACTTTGTGTGATCCACAAATTGTTGTTCTGGATCTGGGTATTCTTTGTGTCCGTTTCATGAACGTTTGAAAAGTACCCCGCGACACTGGATAAATATTCCTTAAGCGGGAGTTGTATTTTAAAAAAACAACCTTTTTGTTTGCGTAATTATTAAAAATGGCCTCTTTAATACATGACTTTCCAATATGATGTATGGTTATTCTTAGTATTATTTACATACGTTTTTACAAACACTCGATCTTGATCTTGGGGTACTCGACCCCGTGACGTGCATCGTACAGATGTTCTGGTTACTCATACGAATTAATTGTATAGATATATCTATACTAATATTATAAAGAGGAAAGATTTGTACCTATTTTTGTATGTTTGTAATGAATAGGCTCAAAAACTACTGGACCGATTTTAAAAATTCTTTCACCATTCGAAAGCTACATTATCCACGAGTAACATAGGCTATATTTTATTTTGGAAAAAAATAGGGTTCCGTAAGATATTTGGGTTTTTCGGACACAAGGTGTAAAAATCAACCAGAAAAGTTACTTATTTTGCGAAAATTTTCATGCTACGGGCTATATAAGACGCAAACGAGGTTGCGTGGGTCAGCTATGTTTTATATACAACGTGTATTTAGTATCAGCATTGCACCCGTGCGAAGCCGGGGCGGGTTGCTAGTAATGTATATAATGAGGCCTAATATGCACGCATTAGTGCAGTATTCACACAAATAATTTTTAATAAAATACAAATAGTGAGATATAACTATCAAACATTGACTGTAAGAATAACGTAGTGAATTAATTGGTCACTTCTATGCTTTCTACTGCGCTGAGTGTTGCGGGTTTGAGCCCGACATAGAACAACACTTTGAGTCTGACAGTACTTTGTGTCAATTTCATTAGTGTATTTGAAGTCCCTCATGACACATTATATTCCTTGTCTTCTTCTCTTTGTAGTGAAAACTTCTTTGGGCGCGTGGATTATTTTTTGGGAGACCAAAAATCATGGAACTCGTGTCATCGTACCGAATCGAACACCGAACGCTTTCCATGAGCTATATGTCTACTGTGTATATATATATACTTTATACGGGAAAAAACACGGTGTGGTCATTAACAACACACAAAGCAAAAATAATAGCTCGACGATACACTTCACAATTTACTAGGAATCGTTCGGACTGATTCCTGCCGCCTGTTTCTGCCATCGTCCAACACGACAGCGATTTCATCCCCATCACTTAGATGACTGGCAGTCCACAACTGTGCGCTTTTCGCGAAACTTTCTGCCTCGCACAACACACTGGAGTGAACTGTCGCCTGCGGTATTCCCGGACCAATACGACCTTCAAATCTTTAAGAAAAGAGCTTACTCCTTCTTAAAAGGTCGGCAGCGCACTTGTGACACCTCTGGTGTTGCGAGTGTCCATGGGCGGGGGTAATGGCTTATCATCAGGCGATACATCTGCTCGTTTGCCCGTATTCAATAAAAAAAACTTAGATTTCACTTCAATCGGTAGTCCCCAAAGACCCGCAATTTCTTTAAAGAAAAAACATTAGCCTTTCCTCTTAAAAACTTCCTTCTAAAGACGTAGATGCTTTTACGAAAACAATATTAGATTAATAGATAAAATTCTGTGAATTTAGCGAGCGCCAATTCAATTGGACCTTATTCTAAAAAGCTGAAAGTTGTTTATGAATTCCTTTACGAACGTCAATGGTTAAAGTGGCACGATTTATTATATACAGATGTATATACTATAGAATTTAATATTTACTACAGTGTCATTATAAAACCCCATCGTCAACAGTCTTCAATAATTCACGGTGGGACATAGACCCCTACTTAGAAAGGTGGTTTTATTCAAATTCAAAATCATTTGTTCAATGAAGACACTAAGTAACATTTATGAACGTTAAATTGAAGATACAGTTAAAAATCATAGATCGACACAAACAGACGCCACAGCATGTACTGGATTGTCAAGGTAAATTAGGTGAAAACACCAAAATCCTGCTTGTGTCGATCCGTAACTTCCAGTTTCCAAAATGCGTAGAGCCTTATGAGGAGAATACTGGCAAAGAAACTCATGGCCACTCTTTTATACCACCCTGGCCATACATGTTGGTATAGAGTATGTTTAAAGCTTTCGTTTTCTTGTACAGTGTTGTTATCATGCGTAGTTTGTTCCCTTCCCTTCTACTCATCGCACAACAGCGTTTAGAGGTAGCTTTAAGTACGCGGCAACAAAATGTTGGAATGACTTGCCTCCACCTATGCGAAAATTTAAAACAACAAATTAATGGACATTGTAAACGATATTCTGCAATTATCCCGTAGCAATTATTTAAAACATTCGTACATTATACTAAATTTCTTTCTAAACACCAATCTTCATTTCGGTTCTACTATTCTGGACACACGAATCACCATCAAGGTGTTGCTGAAAATTAGCGCTGTATCTTTAATGATGCAGCATTAGGCTGAGCAGCATCTGTTTTTAATGTGCACTGCGACGCAACTTTGCATCAGTATATGTGTAAAGATATATATAAATTGTTATAACATTGATTACTGTTATGTTAAATACTTAACTATGCTTTAAGATAATGTTTCAATACTGTATTATGTACCATTTCATTTAATATTCTGTTGTGTTGCAATGTAGTTAAAATAAATACTTTTTCTTTCTTTCTTTCTCTCTTAGTCGGTTCTTACGATGCCCACGAATAGGGATGACGACACTCCACATTCGTAATCATAGCACTTATGCATACAATTTCTACAGTCATGTATCTACTATTGAAGAGTATATTCTCATCATCTTCCTCTAAAATTCGTTATATTCTCTAGGTGTGCTTTCTTTCATAAACGTTTCATAAGTGTTTGATGCTTATGATGCATAAGGAGGTTCAATATAGATTGTATTGTACATCGACTAAAATATTACAATCCTCACCTATTGTAAGATATCATCGTCTTTTGGCGATACTCACTCAAAGCTATATTTCATTTACTTTCAAAACACTACATGTAGTCGTCTATTGCTCTGTAGGAACAAATAGTTAAAATAAACAAATTTCGTAAAATCATTATACAAAAAACAAAGTATTTATTTCCCAATCCCCAGAATCCCAAAGAGCCCAATAAGTTCTACATTCAACATGTATAGTTTAACATTTATATATATATGTAGATTCGTGTGTTTATCTTAAACCAGAAATACTTCTATGACTAGATAATTCATTAGTATTTCAGTAATACGTAAACGCACACGGCCTAATTTTCTCCTTAAGTCTGGCAACCTCATTTTAGACAAAGAGACTTATAGCCTTCTTGTGTTGTAGTTTTTGCGATATATATATTTTTACAGTATCTTATTTCTTCAGTAGAAACGTAGCAAGTATCTTATTAAATGCATGTTTTCCATTTATTTTATTCATTAGATTCTTAATCAATTGTTTCTTCAGTATCTTTTTTACCATTAGAAACGTTGTAAGTACCATATTACATTCATTAAGATAAGCGAGTCTCTCAATATTTTACCTATTGCATTTTAATCAACTTCTGAACCTAAGACCACATGATGGCTAATAAAAAAGGTATGTGCGATTCACACACGATAGAAGTGAAACTTCAGCTAATCGACAAAAGAATGAGACCGACATTTGCTCTCTCGCTCACTAATTACAGGCGACTTTTTGTATTTGTGTCTCTTACCTGTCGTTTTTTCCGTTGCATCCTGTTTGAAATCACAACGATTCTAAAGAAGTTTCACTTCAATATTCGAACATCCTATAAAAACTTTCGAAGTTTCCCTTCATTTTCCGAGCAAATAAATTATTAAAAAGGTTTAATTAATGTATCGTAACGAGTACACAACTAAAGAGGGTGCCATTTTTATATTAACGTCTACTTTGCACTATGAAGTTAATAGAGCTTGTACAATATTTGCCCCTCTAGCGTTATTGCTAAGTGTGATATCAAGTATCCAATCCATTAAAACTATCCCTGCTATGGTACCGTTCCTTCTTGAAAGTAAACCTATCCCATATAATATTATATGATCTATGAAATAAGCTATTAATTGGAAATGAAGGCTTTATTTAAGTTCACTTAAATAGCAGATGTGTTATTGTTTTTACTGCTGTAATGAGTGAGTTAAGAAAGTTATGGATCGTTTATAAATAAATATTGCGGACATCTAGTACATAACGCCATTTAGTCCCAAGCTAAACGGTGCTTGTGTTATGGGTACTAGAAAACTGATATAAATACATACATATTATACATAGAAAACACCCAAACCCCGAAACAATTGTTTGCAGATCATACAAACATTTTGTCCGACCCGGGATTCGAATCCGAGATCTCAAGCACAAAAGTCGCATATGTCGTGCATATGCAAGATGTCCGGTATATTTATTTATTTTGTTTATTTTAAATATTAGAAAATTCATATCCTCATTTGCGTATACCTTTACTACTGCCTTTGAACATTTCAATCACAGGTCATATTAATGCAATAGAATCTTGCCGAACGAATAACTAAATCAACTGAAAAAAAATCTACCTAAATACGAATCGCAGCCATCATTTTCCGTTTTCCATTTTTCCTTTCCTTTGAAAAATGGTTGGTTTATTATCATTTAAAACCCTTTTTTGATGGTAACACAAAATGTAATTACGAGGTACTTATTTAATATTCTTACTTTCATAACCTACTTTAACTAATTAACTAATGTATGTTTATTTAATTATCTACTTTCATTAAACATTGTATTTTTTATTAATATTGTAGCAAAGATCTTTTATGAGATTTACCTTCACACTTATTAAACTTAAACATAAAAGATTAGCTGTGAAGTATTAAGGAGCTAGCTACCGACTCCATAATCAGATGCAGTACAGAAGAATTTCAGTTCTCGTAATACAAATTGGACCAAAATTCACGAAGTTTAGTTTATATTGCAGGCCGATTGTTATTGAAAGCATTGGAGAAGGCTTATGTCCAGCTGTTGAGTTGATGACTTTCTTTGGCTTATAAATGTATTATTTTAGTACTAGTACTTACTTTAAAACGAAAATAATCATGACGTAAATCTGGATGTTATATCTACAGAAGAAAGTAACTGGTTTCCCCTTTGAACCTTTATATATTAATTTGCAGCCAGGAACAAGGCACTAAAAGAAATTTAGCGGTTCTTAATACAGATTTGTTACCTTGTGCCTACTACGCCCGCGGGATGGTTGGAGATGTTCTATTTTAATCGAGAGGGCAAGGCCATGGGTTATTTATTACATGTTTACAAGCTCATAGAAATACTACAGAAATAATATATAAGGGCCATGTTACATCTACGCAATCACGGATGTTTTACGAATTTGAACCCTATTGACAGACAGAGAATTAGTACTCTTTATCTTGTTGGTTTTTTATCACTAATAATCAATTTTCGTTTTTCTGGACACGATGGTATTAAAAACTTTTTCCATGGGAGAGACACGCTTCGGCATGAATGGGCCGGCTCGACCGGAGTGATACCACGGCCTCACAGAAAACCGGTGTGAAATAGCGCTTGCGCTGTGTTTCACCGAGTGAGTGAAGATACCGGAGACCCATACCCCAACCCCTCCCCTCATTCCCCCTCCCCATCCCCCAAAGTTCGGCAACGCACTTGTGACACTTTTGGTGTTGCGGGTGTCCATGGGCGGCGCTAATCGCTTACCATCAGGTGATGCGTCTGCTCGTTTGCAACCTATTCAAAACTTATTTTTAAGGAGAGGCCTGTGTCGATAATGATATATTTATCTCTTAACTTGGGATTGTATTAGTCTCCCTTTAACACTTTCATCAAGTACAAGCTATTTCCAATAAAGCAACTCTATATAAATTAGTACAGTATACAGGCATAATTTTCAGATTACTTACGAATGTATAATATGTACTAAGAGATTTGTGGTATTGAGTGATACCACGGCCTCACAGAAAACCGGTGTGAAATAGCGTTTGCGCTGTGTTTCACCGAGTGAGTGAGGATACCGGAGGCCCATACCCCAACCCCTCCCATCATCCCCTTTCCCATCCCCCAAAGGTCGGCAACGCACTTGTGACGCCTTTGATGTTGCGAGTGTCCATGGGCGGCGGTAATCGCTTACCATCAGGTGATACGTCTGCTCGTTTGCCAACTATTCAATAAAAAAAAAAAAAAAAAAAATTCAAGTAACTGGAATACTATGAGTACTTCAACCTGTTTACCCTTTAGGAAATATATACCCTTAAGCGTAAGGCTTATAAGGCGAGACAGGTGCCTTTTACTGCACCTTATCAAGGTAGAATATTAACTGACAGTACAACATCTCTCTATGGAGTTCGTACAGAGAACTAACTTGTTTTGTCATGGCTTTATTGATGCAATCGCACTTATGTTTGCATACATATGTAGGTAATAAATTGTGATAATAATAGCTTGAGATATAAACTAATATTTTAATTAAAAAAACCGACTTCAAGAACTTGAGCAAATTGCAGCTGGGGCTTGCCGTGTCGTCCACACGGGAAGCCTCAGCTTCCAATTAAAAAAATAATCCTCAAAGTCGGTTCACCCACTCGAATGTTATGAAACATAAAAAAATACATTCGAATTGAGTACTTTTTTTTGTTATATAGGGGACAAACGAGCAGACGTATCGCCTGATGGTAAGCGATTTACGCCACCCATGGACACCCGCGACACCAGAGGCGTAACAAGTGCGTTGCCGGCCATTTAGGAAGGAGTACGATCTTTTCTTGAAGGTTTGAAGGTCGTATTGGTCCTGGAACACCGCAGGCGACAGCTCATTCCACAGTTTTGAACCTCCTCCTTTTTTGCAGTCAGCAGCTGTTTATGAATAGTTCGATTCACAAAATTAATTTAATCGAACCATCTTAAACTACACCGAGCTACCGTGAGTATAGTGCTTAAAATAGAAATACAATAATACTAAACGAACCTCAAATGAAAACAAATGATTTTCGAATAACCTGTAAGTGATTAACTTCGGACACATAAACATAGCCCACGCAAAATGTTTTCGCTGTTAAAATTTTGTTCACTTTTTATTTGAATAGTCATATTCGCAAATTCGCATACCCGAGACAAATATTCGCAGTCGCATTAATTGAACGTGCGACGTTCGTGTATTTCGACATGCAGGACAGGCGGACAATATTCGGCCGGATATTCCGACTGACATTTGGCTATTCGGCTTCAAGATTGGCCGGATATATGGTGTACGGTATCCAGATTAACTATAGATAGATCTGTTACATTTTCAGTTACAAAAGATGTTTATAATTATACACATCTGCCGCGGTGGCGCATTGGTAGCGTACGCGAATGCTGCTTGAGGTGTCGGGTTTAATTCCCGGGTATGAACAAATGTTTGTATCATCTGCAAATAATTGTTTTGGAGTTTGAGTGTCTTCTATGTATAATATGATGTATTTACAAAAATGAGTATATATGTATTTATATCAGATGTTTAGTACCCATAGTAGAAGTTCTGCTCAGTTTGGGACTTGCGTTGCGTTGTGTGTTAGATGTCCTAAAAAATAATATTATTATAATTACATCTGCCGTTTCTTTGAACGATATTTTTTATAAGTTGAAAGATACTGACGACTTTAGTATTTTTACATGCTCATAGACTTTCATAAAAAAGTTCAAGACGAGTTATAATGGCAGAAAACTCGTTATAAAGTTTTTTCATCTAGATGAAATATAATACCAAAGAGGAATCTTTAATTTTTTGTAGTTTTTTCTTAGCCGACTACAAAAAAGGAGGAGGGCCTCAAATCGACTGTATTTTTTTAATGTTTGTTACCTCAGAGCTTTTGACAGGGTGAACGGATATTGATGATAGTTTTTTTTGAAAGCTGTTGCGTCTCGTGCAGTCGAATGTAATGAGGTAACAAACACAAAAAAAAACCAGTCGAATTGATAACTTCCTCCTTTTTTGAAGTCGGTTAAACATAGTTCTTACTGGATTTAACGCTGTCTCTTTTTGTCATTCGTTAGCTAAAAACTGAGAGTTCCTTTTTTATTATGTGATTACTTTTTTAAGACGAAAGATTGTATTTTTATAAAGAATATACAGTTTTAAGATATGGCTCAGCTTTTATACATTGGTTTGCACGCGTAGGTTTTATACTTACGCGGCATATAGGTACGCCAAATCAATATCATAACTGTCTCTGATAAAACAGCACAGATTTAGAAAAAAATATATGACAATTGATTCATCCTTTTGAGTGTAAATCCTGTCGATAGAGCGATATATGCTTAATATACCTAACCTAGAACACTACCTTTCTGAGAGTCCAAATAGAAGTTTCATCATCATTATCAGCCTATTGCAGTCCAATGCTGGCCATAAGCCTCTCCAATTGCACACCACTTAGTTCGATCCTCGGCTTTTCGCATCCAGCTCCTGCCAGCCGCTTGCGCAAATCATCACTCCACCTGGCCCGTGGACGTCCTACACTACGTTTGCCGATACGCGGTCTCCACTCAAGAACCCGTTTACCCCAACGGTTATCGGTTCTGCGGCAAATATGGTCAGCTTGCTAATCCTGTGGGCAAACAGAAGGTTATAACGGGGAAAATAGAATTAAAATAGCAAAGAATTGTTCTCCCGCCACGTGTACATATATAATTCATTCTTAAAATCCTTCGTAGAGCGTCGCCTAATTTGCATAGTGTGTGCCGGAGACAGTTTAATCTCACACCAATTAATTTTTTCCAGGGCCCAAATTAAACCGTACATTATTCACGAAAATGAAAGAAATGTAAAGTGTAGTTGGGTACAATTAAATGACTTAGATACTTTAGTCAGGTTTAGCTTTTAATTATTCAAGAATTAGCCGCGCCCCACTTGTTTCTCTAATTATAGTTGTCTTGGTCGTCCCATGAACATTAAAGCTTTTTGAAATAAAAAGTATTATATGTGCAATTCCAGGATATAATCTATCTCTGTGCCAAATTTCATCCAGCTCCGTTTAGTCGTTTTTGTTTGAAACGGTAACCAAAAATCTTTACAAGTTCGACGAATGTTTGGCATAGTGACATTAAGCTAATCTTTGAGATGCTACAAAAAGGGAAGAGTTGCTTAATTAACACAGTTGTGAAGGTTTATTTTCATCTCTGTCTCGCATACTTTTTCGTCTAAATGTTAAAGCGAGAGACCAATATTTGCTATATCTTCGAAAGGTTCGGCTGTCGAATGTTGTACGTTACTTGGGAACTTAGTTCGTTAGACAGCGGGATTACATAAACACGGTCTCTATGCAAATAGATATAAAATGGGCGTGTACTCAGTCTATAGTTCAATTCGTCCTGCTTGTATAGAGTACCTAAATAATTACAGATTACGTTCCATTACAAACTAAATTTCATTTGTCACTTGTGTCATTTTAGAACTAACGAGGTACATTTTAGATGTGAATTTTTAATTTTTATAATACATTGCTCTAAGGAATGAAAAAATGGGTGATACAGAATTAAATGCCCGTTACTTTGTCAATTTCGTAGCCAACACAAATATCAAGCTATATTTTAAGGTCTGTACAACACTAGTTATCTTTGAGGCCATGGTAATACTGGCTCTCCCTGGTTTCTATAAATGCCTAGCACATGGTCCCGATTCGTTAACCTAATTCTTAATATTAAATTTCATTCCAAGCTTAAACTTATTGCCTATATTAAAACTAGGCTTTATATTGACAGTAGTTTATAAACTCAATGAACTATTAGGCCTAACTTCGCCTATCGGGTAGGTAAAATATCTATTATTATATATATATATATATATATATTGTGACAATATTAGTTGACTTTAGATGAGGGAGTATTACTGTACAAAAGGATTGTATTGTTACGAAGAAAGATCATTCCAGAGCAAGACTCGACACGGCTAAACCTCCTGAAAGTTCTCGTTGGTTTTTTGAGGAATAGAACAATGAACCTTAAATCGATATGCATAGTGTCGAATATAGATTGATTATCATGATTGGCGGCGCGTTCTAGGAACCGGTCAATGACATTTCTCGTATGTATTAGTAATGTAGCATGTAATATAAAAGGTGTCTCGCGTGCGCTACAGTTTAGTTCAGTTTGAGCTACAGTGAGACAAATACTCGTATCAGAGCGCTATTAGTGAATAACCTAGCGACCTCGGCGACATTTAAGGACTATTATTCTGAGTTATACTGTGCTTTTAAGATTGTTTTTAATAAAGTCTCTTTTACTCATCAGCTTTATTTCTCAAATTCTTCGATCATCTGACACGTAACAATATTTTTTACTGAAGCGTCTAAACTACTGAATCTATTTTTATTAATAAGGTGTCAATAGATAGTTAATAATGACTGCACGGTTGGCCTAGTGGTTTAAGCGGTCACTACGCCGCTTGCTACTGCGCCAAGTGCCGAGGGTTTAAATCCCACGTGGGACATCACTTTGTGTGATCCACAAAATGTTATCCTGAGTTTGAGTGTTCTTTGTGTCCGTTACATGTATGTTTGTAAAGTCCCACGCGACACAGGATGTATATTCATAAAGCAGGAGAAGTCCTTTAAAAAAAAAAGGCCCCGGTTACTATAGGCTATATAAATTTTATCAAAAGTCGTTACGTAGTCGGGTTATAGTTTTTGATACTTTGACAGTTACTGTGAAAAATCAATAAACTGTCTTGCCAATATTACATTTTACAACGTTGAAAGCGTTTTAAGCAGCTTTAGATTTAGAAAAAATACTTTTATCTTTTTGACGGACTTCGTCGTTGAGCGTTGTTACGCTGGTTTTTTGTGTTTAGTTTACTCAAGCTTATTTACTCGTTAAACTGAATAATCTACACGATCTTTTGTGCCCGTCGATGTGGGGGTGATGGCATCCTAAATACTATATCATGTGATTCTTCATCATCAGCTTATCGCAGTCCACTGCTGTACATAGGCCTTTCTAATTGTTCGCCGCTTGGTTCAATTCTCCGCTTCAGCTTCTGTTCAATGTGATGTGACATGTGAATATTATCGATTCGGCTGTAAAGAATCTTATAAAATAGACGAAATAAGATAAGATTCGTTGCTACGTTCACTAATTTATTTTTATTTTATTTATTTAAACAATATAAGGTACAATAAATTTAATACACGATGCCACATAAACTCATTTGAGTTTTTCCGTGCATCCGTGTCATCACCAAATCATATTTAATTTTACTTACATTTACAATACAATTGCTTTACACACGATTATTGCCAACTTCATACATATTCATGGTTATTGAATAAACCAGCATTCTCAAACACTACGTTTTAGTAACACTTAATAGAAGAAAATTACAATAAACATCACTGAAGAACTAAACCAAAATATATACAGTCACTTATAAATTAGAGCGGGTAGTCATAGCAAATTATGTTATTCCACTACCCTACCAAGTCGCACTTATCACCAGCACCGACCACGACCGATCACAGCCGACCGGCGCTCGATGATCCGATCACAATATTCTTATAAGAGATCTTTAATACGTTATACAGAGTGATTACATTACTGCAAAATAAAACAATTATGGTTGCAATTTTTTTATGTTACAAATATACTAAACACTAAAGACGACGAAATAAATGCAATGTATGAGTGAGTATGTATGTATATAAACGTAAGATAAAATCATAGATTTTTTGAAATATTTTGCAAGAAAGACATATATAATACATAGGTATATACGTAAAGATTGTGTTTTTTTTATCGGGGCAAACGAGCTAACGTATCGCTTGAAGGTGCAACAAAAACTAGCATTTTTCAGTTTAATGTACAGCCTATGACACAAATAATGTGGCTATCTAAAAGAAAAAAAAATCAAAATTGTTTTATTAGATCCATAGATTACCCCTTACAATCTAACAAATGTTACCTCTTTTTAATATAGACCAGAGATATATACTAGCAATCCGCTCGCACGTGTTCTTACGGATTCGCCTGCCCTTTAGTCAACCTCAAGGTAGATATTGATGGAGAGGAATTCTTTTATACAAAAACCCGCAGTATTATAGTTTTACCCCTCGATGCAAAACCGAGGGGTGTAATCAAATGAAATTGTATTAAAAAGGAACTTAATCGAGAGTGTTAATGCCAAAAAGGTATTTGAGTCGGATATGGATATGTTTTAAAGTTTCACTTAATACTTGTGTTCATAGGCATTTATGTAGCCATAACACAAGGGTCATAAATGTTTAAATAAAAGTATTTGCTGAGCTCACGTTACCGGCGAGGCGAAGATAGTGTGAAAAAAAGTAGCTTGTCACTCTTTGTATATGATCAGCTATCTGTGGGCGAAAGTCCCGTCAAAATCGAATCGTCAAAACGCTTCACTAAATGTAAATGCATGTAATCAAAAACTGTTAATTTGAAATTAAAAAAGACACTTAAATTTTATTCATTTGTATAGATTTCGGAACACATCTTGTTATCTCGCCTAAATTATGATATCCTTTGGCATGTCGTGTCAACATTTTTCGCGATAAAACGTTTCCAATCCACACTGATCCTAAGTTAAAATGGCAATAAACGAAAGGCATCAGTTGTTTATCGTAAAACATGTTGTAAAAAGTCAATTGTAGGGATAGGACTGGGGATAAGCGCAGGTCAGCGCTGGCGACCTCTGTCGACGTTTTATTGAGAATTTACATTTAAAGTGATACGATAGAAGAGGCTTAGAAATTAGAATTCAACAATAGTATGTTGTTGAGTAGTTTTTTTACTATTATTAAGTCAATTATGACACATTAGTGTACATTGAAGTCGGTGTCATGACATGACAACATGACACCGACTTCAATCGCTTTTAAAATTATCATCGAAACGAATGCGCCGAAATTGTGATAAAGTGTATTTTTCAGACCTAAATTGTCCATCTTTAAAGACAATTTTTTTGGGTATAATTGAAATGAGTTCACATAAAACGAGACAGATATACGCAATATATATAACTAGCGACCCGCCCCGGCTTCGCACGGGTGCAATGCTGATACTAAATTAAATACACTACAGAAAAACTATGAACGTTGTATATAAAAACATAGCGGCCCGCTCCGACTTTGCACAGGCATAAAATAGAAACCTCTAAAATTAGCAATGTTGCCTTAGTATATGATGCATGTATTATACATATAAACCTTCCTCTTGAATCACTCTATCTATTGGAAAAAACCGCATCAAAATCCGTTGCGTAGTTTTAAAGATTTAAGCGCACATAGGGATATAGGGACAGAAAAGGCGACTTTGTTTTATACTATGTAGTGATAACACAGTCTAGGTGAAGGCGGTCAAAAAGTACCTATTTGATATTCTTCTAAAAGCTAGGCTACATAGTGCCGACAAAGGCTATCTGCTAAGTGTTGAAGCGCCCCTCGAATATAAGACGTCGTTAGGTGTCGTACCATCATTGCCAGAACAGGGCTTGTCGACATGCTATAATTGGCTACTTAGTTTCTACAGCGCACTGTTTCAACAACTGTTTAAGATTTTTGACCATCCAAATTATAACCTTAGCATTGTTTTATTTGTAACATGCTGCTTTTCAACCGACTTAAAAAAAGGAGGAGGTTCTCGATTCAACTGTATTTTTTATGTTGGTTACCTCATAACTTTCGACTGGGTGAACCGATTTTGATGATTCTTTCTTTATTTGAAAGCTGGTGCTTCCCATGTGGTGTGCAGTTCTTGAAGTCGGGTTTTTTGTTGTTAAAATTTGTGATTATATAACAAAAATGTATGACATTGTTTACTCAATGTAAAGTCATCGTGGGCTATTCCCAACAATTTAAAATTACTTGTACTATTTACTATTTGAAACTCTTTTCATTCTCTTAAAATATGATAATAAACGTCACATGAAAACACAGCCATGAAACTTATTAAACTATGAATACTAGATTTTAACCGCGGCTTTGATAGTGTTAATGTCGATCTTTCCTATGTTAAAGGTAGCCCGATATACTAGATTAGTTTATCCATTTTTGCGTGAACAAATCGTCGTAAGTAACTCTAGCAACAAAACAGCTTTACTAATGCAAAAACAAAACCTCTCATCAGACCTCATATGTAAAAGAACAGGTATTATCACCCGAGACACACTTAATATCTTGTTTCCAAAGTTGTTGGCACGCTTGCTTACAAAACCGTTATGACCCGTTTTTGATGAGTCAGAATTGAGTTATTAGGTCATTATTTGTTGAGTTAGGTCTTAAACCCCTTTGAATTAACTTCAGAGGTATATGATCCTTCCTTTTTATCAATCTACTAGCTATCGCTTGCGACTTTTTGTTATTTCGTGTTTCCAACTTTTAAACCTAAAAACTTCAATACATTTTGCTCCCTATGGATAAATTTTCCAAAAATCCGTGCATGCAGTTGCTCACAATATAAAAATCATAAACGGGTAATATTTAATGTTTGACAGCGGTATATTTATTTACTTAACAACTGTATGCACAAGATGTACAATAGCGGATTTATCATAGGCGGTATCTACCAGTCTATCATCAGATTGTTCGAAAATGAATGTAAGGATGCGGAAGGACCACATTACACTGCATACATTGATTATTTATTTTAAAATGGTCATAAAAATAACTTAAAATTAAGTAATACTATATATCTAAGCATTCATACAAAAATACATATATTTATATAAATATATAGAAATGAATAAGCTTTATTGTACACCAATTATTACATTTTACATATATACATGCATACACACATATATATGTACATCTATACCTAAAATTTAGGCATAGCGTTGATAAATCGGTCAGTCAGAGCAAGTCATCGTAAAATATATAATAAAATAAATCCAGTTATTTGATGAAGAAGGTAGTTATCCTTACAATCGTAGTATCAGTCACCTATATTAATAGGACTGTTATTTATTCTAAGTTCGTACTAACATGACGCACGCCGATAGAATAAGAAACACAGTAGTGTGATGGCTATCATTTATCATTGTCATTATCTTGTTAGACTACATCGATAAGACACGAATTCTAATCGGTCAAATAAAATATTTAGATACACTTTACTATATCTAATATTTGATATAAATAATTTAGCGGTTTGATACGTAACACGTAAGTAATGAAAAGACGTCTTACTTATGATCAAAGTTTGGCCAAGGTAACGTAACGTAATACATCGTAATGTAATGTAATGTTGTGTAATATAATGTAATGTAACGTCATAACAAAATGTGGTTACACCAATAGGTATAGTAAACTTTTATAAAGAAATGTTACAGGTTTTATGTACATATGAAACCAATTACTTCTATGTATGCCTAAAGTTAACATAACTCTCGAATACAGAAATAAATATCAGCGTCATGGGTATATTGTAACTGGTTATCTAACTGTCATTGTTGTAGATACAATTGTTTGTTGTCCTTATAACATTACACGATTTACGGTTTATTTAATAGCCTGCAACCTGCCTGTTGCTAACCGCCTTTGAGACTCAAGATATTTTGAAACAAGACTGAGAAAAGTATAAATTGGAATAACGTTAACTTATGCGGCAATGGAGCACGGTAAATCAGAGTCTTGCAGTAAGTAAAAAAAGACAAACATTGTACAACCGTCAAAATCATCTCATCGCTAATTCACGTGTACAATAGTACAAGGGAATAGAGGCGTTAGTCATTGTAGAAAGAGAATCGACGTGAAACACTTGCATCTTGGCTTAGGTTTCAGGACTGAGTGCTGTAAAACAAAAATATATGATAGGAGTTGGACTTGGTGATTAGAAACAATTACCGAGGGTAAGCAACGGCGGCACGGTCAGTACAGTACAGAAGTAGGTGGTTGATCGCTAGTGGCATGATACCATGAGCGTATCCGTGATTCGAACGTCACGTTAAGCAGTCGGTCCCGGTTGTTATCATAGGATAACAGTCATGAAGTTCAGTTGGAGGCTTTTGGGCGGCTTAAAAACATACAACGGCAAGATTACGTAGCCACAACGTTGTCTTGCCCGTCCCCAACCCACACTCCGCCAGTGGAGGCCAGAGGAGACCCGAGCCCAGCAGTAGAACGTTATGGGTCGGTCGAGAACTGCACTAAATTTAAATGGGAAGAAGTGAAGAAGCACCAGCTTCCAAGAATCATCGAAATCGGTTCACCCAGTCGAAAGTTATCAGGTAACAAGCATAAAAAGAATACAGTAGAATTGAGAACCTCTTCCTTTTTAACCGACTTCAAAAAAGGAGGAGGTTCTATGTTCCGCTGTATCTATTTTTTATGTATGTTCATTGAAGCTTCTTGTCTGTGTTTGAATTATTTTTGTATTCGAATGGGTATGCTCCCGAGATTGTTCCATTGCCATGTCAGGATCTGATGATAGGATTCCAGGGAAATCGAGGGAAACCCTTAATTTTTTTTTTGAAGCTGATTGATAATGATATGTAGCCATAGGAGCCTTAGTAAATCCATTAATAGCCTGTCTGCTAGATAACGTTTAGTACTTTACCTGTACAAAATAGAATATTCAATTCCTCTCCAAGTTCTAATTTATACTAAAGACGAATGAAATTTTAATAAACATTTTAACGAAGCAGGTATTAACAAGCCCTTGACCTTCTACAGCCAAGATTTAAACTCATAATTTTACACATCTTTATTAGACGGCTTCCAACATATCGAACTTCAAATTAAAGGCAATTAAACGGAATTACGTAATTTGAGTAAAAATCTTCAACTAATTCAATTTCAAAAGTTGAAATAAAGTACCTGCAATAATTTAAATTACATAGCCTATTGAAAATCATCAGGCTTTAATATTAGGATTAATTGAAAAGTTTATCCTAAATGTTATAAGTTCAAATAGGGTTTTATCTCTTAGATACGGAGTTTCCATTATCTGATAGAGATTAATGGACCGATCATTGTCGAGTGTTTGAACGTCTTATTAGGTACCATAACAACGGAATTTAAGCGAAATTTTATGTATGTAAATTACCCTAAGGAAACATCTGTTTGGCTTTCTTGAATGTCTTAATTGTACTTTTTAACGGCATTTTTGAACATTATAACCTAATCAAACCGTCTACAGTATTTTGTGTACGAAAATGTCGGTGGGAATCATAGTACGGCGCGGCAGTATCCATACGCAGGCGTCCTCTGTCAAAGTATAAGCCCAGATGGGCCTACGCATTACACTGTTATGACACAAAATGAGTATGTGTGTGAAATTGTGAGTTTTAATTGTTACGTGTGAGGTTTGTAGTCACAGACGATTGTTTTTGTATGTGAGGTTAAAAGTGAATGTGTAAAGACTTCCCTGTAGATTAAAGAAGAGCAATGGCTACTCCCCTCCAGTCCTCGCACTTTAGTTGCTGAGTGTTATTACTTCTTAAGATTTTATTCTCTGTTTTATTCTTATTTCAAGTCAAGTTCAAGTTTTTTTATTGTATAGGGGGCAAACGAGCAGACGTATCGCCTGATGGTAAGCAATTACCGCCGCCTATGGACACCCGCAACACCAAAGGCATTACAAGTACGTGGCCGGCCTTTTAAGAAGGAGTACGCTCTTTTCGTGAATGTTTCTGCCCTTAACGCATGCCATGTTAGGTCAGATTCAACGGACGTTGGATAAGACGTTGAATCTGAAACATTTTTTAGTTTGATAAAACTATAAAATGGTCCAAAAGGCTTAGTATAGCAATATAAGAGGAAAGACCTAGGATGTTTGATTATACCTAAATTCAGACCTTAAATGATAATAGAGTTGCAAATCGTATCCGGATATATTTAGTAACCAAGCAAGCTGCTCGCAATTTCAGTCGTTTATTTTGTACTTTTTGGAATAAAAGTTTCCTATAATTTAGGTAGAAAACATCTTAACCAAATAATGTACTTTTTATCACCTGCTAAAACGCTAACTTTGTATGAAAAATATACTAAATACAAACTTGTGACGTCACTTCTCAATTGAGCAATATATTTCAATGTTTATTTGTAATATTCGAAATGTTTTGTAATATTTGTTTCAATGAAGTAGGCATCGGTATTTATTTACGATACCATCATCTACCCTATTATTCTCTGTTTCATTCGCATGTGTATGACCAATTTTATTCTGATCAGATGAGCATCGCAAACGAGTATAAGCTATTCAAATATTCCAAATCCATATATTTCTGACATTTTCATAAATGTTTGTAAAGGTTTTGTTATTACAAATACAATAAGACGACGTTAGTACCTACCTACCCCAATATTCGTGAAGAAAATTCCCATCATCAAACGATTCTCGCTTCATGACTGCTGGCTATGAGTAATTTAATTTGGTTCGTACAGAGTAATAAAGCTCGCAAATTGTTTGACGAATATATCAGCCTTGTAATCAGAATATTTTTTTTTATGATGTCGATGTAAACCCGGTCACGTAATATCATTCAGATTTGATCTCTCAGCCTGTATCTACTAACGGAGGATTTGGTAAGTGTGATTTAACCCTCACTTAGGATGTATTTTTTATGGAATACGGGGCAAACGAGCAGATATATCGCCTGATGGTAAACGGCCACCGCCGTCTATGGACACCCGCAACACCAGAGGCGTAACATGAGCATTGCCGGCGATTGGGGGATGGGGAGGGAGATGGGGGAGGCGTTGGTTTCACACCGGTTTTCTGTAAGGCCGTGGTATCACTTCGGTCGAGCCGGCCCATGCATGCCGAAGCGTGACTCTCCCACGGTAACATGGTGTTGTATAGTATCGTCTAAAAAAGTAAAAAGCACATCACTTTTATTACTATGGATTTAAGCGTTAACGTTAAGCTTTCGTAAATGTGTCATACTAATACACAAAGCTCTCTTCTTCGAAAAGATGTTTTGTCGGGTGCTACACTGCCCATAAGGGTTGGCATATACTTCATTTATCCTGCGTAGTTTGCTGTATAATACATATAACGATACATATAACGATAACGGATAACGACCACACGAAAAGAATAGGGATTGTGACACTCCATATTCCTAATTCGTCTCTACACGAAACAATAAACAATGTAGGTATACCTGTAGCAAACCATTTTCAAGCAAAATACCTACATGAGTATCAACAAATGAAAAAACATAGTAAAGAGGTTAATTGGTATCGTCCATTCACCTAGTTTGTGGTCAAAATCATTTTTTTTTATTATGTAACGGGCAAATGAGCAGACGTATCGCCTGATGGTGAGCAACACTAGAGGCATTACAAGTGCGTTGCCGGCCTTTTAGGAAGGAGTACGCTTTTTTTCTTGAAGGTTTGAAGGTCGTATTGGTCAGGGAACACCGCAAGCGACAGCTCATTCCACAGTTTTGCTGTGCGCGGCAGAAAGTAGAACACGTTTTGTGCGTACTCTATATACTATTATAAAACTGTTTTATCACAAGTGCAAAAGTTCACTCTAATCGCTGCAGTATTTACGGCATGAGAGAGTTTTAAATAAATTAACTTGTGAACAGGATATATTCAAAATATAAATTAAAAACCTATAATCAAAATGTTATCCGTATTATTATACATTCACGTTAACGACAATAGAAGCAAATCACGCTTGTGTGACGTCACTATAAGTGATGCATTTCCGTTTTCCGCCAATTGTTATAGGTGTTATTTCTTATTTCGAGAATTTAATATTTTTTTGCATAGTTTAATATTCAAACTGTGTTCATTATTTTATTACGTACAATCCGCTATATAAGGTTTACAGTGTTGACTTTACGACTTGTGGTTTTGATGCTAATATTAAATTTATATGTCTCACATGCGGTTCCCTAATCCTATGATAGTTAGTCTCAAGTCATGGTAACCAAACTACAGAATGAGGTACCAAGCACCCAGATAAATTAAATCCAGCAATGTATCAAATATTTATACATTTAAAGTATACTTAGCTATATAAGTCAAATTGGCTTTTAGAATACTTACAATACTTTAAAAATACTCAAAACTCTAAAGTAAATATTTGCAGACCATACAAACATATGGTTCGACCCGAGGATCGAATCTGAGACAGCACAGCAGTCACACCGAGGTAGTCGCAATTGGTCGTGCCTATTACAAACTAATTTGTGCTCAGGAGAAATCGAAACTATGCTCGTCTAGTTAAACAACTGAAATTCAAGTAAAACCGTAGAACCTAGTAGCCAATCCCAAATACTTTTGGGAATAATAAAGGCTACGAAGAAGAAGTTAATTTAGTTCAAGCGTTAAGACAACTAACTACTTAGATAAATTCACAATTATTTAATTATAGTAATTATTCATTACTTTATCTATCTAGATAATATATTAAAATATGTGAAACAGTTTAACGTAGCTAAATTTAAGTGCTGAAAACGCTTTGACGTACATATATGGCATTCCTAAATTTTAAAACACATTTTGTCTTCCGATATTCTGCAGCCTGTCATGTGATATTACATTTGAGATTGTTATTTCTAATCCAAAATGCAATATTTATCACACCACTCGTCGACGTGGTGCGGTGAGTTTTATTTTAACATTTTAGGAAATACGAAACCGAATACTGCAGCCTGCAGGCGGTTATTTAAAAGGTAAGTTCGGATATTTCTCAAACCGCATCTTACTCGAACTCTCCACCCATACAAATCGCTACTAAACTTATTTGTACGTTGAACTTTGATTACGATAATTAAAACCTACAGGCAAGCTAGGTATGGGAAAAATCTCTAATAATGTGTGAAAAAACCCATAAATAAACAGGCCTTAGAACAATGAACAGGCTGTATATTACTGCATTACAATACGAGTGGCCTGGTCTAGTACATATGTGTGGCGACTTCCACGTACAGCGCAATAGCAACATACAACAGCGCCATCTACCGCAGATACATTGAACTACGAAGCATCGTACAACACGAATAAACTACCAATCCTGAATCGCGCAGTAGAAGTTCTCGCGCCGTAGAAGTTCTCGCGCCGATTGTCATATGTACAACATCCCAACATTAACTAGACAGTGGCCCACCAGGCATGATCACCTCGCCTGGTCGGAGGATCCTCCCTTTGTTTCAGAGGAACATAGCACCCGTTCTTCCACATATCATAAATTTTTAAATTTAAATATTAATGTATTTTACGTGAGAACCAAACTATCAGAATTTGTCTGTCTAATATTAATTTGTAATAAATAAGTACTTATTAACTCCGTTATTGAAATCCAATAACTAAAAATCATTGAGGATTTCCACTCAGTTATCATAAATTTTAATATAATATGCGGTTCGGACATCTCTTCATCTTTGTTCGTATCATGCATGAAATGTCAATGTATCACACTTAATATTATATAGGTGAAAGTAAGCTTGTTTGTTACACTTTACGTGCACGCGAAAACTACTTAACCGATTATCATGACACTTTGTACCCATATTCTTGGAGGTAACATAGGATAATTTTTATTAAATGGGATCGAAGCTAGTAGTCTACATAAAACCCCATCGACACTATTTAAAAAAATATTTTGTCATTTCTCCGTGTACTTTGACGTGACGCAGTGGTAGTGTATGCGACTGCTATGCTTGAGAAGTTTGGGGTCGATTGCCGACGAAATGTTTGTATAATCTGCAAATATTTGTTTCGGAGTTTGGGTGTTTTCTATGTATAATATATATGTATTCACAAAAAAAAGTATATACGTATTTATATATCAGTTGTCTAGTACTCATGATACAAAGCTCTGCTTAGCTTGGGACTAGATGGCGTTATGTTTGTGGGGGAACCGGTGTGATTTCCCACCGACACAAAGGGAGCACCCTTCGACCAGGTGAGGTGATCATGCCTGGCGGGCCTCTCCAAAAGTTGATGTTAGGATTTTGTATATATGATAATCGGCGCGCTAATTTCTATTGCGCGAGTCAGGAATTAGCTGTCCACTACTGGACGTACGCTTCTATTTAGAAAGGAGGTTAACCTCCGCGTGAAAAGACTACAGGGATTGATTAAGATTTATTTCAAGTAATCCTCTATCCTCTCTATGCAGTAGTGTTGTCCTGCGTAGTTTGCTCCACGGGATGAATAGGGGTGGTGGCACTCCATAATCTTTATCTTTACGACACAATTTTATCACGGTTGATAAAATATCAGGATATTTTGCATATAAAAGATATCGGGGACCCTTTATCCCGAAAAACTATGGGTGTTGTTCCTCAGAAAGTGTGAATGGATTTATAAAATTAGCATCAATCAGAGATAAGCCGCTAACGAAAACTAGTTGATTGAAAATTCTAAATTATTCAGTTTGTCTATAAAATCACACGCCCGAATCACTTAAACAATTTTCATGTCTTATTCAGAGATAAAAGAGATTGAAGCTGCTTATCGTCGCGAAAATAGAATTAGAAGGGCGTGAAATAGGATAAAAAACGTTATAAGGGAGAACAATCATTACTCAAGATTTTTTTGAATCTCTAAGATTGTTAGTAAAAGTACAGTAAAAGAAATGTTACTGCGTTTTTTGACTGATAAAGGTATTACGTGGTGATCTGTGTTCGATGGATTTGAGAAATAAACCTTCAGACGTCTAAAACAGATTTTATTAAAAAATAACACTCACAATCACAATATCACTCCTAATAACAATCCTTAATGGGCGCCGAGGTCGCTAGGATGATCACTAATATCACTCCGATGTTTATTGCACTGTAGCTCAAAAAGAAGCTGGCTGCGGCCCGCGAGTGTTCGTGTTTATTACCATTTTTACATTTACTAGCGATTTCGAGAAACGTCTCGAACATACGAGGGCGTTCCCCCTACCAAGAACACGCCCCCCGGCGAACTCATCGATATTCAACGCTATGTCTATCGATATAAGGTTCGTTATTCCGTGCCTCGAAAATTAACTTTCTCAATTGTTGTTCGCGAATTTAACGTTCAACGATCGAGAATGTTCTTGATCGTTGTCCGTGAATAATCTTTCTTCGAAACAGTATAATAGGCACCATACGAAGTAATGAAAGTAGGAAAAATTACCTCTACCCGAACTACGAGTATTAGGTAATGCTACGGTTAATTGACACAACTGGTATGCTAATCTGATTGTACATATATGTTAAAACAAATGGAGATGTTCCAAGACAGAGATTTGAATGTCTTTAAGAGCTCTGAACTACTTTTTAATCCCACTACGCCAAAGCCAAAAGAACGGATAATGATTTTTGCAGTGCATGTATGTTTGTATGTTCCACCTAAGCGTTAAACTACTGAATCGAATTTAATGAATGAAGTGTCAATAGACTCGTAATAATAGTCCGGGTTGGGTTTATAGCTTTTTTAAACTGTTTCTAGTTGAAGACAATAGATATATTAGATTGTGTGTTCTGTGCACCGAACACAAATAATAATACACTGGTCTTACGATAAAATCGCATACCGGTAAATTGTAAAACTATAAAATGTTCTAAGACCAAAAAAAGCAGCCAGCTTTTATGTGAATCCGATTTAGTTTAATAGTTTACAAAACTACTTCCAGATTCCGTACAGCGTTCCCTGAGAAAGTAATAAAACACATTTGAATTCACCGCATAGATCGAGAGCGAAATAACTAAAGTCAGATGCTGGCTCAGATGGCGCTGTTTTATTAAAACATGTGGATTGTGTAGTATCTGTAGTGTTACCATGTGTGCCGACATCCTTAACATGTCACGGAATTCCACATACACTTTTTAATATAATAATAATAATAATAATAATAATAACCCCCCTGGGGGATCACCTTGCCGCGGTGGGGGGGCTTACGGGTATCTGGTACTGGTTATGATCAAAACAGCTTATCATTTTGTTGAGTTTTCGCTTGTGGAGTTTCTGTTTGTTTGAAGTTATTGTACTAATCAAGCGGCGATTTTGGGGGCGGAGACCTGACACTAACACCTACCCAACCAACGATCCCAAACCCATTAAATGGAGAACTAATGGAAACTGATAAAAAGAAATATAATTTACGGTCGCTTCCCGGGGGGCGCCGGGGCGCATCTGGAGCCGATGCTGGGTGCTACAGCATGCGAACCATCGGTGGTGAGACGTCGAGCAGGCGGGCTCTCACCAAGCAATCTACTACAGCCGGTCGCGATGAGTTGAGCAGGCGGGCTCATCGCGTAGAAGTTACAGCCGAATCAACGGGCGATGATACAAAAACGCTATCTTCTTCTACACCTTCAACTCGCCCTTCTTACATGACAAGAAGATCAATACGCTTGGCAAGCACTAACAGCGCTGTGCAACACCTAACAACCGAGCGATCACCTTCACCCTCATTTAGTACCATACAATCAGATCACTCACTTTTCTCTAATATTCCATCACCATCTTCAACCCACAGCTTATTTAGATCACCCAACTCATCACCGTCATCTACATATTCATCCCGAACTACAAGGTCAACAGCTGTTGTGCAGGAGGCATTAGTCACTAACCCTGTACCCACTGCTGGCCCTTCTTGTACGCGAAAGAAATGGACTGAAGAAATGAACCGTTTTATATGGCGTACATACCTTCTCAAAACCAACTGCGAAACGTCAGAACTAAACAACTACTTGGAAATTTTACATAGAGAATTTAACAATAGGTATCCCGACATGCAAGCCACCCGACAACGGTTAGGAGATCAAAAGAGAGCTATAATAAGAAGAAAACTGCTCTCACAACATGTGTTAGACGAAATAGCCTGTGAAGTAGGAAAACAAATAGGAGATGAAAACGTAAACCATTCACACATACATAACCAGAACGAACATTCATCACACACACAAACAGTCTCTAGCAACAATAGGATGAAATGGACAAAAGAAATGAACGATGATATTATTAGATGTTACCTTGAAGCAACGGATCTAGAAACAAATATGACTGCTTATCGTAAAAAACTTTATGAATTATTTATAGAAAGACAACCAAATTTATCTAATCTAACTGAACAGAGAATTGCAGACCAAAGAAGAATAATATTCATTAATAAGACATACGCCAACAGAATAAATGAAATAAAGCAGGAAGTACAATTATCACGAACAGATTTAAATAACCAAAGAGTATATGACTTAAACCACTCTGTTGCCGGTCAAACAAATAACACACCTGAAAGCATAATGGACACCATATTTACACTGACTGAACCTACGGCAACAACACATAATGAAAACAACATCACTCATAACACCGATACCAATAGTAGTAACAGTACGGTTAATAATAGGATAGAAGAAGAATTTAGTAATGCTCTTACACGATTCAGTACAATCAACCCAGAAGCAAGACCATACATCCCGAAACAAAAGACATCACGAAAATTTGCTGAAATAACTCAATATTTAAATTACAATATTTTACCGAAACACTTAAACCTAGAATTAGATTTTAACTCACTACACACTTTAATTTATTCAGCAGCCTATACGGCAGCTCTTTGTAACGGCACTAGATTTAACACTGAAGATAATACAACTACTTATAAACGAGCTAGGAAACCTGCGTGGCAAAGAAGAATCGAAAGTAGAATAGAACAATATCGATTAGAAATAGGAAGATTAACACAATACATGTTAGGAAATAGAAGTCAGAGAATATTAAAAACTATACAGGAAATAAAGAAAAAATATAAAACTCATTCACAACACGAAGAACCTAACACTGACCCCCAACATTTTCTTGACACACTAAAACAGAAACTAAGCGCGGTTTCAAATAGACTTAAAAGATACTTAAATTGTACTAAACGCAAACAACAAAATACAAACTTCACTAATAACGAAAAACAGTTTTATAGAACCCTAGGACACATTAATCAAATAACATCAAAATCCACAAAATTACCCTCACCTCAAGACCTTCACCAATTTTGGGCAGGTATCTGGGAAAACCCTGTGCAACATAACACACATGCAGACTGGTTACAAAAAATAGCAGACACATCAAATATCAACGAAATGGAGTTTGAGAATATCCCAATTGATACATTCACTCAGGTTATTAGTCGCACACATAATTGGAAGGCACCAGGCACTGACAATATACACAATTACTGGTATAAAAAATTTAGCTGCACACATCCATTCATCCACAGTCACATTTGCAAATTCATACAATCACCACACACTATGCCAACATTCATAACACAAGGAATCACATATATGCTACCCAAAGGCTCAGACCCCAAAAATCCTGCAAATTACAGACCTATCACATGCTTGCAAACTATATACAAAATCATTACAGGATGCATCAGTGAAATTATTTACAGTCATCTTAATCAATATAACATCCTAGCAGAACAACAAAAAGGTTGTAAAAAAAATAGTCAGGGTTGTAAAGAACAATTAGCCATAGACTCAATAGTAATGAGGCAAGCCCAAACTAAAAATAGGAATATTCAGATGATGTACATTGATTACAAAAAGGCTTTTGATTCTGTCCCCCATAGTTGGTTAATGTATATACTAGAACATTACAAAATTCATCCCAGACTGATATCATTTCTAGGAGCAGCCATGGTTCATTGGAAAACAAAATTAAAACTATTGAACAACACTTCATCAACTACTCAGCTGATTAAAATAGAAAGAGGCATATTTCAAGGAGACGCACTTAGCCCGCTTTGGTTTTGTATGGCACTCAACCCCTTATCTAAGTTACTAGATGATACAAACATAGGTTTTAAATTAAGACACAATAATTCATTCCACATACTTTCACACCTACTTTACATGGACGATATTAAAATTTATGCAACTAATTACACCGAACTTAGTAAACTAGCTGACATTACACAATCATTTTCAACAGACATCCAAATGCATTTCGGGGTAGACAAATGTAAAATTCACTCTATCAACCATGGCAAGACAGAATACAACTCTTACGCACTTAGTACAGGTGAACAAATAGAACCGTTTGACGAACATACAACATATAAATATTTAGGATTCCATCAGTCCAGACAGATTCAACAAAAACACACAAAATCAGAGTTATCAAAGAAATTCAAAGCCAGATTAAATCAGATTCTTAGAACCCAATTAAATTCACGTAATACTATCAAAGCCATCAACACATATGCAATTCCGGTCCTTATTTATTCCTTTGGGATTATAAACTGGTCTCAAAGCGATCTTATTAAATTACAACGCACAATCAACACACATATGACAACCAATAGGAAACATCACCCCAGATCGTGCACACAACGCCTTACATTACCCCGCGAAGATGGAGGCAGAGGCCTCATCGATATACAAAATTTACACAATAGACTCATAGATAAGCTACGCAATTATTTTTATGCAAAAGCCGAACAATCCCAACTTCATAAATTCTTAACCGATATAGACAAAAAATTAACCCCACTCAATTTATATGACAGAAACATTCATCTAAAATTTGCAAGTAGGCAGCAGAAAATAGACTTATGGGCACAAAAGTCTCTTCATGGCAGACACCTCGCCGATCTCAGCCAAACACATGTCGACAGAATAGCGTCGAACGAATGGCTGTTGCGCGGAGAACTCTTCCCAGAAACCGAGGCTTTTGTGATAGCTATTCAAGATCAGGTTATAGATACCCTTAACTATCAAAAACACATAATCCGTCTCCCAAATCTTTCTACCGACTTATGTAGACGATGCCATAGCAGTTCTGAAACCATCCAACACATTACTGGCGCTTGTAAATCTATTGTACAAACTGATTACAAATACCGGCATGACCAAGTTGCAGCAATTATCCACCAAAATCTGGCTCACAAATATTCATTCATTCCCAATAAAACTGCTTATTATAAATATAAACCCAGTACAGTTCTTGAAAATAATGCATTTAAAATATATTGGGATAGGACAATAATTACCGACAAAACCATACACTACAATAGACCTGACATAACAATCCTAGATAAAGTTAACAGGACAGTTTTTATTGTAGACATAGCAGTATGTAACACACACAATATTCTTACGACGCACACAGAAAAAGTTTCAAAATATATAGACTTAGCTACTGAAATTAAAAGACAATGGCAGGTAGAAAGAGTTAAAATTGTACCCATTATCATGTCTACAACTGGTGTGGTTCCGAAGACTCTTCAAAATAGCCTCAATATACTGCAAATGCCGAAATCCACCCTAATGTTGATTCAAAAAGCAGTTCTACTAAATACATGCCGTCTCACACGAAAATTTCTTGCATCGTCATCATCCTAATCTCACATCATTTCCCCCTGGCACACTTGGCTAAGGCCCGTGTGTTAGATTTAGCTTCCCCTTTAAAATAAAAGGGAGACCACAAAAGGTATAAAAACAAAATAATAATAATAATAATCATTTATTCGCTATTTTTTACATAATTTCTCTGAAATCCCTGACTTCTGAGCTAGGTAAAAACCTGTGTTACAAAAGTCAGTGCCCTCTCACAATTTAGTTGATACACTTAGTGAATAAAAGAATTAAAATAATAATTATAGGGTTAAGTTTATTTATGATTGTATATTTGAGTGCGCGCGTGTGTGTGTGTGTGTGTGGGTGTGTGTGTGTGTGTGTATGTGTGTGTGTATGTGTGTGTGTGTGTGTATGTGTGTGTGTGTGTGTGTGTGTGTGTGTGTGTGTGTGTGTGTGTGTGTGTGTGTGTGTGTGTGTGTGTGTGTGTGTGTTGATGTTCAGTATGTGTCTACTTTTGTGAGATACAGGGAGTATTAATTGGCAAGCAATAGCATTTCTGTTTGATCGTAGTTTAGTTGAAGCAACCACTTCTTAATTTTGATTTTAAATTCTCTAATAGCAAGAGGATGCATGTTTATTATCTTATTTATCCTATTATATAAGTAAGTTGACCTATACGATTGCTGTCGTCTAGCCGTAGCCGTTCGACACTTGACAGGTAAGCACACATTGCCAATAACACGTTTCCTTTTATACTCATTTGCATTGTAGGGAGTAAGTCTATGTTGTTTTGTTATAATTTGGAATATATACAATTGTCTGATTGTTAGTAGTTCGCAATTTTCATGTAGTTGTTTAGTCGGATATCTATAGGGTCTAAAGGTCTAACCTTCAGTAAAGACCTCTGAGCCCTTTCCAGTTGTATCAAATGGGACTTACAAGCACCACCCCAAACCCCCACACAGTATCCAATTATGGATTGGGCTAAAGCGTAATATATATTACGAAGTAAAGAAAATTCCGCTACATGTCTAAGTTTATTGAAAACCCAAATCAACTTTCTGGTACGACCAGTAATGAGATTAATATGGGGTTCCCAAGACAGTCTCTCATCCAAGATAATGCCTAAGTATTTGACACGTGTGGCTTTTGTAATAGAAGGACATGAGCAGTTAGTACTGTTAGGATATTCGCAAGAATGGGCCTTAATACTCGTATCAACATTTTTAAGGTTAGTTTTAGAAAAAGAGAATTGCAAAAATGATGTTTTTGAGATATTGAGGGTAAGAAGATTGGCACTAAGCCATTGGCTAAGTTGATGGAGGCCTTTTTCAGCAATTTGACGTACCTCCTCCCAAGTCTCCGCATGAAACACTGCGGCAGTATCGTCAGCATACGTAAATGATTTACCGTTCCAGAGAGTTTGAAGACATAGATCGTTAATGTACACCAGAAACAGACTTGGTCCGAGGATACTACCTTGGGGAACACCGTAGACAACATTTGCCACGGAACTAATCTGTTTACCAATCCTTACATGTTGTTTACGGTGACATAAAAAGTCTTCAAAAATTTTTAGAGCTGTTCCTCGTACGCCAATGACTTCCAACTTGTTTACGAGTGCAGGAATCGGAACCGTATCGAATGCTTTAGCTAAATCAAGGAAAACACCTATACATTTTTGATTTCCGTCAACTTTAGTACAAATAAAATCTGTAAGCTGACTGACTGCATCTTCAGTGCCTTTAGACGCTCTGAACCCAAATTGTGTTGTAGCCAAAATATTATTGTTTTCAAGAAATTTAACGAGTCTACTATTAAGTGTTTTTTCTAAAAGTTTTGAAAGCGAAGACAGTACAGAGATTGGCCTATAATTCGGTACCTCGTCCCGATTCCCACCCTTGTGCACAGGAGTAATGAGAGCTCTCTTGAACACTTCCGGAAAGATACCTTGAGCATAGCAAAGTCCAAAAAGGTAAGTGAGAGGAGGCACTAAAGTGTTTTTACATTGTTTAAGTACCTGAACTGGAATAGAGTCCCAGCCAGTGGCACAGTTATTTTTTTGATTCATTATTAATGCTTCTATTTCTGCTTCATCCGGTGGTAAGAGTACAATAGAATTAAGGTTGCGCGAGATTACAAAATTATAATTAGGGGTATGCGTAACAGTAATGGAGTCAGCAAGTTGCTTACCCACTTCAGCAAAATAATTATTAACTGTATCAATATTATTTGAAGTCAATAAGTCATCGGCAACTGTTTTATCTTCGCTACAGTTTACAATGGATTTTATTGCTTTCCATGATTCTTTGGGAGTTTTGGCCTTGCAGAGTAAGGACTTTTCATAAGTTATTTTAATTTTTCTTAACAAGTAGTTACAATAGTTCCGATACCGTTTATATGTGATTTCTAAAGTGTAATTAATAGGATATTTTTTGTGTTGTTTATGGAGTCTATCCCTATGTCTAATACAACGTAAAAGCCCACTCGTAATCCATGGTTTTAAAATTCTTTTTTTGTTAGTTGTTTGGTAGACTTTAGTATTCGCTTTAATAATGTCCGAAAGTTTATCCACAAAAACTATAGCTGCTTTGTTAGCATCTGAAATAGATGTAATAATGGAGAGATCGACAGCTTCTATTTCACTAATACATCCATTTATGTCCAACTTATTAACCCAGGAATGCCCGAATTATTTTTTTCTTGTTTTTCTTTAGTTTGGACTCGGAATATTGTTCAATTAAGGGTTCTTAATGACATGATTTTAGTCTTTTTTTTTTTAATAAATGGGAAGTTAGAAAAAAACATGTTTCCAAATGGACACACTAAGCGCTGACAATGGCTAAAAAGTTGAGAAGATATAATTTTTCTTGTAGGAGTTATTAGATAAAAAAAAACACGATTTATCGAATTAAAACATTTACTTATTATTTTTTATGATAATATGTCATCAAAACATGGTACGCAAAGGCCGGCGTCACACTTCATGCATTCAGTTCGAACCGACGAACTTTTCGACTTACAGTAGGTATGGACCGACACATCGCCTCTTTTCATACATTTTTTTACATAATGGTTAAACCATCGAATCACCCAGTATCAGCTAACTTGAAGGTGGATGGTCTTCCTCCGCTTTTGGCTGCTATTCCATAGGATTTGAAATAAGTTAGCACGATTTCCCTCCGGAACTCCAGTTGTGGGATTTTATCATTTTTCCTATGTAGTTGCCAAGCATTGTGTACACACGTATCTAGCATCCTAGTAATAAGGGACCAATACTATTTCTTTCCTCTAATATGTATTCTGTACATACATACATATTTACATTTTCGTCCATCCTGTCAACACCACCCATATATTTATTGTATTCACCCAAAAGAAACGGTCGTGGCACTTGAGTAGTAGCTTTATCTTTTTGGGAGTAACGTTTCACCATAGATAATGGTTGCACGCCCAAATTATTTGATGCAATAGATACCATAGAGTTATCCATCCATTTAGCCACAATAACTTTATCTTCTTTGCTAATTGCGGATTCATGGTAACCCCTCTGTTTCTTTTTCATAATTTTGTTAGATGTCAGCTTCTTGCATTTCTGCAGGCGGTTTTCTCGTACAGTTCCTGTAGCACCGTATCCCTGTTGTCTGAAGTAGTTTAGGAGGTTCAAGCTGGTAAAAAGATTGTCAAAGAAGAAATGGTAAGGCATTTGCTTTTTTCGTTGGGAAATTCATCGATAAGAGTAAGAAGAGTAGCAGCACATTTTCCAAAATGTTGTTCATAAGCTGAATTAGCATTCTTCTATATAGAATTAGCTGAATTAGGTCTCCAGCTTCTTCCTCATCCTCAAATAAAATGTCCAAGAGTTCATTTAGGGTCCCAGTTCCCCGGTACTGGTCAAAATCGAAGAATCTAAAAACAAAAACAATTTTATATAATGACATTCCAAGTGCTTAGCGTGTCCATATGGACTCAGCAACATTAGGCGTATAAATATAGTGCTAAAATAAAACTAAACTATCGTTGACCTATTTCAACATATAAATACATTATTTTAGGATAATATTACACGAAAATAACATAAATAAATAAAATAATTTAAAAATTATGTTACTTACTCTCGTCTCGGGTCCATTTCTTCCGCCGTTTTTGACTTTGGTGAGAATTGAATGAATTTACCCGCGAATTTAGATTTTTAAATGACATATCAATGACATGTAAAAAAACTTTGACATTTGATAGCACAGTATGACCAGTTAAATATTTCTAAACAAATAATGGTTTGCCACAAAAAATATTTTAGCAGACTCATATTTTTGTGTCCATATGGACACGCTAGGCATTACTGGGTTAATACTATGATTTTTGGTTATATTTTTACTTTTAGACATGCTCAGTGAAACTATAACTGGAGAGTGGTCCGTTACAGAATAATCAATGACGCATACAGTCGCAGGATATATGGTTTTCATCATGATGTGATCGAGGCAGTTAAGCTTTCTGGTGGGATAAGTATGAGCAGGCAGCAAACCAAGTTCTGCCATTAAGTTCAAATACAATGTGCTGTGTCTATCTGTGTTATCACTCTTGATGTCAATGTTTATGTCCCCGATAACTATGACATTTTTATTAGAATTTACTGGGCGCAAAATATGTTCCAATGAGTCTAAGAAACTATCTATGCATATTATAGACGGAGATCTATATGAAGCTAATATAAATAAATCGGGTTCAATGTGTAATAATAAAAAGTTAGCACCAGAACAGTTCGGCTCCACTACAGAACATTTGATTGACTTTTTCACATAAATTACAATACCGTCGTTCTGGTTAAGATAGTTGTGAGAAATATATGTTATATAGTTATTAATTGATGGAACATCTTTATTTGCGTGTAGCCAACATTCTGTTAAAATAATTACGTCATTTTCGAAAGTTAGACTCTGCAACAAGACTAATAAATTATCTAAATTTTTATATATACTACGAATGTTCATGGAAAAAATGTTCAGTGATTTATTGTTACTACTAATGAGATTATTACAAGTCAACGTGTCACAATTATAAGCAGAAGCAATTGCAATATTATCTAATTCTAAAGAAGTATTTATTATTGAGTGAGTCATTGTATATGTGAGCGAAACAATGTTGCAACAATATTGGAAAAATAAAATTAAAACCAGAGAAATCACTCTGATCTAATTCTAGAAAAGTTTTATAAGATATATGATTCCATAATGTATTGGTAAAAGAAAAGGGTATATGTAAATTTAATGTGAGGTACAGATGCTTGTGTATTTGTTTATATTGCGGTTGTAGCCATAGTTTTGTGGATACAAATATGTCATAAAATAACAGCAGTATGTAGTGAAAATGTGATTTGTCTATAGGTATGTGAGTATAAGTGTAAATTCCACAAAATACAACAACCAAACAACAAATAGAGGGTATATGTGAAATGAAAGTGAGGTACAAATGCTTGTGTATTTGTTTATATTGTGGTTGCAGCCATAGTTTTGTGGATACAAGTATGTTATGAAGTAATTGTAGTATGTAGTGGAAATGCGATTTTTCTGTACGTATGTTAGTATAAGTGTAAATTTTACTAAGTACAACAATTAAACTACAAATAGAAGGTATATGTGAAATGATGGTGAGGTACAGGTGTATGTGTATTTGTTTATATTGTGGTTGTAGCCATAGTTTTGTGGATACAAGTATGATATGAAGTAATTGTAGTATGTAGTGGAAATGCGATTTGTCTGTATGTGTGTGAGTATCAGTATAAGTTTTACAAAATATAACAATTAAATTACAAACTAAAATCAATAAGTAAAACACTTCACTGTTTGCTATTCGGGATCTTATATCGGCACTCAGTCAAATTGAATTACAGAGATTATCGAGATCTGCTTCAGTTTTTATAGTGATATATCGTTCTCCGTCGGATTTCCGCATGAGGACTTTGCCGTAAGAGGTCCAACAGTACTTAAAGTCGTTACTGCTCGCAAAACTACGGGCCAGATAGTACAAAAATATTTGTATATCTCTAATATACAAATATTTTTACCCGACTGCGAAAGAAGGAGGAGTTTTTCGAGTATGTATGTATGTATATTTCTTTGGCACGCCCTAGGGCCTAAACGGCTTGTCATATTTTTATGTGAGTGGTGTCATTAGATTCGTGTTAGTCGTGAGACTGACACTGAGTACATCAAAATTAAAAAGAACCTGAATTTAATAAAGATTGTAGATATTTACGCAGTCGGGTTTTTTTTCAAATAATTTTAGGGAAGATTTAATGAATTTGAAATCCAACGAAGAATAACTCTGTTTGGCCATTTGAAAAAGGAAAATTTGAATACATTGCAAAAAATGAACCCAGCGGGCAAGAATTCACCAGAACCAACATTCTACTATCATTAAAAATGATTAAATAATAATTTATTCATATTTTTTGGGTATCCTATTCTGTAGGTACGGAAATAATTGTTTGTAAATTCGTGATGTATTGTTATTGTTAGTGCTGCAGTAAACCTACTGGAAAACTTGTAATCAAGTATTGAAGAATTGCTCAATATTTTTGATTTAACTGTTATTTCCCTATGGTTCTGGATTGCTGCGATTAAAATTTTATCTATATAGACTACTACATACTACTTTCATTTTTATATTTATTTATTTATCTTTATTGCGTATATAATACAAAAGAATACATAAAATGAGTTACAAAATACATATATACATCAATTGGCGGTCTTATCGCTCACGGCGATCTCTTCCAGACAACCATATACAATATTCTGTGTTCTTTAAATATTTTTCGTGTTCTGCATATCTCATTTTTCGTTCAAGTTTTAACATTAATCCACAAAGTTAAGTTATTAGCTAAATGGTTAAATTTATACCATAAACATTTAGTTTTTTCCCTATCTAATTAAATTAAGTGTGGTTTAAAAATCCCATTAGTCTTCATTATCATCAGCCTATTGCAGTTATCTCCTGGCCATTGCTTCTCCCATTGCACTCTACTCTGATCGAATATCGGCTTCTCATATGTAACTCCAACACCAAACATACGAGTGCTTAAATTATTATGTGAAATACAGAAAGTTAGCTACGTTTTAAATAACTTACTTAAAATTAAGTTCACGAATTTTTATGTCACAATCGAAACGTTAACACTAAAGGTTTCCTTATCTTATTATTAGTTTATGCTGCAGCTTGAAATTAATATTTAGTCAAGGAGAATCATTCTTTACGTCCATTTATTTAATTTATGTCACGGTAATAGACCGAGATAAAATATAGGCAGACTTGAGAAAAAAAGGGTGTGTGTGCGATTCACACACGATAGAAGTGAAACTTCAGTAAATCGACAAAAGAATGAGACCGACATTTGCTCTTTCGCTCTGGCTCACTAATTACAGGCGACTTTTTAAATTTGTCTCTTACCTGTCGTTATTCCCGTTGCATCCGGTTTGAAATCACACCGATTCTAAAGAAGTTTTACTTCAAAAACTTTAAAAACAGCTGGAGTTAAATTAATATCCCGAAAAACTACAACTCGAAACTCTGAAATAAAATAATGAATAAATATTTCGGATATCTAACACACAACGCTAACTAGTCCCAAAGCATAGCTTGTGTAATTGATCCTAGACAACTGATATAAATCCATATATACATATTTTTTTGTAAATACATATACGTAGAAAAGACCCAAACTCCGAAAGAAATACTTGCAGATCATACAAACATTTGGCCGCAAAAGTGTTCACTATAACTCTTGTATCATAAATATGCAGGTCTATGACAGCTATCAACATGATAAAGCTTGTTTTTTCGCGCCCCTAGTAATATGGATACGATTTAGTGAACTAGAAACTATAGTCAAATATTGTGCTCGGACACGTTCGGATATACAACGTGCTACAAAAAGATGTGGTGATATTATTTTACGAGTAATTTTTCGCCCAAAAATCGTGGAGTGATTTTCGGCCCAGATATTTCTACGACGATTGTTATTTATTGATTATTATTAAAAAATTATTATTTTTATTCAAAACTAACTGACCCGGTGAACTTCGTACTATATTATTCTATCGTAAATATTTTCTAAATTTCTGAAAAACTTGCTTTAGTAATTATGCCCGCCTCAGCTTCCATAGTATGCAGTAGCGGACACAAAAAAAGTTTGCCGGTTATGTTTTAATTTTCTTTTTTGTTCCAACAAACTTTGTCCTCACAATAATATACACATAAAAAAAATCCAATTTGGTGCAGTCGATCAGACGTTATGCGCGTTTTATTGGCGATTCATTTTTATTTATATAGATACTTTCGTTAATATACACGCTCTCTATCTTTACTGTTTAATTCCTGTATTAAAATTACTTTTTTTTCTTTACACTTCTGTTTAGCCTTATTCCTGCGGATATACTTTCTGCCTCTTAAACTTCGTGTTCAACACCTGCATTAAAAACTACACTTATTTTATTACAGCTACCTATAGCGATTCACTTCAACCGCCCTACAAAATATTCTTATACAAACAACAGAAAACCAATTTTCTCTTAAAATATAGCATTGAGGACAACAGATGATATGTTTCTTTTTAACTAATTCGCAGAGGTATTTAACTAAAATATTTTAAAGTCTTAGTTACGTATTTGTTCAGATAATTGCATTTTATGCAGATTCTTCCGTAGAGACGTGACTGAACTGAGGGCCCTAAATATAAATATTATGCCGCCATAAATCCGTAATGTCGTATTCTACAAGTTTGGGATTTTCTTAAAACTTTTAAGAAATTCTTAACTTAATTCTATAATAAAAAGCATTGACCGCAGTACTTTCTGAGATCTAGGCTATGTAATTTTTTGCAAGCATCTGAACTGAGGGCCCAAGTTATTCAATCATAACAGCTTTACGTCACGTTTAAGAAATTTATGACCCATTGCTCTAGGTTTAACTAGTTTTAACTAAATTCAATTTGAATTTAATATGAATTCGCGAAAATTAAAAAAATGGGCTAGTGAGCGGTTTGGATGCACACCTAAAATATGACCAAAGCATTGCTTAATACCTTATTTAGTAATAATGTCAAGGGCATAAACTTACTATTCTATTTAATAATATATAACTTAACAATACTGTCGTCGTCTTACTGAAATTATCTGTCGAAACTGCTCGCTACTTACTTCGGAATGAGTTTTGTGGAGTATGCGGTTATTGCATACGGGTACATTGTTTGATAGCACTTACCCCTATTTCCCTATAACGGCAGTCGTGGGAAGCCACGCAGCAAATTTTGCGGTCCCAAAAGTCTCTTTGCTACACATTTGAATGTAAAAGTTTTCGTTAACTAATATTATTGATTTTGTTTTCGGGGTTACCGGCATATGGTATGTATATACAAATTGCCAGGCATTATTATAATGACAGATTCTCTCATGACCTCAAAGACCTAGTATGCGTGTTATACTATAATTCTAAAGGGATTGAATGTTAAATAGAAGCAAAAAAATCGCTGTTTAAGGGAACTTTCCACAGCAGTTTATTACATAAAATATTTTGCAAGAATAAAAAGTGAAATAAAGACATTGACGTAAATTAAGATTAACCTTTAAAATTTATACGAGATTTAGGTTATAAATTTGATTGTAGCCGACGCAAAATTGAGCATACCCGTTCTTGGAAAGTCTAAGTAGTTCCATATAAAAACTTTAATAATATGAAATATTTCTTGAGAAAATATTTTGTGTCACAGTTAATTAAGAGTATGACTTGTCTCAAAGTCACAAAACACGCCTGAAGTTTCAACCAGACAAAGTGTAACCCTTCACAATCCTCTGTACGGTACTTTGAAGGAATGTAAAAATGTTTTTTTATTTTGTCACAAAGTAATTAGTGGATTCCTGCTAAATGTGGAAAGATTTCGCATTAAGATTTAAATAGAACGGTCGTCCAGGGAGTTTTCTACAAAAAATACTTAGATCTAGTGATTAAAAGTGCCTGTGTGGTGCCGGTTACATACGCTATCTAATTTAAAAAGTAATGACTGCCCTTAAAAACATTTTCGTTAGAAGCAGAAAAAAGACCTTAAGGTCTTGTCGAATTACATGACTAAGTTTAAAAATGTATCTACTGCCGAATAATGCGGCTATATCATCATGAAATTCTAATAAACTGTAATCTTTACACCTTTGGGAATGGTACCTTTTCTTTAAATGAAACGAAAGTTTATTAATTCGAAAAATCAACAAAATAAATCCTATGCTTAAGTAACTGGCTGAGTGGTTAACTGGCTGAGTGGTTAACTGGCTGAGTGGCTAACTGGCTGAGTGGTTAACTGGCTAAGTTACTTATAACTGATCGCCAGGTCCCCTGACAGGCCGGGCTTTTTCTAGGTAGTAGAGCCATGCTGATGTCAGCACGTTCGCTCGATTTGGGCGGCATACAACATTCTCACAGAAGACTAACCTAAAATGACAGTACGAATGCTGTGATTCATTGGTGAGAGTGAGACCGGAGGCCCAATGATGCAGAAGCATGTCAATAGGCCGCCATAGTGTGGGTTCACCATGCTGCATTGTGATGTCAGCATTCGCAATGAGTATGGTGACCACTACTCTTGGATTCTGCTCTTGCTTTCTATTAAGCAGAGTTGATTCACTTTGACAGGCCCATACATAAATACAAAAACCAGATAATTTGCATTATTTTCAACGTGGTAAAGCTGCCAGTCTTCTGGGTTCACTACCAATAGGCGACGATGCGAAGGAATTTTCCGACGCTTGTATATAAACATTATATTTTTTTCATTATTTTTATTGCGTATCTTCTTCTTCTTAAAGTATGTTTTTAACTAATTCCAATATAACCTAATCGGTTCATAATATACGAAATTCTGAGATAATAAACAAATAATCAAAGACTGCACGGTTGGCCGAGTGGTGTCAGCGGTCGCCATGCCGCTTGCTACTGCACCAAGTGTCGTGGGTTCAAATCCCACGCGGTACCTACAACACTTTGTGTGATCCACGAATTGTTGTCCCGAGTCTGGATATTCTTTGTGTCCGTTTCATGTATGTTTGTAAAGTCCCCCACGACACAGGATGTTTATTCCTAACGTGGGAGTTGTCTTTTTAAGAAAAAAAAAAAAAATCCAACCGAATTGAGAAGCTACCTCGTTCTTTTTGAAGTCCCACCACACACAAAAGCCACAGGACACTAAACAAAATTAACTTAGCATAATTTTTAATTTTCATGCATGACATTGTGATAAAGTTCCCGTCGTACATAATTTATTGCTCAGTTCCTTTGTCGACGTAAATTGTCGGTGGTCGTTAGTAATGCCTAGATAGCGTCACTTCGCAGATAAACCACAAGTGTAGGTACTGTGCATTTAATGCTTTTCACTTGACTCGATCAAACAATCGATATTGTAACATTTTCAGTTTCGATAATCGAATACGTCCCGACTTGGGTACGGTAAATAGAAATAACTCTAACTCTAGCTAAAATCTACGTTGCGACGCTGTTTATCAGTTAATAGTTGCAAATGCATGGAATACAAGTTAACTCCATCGATAGTGTAATATATACAGGTTATAGAATCTCATTAATTGATATCTCGTTTGTAATATCAACATACTAAATGTTAATTGAAAACTTTATAAAATTTCTTTACATTTTATTCTATTAAAACGAAAAGGGTTTCAGAAAGAAATCCAGTAAATTATGATTCTGTGGTCAGGAGTCCAATTATAGTCAAAACTTATTTTCAATTAAACCTCAATAGACTTAGCCTGCCAGTGAAAAAAACAGTCTCAAAATATGTTTAGAGTAAAGACTGACCCCCTCCGGTTTTTGATAGTAAGCTTTCCAGATATCATATAAAGGTTTTCCTGTTTCTTCTAAAGCTAGAGATTAATTTAATTTAAAATAAAAAAAAAATAAAAAAAATATGATTTATTTCTCAATCTCTTTATTTTACGAATATAAGTTCTTCTAAACAAAAAATCGTGAATAACAGCGTACATAACATTAGCGATGTTAAAGAATTACGTTTTTCGTTTTCTTACTATAAATATCAATTACCTAATTGGACTCGTTACATCATGTTTTCATATAACAACATCTACATCGTATGGGAATTGTAGATAACGAAATACATAGTAGTATTATTTCTGCGAATAAAAGCCAAATATCCAATAGAACAGGATAATGCTTTGTATGATCCCATTGAAACGGTTTCCCATCCAAATAATCGTACTGAGACCCTAAGGGGCCTCTCAGAATAGCTCACATTATTGAACGTTCCAAAGCTTACGACTGTTAACTACCTAAAGTCTGTTAACGCTTTTGTTTCGTACCGGATAATACTGTACGAGGTGCTCAATGGCTGACAGTGACGTAGGTTCTTACGAAGACCTCTCTCGTAGAATAGTACCTGTCACGGTTAGCTCTTAAGACACTTGTAACAAATGATCATTTCGGTATTAAAAGCCCACGCTGTTAGGGACTTTATTGATATAATATAAAGGAATAATTGAAAATGTTCAAGGCTATAATTATTACATGACAATATATATATATATATATATATACATATGTTGCTCGTGTTGCCAATATAAATTGCTCGTCTTAATGCCAATGAAAATACTACTTTAATTCTATTTCAGACAATAGATCTATCTTTGTGTATTTCATACAGGTTTGTGTCGATTTTCTTGCATTATTTATTAACGATCACTTGAACAATTTGTAAAGTTACTATTAGTTTGTTCAACTATTTCTTTCTTTATTGTTGTTATTATGTTTCTGTTTATTAAAAATACTAATCTGAAGATATATGTTATCTTAATCATAGCTATCTCGCCAACAAGCTTAACAGCTTGGCGAATATTTAATTTGTTATCATCTGTAAAATGTTATTTAAATAAATAAATTAAAAAAAAATGTGCGTAACAAAATCTAACTTAAGATTCATCTAAAATTAGATAAAGTTCCAGAATGTTAGAACGCTACTGGAGTAGTGAGCAATCAGGAATGGCCAATCAGTGTTGCCACTGTGAATCTGTTACTTAATTTAGAACATTGCTACATTGACAAATGGTTTCGTTATAAATAAATCCTTATGAAATTATTTTTTTCTGGTACGATTGTACATTTTGACAATTTCAGGTCAGTGTTAAAAACGTGAAAAATATAAATATTTCTAATACTCTAATATAATGATTATATCGTCTAAAATTACTAGTTACATACGAAATGACTGACGACGTTCTAAACACTACAATAACGTTTAGGTGAGTAATGCCACTTGCAAAATCTATCAAATATATATTTGCTCTTCCAACTGGCCCCCCTTCTCCCAGCCTCCACAGGACAACACGTGCCGGCCTTGGAAGCCACCACTTCAGAGAGGTAGATATACACTCTCGCACTCATCGATTCGGTACTTCCTTCCTGTGCCGAGCGGTTAAAACCTGGAACCCACTACCAGCGCACGTGTTTCCGTCCCACTATGATCCCGGGTCCTATAAACGGGGCGTGAAAAAGCATCTCACTAGGCCGCCAAAGTGCTGGTCATCATGCTGCACTGTCCTTGTTCGTATTGAGTGATTCTGCTTTCGCTTTCCGTCAGGCGGAGCAGAGTCATTTTGGCAGCAAAAAGTAATAATATTTATATATATATATAAAATATATGCAAGTTATAGGCAGTACCTTATCATTCATAATCCTACGAACATCTCCTTTATAACGACATCACTTGATGAACACTTATTTAATAAGATAACTTAGTATAAAGCCTACTTGCCCAATCGTAGTCCACACAATTATTTCTCGAGAGTTTTACAGGAGCGAATATATACCGTAATGAAAGTAAAACTTTTCTCATAAGACGCGGTGCTTTCAAACTTCGGTATTACGTTGAAAATGCATTATATATTTACGTGCCTACTCTAGATCAGTTTTTAGCATCAGAATTGAATTGGTAATAGTTATTTTTACGACTTTCAGCTCAGTATAACGACTATAAAGATGTTTTCTTAATTTGAATGTATTTAAATCATTGACTAGCTTTTACCTATAACTTCGCGCGCGCTTATGGCGCTTGTCAGTTATGGTTGTAAAGAGTACCATATGTCCTGCCTCAAGAATCAATTTCCATACCAAATGTTTTGCCCTGGTAGATAAAAAATTTAGCAATTGTACTTAGTTTAGTAAGAAAATCTTTTCAGCCGTTTTGTTTTATTCGTTAATTATACCTTTAGTAACATCATCCTCATCAGCTCGTTGCAGCAAACTATTGGACCCATGTCCAGCAGTAGACTGCCACAGCCTACATCTCTCGCAAGGCATACCATTATTATTTCTTAATTTTTTTATGTTTTGATTCGTCATAATCACCAGCCCGTTTAAGTCTACTGTGTAATAAATAAAATAAAACAAAATAAAAGGCTTTTGTCTGTGTCCTAAATTAGAAAAAAAATGTCTTTACTGTTTTTAGTCGTTTTCAACATGAATAATAAAAAAGACGTAACCATTTTATGGACAATGAAAACTTCTGAGTAGAAATAAAAATAGACGTTCCACTTTCTTAATAAACTCATATTTTCTCTATTTCTCAAATCACATCAGTGAGATGAACAGAATTCTGTAGTTCCCATCTACGTCCAATATGATTACCTGTTCCCCTTTCACCGTAATAAAATTGGATATAAGGCTTAACGTACAGAGGGACTTGGAAAAAATGCTCTATCCGTATGCAACAATAACATCGACTTATGTTCAATGGATTTACTAAACAATTTATCGTATAGTAAAGATTTTGGTACTATTTCGGTAAAAAATTAGATCAGTATTGTTTATTACACATCATCATGAGTCTATTGCAATGATTTGCGCAAGATGGTTCTCAGAAACTAGATTTCGGGCTTCTAGCATAGCCCAAAGTCATACAAAGTGCTTGTCGTACTAAATAAGAGAGACATACCTATGTTAAGTGTGTACTGTCTAGATGTCGAAACAACAGCTGTTCCCTAATCCTTCCCATGGAAGGCACATAGTAGCACACGATGTGGTTTTAGTGGACCCGATTCCGACTCACCACCCCGGCGCAAATCCTGGTGGTGTGGCAGCCCAAGGGCGTTTCAACATTTGAAATTTTATACATATCTTTAGATTAATAATTAGATAATCTCCCACTATGGTTACCAGATTTCTATTTCTTTTATGTTATAAATAAATTACACACAGACAAATAACAATTCATGTGTACACATTAGGGATGTTGCGAATATTCGCATCCGCATCCGCAAATGCGGAGCTTCCGCATGGATTTGGACATCTGCATCCGCATCTGCATCCGCAATAATCAATGCGGATGTTCATGCGGATGAGAATGTAATACAAGTTGCGACAAGAAAGAAATTGGGCGGGGCCAGCGAATGGCGAGTGCCGTTCGCACGTGTTAATGACCAATTAAACACCAAACTCCTATTTTTAACTTCATTTACTAATATGAACATTTGTTGTTACATAATTTAAAAAAATAAAAGGTTTCGTAAAACGTTACGATGCGTTACAGGGGGGAAGGGGGTTCAAAAATCTTCAAAAGTTGCGTTACGTAATACTTGAACGCTCCGTAATAAAATGTTAACAATTACTTTATAAAGTAATTGTTTTAATTCGATATTCATAAACTGTATTTTCATAGTATTTTAAACATCCGCATCCGCATCTGCATCCGCGGATGTGAGCCTTTAAAAATCCGCATCCGCATCCGCATCCGCGGATGTGAAAAAATTGGCATCCGCAACATCCCTAGTACACATCACAGTTGCGTGTATTTCTCTTGGTTGGACATCGAATCCACATCTTTCAGAAAACCAATGAAGACCAGTAGACAAACAAAAACAGGCCAGCCTTACAATTATTTTCTTTACATGAATTAACAACACAAACCGACAAGTTTACTTTGTCTTTAACACTTAACGTTATATAATTATACAATAAGACATGTATTAGTATCAGTTGCCAAACTACGAGTATGTTAAAAAATCTAAACTTACCAACTTGTAGCACCATTCTCCAACTACACTACATTAATATAACAATAATACTTAAAGTAGCTGAACAACTCTTAAAAAAAAGACACAATGCAATGAAAAGAAAGAGACAAAATTATAAAAAATTCTTATTGAATATTGGATGCTAAGAAGAGAAAAGAAAGGGAAAATGAACCGCGGCTAACATCGCATGGGTCAGCTAGTTAGTAATAAAACCCTATTTTACTAATAAAGTAACGCACAACAATGAATTCCAATTTAAATTTAATGAATTATGTAATTTAACTCACATTATATAAAATCCAAAAAGAACGCACCCCCACATTAAAGACTGACTCCTGAGTTGTTCTTCAGTATTTTAAAGCTACAATTTAAAATATCTACATTTTTTTCTTCCCTTTTTCGTCAAATATATAAACTCTAACTAATCAATGTTAACTACGTGATAAAATAACCGTTAAACTTGCTACAAAATTTTTGGAGAGGCCCTTACGACTTAGACCCACAACTTTGATGATATGCAACTTTTGGGTGAACAGAAGTTATGATCGTGGTGTCATGTCTTATGTCTCCATCACTCTCGGGTAAGAACCGTGTATTGTGTAGTGTCGTGAGCGAAATGACAGCACAATTTCCTCGAGTTTATACACCCGACACGCGCCACACATACCCGTGACGAAGCACAATTTTAGTTTTTATCATACACTATGGGTTCAGAATGTATATGATGTGAAGCTTATGACAAGGTATACGTAAAAGAGAATTATTCAAATGATAAAAATCTTTCTCACAGACATCAAAAAGGTGGAGGTTAATTCAGTTGTGTTTTTCTTTGTCTTTGTTAACGCAGAAATGTGATATATAAACGTTTTGGAAACCTGTATTTTAATTTTATAAATACATAGGTATAAGGTGCATAATAATTATAGGCACATTAAATTAGATGATACTTTTTACGCCTATCCAATCACGTTACATCATAGTTTCATACAAAGCATTTTAATGTTAGCGAGTCTGCAGGTATTCCGAAGGAATGGAAATGGAATGTGGTTTTCGCTTCCGAAGTTCCAAAGCCAGAGAGAAAGCCGTTAGTTAATTTATTTGTGTGTATCACATTACGTATTAAAATTTATGTTTTAATAGGTATCTATTAAAACATAAATTTTAAAGTAAAAGTAAATAGAACCTCATTTTAAAAGCTTTTTAGTTCTTTGCACACACTAACGTACAATTATTTTTTGGCATAGTGGCAAACGAGCAGACCGATCGCTTGATTGATGATTGCGTAACATCTGTGGCGTCACTAGTGCATTGCCGGCCTTTTAAAAAGGGGTACGCTTTTTCCTGAACGCTTGAAGGTCGTTCTCGAAATATTAGTCCGGGAATACCGCAGGCGACAGTTCATTCCACAGTTTTGTTGTGCAGAAAGTTTCTAGAAAAGCGCACAGTCGTGGACTGCTAACCATTTAGATGATGTGGACAAAACTGCTGTCGTGTAGGACGATGGCGGAAGAATTTGTTTAGGTAGATCGCGTTGAGATCCGATTCCCGCCAATTGGATTATTTTTAAATGCTCTATACTCCACCTTATATATATCTCACATTTAATACTTAGTATTGTAATATTGAAGAAATTTTCAAGGCTTTAATGAGAACATCTCATCGTACATAAGAAAGATAACTGAACGATTTCCCAACTCAATTTCTTAAGTTTAAGCTTCTACATTGTAAAAGCCTTTTATAAACCATTATAAACCTTGTATAATCTACCTATTTTATATTTTAATAGTAACCTAAATACGTAAATCTCTCTCCCAATAAGACTTTGTTCCGTAAGCATAACAGCATCCTCGTCCCTATTATATCCAAGTACATGCCCCATTGTTATTCTTCCCAGATACGACCGAATATAACTTTTTTTGCGTGAAGAAAGACTGTACCCTTCGTAACCCAAAGGATAACTATGTTTTAAGGCTTACTAAAGATCCCACGAATCAGCAATGTTGATATTGTATTGTTGACTAGTTTGGAAACTGTGGAAATGTTGACTGAAGAAAGAGTTAGCAAACTCATGCATACGAAAGAGCTTCAAGCGAAGTTTTTCTTTGAGGCCCAGTAATAAGGTACCGCTGAAACATCTTACGTATCAATAACTAGCTGTGCCCGTGGATTTGTTTGACTAGAACTTATATTATTTCACCATCTTACTATTTACCACCAGTTTATTTAAAAACAAAGTGCAATACATAATAAATATATAAATTTACACCTAAAATGTAACTCGTCATTTTTTAAATGACGCTGGTGCCGAGGGTCACATAGATCAGACTTTTGTTTAAGGAATATAGGTTATGTAATTGTGTGACCAGCTTGATTAATATGGTATGGATTATGTATCACCTGATGGTAAGCGATTACCGCCGCCCATGGACACCCGCAACACCAGAGGCGTCACCTGCATATGGGGGTGGGGGATAGGTTGGGGTTTGCGCCTCCGATAACCTCACTCACGGTTTTCTGTGAGGCCGTGGTATCACTCCGATCGAGCTGGCCTATTCATGCCGCAGCGTGCCTCGTGATTAGCTGGAGTACGATTATTACAATTTCCTTTTGCATTTATAATTATGTTTTGTTAAGGTTGTAAGAGCATTTTCTAAAGGTGACTTGGACCACAGCTAAAGCTTGATAAAACAATTGCGTCATTTTTCACTGCGCCACAAGGGTCACTAAAGTTTTATCGATTGCCTTGAAGAGGCTGTAGTTCTTTTGAACAACATAAAGAAAGTTAGGTGCTTCATAGCCCTATTTAACGTTATTTGATCTTCAGCTTAATTGGTTACTTAACTATCATCACTAGTTAATAATATTATATATCACTATTATTAACGAGTTAAAAACAGTTGAAGAATTCGGTTGACTTTATAGAGATGCTGCAACTTCAGAGTGCGTTTCAACCTCTTTTACCTAACTTATTACTTTTCAGTAGGTTCATTGTAAGTATATTTCATGTCTACTCAACCGTGAGGAGTATGTGCGATGGGCCCGAACGGAACTTGTCACCAATCAGACACTAGGGCCTTCGAAAGCATTGGTGTGCTGCATAAAGAACATTTTACATAGAATACCGCAGTTAACCAAGGTCGTTTGAAGCTCGTAAAGGAGATAGGGTTGAAGAAACACAAGTTAAGAATCAAGTTTCTACTATTAATTGCTTTCTTTATTGCTTTAATTCTATGGAGTGAATAAGTATTGAATCTATACTAATAATAAAGCTGAAGAGTTGGTTTGTTTGTTTGAACGCACTAATCTTAGGAACCGCTGGTCCAATTTGAAAAATTCGTTCAGTTTTGGATAGTTCATTTATCGAGAAAGGTTATAGGCTATATATCATACCGCTACTACTAATAGGAGCGGAGCACCAATGAAAAAAGTTTTTAAAAATTTTCACGCTACGGGCAATATAAGACGCAAACGAGGTTGCGTTTGTCAGCTAGATTATACATAAAGCCTAATTCAAATTATAGCTTTGTCTGAAAAACTTAGACAGCTTTTGTAGCTTCTTAGATAATTATTGTTTATTTATTTGTAATTTAAACAAGTTAACATATAAGCCTATTTAATTGAATACTCGATGTACCAGACACGTCATTAGTACAATGGCGCTAAGCCTCGCTCTGTCGTTTTTCATTGTCAATTATCATTAGTTTTAATCTATTGACACAATTTTTACTGAACATTTTTTATACAATGCTAATAGATAAACAATTTTCTGTACAACATGACAGTTTCAGCGATATGTAAACGCGTTAGTTGGTACCAACCTATTGTGTTTAATTATATATTCAGGACGTGATATTAGTTTACATTAGCGGTACAGACAGGTTATACAAATTAACGCATTAATAATCATTAAACTAAATTACACTAGGAAGTAATTAATATACCTAAGGCATACTATACTTCCGACCAAAGTGAATAACTTGATGATTTTTGTGCTATGAAATTATCTTATTTTCGAAGCCGAATAAATAGAAATGTAAATACTTGTTAAGTGTGTGTGTGTGCAGTCATGAGATAGGAGATACTTACCTTAGGTACGAGTATTTAGGTATCTCCTATCTCATGAGACCTATGTTCAGCAGTGGACTGTTAACTTAATGTGATGTAATGTGAGGGTAGATACGTTTTTCTATATAATTTTCTAAATTTGAGAAAGGGAAAGACTAATCTGATGTACCTAGTAGCTGATTACACCTCTGAAGAACGTTACACTCCTAGTAAGCTAATTATAGTTTTAGGGTACGAATGTGTTTTGCAATCTCGTCACTTTAAGTGAACCTTTAGGATTTTATCTTTCGTTGTAAAACTTTAATGATGAAAGTTTATAAATTAAGTATACGAGAAAATACGTACAGCTTCTAGCTAATTAAAGACGTTTTGACCGAAAAAGACTCTCGGATCTATGAAACGAAGTGCAATTTTGCGTGTTTAGTAATATTGACAATCGTTTAAAAAATGAATGTTTAATTAAAGTATATAAAATTTAAAATGTGAATAGTTATGCTGCATTTTATTGGTACGTCAATTTATATTTCTAGGTTATAGAGATAATTTGACGTATTTTTTTTATTGCTCCTATAAGACATACTTGTACAATCATTAACAAAGCAAATATCATCTCAAAAAGGATCATCTCGTAATATTAGTTAAGACTGTCGTTAATCGTAAGCTGATAATTAATATACATGTGCATATTGTAGTGTTCTTTTGTACTATTTTTCATCATATATTTGAATCTTTTAAACGCTGTCTAAAACTGTTGTCTAACATTTAATTTCTTTTGTCCTGCAGTATGGTCCTGTAAATCCTCTGTTCCTGCCGGTGACCGCACCCAAGTCGCTCGGCTTCACCGCGGTCATACTGACGTATGACCGGGTCGATAGCCTGTTCTCACTCGTCACCAAACTGGTGCGAACGCCGAGCCTCGCCAAGATTTTGGTCGTGTGGAATAACCAGAAGAAACCTCCACCTCCTTGTAAGTAACTTGTTGACTGGTCTACAATAAATCTATTTATTATGGAATATATATTCTCTTGAATAAATATGAATTCTTCTTTTTTTCAGTTCATATCTAGAAGTTTAGTTCTCATTTCTTTTTATTTTAAAAGCTTTATTGACTCACATACATCAACAGATATAAACATGTTTAATATAATACCTTACCAAACAACTAAAAACACAAATTTTAAAAGCAAACAAACGAATTAGTGACAAACATGTTCTGGGTTAGGTAATCGCTAAATATTTTAAACAATTACTTAAACACATCGTCGCAGCACGAAACCGAGGATCGAACCAAGGGGTGTGCACTTGGAGAGGCCTATGTTCAGAAGTAGATTCTATAAAACTACCGACTTTAAAAGTTTGGCATTAATTAACTATAAATATTATCTAGTCGTTTTTTAAAGACAAAATACGCACTAGAACTATATCCTGTGTTGCGGGGGACTTTTCAAACATACATGTAACGGACACAAAGAACATCCAGATTTAGAACAACAATTTGTGGATCACAAAAAGTATTTTTCCATGTAGGATTTGAACTCACAACACTTGGCGAAGTAGGAAGCGGCATGGCGACCGCTGGAACCAGTAGGTTATGCGTGCAGTTTAAAAGGTCTTAAATATTTAAAATTACTCTATTCTGCCTGATGGAAAACATAAGCAGAATTCAAGAGTGGTGGATACCATACTCATTGCGAATGCAGACAATTTTTGGCCTGCATTCGCAATGAGTATGGTATCCTCACTGGGCCTCCGGTATCCTCATTCACTCGGTGAAACACAGCGAAAGTGCTATTTCACACCGGTTTTCTGTGAGGCCGTGGTATCACTCCGGTCGAGCCGGCCCATTCATGCCGAAGCGTGGCTCTCCTACAATGCAACAATGCAGCAAAGTGACCCACACCATGGCGGCCTAGTGATGCTTCTTCATCATTGGGCCTCCGGTCTCGCTCTCACCAATAAATCACGACAGCACGAACGCTGTCATTTTGCCTTGATCATCTGTGCGAGGGTACTACCGCCCCGGTCGAACCGACCCGTTCGTGCTGAAATCAGCGAGACTACTACCTTGAAACTATAAACAAAATACCTTATCATGAAGGTGTCAAGTTTGATGTAGATCCATTTAAAGCTTCTAAATCAGATAAGATGACATTGAACTTGTTTATAAGGCAAATCCTATACAAGTACCTAAATATCCTCCTTATCGCACTGTCTCCTCATCCGTGATCTCCTTGAGCCCATAAGGAAGTTTATGGAAGTCCGCGGAAATCCGTTCGTCTTTAAGCCACACACATGCGAGCGGTTGATTCTTCTTTCGACTTCGACAAACTTGCCCGAATATTTGTGGGAAAACCTTTTTTTTAATTACTATCCTCCATTCCTGTCTCTTGTCAAGTTTGAAGCATTTATACTTTCTGAGATTTAATCTGTACATTGGCATTGCGTAAATTAAATTAATTGTTAAACCTTAACAATAAATTATGCAATAAATCAATTGTACAATTCAATTCAATTGTGTCAGCGGTCGCCATGCCGCTTGCTACTGCACCAAGTGTCGTGGGTTCAAATCCCACGCGGTACCTACAACACTTTGTGTGATCCACGAATTGTAGTCCCGAGTCTGGATGTTCTTTGTGTCCGTTTCATGTATGTTTGTAAAGTCCCCCACGACACAGGATGGTTATTCCTAATGTGGGAGTTGTCTTTAAAAAAAAAAAAAAAATATCATCTCATTTATTTTTAACCATCTAAGAAAGTGCAAGAATGATAAACGCACATATCTGTGCACTAATCACTAAACTGCAAAGGATATAATGGTCTTAAGTGCCGTTGATACTAGTAAAGGGAAGCCATGTTTAGATGTAGTTTATCGGCGGATATGACTTTGCAGGTTAGCGGACATACTTGCGAAGTTGTATATTGCGAAGTCAGGGTAGCATTAGGGCAATTCAATCTCTATGGCTATAGAACCGTTAAATTAAGGTTTTTATACACCATGATGTCTATAAAGTGCGAGAAGTATGATGGAGTTTAGTGAGGGTTTTATATCTCAGTTTTATAGTACGAATAAAGGCTGTCTATAGTAAAACAAACGAGTGTTCTTCTTCTAATAAGTTAGATTATTATGATTAAAATGCAATATTGAACTGTCTATAAAATAAAAGTTTATGTAAAGTAGACTATAAAATTGTATTCTTTATCTACATATCACCATCATCCTCGCACAGAAGAGCGTACCGTGGGAGAGCTATGCTTCGGCATGAATGGGCCGGCTCGACCGGAGTGATACCACGGCCTCACAGAAAACCGGCGTGAAACAGCGCCTGCGCTGTGTTTCACCGAGTGAGTGACGAAACCGAAGGCCCTACCCCAACCCCTTCCCCCATCCTCTTCCCCCATCCTCTTCCTCATCCCCCAAAGGCCGGCAACGCACTTGTGACGCCTCTGGTGTTGTGGGTGTCCATGGGTGGCGGTAATCGCTTACCATCAGGCGATACGTCTGCTCGTTTGCCCCTATTCAATAAAAAAAAAAAAGAAGATCAGCGTAAAATGACAGCGTTCGTGCTGTCATGGCCCAATGATGCAGAAGTATCACTAGGTCGCTATAGTGTGGGTCACCATGCTGCATTGGCATCATACTAGTCTTAGATCTTCAGCTTATGCTTGCTATCAGGCAGAGTAAAGTCGTTTTGGCAAGCACATAGATAAAAAAACAAAAGCTCTTTATATTCCACTGCTAGACATATAATCCTCTCATTTATCTTGAAGTGTCTGTTTTTGTCTGTTTGTTCCGGCTAATCTCTGGAAAGGATGAACCGATTTTGATGAGTCTACAACTGGCAGATAGCTGATGTTATAAGGAGTTTTAAGCAACTTTTGGTTTAGAAAAAAAAATGTTCGCGCGAATATAAAATTAAATCGCGCCACAGCTAGTCTTTCATTTAGAATATTGTTTTCACGCGTGTTGTATTTTTATTTCAACGAAACACGAGTTGGTTAGTAGGTACGCTAAATTGAAACGCATAAATACGGTAGGTATTCTAAACCAGTATTTTTTGTGCCAGGTGTACAAAGTAAAAAGTTTTCCGTTTTGTTTGTGTATTCGTTGAATTCACGCAATCTACAAGTCTAATTCAAATTAAAGGGCCCAGAAAATGTTGTACCCTAATCAGTTGGAAATCGTCTTTTCATTTAAATATATTACGTTATGAAGCTTTTTATTCAGTACATAATAAGCTCTTTCAATCTTCCTTCTCGTTTTAGTCTTTGCAAGGCCCTTTTATTTTTCCTTTGCTTAGAGATAAGACGTCCCTCCAATCTGTCATCTGCACGCGTGCGCTGGCCTTTTATGACTTACAACTTTACGTGTTTCAAATGTGAACGAACATTGCCCCGGACCTTTTGACAAAACCTTTAGGAAGGAAGAATAAAGCTAACAGATATCTCTCTACTTAATTTCAATAACGTGTAGGTTTTAGAAGGGATTATGGTACTTTATATACTAGACTACGTTTTAAAAGAATTCGGGCTTTTCGATACTATTCACATAACGCAATGAAAGACGAGAAGTTATTTTAGCTCATATTTGTACTGCGTAAATTGATTTTCTACTTTTAAGGTAAAGTGGTAATAGAATTTGGAAATTAAATACTGTTAATGATTTTGTTCATGTTAATGACGTCGTAAATAAGCATAAAACATTCCTACCTAAATGGGTTTGGTTGCTTGTGGTCATTGCTCTGTATTTATTTAGAAAAATTTAAATATTTTAACCGGGAACTTAGATTTTGTGCCTTTAAATACATCATGAAACAGTTTTTTTATGAAACATATTTTTTTTATGAAATAGCGGGCAAACGATCAGACGTCTCGCCTGATGGTAAGCGATTAACGCCGCCCATGGACACGCGCAACACCAGAGGCGTCACAAGTGCGTTGTCGGCCTTTGGGGAATGGGGAGGGGGATGGAGGGAGGGGTTGGGGAATGGGCCTCCGATATCCTCACTCACTCGGCGAAACACAGCGCAAGCGCTATTTCATAGCGGTTTTCTGTGGGCCGTGGTATCACTCATTAGCCGGTCCATTTATACCGAAGCGTGGCTCTCCCGCGGAAATACTACCATGGAGTGTTATCAAATGTATGTATTTAAAAAAATAGATAAATTGATTTTCTAATAATACTATGTAAGTGTACATTTATTAGCATAATTCGTCCGTCATACAGGTCTAGAAGCTAGTGCAGACTCTAGCTCTCATAGAGGTTTTAAGTTATGTTGCTATGTTGTGTTGTTTTAAAATTATGTACTTTTTGAGAGAAAATATAGGTACACGATTAGAATTAAAAACAAAAAAGTTATCCCTAAGAAAAAGTTCCTTAGTAAATAAGCTAGTTAAATGGGCAAATTACTTCAAATAACTTTCAATTATAAGTACCGATTTCCACCATTAGAATAAATAAATTACAATAAAATAATACCTAAGATAAATCGACTACCTCTCGTAATTTACGAACGGGGCTTATTAATATTCTCGAACCACGATCATTAAACATAACGATGGTATAGTACACAATCTCAGGTCTGATAGGCCATCCTTGTAATTACATAAAGGTTTGAACAAACCACATTTGAATCATGAAACTGAATGGCAATTAAACTGAGAATTCCTTGTTTAATTATATCAGTCCTATGTATGATGTCATTACCATTCAGTTTATATACCTTACAAATTAAATTTGGGTATTTTATTTGGGGTGAGTGAATTTCTTTCCACTGCAAAAATATTTAGTTGATTTTTATAATGACTAGCATATATTTCAGACATGAGTGAAGTAATTGGTAAATTCAAGTAACATCAACGGCTAACCGTTGGTACCTACTCCTAAGAGTAGGTACCAAGCGTAAGGAAGGGATACAGCGAAAAAGAATCATCTACGGTATATTTGTTCTGTGATCGGCAAGACCACGTGATATCAACTGGCTGTATGCTTTGTTTACCGTGGGAGAGCCACGCTTCGGCGTGAATGCCCCGGGTCGACATGAGTGATACTACGGCTTCACAAAAAACCGATATGACACAGCGCTTGCACTGTGTTTCACCAATTGAGTGAGGATTCCGGGGGCCTATACACCAACCCCTCCCCCTATCCCACTTCCCATCACCCAAAGGCCGGCAACGCACTTGTGATGCCTCTGCTTTTGCGAGTGTCCATGGGCGGCGGCAATCACTTATCATCAGGTGATACGACTGCTCGTCTGCACCATATGCAATAAAAAGAATGCTTACCATAATCATACACATCAACAGCCTTTAACATTCTAACTCCTCAGAAATGAGGTTTTGGTGTACTATACCACGTTGGCCAGACAAAATACCCAATACGACTATTATATTGTAAAAGGGGTACCTTCGAAAACATCACGAACAACTCACAGGTGTATAGTTTTGCTAGTTTTCCCAACAATGTTTGCCTTTTACGTTGAAGCAAATAGTAATTAATATCTACTACATATGCATACCACACACATTACCAAGAGGTGTATGACCAAGGATCGAACACGAACCCTCGAAGTGAGACGTGGTTTAATAACTGCTTTATATCGAAGCCGATTTTACTCGACTAAATAGTCGTGTGAATAATACTGAAAATATAAAAGCTATTTGCGCAACGAATATATTTTCAAAGGGTGAACTTTCAAATGTATCTCAACCTTAGTGTTATTTAATGGAAGTTTGTAAGAGTATGTTGTATTATTAAAAAGTAAAAGTAAGATAAATTATAAAAAAAAATTATTACCGATATGTTTGTGATCACATACTTCTTTTTAAAATGTATTCGGTATTATTGTTTGAACTTAGTACCTAGGAACAAGTAATAGTTTATAAAACTATGAACCGACTACTTGAAAAGTTTGTATAAAAATTTTGTAGCCTATTTCACCGGGACTATTATGGCCGGGATACTATTCTATTGACACCTCTTTCTTTAAAATCGGTTTAGTACTTTAGGTGCTATAGTGGAACATAAAGAATGGCTAAAAATATTACACTTATAAAAATAATTATTTCGGACATCTAACACACAACGACATCTAGTTCCAAGCTAAGCAGAGCTTGTGTTATGGGAACTAGACAATTTATATACTTATAGTGAAATACATATATACTTGTTTTTTTGTAAATACGTACATATTATACAGAGAAAACACAGATCATGCAAACATTTGGTCCGACCCGCGAATCGAACCCGAGACCTCAAGCACACAGCTACCACTACGCCACCGAGGCAGTCAAGTCTTCATTTTAGCTTCGCTGTAGTCGAGTAAATAAAAATCCGCTTAGTGTTTGCTCGGTCAGTAAGTTCATACTCCCGACTGCAGTGCGACGTGCAATTTTAGTAGAGTCAGATAATTGCGATAGTTACTTATCGATGAAAAGTACCAAACATGTTATTTTAATATGTAGTGATCTCGAAAGTTTTATGAATGCCTAGATCAATATTGAGCTCTATTCAATTGTGTTAATGGTTTCTATTAATTTTAATATCTTGATAAAATAAGCTGTCTCTAAACAAAATCACGTGTTGCTAACCCCTACAAAAGTTAAAAAAATATCTTGTTTTATGAAAAGGACAGCTGTATACACAAAGTTACAGTAGGCGCCGTAACACAAATAAGGCCAATTAAAACTTTTCACTTGTACAAAACATTAGGTTGCTAAACCTAGTAGAATTAATTATTTTAAATTTGATTACGTTGAGCAACAAAGTAATAATTTTTTCGCACAACCTAATTAACTTAGATTTTTGTGTTTTGAAATGATATTGTTGTGAAATTATCCTACACGGTATTTACGTTTTACTATAGACTGAGTGATGACATTTAGCCTATGCCACTCACAAATAATGTAGCTTTCTATTGATAAAAGGATGTTCAAAATCGTATCACAGCCAGTGATTACCCCTCTTAAAACCTCATAAACTTTACCTCTTCATAGGATTTGTATAGAAGTATGAAAAAGATCTTGCTTAATATCGCTCTCAAAGGTGGATGGTATGGTCTTCTAGACAGTATACTATATATGTGTATACTAGACTTCATTCTAACTTTAAATAAATCCTCAATCTTATTCCGATGATGGTGGAATGGGTGGGAGGAATTTTTTTTTACGTATCAGCAGACTAAGAAAGGCCGTTGATGATTGTCTCATAGCTAATGTCATTTTTAAGGTGATGCTTCTACACCCATGTGATACGCTCTTCCACAATACTTCATACATTAGCGACTTTGAAAAAATTGTTAAACAAATAATGAATTAAGTATTTATTTAAAAAAAACCCGACTTCGTCTATAACTGCCATGTATATTAAATTTTTGGGTTTTTTTTGAGTACGATTAAGACGAATCTATTGACACTTCTAACATAAAAATACAACAAGTCGTTTAGGCTCTAGGGCGTGCCAAAGAAATCTACATAAATACATACATACATTCCAAAAACATAACTCTCCTTCTTTCGCAGTCGGGTAAATAAACTAAAAACATGAAATACCAGTTTTAGGGAAAACAAATGCTAATCCCGATTATCCTAGTAAGGATAACGAGTCTAACTTTTTTAAACGAGGTCCTTGATAAGTATGCCACATTTCGAGTTAATCGGACGTTTTGAAACGGGTCAAAATCATGTTCAAAGTTTCCGTTACATACGTTCGAATAAAGCTTATAAAAGCTTATTTAAAACATCTAACTTACTGCTCCACCGTGAAAGTGACACTTTTAGAGCATAAAATTTAAAAAATCTAATAAAAAAAAAATCGAAAGAAACTTTCGTGACTACACTACTTTATTAACTTGCGACTTTACAAAATCATCTCACTTGCTGCTGCATCGTAAAAGCGACACTTTTTTCAGCACATACATTTTTTCCAAAGAAATTTTAACAATAAACATTTTTTCGAAAGCATTTTTTTCTTTCTTATATATTCATATTTCACATCACATATAATGTGAATATGAATATATAAGATTATTATAATAGTGAATACACACACACACACATGTGTCTCGGGGGATTGAGTTATAACTAAGTTTCTAGACAGGTATTGAGTACCTATAGCACTTCAAGTGAGACCGTGGAATATAATCAACATTGTCAGTGAAATTGACTGTTTATTTCAAAATGTCAAGGCATATCTATAAGTAAGTTATTTTGCCAAGATGTTATCGTTCCACAGTAGACATAATCTAATAGTCAATAAAAGAAAATAAACTCAAGGGATGTCTCCAATTGAAAAGTTTTACAATCAGTGGAAGTCTCCGAATGCATAAAAATTATATTTTGTGTTACCACATTATAATCGCATTTCTAATGCAAATAGTATTTTACATCAAAGGTATGAACAGGAAAAATTACTGAATATAGACGAAGTTGAGGTGGTGTTAACCACCTTCCTGAGTTTGGGGTACTTTTTTAGATTTTTACAAATAGGCGGTATTAAATTGAAACCAGCACATAATCTTCTGGTTTTTGCCCAACTTCATATTAAGCCAGTTTTGATTTGATATAAAATATATGGTTAATTGTATATATCTTAAAAACAATACTCCTTTTTATAATGCTACTACATACACACACAATAGGTTTGGTGACTGTAGTATGTTAAGTAGTAACGAGCGGCAAATGAAGACCAAGTTTTCCGGCTACTAGTAATCATAGCGGAACTTGAAGAACAGAAATGTACAATGCCGTAATTGTTATGCTATTAAAACTTACTTATGAGTCCTTCAAGATTGATTTTCTTTTAATAATAGTGAAAGCATGTACTTATGTTAGAAAATTGTTTTGTTTCGGTTTCTTTCTCGCTTTTAAGCAAGAAAGTAAGGTTACTAGTATTTATATTTATTTACGAGTGGAAACCCCTCGTTCTATTACCCCACCGGGGTTTGCAGTGGGGTAGTGTATGGGAATCGTACTAACTAAAACCACATGGTGTGCCACTTTGCGATGGCGATGCCACTGTGTGGAACCGGGAACATCTGTTACGAGTATTACGACATCCAGACCTCTCCTAGCGTACCCATACCCATCTCAGGTTTTTGCTGACACTTCAGCTGCAGGTTTCTATTGTTTCCATTGGAGGCGGTTGTTACTTACAACTAGATACCGACCCGTCTGGTTGTTCCCCCCGTTTCTCCAAGCCTTTTTCCTCATACCAAATTGGGTTCGGCAAGCTAAGCAGAGCTTGTGTTATGGGTACTAGACAACTGATATAAATACATATATACTTTTTTGTAAATACATACATTTTATACATAGAAAACACACAAACTCCGAAACAAATAATTGCAGATCATACAATTATTTGGTCCGACCCGGGAATCGAACCCGAGACCCGAGAACACAGCAGTCGCATGCGCTACCATTGTGCCACAGAGGCATTATCTTACTAGGTTTTTACTCTTTTGTATTTATCTACCATGACCTATAAACTAACCAGAAAATTATTATTCTTTTATCTTGTTTCGTACATAATGCTATAAAAGTATTTTGTGATCTGAAAGACAGTTTTTCTAGTTACTATCATGAAAAATACGCTATTCCATTGGAATAACTTCCATCAAATAAGGCCATGTCTAAATGTTTGTATTTATCTGTTTGTTTTCAATTAGTATGTTTCATCTTTTATCTACACTCAATAATCCTCCGTGAGTTTAGGGTAATTTGGACGTTTTTCCAATAAGAGGCAAAATAAACTGATTAAAGAGAAGTACAAGGATCAGATAGGCACGCTTATTTCTATTGTTTTTTTATGACTGAGCCACAATAGGTCGTCACAGTGGGGATCACCATGTTGCTTTGTTATATTGTCTGCATTCGCAATGAGAATGGTGATCACTACTCATGGATTCTGCTCATGCTTACCATCATGCACAGCAGAGTCACTTTCTTTTTCGTTTCTTTTCTTAAAAGACACGAAAAAGATTACCTACCTACATAAGGTATAATTACCCTGTCTCGCAAAAGGCCTTTTTACAAACATACATAAAACGGACAAAAAGAACACCCAGACTCAGAACAGTAAACCCACAACACTTAACGCAGTAGGGAATGGTGTGGCGACCGTTTAAACCATTAGACCAACTGTGCTGTCACTTTGGCAGGTCCATATTATAAAAGAAAAAAAAAATTCGTGAACTATTCTTTTTCAATGATTGGACGCAAATAACTGCGATAGCTCGATTATATTATTTGTGAAGACATTTTCTGTCTGAAATAAAACGAATAACAAAAGACCTTCCAGCTATGACCCACTACTGTTATATAATAATCTTGTTTGTTAACTTTTCTCTTTACTATCTAAAATTATATTACCGAGTACCCAACTTTGTAGTGGTTCGTAGGTTCGTAGCAAAGTTTTGCTACGAGACATTGGCGCGTAGACGAAAATCTTTGCATTGTACTATGTGCTTTACGCTTGCCTATATCCCTATTTATTTGGTATAAACTTATTTACCCAAGACGGTACGAAGATTATGCATCTGTTAATATACGAGTTGTTGAAATAATGTTATGCGCACGTAATGAAATATATAATTATGTATTTGTATTTAAACTAGTGGTAGCCCAAGATCGAAATTAGACCATAATTCTTAAAATTTATTTGTAAGAACTTCTTAGAGCTTCTTTTTTAAGGCTATTACACCAATTTAATCAAATATGAATGAAATGGGGACCGCTTTTCGACTGCACGGTTGGCCTAGTGGTTTAAACGTTCACTACTGCGCCAAGTGCCGTGGGTTCAAATCCCACGTGGGACATCACTTTGTGTGATCCACAAAATGTTGTCCTGAGTCTGGGTGTTATGGGTGTTCTTTGTGTCCGTTACATGTATGTTTGTAAAGTCCCCCGCGACACAGGATGTATATTCCTAATGCGGGAGTTGTCTTTGTAAATAAATAAAAAAAATAAAAAAAAATTTCATCATGGCTGCTTTTGATATTGAGTATGACAGTATAGACGAAAACAATCATCTTTTAGCTTGACTTTGATATACATACCGTGTACATGCTTAATTGTGTATCATACACAGGATGGAGGAGACATAGTTTTTTGTTTTATCGAAAAGCGGTCCCCATTTCATGTCATTCATTTTTTTTATCATTATTTTAATAAAGACGAAGACTTGAAGACAGAATTGAAGAATACAAATACTTGACATTGGCAGAATTAGCTTATCCGAGTGATCCGGCTGGTTGCCATTTCATAAAAAAAAGAATCGCACGATATAGTGTGGAATGTTATGTTATTATTATTATTAAGAATGACAGGATAAATTTTTATGGTTTTTGTGTTTTCGAATTTGTCTCCGTCCGTAATAGGATAATAAGTATTAAAGTATAGTATTCATCACTAAAATATTCTTTAAAAAAACATGATCTGCTGCATTCATACATTGACTGTTAAGCGGAACGAAGTTTGCTGGATCAGTTAGTTTAATATATTTTTCAAAGCATAATTAAAAAAAAGCATTCTACACCCATTCTCTGTATACCTTAACTTTAAGTGTGCAATATTTCATACTCCACCGTTAGCATAATTTTTGTAGAAATGTGATACATAGCATATTGGCCTAAACCCTCTCCTGAGAGGAGACCCGAGCCCAGCAGTGGAACATTATGGTTGTTTAAGTAACATCTCAGTAAATCGCCAAGGTGTGGGTCACCATACTAAACTAATATATTGTCTGCATTCGCAATGAGTATGGTGACCAAAACTCTTGCATTCTGCTCACACCTTCCACCAGGCAGAGTAGTACATATAAAAAAGCGGTCGACATGCCGTTTTCTACTTCACTGGGTGTTGTGGGTTCAAACAACAAATGACACAACACTTTCTGTGATCCTCAAATTGTTGTTCTGAGTCCATGTTAATACATAGCCTATGACACTGACAAATAATGTGACTTACGATTGGTAAAATAATGTTCAAATTCGGTTTAGTACTCCTCACGAACTTCACCTCTTTAAACACTCATTTGCAAAAAAAACGGGCGGTTTCGATTTTCTTCCTGGCTGAAAAAAATTAAATACCAAAAAGGTTTTAATCATTTGAACATGTTACTGGCCAGTTATAAAAGTGCCATAATGTTTATAAGAGTACATTCCAAATTCAAATTTTTGACTGAGCCTGGTTTCCAAAGAAAACAACTTTTAACTACATTTTGTGGCGCGAATTCCCTATAGTTAATATCTACTCTAATTAACTTTTTGTCATTTTTTATTAAATTATCTGATGTCCTTGACATTTAAAAGTATTGTTATTGCTGTTTAGCAATCTCGAAAATGGTAGATAAAGTGATAAAAGCGAGCAAAATTATTGCGCTGCTTGAAGAAGGTTGCAGCCAATGCTTCGTGGCTCAGAGGCTAAATGTGAGTCGGTCGACAGTTCAAAGGACCTGGCAGCGCTACCAAGAGACCGGTTCCGTCAAGAGAAGGCCTGGTTCTGGCAGAAAGACATGTACCGAACCACTGGATGATCGTTTTCTAATTAGTCAAGCGTTGAGAAATCGCAAATCTTCTTATGTGGACCTCAAAAACAGCCTCGAAGAAGTAAGAAATGTGCAAATTAGTCTATGAACGGTCAGGAGGAGGCTTCTCGCTGCTAATATACACAGTCATAGCCCGGCACGCGGCCCTAAATTACTCCGTGGACATCGAGTTGCCAGGCTTAGCTTCGCTCGAAATTGTGTGTCATGGACTCATGAAGACTGGGATAGGATATTGTTCACCGATGAAGCCAGGATATCTCTGCATGGTGAAGACCGACGTCGGCGAGTGCTACGTAGACGAGGAGAACGCTTTGCAGAGGCATTTTTTGAAGAAATCACACCTTATGGAGGGGGCTCTGTTACGTTTTGGGCAGGAATAAATTCCATGGATCGTACGGAGTTAGTCTTCATCGAAAACGGTACACTGACTGGACACCGATACATAACGGAAGTTCTAATTCCTTATGCACAACCCGCTTTAACCGCTCTTGGCGAAAACTCATTTTTTATGGACGACAACGCTCGCGCCCGCCGGTCTGGCGATGTGGAAGCGTATATGCTAGAAGTCGGAATTCGTCGTTTGGACTGGCCATCTAGAAGTCCGGACCTCAATCCCATAGAGCATGTCTGGGACGTTCTGAAGCGACGAGTGAGATCAGTGCAGCCGGCTCCGCAGACCATCAGAGAGCTAAAGAATGTGATTACCGCGGAGTGGGAACGTATTCCCCAAGAAACCATAAAAGATATACTTGCTAGCATGCTCAGACGAATGCAAGCCGTGATTTCAGCAAGAGGGGGTCACACTCGATACTAAACTTTTATCTGCTTTTAATGTATTCAAGAAAAACAAAGAAATTAACGCGTTTCATTTTTATTTAGCGAGCAGGTACAATAATAGTGTTTTGAGCTTAAACATTATTTCTCAATAATTTAATCAAAATGTTATGATACAACTGATAATACCTATTCCTTCCTAATTAATTTATGAAGTTCTGAGGATAACAATACCTAAAATTGTCAAACAAACTAATAGTAACTATAAAATAGTTCTTTGCTTAAGTGCCCGTTTTTTTTTCAAAAGAGTGTAATATTAGTAAAGACTACATCGTTTGCTTTATAAAGCTCAAACTTTGCATACACTTTTTTTTAACCAATCAGAACTCTTATTCTTCCACCAGTTTTTTTTTATGGTATAGGTGGTAAATGAGCAGACGTATCGCCTAATGGTAAACGATTACCGCTGCTCATGGACACCCGCAACATCAGAGGCATTACAAGTTTCTCCGTTATCCTCACTCACTCGGTGAAAAACAGCGCAAGCGCTATTTCACACTGGTTTTCTGTGAGGCCGTGATAACACTCCGGTCGAGCCGGCACATTCATGCCGAAGCGTGGCTTTCTCATGGTATGAAGTTTTAAGTCAGGTCATTACTATTGCAATAAATTTTATTGATCGTCTTCTCTATTTTTATTTCTACAACTGCGTGTGTGCGAGTCGTTTTTTATTTTTCATGAATATTGACTTGTGACCTCGAGAACTATTGGTTTTAAATATTCACACGATCTGTCTCTTTTTTGAAGGAGTGTCATAACAAAACGATATACCTTTTTGTTACAAATTTGAATATATATTCAAAAAACTGACAGTGAGATTGACGGGTGTGTAATAAATACCCCCTAGGGTGTAATCTTTTACCCAGTTTCGGGTAATTTGTCATTTTGGGTACATGACTTAAAATCTTGATTTAAAAATGTCCGACCATTGGGTATTGAATTATATTGTTTTCTTAGGGAGCTAACACAACAGAAATAAACAAAAGAGCTAATTATAGAATTACCTCGACTTCGCAAAATCTATACATCTATATCTTCTATACAAATAAATAAAATTGGTGTCTGTTTGTAATATTAATAGCTTTTGGAACGAAGTTCCTTATCGCGCGTTGCGAAAGGGGGCTAGACGGAAAAAATTAAGACGAAAAGTTGTAACGACACTTTTTGCTATAGCAAGCTATTGTAAACCCTGCGGCGTGCGCATGTTTCTCTCTCTCTCTCTCTCTCTCTCTCTCTCTCGGGATTGCATTTTGTTTCTTTTTAAAAAGACAACTCCCGCATTATGAGTATACAACCGTGCAGTTTGACTGCCTCGGTGGCGCAGTGGTAGTGCATGCGACTGCTGTGCTTGAGGTCTCGGGTTCAAATCCTGGGTCGGACCAAGTGTTTGTATTATCAAATATTTGTTTCGGAGTTTGGGTGTTTTCTATGTATAATATGTATGTATTTACAAAAAAATAAATAAAAATATGTATTCATATCAGTTGTCTAGTACCCATAACACAAGCTCTGCTTAGCTTGGGACTAGATGGCGTTGTGTGTCAGATGTCCGAAATATTAAAGTTATGAGCCTTGACCGTGTCTGTTCAGTTCTTCAGTGAATTTAATAAACACAAACAGATATTGACGCAGTCGGTTTTTTTTTTAATAAGTCGTTACTCCTTCTCCCATTTTCTTTATAAGAGCGACACCATAGTCTAAAGTGAAAACTCAACAATCAAGAAAAAATACATACTTGGATAAAATTTCGTCTATATTAAAAATAAAATGACCCGCGTACTACGCTGTGAAGTGTGACGTCAGAACATCGCTATCCCGCTAATAAAAATGCAAATCAGATATGATTCCATCTTGTCATAGTGATTCTGCGGAATAACTGATATTCTTGCACATCTGGATGTACGAGGGATCGACTCGATACTTTCGCGGGAATGAAGGCTCAATAAATTCTAAGGATATGGTAAGAAAATACTTACCACGTCTGCATTTAAAGTATCTCGACTTTAATATAGCCTTTTTCTTTTTTTATATCAAAAAACAAATATTTATGTATTTACTAACTTTCGACCGCGACTCCGCCCACGTTAATGTCGGTTATCGCGATAAAAAGTAACCTATGTCATTTTCCAAGGCCCAATCTATCTCTATACCGAAATTCATTTAAGTCGGTTCAGCGCTTTGGCCATGAAAGCGTGACAGAAAGACAGAGCTATACGTAAAAGATTACCTGCCCCGCCTGGTTGAACGCAAGGCGCGTTGATGAATTACTCAATTACAAATTGACTCGCTTATCCGTTGCAACCTGGCTGACTTTAGACTGTACTGTTGGCCTAGTGGTTTAAGCGGTCGTCATGCTCCGCTGAGTGTTGTGGATTCAGTACCCACACATGGGACAACACTTTGTGTTATTCACAAATTGTTGTTCTGAGTCTGGGTGTTCTTTGTGTCCGTTTCATGTATGTTTTTAAAGTCACCCGCGACACAGGATGTATATTCGTAGTAAAAAAATAACTTGTTTTTTTTTGCAGCTGATATTGATTTTGTAAGCAAAAGATTTTTTTTTAATATTCATTCATTAAGGGAAAAAAGGGATTGTGACGAAGTTCGTTATTTCCAAAGTTACTTATGACAAATTAATAATATAGAATGAAGCTGTGCTAGCTTTGCTATGTTATACTCTTATAATATATTAGCTAGGTGAATCTAGTCTAAAAAAAGTAGCCTAAGTTACTCCTTATATCATCAGCTACCTATCAATGAAAGTCCCGTCAAAATAGGTCAATACGTTTCAGAGATCAGCCTTAACAAACCGACAGACAAAGAGACAAAAATTGTACAAAAATGATATTTTTGTTTATGTACCGTGTAAACATACATATGCATTTAGTAAAAAGCGGTTATATTAATATTACAAACAGACACTCCAATTTCATTTTTGTTGTATTGATATATATTTATGTATATGATATATATCTATGTAATCTAAATACATTCGATGATAAATTATGGACAAGTTGATCCGGCCGATATGGTTTTGTTTGACAAGGTACTTTTTTACTTCTACATTAAATAAATAACAGTTGGGTATGTCGATTTTCGAATACTGAGCTGAGAGCTGAGCGAGCGAAACGACCAAATATTCCAGTGAATAAGGAGCTGAATAAACTAAATATGTTTGTAAATTATGTGGTTGGTATCTAACAGAAGGTTAATAAACAATAAAAAGGATCTACAACCCGACTATGTAATTTTTTAAATTAAATTGAAATAGCCTACGTCACCCGCGCTTTCAATACAAAACTATTGATACCTCCTTTATTAAAATTGGTTCAGTAGCTACGGTGGAACATTTTTTCCTTTTTTTTTTGGATTAGTTGGCAAACGAGCAGACGTATCGCCTGATAGTAAGCGATTACTGCCGTCGATGGACCCACAACACGGGGGCGTCACAGATTCGTTGCCGGCCTTTGATGGGTAGAGGGATGAGGGGGAGGGGCGCTAGCGCATGTGCTATTTCATATCAGTTTACTGTGAGACCGTGGTATCACTCCGGTCGAGCCGGCCCATGCATGCCGAAGCGTGGCTCTCCCACGATAGAGAGAACATACATATATGAAGACTGTACAAATTGCAATTAATTATGGGGTCTACTAGGAACTATTTCTTTATTTTTTCATAGCCCATTTTTCAAGTTAGGGTATGGGCTACCTTGAAACATCTTTTCGTCCTTGAATATCAATAAAGTTTTAGGCAAAAACGGGGAAATTTTCAAAGACCCTTTTTTTTTTAAATGGCTCTGTATTCGTATTCTGTATGTTAACCATCGTGTCCCCTATTTATATAGTTTACTCTCACTGTATTCCATCTACTTCTGTGATATTTCCTACTTTAGAGCTTTTATCAATTAATGATTAACACTCATTATACATTTTAATGAAATGAAACCCTTATAATCCTACACCTTTACAAATCTTGTTATATTAGAATTAATTGTGTTGATTCTAATGGATTAAATGAATAAATTATATTACTAACATTGCTTAATACTTGTACATTTACATTCCATAAAACACGTCCTCTGAATAAGTAATATACAGGCATATCGTTAAAAACCTATTTAATATGTATGTGTGCGAATCTGTTAGATAAATATATTGAAACAAATAATTTAAATAAACATTATGAAGTCTAATAAATATAAACGGTAACTCCTTCTCATAAAGTCTTTTTGTTTTGATTTATACGTAAGAATTTGTATGGCAAAAAGTAAATATGATTTTAAGCTTAATATCCCAGACGATAAGGTGTATTTTATATTGCGATTTGTATGTAATTATTTCCATGTTTTTAATGTATCGCTGCCCATGGAATATTCCCGTGTTCTGATTTTTCCAAACGTAAAACATTTATTTTCACTCTCTTTTGCATATCAAAGGTCTATATTTAAATTTCTAATTCGTGGTTCGTGTTTTGCCAAAACATCCATTGCAAATATATTTTTTTATGTTTTTCATGTAAACCGACATAAAATATTCTTGTTTTAGTAATAATTACGTTCATTTTGCTAATTAACGCTTAGGGCGATACTATTCAAAATCTACGGGTTCTTGTTAATTTGTGAATTAGTATAATTCAATGAAGTTATTAACAGGAAAATTTTATAAAAGTAGTCTAAGTGCTTTCTCAGAAATCGATGTATTTTCAAATTTCGTAAATGTAACGGACAGACAGACAGTTACTTTCGAATTTATATAAGTATCGATTTACGATTGCCTTTAAGTAAATGTTACATATTTTATTTATCTTATTTGTTGTCTAAGATACCAGCCTCGTAGCTGTACAATACGACTATCTTTAAAGGAGGGTATTAATCATCTAGGATATCCTCCCTCCGTCAATAAATCATCAATCATATATGAACGATAGACCGCGATATGAAACATTAATCTATTTTGGAAAAACTATTGTCTAACTGAAATTACTCATTTCAAACAACTTTTCCCATTGCTACATTATAGCTTTTAAAGATACAGAGTGTCGACACCCCTATATATCCCATGGGACTACTAAAGGAGCGAATTATGCAGAACTACATCACTGCAAATAGAAGGAAAACTAGATACAAACCATGTACCAGCCAGGCTAGAGAGACATATGTCCAGCTGTGCACTATTAAAACATGTTCATGTGATGTGTAGATATGGTGTGATAACTGACAGTAAGATTACGCTGTGTGATACTCACTTATTTTTTACCACAACGTCAGTTCGAGTAACAGGGAACATTCTGGAATATTCCGAGTTTCATAATTCGATGTCACTCATTAGTAGTAAAGGTACGGGAGGAGTTGTCCCACTTTAAATGCTGTGAATCTTATACTAAAATATAAAGCTGAAGAGTTTGTTTGTTTGCTTGAACGCGCTAATCTCAGAGACTGCTGGTCCGATTTCAAAAATGATTTCAGTGTTAGATAGCCCATTTATCGAGGAAGTTTATAAGCTATATATCATCATCACCAATAGGAGCGGAGCACCAATGAAGAATGTTACAGAAACAGGGGAAAATTATTACCGGAAACATAAACGAGATTGTGTAGGGCAGCTAGTCCTCTCCATATTTTGGTCTAAATAAGCAGGCTCTAGATATATATTTTTGAACATTGCCAACGTACTCTAGGCTGGATGGGTTATTCTCTATCCTTCTCTCTCTATATCTAAACCTTCTTTGGTGGCAAGACCAAAACTTAACGTTATCAGTAACTTAACAATAAAAGTTGAGGCTTTTAAATAGTTATATTTTATTTTATTTTTCCGCCTCATTTTTCTCGGAGAGTTGCAAAATTGAAGACCTGTTCATAGCGCACAAACATAAAAGAGTATTCAAGAAATGCGATGGAAAAGTTTATAAGTGGAAACTATAGCGGTTCACTGACGATTTGCTCCATTTCATACGAACAAAAATACAAATATATTACTAAGACTATTATACTACGTATTAAAGTACGTAGTAACTACCCACTCTGAATTGCACAATAGAATGTTTTGTGTCTACTATTATATATAAAACTTCTCAACATAAGACGATCCTGTCTTTGTGTTAGAGACCCCTAATACTCATTTCTCCACTATTCACATAGTAATAGGGTTTTTTATATACTTTTTGGGCAATGTTCAGTATAATACAATTCATTATCTCATAAGAGTCGAGTGAAACTACAACGATCCAACGTCCAGTTCAATTTGTCCACGTTCCCAAATTACTCCCTTTTATCATCCACTTCGTAAAGTAGTTATTGCATCTACTAGTAGTTCTTTAATCCTACGTATGTGCAAATTAGCAAACGGCAGTTGTAAATGTGTTGATGTTTTTCCAGCTCTGGCCAAGTTTCGTAATAACATTAATGGGGACATTCTGATATAAGTTAACAATATAACATCTTTTCAAGCATAAACTATATTTTACCAAATTTTTTCTTGTTATATGTGTGTATATTTTTAGAAGGGTTAAACTAGTTATATGTATAACTCTAAATATATATATAATTAGAAGCGATGTTTGCTCAACTATATAGTATCAACTTAATTCTGTATTTATATAAAAATAAATCTTGATTATTCATATTATTCATTCTCTTATATGAGAGTGCTTGTCTTTTATAAATATATTCGCTTTGGCTCGAGGCTCTGCCCGCGTGTATGTCGGTTGTCGCGGTAACTAGTAGCCTGTATTTCCTCGAAAATTAAAGGATCTCCATTGTAAATTTTATTTAAATTGGTAGAGCGATTTAGCAGTCAAAGCATTTGTCCGTGAGAGAGCCACGCTTGGCATTAACGGGCTGGCTCGACCGGAGTGATACCACGGCCTCACAGAAAACCGATGTGAAACAGCACTTGCACTGTGTTACACCGAGTGACTGAGGATACCGAAGGCCCATATTGCAACCCCTTCCCAATCCCCCAAACGCTGGCAACGCACTTGTGACGCCTCTGGTGTTGCGGGTGTCCATGGGCGGCAGTAATCGCTTACCATCAGGCGATACGTCTGCTCGTTTGCCCTCCATTTCCATAAAAAAAAGCCTAACAAACCGACCGAGAGATAGTAGTAGTCATTTTCAATAACTATCAATCGATAGTTTTTGAAAATGACTACTCTAACATATTTTTAAAAGCTTTTGGTGAACAGGTCCTAACGGTAAATACGCACATCCATGCGCCGTAGTTTTATTTCAAATGTTATTGTGTCCCCTTTGTGGTAGCACACGAACACGCATTTTTTGTTGTTTTTAACTGTAGTCTTTGTCCACAGCGTCCGAATGGCCAGTGATAAACAAACCGCTGAAAGTGATACGAACCAAAGAGAACAAACTGTCTAATAGATTCTTCCCGTACGATGAGATTGAGACTGAATGCCAGCTGACCATAGACGATGATATCGTTATGTTGACGCCTGACGAGTTAGAGTTTGGGTGAGTACACATTCTTTACTTTTAAGACTTAGTATACTCATTAGTCTATTATGCATAATTATATTTAAACCATAGTATTATAAGGTATATTATTCAATAGCGTATTTACTAAAGCTTTTGTGTACTCCCCTCCGCGCAGCCGCTCGCTAGAAGCGGTGGTTAGTCGTAGATCTTAAAGATGTATTATTCTTTTGTGCCGCTTTTTTGCTCTCTGCCTTATAAAAGTTCTGCTATAACCACATTCATCTATCTATCTACATATATATCTCTTTGCGTCGGTTATAGTTTGTAGTGCGCCGCCACCTAATTTTGACGTACACCTCTAATTGTATTACTAGTAATTCAAATGGGTTATTTAGATTACCGTACATTGGTTATGTTTCATTTATTAAACGTACCTGCACAAACTGTTGGCAAACAAAATAACTCCGATAAATTAGGTCACACCAGGACTATTCCACTAGGAGAAAAGTACTAGAGATACGACGGTTTAATTAATGTACAGATTGCATTTTGTTATTCAACGGAAGTAATACTTTTTAAAATTGAACAAATAACATGTAGAAACATTATTTTCTTTGCTACTGCAGTGAGTTAATCAGAAGGATTTTAATTTCCTTTGAATTAAAACGTAGCTTGTTTTTAAAGAAAACAAAGATGAGGAATGGTATAGGTTTACTGTCGTTTTAATGAAGAAAATCTAGAGAATCCTAATTTTAAGTCCAACTTGACAAAGTTTGGCATAACGTAATAAATAACTACCCTCATAATCGCTTTGTAGGCACAAATTCTCTTCAAAAATATTTTTATTGGTAAGAAGTTTGTATCATAATTTATAAACTGAATTCCGAGCAATATAGGCTAAATGCAACCCTATTAGCAACATTACCTAACAGCCATTTAAAGAAATTAAAAAAAGTATTTCAGAGAAAACGGCTTCAATACTTAATTTCTACTTGTGTTTCAGTTTTACACCCTCAATTCTAAGAATAAAGACAAAAATCCTTCTGAGTTATCGCATTTTACTATTTATATATAGTTTCTTTCTATAGTTACAGAATGAATCCATTACGCGAGTGTTACCAAACTTCAGTTAATTTGTTTGACTTTTGAGTCAAATATTTAACTGGAATCTGGTAAACAATAACATATACTTTATTTACGTATGTAGATCGATTCCGACAAATTTAAACCCCTAAATGCAAATTGCCTAACTTTGTTAAACAAATATGGTAAATGCAGCACTTTTGATGTAAAGACTGAGTAAAAAAAGACGTAAAATTTCATCTCAAAAGGCACTTTTTATCCAAAAGTTCAAGTTTGAAGTAGGAGATCCGCTTAATACTTGAAGGAAGAAAACACGGCGTTAAAGTTATCGTACCATTTTTTATGCATATATGAGCCTTTCTGACTCTATTCTGCTCGATGGAAAGTATGAGCAGAATCCAAGAGTATTGGTCACCGTATGGAGACCACTACTCATTGCAGATGCAGACCATGCAACAATGCAGCAAAGTGACGCACACTATTGAGATGCTTCTGCATCATTGTGTCTCTGGTCTCGCACTCACTAACGAAACACGACAGCGCGAATACTGTCATTGGTAGTACCGCCCCTGTCGAGCCGGCTCGAAAGACTATAATGACAACAGGGCCAAAAATACACTAGAATATCAATTTGTAATGCAATCCTTTTTGAAAACCTCGTATCGCTTGTTACTCAAAGTATCAGCAATCAATTAAAGTTAGAAACAAAAGAATTTCCTTAGCAAAGATTTTAAATCCCTCGGCGAGGAAATCAGTGGTTTGAAAACGCAACTCCGCTCATTTGCAGGCGATTAACTCTCAATGTTTAGCGTTGTGTATAGGGAAATAGAATGAAATGCGAAAAACCGAGGTAGGTGAAAACTATTGCAGTTATTAAGCCGACGATAGTGAAAGTGTTCGAATGAATCCTATAATACTCGTATATTAGTTGAAAATCAAGACAAATATCTTGAGACTTAACATTGATATAAAGATTCCTTTTATCTATTAAATGTCATTCTCGCGATACGTTGTTGCTCACGTTGAACTCCGAAACTATCTAACCAGTTTTCAAGTCTTATTTTTAATGTATCTTTTGCTGATATGCCTAGTTAATATCACGTTTAGACCAATGGGATCCGAGCGTGATTGAAAAGAGGTGCAGACGAATTTGCATGGCTCAGCTACTTTTAAGGTAAGTAGATCGAACACTAAACACTCTGTACAATCCTAATTGCCTCGGTAGTTTTATCAAAAGGTTATATGCATTTATTTCTTATATCAATTTTATTGGATATTCGTCAAAGACTGTACGAAGAGAGATTTTAAAAGGCATGGTAATTTAGCTTGGTACTTTGAAAATAATTTTCAACTAGCAAAGTTACAGAAGAACTCGCATTCCTGCAAAGTAATCCCGTTTTCCAGTAGAAACTTAGATTATGGGTAGTGTTAATAGTTGGCAAATCATCTACTTTCACGATGCATAAGCCAGGAAGTTAATTTAAGTTAGGAAAGTTTTATGGCTAAAACGAATACTGAACGAAAATAAGCTGTTGAATTCAGAGTAGATAAATATTTAAATGGAAGAGAAGTATACAAAGAAATCAATGTTAATACTTATTCCAAAATATAAAAAGTAAAAAATACATTGTAGTCCCCCGACTTCGGGGTAGAGGTACTAATACACCTATGGTTAGGGCTCCAAAGATATAGGCCGTGTCAAGGAGAACTGCCTTCTGCGTCAGACACTTGATTCAGCCGTCTAACGTGAGCCTCTTTATGATTACGATCTCATAATAACTCTGGAAGAAATTGCGTCCCGAATAAAAACTATAATGGTCAGGTTTCTTTCAGAACATGTTTAATTATTTTGTATTTCGCTATAAGATTAAATATACTTCTTTTGCGAATCTTAAATTTATTTTATTGGAAGAATATAATATCTAAGAAACAGGTCCAGATCAGACGCTAGGGATCATGGATTATTGTAAAAACCCAGTAAATATGGCTTGATCAATTGTGTACATATTATAACGTATCAATTTAATACCTTTTAGCGAGCAATTCTAGTAAATATATATTTAAATATATAATCTGGATCTCGGAAATCGCTCCAATGATTTTGACGAAATATAATATGCAGGGGGTATCGGGGTCGACAAATGGATCTAGATAGGATTCATTATTAAAAAATCATCAAAAAATACCGGTCATCCAGTACTTTGGTATTTATAAAATTATCATTATCATTTAGTCGATACGAACTCCTTAATTCGCATCTGGGATAAAGGGAATATGCATGTATTTTTTTGTTTATTTGATCATTTACGTCTCTATAAAACAGAAATAATATGAATAGGTTTGAAATTAGTCAAAGTGAAATTTAAAACACTGATTAAATTTGAGCTATTCAAACGCAGCCATTTTGCGCGCGCTTTTGACACGACCAATGACGTCATTGTCATTTCATGTTTGATTACTATTCAGTGTTTCAGTTACTTTATACTTATTTACAGTTTTAATTTCTATGAAAATCATGGCAGAAGTTAATTTTTCTCACAAACACTAATAATACAGTATGAATTTCGACATCGATGATTTCGATGAAGTGACCATCGACGTCACATTTCGTTTTTACCAATAGTAATGCGTTTTGTAAGTCTGAATTTCCCTCCATTAGTTTTCACTTTTTATTTAATATTTTCTAGGTTTAAATAATCACAATTTGTTTTTTATGTTTCTGCTTCATGGCAATCTGTTTTCAGACAATAAATAACTTCTTTGTTTGATATCTCAGTTTATGTTTTCCTCAAGAGCCATACTTGTATGAAAATTCCTTTCACACGACTCTCTTGATGTTAAGTGCAGAATCACTAAATAATAAAAATATATTTTAAGTATATTGTAAAGACAGTTAAGAATCTAGAAAAAAAATATTTGAGGCAAATAAAATTTCATGTATATTCCCTATTGTGTTGTCAAATTAGTTGTGCCTTAAAGCTTTCTAATAACATTAATATATCAATTAATTAACAGAAGTTCGAAATAACACCGCAACATGATTTAAAACCTTTATTGTCGAAACTAAGAACAAACTTCCACACGTTTTGCGTGTATTTCCGTTGTTTTATTCACACCTCGGAAAGTTGTCAAACAATAACAAACTGGTGTACTACCTATGCATAAAGTTTTAAGCCATAAATTCTGAAACTTGCCGATAAATTTTGTGCGGCCTTGGAAGTAAGGTTCGAACGAGAATTGGAGCTGTTATTGGTCCAAAGTCGATTGTTTGGAAACATTTGAACAATTTGCACCAATTGAACTATACAGCTGGTAATTTATAGCTATTGTTTATTTATTTGTTCCTTTCTCTTGATCTGTACCGTAATGTATAAGACAGGTTATTAGGTACTTGCTTCGACGAAAACATGCACTCGTATCTCATACTTTTCATTCCACTAAACATGAAAAATTGCAGATACATATTTTACGCGTGTGGTGATTTGTTACTTCTTTGAAAAGGCTGGCTGGGTTTAGATAAAATTTGCTACGCCCAAAAACGCTATTGATATATTGATAAACGTGAAGTTATTCTATTGTTTAAATACAACGATATTTTAAATTGACAAGGTCACATTCAAGGGTTCAGTTTTAGTTAAGAAATGAAATAACAGTTTAGGAAAACAACATTACTACTAATTTGGCTCGTGTCACACATGCACAAATATTCAGTATCTGTAGTGATGGAATAAGAATACGGATTGTCACCACCTTTGTTTATCGCATAGACTACTAATGACAACAAAAGAAGCGAAGGAAAACTTGAGACAAACCTCATACCGACTCGTCTGGTCAGGGTGATATAGAAGACAAAAATCTCCTTCCCAAGGAGAGGCTTTTGTCGCTTAGTAGACTGAAGCTACTTTCAAGTTAGGTCTTACATATATTCCTCCATAAGCGCATGCCTGAGGGTGGCAGATGAGGTCCTAGCAGAAGCAGGCTTTTTTGGACAGCAACGGGAACATCTTGGTTGCCCGAGGTACGTCGGGGTTCGAGTGTTTTTCTTTCTAAGGTGCACCTTGTTCCCCAGCTTCTTGTACCCGGACGGCGTGCGGTTTTAGTCGGTTTGAGTCTGACACAGCACAGGAGATAAAAGGTCATTACTTATTAATGAGAAGTAAAGAAGATGCACATTTTTCATAAAGGGAACTTATTAAATGTCTTTAACAAACTATCTGCATGTCCCTTTTCTTTATCTACGTTTGTCAACAAAAATTCCTATTGAAGCATTCTTTATTTAATTTCACTTAGTAATGGAATGGTTTGACCTCGGATTTTATTACTTTGCGGTTCTAATTGTTCGTAGCAATGGGTATACTAAATAATGAAAGTTAAAAATACCTCCATTAGTTGCTGTTTTCATTCTAGTACGGAGCAAACATTTATGTAACCCACAAACGCTTTTGGACTGCAACCTTGTGTATGAATAGAAAGTCGAAAATTTTGGTTATGTCAAGAACTAAACATTTTTTACTTTTTTACTGATGTATAGCATAACTAAATTTCGTCCTCACATTTCACTGTCGTAAAAATAAAAATTGTAGAGCACATGGTATACAGTTATTGTTTTTACGAGACACGAAGAACCACTTTTTAAACTCCTAAAACCATAGTAAATAAGAAAATAATTTCTTCATTATGCAACCATTTTGCAGGTAATCATTACAAGCATGCAATAACTCGACGTTTCTCAACATTTTAACGTACGATGCTAAGTTTCTTCAAAATGATTTCTTAAAAAAATAATATGTTTTCTAATTCTTTAGTCCAAGAATAATTAGTCAAGTGAAGTCAAGAATCTCGGAATGAGTGTCGGCTGAAAACTTGTATAAATGTTTACTTCAACACTCTACCACTTGTCTCAAAACTTACTTAACGTATTGTGTCCGCTACAACAGATAGGGTCAAAGGGTAAGAAATCCTTTTTTTACACATTTATTGCAAATATCTCGTTTCCTATGCTTTTTATATCTTGAACCAATAGTTAAACATTGTGCGCTCTGTGCTCAAGTTTATAGCCGACTAACTTCTAAGGTGAAACCCCTAATACTCCTGGACGTAAAAGGAAATCCAAGCAGTCTTTTGTTTCTCAGACTCAAAGTTTGAGAAACACATTCATAACCAGTTAAGCTAAATCGTTGCATTTTAACTAGTTAAATATTAAGTAGTACAGACACGTATTTGTTTTTCTTTAAAAAAAAAAGACCACGTGCTGAGAAACGGGTGTGGGTAGGTTGTTCAAGTTGGTCCGACGACCTGATAAAGGTTGCATGCAGGCAGGAGGCTTATATACAAGATCCTATGCTAGCTGTCATGATGATTCTGATGGTACAATCTATTTATATAAAAATGTTATGTTGGTTTGTGTACGCTTCAAAAACTCAAAAAGTTCACCGGTCGAGCTGAAATTTTAGAATGATATATAATCCGCATCAAGGATTGTTTTTATCTAATTTTTGCATCAGTCACATATCCGTGACCGCGAAAAAACCGACATAAACGCGGGCGGAGCCGCGGGCAACAGCTAGTATAATATAAAAACTATTAATATTATATGTAGTCCCATATCTAATAATTTCTTTGCCATTCTATCTATCATGTTTGATCCTCGAAATGTGATACTTATAAATTGCCTGAAAGTAAATTGAATTTAAACCGTACAAACAAAAGTTCCGCTGTTTGAAATTACATTCGAATTCGAGATGAAGAATGTTATATTAAAATACAGCGAATACATGATTACTTTGGGGGCGCCGGGGTTGTATTCTGGAAAATTGTAAGCTTCCTCTGATATTGTAAGGCTATTAAAAAACTACACTGTTTCGTGTTTCTCGTTTTAATTATTAATACTGCTTGTGAATATACAATATTTCAATAGCATTTACTTTCTTTTTTTTTTATTTATCTAAAACGGGAGGAGTCTCTCACTTGTATATTCCTCAGAACTCCTTCATTTCAATTAGATTATTTTGTTATTTTCCGTTTAGTATTAACTGCCTCGTTTGTCTAGTGGTTAGCGTAAGCGACTGCAGATCGAGAGGTCTCTTGTTCGATTACCGGGTCGGACTGCTGTTGGGGTTTTCTTATAAGAAATTCTTAATAGCAGCCTGGAGTATGGTAGATGGCGGTGTTGCCCGTGCTTCGGAGAGCACGTTAAGCCGTCAGTCCCGGTTGTCGTTTATTATTATTATTGGGAAGTCAGTGTCCCCAAATATACTGAAAACTAGTTCAACCTTCGAATTCAGTGCGCCGTCAGGGTTGCGGAGGTCAGATGCCACTCGCTCTGTGTAAAAACTAATATTCAGGTAAAACCGGTTGAACTAGTAGCTGAATCCAAATAATCTTGGGAATAATAAAGGCTAGAAAGATGATGATTTTCTTGAATGTAAGTTTTCTACCTCACCGGACCTCCGCATTCCTGATGTTAGCACAGCATTTTGTTGTTGAGGTTCAGCATACTAGCCATTATTAGACGTAAAGAAAGTAAACACTGCTGAAATATACATTATTACACTACTACTACTACTACTACTACTACTACACTAGCACTCGAAGTTGAGCGAGCGTAAAAGAACAATATCTACAAAGTTACGACTTTAGAGCAAATTGTAAGCGACGCGGTTTGCTGTTTCATTAAACACACAGATTGAAATAAATAAATTATTGTGATACTTTCATAGATATGTACTGATATATATCACACTAATATTATACTGGTAAGAAAAGTAAGTTTGTTTGTTTCATTTTCACACGAAAACTACTGAACCGATCATTATGAAACTCTGTACACATATTCTTGGACGTATGCCAAGTAACATAGAATAATTTTTATTAAATGCTAGAAAAGCCGCGGGCGAAAGCTAGTCTAGAAATACGTGTAGTTTTTTACCCGACTACGGTGAAGCCAAAAGAAGGGTAATCGTATTTGTGTGCAATTATGTATGTTTGTACGTAGTGCATAAATTACTGAACAGATTTTAATAAATGAGGGGTTAATAGATTCGTAAGAACGGCGCAGCTGAGATAGACTGTATATATTATTAAAGGTTTCACTTAATCAGATGAAAGATTTTTAAAATTTATTTTGTTTATTTTTAATTTACCTAGATGAGTATTCGCTAATATTTGTAAATAATACGTAGAAATATTCATCACCGTGAACATTGTACAGGTCACAGTAGTATTTAAGTTCAAACTAATAAAGCAATAATTAAGAGAGTACCGTCGCCTCAGACATCAAAAGCCGTAAAACTTATAATAAGCTTTCGTCTGCGTCTTAACTAAGCTATTATACCCTCAGTACTGTATACATATATGTATAATATTATATGGATCACAGCCAGCTATCATGATAACCTTTTAAGAGACGACATTCGTAGAAGAGAAATTAAAGTTAAATAAATAAATAAATATTTCGGACATCTAACACACAACGCCATCTAGTCCCAAGCTAAGCAGAGCTTGTGTTATGGGTACTAGACAACTGATATAAATACTTATATACCTTTTTTTGTTAGTACATACATATTATACATAGAAAACACTCAAACTCCGAAACAAATATTTACAGATCATACAAACATTTGGTCCGACCCGGGAATTGAACCCGAGACCTCAAGCTTAGCAGTCGCATACGCTACCGCTACGCTGCCGAGGCAGTCAGTCAAAATAAACTGATAGTAGGAGACTGATAGCTAGAAGATACGGACGATAGCAATAATTACAGAAGACCAACCTAAAATGGCCGCATACATGCCTTCGTGTTTGTTGGTGAGTGCGTGACCGGAGGTTCAATGATACAGAAGCATCTCAATAGTCTATAGTGTGAGAACCTGAAATAATATGGTTTGGGTCCTCCCAGAGTAGGGCGCCTGAGGCTGGTCGTCGGAGTGTTTTTTAGTGGAAACACCACATATCCAGGAGCCGGGAGGGCTCCTGTGTCCCCGAGGAGCTGGAGATCCGAAGGGATTTTTAACCCCGTCAACAGGCTACCATAGTGAGAATCACCATGGTCTACATTCGCAATTCATCAGCCAGAGAATAGTTACTTTGTACAGGCTCATATACAATAAAAAATAGAACTGATACTGCAATAGCTTTAGAAAAGGTCAAGTACCTACCCGTGTAGTGTCAAGGTAACTTTATTCGCGATATAACTAATTTGGTGATATCATTGTAGCAAGACTGCACGGTTGGCCTAGTGGTTTAAACGGTCGCTCCGTCACATTCTACTACGCCAATCGTAGAGGGTTCAAATCCCACATGGGACAACACTTTGTGTCATCCACAAATTGTTGTTCTAAGTCGGGGTGTTCTTTGTACCCGTTTCATGTTTGTTTATAAATTCCCCCGCGACACAGGATGTATATTTGTAATGCGCGAGTTTCCAGGTCAGTCAAACAGATAAAGCTTACCTTTCAGTATCCACATACAGTAGCGAAATCTAGGTTTATTACCACCTGTAGCCATCTGGACTGAAGACACGGAAATACCAACAAGACATCAACATTTTTCACTGAGGATTATTTCAAATATGAGAAATTGTATTGATATAAAGAATTTTTGTAAATACTTTAAGATTTCTCTGAGTTGTTATTTACTGTTTACTATAAAATTTCTAAAGAATTTTGCGGTAAATATTAATATTTCCAGGAATAATAATTTAGGGCAAGAAGCTCCAAATCTCAAATCAGAGTGTATTTCTGTTATCGCGGTATAAAGTAACCTATGTCCTTCCTCAAAAATCAAATTATGTCCATTATCCATTAAAAATTAAATGTAAGCGTAACAGACGGACTGAAAAATAGACACACAGACTTATATTCGAATTTATAATATTAGTATCGAATATAATATTCCCAAAAACATAAAAGTTATTAAACGAACAATTTAATTTAGGTTGCTCAATAAAGTATTAAAAGCACTGTGTTACCATCAAGGAGTATTCTATCTCGGTGAATCTGCATTACCCTTCGCCACAGTCAATTGATGAAACTATTCGGTCAATTGATCCTGACGATTACAACTATCAAAACAAACCAATAAAAAGTAGTAACGAAAGATACGCATAACTCAACGCTATTTGACGTGCGAAGATTTAATTGAAAGTGAGTGCTCTGAATACTTGGAATAAATTAAAAGCATTGATCACTTGTATGTATTGCCCGCTGAGGCATCTTACATAAATGTATGCTATGAATTATCAGGCAGCAATGAAGCGGTTTATTTTACACCGATGTGAATATCACAACACAAATATAGACGATTTATATGCCGGCAAAATATATAGTTAATTGAGGCAACATTTTCTAAAGTGCACGACTCAAAATCAACAAACTGTAAGTCAACTGAAAGTTCCCAAGGCGTTTACTTTATGGAACAGTTTACCGCTACCTTGGATTGTAATAAAGTCTTTTATATATATAAGATAATATAAATGATATATAAGATAGTATAGGACATAGGATAATCCTTATCGCGATAACCCAGACACACAGGGAGTGCCCCGGGCAGAAGCTAATATATATAAATATATATATGCTGCGGTAAGGATTATCCTACATCCTTCCTCAAGAATCAAAGTATATGCATGCCAAGTTTAATTAAAATCGATACAGCAGTTAAAACGTGAAAGCGTTACAGACAGAGTTACTTTCGAGTATATTTGTTTTCTTTCCTGTTTATGTTTAGAATCACTTGTTTTGTTATCTGCAAATTATATAAAAGTTTCAGTCGCAAGAGTTACAGCTATATCTATATATTAATACTAGCTAACCCACGCCACCTCGTTTGCGTTTTCTATTGCCCGTAGCGTGAAAATTTTCCCCCGTTTTTGAATCATTCTTCATTGGTGCTCCGCTTCTATTAGTATTAGCGTGATGATATATAGCCTATAGCCTTCCTCGATAAATTGACTATGTAACGCTGAAGTACTTTTTCAAATTGGACTAGCGGTTCCTGAGATTAGCGCGTTCAAATAAACAAACTATTAGTATAGATTAGCATCGATGCCACTAGCTTTCGTCCCGCCTTCACTGGCGTTAATGGGAGTTTTTAAAAGTTTTTGCCTCAGTCCGGAATCATTTATACCAGTAGAACTATGGCTGTACGAACAAAACTCCCTTCAAAGCCAACTCTTTAAGAGCACTTTTAAATTTTTCTAAAGTCATTCACGTGTGTCGTGAATCGACTTCTATATTTTTACCCTGTCCAATCATAGTCCGAAATACGTATTTCAAACAACAAAATAAGTACTAACGGAGCTCTGGCACAGAGCTACTCATTTATTAATGTTCGCTATAATCTAATTATCAATATTAGATCTCTGTAGTGCTAGCTACATACACATTTATAAACAGCTCATCTGTACAGAGATGAGTTATGTTTAGTTCGCACACCAGCTCTAAGAATAGCCTGCCAATTCTTAATTTGGGTATTACATCAGATTCATTTTGTAGCCTTTTAACAGTAACCTTTTGACTAAGTAATTTTAGGCAACGCGGATTTTCTCACCTGATATTTAAAGTTATGTATTTATAGAGTGGAGAGTATGATAAATATAGATTCTCAGAAATATATTATATATATCTATATACGTGTTATTTTACTAGTATCTGTTATATATTATGAGTAGGCTGTAATGTTTCAACGCCAATATTAATTTATTTTCATGTCGTTTAGCAATGGTATCACTGAAATAACATAGTAAATCGTCATTATTACAAAACTTTAACAGTATTCGTGGACATTATGAAAGGTAGTAGAGCCATGCTGATTTCAGCACGAACGGGCTTGCTCGACCGGGGCGATATTACCCTCGCACAAAAGATCAACGTGCTGGTGAGTGCGAGACCGGAGGCCGAATGAAGCAGAAGCATCACTAGGCCGCCATTGTGTGGGTCACCATGCTGCATTATTGCATTGTCTACGTTCGCAATGAGTATGGTGACCACCACTTTTGGATTCTGCTTATGCTTTCCATCACGTAGAGTAGAGTCACTTTGGCAGGCCCATACATAAAAATAAAACACAAGCCTCTCCTCAGCAAGGAAGTTTTGGCCTACTTCACCTAGCTGTCCAAATGGGTTGGTATAGGGTTGGAAGTTTCAGCGCCTCATGCCGCCCTGAGTGTGGCCGCGGATAGACGGGACGGGTTTTCCCCTCCATCCGCTTTAACATCGCCTAAATTGAGAGTATACCAGCTGACGGTGCCCGCTTCAGTGCGGGCAGGCGCTGGGAGGGGTACGGATGTGTTAATAACAGCAGTTTTTGAATCCCTCCCGTCTCAGGCGCAGAGTGGCACACCGTGTGGTTTTAGTCGGTCCGATTCCGACACCCCGACGTCTTTACCCCGCCGCTAGCCCTGGTGGGGTAAAGGCCCGTGGGGGTTACCACACGTAAAAAAAAGGGTTACTTTGAGTTTCCTCTGTTTATAGTGACGTTGTCCTGTGTAGTCGCCTTTTACGACACCTATATAATTAATAGGGATGGTGATAATGCGTATTCTTTATTAAATTGTCATCGGACACGGGAAGTCGTAAATAAACCCGCATATCCTTAATTAATATGAAATCACTATTTTTTTATTTCAATATAAATAACTGTTTAACTATAGATTTATATTCTATAGCAGTTTTAACAATGAATGTTATCATATGGAATAGGTTATATTACTTGTATACAAACTTTAATACCAGGCGGTTGCATATTGTGTGTTTCTATAGGAACTTCCTTCCGTCTACTTGTGTCATAGTTTGTTCTAGTTTAATTTTCTCGTTGAGTACATACTGGCTTTTGCTCGCGGTTAAGATCGCAGTTTTGCTTTTCTGGAATATATGATAAATAAGCAGATCAGACATCTGTTGGAAAGTGATTATCCACGCTCATGGACAAGTGCAACCCTAGAAACACACGAATGTTGCTTTGGATAGATTGGACCTTATAAACTGTTAATATGTCTGATAACTACACTTACTCGGATTTTCTGTGCATGACTCTGCAATGATTAATTTTGTCAATCAGTTTTGTAATTCTTTTTAGATTTAATCTTATCCTATGTACCTTTCTGCCCCTTACAACTCACATGCAAAATTGACCCGAAACCAAGATTGGCAAATTTTACTGTAGCACACATAAAACTTATCAGCTACCCTTTGATTTATATCGTCTTTCCGTTTTACTGCTTACATCGTAAGATATTTGATTAGTTTTGAATTCAGGTACCGACGCTGCGTCGTCTAAGATAAATAGACACCCAGTCATCTAGTGATACATCGCTTCTGTGAGAGAAAGAATGGTCACTGGAGATTTTTTCTAGTTGACAACACATTAGTGATTAGGTTTCTTCTAGAAGTCAGTGCCACACAGAGATTTCGGAAGTTAATACGTTATGCGCTATGCGACATATCTAATATCTAGACTGACAGCAAACCGCGTGAGTGACGTTATCGGAGGTATAATCCCTCCGTTCTCCTAATTCTAGGGAGAAGGGCGGGGGTGCACTCAAACTTAGTGTAACAACGCCCAAATGTGTAATATATTACGATTTGTACGTATTGTTTTTGCAGTTACAGAGTAGAAGAACTCTTTTGTGTGTTTTAACTCTCTTGTTTATTATAGTCCTTAAAACAGACTACAAACTCGATCTCTCGACAGTGTGACTTTAAAACTTACATAGAATATTTTAGGTGTGATTTTTATATTTATAATGTACACTTTATTTGTAATTAAACTGGCAAGTGAGAATAAAAATATGGGCGATTCAAAATATAATTGCATGTTCTGTATTACTAACATAAATAATAAATTAATTTGGTAAAGACGGAAAGAGAACCAATTATCGGTGTCTGTAAATTCTCGTTACATTACTTTACAATACAGAAATGCCGGGCCGTATAGTTGTAGTATTCTCAAGTATGAATTTACTAGCTGAACCCCGCGGTACTACCTGCAGTACGACAATAACCGCGGGCAACGCCGCGAGGCCTATAGCCTATGTATTATTCTGATGTATAAGCTATATTATTGTAAAGTTCCATCAAAATCCATTTAGTAGTTTTTGCGTGAAAGAGCAACAAACATACTCACTTACATACTTACAAACTTTCGCGTTTATAATATTAGTAGGATTTCCCATTTTGTACTACTTAAAGTTTTCTGTTGTCCCCACCTAAGGAGCTATAACGCCCTCCTTTGCATCACTGCAATTATTTTATTATTATACTCAAAAGTACTTCTATTGTTTCTAAAGTGAGTCCACATTCTTAAAATCTACTTCAAAAAGCTCTGACAAAATATGTAGTATGAGAACACGAAATAATTTAACTCCAGAATTATAAGAGTTATAGCAGGCAGGCAGCCTTTGAAACGTAGATTAATAATTGGTTAAGAAGACACTCGTAAGATGGCTTACTGAGTGGGTGTGCGTGATCTTTATAGCTCCACTTGAGTAAACAATATAACGTTTATTATCATACAGCTTAAGACTTTGGGCTAGAATGTTTCGCACTCCACATGAAAGTGTGTACTTATGTTTCATATATAACGTTGGAGATTTGTAGTGTAAAAGAGAATAATGAAAATGTTATTGCTTGCCTTAAAAATAACTAACTTGAAAATCCTAGATGCAGACACGTCTTTTATTATCCTTTATAATTGCTCCTGTTCGTGATATTATGCTCCTATCTTCTTGAAAAATAGGCTACCTAAAGAATAAAAATACTCGGTGCGTTAAAACTTACGATTATTTCATTCGAACAAAGAAAAGTTCCAAGTAATCCATACTTATATTGTAAATGTGAAAGTAACTTTATTTGTCTATCTGTCTGTCCTGCTTTCACGGCCAAACCGCTGCACCGATTTCAATGAAATTGAACTTGGAGATACTTTGATTCTTGAGGAAGGAGAAAGGCTACTCTTTGCTGGGATAACCGGCAATTACGTAAGCAGAGCCGAGCGCAAAAGTGTACTACCAACCCGGCCCGGCTTCGCACAGAAATCTTTGAAATTCTTGGATTTCCTCAATCATAACATGCATGTATGACACATATAAACCTCTTTTTTGAATGACTATCTATTGTTGAAAACTACTGTCCAATAATTTTAAAGATATAAACAAATAGACATCGGAAGCTATAAAGAAGTAATTATAGTTAGGCCCACAGTGTCTTAACTACAACCTTTACCTTAATTGTTTTTTGCCCGTTGATTAAATATTAGCAAATCCAATATAGTGACACATAGTGTAGTACATATGATACTTTGAATATATTTATGTCTTACTTAATGATCTTATCATATCATATCATACCTGTTCAGAACTAACAAGTGCAAAATATAAATACGGTTTGTTTTACTTATGGCAGTCTTCCTCCAAACAAATTTAAATTAACTTACACAGAAGTAAAAATTGCTTCAGGCTTAAAACGTAACAAATATTTAAGATTTATTTCAGTGAACCAAGAGTCTAAAGGAAATTATAACACAAAGCTTTGTTTTAACTTTAGCAGTGTGTCTTTGAGACACAAATGATTATTGTTTGAATAAAATATCAATATTACAAAAGGCCTCGCATCGAATTTCGAACTAATTACGATAGCCGCATCCGGAGGATCCAAAATAAAGCAATTTATAATATTTAACTAAATTTAATTAATTAATAATTTTACAAGGTAATAACTACAGAGTTAATTAGATTAGTGATTTCACCTCGAAGTGTGAAGCCAGAATCTTCTTATAAACTAATTTTACAAAATAAAACCTATAGCTAATTAGACTAGTGATTCCGCCTCGAAGTGAGGAGCAAGAATTAATTTAAATTATGTTTCTGTAATCCGGTGGAGGTCCAACGTTGCTATTCTTATCGTAGCACATTCCGCAGATCTCAAGTGCCGTGTGAGATGTTTATGGATACGTAACATAGTCCTTATAAAAAACACATTCCACAGACCTCTAGTGCCGTGTGAAATGTTTAAGGATACGTAACAAACTCTATCCATCTTAGAACATCATCGTACTCTAATCCAGCTATTTTAAAAATGCAACTCCCAAGTTCATTGAGTATTATTTGCATTATCAAACAGCGAAGAAAACGTTTTCCTCAAACAAAAGTACTTGACACCACTTTCAGATATAGGTCGTTGACGCTTATTATCTATACGATAAGACGATAATCTTTTGATAGGCGCACATGGACGTGTTGTTTACAGACATTTGCGAGGCGCGATTAAGCGAGAATACCTACATGATGTTATAACGAGAACACTGAGATGTTTGTGAGTTAAGAATTTAGGGAATATTGTTGGTGTAATGTTTGGAATTCGTGATATTTCTACCTACAGTTAACATAAAGCTTTTATGTATGTGTTTTACAAAGTTCGTGAGAATATCTTAGATGTTAAGACTAGACTTAGATGAAAATTGTAATCTTACAAAATGTTTATCGTAATCTTCTATTCATTGACTGATTTCGTAAGGAGGAGACTTTTGTATTCTCAAAAGATTATTTTTTTTAAAGACATCTTCCGCACTTCGAATAAATCTTATGTCGCGGGAGACTTTCCAAACATACATGAAACGGAAACATAGAACACCCAGACTCAGAACAACAATTTGTGGATAACACAAAGTGTTATTCCATGTGGGATTTGAACCCACAACACTTAGTGAAGTAGGGAACGGCGTAGCGACCTCTTAACCACTAGCCCATACGTGCAGTCAATTTGATTTATTTATTTATTTTTAAACTTATTCCACAAGTTGTGCAAAGGCGGACTTAACTTCTCTGCTAGTCAACGTTCAGATGCAGAAAAAATATGATGCGGTTGGTGCAAAGAAACCAAAAAACAGGAGATTCATTCAAAAACATGAATCCATATCAGATATAGCTAATAAACACAAATTTGTCTCTATATATAATAATACATACACACTATCCATAAAGATTTATACACATAGTCAATACTATCTTAATATATATAAATCTCGTGTCACAATGTTTGTCCTCAATGGACTCCTAAACCACTTAACCGATTATAATAAAATTCGCACACCATGTGCAGTTCGATCCAACTTAGGAGATAGGATAGTTTATTTCTCAATTTGAGGTTGCAATTTTATTTATTGCGAATTGATTGTTGTAGCAATATAAGACGCAAACGAGGTTGCGTAGGTCACCTAGTAATGTAATAAAAATATACACACGGGTACTATCGTTGTGATTGTTCTGATTTTAATGTGTAACTGTTATTAAAAGAGGTAAAATTTTATAGTTCTATCCTCATTACATATAATGGCCTATAATCCCGGGTCCTTTAAGCATATTGTATGAGTATAGTGGTTATAGTGACCACCACAAATGGATTTTACTCGTACTTTCCGTTAGGTAGAGTAATTTTGGCAAAATCTATGGATTCCTTGTCCTCACCCTTTGAAGTGTACACCATCTTGTATCTCTTAGTTATGTATTGTCAAGTGTCCCGTCGTCTACTCGTTTGCCCACTTTTTTCTCCTGGTGGCATGTCAGACTCGAACCGGCTAAAATTGAACGCCGTGTTGGGTAATAGGAGCCGCGAAACCTGGTGCAACCTAGTAAGGGAAAGCCTGGAACCCTGACGTACCTCGGCCCCCCTACTGTGTGGAAATCCCGATGATCCCATAACTGTTCCCCGGGGCGTACGCTTCGCAGCGTCTGTGGATGACAGATGTCCACATCTGTCACCCCCACTCGTTTGCCCCTGGCCTATACCCTAAACAAACTGTAATTATTATCTAAAAATAAATTTTGGTATTCTTTATGGTTCTATATCAATTATTTGATTTAAGCATCTACAAGAGGGGATGGAAAGCTTCTTCGCGCCTCTTCATATTATTTTTCAAGTACCCTCGTGTCTACAGAAACCAAATTATTCTTGTTAAGCTCGCGAAGGGAGCTGAATTCCAATTTCACCATGTCAAATTGCAAATTTCCCATTGAAACCATTTAACATTTAAACCTGTGATATTATTATAAAATTTCTAATAAAATATTGTATTAATAAACATGCTTGTTTTTGTTTTCAGTTTTGACGTGTGGCGCGAGTTCCCTGACCGCATTGTGGGGTTTCCGTCCAGACTACACGTGTGGGATAACACTACCAACTCGTGGCGATACCACTCCGAGTGGACCAATCAAATATCCATGGTGAGTTCGTAAAACATTATATTAATGTCTCAATCAAGTTCACGTAGCGCGTCTTTACGGAGTTATTTATGGATGTTAAAGTAACCTGAAACATAGAGAGAAAAGAATTAGAAATGTTATTTAAATATATAATTTTACATATTCAATAAGTCTAAAGATTCCCTCGAGACTGGGTTCGGTATTTTCATACACTTAACCGAACAGACCTATTTTAAAAAGCAAAATTAGACTATAATATAAACAACCTTGTGTATTATTATTACACATTTTTAACACAACATACATTTTGGAAAGTTCAGATGGATTTTGTAATCTTCAGACTCACAATCAGTTCCACATGCTGGCAGTATGTGGACCGACCGGTGTGGGATACTCTTGCTCAGGAACATAATTTTTGCGGTCATATTACGGAGCAAAAGCGCGTGGAACTCCGGCGTCTCTTTCTGCGAGCAGTTATGCTTGCAAAGGAGACGGTAGACTGGGAGAGGTTTACATCTCTCTCCGTTCTCCATGAGCACAGGCCTGGGGGTGGCAGGTGCGGCCATCTGTCACTCTGCAGTGTGGAGGCGCTTTTTTATCTTAGCAAAGGAACATCGGGGTTCCTGCTCAAGAGGGGACCATCTACGAACCGTAGGTGGCCCGTGGTACGTTGGGGTCCCTGGTACCCGAGGCGGCGTGCGGATATAGTCGGTTCGAGTCCGACATGCCATCAGTCGGTGGTACCCGAGGGGATTACCGCACAAAAAAAAAAGAAAAAATAAGGCTCACAATCAGTTAGCATAAGTTCGACTGCAAGTTTGGCCTAGTTAAAGCTGTCGCCACGCTGCTTTCCACTGGGCCAAGTGTTGTAGGTTCAAATACTACATAGGACAACACTTTGTGTCATCCACAAATTCTTATTCCGAGTCTAGGTATTCTTTGTGTCCGTTTTATAAAGTCTCCGTGGCTCAGAATGTATGTTATCTTTGAAAAAAGTGAATAGCTGACAATTTGGAAACAATGAATTGTTAGTACAGTTCTACCAAGTATGTGCTACCGACAAACTTGAATCGTGACCCATTTTGCCTGTGAATCGTTTGAAACCGTCAAAAAAACAAAGATTTCCCTCCTTTACAGTGCGTACCGCAATTAGAACGTTTTAAATATTAAGCAAGCTACTTCAATACTGGTCGGAGATATATGCAATTATTACCTTCATCACCACTGCAGTAGATAATATAATAGATAAAACAGTAATAATCATATTTTGAATCCATTGTGTTTCGATTAACAATAACTCAGAACGAATTACGATAAATATTCCACATATCACGATAGATAATTAATGTATTACACAAACATTAAGTGACAGATAACAAGGTCGTTACTATTATAGACATGCATGCGAATGTCGACTTTATTGTATTTGAATTTCTGCATGTAAGTAAGCTTTTGGTGGGTTGGGATTCAAATTTATCGATAGTACTTGTTTTTTTTATTCCAATAACTTCTTACCATTTCCACATCTTCCCAGGGAATGTAAACACAAAATACAAATTTAAGTAAACACAAAGTTCTCGGCGGACACGAATCAATTGTACAGAAATAACAAACTCAATAGAAGTTGTAAATTAAATTACTGTTACTACACAGAGCTATTTGTTCTCGCTACACCAATTTTCGACATCTTTAATAGTCTTATTAACAGTATAAACATATGACAGTCAATATTGTCCACCGACATACTTCTGCCGCAAATCAGCTTCATCTCTCTTATAAACACGCTAAAAGTGCAATACAGTTTAAGTACATTCATATTAAATGTTTACGTTTTAAAAACACGAAAGTTCTACACTGGTCGAGCTCAAATTTTGATGCTGCACACAATCCATTTCAATTAATCTATATAGTACCTTTAAACACGAGCAATCTGAATCTCGGCAACAGCTCCAACGATTTTAATGTGGGTAATTTAGTATGAAGGGGGTTTCGGGACGATAAATCGATCTGGTTAGGATTATTTTTTAGAAATTTCACCAAAAAGAAAATGCTAAGCTTGGTCACCCAGGTACATATTTCCTCATCGCGGCAAATTTTTTTTGCTCGTTTCTCATCAATGTATCTGAAGGTAGCGTGGTAAGCTCTTTGTAAATATCAATATTTAAGTAATGTGGAGTTTAGATTATATGATAATGATATGATATTTTTGAATGCAACCAAATCAAATTATTTTTGTGGCACTGTTTGAGTTAATGTTTTGATACCTATAACACGTGTGTACGTCGGGCATGGTGGAATATTTTTGGTCTCAAACAGGACCCTTCATCAAGGACCGTTTATTGATTAAACATTAAGATTTAGTTGAAAGTATCGGTCATAGTTGCCTTTGCCCGGAAACGAACTGGATATCGACTTTCCTGTAGATAAATTCAAACAAACTGGAAAAAAGCGCCTTCTATACGATGTACGATTATCTAAACGACAAAGTCATGGGCGTCATTTGGTATATACACACAAACTTCTAAACTCCTTTGTCTTATAATTAAGATAAATTATTAACAAACCATTATTAGTTGAAAGTAATGCGTGACGATTATTATGGTAATTTGACTAGTAGTGACTTTTATCAGTATCCGACTATGGTTTGTCATGCTTACTAAAATGTTATTCGTCGTGGGGCGGGTCGTTTCTTTCCCTCTGATATGGCGAAGGAGATGATGGCTGGTCCATGCGTCATACTCGTGAACGGGTGCTACTTTGGGTGTCTGGTAGTCTGGTCACATAATCAGCGATGCTTTAGCCTATATTATTATTTTGGTTCATCCAACTGCAACTCTAGCCTCTTAATCCAGTCACGAATTATTTTTGACTGTAGATTTTGCATTGCGAACTAAACTTCAATGTAGCCTTCATACCTCTCCTATGAATGATTTAGTAGAAGTTGCTACCGTACTAATACTTATGTATCTAAGTATTACTTCTCACCTTGGAAACTTCATAAATCATATCTGATATTGACATAAATAGAAACTGTTCTAAGAGTTTTGCTCAAAGTAAAACTTAGAATTGACTGCTTTCCGTTCAAGTTGCTTTACTTTGCTCTCGTCTGGTATATACCAGTATATACTTGTGATAGACTAACTTCCCTGAAAGATTATTTCCCCATTTGTTCAATGTGGACTTAAGAATGGGACCAGGTGACTAAGACTTGGGTCTGATTTAGACGACTTCTATTCAACTTAGTACAAAGTATACTTATGTGTTATTTATTATATGTGTTATTATAGTACGCGTTAGGGGACTTCTAATTTATTGAATTATTGCTATTAATTACGATCGAATACGATCTTATAGCAAATAATATTAGTTAGTTGTTTCAGACTGAAGTCCATTGTGTTAATCCTAGCTAATATTACAAATACGGATTTGAGTTTATTTCTTTGTTTTTATACTTTCACACTTAACCACTAAACCGATTTTAATTATTATTTATATACATTATATATCTCAGCGAGTAACATAGGCTACTTGCTACCACGATAACCGATATACACGCGGGCGAAGCTTTCTTAAACACTAATGTTTATAGTGTTAATAATATTGTCTTCCAAGCCATATTCCCAATATAATTTGGTGTCCGCCTTTACCTGAATATCAGTTTCTCCACGGAGCGACTGGCATCGGACCCTTGCAACTGTCTCGTTCGCTAGGGGTGAACGGAATTCGACGGTTGAACTAGTTATCAGTATATTTGGGGGCACTGACTGATTGCCATAAATGTTCATGATATCCGGGACCGACTGCTTCACGTACTTTCCGAGGAACGGGCGTGAAACATCGTAAATCTTTCGTACTCCGGGCTGCTATTTAGACTATCTTGTAACTTAGCTCGACCCCGGAATCGAACCCGAAACCTCTGGCAGTTGCATACGCTTAAACTGTTAAAATAGTTATCAAAATAATATTATGTTCAATATATATCTAAAGCCATCTGTTCACAACTATTCTGTAACTACCCGATATTTAATTATTGTCTATGTACCTATGAAAATAAATCTTTAGTCTTTGAACAACCTCTCGCCGTGTTTCATTAGGTTATGGGCCCAGACCCGCATTTTTCCACATATACAAAGTTATTTTGTTTAATTGTGTCCTAAAGTGTAATATGTCGACGTCGGGCTACCTAGTCAATGTGCCGAAACTCAAAGGTCGCGAAAATTATGATGATTGGGCATTTGCTACAATTAATTTTATGTTGCTTGAGGGAATTGACTTGGAGAACCTGCCAGCGGAAATCAGTGAAGCCGAGATGAAAAAAGCCAAAGCAAAACTCGTGATGACGATTGACTCTTCATTATACGCCCATATCAAAAGCGAGACTACAGTAAAAGGTGTATGGAATAAATTGAAACAATTGTTCGATGACACCGGATATCAACGAAAAATCAGTTTGCTTCGAACGTTAATTTCAATTCGCCTTGAAAATTGCGATTCTATGACAACCTACGTATCTCAAATAGTTGAAACGGCGCAGAAATTGAAGGGGACAGGATTTGAAATCACAGATGAGTGGATCGGATCATTACTTTTGGCGGGACTCTCAGATAAGTTTTCACCTATGATAATGGCGATCGAACATTCTGGAATCGCCATTAGCGCTGACGTCATTAAGACGAAATTGCTCGACATGTGTGAAGAGGTTGGCACTACTGGAACAGATTCTGCATTTTGGTCAAAACAACAGCGCTGGAAAGTTGGCAGCACTTACCGCGGTGTCAAATCGCAAACGTCAAAGTCAAATAATGACAATGCAAGTTCAAACTGCAGTAAACAAATAAAGTGCTTTAATTGTAAGAAAATAGGCCATTTTAGAAATAAATGTCCCGAATTAAAAACAAAGAAAACTTTCAATGCTTTCAGTGCTGCGTTTTTCAACGGAAATTATAGTATAGAAGACTGGTACGTCGATTCGGGTGCAAGTGCACACATGACGGCAAGTCGAGACTGTTTATTGACAAATAGACCCGTGCATGAAAATAAAGAAATTGTAGTTGCAAATCAAATGACTGTGCCTGTTGTAAGTGTTGGTGAAACACAGATAACAACGAATGTAAATGGTTCTCAGTATGATGTTATTGTGAAAAATGTTTTGTACATACCGAAGCTCACGACAAACTTATTATCAGTAAGCCAATTAATAGCTAATGGCAACAGAGTATCGTTTAAAAAGGATGTTTGTTTGATAAATAATCAAGATAATGAGCTCATAGGTGTTGCAAAATTAACAAATGGTGTGTACAAGTTACAAATACAAAGATCAGAGAACGCATTATCGGCCATGACAATGTGGCATAGAAGGCTAGGACATGTAAACACTAAGTCCTTAGAAAAAATGAAAGAAGGTGCTGTAGAAGGGGTTACTTTTGACAAGAAAGCTGATATTCAGATCCAGAACTGTGAAGTGTGCTGTGAGGGCAAACAAGCTCGTTTCCCTTTCCCATCTGCTAATCATAGAAGTGATATACTGCTAGAAGTAATACACTCAGATTTATGCGGGCCGATGGAGACCAAATCTATTGGTCAAGCAAAGTATTTTCTTCTGTTCGTGGATGATGCCAGCAGAATGACTTATGTCTATTTCTTGAAGGAGAAGAACCAAGTATACCAGTATTTCAAAGAATTTCGTGTTTTGGTGGAGAATCAAACAGGAAACAAGATAAAAGTATTGAGAACCGATAACGGAGGTGAGTTTTGTTCACGAGAGATGGAACATTTCTTAAAACAAACTGGAATCATCCATCAGAAGACTAATCCTCATACTCCAGAACAGAATGGACTCTCAGAAAGGTTCAACAGAACTGTAGTTGAACGGGCTAGATGTTTATTGTTTGAAGCGGATCTCGACAAAAGTTTTTGGGGTGAAGCAGTAAATACTGCAGTATACCTAATTAATAGAACGCCAGCTGCCAGTTTAGGCATGATGACACCATTTGAAAAGTGGACAGGCAGGAAGCCAGATTTGAGCCATGTCAAAATATTTGGAAGTAAGGTAATGGTGCATGTTCCCAAGGTGCAAAGGCAAAAATGGGATAGGAAAGCTGACAAATTAATTCTAGTTGGTTACCCAGATAACGTCAAAGGTTACAGATTATATAACCCCAAAACTAGAAAGATTACTACGAGCAGGGATGTCATTATAATAGAGAAAGAAAAATCGGACACAGCTCAGGTAGTAGTAAACAATGAAAAACAAACATTAGAAAACAAAGAAGAAATGTTAGAGAGAATTGAAAACTCAGAAGAAGACAGTAGCATGTCAGAAAATTCAGTTATGGATGATAACGATCCTACGTACATCTATGACCAATCAAGTTCGCACGAGGATTCATATCAATCAGTGTATGAAAATGATAATGAGTCTACCTTAGAATCTACTTTAGAAGAAAATGTTCAAAACTTTGAAGAGCTTGGTAAGCGCAAGAGAAAGCCAGTAGAAAGATTCGGCTTTTCCAATCTGTGCATGGTAGATGAGGTGGAATCATGTGGTGAAGAACTGAGTTATGAAACAGCAATGAATGGACCGGAGAAGGAACTGTGGGAACAGGCGATGACAGAAGAACTGAAGGCTTTTGAGGATAATCAAGCATGGGAATGTGTTGACAGGAAAGAAGCTGATAGGGTTGTGCAGTGTAAGTGGGTTTTTAAGAAAAAGTTTGAAAGTGATAATAAAGTGCGTTATAGGGCTAGACTGGTTGCAAAAGGGTTTACTCAAAAAGAAGGCGTGGACTATACTGAGACATACTCACCAGTGCTTCGTTACTCTACTTTAAGACTTTTATTTGCATTAAGTGTGAAACTTAATCTTAAAATTAATCACTTGGATGTCATTACAGCTTTCCTAAATGGTTTTCTTAATGAAAATGTTTACATGCATGCTCCTCCTAACTTGGATTGTAAACAAAATTGTGTACTTAAATTAAAACGTGCAATTTATGGTTTGAAACAATCGGCCAGAGCTTGGAATATAAGAATAAATGATTGTTTATTAAAGTGTAACTTTGTTAAGTCAAAATTAGAACCATGTTTATATATAAAAAGGTCTGAAAAGAAGCTAATTATAATAGCAATTTTTGTTGACGATTTTTTTCTATTTTCTAATTGTCAAAATATGGTAAATGAGATTAAGAATGTACTAATGCAAAAGTTTAAGATTAAAGACTTAGGGCAGTTAAAACAATGTTTAGGCATTAGAGTTCAAATGCATAAAAATGGTTGTATTTCACTAGATCAAAAACATTTTGTGGAACATATATTAAAAAAATTCAATATGACAAATTGCAATGGTGTTGATACTCCCATTGAGAATAATTTAAAACTAGAGAAAAGTGTTGAAGTTTGTAAACAATACCCATTTCAACAATTAATAGGAAGCTTAATGTATTTAAGTGTCCTAACTCGCCCAGACATTTCTTATAGTGTGAGTTTTTTGAGCCAATTTAATAATTGTAATTCACTCATACATTGGAAACATGCAAAACGAATTTTAAAATATTTAAGCAAAACTAAATCTTATGGGCTTATGTTTACTAAAGATGATTGTAATTTAGAGGGTTTTGTCGATGCAGACTGGGCCTCAAATACTTTAGATAGGAAATCTTATACAGGTTTTTACTTTAAGCTTTCAGGATCTGTTATCTCATATGAATGTAAAAAACAGCAAACTATAGCTTTGTCCAGTACAGAAGCCGAATATATGGCAATAACTGAGGCTTGTAAAGAGGCTATATATTTAAAGAACTTATTAAATGAGATTGTGGATTGTTGTAATTATACAATAACTTTGTACAATGACAATCAGGGGGCTCAGAAGTTGACAGAGAATCCATTGTTCCATAAGAGAACCAAGCACATCGATGTGCGTCACCATTTTGTTAGAGAAGCGGTTGCTAACAGGCATGTTAAGATAGTTTATCTGCCAACATCTGAAATGCCTGCGGACCTACTAACTAAAGGCTTGAGTAGCGTCAAACATAACTATTTTGTGAAAAAACTAGGTATGCATATTATTGTGTGATCTGGATATAAATATAGGACTTAATAGTATGTATAAAAAAGATAATATATTTTAAGTAGCTAGGTATGCATTTACTGATTTGTTTGATGGCTGTATTTTTTTTTTGTTGTTTTTATGGTTTAGATTATTTTGATAAGTGGAGGTGTTAAAATAGTTATCAAAATAATATTATGTTCAATATATATCTAAAGCCATCTGTTCACAACTATTCTGTAACTACCCGATATTTAATTATTGTCTATGTACCTATGAAAATAAATCTTTAGTCTTTGAACAACCTCTCGCCGTGTTTCATTATAAACAGCATCTTTCCGCCATCGTCCTACGCGACAGAAATTTTAACTCCATCATCTAGATGGTTGGCAGTCCACAACTGTGCGATTTCCCGAAATTTTGCTGCCACGCACAGCAAAACTGTGGAATGAACTGTCGCCTGCGGTGTTCCCGGACCAATACGACCTTCAAACCTTCAAGAAAAAAGCGTACTCCTTCCTAAAAGGCCGGCAACGCACTTGTGACGCCTCTGGTGTTGCGGGTGTCCATGGGCGGCGGTAATCGCTTACCATCAGGCGATACGTCTGATCGTTTGCCTCCTGAATATAAAAAAAAAACCAACAAGGCAGTCATTAGTGTTAATAATAATAAATAATAATACATTGTAATTGAGAACATGTTTTTACTGAAATGGCTGTACTATATATATATTTTTTTTTATGGTAACTTGCTTAAGTAAACTCAAGTAAAAGTTCAAGGGATCATCCCTTGAACTATCAGTCAAATTGGTGTAGTTCATTTACAATTCAAAGTTACTGTGTCTTTAAACGACGCATATATGTTACGGGAAAATTAAGCTTACATTGTGTTATATTTTAGGGTTTCGTGTCTCATACCTTTATAAAGAATGTTAGCTTTATGTGAGCCTTTTGTAGTCTAACCTTTCTCCGCCGTATCTCCAGCGTTTATGAGCATTGCTCATCTTGTAAACGTTCGTTTAGTAATATTAGTAAGTAATATTTGTTTAACGAATGATAAACAATCGGCGGGTTACTGCAAATAAATTTCAATTGCGTTCCTTAACCTGCTTGACGTTAAGTTTCGGAACACTCTGTATGAGTAAGAAATTGACAAACTCAAAATATTAGCTAATAATCGCTTGCCTAGTCCAAAAAAAAAATTTAAGTAGTCTGCAAAATAAATATCAGTTATTCAAGTTTCTACGACATTTTAATCAATTTATCTCTCATTCATTACCTCTATGTTTAAACTGTAACATCAATCACACTATTTTGAGCTGGGTACGAACTGTCGGTAATCTACGCGCCTATCGAATCCGACCTAGATTTACACAGTACCAGGTATTGAAACGGTCGTTTGAAATGTGACCTCTCCGATATTGTTGCAATAAAACTATTTTATGGATATCGGTTTGGCTTCACATTGTTGCTTGGTAGAATAGTACAAGGCGATTGGCTTTGGAATGTGGATAAAGACGAACACGATTAATGAAAAGAGGTTATTGTTATTTAGCAAGTAAGTTTTGTTTCTGCAGTACATATCCTTGTCTAACCCCATGATGCAATTAAATTGGTTGCGGCTTCGTATAGCCATTTCAGTATTTGGAAATATCGGCAGTTGACCAGGCATCTCTACATACCACGACAACCCATGTCTCAATGGTGTCGAAGGTTTTCTCGTAATTCACACACGCTAGACAGAGAAGCTCATTGTATTCCTCAATCTTCTGAAAACCTAGCCACGAGCAGGAATTCTGGGAATTTTTACGATAAATAAAAATAATGCGATAAATCCAGTTAAGATTATTCTAAGAGCGCAGAAGCTTCTTGCAGTATTCGGAGGCTACTTGAAACAACTTCACACACAAGAGGAACTAAGCAGTTGTATCGCTAAAAAACGGAAATCATACTTTACGTAATGCGTGTTGCCGATCCTGTGACTATCTTATCTGTGACTTATCCTGCATTCTAGAGTGCAAATTGACCTTTTAAAGTAGGTACTAGTGATCAGCTGGGTAGTTACTAAAAACCTTTCGATAAATTTAAAACGTCTCCTAAAGAAGTTCAAGGTCTAACGATGGATTGTGGATCCAATTTTCTAGCTTATCTATGTTTCACGTCCAAAACTCTAGTTTCAGAATTATGTTTTAGAATAGAAGAAAACATCACTTAAAATTGTTTGTTTCTATTGAGGTCCATAGCACACGACAAACAATTAGATGACCTAGTGGCCAGTTATGCGACCTTCCTCGTAACGAGTGGAGAATCTGGACCACGCGGTCATTGTTGCATGTCATGTTCAATTTAGTTTAAAGGGCGAGTTAACTGTAGACATGTGTAGAGCTAACACATTCTTATATTATAATCGCATATCTATACCACCAAACAGAATTGAGAAAAAACTTGACCAATGGAAAGCTGGCATCAGCGAGTAATTTAGAATGCTTTATACCGCGATAATCGATATACCCGCGGGCAGACCCGCAAGCAACGGCTAGTATTAACCACACTATCACTAAACTGTAAACCTGAATTATTGATTGAAAGGACCAGACTAAACAACCTAAGGAAAATTATAACTAAAAACAAATACCTACTGGCGAAAACTAATAACGTGAAAGAGTAGAAGAGTAATTAATCCCTTCTCTTTTAAATTAAACGCCAGAGGAGATACAATTTTTGTATGTAAAGAAAGAAAAACATGCCTTCCAATATAAATTTAAAAAAAAACACTATCTGCCGAAGGTAAATAACATTATGTGTTGCATGGATTTAAGTCTGTGAGTGTTAATTTATGTGTATTACATAGTTTTTAGCGACTCACTGCCACCCAGATACCTACGAGGTTTTCGTGGTGCAGTTTTTAACACTGTGTCTGTGAATATATGTGTATTGGAAACGCAAAAAAAATGTAATCTAATAAATTACTTACTCTGACTGACTAATTTATTAACGCAGAGCCTAGACTGGCTGGGGCAAGAAACTTAAAACATTGACAGGTTTTTCGATCAGTCAGCACCGCCAAACAAAGGATTTTTGAAACGGTGTATTGATTTTTTTTAGAAAAAAAATATAAGCATGTGAGCTTTATATATAACTTGTAATTTTTAAAATCTCCTAATTGTTTTAGCCTCATCCGAGATTTGGATAAGACCTCCTTGCGACCTTAACATAAAGTAACTCGTTAAAAAACCTATTTGTACTAAAAGCTTTGAAACTTCTGATAGCTCTCGACTATTGAACTATTCTTGTGAAATAAAATTTTGAATATAAACTGTGAATTGGTCTGAACGATGTTTAAGGTTGTCTGAAAGACACTTTTACAAAACTTCTGCTGCCTAAAAATATTGATTTTATGTACTTTGTTTTATTGCAGTACCTATCATTTTTTCTATCTATCTGCAGTACTTTTAGTAATAAAAATCTTTATTATAAACTGAAAGAAACAGTACCATTACGTGAAAACGAAAACTCTGTCGAAGCCATTACCGACATTACTCTATAGTTACAATATTCAAAAGACACAGAGAAATTCGGACTACTTATTTTACCACACTGTAATATTCTTGCCAATGAACGTTTGTTTTACATTTAATAACCAATCATCAGGTATAGTAGTCATTTCATCGACAAAAAAATACTATTTTTTATTTATAACTTCATGCACTTATGTTCATCGGCGAACTTAATGCCTTAGGCATTCTCTACCAGCCAACCTTTGGGGGGTGTGGAGATATAGGAAGGTAGGTGCATCGAGGATATAATTGTCAAGAACAACGCACAATTGACATAAGCTAAGAGTTATTGCATTTAAACATATACATTTTATTATTACACCACTTTTACACCCAAGGCTAGTGACAAAATATAAGTAAAAAAACTTAAACAATGAACTTGTTTATGCATACAGACACATAGTGGCTATAAAAAAAAAATTCTGACCCACTGGTCAATTATAAGACATGTATATTGTTTGAACGAATCGATAATATTAGTGTTTAATTTTAACCACTAGCAACAGATAATAATGGACTCGTCCGATCTCTAAGTAAGATTCTGACCTTGAAAATAAAATTTGGAAAGCGTAACAACGCTCATCTCTATATTAATACGTGAGGCAAATTTTTTGTACGCAATATTTAAACCAACACACAGTAACAGGTATGTGAAATTTGAAATAATTAATCTTCATATACAAGAGCGCAGAAAGCAAATATTAAGCTATACATACGTCCATATTTTGAGCTGTCACGAACAGCATTTTAATTTACGCCTTCAACATTTAAAGTTGTTAAAATTTGATTTCTTATTCAAACTTAGGAGTCTTTTCTTACATACGTACATTAATGCTACACCCCTGTCTTGTTTAGACAGCCTCGATACTACCATACAGCTTGCATATCTTCCAAATTAATCAAACCTTTCACACACCCGCGCCTATGTAGGCACTATTAACGAGGCCTCTTTAGTGGATTGCCGATCTAGTCAGTATTGTCTTCTGTTCAGTCAACTTTAGTCTTTCGGGACCCGTTATCGAATACAATAACTTCACTACACATTACACTGAACACAATACGAACAATAAGATATGTCGGCGCGTTGCGGAATTGACGTCACAATAAAGAGTCAAAGAGTGACTGATATCGGTCACTCTAGCGAAGCGTCGTGTCTTTGGTGGCGGGACGGCCATATTGCGAATCACTTTTGATCGGAACGTCGTCTGCGCACCACGTCTGCGACGAATCGCTATCTGCCGGCTCAATCCTATTAGATTTCATTTCTTTGTGCCGTATTTCATAATTTAGTTAATGTGATTTATATGATGGTGATTGTATTTGCGTAATTGAAAATCATAGTGTAAATTAAATGTTCTTTTGTTAGTGAGGTATTTTTATATTTGCGTCATTTGAGTTTTACCCGACTACCCATCAGCACCATTATTTTAAAATGGATAGTATTGAAGGCCATGCTGAGCTTTTATCAGAAGTGGGATCGAACGTACCGCCAAAAGAAGCAGCACAACCAGGACTTACGATTGCTGAAAAGCTCTTGGGTAACATGGAAGCGTTACTTACCCGCGTTTTAGCTGCGCAGCAGGTGCCAACAGTAAGTACCCACAATAAAATAACACTTATAAAGTTTGACCCGGATGAACCGGAGTCTGATATTGAGGGCTGGTGTAAGCTAACCGAAATGTTAGTACGTAACAAAAGTCTTGAAGGAGTTAACTTACTCGTGGCATTAACGGAAGCCCTGAAAGGTCGTGCTGCTGCGTGTCTCATTAATTTAAAGTTAGATCAGATTACGTGGCGTTCAGTTAAAGAGGTTTTAATTGCGAGATTTGCCAAACCTAAGCTTTACCAAGACTACTTCGATGAAATATTACGTTTTCAAGTAGAAGCTAAAGAAACGGCTTCGGAAGCTGCTCTGCGACTATGGATTCTCATCGAACGAATTCCAAAATGTGTAATGCCCGAAGAAATGGTAACCGGATTTGTTATATCCGTGCTGAGTCGGAAGGATAGCTTGATACGACGTGAATTAAACACACAAATTATAACGAGTCGAGCTCAGTTATTCCGGATACTTAGTGGAATATCACATAAGCGAAAATTAGACGCCGAAACCTTAGACCCTGAAGCGAAACGAGCTTGTACAATAAGAAGATTTAGTGGCAAGTGTCACTACTGCGGCCTTTTTGGACATCATATTGCTGAATGTAGAAAACGACGTGATGAATTCGCAACGAAATCGCAAAATGCTTCTACAAGCTCATCGCGTACTACGGAAAGATCTCCTATTGTCACCTGCTACGCGTGTGGTCAGCCTGGGCACGTGGCTACTGTCTGTCTAGACAAGATGAACGGTGGCAGAGCTGCAGTAAAAGAAGGTTAAACAGTGCAAGCATCAATCCTCCAGGAGTACTTTGCAGACATCATCGGGTGAGTCAGTCTCTTTTCTGTTTGATAGCAGATCATATTGTTCTTTTTTTAAAAAGAAAGCTTTTGCGAAAAACTTGTGGGTACTGTGCGTAAAAGCCTTGTTTATTTAAGTGGCATCGGCGGTGAGGATATACACTGTACGACTCAAATAGAAAGCAATGTAGTTATCGACGAACTCTCCGTAAACTTAATCTTTCACGTGGTTCCCGATAGGCTTATATTAGACCCTATAATAGTTGGTAGATATATTTTTAGCCAAGGGCTATGTGTTAGGATTGACAATGACAATCTAGTGTTCTAATTTAAACAAGTAAGTCACTTTTGCGATTTAACGACGAACAAACCGGATTTTACTAAAGTTGAAACGGATCTGCAAGGTCAGGATAGAGAATTGCTAACAACAGTCTTAAACAAGTATTCTGTTTATTTCACCGAAGGCGTTCCCTCCCGCCGAGTTACAACAGGTGAATGTTAAATAAATTTGATTGATCCACATTGGCCTATGTCCAGCAGTGGACGTCTTTCGGCTGACATGATGATGATGATGATGACGATGATCCACATAAAATGGTACAAAGGTGCCCATAGAGGTTAGCACCTGCAAAGAAGCAGATAGTTAGGAAAAAGATTCAGGAACTGCTTGATGCTGGGGTAATTCGTGAGAGCTCCTCGCCTTTTGCTAGCCCAATACTATTAGTTGAGAAAAAGGATTGTTCTTATAGAATGTGTATAGATTATCGGGAATTAAATTCCAATACGAAGCCCGAGCACTATCCTTTGCCACGTATTGAAGACCAAATAGATCAGCTTGCGGGAGTTGTTCATTTCTCGTCTCTTGATATGGCATCCGGGTTTCACCAAATTTTAATGCATCCTAACTCTGTGGAGAAAACTGTGTTTGTTACAATCGAAGGGGCAGTACCTCGCTATGCCCTTCGGATTGCGAAATGCTCCATCAGTTTATCAGAGCTGTTTAAATAAGGCACTGAGTCATCTAAAGGATAAGCCGCTGATCTACATAGTTCTGTGCTATTCATCTGATGTAACTGAAGGCTTGCAACGTTTAGACGATGTTTAAGGTGCTTCAACAAAAGCTGGTTTTATGTTTAATCTACAAAAATGTAAGTTTATGATACAGAAAATAGAATATCTAGGGTATTTGGTCCAGTCAGGTGAGATTAAACCAAACGCATAAAAAAAAAATACAGGCTTTATCAGATTCCCCACAGCAAAAAAAAACCGCTACTCAAGTTCGCCAATTTCTAGGTAGAGCCTCGTACTTTCGTAAGTTTATTCCTAATTTTACACGTCTTGTGGGACGATTCGAATCCGCTAACAAAACTAAGGGGACATATAATTTGGACTCAAAAACATGAAGAAATACGAAACGAAATAATACGCATTCTCACATCAAAACCAGAGCTCACTATTTTTGATCCGGCCTTGTCGGTAGAGCATTTCTGGCACTACTTCTATAGTCGGCATTTCGGAGTTTTTACCGACTGTAATTCCTTAAAGGCGTCTAAATCAAAGAAAGGCCTTACTCCTCGTGTACATCACTGGTGGGCTATCTTACAGGCGTATGACTTTCACATTGTTTATCGTGAAGGTTGTAGAATAAAACCCGCGGACTTCTTTTCACGAAATCCCCTCCCTGACGGCTGTACTGCTAATAAGACTTGTAAAGGCTCACTCACAGAATTAGTTAATTATGTCGAATTTCACCAGGTTTGGCTTCCCGTCGAATAAAAGCGTGATAACGAAATCAAGGACCTTATCTGAAAACACAATTGTAATGGCTTTCAAAAAAAGTAACAAAACGGTTTCTTGATTATCAGTTGTTCCTCGGACTCTAATCTGGACACTAATTAACCACGTTCTCAATGAGATACAACATTTAGGAAACAATAAAACCTTAGATAAACTTTATGAGTAGTACCTACTGGTTCCCTGAGATGTCAAAATGCGTACGCAAGTTCATCGATTCATGTATTATTTGAAAAGCTTCGAAAGGTCCATCGGGAGCTCAACCCGTTCAATTTCACTTGATCCCGAAAAGTGGCGGCGCTTTGGCATAATTTACCTGTAACTAAATAATTACCCACAAAACTGATGTTAGGAATTCGCGCACAATCGTTAGGTATGTCAATGATAAATTCAGAAGTTCATTGTCAACAAGAGCTATTTGTAGAGTCTAAATCATGACGTTATTCGAAAATATGCTTCTGTCAATATCCGAAAAGCGTCAAAATCAGAAATTAACCGATTTAATCAAGGTCGCGCGAAAATTAAACCATATTCAATAGGCGATTACGTGTTTATTAAAAGTAGTGAACGGAACCAAACTAAGTTGGATATGAAATTTAAGGGACCATTTGTTATAACGGCGGTATTAGATAATGATCGCTATGAGTTGTAGAGATTAAATGGTTCTCATAGAGTGTATATAAGTATGCCCACGAGAATTTGCGCTCAGTGCCCCAAGGTCATGAAGGTTTACTTGAGGTTGCCACTAACCTTTTGAATTATAATGAGGCCGAGTCGGCGTCAGAAGATGGAGATTACTCAACCTATGGTAATATTTTGCTTGACTTGAACACCATGATAATACCTTGACCGCATGCTCGGATACCCTATCAGCTAGTTCAGATACCTTAAGCTCCGATTCCGATACACTAAGTGCACACTCTGACTCAGAGACATGGGTGTGCACAATGAAATCGAAATTTATGATGAACAGGATAATTTGCAGTAATACATTGGTATGTATAATTCTACGCCGCTCATAATGTGGGTGTTGAGCCGTTTATCATACTCAGGCAGCGATTTGATTGAACTCGCTAGTCTAATTTAGATATGGAGTTTTTGTAGTTTATCCTGGTCGACGGTGTCGTCCGGGCCAGACCCGTGAGGGTTGGTTGAAGGGATGCACTCGTCCGGTCCAGATGTGTAGTTTATCCTGGTCGACGGTGTCGTCCGGGCCAGACCCGTGAGGGTTGGTTGAAGGGATGCACTCGTCCGGTCCAGATGTGTAGTTTATCCTGGTCGACGGTGTCGTCCGGGCCAGACCCGTGAGGGTTGGTTGAAGGGATGCACTCGTCCGGTCCAGATGTGTAGTTTATCCTGGTCGACGGTGTCGTCCGGGCCAGACCCGTGAGGGTTGGTTGAAGGGATGCACTCGTCCGGTCCAGATGTGTAGTTTATCCTGGTCGACGGTGTCGTCCGGGCCAGACCCGTGAGGGTTGGTTGAAGGGATGCACTCGTCCGGTCCAGATGTGTAGTTTATCCTGGTCGACAGTGTCGTCCGGGCCAGACCCGTGAGGGTTGGTTGAAGGGATGCACTCGTCCGGTCCAGATGTGTAGTTTATCCTGATTGACAGTGACTTCCGGGCCACACCTATGAGGGTTGGTTGTAGGGATGCACTTGTTCAGTTCAGATGGTGTGTGGTTAGCCAGTAGAGGTAGCCTGGCCTAAAACTGAGTCGTTTGGATCAGACCGAGTGGGTTTGTTGAAGAGATACAATCAGGTCCAGATGATATTTGGTTGGCTTGTTTTAATGAAAATCTTCACTCGATACAGATCCGTTACACTGTTAGTTGAATTGATGCACTCCTTAAGTTTATCTGTTGTATTGCAGTTACTAAAAAATGAGAATTAAGCTTCCAATGAAATCATGAGTGTCAGGATGAACGAGTGGATATTCTGCCGATTTGATGATGATTGTTTCAGATAAAGTACGAACGCCCGAGGACGGTCGTATGTCAGTCCGGCCGTGTCGGCGCGTTGCGGAATTGACGTCACAATAAAGAGTCAAAGAGTGACTGATATCGGTCACTCTAGCGAAGCGTCGTGTCTTTGGTGGCGGGACGGCCATATTGCGAATCACTTTTGATCGGAACGTCGTCTGCGCACCACGTCTGCGACGAATCGCTATCTGCCGGCTCAATCCTATTAGATTTCATTTCTTTGTGCCGTATTTCATAATTTAGTTAATGTGATTTATATGATGGTGATTGTATTTGCGTAATTGAAAATCATAGTGTAAATTAAATGTTCTTTTGTTAGTGAGGTATTTTTATATTTGCGTCATTTGAGTTTTACCCGACTACCCATCAGCACCATTATTTTAAAATGGATAGTATTGAAGGCCATGCTGAGCTTTTAGATACATTTTACAAAAACAATATTAGATTCTAGGTACCTTCTTCCTATTTACCGAAGGAGTAAAAGATAAATAGAGATAACGTATCTGATACGTCTATGCCGTGCACGTGTACTCGTATATGACTAATTTATTTTTTCATGAGTTTAACGTTAAACGTTCTTTAGTCTCAGTTCAGTAATTAAGTCAAGAACCTTACTTTTTTATTGATAGACAAATCGTTACACAATACTTTATTTATATCAATAAGATCGAAAAATCGTGGGTAGTCTTAAAAAAATACTCTACACCAACTGACCTAATAGATAACCATCATTCACGACAAAAAAGTTTGTCAGCTCCGTAGTTTGTTGTGTATCAAAATTTACTTTTTCTTTCGTTTATATTTTCTTTAGTCTTTGTTATTTATTACGCGACGTTCAGAAATATCTGTCATACTTTTATGGACCTACTCTTTGCTGCTGTGTCCATTGTTTTATTTATTTATTTATACAGCTTTATTGAACACCACTATAAAAAAATACAGACATAACTACATGAAAAACTACAATCGGTATAACAATAGGCGGTCTCTTCCAGACAATCTTTGTACGGATATTGTGTAATTTGATTTTGGGTAGTCTAAGGTGTACCTAAGTTGAAAATAATCGGAGTAATAATTAATATAGAAAATATAAGATGTTTTTTTATTAATCAAGTTTTGATTACTTATTATGTTTTTTGATTATTGGTCTATTTTATGTTAACTAGTTTTTGCCCGCTTCTCCTCCGTGTAAATAGGTTATCGCGATAAAAAGTGACCTATGTCAGTCTTCAAGAATCAAAGTATCTCCATACCGAATTCCATTGAAATCGGTGCAGCGGTTTAGCCGGAAAATCGTAAGAGACGGAGTTACTTTAGAATTTATAATATTAGTATGGATTGTAAAGCAAAACGTAAAAGAAGTATACATTGTTTGTTTGTTTTACCGGGCCATTTCCGCACTTAGCCTCTTGATTGGGCCGTTGTACGTGAGTTTGTCACCTTCCTACTCCAGCCAACCTAGTTTGTCCCAGAAGCTAAGCAGCCTTTTCAGGTTGCTACATGCTTCCGGGAGTGATGCCTATTGCAGGATGTCCGCCCGTTGATCTGCCACACTTCTACATTCTATGAGAACGTGCTCCGGCGTTAAAGAAGTATACATATTTAAATCCAAACTAATCTGTTGATAAGTTACGATATATGTTTTTTATTATACCTGTTTTAATATCTGAATAATAAAGGAATGTAAATCTTTTTCGTGTCTCAATAAGACCTCACAAAGAATCGTGATGGTATTTCATGAGTCTCAGATACAAATATTATGTCTAGAGTAGTCTCTCCATGTTCAGAACGATTAGCCAAAAATTTAATCAACCTAACCTTGTTCTGGAAATTAACTGTCAAAAATTATCTTTTGTCAGGCACAGTTATAAACTTAATACAACTCGTTGTCTTTTAAAACATTAAAAATACTCGCTACTGACTCGCAGTAGCTTCCCGTGATTATTTTTTCTAACTTTAAAAATGATAAACTTCTGTATTTATTATATAGCCTATTAGATATGACACACACAAATAATTTTTGAACTGCACGGCTGGCCTTACTGCGCTGAGTGTAGTGGGTTCTAACCTCAACTAACCAACATTTTTGAATAATCTACAAATTGTTGTTCTGAGTCTGGGTGTTATTTGTTTCCGTTTTATGTATATATGTTTGTAAAGTCCCCGACACGGGATGTATATTCCTAATGCGGTAGTTGTCAAAACAAATTGGCTTTCTATTGGTAAATGAATTATTCATAATAGATTCAGTAGTTCACTTACACCTAAACTTTAACTCTTTATAATATTAGTATAGATATACATAACATAGTTTTTGTAAGTGAGGAAAGAAAAAGAATAATGAATACTAACAGATGAAGGTCCCTTGCGGAATCGAAGAGAGATGATCTTTTTTTTTTAATCTTTTTAAGATTTTGTAAAATATTCCCAGAGGTTCTTCGAACGAAAAGGAGAAAGTTTTAAGTGATGTTTGCGTTGCGTCTCTTAGAAACCTGAACCAGACATACCTTTTTTAAAATAATTTTTTTTTTATTTTTTTATTATCTTTATTGTTTACATTATTAATGTAGAGGCTTTTAATCAATAATGATTATGCCAGCCTCATTGTAACCTATAACAACTACCAACACATAAAAGGTTTAAAAAAAGTTATAAATACATAATGCCATGAAGTAAGGACTCAATCAAAACACACAATATTAATGTTATATTCTCTTTAAATTATTAATAAATTTATAAATTTTGATTGCGTCCTCACTATGCGGCTTGGATAGGATGGACTGGAACGTACCAACATCCAATACATTATTCTCTAAACTTGACAGTAATGCTTCCCTTTCTTTTCCGTACTGGACACATTCCACTAACAAGTGATGGACATCTTCAACAATTCCACATTGTTCACAATTGGGACTACTAACTTTCTTCATTAGAAAGCCGAACTTGTTAAGCGGAACGTGTCCAGATCTTAACCTATGTGCAATAACTACATGTCTTTTACAAACAATTCTATTAGAAAACCATGGGATACGAGGAGGTTCACACTGCATCGTTTTATACCATATTCCCTTTTCTCGTGATAATTCATTAAAATATTCTTTCCAAACTCCATAACATTCAGCACTAAATTTAGGTAGGACTTCAAAATAACAAGGTTTTATATCAATAATTGTGCCACTAATAGCTGCACTTTTGGCTAAATTGTCAACCAGCTCGTTCCCCCTGAGTCCGATATGCGAAGGCACCCACTGCAACTTCACTAGAACGTTATTAATTTCGAACCAATACAACAGATTTAAAATACCATAGGCTATCGATGCACCTCTAGATCCAGAGGCACATCGAGCCAGATGTTGCAGGGCACTTTTACTGTCAGTAAATATGGCCGCCTTTTCATACCCAGAACTTTTAATATAACGTAACGCCTCTAAAATCGCAGTTAACTCTACTGTCATTATACATAAATTTTTATTACACATTCTAAAATTGCCACTCATTTCGTTACCAGTATCAATAAATGCTGACCCCAAACCACTAGCACCCTTTGAACCATCAGTATATATAGTGTGCCAACTGTCATATTTGTTGTTAAGTTCATTGAGTATGTTACTTTTGAGCATATCGCGATTATAACTATTTTTATTTAATGTTATGCAATCTAAATTACACTGTACTACTTGAAAAGTTTTAATATTTGAAACCCATGTATCCAGTGTAAACATTTCCAAAGTGTCACTAACATTTATATTTTCTTGTTGAACTTTGTTATACACAATTGCTAGAAGCGGTTTCTTTTTTTTTGTCCAATATCTGTTGGTACAAAGAGCGCTTAATTCACCTAACAATTCGTAAATTAAATTATTATAGCATGATTTTGTCTTTAATACATATTTTATAGATAAATATTCCCTACGTACAAACAATGGTGAAATACTCAACTCGCTTTCCATAACATGAATCGGCGTACTCCTAATAAATCCGCCAATAACTCTTAGGGCTTGATTCTGAACAATATTTAGTTTATGTAAATGTACTTTCGCACTGTTATCGTATATAAAGCAACCATAATCTATCCTACTTCTTATTAAAGTTATATATAACCTACGCAAGTAATTGGGATGAACACCCCACGAAGGGCCTGATAAAAGTTTAAGAACATTTAGAAATTTATGCGTTTTACAACTTATCTCACCAATATGTTTTCCCCAACGCAGTGATCTGTCGAGCCACACACCCAAGTATTTAACATTGTCACATGATTGTAACACTAAATTATCAATTTTTAATTGTACTTGTATTTTTTTGTGTCCTCTGCTAAAAATAATGTATTTCGACTTATTACCAGATAATTGAAGGCCAATATCTTGCAAAATTTTGTACATAGTATCTAAAGATTTTTGCATTTTATTTACACTATCCCTTAGAATATTATTACTACTTGTATACAAAACAAAATCATCAGCATACTGACATATTTCGACATCTGCTATGTTTAGACATATCTTATGGGTGACAATGTTAAATATTAGAGGTGAAAGAGGATCACCTTGCCCAATTCCTCTATTAGCCCAACGACATATCGTGTCATCGCAACCCCCACCACGCACCTCTACTAACAATCGCCTCTCACTCAGATAAGACCACATATATTTAGATATTTTGGCACCTACATTTAATTCTTCCAAAATTGTAACAACTTCCCCTATCAAAATATTATTGTATGCGCCGTCAATGTCTAGAAAACAAGCAAGAGTAGATAAGTTGTTCGAAAATCCTATCTGTATTTTACATATTAATCTCGCCAGAGAATCCAATGTTGATTGTGCACGCCTAAAACCAGTTGTTTTAGGTGACAAATATCTATTCTTTTCAACATACCATTCTAAGCGTTTTGCTAACATCGTATTGAAAATTTTACAAACACACGAGATTAACGCGATTGGTCTTAGCTTGGGTATGGAGCAAACAGAGTCATTTACTTTGGGGATGGGACAAATTTTCACATTACGCCATTGCGAAGGAACTATGCTGCTAACGAATATTAGGTTAAATATTTCTAACATATAAAATTTAGCTACAGAAGGTAAATTATACAACATTGAATATGTAATGAGATCATTTCCCGGAGCTGTGTCTTTCTTTTTAAAACATTTGACCATTTCTTCCATGCTGAAGTCAGATTCAAGAGATGCATTTGCCGAGTGAAATGTTGGTGCTTGTGACATTACATAGTCAGGTGCTAAACTGCATAATAACTCCTCTTTTTGATCGGTAGTCACTTGAAATTGAGTTTTTTTTTATATCCTTTAACCCAACGCATTCGACGCCACATCTCAGAGACTGAAACAGTCTCATCAATACCATCACAGAATTTATGCCAGTTCTCTGACTTAGCTTTCATGATCATGTGTTTTGTGTCACGTATTTTGTCTTCTAGCCTGGAGAGGTTTTCTGGAGTAGGATTTTTTCTAAATGTTTTCAATAATAAGCGACGCTGAGCAACAGACCTAGAAAGCTCCGGTGTCCACCAAGATTTAGGTTGGAATTTAGATGTAGGATCTTTACTTATTTTAATCATAGGAATACTCTGATCAGCCGCGTAATTAATCTGTGTAACAAAAAAGTCATACCGGTCTTGGACGTTATTCGTTACAACAAAACTCTTAAGCCCATTCTTAATAATATCTCTATATTTGCTCCAGTCAGCCAACTTAAAATTACGCTTTTTAATAAAATAATTATGACTTTTGTAATCTAACACTATTTTTATAATTAAATGATCGCTGCCAAGTGTTTCATTAGTCACATTCCAAGTAAAGTTCACAGCAATGTCAGTAGAAATAAATGTTATATCGGGAGAAGACTCTTGAAGCGCACCATTGACAAGTTTTAATCTAGTGACACTTCCATCATTTAAAGAGATGAAACCATTATCTATCGAAGCGCTCATTATTTGAACGCCTCTTGTGTCATTTTTATATGACCAGTTTGTGTGATGTGCATTGAAATCACCTGCTATTAGCGCCTTTTTAGAAAATAAACCAAACAACCTATCCCAATCCACCTGGGAGGTATTTACACTTGACGGACAGTATACAGAGACAATATTCTCCAGGCTATAACAATTTAATAATCTAATATGTATTATTTCTATACCTAAATTATTTAATCTATGTAAGGATGTTTCTACCTTAACTGATTTATGTATAACGAACGCCACCCCTCCATATGAATCTTCTCTGTCCCTCCTATATGTGCTGTAACCACTAAAGTTAAGTTCAATACCTGGGTTCAACCATGTCTCACTTAAAATGGCTATATGAATATTTTCTTGTTGCATTAAACATTCAAACTCCGATCGCTTGGATTTGATACTTTGAGCATTCCATTGAATTATATTCAACTTAAAGCATGAGGAACTACTGGCCATGACTGAACAAATTTAAAATACTATTAAAACACTCAGTTTGCTTCAGTATCTCTATAAAATATTTTTTTACTTCAACAATTAATATTTTAAAAACTTCATAAATTTTATCTACAAAGTCCATTTTAGACAATGCAATACACTTTAATTTATTCAACAAACTTTTCAAGTAAATCTGCTCCTCATGTCGGTCACCATTTCCTGAGTTTTCTATACAGCTAATTTCCGGTTCTCTTTGCATTTCTGTGGCCTCTAATGTAGGTTTCAACTTCATATTTTTAGACTTTTTTTTAATTTTTTTAATACTAGTAGATTGATTTGTAGAAATTCCTACATTTTGATCTGTTTCAGAAGTATCATCAGATGTCTCTTCTTGATCGTCTAATGTCATTTGGACCACACTACTATATGACTTATTTACCTTTGTGTAAGGTGTTTGGGGAGCATTTCCTATATTTTTTGGGTCTTTATTTTTTCGTTCTCTCCTCAAATATATATCATAAGCTTTTTTGTATCCTACATCTTCTTGACTCATGATTAGGCGTATTTTCTTTTCTTTCAAGAAGAAAGGACACGTCTTATCCAGGGCCATATGGGGGCCTTTGCAGTTCAGACATTTAAATACCTGCGTATTACAGTTGGCATGTTCTTGTCCACATTTAGGACAGAAAACATGATTAGATGGGCAATATTTCTTGGTGTGACCATATCTCCAGCAAGTAGAACATTGCATAACTTGAAAAATGTAGTTTTCTACTCTAAATCTACACCCATAAGCATAGACAAATGGCGGAACTGAAGGGCTTTGAAAACAAATGCGCACAGTCTCACTATCTATCCATTTTCCATCTCTGTCAATTCTTTTCATTCTTTTAATAGCTAAAATTTTAGTTAAGCAGGATAAGGATTGCATAATTTCATCATCACTTATGTCCAAATCCACACCTTTTATTACCCCATAGGAAGTGACATTTTGATCTGCATAATTTGCTTTCATGTCCTGTTCTTTAAACTTCTGGCAATTAACTATTTTGTCCGCTTGTTCTTTACAACTTAATCGTATCAGCACTTTATATGGACTTTTGTATTTCAAAGTCGTGATATTTTGTATATTTTCATTACGTAATAGCTTCGCCAATGCCATTTGTTTTGGCAATATTTTTAGTGAAGATAAAATTATTTCGTATTTACCTGCAATTTCTCCGCCTTCTTCATTAGTACTCATATCTCGTATATCCGATGAATAACTCCTCAATAACCTCTTAGATTTTCTGTTTAGAACCGTAATAAAGCCTTCTTCAATACTACCCTCACTGCTTTCCCTTTGCCTCTTCTCAACAGATTTTGAATTTTCACTATTATTTTCGAGGGTATTTTGATATAAATTTTGTAACTGACTTTTACACTTGTTTAATATATCCGTGTCACTTTTATCCCCATCCTCCTCACTAGACGCTGAATTACTTTCAACCATAATTGCTAATAACTGAGAACTTTATGCTAAAAACTATTGCAAGCTCGATACACAGTAAATACGTACGTACACTCGTTACTGCGTCTCGCGCGCAACTGTTTTAAAATAATGTTATAGGTAATTGTCACGAGAATACCTTTACCTTGTTTGTTATAAGAAGATAATAGGTGTAATTGTTACCTAATTAACTAATGTTGACTGCACGAGTGGCGTAGTGGTTTAGCGATCGCTTTGGTGCTTTGTACTGCGCTGGGTGTTGCGGGTTCAACTCCCACATGTCTAAGAAATTGAACACTCACAGTGTTCATTGTGTCCGTTTCATGAATATTCGCTATGCCCCCACGACATAATAATATATTATAACATTATTAGTAAGGGAAGTGCCTAAACGTAAATCATTTACAGAAAAATTAAACGGTATTTAACACTCTGTTATTTGTACATACATAAATTAATGCACAACACGCGATAGCATAGATTGAGATATATGTGTATGAGCGTACCACTTAGCGACTAATTCAATGAGACAAACGACTCATTAGTATGCCGAGAGTTGGGGCCAATTGAATCTATGTACTGAAACTACTATACATACTATCGTGTGATTTGTTCGTTGATTAGTATGAGTTTTTGAGTAATGAACATCCACCTTTTATGTTAGTGTGAGAAGTGTGATTGAATATAGACTTGTTTTTTGAAGTGAAACTACTTTAGCGCATGAAGGTAATTTTTTTACGGATGAAACGCGTCACGAAGATGTGCAGCGTGTTTGTCGAAGAAGAGGGAGAGAGCGATTGAGACCGATTGAGAGACAGTGAGAAAGGCCGAATTTTAATTTAATTTTTATGATCTGAGATTTCGTTATATTATTTTTTAAACAATATAAAATGTATTTTAATAATTCTCTTTAATTATTTTATTAATAGTTTGCCAAAGAAGTTTCACTTCTGACATCTGTACTTTGTACGCACGCACTTTTTTTTTAATCTGACTTATCTGACTTTACAGTCTACATATGTTTGTAAATTCCACCGTAGCGCTTAAACTACTGAACCGGGTTTAATCAAAGAGGTGTTAATATATTCGTAATAATGGCCCGGGTGATGTGGCCGGATTTGTTTTTTTATGTCCATTATGATTCTACTCGGCCTGATAGAAAGCATAAACAGAATCCAAGAGTGGTGGTCACGATACTCATTGCGAATGCAGACAATATAACAATGCAGCATGGTGACCCACACTATGACGACATAGTGATGCTTCTGCATCATTGGGCATCCGGTCTCGCACGATAACACGAACGCTGTCATTTTACGTTGATTTTCAGTGCAAAGGTAATACCGCCCTGGTCGAGCCAGCCCGTTCGTGCTGAATGAAATCAGCGTGGCTCTACTGCCTTTCATTGATTTAGATCTACCAGATACATTTGAGGTGTGAATTTTTATATAAATAATGTACTAATTTTTACTCTTGTTGGTCGTTTATCCTAGCAAAGAGTAGCATAAATATGTCCTTTCTTAAAAATCAAAGTATCTGCATGCCAAATTTCATTGTGTTCATGCAGCGGTTTGGGCGTGAAAGCGTGACACACAGATAAAGTTACTTTTGCATTTATAATATAAGTATAGATTACATTTCATTTGTGATAAAATTGGCACGTATAGTATAAAATATAGGTAATCTATATATAAATACGCGAAGCAAAAACTTTGTATCCCTTTTCAATACATTGATATGAAAGAAGGAGTACGATATTTTGAATTAAAAATAATAATTATGGTCCAATTTCGACCACTAACGACCACTACAAATAAAATCGCATGTTGAAATTTACTTCGTCAGTTTCGTTACTATCTATCACAGAGATCGAGCTATATTTAACCGACTACAAACAATAAACCGGTTTATGTTTTACTGTATGTATTTTTTTAGAACTGTAAGTTAATTTGAATTCTGACTGCCTCGTTGGCACTGTAGTAGCGTATACGACTGCTGTACTTGAGGTCTCGGGTTCGATTCCCGATTCGGATCAGATCTTTCTATGACATGCAAATATTTGGGTGTTTTCTATGTATAATATGTATGTATTTACAAAAACAAACAGTATATATGTATTTATATCAGTTGTCTAGTATCCATAACACAAGCTCTGCTTAGCGTGGGACTAGATGGCGTTGTGTGTTAAATGTCTGAAATATTTATTATTATTATTTTATTTTATTTATTCTATTTAGCTGAAAGACTTCCATCGTAGCTAGCAATTTAATAGTAAATAAGGCAATAGTAATAATAGTGTACAAATAAAAGTGAAAAAGAAAGTCTCAATTGAGTTTTGGAAGACATCCAATGAATTTCCATGAATCAAGAATCGTTTCTTAGAATTTAAATTATACTCTATGTATAGTATGCGTAAGTCCAATACGTATAACGTAATTGGCATTTAAGACAATATAAGAGATAAAACAACGAATTTATGTACCATAAACTTCATGCTAGACCGAGAATTTGCATCTTTAAAAGATACTTAAATACATTTGTTTAGTAACTGGGTTTTAACCGTGGGAGAGCTACGCTTCAGCATGCATGGGCCGGCTCGACCGGAGTGATACCACGGCCTCACGGAAAACCGGTGTGAAACAGCGCCTGCGCTGTGTTTCACCGAATGAGTGAGAAAACCGGAGGTCCAACCCCTTCTCCATTCCCTTCCTCATCCCCCAAAGGCCGGCAACGCACTTGTAACGCTTCTGGTGTTGCGTGGGCGGCGGTAATCGCTTACCATAAAAAAAAACAAAAAAAAAAACCTCGGCTCCACCCGCGTATATGTTGGTTATCGGGGTAAGAAAAAGCCTATGTCCTTACTCGAGAATCAAAGTGTCACCATGCAAATTTCATTGATGTTGGTGCGGTTATGCCGTGAAAGTGTAACAGACAGACAAGCAGACATGCACCTACTATCGAATTTATAATACTAGTATAGTAAGGATGGGTTCGCTTGCATAAAGATTTCCGTTTTAAATATATCGTGTTCTTAGACAAAAGACATATGTATCAATTACTTTCTTTGATGTACTCGTATCTCTGGCATTTATCTGTAGCTTAGTATTCGTGTTGATCGACGTTGTTTTTATGTAAGTAACTTTAATAAGAAAACTAAAGTTTAATAAGTTTAAGACCGTTTAATTAAAAATAATGTTACTATAACGTTGTTTAATGAACTTTGATATGTTATGAAAGGTTGATGGTAGATCTATCCTACTACTATTATAAAGGCGAAAGTTTGTAAGTATGGATGTATGTATGTATGGATGTTTGTTACTCTTTCACGTAAAAACTACTGAATGGATTTGAATGAAACTTTACCACAATATAGCTTATACATCAGAATAACACATAGGCTACTATTTATAAAGATATAGCTTCGCCTCGCGGCGTTGCCCGCAGTTATCATCGTACCGCGGGTAGCACCGCGGGGTTCAGCGAGTATATTATACAAGGGCCGGTGAAGATCCACTTAGGTACACCTATCTGGATACATAAAAAATATTTTTTATTAAATTAACAAATGAACACATGTTTGATAACTTGCCTGTCACAAAACTGCCACACATATTTAAATATAAATTGGACTTGAGTTCAGGTCGCAGTCCACTTCTGTGGGCGTGGGTTCGAATCCCACTTCTGACAAATACATTTTGTACTATTTTTACTATATTATACGTTAATCTAAAGAGAATGTCAGTGAATTACACAATTTGATTGTGTGTAGAAGATACGTATCATGCAATTATAGTCTATTTATTAAGTCGTTATAGGTGAACTTACATAATATCTCTTGAGATAAAATTATTATTTACATATAGTTGACTCTTTCTTTCGATTCAAATAATTATATTATATATAAAATAAAATAGGGGGATTGATTGATTTGTTAAGTTTAAATATATACTATAATCCTCAAAAAAGTATTTTAACTGACACCAAGCATGAGAATATATTAATACGAGTAACTAGTTTATGAGTCTACGTCGGTAATAGCAGTAATTTCGCGGTTATGGCCTATGTCGTTCCATAAGAATCAAAGTGTCTCCATCCCGAATTTCATTGAAATCAGTACAACGGTTTAGCTATGAAAGCGTAACAGATAGACTTACATCGGAGAGATAGTATTGGAAGTATGGATTTAGTAGAATCGGTGCCCTGGGCCAGCGACCTGTGTTATTATTTTACTTATAAACATATCTAAATAAACATTATTGCATTATAATTTTGGTTTACAAGTTTGATGTTATTTATTTCAACCAGTCACCGTACATCCTGGACGACTAGCAATGACTGTTGTTAGTTCGATACCCACAAGGAACAACACTTTGTGTGATCTACATATTGTTCTTTTGAGTATTCTTCGTGTCTTTTTCACGTGTATCTGTGGTTGTCTTGTAAGAATAAAACAAAAACAACACGTGGCTTGACCTCTCGTCCCCTTACCTATGCGCGTACGCAGACCTTGCGTGCAAATCCTCAATTTATGCCACACATACAGCACGAGATGTCGTGCGTATATATGATGCGTATGCATGAATCACATGGGCATGTGTTTCAATTATCTGCTTGACGGGCCATGTCTGCGTGATTGTGTACTTAGAAATCGAGATTTGTTGCAATAGCAGTAATTAATAACACGACTGTGGAAAGTTATTGAATGTAATAATTGCTTTGAGCAACAATAACCGACTTTAATTCGATTAAATAGCGTGATTTATACATTTTTTTCAATTTTTCATTATAAGTTGATTTTCAGTGCCTCTTTTTTCATTTTTTAAAATTCAAACTTATGAAGGAAATTAGTTTAAAAACATTTTCTTAAGTTACAAAAAATATGATTATATTTTATTAATAAACGAAAGGTTATTACGAAAAAGAGAAACAATTACGACAGCTACATGTCTCTTATATCGACGACGAGCGCAATTAAACAAGTATCAAAATCTCCAGATTCAGTCTATCAAATTTCGGAATCAAAAAGCGTTATACCTACGAGCTGTGGAAGAATGGGAATTATGTCTTGGAAGGTTTCTCCGACCAGGTTCTTCATGGTGGACCGATACGTAACATTTGATGTTGGAAATTTAAGAATATGCTAAGCGATATGAGAATTATTAAACATTATTAGTAGCTAATCCGTATTTCAGACTGTTTGCGGAAGGTCTGTTTTAAGCCAGAAAACAATGTGCTATGTTAAATAAAATATTATATCTCTCTGCCATCGTTTTCCAGGTGCTGACAGGTGCCGCATTCCACCACAAGATCTGGTCATGGTATTATACGTATAAAATGCCAGGAGAGATACGGCAGTGGGTGGACGACAATTTCAACTGTGAAGACATCGCGATGAATTTCCTCGTTGCCAACATCACTAGGAAACCACCTATTAAGGTACATCCGAAACCTCGTATTTATATTCTTTTCATCGTCTTCATCAGCAGCCTTTAATACTCTACTGCTGAACCGATACCTTTCCTTAAAAATGAGGTTTTGGCCTGCTATGCATCGCTGGAAAGACTGCTAGCATATGGTTTGTGTCTGTGACATTTAGGAGTGGGTGTCGTAAGAGCCAACTCCGAAGGATAAGAACACCTCTTAGAGAAATGATACTTTCAGTAATTACTAATTTTAATGTTTCGTGATCAGAGCTAAAACTCTAAATTTAGGTAGGTTTAGTTCCTTGCGGTACAGTCCAGAGTGTAACAAAACAGTTGAAAGCCAATTTAAGAATTGGAAAAATAACAGGTAAGTATCGCTAGAATTATGTTGGTATGTACCTCCTTAGATATATATATATACATATATATAAATATAAATATAGTTATAAGTCAATCGTATCATCAAGTTTGCTATAAAAGTGGAAGTATTAATAACCAGCTGACCCACGCAACCTCGTTTGCGTCTTTTATTGCCCGTAGCGTGTCCCCCGTTTTTGAAACATTCTTCATTGGTGCTCCGCTCGTATTAGTATAAGCGTGCTGATGTAGCCTTTCTCGATAAATGGACTATCCAACACTGAAAGAATTTTTCAAATCAGACCAGTGGTTGCTGAGATTAGCGCGTTCAAACAAATAAACAAACTGTTCAGCTTGATACGAGTACTCGTATATTAGTATAAATTAAATTTAATCAAGGAAATATAAATTACATATAGATACATTTCAAGTATTCATTATTTTTTTTTTACTATTATATGTATATTTTATTAACATGTTATATAAGTTTTACGACAGTATACGTTGAAGTAATATTTTTATGTTCGATAAACTTGGTCATTGAAACATACTAAGATAATATAAAGCGTAGCGTGACTTTAATGTTCATTAATTAATAAGTGATAATTTACGTTAAGTAGCTTAGTAATAAAATTGTCTGCATGGAGTAGATAATGTCATTACTAAAAAATTGTTAATGTATGTATTCTGTCCTAATAATTTATTATACCTAAATGTGAATGTACGTTTGTTTGTTACGCTTTCCCGCGTAAACTACTTAACCGATCATCATGAAACTTTGTACACACATTTATGAAGGTATTAGAACCTATGATACTAATGATGATTTTTATTAAATGCGAGCGAAGCTGCGGGCGAAAACTAGTATAATAGAATTGTTAATATATCTTGATAATTATATTTACCAGTGGTTATAATATTTTGAGCAGCGCAGGATTGTCGTGGAGGACCTATATAGGTAGAGGCTCATGTCCAGCAATGGACATCTTTTGGCTAGAATGAGGATGATGATTTCAAATATTAATTATATACTAATATTAAATAGCCGAAGAGTTTGTTTGTTTGAACGCGCTAATCTCAGGAGCCGCTGGTCCGATTTGAAAAATTATTTCAGTGTTGGATAATCCATTTATCAAGGAAGGCTATAAGCTATATATCATCACGCTAAAACCAATAGGAGCGGAGCCCTAATGAAGAATGTTTTAAAAACGGGGGAAAATTATTACGCCACGGGCAACAGTAGACGTAAACGAGGTTGCGAGGGTCAGCTAGTTCTAAATATATATACCCTTAATCTTTTTAACCAAAGGAGGCCTATAGTGAAAGCCAAATTTATGCTAATAAACATTATATATTTTAAGATATTTCAATCAATAACAAGCCGTATGATCACCCGTCTAACGAGAGAGGTCTCATTTTAACGTGACTGCGACTGCTTGGCCAAGAGCGACACGACAGGGAAGACGGTTATTTATGACTTTCATCGATTTATTTATTGTTTTCGCCGTAGAAAACATTAACCCAAATTTTTTTAGAAACATATATTTTTGCAAATAATTGCTTTGATTTTGAGTAAATTATATGCGCTGCGTTTCACTGAGTGAGTGAGAATACCCGAGGCCCATATCCCCTCAACCCTTCCCTCCATCCCCCTCCCTATCCCCCATAAGCTAGCAATGCACTTATGATGCCTCTGGTGTTGCGGGTGTCCATGGGCGGTGGTAATCGATTACTATCAGGCGATAGGTCTGCTCTTTTGCACCCCTATTCCATAAAAAAATACATTTGTGACATTGTATTTGTATTGTATTTCCAGGTAACTCCTCGCAAAAAATTCAAATGTCCAGAATGCACGAACACGGAGATGTTGTCGGCGGATGCTCGGCACATGTCGCAGCGGTCGGCGTGCATCGCGCGCTTCTCCTCAGTGTACGGACACATGGCGCTTCGGCCGGTGGAGTTCCGTGCGGACCCGCTGCAGTACCGCGAGGTGGGATCCGGCGTGCCTCACGCCTATCCTGACATTGGAGCTCTGTAAGCCCACAGTAAGACATATTTATTGCCAAATCGCGTATATACATATAAAACGAGAAACGTTAAAGGTACTGTCCGTATAATTTTTCTTTGAACGCATTTACTTATAAAGGTCGTATTACTTCGTTTTTCAGTTCAAATATTTAAAATGAGAGTGAAAATATATTTATAAACACATATTCAAAAGTCTGTTAAAAACAAACACACAAGCAGGTAACGCTCATAAAAGAGTGTAAAAAACACAAAAGAGAATGATTACGTATCAATTTAGTATTAGCGTGATGATATATAGCCTTCCTCGATAAATGGATTATCCAACACTGAAAGAATTTTTCAAATCGTACCAGCGGTTACTGAGATTCCTTGAGTTCAAACAAACAATTATTTTGCTAATTTGCCAAAACACATTGTTCCTATTGTGTTACTTGATCTATGATTAAATACTCTACTTTCTGATTGGTATTGAAAGCCAAATTAGAATATAATGGTTTTGAAAATCGTTCAAAGATTTCTATTTTATTATGAAGTTGAATGTACTGGCATCTGTAAGCTTTTGTAAGTCAAACTTCTATGAATATTCATTTTGTCTATTACTCGTATATGCGATTTGGCAATAAAAAAAATTGTGTATTAGCTCTGTAAATCTAGGTAGAGGGCCCTCTGAATTTATTCAATTTTTTTTTTCGTTAATATTTATCTGATGAAATATTATGCCAACCTTTTTACTTTTAAATGATCGTACATTTAAAACAATTAATAAATAAAATAGTGTCAATAAAACATTGAGTATATTGTTGAGGGCCCTGAATGTTAGAGTTATCGAAAGTAGTATGTACGGACAATAACAAATTGAAAGAAGGCTGTAAGTGAAATATAAATGGGATTTCGTCCCCAATACCAGGGTATGTAGAGTAAAACTGGTGTTATTGCATTCCTTTACCACAACAACACAAGGTTCGTTTACGGAGGAATGTGTACATTTCATTTACTAACAAAAATAAATTGTTTTATTTATTTATATCAACTGCTGACTACACTTACAGTTAGGTACATAACATGTGTAGCGATACAACATTGGTGTTACAAATATAACAATTAATAATAATATTTATAGAATCTTTAAGAATTTAAGGCAACAAAAGGCCGGCCATGCACTTATGACGCCTCTGATGGGTGTCCATGGGCGGCGGTTATTTACGTATATTTAAAATTAACGGATAATATACGAGAATAAGTATTTGATACTTAATATAATTATGAAATTGCCCATGATAACAATTTAAGTTAAATTAAATCAATAATTATGATCTAAATATTTTTGCTCCAATTCAAAAATCGAGTATTATTATTGTTTATTAAACTAATAATGTCAATCTAACAGCGCATTTAATAGTTATAATAATGTTAAGTGTTACTTTCCTCCGTAAATGTACAGATTGTACAGTTAGGATCAAAAATAACTGTTTTCGGCTTTATTCAATCCGATAGACCTTGAATTTATGTTGTCCAATAAGCTCACATCGCATGTGAGCTTATTGGACGTCCTTCGTGTTGAATTGTCATTTAAACGCAATTTATTAGGAACAAATTAGTTTGTTATTGTTTAATATTTTGATTTAAACTACTTTTGTTGATATATGCTCTGGAAACAGTTGTTTCAATCTACACTTTTGTATGACTATTATATTTAAAAAAAAATTAACAGCGATTTATTTTTATACTTATAAACGACGAAAATATGAAAATGTTTCCCATATTAACTATAAAAGATAAAGTGTAAAATGAAACAATTTTTTAAGAAAATCAAATATGTATCTAATTGAGCGTTTGAAAAACACGGTTACATAATATATGTGACTATAATACTGACATATCCACTAAAACAATAACAGGTGTAAAGTTTTAACTTAACAATTGTAAATCTTTTGTTGATGTTATGTGCGTGACTGTACTGACTTTTAAGTCAAATGTTTGTTACATTGCCAGTTTGCATTTAATTTACATTATTAGCTCGCTTTTATTAAGAACAATTTTTTTCATTTTTTAGTTTTTCTACAAGATCATTTAGTGTAAATTTACTAAACTAATGGCGATTTTATATGGTTTAAGTACAGTCAAGTACATACATTTTATTTGTAAAGATAACCTCGAGACTTGCCATTCCTTTAACAGTAGAGAATAATATTTTTTGTAAGACAATAAGTTTGTTAGTAGTTTTTAATACCCTAAATTGTTTTCATGTCAATTTGTAACTATTGATGTGGTCTGGTTTCTTGTTGTTTGTTAGAATTGACAAAAAAATGAAGCAATGGTAACTTTTAAATATTTTATTCAATTTACTATTAACGAAATTAAAAAATACAAAGCATCGCAACCGATTTTTTTAATTGTGATTTATTTCTAAGATATTTGCTAAAAAGTTTCTGATATGAAGACAAGGTTGGATACAATTTCAAGATTAATCAGTGTGTTTAAAAATCTGGCGTTTTGACCTGCCTTTTAATTTTAACAAACCGCAAGAACGAGGAGAAATAAAAGTGTTGAAATGTAATGCCATCTGTCCTTAGGAGTGTTAAGAAATGATATTCTAAAGAGTTAGTGAACGTACATAGTTATATGTAGATGTATAGCGAGATAGTCCATCTTAACATATCGGTGCTTTCGCGGTAACTTAATGTAATTCCTAATACTTTTTAATTATGTAGATATACGTGTAGAGGTACGCACGATAGGTAGTGAGATGTAATATAAATTTAGTATTTTATTATTTATGTCGTGTATATTGATGTCTTTTTTGTAATCTTTTTCGTATTTCATGGCCTCTGTAGACAAGGTGTGAAATGGGTAGTTGACTGTACATTCAGTTTTTAAACGTCAAAACGATAGAATGTCAGAATTGGTTATGAAGTTATTATTTTTTATGTTGAGTGTTGCCAAATTCAAAAATATTATTAAATGTAATTTGGTTAAAGTTTACTTAAACCTTTCTTTTATGAGAAATGTTTAAATTATTTATTGTAAACAAAGACAGCTACCCTATTGTATGTTTGTTAGAAAACGTAATATTAAGTCATAAGTTATCAAGGAATTGAACAAAATAAATAAATTACAAACAATATTGTTTCACACCTTGATCTTAGCAAAAAGGCCGAGAAGCAACTACACACCTTGCCTTTTGTCATGTAAAAACGCACCTTCCAATTTTAAATGTGTGTTTCTATATGTCAAATCATGTTTAAATTGGCAAAGGTTTGTTAAATCTTTGAAAAGGTTAATGCAAGTATTTTTACCAAGGAATATAGTTGTGTGTACAGCCAACATTGCCCAGATCGTACAAATAATATAAACACGTAGGTTAGTTTAATATACATTTTGGTTGTACCAACTAGGTAATGTTGCAAGATGCAAAAATCATATTGAACAATTTTACAAAATATTTTAACCACAATCTAAATCACATACCAATGAATTTTAACACAATATTCTACCATTTTTACTTTTATATGAAAACGAAGATTTCGTACAATCAGTTTTCGTTCCATTTCGTACATATAGGATTAAATATGATTAATTGTTACATCAACGATTTACTGACGAGTAAATATTTTTTTTATCCTTATTTTTTATTATTATTTTTTTTTTATTGAATAGTGGGCAAACGAGCAGACGTATCACCTTATGGTAAGCGATTACCGCCGCCCATGGACACCCGCAACACAAAGGCGTCACAAGTGCGTTGCCGACTTTTGGGGGATGGGAAAGGGGATGGGGGAGGGGTTGGGGTATGGGCCTCCGGTATCCTCACTTACTCGGTGAAACACAGCGCAAACGCTATTTCACACCGGTTTTCACCTTTTTATTATTGCGATTAACGAGAATTTAATTTAATTTGTTCAATATTTAGAATTAAACATTTTTAACAGACTGAACGCTACTGGTCGGAGTAGTATTAAGTATAAATACATATTAGATGTTTATTTCATTTCAATTTGTAGCCAAAGACTAAAATACTAGTCTCGGATGTATATTTATAATTTTGCATTTAATTTATAACTGTCAGTGTGTCTGTATGTGTCGTGTTACCAAACTATCAGAATATCAGACTGATATGTAACTATTTATATTTAGAAGTGTGCTCTAGAACTGTGTACAACTATGTATTAATGAAAGTGACATCGGACAAGTCCGCTCTTATTATCTACAGCAAGGAGGTTTTGACCTACCATACCACGCTGGCCACACGTATCGCCTGATGGTAAGCGATTACCACCGCCCATGGACACCCGCAACACCAGAGGCATCACAAGTGTGTTGCCGCCCTTTCGGGGATAGGGAGAGGGATATAGGGGGGTGTTGGGATATGAGTCTCCGGTATCCTCACTCAGTCCTGCGTAATAATAGTGAAAGCCCAGTTTTATAACCATGCTACAAGTTCCAACTGTACAACCTCGTCTTTTTTTTGAAGTCGGTTCAAAATATGTAATGGTTTTGTGCGATTGTCACTTCTAAGTTATAAATAATAAAAAACTGTAGAATGATTAGACGGCCTATATGAATGAGACTCTTAAATACTGCAATTAGTTTAATTTATAATTTTAAGTTTATCATAATAATGAAATTACAAAATTTGAAAATTTTATATTTTATTTTGAATACTATAAAATATAGATTTTTTACGTCACAAAGTACTGTTGTGTAGACAATTTAATAGTTTAATTTATAACATAAGAGTATATAGAAACGTTTTTAATTAATTACATACGTAAAATATTTGTTGTGTTTCTTATATATTTTTTATTTACATATGAGAGTTTTAATTTTGTAAGAAACGTATGCAACTATAAGAAATACAATACAATAAATAATTGAGCAATAATTTTGAGTGTAATAATTTGTAACTACGCGTAAATATCAGAGAAGGTGACATATGATGTGGGCAATGAAAATGAATATGTTTTTTTAACCATACACAACGTACAAACATAATCTCAAATTTTAACAAAAAACAACCGAAACTTAAAGAGCTGGAAGCACCAGCTTCCCAATAAAAAAATAATCATCAAAATCGGTTCACCGAGTCGAAAGTTATGAGCTTGCAAACATAAAAAAAAACAGTTGAATTGAGAACCTCCTCCTTTTACGAATGGAGTACCCCTCATATTTGTATTTATTTGGAGTTCAGTTTCTGTAAAGTATGAACTATTAAGCAGAAATGAAATCGACACGAGTTATTTTTTGATAACGAGAAATTATAAACCGACTTCAAAAAAGAAGTAGGTTCTCAAATCGTCTGTTTTTTTTTTTATGTTTGTTACCTCATAACTTTCGACTGGGTGAACCGATTTTGTCGATTCTGTTTTTTATTTGAAAGCTGGTGCTTCCCGTGTGGTCCCATTTCAATTTGGTCCAGTTCTTGAAGTCGGTTTTTGTTGTTGTTAAAATTTGTGATTATTTTATGATCTACTGTTTTATCTGCACGAGCAAAAACTATCCATTATTTTTTATTCTACCATCCTAATGTAATAAAATAATCATAGTTTTGGTAAAATGGTTAGTATTACCAGTTGAGTCAGTAATGTATTTACAGTGCACAATATATACCAAAGTACTGTGCTCTGTCTAGTTTGGTATTGGATATCCATGAATGAGACAAATCAATTTGTAAACTTCACAATTTTTGTTCATTTCGAATTCTAACTTAAAATTTTGCCACTGGGTGCAAAACGGAATCCTGATAAAATTCAAATTGTGATTGCTAAAATAAAATGTTATTATCTCAAAAATAATTGTTTTTAAATATTTTTTCAACTAGCAACTCGGTATTCGGCCTATATAGATTTATGCATGTGTGTGTATTAGTCAATGTTTATTTGGTGGTTCATAAATGTGTTTGTAAACTTCTGTGTATGTGTAGATAAGTGTTGTATGTAAGTGTAAGTACTTAATAGAATAATTCGTGGCGATCGTGTACAGCGTGTAAATAGTACATATTATACTGTGAATAAAAGGAGACATATCAATTTGTATTTGTGTCTTTTATTTCATTTGTTATATCCTTTTATACTTATACTGTTATTAACTGAGAACGTTATTACTGCAAATTATATACCACAACTCCTGTAATGATACCTAAAAATTGAACCGTCACCCGGCAACTTGGAAATTCAACGTTACTAATATGTTTATTTTATAGAATAGGAGGCAAACGAGCAGACGTATCCCTTGATGGTAAGCTATTACCGCCGCCCATGGACACTCGCAACATCAGAGGCGTCACAAGTTCATTGCCTGCCTTTGGGGGATGTGGAGAGGGATTAAGGAGGGGTTGGGGTATGGGCCTCTGGTATCCTCACTCAGTCAGTGAAACACAGCGCCAGCTCTATTTTACACCGGTTTTTCTACGTGGCCTCTATCACTCTGGTCGAGTCATTGGATGTCCGGTAGTCTCTGTGGGTGCCTCCAAATTTTTTTTTTTTTATTGAAAAGTGGGCAAACGAGCAGACGTATCACCTGATGGTAAGCGATTAAAGCCGCCCATGGACACCCGCAACACCAAAGGCGTCACAAGTGCGTTGCCGAACTTTGGGGGATGGGAAAGGGGATGGGGGGAGGGGTTGGGTATGGGTATCCAGTATCCTCACTCACTCGGTGAAACACAGCGCGAGCGCTGTTTTACACCGGTTTTGCTGCGTGGCGTCTAGCACTCTGGTCGAGTCATTGGATGTCCGGTAGTCTGTGTGGGTGCCTCCAAATGTGCAGAACCTTGACTCTCCCACATTCACACGGCTTAAGTGTAACCACCACGCTATCATAGCAGATCCTCAAACCAAAGTCGAAAACTGTACCATAATATGCCTTCACAACTGAGTTGGATAACCCCTTTGGGGGATGGGGAGAGGTTGGGGTCACACCGGTTTTCTGTGAGGCTGTGGTATCACTCCGGTCGAGCCGGCCCATTCATGCCGAAGCATGAGTCTCCTATGGATAAATGTAAAGGCCAAATCATAGTGTGTAATGGTTTTGCACCATTGCAAGAAATAGTCGGTCATTTATCATGATGCGGTCAGGCCAGATGAATAAATAAATCAGTGTTCGACAATATTTATAGCTAAACGCAAGGCTATTTCATGATCTAGTTACTACTTACAACGATCATATCCTGTAATACTTACATTGTTCATTGAAACAGGCGCTGATATAGTTTCGTCTACATGGTGCATCATGTCGTAGACAATAATTTTGTTTTGAAAGCGAATAATTATCTGAAAATAATAATAAATAATAATAATAATAATAAATATTCCGGACATCTAACACACAACGCCATCTAGTCCCAAACTCCCAAGCTAAGCAGAGCTTGTGTTATGGGTACTAGACAACTGGTATAAATTACTTATATACTTTTTTTTTGTAAATATATACATATTATACATAGAAAACACCCAAACTCCGAAACAAATATTTGCAGATCATACAAACATTTGGTCCGACCTGGGAATCGAACCCGAGACCTCAAGCTTAGCAGTCGCATACGCTACCACTACGCCATCGAGGCAGTCAAATAGAGCAATGTCGTTACAATAAATTAAATAAGAAATGTATAAGTTCATAATTTATTTATTTTATTTAGAATTTTCATCAAATCATAATTTAATCTAGTTATTTCCTCACATGGGGTTAGTTCCGTTTGCTTTATCAGATAATACTATTATTTCATGAAGTGGTCGACCACAAATTTCACTATAAAAGGCTAAATTCTGTTATCTAAACTCGCAATATATAATTAGAATTAAATTAGAATTATTACTAGGGAACGCACTTCTTATCACCAGTACAGTCCTTATCGCATGTCCGATGTCATAGTCATACGATAGCGAGTCGAAATAGTGCCTGTGGGCTTTTGTCGACCATATTGCAACAGAGCGTACTCCCTCCTAAAAGGCCGGCAACGCACTTGTAACGCCTCTGGTGTTGCGGGTGTCCATGGGCGGCGGTAATCACTTACCATCAGGCGATACGTTTGCTCGTTAGCCCCCTATATATATATAAAAATAGATATTGCGGCGAATTCCACATACAGCGCAACAAGAAAACCTGCTACAGTACCATCTACCGGACATACACCAAACAACGGAGTAACGTACTAGACGAAGAAACTATCAATCCTGTATCGCGATATAGAAGTTCTTGCGCCGATTAGCATATGTACAACTTGCCAACTTCTACCGTGGGGCTGTAGCCTGCTAGGCATGATCACCTCACCTGGTCAGAGGAGGAGGTCCTCCCTTTGTGTTGAAGGGACATGACACCCGTTCCACTACAGTGTGGAGTTTGGTGTGCAGTAAATTTTCTTGATGCCCTGTATATGGAAGCAAAATCAAGTCCAAAGGAGTCGGTTACAAACAAACATACAGGTAAAACAATAAAAAGCGTTTAATTAATAATAGTCTAAATATAGAATAATGAATAATATGTGACTACATTCGATATAACACTATTTAAGTCACGTATTCACTGACAATGACTAAGGTAGAAGAATTCTGGAGTGGAGACCGCGTCTCGGCAAACGTGGTGTAGGACGTCCACTCACAGACCAGGTGGAGTGATAACTTGCTCAAGATGGCTGGCAGGCACTTAATGCGAGTAGCCCAAGCCATAGCAGTAGTCGATCAGAGTAACATTCACTGGGAAAGGCCAATGTTTAGCAGTGGACATTGGAGCTGTTCCAACTGGTCCCCCCTTCTCCCTTCCTCTACAGGACAACACGTGCTGGCCTCGGAAGTCACCGCTTCAGAGTGGAAGACATACACTTTCGCACTCATCGATTTGGCTCTTCCTTCCTGTGCCGAGCGGTTAAAACCTGGAACTCACTACCAGCGCACGTGTTTCCGTCCCACTATGATCCCGGGTCCTTTAAGCGGGGCGTGAAAAAGCATCTCACTAGGCCGGCATAGTGCTGGTCGCCATGCTACACTGTCCATGTTTGCATTGAGGATGGTGACCACCACTCTTGGATTCTGCTGGTGCTTTCCATCAGGCAGGGCAGAGTCATTTTGGTAGCTCCGGTATAAAAAAAAAAGTGGAGCTGGTGATGATGACGATTCACTCATTTGAATTTACGATTAAAATGACGTACTTAATATAATAATGACGTACATAATTAATATACATATATGATTAAATGAGGTTATATAGCTTAGGAACGAGATATCAATTCTAGTTAATTAGTATTAAATCGCAATCGGGTTGGCAACCCATACAGGAATTCACGTAATATTCTCATATTATAAAGAGTAATTAGGCTAATATAGTTGTGGTTTTCTGCATTTACGTATTATAATTATGTTGCAGTGTTCTCATTATCTGCATATTTAATTTCCTAGAACTATACACCAAACGACATACCTACTTAGTTTCACAGGAAAATATTGTGTGTACCTAAAGCTGTTTCATCGTTGTCTTTCACCTCGTGTATTTAGTTATCGACTTAATCCCTGAAATTTATGGAAGTTAATAATTTAAAAGACAGCAACACTGTCTCCTAAGTGGCAGGTAACAGCCCCCAGCCAAGTGCTTCGCGTCGAATCTCTCTCTATAATCGCTAACGTACCTACTCTCTAAATTTCTTCTTCTTTCTTAATTTCTTTTGTATTATTGCCTAATATGTTCCCTTTACCAAAAAAATATACTAGGAATGTAATAAACTTTATTGTACACCATATAGTATTGTTAACATATAAGAGTTAAATGGTTTGACTATGTCCAAATAGCCTTATAGCTAAAAAGTAATTTTCTCCAGGCAACTTTCGGATAAAAAATAACTGTAAAAAAAGAATAGAAGAGACGGGCAATAGAAGAGGTTGGTACACAAACGAGGTTGCGTGGGTCAGCTAGTAATAAATATATAATTTCTGTATTATCATTCCAAATATTATTAGGTCAGATGTTAATTATCTCCAGATGGGCATTGCGAACAATACGGACTTAATGAATCACGCGAGTTATAACAATTCGGAGTTTGATTTAATTTCGTATATAATTTTATTGTGTGTGTAATATACAGTAATGACAAATAGACACAGTTACTTTCGAATTTATAATATTCGTATTGATTAGTAGGAAATTAAATTAAAATATACAATCAGTCAGTTGATAGTGTGCACATATAGTTCGACGCAGCATTGACTCTGAAACACAATCACCGAACGAAATCAAATCAGCTCTGTGTAAATTCTTGTAAGCTTCTTAGAATTTTTTAAGGCATCGTAAAGTTTCGCCCTGTCCGCAGTCTGCTATTAACATTACATACATTTTGTAATAAGAACAGAAAAAAATGTGGTACCTTTCAAAACGGTTTTGGGGTACAGAAAAATAACCTATAATACTGTCGTCCCGATTTTCAAAGCCTGCAAAATTCCATGGTAAGCTCCTGGCAATGGTTAGTTTTAATTACTTCGCTTTAAAAAGAAAAACGTGAACACAGCCCTTGTCAATATCTCTCACTCAACAATTTAAATTAAGCTCAATTTTTTTAGCCATAACAAAAGCAACACAGCGGTGTTCTGAGGACAGGAGAATGGCATCCTCGGTACACGGGAGCCTGCGCGTCGCATGCCACGAGAAATTGTTACAGGACCGCGGTTATTTTATGTGCCTACTCCGTAACTTACTACAGTATTTAGATACTGGTTTATTGTACGAATAAATGTTTCGAATAGTTCAAGTAGAAAAAAACGATATACAGAAAGTATTGTTGGTTCGTTATTTAGATTTTCGCTTTGGGTAACAGAAAATACCGTTGCTAAGAGAGTTTTATTTAATGTAGGTAATTAATTTTAAAAGAACTTGTCAATGAAAACGATAGACATAAAAATTATGTTGTCTTTTTCAGCAAAGTTTAAAAAGACGAAAGCTTATACTTAAAATATTTGTGTCGGCCTTTCAACGAGCAGAGAGAGCAGTGCAGCTCAGTTTTCTCTGCAGTCCCACCGCTTTATTTCCCATCATATCCTAGCAGAAGACAGCGATGCCGCTCCATTTACCTACTCTAGCTCTAGTCGAAAGCTAGAGTCTATCCGCAGAACTGACTGCTGCGAGAAATATCAGCAAAATTTATCGCAGTTCTGTCCAGTGTGCCTCTACTTCTCGACAGCTCATCCCAATCTAGAGTATCCCTTCACCTCAAGTACTGTATAGCAAAGAGTCTGCATCCAGATCTCACGTCCGGGATCTGGCAATTAAAACACATACATAAAAGAATAACTTTTGTTAACCTTTGTAATCTTATGAGAGGTGGTTTACAAGCAGGTAGTGTAGTCATCATTGGAGGTGTTCTTCTACAATACCGCGCTGGCTAGACGGGTTGGAATATTTCATCTCTTTGCTGCTGCTCTCTTGCGTATTTCTCTCTCTTATTCGCCTCTTATGACACCCACGGGATAAATAATAATAATAATAATAATAATAAATATTCTGGACATCTAACACACAATGCCATCTAGTCCCAAGCTAAGCAGAGCGTGTGTTATGGGTGCTAGAAAACTGATATTAATACATATATACTTTTTTTTTTTAAATACATACATATTATACATAGAAAACACCCAACCTCCGAAACAAATATTTGCAGATCCTACAAACATTTGGTTCGACCCGGGAATCGAACCCGAGACCTCATGTTTAGCAGTTGCATACGCTACCACTACGCCACCGAGGCAGTCAAATAGGGATGGTTCATAACACTTCATATTCTTAATCATCACCACGCAGAGTGAAGCTAGTAGTGTACTTACTATCAGGATACTCTAAAATTCTAAATAAAAGTGAAATAGCAATACTGCGGCTCGACTGCCTCGGTGGCGCAGTGGTAGTCAATGCAACTGCTGTGCTTGAAGTCTCGGGTTCAAATCCAGGGTCGGAACAAGTGTTTGTGTGATCTGCAAATGTTTGTTTCGGAGTTTGGGTGTTATCTATATATAATATGCATGTATTTCCAAAAAAAAAGTATACAAGCACTGCTTAGATGTCCAGATTTTTTTTTATTAATAAGTAGCTATTGCCGCTCTGTCAGGAGTTCTTTTTAACCAATTTGAGTTTATACCAATTTTATGTTTAAGGAAAATACGAGTACTAATAGAGCTTTGTTGAAAAATGATACGAACAAATTACAGTCGGTTATGTCGATAATACATATTGCATTTATTAAAATTTTGCATTAAGTTTTCCTATATACGACAATATATTCCTAATTAGTTTGATCAACGGTAAATGTAATTTTTTTATGAAATTTAATTTGCTATAGAAATACTCGTATATAAATGCTATATATAAATATTCCTGCAAAATTTTAATGGATTACGATTCATCTTCCAAACGAACTTTTAGAAGGTGGAAAGAAATTGTAATTACCGTGGGAGGGCCAGGCTTCGGCATGAATGGGCCGGCTCGACCGGAGTGATATCACGGACTCACAGAAAACCATGGGCGGCGGTGATGGGCTCGTTTGACCCCTATTCAATAAAAAGAAGAAATAACTTAAGGCATAAATTCAATTGGTGATCTACACGAGTCAAAATCATTGTCTGATATCCCGTTTTTGAAACATTCTTCATTGGTGCTCCGCTCCTTTTAGTAGTAGCGTGATGATATATAGCCTATAGCCTTCCTCGATAAATGGACTACCCAACACCGAAAGAATTTTTCAAATCGGACTAGTGGTTCCTGAGATTAGCCGGAACAAACAGACAGACAGACAGACAAAAATTTTAAAAATATATATTTTGGTATGTGTACCGTATTCATATGCATGTAGTAGAAAGCGGTTATTTTAATATTACAAACAGACACTCCAATTTTATTTATTTGTATAGATTTTTAACAAATTTGGCCAGAATGCATTGAATGCGTTCTGTGACAGATACACATACTCGAATATTACCCCCTGTGTACAATCTGTGGACAGTTGATGCCAACAATCGGACGGTACAAGTACCGAAAACAACGATAAAGTTCTAGTTATAAATCGAACAAATGGAACATTCACTAAGTACGAAAACAAAGCTATTCTATTAGGCGGAACAGATGCGATCTTAGCGCACAAAGCTCCCGGCGCGCCATATATCCACTCGCGCTTACTTACGACTCGACTAAACGCATTGTCAGCCTCCGATATATTTAAAGTGTACTCCGCAAATCGATGCACGCCTTTGTGCCATCCGACAAGTCGCGCATTGTACACACCAGCGCCGAGGTGTTAATGTCAGACCCCACAAATATGTAGCAAGCGAAAAATAAAGCAAAGATTTTTACAAGCCCGTGCTCGAACCGCGATTTATTTCGCGCGTTACACCAACCAAACAATTTTAATTAGTATGGTCCCGGTTTAATGAATAGAGACATAAGATGCGCCCATGGATTCCACGAGTTTCGATACCTCATTGGAGCGTTCCTCAATAATTGGCTACTAGATGACGATATTCGGCCAATGGTTGGCATTCGTTTCGTTAGACATTATTGCGATAAAGGGCTCTTGTGGAAAGTTATATGGACCACAAAGGAATACGCCGGCTTAGAGTAACTCGTAGCCCTAACTACTAGCGACGTAACTGTTGCATTAACTGTGGGTATTTGTTATGCGACTTAGAGCCCTTAGAAGATTACTTATTTTTTTCTTTTTTTATTGTTTAAACTATTAAGTTTAAACAATTAAAAAATAAAGTTTGAAAAATTATAACCCGACAACGAAAAAAAGAGGTCTTAAAAGGACGAAACCAGAAAATAATACATATAGACATCCAGAAATGCGTGTGTAATCGTGTTATAGTTTTAAAACTATATTGTTTCATTTAATAATTTTCCGTTTGTTCGACAATATGATATGTATCATTGTACATATCATTATACATATACATTTCTAAAGTGCTTGCCAAGAAATATGTTTTGATACCAAACACTTGACGATTTTATCAGTTAAATTTTTTGACGGATAGATGAGGTTTTAATTCCGTCATCGTTTTTGATAAAATTCATGTAGCCTAAAGTCACCTGGGCCATTATTATTTTTAGTTTAGTAGTTTATGCGCTACGGCGGAACATGTATACACAGATTTTAAATCATTACCCTGTCTTTTCGCTGTTCACTTAGATCTTATGAACAACCCAACGAAAAATTTTGAATTTCAAAAAATACCGTGCGTTGCCGGGACAGTTCGCTAGTTATAAATATGTTATTTTCTATGTATAATATGTATGTAATTTAAAAAAAAGTATGTATGTATTTATATCAGTTTTCTAGCACCCATAACACAAGCTCTGCGTAGCTTGGGACTAGATGGCGTTATGTGTTAGATGTCCGGAATATTATTTATTTGATGTTATCGTATATTCTAGAGTTTCTGTAATATGGTTATACACAATACTAAGTGACAAACGCAACATCGTCACCATCTCTTTTCAATGATGCCCGGCTCCCATTGATCTTAGCTTGATGTTAATTATTACCTCAGATACTACAGCAAAATACACATTTTCAAATAAGATTGTGATTCCATCAATTGTAAGCATTTTCGTAATTCTCTTAATAAATAAATAAAAATTAAATAAATTAATAACATTTTAAAAATCGTTAGATTAGATAGATAGGTTAGGTAGTTTCGGAGTTCATTGTGAGCAAAAACTTGACACGAGATTTATATATAAAAGAGTTATTTGTAGTGAATCTGTGACCCAGTTCACAATGAGATCGTTCATCAGTCCTTCGTTACAATGTGTCAGGATGGCCGAGCGGTCTAAGGCGCTGCGTTCAGGTCGCAGTCCACTTCTGTGGGCGTGGGTTCGAATCCCACTTCTGACAAATACGTTTTGTTTATTTTCGTCTTGAGGTAGTATGTGGTATTAATTTAAGTAGTACTTCATTTACCTAAAACAATACCTTTTACTATTTTTTTTTATTTTGTCTATTGTATGGTGTAAATATTTAGCTTAGTACATGAAAATGATTTAAGAACTTAACAAACTTAACGATAAATTCATGAATTATTTAATTGTCATTATGACCTCTTCATTGTCGTCATCAACCTAAAATGACAGTATTGGTGCTGACTTGTTTCGTTGGTGAATGCCAGACGTTCAACGATACACATGCATCTCAACAGGCCACCATATTGTGGCTCACACCATGCTGCATTGTCGCATTTCTGCATTTACTTTGAATATAGTGGTCGCAACTCTCGAATTCTGCTCATGATTGCCATCAGGCAGAGTAGAGCACATCGGCAGTCGGATCATATATAAAAAAAATCATCATCTCATCCAAAATATGTCCACTGCTCTATCGACCTCCTCCAAGGTTCTCCACAATAGCCGGTCACACATCTTTATTTTTTAAGCCTGTGGGGGAACGGGTATCATGTTCCACCAACACAAAGGAAGGATCCTCCGAACGAAGGCGAGGTGATTATACCTGGCGGGCTACTGCTTAACAGTTAATGTTGGGATGTTGTATATATGATAATCGGCGCGAGAACTTTTTACTGCGCGATTCAGGATTGATAGTTTCTTCGTGTTGTACGTTGCTCCGTAGTTCAGTGTGTTTGCGGTAGATGGCGCTGTAGTAGGTTACTGTTGTGTTGTATGTGGAAGTCGCCACAAACCTAAAGTTGTTAAAAACCATCCTTTACTTTTTAATACAACTTTAAACATCACCTTAACTCGAATTGCTAGTATTAAGCCGTAATATTTTAATATTTATAATCTTCATTCTTGATTTACTACATAAGGCGACATACATAATAAATTAACAATAACAATAGGTATTAGCATGAGCTGATGCAAAGATTAACATTATACAAGACAAGTAGCTATAATGCTATGTATTGAAGGGTCATCGACACACCTCTATGACAACCACCCTGGCTAGTGTTACTATAAATTCCAAATATAATAGGACATTCCCCAAGTGGCTTAAGAATATGGAATTTCAGTGTGTCGTAAGTGCCGACTAAGGGAGCAAAGAACGCAGAATAACCGTAATACAAAAATAAGAAAAACTTGACGCAAACTTGTGTGGTCAGTGTGGTTTCATCGTCAGCCTATTGCAATTAGCGTGCAATGAGAGAGGCCTATGTTCAGCAGTGTGATATAATAGTTCAGAACTTCCTTTCTAAACCAAGGCCTATTTCTAGCAGTTGACTTTGAAATGCTGCAGATAATGAGAACTTAGATGAAGTCTTATTAAAAGTAAACGCGGTTGAACCTACGTGGAGAAGTTGTCGTACCTACGGTTAATTCTACATTTAAGCTTGTGAGACGAAATTTATGAAATTTACGAGTGAATCAAATGAACTCAGATAAATAACTTTTAAACTACTTTCCTTTACTAACCAGACTGTAGACAAACACACTTATATCTATATATCAGACTTATATATATATATATATTAATACCTGAAGCAAAAACTTAGTATCCCTTTTACGAAATTTGTGCAAACGGCGAAATACGAAACTTGGCACCGTTAAAATTTATATAGAGGAGCAGTGCAAAAAGCTATAAAAATTTTAACCACTAAAGAACACACCTTAGTAGTACTTGTAGTCGCTCACTAGTACTTCTAAATACATACGTATTGTATATAAATAACACCTAGACACAGCCCAGAGTGGGGACCGCGATTAGGCAAGGCGTGCTGCCTAAAACCGGAAATGATGGCGCTCTTTAGCGGAGACCTTCGTTCAGCAGTGGATGGTGATAGGTTGATACACACAAACAGAATAGATGATCGTGGTCATCACACAATTAATTGACCTGGGTAAGAACCACGACCTCCGGTTCAGCTTAGGCTGCGTAGGTTATTGTCACTTGACCAACAGGCCAGAGCAATGCCTATAATGTGTCCCAAATATATTAAAGAAAGACATACATCACCTACAATTTGTTATTGAATGGCATTGCGTCAACACTTCCATCCCTGGCGTTGCCACATTAGGCGAGGAATGCGCCCACCGACGTCAACAGTTTCGTATGTTTAGAAAGTTAATACTTTAATATCAATATATAAGATGATTAATGCTAATGATTGCCAATATTTGAAGATAATAAAAGAAAAATACAATCTAAGTACCTATAGCTTGTACCATGGGTTTTAGGGTACATACATATTATTGTGGGACACCTTATATTTCAGTCTATTGTCGTCCGGTGTCCACTGCTGAACGAAGACCTGCGGCTTTATAGACTGACGATTTGAGGAAAATGGCTGGCAACGGATGGATGCGGACTGCCGGAGACTAGGATGGTTGATGCTCTTTAAGAGAGGTTATCGTTCTGTTAAAGTTGATAAATAATGATTGAGGGACTCGGCATCGAAATAGTGTAATATGATAAAAATATAGTTTTTGACTCTTATAAAGAACTTCGAGTAACGCTGCGGTGCAAAGTTAGTCTATAAAAAGTAGCCTAAGTTGCTGCTCATACCATCAGCTATCTGCCAGTAAAAGCCCCGTTAAAATCAGTTCAGCCGTTCTAGAGATTAGCCGAAACAAACAGACAGACGAAGATATATACCGACAATTTTTTTTCTTTTTTATTATTGAACTGGGAGCGAACAAGCAAACGTATCCCCTGATGGTAAGCGATCACCGCTGCCCATGGAAACCCGCCACACCAGAGGTGTCACAAGTGCGTTGCCGACCTTTTAAGAAGGAGTACGCTCTTTTCTTGAAGGTTTGAGGGTCGTATTATATATTATTATTATATTATTTGGCCTTATCCTCCAAATGGCCCTTAAACTGGACTTCACTCGATATGCCGACACCAAATATTGCAATGTTGGCTGAGGCAGATAGGGGAGTGTCTTCAAACTGAGGACATACGACCCAAGGCAGCTTTTTTGCGGTGAAAGCGCAAATTTGTGTCTACTGGACTAAATTGAGTCTACCCCAATCTGAGACCTTTTCTAAAATGGTCTCAATTTCAGGCACAAGTTTGTTTCGACTCTCAATGACGTTTTCCCGAGAAATATTGGCGCAGCCGATGTAAAGAGCATCACCCGTACTGTCATCCGCATAGCAATGAGTGCCGCTAGTTTGCAACATGTCATTGATATGGAGGAGATACAGAGTAGGCGATAGCACACAGCCTTGCGGGACATCAGCATTCACAAGTATGGAGTCAGAGCATTCACCTTCGACTATGACCTTTATGCTTCTACATGCCAGAAAGCTAGTGACCCAATCGCATAATTTCTCGGGATGCCCATAGGAAGGGAGCTTCGAAAGAAGCGCTTTGTGCCAGACCGGATTGAAGGCTTTCGCAATGTCCAAACTAAATGCCAAGGCTTCCCCCTTAGTCTCAATCGCCGAAATAAAAGAAATGGTCAGGCGTGGTAGCTTTAAGCTGCTTACGGGTCTGTAGTCCTAGGATATCAAGTCTTTTGAACCGGTTTATGTAGTCTTTTATGGTCAGCTGACATGCCAATTCATTTGGAATGTATTTTACTCGGAGGCATGTCGTATTTCCTTACTCACTGTTATCACTGAAAGCTGTTAATGTAGTTTCGCATTGGTAACAAACCACTTTACATTTGTTATCGATCTTAGGACCTTGTTCTGCGCTCTTTGTATGACATTTATATTGGAGTCTTTTGCGAAGTTCCAAAATTCAATACCGTACATTCAGGTTTAATTATCGTTTGATTTGTCAGAAGTTTGTTGTCCAGTATTTTCTCAGAATTTTGCTTCCGTCTTGGGTACTAGAAGTCGGGGAACAAGGTTCACCCTCGAAATGAATACCCTGGGAACCCGACGTACCTCGGGCCACCTTTAGTATGTAGATGGCCCACCTCCTGGGTAGAAATTCCGGTGTTCCTTTTCTGCGCAGAAATAAGCACTTGCGCCGCCACCTCGGCCTGCTTGCGGACAGTTACCCTGATGAAGAGTGAATGTTATTTGGGCTGATTAAAATAAGTGACGCCTGGCGCCATACAAAGATTTTTTAACGATAACGTTAATGTTATTTGTTAATTAATTGTTAATTGTTAAGAAAATACTTTTTTCATATCCATGAATTCGAAGAGGTGCTTTTAAGAAACCACATACACATATTAATACTTTCCAAATATGGTAACTGTTTTTGCATAAAATAAATTTTTGATAAATGTTAATTACTTATGCTTAATGAAGGTTATATTTGCAATTAAAAATGTATAAGAAATGTGTTACGTTATTAGCTCTTGGATATTTTTAATATTTTCCTTTAATTAGTGAAAATAATTTCTAGCGATATTTCCCCCTAATTTTGTACGTGCGGTAATTCCACGAAAAGTATAAAATTGGGCTTCACCACTTAATCTTTTTTTTAAAAAGACCGACGGAACGGAAAGGACGGGTTCATAGTGGGAGGGAAACACGTACGCAGGTAGTGAGTTCCAGGTTTTGACCGCTCGGCACAGGAAGGAAGAACCGAAACGGTGAGTACGAGAGCGTATGTCTACCACTCTGAAGCGGTGTCTTCCAAGACCGGCACGTGTTGTCCTGTAGAGGAAGGGAGAAGGAGGGACAAGTTGGAACAGCTCTTCAGAACATCAAATCATCAAGAAATTCAGAACAATACTCTCCATGATAAAGGCGATAGAGGACTGCCATAGGGGCGATATCCCTACGCAGCTGCAGAGGCTCAAGGGACTCGGTGGCCTGGGGACTGCCGACAATGCGGATGGCTCGCCGCTGCAACCGGTCGAGAGCGTCGAACAGATACTGCGCGGCTCCATCGCATAGATGAGAACAGGACTCCACGCACGAGCGAACCTGGGTCTTGTAAAGCAGACACAGATGCTTGGGCGAGAAGAACCGTCTCACCCTGTTAAGGATACCTAGCTTCCGCAAGGCCGCCTTAGTGACATTCTCAACGTATTCGCGAGGGTTGAGATCGCGGCTGATATCCATGTCTTCGGTCATTTTTCTGTCAATGTCAATCTTTCATTACCATCCTAATTAGCTGCAACAGTCATCTTGGGTCATTATTACAATTTATTGATATATTGCCTAATTAAACCACAAAATGTCGACGTATATTTTAGGTTTTATTATTATATATATATATATATATTCGCTATTTCCTCAAACTGTAAAGTGTAGCGTTAAATTCATTTCAGTTATGTTATGCATTATATTTTAGCCGCTTTAACTTCGTGTTAGGGTTGGAAAAATGCTTTAGTGTCTATTGTTGTGAAAAGTTCAATTTTTAACTGACTGCAAAAAAGGTGGTTCTTAAATACTGTAATTTTTTTTTGTTGTGAACTTTCGACTGCGTGGATCGATTTTAGTGATTCTTTTTACATTTGAAAGTTGGTGCTTCCTGTGTTGTCCTATTTGTGTTTGGTCCTGTTCTCTTGAACTCGGTTCTTTTTGTTGAAATTTTATATTATACTAGCTCACCCGACAAACGTTGCTTTGCCATAAAAAGGAATATATATTTTAGGGGTGGGTCCATAAAATCGCAATGGAAAAATAGGGTTGATCGTAGAGGGTTAAAAATTCAGGTTTGTATGTATTCTCTAATGCTGTATCATCTATACTAATATTATAAAGAAAAAAGATTTGTACCTATTTTTTTTTTGTATGTTTGTATGTATGTAATGAATAGGCTCAAAAAGTACTGGGCCGATTTAAAAAATTATTTCACCAATAGAATGCTACATTCTTCCAATTTGACATAGGCTACATTTCATTTTGAAAAAAATTAGGGATCCTTGGTAAAATTTGAACAATGTAACCGAAGGTGTAGAAAAATGAGTCCTAAAATGTCTTTCGTCGAATGCGCTGCAGAAAATATTAGCGATAGAACAAAATAATGTACAACAATATTGAAGAACATCATAATGTCTACAAAAAACTCCGCGGTAGCATATGTCCAACTATTGTAGTTATGTCACTACAACAACTTTTTTCATTTTAAAAATTAATGAAAATGCCAACCAAATTCAAACCATGCTATTTATGTGTTTATATTAATCCTTATCCAAATAAATTATTTTATGGTCAAGACCATTTAACTACCTATAAAATAGTTTTTAAATTATTTAAATTGGACTTTCCATTCAAAAGATATTACGAATTAAAAAATTCAAACAGTAAACAAAACCGCCATAGCGGCTTGGCCGTTGTTGAGAGAAGCTTCGGTTTCTGACTGCCCGTTAAAGTTGAGAGAGCTGTTTGTGGTCATTTTATTATTTTGTTTCCCCTCTGAACCTCTCAAATTATGGGACACTTTCAAAGACGATTTGTGTGAGGACATCAGACGTGCAGCTCAACAACAAGATCAGGATTGTGACGTACACAACGAAGGCTTGATGCAAATAGAAAACAAGCTTTTGGAACTGAACGACAAGCATTTAGCAGATTTTGGATTGCCTTCCCCGAATCGGCAACAAAACATCGTCCATGCGATACCGTGCCGTCCGCATGATATTAACGAGTTGTCTGTATTTGTCAACACGCATGTACCCAAGTTAGTGGCAGATCAAAAAATAGCATTCGATGCTATAGTACAGAGTGTTGAAAATCACAGCGGTAAACTGTTTTTTTTGGACGCGCCCGGTGGAACAGGCAAAACCTTCCTTGCCAATTTAGTGTTGGCAAAAGTACGTCAATCTGGAAAAAAAGCTGTCGCAGTGGCATCGTCCGGAATTGCTGCAACCCTATTAAATGATGGAAAGACTGCTCACTCTACATTTAAATTACCATTGGCTGTACTACTCTTTGGAACAACAATCTGTGTGCTCGATCCGCAAAAACGGTCCGCCGGGGCAGCTCTTATAAGACACTTCGATGGTCATCTGGGACGAGTGCACCATGAGCCACAGGGCGCACGTGGAAGCCGTGGAGAGCACGCTGAGAGACATCCGAAGCTCAGATCGTATAATGGGGGGTGTGACGTTTGTTTTAGCTGAAGACTTTCGTCAAACATTACCAGTTATAACAAAAGGTACTCGAGCTGACGTTATTCGAGCTTGCCTTAAATCATCAATTTTATGGCAATCGATTGAAACTCTTAATCTGCGCACAAATATGAGAGCACATTTAAGTGATAATGACGATAATAATTTCTCACAAAAACTTCTAAAACTTGGAGACGGAAAATTACCGTCTCCGGTTGCAAACAGTCCCCAGGTATTGTTGGATAACGAATTGGGTCAAATCGTTCAGAGTCTAGAAATTCTTGTGGACACAATATATCCGGACATACAAAATCTTACGGAGAGAAATTTCAATTGGCTCTGTTCGAGAGCGATAGTGTCCCCGCAAAATGAATCGGTTAATGAGATTAACAAAATTATTATGGAAAAAGTACCCGGTGAATTTAAATCTTACAAATCTATTGACACAGTATGCAACATCGAAGAACAGTGCACTATCCACAAGAATTTTTAAATTGCCTGAATCCTTCCGGTTTGCCGCCCCACGAACTACAATTAAAGGTAGGCACTCCCGTAATGCTGCTGAGGAACCTATGCCCTCCCAGCACGTGCAATGGCACGAGACTTCTGGTGAAGGAATTGCGGGAGAACGTCATAGTAGCCACTACAATTACCGGGGCCGCGGCCGGACAGCTCGCACACATACCGCTGATCCCCATGATTCCTACGGACATGCCTATATCTTTTAAGAGGTTACAGTTGCCTCTAAAAACATCATTTGCCCTCACAATAAATAAGTCCCAGGGTCAAACATTTTCGATGGTTGGCATCGACCTAAGAAAAGAATGCTTTTCTCATGGACAAATATATGTTGCCCTTTCTCGAGTGGGATCTCCTGAAAATCAATATATTTTGTTGCCATCTACAAATACCACTGCCAAAGTAGTTTAAAGTGAAGCTTTAAGATAAAAACTGACAAATATAAAAGTAAAAAAAGTAATCACACTAGCTGACCCACGCAACCTCGTTTGCGTCTTATACTGCCCGTAGCGATTTACCCCGTTTTTGAAACTTTCTTCATTGGTGCTCCGCTCCTATTAGTAGCAGCGTGATGATATATAGCCTATAGCCTTTCGCGATAAATGGACTATCCAACGCAGAAAGAATTTTTCAAATCGGACCAGCGGTTCCTGAGATTAGCGCGTTCAAACAAACAAACTCTTCAGCTTTATCTATATCTATATCTATACTATATCTATACTAATATTATAAAGAGGAAAGATTTGTACCTATTTTTTTTTGTATGTTTGTATGTATGTATGTAATGAATAGGCTCAAAAACTAATGGGCCGATTTAAAAAATTCTTTCACCATTACATTATCCACGAGTAACATAGGCTATATTTTATTTTGGAAAAAAATAGGGTTCCGTAAGATATTTGGGTTTTTTGGACACAAGGTGTAAAAATCAACCAGAAAAGTTAATTATTTTGCGAAAATTTTCATGCTACGGGCTATATAAGACGCAAACGAGGTTGCGTGGGTCAGCTATGTTTTATATACAACGTGTATTTACTATCAGCATTGCACCCGTGCGAAGCCGGGGCGGGTCGCTAGTAATAAAATAAAATAATAAAAATTTATATAATAATTAAAAAAAAAATTAGGGGTGGACTACCCTTAACATTTAGGGGGATGAAAAATAAAATTGGAGGAGTATGGTAAATAACATTGTGTCACAAGAATTTTATATATAAGATAAATAAGTATTATAACTAACAAGCGAACCGGCCCGGCTTCATAGGGAGGTCTTTGAAATTCTCAGATTTCCTCCACTATAACATGCATTAATTACGTAAAGAACTTTCTCTTGAATAATACTATCTATTACTGAAAACTACGTTAAAATTCGATGAGTAGTTTAAAAGATCTAAAAGAACCGATAGCGGAAGCGACTTCATTTTATACTGTATAAAGATATTGTAGATGCGAATGTGAGTAATATGCTTTAAACCACTTAATCTAATTTAAAATTAACTTACCAATGAAAAGCTACGTTATCAGCTAGTAGCAGCTTTCCGCCATCGTCCTACGCGACAGAAATTTCATCCCTATCATCTAGATGGTTGCCAGTCCACAACTGTGCGATTTTCCCGAAATTTTCTGTCACGCACAGCAAAACTGTGGAATGAACTGTCGCTTGCGGTGTTCCCGGACCAATACGACCTTCAAACCTTCAAGAAAAGAGCGTACTCCCTCCTAAAAGGTCGGCAACGCACTTGTGACGCCTCCGGCGTTGCGGGTGTCCATGGGCGACGGTAATCGCTTACCATAAGGCGATACGTCTGCTCGTTTGGCCCTATATAACAAAAAAAGAAATAGTAATGTAAGCTACTTTGATCACGTAAACCGACATACTTGAGGGTGAAACCGCGGGCATGTCTAGTACCTAATAAGTGTGAATTCGGAGTATTTTTTAAGTGAAAACTTCTTTAGGCGCTTTGAGCACTGTTTGGGTGAACAAAAATCATAGAAATCGCGTCATTTTCACCGAATGATTTCCATGAGCTATATTTTTTATACATTTATCATTTTACAGAGATACAAATACCTACACTTCAAGAAATAGTACGTAACATTGTGGAGTCATCCATTTCATATGGCTACAATATGTACAGACATATGTGTGTATATTTTGGTGAGGACTGCTTCGTTGGTCTAGCTGTTAGCGTATGCGGCTGTCGTTCTGTCGTTCTGTCGTTCTGTCGTTCTGTCGTTCTGTCGTTCTGTCGTTCTGTCGTTCTGTCGTTCTGTCGTTCTGTCGTTCTGTTAAATGTTTGAAAGTTCAAGAAGAGGCAACGCCCAACTCTCAAAGTAGGATTCCTGTCAGAGGCACCATCCCGTATTATTTTAAACCCATAACAGTGGAACAAATAATGACCATATTCATAATAATTTAACAGAAAAATCAAAAAGGGAACAACTCCATACTACTCGTATTTTAGAACAATACAGCAGAATCTCTCAGAATTCCTCTCGTGATATTACAAACCGGAATCATTGCTTTCGAACTTCTAAAAACAACATATTTTAGCATATTGCATCAGAATATAGCAGGGGTACTTAATAAAAAAGATATCCTTGAAGTTACGAGTACTTTATCAGAATTAAATTTACAAAAGATTACACCCAGTATATTGTGTTTAACCGAAACATTTATCAAACAAGGAAACGAAAATAACCTAAAATTACTAAATTATCATCTTGCGTCCACATATTGCAGAGGTATATGTCGTGGTGGAGCTTGTATTCTGATTCATAAACATATTAGGTTTTCAGAAATCCACACAATCGAAAACTATGCTTGTAATGGCGTATTTGAACGCTGTGGTGTGGAAGTTCCTGGTATGTATGGTATGTATAATTGTAACAGTGTATCGCACCCCTAAATCAAATGCAAACACTTTCCTTAGGTATCTGGATACTCTACTGTATAGTTTAACCTCTATCAGGACAAAAAAAAATATATTATTTGTAGATAATAATATAGATACATTGAGACCTATAAAATAGTAACAGACCTAATGGATATACTTAATAGCTATAACCTTATTTTACACATAAACCAACCAACAAGACAAAACTCATGTATAGACCATATCATAAGTAACATTAAAGACGCTCAAGCTGAGATATTGCCACTGGGCCTGTCAGATCATGACACAGCTCAATTACTAAAAATACCAACTAAAAAAAGCTTTTTATAAACCTGAAACATTTTACTATATGAAGAGAGACTTATGTGATGAAAATATAAAATTATTTTGTAAACATCTAAACTGTTGTTAACTTAAATTTGTTGGAGTTTATGAAGAAAAAGATATAAACAGAGCATTTGATTATTTTCATGAAGAGTTCTGCTTATTTTACAAGCTCTGCTTTCCTAAAATAAAAAAGAGAATTTCGACTAAAAATCAAGGTTTGAGATGGGTAACAAAGGGTATTAGGTGTAGTTGTAATCATAAAAGGTCACTTAGATTGAGGTATTATAAGAACAGAACTCTTGAAACTAAACTTAAATTTAGACAATACTCAAAGCTTTTAAGCTCCTGTATAGAGAGGTCTAAGAAAATATGTAATCACAAGTACTTAAGCAATGCAAAAATAGTTGTAGTGCTGCGTGGAAAGTTATAAATGAGGATGTGGACGATTTCCTGAGCAAAGACTTTATAGAAGTATTAAAAACAAACGACGAAGTTATTACAAACCCGGTAGACATAGCAAATGAATTCAACACATCTTGGATAGAAATAACCAATAAAATGAACTAACAATATATAAATACCAATAAACTTATCATAAATGACACAATTTTTTTTGAACCGCTGACGCGCATAAAAATTAATAATATTATACTGTCTCTAAATAATTCTAATTCAGTAGGCTATGATGAAATCGCAACAAGGGTGTTAAAACACTGCGCAATAATTTTAACCCCTTTGTTGACACATTTAATAAACCTCTCTTTTTCACAAGGCGTGTTTCCGGAATCTCTGAAAAAGTCTATAGTAAAACCGGTATATAAAAAGGAAATAAGCAAGATCAGAATAACTATAGACCGATAACATTAATACCAGTGATATCAAAGATATTTGAGAAAGCTATGCATAAAAAGATTACATCGTTTATTAACAAACATCGTATAATAAAACCTGAACAAAATGGTTTTCAGAAAGGAAAATCCACTGCTTTGGCTGCATATGATCTAACTCAGAATGTTGTTAGAAGTTTAGACAATAAAAAACATACGGTGGCGGTGTTTTTCGATATGTCAAAAGCATTCGACTTTGTTTCACACAGACTATTGCTAGAAAAAATGGAAAATTGTAGACTAAGAGGATTAGCTCACAGCTGGTTAAAAAACTACCTAACAGGCCGTCAGCAGTGTGTAGAAACTTGTAACTTAAACAAAAGTCACACGATTGACACTTATAAATCTAGTTACTTAATAAACCAGTGCGGAGTCCCTCAGGGGAGCGTAATTGGACCACTTCTGTTTTTATTATATATTAATGATTTTCCTGACATTACTAATCCCAAACGCACCCTATTTGCAGATGACATAGCAGTTGTTTTGACATCTAAGAAATTTATTACCTTAGACATAGAAATTAATAACACCATCAAGAATGTAGTCGATTGGCTTGATGAAAATAAATTAACTGTAAATTTTAGTAAAACCCACTACATACAATTTTCAAATGTAAGAAACCAAGAACAGATACTTAATATTGTCTATAATGATACAGGTTACAAGAGGCTGATAATGTAAAGTTCTTGGGTATAGACAGATTTTACAATTGGAAGTCACATGTGAATGAAGTCTGCAATAGAGTAAACAGATTCGTATATGTCTTATCTAGACTCCGTAAGACTGCAACACTTGAAACAGTACTAATGGCATATCATGCGTACGTAGGGTCTGTGTTGCGGTATAGGATTTTAGTGTGGGGCAACTCCACAGATATAAACAGAGCCTTCCTGGCACAAAAAAAGTGTGTTAGGGCGATAATAGGCATCCCACTCTATGAGTCATGTCGTCCACATTTTAAAAACCTGCGGGTATTGACTCTGTCTTGTATATATATTTACGAAATTGGAGTATTTGTGAGAACACATCCACAAATATTCAACAAAGCCAGGGATATATTTCCACGGAATACAAGACATAGAGATAGACTGGTTTTAAATTACCAACCAAAAACAACTTTGTGCCAAAAAAACTGATATACCATGAGTGTCAAAGTATTTAACGCGTTACCAGAAGATTGCTATCCTGCCTTTAACTATATTCAAAAAACAGTTGAAATCGTGGCTCATTAAAATGTGTTTTTATTCGGTGAATGAACTGTTCAATGGAGACTAATTGCTTACGACTTTTATGTGAATTACTCGTATATTATTGACATGTTTAATTATTTTAATTTATTGACAATTTGGATTTTTTATTTATATTCACGCATTATGTGACTTATTCATTGATTTGACTTTTATAATAATAAAATTAAAAATTCATTAAACACAAATTTTTGCATGTCAAAATGACTAAATGTTAGAACGAAATGTATTGTTTCTTTAACAACTTATGTATAAACAACATTTAATGGCAAATAAAATTATTCTATTCTATTCTATTCTATAGTCGATCACGAGGTCTCGGGTTCAATATTTAGAAGAAACTTTTAAAAGCAGTCCGGAGTGTGCAAGTTTGAAGGTGTGTTACATCCGTGCCTCGAAGAGCGCGTAAAGTCATCGGTCCCGGTTGTCATAAACATCTATGGCAATCGTTATTTCTTCTGATTAATTTCGTTGCAGGTTCATAGACAGTTGAATTTTTCCTTGAGCTTCCCGAGTTTCATAATGTGTTCGTGGGTCATTGTTGTTGATCCTGGTGTACAGAAGTTACAGTGGTGGGCTTGTGGGCGGGATAAGTTCCAATAAACCAATAAGATTGACATACAATAAAAAATAAAATAAAAATTATTGTCCAAAAAGGTAAACGAATCTATAAAACGTCATGTGGTGTAGTAGTCTTCTCGCTGTTACACCGTGTGACGTTTTATAGATTCGTTTCCTTTTTGGACAATAAATAATAATACTTTTTTTGTTTCATAAATCTACTGTTTTAAGTCTTTAAAGCCATCCGACGATACAGAAATAAGTCTTCATATCTTATCTTACTTTTTAAAGTGAATAAGTCCACTTGTGGTATTATAATTGGTAGTAGTAACATGTTCAAGCCATAACCAACGGGACCTTCCTTTCGCGGATATCCGGTGTCCATTTGACAAATAACTGTAGTCTATGGCACTGAGTCATTTTGTTTGTTTGTTTTACTGATCTCAGTGACGTCACAGATAACAGTTAGCAATTTTCTCTTTGATTTATTCTATTGACAAGAACTGTGAGTTTTAAAATCTTATAGGGTTCCTGAGTTTGCATGTTAAATAATACATCCATACTGATTTAAAAACTTACACTTTCAAAGTTAAACCCTTGTACCGATTTCAAATAAAATTTGACTTGGTGTGCATAAGCTATTCATAAATAAATACTCTATTTTACTTATAATAAGGTCTATTTTGAAATTAAGCAGTGTTTATACTTAGACAGCTAGCTTAACTGATAGCATACCTACTTATATACTGTTTTGTAAATACGAACCAGAGCATTCAAACTCCGAGATTAATATTTGTAGGTCACACAAATATTTGGTCCCACTTGGAAATCAAACTCGATACCTCAAGCACAGCAGTTACATTCGCTACCACTTGGCAATTGAGGCAATCAAATAAAATTATAATTAATTGCAGTCGGTCAGTGCAACCTGGTCGAAACGTCAGGTATTTTTTTTAAACTGAATAATATTTCGGACCTCTGACACGACGCCGTCTAGTCGCGAATTCTATTTTATAAATATATTATACCAGCTGTTGCCGTTTATGTCGGTTTTTTCGTGATTTTTCGCGGTCGCGGATATGTGACTGATGCAAAAATTAGATGAAAACAATCCTTGGTGCGGATTACATATCATTCTAAAATTTCAGCTCCATCGGTGCAGAACTTTTTGAGTTTTTGAAGCGTACACAAATCAACATAACATTTATATACAGGGTCTGTCGTAAATAATGGATAAGTCGTAAACTGGAGTTGGTCCGGCTATGAGACTATTAGAAAATCGTATCTTTTTGCCAGGGTTTCTAACCGTATGGAAATGGCGTAGACTTTTATGTTTTTTTATAAATTTCGCTACTCTTTGCATTCATTCCGTTGCCATTTCGTTAAATTTAGGTATTTCTGTGTCATTTTTTTTGTATTATAGTCTTGAAGATGTGTATTATTTAGTTTTAGTACTGTTTTAGGCGTTTTTAACGTTGGTCATTTTCAAAATTGTCATTTTAAGATTTTTTATGTTTTTGTTTTACTTAGGGTCAACTTTTGATCATTTACTGTGTAAAAAAAAAGTACGGCGCTATAGCTGCCCATGATCTTAATAAATTATCTAGTATGTGTAGATTCTAAAAAGGTATAACAATGCATACTTCACAAGTAATATTAAGCTACATGAGCGAGATCAATATCAAGGTGAGAAAATATTTTTTTCATGTAATGTTGTAAATGGTTATAAAACTTCGTCATAATGCTTTATTTCTGCCAAGATTCTTTACACAAACACTATGGGGTCACTATTAAGGATATTCAAAAGAAAACTAGGTTGTTTTAGTACGTAAAAATATTTATTCAACAACTTAAACTAAATGTTCGAAGTGTCCTCCGCCGGCAGCTATGCACGCTCTACATCGCCTAATAAACGATCGCTTAATCCGGCGCACATAACCGGCTTCTTCAATTTTTCTCGCTGCTACTTGAATGCGCGCACGCAACTCTTCTACAGAACTTATTGTTTCACTGTATACTTTTTCTTTTATACAGCCCCAGTAAAAGAAGTCCAAGGGGTTCAGGTCTGTTGTTGTTGCTGTTCAAACTCTAGCAGCTCTATTGGCGTTGCCATCACATAAACCATAAATGTAATGCATGTTTACGTATTCGGCCGGCGTGTATTGTTGAGGCATGATATACAAAATTTTCCAAAATAACACGTGCAATCGATAGCACAACACGATTACCATAAATGAGAGCTGAGTTGTCAATATCACCAGGTTAACAAGTCCAAATCACAAAGAAAATCTAAGTCCGATATTAGAAAGCAGTAACAAATTGACGACAGTAATGAAAACGAGAGCACATGCGATGGTCAAAATCACACTGAGAGATGTATCAGGAGTGCGCCCTAGCTAAACGCATGCTAACCTTTTCACACATCGTGAGTGTGAAAGGGACGGTGCATCATGCAGTGTGCCTAGTAACAATGTCCTTTTCACGCGGGGAGACCCTTTGTATTGCTGTCTTTGTTCATTTTTTTACCTGATGATCCTTTTTACGAATAAACTTGTAACATGTTTGTCGCATGTAACTATTAGAGCACATCAATTTTAAAATTAAACACCTTTATGAAATGAGGAGGCATGAAATTTTTTTGACAAAAAACTACCTAGTTTTCTTTGAATATCCTTAATAGTGGCCCCATAGTGTTTGTGTAAAGAATCTTGGCAGAAATAAATCATTCTGACGAAGTTTTATAACCATTTACAACATTACATGAAAAAAATATTTTCTCACCTTGATATTGATCTCGCTCATGTAGCTTAATATTACTTGTGAAGTATGCATTGTTATACCTTTTTAGAATCTACACATACTAGATAATTTATTAAGATCATGGGCAGCTATAGCGCCGTACTTTTTTTTACACAGTAAATGATCAAAAGTTGACCCTAAGTAAAACAAAAACATAAAAAATCTTAAAATGACAATTTTGAAAATAACCAACGTTAAAAACGCCTAAAACAGTACTAAAACTAAATAATACACATCTTCAGGACTATAATACAAAAAAAATGACACAGAAATACCTAAATTTAACGAAATGGCAACGGAATGAATGCAAAGAGTAGCGAAATTTATAAAAAAACATAAAAGTCTACGCCATTTCCATACGGTTAGAAACCCTGGCAAAAAGATACGATTTTCTAATAGTCTCATAGCCGGACCAACTCCAGTTTACGACTTATCCATTATTTACGACAGACCCTGTATATATATAGATTTCAATAGATTAAGTGTTTTTCCATTTCCAGCCATGCTCCATTCCATGGACACTCGCAACACCAGAGGCGTCACAAGTGTATTGCCGGCCTTTGGGGGATGGGGAGCGGGATGGGGGAAGGGAATAGGCCTCCGGTATCCTCACTCACACGCTATTTCACACCGGTTGTCTGTGAGGCCGTGGTATCACTCCGGTCGAACCTGCCCATTCATGCCGAAGCGTGGCTCTCCCACGGTGAATGAAGTAGTAACGATCTAGTGTTGAGATGCGATTTTGGAGCATTCGGATGCTACTCGTATGTTAACGATCATGTCTTTGATGTCTTCTCGATGCAACAATTTTAATTTATAGATATCGATAATAACATGTAAATAACTAATCGCAGCATCAATATAACAATTTGTACTACCAACTCATGTTTAGCGTTACAAACAGCAAACTTATTTTTACTTTTCAACCGACTTCAAAAAAGGAGGAGGTTCTCAATTCGTCTGTTTTTTTTATGTTTGTTAAATCATAACTTTCGACTTGGTGAACCGATTTTGATTATTATTTTTTTTATTTAAAAGCTGGTGCTTCCCATGTGGTCCGATTTCAATTTGGTCTAGTTCTTGAAGTCGGTTTTTTTTGTTGTTCAAATTTTTGATTATAATATTGTAGAGCTGTAGAGTTGGTTTCTTTGGTTGGCGTTAATCTCAGGAGCTACTGGTACGATATGGAAAACCATTTCAGTGCTAAATAGCCCATTTATCGAAGAATCCTATATATCAACAAGCTTCGATCAATGGGGTGGAGTATCAATGAAATATGTTGCAAAAACGAGAGAAAAATATTTACTTTGAAAGCTTGCATTGCGTAAATGATTACAGATTCACAAAAATAATAACAAAAAGAATTGTTCACCGTTGAAACTTTTTAATGTGCTGTTTAACATTACGCCACGCAGAGGGAGTTGCGAGGGGTCAGTTAGTTAACAAAGATCGCAAATACAGAATTAACTGTAAAGTGCCTGGATAATTGAGATTGCTCGATATTTTTAGTAAATTTTCTAAAAATTAATCCTAAGTAGATTCATTTATCGCCCCATTAAACCCCCTGGATAGTAAATTTTATGAAAATCGTTGATGCCAAAACGGCATTTTATTAACGAGATTCGGTTTAAATATATATATTTAACACGAATTGCTGTACGGTTTTATATATTATACAGAGACAATACATAGATTACATTACAGTAAATATCATTACTAGCTACTACCATTTTTGTAATTCAAAAACGGGCAATTCGTGCGATTTACAAACTTAAAGTTCGAGATTCTCTGAAAGAACGATTTAAGGAAATAGGTATTTTAACAGTTGCATCTCAATATATATTTGCTAATATTATGTTTGTACAGAAAAACATAGATAAATATAGTAGCAAAAGTGATCATCATTCACTAAACACAAGGAATAAGCACAAATTAGTAGGCCAATATTATCGCCTTAACAAAGTTCACAATTCATTTGAAGGACTTGGTGTGCGTTTTTATAACAAAATTCCTGTCGAAATCTTGAACTTACCCCTACAAAAGTTCAAGAGTGCCGTTAAGAGTCGTCTTGTGGAAGGGGGCTATTATACGATAAACGATTTCTTGACTGATACAGTGCCTTGGATGTGAGTGAAAGTGAAATAATTTATTGGATTGTAATTAATTCTTGACATCTTATTCTGCATTTATTACCTGACATTTGAACTTTGTTAAGTTGAGGCGATCTGTGTTTACATTGTTGGAGCGTAAATAATTTGTATTTATTATTTTATTACATTTTGAACGTTTTTTTCTTTTTCTCTGGGACCAGTATGTATGCACACATTGCTTTTACTCTTTGATGTGTAAGTGATTGCAACCTTATATGCTATGGACTAATTTTTATTATTTTATTAGACAAAAAAATTATTTGCCTAGCTTTAATATCTTATTATAGTCGTTCCAATAGTTTATTTAACTTTTGACAGCTCTAATACTTAATCAAATAGTGATACCCTGACCCGTTACCTATTCGATTTCTTTCATCGATCGATTTTATGCATTAAGAAGTTTTAATCGATTTAACAAACTCATTATTTTATAGATAATTTCGTACTTCATATTTCTATGTGTTTCAATGTGCGACCTCCTTTGTCAAAATAAAGAAGAAATGGATTAAAAGAATGTTGTTCAAATATGACGGTTCTATGTCATGAAAAAATATATAAAAGGAACTGAATTTTCAAAATGTATTATTGTATTGTGTTGTAATTCAGTGGTTAATATTGTATTTGTTAAACTATTGATGATCTTTATTAAATCTCTCTATGTCTATTTTAAAATAATCTACAGTATTTCAATGAGTAACCTTCAATATAGTTGAGTATTTATATTCCTCCGTATTGATTTATTTGTGAATTCTCACGTTTGGTTGAGTTGAGCGTATCGTTCCTGCCTTCGTTACTGTCAAAATGCCAAAAAAGAAAGTACTCAAAGGACAAACAAGAGAGTTTGTCTTGCGACTTCGTGAATACTTTGAAAAGGAAAGCCGTAATGGTGGGCCTCTTATACCAGTGACTCAAGTTAGAGACCGTGTTGCAGCAGCATTGGGTATTAGTGCTCCAACAGTGGCAAAAATAACAAAAGAAGGCTACGGCAGCAGTGGCATGGAACAGAATAAGCTATCTACACCTAAGAAAAAACGTCCGCCTAGTAAAGTTACAGCCGTTGACAATTTTGACGCTGATGCTATTCGTCGTCATATATACGACTATTACCAAAGAAAAGAGATTCTAACATTAAAAAAACTAACACAATCTCTTCGAAATAGTGGTTTGTTCCGTGGTCAAAAATCTTCTCTGACAAAGGTATTGAAAGACATTGGAATGTTATTCCAAAAATGTGACAAACGAAAAATTTTAATGGAACGCAATGATATTGCTTTGTATAGATGCGATTTTTTAAGACAAGCAAAAAAAATAGAAGATTGGTCGAATGTTGTTTTCACAGATGAAACTTGGCTCAATGCGAATCATACGCTGTCAAAAACTTGGACTGACAACACCGTTGGCTCCACTTCTACAGTACCAATGGGAAAAGGCGAACGACTGATTATTTGTCATGCAGGAACAGTAAAAGGATTTGTGCCAGGCGCTCTATTAGCTTTTAAATCCCAGAAAACAGGAGATTATCATGAGGAGATGAATTCGAACGTGTATGAAAAGTGGTTCAGAGAAATGCTTACATCACTCGAAGAGCCATCAATAATATTTATTGATAATGCACCTTATCACTCTCGTCAAATTAATAAAATACCAACACAGGACAACAAAAAACATGAAATTATAAACTGGCTCCGTGACAATGGCGAAGAGGTGAATGAGTCCCTACTAAAAGTAGAGTTAGTAAAGATATTAAAAACAAAGAAGCTGCCAAAACGATACGTCATAGATGAAATGGCAGCAGAGCATGGGCATACCGTCCTCAGAATTCCCCCATATCACTGCCAATATAATGCAATTGAAATGATCTGGGCACAAGTTAAAGGATATGCTGCGAGGAACAATACAACTCCTCCTTTCACCGCAAGAAAATTGCTGAATTTACTGAAAAATGCGTGTGAAAAAGTAACTCCAGAAAACTGGGCGAATGTTGTAGAAAAAACAAAGAAGGTGATAATGTCGGATTGGGATCGGGATGTTGCATTCGACAATTTATCTATCCAAGAATTGATAATCAATATTACTGAGAACTCAAGTGATGATGATTCCTGGTCATACGAAGAAGACGATTCTTTATAATTAAAATTAGTATTACAGTACCTCTTTTGGTTGTTTTATTTTTAATCCGTAAATTACTACGAATTTCAACATTTTGTACCTGTTCATTACAAGTAGGTACCGCAGGTAGTTTTTATTTGAACCAACTATAGTAAGTCTAAACAATTATTTTAGATTCATTAATTTGCGGCGAATACATTCGATCCCATTACTAGGTACGTACGAGTACGATGGAACTGTTTTCATTACGCAAATTATTTATGCATTGAAACAGAGACATTTAGGGCATTTTAATGCAAAATAATAAAGCTTTTTACGTGATTTGATATAAAATATAATCACAATAATTTTATTGTATGTTTTATTAATATAATCGATAATCGATTTATTTCAAAACCGTTTTTATAGTCTGTGGTCATTAATTACGAATGACACATCCCTAAGTAGGCGGAGCCCGCCCATAAAGTACAGTATTATCTGTAGTACATTGTATCAAAAATTATTACAAAACTTTATGTGCGTGATCTGTCAAAAGTTAAATAAAGTATTGGAACGACTATAGACCGCTTACTAGCCTTTGTGTTTTGGTTGCCTTAACTTGCACATAGAAATACTGTTGTCAAAAACAAACAAGCTTTGTATGAATTATCTGAAAAGATGGTGCACATGAGTTTCTCACCAGCTCTTCTCATGAATGCAATACCCATCGGAGCTGGTACTTGGATTGATTTCAATTTAAACCTTTGAGTTGAATTGAAATCAATCTAAGCTCCGGTAATTCAAATCATCTCAGTGCATTTAGTATTAGGAGTTTTGTTTTATATTTTTATGTTTGTATTTTTGACGTGTTCAAGTGCCTTTTGGGGCCAATGGAAATAAATGATTTGAGTTTGAGTTTGAGTTTGAGTTTAGCAGTATAAGAAAATATGGTTTCTAATAAACGACACAGTTTGACTGCCTCAGTGGCGCAGTGGTAATGTTTGAGACTGCTGTGATTTCCGATGCCCGGGTCGGACCAAATGTTTGTATGATCTGAAAATATTTGTTTTGGAGTTTGGGTGTTTTCTATGTTTAATATGTATGTATTTACAAAAATACTAATGTATGTATGTATTTATATCACTTGTCTAGTTACCCAAAATGCAAGGTCTGCTTAATTTGGGAGTTCATGGCATCGTGTGCTAGATGTTCGGAATATATTAAATATAATTATTATATACGAAAATTTATTACAGTTCTACAATAATAGACGATAATTTTATTCTTAACATGCCAATAAAAGATCATTATAAAACTAATCCGATGTTCTTTGGGTTATTCAACTCTGAATCAGAACCATAAAAAAACCCTTTAAAAGGAGAAACTTGACAATACACACTGAAAGTGGGCGGCCCAACGGAACGATTGTTGAGAAAATGTACAAATTTCAACTAATAATTCCATGACGTTCGTTTTTTTATAATATGTTGAAATTATTGTTTGTGATTTTATGAAAATCATTGGACTGAGGTATTGATGGTGGATGTCTAGCAATAGACGTCTTTTGGCCATGAAGAAAGGGCACTACATAGGAGCGTACTATGTTAATGTGTAGGTATATTATTTATAGTGCGTTTATTTTGGTAAGAGGATGGAAAATACTTTTGTCGTGAGGAGGATCAAGAGAGGTGTATGATGTTTAGCCACTGAAAACCACCGCAGCAGATGTAAACTCACCAAGGAATTTCAAGGGGTCTGAATCGTAATCACTCATCTACATAATCCCTATATAATACATAGAAAGAATCCAGAAACGATTTATTCGATATTTAGGCTTTAAATTTAAATTGCCTCATCTTGCCTACGATCAACAATGTAATCAACTTCATCTTTTACCTCTTTTCTGTCGTAGAAAAGTATCTGATATCTGCTTTCTTTTGAAAATAGTTCAGAGCAAACTAGATTGTCCTGATTTACTTTGCAAAATTAAATTAAATGTGCCCACTAGAAATTTACGTTCCAAAAACCTAATCCACGTACCACTTTGCCACCGTAATTATCGGTATAATAGCTTCCTACCACGAGTTTCCAGGTCATTTAATGAACTTAACCATCTGGAACGCATTGATTTATTCTGCGGTGTCCCAAATGATGTCAAAAGTGTTATGTTACAAGAACCAGAGAAAATGTTCTAGTAATCTACATTCTGTTATAATTTTTGATTAAATTGTACAGCACTATGTTATTTCTACATGCGGAAGCTTGTAATTGGCATATAGAGAAACAATGTCATATTTATATTGTAAATTTAGCTGTAAGCTCCCCGAATAAAATAAAATAAAATAAAAAATAAAATAATGTAAAAGATCTAAAATAATCAAAGAAGCTCTAAAAAGAAGAAGAATGATTGATATTAGGAATCAAAAGTATAGACGTACGATGAACATCCATAGAAAAATATCGATGTTATCGTTGGGAAACTGTCGATTCTATTTAATTTAAATAAATAAATAAATATTCCGGAAATAAATATTTCGGACACACAACGCCATCTAGTCCCAAGGTATGCAGAGTTTGTGTTATGGGTACTAGACAACTGATATAAATACTTTTATACTTTTTTTTTAAACACATAAATATTATACATGGAAAAATACCAAACTCCGAAACAAATATTTGCAGATCATACAAACATTTGGTCCAACACGAGAATCGAACCCGAGACCTCAAGCTTGGCAGTCGCATACGCTACCACTACGCCACCGAGGCAGTCAATTTACTTTTAACACGTGCGATATATAACTTTATGTAGCTGTTATTTTAAAATTACATTATCTGTATAAATTATATATTGGGTGTGAATGTGTTACCCAATGCGGCACAATGATTAATGGCTTCATTGTAATTGTAATTGATTTAAATTCCTCTGTTTAAATAGACTGATTCTATGAAATAACCAAGTGTAAAGATATCTGACTCATCAGACGCGTGCCAATGTAAATAATTGTTGGTAATGAGAGAAGAAATCGTTTCGAAGCGAATAACTTTACTATTAATTGACTCGGGCTTCATAATAACAATACGCCGACTATCGAGTATGCGGACCTGACCTTCTCAAGCCATTACCGATGACCTATAAGGGCGGAAAGGGCGATATGCTCCTTGCCTTCTTTTCTTAACTACCTCTGTATACAATACAGTAGAAGTAGGTATGTATATTAATGTTTTAATTTGACGACCAGGCTCTTGTTCGAGTAATCGACATACCTCTCTGTTTTCTTTTGCGATCCATTTGACTGTCTCTATGGCGCAGTGGTGGCGTATGCGACTGCTGTTCTTGAGGTCTCGGGTTCGATTCTCGGTTCGGACCAAATGTTTGTATGATCTACAAACATTTTTTTCGGACTTTGGGTGTTTTCTATGTATAATATAGGTATATATATTTACAAAAAAATTAAATGTATGTAAGTATTCATATCAGTTGTCAAGTACCCATAACACAAGCTCTGCTTAGCTTGGGACTAGATGGCGTTGTGTCTAAGATGTCCAAAATATTTATTATTATATGTATTATTATTATTTGACGTTTGACTGCTATTGTTAAGTCTCGACTTTAATTTTCTCCTTTACTTGCTGCCTTTTATTTTTCCATCTCTCTCTCTCTTTCTCTCTCTCTTTCATCATCTAAGTTTATCAACAACCCATAATGTCCCACTGCTGGGCTCGAGTCTCCTCTCAGGAGAGGTTAAGGCCGTAACATAGGCCTTAGGCCCACGCCGGCCAAGTGCGGGCTTAAGTTTATATCCTAAAGTAATTGGTCAACGTCAATAGGCTTGACACCTATTCCGTAACATTAAATTACACAGTGCGTGAAATGTGTTTAATACCGCTGCCTGACCCTTCGGTGGTATAAGCGTGAACTGAAAGTGTATCCCTATTTATTACGACAGCCTTTACACCTTTTGATTGCCTTAATTTACTTTTGGGAGCTTAGTTTCATGATAAAAGAATCACACATTCTTTAAGCACTCCTTTAACATGTAAATGTGACACGAAATTTTGATTAATGCCTTTCTCCAGTCAACTTGGCAGTCGGCCAGTGCAACCTAGTAGAAATGTCAAGCATTTCTTTTATCCTACTAATATTATAAACGCGAAAGTTCGTAAGTATCGATGGATGGATGTTGGTTACTCTTTTACGCATAAACTACTGAACGGAATGTCATAAAACTTTACAATAATATAGCTTAGACATCAGAATAACACATAGGCTACGATTTATAAAGATATAGCTTCGCCTCGCGGCGTTGCCTGCTGTTATTGTCGTACCGCGGGGTTTAGCTTGTTTAATAATATTTCGGACACTTGACACACAAGCCATCTACCTATTCCCAAACTAGAGCTTGTACAATGAGTACTAGATAACCAATATAAATACATACCAATATACTTTTTAGTTCTGGATATACTTTGATTCTTGGGGAAGGACATAGGTTAGATTTACCGCGAAAACCGACATACACGCAGATGGAACTGCGGGTAAAACCTAGTGCAACAATAAGTTGATGCTTACTAATGTATTTAAAGTTTTAAATAAAGTGTTAACATTGACACTTTACGTGACCATATAGAAGACGATTTAAATGAATTTACTTCCCATCCAAACCTGTCTATAGAAATTTTAACGCCAACAAATTTATTAAAAGGGTTAATCACTTCATAAACTTAAGTTTATTACGTTATTTGATTAACTAACTGAGGAAGTTGCTAATGAGTAAATTAGGAATTTATTAGCGTCTGATCTCAGAGAACGACAAAACGCTCTCGTGAGGTCGATCATCATTCTGTCTATCCTACGGCTTACCAAACATTATACCTGAATGTAAATGTTTGTACAGATAGAAGTTTTGATGTTTGTTACTCTTCCACGCAAAAACTACTGAAGAGATTCGGATGAAACTTTTCGGTAATATAGCTCATTTACCAGAATAACACAAAGATTACTTAATGCGGGCGGAGCCGTGGACAAAAGTTAATGGGTAACAAAACCACAAAACATGGTTGCATACGATGTGTTGTGGGTTAGATCGCGCTCGATGGTATTTTTGATTGAAAATTTCTTTTACGCTTCCAAACGTAAATTTATTTTTAACCGACTTCAAAAAGGGGGAGGTTCTCAATTCAACTGTATTTTTTTATGTTTGTTACCTCGTAACTTTAGACTGAGTGAACCGATTTTGATGATTCTTTTTTTATTTGAAAGCTGGTGCTTCTCGTGTGGTCCCATTTCAATTTGGTCCTACATGAAGTCGATTTTTTGTTACAATTTTTGATGACGGTGCTATTGGCCTAGTGGTTAGTTAACCAGACTGCTACGCCGGAGGTAGTGGGTTAGAATCCCACTCAGGATAAATATTGAGTGATAAACACGGGTTTTAGACCGAGAATTAGGATAAAAACCTAGAGAAAGGAATATGTTAATAAACTACTTATGTCATTATTTAATTTTTTTTTATGAAATTCTTGTAAATAAATATAAAGAAGAATGTCAGTATACCTACAAGTATAGGTATAGTGTTTAATAAGTTTCTGGTTACAATCGGGCCACTAGAACTTCCTATTTTTTTTTGTTATTTATTTGAACAAAAAACAGATACATGTTAGATTATCCATACCGACTAATAATAAAGCTGAAGAGTTTGTTTGTTTATTTGAACGCGCTAATTTCAGGTGCTGATCCGATTTGAAAAATTCTTTTAGTGTTAGATAGTCCATTTATCGAGGAAGGCTATAGAGTATATATCATCACGCTACTACTAAAAGGAGCGGAGCACCAATGAAGAATGTTTCAAAACGGGGGAAAATTTTCACGCTACGGGCTATATAAGACGCAAATGAGGTTGCGTGGGTCAGCTAGGATCTAGAAACAATGTGTACACAAAATTTATGAACATGTAACCAACACCATTGTTCACAGATTACCAAAAAGATAATACCTACTTCATGTTACTCAGTAAATATTAGAGTTTTAGCAGTAACGTATATGTATATCTCAGCAGTAAGTGAAAATTTTTAGGACCCAAACCCCGGTCATCCGACGCTCCTTGGGCGAGGCCTTTATCCAGCATTAAGCGGCAATTCAATGGCCTGTTCTTCAAATTGGCAGTGATTAAGCGCAAATACATCTATAGTAGAAAAATGTGTATTGTAACCATCCACAATGCGGAAAAAGGGTGCACGTGCCCGTACGAAACAGTTTGGGACCACGGTTCTCCCGCCGATAGACAGTACGTGGTACTATGAAACAAAATTTGCTGGTAATAACACTACAGTCATTTTTGTTATTACAAAATCCTTGAAGCGTCATGACGTCAAGCAATAATAGTCGGGGTTCTTAACTTAACATGTTAAATTTATTTAACAGTTCAGAGTTGTTTTTTTTATAGCGGGCAAACGAGCAGACGTATCGCCTGATGGTAAGCGATTACCACCGCCCATGGACACCCGCAACACCAGAGGCGTCACAAGTGCGTTGTCGGCCTTTAGGGAATGGGGAGGGGGATGGGGAGGGGATGGGGTAGGGAATGGGGTATAGGCCTCCGGTATCCTCACTCACTCGGTGAAACAGAGCGCAAGCGCTATTTCACACCGGTTTTCTGTGAGGCCGTGGTATCACTCCGGTCGAGCCGGCCCATTCATTTCGTAGCGTGGCTCTCCCACGGCTGGAACGGGAACGACAGCATTTGTGATATATATGTAGATCAAAGAAACTGTTTATGAACTATCTCTAGACTGTAGGTATACCTATGTATTTAGCATAGTGTGGACTCTAGACTGAAACGGCATATTCTAATTGTGATCTTATTAGAATTTTGTACTACATCAGAAGTGTAGAGGGTCGCACAAAGTCCCGTGAGGATATAAATACAGACATTGCAGAATAAGTAATACTTAATCTAAATATATACTATTCCTGATTTTATTGTTGTGAAAATTCATAGTCGAAAATATGAAATCCTAAACTTAGTAGGTACCATAAATAACTACACAACGTACAAACATAATCACAAATTTTAACATAAAAACAACCGACTTCAGGAACTGGACCTCTACAATGGGACCACACGGGAAGCACCAGCTTTCCAATAAAAAAGAATCATCAAAATCGGGTTAGGTACGCAGTCGAAAGTTATGAGGTAACAAACATAAAAAAAACCGTCGAATTGAGAACCTCCTCCATTTTTGAAGTCGGTTAAAAATAATACTTATCTTTAAAATGTCAAAAAAAAATCCGTCGAATTAAGAACCTCCTCCTTTTTTGAAGTGGGATAAAATAATACTTATCTTTGAAATGTTCAAGTATTTGTTATCTGGTGATTGTAAAATCTTCTAATGTACGAGTATGTTTACTTGAGTTGAAAAAAATTACCACAAGAGACTGCTTGTTTGTAATCAAAACTTCGGCCTGTAGTGAGTGATAGCGATGATATTATTGTATCCAATTTTAATCCTTTTATTCTTGAAAAAGACCCAAGGTATATAGAAAGGACCGGTTACCTCGGCCCGTAAGAAAATATGTATTAACTGTGTACTTTAGCAAAAACTGTGCAATTTGAATGCATAGCGTTTCTACTAGCTATCTAGAAGTAGATACGCACCACACATACATATTAAGTAGGTAAATGTAATGAGCCATGCTTAGGTACGTATGTATGTATCATTCAATACCTAAGTGACGTGACAAAGTTTTTAATTATTAGACGTGAAAATCGCCAGGTGCGAGTAGGAGGGATTTCAGTGGCCCCCATTTGACCGTCGATTGCCATATTTGGCACGGCTTGCGTCTAAATATGGCTCTGGCACTGCCCACCGCCCCGCCGCTGCGCCCGAGCCGCTCCACTTCCGACTCTATTATTTCTATTTACGAAATAAACTCAAAATAAAAGCTCTATTTTCATACGGATTTCGGGCACTGAAACGTTCGCAAGTTCCCGGCGAACATTCGCTTTTCTTACGGATGTGTCGGGTTACGACCGCGCTTAGCGTTTCCGTCCCGCTTCACTAGTATTGCGTGCACCGTGCGAGACAGAGACAGATAGAAATCGAGGCGCGCGGGACGCAGTCGCGCGAAGTCAGTTGCGGTCCGAGCGGCCGAGTCGTCAGTCCCGCCCTCGGTTCTTTCGCGTTTTCGGTCAGTCCTCAGTCATCCGTTCGTCGTTCGGACGGTGAGGTGTGAATTGCGCTTGCGCGCACCGGTTACTGTGGCGTACTGCGAGGTTATAATGGACGCGCCCGGCGGAGCGCGGGAGCCCCGCTTTGGGTCGCCGTACGGTATGGGACTACTCGGCGACATGCAGGATATGTACAGCGCAGGCCGGCCGCCAAGTGCACTCGGTGGCGGCGGGCTGCGGCCTGGCATGCAGCCTTGTCCGATGCCGCGCACTGGTGTCAAGAGGACCTCGGACCAGTGCTACGACGAGCGACCCTCACAAAGCGTTGGTCTCGAACACTGCCCCATCTCCGATATAGCGGACGATGGCTATGCATCTCTTCAGCCCAAGAAATCGCCACCTTCCAATGGCAAAAAGACCAAGGGTCGTGTCAAGATCAAAATGGAATACATTGACAACAAACTGCGACGGTACACGACGTTCTCCAAACGGAAGACTGGTATTATGAAGAAGGTGGGTGGCGGGGACCGGTTTTGGCAATATTCCATATGGGTCATGTTGGAGCGCTATCACACTACAGCACTAGTGTCAGAGTGCATAACAATGTATCAGTTTATTGCAAATATGAGTGGTTGAAGCTACAACTTTACCACTCTATAGGGAAGTTAATGAGAGATATTGTGTTCAAAGTTGTATTATGTGCGGTGTTGCTCATCCTAAACTGCATAGGAACCTCATCTCATTTATTTGTGGCACTCATGTCTTTACATTAATTTAAACTCAATTAAAACATTACCCATGGCCAATACTTACAGTGTTGTAAAATAATAAACATTTTAAATTTTTAAAAGTGGTTGGTTGATGGGCTTACTACAAATTTACACATGCAAATGATCAAGGCTCAGTAACATTGTTGGTATATGTTATTTATGTAACATCATGATCTAAATATCATCCTTAATGTAAAAGGTAATAACACAATATTATAGTAAAGAAGTACTAATGCTAGTACACAGTCCCAAGGGATGATTTACATAGCCGAGGTGAGCTATGAATTGTTAAAGCCTAAACACAAAATTGAAAATAACCAAAAGCCCCCATCCTAATAATATTTAAATAGTGACATATGGTGAGAAATATCGTGAAATTAGTTCTTAAACATAAGAAACCAACCATTGTTTTGAGTAGAGAGGTTAGAACTTGGGCAACACTAAAACCCATGGAATATTGCCGAAAACGTGACCTAACGATTTTTTTCTTTTATATTTATACTATTTTCTGTTCGACCAACTCGTAAACATGTGTTTTAAGATTATTTATTGTGTTTTTGTGAACATTTGTGATGAAAGTTTTGACAGCTGTCAGCTGTTTCGAGGTTACCTCTGTGAGTATTTTATAGTTGATTTGCAAGTTTATCACTCGTGTCCGCCAATAATTGATATTCTTACGTAATTGTAGTAAAATACAGACCATTTCATATACGCAGCTATGCAGTTTTACAGTGGAATATTATTCCTTAAATAGAAACTGTCATATTTTAATTAACAAAGGTGTCGGGAGATGGCGCTGTCAGTAGCAGTCTGTGTTTGTCTGTATTAGTCGTAGGCATGTGTGTGTAGTTATATTGATGGCGCGTAATATTAATTCGTTAAAAAAAGTTTATCCTTTGCCTTAATAATCTGTAAAAGTTTAAAAAGTTATCTATACTATACTGAATTTATTCAGAAATTTCATCAATATAAAAATATTCAATTATAGATATAAAGTAACATTCAAGGAACAATTCGAGATATAGCAAAGTTGAACACACATCAAAACTATGTTAGTAGGTATGTCTAATATAAAAATGAAGTGAAATTTAGCATATTTTTCTAAATTCAAATTGACGTCAATGTCCATAGAAGATTCTCATATTAAAGTTTAATTTGCGTGTAATATGTAAATATGAGGTTTGTTTAGGGAATTATTTCCGAATAGACTTAAAATCGATACCAACCTAGTTTGTAAAAAAGGCTTAAAGGGAGGAAGGAAGGGATATGATCACGTATCTGCTTCACATTCCTAATTGAAATGGTTGCCCATACGGCTACGTGGTAATCAGCGAGCGCTGACCTCTCTTTTTTCATTTCTTAATTCCCCTTTCTCACCCATTTCCGTTGTCTTTCCTCTAATCATGACAGAAACCTCCGCTTTACGAATAATCTGCTTCTCCTATGTCCTTCCTCCAACTGCGATTTCGTAAACGCTTCAATCTTTGTGCAAGCGGTGCTGCTTTGGAATGCGCACCAACTCGAAATCAGGATGTCCAGTAACCGTTACATATTTAAAAAGAGCGTGCACAATCACCTTCTTCCGATTGCTGAATAACTTATATGACAGTACTCCTACTTAAAGTCTACTTTCCACAGTGTACGATTATTAAGTATATGTGTTATAAATATATACATACATCTATACGCATTTTTGTGTTGGTTGATGATTTAACCTCGATGCACCTACCTTACCTGATCTCTACACCCCCAAAGGTTGGCTGTTAGAGAATACCCTGGTCATTAAGTCCGCCGATGTACATAAGTGCTTAATATTATTATTAAATAAATATTACTGGTAGCAATATAGACGATATTTGTTTCTACGAATGGATCAGTCGGTAAGGCCTCTGACGAAAAAATAAATTTATTTATTTAATAACTGTGTCTCAAATTCCAATATATAAATGCGTATTTAAATTACAAGGTTTTGCTAGGAAACATCACCTTTATGTAAGTAAAGCCGCAGGCTGTAACTAGTGCCGTATAAAAATAGGCAATCGATTCTATTTTAATTTGGAACAAGATTGTCTACAATACAATGCATTTAGTAGCAGTTATCCGCCCAATAAATATATAAATAGGTAAATGATGTTTAAAATTAATTATTTTAGGAGCATTAATTCCATACTATACTTATTTTCAAAATACCTATAAGATAGTTTATAGTCTTATAAGTATTTTCAAAATAGATATTCCATCAGCTTGTCTATGGTTTGCGTTTCAATAACTGTTTCGAAAAACATTGTAAATATAGTAACATATTAAATAGACTTACACAATAGAATCAAAATGTATTTTTTTTATTATGTAAGGGGTAAATGAGCAGACGTTATCGCCTATGTATAACAAGAATATTAATTGAAGTCCGGCGAATCCAATTTGATGCGTATTTAAAGTCGTAATGTTAAATCTCATTTCGGTTATATAACTTAATAATAAATAATAATATAACAACCGTTTTATCTTTTTTTATCTTATCCATGCTTATATTATAAATGCAAAGTAACTCTGTCTATCTATCACGCTGTTACGGCCAAACCGCTGTACCGATTGCTATGAAATTTAGCATAGAGATAATTTGATTCTTGAGGCAGAAGAGGAGGTATAACCGATAAACACGTGGGCAGAGCATCGAGTAAAAGCTAGTATTTTAATATGTGAATTGGTTTTAAATCTTCTTACCCAATGTAAATTCTTTATTTTTATTCTATTATATTTATATTCTATATTTTTTATCTATATCTAGGCAAAAGTCAGGGTTGCCAACCGTACTCTTAAATAGAGTATTGTACTTTATATCATGTTGACGTATTCTGTAATCTATATAATCTATATTGTTATATATTTATAATCTATAACATAAATAGAGGCCGCTTAAAAGCATGCACAGTTGGCCTAATGGTTTAAGCGGTCGCCACGTCGCTTTCCACTGCGCTAAGTGTTGTGGTTCAAATTCCACATGGGACAACACTTTGTGAGATTCACAAATTGTTGTTCTAAGTCTGGGTGTTCTTTGTGTTCGTTTCATATTATGTGTTTAAATCTTGGATACTGCTTATGCTTTCCATCTGGCAGAGTCTTTTGAAATTGTCTGATATCTCGACCAGATTGTACTGACCATGGTCAGTCTTAGTTATTTACTACTACTAGTTGTTGCACCTTTACAATAAACTCCGGTAACGCCGCGTGGTGAATTTAGTCTAAAATAAAAGTAGCCAAAGTTATTCCTCATATCATCAACTATCTGCCAGTGAAAGGACAAAATTCTGTCCGACTGTTCCAGAGATTAGAATCGGCATAACAAACAGACCAAAAAAAAAATGTTTTTTTATGTAATTTCCGCACCTATAGGTATACCTACTTTCTTACTACATTTAGTAAAAAGCTGTTAATTTGAAATTGAAAACAGATAGGTACTTCAGTTTTATATATTTGTATAGATTTGTTTCGGCATATTTACGGATTAAACACAAAACTTTTACGTTAATTGGTACAATTATTAACATATTTTATAGCTTCATTTTACAAAAAAAAATCAAACCTGGTATGTTTATGGTATCTTGGTGCTATATTTTTTTAAAACTGTTTTATTTATCTACCTAATGGTTTAAATCTTAACAAAGGAACGACCTAAATAAATAAGTTGTTGATGACGAATTATGAATATTTTATTAAACTCATTATTTTACTAATTGACGGACAAACTAATTGCGTTTTCTAATATAAGGAAATTGATATAGGTATAAAGGTAATTAAATGTAGTTAGGAAACAATTATTACAAAAGAGATACTGCATTTGTTTCTAATAGAAAAAAAAAATCATATTTATGTACATATTAGGTGTCACAAGGGAAGGGCAAAATAATAACTCATATATTTTTCCGTATTAATTGTTGTTGCAGAAAAAAATTCTGTCTATCTATGGTTCAAATTACGCATCACCAAATTTATGAACAGGGTCGCTTGTAAGCCTATTCTTCATAGCATTTATACATTTTTAAATAATTTCCTACTTGGTAATTGATTTGATACCTAACTTAGCTATGCGGTTCTGATTCACAAATAAAGCTAAACGTAGTGTTGAAATCCCATTCCACAAGAAAACTGCACGTTTTACATTAAACTAAAAACAAAGAAATGAAAGAAATATTTTACGAGGTTAACGACATTTCTAGAAAGAGAAAATAAAAATGTAAAAATTTATGCTTCTATTTTTAATCGACTAAAAAAAAGAAATTCTCAATTTGGTTGCTTTTTAGTCGACTACGGCGAAGACAAATAGTAGGGTAATAGTTTTGACAGGCCATGCCTAAACTACTGAACCGATTTTAATGACTGCCAAAATAGACTTTGTATATCTTATGTAACGTTTTTACAATTTTTCTTATTGTCACTGCAGAACTACATCTTTTACGAAGTGATTTTTTGAAAAAGTATAATTTTTATTTAGTACCTACCCGAATGAAACCGCTTCCTAGGATGAAACGAACGAAAAAAATCATTCTTAAAATACGCGCATCGGAGTCGATGTTACTTTTTTCATATACATTTTTTTTATGTACAAGCTACCAAAATGACTACTCTGCCTGATGGAAAGCATGAGAGGTGGTATCCATCCTCAATGCAAACGTGGACAGTGAAGCATGGTAACCCACACTATGGCGGCCTCAAGCATGACAGACAAAAATCTTCAAAAATACCAAAAAACTTAAATACCGGTATGACATATTAAATATACGTACATATAACCAAGTTATTTCCTTTATCCCACGGGTTACGGTTACCAGTAGCTTCATTAACCACAAGACATTGTCAATCTATGCGTGTAGTGATGTCTGAGCTCGCTGTGATGTCCGTCAAAATCAGCCTGATGCAAATAGTGAGGGACGCCGGAGGCATGCGCTAATGGTAACTACGAGTAGATGCCCACTTTATATGTACGAAAGATTAGAGAAAACTGTACAGTCGCTGATTGATCAGATATGTTACTGGATTTTATATATTGTGAAATAAAATTGTAACATATTGATGGGAGTGTGGGTCGGGCAGATAAGAGAGGTGGGTTTGATTTTCAGGATGTAACTTGTGTTCTGTCTGGGTGTAAAATATTTATTATATGGATGTAATTAGAGATTTATTATTTGTTTACAAAAATAAATGCCCAGCTAAACCTCCTTTCTAAGGTGAGACCTATGTCCAACAGTGGCTTATTGATTAGTGACGCCCGGTTTGCCTTTTTAGTATTTAAATAAATGCAACTAAAATCATAGTTAGCAAAGTTTGGGCATCTTTTATTAGCCCCGATTAGGATAAAAGTTGTATTTTGACCCTTTTAGAAGATATAAAAGGTTATTGCGTAAATTCTTATTGAAAAATAAACAATCGCAATTCACAAATATTTGAAATCTAAATACCTATATAATGTTCGATAATTGTCGCGTAAATGATTATGTGTTAGGTATCGATTATGTTTTAGTCGATTTCAAATTAAAAACAAATTATATTATTGATTGAAAACACTACAGATGTATAATTTCTTACGAATCATAGTTTTTCGTTCTATATACCTTATCTTAGTTTAGACATTAGTGATTAAGATACCATTAAAAAATCACTGCAATGTTGTTTCCATCTAAATATTCGATTACAATAATTCTAATCAACCGCTAGTCTGTATAATTGATTGTTCTCAAATATTATTTTAAAATAAAGGTTAATCTTGTAAAGAATCGCAGGGTACGTCAGGGTCAGCGCGCACGCAAGCTATCCTGTCGCGCAGCGGGTATCAAAGTCGCCGCATGCGTTGTTAGTTGTTAGCTAACTAAACGCTGAGTCGCAAGCGCATCCGTCCGCTCTCGTTATGCGCAGGCGATATAAACTACCCACTTGTGTGATTTACTGGAGCCTAGAAATTTAATGTTGACTATTTTCAATATTAATTTTTTTTTATTTCTGTGCACCTTAACAATGAATGTAGAATTATCTGAAGTTCAATAATAAATTAGATGGTGATGATTCTGTCTTTAACATTAATATTACAACTAGTAGCAGAATTCTTCCTAACCTTAACATTTTAACAGGGTTGAGTTCAGTACTGCCGAGTAAGGTTTTCTCAACTCTAAGCTATTAAGCAGAAGTTTTATCCTTAATACGTACCTGCCTCCTCTTACTTACGTTCTTATTACAACTTGTTTTTGTAATTTATTACAATAACAGAAGTGATAACATATTTATTAAACATTCAGTGCACATGTCAAAAAATATTGGTAAATTGAAATACGAAAAAAGAAGTAGCTTTTGAGTATTACATTACTTAAAAACTATTTACTGATTTATTGCTTTTTAAAGTCACACTAATAAAAGTCTTGAATGTTAGGGACATTGTAGCATCAATCAGAGAAAAGTCACTTACTAACATCTGAAGCTAATCAATGTGAGGTTGTGCTCATCAATTCGGTGCACCTATCACCTCGTGCAACCGGGACTTTAATTGCGACGCCCCAGGGGCCGTCAGGGCAACACGACGCCATTTTGTTGCGCATACCGCCGCATTGTGCCGACTTGTCATGAAAATTGCCGACAATATGTTCTTTGGGGCTCGTAGATACCGTAATACAAACTCTTGTTATTGTTAGAAGCAAACATTAATTTATTTATAGGCTACGGTTTAATTTCAAATAAAAAATATAAAAAGAAATTTAGAAAGCCAAGATAGTTACTATCCATCGTCGTTCATTAGAAACAATGATGATATTACGGAGCATTTATAAATCAAAACGTGCGCTTTTAGAAATGATAATAGCCCTCATTGTTTAGCGCGTTCCTCCAATGCAAGAATAAATTATACAGTCCGATGTAGGCGTTCCGATATAGTCCTTAAAGAGGACATTTTAATAAATTTAAAATAACGATTATCGTTGTCTGGCGGAGTCGTGATTTCGTTAGGTTCGTGGTTGGGTCTAGGGCCGGAATAAGTCGTCACGAACGATTACTAAATTAATTAGGACCTAGCTCGGATGTAGATTGCGCTTGAGATTATTTTCCCACACGACTTGACGACGCTTAGATCTTAAGATTTTGTGAACTATTGTTTAATGTTCGGCGTCGGAGATATCTTTGTTAATTGTCAACTGACAGCTTAGATGGTTTCGTTGACCTGAAGGACCTCTTGAAGTAAAACGGGTAGCGAGAATATGGAAGTTATTCACATATATATATATATGAGTACATCAACTTTTTGCGAAAACCAAGAGTAAGGGAATACCTAGATGGAACAATTATTTGTTGCGCCTACACTAATTACAGCGGCGCGGACGCGCATCTGCGACCCATATCTCACGGCCCGCAGTTTTGTAATGCTAATGCGAGTGCTACCCGACCTGTGCGCCTATTTGCCGCTCTTTTGTGTTTTATTACATTATTAAACGTTACCGAATTAGACATAGTAATGGATTGCGGACGAAAAATTTCTCATTAACTCCGCTGGGATGGTTTGCTACTTCAGGTTTATTTTTTCATAAACATTGTCACGAAAATGTAATTAAACACAAAATGGCTCAAAACTTTTGTGCTACAAAGAATGAGAACTAGATAGTTATCGCACCTACCTATTTTTGGTTTATTGCTCATTTAGACGTGGTTTACACAATGTTAAGCAAGTAATAATAATATTAGGCTAGTAGAATCTAGATTAGTAAACAATTTCAACATTATAAAGTTGAAGTATTAGGAACAAATACTGCATAAGCACGGTCAATTCTATCTACATTTGACTGTCGTGTACAAAATGAAAGCGCCAAATATGGACACGAAAATACCAGGAGAGCATTAAATATGAAGAGGTTGTCTATTCCCGGTGAAGGGCTTCTTTCCGGCCATCTTTCGGTACATTGCGTAAACTGTTGCTAAGCTATTTCAAATAGATGGCGCTTTAATTTATAATTCATTCTGGAAAGTTTTAATGTTAAACTCTACGTTTGTGTACTTTTCTCATTATTTTTATGCAGCCATCTGCTAAACATCAGTTTTTCTCATAACATTATTCTTTGAAAAATAGAACCTTAAGAATTTAAAAAAAGTTAGCAAAGAATGAAGACTTTTTATAAGTACGCCGAGGGCGCCCCTGCAAACATTACGGTTCGTTAGCACCCAGCTCGACCGCGTAACCAACTCACTTACCAGGCGTCCACGTTTGTGAGAGAGGTTGTCAAACGCGTCCATATTTTAGAGGCCCTCCGTTAACTTACTCGTTTCTCCCTGTTAGCTGGAAAACGAGCGTAAGCGGGGGACGAGGTGGATCAATAGCAATTGGACGGTGGAAAGGGAATGTCTGGCGCGTTGGCCCGCCTCCCAACGACCTAGTGAGAACGCCTCGTTGTCATGAGCGCCTAGTATTTGGTGCCATTGCAGTTCCTTGCTACGTTCATTCGATCCAAGTGATTGGATTGACTGATTAGAAATTTCCACTAAACTATTCCTTTTTTTATTAAATTCGCATATTTCATTAAAATCTGAATCGGTATTAAGTCTATAATAGACCTAATAATTTATCTAACAACATATATTATGTATAAGAATCGACAAGTTGTTATTGTCACAAGTAGGTAGCTGCACTGATTAGCCTACGGGACGACATCTGTCGGCATGTTAGACTAATAGTCGGGCTTATCGGTCGGCATAGTTCGTTAGTAGTCGGGCACACATCAAAGGAGTTTTCGAGACTCACGACTGAAACGATCACGATGCCAGTTTTCGAGAAAACCGAGTTATGCTCACGAATACATTGTAGGTTTTGTCATTAATGTCGGTCAAGATGTTAAAACATGCGATTGTGTTCAATTCACTTCAAATAATTGCATTGTTTTGATTTAGGCCCTTTTGTGAACATCAAGTGGGATTTCTTAGTATAGGGACTACACAGCGAGGTATGATATTATGGTCTCATCGACATTTACTAAATACCAATTAAAATTTCTGAAAAACACGTGCTTAGATAAAATGTGCTGAGGTTGCATATCAAATAAATTAAAAGAAAACATATATTTAGTGGACTACTGTAGTCTGTTGATGATGATGGTGACTAAAATAAATAAATTACAAAATAGCAATAATATATTGTACTTAATTGAACTGCCAACTTCAACTTTCAATATTTTTAGTCGTGGTGCGTGAATTTTTATTTACAAATCAATGTGACATTGAGTAATATTTCAGTTGTGAAAATTATTGTGCAGAGGTAGGCATTGTGTATTAGGCTATTGTTTAAAAAAGCTCTTAAAAAAACTTACTGATTTGACTAGCTCTGTGACAACTAGAACCTCAGTGTGAATATCAAAGTTTGTTCATAAATATATCCTGAATTTTTTATCTGTTTCTGCTTTTTTTCCTAGAGCAAAATATCTCGAAAACACGTTGTGCTATCTACTGAAAAAACTCTTACCCTTCCGTAGCTCCAGTGAAACCAGCCACCATTAAAATTTACGGGCTTCTAATTTCAAATTACTTCTTGCTAATAGTAACATCACTTTTGACAGGCCGATGTGTTCTTACTTTGTCGTATAACTTGGGAATAATCGTCAAAAGAGTCATGAACGCTTTAAAATTAAGTGTAATTTGAAAATTAACGTTTTCATGTCTTAAGGCGTCGTAGTAAGTGCAGTACAATTGTTTTATTTTATCCAAATGAATATTTAATAACAGTGTAGACGAATCGTTGTAATTTATAAGGACTAATTGAAAAGTTAAACCTACCTTCGTACAGGTGTGAATATAACAGGCTTCTTATAATAGTTAATAAAGCTTATTTTAAAAAAAAAACATTTTTAATTTGTCATTTAGTCGGCGTTTTGCTAATGGTATTATTATTTCTGCGTATATAATAGACTATCTTTTTTTTGTTGTAAACTTCAAGTATCCACCGTTTGAGTAGATAGATGGAAAACTTTAATTGTACACTGTATAATAGTTTTACAAGTGTGTATATAAAATGACAAATACATGATGTACAAAGGGCGGCCTTAGTGGCTTAGTGCCACAAGCAATCTCTTCCAGACAAGTTTAGGATTGATTAAAATGTATCGGACAGTAGTAGTGGACAGTGCAATGAGTATTGAATAATTATATTGTGGACAACACTGTTGAAAATAATGTATTTAAAGACAAATAACATTTCAGTTATAAAACTGGTTTTGAATTGAAAAGCCAGTATAAAATAATGTTATTATAGGTATTATATGTATATTTCTGTCATAATAATTGAAATTAAAGTGTCATAACTGAGTTTATTAAAAACGAATTGAAGCCCTGGTTTAGTCGTGTTTACGACTTTGGCACAATTAATTTGATTTCAGTTTCGTAAAAATCTGTTTTGTATTATAATTACATATAACCAAATGAGTGTGTTATATGTTTTATTTAAATTTTATATCTTTGTGTTGCCTTGACGCTTTAGTTATTAAGTCTAAATTACATATAAAAAATCTTGTTCAATAATATTTTTAAACGTATTTATAATTGCCAATCCTTATACCTTTAAAAGAGCAATTCTTGTATATGTAACATACCTATATATAATATGAATTTTGGAAACGGCTCCAACGGTTTTCATGACATTAGTTTGCAGGGTGTTTCGATGGCGATAAATCAATCTACCTAACGAGATCAACACTTAAAAACATTGATAAATGTAACTTCTTAACATCCTTGCTTTTTTAGTATATTTTTAAATAGTAATGATGTTATATTATGAACTAGCTGAGTCCCACGGTTGCTACCCGCGGTTATTTTTGTGCCTTTCTAAGCAAAGCCTGTCTAAAAAAAAGTAAGTTACTCCTTATTTCATCAGCTATCTGCCAGTGAAAGTCCGTTAAAATCGGTTCCACCGTATCAGAGATTAGCCGGAACAAACATACAGATAGACAAATATAGTAAAAAAAAATTTAAATATATGCATACAAATAGCAAAAAATTTAAATATAGCATTTAGTAAAAAGCGGTTATTTTAATATTACAAACAGACACTCCAATTTTATTTATTTGTATAGATATATGAATTTACGAGAATCATATTAATGTGAGAAGGGAATTAGTCTAGAAGGCGTCGTGAAATTAGAAAACTTTAAATTTATGTGTACCTAGTGAACAAAAATTTTTAATCAATCTTCTTCCTAGCCTTTATTATTCCCAATATTATTTGGGGTCGGCTACCAGTTTCAAAATTTTTAATCAATATTTGTTTTAAATTATCTGTACGATGTATGTATTTAGAAATCTAATCTGTGCTATGGCACAGGCCTTGCCTAGTTTGGGATCAGACGGCCCTATGTATGTGAGATTATTATTTACTAATAATGTGTAATGTACATATTAAAAAAAAACACTATAAAGTCGCGTCCGCAGAATTGTAAACTAAAAAAGCCTAGCTAGTGTATTGTTTCCTGTCGTTTGTATTTTTAAGCGCGCACCTCACAATGGTCGCACTATCTTATTACACTTGCAGATAGATTCACTCATTATCGCGTGTAATGAGGACCCTTTGCACAAACAAACGGACTGTGTACCAAGATGTAAGAGGAGCGGGCTTTAATTATCTCTTTTAAAATCCATACTAATATTATAAATTCGAAAGTAACTCGTGTTTGTCTGTTGCACCGTTTACACCGATACTTTGATTCATGAGGAAGGATATAGGCTATTCTGTACTGCAATAACCGACGTACACGAACGGAGCCACAGGCAAATACTAGTTAAAAATAAACTTTTGAAAAAATATTTTTTATAGGGTAACCAAAAAGCATCCAGACAAAAAACTGTAATTAAGGTAAAACCGGTTGAACTAGTTGCCGACCCTAAAAATCTTGGGAATAATAAGGGCTAGGAACGGATGTAGGGTGATCAAATCAGGGTTTTTTGTATGTCTGAGATTGTGTTACAATTTCACACAACTTTTGGTGGAAATAATTATTAATTTTATTATTAAAATAATTTATTGACTGCCTCGTTGGCGCAGTGGAAGCATACGCGGCTGCTGTGCGTGAGGTCTTGGGTTCGGGGTTTTTTCTTAAAAAGGTAACGCCCACATTTCACTCGTTATAATTTTTAGGGCCAGTTTTAACAATTTCTCATGAAGTTTGGGATAGTTGTCTGCCATTTTATAGTATTTAACAGATAAAAGTTACCGCTAAATATCAGCTAATATCTATATGAAGCTACAGGTGGCAAGCCTAACTGTCTACCAGGCACATAATTTTCCAAAAACCATTTTAAAGAAATTACAAAAAGATACAGAAAAACAATATCATGCTCACAGAATATTTGTTCTGGATAAAACTCGAATCCACGACCTAAGGATTATCAGTCAAATTTGCTTACTGCCAAATTACGAGTAATATACCCGACAATAAGTAGATAAGCGGTATTTCTTGGATGTGATGCCTTGCCCGTTGATGCTCATACCTTGCACCAAAAATACCGCTACCTAAGAAGAGACTATGACGTGGTCCGAAGCCGGTTTTATGCAAGTAGGTCCCGTGGGATATATCTGAGATAACTATGTCTGGCATCTGTTTTATAATTGGTGTATCGATGTGATTCAGATATTACTGTTTTATTTTTATCAACCGCACTACTGGCAATTATTGCAAAGAGCAAGCCTAGAATAATAATAAATGTATTTATTTTAGATCTATGAAAATTTTTACAAAATATAACGACTTCAAGAACTGTACCAAATTAAAATGCACGGGAAGCACCAGCTTTCAAATAAAATATTTTCATCAAGATCGGTTCAATCAGTCGAAAGGTCTGAGGTAATAAACATTAAAAAGAATACAGTCAAATCGAGACCCTCCTCCTTTTTTGAAGTCGGGTAAAAAAGAAGTGAACAATGACGATGATGATCGGAAGTAATTTTTTTAGAGTGGTATACCAAACATCAAACTTAGTGGTTAGTGATGAGCCATGAGGTCGTGGTTTCGGTTCCCACCCAGTACAAATAATACTACGAGGATCATGATTATTTCTTCTGTGTCTGACTGTGATTCATCTATAATATGTATGTATTTAGAAATACTTATAAGTATGTTTATCAGCAGCTTGTGAAATGACATGCTCTGTCTAGTTTGCCATGTCTAAAATCATGAGTTTAAACTATAATGTTTGTTTATTTATATGGACTATTTGTCTATAAATTTGGTCCATTCTATGCTTAGTCCAAAGTAGATTCGAACGTTTTAACCATTTCGACTCCAATAGAGCATGTCTGTCAAACACATTTATTGCTATTTATCTTCAACCAGTGTCTTGAGTAGCCGTAGTTATTTTTGTTATTTAAATTTCTGTTACCAATGATATTCTAAAGAACTATGCAATAGCAAATATTTGTAATATAATTCACAAAATGTCGTATTATTATAATATTTGGTGAATTAAATGATAGTAAATAATAATTCATTGAGACACCCGTCTAAAAACTGGCATATAGTTAACCAACTAATATATTTATGATATTTTTAAATATACTAATATTATCAAAAACATACATATTGTACATACTGTTACTAGACTAACATCCTCACTACAAGTCTTTTAAACCTTTGAGCGTTATTTTAACTTCCTTAGCAAACGACTTTCTTTTTCTTTTCTTTTTAAAAAGACAACTCCCGCATTAGGAATATACATCCTGTGTTGCGGGGGACTTTACAAACATACATGTAACGGACACAAAGAACACCCAGACTCAGGACAACATTTTGTGGATCACACAAAGTGATGTCCCACGTGGGATTTGAACCCACGGCACTTGGCGCAGTAGCAAGCGGCGTAGTGACCGCTTAAACCACTAGGCCAACCGTGCAGACTGTATATTACAAAGGTGTAATAAAATAATAATTTCAGTGGATCGTCTTTGTGCCTTTACTGAAGTTCACAACACTCAATACAATATCTATTTATCGAAATTTAACGATAAATTGTAATCGATTTCATGAATAACTATTCTCCAATATCAGTTACATGTTTCTATTGTGGTAAAGTGCAATTATTTTGCTTCCATAACTGTTAATAAATCCATAAATATTATTGCGTATCGTACGCGATAGTGGTCACACTACACGCCGACACCTGCGCGATTAACGATGCGCCCGCGCAACTGGTTCGACCGAAATAGTCTATCAGGTGTCCCATTTAAAACATGTCGCTATGGTCACCGTAATAAATTGTGATTGTTTACTAAATGCTTACCTATTTGTACACGTCTTAATACCTTTTGCAAAGGTATTTAGTTTTGTAATTTGTTGGGAAGGTACCTGTTGACATTGTGTTGTTTTTTTATGCAGTGGCTGCTGTCGAACTGAAACTACTCGTTATAGGTGTTTTGTTAAGTCCTTTTTAAATGTCAACAGCTATTTTTGAGACCATTTTTTGAATTCGTTGACAATATACACGTATCCCCTTTTAACCCGACTAAGGCGAAAACACAAGAAAGGGTTTTGGCAGTCTATGTATGTTTGTATGTTCCACTTTAGCGCCTAAACTATTGTACTGGTTTTAATGAATGAGGTGTCAATTGATGTCTAATAATAGCCCGGGTAACATAGACTATATGAATTTTATCAAAAGTTTTTTGGTAGTCATGTTATAGTTTTTTAAATTTTTCTTGTTGATTTGTCTCGGGTTACGAAAACGTGTAGACTACGTTAATTATAGAGTAAATCAGGTTCTAAGATGTTTTAATATCTTATATTTGCATACATATTTAATTGACTTTAAACATGAACATTAAAGCTTTACCGACATCCTTTCTATGTCAGATGTTATCAGACACCGGAGTCGCGAAAAAACCTCAAAAGTAATTCCTGTCTACCATAGAGATCAGTGATATCTCTCGTTCTGTCAAAATTTCCGAACGCGCCAGGGCAGCGGGACTCCATCCATAATGTATTGGCCTCCGGAATGTCATACATAAAACATTAACGAGTAGTTTTTATTTGCTCGCAGTTCGAAGACACAACCGCATCTTTTTTACGAACAATTAAAAAATCAGAAAACGTATAGGTACACATAGATTTTGGTGGGAATCAGTATGTTTCGCCGCCAATGTCATGAAATTTAAAAACAGTAAAGCTTTTTAGCTGTCTCACTGATGTTGGAATTTGAAATATTTAAACTGATTACCGAATCTTGTGACTTTGCGAATGTTTTTCAACAGAGATCCTTTTTGCAAGACAGATATTGAAACCTTGAATTGTTTTGTAGAATAAATAAAGCAGGCTCTTAATTTCTACCCCCCATATCATAGTGATACGACATCAACGGCATGACAAAATTGTTATGTTGAAGGTATAGAATGCGCCCATCGTCGTTTAGTATTGCGGCTGGCGCCCACGCGAGCGGTCGTGCGGTGGCAACTACAAAACCACAACGTCGTCACGTGCGCGCCCACGTGACGCCTACTGGTGCATAACATTGCGAAAAAAAAACTAAATCTCTTAACGTAACTCCTGTTTTAACCTTGAGATTTAATGCCTTCGTTAAATTTTTGCACGTGGGCAAGTTGGGCTCTCTGATTCGTTTGTTCAATGTGTCCAAGGAATTCAAGGCATGTTTCCTTTCGAAAGCACTCATACATTGTCAACTTAATTAACAGTTGGTATAGATCACATTAAATCATTCTGGAAGAAACGAAAATGTTCCGAAATCGTACACTTCTGCAAATGAGCATTTCCGATAATCTCAATAACTCTCGAGTCGCGTGTTAGTCGTTAATTAAGCTATTTGTCAGATGGCGGGACAATTTACATTTCTCCCGGAATCTTAGGGATTCTTCGTGGCTCGAAGCTGCTCAACGACGTATTATTATCCTTTTAGGGAGGGCGGCATCCTCACACAGTCACTTGGCGTCCACCGAACCTTTTATTGGGACCACCTGTGTTTGTTTACTTGGACGTATGAATTGTCCCGTAAATAAGGTTAGCGGAATATTTACTCGTAACTGCCTTAAAGCTATTTAGTGGCACTGCGATTCATTTGCATAAGCCCGAGACAGAAATTAGCATTTAACACGGAGTGAATTCTTCAGAATCTAAATCTTCGATTGCATTGAATCGACGTTCGTTCCGATATTAGAAATTCTATCAAGAATCCTAACAAACGCAACGAGATCATCCACATAAAGCTCGGCACGATAGCAAATACATTAACATGTAAGCTATCGGTCCTTGCTGGGTACACTTGTCGTACAGAAGTATAAAAATGTTCCGCACGCAACACAATTCACGAGAACTCGTTCTGGGCAGCGACAGGCCATCAAGTTAGTTCAGTTCGCAGGTGAAATGTATTGACAACTGGTCTTCCTTGATGCGTATCGGCGTGATGGTATCGTCGTGGCGGCGCTTCAGTCGGCTCCTGTTACCCTCGGACCCGTTGCATTGTGGAGATCACAGATAAAGCTTGTTTATTTAGCGCTAAAATTTATTCAGCCATGAGAGGCCATTAAGAAAAGAATTATTAACAGTTGGACAGGTTTAAGTTCATAAACTGATGATAGCGTGTTGAGTTATGTTTGTTCTTTCGCATGTTCCAGTAATGAATTGAATGTTAATATATTTAATTAATTCATCTCGATATCGCAGCACGCAAGATGCATGCCGTGACAACAGTTAGCTACGGTAGTTGAACTAACCATAATTGGTTTAACATTAGTATTTGTACTCTATATATGCTTGAATGAAGTTCATTTATGAAAATCAATTTAACGTCAACACTCAATAAATGGTAATAAACAAACAAGCAATAATAACTGTGGGGCGACAGAATAATTTAAGGGCATGGTCCATTCGCCATTCATAAAGTAATCTTGTATGTTTATGAATGAAACTGCCATTGCGATTATGAACGTATAATCACCGACGCCGTTGCGGTCGATATCGACGCCTAACCGCATTTGCATACGACTCTAGGCTCAATCAGAGTACCTATAGAACACCCAGTCTGCTATATTGACTCAAGGATCGCCCATTGTTCCGTGGATTGTGTATTGTTAACTCTAAATCCTATTGTCGCGTGAGATTTGGTCGTTTAATTGAATCTTCCTTATATTGTTCGTCTGATAATAGATTTGTAATATCTGGTAGCTTTTGGATCTATTTAGCAATCTTGCTTTTGATTGCGATTGCGAATGCTTAACTAATTGAATAAAATGAAATCTATTAATGAAAAAAACTGCATTTTCCTGTTTTAGTTCTTTATTTAAATGTTTATCTTCAATAGCTTGTAGATTATCTACATCAGAGACGGAAACAAATTGAAACGTTGCTTTATTGGAAATTTTTACACGATCTCGGTATTAATCTTGATCGTAGCAATGGCGCTCTAGCCGAGTTATAGGGACGATAACACGCCGGTTCTGCGTAATCGGTAATTATTGTTTAAGCGTCGTTTAAACTAATCGCCGTAGACGCCGCTAACCGCCGGCGAGTGCCACTTTGACGCCGTCCAACGTGCAATCTCTTGCCTGGGCTGAATGACAATTTCAATATTACCGATACACATTTTTGCTTAATGAACAAGACTAACAACATTCACTTTGTAATTACCGTGATACGTTTTCATTAACACCTGATTTAAGTCTGATTTACGCAATTTGCTTCTGTTATTTAGGTCTTTTTATGTATTTTTTATATTTATTACTCGTAAGCTATACTGGATTAAGACGTTGGGTTTATATTATTCACTAAATTATACGTATATTGCAAGTGTTACAATGTTGTTCACTGTAGGTACAGCAATCAAAAATTTTATTGTGGCATTGTTATCTTAAATAAGACATTCCCTGCGTGCGTAGGTTTTCATATCAGAATTCTCATGTGCAACATCTCCAATGTAATTTACATACTGTACCGCTATTCATGGAAACATCCGAACGACCAGTTCATACTGAATCATGATTTTTTACTGTAATCAAGTTTTCGGTCACATCTGACGACCTCTCAAAACAAACAAGCCGCAAATTCTTGCAGCCTTACATTTGCTGTCGATTTTAACGATTTCGATACTCATTCACCTTGTAATTTGGATCCACTGCCATACTTGGATAGCATAACTTAAATTGTCATAGTTAATAGTGTGCGGGTATTCTTAATAGTGTTAAAAGACGTGGCTTCCGTTTGGATGGCAAAGTGAGATAATGATGCCTGAGACTTTCACTCTTCAATCATTACCGGCGCTGAGGATGATTACAGCGAACTCGATATCGCCACCCCCTACAGATCTGAATGATTTATTGTTGTGTTTGCGGCAGAACTCGAATCATCCTTTTATGTTATTGATTGTACAACCACTTATTAATGTCAAGTAACTGAGTACTCATTATTATTACTGTATCTTTTTGACAGTCATGATGACTTAACCTTTGATGTAATTTTTGGAAATGAAAATGAAAAGAAGATCAAAAACCGATTGCTAAAAACGATTCGATGTTGCCACAATTCGTTCTCTTTATACTAATAACGACATGTTTATAACTGTTATTCCCATCAGAGTTGAATCAACTCAACGTCCTTACTGTAATGGCATCATCTTTGCCATAAAGGGTGGGCGATGACGTCGTATTCAGACAAATACAGCGCAGGTATACCACGTGGATCGGTTCGGTAGGCAAAAGACGAACACGGCCCGTTTAAACCTTTTACGTCTAATCCAGTCGAGTACTGTCCGCAAATGGCAACCTGGCCTTTCATAACCTGTTTTTGGGGTTTCCTTAGCCCCTTGTTAAGGTTACTTTTTTATAGAAATCGCACGTGGCATGTGACGTATGTATACATACCGCTATCGACGTATTTTGTGTTCAAAATATTTACTTTGAATGAAAGTTGGTTGTCAATCGTCACGCGATCGACTCTTATCATTAATATTTTATGTTTTTCGTTCTATTTGCTCCGCTTGCATGATAGTATTTCACTGTTTTTAATCGCTTTGACTTAATGAACAATCTTTTTTAATAGATTTTGCCTACAAACTAATGTATGTGTCATTTTCTCGCACAGTATGCTAATTTGTATTTTGCTATTGGAATCTTTGGTGTTAAATCTTTTTGGGATAAAATCGTGAGAGACGTAAACTTACAGGACGTCATTTATATTTAATATCTAGACAATATAAAACTTGGTGTATCCAGTTTCCTGCTAACTAATTAAACTAAATGTTCAACGGTTAGCCTTGCTAGTGACTTGTCTTGCTGCTTCATTACCATATGAATTGCTATCCAGCCACCGTAAGACGATAATAGGTTAACACCTTGCTACTTGTGAAAGTGAATCGATGGAGAATGAACAGTGTATCATTTTAAGTTTGGTTAATTCGACAAGAGGAAAATGTCTTTTTATAATCTGTTTTGACTAAAATAATTATGATCTCTTTGTTCATATTTCGTACGCCTTCAAAGGGATAATAAAACTATTTTTTATCTTTAAATCTATCATAAATTTTAACTTTGCTTTATTGCTGTGTTGTCGCGGATATGTGTTTTGATCGAAATAGGAAATTGTGTTCACAACTGCAGAGTCTGTACAAGGAATGTTCTTAACACTTGTAAGCTGCCAAGGCGTTTTTAAAATAATTGACAAAGTGTTTTAAGTACCCAATGTAATTATGATTACCTCGTAAAGTTAATTATAACTACATGAAACATTTTTAAAAACGTCTTAAAATTAATTGACTTCAGTTTCTTAGCTCTCTTAGTTTCTGATAACCGTTAATGATGTTAGTTAGTTAAAGTGATACGATATATTGACTCACTACGTTGCAAAAAACCCGCTTTTTTATAGTTTATGTATCTTTGCATTCCAATATTGCAAGATGCATCTGCCTTTAAAACACCATTACAAATTATTGCCACTGTCCACTATAATCTTCACGTTTTTTCTTCAAAATAAATGTCAATATGCTCTTTAACCATAGAGCCTTTAGACTCTTTAATGCCAAATTGCAGAGTGATCGACAGTTCTACGTTTAACCAATACAATTAAAATGTCGTAAAGGACGATTGAGCACCAAAAATCGACACAGGAATCATTGGGTACTCGTAATATTACATTATTATTAGTCAGTGTTTGCAATTTTTATGTACATTCTGGTTTCTTGTTTCCCAGAAACGTTACTTTTAGTGTGACTGGCGGTCCTACCAACGCTGGTTTTAACAAGACTGGCTTGCAATTAAGGACTGTTTACCGCGCATTAATTTTTGGCAATAAAAGAGGAGCACGCATGAAATGATCGGTACGCATGCGCTCTCGGATGCTCCGTGGGAAAAGCGGCCGCTTTGTACTCCATTGTACTCGCAATTAGCGGGTTTTTTTTGGTACGCGTTGTCGCGGGTCGCACTTGTCACTGTAATGTCGTATCGCTATGTCCTGGTCCGAATGCTTTCGACTCTTAATTCGTAAGGTTACCACGACGCTTACATCGCGCTCAATTTTTTTACAAGAAAAACTTGAAAGAGACAAAAATTCGTGACGATCAAATGCACTTTTTGCAACTCATAAGTGGTTATTCACGTGTGAACGGTTTGACTGGCGTTTTTCATCATCAGTTGTCCGTTTTGAAGTTCTTGTTTTTTTCCGAAAATTTATTTCAATTTAGTATCTACCATTTCGTCGTAATAAATATTTCTTTTGCCTTTAAATCTTTTTATTTCGATTGGATTGCTTCGGAGATGGCCTTTAATCCCGGAAACAATTCGCCCTTACAAAGTGAAGTATTTACCTGAGACTCGTTGTGTTTTATGACCATTTGATTTGTGACAAACTTGTTTAATCTTGTCTCAATTCTATTCCTTGAATAAGTTAATAATAAATTAAATGAGTTAGTTTCGTGGAAATGTTTAGGTAAAACGACTATTTCGCGGAGGTTTTTATTTATTCACCTATTCGCCGCTATCAAATAATCTAAACTTTCATATTTTAAAACATTTCATAAATCGCCGTGGCAACGTGTTCCCAGCGCTAACTGGCCGATTATCTTGTTTATAGAGCTATTAGCCGGCGTACTATCGGATTCTGTATCTGATCTCCGCAAAAAGTGTAGTTTTCATCGCCCAGGAGACGACAGCTAGAATGGTACGCCGAGCTGCAAGACTAGGGTTGCTACAGTTTGAATGCTAATGAATATAATTTTTTTGAACATATTTTTGAACTTTTTAAAGACTTATATGCGTTAATTAATGTTGTACTTAAAACGATCACGACAGAAACCATAGGTATGTAGGTAATTAAGACGATATTTGCAACAAAAAATGCATTGACACACCATGTGAATTTTCGATAAATTTGTCGAGATTCATTCTTAATGCATTGTAGGTCAACTCGTGTCCGAAGAGTGGAATAAGTAATCATCATTCATTTCAAAAGATTATTGCTACACAATCTTTGCACTTACTGTATTATTTATGTAGTATATTTGTTATATTTATAAATGCCACATGTATTCCTGAGGTTTCTTCTTTTAGAAGGAAATACCTATCAGTAAGGCACCAGGTCGACCACGAAGGAAGTGAATAGATGACATTAGGGCCTGGACGGGACTAAAGTATCACCAATTCAAAGAGGCAGCTCGTGATCTCGAGGGATACCGTCTGCTGATATCCAAACTTAATTGGAGATCGCACCGCATGATGGTAACCTCTGCGGATAGCAAAAAAAAGGACGTACTTCATTTACATGTGCTCATCTTGAATAATTCTAGGAATTTCAAATAATTATCTAAAAGTTGTTCGATTTATTTGAAAGATAAAATCATTACTTCAACTGCTTTCTTCGTTAGTTTTCGGTTAAATATAATTTACCATACTTTATCACAATCAAAGATTCACAGAATTTATTTTGCTAGAAGTTGGTTAAAAAAATTGCTTTACTTGCCCGTTGATTTTACTAGTGTGGCTTTTGAAATACTCCGGAATTCTTGGTAAAGCTTAATAAAATTCCGCCATGATTTCGTGGGAAAATAACGACTAAATTATAAAGTGATAAGGGGGTATCAAGTTAATAAATAATCGCATATCAACACATGAATATGTTCACTCGTCCAATTCGTATCATATTTAATATTTTCTTTCCAGTAATCAGAACTTTGACGATGTTTGTATTTAGCATAATTTCCTTCCATTTCTTGTTGAACTATTAATAATAACGATAACGTTGTCTGATAACAGTGATTAGTGGGACTTCGTTTGTCGTAAGCAGTCTGATATAATTCAGTCAGTAAAGAAAGACTGTCTGATATTGTGTCGCTTTATTTATACGTTTATACTTATTCTTGTATAGTTACTTATGAGGAACTTCTAATTCATACTTTTGATAATAATATCATATATTTTAAAGCAACTCTGTCTGTTACGCTTTCACGGCTAAGCCGCTGCGGCGATTTCAATGAAAGATGAATACTTGTATATAGTAAAACTAGTTTTACTAAAAAACGCTCGCTTATAAATCGATTATCGCGGCAAAGAGTCTATGTCCTTCCTTAAGAATTAAGGTATCTATACGCCAAATTTTATTGAAATTGGTGCAGCTGTTTAGCTGTTAAAACGTAGCATATAGACGGAGCTACTTTCAAATTTGTAATAGGTAAAAGTATGAATTATGATATTAGTACGCATTAGTGAAATCAGTCGAGATGTACGAGTAACTGTATTGGAACCTTTAGTGATTTAAAATATATCTTTTTTTATGCACCTGTATAACCTTTAATCCCAATTTATTAACAAATTACGAAATCTTGGATGTACATGTAAAATAATTTCTTGGTTTTATTTTTCATGTCGCTTTTATATTGACATTTTGTACCTTTGCGTTGTCTTTTTATTGCATTTTAAGACGGTTTATATGACAAAATTCTGACTTACATATGAGAATCCAAATACTGTAAACACCAAAATGTATTTTTATACAAAGGACTTGCAAGGAAAGTCAATTCTATTCATATATATATAATGGTCATTTATAAAAACTAGTGTTCGAAATTTGATCATAATTCATTGAGTACAGCCTTTCAATTAATGAATATGAAGATAATATGCATTATTTGAAAAGCTGTTGATTTGAAATTAAAAACAGATATTAATTTTATTTATTTGTAGAGTTTTAGATGGGTTTGTAAACAGTCGCCTACGCAAACTTAACATGCACGATAAGTATTCCTTTCGGTATTAAATTAGCAAAGAAACAATGGAACGTAGAATGACTGGATCTTGAAGTATTTTACTTTTTTCTTCCCTGTAATATGCAGTTCAATTTGACATAATCGCGGCCATTAATTTTCAGTTGTCAATTAAGAAGAATGTTTTTCACGCTGAACGTAATTATTAAGTTATTCTTAAAAACCTTTAACTGACTCCAAAAAAAGGAGGTCCTCAATGCGGTTGTTTCTTTTCTCGTATTTCATCATTAATGAACCAATTTGGTTTTTTATTTTATTTAAAAGGATATAGTTTTGCTATATACGTTTAGTCCCCTTTTTATGATCTTCTTCCTAATGGAACGCATTAACAGAATCAAAGAGTAGTGTCAACATAGCCATTGCGAATGCAGACAATGCAACAATGTAGAATGGTGACCCGTGTCGCCTGATGGTAAGCGATTACCGCCCATGGACACTTACAACACAAGAGGCGTTACAAGTGCGTTGCCGGCCTTTTAAGAAGGAGTACGCTCTTTCCTTGAAGGTTTGAAGGTTGTATTGGTCCGGGAACACCGCAGGCGACCGCACATTCCACAGTTTTGTTGTTTTAAGTTGGTCTTCTGTGTTAGGGTAGTGCTTCCACGCAACAAATAATTTTCAATCTTAATTATATATTTTTTTTATTTATTCCAACTTGCGACTACAACCTTTGTATTGAAAATCACAGATTATTATTCAGCCTCGTTTGATACATTTGACTACTAAACTGGATCTATCCGGTGTTTCTTTTGCAACATACGATCCATCAATCTAAGCCTTTTTTTTTAAATAAAGGATTACGAAGCATTAAGAGGCCTGTTCGTAGGGATTACAGTGAAAGTTGTTAATTTGTGCTATTAGAATGCTTGACGCAAAGGCAATTAAAACCTGTATGGTGTATGTATTACGGTCAGAATCGGTCGTAAAAGTGACAGCTCTTTCGGAAGTAACTGTTTGTAATTCTTTATTGCTATGTGCCTAAACATATTAATCATTCCTTAACTACATACTTGAAATAAAAATAGACATGTAATTGATATTTTCTTTTTATTATATTTATTACAACCTAAGAAGTTAATATGTAGCTACGGCACACGGTAATTATCTGTGCACAAATTACATCTGAATTACTTTAGCTGGTTTGCTAAAACTTCATGTATGGATGGATGTTCCATACAAAGATTCGCTTTTGTTATATTACTGACCAATATTTAATAATATATATCTAGACAAACTAATACTCTTAATTCTAAGTATTTACATATTTTGTTTCGACGGCAATGCAAACTATTTTACACCTTTTGTTTGTTGCAAAAGAAACACCGGATAGATCCAGTTTATCAAATGTTTGATACATTTGATAAACTGGATCTATACGAGGCTAAATTCTAATCTGTGATTTTCTATCCACAAGTTGTAGTCGCGAGTTGGAATAAAAAAAAATAGGTAGGTATGAATTTACTCATAGTACAAGCTGTGCTTACTTTGGGACTAGATGGCGCTGCGTGTCAGATTTTCGAAATGTTGTTAGTATTGACCATTAGACCGTATAAAATTAGTATGCGTGTAAGTATAAAACCAAAGAATTAAAAAAGTAAGTTTATAGAGTAACTGTGGGTGGCAACCCTATGACAGGTCACCGAGAGTCAAACGGAGGTTAACCAATTGTTTGCCGGTTAATCATGTTTCACCAAGCTATTGGTTTAAACTTAGACAGAGTAATTTGAACTTAACTGTAAAACCGATGTGATAAACTTATTCTCGGGTGAAGAACATTTGTTTCACTTAACTATGTGAACGTCGAATTACATATAAACGTTCTCGGTAGTTTGGAGACGTTTATGTCCAGCAGTGGACTGCGATAGGCTGATAATGATGATCTTTTCGATATTTATCAAACTGTCTTTAATTAGACCAATACTTATGTAATGACTATTTAAGTTAAGTTATTTAATTTTAATAATTTTTTTTTGACTGTCTATTTTAATTGGACCCTCTTAATTAAACGTTGAAACGTTGTAGAATTTTATGACGTCATATTTCACTATTACTATAGTCCTTAAAATATAGCTTGGCCTCTGTGACAGTGTGTCACTATTGTCATGTTTGAAATCACGAGATACATTATAGGTGTGAATTTTATTTTTATAATGTATTGCACTTCATATGTGATTAAAGTGGCAACGTAAAGACGGAAAATCTTCGCTGGTTTCGTAGCCATCTGTCACACAGATCAAGCTCTACTTTAAGTATCTACTGTAAATCATAGACTTTTTTTTAACAATCAATAATAGCAATTATCCACAAAACGGTCAGTGATAAATTTTCACCGCCGTTATATGCCATATTTAATTTCACGAGGAGGACGATAAATACAATAATTCATTTTAATTGTAGGAAGTAACCTATTACTTTTACTAATAAGGATATAATGAGTCAAAGCAGACATCTTTGTGTCTCAAAAGCGAATTAGTTGAAACCAGTTTTTTGTCTTTCTTTAATTGAATACATGTGTTAAGATTTCAAATTCTATGCATTTACATATTTTGTTTCGATGGCAATGCAAACTATTTTACACCTTTTTTTACAACGAAGCTTAAAGAATTGGTAGAGACTGATATGCAGTCTATATATGTTTGTATGTGCCACCGTAGCACGTCAATAGATTTTTAATAATGACTCGAGTAACATGGCCATATAAAATTTATGAAAAGTTTTTACATAGTTCACACTCACGCACACACACGCGCGCACACATATACTCAGACACACACACACATACACACACACACACATTCACAGACACACACACATACACAGACATACACACACGCACACAAGTACGCACGCACTTACGCCGTATTTTATTTTATTTCTACCTTTTACACTTCTCCAGATATGTCTCTCTTGCAGTACACACAGAACACTAACTCCCAATTCACAGGAACATCTAGTTGCGGAATTAGGTTTAGTCTAATTGTGTAACCTTTACTTTAAAGCTTTGTAAGTTTTAACTCTAAAGATACGAGTACATTAACAACATACATATACATTCGAACCTAAATTTCTCACAACTGTTATACTGTAAATAAAATAAAAAAAGTCCCACTTGCATATAGGGAAACCCGAATCTTCTAACCAACCTAACCTATATCAACTGTAAATTCCTTTCCATTTCATTTAAAATTAAGGCAAACTTAATCCACTCTAAAATCTCAATTTATAATATTTATAAGCACTTGAAAGAGATCATTAAAATCAATTGCGTCAATAAAATCGATTCTTTTAATGCAACTCGTTAGTCTCGATAATCGATTTTATATAACGTTATTTTTGTTGTGTATATTGTTTACGATATACGTTATATGTGTCAAGTGAAAATTACGCAGTCATGCATGATAATTAAAAGGTGTAATCCATTTTATATTGTACAGGATTGTGTCTTTTAATTTATCGTTATGATATATTATACAAAAAAGAAAATTCAAGATTTCTTGTTTTGTTTTAATACGTGGTTTGAAAACCGCATTAAAGTAGGTACGTATTAAAAATTAGGGTTTCATTCTGTTTTTGCGTGAGTAAACTAAAATTTATTTACGTTTAACGAAAAGGTTTCCAAAGTATTCTATTATATTATGGTTATATTTGAATTGTATGTATAGGGATAGGTTAAGGCTATTTTCAATGTGAACATTTTAATTTCTGGTTTGACGTTTAAAACACAGTTTGACAGAACAACATACGACAACGACAGTAACTTAATTTTAAGTTGAGACTTTTAAACAATAAAATTAGCACCATTGCCATTTGGGTTTCGGTTCTTAGTAATCGTGTGGTACTTAATAAAGGTGCCAATATAAGTACACTAATGTATTTAGTCAGATAGTTGTAAAAAGTATAAAAGAAATGATATGTCTACCTCAAACTTTTATTAAAAAAGTGGTTTCTTATGCTTTTCAATCAATAAAATATGCCCATCTTTATTGCATCTGATTAATGACTTCAAAATCTTAACTCTCGTCATTCTAAAGAAATTACCCCTTTTTAAATTGACCTCAGTTCCAATAATTTTGAGGCCACTGAAATTTGACTGAAGCCTCATTAATCATGTGTAACAACGAAGCTCATTATGGGTGCATTTGTAATTGTCAATTTCGGCAGTGTTTTATACTGGGACCGAGTAAACTGGGCTGTCAGTAGGGACTTTATCGTCTTGTTAATAAGGATTAGTTTCAATTGACCCCATTCGATGTGTCGATGTCAAAAATGCAAGCAGTAGGATCGCTAATTACAATTTTATCATCAATCACTTCAATGAATGGAACAGGGAAGTACGGGTCCAAATAAAAGAGCAATTACTTTGATATCATACGAAATAGAATCTTATTATGGCTACTGTTAGGTTTAATACTGTGTGAAGTCTTTATTCAATTATTATTTCTATCAATACAATCCTTTGATACAATGTTACGAATCAAATCTTAATATTAATTTGTTTACAGACAGCTCTAGATCACACTTCTCTAGCATAACACTACAATATTTTTTCAATTCGAGCCGATTGTTCCTGAGTTATGCAAATTTAGCCGATCAAACAAATCCTTTAACTTTAAAACATTAGTATAAATAGGTGTTCAAAATATTAATATTACATATATAATAGATATGTAGAACAGCTCTTATCTATATTGATCGGATAAATTAAGGTTAGCGGTGCAGTAATATTGCAACTTATACTTATGCAATAAATAACAGTAGGCGACTGAAGTGACGCAATCAAATTTGTATAAATAAATTTAAACATATGAAAATTTTAAAACGCTCATTTTTACAAACTAAGGTTGACAACATAGTTAGCGTCAATTTGAAAGATAGATGTAATACATCAAACTGCTAGACATTTGCCCATTGTCAAATTGGTGTTTTTACAATTTTTTGTCACACATGTCTTAATACGAGCCCAGTGGGGCGAAATTAGAATGTGCCATCTGTAAACAAACGTATTGTCCAGTGTGGGTGTTGGGCGCCAGTGGGTGTGATAATTCGTCTTGCATACACAAAGAGTGCCGTGAGAGAGTGATATTGCTCCCGAAAACGAAACGCGCCGGTTTACATACGTGTTAGTAGCGTGGGAGAGGTGAAAGATCGAAGGGAAAACTTTTAAGATGGTGATTACATTAGTAAAGCTCTCCTTTGAGCCAACGAAACTTAAACTAACCTAAGTAATGCTCTTACTGTGGCAAAGGAAACATAAGCTCGAGGTGTAAAGTTTTGAGTGAACCATGTCAGACGCAGATGGGAAATTAACATTATGAACTGAATATAGAAATTATTAGGCTATGAAAGTCTTGCTTTTTTAGCTTGTTAAATAAGTCCTCATAGTGTTTACAAAAGGAGACAGATTAATACCTATAGGAACAAAGTCTAGGTGTTTGCTAACAATACTCGTCATTCACAAATGTTCACAAAATTTAATGCATTTTTATACCTACCAAAATTTGAATGTTAATGTATGGTTTTTGTTTTTCTACAGGCATACGAATTGTCGACCCTGACGGGGACACAAGTGATGTTGCTAGTCGCATCAGAAACGGGTCACGTGTATACGTTCGCTACGAGGAAGCTGCAGCCAATGATAACGTCAGATTCCGGCAAGCGGCTCATCCAGACCTGCCTTAACTCACCAGACCCGCCGACAACCAGCGAGCAACGCATGGCGGCGACCGGCTACGAGGAAACAGAGCTCACGTATAACGTAGTAGACGAGGATATGAAGGTGAGGCAATTGGCGTACGGGGGTACCGCGCAATACCCAATCGACCATCACCCAGGGTTGGCTCCATCGCCGCTGCAGCAGTACCACCAGCACCCGCCATGCCCCTCGCCCCTCCCTCTTAGCTCTTTGGGTCAACCTTACTCCCACGCTCACCTTTCCCATCCCCACATGTCCCATCACCCACAACGGTAGTTTCGATGGCACTTAGACTAAATCCTAATCGATGTGGCCCCCAGCGGTGGTTACGACTGTTTTATGAGATAGTCACGTTCTAGATTAGCTTTTTTAGATAAGAGAAAGAATAATATACAAGCAATAAAATGTTTTGTTAATATATTTTGTAAATATTTATAGTTTTCGCTGATCACGTCATTTCAAAGGTTTGAGTTACGGACGGGATTTCGAGATTTATGAAAGTATTTTTTTTTTGCGTAATGTAATAAAAATGTTTCGTGTGTGTTGATGATTGAAGGTCCCATAGCCGACTGCGAATCAAGATTGACGTATTCATTCAGATCGTTAAAGATAAGAAACAGCCGTGAACGTAAGAAATGAATTATCATGTGATGGATTTTTACGCTTCCGTTGATGGAGAGATGGTCATTTATCATGATTATTTCCAACATTATTCGTTCTTGTTCATACACAAGTACCTAAAGTGTAATCAGTGTATGATTTCACTTTGTTGTAGCCTTAAATCAATTTAACAACTATGATTCAATTATTTTAGACAAAAAAACCTATCAATGAAATTGATGATCTTGTCCAGCAGACGTCAAAATCGATACACACGCTACAGCGGTGTTCGGTAGCGAAATAATCTGATTTAAAATCGGTTTGTAATTAACGCCATGAACTGGTTTATCGTTTAGAGTGACGACTCGGAAATGGGAGCGGTCGCGCGACTATTGATTCATTATTATGAATGAATCAGCCTTTCATTCTACTTTGAAGAGTTCACGTGTTTCGAACGGTACCAAATACTATTTATTATAAATCAATGAGTTGCGAAATTATTTAACGATCACTTTATTAGCATACGTCGTATAGTCAGGTAGGCATAAAGTTATAGAAAAGAAAGTAAGCTAAAACAACTTGTCAGTTTTGGGGACTGTTTATTAAATACCAAAGGTATACGAATAATGTTATCGGCAAACTAGCCAGCAGGTGTTGCTAGTAACTAGAAAATTTCAAATGATGACAGGCGCTGTCGCCTGAGGTTCTATGTCCCATCCGATCGCATGATCCGGATTATCAAAACTTAATTGAAAATTACTTTCGGTGGTACCGTAGCAGCAAGTAATTATATATTAATCATTCTCCTGTCAAGTACGAGGCCGACCGTTGGTGTTACAGGGAATAACAATTTAAGTAACTCAGTAGCTTTCACATTTAATTTAACTTACATTAGGTACGTCACGGTACACGTACATAAATCACCATAACCCAACGTGCAGTTACATGCTCTCAACTATCAAGTTTCAGGTATCTGAGAGTATTGTACACGACTAAAATAATCAATGAAACTCGCAACCGATCAAATACAACCTAATACGGCAAGTTTAAGAGACGCCAATTCATTCACTCGCGCGGATTCGATTCCATTCATCCATTAAGCGATGAACACACTTTGCACCACTAATCGGACACTATTTATTCATCGATTTGTACACAGTAGCTGATCTCGCTGCCGTCGCGTCGACTGCACCCGTCGATTAATTCTTATGCCTAATTTGCATATCGTTTTAATTTCGAACTCATCCGACGCCCACTGAGCCTTCGCCCCCGACCTCAAATATCGCTTGTCAGCTCGGATATGTTGAAATCGATTAAGTCGATTCTTTCGTTTCGCGAATGGATCGATAAAATCTGTTCTTCAGGTGGGCCATTCTCACCGACCCAGGTTTGACGTACGGAAATAATACGTCCAACCTGATATTCATCGTTATTGTTCGCGCATCATCGATAAGTTGAATCGATTGAAATATTCACGCGGTAATTACGATTCTGAGAGATAAGCGCGTCCCGCGACGAACGCGCTTGAGATCTATATCTTGTTGTTCTATTCGTTGTACGTGTTTTCGTGACTTTGTTATGTGTTGGACATACCGTATCTCGTTTATGTGTCTTAATATTCAAAGGCGGCATTTTTCTCTCCCGCTAGGAACAGTTTCACCTGTCATCACTATGAAGTCGTTTACATAAATATCATTCTTTACGTATTCTCGCCGTGTAATATGCGTCGTCTGCTGTATCTGTTCCGTGAATATAAACTGTATTAGCGGGGCGAGTGTTTGGCGTAACTCTGCCGTAGGATGCAGATGCTCTTGTGCATGAACTAGCGTTTTAAATATGGAAGTTGGTCAATGCCCTCGGACGCTCGTATCCCCTAATCGAGAATACACTCATTTCGTAACATCGCAAACTCTTGAGATTTCGCTTTCGCCGCGGGCCCACTGACATTCTTATATGGATAGTTTTTTTGGACTTTGTGGATCTGTTTAATGTTTTCTGATTTATTGTGATATTTACGACCTACTTACACTGTTCGTATTTGGTTTTGACTAACTAAAGTCAATTACTAGTGCCAATGATACTATGAGGCTTCGCGTGCAAATATTGAGTCATGTCTACATAATGTATTCCATACGCAAGCGTTTGAGCCTCGTGGCGTCTATTTTCCACAACATCTAGTAATCGCTCGTTAAGACTCTCGCACCCCGCATTATTAAGTTATCAATACTATTGTTTTGATAAACGCTCATCGCAATTTCTGCTGACTCATCGTATTGTATCACATAATGCGCCTACATAATTGTCTGTAGTGTAAGCCGATTGGTCGCCTTGTGCAACTCAAAGACAACAATAAAGCTAATTTGACTAATAGGTGCGTTGTAATCATCACCGCGTGTGGTTCTAGGATTACACGACTGCGCCGACTCTCCACTGTATCAAGGGTAATGAACGTCGTTCAACGTCTATTGTTCTAGTTCAGCTTTATTTGTTCTTTTGTTTGAATCTATTGATTATCCAGGGGACTTATTTGCAAATTTTTACTAAGCTGATAAATACAGCGTAATCAAACCCGGGTCTCTGTTGCTGCAATCATTAATTTATTATTCCTCGCGTGAACGGATCGTCGCTTCGATTTTTTAAATTTATTTAATGTTTGCAAAATTCACGTTAAATGATCGGTTCTTCCCTGTAATTAACATACTGCCGCCCGACCACCCGGGCTCAAGATCGATGGACCCAAGTCGATCAGCCATAAGGCTAATATTCGTAAAACCGCCTTTGCTGTGTCCTCAGCCCGCGAATAAATGAAGAGATCCGTTCAACGGGTGGTACACTCGTAATTTGGTAAAATTGCTAGAAGACCAATGACCGTAATAAATACCATTCACGCGATCATTTAGGTAATGTATCGTGGAATTAATATAGGATGCAATATGGGATGACAGCTTTCGCTCATTGACTTCGATTTGGCTGGTGTGTTATTTAGAGAGCGTAGCTTATCCACATTCGCGGTACGTATAATTTTAGGAGCAGCGCTGGGCGTCCACTCTGTGCACTATTACGGCAGACCTGCGCCTGCACCGCTGTTGCATAATTCAGACACGAGCCCCGCCGTTTGCATTCCGATACTTGATATGTGCTTTCACATGTATTTATGGACAAGATTTTGTGTCTCCGTAATGTTTGGCGAATAAATAAATTGTATTTAAGACATAAATACAATGGGCGAGCCGGCAGCTTCCCTCGTTACGTCGGCGAATGTAAAGTCCGAGCAGCTTCTTGTGTTTTCAACATGTCAGCCGGTGAGATATACCGCAGGTCGTCGTGATGCGCTCGCGTATTTCGTTGTTTAGATGCATCGTTACACTGCGCTTTATGTCGGCGCTTACAAATTGGCCAGTACCGACCCGGCCCGCTTGGGAGGGCGTCACAAATCCTCCGATCAAATTATGCTCCGCCGTTTACATTATATATCATTCTCGTGGCGACGGACGCTTGACACATTTATTAATACACGTCTCACATTTATTATATCAACAAGAAATTATAGCTACCTTTAGGAATAAATAAAACTGTACAGCTAAATTCCCAAGACTTAACGTGCACCTTATTTTCTTAGATAGGTTGTTTTGTATACATTCTATTGGCCTGTGCCAGCTAATCCGACGAGAACATCATTATCTAGTAGCAGCATCGGATCTAACAATTCCACTCACATCTCACTTACCGCAATTCTAATGATTTGCGGCGGAGGTCCCCCTTTGTATGCGCTGGACGCGGTCATTCGTATGCATGTTGCAGCGCCGCTATCCCGGGCTGTATCTCCAGGAACTTCCGTGAACCGCGCCCGATTGCTCTAATTGAAATTTATCCGCGTTCTCGATTACAACTTCGAGCTATCTTTTTAATTCGTTGTCATTAATGAGTGTAAGCGCATTGTTTTCTTCTTTATGTATGCACCAGATTATGCGATCTCGTTTACTGGATTGACGCGAGGACGGACCTCATCCATTAAAGATTTTGTCGGGAGTCTATCGACCGGCTACATACCCAGTCGTCATTTCGATAATTGGACCCTCGATTATAGACCACTTGCGCAATTCACTAACATCTGTGCTAGATCCTTTGATTGGCATCTATTGCGTGATAGGATTTATATAAGTCCAATTTACTGGGCTGTCTTAAATTAAATACAATGTAGGCACAATACCTATGTTACCATTCTAATGTTGGGAGTTAATCGCAATATTATCGTTCCATTATCAGCCATAGTATGTTCGAAAATTAAGGTGATCGAATGTTACGTATCAAAATCCGACGTCGATTAATTCGACGAATCCATGTCGGCCCACTTCCTAAAACTAGACTGGGAGACGCAGATGGTTAAAATTAGGCCCGCGCCGAGAATAGCGTAAACTGCGAGCGGAGCGCGTCACCACGCGCGCTCCGACCTGCTTTAGATATTGTGTTACAGTACATCACATCACATAGATGTTGTTTTTCTTCCATCACTGCCACGTTATTTACTACACTCGTGATCCATACCATGAATCATACTGGCGAAAGCATGCTGTGAATACTATGTTTCTACTCGTAGCACCACGTTGGAAACTATGTACGTGAATGCCGTTTGATTTATCTTATGCTTTGAATAAAATCTTTACAGTTCCAAACATATTGCATTTGAAAAAATTATAAACAAAGAAGTGTCTACGTAATGATTGGCGCCACGTGGTCGTATATAAATAACTTTATTAATGTGCTCCGCCTCTGTGTATTAAAAAAGTTCAACACTTCGGATAACATTTATAATTCTTATTTAATAAATGCAATGACTCAAAATATTCGCTCGAAAGCACCGGTCGAAGCTCTTTATCAAAACATGACAATATTTTTTTAAATTTATTGTTCAAACAATGTTTCCTCCTATCATTGACAGAAACTTATCGGTCAAGCTTTTGTAAGACGATCTATGCGCCGATTTGGCTTCATCACCGCGTGTCACTAGGATCTATCGTTTGTAGTACAAGTCCGCTTTATAAAGTAATGTCTTCACTAGTGGTCATAGTGAAATGGTATTGGATGTAGTTTGGTGCGATCGTTCCGCGTCCATAAATTCAAACTAGCGTCCTAGTTGAGTTCGACCGTTACCGCGTGGGAAATGATTGGGTCCCTGCTCCGGTCGGTAAGGCTTTGTTAGGACGATTGTCCACCGGAGTGGTGTAGATGCGCCGATAGGCTGTGTATAGTGTGCCTTTGCCTGCGGTGACAGCTACGTGGGAACGTCGACCGGGATTGTGTGTAAACGCCCGCTGTTATTTGGTTACAATTGTCATTTTTGTTTTTGAAGATTTATAGCAGCAAGTCGATTTTATGTTGTTTCAAATAATAGCCGCAATATTGTTCATATTTACCGATCTATTTGTAGTCACAAATAACTGGGTCTGAATTAGTTTATGCGATATGGTAACGGTTAATCCCAATGAATGTAGGCGGGTTTATAAGTTGTGTTGTTCAAAAAACATAAATAGTGAACACATAGTATAGCACGTATTTACATTTCATTCCGTACATAGTGTTATGTTGTGTTACCTACAAACACTTGTGCACATAGAGTGGAATTGTACTTCCAGTTATAATGTATTCAACACGCGTGCGGCGCTAACTCGAGGGCCATTCAATACTGAAAACAAATCCTTAGCTTTTGTGACCGCTGATCCATCACAAAACTTTTTCTATAGGCAGTATCAACGAGCTTTACACAAACAAAACCTTTTCAAATGCAAATACTAAGTACGTGCGGATTAGTTCCGCTCGAACTCGTGGGAAATGTCTAATGTCTTAAATAGGCCTTTGAAAACAGACTAATTGTCGCTCTAAACATTAACCTTATAAGGCCTCCCACATAAACGGTGATATAATCGAAGTATTGGCTCATGGTTGCATTAGCATGAGGCGTGGGCGACGTCCTTCCACGTCGAACGTCGATCGTGTAATACCCTGCTTCACATACGCGCGCGTGCACTGAGCCTGCGCTCAAACTTCTGCGCATGATTTATGTATGACCACTGTAGCTCGCGTTGTTTCATTTAACTAGATATGTTCCGGAATTATTATGTTGGGGACAACTGTCGCACTGTTGTGATCGTGTAGTGAATCCAAATCGTCAATGTGATGTAGATTAAGTTGAGCTACGGAGAAGTTTAGTAAGACTAGTCTCCCTGAGCTAAAGGAAATCAGCTAAACCAGAGACAACATATTTTAAATCGTTGACCACTCAGTTGGTTAATTATTATATTTAATAAATATATATAATAATAATAACGATAATTTAAATTGGGTAGCTCACATCTCAATTTTTTTTCGATTCTCTTAATGCGTAATCGATACCTGTCACCGTCTCCTTAATCAGCCCAGTCACCGAAATTGCCTTCATTAACAAAGCGGACCTTTCTTTAAAAAAAAACTGTACCAAAACCAGTTGTTTTTTCTCTAGAAACGCATATCCCTTTCAAAACTGTAGCAAATTAAATTGGTTACATTCGAAAGGAAAGTTAATTTTGAAACCAGAATGTGATTGTCTGGCCAGAATTACAGTTTTCAAGTCAGGTTAGGTTATTTTTTTATTCCTTCTTGAACAAAAAAACTTGATGTTAAAACAAAAAAGTAACATAGGATAATATTTTTTTGGTTTTGTTTTGTGTTAAAAACAACAGTTCCCGGATTCCTCCCTTCTCAGGCGAAGAGTGGCACACCGTGTGGTTTTAGTTGGTTCGATTCCGATACACTGCCCCGCCGCAAACCCCGGTGGAGTGACGATCAGTGGGAGTCTACACACGTAAAAAAAAAAAAAAATTCCCTCTAAATAAAAAAGTGTTAAATAAACAAAAAATAACCCTAACCTAACATTACAATATCACTAAAACTAGGTCGTTAAATTGTAAGAAACGAATTCGATTGACAATCTACCGTTTCATTTTAATATCGCTGCTTTGACAATGTACCTACGACATACACATTATTTGGATATACTTTATATTAAGTCAGTGAAGAGACATTTCAGTTTAGTAAAGGATTCCAACTAAAGAGAATCAAAATCAACTGAGAGATACTATGGTCAGTGGATCAAATCTGTTGGTCAGTCGTGTATTGAAGCTAGAGTTCGTCCATTTTTGTACAATTAACACAGGCTATGGTACGAATTGCCCGGTGCTAGACATAGGAAGTGTAGAATGCCATTCATAGTTCGGTGCGGTTGGGTTGCGCTCTGTTCTAAAGATTGGATCGTAAAGTCGTGGAGATGGGCTCGTGGCTTCAAAGGAGGCTTGGCCCAATGAACAAGTGAAACGCGAGATGATTTAAAAAATCTGCACTCCTTATTATTGAACACTTGTATTTCTTTTATAAAATTCCTTTGGGTCCTAACTTTAACTTTGACAAACTTTAGTTGAACAATTTTGTCATGGAATACTTGAGTTTTTCCTGCTTCTTAGTCTCACTCTAAACTCAATAAATAAATAAAGCTGAATCTGGATTTAGATTTGAAATAATAATTATTTTGAAGTTTTTTTCCATTGGATAGCTATAAAGTTAATTACAGAAAACTCAAGTTATCCCGACAAGCTGGTATCTTACCAGTTGTACCATTTTGAGATCGTAGATAAACCTATGAAATCGTGTTAGATTCGCCGCTGATCGCGTAAATTTGACGCGAAAACGACAGTATTCGCCAATTTTATTGCTGCCTTTTGTCTGACTTCACTCAGTATCGTCGTCTAAAGGTCTGCAATTACTTTGAGCATTTTCTAAAACTAATCTAGCGTTCAGCAATTTAATTATAGAACCGTCATCGGTTATTATATTTGATGCTTGCGAACGAACAATACTCCGTATGAAATAACCTTTATATGACCGTAAAAGTCGGGAAATTTCCTTTAATCTTGGAAATACTGATCTATTAATATTTCTTCCTTATCGTCAAATGTGTGAAATTTCTGTGACATCATTAGTCGGTTGAGATTTTAGGTGGAACCAGTGCCCGCTTATATCCGTTTTCACTTATGATTGTCTAACTTTACTGGGAACTTATCTTACGATCGATTTGTTTTTCAGTATGCTCACCACTGTTGTGCATTTCAAATTCATCTTACATTTATTACACAGCTTTCGCGTCTTGCTCTTCACCTGGCACACCTGAACTGTTTAGTGTGTCATCAAAATGACTGCTCTTAAATTTGTTGCCTTTGCTGATAGTAGGAATACTTAATACCCTTTTGAAGAGATATCTCGTTGTATTTTAATGATCTGTATGTTATGAATACGGTGACCAGGTAGATCGATACCGTCTGTTATTTGAACCATATTAATTTCGAAACGATTCGCCTTAAATATAATATTTATAGCAATTTTTTATAAACGCATTCATGCCGACAAAACGTGACTTGAATATTGTAATTTTTTAAATGAACACTTGTACGATAATGACCATATATTTTTACTCAATGAAAGGCACGAGAACGTAAACGTCTGATGTCAAGATCTGATTGGTTGCATCACAATATGTACCGAAAGTGGTCATAAATTGACGAACCTTGACAGAATCGAATTTTGTGATCTGTGACATTGCGGAATTGTCTATCGAGCGTCTTGTTCTCGCAAACCAGTGTTAATTGTTGTTAGATAAGGACGCAAAAGTCTCCACGTTGACGCTCTCACTTCCGCCCGCCCACGACAACGCGAACGGCAACCTACGCGACCTAACTTACTTTTAAAAATCGCGAAGCGGTGGTCTCGTCGCCACAATTGTTAGCTGCCACAAGATTTAAATCAAAATGAATTTTAAAACTGTATGTTTCTGGTTGTGTGACGTCATACCGTAGGTGGCACGCCTGATAAAACCGTTCGCGGTACAGTCGACGTTACACAACCTTTCGAAATGGCCATCCTCCTTAAATTATGACTTAATTTTGTTCTCTCTTTTGTGCTGTTATACGATACGTTTTGCAATAACGGTCCTGCAATATCTACTTTGTGATTCTGAATGTCACTATTGCTCTCGACTTTATAGTTGCGGATGTTGTTGGTTGTAAAATCTACATAAAGCTGTTTATATGTTCTTTTTAAGTATTTTCGTACACTTTTAACACTATCTTAACAATGTCATATATTTTAAAGATATACATTTATATTTACATATCTCAATCATGAATTTACACGAGATAAAAGAATGATTCACGAATGTTCAACAGTATCGAATGATCCGTAACTCAAACCATCGCAAATCGAATCATGATAATCAATAGATCTGTGGCATAATACCATGATAAATAGTTGATACCTATTTCAAAATAGAATGACGCATTCTATGTAGCGAGACAGAAGACAAACAAACAGACATACGTGACTCGCTTTACCAAATCACAGACGCGAGGCTTAGCATAATAAAACGTTTACATATGTTCGCTATGTACATTTTGTTTATATTTTGCGTTATTTTAACTTTAAGTAAAGCTATGAAATTATCGCAGAATTAAATTTTGAATTTCGATCCATCAATTAAAAAAAGTAAAGTGTGTGCGTTCTGCAAATGTCATCGGAATTCGAAATTTAAATTCTGCACCCGTTAATTGAATACTGTAAGGTTTTACTCTAATGCATTTTACTCATTAATTCTCAGGCCATTAAACGAGTGCCATCCTCTTTGTAGTTTTAAGTCCAACGACGGAATTTGAACGCATCGAATTAATTTTAGGTACTTACCATAGATAATCTGTTTCAAAAAGCAAAATCCCAACACTTTTTGATTGGTGCTATTATGTTGGTGCTACTGCAGCGACTTCGGATAGATTCATGGGTGATCTCTTGAAAATTTGTTCATAATAATTTTAACGTAAATTCTAATATATATTATTTACATTGTAGTAAATTCCAGTCCATTTGGGACCAAGTCCTGTTATTGATACCTGTATGTACGTAACATTCCCAGTGTGCGCTTCAGTGTCTATTTTTAACATTGTTTGTGATCCATCCAGAATAACGAGATGTATAAGGCATGATGTGTGTTTGAATGAATTTTAGTCGTATTGGCGGATGCTTTGTTAATTTTTTTGGGACCAATGTTTTGCGAGATATCGACTACTGATATAATGTACAATTCGATCAGTCAAATTCAATTTTTTTAATTACCTTATTCGAACAAATAAATTATATTTTTATAAAGAACGTATTGAACTTAAATAAAGCATCTACCAATAAGTAGCTCAGTTTTACTAGCATTCAAGTTTACGCAAACTACAAGTTTTAGAATAGGTTGTAAGAAAATGCTAGTAAAATTAGATCTCGCGATTTTGACGTTGATATAATAATAATAATAATAAATTAATATATTAAGTGACGTATGTATTCCTAACAAGTGATGCAGTTGTACACTCAGCCACATGAATTGCTCGATTGGCGTTATCTTGTAAATATTTAAAAGTATTAAATTTTTTAATTGTTTACTATACAAGTGCGTCAAATTTGTAGAAAACATGTTGTTGCTGACTGTATTTATGAAGACTTTATGAAGTGTATTATTAGTGCCTTATGAACGACCATGTGAGAAGCAGAAGATTGTACTTAAAATTTATAATTCTCAGTATTATTACGGAATCTCTTATATACTTTGAATTGGTCCAAAACTAGAATCATAAATGAATTGGTAATTTTTCAACTTAGTTGACCAGGCTCTAGTCAAGTTCTTAAACATTCTGAAGATTGCTTATATCGGCAATGATAGTTGAAAATGATATCTTTGACACTTCACTTGTCCGTAAAGTTATTGAGCTGCTGGTTTTATTTACCAAGAATACGAAATTTTACCACCGCTCAAAACTGGACGAGAAAGGGACGATACCGTGAGTGCTTTGATGCTCTTCACCATAACACCTGACAAGTGAAGTTTCAAACATGAAATTAGGCATGCTGTTGACAGAAACATTAGCTGTACGGCGAAAAACAAAGAGAAAAACATTAAAAACATATATTTAAATATGGAATTAAGTTTTTCGACGGGCGCTCATTGCTTTCCGAGACGATTACTCATGTTTCTCTGATAAATGTGCGACGTGCAATAATTTCATTCTCGTTTAAGAGCTTGTCCGTGTTAAGGCCTTTACACACGCGCGGTAGCTATATGTATATTTTTGTATAAAAGTTATAGCTCTCATTATAATATTTATAGTACAGTTTTGATGTGCGACTTTATTGCGGCGCGTGTGTGTAATCGCTTCGTATACTTTATTGTAACGAAGAGTAACGGCAATTGTTTGCAAGTTGTAAATGAAAATTAATTATCAGCTGTATTATAAATTATTTATTTTTTATGTTTCCTTTGGAGCACGAGTTTCAGTACAAGCCGAAAATCATGATTGTTAATTATTTCATTTACGACTAGCAACTAAATTTGGTAAATAAATATCTGTTGTACTACAGTGTTGTGACAATAACGACATAAACGTCAATGGTTGTGATATACGACTGTAGAGAAAAAATTACTCACTGAATAAGTTTTTGATTATAATGTTGCGTATGGGACCTGGTATTTTTGTCCTAGGCCGTGACATAAATGACAATGTGATAGAAACAATACCTAAAGACGCTAGATCATTGTTACTGTAAAATACATTTTTTTTTGTAAATATGTACAATAAAATAACATAATAAACAAGATCATTTGTAATACTAGATGCAATGTTGTACAAGTATTTCTATTTAAATATTTTTTGAAAGATTTAATCTACTCTATTTTTAATAAACTTATTTTATCGTTTCCAGTAATTTATATTATGTGGTTGTACAATGTCGTAGATGAAATCGGAAGAGACATTACAAAAAAATATATATATAAAAAAATAATAAAACGTTGAAAAATCTTAAACTTTTTTGTATTGTACTTAATTTAAGGTCTACCTATCCCCCATCCACTGTCGGATAATCCCTGGGAACTTGGTCTATTATGATGTCCTGTGCCGGAATTTAAAGTTTCACCTACTAAAAGTTACTGATTTTACTAAAAGTGTATAAATCCTCCTTTCCTCAACATAATGGTGAACCTTTAATGAAAGCACCGCTGAACTGGAAATGTAAATAGGGGCGGCGACCGAGGGGCCCAATTAGAGTTTAACATTATTCTACCGACATTCGACACATCATTTAAAGGCCTAAAGTGATGTGTACGCATTCGGTGGAATTTTGCTGTACTTTAATTTTGGTCGCCGCCAAAACGGACCATAAGGATCAACCTCCCATTACTTTTTCGTTATGATTTAATTTTATTGCAAACATTGGTATAAAGCTTTCAATTGGACGTTTTTATTACGATATTAATATCAATGTTTTAAGGGGTGTGTCCGGTAGTGTTTGGTTTTTATCGATGATAAAACCCAGTGAAATCGAGGTGCTCTCTTGATGGTTAATGCGTGAATCCTCAAGATACATTCTCGATTCAGTCGGTTACCTTATACTGAATCGATGCCAAAAGTTGTATAGCTGTACCCATAATTACTTTCGCCGTTCGGACGTGAATATTACAATCATAAACTTGCAATAATTGCTCAATGATCCACCTTGGGGTCTGTGAACAGCAACTGTGGAAAGGAGAATGGACAGCTTTCTTTTGGCTTCGATTACATTAAGTTTATAAGCTAGATTTTAAGATTGGCCAATCTTTCGCGTTTTGTGAATATGAAGAGGAAAAATGAAGACTACGATAAGGTACGTGGGAATTTATTTTAACTAAACTATTTAATTTATTAATTCCTAACATTCGATGTTGCATTTTGTGTGTTTTGATGTGCTATTTCAGGTACAGGTATCAATATCCTCTCGAATATTCAAGATCGACGACTTAAAACATTCTAATCTCAAAAGTATTAGGTTTATGAAAATCATAATCATTTGCTCACATATTCGTTGATAATTATCACGATAATTAAAAAATAAAAATAAGTACGATTCAAATTTAAATGCATAACTGTACATTCATGTTAAAATTCTTTGATTATTTTAGTATGTCATTATCAATACTCGCTGATTTATAACAGAACCTTTCAAATCACAATAAACATTACAGTCAACAAACAAGATAAAGTAACTCGAAACATATTAGTGTATTTTATCGCTTTCACACCGAGCGATGTATTGCAATCTCATCGCTTTATGCACGTTTCTGCATAAAGCAGCACCTTATTTTTCCACATTCATTTACTAATATTTTAAAACTGAACACAATATTATCTGTGCGGGTCAAAACTTAATGTATCTGTTTAAAATATTGTGACGTCCCGTGAATAATCTGAGATACGTGCCTCGTTTACCACATGAGAACGTCCATTTTAATTTGAACTACGAATTATATACTTTATTTTAATATTGTCAGTAAATTCTTATTTTAGAGAGTGTCTTATAACGTTGGTCGGTAATTTTGCTGGTTGATCGTCATTTGAATGGGGTAAATTTACAGTGAATCGTGGTGCTTTTCGTCTGCAGACTTTATTTGACCGTCAATCTGGTTGTCAAGATACTTGTAGTATGGAGATTGTACAGGTTATAATAGCACAATGGCGATTGAAGTCGCCTGTATTAGTTATTGTGCGATATTAATTAGTTTATATATAAAGGCACTCATAGCCCAGTTGCACTTACTGATTAGAAACAATTATCGAGGGTAAGCAACGACAGCGCGGTCAGTACCTGGATAGGTGACCCCCGGTGATGCTACCATGAGCGTCTCCGTGACTCGGAGATCACGTTAAGCAGTCGGTCCCGGTTATTATCATAGGATAACAGTCGTGAAGCTTAGTTGGAGGCCTTTAGGCTACATAAAAACATACAACGGCGAGATTAAGTAGCCACAATGTAGTCTTGCCAGTCCCCAACTCGAATTTGGCCAGCGTGGGGACGTGTGGCGTTAACCCTCTCCTGAGAAGAGACTCGAGCCCAGCAGTGGGACATTATGGGTTGTTGATGAATGTCCTATATGTGAACGCATATCAAATAAAGTTTTTAATACACTTCTATAAATTCCCATTTTATAAATCCATATAAAGTTGTTATTTTGAATGTTTGAGTAATTAGCAATATAATGAATATAATTAGCAACATATTAATTTTCAGTCCGTTTATTTCAAATTTTCGCTAGTAATTAAATATAATTAATAAACTCGTAATAGCTAGTAATACCTACATAACTTACATTTTAGATATTCTAAATCTTATGCTCAATAATAACGGGTTCGTGAAGATTTCTACTTCAATTTGATTATTCATCCAAAAGCAGTTGTATTCGACTGACGACGTGAAAATCTTTACTTAAAAGTTACAAACTTGTTTCTTGAAAAGGGCAAGTTTGTAACTTCACACAGTGTCATAATTAAAACGAATCGAACGACCTATATCCACCATGCTTTTAGGGCAGACAGAGCATACTAAACAAATTTACACACATTATAAAGCTCCACAAGAACACAGTCGGGTAACAGCGAAATCCTTAATATTATAAATCTTGACTAAAAATAAAGCTGAAGAGTTTGTTTGTTTGAACGCGCTAATCTCAGTAACGATTGGTCCGATTTGAAAAATTCTTTAAGTGTTGGATAGTCCAATTATCAAGGAAGGCTATAGGGTATATATAATTACGTTACTACTAATAGGAGCGGAGCACCAATGAAGAATGTTTCAAAAACAAGGGGAAAAATTTCACGCTACAGGCAATATAAGACGCAAACGAGGTTGCGTGGGTCAGCTAGTGTAAATATAAGTCTGTTACGCTTTCACGCGAAAACCATTTAACCGATCATTATGAAACTTTGTACACATATTCTTGGAGATATTAGAAGTAACATAGGGTACTTTTATTAAATGCGAGCCAAGTCGCGGGCGAAAGCTAGTACGAACATATATTAGGTATCTCTAAAATACGTTCTATATTTGAAGTGGAATTCCACCGTCTATTCCGAGATACCACAATAACGATCACTTCTCTAATAGATCACTTTCTTGGCACACGTATCTCTTTTACAAATATTCTGCCGCCATTTTCTCAAATAATTTAACTTAATATTAGAAAGGCGAAAGTTTGAATCAATATCTGTTACTCTTTTACGGCTCTGGATTCAGTTTTGAGGCAGAGATAGATAGTCAGGATAGGCATATTGACTAACTTCATCTTGATAAATTAATAATAGTACTTTTTTATTCTCATCATAGGTTTTACAGTTTCCCTTAAACTATTTACATTTTGCTTTTGTTGTAGCTTTTAATTATAATAAGAATCGTTGACGACTGTACTAGTGTAAATTGTGCTACAGTAACCATCGCCCTCCCCCCTTACGTCCTGGAAATAGACACAAAAATAATAAGCACCAGAGAAAAAATCAGCCCATAGCCTTCCTCGACAAATGGACTATCCAACACTGAAATAATTTTTCAAATCGAACCAGCGGTTCCTGAGATTAGCGCGTTCAAACAAACAAACTCTTCAGCTTTATAATATCAGTATAGATGTAGTCTAAAATGGTAGGTAGCAGTAGCGATAAAATATTTAGATTATCTGTTTGCATATAAATCTGTATAGTACCTATACGTGAAGCAAAAACTTTGTACACCGTTTTACGAAAATTATGCGAGCGAAGGTTAGGTACCTTCGCTCGCATAATTTTCGTATATGAAATTTAGCATAGTTAGTTTATATTGAGAAGAAAAAATAAATCAAACAATAAATATATCCTGGCTGAATTTTGATCATAAGGCGCACACTAGTCTTTATAATTTTACTAATAAACAATATTAGCAATGTCCATGATTTATACCAATGTATGTACAATATAACATCGCAACGCTTCATAGGTGTTGTGTTATGTTCATGTGCGCCTGTTGATGGCTATATTATGTTGATGTTGGCCAGTGAGAGCTCATCAACGCTAATAACTAGCATTCTTAGATTTTAATTTAAAGACGGTGTGATAAATGATTGTCATTCTATTCCATAAATATCGGAAACGTAGGTAATTATCTCTGTAATTGACTGCAAAGTTGGCTTATTGGTAGTAGCGGTCGCCACGGCGCTGTCTACTGCGTCGAGTGTGTCCCACATGGGATAACACTTAGACTAGATCCACAAATGATTATTCTGAATCTGTATAATATTGTATTAGGGTAAAATTATCAACAGCTTCTTCTATTACGGGTGAAGTTCGATTCCAAACATGAGGGCATTCCTAAAATACACACATGAGTAAAATGATTGATTCTTTATGAATAGAATTAAACTAAACACTGTTTCACATGGTGGAACTACATATGTATTTAGATCTGCAATTCAGGTAAGTTGTAGTGTTGCCAATAATCTATCAAATCAAATGTTGCCAACTAAAAATTAAAAAAACGAGGCTTAAAATCTTTAAACATTCACTTTAATAAACTTCAATATATATAAATTGAAATTTGAAAATAAATATCCTTAAAACGACATCAATTTGTTTTTATTAAAAAAGAATTTGTAGGTGCGCCTTTAAATCGGTCATTAGAGACAAATTAATACAAATTATAAAAACGATATTTGTATCAATTTTGTATACTTTCTATCGCCCACGCACATAGATCTAGAAACAACACACTATAACATGTTAAGGTTCGTCAGTTCTATAGTTTTGCTTAAAAAAGTACACAACATGTGGTGATGGCAAAAAAATATTGAGCATCATCACCCCTATTAATCTAGTAGGTGTGGTAGGAGCCTGAGGGAATCAAACCCCACAAGACAACTTACAGCACTGCAAATAGTACAAAATCCCTTTCGTTTGACTAGAGTAGTGTAGTAAGTCAAAACCTCCTTTCTGAACAGCTGTCTATGTCCAGCAGTGGCCTACCTATCTAAGTTGACCCCCTCATGAGGAGAAATCTTCCAAACAAACTAACGGCGGCGGCCTTAAATTCCTAGATGGTTACAACAGTTTTTGTACACAAATGAGTATCTACATTTATGTTATATAAAGTATTTTTTTGTGCCTGGAAACCCCGGGGTTCGTAAATCCCTTTTTCATTGTACTGATTTAAATCGAACAGTCTGTCACACTGTTCGATTGTACTTTTAGAAGTTGTTATTAATGTTTAGTTAATATTTCGTTTACACATCTCACAATGTTACTAATATCCTACTGTCCTGCTAATTTAGATTTTGCCATAGAGCAACGCAGGCCGGCGGACCGAAGAGGAGTAGCCTGAGAGTCTTTTTTTGATACACTCTTCACACTTAAGAACATATAATAGACTGGTATACAAAGGCAATCGTCTGTCACTACGAACTCACACATAATAATTAAAATAAAAAATTCACAGTTTCACACACATGTTAATATATTCTGTGTTATAAAAGTGTAATGCTTAAGCACATTTGGGCCTATAATGTACTCGACATTGACAGAGAGGAAAGCCTGCTCCCTATCGTGTTGCTTTATGGGATTTGGAAAGTGGTTTGTGATGATGTGGAATCGGAAGACGTAATTTTGGTTTCAATTCAGATCTGTGTAATTTATTAAGTGAGTGCTAGGTTTTTCAGATAGTTTGCTATCCGTCATATTTATCTGTTGTAATTATTTTCTGAATTCCTGAAAAACTTGATTTAGTAATTGGCTCTCTTGTACGTCGCGGAAAAAAAATCATTTTTCGTTTTTGCCATACAAATCTTGTCCTAACAATAATGAAAACATAAAAATTGGATTTTCAAATCAATTTTAATTTTTCACCGTTGAAACCTTCCCTGGACTACGACAAACATTCGAACAATAATGAAAACCAAAATCAGCTAAATCGGCCGAGCTGTTTTCGAATTTTAGCGAGACAAACGTACAGCAATTGATTTTTATATATAATATATTGAAATTAAACAGACAGAACCTTAATTTTACATTGTAAAATTTATTCAAACAACTTAAATTTCCAAAAGATTCTCACATAAAATTAAAAAAAAAACAACATATTTACTTGACTACTTGATTCTCTTGTGTATTTCATTCATGTATCAATTAATATATACGTTGAACTTTATATTTAAAGGCGTTGCCTGTTCAACTTGACCTGAGACACACAAAACACCTAGTAATTGTGGAAAGTTCTTCAAAATGCTTTACTCTTTCAATTATCGTCAGGATACCTCATCTCAATTATAGGCCAGAGAAATTGACGGTTGGAACCGTCATTTAAATGTTAAACATTGGCAAGGCAGTATTTGCCGAGCAGAAATCACATGGATTATGGGATACCTGTAAATTATTATTTCTGCTCGTTGTTGCAAGGTCTTGCGTAAGTTGATGCTTTTTGAACACGTTATTGTGTGAAAAGTAAGGTCGACTGTTTTGTTTTCGTTTTATTGTGCAACAGATGAGTGTGTTGACTTTTATTGCATGTAGATTTGGATAATGATCGCATCCATTGCGATATTGACTGTTTATGAACCATTTCTTTTTCTTATTTTATTGAACACGTCTCTGCGAACGACCAGTGTACATAAAAGTAAATAAGGTTACTGGTTTTACTGGAGGTACCTGACTGAGAAAGTAACCTTGTACGCTGTTAAAACTATAGCTTCTATAGTTGTGAGCAAGGAAAAATCACAACTACGTAAAATACTTTCATAAAATTTAAAAATCTTATGTTGATATATAGGGATCTCGTTAAATTAAATCTGTACAGTAATTTAGACGTTACGGAGGCCCAATGACGCAGGAGCATCACAAGGCCGCCATGGTGTGGGTCGCTATGTGGCATTGACTGCATTCACAATGAGCAATGAATATGGTGACTCCTGGATTCTACTTATGCTTTCCATCAGGCAGAGTAGTCATTTTGGCAGTGTCATACATAAAAAAACATACCTAATGTGATAAAACTATTACCCTTCCTTTGGCTTCGTCGTAGTCGGGTAATAAGTTTATGTTTGTATGTATTGTTGTCTGTTGTATACATATGCTTGTTAAATCGGCTTGAATCCTTTACCGAACTCCATTAAAATACACAATAAAGCAGATAATTTAATAACATTAAATTGAGGTCAATTATTTTTTGGTCCCTTATTACTGTAAAATCATTTTTACATTAGTTCGATACGGAGTCGGCTTAGTTTCGGCAACTTTTAATTCTACCAGTTCAAAATTTCAATTCTTTTATGATATTTTGAAAAACAAACCAGCACCTTAAACGACTTATACAACAATACAATATCTTACAGAAGTGATAAACCTTGAGTTGCTTGAAAGAGATTGCTTTTGGAAATAAAGCCACCCCTAGTTACATATTATGAATGCCTCGTTCAAAGGTATTAGATCAGATATTCAAGCTGGCTTTTGTCTCAGGCTCCGTCTGCGATTATGACGCATATAGCGGTAAAGTGTGTGTGGATTGTAAATATTCTGTGGGATTAAAAATAAATAAATAAATAAAACTTTATTCATATTTTACTAGTTTTTTTATTGACCAATTTAATATATCTAATACAAAATTAAAAGTGTGTACTTATTAAGACAGGTTGCCTAATATATTTACTAAGCCTCAGTGGCATAACTTCAAGGTAGTGTTATCTAATTATTATCGTTTGGTACCCATATTACATTTTTCAAAAACGGGACGAATAGCCTCATAGCGGAAGTCCCGCCCAAATTAGGACGTATGGTCACGTTAGTGTAAGGTCGATTAAATTAGAATATCAAATCAAAGAGCATACTCCACCTTCAGAGGCCGGCAACTTGCTTGTGGCATTTGGTAATCCCTTTTGCTTGACTCCATATCATAAAAATATACATTACTGTGATTCACAATGATTTTGTCGATGTCGTGTCGGTGTCGTGCCGTAGGCTATAAAAAGCTTAACAAAGGTACACTAAAAACAAGTTTGTCATCAAAGGGAAGCCTTTCCACAATTATATTTAACATTAATTCTACTTTCATTAAGCCGACTCAATGCAAGTTAAAGATTGGAGATTATTAAATTATTTTAATAGCTGTCAGTAAGATACTTGTTTCGTGTTATTGAAAAGCGGAAATACAAAAGAGGCAATCTAAGGAAAACCTTGAGAAACTTTAAAATTAGATCGGAAGACACAAAGTCCTTCTTGATACAATTTAGGTTCTGATTCCAATTAACGAAAAAAAATAATATAAATACATTCAATAATCCAGCAGTGGACTGCAACAGGCTGATGATGATGGTGACGATGAAATCCATACTATCGTTACTAATATTATAAAGTTGAAAGTAACGTCTGTCTTTCACAGCCAAGCCGCTGCACCGATTTCAATGAATTTTGACATAGAAATACTTTCATTCTTGAAGAAGGACATAGGCTACTCTTTACCGCGATAACCGACATACACGTGGACGGATCCGTGGGTAAAATCTAGTTGTTTATAAAAATCAATTATATCCCCGTTATGAACCTGCGTATCTTATACACATCACGATCAATATTCATGATGAGCGATGCGCAAGCGTCGAATTTTAAACGCAAAAGATGGTAGAAGGAACAATTTCGTTGATACTGGAAAGCGGGAAACAATTTGACGGTAATTTGTGTGTTAATTCGACGAGCGCTGAGTGTATAGATTGATTTTAAGTTTCTTAATAATAATAATAGGGGTTAAGGTATGACGTAATGGTGACCGAAATGTTTTAATGTCATGGAGAAATAGCGTTAATCGAGGTAAATCGCGGAATCAATATACAAGTATAGCGGGGTTTGTGTCGATCCGTGGATTGCATGTGTGTGAATAAATGGGTATTAATGGCGTCTTCACATTCTCCACGTTAATTTACTAATAATGGTACGTTAATGACACTTCACCTTCACAAAAATAACTGGTTATTGTCAAGTAGTTTCTTACGTAATCATGTATATTGGGAGGAGTTTTATGTTTTTTCAGTACTTATCAATTCAATACTATGTAATGATGGTAGCCTTCTTGCTGTCCACATAATGTCATCTAAAAACCTTTGGGACTGAGACCAACTAGATAGAACCTTCTGCAAATACAAAGCGATCGATTAGCACTCAGCGCAAATATTCAACATTTCAAAGTGTCCGTGTAATCTAATAGCCATCTGAAAGTATCCAGTGGCTAATACCATTTTTTCTAAATTCCGGTGTAAAAGACATACCCTGATAATATATATAAGCTTATAAGAAAAAGTAAACTTTAGTTTCCGAATATTTTTTCCAATCGATTATTACTATAATCGATTTTATCCGTAAGTCTATCGATTCGATCTGCGTAGATGTTTACATGTGTACTTAATTGTGGCATAATTAGTATTAAATGTCGTAAGGGAATGCACCGAGTAATTAAAAGTTATTTTTATTGTCAGCTACCATCAATAGCTCTTTTATTTTAAACTAGCTCTTTCGTGCACCTTCGTCTGCGTTTCTCGAAAGTTTTCCGTTTTCGTTTCTCTCGCTAAAACTGGAAAATGGTTTAACTGATTTTGATCCTCAAATAATTGTGGACGTTCAGGGCAGTTTTAGACGGTGAGAAACGTCAGGGATCAGTAACGGAAATTACTAAAAACGACAATTTAATATTCCAATGCAAACTTTTATAGCTATGAAACATATGATGTCTTCTTGTCTTCTTCTTTTGATGAAATGGCAACCAGCCGGATGACTCGGATCAACTATTTCTGCTAATTTCAAATGTTTATAGTCTTCAATTCTAAATTTTCGAGTCTTCAATTCTTCGTCGTAATGAAATTATTTATAAAAATATATAAAATGTGGATGACATATAAAGGGGACCGTCTTTCGAAAAAACAAATATGATCTCGTACTCTCTTCTTCTGTCTTTTTAGTAATAAAAAAAGGTGTGTGTGCGATTCACACACGATAGAAGTGAAACTTCAGTAAATCGATAAAAGAATGAGACCGACATTTGCTCTCTCGCTCTGGCTCACTAATTACATTTTGGCAAGGCGACTTTTTGTATTTGTGTCTCTAATCTGTCGTTTTTTCCGTTGCATCCGGTTTGAAATCACAATGGTTCTAAAGAAGTTGCACTTCAAAATTGACACTTGGTTATGAAATACCTATGTATAGCTGCGTTCAAAAATTTACGCAATTGTACATATATGTGTCTGTATGTGATACGATAGATACTTCGCGATAAAATTAGTTCGTATATTGACAAATCTCAGTCTACCTGTGACTATGTGCGGTAAACCTATTCGATACTTCGGGATGTAAATGGTTTCGTAGGTAACCTTTAAAATAATTTTATCCTATTATGAGTCCCGTTATACAACAAAAACTATGCGTAAAAGGTCGCAAAACGTTTAAAAACTTCAATAAATAGGCTATCTAACGCCTATATGTATATATTAGCCAAAATGACTCTACTCTGCTTGATGGAAGACATAAGCAGAATTCCAGAGTGGGGGTCACCATCTTCATTGCGAATGAGGAAAATGCAGCATGGTGACTACCACTACGGTGATCAAGTGAGATGCTTTTTCCATTCAAACCAGTACCTCTTGAATTAACGCGATTAAAGAGTTTGATTAGTTGCATAGCTACACAAACTCTTTGGTTTAAATATCTATATTTATATTACATTATTATATAAGCATAGATGAAATGTATTTTTTACGTAACTCGAATAATGTCTTTTAACTTGTAAAAACTTTTCAGCGACCAATTTTGAACTTTATTTCACTTTGAAATACGACTTATTCTCCTGTATTCTCAAAACCCGGCTGGCTACCTTTTCTGGCTTCAACTCATTTTTAATGAACAGTTTATTGATGATAGGTAATTTAACTTATAATTTACAAAATATTAACACAACAGTGATTATTTTCTGTTTTTGTTATGAAATCATTTGTGTATGCAATGTATAGTAATAATACACTTTTGCGGTAACTCACATTTGTAAAGCAATTCAGGTTTCTACTCGAATCAAAGACGCCTGGGTTGTTGGTTTTTGGGTCTGATGAGGTCAAAGCTGAGACTAATGTTGGCATCGACACCATTCTTATATTACATACATACATAGTCTTAACTTATACTTTTAGAAGTATAAGTTATTTGGATTTTGGATATATCCAAATCTAATGGGATCAGTTATAAGTTACGCTCCTTAAAATCTTCACAAAATCAAGCTCAGTTTATTGCCGAGGTTAGTTTTAAAGAGTGAACACGGAAGTCTTATAAGCATAAGTATTTCTTTTAAATTCCTGTGATGAAGATTTTTACCCGACTACGGCCAAAAAGAAGGGTAATATTATTTTTCTCTGTAACGCCTAAACTACTGAACCGATTTTAATGAACATGTAGATAAGGTGTCAATAGATTTGTATAGGCCGACCGTTTAACTGAGTCCCTGCGCGGTAACAGGGGCGCGGGGTTATGACGACAAAGGGGACTGAGACAGGTGCGGGTGGCGGGCGAATTTTTGTATCTCACTAAGGGCCCCCGCCGCCCGCACCTGTCGCCCCTGTTACGGCGCAGGCGAGGACTCAGATAAACGGTCGGCCTATAGATAATAAAATCCCGAGTGATATAGGCTGTATGATTTTCTTAAAAGTTTTTGCGTAGTCTTGTTATAGTTTTTTAACCTTTTCTTGTTTTTCTTTATAACTTGAAGTTCAAAGGATTTCGTAATCGTATGCTAATGCCTTATTTGTATTCTGCGTTAATGGGACCGCTCGCTTGAAATTAACAATCAACAATATCGCCTACACCTGTGCCTGTGCACTTGTTATTATGTATATGGTATTACCGTTCCGATCTCAAAACAATCATTTGTTGAGGTAAGCACAGTAAATTGCTGGTCGAATTAAATGGCGCCTGTGTGACATTGAGTTTTATATGATTTACAAAGTACAAGTGAAATCATTTCTGTGAGTGTGAGTGGATTTAAGAAATCGACGGCTACTGTATGGGATCAAATTAACCAAGCAATTGTTTAACAAAACTGGTAGGTATTTTGGCGTCTCGGGTTCGATTTTGTCCAAATGTGTCCAGACCAATTGTTTGTAAGTATAACTAATTTGTATGTATTGACAAAAAGAAGTATACATGAATGTATTTATGGCAGTTGTTTCGTAATACAAAGTCTGCTTAATTTAAAACTGAATTGCGTTATTTCAATGTGGGAATAAAATGTATACTAATTAGCTGTTGTTCGCGGCTGCGCCCTTGTACATATACATACATCGGTTATTGCGCTAAAAGGTAGCCTATGTTCATTCTCGGGAATCTCCATGCCAAATTTCATTGAAATCGGTGCAGTAGTTTAGCCGTGAAATCGAGACAGACAGAGTTACTTTCGCATTTATAATACTAGTTTGGGTATTATAAAGTACAGTTTATTATAGGTTTTATAGAGATATCTCTGAATTTGATGAGTTGCTTAGAAAAAATATTATACTAATAGAAAGCCACTTTGTGAGTGTCATAGGCTATATTTACACGAAAAATTAAAAGACTTTCTTGCTAGTTAGATTGGCGGGAAATATTTTACGCCCTACGAAGTGGGCACGGGTCAACTAGCATGAAATGTATTGTCTACACAAATTTAATTACAAGTATCTCTTTAATCAAACGTATTAATATAACTCGACTATCAGACAAAATTAATATAATATTAACTAAAAAAACACCTTCTTCGGTCTAAGACAGAAAACTTAAATCGGACTATGTATTTGTAAATAGGTAGACCCTGTATTATGCTAAACAATTCAATAAGTGTAGGCAGAGGTACGAACACTGATTGACATTGACCCAAATACATGTTGTAACTACATCTGTGACATATAAAACTTTGAAATTACCAAAATTCTCATAAAATGTGGTACTGCTAAATCGTGTAGGTCTGAAGTTTGACATGCAAAGTAATTTATAGTGAATGTATCGACGCGTCACATCGCGAATTCTGCGTAGGTGCACTCTTAATTGACTGTTTATTGGAGTGGTCTAATTCAAAAGCTATAAATAACGTAAAGTTTATTGAGTCAGAAAGATAACTCAGTCAGATTTGATTCAATATTTCTAAGATTTAGCCTACGTTTAAGAGTGTTTTTATCATAACTAATGCTTTTTGAGCTACCGGTTTCATCAGTAGTCTAAGTATTATTTGGTTTTATTTTATTTTTTAAAAAGACAACTCCCACATCTGGAATAAACATCCTGTGTCGTGGGGGACTTTACAAACATACATGAAACGGACACAAAGAACATCCAGACTCGGGACAACAATTCGTGGATCACACAGTGTTGTACCGCGTGGGATTTGAACCCACGACACTTGGCGCAGTAGCAAGCGGCATGGCGACCGCTGAAACCACTCGGCCAACCGTGTACGGTGGATAAGTATGTGTTTGTGTAAATTTTGTTTTCTCTTAATGGTTCTTTTGTACTGTGTAGTTTGATCCCTTGATCGATACTTACGACACCCATGGGATGAAAAGGTGCAGTGACACTTCGTCTTCTTAATCCGTCACCTCTCTAATGCTACAGGTTTAGTGGGGTAATTTTTCTTTAACGATAGCATAGTAGTAGTTTGTCGAGTGAGTAAAGACTTATGTACGATAGACTAGTGTATAAACCCTATATTTTGCCGAACGAACTTATTACATAACGAACGGCGTCAGCACTTAGTACAAAAGAAAACAATTATGTATTAAGTGACATACCTAGTGGTTTTTACTGCCTCGGTGGCGTAGTGGTAGCGAATGCGACTGCTTAGCTGGAGGTCTCGGGTTCGATGCCCGGGTCGGATCAAATGTTGGTATGATCTGCCAATTTTTTTTTTTTCTATTGTATAGTGGGCAAACGAGCAGACGTATCACCTGATGGTAAGCGATTACCGCCGCCCATAGACACCCGCAACACCAAATGCGTCACAAGTGCGTTGCCGACCTTTGGGAAAGGGAATGGGGGAGTGGTTGGGGTATGGGCCTTCGATATCCTCACTCACTGGGTGAAACACAGCGCAAACGCTATTTCACACCGGTTTTCTGTGAGGCCGTGGTATCACTCCGGTCGAGCCGACCCATTCATGTCGAAGCGTGGCTCTCCCACGGAAAAAAAATTACTTAAAAGTTTTTTTATACCAGATATTATTTAATTTGCCTTTGTAGGTCTGATACCGTTTTATTCAGTAGCATTGACAAAAGTGTGGCTTCGTTATGCATCTACTATGAGGAGTGCTCCGAGGAAATCTTTGGACTGATTCCTGCCGCCTCTTTCCGCCATCGTCCTACGCGAAAGCAATGCCATCCCGATCACTTAGATGGCTGGCAGTCCACAACTGTGCACTTTTCGCGAAACTTTTTGCCTCGCACAACAAAACTGTGGAATGAACTGTCGCTTGCGGTATTCCCGGCCAATACGACCTTCAAACCTTCAAGAAAAGAGCGTACTCTTACTTAAAAGATCGGCAACGTACTTGTGCAGCCTCTGGAGTTGCGGGTGTCCATGGCTGGCGGTGATCGCTTACCATCAGGCGATACGTCTGCTCGTTTGCCCCTATCAATAAAAAAAGGTTAGGAATCTGAATCTCACATTGTTTCCTTAAATAGGATAGTGACATAACAGTCCCAAAACTGGCAATTAGAGCTGCCTATTACCACATTGAAGGGAATGTTTGCTGTTCACAGCTTCTTGTGGACCGAATCTGTTAGAGGGCGGAAGCACCTCTAAATCTCATGTGACCTTTTTACCAATATCCGTACGTAGAGAATGGATCTTTGACCAGTTGACGGTACGGAATACATTTCTAAAATCTCTTGTTTCTTTGTTTATGCGTTTAAGTTTCACAAAATTCGAATTCTGTGAATAGATAGTTTAAAATACCCAATTATATATATATAATATGTACCCATAATACAAGCTCTGCTTAGCTTGGGACTAGATGGCGTTGTGTGTTATACGTCCGAAATATTTATTACTAACTGAAACCCGCGGTACGACAATAACCGCAGGCATCGCCGTGAGGCGAAACTAGTATCTTTATAAATTATAGCCTATGTGTTATTCTGATGTATAAGTTATATAATTGTAAAGTTTCATCAAAATCCATTCAGTTGTTTTTGCGTGATCTTTCAATAAACATACTTACATACTCACAAATTTTCGTGTTCATATTATTAGTAGGATTATTATTAATAATAATACCTACCTTATATTTTACCTTACCTAAATGCCTACATTGAATTTGCTTAGCATAAGAGTAAATTATCTAAAAAGTTATCTGAAGAGCTAGTTAGAGAGAGAGAGGTTAAAAGGATAGCCAATCTTCTTATAAATTAAGCTCTTTAGATAACTTTTTAGATAATTTACTCGTATGCGAAGAAAATGTAATATAGGTATTTAAAAAAATACTATGAAGAAAGTTAACTTCGGAATACCTATCGATGTATGGAAAGGAATCTTGCAGGATGCCAACAGTGGACTCTTAAAGACTAGAATAGATTCTAAAGCTAACATTTCTAAAGTATTAATACAATAACAATGTTATAGTTTTGAATAAACAGCTATACAACAAGAGTTCATTTTATACTAGCCATAAAATAAGCTAAAAAAAACTTAACGAATTGTAATATCTGATAGCTATTTCTTGTGACATATACCGTGCTCAGATGTAAATCTCTTATGCCTTGTACCACATAATCCTTGAAACCGCTCTCGTCAGTGGGCGAAACAAAAACCGCGTGACAAAACCTGTTGTTATAACAATTTCGCTAACACACCATACATACTACTATGGGCATTTGTTATATACATAATTATACATATAATAAATTAGGATTATACTTGATACGTTTCACCGTTATTCCGTTCTATAAGGTCATATCTGTCAGTTTGGCTTGAGTCATTCTTACATCAAGAGCTTTTGCACACGGCGTTCGACCGTTAACCCTCTTTCTATGTAAACAACAAGTTAATGAACAATAAAACATTTGCCACTAGTTTAGTTATTCTAGTTTGGCCTTGTTGAGATCAGTGTTATTGTTTTAGAGATCGATTTTAATGATGGTTTGTAAGGCTAAGGTGTTTTTTTTTGTACATGCAGTTACTTAAGGGCCTATTTATTTTCACATTCGGGATTAGATTTTTTAATGTATCTTGAAGTTATTACTATATCAGGAGCAGCAGGAATATCGTAGGAGGGATAGACGCTTTCAAAATGACAATGTTTGCCCAATAGGCATTCAATAACTATGCTGGCAATGATTGGGGAGTGTAAGCAATAGCTTCAGTAGTTTAGACTAGTGTACCCGTAAATCGAACTGTTTACAAGTCCTTGCCCTCTAAACGAATCAATATATAAGTTCATGCAATAATTCAGTCCATTAAATGATTTATTACCTCCCGATGCTTTCATGAGATTTTCGTCGAAATGTTCAGAATATAATCTTATCAGTTCGACGATCGCATCAGTCCATCACCAATAAACATGTCAGATTGGTGACATCGCGAAATAAAGAAAATATCTTGAGCAATGGATACTGTGGCATAAGTTGATGGACGTCAAAATATGAACTGAGGATCTGGATCAGTGTGTACACACTGGTGGTGTTTTAACGAAGGCTTGTCACTTTAGTATGAATTATTATGTAGGTTTGTGAATTTCGGGTAGTGTTCATAAATAAATAAGTTCTAATTTTAATGTTAGATTTCTGTCGTCTTATGGTTCTTTATTTTAAATTTATAATATTAACACCAGCAAAAAGAAATGCGACTTAATTCTGACTCCCGAAATACAGGCTATGCCAAGTTTAGGAATCAGTACCAGTACCTATGTATACACAAGCAAACTGACAAGTGTTTTTTATTGCATTGTATGATTTTAAATGTTGAGACTTTGGTGTAAAATAAACATATTATTATTATTATTACCTAAATCGGTTAGTAGTTTCCTATGTGTTTGAATAAAAAAAGTACTATATTTTAATTTGAGTTAAAGTAAAATTTCTACAGCTGCATGTCTCAAATATTTTAAAAATTCCGTTTTTTTTTTGTTCCCAACAAGGTGTAAATTCTCAGTAATGTTTAAGTAGCTTCAAGATAACCCCCAAAGGATAAATATCTAGTTTTTTTCATCTTAAATAAGATCGCCATTAAAGTTTTTAATTAGTAGTACTTCGAAACTTCTGCTAGCCTTCCTTTAAGTCCATTTTGATTCCTATTAGTTATCGTCAATTCAAACGGGTATATTGAAAAGATATTTTTGTTTTAATTTGTAATTTGAAACAAAATAATGAACCTTAATTTCAATCGGTGAAGGAAGGGATTATTTTCAAAAGGTAAGCCGACAAAGCTGAAAGAAGAATTCATCTTATGACGTGCAATATCAGTACATGCGCGCGGTATTGACTGGGTATAAGCGTAAAGTTAGATTAAAACCGTCAAAGTACTTTATTAAAACACGTTATTGTAGTTTTTGAAGTGTTATTCATTACCTATCTTTAAAGGAAAGCTGAAAGAAACCTATAGAATCAAGCGTTTATAATACTTACGGTTACATGGCCTTTGATAAATCGTTATTTTGGTATCATTAGGCATTTAATTAACGAAGCGTATCACCGCCACAGGTTTCATATAAGAGTTTTTTTAATATTCAATTACTGTACGTACTCACAAATTATAAAAGTATTGTTCGCGCATAAAACAAACAAATGTTTGTCTTTATAGTCATTACTGTGCTCATTAGGACATGTTGGCAAACATTTTAATTGCCTATTAAAAGCTTATGACCACAAACTACTGTCAGAGTAAATAATACGCTAAGGCTTTGTGTGTTTTATTCTGGTTTATGCGTGTTCGTGTATTAAACTTTTGTTAAAGTTAATTTGTGTTACGATGGCAGCGTGTAATGTTAAACATTCCTTATTTAGTAATTATTATGCGACTACTGTTTGGAGTGATCTATATAGGTGAGACTTTTACTGTTAAAGACGCAATTAGCTTCTCGTTAGTAGCAGGTGATCATAAGAATAAGTCCATGAGATACAAAAGCCCAAAGGACTTACAACGCACAAGTGACTTTACTACTGATACAAACAACTCATACGAACTATAAGTAGGGGGTAACTTAATTGCATATAATACCTATAAATTACCTCGACTGAAAAAACACTTTTAATACTAGTATATAAGAAATCAACTGTCAAACAAAAAAGACGAATGAAAATTGTACCATCCTTTTGAAAGATCAATCCAACGGACACTACCTACTACCACTTTTCCATGCGACATGAGATAAAAAAATATAAGAAAAATTAAGGATCACTCCTCGTAACTCTTCTAAAATGTTCCTCTTAATTCTTTATTTATTTATTTATCTGTAAATCAGAATCCACATTTCTGCTTTTAAAACATGCAGGCAAAGCCTTTTACACATGATAGACAAGCAGATTCAACTCTTCTTTGGATAGATACCAAATGCATTGATGCAATTGGTATCGATCCATATGGCAATAAAATAAAATAAAAATAAATCTTTAACATAGAAACCAAAGGCTTTTTTCGAATCAAAGTAAAATCTGTTATTCTTAAATTCGTGGCATTCAAAATCAAAACCACACATTAAAATTCTTATAATTCAATTCATCTTCTCCGAAATCAAATCGTTGTTTTAACGATACATAATTCTAATTCCAATATATATTTCTCAATTAGATATGTCCAACTGACATTTAAAGCACTGTTATTGTTGCTCATTATTGCTCAATAAAATTTAAACTGTGTGGATGCACCTCACCATGGCGCATGTAATAAAGATCTAAGGGACCCTCCCATGAGCTGATCCGGCCATGATAACACTTTTCAGATCATCACTACAGATAAGCACAAAGATTTGAAAGTATAAAATGTTTGGACAGCTCTCGTATAAAATCTTTCACGTTCGTAGACGCACGAATATGACGTCAACCTATACCATTCGAAATTCAACTCTGAAAATGTAAGGATAACGTTGAAATTTCGTTTATTGTTCATATGACATCGAGTAATGCCCTTAACCTAACAGAAATGAGAAATGTGTCTTAATTTTTTTCACAGAGAGTTGAAATTCGTGTGATGTTTGTTTATCGGTTCTTCTTATCTCATCGCTTGACTTTCGCACGATTGATCGGTAGTATTTTTTGCGGTCGCCTTTATTTATAAAACAATCGAACCTCCGATAAATGCTCGCTCATGCCCTTACCAATGGTCACAGGTTTGACGATTTTCTTTTCTTCATACCTTATAATTACACTTTTTAATTTAAAGTTGATTAGTTTAATGTTTTTCTTAATAAACTTGCAATTTGGTTTGATCAGGACAGCCCTAAATTTTTGATTGTCAAATTTAGTAAGTTTTCCCTACAGAACCCGAACAATTTGTTTCGAACTCAGATTTAGACATAAGTTTAACATTTTAAAGGAAAAAAATACACTTCTCATCCAGTGTCAAAAATGGTTTACAAAAACTCGACCACCTTATCCACGTACAGAATTAAACACTGACCAATGTAATTGTTTTCGTGTCTCAAAATATTGAATTTTCATAAGGCACGTGTACCTACTAAATGTGCCCGCGTTATTTAAAAGAGCGTAAACAGTACGAGTAACAAGAATAAATTGGTTTGTTAACCACTAAAGCGAATTAAAACGTTTACGTGCTCTAAACGATATTTAATCGAGTGCCATTAGTAACCCCAACAGTATTTCGATTCTTGGTTCAATAATGTCTCCAGGTATTCGCTTGGTCCTCGTAGGTAATTGTCATTTCATTATAGAAGTATTCACTCGAGTTGTAACGCAGGTATTTGGGCCCACTTTTTGGCTCGAAATTATCGATAATCGGTACAATCGATTCGTGATCGATGTCGTATTGTATCGATTTTTGCGTACGATGTGCTTGTTATTTGAAGGTAGTTGATTGGTGAACATAATTTGTTTGGATAAAGAAACGAAAGTATGAAACAACGGGATAAGTTTTTGTAATCCAACGTTACTGTACCTACAGGTAGTAAGGCACATCATATAGGATATACCGGGTCTTATCGTCTAAGTTGTGTTGGTGTTTACTTTGTGGAACAGTGTTTTGCAGAGGTAATTCTGTTCATTCCGGGGTGTACCTTAGTCGTAGCGTACGACAGCGAGAACCCCAGTCGCCGCTGACCCGTTTCTGGAGCTCCTTCCGACTGCGAGGTAGATCACTGCGGGGTTTAGTGGATAGACCGGTTTACCGGGAGTCCCATACACGCACTTCGTCTCCCCCACGAAATAATTTCATTGCGTGAATAAAGGATACACATAAATATATTTTAAGTTCTCCCCGAGTCTAACAAAATGTCCCTCAAAAGAATGAAGGGATAAGTACATTGGTTTACCTGAGAAATATTACACACGAAGTCTGTATTAATACTTTTATAGAATGCAGAAATCCCCCCGGATCGTCACGTCACCCCACCGGGATTAAAAATCATTATATTATATTTATATAATATTTATATTTAAAACCAGACCTATGTCTGGTTTTAAATATAAATTTTAACTAATTTTAGTAGCAGTCATTATTATAATTTGACTTATTATTATTACCTTATTTCACTATTAACTTACTACAATATTAACTTGTCACCGCTGCTATTTATTTCAATTACGTAATAAATTATGTAATACATAAGTAATATAGTACGAAATATTTCTATAACTCAATAAAGAGCAGCTGTACACACCAAGGCCTTTCAACAGGCGCTATCAAACATTTTATTTTGCCGCTGGCAATTCTTTTGCGCATTTGGTTTTCTTAGCGTATTGGCACCTGGCGCCTAAAGCGACAGCTTTGCTCAGCAGAGCCGGTGACGGATATTAAACTCTCCAAAATTAAAAAAAAATACTAATCTATGTAAGGTGAAGTGTGTGTGAAGTCTAGGCACATAACTGTATAAATACATACTTACGCGTAATATTTAGTTCGATTTGGTTATCTCTGCATCCCCCCAGGGTTTTATAACTTTGCTTAGGCACCGCTGTTACCTCTTCAGCTACGGCACTGATGATTGGTCACGTCTCGACTAGATTGTATTGGTAATCGTCTATCTAATCATGGAACCCAAAAGCTTTAAAGCATTTCTGGAATAACAAATTTCTTGAAACAAATACATATGTTTCAAGAAACTCTCATACACGAATTGTTTTTGTACAGCGTAGAGTATTAGAAGATCATAGGTTATGTAACCTTATGCTACGAACCTTAGGAGACAGAGACCATAACCGCAGGTGAAAATGCGGGAACGCCTTGTTTATTATGATGCGCGCAACTGAATAACTCACGTCAATAATTTACAATATCCAATAACACTTTTTCAGCGTTTCTATTAAAGGAGTTAGTACAGGTAGCAAAAAAGTTGATTTAATACTTATCTACACATAGTTTACTAAATAAGTACATTAAGCTTAGTATAATTATGAAGTTTAATGCGTGTACTACTTTAAGACATTCTTAAAACAAAAAAAGATGGGTATTCTTGTGTCCTCATTAGCATGACATGACGATATATTGTAAGCCTGCAAGAAAATAAAAGTACTAATTATATTATGTACATTCTTTTACATCTTATACGTCCAAAGCAGCGCTTGGCTTGCCATTTGTGACATCAGAGATTATTTTCCTTGTTGTAGACTATTTGAAAACTTGTGCTCGTTCTTAGAAGGATATTTCAAACTTTTTAAATATTATGCAAAAAATATTGGCCCAATATATTTTTAGAGCATGAATTTAAATAAAATGTAAAAAGAAGTATATTTTTAGTCGTATTATGATAGTAACAAATAAAAAAATACGTGCATCCTTAAGCAACTTAACAAACTTTGTAGCTAACCATACTCATGCGATGTCTTTCAATCATTCAACCAATAAATATTTCGCCTCATGTTTTCATAATAAACGCACATTTCAATTGTAACGCAACGTTATGACATGACTGTGCCAGTAAAAAGTTTAAATAATGGTCACCGACCACTAAGGATACGGAATCGATGCGGCGGCTATTCATCTTGTAGGCTAAAAGACTGCTCACACGTGCCATGGAGATGCTAAAAATGTGCAGGAATTTCTTTACAGTACTCGATTTAGACACTGACAGATGAGAAAATTGTCATTGATTCGATAATGAATTCGAATTTTTGTTAGAATAATTCAAAATCCACATTTTGTAAGTCCAGCGCGTTTTGTTGGTTTGATTCTTGCCGCTTATTTGCTGAGTAGATAATAGATTTTGAACTCTTTATTAATAATAATTTTTCATTAAATTTCTTTATTAATTAATAACCTATTTAGGTTTGCCCTGGATTCTTGATTCTTTGGGCTTGTCTTCATATCGTTCAGTTCCATGTATGTATATGAGCATAGTGCAAACTTTCCAGTAACTATTATTTACTATAGTCGTTCCAATAGTTTATTTAACTTTTGACAGCTCTAATACTTAATCAAATAGTGATACCCTGACCCGTTACCTATTCGATTTCTTTCATCGATCGATTTTATGCATTAAGAAGTTTTAATCGATTTAACAAACTCATTATTTTATAGATAATTTCGTACTTCATATTTCTATGTGTTTCAATGTGCGACCTCCTTTGTCAAAATAAAGAAGAAATGGATTAAAAGAATGTTGTTCAAATATGACGGTTCTATGTCATGAAAAAATATATAAAAGGAACTGAATTTTCAAAATGTATTATTGTATTGTGTTGTAATTCAGTGGTTAATATTGTATTTGTTAAACTATTGATGATCTTTATTAAATCTCTCTATGTCTATTTTAAAATAATCTACAGTATTTCAATGAGTAACCTTCAATATAGTTGAGTATTTATATTCCTCCGTATTGATTTATTTGTGAATTCTCACGTTTGGTTGAGTTGAGCGTATCGTTCCTGCCTTCGTTACTGTCAAAATGCCAAAAAAGAAAGTACTCAAAGGACAAACAAGAGAGTTTGTCTTGCGACTTCGTGAATACTTTGAAAAGGAAAGCCGTAATGGTGGGCCTCTTATACCAGTGACTCAAGTTAGAGACCGTGTTGCAGCAGCATTAGGTATTAGTGCTCCAACAGTGGCAAAAATAACAAAGGAAGGCTACGGCAGCAGTGGCATGGAACAGAATAAGCTATCTACACCTAAGAAAAAACGTCCGCCTAGTAAAGTTACAGCCGTTGACAATTTTGACGCTGATGCTATTCGTCGTCATATATACGACTATTACCAAAGAAAAGAGATTCCAACATTAAAAAAACTAACACAATCTCTTCGAAATAGTGGTTTGTTCCGTGGTCAAAAATCTTCTCTGACAAAGGTATTGAAAGACATTGGAATGTTATTCCAAAAATGTGACAAACGAAAAATTTTAATGGAACGCAATGATATTGCTTTGTATAGATGCGATTTTTTAAGACAAGCAAAAAAAATAGAAGATTGGTCGAATGTTGTTTTCACAGATGAAACTTGGCTCAATGCGAATCATACGCTGTCAAAAACTTGGACTGACAACACCGTTGGCTCCACTTCTACAGTACCAATGGGAAAAGGCGAACGACTGATTATTTGTCATGCAGGAACAGTAAAAGGATTTGTGTCAGGCGCTCTATTAGCTTTTAAATCCCAGAAAACAGGAGATTATCATGAGGAGATGAATTCGAACGTGTATGAAAAGTGGTTCAGAGAAATGCTTACATCACTCGAAGAGCCATCAATAATATTTATTGATAATGCACCTTATCACTCTCGTCAAATTAATAAAATACCAACACAGGCCAACAAAAAACATGAAATTATAAACTGGCTCCGTGACAATGGCGAAGAGGTGAATGAGTCCCTACTAAAAGTAGAGTTAGTAAAGATATTAAAAACATAGAAGCTGCCAAAACGATACGTCATAGATGAAATGGCAGCAGAGCATGGGCATACCGTCCTCAGAATTCCCCCATATCACTGCCAATATAATGCAATTGAAATGATCTGGGCACAAGTTAAAGGATATGCTGCGAGGAACAATACAACTCCTCCTTTCACCGCAAGAAAAATGCTGAATTTACTGAAAAATGCGTGTGAAAAAGTAACTCCAGAAAACTGGGCGAATGTTGTAGAAAAAACAAAGAAGGTGATAATGTCGGATTGGGATCGGGATGTTGCATTCGACAATTTATCTATCCAAGAAATGATAATCAATATTACTGAGAACTCAAGTGATGATGATTCCTGGTCATACGAAGAAGACGATTCTTTATAATTAAAATTAGTATTACAGTACCTCTTTTGGTTGTTTTATTTTTAATCCGTAAATTACTACGAATTTCAACATTTTGTACCTGTTCATTACAAGTAGGTACCGCAGGTAGTTTTTATTTGAACCAACTATAGTAAGTCTAAACAATTATTTTAGATTCATTAATTTGCGGCGAATACATTCGATCCCATTACTAGGTACGAGTACGATGGAACTGTTTTCATTACGCAAATTATTTATGCATTGAAACAGAGACATTTAGGGCATTTTAATGCAAAATAATAAAGCTTTTTACGTGATTTGATATAAAATATAATCACAATAATTTTATTGTATGTTTTATTAATATAATCGATAATCGATTTATTTCAAAACCGTTTTTATAGTCTGTGGTCATTAATTACGAATGACACATCCCTAAGTAGGCGGAGCCCGCCCATAAAGTACAGTATTATCTGTAGTACATTGTATCAAAAATTATTACAAAACTTTATGTGCGTGATCTGTCAAAAGTTAAATAAAGTATTGGAACGACTATACAGTAGAAATTTCTACTTCAAAGGACTGGAATACTTTTCCAGTTAATTTGGCTTATCATCTGAGAAGACTTTCACGACATGAATGCAACTTTTTTATTATTATATATATCTTGTAGAATATACACAAGTGATATTAGGGTTCGTGTAATCCCTTCAATCCCATTTGGATTAATCTATCCGTCACCCACTGCGGTAAAATGGTTTGAAAGTCGAATAGGTCACTAAAAGAAAGTATTCACATTTTGAATTGACAATGACAGTTAGCCAACATTTCAATTATTGTTATTATTGAATACTTTCTAAATAGTCACAAATTTAATGAGATATATTCAAAAGTATTTTTTGATATGATATTGTGTGTGATACCTGACAAAACTATCATTTAACTGATCTGTAATATATAAATATAAGAAACACGCTATAAATCTGTACATATAAATACGAAATACCCATCACAACGTTTTTGTTTTAATATACATTTATTATAGAAAACGCAATGCTGAAGAAGAGCCGATAACATTTGTAAATGTGGAAATTTCTCACTCCATAAAACGGCTATTGACAGAGTGGTAACAGTATCTACATTCCTTAAGGCGTAATTTTCTTTGACACTGTCTTGTGAGACATCCTTGTTACTCGCTGATCCATTTGTCACTGACAGAAGGTTATTATGTAACCGGTCAGCAGACGAACAACTGACGGGCGACTGTCAGCGCGCACAAAGGCACTGGCGACTTGGCTCGAGGTTTAGTCGGACATCGTAAACCCATCAGCGTTTAGCAGTTACGATAGAGAGGTTTGATTAAGTAATGGCTAATTTATCGGAAGAAAGGTTTGATATATGTAATGTTGAAGGCAGGTAGAGAAAGTTGGTATATTATTTGCGATAAAATTTATTCTATTGGAAGTATTACCGTAGAATAAAGACGAGATTTGTAATTTCGTTTTGAGGCTTTTCTACAAACTAATAATGACTAAAGTTCGCCTGAGGAACGATATTCATCAATAAACCATAATTTTTATATACCTATTACTTACCGATACAGTTTGATGTGCCATTTTTAGATTTAGGCCAGACTATGTTAGGCTACATGTTATTTTTCTTAAAATAGCTTACAAAGAATTCTCATTGCGATAGGTACCATTAAATAGATGTTATTCAACAATAATTCACATAATTTATCATGTCTGAACGATGCCTATGTACACGATTATAATACGAGTAGTTCATAAACAACATATAATTCTACGCGGTTTTAATGCGCAATGTGTTTTTTTTTCACTAAACTTTAGCAACAAACGACTTACTCGAACAGTATTGTAAAAAGATGACACACAAACCTTAAGATTACCTTAAACATCATATTACTTATCAATTATGATGTAGATATTTTACGCAGCTTTGCAAGGGTTTTACTGCAATTTAAGTGTGTGTCCCGGACAGTTAGAAGGTATTCAATCTCGTGGTCGTCTAGATTATCTAGAAAGATTCTTTGTGACACAGATTCATGCAGACATCGACCGTCTTAGATACAGATTCTGACAGAGGGTATGTACGCGTCTTAAGCCCCGTGAAGTGCCCGTGTGCAATCATTACCTTTAATAAGCTTAGCGAGCTTCAGTAAGCGCGCAGACCATTAGAAGTGCCACGACCGGCGCTCTCAACTCCGCTGCACCCGTGTGCACTGCACTATAGGTAAAGAAGACACCCCTGGCGTCTGCACGACCTCCTGAATCTTAAAAGGGTTCAGTTTGTAACCTAGTGCTTTTTGATTACATTCTCTACGTTAACAATTAACTTACCTGTTGGTAATGTTATAATGTAAGCAGAAGTCCGTTTAGTACTAATTTTCTATTGATACAACAAACAGATTTCGATTTTAAACTACTTTGCCTGCCATGATTCGTGTCCACGATCGCTGTTGTAAGAACAAGTAACCTTATAATCATTATATAATTAAGTCAGATACATCTTAGGTTAAATCACATCAATAAACTACCTTATTGCCTAAGTAAAAAGGACTAAAAATAGTTTATATACTATAATGAGAGCACGCGAAAAGCTGAACTAATAAATCACATATGCACAAATATTCCTGACTCATCAATCAGTGTCATTCACACTACGATTTAGTAAAATGATACCATTACGACGTGTCATTAGGCAGCTGACAAACTGGTCAACTTATAATACATACGAGAGCAGTTGTAATAACTATGTCATTTGTAATAAGATTCAATTTAGTCCGTCGGTCACATTATGGGCTTAATGTATAGTCGCCGCGCCTGAAGTCGTAGGGCAATATACTATATAAATATTCACATGTAGGAAATGGAAAAATGTTTAGTTTCTACTGTAATATCGAAGAACTAATTAGTTGGTTTTACAATAAGTGTTTAGATCTTAAACATCGACTGCGCCGGTAGCGCAGTGGTAGTGTATGCGTCTCTGGTCTTAAGGTCTCGGGTCCGACCAAATGTTTGTATGATCTGCAAATATTTGTTTCGAAGTTTGGGTGTTTATTTGGAGTCGGCTACTAGTTCAATCGGTTTTACCTGAACATCAGTTTTTCCACGGAGCGACTGGCATCGGATCTTCGAAAACCTAAGGGTGAACTGAATTCGAAGATTAAAGTAGTTGTCAGTATATTTGAGGGCAGTGACTTTCCAATAACGATTGCCATTGATGTTCACGACAAACCGGGACCGACGCCTTAACAAGCTCTCCGAGGCACGGGCGGGCAAGACCACCATCTTCAACCCAACAGCAGTCCGACCCGGACATCCAACCCGAGATCTCTTGATCTGCAGTCGCTTACGCTAAGCACTGTATTACGAGTTTTTATTAGTACACTATTCACAATGACGGAGTTAAAAACCTATATGTATCTATGTAAAATCCTTATCTAGATTATATCACTTCGATTTAGAGTTTTCTTACGATATAGTCTTTTCTAGTCCAAGTAATGTGCGATCTGCCGTGCGGGTTGTCTTGCATGTTTTAATGTAGTATTTCTAAAATAGCGAAGAAAAAACTTTTGTCTTTTAAAAATAAAACAACTTTGGATAACTCTTGGCGATTTAATCGCCAAGAGTTATCCAATTGTATATATATATATTTTAAATATTTCGGACATCTAACCCACAACGCCATCTAGTCGCAAGCTAAGCAGAGCTTGTGTTATGGGTACTAGACAACTGATATGAATACATATATACTTTTTTTTTTGTAAATACATACATATTATACATAGAAAATACCCAAACTCCGAAACAAATATCTGTAGATTACACAAACATTTGGTCCGACCCAGGATTTGAACCCGAGACCTCAAGCACAGCAGTCGCATTCACAACCACTGCGCCACCGAAGTAGTCGAATATATCTGTGTGTTATGCTTTCGCGGCTAAACAACTAAAAAGATTTGCATAAGAAATTTAAATACAGATATAGTTTGAAGCAAGAAGAAGAAGAACATAAGCTACTTTTGGTCTCGTTACCGCCATAAACGCGGGCAGAGCCGCAGGAAAAGCTTATAGTTTATACCACATTTCATGAAATAATCACTAAATGTATTTGCTTTAATGCCTTTACTTACAAATTATCTCTTTATTACTTCATATTGTGTTATATTTTTTTCAAGAAAAATAATTACGTAATAGTATTTTGAATACATCATACGTGAAGCAGTAAGTCTTTCAGTAGCTAGAGCCCAAAAAGGATTGACTACAAATAAACGAGAAATTAACTTTATAAAGGATGGCTCAACTACCAAATCTAAAAGCAAGCCTTTCTCAATCCTAGGTACTGCACCTGACTGGACTATTTTGATGGATACGTATGATAAGCACTATAAAATCCCAGAGGATGTTGGTGTTTCGTCATCCAGACCGGACATATTCCTTTTCTCTAGACATATTAAACACATAATATTAGTAGAGCTTACTGTTCCGTGGGAAACTAATATTCCTAAAGACCATAGAATAAAATTAAATAAATATTACGATCTAACAACTGAACTTAACAAAAATGGCTATGTGGTTAATTTATACGCGGTAGAAGTAGGAGCGAGAGGTATACCAGCTAAATCTCTCTATAACCTTCTGAAAGACCTTGGCCTGTCGAGATCTGCAGTAAGTTCTATTTTAGAACGAGTATCCAAGGCTGCACTAACAGGCTCCTACCAAATTTGGCTAGGTAGGGCTGGAAACTCGAGCAGTGAAGGTGAGCGTTGATGCGCATCTTAAAGGGGGCCTCCTTAAACCTACATCCAGGTCGTAAGTCCTGGGAACTGCTTTGAGTTTCTCCCTCTGCCACACGATGGACCCGGCACCCGCACGGTGAATCCATGGAGTGCTAAGAAGTTTGTCTCGTCTCATTTGATAAGAATATTATGACACGAGCATGTCGTAATATATTGTATCGTTAATAAATTAATGCATAATGGATTTAAGTTAAGGATCTTAAAACAGTAACTAGTTTAAAGAAGTAAACATGTAATTTTTACTAACGGATGCATTTTTTTTTATTAATTTTAAAGTAATTTCTCGGGTATTATAAAACAGCTGCATTGAAATATTACAGAGAATGAACTCGCAGTATTATTTAATGTCATGTTAATAGTCTCTAATGTGAACATATGTGATTTGGAGGTTTGAGAATTCAGAGGAGCACTTACCAAGAGAAACCAAACACATAAACACTAAGGCCACGTTCAGACGATGAGCGCTCAATACGCGTTTTGTTGACACTCGTTTACTTTTATTCTAGGAGTACGTCCATCGATATAGGATATGACAAGTAGCGTTTATTCAGAGAAAACCTTAAGGAGACGGACTTGGGGAAAAATTACATCCGTCTTCAACAAATGTAGAACTACGAAATAGAAAACGTCCAGCGATACAGGAAATGACAAATAGTGTTTATTCAGAGAAAAGCTTAAGAAGCCGGACTTGGGGAAAAATTCCATCCGTCCTCAACAAATGTAGAACTCAAACTTAAACAAAAGCGACCGCGAGAACGCGCGTTTAAAGCCTGTTAAGTGCGCACCATATAAATACGAAAGAAAAATTTAGATAAGCTTTCATCATCTGAACGTACCCTAAACAAGAAAACATTTCCAATCAAACATGCGATACAACACCAATAAATCAAGTTATGACTTAGAGTCCAATTTAGCGTAAGAAAGTGTAATCCGAGTGGCCGTAACTCAGCTTTCTAGGACTCACTTATTCAATTTACGTTCTACGCCGGACAAGAGTTGGAACAATAAGCGGGAGCTACATGGGCGAGCACTACCAACCATTACGTATTCCAACCACGATCCTATCTCAACGCGAACGCGTAAGCTTACATAAACGAGACCGCCTCTTGGACAACTTTCAACGACGCACAACTCTGACACTACATTCACTTACGTTTAATCCACTCAGCAATGGGTAATGCACACCGCAATTTTTGGTTTCGCATTATCTTCCGTCGAAACTGCACCAACCAAACGTCATTGGCTGATAATTGTCGCTCCTTGGTGCCGCATCCTTATCGCCCTAGATAACCACGCTTCCATCTTATTGTCCATTTGTTAAGATACCACAATGCACTCGGAATATTACTAATTAGGCTCTGTTTATGAGCCTACCGGCCATTGTTGAAAGAATGAGATAGTTATCTGTTTGTTGTCTGCAAATGAGATTTGCGATGCCGCTTTGTCGGTTGGTAAAATTGTATGAGCTTTGTTCCATCTGAAATATTATCTGTAAACCAGTGTGGTGGACATTGTTTTTGTGGCAGTTAGCAGGAGGTTGTACGCTATCAGATGTTTAAAGCAAGGCTTTGTTATGTGAATGCGAGTTGCAGTTATATTTCGAGTTTTCGGGAATTGACCCTTGCTCCTGGACTCGGGGCTTGCGCTGGGCGTACTTGCGCCTTCGCTGCAATCAAGTACGTAACTGTCATTGTGGGTCTCGGATCTTGATAGGTACTGCAATATATCAAGATTTGTTATATCACTTCAGGTTCTACATACTTATCACTCACTATATTTATATCTGTGTTCTACATAAATAAGGTGGGTTTCCGCATTCGTGATCTTTGCGATGACCTGGCGATTTTTCTCTCCTTCTCTTTACTTGATTTAATACTTAATGAATTCATTGTGTAACCAACATTTTTTTTTTGGAAATTAAAACAATTTAATCCCTTTCGATTAAATGCGACTTATGTTCCAGGGGCAGTATGTTTTATTAAACTATCTTTCTACTATTTTTGCATTCGTTTCTCAGGTCAAGATGCATGTCCGAAACCGCAGTCCTCTATCTGGAGAAAAAAACTACATATGTAACTTTATAACAATTGTAAAAAAAAAACTGTCGTAAAGGTATTTATAATATTTCAAGCACCTTTGAAAAAGATTTACAGTTTAACAATCCGGTCTAATTTCAAATAAAAAGTACATCAAATTTCAATACTCGCGTAATGACCATTGAAATATTCACTTGGTATCATAAAATTCAATTGTGGGGGTGTAAATGTACAATGAAGCTGGAAACTTTAAAATACTCACCGTTTTATTCTCTGTATGAAAAACGGGCTTTTGCTAGCAAACATTTGTGTGGCGCCAAACTTGGCGCCAAATCGTGGCTACTTATCATGCATAATTTAATGACGCATACATATAAATTAAACTTCCGGAAACAAGTAACAATTTAAAATTGTCGTATGTCTACATCTAGATATTTTTTACGAGTAAATCATTATGTTTGTTACTTTCATCGTAGTAAGTCATTCGGTTTAATAGTACATAATGTATTTTTTATATCTTTTATTACCAATCATTATTCCTTCCGGAGAAAGCTGACAATGTCTTTGAAGTATAACAAGCACGCTTTTTAGCGGTTCTAACTAGGCATTTATTTATTAGAACTTTGATTTACATCGTACGAAAATTAATTGGTAGGAAGTCTCACTCTTCCCCAGTGTATCAACTCTAAACGTACAAATCAAACATGTTAAGGATTTACAAACATTTGTCGAAGCGACCATACCCCGAAGGGCTGACAAAACAAACCAATATTGGTTTTGTCAAAAAAATAAGTTGCTGAATTTTACATCGCTGTGTTGTCGCTAGATAAAATCGCATTTTGCGTTTATTGCACAATGAATTGTAGCGTTTTATGTTAATAACCGGCGCATGTGGGCCGAGAATGTCGAAATACTGACTAATCTTACCGTGGGTTGCCCACGGAAAAAAAATGGCCATTTTAAATTATACACGCTGCCCACATCTCTCACATGTTCTTTATTAAACACTCCTAGATTTTTAATTACTTAATTATTTATTTGTGTCCTGTCGCCTACATTTTTTTTTCGTAAATTGTGTTGATTTAAATAACGATGGTGATATTTACATTAATGTGTGTTTGTTATAAACTGTTTGTTTGCTTCTTTGTTAAGTGCGTTTATGGAGGTAGCTAGTTATTGGCTTTGTAGTCATCTATCATGTAACTGTTGTTTGATGTTTTTGAACTTCTGAGCCATTTGTCAGTGTACTGGCGCTCTATATAGGGAGTCTTACATGAGTATCGATAGTTTGAATTAAAATATTACCATCGTTTCTTATGGATGCTTACTGTTGTCATATTTTACTTCTAATATGCTTTTGCCTTAAATATTCTATCGTCTCTTGTTAACGAATATATTAATTGATGTACATATTTATTAGTGAATATATGGTTTGTTGCTTTATAATTTGGAATCGAATTGGGTTTAAAAATTTAAACTGGCTTCGTAAATAAGACGAGGCTCTTACGTCGTCTGTTTTGTTATGATTTCACCTCAAGAGTTTTTGTTTTTTAGATTCATTCATTGAAATGATACTTCTGTTTCATATTATGTAATGCTTGGTACATATCTTTAATAAATAAATAATTTTATTCGTATTCAATATGCAATTAAGATACAAATTTGCAAATGAACAAGTTGACTGCACGGTTGGTCTATTTCAGGCCTCTTGCGCCAAGTGTTGTGGGTTCAAATCCCACATAGGACACACGTCGTGTGATACAAATATTTTTGTTCTGAACCTGGGTGTTCTTTGTGTCCATTCCATGTATGTTTGTAAATTCCCTATTGACACAGGATGTATATTACTAATGCGGAAGTTGTCTTTACAAAAATTTTAAAAAATGAATTTTACACTATTATCGGTCTGTAATGCAACTTTGGTACATAACGAATATCATTGCCCATTTCTGGAAACATATTCTCTCACAAATATATAGAAGCATCAAGTTAACATTAGGAAACATTAAGCTGGAAACAATTTAATATCAAAATCAACGCAATATAAAGTACGACCATTAATTTCTTATCTTCTAACTGATATTGATACTTTACAGGGCAATAAACACATAGGTTTTGATTAAGGTACTTCCCATTGACTTAGAAACATGAAATTTGGTGAGAAAAAACTCCCATAGCTAAGTAAAGAAAGAGATACGAATGTCGTTAATTTGTTGTGTAATTACAAAGTTAAATGTTGAGAATTCAAATTGATGATTAGGTGTGTTCATATTGGTAGTGATATATAGTGTCCATGGTTACAAACTACCCAGGACAACATCTCTGCAAACAGAATTAAACTAAGAAACAAACCCTATACCAAACTGTCTGTGTCTGTGGTATAGTGGACCAACACCTCCTTTCTAAGGCGAGGCGATAGTAAGCATGGTAGATATATGACTTCATGGAAAACCGGTGTGAAATAACGCTTGCGCTGTGTTTCACCGAGTGAGTGAGGATACCGGAGGCCTATACCCCAACCCTCCCTCCATCCCCCTCCCCATCCCGCAAAGGCCGGCAATGCACTTGTGAGGCCTCTGGTGGTACCGAAGAACCTTTTTTTTTTATTGCCTGTGGAAACCCCCTCAGGCCGTCACCCCGCCGGGGTTTGCGGCGGAGCGGTGTGCCACTCTGCGCCTGAGAAGGGAGGGGTCCGGGAACTGCAGTTATTAACACGACCAGACCAGGATACCGGAGGCCCATACCCCAATCCGGGAGGCCATATATATATATACCATTATTATCGCCTCTACTTAGAAAGTAGGTTTTGGTATAATATACCACGTTGGCCAAACAGTTTGGTATAGGGTTGGTTTCTTGTTTTCCTTCTCTATGCAAAGATGTTGTCCTGGGTAGTTTGTCAACATGGACACAATATATCACTACCAATGTGGACACACTTAACCATCAATTTGAAAACTTAATCATCCTTCTCCCAATCCCATAAAGGCCGGCAACTTGTGACGCCTCTGGTGTTGCGCGTGTCTATGGGCGGCGGTAATCGTTTACCATCAGGTGATACGTCTGCTCGTTTGACTCCTATTCCATAAAAAAATATCCCTTTTCTATTTACTTATCAAGATTAGGATCTACTTCTTCATGCTGTAAGTTCAACAACATAATATGAACATACCCTTATACTCACTCGCTGTTTGTCGTCGGCCCATTGTACAGAACATCCTACGCTCTGTTTTTCATTCATTAGGCAGAATACCATCAAGGTTCGATTCCACCTGCTATTCATACTTACATGAATATTTAATATTTGTATAAAAAGAGCCTCCACAGAACTGACCTTACCTTTACCATTGACAACTACATTAACATCAATGTCAAGAACATAAAACAAATAGAACAGTCACCTGTCAAATTACAATACGAATATCGAATTGTTGCAGCTCCAACTTTGCATCGATTAATCGTTATTTGATACTATCGAAAGTGTGCAACAATCGATTACATTGGTGAAATCACTCGTGTCGAAAGCCTCCGGTCACCGCCCACGATATTCGTCCTCTTATTAAGACGTTACGATGTTTTCTCTCAAATCGATTGATCGAAAGTTGTTTTGCATCCTGTGTATGTAGTTTGTAAAATAATAAACGTTTTTTGTTACGCTTAACATACTTTAGCGCGTGCGCAGTTGTTATGTAAAGAACTTCCTAATGTTAAAAAATTAAAATACATTAATGTTATTTATTATTAACATCGAAAAAGACGGCAATTACGATCTTATCCTTCCGTTAAGAAGTAGGTATTCGTATAAAAAATAGTGCTGTTTGGCAATCGATTTCTTGGCATATCGCCATTAGAATTGCAACAGGTAAATGTTACTACATTTTTAATAAATTTTCATTACATTGTTTTCAAACTCTAAATTAACTGTGAATGAAGTAGTTGTGACCCTCTTGTACCACAGACTGCCTAAGTAAACCATTGGCCTCGGTGGCGCAGTGGTAGTGTATGCGACTGCTCTGCTTCAGGTACATACAATTATTTGCGGATCATATTTATTCAAATTTGGTCCGACCTGAAAATCCAACCAGAGACAGCTGCACAGCAGTCGCGACGCTACAGTTACGTTAACAATTTGATAACATTTCGTATCCAAATTTTTAATTTCAAATATAATAAGAAAAAACTTACATATCATAAAGTAAACAGAATATGAAATAAAACGCCCTTTTTCAGAGTGTACTTTATTGAACATTTTACCTAAAACGATATAAAACACAAAGAACGAATCAGCTACATGGGTAAATATACCCTTTTAAACCTTCCTATTGAAGCTATGAAATGAAGTACAATTGTATTCGACGTTTATTTTATTTGTGATGCTATAATAATTTTATTTCGTGCTGATGCAGTTTATTACAAATGTATGTGTATGTGTACAACGAAAACATAAGCTTTTTAAGCCACGTGGTGATTTTATTATAGCTATCTTTTCCTGATGATCAAATCAACTATAATAATTGTTACTTTGGTGAATAAATATGCATTTGTCCTTTCATTTATGTCTAAAAAATCAAATACAACAAAGGTATGATCTGCAAGATATTTGTTTCGGAGGTATTTCGTTATACGTCACTATGTATTCTTAAAAAATAATAATGTATACATCTATTTATATCAGTTGTCTTGTTTGGGACTAGATGGCGTTGTGTTCTCAGATGTCCGACATATATTATTACTAGCTTTTGTTCGCGGCTCCGCCCGTGTACATGTCAGTTATCGCGACAAAAAGTAGCCTATGCCCTTCCTCAAGAATCAAGGTATCTCCATACCAAATTTTATTGAAATCGGTGCAGCGGTTTAGCCATGAGAGGGAGACAGACAGTTGCTTTCGCATTTATAATATTAGTATGGATTAATTATCTCACTCACGGCGGTCTTGTCAAAAAATTAGGTGTAACTGTACTCATGCTAAACATACTTATATATTTCTAAATACATACATAGAGTAAATAAATTACACCCAGACACAGAACAACAGGTCATATTGATCACACAAAGGTTGGTCCTAGATGGGAATCAAATCCACGATATTTGGTTTAACAGTTAGAATCACTAAACCAACTGACCCATCGTCAGCAAATGAAAATCTTCATTTTGTTTATTGCTCGTATACAGCTAGATAAGAGAGAGATTGAAAGGGTAGTAACGCACGGGCGGTGGTAATCACTTACCATTAGGTTACCCAAGGCTACAAACAAACTTGTTTTTGAATGGAGGAGGTTCCGATCTCAATCCGATTTATTGATACTAGTTATCACACAGCGGCCCGGCTTTCTCTACTTCTCGATATAAACTATAACTGTGAAAAATTTCGTAGGTACTACTTTCGCATAATTGTCGTTAAAACTATCTTGGTAGAGCCACGCTTCGACATGCATGGGCCGGCTCGACCGGAGTGATACCACGGCCTCACAGAAAACACGTGTGAAACAGAGCCTGCACTTTGTTTCACCGAGTTAGTTAGGATAGCGAAGGCCAATACCCCAACCCCTCCCCATCCTTTTCCCCATTCCCCAAAGGTCGGCAATGCAATTGTGATGCCTCTAGTGTTGCTGGTGGCCATGGGCGGCGGTAATCGCTCACCATCAGGCGATAAGTCTACTCGTTTGCACACTACTATATACAAAAAAAAATCGTAAAAACGGGTAGGTACAAAGTTTTGAGTTTCACGTATTAATATATAAAGATACCAAAACCACAGATGTGACGTTATCTACTTTGTATGAGCATCAAAGAAACACATACCAATGATAGCAGTTGTTGAAATAAACTTGTAAATTAGCTCTAAGTGATACTAGAGCGCCACGTTTTAATATTTACGACGTTTATGCAAATACTCATTGATAAAACAGTACCTAACACATTACGATATCTCGAAACATATTATTACGTAAACTATACCTATACCTACCGTTCTCTGTATAACATACTAGCTAAACCCCGCGGTATTACCTGCGGTTGTCGTTACTACAATAGCCGCAGGCAATGCAGCGTGGTGAAGTTAGTCTAAAATAAAAGTACTCTAAGTTATTCCGTATATCGTCAGCTTTCTGGCGGTGAAATTTCCGTCGAAATGAAAGATAATCAATAAAATACAAATAACCCTTAATACATTTAACATTCCTCCTAAAAATTTGGTAAACGGCGATTTCAATTTGTATAATTTTCAATTTATTTTAAGATTTGACACAATTTTTTCAAAACTTAAAATAAATTTAGACAACAGAACGAGCCAAAGAAATGAATATCCTATAGTCCTTCCATCTTGTGGCACAGTCGAGTAAAAACAATTAACATACAAACATTGTCTTAAAGCATCGGCGTCGCGAAATATAATTCTTTCATGTTTCGACAAATGTATAAAATTAATTGCCTTATAAATTAAATAAACAAATGTGTCGAATAATAAAAGTGTCAATATTAAAGCGCCGTGCTCCGAGAAAGCTGCGCGTGCGCCGGTTCCGGAGGAATCGATCATGCTGATATTGTCGTTTATTTCTGTTGATAACTTTTAGTAATATTTTTAATTTTATTTATTCATATCTAGTCAGCTCGACCTAGACTTTAGGACTTCCAGGATGTGATAAATAAATATCTCTTTAAGTCAAGTTTTATTAAAGTAACCACAGGTCAAGAAAAATAACATTCATTAGTTCGCTACAACATCGATAATTTTATAAATAGACTCTTGCGATATGTTTTTCCCGTTCTACATAATTATGCATGTACTAATTAATAGTAATTGCAGTAGTCTCAAATTGTAGTGCCGGAATCCATGTTCTACTAGCTTTATAATACATATTAATGGCAATGTATGCATATGCTTATGAATGTATTATTTTAATTATTTGATTGACTATGCATAACGTTCATTCAACACGCAACTTGATAATTGTAACACACATAATTACATAGACATTTAAGTGTATTGTAAACTCATATTTTCGCTTTGAGTTACTGTTTAAATTTTCTTTATCAATTTAGCATTAAATGCTGGCTCTGCGTTTTTTTTTAATAATACAAAAGGCAAGCTGTTACGCTTTTGAAGCTAAACCACTGCACGGATATCAATAAATTTGACATGGAGGTTCTTGAGGAAGTACATAGGCTATTTTTTTTAAATATATTTCGGACATCTAACACACCGCATCTAGTCCCAAGCTAAACAGAGCTTGTGTTATAGGTACTAGACAACTGATATAAATACATATAAATACTTTTTCTTTTTTGTAAAAACATACATATTATACATAGACAATACCCAAACTCCGAAACATATATTTGTAGATCACACAAACACTTGGTCCGACTCAGGATTTGAACCCGAGACCTCAAGCACAGCAGTCGCATTCACTACCACTGCGCCACCGAGGCAGTTAAAAAGGCTATTCATTACTGTGATATCCTACGTTCACTTGGATGATGCTGCGGCAGAAGCTAGTAATGTGGCTACCGCTGCTTAAGAACGCACGTAGCTCTAAGAATCAGGGGGATGGAGAGGTTCGGACGCTGGTAACCTCACTCAGTCAATGGAAAGATTCCGGATCAATGGAAAATACCGGTTTTCTGTTTAGCCGTGGTATCATTCTGCTTGAGTCGGTCTATGTACATCGCAGCAGGGTTCTTCAACGTTTTCTATGTAATGCTACCTATGTTACCAGTGTATAATTCAGTAATAATATGATAGTGTAATTAATTTGTATAGTACCTATAATGCAGGCTATGATGATGAAACTAGATATATTTTTTTAAGTGTTATTTGCTCAACCGACTTAGTGTGTGCGTATAGTCAGTATAATTAGCATTTTTTTTTCTATTTTAACAATAAGTCCTTTGTTTTTAATGCTTCTGTTAATGTTTGAAGCTTAAAGTGTATTTCTATAACACCTTGGTCCCCCTCTGTATATTACCGATATATTGTTTTATTGTTAACGTGACGGTTGACGAATGTCGCATTTTTAATTCGCTGTAGAATTACAGCGAATTAAAAATGCATAACTGCGATCGAGCTACATCAGCTACGAATTTGTTTGTTCAGAATACTTGATAATAGGAGACAACAGCACGAAACTATTTCTCTAAAACAAACAGCTTGGAGAGATTTCATTTCTAGTATGTTATGTCTCTCAGATCATTCCGAATTTTTTCATATTTTTTTAACTTGCCTTTGCTCTCTTAATATTTTAATAAATTGCTGTTGAATATCCGACAAGAGTTTATAAAAACTGTTATATCTATTAAACTCATAAAGTTTTCATTGAAAACGTTTGTTACAGCCGCTCTTGAACCCTTCATGACTAGAGCACCCCAGGTCCCGTTTAATTAGTTACACAATCAGCTTTCCAAGGTTCATGGAAACAAAATTTCACGGCTAATTATCACTTTTGTGCGTAATATTTTTTTACCCCGACACTATACGTGTCAACGCCATAACTCACAGGTTTAATAATACGCCGGCGGTCCGTTCACATTATTCTTGCGCGAAGATGCGCAACGCTGCTATATTTTACGGTGTGGTCCAAATATCTTGAGAAAGGCGTGGAAAATAGTATCCTGACACATAAAGGTATTAAAATCTGTCCGCGTCCTCTCCGATAATTGGACAAACGTATTTATTTCCATATAAACATCTATTTAGCATTCTTTCCATTTAAGGAATTTGTATATTTTGCGGTACACGTTTAATTAATTATTACCGTGTTCATTTAAACATTTTTGAAACAGGACTTCTTTTCATAAGATAAAATGAGCATTTAAAATAAATAGATTATATTAACTTGCTATTATAGAATTTCTTCTGAGTAAAGTCTAAGGTTATGCTTTTGTACAAATAACATTTTCAAACTGGATTTGCTCGCCTCCGGGCGTCACTCACACCGCAATGTAACGCAACCGTTCATTAACTTACGCGTTTCGGATAATTACGTACTGATAAACCAAGCAAATTGTTCGGGAATTATCTTCTCGGGGCGTGTGTGATGAATATCATCTTGTGTCCCAAAAAATCTTTTTTTTACTCACAAACTGTCACTGTAATTGCGTAGTGTTAATTATACAGTTATTTTGAAAGTTTTATGATGTATTCAATTTGTACATCATTACGATCGGAGCATGCGAAAACCATGACGTTAAATACATAATTGGTAGAAATCATTACTGAGTATTATTTATAATTGTTTGCTAAGGATTATTGGGAATGAGATGGCACCATTCTTCTGTGCAAAAATTAAATCAATTATACAAGACACATTTCATTTATTCATAAATTTTGACTCACCATAAAGTGTGTACGATATAAATCGCAGAGTTTATTTAAGCCAACTTTTTCTGCATTAATTTTTATGATACTGAACGACTTTTGTGTGATAATAATTTCTGACGTCGTAATAACCGTACAATGCAGGCGTGACTAAATGAAATTTGTGATCAATACGCGTACCAATAAAATGTCTTTCGCGAAACCACAAATAATGGCCGGTCAGCGTTAAAATTACTCGTCAATCATCGGCTACTCGTCTCGGAACCAATTATAGTGACACGTTAAAAATCAGGTCGAAAAATCTCCATCAAATCACTGAAATCAAATAAATCTTATCCCTTTAGAAACTGAGTCGAAATTTGATTTTTCTCTGTACATAGCCTTAAGTTATTTGTCTCAAAATCACGATCTGATGTTCTTTATGTCCTCTGTTTACTTTTACCAGCTCATGTTAATTATCACATGCAATTTAATTTTATGCAGCATTCGCTTTTGCCCTTTCTATTTGTATCTGGTAGAGAGAGATGGCGATCGAAGTGATACATATAAATCGACATTGTAAAATTTTACGACATAATCGCTACAAATTCGACAGAGTTCGTTGCGGTGTCATGACCGTTCGTTCGTTTTTGATATAGTTTTGCATTTCAGGGGAGTATTTAAGTATATTAATAATAAAAAAATGTTTGGCCTGTAATTAGGTTTCATATAGTATTAATGAAGTTAGGGTTTTATCTTGTCATATTTTACACTAGGCCGTCTGATCACACGTATGGTTATCACACTGCTGATTAATAGGATTCTTGTATTATATTTAAATGCCCCCTTCACACAGAGAAAATGGTTGTACTAAGTACACAAGTTTTTGTTCTGGGTTTAAATAGAATTCCAGACATTAGCGATCGATTACATTTTAGAATATCAGTAACTATTTGGCCTGCTAGTCAACCAGTTTCTTGTCTCTTTACAAGTTAAGTTAGTACTAGATAAATTTAAATATAGGTATATAGTTCTGAAATAGCACGACTAAAAAATGTAATACAAAAGAAATATTAAAGAGAAAAGATCTTAAGTAACAACTTAAAACTGCGTAATAATCATTTATATTTTAGCCATGTTTTTTTGTTAAAAAAACACTTTTAAGTAATACTTGACAGGATCCAGACTACAAATTACTAGGAAAATAAATTATATGTCAGTTGAATATAACAATTACACAAAATCAAATAGAAATTATCGTGCATTACGTATTGTGGCTCTATTCAAATCCAAACTATTATCTGTAAGAGTTATACATGATGAAAGTACTATTAAATCATGGTACACAAGCGAATCTCTGTAAAATGGTAGTAATAAATAACAATACAATATTTAGGTGTATTACAAATGGTGTCGGACCGTGGTCCAGCTTTGTCGTACGCGTCGCATTGTGTCTCGTGTATGCCGGCACTTATGATGATAAATGTAGACGGATATTGTGTATTATTGTACCGTATGCAGACAAAGTGCGTTAGATTTTAAAGAATATCGAATAGAATTTTAATGGTTCTGCTTTAAATATGAAACCCTGTTTTTCTTTAGAGTGCCGTTTCCAGAGGTCGCTAGTCTCTGGCTACGCGTAAATCGACGGAACTTACTGTGGTTTACCCATGGTCAGATATTGTAGTGGACAGTATTAGACTAATTTTGAACCCTTGACAAACCTCATTTCCATATGATATCTAACAATTTTGCCGAGTTGTATGCCAAAGCTTCCTTTTGTCATTTCCAAAACTCGTTAACTGAGGTTTGTAGGACGGTTTTGCTACATGTCTTTGATAGATCCGTGGTCTTGAATGTAACATGTAAGCAGCTAATGTTTTTTAAAGTATTTTCTTATTTGAAAATCTGTCAGAGTGACACTATTTAGCCTGATTGAAAGCTTAAGTAGAACCCAAGAGTGGGAGCCACTAAACTCCATGCGAAATGCAAAGAGTACAGCATGGCGATCCACACTATGGCAGCCTGGTGATAAGCCTAAAGAATCCAGGATCATAGTAGGACGGAAACATTAGTTTATTTTTGTCTCGTTCTTTTACATAAATTATTTAAAAACTCAAAATAAGCAGCCCACTCGTAATACTAACGGTACACCTATGTGAATCGTTTATTTTTAATAACACTGGACAATATGTTCTCTGGTGACCACACTATTAACAAAACGCGTTCATCATTCGCTCCAAAGGATTGTGTTATGCAACAACTTACAAGTATGTGTATGACAGTTCTCTAATCTAAACAGAGATGTTTATACTTGATATCCGGCATCCGGATGTCCGGATGAATAGACTTAAAGTTGCTCCATGTTCTGGACGTGTCATTTAGGTTTCCTCTCAAAAAATATCAAGGTACAATTTTCAATTTAATTAGAATAATTTTAGAAGTATAGGAAATTGTACTTACTTTTCACAATTTCTCTGTAAGACTTTTCAAAATTTTGATCTCCATGATATTTAGAAAAATATATTTAAAAAATTACTACATACTTCAATGCAGCAAATATTTGCAAGGTGTTATTTTTGTATAGCAATGTACACCTGCTTTTTTAATTAGAATATCGTAACATTCTCCGCAGTTTAATATTGTTTACGCGAATATTCTAATCGAGAATGAATAGCCGTCGCTCGCTTGAAGCACTTGTTTGACTTAAACAGAACTCAAATATTCGAAGTCAGGCGCCACGTGGCTGTAAAGGTATTTACATAATATGTCGTTAATGATTTCATAATTTGATAAATTACTGGTTTCTCAAATTACATAACGTAGTTATACATACATATATTATTTTCTCAAAAATTTGTAAAACTGTCCATGTCAGACCGTGTCCAAAATCCTCATGCAATTATTTTCGCCAAAGTGCTTATTGCTCTACGTTTTATTGTTTTCATAACCATATTTTAATACGTTGACTATTAGTTAATTTCGAGGGTCCGGACAAATTTGTAGGTAGGTAAGGTAACTTACATCATATAATATGATGTAACTAAAAATTTATGCTTTTCGCATTTTTTTTCTTTATCTGTGCAATAAGACTTTGCTTCGTACCAAATTTCAAGATTCTGAGCTTACTAGAAGTACCCTTAGGTTTTGATTCCGTTGCGAGTGTTGAAAATTTGCAGCATAAACGGCTTTTTTACAGCTCCAAGGGACAGTAGGAATGAGTATTTGATATGAATTTCAGCTTGATACCTCCACGCATTCCTGAGGAAAAGAAGTCTTGACAGACAGACAGACAGACAGACAACAAAGTGATCCTACAAGGGTTCCCTTTTCCACTTTGAAGTACGGAACCCTATAAAACGTTTTCGTAACTTTGAACCATTGATACTCGGCTCCTAATGGACGTAGCGTCATATACTCTTCTACAATAATACAATTTTACGCGAGATTAGTACGGTGAACTAAACAAAGTCTTCAGCACTTATATAATGTTAGCATAGATATAACGAGAATTGCGACAGAAATAACAAATCAATTATGATAAATACATTCATACGAATATCAATAGACTTGTCACAAAATAAAAAATAACACTACGCTTAAGGTTTCTTAATGATAATAAGATCTACTTAACATGCATAGAGGCGTGAGCGGTTAACATAAATATCTGCAATTAAAATAATATATTCTACTGTATTATATTGTTTGCCTGCTTTGGTGACACTTATTGATTACTACTAAATTAAAATGGGAACACACGGGAAGCACCAGCTTTCAAATAAAATAAGAATCATCAAAACCAGTTATCCCAGTCGAAAGTTCTGAGGTAACAAACATAAAAAGAAATATAGTCGAATTAAGAACCTCCTGTTTAGAAAGTTGCTTAAAAGAGTCAAATATATCCTTTTTAAAATATTATTTAATCTAAAGAATTGTTGAATTATTTATAACGAAACATCATTAATAATTTTTGCTCGTTGAGGAGCTGTTGGCCCAATTATATTTGTGTCATGACTCAATTCATTTTCCAGAAGGAGACCCTGACACTTGTTGACAAGTTGTTAAGATATTCTAGTAACGTGGCTCGCACATTACTTACATTCTGTTTGTACTACGTTTGTGAATTTCCCATCAAACAAAGTATCTAATACTTATAATACGTATGGAAAGTAATAGAGCATTCAACTTAAACAAAATTATATGTATTACATTTAGTGTGACACGCACAATTGTTCTTGTAACCAATTTTCAAATAAACGTTTTCATTTCTTCGGTGGCGCAGTAGTAATGTATGCGACTGTTGTGCTTGAAATCTCGGGTTCAATGTGGGTTTTATGAACTGCAAATATTAGTTTCTGAGTTTGGGTATTTTCTATGTATGTATGTATTTACAAAGAAAATTGTATATATGTATTTATGTCAGTTGGCTAGTACCTGTAATACAAGCACTGCTTAATATTGGACTAGATGATGTTGTGTGTTAGATGTGATGATAATTAGTATTATTTAATAAATATAATTGTGAATTGTATCAATGTCACCTATTGTTATAAATTATATTTCAAAACAAACTCTTTAAGTATTTAGTTTAGCTTATCAATTGAGAATAGATAATATTATTAATGTAAAGTGATTACTACTATTATAGATGACGAACTTAGGTAGGTTTTAAAAGCCTACTCCATATTTAGGTCCAAGCCTTTGTAAAGAGCTAAGGAATATTCAATAGTTGATTATTAATATTTGATTATTTTTATACATTTTTCGTAAATAAACATTGTTGTGTATGAGACTGATGTAGTTTTTATATTTTCAGGTCAGTGAAGAATCATAGAGTCCTTAAAGGTCTGTTAGCATGATATGTACGTGTGGTGTGTCTATTTAATCCTTATTATTACATTATTATACTTTATCGGTTATGTACAAACTGAAGTTTGAAGCAGAGCGAAGTTTTTCTACGATTATTTCTAAGTTTAGTTGACATTCTCTACTATAATATGTACATAACACTCGTAACGGCTCTGGTGTTGCGGGTATCCATGGACGGCGGTAATCGCTTACCATCAGGCGATACGTCTGCTCGTTTGCCCGCTATATAATAAAATAAAAAAAAACATAATATATATTCACATAGCGCTATGGCAGCAGCGACCTAACTAATACACTTTGACCACAATGTGTTCCAACCTTATCGTAAGCCGGATTAAGTCTAATAGAAACATCAGAAATCCTTGAGAGTACAGTATACATATATAGGTAGGCAATACACAATTGCAAGAAAATCATACACAATAATAAAAACATTTTAAGGGTATCTACTGACGATTGAAGTTGTGTGCATCTTGTTTCTTTCTTTGTTTATTTGACCGAAAGGATTTTTTTTTTTTAAGATCCACATAAAATACCATATAATTACTTAACATTTTTTTTTCAATAAACTTGGCTCTGTATTGTCGACTGCGGTCCATTTGACACAATTTCATGGACACGTTTCACGATTCGTCCCTTTTCCTCCCACACAAGCCCTGTGAGACTTAGTTCGAAATTTGGGTAATTTAATTTCATGCATGTTGCTTTAACAAACAAAATTTTTAAATATATAGTAATAATATCAATACGAAAGTAATTTTATGTCTACTGACTACTTAACTACCATAATGAATGTGTTTACATTGTGTTGGGGTGTAAGTACAAATTCATTAAGATAGTTACTGCAAAGGATGTGCAGTACAATTCATAAATAAAACAACTATATCAGATGCATAGTGTAGTAAAGGAAGGACCGTTCTAAGTGTAACTAATATTACTCTGGTGCCATTCCAAGTCAAGCAAGAATTCAGTGAACGTAAGTTGCCTTATTATCAACATCATCACATTTACAGCTTTTAATGGCCCACTGCTGGACATAACTCTCTTATTCGAAAGGAGGTTGTGTACTGCTAGACCCCGCTGGTCAAACGCGACCAGTATTATGCGGCTTGTATCAGGTTTTCTTTCTTTTTGTAATGATGTTTTCCAGCATATTATGTTCCCATAGCTCTTTTACGAGACCCATAGGATGAACAGAGATACACTCTGTACTCTCAATCCGCCACAACACGGATTTGTCTAATCTTTAAATAGTTCAGGGTCTGAGAAGTAAAGTAAAGCTGTTCACAGTCATTCTGTAGTTCAATTGTTATAACTATATATAACTTAACCAAGTAACTGTTTGATATAGCTGGTCTAACTAATAACTAGAAACGGCTTGTACTAATTAATCTTGTTCTAACACCATTTTCTCTTAAGAAATTAGCTTGCGATCGTATATTCTCTGTTCTGCCCTATATCCATCCAATTAGGATAGTACTCGGATTATTTAAAATGCGCGGTAATGGCTGCACTTGCGCAGATCAAGGTTCGCAATTACATCGTTATCTGGGTCGACGGCGTGCGACTGCAGACCACCGGCCACAATAAGATTTCACAGCTTATGAGGCTTTACTTATTTTAATTATAGCTCTTGTATTAATACCAGCATTGTCAAATAAGATAAGGAGCGGTTGGTTATCTATAAAGTATAAAGTAAACTAAATTATTTTTAATTTTTTTTATTTTGTTAGTAATTTAGTTAACAGCACATAGTACAAGTTACTATGCCTTTATTTACATTTACATTAAAACCATGCTTGAAACATAGGATTTCAAGTGTCTTGTTTATTTAAATTAATTCAAATACAAATATTGCTTTAAAATGGATTAGCTTGTGAATTTCACTTCAAATATGTATGCAGTGAAAATTCAATGATTTGGTCGTTGTTGTGTTGAATGTGATAGGGAATATTTTAGGTCTAATATTTTATTGCATGTGTCTTACATTATACAGTTCTAAAAGATTTCTCCACTGCAGAGCACAATAAACTTTCTGCTTGTAACTATTTGTGTGTATTAATAATAAATTTATCAAAACCTCTATCCTGTTTTTATTTCTTTTTCCTTTACATCCTTATGCATGATATGGTGACGTTTAATATAAAAAAAAATATATTTACGAATCTTAAGCATTTAATTTTTATTTCATAATTGTGTATGTACGTATTAGTAGACTACTAATTTGATGCTTAAGATTCGCATATAATAATTTTAATTAACCTTTTCACATTTTGAATAGGCAATTATCTCAAAAATATAAATTTGATGAAAATAAAGCTTATGTTAAAGTAACATAAGTGTAATTTTTATTTAAGTTTAACTTTCTGACCAAATTTTCTAAGCAAGTCAAAATGTGAAATGAATAAAAAGTATTTACAAATCTAATTATTCTATTATTTGGATGGATCGCAGGCTAACACATAATGTAATAAGCCCTTTTTAAGAATAACCGAACACATTAGCCCGATTTGAATGAACAGCACCAATTACTAATTTATCAAATCTTTTTCTTAGAAAATTAAGCTACCATACACCAAAATGATATAGCTGAGTATATATAAGCCTGACAAAATGACTTTATTCTGCTTGATGGGAAGCATGAGCAGAATCCAAGAGTGCTGGTCGAAATACTAATTGCAAATTCAGACATTGCGACAATTCAGCATGCTGACCCACACTACGGCGGCTTATTAAAATGCTTTTATCTAATTTTGGTATGCACTTTAATACTATATTTAATTGCAAAAATTGAAAATAACATTGACGTAATATGAATAGTATTTAAAAAAAAAATTTTCAAAAACAAATTACTTATTTGTAATCAAACTTATTATTTGCAAATAGGAATAACTATGCGCTATGCCACTTAAATATTAAGTTTGTATTTGGTAGTTCTTCACTAACGTCCCCGGGCTAATGTGTACTGTAATACTATGATTTGATTTTCAATGCTTGCCTAACAACTAACCCACTTATTCTTCTTTCCTACAGAATCTGGAATCTTCGATCAAGAAAAAACTGTGCAAGGTACGTTCTTTTTTTTCCAACACTTATACTTAAACTTTTATATATTATGTAATTCTCGTGTCACATTCTTAAACTCCTAAACTATCTAACCAATTTTCACGTATGTTTTGATGGCGTATCTAAGATACTATAGTTAACATCATGCCTGGGCCAATAGGACCCGGGTATGATTGAAAAGAGACGCAAATGAAGTTGTGTGTCAGCTAGTAAAAATATATATTGATATTACAATTTAAATTTTGCTAGTTCAACGTATAGCCGCTGAGAAATGTGTGTAATTGAGTAAATTGTCCAACGTGGTAATCATCATTACTCTACGTAAGTAGATGTACATGTGGAGTATTGGACTTGAATGACACTTGAAAAGCCTAAGAGTTGATGTTATTCAATGTTATTCAATACAAACAGTTGCTTGGAACAGCCTCAACTGATAAATTGTTCAGTGTAAACATTTTAGCTGAAACCGAGTTGCACGCGTTTATGTCTTTTCTTCAAATTATTTTATCACTGCTACATTCTTTTTCTAGCTGTCTTTACATAATTTTACTAGCTCAATTTGATAGGATCGGGTGCTAATCAATACTTGCATTACCACAACAAATGTGTTACGTCAATGAAGGTTCAATCTTTTTTCTTTATGAATATTTAAAAATTTAAAAATATGAATGCCTAAAGATAATGATTGTCTTTTACCATCAGGTAACCCACCTGTTCGTTCTCCCCCATAACATTAAAAAATATATTATTTGAAATAAGCCAAATCTTTAAAATACTAGTTTCAATATCTAAAAGATTACGCACCTAAATACACAACTATTATGTAAATATTTCTTCAAATTTCAAATACTATTTACATGCAAATCCAAGAGCAGAATTTCAATATTCGTGTACATGTACTATGACGTCATCGAATCAATTGTCCCCTTTGATATCGGTAATTGAGAGTTATCGGTGTACGATGGCCTTTATAGTGCCTGTTCCACCAATATCAGGTGTTGGGCCATGAAGTTGGTGAGTTTGCTTGAGCCCATGTCAACTGATCAGTTTAATCGATTTTAATAATATTTGACATGGAGAATTTTGGATTCTTGGAGATATACGTAAGCAACTTTTGACTGAAATACTTGTTAAGAAACTGCAGACCCACGAAATTTCGTCTACGTCTTTGAACTCGAAACAAATATTTTTTTCCTCATTTCAGAACATTTTCTGTCCCCACTCGGCTCCTATTGGTCATAGTGTGATGAAAGACTATATCCTTCTATATAGCGTATCCAGCATAAAAAGATGAAACCAAAATAGCCCCGCCATTTTCGCGTGAAACCTTGACCAAGGCAAATAGAAATTCGTATTAACATATATATATTTCAATGTATAATATCTTGTTGCCTACAAACGAATGATATCAAGTTAACAAAGCTTATGCTGTCGTGGTTTTAATGGATGTCGTCTCGTTTCTTCACTCAGCGCAGCCGCTACTGTGGATGGATAGCACGTTTACGTCATTCAAACAATTTATGGCAATGTTATTATTGTTTACGATTGTTGACGGAACATTTCACTGTGTGCCGATTTTGAATTATTCACCGTAGGCTTCGAAATTTGCGCAATCATTTCTAGCATTTGCTTCTGGTTTGTTGATAATCCTTGGTAATATTACATGTTGTAAGTTAACTTAAATAACTTAAAGCCTTATTGCTGCATTCGCGCTCCTGTTAATTTTCTATTTCGAATATTATTTCTACTTTGGAAATTACGAACTTTCTCACAATTGTTGATCCCTTATTTTACGTTCTTAGGATTAAAATTTCCTATAGACCTTTTTTTAGTTAGTGCTTATATCATAAAGGTTTGAGTTGCCAAAAATTTCAAGGTAAGGTAGTAACCCCAATGCGCAGTGTCTAAATACTTAGTAGTATCTTTAAGATTTCTATAACATGATAAAACATATAATATAAAAAGGTACAAATGAAATAGCGTGTATTTTGTAGAATCCAGTTTTATAGGATCACTAGAGACTGTTAAAAATTCAAAATTCTTTATCTCTAAATAAAATAAAAGTGGTTCTCTTGACATTCCAAATGACACTTTTAATGTGTTCATAGAAATTAATTAGTGAGCGCATTTCTCCACTAAGCGCATTATTTCGCCTGTCAACGTTAACCGTTACGCGCAACCAGTCGCAGTAGATGCATCTTCATAATTAATCTCTTCACTTCGTACACTAAATTGTAGCAGATACCCCCATCACATACTATAACAAAATTCAACCCTAAACTCTAAAAAATAAGGTCCTCTTTTCGGTTCCATAGCTGTAAGGATTACTTTTGCCGCCGTTTAACATTTTTTCCTGTGCATATCACGTCAATCTTAATATGAAAGGCGTAAGGTCGAAAGTTATAGTGTGTTTAACCTGTTATTTTTGTTTAATTTTTATAGATTACGACGATAGAGCAGTCGTAACGTAAATTGTCTGGTTTTAAATATAGGTGTGTTGTAGGCATGTATGTAAATTGGTGGTTGCGTGAATGTCTGGTAGGAGTTTATTGCTGACTGCGAAACGAAAAACGTAAAACAAAACGTAAATTTACTATTTGATAAAATATCACATCATAATTTTAAACGCTATAGATTGTTATTTACTTTTAATTTTACTATAGTTACATATAATCAATAATAATCTGTCATCACATATAATCTTCTTTACATATGTATTTTAATTGTTTTCATAAAATGTTAAAATTCCTATAATTTTCAAACAAGCAGTTCTTATGAACTTACGTGTAATTGTTTTGTATATTTGATGTAAATTTCTCAGAAATTAATTATTATTTGGATGTACTCGTACTATGTTGATTCAAACATATTTCCTTGCTCGAAAGGTTTAAATCCTAAATTAAATTTACAAGTAATCCAATTTCCTTGTCAAGAAATTAGAAATACCAGCTTTGTCTATGATACGTTGAATGACATACTTGCATTTTTGTGCTTGCATTTCGTCGGTCAATTTTAATTGTTACTGAACTTTGTTCTCAACTGTCACATCTAACTTTGCCTTTAATTTCACACGTTGTCGAGAGCAAATTTCGTCATAATGATGCTTATCATATAACATATGTAATGCTACTTGTGCACGACATAAAGTACATAAGTTAAAAGATAAGGTATCTGTGTGACGGTCGGATCTCCATGGAATCATGAACAATTGTCATGCATTGTATTACATGGTAGTAGCAATCAATATCGCTGACAGTTGATGGTTATTACTGTTGAAATAATGGGATGTGATATGGTTTTAACGGCTTCGATACATTTTTTGCCTTGATTATTTAACACCTTCATATATAAAGGTGGCTGAATTAACAGTAGCCATAAAAATAAAATAAAAGTTAACGGTATTCGAATGAAATAAAAATAAGTTGATGTTTTTGTTTGGTCTGAGAAATACTTCACATAAAACTTAAAATTTTGTAAGTTATTTTTATATCCTTGTTACTATGGCTAAATTACTAAGATGCATAGAGACCAGGTGGAGTGAAGATTTGCTCAAGATGACTGGTAGGACCTGGATACGAGAAACCATAAATTGATCAGAATGGCGTGCAATGATAGAGGCTTATATCTTACAGTAGACTGCAATACGCTGATGATGATAGGTCTTAAAACATATACGTACTACTTCGATACATTTTATAGTGTAGGGGGCAAATGAGTAGACGTGTTAACCGAATGTAAGCGACATCATCACAAGTACTTTGTTGACCTTTAAGTGCCCTTCATTAGCTGCCATACCTACCACCACTTAAACTCAACGTAGGTTAACGTTTTACTTTTCTTAAGTCATTAAAACCATTATAAATATAGAGATCTGGTATGTAACCAATTCCTATGTTAAATAGGCTATTTTTCAATAGTATAGTGTTATGTATTATTGCTCCTACTCGGATAATATCGAATATAAAGATAATTTTACCAATGTTTCTAGTATCTAGTATCGAAAGGTGTTTTAAAATATTCGTTTCTAAAGGTGTGAAACACACTTCTAATTAAATCGTTAGTATTAACACCTCAAGTTTAAAGATAAGATTATGAATATTATTTTAGAGAACAGGTATATTAAAATAGTTTGGTGCTTTCTCCAAATAAAAATGGGAAATAAGTTTAATTCATTGACTTCTCTTTCAATAAAAAAGGTTGGGTGTATTCACAGGCTCCACCATCTCTAGGTGTCTCATGTACAGAATTCACAAACTAAAGAAATATTTTACAATAGAAAATTTCTTTGCAGTCCAGATTGGACGTTGCAACTATCTCTGATCTACAGATCAGAAAGAAAGAATTACAACCTGCTCAAAGACCCGTGAGGCCAAGGAGTGATGTGAAATGTCTTCAAAAAATAAACAACAGTAAACTTTCCACACCTCAACTGATAAAGAGAACGTAGAAATAACCAAAATTTAAAGGTCTAGAATTTCAACGTAGTTTAGCCATGCTAATTTCAGCACGGTTGGGTCGGCTCGACCAGGGCGGTACTACCCTCGCACAGAAGATCAACGTAAAGTGACAGCGTTCGTGCTGTCGTGTTTATTTGGTGAGTACGAGACCTGTGATCCAACGATGCAGAAGCATCTCAAGGCCGCCATGGTGTGGGTCACCATGCTGCATTGTTGCAATGTTTGCATTCGCAAAGGGTATGGTGACCACGACTTTAAGATTCTGCTTTTGCTTTCCATCAGGCAGAGTAGAGCCATTTTGGCAGACACAAACATAAAAAAAATGTCCTTGTGTTCAAAATTGATCATAAAAACATCGACTACCTACAATAGCTTCGTAAGGTATTCCAAACATGTTCCATCGTATTCTTAAAATCGCGCGAAACAATCGCAGATATTTCTAATTTGCTCTTTCAAGTGCTACCACTACACGTCCATTAGGAATTGTGGGAAACTTCACGTCTCATTCTACCTGCCGTACTTGGAGGAAAACAATTACTGCTTCTATTTAACGTTCAATCATCAATACTCTTCAGTTTGCTTTACCTAAAGACGGGTGCGATTATGTTTTTTGCAGTCATAACTGCTATGTGCGAGCCGCTTGCTAATTTGCGTCTATATCGTAAACTACACGATACGTTTAACCCGCGCCGCGCGACTCGGCGACAGAAATGTCGACACATTACCGACGACCTAACGAGCCGACTCGATACCAGTGACGGGGCTTGTTATCGATAAAAAGTGCGCTATGAATATGAATTTATTTCAACGCTCTTAAAATATTATTGACTGCTATCTTGATGGGCAACGTGAATTATTGAACTGCACAGCGGTGTTTGCACGCTACACATTTTGATTTGTTATCAGATGTGCATTCTTTAATCCCTTGAAGATACTTGTTACAACTGTAATAAATGATACGTTTTGCTATAAAAGTATATTTTTTTAAATAATATGATGCTATATTATATCCAGTCGAACATATCTTGTATTTTATTAGTAACATACTCGTATCTTTTAACTATCCTTAATTAAATATTATTATTTAAATATATTATTATCACTCACGCATTGGTGTACATTAATATCGACCAAAATGCTGTTCGATCGCTATTGGTGACTTTCTCGATATTAAATCAAACAGCACTATATGCTGTCGCTAACAAATCGGCTTGTTATCAGCCAATCGGTGGCAATAAGTTCTGGCTTCGCATCGGTAAATATCGATATAAAATATCGACAGACCGGGCTGACGACACGCGAGGTCGCACAACTCTAATTTAGCGTTGACACGCGACTGGCATCGCCTGTATTCTGATTTAGGGTTTTATGCTATGTGTTGAAGAGCTGACTTATAATAAAGTGAGATATTAAAAACGGCATTCAGAGACGTTATTATTGCAACTGTTTTTGGCAACATACGTTTTTTTAAGAAAAAATTGCGTGAAAAATGTCATATACTGTAATATAATTTGACTGCACGGTTGGCTTAGTGGTTTAAGCGGTTGCCATGTCCCATCTACTGCGCCAAGTGTTGTCGGTTCAAATCCCACATGAGACAGCACTTTGTGTGATCCACAAATTGTTGTTCTAAGTCTCGGTGTTCTTTGTGTGCGTTTCATGCATGTTTGTCAAGTCTCCCTTGACACAGGATGTATATTCCAAACACGGAAGTCGTCTTTAAAAAAATGATATGCTTGTTTTTCTCTATCTGCGGTTCTTCATTCTGTCTAATCTTACAGATGACGATGTAAGATTAGATGGCCATAGAATTCCAGGGATTTCCTTTCTCGGTTGCTCCTAGTTCCTCGTCTATTGCTACCTTGTTTTGATGGCAGGCGGTTTTAGTTGGTTCGAATCCAATGTGACCATACCACCGACCGTCCGTTGGCAGGATGACCTACAATATGACGGTAAATAATAATATTAAAATAATAGAAAACAAGTGGGTTAAAGAAACTTATTTACCAGTGGCTAATTCATCGCTTGCAAATAGTGCGGTTTTAAATTAAGTTATTTATAGTTGATGTTCGCTGTCATATTTTATACAATAGTAACCTCCGTGAGTCACAAATTCTAAACAAAGCTATTTGATGTATGACACAGCGTCGGGACATTCAAAATTTTGCCTTTGACTGTACATGCTACGTTTTGTGTATGTGAAATGATGTTGTAAGCACAGTGTTTCACTTGTATTAATGACAAACTAAATTGTATGTTCGAAGTTCGAAAAAATTGTGCCACTGATAAAAGCTATTCTTGATATAATAATGTTCTCCTAGCCGATTACGGCCACGGCAGCCAGTCTCAACAGAGACCAGCCAACTACGCAGGAGATATTATAGTGCACAAGTGTGTGCGCAAACACAGGTACTCTCTTTGTTTCCTCTCTCTCATAATCCGATGGGTCGGTTAATGACACGACCGGGGAGAGATCAGGCACAGGACCGACAGCTTTACGTGCTCTCCGAGACACGGGGGTTCAGACCCCGACTTTCAAAATCAGAGCTGTTATTAAGTATTGCTATAATCAGAAAAACTCAATAACAATTTTGGCCCGATCCGCGTTTCGAATCCGAGACCTTTTGATTGGCAGTCGCATACCTCAACCGTCAGTCGAAAAAAGTCATATCAGTCGAAAGCTTTGTTCATATTTATCATCTTCCTAGCCTTTATTATTCCCAAGATTGTTTGGGGTCGGCTACTACTTCAATCGTTTTTACCTGAATATCAGTTTTTGACGGTGAACTGAATTCGAAGATTAAACTAGTTGTCAGTTTATTTGAGGGCACTGACTTCCCAATAACGATTGCCAAAGGTGTTAATGACAACTGGGACCGACAGCTTAACGTGCTCTCCGAGACACGGGCAAGAATAAAAAAATCTAACAGCAGTTCGACCCGGGAATCGAACCGGGAATCTTGATCGGCAGTTGCTCACGCTAACCACTAGACCAACGACGCAGTTAGTCGAAAGCTTTATAATATAAACGCCAAACAGTATCTACATATAGGTGTATTTTTATTGGTAATTCCATAAAGTGCTTTTGGTAGTGAAAAAATTGATCAACTTAACTAACCTTACCTTTTTAAAGAAGAGAAGATATTTTTTTTGTTATCGAATACATGTCTCTAAGATGAAAATAATACGTATTTAGGTGTTTGCTGCTGCCGCTACATTTTACAAAATTAATTAATGTTGTAATCATCGTATAATGTCGTGTCAAAGTACAAAAAAATTAAAATACTAATAATAATAGATATATCAAATCGCATTATCGTCAATATACCTTACATAGATTCTATAGGAATGTCTCGAACATTTAGATATAACAAAAAGGTTTGATTGGACTTATAAATTGTACTGACGCATCTTTTTCTCTGAAATGTTCGACTTCCAGCTGTCATTTTTAATGAAAAGGGAATGTTGACTGTTCTCTGATAAATGTGCATCATTTATTACAAGTTACAACAAACCTCTGCAATTAAAAAACTATTGCGTTTACCTCCAAGATGTCTCGGTGATCCCTGCAGAACCACTTGCAACTACCGTTCAGTGACGTCATTAGACAGAGACGCATGTACAACCAGTATACACGAGAGAGTGGGAAAAGACAAGATAAAAACAACATACCAAATACGGTGGTCACATGTGACTAAATATCTCTATAAGTGACGATATCTTGTAATTATATGTACAAAATTTTCGCAGTTTTATCGTTTTAAGTATAGAATTTATTTTAGAGTATGGCGGTGGCGGATTTTCGCAACCTGTTGCGCAGGAGTGGATGTTTTCGACACATGTGGTACGCGCATGTGTGCGTACGAAGATGTACTTTGTATGCGGCTACTCGTTAAAGGTTTTTTCGTGATGAAAAGCTGCGACTCGGGTTTTCTAGTTGTGTACTGCCATCATTGTAATATATAGTAGTGTACACGACCTCTGTTATTTAGGTATGAATCAGCTACTATGAAAACATGGATCAATTACAAAATAACATTTGTAGCATATTAGAGTCTCACTAGATCTTGGAGAGTGCTCGTCTCCTTGTTTACGCTTTATTTTTGTTATTTCACATGATACGGAGAATTGTGTTTTCTTAACCAAATATTTTCAAAAATAAAAAAGGAACATTTCTAGAAGTAAAAATAAAATTACAGTGTGATTCCTTCTTCCCTTCACTTTACTTTTATATCGTTTAATGGTATATGATCATCTTAATACACGATTTGATTTAAAACATTAAAAATATTTTTAAAAGATTCTAGTCCCACAACAAATATAAATACATATTTGCGACACTTCGAACTATACAGTAAAAGCGTGTTAAAATCGAACTTACATTACGAAGCGTGCATTATGCATTTGGGCCTACGTGACAAATGTTCATTAATTCTCATTGGACCTTGGCACTGGTTATGTCCACTCCGATCTGATAGCCCTTGTTTAACTTCAGTCGCCGTTATCAGATACATATTTGTAATTTATCGAACTTTCTCTTATCAACTGTTGTGACAATTATTTTAAGTATGTATTACGAGAAATTGAGAATATTATGCGATGTGATTTTTGGTTTTACATGAGCGTGAAGAGAAAAAAGTTAAACTGATTTTACTTATTATGTATATCTTTATTCGATTCATGATACAGTAAGCCAGTAATAATCCACTGCTGAATTAGAAAGGATATTTTAGCCTAATATACCACTGTTCTGGATTGGTATAGGGTATTTTGTTTTGTTGTGGTATGTACATACTTCATTCTCTTTGACGTAGCACTCGACTGAAATATAAAACAGACGCTTGATTGATACCATGGAACGGTACTAGATTTTGTTTTGTGATTCTGTTGCTTTACTTAATAAATTGTGCACCAAGTTACTGTAAAGTGCCATGCCAAATGTATTGGAAGTTATACTGTGTCGTTAATAGTGCAGGTACATATAAAAACTTGAGAGGTGTCAAGGGACACTCGGATGGAACGAAGTTCGAAATAGAAAGACGAAACGAAAATATCTGTGTGTGTCGTCGTCGTGTCGTGACAACAAATTGTGTCGTGACAACAAATTGTGTCGTGTCAACAAATTGTGTCGTGACAATTTTTCCGTCTAGCCCCCTTACACAACGCGCCATAAGGAACTTCGTTCCAAAAATAGTTGTTCTATACTTTACTAGAACACAGCGCTTTTTTTGATCATGTAATCTGCATATTAATAATTGAAGCAAATCTTTGTACCTCATATTACGGAAATTCTCTGAATGGTTAAGTTTAAAATTTAGCACAGCTACAATTTATATGTTTTTTGTTGTTTGTTATTTATATATTTATATGTCAGAGGAGTGCAGGAACCTACAACAAAATACATACTCCCATGCAACAAACATTATTTTTTTGCCGTTCTCGTAGATATTTGATAAGGTTTATATAGGGATTTTGTCATGATACCTTAGTCGATTCTTACGACACCCGTAGCATGAATACGAGTGATTACAATTCGTATTCTTAATTAGTCAAAACAGGAATGTGAATTTAAGAGTGACACATTCCAAATTTAATTAAAACCGGTGCAGTTTACCTTTTAAAAGCTCAACAGACATACATAATTACTTTTAATTTTATAATATGGATGATGATGATAATGTTCTCCTAGTCGATTACGGCCACGGCGGCCAGTCTCAACGGAGATCAGCCAACTACCCAGGAGATATTATAGTGCTCAAGTGTGTGCGCAAACACAAGAGCACTCTCTGTTCCCTTTATCTCATAATCCGATGGGACGGTTAACCGACACGACCGGAAAGTGATCTGGCGAAGGACCGTCAGCTTTACGTGCTATTCGAGGCACGGGGGTTCAGACTCCTACTTCCAAAATCCGAGTTGTTATTAAGTACTTCTATAATCAGAAATTCTTCATTGGCAGTCGCATACGTCAACCGCTAGACCAATGAGACAGTTATAATATTAGTGTGCATATGTATGACTAGATTCTAATATTGAATATTAGAATCCGCCATACAAAATTAATGATAAATAGTGTTAAAACATACGATTAGATAATACTTCAATACTTATCTGCATTTAAACCATTATCTCAGATCCACGCCTCTTAATAGCCGAGGATTTGCAACGTGATTGCGCCGAACACACAAACAAACAGACTGTAATCTTGAGCTATTATCATGCTCATAGTTAATGCTCATAAATTGAGATTTACGCTGTTAAAATAAGGGTAGACAGCCACTGTGGTTATTCGCATTATACGAGTACATCTTTATTTTTTTTTTTATTTTTTTTTCTTTAAAAAGACAACTCCCACATTAGGAATAAACATCCTGTGTCGTGGGGGATTTTACAGACATACATGAAACGGACACAAAGAACATCCAGACTCGGGACAACAATTCGTGGATCACACAAAGTGTTGTAGGTACCGCGTGGGATTTGAACCTACGACACTTGGCGCAGTAGCAAGCGGCATGGCGACCGCTGACACCACTCGGCCAACCGTGCAGTTTATACGATCGATGTAGGTGTGTTTGTTTTGTTTCGAAAATTGCGAGCTAGTTACAACTTTAGAAGGGTGTCTATGTGTTAGTCTGATATATAAGTTGTTATGAATAAGTACGTTCAGTAGTTTTTGGGTGGCAGAGTAACAAACATCGATACATACTCAGAAACTTTCCTTGCTAATAATACACATCTACATATGTGAATAAGCAAACAATGGTCATTTGTATTACTGCATTTTTTGTTTTTATCTATAATTTTTTTATCTTGTGGAATAGGGGGCAAACGAGCAAACGTAACGCCTGATGGGAAGCCATTACCGCCGCCTATAGACACCCGCAACACCAGAGGCGTTACAAGTGCGTTACCGGCCTTTGGGGGATGAGGAAGGGGATGGGGGAAGGGGTTGGGGGAAGGGGTTGGGGAAGCGTAAAGCCCACCAATGCGGTTTTTTTTATTTTCGTTAAGACACAAGCAAGCTTCGTATGGATATAAAACAGTAAAAATAACACTTTTCTTTTCCTATACAAACCATTGAGCAAAGTAAAATTTCTGTCCAAAATGACGTCTGTTGGGGCACCTAGTTTGTTGCATACTCGTATACTGAAACTAAATTGTTAATATTTGTAAAAAAACTACTATAAAAAAATAAAAAAAAAAATGAAATTTTCAGTTTCATTATTCACTCGTAAAATAAAAATCCAAATTTATGTATGTAAAATGTCAGTAACATAAACCCATTAGTGCACACCGGGCTTTATTCCCTAGGCGCCGTTGTGACCGTATCTTTTAGATCTACGCTCATGCGTCCTAACATTAGCACTGTTTATTACTTAGCCCACCGATATCATACTTAGATTTCACTTAACACCTCACACCTAAATTGTAAATTAAAACTTTATCTTCAACATCTTAAGTTCAAAATTCTTTAACGCGTTGAATATTATGTTATCGGTTTGAAGCTTATAGATTTGAACAGATTGGGTAAAACTGCTTACGTCTCCTTTTATCATATTCCGTTAGAAATAAGCATTTCTCCCTCTTCAGCAGTTGAATATATTTCCGAAATCAATGTGTCTAGACTTTAACCTTATTGCACCAAATGTGATTGATAGATGCAATTTCTTGAAGGCTCCCGTTTAATTTAAATAAATGTATTTTACTAGATCAGCTGCAGTTTGGCTACTTGTACTTACTTTGGGTATCGGTAACTTTAGTGTAGTTTCAGAAAATAGTTGCATTTATTTAACATACGTTTTACTTATTTAATACATACATTTTTCTCCGTGGGAGAGCCATGCTTCGGCATGAATGGGCCGGCTCGACCGGAGTGATACCACGGCCTCACTGAAAACCGGTGTGAAATAGCGCTTGCGCTGTGTTTCACCGAGTGAGTGAGGATACCGGAGGCCCATACCCCAACCCCTCCCCCATTCCCTCTCCCCATCCCCCAAAGGTCGGCAACGCACTTGTGACGCTTTTGGTGTTGCGGGTGTCCATGGGCGGCGGTAATCGCTTACCATCAAGTGATGCGTCCGTTCGTTTGCCCCCTATTCAATAAAAAAAAAAAAAAATATACATGTGTCATTGCCTGAAAAAGTAGCCATCATTCCTGACACTTACAAACTCATAGATTAGCTACTTTTTTTGCTCATAAACTTTCCCCTGATCACACTCACATAGAATACTAAATTAAAGACCTGATTATAATACATTATTTAAATAAAAAACTATAAATTCTCTTTTCCAAATTTTTAAAGATTTTAGTACAGTTTAAATATATTGTTAGAAAATAGATTAAATTATCGGTTGCTACATAACAAGACCCAAATTATAAATTCGTAAAATTTGGCATTTAAAAAAATAGGTATTGTGTGTGTATATATATGTTCTTGTGTTACATCTTCTATATAAAATTAGAAAACCTTCTCAACTATTCTGAGATTGGTAGCACTCTATTGATAAAACCGACATTTTGTCGCCTAATTAGTCCATTGTCGATCAAAACCACGAGGTAGAAGTCCGATTAATTACACGATTTCCGCGAACACTCTCAATATTATCAATATTTATGTTAATAACGAGTAGTGAGGTACAGTGGTGTTCAGATTGACAACTGAACTGGTTCGGTTATCGCTCAATCGCGATTGATCTACAGGTGGTAACACGAAGCGTCTCGAGACCAAGACGATTATTTATTATCTCCATAATTACCAATGATTTTTGAAAGTCACTTCTTCTGTTTATAGGTATTTTCACTTATTCCATACACGTGACCTTGGAAAAGCAATGCTTTGACATGACAAGAAAAGTCATAAAAATGTAAAAACAAGACAAACAAGAGAAGGTAAACATGAAAAAACTCCTATTCCAGCCCGTCTGCCCAGAGGAGTATAGTATGCCAAATGTCTCTATTATAAAAAGAGGCATATGTCCAGTAGTGGTTAAAGTCTATTGATATGTGATGTTATTTTTTTTATTATTATTATTTACGAGCAGACGTATCGCCTGATGGTAAGCAATTACCGCCGCCCATGGACACCCGCAACACCATAGGCGTCACAAGTGCGTTGCCGGCCTTTTAGGAAGGAGTTCGCTCTTTTCTTGATGGTTTGAAGGTCGTATTGGTCCGGGAACACCGCAGGCGACAGAAAGTTTTGGGAAAATCGCACAGTTGTAGACTGCCAACCATCTAGATGATGGGGATGAAATTTCTGTCGCGTATGACGATGGCGGAAAGATGCGGCAGGGATCAATCCGAAAATGTGATCTCTATCGATTTGTCCTCTCTAGGTAATATACTTTCTGTTTAAAAACCTAATGACTTGTATTCATTACTGTGGCCATGCAAAAAAAACCGAATCATAAAAAAGGAATTATAATGCGTGGGTGTTGTCAAGTTTTCCCCAACCGATACAAAGATGAATGGTATACCAATTAACAGCTTAACAATCAAATATTTAAAATTGACCTTACACAAAAACACAAATTAAATTATAATTTTGTTCTAAAATAATGTTCGTTACCTTATTTTTTGCGATATCGCAAATTGCAGTGTAGGCGTAATTTGCGAGAGCAAAATTTTAGCAAGGAGACGACGAAAACTATTATAATTATTTTGCCAATTGATCAGGCCTTGAGCATAACTGCACAAGTCATATCTAATATTATATATACTGGTTTCAGTTTGTCTGTTTTGTATAATGCCTTTCATCCTTTAACTACTATTAAATGACTGCACGGTTGGCCGAGTGGTGTCAGCGGTCGCCATGCCGCTTGCTACTGCGCCAAGTGTCGTGGGTTCAAATCCCACGCGGTACCTACAACACTTTGTGTGATCCACGAATTGTTGTCCCGAGTCTGGATGTTCTTTGTGTCCGTTTCATGTATGTTTGTAAAGTCCCCCACGACACAGGATGTTTATTCCTAATGTGGGAGTTGTAAAAAAAAAAAAAAATAAAAAAAAAAATAAACTACTGGTTTTCACTGCCTATATGTGTAATTATTTCTTGTTAAAGGGTGAAGGATTTAGTTACAGTTTTAATAATTTTAACAAAGTTGCGGCCATAGGCTAGTTTCTTTTAATCAATAGTTAGTGCAATGAAGTATCACGGGCTTGATTGACGGATGACCATAAATTGCGCAATATCAACGTGAGACACACGTCATTCACATCTTCACATAAATAATATTTTCGCCTACGTTAACGAGACGGATTGGTATAAATAAATAAATAAATATTTCGGACATCTTACACACAACGTCATCTAGTCCCAAGCTAAGCAGAGCTTGTGTTATGGGTACTAGACAACTGATATAAATATACATATACTTTTTTTTTGTAAATACATACATATTATACATAGAAAACACCCAAACTCTGAAACAAATATTTGCAGATCATACAAACATTTGGTCCGACCCGGGAATCGAACCCGAGACCTCAAGAACAGCAGTCGCATACGCTACCACTGCGCCACATAGGCAGTCGAATAGAATTTGTTTCTATTTTTTCTCTTCCTTCTTCTCTAGGCAGATAAATCCTAGACACATAAGTACATACTAAGAGTGAATAAAAGCCATCTTAATCACCTAGCATATTTCTTCAATTTAAATTTTACTATTTTATTTAGTCCTCAAAGTTTGCCATATACATTTAAAAAAACCGTATGTAGGAGAAACTGTCCAGTGACCCCTGAGCGGAAAGATATCGATAAATGGAGCACGCGCGGCCGAGATAACGCGGCGGACGGGGCGCGCCGTGACGTCACTTCCGCGTCGGCGCGTGCGTCGCCCCACTAACTGAGCGATCCAAGTTATAAGAGGTTGTCGTAATGAGACTTCTATCATTAAAAGTTTACTTGTAGATGCCAGAAATTATTTAGTGAAATGGGATACTTAAAGAACATTTTCAACTCATTTGTAACATAAATTAAGTTTTTTTTTCAAGTAAAACTTTATCCGTCATTCACCGAGTCATACAGATATACATATAAACTAACCTTCTATAGCATTTTGTTACTGTTTTAGCAATAACTTAATAAAAAAATACAGGTATTAAGAGTAGATTTCCATGAGACAAAACTACCTGACCATCTTAAAACATAATTCATTTTCTGGAATTGACAAAACCTTTGTATAGAAATGAATATAAACCCAAAAAAAATATTTTATTGGATAAACTAGCTGAACCCCGTGGTGCTACCCGCGGTACGACAATAACCGCGGGCAACGCCGCGAGGCAAAGCTAGTATCTTTATTATTATATAGCTATATTGTAGCTTATATGTTATTCTGATATATTAGCTATATTATTGTAAAGTTTCATCAAAATTCATTCCGTAGTTTTTGCATGAAAGAGCAACAAACATGCTCAGTTACATACTCACAAACTTTCGCGTTTATAATATTAGTAGGCTTTTTTCGTAAATAATACAAATACTTCATTTTTTTAGTATAAGGATTTCAAAACCCTCAAAGCCTCATTTGTAAGTTATCACTTGGACCACACACCGACACGAGGCCGCACCGCTTCCGTCACCATACCAAACGCTAATACATATTTGTTAAACATTATTTCTAAGACAATAAGAACTAAAATTCAATGACAAGTCTTGTTTTAGTACATTTGTAGCAATTTTTAAAGTCGGCGTCGTTTAAAAGAGTTCAACGGGGTGCTTTGAGGATGTCCGTTCCGATCTACGCTAGAATCTAAGTGGACATAGTTATTTAAGACTTTTTAGTTGTTTTGATTTGTTCAAATAATATATTGAGACTTAAAGGAAACACTACTCATTCTCTTTCCGCTATATTTCAAGAAGACAAGAACTAGAAATTAATTAAATTAAATGCTAGTCGAATTGGAACTGGTGGATCAGATTGTATATTATTTCTATAAGATTAATCTCAAGTCTATTTGGTTATTAAGGTGTTAAAAGGCGTATTAAAAGACGTTAACATCCCTGTTGTCTTCTCTAATGCCGGAGTTCCCTATCAAGCTTGAAGTTCCTTCTTATTAAAAGTAAAAATTGACTATTCTGTAAGAATATTCTCCCCATGACATCTGGTTTCACACACGTCCGTCTGTTCCAAAACTAACCAAAGCCAGACCGGTAACCAAATTGCTGTTAAACATACTTCTATATATATCTAAATACATACATGTAATAGATAAATTACACCTAGACATAGAATAAATGAACGTGGTCACCACACAAAAAATAGTCCTGAGTAGGAATCAAACCCCATGACATCTGGTTTAGAAAACACTACACGGTTAGCCTAGTGGCTTAAGTGATCGCCGCGCCGCTTTCTACTGCGCCGAGTGTTGTGGGTTTACATCCCACATAGGACAATACTTTGTGTGATCCACAAATTGTTGTTTTGAGTCTGTGTTTTCTTCGTGTCCGTTTCATTGTGTTTGTAAAGTCCTCCGCGACACAGGATTTATTTTACATAAGATAAGAATATATATGATGATGTAATTAACTGACTGCACGGTTGGTTGAGTGGTGTCAGCGGTCGCCATGCCGCTTGCTACTGCGCCAAGTGTCGTGGGTTCAAATCCCACGCGGTACCTACAACACTTTGTGTGATCCACGAATTGTTGTCCCGAGTCTGGATGTTCTTTGTGTCCGTTTCATGTATGTTTGTAAAGTCCCCCACGACACAGGATGTTTATTCCTAATGTGGGAGTTGTCTTTTTTAAAGAAGAATTAACATAGTAACTGGCATAAATTACAAACAAACATCGTTTAAACACAATATACAATTAATCGGAGTGCAAATCTGCTTTTTGTCAACGTAAATTTAACACAAATGGTCCGCTTTAGGTCAAACACTATCATAAATTATTTATTAGTCCATTAATTAGTTTTCCAATTAAATTTGAATCTGAAACTCGAGTGAACTCAATTTCAATATTTTTTTTTTTTTTTTTTTTATGTTATAGATGGCAAACGAGCAGGCGTATCACCTGATGGTAAGCAATTACCGCCGCCCATGGACACCCGCAGCACCCGAATATTGATGAATATTCAAATAATTTCTTTATTACCAGTGGAATTTTTCATTGATAAAAATGAGTGCATACACCGTAAAAGCGTAATGGACGGACTGTGTTACTTTTAAAGTTATAATATTAGTGTGGATTAGTGGATACCGTATAAAACGTGAAGACTTTTGTATGCTTCTTTTGACTGCCTCGGTGGTGTAGTGGTAGCGTATGAGACTGCTAAGCTTGAGGTCTCGGGTTCGATTCCCGGATCGGACCAAATGTTTGTATGATCTACAAATATTTGTTTCGGAGTTTGGGTGTTTTCTATGTATAATACGTATGTATTTACAAAAAATAAGTATATAAGTATTTTATCAGTTGTCAAGTACCCATAACACAAGCTCTGCTTAACTTGGGACTAAATGGCGTTGTGTGTTAGATGTCCGGTATATTTATTTACGGAATTTATTTATATTTTCAAAGAAATCTATTAATTCTATGATATAAAAGGAAAACTTCCGCACTATTTACATTTTCTCATTACTGTAATAGTGATTTGTGTATACATGTCTGTATTTTTTAATGTTTGGGTTATAATTATCAGGTTTCAACCAACAACTGACTGGTCGATCTGAGGGATGAATTAAAAGTCAATTATGTCACGCCCACGGCTTTCTTTTAAAGACTTATGCTAAAAACAATGTTGAATTAAAATTATAATTGTTGAATAATGTTATTTCTTTGCGTAGGGTCTATTTGTTGAGGAAGTTAAGTCAGTTTTTCGTTTGTCTAACTTTAAAAATAACATATCCATACTTCGGGTTAATATAGCCTATGCCACTTATAAATAACGCGGTTTTCTATTGGTAAAACATTTTTAATATTTCTTCAGTAGATACATTGATTGTCTCTTACAAACTTAGATATCAGGTAACCTAACTCAGAAAATTCTTAGAAAAATATTCGATGCGGGCAACGCAGAAACAGTTGTTGCTGCTAATCTAACCTACGTCCTGCAATCGATGTCTTTCGACTACCGAAAGTACCTCTAACATGCAATGGAATCATTTAATACTTCAGTCCGATTCTAGAGGCAACTATTATGTTTTATTTTCAACTTAGAAAATACAGACTGGTGGCTTTCTTGAGCAAAAGAAAGTACTTTCGAAACTTAACCATCTAAGAATCCTGGGCATCCCCTCATGTATTTGAAGATGATGTATGTTTCTTTAGCACGCTCTAAAGTCTTAACGGCTTGATGGATTTTGGTTATCGTTAGGTTAATTTGTGTGTTAAAATATATTGATACTCTCGACTGTCGGCTCTTTGTATACCTCGTTGTGTGTTTGACATATTTGATAATAATTAAAAGTGTGTTTAATTTTTATTTCTAGAATGTATAATACATTGTACATGATAATGGGATTATCATCATAAATATAAATAAACTCTTTGTCGCAAACATACAAGTGTAGTTCTAAAATTTGACGACTCGACACCGATCTATAACATACTGTACATAGGTATATAAAGTTTTAATGTTTTGCCTAACCTACTTAACATATACGTATGTAATTTGGGCACGTGCAACAGATACGGCCGGTATATAGCGGCGTCGGGTCACTCAGTTTCTCGGTATGCTGATGACATTTCAGATTTTAGAGATATATCATCGGCTTAGGGGTGCTCAACATTTGGCACTCCAGTACATGCGCAAATATCATGTCACTGACAAAGGTATGTAAAAAACTCGGATGCAACATTTTCAAGTACCAAACTAACCAAGCATTTCATTTGTGTTATAAGTACATAATTATTATACATATGAATGGTGAATATAATGGAGTCGATGCCGTACAAAATGTGTCATATGTCATAATAATAATCAACGTTTAAAGTGTGTATTGTGTATTTGGCATCATAAACTACTAAACACATGGACTGCCTTGGACTTAGTTTCTTTTTGAATAAAAAAAGACTTGTGCGAGACTGTTCTTAGCTATAATATAAAGTAATACTATTAATTTATTTGCTAGTAAATATTTTTATCTTATACTTTTGCAAATAATAAATCGTTACAAAATGTTGCAAACCCCTGCTTGATCCTCATGCATCTGAGCCGTATCCGATTGTATTACAATCAGCGGTCATTATTTCAACCAAACACATTGTACGGTCAAAGTACAGAGCCTTCGTCATACGATCTTAGTACTTTCACTAACGTTATGTAGGATTATCATGTTTATCTCAAGACATTTCGTAATGGCTTATCCTATATTTATATTGCAAAACTGTACCATGTTTTCGTGTCTATCATATTTTATTAGATTCAAAATACTCGTAGTACTGTACTGTCTTTTTTTTATGAAGTTCCCTTGTTTTTTTTTTTTTTTAACTTTTTCTTAATAATTCTCAACAATAAGATAATATATAAATACATCACAAGCCAGCCATCACTTGGAATACATTAGTAGAATATATATGGAGTAGATAGATAATACATTATATTGTTTAAATATAAAGTAATAAATTCGCATTAAAATCTCTGCGATTTAAGCGAGTGGTTTGACTTCACTAAATACATATTGTAACAGTTTGAGCAGTAAAAAAAATATTGTGTGACTACTACCACAATCAACCGAAATTTAAAAGGTTCAATAGGAAATACTGAAGAATTCCACTTTCCAAAGACTGGACTCACAATCACATCTGGGCGCCGTAACAAATAAATAGTTTCAAAGACTGATTTAATAAATAGGCTAAAAAAAATTTTGAGGTGTCAAGGGACACCCGGATGGAACGAAGTTCGAAATAGAAAGACGAAACGAAAATATCTGGCTTGCTTTCTGTAAGAGAGAGAGAGACTGACAGAGAAACATGCGCACGCCGTATATAGAGTAATTGAAAACAATTAGCTATTGTAAGCCGTGCGGCTTACAATAGCTTATTATAGCAAAAAGTGTCGTTACAACTTTTCGTCTTATTATTATAATTTTTTCCGTCTGGCCCCCTTTCGCGCGATAAGGAACTTCGTTTCAAAAATATTTTAACATTATTTTATATCGTTACAGCGTTAGTTAAAAAGGATGCTCATCAAAACATATTTTATTAATAAAAATAACACCTAAAGCACGTACCAAAACCACATTTTTTTATTATTTTGATGTAATACGAATAGAATTTAATGTATTCACGACACCGACGTTACTTTCCAAAAGGATATCCATTTCAAACCAAATATATATATTTCAATAAACAAATTTACATATCCGTGCGTTTGACAACACCATATTTTATTCACTTAATCACGTGTAATGGAATCTAATCAACACCGTATACATTTTATTCCCAGTCCCAGAGACATTCAATTATTTCGCATCGATGAATAAAAAAATGATTCGTCAAATCGAGTTGAAGGACTGAGAGTGTCGGCTTTTTGCGATACCAAATGTTAATTTTATGAAGTTTAATTAAAATTGTATTAACAATTCATGAGGCTGCGGGTAGTCTTTCGTTAACTCGGTGCGTTTAATTTATCCCCTCGGTCCGTGTGAGATCGGAGCTCGGCATTTTAAGAGCAATTAGTCAAGTATTGGGCAAGAATACCAAACGCGGTATTGACTTTTGTGTTCAAGGAACTGTTTCTCTGTATGTTTCTTTCATCAGTGGTGTTATGATTAATAAATATAAATGATTTTGGACTGTGATAATAAGAAGCCTCTTTAATTGTAAAAAAATATAAATAAAGTAATCTAAGACGTTTCACACATGTTTGCAAATACATCTATTTTTTTATATGTGTAAAAATTATACTCAAAAACAGTAGACATAATTATTTTTAACACACTAGAAACAGGTCGCGATGTTGCGCTTCATCCTGTAATACGAGTACTATCTAAAGGTCGTGAAACATGCCAAAAGTAGACCCTAAGATGTCGATGACATATTGTTATGCATACAGGTTTTAAGGAATAACTTGTGTAAATGTTGCTTTATGGGCCCTGCAATACATAAAGCTCAGTGAAACCCCTAATCTTAATACCTCTGATTTAGTATTTGACTTCTATTTAGCATCAGGGTGTTGAGATATAAATGTATACTAATATAATAAAACTGAAGAGTTTGTTTGTTTGAACGCGCTAATCTCAGGAACCGCTGATCCGATTTGAAAAATTCATTCAGTGTTGGATAGTCCATTTATCGAGGAAGGCTATAGGTTATATATCATCACGTTCATACTAACAGGAGCGGAGCATCAATGAAGAATGTTTCAAAAACGGGGGAAAATTTTCACGCTACGGGCAATAGAAGACGCAAACGAGGTTGCGTGGGTCAATAGATATACAACTTCACACACAAATTTTGAAACTAAGTTAGCAGATATATATATATCATTCTGATACTTCACTCTTCCATAACTATTCTCAGTAGTTTCTCCATAACCCGGAATTTTCATATTTTTAGGTTATTTACATTAAGTTGAAAATTCTTTATGTATTTGCTGGTTAGTTTATACTTGTCACATTGCATTATATAGAAGTGGGAAAAGGCCCTGGGTAGGTAATATGTAATAAAATGTGAGTGGGGACAAGGCTAATATCCAGCGATGAAAATATCGTAAAGTGTCCCCTAGTGGCATTATCAGAAATAATAGCCATATTTACTTGTTATAAGTAATGTCAAATTTCTAAAGAGGTATTATTTCTTTGTCAAACAAGGAAAAAAAAGAGAATTTTCGTTTGGTAGAAAACAATGCTGTCGTCATATATGATCACAACTTCACAACCCAGTGGTTGCTTTCAATTGGACATAGCCCTAAGTTGTTTTCTTACTTAGTACCATAAAAGTTTACCTACACAAAAATTTACTAAGTATCTTCTTGTTTTAGTTTTAGATTTGAACGTATTTGATAAGGAGTTACCTTCGAAGAAAAGAATGTAAAGTTTGTTAACACTTAATTAAAGGTATACGAGATCTCAACAGTAGTTATCATAAATTATACAAAACAATTCAGTCGTAGCAAAACTTACAGACTCCCATTGGAGCGTTTCATTACTTTTTAGAAAATATCGCATTTGTATAAAATTCAAATCATTGAAACAATTGCCATTGTCCTGAAGTATGGTTTACTTTATTGAAAGTTTTTACGACTTAGTGGACAATGAATGCGGCGGTAGGTGAAGCCTTATTACGCATTTCGTTATCGTTAAATTATCTCAACGGTTATTGCTGAATGAATATTTATTTGCGTCCCGAAATAATTTTATTTCATCGTATTAGAACAAAAAAATACCGTGTGGCAGGTGCTTCATGGAAAGCTTGTATTAAATTAAATGGAATGTAAGTTTGATGCAAATTTTGTTTCACAATTTGTAATATTAATAGACTTGGAGCAGATAAGTGATGCGTATGCGCATCAGAAGCCGATAACGTTAAACTTTACGTAGCAGCATGTGTTTATAGCTAGCTACTTTGTAGTAGATATTATGTATTGATACGAGTATACTCTTGAAGTGGACAGTGATTGGTCTTACTTTTTAGAATTTGTACTAAACTAAGATATTTTAACTATAGTTCCTGCTAATTATTAAGTTTTCGAGCGAGTTATTTAGTAGCTATAGGGCCTATAGTATAGACGAGTCATGGAAGTAAGCTATCTACGATCCGTAGGTGGCCGGAGGTACATCGGGGTTCCAGGGATTTCCTTTAGCGGGTGCACTTGGTTCCCCGGCTTCCAGTATCCGAGACGATATGCGGTTTTTAGTCTAGTTCAAGTATGTGGTATCGGAGGGGATTTCTGTACAAAAAAAGGAGAAATCATGGAAAATGTGATGCATAAGTTACGACAAAATTAACCAACAAAATAAATATTAGGTTATATATTATCATTTGCCCGCGACTCCCGTGCATAAATGTCGACTATTGCGGCAAAACGAAGCCTTTTTTTACACGGGGATACAATGCTTTCATATATGTATATTCATATTCATAGGGGAGATGAAGAGCGTGTGTGGGACTCCCGGAAAACCCACCTACTGCAGCAGTCAGGGAGAAACTTATGGACAAATTCATCATGCAATTATTTGGACCGGATAGAGAAGAAAACCACAAAAAACTACTACCTCTGGTTTAACAAAACTTAAGCTTTATTTAAACCTTATTATTTTTTAATTTGATAATTTATAAGTCGATCGATTTTCAAAGCACGTGTAGAAAAACGTTTTTAGCATAGCAACTAATTCATCTAACATTCCTGAAGAGTGATTCCTTTTAAGTTATATACGATTTGTGATGTGTTTTATTTAGTATGTCTTAAATGTATTTAAGCTACGTAGTGCAAGTGGCCATTAGACTAGTTTTTAAGTAACTCCCTGATGTTTTTAATTCTTTAAAAGATGTACAACAATATTTATAGGTTAGGCAGTTTCTTAATTTTTCTCTTTTATTCTCATCAACGGCTTTCGAAAGGAAAGGCTTACTTTATAAATATAAATAAATAAATATTTCGGACATCTGACACACAACGCCATTTAGTCTCAAGCTAAGCAGAGCTTGTGTTACGGGTACTAGACAACTGATATAAATACATATATACTTTTTTTGTAAACTCATGCATATTATATATAGAAAACACCCAAACTCCGAAACAAATATTTGCAGATCGTACAAACATTTGGTACGACCCAGGAATCGATCCCGAGACCTTAAGGTTAGCAGTCGCATACGCTACCACTACGCCACCAAGGCAGTCAAAGAAAGAAAGATAAAAGGTATCAAAGAAAGATGGTTTTAGCCCACTTTATCACACTGGCCAAACGGAATAGTATTGGGCTGTGTTCCATCTTTTTGCAGTAAAGTTGTTCTGCGTAGCTTATTCCCTTAGTCGCCTATTACGACACCCGTAGGATGGATAAGAGTGATGATACTATGTACTCTTAATCTGTCACAACATCGATACATATGACTTTTTATTCTACTAATAATATACAAAGTACTTTGTTTACAAATCATTTCGTCGAAATGTCGATTATCACGTTATAATCAATCAGAGTACTCGATCTTTGTCTGTTCTCAAATTACCTATTTGTACTTTGATTACTAAGATTGTCAGCGAAATTTCACACCAATAATTTGTTGATGATTGATGTGGAATTTAGTCCGCGATTCGAATATCAATCTCAAATTAACTCAGACATTTAGGATGGTTTAAACTGGTTATTCAATCTGACTAGCTTTTGGCCCCGCGTATGTTGCTTATCGCGGCAATACGTATCCTATCTCTGTGTAAAGTATCTTCATGGCCAATTTACAGTATTAACCGTCTTACCTATCACGTCACTAACCATTAACTGTCCACTGCTGAACATATGCCTCTTCTTAGCAAGGAGCTTTACATTCCTCTGTAGTAAAAAAATTACAAGTGGACATAATTCGTAATCCACACTCCTTAGCACATCCACACACGATTCAAATATCAGTATTTTACAACATCCTAATTAGGTATAATAAATGTGAATGTAAGTTTTTTTGGTACGCTTTCACGCGAAAACTACTTAACCGATCATCATGAAACTTTGTACTCATATTCTTGGAGGTATTAGAAGTAACATAGGATTTTTATTAAAAGCTAGTACTTATATATAACTTATATAACTCGACTTTTATTTGTATTTGTTTTACATAACGTACGGGTATTTGCGATTATTAATATTTCTAGTGAAATCTGTGAGAGTCATTGGAAAAATTGACTATAGATTACGTCATCATAATACATATTAAATTGTTTGTACAGGAAATATTGGTGACAAAATAACAATTTGTTAATGAAATTTTTGATGTCTGGTTGTCATAAAGGTATAATTTACTCACATAATTTTTTTCGGACATTTCGGACATCTAACACACAACGCCATCTAGTCCCAAACTAAGCAGAGCTTGTGGTATGGGTACTAAACAACTGATATAAATACTTATATACTTTTTTTTGTAAATACATACATATGATACATAGAAAACACCCAAAATCCGAAACAAATATTTGCAGATCATCCAAACATTTGGTCCAACCCGGGAATCGAACCCGAGACCTCAGGCACAGCAGCCGCATACGCTACCACTGCGCCACCGAGGCAGTAATTTAGCGAATGGCAAATTTTAATATAATAATAATAGTAATAATTGCAGTAATTTTACAGATAAAATATATCTGTATGTTTATAATCTACAACTCATCAAACAATCTTCCAACATTGTTACAAGGGAAGGGTCATGACGACAACAATAGGTTATTTTAAACAAATTGTACGATTTATAAGATAACCGTAGTGTACCTATAGCATTACATCGAGCCTCGTTCTATGTCGACCATTAACAATACACCTCGCATTGTTACCTTTTTTATCACAACCGTATATATTTTCAATGGGGACCATTAAAATACAAGTAACGTCTGGTGTTATTATAACCAGTAAATGAGATTAAGTTATGCCAATTTGCTTTAATAAACGCGCTTGAGTCCCTGTTAGTTATAGTTAGTAAGTAATGAAACGTTACAATCATGCTCGGTAACGTTATAAATGCATGATCGCTGACAATGATTTGTGATCAATGACGGTATATGATGATATTAATAAATAAACTTTTCAAATGCTAGGGTTGTCTGTATTTTGACTAACGTAACTGCCAGACAGATATTTGTTTATAGTGTGTTTTTTTGTGTTGCTTTGTTACACATTTGTAAGGAACGTACATTACCTTCTTGAGATAACAGAGTCCCTTTATCAAAGTATACCTCTTTATAAGTTACGAGTATATTATTCATTCGTTCGCGCTTAAACGTACCTTAATATAAGTATCTTTAGGAGAGTTCTAGAGCAAATAAATATATGAATAATATTTCGAACAAAAAATAATAACTAACATTTGCCAACCCTGTTGAAATGCGAGACGTGTCAGTGTAAGTGCGTTATTGGCGACAAAAATAGAAGAAATGATAAGGCTTAAAGTAAACTGAACAATATACAACGTCCCAACACTATTTGAGCAACACTATAATATCTCATTGGTGATTATTTGTAATCATTTGTTAATAGGTACTATTAATTTTATATGCATTTCATTGCATTGTTTTGTGTAAAAAATATATGAATTTTGTGCGTGCAGAGAAAACCTAATAATGCATAGTGCACCTTCCGACGGTCAGAAAAAAAAGCATACTGAAGAATCATAATATTATAATACTAGCTACAACAAAAATCGTCGAAGCTAGTCTCTATTAATATTAAGTTACTCCTTATAACATCTCACTCTGGCAGTAAAAGTCCTGTCAAAATCGACTCGGCCGTTCTATAGATTAGCTAGAACAATCAGACAGGCAGATCAGAGTTCTAAACTGCATTAATTTACATAGGTATGTGTGGGGTAGGTGAGAAGCTGTTAATTTGAAATAAACAGATACTTCAGTTTTATTTATTTTTATAGATGTGAAAGGTTACTGGGATAGGATACGAAAATAGATAGGACGAAATTAAACAACAAGTAACACGAAACGAAGATCTTTCCTAAGAAACACCAACGATCCTGGTCTTGTCATTTCCAACTGCTGCCAACAACATTATTTAGGTCGTTCGATATTACAGAAAACAATTATATTATTACTGAAGTTCAGGCTATGAATTATCTTCTGAATCACATTTTCTTTTAAGTGAACGCCACTCAATAAATGTCATAATTATATTACATCGATGCCAATGGCTGATAGCAATCAACTTTAAGGCCCTTGGAGAATAAAATTTCGTTAAGCATATTGATATTCATATAAAAATATTGCAGAATGGTTCCCTTTATTTTTCTTATCTCAATATGCCCTTTATAAATTTGTCTGTCTTTATCACTACGGGGTTATCAAAGATCAGCGTAATGGGAGAAAAGTTGTCGAATGTCGGTGTATCAACGTTAAACAATAATCTTATCGATTCAATTTCGGGAGAGAGACGCGAATCTTTGTTACTTCCGAAATTCAAAGTTATCGGTATGGCCACAGAGTAAGAAAACTAGTAGGATAATGAAAGAAAATTTTAAAACTACGGAAATATGTACACACATTTTCAAGAACAGTTTTAAGTGGATTTGCATAGTTTATTGAATATAAACTATTTAATTCTCGTGGGTATTTACGATTCTGCTGCTGAATAAGGATGACACACGCGTGAGTTAAAACCCTTTATTTTTCACAAAAATGAATGCCATTTACAAAATAAATTGTAGAATTTCACAAAATCTATATAATGTTATAAAGTTAAAACAGAATATCAGCAACATCGTCCTGGCTGGCAGGCTGTGATGTGATCTGCAACATCATTTCTCATGTAATTGGAAATATCTTTGAAAGTATACGTTTTTTTTTATTGAATAACGGGCAAACGAGCAGACGCATCACCTGATGGTAAGCGATTACCGTGGACATCCGCAACACCAAAAGCGTCACAAGCGCGTTAGAGACGTTTGGGGGATGGGGAGAGGGAATGGGGGAAGGGTTTGGGGTATGGGCCTCCGGTATCCTCACTCACTCGGTGAAACACAGCGCAAGCGCTATTTCACACCGGTTTTCTGTGAGGCCGTGGTATCACTCCGGTCGAGCCGGCCCATTCATGCCGAAGCGTGGCTCTCCCATGAAAAAAAATTGTGAGCTTACCATGAAATACAATCGATCGTTATTTAAATACTAGTAAAACAAACCTTACAGCTATCTTACTTACACTACTATCTTACTAAAAACAATTTCATGCTTACACTTCGAAAGCTGTGTCCGTTATAAGATACTTAACTATAAATATACCTACTGATTTGCCTGCCCTGTGTCCTCCACTAATAAACTGTGCTGTCAGTGAGTGAAAGTCTGCAGATTTATACCGTGTATACCCATCCTTATATAAGTTTGTTCTTAATGGAATTTATTAACGTACATCGCGCCTAGGGCCTCTCGGTGCGGTACGTTTTTACCTCTTTGGTTAATTATTGCTTTTTGTTTTTTTATTATTGGTATTTAATGTAACTCGTTCTTTAATAAGTATATGACTTACTGAACCCCATGTTACTACCCACGGGTAACGCCTTAGGGTGTGGCTAGTCTAAAAAAGCTTAAGTTAAAAATTATATCATCACACAAACAAAAATTTTTAAAATAGTTTTTTTTGATGTAGACACCGTATATATTTTCAATACATTTAGTAAAAGGCTGTTAATTTGAAATTACAAACAGACACTTTAATTTTATTTATTCGTACTGAGATTAGCGCTTAGCCGAATTTTTCTCTGTCTCATACTCCTACTACTTTCAAAAATTTTTCAAACTTGTTTTCTTTGAGGAATTTTTTACTACCAAAAAAATTTAAGAATTGAATTTAAAGAAAACAAAAACATTTGTTTTTAGAAATAACCCGTATCAGTCTTTCATAAGACGCCTGACTTTATATAACAGTCTCATATATAGATAACTAGCTTTTGCTCGTGGCTCTACCCGCGTGTTGGTGGGTTATCGCCGTTATAGCCTATGTCCTTTCTCAGGAATCGAAGTATCTCTATGCCAAATTACATTGATAGGAAAATTAAACCAGAATGTGTTAGTATTATTATCATTATTTTGACTACCTCGCTGGCGCAGTGGAAGCATATGCGACTGCTTTGCATGAGGTCTCGGGTTTGATTCCTGTGTCGGAAAAAATGTTGGTATGATCTGCAAATATTTGATTCGGAGTTTGGGTGTTTTTATGTATATAATTAGAAAAAATAGATATATATGTATTTATATCAGTTGTCTAGTACCCATAGCACAAGTTTTGCATAGCTTGGGACTAGATGGCGTTGTGGGTTGGATGTCCGAAATATTTATTAATCATAGTAATAGTTCCCATAATTCTCTTCACAAAAATCACACTTCCTAATACATCTCATCGATTGAGAGAACCTCCGAGGACAGTACTACATGAATACGTGACTCCATTGTAAACATGGCTGACTCATGCCATTCCCGGTAGTCCCGTGTTATTGTATGCACATCTGTCGCGAAGGCTTTTGTTTAACCTAGCATGATTTCAAGGTGATATGACGTTCGTGAAGTGTCCTGCTGTGCGGTGCCAAGAGGAAACCCTCAATTCTTAGGCGCGTTTGAGAATGATACGATGAATAAAAGGTACATTTCTAACTGTTACCGGTCTGATGTTGAGATATTCTTTTGTTAAATTCTTAACCGACTTTAAAACAACTTTCTTAATTCGTCGGAGACTTTTTACCGTGAGAGAATGAAGTCATAGTAAAATAATCCAATCCTTAGCCTCCCCTCTAACCCTCCAACTTAGTTTGAGATTCTCTTTTTGAACTGAGGCTCACTAAAGAACAGACGTCCATCAGCGTCGGTACTCACTTTCTTAAGGTTCTTCCCGATTGCTTCCAAAGCTTTGGAGCCCGGGGTTCTTCCTGCTCTTTCTTCGCCGTTTTTTTTTATTGAATATGGGGCAAACGAGCACACGTATCGCCTGATGGTAAGCGATAACCGCCGCCCATAGACACCCGCAACACCAGAGGCGCCACAAGTGCGTTGCCGGCCTTTAGGGGAAGGGGAAGGTGATAAGGTAGGGGTTAGGGTGTGGGCCTCCGGTATCCTCACTCAGTCGGTGAAACACAGCGCAAGCGCTATTTCACACCGGTTTTCTGTGAGGCCGTGGTATTACTCCGGTCGAGCCGGCCCATTCATGCCGAAGCATGGCTCTCCCACGCTCTCTCTCTCTCTCTCTCTCTCTCTCTCTCTCTCTCTCTCTCATTTTATCAACTCTTTCTTCTTTTCAATGTCTCCGTCACGCGAAAGTTAGCAGTTAATTTGACAATAAAAAACCAAAACAATTCTGTAGAACTCTGCAACTTATCCTTATTTATTTATTTATTTATTTAAGCTTCCTGCAATTACATTGCGCAAGGCGGACTTAATGCCATAAGCATTATCTTCCAGTCAACCTTTGGGTGGTGCAGAGTTGTGTGTAGCAGGTGTATTATTGAATCATATGTGAGAATTAAACATAAAAGTACTATTACGCGACATTAATATTATAAATACAATAATCATAGATATATATATATATATATATATATATATATATATATACACTCATACATATACATACATACACACATATACATACACACACGCATACATAGATATATAAGATATAGAAAATAAAACATACATACATAAGCATACGTCCAAACGCAGTTGTAAACAAATAAAAGGTCATTCCGATGACTCCGTCAACAAGTCTCCGTAGTGCTTGCGTACTCTAATCTTAAAGCTCAATCGGCTGGCACACGACCTAATTTCTAACGGGAGGGCGTTCCAGAGATTTACTGCTTGGACGAGAGATGATAGATATGGACTTTTATCAATTATAAAAGTCCATATCTATCATATCTACGTACTTGTTCAAAAGTATACATTGCTAATTTGTTATTTCTGTAATAAATCATACTAAACATCGAAGTATAGAATATTCAACGGGTTTGTGAATGTATTTAAGACATAATCCGCAGTTAAAAATTACAGCTAAATACTTTTGAATATTGTACACCTATAAAATAGCTATTTTCATGTTTCCTTCCTCACCTGCATAATTTACTAACCAACATAACTGTACTATGTCTGTTATATATTAGTATTGAGCAATATGCTCTTTGGTAGGCATCAAAAATCTAGAACAGACAACAATGTCCCAGAATCGCAAAAGATTGAACAAAAGATTAATTTGCGCAACCTTTAAAATAAAGGTAAGTAATGTTTAAATTAATGCAGCATGACGTACCCTTGACCGGCGCAGGCGCACGATGAATCACTTGCGTAGACGAGACACGAGGGCGAGAAGCTACAAATGAGCTTTAACTAAAATTAAGCTTATTTGGAGTACTTGATACTTGATTTATTTTTTAATTAATTGATTTCGTAAGTTTTTATTGAATCAGATTTTATGTACGATATCTTGTTGATCGTTAACCTTGATTGAGAGACTTGATTAAAAGTTGATGTTAAATAAAAAATAAGTTTAAAACTAAACTTTTTTACATTTTAAGGTATTTAATCATTATTATTCGTTAATGTTTTTATAAATATAAAGTATAAACTCAAAAATTTCATGAAAAAATAACAAAATAAAGTAATAACTTTAGTTCGGCTAATATAGATTTATAGCTTAAATCACGTCAAAAGAAAACTATATAATGATGTCTATTAATCTATACTAATATTATAAAGCTGAAAAGTATGTTTGCTTGAACGCGCTAATCTCAGAAACCGCTGGTCCGACTTGAAAAATTCTTTCAGTGTTAGATAGTCCATTTATACATACATAAAAAAAATTGTATTAAATTTTGTAACCTATGTCACCCGGGCCATTATTACGAATCTATTGACATCTTATTCATTAAAATCATACAAAGATTGTCAAAACAATTACCCTTCCTTACAGCTTCGCCATAGTCGGATAATAAAAGTATAATAACGATTGTCTGGAAGAAATCGCCGTGAGCGATAAGACCGCCAATTGTTACTTCTATAACTTTGTAACACATCTGTTGTTATATTCTTTAATGTTAAGTATACAATAAAGATATAAATAAATAAAGTAAACGAAGAAAATTTTAATAAATAATATAACAGTAATATTTTCATACAATATTGAGTTTCTAGACATACTTTACACCTTCGCTCAATAATTAAGCATGGACAAAATATGCATTTTTCAAAGCTAATACTAAAAACAATCATTTTAAGACTTAAACAGTGTAGAACGTAAAACAATTAAACCACTCGTTTACCACTTAAAACTGTTTATTTAACAATTAGCATGTAACACAAGGTTTGGTGTAAGGTGCGAGAGAATGAAGAAAAAGAGTGGATAAAAACAAATAGTAAGTTTTAAAAATACCCTTTACTATTATATTCGTAGTGTTACACAGTGCGATATATATTAAAAATATTTATTATAATGCTAAATCTCAAAAGTTTTCTGAAATTGTAAAAAAAGAAAAGAATTCAGGTAAATTTGGTCGGTTATTGCCAGAATTGCCATACCTATATTGAAAATAATAACTCTTAAGGACCTAATATTTGAAATAAGGTGCCCTAGTAACTTATACTAGCTCAAAATATTATACATAGCTATTGGAGGTTGGGACCATCTATAGAAACCCTAGCATCGTCCTTATCAGTTCTTTTTTGCAATCTTACAAAGTATAATAACAGTCGTTACATTAAAAAAAAAAATTTTAATAAGCTATAGGTAATGTAAGGTAGCGTAATGGCTAATGCTTTATGCTTGCTCTCGAGTGTTTGCGTGTTCGAATACCACCCAGTCCACTAACGACGTTGATCCACTCTTACACATTCATTTAATTTAGCCGGGGGATAGATGATTACTAATCTTGTGTGACTCAGTTTACTGCTTTACTGGTTAGCGATTGCTAACCATTAAACCTTAAGCAGTTTTTTTTGTAAGTCATTAATACGTATCGTGGAATATAATGTAGGCAAAACTAGGCATCAGCCTACCTATCATCTACAGACTTACTTGACTTATAGTCCTATGTCTCCTAGATGGGGCAGAGGGCGTCCACAGCATTCCGCCATCGCATCCGGTCATGAGCTACGCATTTTAGCTCGTTCTACGTATTTCCGACCTTCTTCGCCTCGTCTGCAACTGTACTTAGCCAGGTCTGTTTGGGACGGCCACGTTTACGTTTTCCTTGAGGATTCCAATCGAGCGCCTGTTTGGCGATATGCTAGGAATCCCTACGGAGTGAGTGACCAATTCAGTTTGAACTGGAACTGAATCACCGAGATAAAATAATGTTTATTTCCCTGTTCTATGCTATCACCTGCTTAAGATAGAAGTCGTGCGGAAGAAAGGCCAAGACTTTGAAAACCAGAAGTTAAAGGTGTGATTACAATATCACCGCTATAACTTTTCACTTGTGTTACCCATTTAAATCCGTGACGTATTTCAGTTGGTGTGGTTATTTCCCATGCCACGCCCACCGCGCGTTAGTGCGCTCTGCTTAATTAGTGATAAACGGGTAGCAGCCAATCCCCACTTATTTGCTTATCACTTATTGACTCAGACGAGCAACTACATTCATTTTTCTCTCATTGAAGTTTAGTGTGGGGTCTTGCCATTTTTTTTAATCACTTACAAGTTTCGTTTTGTTAAGAAATGGCTTACTATTTTTAAGAGAACTAGTATAAGTCGAAGGTAGGATGTTTGTAGTGTTTTTAACGGTGATCTTCTTCCTAGCCTTATCCCGAGATTATTTGGAGTCGGCTATTAGTTCCACCAAGTTTTACCTAAATATCAGTTTATCCACGAAGCGACTGGCATCAGACCTCCGCAACCCTGAGGGTGAACTAAATTCGAAGGTTGAAACTAGTGTCAATATATTTGAGGGCAATGACTTCTCAACAACGATTACCATAGATGTTCATTGGCAACCGGGACCGACTACTTAACGTGCTCTCCGAGACACGGGCGGGTAACACCGCCATTTTTCAAACTCCGGGCCGGTTAAAAAGAATTTCATATACGAAAAATACGATACATCACTGACTAGGGGAATCGAACGCGAGACTTCTTGACTGGCAGTTAGTTGCATACGCTAGCCGCCAGATAAACGAAGCAGTATTTTAACAGTAGTACCCGACATGAAATGCCGGGTGCCGTGTGTGTGTGTGTGTGTGTGTGTGTGTGTGTGTGTGTGTGTGTGTGTGTGTGTGTGTGTGTGTGTGTGTGTGTGTGTAAACTATGTTTGGTAAGTGTGGCCAGCGTGGTAAAGTAGACTAAAGCCTCCTTTGTATCAGGAGCCGTCGGAAAATAACATCATTAGTAGTTATTTTTAGCTTAATTTGCCGCAATACCCTCTTGGTATTTTTTTTACTACACTATCTCAGTTGATAAAACTTTTACGCTTTTAATCTACAATATACCACCCACCTTGCTAGGAAATCCATCCTTCATTAAGGTATACCGGAACACCATTACCCGCACAGATCGAGAAAATAAAATAGTATTGCACAATAGTACTTAAAGTTCGACACACACGACTATTACTAGCAAAAGTTCATACAGCCAATAAATCTTCAAAATGTTAAACCGGTCTTATCCGTACAATCAAGATTGACAAATGTACGGACATACGAACAATTGTGGCGTGGTATTGTGGGACAATTGTGTTCGGTGCGTTTACAATACTCATTAGATATAATCTGTGCTTATATTAATGAATGTTGTGCGGGCTACTGGTGTTCGAAATTTGAAATCAATTCTGCTTACGGCATTGTCTTTTTATTACGTCATAGTTGACGTCTTACGTCCTTTAAATAACCTATCTCTTGTTTTAACTTTAGATTACTAAAAACGGTTTGACAACTAATACTTATTAAAAAAAAAGAAAAAATATTAAGCCTGCATATCAATGAAATGAAAGTATTGAATCAATTAAATTGAAAAAAAACATTATCTCCAGTTTTAACTTAAAATAGGTTATTAGCTGACCCAGCAAACGTTGTTTTGCTATAAAAAAAGTATTAGTGGTGCGGTCACAATAGATGTTGGCCGATTCTCAGACCTACCCGATATGCACACAAAATTTAATTAAAATCGGTCCAACCGTTTCGGAGTAACAAACACCGCGACACGAGAATTTAATATATTATATTATAAATGGCCTTTAATCGTATTTACATCTTTGACCAGATTAGGAATTGCCAGTTCCTCTCCTATTTTAGGTGTATCATGGTGACATATTGACTGACCGAAAACCCCGATCAGATACGCATTAAAAAGGGGTTTGATACCCGGATCAGAACAACCTTTAGAATCTCTTGATACCAGTAGTACAGTACATAACCACAAATTTTACAAAAAAACAACTGACTTAAAGAACAGCTTTCAAATGAAAAAGGAATCTTCAAAATCGGATCACCCAGTCTAAAGTTCTGGAGTAACAAACAAAAAAATAAAGTCGAATTGAGAACCTCCTCCTTTTTTGAAGACAGTTAAAAATGACTGATTTAGTTACACAAACATACTCTAAAACTTCGATTTCAACAAACTTTCTATAACAACCCACGCAACCTTTGTTTTACGCATTTAGGATTAACTGCCTTATTAATGGAACAATACAACATAACCTAGTTACACAGCACTAAAAAACCTAAGTAAAAGTTAATATGCGAGCTCCGCCGCCCACAACGCAAACTACCTCTAACATACGATTATTTATTAAAGCCACAGTAGGCTTTATCAAGCCCTTTGTTGTTATATATACCTAGACTTATACCTGCACGGATGGCCTAGTGGTTTAAGCGGTCGCCTCGCAGACTCATACTGCGCCAAGTGTTATGGGTTCAAAGCCCAGTACATCCACAAATTATTGTTCTGAGTTCTTTGTATCCGTTTCATATACGCTTGTAACGTCCTAGATTTAAAGATTGGGGACGGAAGGTGTCCTTAAAAAAAGGCTTAAGTCCAATAGAAATACACAGATTAAAAGTAAATTTGGAATACAAATCTATGTAACTCATATGATATAACTAAAGTGTTTGTGTACTATATTAGTACCTAGATGACTGAGCTTTGCTCTATATATCTTATTTGGTAAATGTCTAAAAATGAATCCCAGCTAGATCAAATTATCGCCCCTGAAACCCCTGGACACTACATTTTATGAAAATTGTTTGAGCAGTTTCCGAGATTCAGATAATAATAGTTATTTACTTATTTAAAAAAAAATTTTTTGAATGCGCTATTCTCAGGAATTATTGTTTCTTGGTGGGAATGAAAAAGCTCTTATTGTGTTGGATGGAAGAATTTAAGTTTCCCAATTTGAAGACCACAGCAGTCAATAAAAAAAGAAAACTATTGTATCGATTATAAAACTACGTAACAAACAATTCAAGTGTATGCTATTAAAAAAAACAGATAATCTTTCCAAATAAAAATTTATCACACGAAACTCAGGAAAACGAAAGCTAAATTGTCACTGCTCAGTTCATTGTAATGTAAATACGCAATTTAGCGGTCAAATAACGAAACAAACGAGCTCGGGTCAGATGGCGAACTCGCAGTTGTGATTTATAACAAAAAACAGCCATTTAGTTATTTAAAACTTGAACCTTTTTGCTCGACACACCCACGACACTCCTACGCACCACACTTTATGTTATTAACAATGTCTAAAAACCGGTTTCTTGAATTTGTTTTTGCAGTCAAAGTTTTTTTTCTGTGTTCATTTTATTTCCGGTACGTATTTTATTGGATATAATGTTAGTACTTTTAATTTTACGAATATGGACATCACTACAGATAATCGGTTCAAAAATATAATGTTTACGGTTATTAAAAGTACTCTTATGGCTGGTCACCATGATTGTTACAAATTTTGAAGAGAATTGTATGGTGGAATATATAAAAAAAAGTAAAAAAATACTGATTTGCGTATTTCAAAAATCTGCAGTCTTTTCGAAACACGATTTATATAGAGAATGCAAACATAAACATAAATATATTTAACCTAAAAACTACAGGGACCAAACCCAACCCTGATTCCAAGTGGAGAGACTCAAAGGGCGGAAATGGGAAGCTGTCACTTACGACGAGTACAAGGTGACGTCTGCTCGTATGCTGCTCCCTTTATGTTATAAAAAAAGATATTTTCCTTAACATGCAATTAATATTTCTTAAAAATGATTTACGCCAAAACTTATCGAGACATTACTCTTATTAATTGCATTAACTCCTTTATTTTATAGATACATATAACTGTATTTTTTTAAATATATAACATAAAATTACACAGCATCATTATCCTTAAGGAACACACATCAATTGAAATTAGAAAACGTATACCACAGCGAAGAATAATCTCCGCGAACAAAACTAAAAAGGCCACAATGGTATGACCAACAATAAACCAGATTAATGTGATATTCGTCCGATGGTATCTCACAGTTTTGTCTCACAACCTTCCCCGATGTAAACAGCTGTCGCCTTGTCGTCGCCGTGTTCTGGAGCATTGTGCTGTCATAATAATTATGTATCGCGAAGCGTTAACTATTGAATTTTGTTGTTGCTACTTTGTGCGGCAGCAGCGTGGAGAAATGTGTTTGTGCTGTGCTGTTTTGTTTCGTACCCTGAACTTTGGCTTATGTGATGTTTTCTTGTTTTTCTTTGCCATTGTTGTTGGATTTTGTATGGTCATATGCGCCACCCATTGACATCTAAAATTGCAAGGGTCACAAGTGCGTTGCCGTCTTTTCAGACGCTCCTCTAAGAGGTTCCAGCTCCATTAACCTCTCTCATTCCGTAAAAGGCTACTTTTTATTGAGGCTAATCCCGCCCACACGCCCACCACTGTAACTCCTGTGACCCACGAACACACAGAGTTATGACACTCGGAAAGTCCCAGGAAAAATTAAACTGTCTTGGAACCCGCAACGAAATTAATCAGAAGAGAACTGGAGGATTTGGAAATATAATATATCCACTTCCCTCCTTAGCAAAGCGAGAGACAAAATGAAGTCAAAATAGGCAGACACCTTTTCCAAACCGGAAAGCACCACGGATAAAATACGAGTAAAATGGCTCCTCTGTGAGCTATATTTGATTTCTATAGTATGTATGGCACCCGGATTCGTAAAAGGCTACTGTAGAACTTATAAACACTTGCTTTCAGTGAGACCGAGGTATCACTCCGGTCGAACCTGGCCTACGGCTTCCGAAGCTTGGCTCACTTACGGTAAATGTTCTTGTTATTGATAATTATATCCCAAAACAATTTAATAAAATTTTGTAATTTCAAAATGTTTGAAAATTAGTAAGTTTTTTTTAAATCCCAGCTGTTTATCTCAAAAAACGAAGCGGAAAGAATCAAAGTTTTACCAATTAGCCTGATTAAGCTAGCGGTTGAGTTCAAATTAACAAAATCCATTATCTCCACTCACTCGCCTCTAATTACATCAATTTATTAAATGAGTGTGTTGATCATTTGAGCTTATTGTTTGGGCTTCGTTAGTGATATGATTAAGCTTTTGGTACAATGATTGTTATGTTAATTTACCATTGTAATTAATTCGTAAGGGAGGTTGGCGTCAGACAAACAGTTGGCCATAAAATATACCAGATACTAACGCCTTCCAATATTACTAAAGACGCCAGCTCATAAAATAGTGGAAAAGGACCGGTATCGTGTATATGGGTGATTAATTTATTTTAATTTTTTTCAGAAGGCTATTCCCATACTAAGAATATAAATAATATAAACGGGTGTAAACGGATTCAGAGAACACTTGAAATACTTTGTGAATATCACGAAATGTGGTCCCATTTAGATATCGAACCCAAATCCCTCAGGACAGTAAAATGTGGCCAAGTGACCGCTTTTTTATTATGGAATAGGGGGTATGATGGTAAGCGATTACCGCCGCCCATGGATACCCGCAACACCAGAATCGCAACACAACAACACGCATCACAAGTGCATTACCGGCCTTTCACACCTGTTTTCTGTAAGGCCGTGGTTACTCCGGTCAAGCCGGCCCATTCATGCCGAAGCGTGACTCTCCCACGATTAAACAACTACGTCAACTTGCGGCAGCATATTAAAAATACTCTATGTGACACATCAGTCCCGATTTTAATAATTCAGACGGATATTTTGCTTATCTTTCTTTAACGTCATTAATGTAATGATGGTTCCTGTGTGTTGTCCTGTCGTTAACCAAACCACATATTTCGTAATACATATATGTAATGAGTTATAATTAAAATTATTTTAACTCTAAGGTATATTGAACCTCATTATAACCGCAACAGGTTTTCCTTCTTAAACCACATTTTGTTAATACATGTATTAGATGTTAATCGTGACGCATTCCACGGTTGAGGAAATTATTCAAATGATTTAGCATGTTTCTGATTCACAAAAATAAAACTGCCTGAAGATATAAAAACATTATGACCGCAATGGTAACTGCACTACAAAATAAGTATTAAAGTTTTCTAATTAGTGTAACAATATTAGTCATAGGTGCATTTATTCGTGGTTACACTTTAGAAAAAAGTACCATGACTTTGAGTGTTTATGATAAAGGTTTTTTTATGAGATAGAGGACAAAGCAGATAGGTCATAAGGTATTAAGTGACTTCTTCGGCCCATGGATGCAGGCAACTCAAAATACACTCCTTACCACTCTTAAGGAGAGATTTTTCTTTTTGTAATATGGGGCAAACGTGCCGACGTGTCGCCTGATGGTAAGCGATAACCGCCGCCCATGGGCACCCGCAACACCAGAGGCGTCACGAGTGCGTTGTCCACCTTTGGGGGATGGGGAGAGGGATTGGGGAGGGGTTGGGGTATGGGCCTCCGGTATCCTCACTCACTTGGTGAATCACAGCGCTGGCGCTGTTTCACACCGGTTTTCTGCGAGGCCTCTATCACACCGGTCGAGTCATTGGATGTCCGGTTTCTTTGGGTGCCTCCAAATGTGCAGAACCTTGACTCTCCCACATCCACGCGGCTTAAGTGTAACCACCATGCCATCATAGCAGATACTCAAACCAAAGTCAAAAACTATATGCCTTCACCATCCTATTGCATCCACGAACTGAGTTGTATAAATATGTATACGGTTTGGGGAAATATTATGCAAAACCTTTATTACCTCTTTATTCTCTCTCATTTAGAGAAGTTACATTTGAGTTTGAATCAAAAGGAAAAGCAAAGTAAGGTAACCAAGTTTTGAGAAATTGCTGTACTTTGTTTTTGCTTTGTGTGATTTCAATAATGAAAATAAAATACATAATTTTATAGTCACTGAAGAATCTTTATTTAATTATCAGCTTCTTCTCGATATAAAAATGTCGTTTCTCACGTTACGTACGAAATGTCCTATTCCAGAAAAGTACACTGAGTTTCAAAAGAACCTATTACTGAAATGTCATACTCAAAATATTTCTGAACATGATTTATGAGGACTTATCTTAAAGATAGTTCATTCCAGAGATGGCTTAAAATCTGGGAAACTGCGTGGCAGATAATGAAGTTAAGGTTAAAGGCGGCGATAGATACTTAAGATTAGCACAGCTTGTCTCTATGGTTTACAACAATAATATTTTACCATCGGTAGCGACTAGGGACAAATTCCAGGAAATACCGGTCTTTTCATGAACTACATTGTTAGATTTTAAGCTAACGTTTCAGATCAAAAACTTCAAGCCTTTTGAATATCCCAGTTCTTAATTTAAAGTAGAGATCCTACTGCGACAATATCGTCACAAGTCGCCGACATTGTGGCTCTACAATCTGTTTGTACCGTCGGCAAATATTTAACATCCGTAGCGGTTTCCCTACACACATCCTCACTTACTCATACAATATGTTTCATTTCATACCTCGTTGGAAGGCCTTGAACCCCACCAGTGTCTCATGAGCCATAGACTTTAAAAAAATATTGCAGTGTAATTTGTTAAGAGTTAAACTTCACACATCAGTTGAAACTTATTGAGCTGTAGTACTGTAGCTGTAATACAACTAGTAGAATACATTTATACAGTAAATTAAATGAAACTGAATTTTGTAAATAACTATAAAGTTTAAATAACAAGTTTAATAAATATTTTTCGAACATTTATCACACAATGCCATCTAGTACAAAACTAAGCAGACCCTGTATTATGGGTACTAGACAATTGATATTAATACACATATGCTTTTTATTTGTAAATACATACATATTATTCATAGGAAATATCTAAACTCCGAAATAAATATTTACAGATCTGTTTGTACGATCATTATTAGATATGACATTTGGGTCGACTCGGGAATCGAATCCCAGACTTCAGGTACAGCAGTCGTATACTCTACCAATGCGCCACCGAGGCAGCTTATTATATCCATAAATAGATATCGATATATATAATATGGTAGTGACTATATCGTAAATAAATACCTACCTCTAAGGACATTTCCTTCCTTAAAACGAATATTACAAAACATCTCTGAAAATAGAATTATTACAGCTATTCATTTCTATTACAAATTTTAATTAAATAAACATTGAAGTATATTGCTCAATTGGGTAGTCTATACAGTGACGTCACAAGTTTATATTTTCATTCAAAGTTATCGTTTTGACAGATGATAAAAAGTATCTAATTTAACTAATTTTAATTTGACTAACTTGAACGTTGTGTCTACAATAAAAAAAGTAAATAACATCAAAAATAATAGGTAAACGAAAAGGAACCGATCCTAGCAGACCACAAAAGCCGTGTGATACATTCATGGTTCTTGATTGCTTAATCTATACAAATAAATAAAGTTGGAGTGTCTGTTTGTAATATTAAAATAACCGCTTTCTACTACATGCATATGAATGTATATACGGTACACATACCAAAATATATATATATTTTTAAAATTTTTGTCTGTCTGTCTGTCTGTTTGTTCCGGCTAATCTCAGGAACCACTGGTCCGATTTGAAAAATTATTTCGGTGTTAGATAGTCCATATATCGAGGAAGGCTATAGGCTATATATCATCACGCTACTACTAATAGGAGCGAAGCACCAATGAAGAATGTTTCAAAAACGGGGGAAAATTTTCACGCCACGGGCAATATAAGACGCAAACGAGGTTGCGTGGTTCAGCTAGTTATAACTAAGTATCCAGTTCGATCCCACAGTGCCTAAAGACTAAAGTCTTCAATGAGTGCGTCCTACCCGTAATGACATAATGAAACGTAGACACTTACGGTACAGCTGGTCCACAAGTTCAAAGTCGCTCAGCGTGCTATAGAAAGGGCTATGCTCGGCGTTTCTCTAAGGGACCGTATTAGAAACGAGGTGATCCGGCAGAGAACCAAGGTCATCGACATAGCCCACAGGATTAGCAAGCTGAAGTGGCAGTGGGCTGGCCATATTTGCCGCAGATCCGATAACTGTTGGGGTAAACGGGTTCTTGAGCGCGTCTCGACAAACGTAGTGTAGGACGTCCACAGGCCAGGTGGAGTGATGATTTGCGCAAGACGGCTGGCAGGAGCTGGATACGAGAAGCCCAGGATCGAACTAAGTTGCTTGCATTTGAAGAGGCTATGTCCAGCAGTAGACTGCGATAGGCTGATGATGATGATCCAGTATTAATTGTAGAGGCCAACACTGGACTGCGAAAGGTAGTTGATGATACGTGAGACGATGTTCACTACCATCATCATCAGCTATCTCAGTTCAATCTGTTTTCTAAAAACAAATAATATATTGTAAAAAGGATATTTTCAAGTGCGCCTAAAATAACTTTAGTTTAGTCGCACGTGCCAGGCACTTATTACTAGACGGTCTTAATATTGTGGCCTCACGATCGCACCTCTGACTTTCGAAGTTCAAATAAAAATATCAAAGAACACATCGTGGAGTTTAAACTAAGCTTATGTTCAGTTTAAATTTTAGTTCTTTGATCATTGTTTGATAAATAGGTACGGTCAAATCGATCGTATTGTGGATACTACATGTAATTTTTTTTTGTTATTTTTTTATTATATAGGGGGCAAACGAGCAGACATATCGCCTGGTGGTAAGCGATTACCGCCGCCCATGGACACCCGCAACACCAGAGGCGTTACAAGTGCGTTGCCGGCCTTTTAGGAAGGAGTACGCTCTTTTCTTAAAGGTTTGAAGGTCGTATTACTGTGTAATTTACATAATACATACCTATATCTATACTATATACAATATTTGAGTGTCTGTAATATTAAAATAACCGCTTTTTACTAAATACATATGTATTTATAAACGGTGCATATACTAAACTGACATATTTTACAATTTTTGATTGTCTGTCTGTTTGTTCCGGTTAATCTCTGGAACCGCCTTACCTTAGACTACTATTTTTAGAATAGTTTCGCTCCGTGGCTTTGCCTGCGGTTGTTGTTGTATCACGGATAACACCCCGGGGCTCAGCTAGTAGTACAAATTTAGCATACAGAAATACTAAAGTTTATGTTTTCCATAGCAAATACAGTCTTACCATCCTAGTTAACTCGACCATACGTTTTGAATGGGACTCTCGTATTCGTTGAGATAAGCTAATTCTGTACGGCCGGTATCTGAGATGTGTTATTACTTATTATATCCTACTAATATTATAAACGCTTTGTTTGTGAGTCTGTAAGTGAGTAGGTATGTTGTTGGTTTGTTGCTCTTTCACGCAAAAACTACTGAATGGATTTTGATGAAACTTTACGATAATATAACTTATACATCAGAATAACACATAGACTACAATTTATAAAGATACTAGCTTCGCCTCGCGGCGCTACCCGCGGTTATTGTCGTACCGCGGGGTTCAGCTAGTTTCATAATAATCTAAAGTATATTTAGTTGTTTACACGTAGCAATTGGTGTACCTCCAATTCGTTGAGTTCGTCAGCGATGTATCTCACAGCTATCTGGTAGGGTGAAAGCTCGCGTTATCTGCCTCGTAGCGGTAATCGTGCGATCGTCGCCAAAGACGCCGCCCGTTTGTTCTCTCCCGCCTCACGACGCACGTACCGTGTTGATAATGCCTCATCTAGGGGTTTAGATGGAATAACATTTTAAATTTTACTTTAATATGTTTTATTACTTCTTTTTTATGCCATTATAAGAACAATCGCATCTTAAGACAAGAGCTAAAAAAAGCAATCAAATACGTTACAAGGGTTCTTTTATTTTATGGGATTGGGAGCAAACGAGCAGACGTATCGCCTGATGGTAAGTGATTACCACCGCCAATAGACACCCGCAAAACAAGAGGCGTTACATGTGGGTTGCCGGTCTTTGGGGGTTGAGGAAAGGGATGGGTGAAAGTGTTAGTTAGTGTTAGGGTAGGGCTTCCGGTATCCTCACTAACTCGGTGAAACTTAGCGCAGGCGCTGTTTCACACCGGTTCCCAATAATTTTCGTAATGAAGAACCACTTATTGTTAAAATAGGTTGATTTTAAAAGTAATTTCATTAAAACAATGGGTAATAAGTATCTGTTTGTGTCGATAACTTGGTATGTATTAGTATATAGGTAATATGTATGTTTTATCCCGGTAAAATTGACCGCAAACCGATATTACACACACTCCTGAACCTATATTAAATAATGCAAGTTTAAATAAATGTTATTCAATGCAAACCAAAGATTACGTGCAAAATTATATCGCAAACAGATAACTCACAGTATTACCTATAATAGTTTCTTGCATGTGGTACTGGACCATTCGCCACCCATGCTCGCTACCGCGTGGACAATTTATAAACATTGCCACCGACCGCCCACCGATTCAACTGGGAATCGAACCCGCACCCCGCAATTAAAAGACGCCCGAGGACCTCTCGGTCATCTGATACTATCTGAATGACCTGGCGCCGCCTGCGGTGATCTCTTTACTTAATACTTAGTGCATACAACATCCTTTCTCTATATGCTTGATTACGTATTATCACTCTTATTTTAACAGCAATAAGACCGATATTTGGTTTTTTTGAAAGCAGTTATCTGTAACAATGAAATTTACTCTTTATTCTGCCATAATATAAGGTATGTTTTACTTTGTTGGACGTATTCTGTGATGTTATTATGTTTATTTGTTTAGGCTTGTGACCCCGTCCATGGTCACAGTTTGAGGCCCACATTGAAATATGGACTTTAGGAAATACGTACAGGACCTATAAAGTTAGCTTTTAGGTCGATGTTTAATAAGATTTACGAGATTTCTCTGTTCTACGCCATTGCTGCATTTGTTCGCTGTGTTATCATTTGTTATAACTTTATAATTGAATGGCCTAGTAGTCTAGGTCGGTAAGCCACGATCTCTGGCCTCGCAGTCAGGGTTCAGTTCTCATCAAGGACAAAAATATAAATGTTCTATCTATAATTTGTAAGTACTAAGAAATAAATAAGTATATCTATCAGCAGTCTAAATGATAAGCGACCTTATTTAACCTCTAAAGTGAGATGCAAAATTTTAAGTAGGTAATTCCGTATGGGAATATACATCCAGTGTCGCGGGGGACTATACAAACATTTTTTTTAATAATCTAAATTAATTTAGGGGTTTTTATTAAAAAGTAATATGTTAGCCCCATCGCGGCTTATTTTATGATACTAACTACCTTGGAGACAGAGGATGTCGATGTTGTGCAAACATACATGTAACCAGACTCCAGACCAGACATGAACACCCAGACTCAGAACAACATTTTGTGGATCACACAAAGTGATGTCCCACGTGGGATTTGAACCCACGACATTCGGCGCAGTAGCAAGCGGCGTAGTGACCGCTTAAATCACTAGGCCAACCGTGCAGTGTATAATTTAATTATTACATAGTTAGAAAAATAAAATTATACATATTAAGCTTCTGAGTCAAAGGTATCAGGAGATATTGACGAAGGATAAAGGATAACCGCAGACCGGTGATAAAACTGATTAGTATTACGTATTAAGGAAAGTTAATATATTCTGCAAATAGTAAATCCTCGTTTAACATTTCGGATATCTGACACACAACGCCATCTAGACCCAAATTAAACAGAGTTAAACAGACCAGGTATATTACTGATATAATTACATAAATTCTTTTTTTGTAAATAATTACATATACTACATAAAAAACACCCAAACTCCGAAATACTTATTTGCAGAACATATAAACATTTGGTCTGACCCGGGAATCGAACCCAAGACCTCAAGCACTGCATTCGCATAAGCTACCACTGCGTCACCGAGGTAGTCCATTCGGTTCATTAAGTGGGGCCTAAAAAACAACTCATTAGGCGAACATAGTGTCATTCATTCATTTGCTTTACAAACATACAAGTAACGGACACAAAGAACACCCAGACTCAGGCCAACATTTTATGGATCTCACAAAGTGATGTTCCTCGTGGGATTTGAACCCACGGCACTTGGCGCAGTAGCAATCGATGTAGTGACCGCTTAAACCACTAGACCAACCGTGCAGTCAATGTGGGTCATCACTCACAGTAAGGTGGCCATCACTCTTGGACGCTACGCATGCTTTCCATCAAGCAGAGTCGAATCATACTGGCAGTTAAAACCTTAAAAAAATACTTAAGAATGCGTAAAGGATGTAAAATATTGATAATGCAGTTCATAATCTTAATTATTATAAATGTAAATGTAAGCTTGTTTGTTACGCTTTCACGCGGTAACTACTTAACCGATCATCATGAAACTTTATACATATATTCTTGTAGGTATTAGAAGTAACATATGTTACTTGTTGTTAATTGCAAGTGAAGTTGCGGGCGAAAGCTAATGGGTATGTATTATTACTTGTTTTTATCCACGAATCAATCGTTGTGTCATATACCACGATAGGTAATCATTTTTCGGGTTATCACACTCACAAATGAGGAACATATGAACATATATATACTGTCAAAATAAGTCAGTTTGATTTGATGACAAAAACATCTACTGTAGTCATTCTATCCATACTAATATTATAAAGCTGAAGAGTTTATTTGTTTGTTTGATCGCGCTAATCTCAGGAACCGCTGGTCCGATTTAAAAAATATTTCAAAAGTTGGATAGTCCATTTACCGAGGAAGGCTATAGGCTATATATCATCACGCTAACAGTAGTGAAGTACCAATGAAGAATGTTTCAAAAACGGAGAAAAGTTTTCGGACAATATAAGACGCAAACTAGGTTGCGTGGGGTCAGCTATGAATAATAAAACGTGATGAATTTTAGCAATTAAGCAGTTCAAATAATACATAATTGAATCAGCACATTCCGCAATAGTTGCCGCTCAATAGTGTCCATTTCAAAGAACCGTTATACTAAATAACATCTTAATTTACAAAAACACTGCTAGTAAAAGTTAATAATAAAACAATAGATACCTTTTCATAAGCATCCCATTTCTTACACAAAATGACTCATCCAGACCAGGCTTTGCATAAATATGTCTTTTTAATTGTATATTATCGTATCCAACTTAATATCCATTGAAAAATAAATTCTAAACTCGTTAAAATACGTATGAACTTCTCTTACAACTTAAATAATTTCAAAACATTTTCAATAAGATAGTAAACGCATAATAAAAAATAGAATATTGAGCTTAAATAAGGTGAGATAAAGTTGATATTTGTATGCAGGTTGATATCGTTTTTGTAAGTGCACTGATTCAAACAGCTAGTTTTGACTCCCGGGGTGGCTTGTACATTGTACGCGCGCGTGACACTGCTCTATTTACGACTGAGTCGGTCGCACGGACCCATAAAGGTGTACCGCGGTTCACAAATAGAATTAATAATTTTTTTTATCTTTAAATATATAAATATATTGTATTGCAATTAGGGTGTTTAAACGTTAATATCTTGAAGTCAATAGTACTAGAACTATTTTTACATCTGGAACACAGCTTCATAATTACTTTGGAAAGGGTCTTAGGGAGTCCGTATTTATCCGCTGCCTGCAACTAGCCAGATAATATTAACTCGCCTATTCCTTCTTTTGATTTCATTTTCTTACTCAAATTTATTTTCATATTTGTCTGAAACCAAATAAACTCCTAAGGAAGGTCAGTGCAGATGGCCTGCGATAAAAGAAATTAGCCACAAACTCTTTATAATGATTTGTAAAGCGCAAATAACAATAAAAAATTCAAGAAGATGATAAATATTGTAATGCTGCTGAAGAACCATAGTGAACCAGACCAGCCCCGACGACAAAGTAAAACTATATTTATAGATGAGTAATCTTAAAGTTAAAATGATATTATCGTAACGTTACTTAATGTACATGTTTTCATCTATTTCATATTATTTAATACACGTAAATCGTAAAAATATTTTAATTAATAGTTATGACATGTACCTAATATTAATAATATAAAAACTTTGATAGCCATATTTAGCTAAGCTAATTTTTCCTTAATAATTACCATAATTGGAAATAACTCTCAGAGCAAGTGTTATTTACTTTTATTTACTATTAGCGGTCGCCCGCGACTCCGCCCGCGTGGATGTCGGTTACCTCTGCAAAAAGCCTACCCAGGAAAGACACGGTCAGCAAAATGACCCAGGTCAATTCACAGACACCGACACTAACATCGACGACGCAGTCATAATCCGCAGGCTGCACAGATTGTCTTTCTCTGGATGTTAAAGTTGTTAATGAGGAAAATATTTAAATGTAATTAATACCTACTAAGTTTTCACTTCTGCCGGCAGTCCCCGAGCGCAACCCGTTGTTTTAGGATAGATAACTAAAGCGATTATTGTAGAGCTTAGAGAAGCTCAACAACATTTGACGTTAAATTATTTTCAGGTAATAAAATATACTGATGGTTCCCGACCATCAGGCCCCGACCCGTGATAGGGCAACGTAAAGTTGCCCATGCGTAAAACATATTTTAATTTTGCCATAACTTCAAAACCAAACGTCCAATTTTTATCATTCAAAGACCAAATATTATCTACATAAACTGTAGTTAGTGATGAAATAATTTATTTTGATAAGGATTGATTGCATGAGTAAAATAAACGCGTTTAAATGTAGTCCAAAAAAAATTCAAGATTTTTAATTAAAAAAATGGTTGTTGTGCCTCACTCGACGTAGATAGGTATAGTGTGTCGCAGACTTTTTTGTAGATATTTATAAGATCTACGATTAATTAGAACATTTTATGGTTCTATCTTTTATAGTATAGGCAGCGTACGCAAAATAAATAACTTTTCTGGTTGATTTTTTATACCTTGTGTCCGAAAAACCCAAATATCTTACAAAACCCTACTTTTTCCAAAATAAAATATAGCCTATGTTACTCGTGGATAATGTAGCTTTCGAATGGTGAAAGAATTTTTAAAATCGGTCCAGTACTTTTGAGTTTATTCGTTACATGCAAAAATACAAATTTTCCCTCTTTATAATATTAATATTATTATTAAAAATAATAATTATAATTATATTATTAATTATATATTATATTATTATTAGTGTAGATAAATTCAAAACAATTTCACTATTAAGCATATCAGTACACCTTCATGACGTCATTGGTTATTTCCGATTATGTATCCTCATTATATTTATATACAACAGTCCACTGCCGAATATAGCCCTCTCTTTAGATAGTTTTGGCCTACTATATCTAACACTGGCCAGACTAATATTGATTTTGTTTTAAGTTATCCTTCTCTCTGCAGTACTGCTGTCTCTTATTGCTCCCTTAGTTAGGTCTTACGACACTCATGACAAGACTAGAAGTGGTGACACTGTATTCTTAATTCTTTAATACACGGACTATGTATAGTTCTGTTCCTTTCATGTGATAATAATGTATTCCAAACCGATTGCAGCCTTTTCGGCCAGTCTCAACGGAGACTAGCCAACTACGTAGGATATATTATAAGTGCACATAGGTGTGCACAAACACAACTGCACTCTCTGTTCCCTCACTATTATAATCCGATGGAATGGTTATCCAACACGACCGGGGCGAGATCGATGCGCAGATGCGCAGGATCGGTGGCTTTACGTGCTTACGCTTACACTAACGGCGGTTACCCCGTACTTTGAAGAAATACGGGGGTTATTAAGCATTTCTATAATCAGAAAAACATAAAACCCCCTTTTGGCCCGACTCGCGGGATCTTTTCGTGTACCGAGTCATATGCAGCCTTAACTTGTAGTAAGGGTACGGCCAGTAGTATTGTGTGCCATGTCCACACTATTAACGGCCGATTTATATGCCCTTACCGGTCGCTCGAGAAGATTTTGAATAATTACAAAAGAGGCGCGCGTGCGACCGCGATTTATGTCACAGTCTTATTGGCTAATTCAAACGTCCATTACGTTTAAAATTGGAATTCGTAATATGATTTAGGTAGTTGTTGTTTTATTTTTTTTTAAGATTTTTATTTTTTAACTGTTTTAAAAATATAAGGAGGTTTTAAATTTTATGACTTTTGTATTTTAAAAAAAAATTTTTTTTTTATATTTTGTTAAAATAATAAAATAACATTACTCATGATTTTTGATAAAGTCACGTACTTATACGATAAGATATGGTGTTATGAGGGGAAAATTGTTGAGTAAATAATTCATTCATAATTATAATGCTAAGCCATCAAAAATCAAATAAAAACTCCTTAGCCTATTGCCGTCCACTACATAACGAAGACCTCCGCCATAGAGCGCCAATATCCACCGATAGGCAAACGCATACAACAGAAAATTTTATGTATATATAAAAATCCGTCTCTTAAATAATTTGATTTATTTATCAATATTCAAGTTCGACCAGTTCCTTTGATTAGTTTCTCCTTCGATGTCTGTCAGACGCCTCTCTCCAACCTTCGCCTACATTACCTGCTCATTACACCAGCCCCGGGCTTCTGATAGACAGATAAATTACACATTTGTAAAAAAATCACTTATGTCTTAATTCAGCGGCAACAGTAATACGATTTTAATTTCATGTGAAATATTGAATTAAATGCGCATCCATTTTAAGCATTTTGTGGCAACTGCACTTTTGTTGAAACGGAAATGAATCTTGTGTATAAAATATAAAGATCATTTTAATGTGAGTTTAGTGTTTAAAGTTCCCATGGTGGTCTCTACACTGTGACGCAATCAAAGAAAGTTTCGTATTTGAGAATGCAATGATTTACTTAATTAAAATAAGCAAAAAATAAGATAAATCGTCTGTTTATAAAGTAAATTACTTAAATACAGAGCTCTTAAGATATTCGTGTGGTGCTTTTAATTTTAATGGTATGATTAATTCCTTCATACAGTACAAATTTGGGAAATTGTAAAATTATATGTAATTTTAATATAACGGGTTGCGTTACGAACTCGAGCATGATACGCTTTTAAATTTTCGTCGGGTAAATATTAGTTTAACGATCGATTCGGTAAATATATAATCGATTGAGTGTATAATTAATCGATTCAAAATTGAAGTAAGTACCTACTAAGTTTGATAAAACTTGTTCAGTTTTAATAACATTCTTTTCTTAAATCTTATTCGAAGTTATTTTTATTGGTTATTTAAATATTAATCGAAAGAAGTGTAATATACAATATCTAGGTAGTTGAGTCACGCTGATATCAGCACCAACGTGGAAGCTCGAGGGGGCGATACTCGCACTAACCGTGGGAGAGCTATGCTTCGGCATGAATGGGTCGGTTCGACCGGAGTGATACCACGGCCTCACAGAAAACCGGTGTGAAATAGCGTTTGCGCTGTGTTTCACCGAGTGAGTGAGGATACTGGAGGCCCATACCCCAACCCCTCCCCCATCCCCTTTCCCATCCCCCAAAGGTCGGCAACGCACTTGTGACGCCTTTGATGTTGCGGGTGTCCACGGGCGGCGGTAATCGCTTACCATCAGGTGATACGTCGTCTCGTTTGTCCACTATTCAATAAAAAAAAAAAACTTACAGAAGACCAACGTAAAATTGTAGCATTCGGGCTATCGTGTGCATCTACGAAAGTGAGACCGGAAGTCCTACAGTCAGTCAGTCCCAGTGTGAGTCGCCATGCTGCATTGATGCATTGTCTGCATTCGCAATGAAACAAATATTTGCAGACCATACAAACATTTGGTCCGACCCGGGAATCGAACCCGAGACCTCAAGCTTAGCAGTCGCATTCGCTACCACTACGCCACCGAGGCATCGATAATAAATTGATGCCACATTTAGTTTTCAAACTATTAATATCTTGCTGTAGAGACAGACCTTCATAAATATTAAAATCACGGACGGATAAATTCCCCTAAACAAATAGAATAGAAATCCATCTTTTACATAAAATTATCATTTTGTGTTAGTGCTACAGAAGTATAGTAATATATTACTATTTTATTTGAGTAACAGGATTACTCTATATTAATTATTCGGAATAGATAATTAAGTTGAAGTTGTGACCGTATGGGTATTTATTCCTATAAATCTTTGTGTAAATATACCTTTTTCAACGTCGTGTGATTAAAGTTGAATATTGCCAAAATAATGTGCATGAATAGTTCTGAGAAATATCGCCGAAACAAAACTCAGAATACAAATTTACATAAAACTGAAATTATGCAAAGGCCATTTAGATGTTTAGTGTGGTCTTTGTAGCAACGAGTCAGACTTGAGTTGCAAATACACAAAACCCGGCATACTATATTAGTCGATAATATTACGAAACTCAACTATTTACACACACACACAAATGTTTAAAATGTATTTTATAATCTCGATTGTCGCACTTGGTAAAGTACTAGCAGTCAAAACCTGGAACTCACTACCAGCTCAAGTATTTCCCTCGCGCCATGATCCCAGGCTCTTGCGGGGTGTGAAACAGCAGGTCACTAGGCTGCTATAGTGTGGGTTGCCATAATGCATTGTCTACGTTCGCATCGGTGACCACCACCAGGCAGAGTAGAGTCATGTTGGCAGCTAAAACATAAAAGAAAAATACTTTCATAATGCCATAGGCCGAGACTCGCAGTAGTAGATATGGGCCTGCCAAAATGACTCTACTCTTCCTGATATGCATAAGCAGAATGCAAGAGTGGTGGTCACCATACTCATTGCGAATGCAGACAATATAACAATGCAGCATGGTGGCCCACACCATAGCGGCCTAGTGATGCTTCTGCATCATTGGACGAACGATGTCATTTTACGTTGATCTTTTGTTCGAGGGTAGTAGCCCAGGTTGAACCGCCCATAGACACCTGCAATACCAGAGGCGTTACAAGTGCGTTGCCGACTTTAGAGGGATGAGGAGTGGGATGGGAGAGGAATTGGGGTATGGGCCTCCGGTATCCTTACTCACTGGGTGAAACACAGCACAAACGCTATTTCAGACCGGTTTTCTGTAAAGGCGTAATATCACTCCGAGGCGAAGCGTGGCTCTCCCGCAGTAAAAATTAGTAATACTAAAAACAACTACAATAAATACTAAAAACGGCATAAATAAAAATTTAAGTTGGGTTGCCATACAACAAACGTAAAAGACAAACTCGTAGTTAAAAAAAAAAACTCTAAATAAACAATTTAGCTATGTTTGATAGTATTTTCTATGCAGTTTTATTCTGTAAAAATATATATAGAAAAACAAGATTACGAAATGGATCCAAAGTCCGTAATTGTTTTGTATGGAAAGTTTACTAGTTGAAATATACCCACGCAAACGTTTGTGAATTCCCCAATTTAAAACATTAAGTTGCCTATTTGGCAAGAGGCTCGATCGACCACTTTACTGCATCGTATCCTATCCGACAAAGAGATGTTATACTTAGGTTTACCACGCGTCTTGATAATGGCGGACAGGTCTTCATTCAACAACATTCAGCAATGTATTTTATTGACGTATAAACATTACATTCCCTGAAGGTTACAGTAATTATAATTTACATATCAAAAATATGTAACATAGATACAGTTTTATAAGGCTTAAAAATATGTACGTCTATAAAGACTCGAACCTCTGAACTAGATTTTATATACTTGTCTTAGAAGTTAGCGCCCCCCATATTTTTAAATGTAAACCTCCAGTTTTTTTTATTGTATAGCATTCATTTTATAAATTACGTTATATTATAGAAAAAATGCATCTTGAATAAAGAGAAACAGGGAATGGTCGTGTTCATAACACAGTGGTTTTTCATTGATGGGAATCGAACCCATGACCTCCGGCTTATAAGTCACTAACCATTAATAATAATAGTACTTCAGACATCTAACACACAACATCGTCTAGTGGAACTAGACTACCAAACCAAAGCTTGTTCTATGGTACTAGACAACTGATACAAATACATAAGTACTTAATTTTTGTAGATACATACAAACATTATTACAACAGGTCAGCATAAAATAAATTGATATTTTTTTATTTATTTTTTATGTCTTAGCTGCCAAAATGACTCTGCTCTGCCTGATGGAAAGCACGAGCAGAATCCAGGAGTGGTGGTCACCATCCTCAATGCTAATAGGGACATTGCAGCATGGCGACCCACACTATGGCGGCCTAGTGAGATGCTTCTTCACGCTCCGCTTAAAGGACCCGGGTTCATACTGGGAGGGAAACACGTACGCAGGTAGTGAGTTGTATCTTGACGTTAAATCAATGTCCCTCTGTTTTGAGCACAATGGTCACCCTCTCTATACTAATTTCGATTTAACGCGGGCTACTGAACGAATGGATGTCTTCCTCCATTCCAATTTTATGGCAATACGATTAGATTCGTGATCCTGCCACTGGGTGTCAGGCGGTACGTAATCTGTTCAGAATCCAGTGTTGGGAAATAATGGCAAATTGAAACGTCCACTCTAGACACTCATAAAACATGTAACCACAAATATTTTGTAATATTAGAGATTAGATTAAGACACAGTGTACCAGGATGGTTGATAAATGTGTATTTAAAGTTACTTGATAGATTTATGATATTTTTGTTATTACTTATTGAAATAAGTTCTTGGATATTGTTGTTTTTAATCTATTTACGAGTACCTGTAAATGGCTTTGTTGTTACTTAACTTAAATGTTACTGAACAAAATAAAAAAATAAATGAAATCTTGTTGCTGAATAAAGATGTTTAGATAAGATTAGCGATCTGTTTTTGGGGTGGTTTATGAAAGACTTGAATTTTCAAATTCTCTCCCAAGGAATAAAAATAATAAATTTTATTTTTATTATTTAAACATTACTCAATTGAATATTAAAGTAACTTGTAATAAAAATTAGCGCCTTATCTAAACGGACCTTACAGAAATCGCAGTATCCGCTCTGTCCGTATTATACAGCTCTACGTATAAACAGATGATCCCTTACGACGAGACAGGCACCAGAAAAAAGCCTCAACACATTCCGCCAAGTAAAGCGCTCCTATCTTTATTCAAAAACTACTTTTAGTATTCAACCAGCGAAGGCCCCATCTACACGTTCGATCTTTACAAAGAAGAACCAATTAAATGCAAAGACAATTAGTCAAGTCAAGTGCCAAGTTTTTGTGAAAGGCAACCGTTAAAATTCGCACCTCGCTCCTGTACCGAAAGTCTGGAAATTTAACGATCCATTCTACCGGATAAAGTTGTTGTCGAAAAACCAAGTAAGAGATGCCCGCTACTATTGAGGAGCACAATGGGCTGTTATCTGTAAAGAGGACTGTACATTCGTCGGGGAAGACAGTTTTATATAGGTATGTAAATACGAGTAGTAAGAGCAACGCACAAGTTGATGTCGAAATAGTAATATGTACTATATTCTTGAAGAAGTTGAACAAATATCATCCTCTTCTAAAGTTGTTTTTTTTACGGTCAATTTTGAGATGATACAATGAAGTCAGACGTTTCTGAAACGTATCAGATACTTTATGACTAAAGATCTGTATAATTATAAATTGATTAATCTAATCAAAAACTGAAAATAAACGCTATTACATTAAGTAGTGTATTTATCTTCTCCATACCTAATTCATACGTCATTGCTTGTTTACCATCTTATTCATATAAAAATAGCAAAGAGTGAAAACTTAATAATTACCCTCAAACATATTTATTAGTTCTAGAAACACCACTAAGGAAATGAAAATGCTAAAAGAAATAAGAGTTTTGTAGATAACATATTTTAAAATTGTTTCTTATAATAATAAATATCCTTAACTACATACAATACAACCAACCATCTGATATAAATTCTAGATTAATTTAAAATGGACTAGGCTGTAATACTGAAAAGTAGCATTTTACGAAAATAGATTTCTATCCATTGTGCACACCTCTTATCACGTCCATTGGTTCTAAAATTGATTAGCCAACAAAAAACAGGCGACAATCGACGTCGACCGGCACGTGTATTGCCGCTTACGACAAAAAAACGCGACGAGCCTACGCGCGGCAACGCGCGGATTTTCGAAACGCAATGCAAAAAAAACATTAAAAAAGCGACCGATCGGAAAATTTTCCAATCGACTTGTAAACGCAAAAACTTCGAATTGTTCTATTGTTTCATTTGAAATATGTTTTTCTATGTTTGTGCTATTCGGAAGGGTAAGCACATTCTAAAACTGTTAATTTCTCCTATGCGTACTGGCTCCTTTCTCCTGATCTGTGTACTTTGCTCAAATGAATCAATACACTACTTTAAAATATATTGCTTAACTTTCAAGGAATACTTACACACGCATGTGGATAATTACCGAAATATTAACAAGAATGTAAGAAATGTTAAATATATTATAGTTTAAGAAACTTTAAGCCTATAGTTTTATACAAAAACACCTAAAACGATTAGAATTTAAAGTCAAATAACAAATTGAATGTATATATTGTAATTTATTTTTCTAGTATTTCAATTTAATTTTATAGTCGGTTACTTAGGTTCGTTTTGTATACAATGATAATATTCGAAATAGGTATATTGATACAAAAATCGAATTTATAATATATCATCTATTGCTGTCAAATATACTATCGAATCACTTAGGGTGAAGTAATATTATTAGAAAAGTTTCTGTGACATCTACCAATGATTGCACGAAGCACTGACTAAGCATAGGCATTGTTTAAACTAACACAAAAACAGTGGCATGTACACTTGAAAACAATTCATTTAAAAATAATTCGAATTTCGTATATGCGCGGTGCGCGGGCGGCGCGAGCTCGGTCAAAAAGCGCAATTGTGTGCACAATGCGGCGGGTGCGGCGCGTCCGTGTCGCGCGCCGCATTCTAATGAGCGCGGCTTTTTGTCGCGCGACAGCGTGGGAGCGTCGCAGTGATCGATATCGCAAGTGTGGACAAGGCCTTACGTTACTACGGGCCTTTTTTATCCGTTTGATATCTAATACGTACGTAGAGTGTTATTGCTGAGACAAGTTGATACGATTCGAGTCCTCATATAGTGTATTACGTGCGGTAACGTCCTGGAAAAGTTGTTATGACGGGCTTCGGGTATCTTCCGTATTAAATATGTCCTTTTTAGAAATGAAACTAGTGAAGAAAAAGTCTGTACAGTTAGCTATTCTCTTTAGAATACTAAATGATGGTAGATTGAAATCTATATTACCTGTAGAAGTAAATGTTTTTACTTTTATGTATGATTGACATATTGTATTAACTTACTGTGCCAGACAAAACAAGAGACAGACAAAGTTATTTAAGAGATTTTAACTAAGGTGTTGTCAAATAGACAGACCGAAGACAGAATATGAAAATTTAACAAAAAAACTGACTTCAAGATCTGGACCAAATTAAAATGAGACCACACAGGAATCACCAGCTTTAAAAAAAAGAATCATTAAAATCGGTTGACCCAGTCGAAAGTGCTGAGGTAACAAACATAAAAAAGTCGTATGGAGTACCTCCTCCTCTTTTGAAGTCGGTTAAAAAACAAATGCTATGTACCTAAAGAGCATAACCGAACTCACTTCACTCGAAACGAACTTACACAACACGAATCTCTATACTCGAGCTATACATGCCTAAGGCGTTAGACTGTCTTAATATCTATATAACATAATATAGATGTGATTGAAACCAAGAAGAAATTTTCTATATTTTTACACGTACCCCTTTAACCCCAATAGTTTCGATGATAAATACATAAATTATAGGGGAGAAGAAAAGTGTTTTACTGCACCTCAAAGGTTGTTATAGGTGAATCCGGCCTGTGTGCCGGTATGCCAGTGCTCAGTAGCCCATCCGGCAGCGTAATGGCCCAGACCGAAGGGCGCCGCGCTTCGCAGAACCGTACGTGGAACACATCCTATTAGAAATTATTATGGATGAGTTGCACATGCACTTTGTTGTGTGAATTATGAATAGGATGTTTGATATTTTGCTGCTATCTATCCACACTATCAGTACTATTGGTATGTATAGATGGGTAAAATAGTGAGAAGTCTATTTTCATCGGTATATTGTTAAAGGCCGTTGATATACTTCTACATACAATGATTGAATGATGATCAGAACACATCAAGAGAATCGTTTAAAATGATACAGCCACGTCCTACGGCACCAGAAACAGACAGACGATCATATAGAGGAGCTTGCCTTAGACTTGCCAATAACGAATCGGTCACGTAGAAGATCACATCCCATCTGGTTGACGATTGAAAAAGACCTGAAAGAGGCTCATTTAGATCAAGACACAACACGAAACCGTGCTTAATGAAAAATGCGAATAAGGAAGGCCGACCCCAAGTAAATAGTATAGGGTCTAGGAGAAAGAAGAATATATATATCAATGTTATGTTATCTTTCAGGAATAACAATTCCTATTTTGCTTACTACACCTTACCCGATTGAAATCGTGATTGAGTCCACATTTACCATACCTATAACTGCCTTAATTCAATGAGTATACAAAAAGACAATATGTAGCAAGTTAAACAATAAAATAATGTGATTGTGGTCGGTGGTCGCCGCGTGGTCGTGCCTTTGTTATGATCGCTTTTTATTCGACCACATCTTTTTGTTATCTCCGATGCACCTACTGTGTAATGATAATGTACTTGTACCGATAGCAAAATACATCGGTAGAAAAAATTTTATTAGTCAAATCCCATTGGGGTTTTCGGCGAGGTGGTGTGTCGGAATCGGACTGACTAAAACCACATGGTGTGCCACTCTGCGTCTGAGAAGGGAAGGATCCGGGAAATACTGTTATTAACACATTCGTACCCCTCCCATCGCCTACAGTGGGCACCGTCTGCTGGTAAACTCTCAATTTAGGCGACGTAAGGCGCACGCGTACGTCGCCTCCTCGTGCCTGCCCACTAGAGCGGATGGAGAAGAAAACCCGTTGAACTAGTAGCCGACTCCAAAAAGTCTTTGGAATAATAGAGGCTAGGAAGATGTCTACGTTAGTAGAATGCAGATACAGAACTGATACATTCTTATTTAGTTAAGTAAATAATGAATCAAACTATAATAGGTTTCCAACAGGAACAGACCGGCATCTGTGGTGTGCCTTGGGAGAGGCCATGTCCAGCAGTGGACTTCGAGGGTTTTGGGGCGATAAATCGACCTAACTAGTATTCATTTTTAGAAAAGTTACCAGGTTGTTCAGGTACTATTCTTTAACTGAATAAATGTTTAGGGCATCGTAGTGTGGGTCGCCATACTCCATTATCTGCATTCGCAGTGAGTATGGTGGTGGTGGCCCCCACTCTTGGACCTTACCCGAGCTTTCCATTTTTTCCATCAGAGTCATTTTGGCAGACCTACAAATTTAGAATTTTTTTTTCAGAGTTAATCTAGTGCCCATAGTACAAACTCTACTGGTCTAGTTAAGGACTAGATGGCGTTGTATGTCAGATGTCCGAAAAATTTAAATATAATATTAAATACCTACATATTTGATAAAAATCTTTTCATCATATTTCAATCTGTTTGTCTGTCGTTACATATTAATTAATACAGTATTTACGTGAGTCTCCGTTGTCGTGGTTAAAGCGAGACCCGCCTATGCCTTAAGGCTTTATACATTGGAACTTTGTTGCGAATAATAGTGTACTGTTTGACGTCGCAGACCGAATATACTTTGATAACTTGAGGCTATGAACAGTACATTAAGTGTTAAGAATTAAGTGATTATTGTACATGTGAAATGTGATGATGTGAATAGGGAGATACACTACATGTATTCATCATTTCCAAATATTTTATAAGAAACATATTGTTCCATAAACAAGCCACTAAAACAAAAACATACTCTTAAATACACACACGCCTGATTCTTCGAAGGAATAAAACATATTAAGCAAATTTCGAAGAAGAAGCATGTGTTCAGCAGTGGACTGTTATAGACCAGTGATATTACAACTAGGTATAAAATATTACTGGCGAATGTAAGTAATGTAGCTTATTCTCGTCAAGCCTCTTATCTGTAGCTCCAATAGCATATTGCTGGGAGGACGATATAAATTCGTATTCGTATTTGTATTTCGGTTTTCAAACAGTAGCGATCCGGCACAACACTAACTTATCGCTATGCCAAATGACAACCATTAGGTTAATCAAACACGCTTTCTTATGGCTGTTAACTGAGAATAATTGAATAATCAATCGTGTCCTCAATACACACGAAGCGTGTCATTTATACGCGAGCTATGTTTTACTGCATATTAATAACGAGTTTCATTCGTTTTCTTTCGGCGACTGGTGATTTTCGTCTATTGCTGTTGCTTTTAAACTCAAGATATGAATTGGGATTGGGGCCGTAAAACCATTTTTGTTCTGCTTTTCGGTGTAATCTATCTATAAATATATATTTAAAGTATTGATTTATACTGATATTTGGGAAGCGTGGGAGAGCCACGCTTCAGCATGCACGGGCCGGCTCGACCGGAGTGATACTACGGCCTCACAGAAAACCGGTGTGAAATAGCGCTTGCGCTGTGTTTCACCGAGTGAGTGAGGATACCGGAGGCCCATATCCCAACCCCTCCTCCATCTATCTCCCCATCCATCTCCCCATCCCCCAAAAGCCGGCAACGCACCTGTGACGCCCCCGGTGTTGCGGGTGTCCATGGGCGGCGGTAATCGCTTGCCATCAGGCGATACGTCTGCTCGTTTGCCACCTACTCCATAAAAAAAGGTATATTTCGTGGGATTGTAGGGGGTAATCACTGAATCTACTGAACCGATTTTGAAAATTCTCTTAATGAAGAATTAAAGAAAAATTAAGCCATTGTGAGTTACATTATAATAAGTATGTTCATTCGAAATCTGGTTACCATAGTCCAAACTTTCACTCGTTTGAAATCAGATTTATCATCCCCCCTATATAAATTATTTTTTATAAGATCGTTTAATAGAAAATAACACGTTGAAGACACCAACCAATCGGGCTTTAAAGTTTAATTTTAATAGAACACAACTTCACTCGCACTGCTTCACATAATATATTTTTTGCTGTAGTGTGTGCTTACAAATTCAAAACAACCCAATTTGTTTCAACCTTCGAACATACTCCAGATGTGTATATTAATACGTGAACGAAAAAGTAAGTACCCCTTTCGACGAAAATTATGCGAACGAAGGAGTATGAAATTTGGGACAATTACAGCAGTTAAAGCTAAAAAATTATATAATATTAGTTATGTGTATTATGGTCGAATACCGACTATAGGGCGATCACTAGTTTAAAAAATGCATACAAAAATCGATTACAAAGAAACAAACATACAGGTGCACTGTGCAGCTAATAAAAGCGAGTTAACAACGATATAGAAGAGAAGTTGGGGCGATTTTGACATTTTAATGGTACGAGTATTTTTAGTTATATATATTGGCACATTACGAGTATGTGAATAATGTACGAATTGACTATCATGTTTATGTCGTGCACGTCACAAAGTAGAGCAAATAAATATCATTTAGTGGTATATTTACGCAGTTTGGTTTTGTGTCGGGATTCGTACAAGTTATGAGAGAATCGCAATATCTCAGCATAAAAAAATATAACTTGGTGTTTCTGAAACCATTCTTAGACTTACATGATTGTTACTACTTATTGACATTTATTTACTGAAAAGTGATAAAAGCATATTAATGTGTTTACGTTTGTAGCTATTTTATAAAGAGTACAGGACAACATAAGGGAATGTAGATAAATAGGGAGATTATCAGGCACGTAAAACTATATTGCTCATACATAAGTATGGAGGTTATCATTGAATGTCGGGTTATCTTAGCGAAATACCACTCGGAAACACCAGTATACAATGGTCTGGCTACGTATCTTGCCGTTGGATGTTCTTAAGCAGCCCAAAGGCCTTCAACTAAGCTTCGCGACTTTTTATCCTATGATAACAACCGGGACCGACTGCTTAACGAGACCTTCAAATACGGAGACGGTCATTGCTCATGGAGCGTCTCCGTGGTGACAACCAGCGGTCACCCATTAAGTGCGATATGCCACAATTCGGAGGGGTTAAAAAATCATATTGAGTATTAAAAAAAAACATTAAAAGCTTAAAATAGCGTTTAAGTTATATTCTATCTTAGATTGTCAGAGCAAGGTCGTTGACAGGGCTTGACAATTGATCAATATAAGTTGAGATAAATGTAAGGTAGTTAGCTATTTACGTAAGAATTGAAGACCACTTACACACACAATTCAGAGCATGTTAGAAAACTGCTACTTTATAATATCTAAGTTATCTGGCTGAATCTTACACCTTAGACCAACATAAACGGGCGCAATGGTCAGCCGAAAGCAGTTTTGTAAACAATTAATGCCCTTTAATTAACAAAAAACGAGAATTTAAACTGTATCAAAATCTCGGCTAATGAATATTGAAAGGTGGGAGCGACTACTGCGCAGGCGCACACAAGTTATTGTGCGGGTGCTTCACAGAAGTACAAATCTACATAAATTGTTATTCGTGTACATGAAATAAGCTCACGAATGTTATAGCCATTTTGACTGGCTGGATCAATTGTTTGTTTTCTTGTTCTAATATGATACAATTCAAGGAATTGCAATTTATTCGAATAATTACGAATTCGTCTTTCGGGTAGAATAAAACAAATCCTAGTAATTATATGTGTCTAAAGCATGATAAACTGTAATAAACCGTGTGGTGAAATCCATACTTAATATTATAAATGCGAAAGTAATTCTGTCTGTCTGTCTCGCTTGCACGGCTAAACTACTGCACCGATTTTAAGGAAATTTGAAATGAAGATACTTTAAATCATAAGGAAGGACATAGGCTACTTTTTATCGCGATAACTGACATATACGTGGGCGAAGTCGCGAACAAAAGCTAGTATTCATATATTTGTGATAAAATTCTCAAATTCAATAAAATTTAAATATGGTCACACTAATCATTGAAAAAAAATCATAAACCTCTATGTGAAAATGTATAAGTACTTCTAATTTTAATATCACATCAACAGTCTTTGACAGTTTACTGCTGGACATATGCCTTACCTTAGCAAGAAGGTTTTTGGCTATTAAACCACGCTTCCTTCATTCTCCTGGCAGTGATGTTATTACAAAGTGGGGTTTGAACCCACAAGACTCAGCGCAGTAGCGAGCTGCATTGTGTTCGCTTAAGTTTGCTTCCTTAGTCGCCTCTGCTCACTCTTTGATGAATAAGGCTTGTGACACTCCACTCCACTCCACAAAATTTCATACACCAAGCCAAAATCCGTCAAGTCTCTTGAAACAAGTACCTCCTTCATTTAATTAAAATTCAAAAAAGTCTAGTTCATAGTGACGATTTCCAAACGGGCCTTTATCTAAGTCTGAAGTAACTAAAACATTCTTCAAACCTTCTTGGATCCAGCTATTACTGGTCGTCAGTTAATCTGTTCGTTTCGCAATGTTACCTTAGTATTTCCACGTACCTAATTAAACTTCTGACATTCTATTGTCATATGTAAATTGAGTATACAGTTTTGATCGAGTAGATTGATAAATAAGTTGTGACAGATATTTCTGTAACCTTTTATGACAATCATTTTAAGGTGTTTTCGAAATAAGAAAGGAGATTGACGACTTTGATACATATAAGTAATTTGGAAAGTATACATATATTGGCTGTTTTCCGTGACAGCCTACCCTTCACGAAGATAAAGTCGTAACATTATATAAAAGTTTTTTTTTTTAATTTTAAGATTTGTAATATAATTTCACACATTTCACACACGTCAATCTGCTCCATAACTAGGCATAGCTTGTACTGTGGTAATCAGGCGGAAGGTAAAAAATAAATAAAAAAAAGAATTTATCGTGTCATGTTGTTGCTCACGATGATCTCCAAACCAATCTAACGGATTTTCACGATTTTTTTAATAAGATAGTTCACATCATGCTTAGACTAAATAGGAGGAGGACGTAGGAGCTGAACTTGATTGAAAAGAGACACAGACCATGTTACGTGGGTCTGCTAGTTATAAATAAATAATACACTGATACTGATCCTACAACTATTTTCATACAGCCGGTCTTTTAGTTACTATTGGGTCTTGGGCACGATACCTCAAATCAGCATTCGAAAATATAAGCAAACCTTTAAATTCCGGTTCATATTCTTAAAGAACTGAAGTATTTTTGCCCCGTTTCTTCGGTCAGTTGACAAATAGGTCAAGATATATCTGTAGGTCCGTGCTGGATCCGAACGGGAATCGAACCAGCTATCTATGAGTTAGGAGCGAGAATAATTTGGTTAGTGTCGGAGGTCACGGTGCATTTTTAGCGGTGAGATAACGCGCGTGGTTGCCGACGGCGCCTTAGTGATGTTTCAGTGTGTTATTTAGTATCGATATTATTCACAAAATAAGAGTTCTAGTTTAATAATATAATGTCATAAAACAACATCAAACTCTACTGAACCCTTTGAAAAGTAATATGAATATAGCAGCAGTTACAGATGGTAATTTTAGAGAGAATATACGTAGATACAGATTGCACACTAAGTTGATCTTCCTTTGGGTTTTCCTGCAGTTGGCCAATTGGAGCTTAACTCCTAGTAATTTATACATTAAACAAAACTATATCAAACCACCGGTATACATATTAGATTATTGTCGTCATCGTCAAAAGCCTCTTGATAATCTTAACCCGTCACAATACGAATGAAAGATTATATATTGATGAATATGAAATAAACTACGGAAGACAAAAGGGCTCTGTAAGGGCTTTTGTCTTTCGTAGTTGACCAGCACGACACCCATGGAATGAACACGGGTAGTGATAATTCGTATTCTTAATTCATCACCTCACAGACAACAATATTTCAAATTACTGACAGCTCATTAGATTATATCGACACATAAATCCATGGAACATCACTAGCTGGTATATGACGCGCGTAAATCGGTGCGCGTGCGCGCCGTGGGGCGATACTCGCTCGTAATTCGCGCCGCCCCCTCCTCGTTCAGACTCGGATTCATTCCTACTACTTATCTATACTTGCTAAGTAGAAAAATACCAGTGTGCAGTCAATTGAACTAGTAGACTACAGATTTCTTTGCAAACATATGTTGGTCTTCACGTCTTGTATTACCTACCATACAGTAGCCATTACTAGACATACTACTATTTTAAATTCCAATGTAACTGTTACGCTTTCACAACTAGCCGCTTCAATAAAATTTGGCTTGAATATACTTTGATTCTTGAAGAAGGACATTGGCTAATGTTAACATCGATAGCGAGCGAGCTATTTTTTTTTCTTTTATATGTGAGCCCACCTTCTCTGCCTGATGGCAATGAAAGCATAAGCAGAATCCATGAACGGTCTACTATACTCCTTGCGAAAGCAGACAATGGAGCATGGTGATCTACACTATTGAAATACTTCTGCATCATTGGGTCTCCGGTCTCGCACTCACCAACGAAACATGACAAAACAAATGCTGTAAATTTTAGGTTGGTCTTCTACGAGAGGGTAGTACCACCCCGGTCCAACCCGACCGTTCGTCCTGAATTCAGCGTGGTTCTGCTACGTCAAGGTACAATATTTAAGCTTAGTAGAAAGGAATTGAAGATACATGGAATGAAATATGTAGGATAGTGCCTGATGTATTCGATTTTTTTCCCTTGGTGTGAGTATTTCAGAATTAACCCGAATAAAACCACATGCACATTATTTATTGCAAGAGACTTGAACATACTTTAAGAATTCTCTATAGTAAGATTTCCAATAAGAGTCCAATCCAATCGTCCTATCACTGACCTGACTGCCTTTAATAGTCCACTGCTGGACATAATACAATAGTTTAAAAACAGAAAGACCAGTTTTTTTTCAGCTGGGATCTTTTAATGTCAACAGTACATATTGTCTATGAAAATTATTTTCTATGTTATGAGTTATTGAAACAGTAACTACACATATATTTTGTAACATAATATCTTTCAGACCGTGACATGAAAAGGAACTACCTCTTTTTGTCTCTGTTAGTCGTTAGACTACGTAATTACGTATGCTAATGCTATGTTCGTAACGACCAAAGTGCGAGAGGAACAGCGGTTTTGGTGAAATTAACTGTTCGCGGTAATTAGAGGCGACGTCATACGCAATTCTGTCAATTGCACAACTCGCTATAATTTATAGGACGCTTTATTAAATGTGAAACTGAATATTCAGTTCTTGAGTTTTCAGTAAAACATGTGTGATGATAAAATTGTATGAACCAACTTTGTTCCTCGAGATACACTCTTGTGACTTAATTCCGAAGAAAACGAGTGATTATAAATATACAACCCGTCGGCAATATCTGCGAACGTGGCTTAATGACGTCATGCAAACTAGAGAGTTAATATTTTACTGAACAGAGAAACAATAAACAAGAATGAGATTATGAGAACAAGAATAATACACGTGCGTCGGCTTTAGCGTTGGCAACGGTACTAGATAGGTCGGGAAGCGATAGGTAAAGCGCATTCCAGCCGGGTGCGCAGATATTTCCGACGGGTAATGTAATATCCGACGGGTAATGTATTACTAAATGATAAATCAACCATAACCAATGATGGTAACCACCTCATTCTACTCTTGTTTTTCATCAGCAGATTAAAGACGTAATGGCAGCTAATTTCTAAAAATAAATGAAATAAATAATCCGTGAATTGCTATTTACTACTTTTATCCCTGTACAAGAAATCACTCCTATAATGTATAAGTGTTATTTATTGGCTTCGATCAGTTTTCCTAAGTCTTTGGCTGATGGTTCTATGTAAAACATTAACTGGTTAAGTTGTTTAAGTTTCAAAACAAAACATTATATATAACAATTATTACGTAAAACCTTTTAGATTATAAAAGTTACTACCATTAAACGAATGTTACAAATAAAACACTGAAGAATATGCAAATAAAAACTCACTTAGCATAATAACAAACAAAAATCTTACCTTAATAAAATCAGGAGCAATCACTTACAGTAAAACTGTATTAAAAAAAATGGGTATAAAAAGCAATAGCAAAGCCTTTTTACCGTGCATACTTTTTGGTTTAGCTTAACCAACAATATAGCATTATATTTTCAGTCTCGTCTCATTGTCCGGCACGCTTCGACTTCGCCCTTTAAGAAAAAAAATAAAAAGTTTGCATATGATTATGGTGAGCAATATCCGAAAAGATTACGATCTTATCTTGAGATCAAAACATGAGCGCATCTGGGTACATTTTCATCTTACGACTTTTTCAGAGATGCATTTTTAAAACGCCGTTCATCTAATTTAATTCTTATGTACTGGTTTCAATTACAGATAAATGAAACGTAAAATAACAACTTTATATTATTCTAGAATGAAGTGAATAAAATTATTACTTGTAATGTTGGTAGTAAATAATTGAAGCTTGTTTATCATTGCACACCTGCTTTAATTAAAAATCATTAGCTTTTTCAGCTCGGCTCGCGTGTTTGTCGGTTGTCGCGACGAAAAGTAGTAGTTGTGACTCTCACTAAGGTCCGATCTATTTCTATAACAAAATTAAATCGGTTCAGCAGTTTAGCCGTGAAAGCATAACATATAGACAGCCATAGTATCTTTTTTTTATTTTATTAAATAGGGGGCAAACGAGCAGACGCATGACATGATGGTAAGCGATTACCGCCGCCCATGGACACCCGCAACACCAAAAGCGTCACAAGTGCGTTGCCGACCTTTGGGGGATGGGGAGAGGGAATTCGAATTAATAAGTATTATTAGTATGGATGAGTTCAAGATCAGATTTGGATGAGTTAAATTTTGAGATTGATTTATTTTTTAGAATATGTTACACTAGATATGACTTTATTTTAGTACGTTCCTACTCTACCATTTCTGATGTACAAATTTTAAATTTTACGAACTAATCTTTGGTCAAGATAGTAGAATTTTAATTGTTCGAATGTAAACCTTATTCTTTTCGAATTAATTCTTTCGATTCTTAACAATTTTCGTTTAAGTTATTTCTGATACTTGTCTTATACGTGCACACAAGAATAAAAATAATAACTATTGTAAAAATTTTTTTTTTCTAATTTTCAATTTTATTACAGAGGATAGTTAGTACTTCATAAACTCCACTTTACTGGAGGCCCTACGATACAAAAGCATCATAAGGCGTCCATGGTGTGGGTCACTATGCTGCATTGTTGCATTGTCTACATTCGCAATGAGTATGGTGACCACCATTCTTGGATTCTGCTTATGCTTTCCATCAGGCAGAGTACAGTCATTTTGGCAGGGCCATACATAAAAAAACAGCATATTTTTTTCTGGAACTCTGGAGCTGGAGGTATTAACAAATTTAAGTCGTCCTATCCCTTAAAAGTTTTGAAGTTCAAATCGGTGTCGTGTAGGTATCGTCTCAAAATATATAAATTCCATGCTAAATGCGCTTCGCTGTAATTTATCTTGTGCAATCCCACATTGTGTCCTGCCTGTTAGAGAAATACCATACGGGATCATACCGCAAATGAGAAAAACACAAGAAACTCATTACTCCGGTTGTCTTAAAACTTGTTTAAATATATGTTTAATTAAACTGGACATAAGTATGACATACATCAAAATACATAATCAAGTGGTTTTGTTTTCTTAATAATCATAATATTTATTAATATTCTAACTATATTAAGATATACAACAAAGAAATACTTATTATAATTTCATATTTTTGTAATATTTTGACTTACGAAATTTGTTAAATATGTCTTGCATATATGTGACTACTAATTTTGAATTAATACATAATCACAAATATTATCTCAAGGTCACTCCAGACTGTAGCTCCGCTGACCATAGTCTTTAAGTATCTACTAATAAACAAAAATGAATAAATGTTATTGCCTGTGATATTTAAAAACATTGAATATCTAAAATTTACTTTCAATCTCCAAGTATTTTTTGTAGTAATAACTTTTGATGTCACTACTCTGCCGTAAATATTTATTAACAAATAAATTCTGGGTGCAAACTCTAAAAGGTATATTTCTCATGAGACAAAAAAACAAACAGTTGTTTATTAAATTTAATGAGTTTAAATTTATCATATTCAAAATGATCTGGAGAAAATAAAACAACCTTTTCATTCCCTACGCATAAGGTTGCATAAAAACTTTAACAATATTGTCTCCGGCATTCAATTAAGGTGGATTTGAAAGATTCTGTAGAAGAATTTCGCACGAGCCGCTACGTCGCGCACAGTCCCCCATCTTGTCAATAAACTCCTTATAAATTGCCTTCCCGAGTGAATTTGAATATAATAGCCTCCTTCCTACAGGTCCTTTTACCCCCTTTCCATGAAGTCGCAATCTTTGTACGATTATATTGTAAGCAAATTATCTGTTCGGATCTGGCAAGCGGATTGAAGTTGAAAAAAGTTGCCTGCATATATTTTATTTCATTTATTAATATTTCAAGTTTGAAAATATTTTACTTCAAATTATTCGAAACAGTTACTTGTATCTATATAAATTGTTTTGTTTACTTATTCTTAATGGGTTGACACTCAAAACAGTTTAACTATAGACATGAGTTATTTTTAAATATATTTCTAAATATGATGTTGTGTACAATTTGCTTTGGGTAATCAAAGCTTGACTTTAGAATATGACTGTTAGAACGCGTTAAGCGATCGATGGGTTTCTTACTAATCTAAAGGATACATCTATCAAAGTTTTAATTGAGCTTAATGTGTAAGAATAATAGTCTCTATAAGATCTACGACCAGTATAAACTTAGTACACCTGTCTATCTCCCTTCGTGGAATACTCGCACCGTGTTATATTGTTATCGCATCTTAACTTTACAACAATAAGTGTAATTCTTAAATTTTATCTCGCGAGTTATCCCATAAAATTGTTTTCTGATTCTGCGAACAACCATCGTATAACATAAATACGAACTTTAAATTAAGTTTATATTGGTTTTGGCCACAGTTGCTTACAATTTTCATGTCTTCATTCAATCAATTATATTGTGGAATGGCCTGGTAATTTACAGTTTAGTTCGCTATTATCTACGTGTTGAAGTATGGGGCCATAGTAATGCGTATTCGTGTTTAAGAGGAAACTATATACTCGTAGATGTAGGAAAGTATTCGTCCAAGAATAAATAAGTAAATAAATATTCCGGACATCTAACACACAACGCCATCTAGTCCCAAGCTAAGGAGAGCTTGTGTTATGGGTACTAGACAACTGATATAAATACTTAAATACTTTTTTTTTGTAAATACATACATATTATACACCCAAACTCCGAAACAAATATTTGCAGATCATACAAACATTTGGTTCGACCCGGGAATCGAACCCGAGACCTCAAGCTTAGCAGTTGCATACGCTACCACTACGCCACCGAGGCAGTCATTTACTATCGTGTACCAACCTTTTTTATACTTTCATCACATACGACCAATTCTACTTTTTATCGCCACCATTTTAAGTTATTGTCATTATTATTTCTCTATGTCCTCTTTTCATTTTATAGCCACTTAGTTTAATCACCCGAGTTACAGAATATTCCCATGCCTTTTTTTTTCAAATAGTAGATACGTACACATTTCCTACAAACAATCACAACATCGACTTTGTTTCTTTTAGCTAGCTTCGTTTTGTTACATTGAAACCGGTGGATGTCGTTACATAAAAATATTATCAAAAAAATTAAATTTGAAAGTTTGGGATGCAGTTGAAACTACTCGGAATTTGCAATTTAAAAAACGGTGAACCAGTTAACCGATATACTACTCAACGGACAACATCCAACATACCGACAACCTTGTAACTGTCGCATCGCCCACATATCGTCCGTACCAGCCACGTGTCCGTCGCCATTTTCCAAATTGAAATAAAATTGCATCGCCCATCGGCGCGAAATTAAGAGAAAATTACATTTAACGCAACATGAATGACGCGTGACGCGCGGGTAAACATTTAATTTCTGTATTGACATTGATGGATTTGGTAGACAGTGTTATCTTATTGTACTACTTACTTATTTTCTATTGTCACTTGCATTTCGATAAATATAGTGTAACTATTATACCATTGGGGTGACAAAAACGGTGAGAAAAATAGTTGCAATACTAAATAAGTTGATAGACACCCATGTGCTTTTTTTTATTTATACTTTAAACACATTACCAGTGCTTTTGCTTCAACGTCTGTGGTTTCGATAGCTGAGTAGTGCGGATATTATTTTGTTTGTAGGAATGGTTTTGTTTTCATCATTCGCATTCTAACATATCTTTGTAAGTTTGACATTTACATAAGTATGTATGTATTTTTAAATGTTTATATCACTCGTATTAGGAGCTGTGCTTAGTTGAATTGTGTAATATTTTTTTAGGAAAAACACACCTAGTAGAGTTAAAAGAACATCTGTCATGTTCAATTAGATCCTATAAATCCTCCCAAGCTGATGAGCAGCGTGATGAAATTATTTCCAAATCACCTCGAGAAGTTTTAAAATATCTTTGATTAAGCTGGTTTAAAGTAATATAAAGTAAAGAAACACTAAGACCCAGTTCCACCAGATCCAGATAAAGTTTCAGATAGTTATTTGACATACAAACCTATTTAAATGATAAAAGACACTGATAAATGTAAATGTATATTTGACATACATAATGTCTGTATAGAAAACTTGTGTAACCAAAATCTATAAAGAACTTTATCAGCAAGAGGTGAAACTGGTCTGTCTTGAAAAATAAACATTTGGCACGTAAACACTAAAAGTGGTTGTAATTTATTTGAGAATTTGAGTTAACGCTCTAATTTCTAAGAGACAATTTCATAATTTCCATAATATAGCCTTCTTTTTTAATTCGCAATCTGATAGTGGATTTATTTATTGGTACAAAGACTCACTTATTTCTTGATATAAATATCGATTGCTTTGTCTTAAAATAACTTTATATTTAACACATCGCAAAACAAACTTTGCATACATTAACAATATCTTATATATAACTTAATAATGTTACTATCGACCAGTCAGCAATCAAGTATTATTGTAAGACTTATAGTTACTTCTGAAAGGCAAACCATCGTACCGTTAAATACAAATAAAACTTTAAAAACCAATTATTAAGACCCAACACTGTACGAACAAGTGCTCATTAGTATACAATAAACAATTAAAACTTTATATCCTATAAAATAAAGATTTTTAATGGCGAATAAAATTTTTACACATTTTCCAACGCCTTAAGTATATTTTATATTAGTGTCAAAATTGCAAATTTAAAGGCCCCAAGTTGCATACGAATGCGTATTTTGTAGGCTGATTAAAACTTACTGTATGCAGATCAAACTGCAGCTTGGTTATAATACGAATAATTACTATATTGTCGGCACTTTTGTAGATATAATTTTTTTGCTTCGTTCTGTTTCGGAGTCTGAGACAAAGTAAAAAACACTCGAGTTGAATTCTATCATTTACCTACAATTTTTTAAAATCTATTAGTAGTGACACTGTTTGCTGTATTCTTTCATGGAATCTTTTTTAATGTATTTTTTTATTTTATGTAATAGGGGCCAAACGAGCAGACGTATCGCCTGATGGTAAGCTATTACCGCCGCCTATGGAAACACGCAACACCAGAGGCGTCACAAGTGCGTTACTTTGCTTTGGAGAATGGGGAGGGGGGTAGGGAAGGCGTTGGGGTATGGGCCTCTGGTATCCTCACTCACTCGTTGAAACACAGCGCGGTGGCTGTTTCACACTGGTTTTCTGTGAGGCCGTGGTATTACCCCGGTCGAGCCGGCCCGTGTATCATGCCGAAGCGTGGCTCTCCCACGGTCAGGTTAGATTGTGATCAAAATAGGGAAAATAAAGAATGTATCTAGTTAAAGAGAAGTAGTAGGTAAGGAAAAGGGATAAAACAAGTTCGAAGATCGAAACTTCTGTGGAATAAAATGAAAAGAGTTATTTTCGAAAGAGATTTTTATATTCTCATACTAGCATATGTAGATAAATCTTTTACTCTTCCAAGTTATGAAATATAATTATTATTATTATTAGTGTACTTCGCAGTTTACATCAGGTAAGAGATGGATGGGAATATTTGAATGAACCTCAATCTGCATTACTTATTAACTTCATGCAATTATAATGTTGTGCATTATTTGTAGCTAACCTTACATAATCTGAAAACGTTTTTTCTACCTTTTTATTAATTTTATTCAATCGCAGTACATACGTCTTGAAGTTAAGTTTGAAAAAAACTTAAAATTAAAACTTTTTATCGTTCAAACATGCATACGTTTGTTGCAAAATTGTATAATATTTATCGATTTTTAAAAACATCATAAAATCGCCGATTTACGATAAACGAAAGCAACAACTATCTGATTTACGTTTGTTGTATCAAAAAAATTAATTTCGCGACGCCAATTAAAGTTTTTTTAGTTCAATTAAAACGGTAGCATTTTAGTATTGCGTAAGACGAAATTGTGTAATTAACCAACGAATTTACGCAACACGATCGAGTCCGATAGCAGATAACTTTGGTGGGTTAGGTTTCAAGCTGAGAGCGATATGTGATATGTTGAAATTTCAACAACAACCCATTATGTTCCACTGCTAGGCTCGGGTCTCCTGTCAGGAGAGGGATGGCCATACGTCCCCACGCTGGCCGAGTGCGGGTTGGCAAGACAACGTTGTGGTTACTTTATCTTGCTATTGGATGTTTTTAAACCGCCCAAAGGCCTCCAACTAAGTTTTACGACTGTTATCCTATGATAACATCCGGGACCGACTGCTTAACGTGACCTCCAAATCACGAAGACGCTCATGGTATCATGCCACCAGCCGTCACCCATCCAGGTACTGTCTGCGCCGTCGTTGCTTGTCTTCGGTAATTGTTTCGAATCACCGAGTGCAACTGGGCTATGAGCGACTGTTAAACTTTTAACTAGTTTATTTTTGTCCTTATAAATAAATCCCCTAAGAAATACGTTACTAATATTCGAGATAATATAATTAGTCTTAAAGTTGTCAAACCTCCTACATAATACAATTCCAAATGCTTTAATCCAGTCCATAAATACTTCCGAAGTATTATCGCACAGCTAATTCTCTTTATATTTTCTATTCTAAGGTAAAATAATAAAATAAATGTTATAAGAAACAAGTACGAACATGTGCAAGATTATGACGGAGATTGACTTTACTCAGGTACCTATCATGTTTCTTTTGTTCATGTTATATCTGCCAAAATGACTACTATGCCTGTTAGAAACGATGAGCAGAATCTAAGAGTGGTGGTCACCATCCTCATTGCGGTGACCCACACTATGACGGCCTAGTGAGATGCTTACTCCCAACTTAAAGGACCCAGGAACATAGCGGGAGGGAAACACGTGCGCTGGTTGTGAACTCCAGGTTTTGACTGCTTGAACCGTTTAGTTCGAGAACGTATGCCTACCATTCAAAAGCGGTGTTGTAAGTAACTGCTACCGCTTATGAATTCAAATTCCTTACTCAGCATCCAGCACAGTATTATATTAAAAAATAATAACCATGCATTGTAATCTGTAATCTTTACTTATTTCGCGTAGGATCCGTTCTTTGTTTATCATTTATATTATTTTTACCTCAATTTATATATATCATGAAGAGAAGATAAAAATCACGCAGACTCATAACAGCAATTTCGGAATTGTGGTCTCATGTTGAGGTTTGAACCCACAATACTTTGCGACCTACTTAATGGCGTGGCGACCGCCTAAGCCACTACGCCATCCGTGTAATCGAAGATTACTTGCTGAAAAGCAATTAATGAATCGCTAAGCTTGGTACATGTGTGACCGGAACCATCACTAGGCTGCCATGGTGCATTGTCCGCATTCGCAATGAATATGGTTACCGCACTCTTGCTTTAACAGACAGAGAATGTGTAACGACACATAGCTCTCATAAAATAGGTGTAGAAAATCACTGTGTAACTTATTCAACCAGATCCCATTACAAATTTTATCATAGTGTCAAGTTTATAGCTATCCCCGACTATAAAGTTTAAATTACAAATTGTTAAATTCTCAATTGATAGTGAATCGTGATGAAGTTACAGTAACATCGATTACCAGCGCCCGGGTGTCCTATATGTGTGGTCTAGCTAAGCCCGCGCCCCGTGGCGAACCATTCATCCGCACTCATATTGCACTTAATCTTATAGTTCCAACCCCTCCGACAGTGTATGAAATGATTTAGAATGTTCTGAGATTCAATTAGATCTAAATCGAAATTTATTTTTGGTGCAATTTTTTCGTCATTTAATATGTTTCATTTCATTGTGTATGAGATATTTATAATGTTTATCTTCGTTAGCAATATAAGTGTCAATAGATTTACTTTTTATTAAATAGCATTAAAGTAAAATCACCTGCAGCAATGTGTCATAAAAGAAAACCCGAAAATATTTTTAACTTTTCTAGTTCCTTATATGCGTTATTAAGTTTATTTAATAGACCTAGTTTTAAGTTTAATTTTAGGCTGCAATTGCTGGCTTTCAAATACATTCAATAGATTGATAAATCTGGGCACTCCAAGTATTTGCATTGCTGGTCACAGACAAATTATGTTTAGAATAAAGATTAACTCAATTGAACTGCTTCAATTCAAACAATATGAGTTCTACCACCAACGAGTACCCAATTACAGAGGTATTTACAAGTATATTGGGGTCTTAAAAACATCAAATCCTTAACAAGATTGTCAATCCTTCCCCAATTCATCTCCTCGTAAATCAGGCTTTATCTTCCTTGCAATATGAACCGGGGTGTTGACATTTAAGACAAAATATATTCATATACAGGCGACATAAGCGTTAACTCGCCGAAGTACAAAAGTTACCGGCAACTTTTAATTTCGCCACACAATCAGTGTTCAAGAAAATTGACCGATAAATCAGACGATGTGCTGTCGAATAATTGGTTATTTAAATTTGAATCTGCCTTGAGGCCGCAGTGGAGATTTTGTCTGATTTTGATGCGCTTTTCTTGAACTTGAAATCTTATTGAAGAACTGCCGATTCTGTAAATCTGATATTGGTGATATTCTGGGATCCAGTCATTACATATATGTTATACATACTCATGCATGGTACATAAACTATTGTGGAGGTTTTTTGAACTATAACTATAAGGTGTGTGTCTCTTTGTTTCTTAGCTCTCACTTAGATACATATATATAATAAGATAATACATAAAAAACCCAGAATCGGAAAAATCATTTTGTTGATTACACAAAGTGTTGTCCCGTTTGGCAATGGAACCCACAACCTATCAGTACAAGTAGAAAGCGACAAGGTCATAGCTTAAACCACTACATTATATCGGTGAGGAATTCAATTGAACTAATTAATGACAATACAAACTGTAAGTTTACTATTCCAATTTATTAATATGACTAACTTAGCCCCGCGGTTACCCGTCGCAGGGCTAAGTTAGTCTAAAATAAGTAGCCAAAGTTACTCTTTATTTCGAATCCATAATATCAGTAGGAGTAAGTACTATTTTAAAAACAAACATATGATAAAATATACACAAAACAAGTATCTATGCAATCATACCCAAATCAGTGCACAATCACAGTAATTAGATACTCGTATCATAACTGTACGTTTGCAGTTCTCTCGATCTAGATCCGATGACGTCACCTGCGCATGCGATTATAAACGTGTGTCACAGTACGCTTAGTCATGTAATTGTGCTTTCAGACTGCGGTGCTTTTAAAGTGAACACCTGTGGCTTTGTTTGCTAAAAAGTAAATTTTCTTGCCGACTTTATTGAATATATCTGTTAATGTCGCTTACCTCCTTATAAAGACTGACTGTTACGATACAGCTTAAGTTAATATACTTACATTGGCAAAGTTACTTTTGCACGTATAAAAAGTGACTAAATTTTATCTTGCAATATAAACTCCATAAATACTTCGCAACCGTAGAGCAACATAGTAGGGAGTAGCTATACGCAGGCGTTTCCCTCTGCCAATGTATAAAGGCCCAAATGGGCCTACAAATGACACTGGTATGACACAGAAATTATTCATGTGCGTGTGAAATTGTGTATATTTTATGTGTGAGTTTGCAGTGATGTATACTTGTTTTTCTGTGCGAGTCTAAAATGAGTATGTGTGAAGATTTTCCCCCCGCAGAAGAGTACAGACTGTAATGTATCGGAAAAAGATTCTACGACTACTCAGCGTAGCGTCTGTTCTGTTCTTATTTGCAGCAAATTACTTCTTCAATTAGAAATGCCAATCGTAAGATTTCTGTGAACATATACCCATAACACAAGCTCTGCTTAGCTTGGGACTAGATGGCGTTGTGTGTTAGATGTCTGGAATATTTATTTGTTTTTGAAAGAGCAAGCAAAGTCGTATCAAATGACCACATTTTGATGCCTTTAGTTTTTTTTTACTGGCACACAAAGGCCGGTGTAGACGTCTTGTCTCATCAGGTTTAGATATTTAGATTAGGTTGGAATGTTTATCAATCTTCTTCTCTATCATCTAACTCAGATTGTTTTTTTTATTCGTTTTAAATTATAATTTTATGTACTTGTAAGAAAGTATACAGTGGTGTAACACTGCCTTAATAGCTGCGACAGTACTCTGCTACAATCCCAGTAGATATCTAATTCAGAATAAGCTGATTGGCCTCTAAAAGAACAATAGGAAAGTAAAATTCTAAATGTACAATGTTAGCACATAAACAAGCATGTGCAATTTGTATACCACTTTGTTTCAACACAACATACAAGCAGTAATTTTATCATTCAAGTCAAAATGATCGTAATCTAGGCCTGCGTGGGCGGCGCTTGCTCGTTGATTTATCAATATTGGCTGCTATAAGCTAAGTAGGTGACCTCTGAATCGTATTCAGCTTTGAATGATGGCGATCAAATTGATACATCGGTCTCTTTAATGTGAATCGAATCTAACAAACTGTGGTATGCTTACTTTATTTTTTGTTGTAGCAATGCTACAATTATAGAAGTATTATGCTGGTGTTATTTTTTCCTTAGCAGTATTTTTCGCCAAAATTCGTTACGGTACCGTACCTTAAGTGCGCATTGAATAATATCGTATCACGGTCTACGTTACTTTTAAAACATCTAATTATTTACTTTTAGTCTACTTCAAATGATTTTTTTAGTTTATTTTGTATGTATAATAATAATATTTTATTTTTTCTCTAACACACAGTTTACAATTAATAAGAAATTCATACAGAAAATACAATTCAAATAAATATAATCTGTGTAGGAGACTGGCATCTGCACTAGGATGACATTATTACATTATTTACAGACTACCAGAAATTATTAAGATATTCTATCAACATTGTCTGTATGGAGGGAGAGGAGTGTGATCCGGCTGAATGTCTGCTAAATATGTAATAATATACAAACCGCTCGGTAAATTTTCGTTTTTTAAAAGGTGCAGATAAGTACATTATAGATAATTTCCTGAAGCCCGCGTTGCTACCCGCGATACGACAATAACCGCAGGCAACGCCGCGAGGCGAAGATAGTATCTTTATAAATTGTAGCCTCTGTGCTATTCTGATGTATAAGCTATATTATTGTAAAGTTTAATCAAAATTCATTCAGTAGTTTATGTGTGAAAGAGCAATAAGCATACTCACTTACACACTCACAAACTTTTGCGTTTATAATATTATTAGGATTCAGGATTATTACATCTATTAGACTCTAAATTTCTCTGAAAGAGTTTTCTTTTAAGAGGCACTTAAGGTAGTGTTACATTGTCAGCGTCACTCGCGGCGAATCCTAATGCTATTGGACAGTAAATATATATTCTTATCACTATTTCCTTTTGCAAAAAGCGAACAATGTAAGTTGCTACAGTTGCTCTGCTGTGGGAGCGTCCACGTACCCGTTTGACATATTAGTGGTGAAAAAATACCGACTGTTCGGTCTTATCTGTTGAATCTAAAGTATCCTTGCGTTGTTTTTTTAGGAAGTCATTTGTGTTGTAGCTCATGTTATTGGAACGGCACACGCCTGTAGCATTCTCTTAAAAGACCACCAGAGGAGATGCATCCTGATTCTGGTATACACCAGGTTATGAGAAAGTAAAACGAAGAAATTACATACGGAACGATAAAATCGGCTGCAGTCTAGGAATTTACAGACTCGATTGTCATTCAGTCCTGATTATCCCTATGATTATTTTTATTTGCATTGATCTAGTCTGAGTATTTACGAATATGTAGATAATATCTATCTGTTGATGAGATGTAAATACATTTTTACGGTTTGAAACTTAAATGAAATGCTTGGTTAGACTGTTTGCAGTTTTCCTACCTGCCTAAGGTTCATTTTTTAAATAATCTGGACTACCTAGTATAGGACTCATCATCAACATCAGCCCGTTGCAGTCCACTGCTGGACATAGACCTCTCCTAAGGAACACCACAGAGCCCGGTCTGTTGCTTTTTGCATCCAGTCGCTGCCAGCCCTCCTATGCAAGTCATCCCGCCATCTGGCGTCCCACACCACATTTGCCAAGCCGCGGTCTCCACTCCAGAACGCGCTTATTCCAGCGTTTGTCAGTTCTGCGACATATGTGACCAGTCTATTTCTACTTTAACCTACTAACTTTCAGAGCGTCGGTCACCTTAGTTCTCTGACGAATTTCTTCGTTGCGAATTTTGTCCTTCAGAGAAGCTCCAAGCATTGCTCTCTCCATGGCGCGTTGAGCGAATGTAGCTTATGGATTAGTCCTACAGTCAGTGTCCACGTCTCGGTACCGTACGTCATTACAGGGAGGACGCACCGGTTGAAGACTTTCGTCTTCAGGCTCTGTGGTATAGTTACAGTTTAGGAGTCAAGTTGTATTATCTTTAGTTTACCAAGTTATGCATCCTAATTTTAAACAATTCCAAATGTTTTTGTATCGATAAAGATTTTTATTTACTATAAATTATATTTATTTTGTAAATAAATCTTTCACGCATACTTTTATACGTCGGACTTTACCTACAGCTAGAAGAGGTTTATTTATTCACCTTCCTTATATAAAGCAGTAGCATTGAAAGTTCTTCTACTTTCCTTCAAGAACACGATGTGTGATGATTATCGCAATATCGAAACGAAGTATCTTCCACATTACAGAATCCGCACAGAACAGAAGCCCCACAGCGGGGCATCCGAGATGTGCTATGCGTAATTCATTCGATATTTTTTCCTATAAAATATAGTATTATATATGAACCAGAAGTTGTTCAGGGCGATTTCATTATCTGCTGACATATTCTTGTATAATTAAGGTACTTTAGAGGATATTTAAAAGGTAAAATTATGCTTTGTTAAGTTTTCATGTACTAATTTATCGTAAGTAAGACTTTTTGCTTGGACAAACAGTCAAATAATTTGCTAAAAGTTAACAATGTGAAACAATGTAGTAGTTAAAACGTCTGCTATTACCAATTAGGTATAACAAGATGTTTTATTATTGGTATTCCATACTAATATGTATTATAAATTCGAAAGTAACTCTCTCCGTTACGTTTTCACATCTAAACCGCTGACCGATTATAATGAATTTTGATATTAGAGATAGATTGCACCTTGGAGAAGGACATGGCTACTTTATGTCGCGATAACTGACATACATGCGAGCTGAACCGCGGGCAAAAGCTAGTCTGTTATATTTGCCTTAATCATCATGACTGCCTCGGTGGCGCAGTGATAGCGTATGCGACTGCTGTGCTTGAGGTCTCGGGTTCGATTCCCGGGTGGGACCAAATGTTTGTATGATCTACAAATATTTGTTTCGCAGTTTGAGTGTTTTCTATGTATAATTTGAATGGATTTACAAAATAGAAAGTATATATGTATTTATATCAGTTGTCTAGTGCCCATAACACAAGCTCTGCTTAGCTTGGGACTAGATAGCGTTGTGTCTTCGATATCTGAAATATTTATTTATATATTTTATCAATTGAGAACATTTAAAACATCACAAGAAATCGTAACGCGCTCTTCAGCTGTTACCACTAGTCATAATATTTTTCCATTAATTCAATTGGTAGTACCTGAAGTAGTATTGGTAGTACCTGGATGATCGAGCTACCGTACGTTTTTTTTAGGTATTTTTTCAAAAAATAAATCTTAGCTAGATCGATTTATCGCCCCGAAATCCCCTGCAACGTCGGAGCCGTTTCCAAAATGCAGATTATGTGTTTATTATATAGAAGAATTGCTTGTTGAAATATATTATATAAATGAAGAGAAATATTTGTAAAGTGAGATACTTCTAAGATTACCCGACCCTTCAATCAATTTGTCCGATCATGGTCAGAAAGGGCCTGTTGAGAGCTCACTCACTTCCCTACCTGTACACTTCAATTTTATTGTACTCTGTCTTTATTTTTCTCTTAAATATTTGGTAAAGTAGGACAACAATTTTGCCAATTCGATTAAAAATCAATCGATTTAAGAGGAATATAGAAGCTTGATCACCTCTTTAAAAATGTAAGGTATATCCTGACTTCATTATAGTCCTACCAGATACTTAACTACGTTATGTCTATGAAATAATTAAATTCATTTAATTTTACTATCTACTAGTCTCGCAAATTAATAATTAACGTTAAAATAGCGTAACGCAGTAGCTTGGTATGAATAACGCACGGATAATCGATTAATTTCCATCGATACAATCGGATGGAGTTCGCGAGATACTTTGTTAATCTGATTCAATTAATCTAGACATTGCGTCGCTTCAGCTAGGGCTTAATCGTTGTAATTATTAACTGTTTTAAAAGCTAGATAGCGGGAGACGTGCCTGGGAAATGTTCATTACAATTTTGAAGATAGGTCAGTATTCTGTAGCTTGTAAATTTATAGTTCTTGTACTTTTTTATATGGAATAGGGGGTAAATGAACAGACGTATCGCCTGATGGTGAGCGATTACCACCGCCCATGGACACCCGCAACAACAGAGGCGTCACAAGTACATAGCCGGCCTTTGGGGAAGGGGTTGGGGTATGGGCCTCCGGTATCATCACTTACTCGGTGAAAGTGTGAAATACAGCGCAAGCGCTATTTCACACCGGTCGAGCCGGTCCATTCATGCCGAAGCGTGGATCTCCCACGGTGAAAATCGTTTTACCAAGCAGTTTTACTTGTATTTCAAGTCATTGCTCTGCTTATAAGGATATTAGCGTGTTAGTTATGTTATATAACCTATAACCCTTCTCAATGAAAACTATATTTAATACTAGCTGCACCCCGCGTTGCTACCCACGTTACGACAATACCCGCAGGCAACTCCGCGAGGCGATGCTGGTGTCTTCATAAATTGTAGCCTATGTGTTATTCTGATGTATAAGCTATATTATTGTAAAGTTTCATTAAAATCCATTCAGTAGTTTTTGCGTGAAAGAGCAACATATATTCTCACTTACATACACACAAACTTTCGCGTTTATAATACGAGTATTACTAGGATTACCTTATTCATATCTGAGACATATAAAACAGGTTTATTCCGTAGTTCCGCTTGCTTAATAGTATTTTGAAAATCCCTCGGGAACAGTATCTTTTTTACCTATAACAGCTGACGTGCACTACTTCAGTATCACCTGTTTATTAGTAATTCATTAAAGAGAGAGAGAGATATTCTTCATTGGTGCTCCGCTCCTTTTAGTACTAGCGTGATGATATATAGCCTTCCTCGATAAATGGACTATCCAACACTGAAACAATTTTTCAAATCGGACCAGTGGTTCCTGAGATTAGCGCAATCAAACAACCAAACTTTTCAGCTTTATTATGTTAGTATAGATTCCTTAAAGAGAGAGAGAGAAAGAAGTAAAAGCTTAGAACAAACAAACAACCTTAACTTTTTTATACATAATCGGGATAAAATTTTATCCTGCTGCTCATCTGCTGCAAAGAATTTTACCATATATATTAGAAGTTATTATTTTATACATACATCTCTTGTCGTAAGTTAATCGCATAGATAGGTGAAGTATTAAACGCTTCGCAATTTTATACAAATTCTTTATAGTACACGTTGAGCCATTAAAACTGAGGTAGAACGAATATAATTGTTTTATCTTAAGAAATTTGTAAATAATAAATTTTACTAAATCATCCGAGAATGTACAATAGGATTGTGAATTTTCATAAATATATGTGGGAGTAAGGATATTTTTAAATAAATTTAGTTTTATTTTTAAATTTAGGAATGGCCACACTGGGCTTTTTGTATTGAATCTGTGGTACTATACGATGGGCTCAGGCCGTAAAGATTGTTTTATACGAGTTTATAATTAAAGACTGCAAAGAGGATTCGCCGCTGTTTTTCTATAACTATCCCACATACATATAAGGTTTGAAATAACTAAATCATAGGTTATTAATTGATAGAACACGATAGAGACGAAATCCAAAGACAGATAGTAGTATTTCTATTTAGTCATTGGATCTATTCATTGGATTTATTTTAGGTAGCCATTAGATTGAAAAAAAATATAATTATACTATCGAATTGAGAACCTCCTTTGATGTTTTTTATACGCAATTGTTCTTCTTCTTCTTAATAAATGGCAAACTGTGCCGATGTCGACAATTCTGCCAATGTCAAGTGGGATGGAGATACGTGGGTTTTATGGAAAGAAAAAATAGAGCATAGTAATAATAAAATTGCAACTATAAAAATTTTCCAAAGTTAGCAGTTGACTGATTGTGGGGCTTTTGGTGAGATTATTACACTGTAACATCGTTCGTATGTACACAGGTCAAAGTTTGATATCATTGCATCGAATGAATATCATCAAGGCTTGAAGGAGCTTGGGGGATGAGAAGGTTAGTAGGGATGAAAAATTAATAGGGATGGGAATTTTTAGTTTGGGTAGGTATAAATAAAGGTCTAGGGAAGGGTTATTTTTGCCGCAACTGAAGAAGATGTGGTCCAGATTGCCCTCGTCCAGACCGCATTCGCATAAAGACGTGTCCCGCACCCGAATTTTATTCAGGAAGACAGGGGAGCTACAGTGGCCTATGCGGAGTCTGCATATGGTGGAGATGACAGCTTTGGCTACTTTTTTGGATTTAAAAAACCAGGGTTTTGGTGGAATGCAGGGCTGGATTGCATAATAATGCCGACCTTTACGTTGTGAGGAGCTATTCCACTCTATCTGCCAGGATGTCATCAGTTCTCTCTGAGGTAGCCTTAAGAGGTCGTAGTGTTGGTGTTTCATGTGTTTCGGGTCTGCCATTAGGGAAGTAGCAGCACTTCTGGCCAATGAGTCAGCACACTCATTGCCCACAATGCCACTATGGCTGGGAACCCACACCAATTGAACCAGTTTAGCATGAGTGAAGCAATTGAAAAGGCTTTTTTTAATTTCCAGGATCAGAGGGCTGCGGAGTTTACAGTGAAATGGATCTTGTAGCAGGGCTTTAAGGCAGCTTAATGAGTCTGTGAATATAACTGCCTTATAGATGTTATGGGATTCAATATACCTGCATGCCTCTAATATAGCGACGGATTCTCCTGTAAATACTGAAGCCTCTTTTGGGCACTTGAACTGCAAAATAATTCTGGAGTTTTGATAATACACAGCTGCTCCAGTGAGACTATCACTTGTCAGTTTAGAGGCGTCGGTAAAAAACCTCTCAAACCCAGTCCAGTGGTCATCCACATGGGCATTAAAGGCGGAATTAGCAGACGTAGATCCCTTGTGAATTCCAGTATCCAAGAGAACATTCGGCTTAAAAGTTACTACATTGTATTCAAAGGAGAAAAGGGGGAGGTTAATAAATTTCACAGCAGAATTGATAAAAGGACTGTAGAAGCGAAAGGATTGTAGAATCAGTGGGGTTTCTTTGTGGGTCCAGTAAGGTGAGGTATTGCAAATTATATTCAAATCATTAATTTTTTGGAGAAGAGGGTGAGTGGATTTACATGCAAATTTTAAAGTAAAACGCGAAGCAAAGTAATGTCTTCTTATAGCCAAAGGGGGGTCTGCGCATTCTACCTGCAGAGCATTAGTAGGGGAGGACTTCATGCAGCCAGTTATTATTCTAAGGCACCTAGATTGTACTCTGTCTAGAGAAGCTAACGCACTTTTATTACAGGGAACCAGTAAAAATAGCCCATAGTCTAATATGCTGCGAATTAAAGCGTTATAAACGAGCTTCATGGTGTATGGGTGTGATCCCCACCAGACACCAGCTAGGGCCTTTAGAATTGGGATGGTTCGTTCACATTTTGCAGATAAGTGGTTGATGTGGTGAACTCCGGTCAGTTTAGAATCAAGATATACTCCTAGGAATTTATATTTACTAACAAAAGGGATTTCCTGCAGCTGTACCTGGACATCTATCTGTGGCAGAGTCTTTTTTCTTGTGAAGACAACAATGGCACTTTTCTGAGCAGAAAGACTTAGGCCGTGATCTGATAGCCACTGCCACAGAGAATTAAGGGAAGTTGTGAGTGATGTAGCTGCATCTTGGATGGAGAGGTTAGTTACATACAGTGCCAGATCGTCGGCATATTGTAGTATACTGCAGTTGTTGTTTAAGCATGAGCCCATGTCTGCGGTGTACAGATTGTATAGTAAAGGGCTCAGTACAGAACCCTGTGGTAAGCCCCTCCAGGTCTTTCTCTGTCCAAACTCTTCACCTAAGACTCTTAGGACTAGAGTTCGAGACACAAGCATGGCACATATGCAATGGATCATCCTAACCGGAAGTCTCAGCTGATGCAGTTTTTGCCTGAGAATGGGAAGTAGGACATTATCATATGCGGCAGTTATGTCAAGAAATGATGTTACGACTGATGCATTTTGGGATAGAGAAAGGCGGATGTCAGTTACCAATACTGCAACACTGTCCATGGAGCTGAGCCCTTTGCGGAAGCCAAATTGGTAATTTGGTAGTAAATTCCTTGATTCTACAATCCATTCGAGACGGTTTTTAATAAGGTGTTCTAGTAATTTAGGTAGGATTGATGAGAGAGCGATTGGCCTAAAGCTATTTGGGTCACCTGCATGTTTCCCAGGTTTTAGGATGGGAATGATTATGTGGACCTTCCACCTATCAGGGATCCAACCATTGGTATAACAAAAGTTAAGGATTTCTAAAAAATAAGTTTTTGTACTAGGGCTAGCATTGGCGATAAAGGAGTATGGAATGCCATCAATGCCAGGAGCAGAATCCCGCACACTGTTTAGGACCATGTTCAGGTCTTCTAGTGAAAATGGTTTGTCGTGTATATCAAAAGACTGAGGTGGAATACTGGGTTGGATGACTTCTTTAAGATGAGGAACGTAAGGGGGGGCGATTTTATTGAGAAAAAGTTCTGCAGTGGCAGAGGAGATAGGAGAGGAGACAGAGGGTGAGCATCCAGAACGGAATCGGTTTATGCTCTTCCACACTATTGAGGATGGAGTGGAAGGGGACAAGGAGGAACAGAAGTCAATCCAACCAGTGCGCTTTTTGCGACGGAGAAGTCTTTTAGTCGACGCGTAAACGTTTTGGTATGTTAATAAATTTTGAATTGACATGTCCACATTATATCGCCTTTCAGATTCCTTCCTTAGCTTTACAGCCCTAGTGCATTCACTGTCCCACCAAGGGGGCGAGGGGATTTTGCCTCTGCTTGAATTTTTTAGTCTAAAGCAACTGTCTGCACTTGACCTAATTGCATCCACAAATGCTTCACAACAGTCCATCACCTGGTAGATACGCAATTGTTAATACTGAACTCTTTAGTGCTCATGTGAAGGATTGAATGATAGATACAATTGTTGGGGTTTTGTCTGCGAACCCGAAAACGAGAAAAGCAAGAAAATAAAAGATTCATTCAGACTAAACTAACTTTTTTATTTATTATTAATGTTAAGCATTGCAAAGTACTTCTATATTATGCGTCTCAAACAATTGCAATGGATTGGACTCACGTCTGAACTTCAATACTTATTCTATACGAGCTACGAGAACAAGTTTTTATAACCTCATTCAAAGTGAAGAATAAAAACAGAATCATCTAGAAAGAAAATAGGTACAGTTATACTGATTGCCTTTGCTTTTTTTTCTAGACATGACCACATTTAAACTTTCCAACACTTGCCAATTTTGCTCGATTTGTTTACTTTTTGACGCGTCAATATTTTCTGGCCCTACACGATGATGTATACACTCATTAACTCGTCAAAACGCAAGTCGCGTGACGTGAAAATGACACGATTTACGAGCTTTAACATGCCGTCGGCCAACACGACTAAAAAATACACTTGCCTTCTTTCAATGCGACAGCGAACTGCTCTAGTAATGTATTACAAGACATCCGTGAGATACAGATTCTTTGTTTTTACACGAAATTGAAATTTTGTCCTAGACAACGTAAGTACGTAGTCACGCATGAGGCCATTAGATTTGCGATTTGCATATTTAGAGTTCTGAGTCTGACTGTATTTTGTGTCCATTAATCATTTATGAATTCTTTTTCACAAATAAATATATTTCCATGTGTTTACATACATACTATAGTAATCAAAGGTCACTTAGGACCTAAAATATTTTATCCGTTGTGCTTCCCAGTTTGAAAAAGGTGTCTCCCTATTTTGACTTCATTTTATCACTCGCTTTGCTAAGGAGGGAAGTGGACTTCTTATATTTGTAACTCCTCTAGTTTTCTTCCGAATAATTTCGTTGCGGGTTCCAAGACAGTTCAATTTATCTGGCCTGCCTGAGTGTATGTATGTATATATATAACTCGGGGTGTTCGTGGGTTACTGCTGTTGTTTATAGTGTAGTTACAGTGGTGAGCATATGAGCGGGATTAATAACATATATATTTTTGTTTTGTCACATATGTGGTAAGTGTAATATAGATCATTATAAATTAGTTCTTGCTAAATTGTTTTACTAAGTCTGGGTGTTCTCTGTATCCGTTTCATGTATGTTTGTAAAAATCCCCCGTGACACAGGATTTATTCCTAGTGCGGGAGTTGTAAAAAAAGGTATAAGCAAGGCTTGGTACAAATGTTTTACAAAGTTTTGTGCAATCGAATGAAAAATAACTGTAAATAATACGTTTAAAATTAACAAATCAAATCTGTCTAGAACATCCATTGCTTTACAGTTATCTTCGTTTTTAAAATTAGGTTAATGTAAAAAATGAATTAAAATCGATACTAGCGGTAGATATCGAGGAGCGTCACTCACAGTTCGGATCGATGGATATATCGAATCAATTACTTATTAATGATCGGATGATCGGTCGGTGTGTAATCATAGTTTCTTATTTGTCATTCAACAAAATTGTTTATCGTTATGGTACAAGTCATAGGAGATCTGCCTGGCGGTCTTTAGTAAACGGATTTGACTAGAGGGACACTCTTAGTTAAATAGTTAATATTTTATGAAAGGTTTACAAACCTGTTTTTTTTTCAATTATCCACTTCCAATACTCAATGACTCACTTTTCTTAAAACTACCAAATCCTTCACCCTAAAGTTATTGTATATGATAGCCATTCTGCGATATTCAAATCTTTATTTTTTTCTTTTATTTATTTAATGAGGGCTTAGTCACCAAGTGATTATGTCGCCCTTATAAAAATACAACTTATGGACTATTTAACATATAAATTTTAGCTATATAATACAGTGTTCTCGCTTTCTCCGTGAAGAGCGAGAATGCTATTACATTCACCCACATTGAAATTAGGTTTACAAAATAATTGCTTTCTTTCAGCTTCGTTTCGGATGCATTCCATCAAAATATGATATACGTCTTCAACTTTATTACAAATAGAGCAGCAGTTGGGGAAATATATAAATCTTGTAGATAAATGTTGTTGAAACATTTGGCGTTAATTAAGACATTGCTATGTAAATGGAGGGTAAACGTATATGTCTTCTTATTAAAAAAACTTAGTAAGATTTATTGTTTTATATTCTTTGGCAATACAGATACTGCAAATGGAAAAACATTGCCTAGAGCAAATGTTTTCAATGTCCAAATCCGAAAACAATCTACTGTACTGATGGTTGTACGATACAACACAATATAATGCATATTAGTCTCAATTTTTTTTATGGGTTAAGTGGCAACCGAGAAGACGTATCACCTGATGGTAAGCGATTACCGCCGCCCATGGACATCCGCAACACCACAGGCGTCACAAGTGCTTTTCAGGCCTTTGGAGGGATAGGGAGAGGAAGGGGTTGGGATATGGGTCTTCAGTACCCTCACTCGATAAAACACAGCGCAAGCGCTATTTCACACCGGTTTATTGTGAGGCCGTGCTATCTCTCCAGCCCGAAGCCGAAGCGTGGCTCTCCCACGGTAAGGCAATATGGAAATCAAGGCATCATAAACTTAATGTATCTTTCTAAATTCAAAATAACAGAACGTTTTTCAATACGTGATAGCTTACAACATGGACCACACGTCCTGTATTCTAACCGTGATAGATTTAAACAAACATTCGTATTAGTTAATGGTGAGAGGGAATGGACAAAAAAGATCATTACACGTGTAAGATGAGGAGGTGATAATTTCAATAATAACAGTATTTAGTTCCTATGGCGATGATAGGTGTTACAATTTAGACGTGTTTTAGGGGTAACTGTGCTCGAGGGATTGGGATCTTTGGGTTTCATAGAACGTAACTTTTTTTTTTTTAAGTTTCATTACTAACTAGCTGACTCTCGCAACCTCGTTTACGTCTACTATTGCCCGTAGCGTAATAATTTTCCTCTGTTTTTTAAACATATTTCAATGAGACTCCGCTCCTATTGGCCTTAGCGTAATGATATATAGCTTTTCTTGATTAATGGCCTATCCAACACTGAAATAATTTTTCAAATTGGACTTGCGGTTCCTGAGATTAGCGCGTTCAAACAAACAAACAAACAAGCAATCAAACTTTTCAGCTTTACAATATTTCTCGTAGTACCTATAGATTTTATTGTGTACCTTCTCACACACTAACATTTCTTAATTTTGCATTTTTTTTTTCAAATAATTTCTTAAATTAAGGACTAACTTTTTACACGCTTTTATTAGTCTAACCTGTATGTTTGTTTGTGTGTTTGTTTGTTACCAACTTTTGTAAGCGTGTTTTTTAAAACCGTACCTTAAATTCAGAATATATTAACTTGCACCTGTTAAGGAATCTATGTAAATATTTGTTTTTAATAAATGAGAATCAACACATACAAGCAGACAATCAACGCAGTGATTAATGTGGTTATCTTTTAAATTTGCTTTACTTAGGATGTTGAAGACCTGACTTTTTAACCTTAAAAGGCTGTATTTTTCAATATATTAACTTAGTTTAATTCCCACCAAACGCTTTATTCATTTCAAAACGTGTTTTTCAAATAAATGTAAAAATAAATGAGTACCGAACCCAAGTCTGAGAACACTTTCGCACTTGGAACCTTGGAGTAGGAGACTCTCAAGAAGACACTCCTAAAAAGAAAGTACGAGTATACTCAGTATAAAAAAACGGGAATTATGAGTTAACCTGCGGGCAGTGCGCGACTCACCAACAAAATGTTGCATTCATAATTATCGATCAGTGTTGTATCGATGTTGTATCATTATATCGATGATTATAGACCTTGTTGATTATACGTTATAAAAGGTGTTTATTGTACGTGTGCTGTGGAAAAAAAAACTTTCTTGAATGATATTTGTATTTATTAAAGATATACACGGTTTTACTGATGTTTTTAAATATTTGTAAATCATTTATGTTACTTTATTTACGCTTTGAAAACTAAAAATAAACCTTCACCAAATGAGTTTAAAATTTACCATTATTCATCCCACTTCAGAAATTTTTTAATGTACAGTATGATAGTGAAGAAGAAAGGCAAATTGCGATAATTTTTTTTTATAAAATAAACAATATTTATTGAAAATATGTGATTAATTTTATATAAGTACACAAATTTATTTAATTCCTACAATGTAGACTTTAGTGTAAAATACACGGTATGTTATTTTAATAAGTACATAGACCCAGTGAGTATGACGCAATAGGTCACTCGAATCACGTTAAACAATACGTACACAAATCATTGCGAAATGTTATCGACAGATGCACATCACTATCGTCAATTACAGACTCCGAGCGTGACGTTTATGTACATTGCGCTTACATCAAACAGTCCGCGTACGCTCAAAAGCTGCCAACACGCCGAATTGACTTAATCGAACACAAATTTGACGCGTCCTGCATGCGAAGCTCATAGTGGCGCTTTTCGCAGAATTTTTTATCACTCTCCGTGTAAATGTAATCAAAGTCTGCGTAGTATTAATACTATTAAAGTGGTTGCTTTTTTGTTTACAATATGTTTGTGTATATAAGATTGTTTCTTTTATGCTATACACGTAAATGAACTATGGGAAAACAAATATTACTTAAGACATATACTATATTCGTTCGTTCGTTTTTTTCATTATTGTTAATCGTCATTTTTATTGTTACTTTAGTTTAGTTAGTTCATTGAGTATTCTGTTAATAAGAATCAAATTTATTATATAGTATTTATAGTATTGTATAGGAACATCTAAATTAATACCAAAAGTGTGAACATAACAATCTTTATTTCTGTTTTAAAAAGAAAACTCCCGCGTTAGAAATAAATCAGATCTCGAAGGTAATTCTACAAATACGAGTATACATGATACGGACACAAAGAACTACCAGACTCAGAACAACAATTTCTGGATCACACCAAGTGTTGTCCCATGTGGGGTTTGAATCTACAACACTCACCGCAGTAGAAAACATCAAGGTGACCGCTTAAACCACTACACTGTCCGTGCAGTCAAATTATACAAAATCAAAACCATATAAGGCTACTAGCTGACCGACGCAACCTCGTTTGCGTCTTTTATTGCCCGTAGCGAAAAATTTTCCCCCGTATAGGGTTGATTTTTTACACCTTGTGTCCGAAAAACCCCAATATCTTACGGAACCCTATTTTTTTCCTATATAGCCTATAGATTTACCATAGCAGCGCCATCTATTGATTACTTACTCAACCCAGTCGAAAGGTATCGACATCTGTTAGAATCATTTGGAGTTAACAGATAATTGTGACTGTCAAATAATAACAGACAAATAATTAGCAATAAATTAAAATTGCGACTATAATTTGAGATTTAAATTATCCTATCTCTCAAGTTGGATCGAACTGCACATGGTATGCGAATCTTATTATAATCGGTTAAGTGGTTTAGGAGTCCATTGAGGACAAACATTGTGACACGAGATTTATATATATATTAAGATTATTAAAATAAGTTATTAAAAATAAAAACTTTTACCATTAGATTTAATAACATCCAGTATATAATGTGTACTAACAGTTAAATTATTATTTTTTCAGGTAAGACGCACATCCCCTTCAACACAGGTAAGGCAATATTTTTATTCATACAAACAATTATCGTAACTTGTAAAGAAAAGTCATTAATATCGCATACAAAGCGAAATGTAATCCAAACGGTTTAATGAAAGACTCGTGCGCGGTTCGTTAGTACGCATGCGCGACTCACCGTCGACATCTTGCGATTTATAAATGCGCGCGCGCCGCGTTCACGTAATCGATATCGACATGCTAAATCATAATCATATAGTCACCATCACTATATTTAGTCGTGTGTGATTTATTTCATTATTATTATTGCAATAAACCGTTTTAGGGATTAATTATTGTGTGAGTAAAAGGTGATTAAAATTAATTAAAAGTGAAACAAACAATTATTAAGACTAAAGACTCTACATATAATATGTAGGTATTTACAAAAAAAAAGTACATAAGTATTTATATCAGTTGTCTAGTACCCATAACACAAGCTCTGCTTAGCTTAGGACTAGATAGCGTTGTGTGTTAGATGACCGATATATTTATTTATTATTTATTAAAAGGTCTCAATTGCTGTAGTAGAGAAATTCTTACTCCCTCACGCACTTATCGGTCATAATCTACAAATAAAACAGCTATAAATTAGGTGAGCTTCATAGATTGGATAAAAAAAAAATAGTGAAAGATTAATTTATAAACGTATATATTTGCTTAACTTAAGGCTTTTCAAGTTGCTGAATTCAGTGTTACTTAATTGTCCCTTAAGACTTTCAACTTTGCCAGGAAAAAAATGCAATAAGGACGCTATTTGTGCATGGTCACCAAATTCATACACTCATACATGTAAATTGTATTAACTGGTATAAATTAAGTTTTATTTTATTTAGTACAAACATATATGATATCTACATTCTAAATTTCATGTTATCAGAAACCGAATCAACAAGAACCACTATCTACCAAAATACATTTCCCATACAATTCCACTGATAACGCACCATCTAACATCGCAGATATTTCCAATCTCCCCCGTTCTTTACCGTCCGTGACTCAGCCACTTAAATGGACAATTAAAACGCACTATATTATCACCCTAGCACTAACCAAGATAATACCGAATAGAAAGCAAATAGAAATATTGCATAGCTTTTAATCTCAGCGAGCGGCGGGCTTCTGCATCTGTTTCGCAAAGGTGCCGCTAGATGCCGCCACCAACGCTGATTAGATGCGTGCGCGCAGGATTTACTGCCGGGGTGTGGACTATCGCGCACAATAAATTAGAAATTCGTTAGATATAGACGTTCTTCGTAGTGAATTCCAATTATTCTGTGCCTTTAACTATCATCTGGTGCTTTTTTTTGCAAAGGTATTTGTAATAGTTATTCGTGCTTTGGAATATGTATTTTTGATCTTGTTTGATAAATATAGTTTGCTGTTTCATGAATTACAAGAACAAATGTTGTAATAACAGATGAAATTTAAACAACGCATGGTTGTATTAGTGATAATAATTAAATAAAACTGCCTCGGTGGCGTAGTGGTAGCGTATGCGACTGCTAAACTTGAGGTCTCGGGCTCGATTCCTGGGTCGGACCAAATGTTTGTATGATCTGCAAATATTTGTTTCGGAGTTGGGTGTTTTCTATGTATAATATGTATGTATTTACAAAAGAAACGTATATAAGTATTTATATCAGTTGTCTAGTACCCATAACACAAGCTCTGCTTAGCTTGGGACTAGATGGCGTTGTGTGTTAAATATCCGAAATATTTATTTGTTAAGTAAATTTATTTGAAGATAATAGGCCACTCTGCTGGAGACGCTCCTATTTTGATATTCATCTAGTTACAGTAATCACTTTTATTTCAACATTTTATATTTTTAACCGACTTCAAAATGGGACGAGGTTATCAATTCAATTGTACTTTTTTCATGTTTGCTACCTCTCTTTGAAATCGATTTTGATGAATCTTTTTTATTTGAAAGCTGATGCTTCCCGTGTGGTCCCATTTTAATTAGGTCCAGTTCTTAAAGTCTTTTTTTTTGTTAAAATTTGTGGTTATTGTTATAATCGTATAAGTGACACTCATCATCAATAATCTTCAGTTGTCCACTGCTGGACATAGCCAACTTTTTAGATAGACGTTTCGGCCTATTACGTCATGCTGGTCAAGTTTGTTTCAATATTGCCTTAATAGAAGTGTAATGGTAACCAGAAGTGCTGTTGTACTGTCGAGTTTAGTCTCTTAGTCGACTCTTACGATACTCCCGGGATGATTGGGATCGTGACACTCCATATTCTCAATCGACATCAAGAATTTTAAAATTAAATAAACTGGTTAAAGAAAAATAAGATATATTTGTACATAAAGTTAAACGCTTCATGAAATCTTTGCGAGAGATCCATGCGGATGAAGGTAAAAGAGGTATAACAGTGTTAAATAAACAATTAATTGACATGGAACAGTCCCAGCGGAGATACATTCACCACTTACATTATACTTGACCAATGAACATTTAAGCTTCATCAAAAATAAATGGGGCAGTCCAAACGCTTTATAAGCCTTTAGACCTTTTTAGGTACAAAGAAATATTTTTTCATGTAAATGTCACTTTTTTCAGTGTATATAGTTATTATTAAGAGTGTATTTAATTATTATTAATAGTGTTGTTGTTGAAAAGTGTTGTGTGTGTGTAGTGTTGTTATGTTTACCTCGGGTAGACATTTCATTTTGGCAGAAACTTGGAGGAGAAGGTGAATAGAAAGCTACATGTAGTTTTTTTGGTGTCGATCCCACAGTGCCTAAAGACGAAAGTCGTCAACCAGTACCTCCTACATGGCATCACATACAGAGCCAAAACGTGGTCACTTACGGTACGACTGGTCCACAAGTTCAATTTAATAGTACTCTAATAATAAATAAATAAATATTCCGGACATCTAACACACAACGCCATCTAGTCCCAAGCTAAGCAGAGCTTGTGTTATGGGTACTAGACAACTGATATAAATACTTATATATACTTATATACTTTTTTTTCGTAATTACATACGTATTATACATAGAAAACACCCAAACTTCGAAACAAATATTTGTAGATCACACAAACACTTGGTCCGACCCAGGACATTCACTTCCACTCCTCCACCGAGGCAGTCGTGGCGCACTTAATGATTTGAAGTAGGTACCAAAATCTTGACTTAAATCAAATTTCAATTTTCATTATCTCGTCTTTTGTTTTTGGTGGATCGAGGTGGATTAGCAGATGTCACCGGAGTTGCCACCACTTACAAAGATTACTCTCTCATAAGTTCAACCACAAAACTAATTCGATTAAAGTGGGAAAACTTTGATTACTTCAGAGTTTCGTTTGTCTATTTACGTGAACTTTCTTGGTGCTAATGTTTGTTGAAGCTTTTTCAATCAGTTTATTGAATCTTGTATAATGAAATTGAATAAAGCCTGTGTGTATAACTTTGGCGTAGAAATAAAATAATCTGTTATTATATTAAAAAGCTGAAGGACTTGTTTTTTTGGCGTAATGCTTTATTCTTAAAAACTACCACGGCCTCACAGACAACCGGTGTGAAAAAGTGCCTGCGCTGTGTTTCACAGTGTGAGTGAGGTTACCGAAGGCCTATAACCCAACCCCTCCATGCATCCCTCAAATGCCGGCAACGCACTTGTGACGCCTCTATGGATGTCCATGTGCGGCGGTAATCGCTTAACATCTACGTACACTCGTTTTCCACCTATTCCATTAACAAATGAATATTGATAGACGTAAATCTCTGTAATCACCAACAACGATGTATTTATAATCTAGTTATATGGTTTTGCTTATTCTCAAGGGTTCGCCCAACCATCGATTACTTCCAATTCAACAGGGTTCCTTTATATTATAATATACAGGTACTTGTACCATCCGACGAAGTTATACCTCTGACGCCGTAAGGTTTATCATTTAAAGCCCCCATTACAACAACAAATATAGATACGTTTTTTTTTTTTTTTTTTTATACTTGAGCTACCAAAATGACTCTGCCCTTGTTGTAGAATAACCATTTTTGCTTAATTAATACTTACTTACTTCTAGAATTGAAAGGGCACAATATAATTAGTTGACGTACCTAAGCAATTCATGAATTGAAATAAAATAATTAACGTCTAAAACTGTAATGTATTTCTAAACTGAAAGGTATCATCGACGAGTGTGGAACAAAAATGGATAGTGGACACCTTAGCTATATTAGCAATGTTAGTTTTTTCTTTTCTTTTTAAAATACATCTCCCGCTTTAAGAATGTATGTACATCCTGTGTCGCGAGGGACTTAACAAACATACATGAAACGGGAACAAAGAGCACCCAGACGCAGAACAACGTTTTGTGGATGGACAAAGTGTTGTCCCATGTAGGATATGAACCCACAAAACTTGGCGCAGAAGAAAGCGGAGTGGCGACCTCTGAAACCACTTGGCTAACCGTACAGTTGTAGACAAGCACATAAGTGTGAATCAAAGTATTATCAAATATAAGGAAACTTTCAGTATTTAAATAAAATCTTCATCCAAGCTATGTTAAGACATAAGATATTCTTCAAAGGTTTGAACTATCCTAATATTATTTATTTATTTTATTTAAGACTTCATGCATAATTGGTGCATAGGCGGACTTAATGCCGTAGGCATTTTCTACCAGTCGTTTTTTTAGTTAGTTTTTAAGTTTAGTACTTATTTGCACTATCGATAAATCATGCTTGATCAAAATTATGCCTATACTTAGCTCCCGGGATTTATAGTGACAAAAACAACCACCAACAGATTATCGATAAATTAAAATCTATCGCTCAGTGCTAGGAGCTTCATAATATGATAATTTATACGAAGATTTCTTTCAATATAATCTAAGAATAGGCACGCGATCTTGGAAGGCGCAAAATTAATTTCTCAAGTAAAAAGCCGAGTCTGAGTATCATTTATCAAAGTGGCTTGAATCTCAAACAATCGCTGCGTGGAAGCTCAAAAACATAGTTCATCATTATCCCTAATTGACGTCCACTCTAACAATGTCGCAGGAGCTAGTGAGGTGACCGACAAAAACTGTAATCTATCGATTCTTTCGTCGCACGTACTCGGTTTTTATTTCAAAACGCATGCCGATCTCACTCGAGCTGAAATTGCCTTCCAATTATAATATCGATCTTATGTTCAATATGTTGCACAACACTAGAGGTTCAAAATCAAAATTATTACTTATTTCCCGCAATCCCACGCAATATGGTTGATTATACGGCCAACTCTTTGATAGTTTTATACGCATTTCATTGCAAAAACCTATACAAGGATCATGAATTAATCATGACCTGCGACAAATAGTGTAAACGAAGGTCAGTAGCTTTATTATAAATGCGAATGGCTCACCTGTTGATTTTGTACAGACAAGAGCTGGAAAAAATAGAACATACAGTTATGATAGAAAGTTTTAATTTTGGAGGTTAGTTTAAAACGTAGCGAACGTTATTGCCGTTCGATCACTGAATGGTTGAATAGAGCCTTACGCTTGGAAGCGCGCGGCGGAGTGACACGACGGAGTCATTGCGGGCTTGCCGCGCACTGACCGACACCGCCCCGCCTTCGCCCCGCCCACTGCTGCGCAGCCAACTTCACGCTGGTTCGGGAAAGTGGGAAACTCGAGGCTAGTGGGGCGAAGGTGCTATGGTGGCCGACCATCGTGGTGGGGTGTCGACGTGTTAACGCTATTTGTCAATTCTCAACATTTTGATCGATCACGGTTGAGTAGCGTGGATCACTTATGTATACTTAACAGTTTTTGTCTTCGTAATGGAATGTATACATTTTTACGCGTGACCAGACTGGATCTTAATTGCAATTGTTTCCATACTATACAAATAGAACGACTTTATTTAATCGTTTGTTTAAAAAAGTTAAAATTTATTCTATGTATAAAATAATACTTATTTCTAATGGATGGTAGATACGTCTATTATAACAATCTTACAAAGATATAGTAATTAATATTAATTAATGTTTACTTTGAACAAAGTCAACAACTTAACATAATTATAATGTCGTTAATTTTGTTTCACTTTAATTCAATTAAAGGACATAAAACTGTCATTAGAACAAATTTTTAAACGTAAGTCAATTACATTTAACATTTTGTGGAAAAGTAAAAAGTAGTTAATTGTGTTTATTGGGATTTTTGTATGTTTCGAAGTTAAGATATTTTACAAGAAATATAAAATTATGTTCATCGAATGTATATCAATCATTATGGGATCGATCGATTCGTATAGGTAAATCAAATTGTTCTATCCTCATTACTAATTGCTAATTTACAATCTTACATTGGACTGATTGGATGATTTCCGAGAAACTTTTTCTCGCGTACTTTTTTTTTTATTGAATAGGTGGCAAACGAGCAGCTGCACCCATGGACACCCGCAACACCAAAAGCGTCACAAGTGCGTTGCCAACCTTTGGGGGATGGGGAGAGGGAATAGGGGGAGTGGTTGGGGTATGGGCGTCCGGTATCCTCACTTACTCGGTAAAACACAGCGCTAGCGCTATCACACACCGGTTTTCTGTGAGGCCGTGATATCACTCCGGTCGAGGTGGTCTATTCATGCCGAAGCGTGGCTCTCCCACAAAAAGTAGCCCAGGTCTATCAAGCGAGACACAACGTTGCATTATCTGCATTCACAATCAGGATGGTGATCACCACTCTTAGATTCTACTTATGCTTTCCATTAAGCAGAGTATATTCATTTTAAGCAGGCGTAATGTATAAAGAAAACTGTTACTGACAAATTCCTGAACTGATACAACCTTCAAACTTTGAAGAAAAGAGTGTAATCTCTTATTCTCGCCCTAGAAAGGTACTTATGACTTTTTTGAGTTGGTTGGTTGGTTTTCTAAGAGGCTGTGGTGGCACTTTAGTCAAGTTGATTCATTCGTGCCGAAGTCATGACATTCTCCTATGTCAAAGCTAGTTATGTTTATGCGTAGACACCACGTAAAGCCGCCGGTTTCTAGTCTAGCGGTTTGCGTATGCGACTGTCGATCAAGAGGTTTGATTCCCGTTTGTTTTTTTACAATAAAATCTTAAGCCTACAAGCTCAACGTGCTCCCGTACCTCGGAGAGCACGTTGAGTATTCGGTCACGGTTGTTACGAAAATATGTGTTCTTTTCAAGCACCCGTAGATTTCCTTAGTTTGGGAGCAGATGGCGTTGTGTGAGCTGTAAAAATATTGTATTATATTGCTCTTAGTTTAATAGTGTTCTGTCTTTTATCCAAGTTGTGTATCCATTACACAAACATTCATTTGGTTAGGGCTAATGTGTGTGTGTTTTCACGTCTCTACTCCATGTAACTCCTAATGGAAGACAATAATTTTCGGTGGTAACATCTCTTCTATATTGTCGTGGGTAATTAGAATCGAAAGGATATAAGAGATCGTTTTTTATTTTTTCGAAAGACGGTCGCCATTTCATCTCATCCACATTTTTTTTATTTTTATCATTTATTTCATCATGACGAAGACTCTTTAAAATTGAAGACTTTAAATACTTGATACTAGCATAAATAGCTGTTCCGCCTGGTTGCCATCTCACCTAAAGAAGAAGAAGAAATAATACATATTATATGTGTTGCAAGGTCTGTTTGTATAATGTTTGGTGATCCTGATTATCATAAATTTTATTCCCGCCTAGGATAAATATATAATAACACCTCAGTCAAATTAGCTAATCTTAATCATCTGTCAAAACGATAACTTAGTATGGAAAATGTACTAAATACAAACTTGTGACCTCACTGTTTTAGGCTACTCAATTGCAATATATTTCATTGTTTATTTGATTATAATTTGTAATAGAAATGAAAAGCTGTAGGTAATAATTTATTTTTTGAAATGTTTTGTCATATTCGCTTGACTGTTTAGGAGGCGCAGTGATAGTGAATGCGACTTCTGTGCTTGAGGTCTCAGGTTCAGATCCTGGGTCGGACCAAGTGTTTGTGTGATCTATAAATATTTGTTTCGGAGTTTTCTATTTATAACATGTATGTATTTACAAAAAGAAAGTATATATGTATTCATATCAGTTGTCTAGTACCCATAACACAAGCTCTGCTTAACTTGGGACTAGATGGCGTTGTGTGTTAGATGTCCGAAATATTTATTTATTTATTATTTAATGAAGGAGACATCGGTATTTATTTACGATACAGTCATCTACTCTATTGTATTATGAGTGCAATCATTTGTATTATAAAATTATTGTATTTAGTACGTATGTATTTAAAAATATATAAGTTTATCAACAATCTGTTTACTATTGCATAAGCTCTGCCTATTTGCCTATTAATTGTATGTAAATAAATAGTCAACATAATATGTTATATATATATGATATATATATGTTATGTTGACTATTTATACACATCGCGTTAAATCCGAACGTTAACATAATCATGTGGTTTTTAATTTTAAAAAACCATTGCCCTACTCTGGCTAGGAGCAAGGTGGGTCTGGGAATTCAGTTTACTCACCAGGTCTGATTTTGTATCGACGGAAGAATAGCTTAAAATCGGTTTTCCCTAAGAATCTGTGTACCTATTACTTTATGACTATGTTAGCTATCAAAATTACTACTTTTTTTTTTAAAGACACTAGGAATAATTCCTGTGTCGCGGGGGACTTTACAAACATACATAAAACGGACACAAAGAACATCCTGACTTAGAACAACAATTTGTGGATCACACAAATTGATTTGAATCCACAACACTTGGCGAAGTAGGGAACGGCGTGGCGACCGCTTAACCACTAGGCCAAACGTGCAGTCAACTTTGCCTAATGGAAAACTTAAAGACAATACAGAAGAATACGAATGGGGACACTATTGAAATGATCGGGATCGTAGATACAGGGCAACACTTGCTGATACAATTTATCGTTTGTTACAAATAAACATGAGAGGTGTCAAGGGACACCCGGATGGAACGAAGTTCGAAATAGAAAGACGAAACGAAAATATCTGTGTGTGTCGTCGTCGTGTCGTGACAATAAATTATGTCGTGACAACAAATTGTGTCGTGTCAACAAATTGTGTCGTGACAATTTTTCCGTCTAGCCCCCTTACACAACGCGCCATAAGGAACTTCGTTCCAAAATTAAAACGTTATTTTTGTAAACAAATGAGCAACTCACTCATGTTAAGTACCTATATTTTGTTACCGTCCAAGTATTACGTAATGGAGATATGACACACGTCAACACATCCTGAGAGGATTAAACCCTACTTACGTACCCATTATTATGACAAGTGCATTACTTTAGCACAATAAGATAGACCACCCGTAAGTTCCTTTGTACTTAGCCGAGGAAATCCGGTTGTTATGTGTAGAATAATTACTTATAATTCATTATTTATGGGATTATTGTATAATCTTCTATCTTATCGTTGTATTTTATTTTGGATGAATGGAAGCTAATGTTGTTTTATATACAGACGACTTGGCCACAATTATTGAGGGTTATCCTCAATTACCCTCATATCCTTTTGTAATTTATCGGAAAGAAATATTACGTCTATTTATAGCGGTTATCATTACGTTTGTACTAAATATACTTAGAGTACGGATATAAATAAAAGCTTATCACCCACAACACTGTGTAATGTTTGTGATTATGAAATTTAAAAAAAATACCTACCATAAACTAATAGTTGGAAATAATCAAAGGAGAGACTTGATAATATAACTTTTATTGCCTTATATACGTTTTGAGTAGAAGAGTCAATTTAGACCACTTTAAATACTATACCACCTACCACCCCACTTTTGGTGTTTAGTTAACTGTCATCATCAACAGTTTTTTTTTATTTAATAAGCGGTCAAACATACAGACGTATTGCCTGATGGTAAGCGATTACCGCCGCCTATGGACACTCGCAACACCAGATGCGTCACAAGTGCATTGCCGGCCTTTGGGGGATGGGGAAGGTGATGGGGGAGAGGGTAGGGGAATGGGATATGGGCCTCCGGTATCCTTACTCACTCGGTGAAACACAGCGCAAGTGCTATTTCACACCGGTTTTACTGTGAGGCTGTGGTATCACTCCCGTCGAGCCGGCCCATTCATACCGAAGCGTGGCTCTCCCACGGTGTAAATGGAGCTTATATTAGTCCAGTGCTGGTCATAACTGGACATAAGCCTCTCCTTCAAAATGAGTTTTTTCATTACAACACGCTAGCCAGAGGGGTTAGTATATGGTTTATTTCAAATTTTCCTTCTTTTTGTAGGGATATTGTCCTGCTTAGTTTGTTACCGTAGTTCCCTCCCTCGCGGTGGTAACACTTTGTATTCTTAATCCATACAGATTACATCACATCCGTTAAGATTGTACACCGAATGAAACTGATACTGACTGACTCAGAGTAAAATATTACATGGAAAATATGATCATTTAACATACCTTTGCCTACCCTGCAAGGAAATAGACTCGAGTATAAATTCATGTGTATACACAATTAAAAAAGCCCTACAACAGTAAAACCGATATTAAAATCTAACTTGTTTCGATATCACCGCGTGGGTGTCTGACTCACTTCCCTAAAAAGGACATCTTGTCTCTTATTCGTCCAAAAACAGTGGATACAAACAATTAAACAGGCTTTTTGTCCAAAACTTCACGATATTACCATTTATGGGAAGCTACCGTGTCTCAATGGACCACTTTAGCTACAATGAATGTATGAACGATGCTTAGATTAATTGTTAGCTTGTTTTGGAGGCTTTCTCTTTGATATGAAAAGACTTAGTCGTGTTTGGCGCCTTTTGAATTACTTTTTTGTACTTGCTCTTGATCTGTTAGCCGTATTAGTGGACCGGTGGGTGGTTTTAATTGTAGGTGGTAAGCATCAACGTCTCGTGGTGGTGGAGAATGATAATAAAATCTTCCTGTGTCTATCTGCGTTCGTAATGTACTTTGATGGAATCATGCTGTGTGTGTTGTGATGTTTTCATTTGCGTCTAAAATATTTGTTTTAACCTGTGTTGTACCTTTCCTGCTACATTACTGGATAAAAATAGCATATGTGCTATTTCAGATTATAATTTATATTTGTGCTAAATTTTATTCAGGTCCATTTTTGTGTGAGGGACTATTAGAAACATCAATACCATCCAGGCAGCCATCCTGACAAAATTTCGCATTTATAATATTACTACGATAGGCTAGACCACATTGATTCATAGACCAGTTGATCTGAGCACCTTAATCTGAATCTCTAAAATAAATAAACTTCTCTCATTTTTGTAACAATTTTAAATAATTCTCATCTTTTTATCGTCATAGTATGTTATATAACCTATAGCTTTCCTTGATGATTGGGAAAACCAACACTTAAAGAACATTTAAATTGAAACTTAAAGTACCCACCAAAGATGAACGAGTTCGAAGGACCAAATAAATAAATGTAATACTAAACCAATAATCTATCTACCTATCTATATATATATATATATATATATATATATATATATATATATATATATATATACTATCGGCTTTATACTATCAGTATCGATAGAGTAAAAACTCTCGTTAAAGAGATGCAACGCTTAATTCTACTTAGTATCATTAAGACCCTCATTCAAAATGTTTGGTTCTTCGGACCGACGATTTATGGCCTGGTGGCCGGGGGTCGTTAGTGCACTCAGAAGTTAGCCTATATTAGTTACCTAAAGACTTTGAAGTTTCGGAATTGCACTCGAAACTCTAAAGGTGGTACGTAAAAAATATCCTGAATTCCTGAAATAGAAATTTCACGTTTATGAAATAACTCGAACGATGCACACACATTTTTTTTTGTATTATTTTCTCCATGTTTGCTTATAACCGATTCTTTATAAACGACAATAGAAGGTTTGTATAGGACTTTTGTAACGCCTAGCATATCTCAATCCCTACCAGTTATTGTTTTTGTATTTATTTGGCTGCTAATATCACCGACAATAACATTTAAAATTCCTAGATTTTTACAACATTGCGATAAAAAGTTAGTTTAGTTTTTAGGATAAAAAACGAAATGCATGGATCAAAAATGAGTTGTCATTATTGTCAACAAGATGTAATTTTTTTTTTGTTTTTTCCATTTTATCTGTAACTTGGCAATCTGTGTCCACACAATAAGCCATTCAGATAACGTTTTCACCTATGTCTTGTTATCAGAGTGAATTCCTATAAATCCCTTTTATCTGATGTCGTCAACAAGATGTAATGGCGTAATATTATATTTTTGAATAATCAAATTCAATCGTCTACGATTTTCGTGATCCGTCAATAAAATGTTGCTTTTTTCCAGTCAGCTCATTCATAAATATAGATTCAAATATTTAATAGATTTTTTATAAAATTTATATTTTAAAATAATGTAAAATATTTTCGGCAATGTGACACAGTTATTAGACTGATCGCAGATACTACTAAAAAAAAAAAAAAAATCTGACACACAACGCCATCTAGTTTTCAGACTAAGTAGACTGCGTATTTAGAACACGTAGGAATGCGTTTTGTTAACGCAGTTGTAACAACATTATGATGTACAATTTTAATTATAAAAACGGGATGTCCCGCCAAAATCGGGACGTTTGGCAACGCTGTTTAAGATTCACTTACCAAGTATTACTTAGGCAACTTTTTTATTATTAATTACTGTTTCCAAAACACTGTAAGTATCTGTTACATTAATTTACGGACACAAAGCTAAAGAACTGCACCACGAAGACCTTGCAAGTCTATCTGAGTAACAGTGAGTCGGTAGGTAACTAACGTATTACATAAATTAACATTCAACGTGGATATCAATCCACTCATATAACTCTTCTTATATTCTGTTGTCTGTACCTGTATCACTGCACGATAGGCCTAGTGGTATAAGCGGTCGCCCCGCCACATTCCACTACGCCAAGTGTTGACGGTTCAATCCCTATTAAATAACTAATAAATATCTAACTATTAAATAACATCTTAGCTGCAACATTTACGTTCATGCTAGAAATGAGATTCTAAATTCGATAAATAATTTCACGAATAACAAAACTTTGTAGCTACCATATGGTAGGAAGTACCGCCCACAATTTTATCGTTCGCTAATGGAATTTTCTTTTCAAAGTTATGGTATAATAAGTATCATGTGGCGCGAGAAATAGTAGCTTGTAATGGATGCATAAACACTTTAAACCAAGATCGTTAAAAAACTATTGAGTTTAACTAATAACAATCTTGTGAGAGAACCGAGGTGACACCGTTCAATCGTGGGCCGGCTCGACCGGAGTAATACCACAGCCTCACAGAAAACCGGTGTGAAAAAGCGCTTGCGCTGTGTTTCACCGAGTGAGCGAGGATACCGGAGACCCATAATCCAACCCGTCCTACAATCTCCCTCCCCTTCCCCAAAAGGCCGGCAACGCACTTGTGACGCCTCTGGTGTTGCTCGTGTCCATGTAATCGCTTACCATCAGGCGATACGTGTATGGTTTGCCGCATATTCAATAAAAAAAAAAACAACCAAGATCTCTGCAAATTGTTGTTGTGCATTTTGTTTGGATGCCTTCCACCTAATAAGTGTTTGGATACCTGATTTACGTGGTGGAGATAAAATATGGCAACACTGTTGTGACGAATTTTGGGTTGCACGTATCGTATATTTTGGTCTTCAAACAGGGTGTGAAAAACCATCTCACTAGACCGTAATAGTTAGTGTTGATCACGTCGCTGCATTGTCTTCGTTCGCAATAAGGATGCTGATTACTACTCTTGGATCCTACTCATGCGTTCACTCAATCAGTGTAGACTCACTTTGGCGACTATTTTATATACAGAGTGGAATTCTGTAATGCAACCTGAAGGGGGAAAGTACTATTAATACTGTAGATAGAAAATTTTACTAAAAGAAAATATTCCTTGATTTTTGAAAAGAAAGAAAACTGCTTTCAAAGATTTCCGAAAATCCGCTTGCTACACCCGAGAATCGAACCGACTAAAAAATTACAGCCAACAACAATTGATAGTTGGGTCAGTTCTAAAGATGAAATCTCTCTTACAAACTTGAAAAATCAAATGAGAGTATATATATGTAATATAGTTGATCTGTCATACATCAGTTGATCTGTCTGTTTGTTTGCGCTGTTATACCATACCAATAAAATAATATAGTCTTGCGTGGGATTTAACAGATTAGCTTCTTTTAAAAGACAGGTAAACCGACCTTGTCATCAATTGGGTCACAAATTCCACTTGAGTAAATATGAAGTATCTATTAATTAATATTATGGCTATTTAATAATATCTCTATTCATTTATTTAATTATCCACACTAGTTGTTACTGTTACCTTATATAATATGTATATATGTACTTATTTTTCCAATCAATTTTCATTCACCAGGGACTCGTACCCTATACTTTCCACGTCTATCTTTCCATCTCATGGTTGCCTGGAAGAGATTGCCTTTGTGCGATAAGGTCGCCAATTGTACCTCCTAATTTTGTATTACCTTTTTAAGTAATCTGGTGTACAATAAAGAGATTATTATTATTAACAAATACACATGAAAATGATACAACATCCAAACTCATATCAACAACTTGTTGATCACGCAACGCACGTTGTTCCATATAGAGTTTGAACCCGCAACAGTTAGCGCAACGGAAAGCCGTGAGGTGAACTCTTAAGCCATCTGTGTAACCCACTAAGACATCTAGTAAATTATTTTGAATGTCTACTCGCATTAATATCCATGTACACTTCAGCTTCTAGCCAAAACTCTTTGTAATGTTATCTTACACGAGAAGAGGGGAAAAATAATGTTTTTTTTATGAATCAGTCTGTATATAGGAAAATTACAAACAGACACTCAATAACTAGACCTTTTTAGCTAAGCATAATAAAATACCAGTCGTTTACATCTGTAACATGTTTTCTTTCACGTTTTTTAACCCGTGCTCACATTCGTCAAGCGTCAATCAAACGTGTTCGTAATCGGTCATTAATACCTTGTTTAGATATTGAAACCGAATCATTTGATATTCAAGTTTATAAAACCATCTGATTTACAGACCTCATTTATCAAGATAAAGTTCAAAATTAAATGATCATTTTTTTTGTTTAAACTTAAAAAGGTAATTTGAAAATAGAATCTGCTTATAAGGCTCTAAGGTTGGTATTGGTTAGCGGTGTGGTGACGTAACTGGCGCCCGCGCATCCTACACAGATCTCATTCAGAATCTGTGTGCTTACATAAATGATTTATTCATTAGGGAATATGATAACAGTCTTGATCCATATTATTAAATGTGGTCTTTGATTGACTTGATATTAACATTCTATTAATAGATCAGATGGAAGATTAATTTTATTGAATATTATATCTTATACATAAAATTCTCGTGTCACAATGTTAGTTACCATACTCCTCCAAAACGGCTGGACCGATTTTCATGAAATTTTGTGATCATTTTAGGTAGGTCTGAGAATCGGCCCCTAAATGTTAATATATATATATATATATATGTTAGCATTAGAAAATACATACAACCCTGAATTTTCAACCCTCTACGATCAACCCCTATTTTTCCATCGCGATTTTTATTGACCCACCCCTAAAATATAATTCCTTTTTATGGCAAAGCAACGTTTGTCGGGTCACCTAGTTATTTATAAAATATCAAATAGTATTGTAACATTCGCATGGCATTGTATTCATAAACCTTACCTACTCAAGTGATATATATGTACCTATACATATATTATTATCGTAATATATGTGCGGCAGAAAATATTTCTTTTGCTGCTGTGAACATTATGTTATGAATATGATAGGAAATTCTCATTGATCAGAATATCAGCATACAGTTACATTAACACCCGAACAAGAAAGGATTTTTTACTAACCGGGAAGAAGGAATTGGGGATATTAATTTCAATTTGATACGTATCGTCGTTCAAAAGAAAAAGGCTTTGTAAAGGTCTGTAAGTAGGTCGAAGGGGCTTTTTAAGGTACGAACCCTAAAAGTTATAAACCTCTTTATCGTGAACAAAAAGTTTCTACAAGTTTTCCACATTAGTGGTATACATTAAGGATTTACTACGTTAATAGTTACTTTATGCCAGTACATTACAAAAGCGATAGATGCATTCTTATGGTGAGAGAGCAAAGCTCTTCTGGAAGTAATACCGTTGCTTCTTCAGTATCCAACCGTGGGAGAGCTATGCTTCGGCATGAATGGGTCGGCTCGACCGGAGTGATACCACGGCCTCACAGAAAACCGGTGTGAAATTGCGTTTGCGCTGTGTTTCACCGAGTGAATGAGGATACCGGAGGCCCATACCCAACCCCTCCCCCATCCCCTTTCCCATCCCCTAAAGGTTGGCAACGCACTTGTGACGCCTTTGGTGTTGCGGGTGTCCTTGGGCGACGGTAATCGCTTACCATCAGGTGATACGTCTGCTCGTTTGCCCAGTATTCAGTAAAAAAATGAAGATATTGGGCAGTTTGCATCCAACCGATGCATCTACACTACGTTTGTCTAATCACGGTCCCCACTCTTATACATAGATACCATGGCGACAGAGAAAACTTGGTATTCACTGGGTCGGGAGGCCAAGCCTGCATCTCCTGCCATTCTGTGGTACACTCAACGCTCTTACTCATACTCACCATCAGGTAACGCCGGTAAAAAAACATCCATAATTACTGTGTTACAAATGAACACAACGTGAAATAAAAGGCAATAAAAATAAAACACACGTCGCTATAGTGGCGCTAAACCATTAAATCACGGTTCCGTAGCACCGCGGTGTCAACGCACTGGCCGAAACACATGATATCCTGCGAATCGAAATAGATATTAAAAAAAATGCACAATGAGTACTTCCCGGTTTCCGTGCAGACAACGCTTCCGTCTCCAAACGGGCATTGACATGACAATAAAAAAAAATTAGAAATGCAAGACTTACGCCGAATTACGATTTTCAAATGACAACAAATGTAGGATGTCTCCGTTGTTAGGTTTTGAAGGATAAGGTGACGGTTATAAACATTCCACTCAAATTACAAAGCCATACATTTATAAATATGAAAACTAAGTATCTCTACAAACTTTGAGCACTTGGTTCTTCCAACTCACAATAGAATTTTTACCCATCAAAATTACAATTATTAAAACCCGCGTGCCTTATATAATAATGAAACTATGCACACTTGGAAAACCAAACAATTATACAAGGTCTATTGTATGTCTGATATTCTTCGAAATTGTTTATTGCCTTCCTAAAAAATTATTGGAAATATAATATCACTCGTTCTATATTATTTGTTTTGTATCTTAAAACCTATTAAGTCTGATTGAATTAATTATAATAACATTGTGTTGACATTTACAATGTATCCTAAAGTTGTAATAAATTATGGTCGTTATAGTGTTACCGAAACCAGGCGGAAATGAACGAACGTGCGCCGAACGCTTCCGAATCGCGTCACACGTGTCCAGAACACAATCACTTGTATTTATATTGTGGTCACCGTTTAACATGGTTTGTTTGTGATTAATGATCATTCACTGCGATAAAGAATTAATGGATAAAGCTCTTAGAGAAATTAAATACTATAAATTACACAACTGTTTTATAAGGGAATGTTAAGTTTTTTAGATTTTATGTTTGTATGTATGTAAGCCAATTAGTCCATCATAGCTTTAGAGGCTATGACAGACATGTACATTGACAGATATGGGGATAAATGTGGAATGGGGATTGGTGGTATTTCAATAAGAGAACTTGTAGCATTTAGCAACAGCTATCAGCTTACATTCCTTGATCGACCCGTATAAGCAATTTTCTTTTCTAGCTTACCTTTAATACGTCCTTTCTTATCTACGTTTTCTTTCAATATAGTCCCAAGCTTCAGTTGCGGCGACCTCCACATACAACATAACATACTACAGCGCCATCTACCGAAGTTACACTGAACTACGGAGTAACACTGTCAATCCTGAATCGCGCAATAAAAATTCTCGCGCCGATAATCATAAGTGCAACATCTCAACATCAACTGTTGGGCAGTGGCCCGCCAGGCATGATCACCTCATCTGGTCGGAGGATCCTCCCTTTGTGTTGGAGGGACATGATACCCGTTCCTCCACATAGTTAACACTAAAATAATCATAGACCTACCCCTTTCGCGAAATAGACGTGAAGTTATTCTGATGTGGCTGAGCGAAGTGAGTCATTTTCAAGAACGTAAAACGTTTCTCGTATCATCATAGATCTGAATCTCGGAAACAGCTCCAACAATTTTCATGAAATTTAGAATGCAGCTGGTTTCTATGGCAATAAATCGATTTATCCAGGATTTATTTTTAGAAATTTTACAGCTTATTTAAAGCTTACTTATAGTACTAATAGACATATGTATTATGAATTAGCTAAAACATCTATACTGTATCATAGCCGACCTTTAAAAGGCGAGTGTTTATTCATAAGACACGTTACATCTGTAACGATTGGACTGATTGTAATCAATCCGCATATTAGCCCTGACCTCCTTGGAAATGACTGACAGAATGTTATTAGGATTAAAATATTGAAAGAAGGGCCTACATTGGTTTTCGTCTAAGTTGCACATCTGATAGTACGACAGAGTCAAAGAAAATATAACCGTTCGACTTCGACTGTATTAATTAGCAACATGTTTTCTTTGCACCCGACATTTTTGAAAAATAATAATTTTGTTTTCAGGATTTATTTAAAAGAGTATATTTGTGAGTGTGAGTTTATTTATTTCATTTTGACTTAGATGCAATGCAATCATTCAGCAAAGTACGCAACCCATACAAGTATATTAAGTGAACATTCTAGCATTAAGTACATACCCTACACATTCAAGTATTTCCTCTGAAACTTTATTCTTTTCACAATATATGAACTTTACATGTTATGTTAACTTTGATAGTTTTTTGCGATAAATCTGTTTTTTCCTCGGTTCCTCTTTGCCTCGTGTTCATTCGTAACATTTTATAACAAATACATATGTTGAGGTTGTATATTTTTCTGGTGACATACATTTTTCTGACGTGTATTGTTACAAGTTTATTTATTTTTGAAATGGAGTAAATAATCTCTTTAATTGTAATCGTAAAACGTAGTTTCTCTTTCAATTCTCTTTCGGTTACTCTTTTCTTCTTTTTTTTATTATTTTTAATAAAGAACATAACATAATGATGTACCTATACGAATGTAATATCTATAACAGAATATGTAACCGTATCTAAATTTTTCTTCTTTAATTTTATTTAGGTTCGTTTAGTAAAACCCAAAGACCAATGTCCTGCAATGGACTGCCATAGCTTTTTGATGATGATGATTAATAATTATTGAGTGTCTTCGTCGGGCAGCGTTTGACTTTTCTTAAGTTATTGTTTAAGAAATATCCACTTGCGGTTCCGGAATGTAGTTCCAGTTCCATTACGCAGAATACTTGACGATTTTCAAAGTATTTGACACTCGTGATAATTTGCGTTGAGCCTCTGCCTAGCTGTAATGCAGAAAGCGTCATCTATACATATAACATTATTAGATTTTGGCAACTAATGTTTTCTGTATTATAAGGAACTACTTAGAATGGATGAAAAAAAGAATGGAAGTTCGTCATTTTCAAAGTTAGAAAAACACGAAACAGCCGCAATCAAAAGCTAGTTTAATATATTATAATGCCTTTCTTTGCATCTCTCGTCTAATATCCAAGTATTATTTTTCAAATCACGTCTATTTTGAGCTTCGTCACGTGCAGAGACCTTCCTAATTGTGCCGCTGCATCATGCATATCCAATGCACTCCAAAATATAATTACCCGAACACTTCCTGGCGCCAGGAGCGTGATTAAAATTATTTTTATGATACAACTAGCTACCATGGTTTTTGTATCTTCTGTGAGACAGTGGTATTAGTCTGGTCGAGCTTGGTTTATTGTGGCCTAGCACGGCTCAACATACGAGTATATCTATATACATATATCTAGTTTGAATTTTGCGTCATGTTACTTCCTCAGATACAATTAACAAGCGTATAATCAATAAGTTCACCTCTGGTCAACGTTGTGATTCTCAAAAAAGTTCACGTATACTGCGGTATACTTTATGTACTGTGAAAAGGTTCAGCAGTGCAATTATTTCATAAAATTGATGGACATAAAAAATGTAGGATATGAAATGAAAATACATACAAACGGTATGATGAAATAAAACGAAACACTGCACAAATATTCTATTACCCTTTAAAATACTACCCCATTACTAATAACGCATTCAAATCAATCACTACATTATCTAAACTCAAATAACGCCGCCTATTCAAGTTTTATTTTGCACACCGTACACACATAACCTATTGTCTATGCCATCTCATCAGTAATCAGCACTCGTACAGATTTAATACAAGTACCGAAATGGCTCTATTGTCCACTATGAACACGTCCAGAAACTATTATGTCATCAATGTATACTCACTGTTTCCGTTACAAGAAAAAGTTACAAGGAACCCCTAACAAGTCTTCAAAATTTCAGTGAACTTTATTGCTTTGTTTATAGAGATCAATTTTGTAACGAATTCATGTATGAAAAGTGTTAAGTTTAATATTGTGGTTTGGAAAGTTCACACAGCACATCCGTTGCATTTCGTATGCTGAGGACATTGGGGATCAGGAAGTATTGGTGTCTGCAATTCTGATTACTTTGTATTGGAAGTCACAGTTGCTCCAGGTGTTCAGCTGTAGGTGGATTTTGACCTGAGTATAGAAGCATTATGTTCTAGTTTTAAAACTTTTAGCACTTGGAAAAGCTTGATTCGTGTAGAATACACATAGCAACTATCCTTTTTTTCTAATCATCGCTCGCGATTTTGATCATAGCTCTACGTTATCAAAGTTGCTAGCATTTAAATCATTTTCGATTAGTAGTATGTACAACTATGTAATACATGTATTTTTTCCATGTGGAAACCATCCATGTACCACTGGTGCTGACGGTGTGTTATATACCCGAACTTCCTATCTCATACTTATTCTATACCAACAAATTTTGTAATTGACCTAAGGCGGTTTCTTTTCCGAACACTTGGGAAGGATGTCTCACTCTTAGGGTCTACTTTCGTGGAACTTATTTGATGTTGATCAACAGACGGACGCATATGGGAAAGCTCCAAGATAATGGTTGTGGATGTTGGCAAAAGATAGTTACTGGAAACGTTGAAAAGTGAAGTCTGTATGGAACAAAAAATACGCATCGAATTATTATGAGCGATTTATCGTTATAAAAACGGAAAATGGCTGGCAATGGATATATGTGGACTGTCCCAGACTGGAATATGACGATGCCCATGTGGACAGCAATACTCTCCAGTAGATAGAATGTGTCATACACTTTTCATTTAATTCAATCATTATCAAAGTAAAAACTTCTTTAGGCGCGTTTTGAGTTAACCAAAATCAATGGAACTCATATACTGTCTATATATGTGTGAAAGAAAAGCGGGAATCTCGCGTCATCATCACCGCACCGCTTACCATGAGCTCTATGTATACTGTGTAAAATCACATATTATGTATGTATATAATATGTGATTGCTTATAGTTGTAAGATTTCATTTCTTTCGGCTTTCATGATTGTTTTTTAAACGAGACGTGAGGTGTGAGTGAACTTTGTTAAGCAAATTTCGGGTGACGTTTAATCTTGTAGCGACATCCGATTCGATACGTCAGTTCGGCCATTTGCACCGGATATGATGGAGACGCGATATGTGGCGAATATTGATCCCTGGAACTTAATTTTCCATGATTTTTATATTCGATTGGTAAAATATTTGTAACAATTATCTAGATCTAATATAATAGGAATTTACATCATCTATCTTTTATTTCATTAGTATGTAGGAGAAATGTTTAGACGAAAATTAGCTGTCTTAAAATAAGTTAAAACAAAGCTAAGGCTCTACTTAAAGTAAAAATGTATATTCTTATTTTTAATACTGCTTTGAAAATAAATAACTATTACGTTTTGACATTTCTACAGCCTTCAACAAAATTAGACTTGGTCAATATTTTTAGTCATTTATGTTGTCTATTTCGAACACGGATAAATGAATCAAATGGTCAACTGTCTTTACAGTTCACTACTGACCATGTGCTTCTCTGTCGAAAGGACATATGGACATAAGTATGACATAACATACCACTCTGGCCAGGCGGGTTGACCTATAGTTTGTTTCAAGTTTCTTTCTACTTGCAGTGAAGTTTTCCTGCGTAGTTTGATCCCTTAGTCCGGAGGGGGAGCCAATGGGATAACGTATGGGATGTAAAAACGATTATTTGTGAGTTTGTTTGTTGGTTTTACCGTGCCGATTCCGCATTTAGCAAGTAGCCAGAAACAGTGAGTTGATTGAGCCGTTGTACATGAGTTTATCAGCAACATGTTTCCGGCACTAATGTTGATTGGAGGATGTCCGCCCGTTGATCTGCCACACTCCTACATTCTGTACTCCTTCCTAAAAGGCCGGCAACGCACTTGTAACGCCTCTGGTGTTGCGGGTGTCCATGGCCGGCGGTAATTGCTTACCATCAGGCGATACGTCTGCTCGTTGGCCCGCTATATAATAAAAAAAAACGTGCTTCGGCGTTCCTTCTGTCTCCATGCATCCCTTGCACAGAGGGCTGTCTGTTGCACCTACAGTAAATAAGTACTTTTTAGGGAGAAATCCTCTGTCAGGATGACCTGTAACCTTCCAGAGATAGTTCCTTTTTAGTCGAACCAGGTTGCGGGCTAGTCTTTCTGATGCAACTGGAACTGCACTTTTTGGTTACCTGTTCATCCTCCATTGTTTTTGTTTGTGAGTATTTGTGTGTGTACATTGAGTGTGTTTGATTTGTAATGTTTATACAGTTAATTATTTTCACTTTGCATTTGCTTCTAATGTTTTTTAATCTTGTAATGTCCGTGTTGTGATCTTCCACAATTGAGAAAACGCAAGACATAAAGGTGTATTTTTTATAACAAAACTAGAATGTAAAGTGTATTCCGTGTATAAATAAACTTTATACACAATACACAATACATTCGTACTACTTTTTTCTAATTTAAGATTTCCAACAGAAATGCATTTCTCATATAAAAAGCTAACTAAATACAACGTTAAAAGTAGATGTAGGTATGCAGTAAGATGAAATTTGGAATGTCTTCCGTATTTCAAAAGTAACGTGAAAACGAACGTCTGTATCAAATTTGATGTTCGATGGAGATCGTAAAATCTAATGTAGAGCGTTCAACGCATGTGGGAATGAAATAACTCGGTAATAATATATAAGTTATGGTTTTCGACCATCGCGCAATTTATTTTTAACGGGGTGAAATCTTTTCGTATCTCCAGCTCCTAGGGGACGAGAAGTATGTGGCCACTCAAACTGCTTTGACAGTCGGCCTCAGGCACGACCTAAGTATATCCCGATAAAATCTAGAGGCTTCCTCCGGGTTGATGATGATGACGTTCTCTAATATCATTAAAAAGGGTACTAAATGGTATCTAGCACATTAGTACAATGTAACTAGTTTAACGAGCTCTGAATGAGGTAACACCTAGAGATTCTTACAACAAACAAAAGGCTCATTCTTGAGACACGACTCCGTCATGAATAGTGAAGAGGGATCAGATGACTGTATAATAAAGCTGCTTTAGCGCAGTTGAGTTCAAATCATAAAGCTTCTGTTTAAAGTTTTAAATAACTTAATCTTGCTTGTGCACGCACTAGTACTTAATTACGTGAAGTTGTGTATGATTGTACAGTGAGTGTTTAAAAGCTGGTGCGGCAGTCATAAAACATATTTTGTTGGAGTTTATCTGATGCTCATCGTGGCCTTATTATCGATTTACAGTTTTTTAATTATTACTGGACAGAAAATGAATTATTATGTTTTTATTACTTGTTGCCTTAATGCACAAAATAAAATTATAATACATATTTTATATAACCAAAATTTTGCAATATTTTTTTTATAATTTTAAATAACTTGCTAGCTTTCGCCAGTGGCTTCGCCTGTGTCTTTATCGGTTATCGTGGTGAAGAATAGCCTATGTCCTCCCTCAAATATCAAAATATCTCCATGCCAAATCGATCTGGCACTTTCACTTTAATATACAGACAAAGTTACTTTCGAATTCAAATTAGTTTATTGCCACGGCAACTTTTTCATTTACTATTATGTCTAATTTTCCTTCTGTTTGAAGTATTACTGTCCTGCGTAGTTTGTTTCTTTGTTGAACTCCTTTGACACCCACTTCACATCTATATATTAACACGTAGAGCAAAAACTTGAACGTAAATATAGTTTTCTTTACTTCACAAATACTTATGTTTACTTCATAAACTTCATTATAATATGTATTGTTAATTCCGTATCAAAAACTAGAGATGTACTGAATAGTCGTTATCCGGAAGGTCTTCGGCAAGTGTACAAGAAAATATTAAATATACTTTTGTATAACTGTAAGATTGACATAAAAATAAAATTACTAGTAACATAAGAAAAACTAATCTTATACATCTATATTACACCTAATAGTTTTAAAACGTTATTGAACGTGGATGCTGTGCTCAGTAAATGGAACGTTAATGGATTGTGGTAATAATAATGAAAGCCATAACAGAGCAACTATTTAAAATTTAAACGATATTTAAATTTCGATTACCTGCAATATTAATGGGTTGTTATTTGTATCAAACCACATAAATATTTTGTTTATTTATTTGATATATTAACGTAAAGTTTAATTTGCGAATGTGACGTATCTGCAGATACGAAAATCTCTTCATCCTGTAATAGATAGAACTCCGTTCAATTCTTGCTTTGATATAGATTTTGGCTTCAAATATACGAAAAATGTTCAGGAAGAATTGAAGGAAAATTAAAAAAGTTACCCGGTCAATTACAATATCCAGATATCCGGAAACTCAGTTATTGTTGGTCGGAGTAACCCTATTTACCGTTGGATTGTTTTTTCGACTTATTTATTGTCTTGATTAAGTAATTAAAACCTTCGTTCGTATGTCTAAGAGCCCATTTTGACGTAAGCTGC